>CM068543.1:26048744-28600242 GCA_035048495.1 Euptelea pleiosperma
TCAAAAGCAAAACTCTTCTTATCAAAAGAAAAAGATTTCCCAGATGTTTCCAATACGGTTTTCACTTCAAAAATTAGATAAATTTAGCTGGTAGATTCATTAAAGCTGCTTGTTGAGCACTCAGAACCTTATTATCTCCAAAAACTTGCAGAGTATTCATCAAAGTTGACTGTATTCAAGCCAGTGTCAGTTAAGTCGCACATATTCTCCACTCCTAACACGCTCTTTCGTAATATCTACAAAAATTTACGTGGATTTTCAAATAGTGACAATTGGCCCTTCTATTACTTAGTTTGATATAATAGCATAACCTGCATTTTTTTCTTCATTATAGAACCTGATATATTACCTTTTTCTTAATCATAACAATATTCTCTGGTTTTAAGTAGAACCCTTTCCTTTGTATTCCAAATTAGTGGATTCAGCCCTACTAACTAGACTGATGAAACAGAAGCACCAAATATCATATATAGAACACTCCAGATATGGCAGCAAAGTATGAAAAACTAATGGATTACTATTCCAAGAAATGCTAACCTGTTGTTCTAACTGACGGTTGCGCTCTTCAAGTCTTCTTATTGTTGCTTGTTGATTCTTCAAATGAGTAGCTTCAGTCCTGAACTCCTCGAGTTCAACCTTCATCTTTCGATTCTCAGACTCCAGTTCAGACAATTTCAAATCTTGCTCCTACAGTGAAGACAGTGAGAAAGGGGAAGAGAGTGACTCATTGCAGAAAGGACTGAGACACATAATGCAACATTCTTATACGCACAATGTAAAAAAAACAGTGTCAAACCAAATCAGTGATTTTACTTCACTGGAACAGAGAGAAGAAATGCTATCTAGTGAACCCAGTGGTTTAGTTATTTGAAAAAATCTCCATTATTGAAACTTTATAAACCTAACATATACACAGAGAATATGCTGATTCCACTTTCTAAGTGTCTCACACTCACTCTGGTATCTTTATATGCAACAACTGATCATGTATCTTTAATAGTGACTAACATACATGATAAATCCGATAGGACATCCAACGTAATACTAACGATGTCTCACGCGTAAGTGTGCAATCTTAGAAACAGGATCCTACGATATTTCTATAAATATAGGATCAGGCCGCTTCAACAATTTTCCAATTCATCATTCATGCCTTGTAGCGAGTGCTTGTTCTATTAAACTGCAACTTGTAAATTTTGGTTAGCTCAGTTTTTCAAATTTTTGAAATATATTAATTGCTACAAGATATTACAATAAATTTATATTCAGTTTATATGGTTTATGTTCTTATCCCCTTGAGTCATGTACATCAGTCTCTAGCATGTCACAAAAATTATGAAATGTTGATTTTGAGTAGAAATATCTCGCTTGTACTTCATGAGTGTGATAGAGTGATTAATAAATTCAAAAGAGTAATTTCATTGAATCTTATGAATAATATAATCAAGAAGAAGATGCTGACATTTGATCTAGCACATCTCGACCATGATAACATGCCCTTATGCAGATGATCATCCAGTGCATCTGGTTTCCTCTGTCTCACGTAACAATGTGTACTCAGTTGTTCACGACTTCATAAAAAAAATTAACTTTACTTTCATTCTTACGTCTTGCTGTATTATCTCATACCAGCAAATTATTATTATAACAAAATGATACACAGGTGGGTCTCGCTACATGTATTACAAGGCAATTTAGTACATCTGTATAACAATCAGTATGCTGTCGCTGGTGATTATATGCATGTTCCAGCAGACTAGTACAATATAGAACTGTATAGGTCTGTGGTATGGGACTCTACAAATAATAATATTACGAATGATTCATTGTTTTCAGTACTGTATACCGATACGAAGGACTGTGGCAATTTAACTAAAAACTAATTCACAAAACTATAGATCTTCATAAACATATTGCTTTTGACATCCAAAAATGAGGTATATCTAATTCTGTAGAAAATTTCAAAGCAATAAATTTACTGGGAAATCTTCCAAAGAAAAAAATGTAAAAACATTTCTCATTTACTTTTTGGATATCAGGACCATCTAAGGTGCTAGTGCAAAAGTACCAAAACACCTATTTGGACCTAACCTATCCTGTTTTATATCAGGTATCAACTGATGATATCAGTTCAAGTAAAAGGACCAACTTAGCTGACAACCACTAAATTCCCGCGAATATCACTGAGATGGCTTAATTGATAGCACAGCTAGTCCCATAGCCCAAACGCCAGAACTAGGCATTCAGCATACAGAAAATCATCCACAAACCGAATGGACGAACAAGTAGCAGCTCATCTCAGTCATACAATCAAACTCGGAATTTTTATTATAATAAAGGAAGATGTACAAAACCTGTAGCACAAAGTGAAAAAGAATGGAACAGATGCCCAAGAAAACATGATAATGAAAAATGCCTCTTCCAGGCCACAATTTCCAGCGAAAACACAACTATTAGACTCATCCAAGGAAAGCTATACAGCAAAGCAAAGGTCTATATTTTGTACAAAAGATTGAGAAAGGATGAACCAGCTTCAACTTCTTATGCCAGAACCAAAACATAATCTATTTCAAATGTGAGAGGAAAATGGGGCTTTAAGGAAAAGAAATTCAAACTCAATTGGTTGACATTTTGCACCACGACCATGATGTCACATGTTCAACCCCAGCTTACCCACCAAAGGGGATAAAAATCAAATTTGTTATGGAATATCGTAAATGCAACCAGCTAGTACTTACAGCAACTGAAGCAAGAGCTGGATAAGGATCTGGAGCCTCATATAGCTTCTGGTAGATATTAAGAAAAGCATTCTCTCCATATTTTGCTCTCTTAGTAAGATTGTCAACTTCTTCTTGATAACCCTTGAGTAAAGAATTAAACAAATTTAACTTTTCGTCTGCAGAAGCTTTCTTGAAATCTGTTAACAAGAGAACAATGAATTTTACAGGTATGCTTTAGATTGACTGTGAAAATTTACCATTTCTAAAATGCTAGTATATGCTATAAATTAGCTTCGGAAGACGAGATCAAGTGGTGATTGATATAAATTCCAACCAACCAACCAATCTGACACTTAGCCAATGACGGTAAGTCAGAGGTGATGAAACACTAAAAGCTGAATGCAGATGTTCAAAGGGGCATAACACATGTAATACCTCGAGTACTCTCTGCGAGCTTTCGCCTGTTTTTCTGGCTGTTTTCCTGATTTTCAGCTATCCTAATCCCTTGTTCATCCAACACACTCCTTTCCTTCTCTAAATCGAAGTCTGTAAACAACAGAAAGGGTGAAATTAGTGAAGCATTTAGCCCAAATGTTTTCACTAAAATAAAAGAAATTGAAAGGAATTTCTTATCATTGCCCTAGAGTTTCACATAACAAGGCTGTGTATTAAATATCGTATTGCATACAATAAGGAATAAATGAAAAGAAAGTCTATGCTGAGGCCAGGAAAACCAGGAGAAGGTACAAATCCTTCTAAACTGCAATGAGTACTCCAAAAACAATGCGTGAACCTGATCTTATCAAAGGAACAATACAGATTCTATGTTTCTGTACGTCATAGACTAGGAAGCCACTAACATAGCTATCATCTATGTTATTTTACCATTGTTATCACTCTAACATGCAACCATCAATGTCATCATCATCATCCCAAAACCATCTTCGATTACATTAGATCTCATACTAAATGGAATTTATAGTTTTCTAACACCTCTTGAATTGAGTTCGTCCATGCGCATCTTATATCTACTTCCTCTCATTCTATCGCTTCATTTCATGGCCAAAGTAAATGGAGAAAAGGTGTACAAATTATTTGCACCCGATGGTTCTCTGCTAAGCTCAAACTAACAATGATGACAAGAATTCTAATAAGAGCAAATTAAAAAAGGAATGTCAAATGCCGTAACCTCTATGACATTAGAGTAAGTAGAAGATCAACAAATAGAGCAAGTAAGTTATCATGATTTTTAAGTGGGTTAATGGAAAGATGTACTGGTACAGTACAATTGGGAGTTCTTTTACCAGGAAAAAAAAAGATCTCATAAAAAATAGAGTCCAAATGTGGTTTATTACACATTAAAGGCAGAGTGAAGTAGTTGGGAAAGTTGTTAGAAAGACAAACAAATTATGCAAGTATTGACTATGTTTAGACTTGAATGCATGGAAATACATCAACAGCAATATGGAGTTTTAATTTAAATCACCAATAAGTATTAATTTCAAGTAAAATAAAGAGTTCATAATTAAGAACTGGCGAACTGGCAAGCGTTATACAAATGGTACAAGTATGAATTTTGAATTTTTGAGAGAGAAAATGATATGAACACCCTGCAAAATACCCGCTATCCTACACTAACAAGATTGTTTCCAACCAAATCAAATCAAGGAGATCACAACTAGAAAAATCAAATTTAATAACACTTTTGACTCATTCCCCAGTATCTAAAAGGCCAAAACTCATCTCCCAGTTCCCAAATCCCTCCAAAAGATGAATGTGTTATTAAACCAGCCTACAATCACTAACTAATCAAACATTTCATTTTTCCCAGTCTACATTGATATCTGGAGATTTAACCATATTCAAAATTCTTATTTTAGCATGACCAATTATGGTTGAGGTAAGGATGAAATATCTCTCACATATTCAATACACTCAATAATTGGTAAGTTGGTAAGAGAATCATGTCAATGGATTCAATCTACTGGCGTCCAAGCAACCATAAAAGTATAAAACTTAGTAACAAGTGCTCTCGTTGTTGGTTCCAAATTCTCGAGCTTCACCGAACAAAATATTCTAACGAAACTATTCAACTGGTCTACTAACCAAACGATCAAAACGGTGGAGATTCAGTTCACAGAATCGAATTAATAATTTTGATCCCGAATTCGGTTAATTAGTACGTCAGACTAACAGGAGGAGGAATAATTTCTAGAATTTGATCAATTAATTGCATCTGTAACTACAAATTTCTTGAAGACTATGTAGAATTAAGATACGCTAGGCTAGAAAACGACGGACTACGAAATTAGAAACTTCAAAGAACTGAAAAACAATAAATTAACAGAAGAGATGAGAAATGGCGTTACCTCTCCAAAAATTTGAGACAACTGCAGCAGGGGAAGGCGAGGAACTGCCTTTCTCTCTCTCCGATCCTCCCTGGGTGACCTCCATGGATGAATCTGGATCTGCAACAGTTCTATTTTGCTTCTCTTCTTGAAATCTGCGATCAGTTGATTTCTAGGGGTTTACGTACGGTTTAAGACTAGATCGGAGATAAACGCTTGACAGATCCGAAACAACTTTTGTTGGTTTTTGGTTTCCTGAAGATTAAAAGAGGAGCGCAAGTTTGCTGTCCCCGAGGGACTTCAGAGTGCCCTCCAAGAATGCAACGTGGCACACCCTTTCGGGGCCCATTGACCCATTGATGGCTCACCTCTTGATGGATCTACACACCAATAATCAGCTTAATTGATGATTTCTAGCCCGTTCGATTGAGCATTTTAATTGGGTGATTTCTAGCCGTTGGATATGAGTTTTTTTTTGGGTGCTCAAATCAAACTGCTATAAATCACCAATTAAACTGATTTTTCTTAAGTAGGTCCACCAAGTGGTGGGCTTAACATCAATGGGTAAGTGGGCCTCAAAGACTGAGCCAAATGGCATTTGGGGAAGGACCGAAGGAGGGACAGAAAACAGTGTATTTGAAGGTGACCGTCAGGTAGAATTTCTATTGGTGTGAGAGTGAGACCCACCATTCTGTGGAGCCCAGCAAATGAGATCTTTACCAAACACAAACCGGATCGGTTGATCACAGCCAAAATGGAACGGGAGATATCCGAGCAGATCAATACCCAAATTATCAAGTTTGGAATCCGTTTTAGATTTTCTGATTCGGGTTGGGGGACGGGTCTCATATTAATGACCGGGTCCAGGTCTTGGGTACAAATAAAATTGACTTTTGTTTCTGCACCCATCAAATCTTGCTCGACATGCTCTTGGCCATGTCCAAAAATTTTATAAGACGCATTGCTGTATGTACCACGTCACTCTTGGAGACCACTGACAGTAGGGATATTTTTTGGACCATTTGGTGAATCTCCATACCAAAAATCACCCTAATTATGATTTTTAGCCGTTGGATTAAAGTATCACAAATAGTGCTAGAATCCTACAGCTAAAAATCAACCCATGAAAATACTCAAAATCCAACATCAAGAAAACGCCAATTGGGCTGACTTTGTGCCTTGAAGGTTAGGAAAATGAAGAAAAATAGGAAGCTAAGGCAGCCCTAGTATGAGAGGACTGCGTTCAATAAGAGCAAACTAATTTATTAAAAACCATACGAGTTAGCACAACACTTGCCCAGGATTTGTCTTCCGGCAGGCAACAAAAACTTTGTCGCGGCAAACACCCCAAAAAGATATATTATAGGGTTCTTGCAAAAAAAAAATTTCTTTATAATTCAACTTCTCTATTGAATGGGGCTCCTTAGAAACTAAGGAAGGAGAAAATTTTTGAAGCAGCGGGATTTTTGAAGTACCGATCATGTGCCCAATGATCGCGCGCCACATACACCTGGGGTATAGGAGTTTGTTTTAAAAAAAAAAATTTTAAGTAACCCTAGGTGTATGTAGCTCGCGAACAAAAGCAATAAACAACCGCCATAAGGGTACAAACAACCACCCACTCCTCTCATCACAAGTCCCTCTCTTTACTGCACAAATCTGACCATTTAAACACATTCTGTCACGCTCCATTTCTCAACACTCAAATCGAGGGTGAGATGAAATTAAATTGTGGAGCATCAAAGGGTAACCTGGGAATGGGTGGGTTGGGAATTGCATTCCAAAATGCAAATAATAATGTGGTTGGTGTTTTGATGGAAAATTTGGGATGGTAATAAATTTTATGACGGAATGTTTGGCAAAGAATTTGGGTGGAGTCTGATTCAGAAGCAGCTATAAAGGCTTTCAAGAACAAGAATATTAAACACAATGTCTTCGAATGAGATGCCTTTCCCTTCCTCATACAACTCGAGCCAAGAGGGTTCCTGCGACCAACCATTTGATAGACCTGCTCTGAATAGAAGAATGTAACCATTCGATCTAGACTCACACGATTTTTCTGACGGTAATGTATAAAATTAAATTAAATAAACAATGTTACCATATAAGCATAGTGGAATTGGATGGTTATGGTCATCAAAGTAGTTCTGGGATTTGTGGGATAGAAAAGTTGCCAAGATTAGCCCATTGAAAGGTGATCTCACACCCCGCATGGCACCGCATGTACGAGTAACAATACACCACATCTGCAACAGGGACCTTAGATTGTACACGAGATCAAATCCAAATCATTGCTTTGGTCCCACTGTTGAACAAAAGTTACTGAGGATATACCACAGAATTGTCATACATCTTAAATTTAAGAGGAATTTAGCTGAAGACAAAAAACTGTAAGACAATCCCAATTCAACCCAGCAAAACCTTCGATCACGACCCTCCTGCACTAATGGCAGTTCGCAGCTACATAGCATATTTATAACAAGCACAAACGAGAAAAAGCAAAACCTCTGCCGGAAAAAAGATACCCAGCCGACGCACATGACCTAATTTGGTTTCCGCATGTTTCGCCCAGCACGAATTACTTCATCCACCAGTAACAATTGGGAAGCTATAACAGGCCTGCAGAACCGAGAATCACTATTATTGCAAGATACGCAACTACCCAAAGAGATACAAAAGAAATAGGGAAAAAAATATGCACATTTTCAAGTGATCAGTAATTATATACCCTGAGTTTATGATTTGCCGCTTAACAGAGTAGTTGTCAAAAATGCCCTCCATTTGGGGGTCATTCGGTCCTCCAGTGTGCAGGTTCAGCCCCACAATATTTCCCTTGTCGTGCTCACCCTAAAAATATAAATAAAATAGCATTAGACAGGTCTGATGACTTTATTATTCACATTCTCAGAAAGCACACCGTGGACCATAGAACACAGGAACAAATTACCGTGAGAGCGATGATGACATCTTGAGTGTCAAGACCAGAGTTCTCTGCTAGTGTCTTGGGCACAACAAGAAGGGCATCAGCAAACGCTTCAACGCCAAGTTGTGCACGCTGTTCAAATTTGAAAACACCAACCAATGTTCAGAAGAACAAAAAGATGCCTGACATTTTCCTTTTATAGATGGAAAACGTGGAAGAAGGATTTTATTACCCCTTGAACAGTTTTCTTTACTTCACCAATTAGGTACTGTCTGGCTGCAACTTCAAAGGCTCCTGCCCCCTGAACCATAAACAATGTAACCAATCTTACCAACGAGAAGATGCCCATCATTTCAATTTTTTTTATAGGTCCCATCATTCATAATTATGCTTATAGCTTCAGAAAACCATGTATGCAATCCAGATTAGCCTGAGAAAATAGGAAGCATATCCTGATGACTAGAGAACGGGAGATTGTGTGTAAGCATACACTAGTCGGAAAAAACATGGATTGGGATCTAAGATCTTAGGTGGATTATACATATATTAAACAAATTGATAGTCAGATTTCTGAACAATATGTTGCTGTATGGGTGCAGATCAGTCACTTCCATGTCATATGGAATATGTGAAATATAAATTTTACAAATAAATTTCTCATGGCTGATTCGCCATGAGAAAATAGGAAGCATATCCTGATAAATGGGAGATTTTGTGTGCAAGCATACACTTAAGAGTCAGAAAAAACATGGATGAGGATCTAAGATCTTAGGTGATTATCCAAATATAGATAATATATAAGCAAATTGATAGTCTGATTTCTGAACAATATGTTGTTCTATGGGTGCAGCAAGATAAAAACTTAGATGAACAAGGGAGAGAGAGAGAGAGAGAAAGAGTTCTGATATTTCCGTCTCATTATTTAGAAGTGAAAAAATCAGGCACCATCAGTACTTGGACAAGTAATAATTTGACCACCAATTAATCCCATAAATTTCTACTCCAGAGTATTTTTTCCTCTTTTTATTTTCTTAGCTGGTCTTTGGTGGGTGAGATGGGTTGGCAAGACCTTAACTGACCTCAAAAGATTGACATTCGAGACAAGCATCCTCCCTAATAATATCAGGAAGAGTGCTGGAAAATCTGAAGCATTCTAGTAAAATTAGCAAACATTGCGAATTTTGTCGATTTATGACTTCTCATAGTGAATTTTACCATTCAGGATTGAACTTTGAAATAGACAAGAAGTGTTAAAAACACATTTATACCCATTTTTTCCAAATTTCCATGCTTTTTTGGAGGTTCTTAGGTGAAAAAAAAAAGATCGCTCCATTGAAAGTTCTCGAGTCAAAAACAACTTGTAGGGATCAAATGCGTTCAAGTTGTCCATCAATAAAAACTATTTATCTCTATAATTTCATGTTGATCGAATACATTTAAATTACATTAGTATTACAAATGTGTGATGCATCATATCTCCAAACTTCTGTATGTTGGCGAATTTTACAAAGCTTCTCCATGTCGAATTGAACTTCCTCGAATTAATTGTGAATTTGAACTGAGCGAAGTTCAGGGCAAAGTCGAGTTTAATACCATGATCTGAAGGAGAAACAAAATATCTACAATGTTAAAAAGGGGTTAGGACATTAAGTAATCTCAGCAGCCCAATTGTTTTGCTCTAGGCATGCCTAAAAGAGTGGGATTCTTGTTGGGTAATGAGAATCTAAATTTTTCTTAGCATATGCCCAACTTTCAAATGTAAACCTTAGTCCCATTTAGGATATTAGCTGCTCATAGGTTCTTTTACCAACTAACCAAAGTATTCTCTTTATTTGTGGGTTTGATGAAATCTTCGAGAAGCCGGCGTTGCCCAACTCACCCAAAACTCAAACAAGAAGGCACTCCAAATCTTAGTGGCCATCTCGTAATGTAAAAGCAGATGATCCACTAATTCCCCATTAGTTCTGCACATCCGACAATATTGCACCAAGGCAAACTAAAACTTTTTCTACAAGAGGGAATGTGCTTTGGAGAATGACCCCTCTTGTGATTATTTGGGGTATTTGGAAGGAGAGGAACCAGAGGGTCTTTGAAGGAAAGCAATCGGACTTTACTTCTATAGTCTTAAACATCAAGGGGCAGATGTTCATGTGGTCAAAGGCAATTTCGGAGTGCAGGGGCTTGTTCTTCGAAGACTTTGTCTTCCGGTGGGAGCATATATGTACTAGGGAAGGGAGTCAATAGTGTCTTGGTCTCTTTTCTGTTTTTTTCCCGGGGTCTTGTGGAGGTCATCTCGACCTGCCTTACCCTGGTTGGTCGTATCTTTTGGCTTCCGCCTTTTAATATATCTTCTACTTATCAAAAAAAAAATTACCCTAAATTTTACCTATTTTATGTCATAAACAGAAAGCCCTAAATCTCGTTCCTACTTTTCCCCATTGAAGCAAGCTGTGGAGATAAGAGAGCCGTGTTTTAGTAATGTAGGCCTCAATCCCTACACTTCATAAACAGGTTTCTTGATCGCCTAACATTCAGTTCCATAAAGCATAGCTAGTCTTACAACAATCTTTTAGAATTCTCTTTACTTTGATGGATACATGTCAATCACATAAACTCCAGAAAAGTGTCTCTGGTTTAGCCATCCAACACTAATTCTATGAATCACATCCTCACTGATCTCCCCATTTATGAATAATCAACCCTAAATAAGTAAATTCGTCACTTTGAGGTATTTCTTGCCCTTCAATCTTAACTAACATCTCACCCCTACAAGTGTCTTTACTGAAGTAGCACCACATGTATTTTATTTTGGTCCTACTTGTCGGAAAATCCTTAGTTTCTAAAGCATCCCTTCATAATTCTAACTTTGCTTTTACTCCCTTTCTAATCTCAACAATCAATACTAAATCTGCAAATAACATACAACAAGGGACCTCTCCTTGAATATGAGTAGTTAACCCATTAATAAGTAGTTCAAAGAGGTATGGACTTAAGGCTGATCCCTGGTGCGAATCAATTGTAATATATAATTTGTTTAAATATAATCAGATGATATATAAAAACTGAAGCTAATCTCTATAAATTAGAAGGCTGCGTGTATAAACATTTAGCGAAGCTGTATTAAAATAATCAGAGTAGAACAAACACAAATCACAATACTTATGAAAAAGCAGTAAGAAAACGCAGCATGAAAATTGAGCAGGATTGCAAACAAAAGCTCCACCAAAAATTATATATCAATAGAAGGCTCACCAATATGACGGCTCCATCCTCAATTGTATTTTTGACAGCTCTCAGACCATCACGAACAGCATCCTTAATTTGAGCAATTGTATGGTCATTAGGTCCTGCAACATGATGCTGAGGATAAGATTGTTGTTGAATTTAATCGTAGAAGTAGGAAGATGTGTATCATACAAGCAGTGTTAACAAGTGGGGTTGAGCCCACTGCTCAAGTGGTTAACATACTGCAACCGTTTAGTCTCGTAGTGGGTTCTTTTTGTGGTGTTTTGTGCTTTTGGGGCTTCGGGGTTTTTCGCTCTTGCAGCTTCTTTTCGTTTTGTATCGGTTGTACAGTTTAGGGCCTTCTCAGCCCTCTTATTTATTTTTTTTATATAATTATATATCTTTTACCGATCAAAAAAAAAAACATACTGCAACACAACCATGAGATCACGAGTACAACCAATTTACCCACCAAAAAAAGGTGAAAGAATGGGTAAATAATTAAAATTTAAGTTCCAAAAGTTAGTTAGCATTTTTTCATATGAAAGAAAGAGTAAACAATTAATATTTGACTTCCCACAAGTTAGTTAGAACAAACAAAAAGCAATTCATGTACCTTTAATTAGGATTGTACAAGAGTGAGGGTTTTTCACATTCTCCACAAATGTGTACTTTTCTTCCCCAAGGATGTGCTCATACACTAGTCCAGCCCAACCAAGACAATCTGGAGTTAAGTCATCAACAGAATTTACAGCCTCCCCTCCACATGCCAAAACCAATCTCTCCATATTCCGCCTCTTTGCTCTCCGTAGGGCAACTATCTACAAGATCACAGAGTTAGCAAGTAGCAAATAGAGGTAAAGCAATTGGAAAGTTAATACAAGCGTAATGGTAACAATTGCAACAAAGTCAAGAGTTATCACACCCTCTGCCAGAGAGCTTCTAATGTGCTCATTATGGAACTGGAGAGAATCTGTTTTGTGCAGTGAAAATAAAGTACCATTTATAAGCAAACTAGAATGAATGCAGTAGAAAGATGAAGCTTTGGATAACAAAAGCACATGCAGACCCAATATTAATAAAAGCTTTCCACTAAACTCCGAACTGCTAGTAGAGGAGCTTCTCTATTTTAACAAACTTCAGTCTCTGGTGGATATACCAGTAAAGAAAGTAGCTTTTGGGAGTTAAATGATGTAAACTAGGGTTTTAAAGGATCATTTTTGAAGCTAGAAAAATCCAGCAAAAACGGGAACACAACTAATTATTGACCAATTATCATTCAGGCAATAAGACCGGCGATGCTTTATGGAGCAGAATGTTGGGCAATCAAGAACCAACATGTTCATAAAATGAACATAGCCAAGATGAGGATGCTAAGATGGATGTGTGGTAAGAGTAAGACAAGAAAAGACAAAATTAGAAATGAACACATACGTGAAAATATAAGAGTAACCCCAAAAATAAGTGATAAAATGAGGGAAAGTTGATTGAGATGGTTTGGTCACATACCACGAAGACCATGAATACACCAGCAAGGAGGAATGTGCAAGTCGAAGGGTTAAAAGGGCGACGGAAGGCCAAAAGGGCGTGGAGTGAGATTTTGAGCGGAGATTTTAAGAAACTTGTCTTAACAGAAGAGATGGCTTTAGACACGATTGAATGGGGGAACGGGATTCGTGCAGCTCACAACCCATACGGTTGGGAAAAGGCTTATGATGAGGACGATGATGACCATTCAGGCAATCATATCAACAAGGAAACCTATTCTGAGTGTATAGAGAAGAACATCTGCTGCAGCACAATCATGTTTTTAATGGTAATCGCCACTATTACAAACACAATAATGGTGAAGCCAAAGATATCACAAAAAGGATTACCACAACTCATGAATCTTATTTCTGTTCCCAATTTATGTATTTGGCATCTTTACGTTACTGTCACTGTCTTGTGTTCCTTTGATTAAAGCTTTTTCTTTTTCTTTTTCTCTCTCCTTTTTTGATTAGTATTGATTAATGCTGTTTTCTCTGATCAAGTACGGGTGTCTAGACAAACTTAGGGGATGAAAAAGGATTCCTTAGACTGCAGAGACACCAGAAAATCCTAAAATCATAAATGGAAATTCAAATCTTCCATAAGGTGTCAAGAATAGTCATTACTAACCCCAGCTCTAGCAAGAAGGTCCAGTGATGGAGGATCAATTCCCTTTTGATTGATAACAACAAAGTTGTTGTCATTGCCTGAGCAAACCTGCACAGAACAAAAAAATTCATTAAAGAAAAAGTGAAACTTAGGAGGAGAATTGCCTATATACAAAGCTTGTCTATGAGCAGCTTCATTAACAAGGTCTGTTATATCATTAGTACTTCTAAAAATATAAACCTGCAAAGTTTATCGAAATTCGCAAGTACCAATTCAGGAAAGGGCTGCATTTAACTCCTTGTACCTTATTCTTTAGTTCAATTATCTTTTTCACTCTCTCGTCAACTTGGTGCCTTTCAGCAGCAACCATTGCCTCTCTCTGCTCTGCGTTTGAGTAGAAAAAGCCTGCATTTATTTCACTGAGGTAAAATATTAGCTACATTGAAGTCTGTAGATAATCACATCAATATCCTAAAGCGAAACTGCCAAAATATGATAAAGGAAAAAAAAGAATAAAAAACTTGAGGAACAAGTTATAACACAGATAAGTTCTGTGAGCTCTTATATTCTGATTCCTGAAAAATGATTTATGGACATGGGGGGCATTCTAGTGTGTTGTAGATTCTTATCCAAGACTTGTAACTTTAATGATGCCATGTGAATAGCCAAAAGCATGTGAAGTGAATGGCTTGAAATAAACCTATGCTTGGTGAAGGTGAAGTTTGGAGATATAACAATTACTTCTGTCGTGTATCCCATGATCGTGGGTTTACAAATTTGAAAGTTGAAACGAAATAAAGATAAAGGCTACATGTTCACAAAGGAATATGCTTAGGACATGACTAGAAATTAAAAATAGGACGTGAATTTCAACTCTGACTAAAAACTTATTTTGAATCTTAAAGAAAATCATCACATAAAAGGACTCCTCGGTATGTGAGTACTTAATTGTACTGTGGTGTAAAATGCCCCCAAAATAGCTTAGAAATCCACTACTCAGTGCATGATTAGAACAGCACATTCTATGAAAAGTAGCATGAAAGATAGGGATCAGTCTTCACCATCCATTTGATGACCTTTCTGCTGGAGGGTTTAGCAATCAGTAGTGTACTTTTAATTATTATTTTTATATAAAAAAACAAGAAAGGATTACATGAAAGGGAAAAGCATTCCCAAGGTACAAACAAACAAAGTCAGAGGGAAGAATAGACTCAATAGTGTAGCCAATTAGAAGACTGTTGGCTAAATCTCCAAAAATAAGAGCCTCACGATTACAAAAAATTCTTTTAGCTTAACATCCTGAAATTCTTTAAAAATGGATACCCAATCTATCAAAAGCCACCCAGTTGCCTTGCAAACCTCCAACGAAGGTCTACTACAATCCTCAAAGATCAGACTATTACATTCTTCCCATATGAGGTTTGAAACTAACCCTAAACTAAAATCAACAAGGAAAGATTCGAATAATAAGAGAATAGTACAAGTAAACAATAAGAAAATTAAATTCTAGAGCTTAAACAAGCTATGCTAGAAGAGAAAATAAGAGAAAAACAATTTCTTCAATTTTAAGAATCAAAAATCCAATAAAAATACTCTTCACAGCCCCCTTTATATAGAGTTTCTCTCTTCTCAAACTTCAACCTTTTAAACAAAAAGGATTCTTACTAGATAACCTACTCCTACTAAAACTCTTTGACATGACTTCACAAATTAGAAATAAATTCAAACTTTTTAAATAAGACTTCAACTATAACTAGGACTTACTAAAAATTAAAAAATGAACACAAACAAATTAGAACCTTCTATACTCTATTAACCCTTAAAACTAAACTCAACCATCAATTTACTAAAATCAGAAACTAAGTGTGCTGTAACGGATATTATGTTTTCTAGGTTTGAAAGTCCAAAAATATAGCACACTTCAGTCTCTTATTTCGTAGTTCTCCTCTTGTTCCTTTCCGAATCCCTTTTACGCTTTTGTTCCTTCCATGTATAAACTTGTAATGGCCGAACCTTTAGCCCCATCAAACCAATCTTCTCCAATATATAGCTCTTCAAAAACAACTGGTTCTACAAGACTATTCTTCTATAGAGCAGCTGCATCATATGCTTATGCGAGGTATGATGCTTCTTATTTGATCAGAATGATGTTAATTAACTTACCTGGTAAACTTTTTCTATATTTGATTGAGTTCTTTATTTTCATTTATCTTTCCTTTGCAGCATAGGCATTTTTTTACTGTAAAGTGCACCAGGAGGTCTTAGTTTTCTCTGATGAAAATATAAAATCTAAGACTAAAGACAAACGATCATATTTACCATTCCTCAAAATTTCGACATATTTCATGCAAAATAAAACTCAAAGGTTTGCTTCTCTCTCACTTCAGCTCTATAAGGCTTACTGTTGTTGGGCCTCTAGATCTTCATCACCATCTTCACAATCCTTTGTCCTTCCACAAGAATGCTTGGATGATCCTCACCCTGACTGCGCATCCTGGCCATTCCCCACCACAAGCCCAGTCCACGGTCCCCCAGGGTTCCTAGATAAACTAAACCTCTTATATTCAGCAACTCTCAAGTGAGGAATCCCTTGGATTCTCTTTCTAGAAGCAGGAATCTTACGCTCATTGGATCTCTTCTTGGTGCTCTAGAAAACAAGCCGTCCACTAGAGATTTTGATGCCCTTATCTGGTTGGATTTGGTGGCATAGCTATGTTCTTCCTGGTAAGTGAATCCTTAGTTGTAGGAAACTCTTATGTAGGGTGACGCTCCCCATTCGTGCAACTAAGAGTGAATCTGTGTACCATCTTTTGTTTCACATTAAACATCCATGGTTGTGCTCAAGATAATTATATGTTGTGTAGGTTTGCCCAGTTTATGACTTCGTTGGATTTTTCTTTGTTTACCTTTTCTCTTTTTTAAACATCAATTTAAAAAAAAAAAAATCAAAGTTTTAAAATTCAGGAAAAATTAACAGTTATTAGTAAATATGGCATGTTATTGGTTTCAGATTACATGTAACATTAATGATTAGAAAAACTGAACTCTAGAATTTATTACAATTACGATCTTATTTTCGTAATTAAAAATAATTAAAAAAAAACATTTTGATTAAAAAATAGGAAAACATAGGAAACCCATAGTGGAACAAACACTATGCATATGTAATGTGCTCTAAGCATCTTAGCACATAGATATGATCTTTTATGTTGTAATTAATCGAAAGACCAATATTATTTTTTACAAGTAATCATAGACTAAGAGGGTGTTTGGATCGCCATTTTTAGACTTGAAAAGGTCTTTTTTCCACAAAAATACTTTTTCCAAAATAATAGATTGTTTGGATGACCATTTTTTTGTTTGATAAGTATAATTTCATTGAAAAAGCCAAAAAGAGGCAACAGCACAACAGCCTACGAGGTTGAGATAACCTCCAGAGGCACACACAAACAAGGCCCAAACAGGCGGAACAACCCCTTACCATTTTTTAAAAGTATTTATTCCATAAAAATATATTTTTGAAGCCAAAAAGTCTTTTTATAAAAAAATAGCTGAAAGCTGTTTTTCAAGTAAAAATGATTTTTAAAATTTTGCTAGCTCAATGGAACATATTAAACAAGTCTATGATAGAAGTTCCCTTCCAAAAAAAATGAAGACATTATATTGGTGGGGCCAATTAAAAGAAGATAAAGACATTTTGCATTAATGATGTTTCAAACGACCTTTTTAAGAAAAACACATTTTCTTAAAATATATTTTCAGAAAAGTAATTTTATCAAAATAAATATTTTTTGAAAAATGGCGATCCAAACACCCCCTAATATTTTGAACATAATACCTAATATGTACACTATTTAAACAAGGCTTAAACATATTATTTTTGTTCATTAAGGCAATTAATGTGTTATCTAATGGAATGTTAATGCCTATAAAAAAATATAATGTTTACAATGAATTTGACAAAGGAAGACGTGAGTCAATGTGGTTTTGACCTCCACAGTTGTATTTTGTTTTTATGTGCTTAGAGCGAATGATTATCAACAATACATGCATAAGTACACTTGTTTTTAGCACTCAAAATCTTAGATACCTTCACAAGCTTGTACCAAATGCTATTGATCTTTTCTTACTCCAATTGGTTTTTAATTGTACAGATGACTTATGAGCAAGGTTTAAAATATCGTTCCGTCTCATTTGTCTTGGTAGGCTGACGAAACGAGACATACCATTCGAGAAGGAACGAGACAATGGAAAAAACATTGTGTCTCAATAAAGTTAAACCAATTTTTAGTGCTTAATCAGGTTACGAATTTATTGTTTAGCATTTATATTGTTATAAAAGTACATATACCATGAAAATAAGGTTCTAAACCAATTTTTAAATTTTGGCACCAGGCGATACATGATACCATGTATCACCTCGATACCTTACCAGAATTAGACATCTCGGCCAAGACAAAATGAGATTTTCAAACCATGCTTATGAGTGTCTTTGTGCTTGTTTTATCATTTATTAAAGTTCCAATATATTTTTCCATCAGGTCCATAAATTCTATAGTATTCCACGTTGGTTGAAATATTTCCATTTCCAAGTTGACTGACATATACCTCGAAATTAATTTTTGAAAACATGATTTATACAAGACACTGCCTTTAATGAAATCCGTTCATGTTAAATTAAGAAAACGTATACCACAGCTAGAACCTTAAAAAAACACTTCTAAAAAAGCTTATAAATATAAAAACAGAATAAATAAAACTATTAGAGATCCCATTGGTTGTAAATGTCAACATATCCTAGATAATCCTATTATGTTGAAAAATAAGTAGAAAGTTCAAGAAACATCCACAATGAAAAAAATAATACTGAACCATTTACACAATTTTTTTACTGATCCATTTACCAAATTTATCTACACCACCAACTTAAAAGTACTTGACAAAGCAAAAATTTTAATTTTCTACCCAAAAGATTCATATATACTTCCATAGTTACCTTTTGTCATACTCCAAAGATACATTGCAAGTCAAGATGTAACAGTTCTCTGCCCGTCTCTTCATATCAGGATGTCTAGAACCATGATCGAGGACAAGACCCTCAACCTAGAAAAACATCAACAGCAGTGCAACTTGAAAAACTGAGAAATAATCATTGAAATTTCCCACTAGAAAAACTAAAACTATCTGTATGTAGATTGGCATCATCCAAAAGTAAATTTGATTAGTTTTTGGAGAACAAATCCTGTTTCAAAAGAACAAACTTAGTGGCAGCATCATAATCACAACCATCTTGACAACCATTAAGATGTCAATAATATTGAATTAAAATGTGAAAGCATTGGTGTAGCACCAAAACTTCTCCATTATTAACCATACATGTCCTCACGTGCCTTTAACAAAATATTGCATAATCAAGGTATGTACATTCCTCGTTGTCTCAAAATAATCTTCATTAGCTATCATAAAAAAGAACAAGGCCTGTCCAACTTAAGAATTAAATTATAAAAAATAAAAAAAACTAACTTGTTTCAGTCAAAAAAAATCTAGGCAATGATCAGATTTTTCAAATACTTCCAAGTCCGCAGAACTGAAATATCAAGACTGATCTAAGTTGATATAGACAAAACTTATGAATACCATCCTATGATAACGAATAAGATGTATTTTCAACTTGTGTTTCTAAGCACAATTATCAATCAAATATTCCATGATGCTACATTATAATGCTCTATTTTCATCCATCACTAACTATCGAATGCTTAAAACACCTATTAAACTTCACTTTAAAGGCCTCAAAGGAAGCCAGAAATCCAAACTTTTCCAATATATAGTCTGCTCCTTGAAATATAGTACCCAAAAGCAAAACAAATAGATGGATAATCTGCTACTCTTCTTAGGATGTGTATTAAGGCACGTTATATGAATAGGCTGCACACACACCAAGGATAAAAATTTCTTCGAATAAAAATGATGGCGTTAAGTATAAATTTCCAAAATCTATAATGAAAGCAAAAGAGAGAGAAACTTCACCTATGATACAATTCAGCATGCATCTTACCGTCAAGATTTAAACATGGTTTTAAAAACGGCTGTTTAAATGGTTTTAACGGCCGTTTAAACGATAACGCCCCAAGCCCATTTCCGTTAAAACCGTTTAAACACGTTTTAACGGTTTTGAAAAAAACGGCCATTTTTTTTGTTTTAACGGCCGTTAAAATCGTTTAAACAGCCGTTTAATTCTGAAAAATTTTGTGAAAAAAATGGCCGTTAAATCTGTTTAATTCCGTTTAATTTCCGTTAAATTCCGGTTTTTTTTTTAATTTTCAAATTTGAATTTCAGCGCCATTTTTTCCGTTTTTTCCATTAAAATTGTAAAAACTGTTAAAATCCATTTTTTTTTTCCATTTTTGACCCTGGCCGTTTCAATCCGTTTAAACGGTTTAAACGGTAACGCCCCCAGTCCATTTAACCGTTAAAACGGCCTCCTTTAAACCTTGATTTAAACTATATATTCTGATTCAACGCAATAGAATACATATGCATGATGACAATTTGACCTGAAATTGAAATTCATACATCTACAACACGGAAATAAAAAGCATTTGCATATGCCCATCAAAACTAAGGAAACTTTTTAACATACCAAACGTGTGTCTACATCAAATTTATGGCGCATGTGCATAATCTCCACCATAAATAGATCAATGGGTTCCTCAGGTTTACGAACACAGAGCACCTGTTCATATCCAAGGTACACTTATTAAGCACCAGAATTAACAAACTGTAACAACTAATAGCACAACGCAAACGCACAGACACATATACATATATTTATACAATTATACTTACATATATAAACTTGAAGCGGAAAAAAGGAAAACAATAGACAAGTTAGTTCATTTAGAACAGCATTACTTGACTTTGACAACAAAAGGATTTCAACAATATCTCTGCATTTTCTATGATTTTTTTAAATATGCATGGTTTCACTTATCGTGACAAAAAATGGGAATTTGGTTACCAAAAAGAATTTGCACAAATGCTATATACACCGTACCAAGTGAAATTTATACCTAACTCAAAATGAGACCTTTATTCAGACCAATGAGCCACCATATTTTAAGAAACTAAAGCAGCGCTAATGCAATAGAAACTTCTGAAGCAGCATAAGCCTTCAGGCAGCTCAAGTCATAAAGCCTCAAGAAAATTCATTGAAATTATCATTTTGAAAAGGAAGAAGAAAAAGAACTAGGGAAAATTAAAAAAAATTACGAAGTGCAAAAGAAAGGTTTCCAAAATTTGCTGAAGTTTTCTTATCCTTGTTGAGGTGGATCAACGAATCAAACTAACTGTACATCAGCAAATTACATGCATGGTCGTACATTTCTTGTCATCCGTGTTAAGTGGTGTTTTATCGGAAAACACTGCCATGAAACAGTTTCCTATAATTTGTATTGATAGAATTGCTTAGATGTTAATTTTATGCTTCTTACTTGAAAGTATAATCAATTTAATACCTTAAAAAGGAGCAAAGATGGATAAATTTGACTACAGATGATCCCTTTTTTTGTTAAATACTTGCACAAAAAAATCGCATTTGTTTTTTTGTCCCAAACTCTAACCACTTAAGAGTACTTTGTTGAGGGCATTAATAACTTCCTTTTTACTCTTTAAGGGCCCTTTTAAGTTATATATTAAAGAGGAACAATAAAAGTTCAAAAAACTAATTGATGATCCATGGATGTTGGTACAACTATGTTAAAATGATCTTATGTCTGTATAAGAAGACATAGCTAGAAACATATTATAGACTTGTTAATTAGAAAACGTGTAATATGTTTTTATTTTTATTTTTTTGATAAGTAATATAATTTTTATTAAGGGCCACATGTTTTTATTCAAATCATAAGATTGAAAGAATCATAAAATTCAAGTAGTCAATTGTACTCAAATCATAAGATTCACGTAGATATCGTAAGATTTTTATCTAAAGGGATTGAAACATAAGATTCAAATCATTTGGGTTAAGATTGATTTGAACCGTAGAATTCAAATCATAAACATAGGATTTTATTAACACCACATCCAATAAAATTGACCTTTTTTCACACTGCCATTCTTGAATTTCAAGCCTTTCAAAAATCATACAATTGGTTCTGGTTAATATCATCCAATAAGGCCGACTTTTGGTCTAGCAAATATTCGAGTTGAGGTCTGGAAGTTAAACACTTTGAATTGATAAGAATATGCCCACCATGGATGGTAGAGGCCGGTATAATTGAAAATATGCAAACACTGGGATTACCCCATGTGTTCCCAAGCACAATTTCACTTCAGTAGGGAGAGATGAGAAGCCTCATTATCTAACTCAGCCTTCTTGGCTTCTTGCAAGAACTTTACAATGTTACATTCCATTAGCTAGAAGAAAATCATCCATCCCAAGCCCCTTTCGGCCCCCCTTCAAAAATAAACGCCTAATTCAAAAATAATCTTTTTTTTTCAAGTATTTTGGCCATTTTTTGTTAAGCAACAAAATTTATATATTGGTTGAAGAAATGTATAGAAAAGAGACAAGACTGTAAAAAGCAAAGTTACAAAAGTTAGTTAAAATATACAAAGCATGCCTATGAATGCCACTTAGCCAAAGAGTCCAACAAAGTTGGTCATTTCAGTGCTTATGGACCAATACAATTGCATATCATATCAATCAACAATCTACGTGCAAGTTGATAACGATATTTAAGACATTGATGACAATGAGCATTTAAGCTCATAAGGATGCATGCTCAAAATTAATGCCGAGGAAGAATTCTGATTTCTGAACTATTTAAGTAAAAAATCTGCACTCTATCACTAAAACGGAGAAGTGACCTCATATGCAAAGAATTCAATGGCCTCTATTATCACCTCCTCCTGAACAAAAAAGTTAATCAGATTTTGTTCTTCCATGAAAGCCAAGAGATGAAGCACATGGGCTAAAGACCCTTTCAGCCCCCATATTCTTCAAAGAAAGAGACAAAACAAAACAAAAATACACCATGAACATGCAGATAAGAGATATAGTAAATAAGAAATATCAGAAAATTTCCTCCCAGCTTCATAAAGCTCATCCCACAAACAAGGAGGTTCAAATCACATATATATTCAAAGAAAAGTAGACTTCAACACACAAGACGAGGTTAAGAGTGTAAACGCATACATGAAGCTTACACTAATAAGAAACAATTGCATGAAAGAATTACACAATGTCAATTCTACAAGGGGACAGTACACAAAATATGATTATTACCCAAGAAGATCAAAATCAGAATGGCTTAATCCACTTCGAATGGTATAAAGAAAATCTCATGAGTTACGGGCATTACCAAAAAATGCAAAACAGATTACAAAAGCTAAAAAAGAAGACAAGTACTCAAAATGGATCTTACACCACACAAAAGCACTCACCGCATTAACAACTATCTCAGTCAACTGATCAGCCAATGCTTCATACAACTACAAGAGGAGAAATACAAGGGATTATGGACAGCACAAGTTTGAAACAAAACCACATATAAGAGGAAGTTATATAGGATAACAAACAAAAAGAATGTAACTATATAAAAATGAAAGATACCTTTGTCCTAACTGTTGTTCTGGCTACCATTTTTAGAATTTCTTTATCAGGCTCATCATCCATCACCACTGGAGTCTTAAATTTCTCAAGAAATTGGAGAGTTGCTCTCTTTGCAATTTCAAAACCATCAACCAATACACGTGGATGCATCCCTGTAATAGGAGGTGTTTCCATGTACAAAGCTTATCGCAAAGAATTATAAAAGCTTCACAAAAATCAAAATAAGAGAATGTCATGTAAAAACTGAAAAGAGGAGATGTATCTTAACAGATATTCCAACAATACATTCATTGCTTTAAATCATAAGAAGAGGCAGCAAAGCTTAAGGACTATTGCCCGATAAGTTACTGGGGTGTGTTTACAAGATTTTGGCCAAGTCTTTAGCCTCTAAGCTTAAAGATGTATTAGGTTCAATTATATCCCCTTTCCAAAGAGCATTTGTAAAAGGTCGTCATATTAACGAATGCTTGGATAAGAGACTTCTTGAAGGCTAGGCAAAAATCTATATAAGGTCGACATTGAGAAGGCTTTTGATCACGTAAATTAGGACTTATTGGATTATATGCTTCGTAGAATGGGGTCTGGCATCAAAAGGGCTTGTGTTTATTTGGAATTCATTTTTGTTTCTTTAGAAGTTCAAGAGGTCTTATATAAAGCAATGCGCTTTCTCCTATTCTCTTATGGAGCAAACTAACTAGCAAAGCTGAAGGAGGTATGGATGAAGATTTCTCAATGGGCATGAATGGTCCAGTTATTTCTCATCTTCAATTTGCAGATCAACAATTTTCTAAAGCAGTGCTTCTCAGTCTAAACTAGGCACTTGAGATGCGCTCTTAGGTGCTTTGAAGTTGCGTTGAGATTGTAAATTGATCTCTCCAATAGAGAAGTTTATGGAGTTGGTAAAGTTGGCAACATATGGGAATTAGTCGGGAAGCTTGGATTGTAAGTTAGGAAGATTTCCAACTATTTAACATCGCCTCCCAACATGGTACCAATTGTAGATCAAAAGCCATATGCAACCCGGTGATGGAAAGGTATGAAGGAAGACTTCTCTTTGGGAAAAGTAAATTTAAAGGGTGAGAATGTTACATTATTTTGGAGCACACTTCCTAGTTTCCCTACATATTTCTTATCTCTTTTTTTGTTCCCGTACCTATTAGTAATAGATTCAAAAAAATTAAAAGAGATTTTTTGTGGAACAAGTGGGAGGACTCATAAATACATTTACTTGATTGAAGATGGTCTGTAAATTGAAGGGAGTCAGAGGTTTGAGTCTAAGGCCCCGTAAGGGTATGAATAAACCCTTATTAAGTAGTGTAGGGTATGAATATATCCTTATCAAGTAGCAGTAGAGGTTCGAGGGCGAGCCAAGGAATCTTTACATCAAGAGCAAGTTTGGGAGGAAACACAATTGGGATAGTAACATTGTTACATAATTGTATGGATGTGGTTTTTGGAAAGAAATCTCTAAAGTTCACGAAGACTTCAAATAGAACCCACCCCTCCTTCTCTGTCTCGTTATGCCGTTTCCCGTCCCTTCGGGCGGCAGATGGACAAATAGAATGCATTCCGATGCTTACCGAACCGTTCCCTCTCGATATCAACTTCTTGGCCTTAGCCCGGGTCCCTATGCTGGAAATGAGGAACTAAGAGCAGGCCCTACTGCCTCTTCCTTCGGGTGGATCCGTATCCCCGACCCAGTACTGAAAATGGAGAATAGGTGGACTCCTTCGATCCGGAGTTCCATCTGCAGAGCATTTGGTCTAAGGTGGCAAGGTAAGGTTTTGGGAGGATATGTGGTGCATTGATGCTCCATTATATTCTTCCTTTTCTTCATTCTATGCTATATCATATTAAAAAGGTTCTCTTTTTATAGATTATTTGGAAAGTATGGCCCGTAATGTGGTTTGGGATCTAGGTCTTCGAAGAAATATTAATGATCTGGGAATTTGAAGAACTAGCATATCTTTTTGCTTCCTCGGAAGAAGATCTTCTTTCAAGGAATGAGTTATATTAGAGTTTGGAAATAGGATTCTAAATGCAAATCCTCTGTGTGACCCTTTTAGTTGGCTTTTGATAAATCTTGATCCACCATCTTTCCCAACAATATTGGTGTGGCATAATCCTTTTAGAGGTCTTATGTAAAGCAGCGCCCTTTCTCCTTTTCCCTTATGGAGCAAACTAACCAGCAAAGCTGAAGGAAGTATGGTTTAAGATTTCTCGATGGGCATGAATGGTCCAATTATTTCTCATCTTCGATTTGCAGATCAACAATTTTCTAAAGCAATGTTTCTCAGTCTAAACTATGTACTTGAGATGCGCTCTTAAGTGCTTTGAAGTTGCGTCGAGATTGTAAATTAATCTCTCCAATAGTGAAGTTTATGGAGTTGGTAAAGTTGGCAACATATGGGAATTATTCAGAAGCTTGGATTGTAAGTTAGGAAGATTTCCAACTATTTATCATGGCCTCCCAACGTGGTGCCAATTATAGATCAAAAGCCATATGCAACCCAGTGATGGAAAGGTATGAAAGAAGACTTGTCTTTCGAAAACGTAAATTTAAAGGGTAAGCATAACTTATGCATGTATATCAAGGAACTAAATTTCATTTTCTACTGGGTTTCGACCTAGGTCGAAACCAAAATTTCGATAAAATCTTAGGGTCTGTTTGGTACGTGAGAAAAAGAGTTCCGACGGCGAATATTTAGCCAGGCGAATATTATCTTGGCTAAATATTTGCCCATATCAATATTTAACAATGTTTGGTACGTGTATGAGCCTGCTCACTTCAGCTTACTTCATTTTCTTTCAATTTGAGTGGGTCCCACATATCAAAGTAAGTCAAAAATAGGTTGGGCGAGTGCGAGAACCACATATTATGTCAAAGGATAAAAAAAATTCATTTTTACCTTTTTTATATATTAAAAAATTAATTTTTATTGAAAATAGTGATTTTCCGGCGAGAAAATAAAATTTTCTCACCAAGGCATAATCGGCGTGAAAATATTTACACAGGGGGAGGAGGTGATCAAATGTTTTCCCGCCACGGAGGGCAAATATGTGGGCCCGGCTAAATATTCACCAAGGGCGAGTGGCTGCCAAACGCACCCAGGCGAATATTAGTGCGGCTAAATATTTTATTTTCCCGCCGCGGTGCGTTGCCAAACAGGCCCTTAGAGAAAAAAAAGGTATGTTTAATAGTTAGATTTATTTAAATCCCTTATTTTTATGAAGTTCAGAACCAAATCTTATCTCTTTCTCTCTCTCGACCAAGGATTTAAATTTCGGTCGAAACACCGAAATTTCGGTTTTTTTGACCTCACCGAAATTGCTACCGAAACCGAAATTTAAATCCTTACTCTCCAGTCCCTAAAATTAAGGGAATCTTAATTTATTCCTTAAATATTTGAGAAATTGTATTAATTATAAGAGAAATATGTTAATTAATACGAAATCGAAATATTAAGTGTCTTGATTTCGGTAGAGGTCGAAACCGAAATTTCAGTGGTTTTGACGAAATTTAAAACCCGGATGTGCTTTAGCACAAATACATGGGTATGTGTGAAACCTATGTAACAAGGACACAGACACGTGCATCGGTGTCCAACATATTCAAGGTGTCTAACACGGCATCTTTAAGAAGCCCGACAAGCAGACACGTCCATACACAACATATCTTATCATATAATATTTTCCTTCTATTTAAATCAAATTAATAAAAATATGTAAAGAAATATATGAAAAGAAAAGGAAAACATTTTCATATGCCATGGAGCTATCAATAACATAATAAATATAAGTTTATAAGAGTAAAGACTATCAAACAATTATACCTTAACTTGACAAAGTATTGTATAGATGATGAAACACACCAGCCATCTTCAAAATTTATTAAACTAAAAGGTGACACTGGTGTATGTGTCACACATCAATATGTTGACACGCATGTATGTGAGTCGCCGTGTCAGAAGCGGAAAAAAAAATCCTAAAAGTGTCATGTCCTTGTTACATAGTGTGATACACAAAAGAATACCACCATAAAACTGCATGCATGGTCATATGCATTCTATACATATCATGATGTATACATCTTGAAGAACATATCAATGAGCACATTAGGCAGGAACTAGAAAATGCATTGTATCAGGTTTGGATCTACCTAACACGTACCCATAGAACTATTTAACAAACTTCTTAAAAACCTATTTCGTCAGATATGCAAGCTAATGAAAAGCTAACCACCAAAGCATATTCAAAGTAAATCAGTTTGAACATATGCATGTTTGATTACAGAAAACCCATGATGAAAGCATCCTTCGGAGTACTACTAACCTTCATCAATGTAGCGCTCTGATTGTTTCATAAGTTCACCGATGAAAATCACCGTAGAAGTTGTACCATCTCCACTTATATCATCTTGGGCGACAGCAGTCCTTGCAATCATAATTGCCGTTGGATTTTGAATTTGCTGGAAACCATAAAGCAAACATCACAGAACAGATAGATTGGCTTAAAAAAGAAACACAGATCAACGGAGAGGTATAAAATGTGAAATCTTAAAAGCTTTAAAATTTCAAGTGTTCATAACAAGGTTGAAAACAAATGGAGTATACAGGGTCGTTTGGATGGATCCCAGAACACAATCTGTGTTTTTTCTCCTTTTTTATTTTTATCGGCCAGTTTGTGCCAACTGTGGGGATTAAGTGCACTAGGACAGCGCATACACCCAAAACTAATCCAAAATTGTGTTAGCGCCATTTTAGGGGTAGGGGGTGGAGGGGTTATTCACCATCGGCGTTTTGCTGCTAATTTTCGAGTTGTACTGTTCTGTCTTGCATCCATTCCACTAAACAGTCGGATTACATTACACTAGCGATCATTTGCATCGTAAGAAATAAACGAGATACTAAATGCAGTTAAACTGGAAAGCTAGGAAGATGAAGGTTAGGGTTTTTGGAAAGATCACCATTTCCTTTAAGAGAGTGTTTCCATCTTTAGTGAGTTTGATGTCTCCAGCTCCACCAACAAGCCTGGAGAGTGAGAGAGAGATTAAATGAAGCACCGAAAAAAAAAAAAAAAAAAAAAAGATCGATCAACAGAGAATGACGAAGAACAAGAAGACTTACATCTTGATGGTGCCTTTGGGTCCGAGATTGCTCTTGAGAACATCCTGCAATCCCTTAGCGGCATTGATGTTCATGTGCAGAGCTGCAGATTTGTTCAGGACTTCCGCATTTGGATTCAAAACTCTAAGAGACATCTTCGTTACTTCGAGCGAGTGAGTGAGAGAGAGAGGAGGAGGAGGAGATCAAATAGTTGCAAGTAAGCCCTAAGAGTTAGAGCTTCCGATGCTTTAACGACTGTTACAGAGGAAAACCCCTTTATGGTCTAAAAGGAGAGGGTTTTAGGGCTTTCTACAATTCCTTCTCAAGGCATTAGAAATGTTTAAATTTGTTTGGAGCATGGCGAGTCTGGCGATATCTCTTGGGCGGGTGTTTCTCGCGGTAGAGTAGAACTTTGATGACGGACGTCCATCAACGTTGATGACGGATTACAATATGAGCCACGTGGCACATTCTAAGACTACTGACCGTATGGATGTTTGGCCCATCCTATGTTGACATCAAAAATAAGCCAGATTAATGATTTATAACCTCTGGATCCGAGTACCCCAAATAATGCTCAAAATCCAACAGTTGGAAATAAACCATTAAAAAACTCTAATCCAACGGATAGAAATCACTAATGGCTGAATTTTTGTATGTAGGTCCACTTAGGGATGGGCCACATCCTTACGGTCAGCGGTCTCTAATATTGCGAACTGTGGTCCCTCATCAACACACTGATTTTCCGGTTCAATGGCTGGGCCGGGCTGGGCTGGGTTTTAAAATACTGCTCTTCACATTAGTGGTAGCGGGTAACCCATGTAAATTCTTCCCAACGACAGTGGTTTTAGGAGCTTTGACTTATTCCAAATGACACTTTAGAACCTATTGGAAATTCCTAGCCTCCAGGTGCCACAGTTGCCCCAGTTGTATGTGTGACATGTACCTCAAAACTTGTTGCAACCATGGTTTAAAATTTTGTAATATTTCATGCAAAAGATTTTCAAATTTAAGAGAACCGAAATATTTCGTTTCATTTCCTAATGTATCGGCTTGTTTCATCAAGACAAACTAAGACATTACGAATCGATTCGATACAATCATAAAATAAAATTAAAAAAAAAATAAAATAATTTCATGATTTTAGGACTTTCGGAAATGTTTCAAAAGTTTGTCTATTTTTCAATATCTTAAGAATTTTTCATTTTGTTTCGGAGTTTGTCTCGGTTTTTCACTTGACTCAGATATTCCTTCAAAATGACATTTTAAAACCATAGTCGCAACCCATGTTCAACCCATTTTACAAAAAAATATAATAAAAATTAAAAAAAAGTAACTATGGTTGGGTTTAAGTTGGGTTAGTGAGGCAATCTTACGGGTACAATGGCTCGTGTTTATCAAGGATGGTTGGGTTTTAACCCCGACCTCTACTAAACTCGATTGTTGTCAAGTAAGTGACAATGGCTCAGGTCAACCTAATAAACACGACTCGAGCATACCAATATTTACAATCTCGTTTAGGTCATTTAGACCCATTTGAACCTTGTTAATTTTGGGTTGGGCTTGGTCTAACCCATTTTCATGCCAAACCTTACTCAATATTGATTCTCCTTGATCACTATTTCTCTTTTCTTTTTATGTCAAAAATCAACTTAATGTACGGTTGCCAATGGGTGGGGCATGTGTCGAAAGATGCTAGTCTTAAGCCACTCGAAACTTAAGGAACTAGGACCAAGTTCGGCATGTTTCAAGATGAACTAGAACAATTCGATCCCAAACCCAACCAAGTCATGCAGATATCTATTCACGACTTTAGATCATGCATATAGTATGCACACAATAACAACAAAAACAAGCAAGGAAAAAAGCGACACACAAGTGTAAGGCCGTATTGTTCATATTATGCATACTTGAGATACATGTCAAATATTTAAAATTTAAACTAACACACTCTCACTCGCATATATAACTTTTGCATGCAGCGCCTTTGTTTACATCTGGTGAAGGAGTTCCTTATGCTTGAAATAAAGGTCAGGGCTGCGTTTGGGTAAGCTTCAAAACTGAAATAAGCCATCTTATTCAGATTTTTAAGCACTTATTCGAAAAAAAATTGAACATTTGGGCAAATTTAAAAAGTATTTCTTAAAAGTCGAATAAGCTAACCCTTGAATAGCCATAAGTAGAAGACGTTCCTGCTAGAAACATTTGGTGATTTCTAGACATTGGATTTGAGTACCCCAAAATAATGCTCAAATCCGTAGTTGAAACTCAACTCATGACAAATACAAAAATTGAACAATTATAAACCACTAATCATGTTGATTTTTCGGACGTAGGTCCCCTTAGGGTTCAACCAAATTAACATCCATACAGCCATTGGTCTTTAAGAGTGTGCCACATGGTCATTAGTCTCTAAGAGTGTGCCACGTAGCATTTTTTAAATTTTATTTGCATCACATGGTCATCTTCGAGTTTACCTTATGGATGTTTGGTCCACCTCTTGGTAGACCTACATTCAAAAAAATCAACTTGATTAGTGTTTTCAGTGCATTTAGGGTTAAAATAGGTGTTTTCACCAAGAAAGCATTTTTTTACCATACAACGTAAAAAGGCTTTTTAAGAAAATAAGCTCTTTTTTATATGGTGACCACGTGGCCAAAACATCTTAACTTGACATGGGGACCATATTTTTATATATATCCCGATGATTGACTTACGCGTATCTCAAGGTGTGCATCCCTCGAGAACATTCCCTAAGGCGTATCATCCTATTGAGCACTAGACTACATTGTATCACTACCTATGCTGCACTGTATTATCCCATCTCTTCCTATATATAGACCTTACCACCATTCGAAAAGAGGGGGAGATTCAAGAATGGTAACACAGAGATAACATTGTAAAAAAGAGAAAAGGCATTATAACACAAACAAAATAGTTGGTTGGCTACACTGACAAGGTCAAAGATGTAGTCGACTAGATTCCAATGATGAACCTTATAAAAAACTTCTCTTTCTCCTTGTCTCTCCATCTCCTTGTCTTTATTGATTTCTACTTTGTTGATGTGGATGTGGATATTGAGGCTAATCCGACAATTACATCTCGGATTTATCAGGCCACACTCATGCACTTTCATATAAGTGCTATTGTTTAAACACTTAAGATAAACTTTAAGCTTACCCAAATGCATCCTTGTTGATATAGTAGCGAAGTGTGTAATCCAAATTACTAGAAATCAATTAAGAAGAGTTAGACGATGAAACTCTATATATACAAACGAGTTGCGTTGATTTCATTTTAAAGGTGACATCTTCATTAAAACTACCCTTTGGATGGTCATTGGTATACATATAATGTGAATTCCCGATCACCATCCAATGGTCTAAAACCTATAGAGGATGTCCTCTTTGTGAAGAAGTGTGTTTACTTGGTCAATCACTACAGGATAAAAAATGATTTCTTTGAATAAAGTGGTTGTAACCATAGTTAGCAAATCGTGAAATGACAAAACTTTGCTCGTTGAAAATGTGGGTTTAAAGTGATTTGGGTTTAAAAAAACAATAAAAAAGCGAAAATATTACAAGAACGATAAGTGAGAACTTCGGATTTAATACATTTTAGTACAAAACTACGCACTCAAAATTAGAAACCAACAGAAAATAGACAAGGTGTCCATTCTTTATGAACTTTCAGAGAGATGGAAACATTAGTAGCGAAGAAAATGACATTTGTTTGATAGCTCATCCAAGAAGGATAAAAAATAATGGAACCCAAAATCAAACCTATGTTGCTTATTTTCAAAACTCCAAAACGAACTAAATATAAATACCTTCGTATTCTATTTTACTAATTGTTTGGATTGTCGTGGAGGAAGGCGCGCCAGATGATGAAAGCCCCAATGAAGAAAGAAAAAAAAAACAAATTAAATTTATTATATCTTGAGTTAACATGAAGATAGACTAATTTGATCAGTGGGAGAAAAAATACATAACTTGCGAAGTCATCAATTTGGATGAAATGTGATACATAAATGGGTACCTATACATTGGCAGTAGGGCCCGTCCCAATGTATAAAATGCGAGTCATCCAAATTTAAAGGCTTCTGAAGCCATTTTTTTGTGTGAAACCCATTCAAAACTCAAAATTTAATTGGCAATCGTCAAATGTGTTGCATATAGTGTTTTATACTTGAATACTGATCATCTACCCTATTTTTCTTATTTTTTTATTTTAAACCTTAGTCAAGATAATCTATACTTCCATACTAAAGTAGAGACCTGCTGAGGTGACACTCTCTATTATTATTTTCTATCTTTTCCGAAATAAACATTGATATTTCTCTCAATACCTCTCTCCCTCTCTTATCACGTCTCTCACTCTCTCAACGTGTCTCTTCATCTCAATGTTCTTTAAGGAACCAAATAAATATCTTCATCTCCCAACACGTGTGTCCCAAAAGATAAATAACCCTGCATAAAGAGGACCCGGATCTCTTCTTCCTAGTTCATGAAGGTCTTCAACCCCGCAACTTCTATTTCTCTGCTTTTATCTTCTCTCTCCATCCCTATTTTCTTTGTCCCCATTCACATTTTCTTTCAAGCTTACCATGTTTCAAATATCCTTAGTTCTTCAATTTCAGAGGATGTTCCGCTTATGGAGGTTTATTGAAAGATATTCATTTAAGGTTAATTGGTTTTGGATATTCTTTGCAATATTCTCTTCTCTCTCTTTCTCTAAATTTATCATTAAAATTATCAAAACACGTTTATATCTGTTTCTAAAATTATATTTAGGGTTTTTTGTTAAATGAATACTTATTTCAATTGATTTTAACGTCATTGGATGTGTATTTAGGGTTGTTTTGCTATTGGGTTCTTCATTTGTATTATTGATTCAGTGAAGATTATGTTTTTGCCCGTGGGATGATGTTTAGGTGAAAGCAATCTTTTCATCTTTCTAGAACATATATTGTGTATTAATATAGGTCCATTATTAAGTTATTTAGCTTATATTTTTTTCCAAATCATGTATACGATGAGGTAACACAAATACCTAATTATTACTTTAGTTAAAATTATGATTTTTAATCTTGAAATTTTTACCACAATGTGAAATCTATAATAGGATGACCAAATAGATTTTCAATAATGACAAATTAGAAACAATGCTGGCAAGATAGGAACAATTCGATTGTATTTTATGGCACACTGAAATTTAATTATAATAAATCTGGTGGAATACAATTCCAACCAATTTAATTCAACAATGAAAACTCATTCAAACAATACCCATAATTTCTCACTTACATAATTCAAATTGAACCAAATTATAACAATGTTTTCATGATCATTTCGTAAACAAATTGCAAGTCAAATCCAAAACCACCACTAAAACAACTGTCAATTGAAAATGAAAACAACATGAAACTAAAATATACTTAATCAAAGTAACCGATACTCGATACCTCTCCTTTCCTAGCTGTAGAGGAGATTTTTTTCTTATGCCCAATATCAAGGCATAATATTGGATGAACCACTACTTGAAAGGAACAACATCAAACTGAAAGATAACAATCTTCGCCAAAATGTGGATTCTGGTTTTGCTCACAAACCCCTTTGCTGAAGGGCGATCATCTTTGATTTTTAAAGAAAGTAATTAGACAAAGGTAAATCACAAAATTACTTTTTCATATATCACAAGAAAGCCATATGAGAAGAGAGGGAGAGCAAATGAGGATAAGGAATCCTAATAGAAAATATATGAAGACTCGTTCGAGATTTACTCTCTCCACAACATCAGAATATAGGTTATTGGTTAGTAAATTACTGCTCTCCCCCTCCCCCCCGCTTTTTAGTTTTTCTTTTCTAAATTCGGTCTTTAGTCTAACAAGTTTGTGATGATTTACAAATGTGGAAGAATTTTTGTGTAATCTTGGATGAATTCATATGCTTGTTAAGAGTATGGGTTTTTAAATTCAATTTGATAAGGTACGGAATCTTCATTTTTTTTTGCTCTATTTTTTTTATACACATTTAAGTGGACGAATACGGTATAGGGATATACGTGGGGTAGATCTTAGCTAACTGTAGGTACAATCTTTGAACCATGGTTTAAAAAATGGCAGTTATAAAACATGCGTTATAACAGATTTGGACCCCCCCCCTACCCCCCGTTATGTTATGTGTCGTTTTTTATTTCGTTGTTTTTCATTATTGAAATTTTGAAATTCAAAATTTGAATTTTAGGACCATTTTTTTTGTTATTTTTGTTATTGTATAATAGAAAAACGGTAATGCCAGTAGTACGTTATACCATTATAACGACCCATTTTAAACCTTCCTTTAAACTATACACCTGAAATTGTAGATTGCATGTAGACTAATAGACTTAAATATTCGATGAGTCCCATCTAGAAGGTTCCACAAGCCAATCTAGATTTTGATTATATTATTATAACCATTTGATCTATCACATTCTTTGGGAGGTTAGAAACAATGTATCATATATGCTCCATCTTAAGACACAATATGTTAGTAGGTGAACACTGTAAGAGGATATGATGGTATGTCTTGGTTGATTGTAGGTGCAATCTATAAACCATGAGATTGTAGCTTGCACGACGCTAATAGGTCCAAATATTTGATGGATTATATTTAGGAGATTTTCCAATCTAATTCAGATTTTGATTTAAATATTGTAACTATATATCCGATCTATCACATTATTTTTTGAGGTTAGAAAGTTCAAATGAAATATGATATACGTGTAAATGATCATGAGGGAGCACACAATCATGTAGGTCATTGGATCAATCTATTTATATATCGTTAAAGTGAACAACCCAATTAGTAAAGCACATTTTGGATGGGATTAGGGCCAGGACTAGATCAATCGAACAATTCTGAACTATCCAAATAATAAACAATTTACGGAGCAACAAAAAAGGAAATGTTAACAATTAAACAAATTTGATAAGTCTAATTTAGAACATATGATTTCACCAAAAGTGTGGTACAAGCTCTATCAAAATTTTCAGTTCCAAATGAACATTATTAGATCCAGTGACAATCGTTTCATTGGATAAAAGACCAAAAACATGAAAGCATTGATCTTAGACCATTTAGTAATCTTGAACCATTCGACGTGGAAGAATCAATGCATAGCAGTCCTCCCATAGGTGTAAGCTCTAAAGTAATCTCTTTGAGCTTTGACCAATATCGCTGGCAACCTATCTATTATGTAAGTGTCAAAGTGCTAGGGTTAGTTAGACACTTCCATGCCGAAGTGTATCTATAATACCATAAACTTGTTGTGAATCTGATGATATTTCATTGATCAACACACGTATATATAGCCCTTGATCGGGACGTTAAGAAGTAAATGCCAAACCATTACAAAGTAAATGTCGATAGTGTAACCGACGCCACAGAAGCGATGGTCAGCCATCGGTTACAATCGTTACATTTACAACACTCCCCCTTAGATGTCCGTCGCTTTATGGAAACTGCCTCAGTAAAATCTTGTTAGCAAAACCCTGTGGGATAAAACTTGATCGAAGGAAAAGGAGTACAATGTATCGGTGAATCAAGGTGGTGGTGATGGACGCGCTTAATACTGCCTCATTAAAACCTTGCCTAGAAAAATCCCATGGAAAAAAAAATCTTAGGCGAAGGAAAAAAGAGTACAGTGCTGAAAGGTCCTTTTAGAATATGATCATCTTCTTTCATTGATGCTCCCCCAGATTTGAGCATGTCAACTGAAAAAATCTTGGAGCTGATGCATACCGATGCTGAAAACCAAATTTTTTGAATGTTGGCATTGGTAGCGTCTTGATGAATAGATCTGCAAGATTATTACTGAAACGTATCTGTTGAATGTCAATGTTGTAGCTCTACTAGAACGTGTGAGTGTAAAAGAATTTTGGTAAAATATACTTGGTTATTTCATTCTTGATATACCTACTTTTCATCTGCATGATACAAGCATTATTCATGTTGAAGTGCTTTAGGACTTTTTCGGTGTTTGTGGATGAATCAATATGGATCCCACTTTAGAGATGTTTTAAATGAAATCTTTAAGTGATTGTTTATTTTTATGAGACATAGAGATGATATTTCAACAAAAACTCTAGACTCTATTATGAGTCAAACCCTAATTGATCTTCACCCTCTATTAACCCCAAATTCAAGAGTTGGGATTTGATCTTTTCAAAAATTTAAATAAAAATCCAAACCCTAAATCTACTTACATAATACATTTAAGAGAAACTTTAGACTTATACACCAAAACTTAGTCACAGCTCAAATTGAAGAATACACCCACCTTATTTTTCTTTCATATCTTCCATTAATATTTTCAAATTTTGTGAAAAATACACTTCTTTCGTGATTTTTTCAATACTTAATTTTAGACTTGTGGGAATATCTTAATGGTTGGCTTATAAATTTTTTATTGTATTATTTACATACATGATTATGATGTTAACATGTATACTGAAAATCCTTTGTGTAGATATGGTCGTTACTGTGACCATTTTATTTACTAAGACATACATTTGTATATAATGTTGAGAAGTGATTAAGCAAGTTGGTAGAGTGAGTTCCTTATAGTGAAAGATCAAAAAAATCTGAGAAGACCTGTACAGGTAAAGAAGGAGCCTCTTTATGGGTTGCACGAATTTAAATGTTTATTTTTCCGTATGCATTGAAATCTTGATATTTACTGTTGACTAATTAATATGTGAAAACATGTTTGCGTATCTCGTATTAGCTTGATTCACATGTTGGGTTGAAAAATATAGAAATTATTTGGCTCACTCCTACTTACACCATTTCAATTTCATTTGAGGATGACATTATGTTAGAGATAATGGAGGACGTCAATGAACTCGATGATGGAGTTAGATGTTCTTTATATTATTTTTACAGAAACTTTTAAAACAAAAATAACTTTTAATATATTTATAAATAATATAAAACTTTTCAAATTTTGTAAAACAAATAACAAAATTCCCTTTAAAGTAATTCTAACTAGCATCTCCAAAAACTAGCTACAAAAGGGAATTTTCTCCATATTTGGAGATGGAAACACCCTTCAAAAAGGGTTGCACTCCAACCATCCCAACTCCAAAAAAGCATCTCCCATTTAAAAAAAAAACAAATTTTCAAAAGGAGCCACGCATATGGATTGCAACAAAGCATTTTTTTCCCACGAGTGATTTCTAGGTGTTGGATAAAAAGTAGATATTTTTTAAAAATGATACAGAAGTAAATAATTTTGTTTAAAAGACAATTACAAGGGTAGAATGAAAATTTAGAAAAACAAAAAGCTGATCTCCATATTTGGTGCGAAGAATACAAATCTCCATATTTGGAGTCAGAAATGGAGATAGAGGGGCTCGTTGCATATTTGGAGACAATTATAGATATGGGTTAGGGCATCTCTGTATTTGAAGATATAGAGATGGGTTGGAGTTGCTCATAAAAGGGCATTTCTGGTCTGACCACGCCTATCAGGTACAAATGCCCTTTCAGACGCCTTTTAAAATGACGTCTAACTCATGACCTTTTGTGACGAGTAAAACTTCTGTGACAACGGGTTGTGACCGGCTCGGTCACAACCCACGATACAAGCCACGTGGCACACTATTAGAGAACGCTGACCGTATGGATGTTTGGCCAATCCCTCGATGGCCTTGCAAACCAAAAAATTAATTTGATTAGTAATTTCTAAGCGTTGGATTGAAATTATTTCTTCGGTTGATTTTAACAGTATGAGTTTGAGCATTATTTGGGTGCAAAGATCCAAAGGTTCTAAATCACTAATTAGGCTAATTTTTGGTTTGCAGGTCCACCCAGGGACTGGCCAAACATCCATACGGTCAGAGCCCTCTAATAGTGTGCCACATGGCTCGTATTGTGGGTTGTGACCGCTGGTCACGACCCATTGTGACAAAAGTTTTACTCGTCACTAGGGGACATGCTTTTGACTAGAAACGCCATTTCATTACTTTTTTTTTTTTTTTATAAATTTTGAAAAGTTATATCTTTTTTTGCAAATATATTTTTATTTAAAATTTTTCTGTATTTTTATTTTATTTTATGAAAATTAAAAAAATTGAATAATTATTGATAAACACTAAGTTTGCTTAATTTGATTTTCGTCTGACTATTTAAAAATTCATGCAAGTCATAATTTATCATCTTTTGTAGCTTTTAACAAAACTCATTAAAGTAATTTTGTTAAGGGTAACCACTTCATTAAAAATGGTAAATGATATTTTTGGGCAACGTGTCTATATAGAAAAATATTTTAAATAATTTATTGATGGTAATGGATTAATAAAATAAATTTTTGAAAAAATTATTTTTTGAAGAATTTTCACGTATAACTAATAAATTATGAAAAATAAAATTCTAATTATGAATTAAATGGTCGATTTAATTAAAGTGCCTTAACAAAACTTATTTCTAATGATTTTTAAAAAAAAATTGAAGCAGTCAAATTTTCTATTAAAATTAAGATTTTGATCAATTTTAGTACAATATCTTTAAATTGCGAAGAAATAATTAAAAAAGCTAGCAAATGAATGTTTTAATAAAAGTGCCTTTATAAAATAATTTTATTTTAATTTATGATAAATTTTTAAAGTTATTTCGAGTAAATTTGATATTTTATTTTTTTCACACTCTAGATCTTGAGTAAATTGGTCGATCCACCGGTGTTCAAGTCGGGTCAGGGTGCCCAAATCTGAGGCGTGAGAGTATCATGGAAATGAACTTGAGATTGATTATTAGTTAATGTTATGTTGTTGCGTTCTGTAATATTTGTTGAGTATTATTGAAGGTCATGTAAATTTAATTTTGTTGTTACTGCTACTGTAAATTTGTTTTCTTGAAGCAATAGTGAACAATGACATATTATAGGAATGGATGAAACATTTGAAATGTATCTATCTAATTTAAAGGTTTTGACCACCTTGACAATTCTTGTTGATAGCAAGATATCGAGTTATCTTTGAAAACGTCAGTAAGCATCTGACAAGCTATATATGTTGAACATGTATTCAGTATTAACCTTCAAGGAGATCATTGATTTTTATTAATTTTTACAGAAAAACTATTTTTTGACATGGACTTCGTCTATGTTTTCTAAATTATTTATCCGAATATTTTTCTTATATATAGGCAAGTTATTGGATTTGGAAATAACTCAAATGTTTTTATTCATGAGTTTTTTTAATCTTTATGTGAAAATTACGTTTCTATAAGTGGTGTATGCCGATATATATTTTTATACGCAATAGTAATAAAATTTTAAATATTGATTTTGAAAGTTAAGATGTTTCTAATACTTATCTATACAAAATTAAATCAAAGGCATGCTATTGGTGTTGGAAATAACTCAAATATTTTTATTCATGATTTTTTTAAAATCTTTACGTGAAAATTATATTTCTATAGTTGGTATGTCGATGCATATTTTTATATGTAATAGGTTGTAAAATCTTAAAAAAAAATGATCTTGAAAGTTAGGATGTTTCTCATACTACTATTTAAAAAAAAATTATTTCTTATTTATTACCCATACTTAGCACGTGCCAATTAATAATACTAGTAGATGGAAATGATGTCCCCACTTAATATAGTGAAGAAATTGAGACATTGTGCCTCAGGACATTTGTATGAGTCGTTATATACGAAATTTTCCATTTCTTAATTGAATGTGGGTCCCATTGCCAAACCTTGTAGGCATATAGAAAGACAACTTTTCATTGTGTAGTCCTTTAGGTCTCATGACACTCAAAATCATATCAAAGGTCGACATAATACTCATATGTCACCAAAAGAACAACACCACACGTCACATCCAAAAGTCATATACCAACATATATAACTGAAATTAAAGTATTCAACATTCTTTGTCCAAAATTAATGGTCAAAATATTTTCAATTGCATGATTTATCATGGTCTACAATATCAATCTTTCAACTCTACGAGGAAGCACTACTACACCAAAAGCTTAAAAATATGATATTCGAAAGGCGCGAAGTATGACAGACACAGTCCGTCATTTGAAAAGCTGAGAAAACAACAGAGTTAATCCGTTGTTTATTGTTACGACGTACTAAGTTCGTCATTTATTAAAAATGACGGGCTTCTCGGTTTCACGAGCTATTCACCAAGTTGTTCTGAACGTGGACGTCGCCACTTAGCATACCTTAAGAGATCATGGACCGTATGGATGTTGGGCCCATCCCTATATGGACCTACATACCAATTGTCAGCCTGATTGGTCATTTCAAACCTTTGGATCTGTGTACCCAACTATTGATCGAAATCTAGGCTCCAGTTACAGGGACACAACATGAGCCACGTGGCACACTCTTAGAGGACTCTGACGGTATGGATGCTTGTCCAATCCCTAAGTGGACCTACAAACCAAAACTCAGCCTGATTTGTGATTTACAGGCGTTGGATTGGACTTATTTTCATGGGTTGATCTCAACTGTGGGAATTTGAGCAGTATTTGAGGTACAAAGATCCAACTCCTAAAAATCATTAATCACGCTGATTTTTTGTTTGTAGGTACACCTAGGGATTGGACAAACGTCCATATGGTCAGAGTCCTCTAAGAGTGTGCCACGTGTCTCACATTGTGTCATGTGGCGGGAGCTTGTCATTTTAGGGCGGTAACTGGAGCTTGACCCATAGTTTTTAGGTCGTGCGCAGATGGACCTCCACTTCCTTCTTTTATTAATCAAAGGTATAAATGTTTTTTTTTTCAATTTAGCTTCTAAACAATTTTAATCAATTAAAGCAATCAAGACAAAATTAAATATCATATCATGATTTTTTCCTGAGATGCATGATGGAAAATTTTCTTCATTCCATCCTCCTCAAATTTTATCTTAATTAGTAGTTTTATGGAGATAGTAACCATTTGGCAAAGCATGCTTGAACGGAAGAAGTGGCCTTAGATAGAGTGTAATTGTTAAGCAGGGTTTGTGTAGCTGACCCATATGGTTGTGATAAGGCTCTGTGGATGTTTGGTTTATTTTTGGGGGAGCTATTTTTTCATTTGTACCTTGATCTATCAGTGGCCCTTATGCTCCTAGCCGTAAATTTTAGTATGCACAGAACCAAGGACCTGAGGTTTTTAGCTTGTCTAGTTGCATTTTCGTCTCCCATTGTGTGTGTGTGTGCGCGTGTGTTTCTGTTTTGATCTGATATGAACCAGTTAATGTGTTTCTGTTTTCAAAAACCAAAAAACAAATTGATATGTTAGGTATGAAGGGGCTTCTGTTGATGCCTCATTGATACAAATACACATGGTTTCTGGATAACACTATTGGATGGCAATCATTGGTGGGCATAGTCCACCATACACCGTTTGGTTACATTACATAGTGGATCCACAGATGCACCACCATTCGACTGCTATCAGTGGTATTAGTTGGGGTGGAAATTAATATAATGTTTTTTTCGACCATTAAATCCTTTGACACTCTCTCCACCCACACATGTTAGGAGATGGTTCTTCATTCCATTTCTCTAGTCAATCTTTCTCTGTTCGTCTTACAGTTGACTCGCTTAGGTGTAGGTTGATGCTCCCACAATTTGGTCTCAGATTTGCCTGGAGATTGGCATTTGCCTGTTGGAGATGTTCCATCTTTCATGTCAGACGTACTCAAATTCGAGTTCAAAGGTAAAAAGAGTAGCCTTTAACTTTGCAAACTTGGATTGTCTACCAACGAAGAGTTTCTTGCATTTTCATTACAATTTGGTTGTAGTGCTTACTTCACTTACAATATGGTTCCATTTTTTTTTTTTTGTTCTTCTATTCAAAATAGGTTGGACTCATGTCCAGTAATTGTGCCCTCTTTGAAAGACAAGGAGGCGAAAAGAAACATGTGGTGAGACTAATTTTTCAACTCTTTCACTAAGAGATGGTTGTATTAGAGGTTTCTTTATGAATGTCCCACATGTTGAAATTTTATGTGACTAGGAAGTTGCCAGCATGATTTATTTCCCTTTTATCTACTTGTTTTTTATCAGATAATATTCAAATGAAAGTGGACATGGTGAACTTTCTTGAATCTAGTCTTGTAACATGTTATTTGAAAAAAATGAGTCTTCTTTCTTGCTTTAGCCAACTTTCCCACACCTAAAGTTACTCTTGGTAGGTGATTCATGAGTGTCTTGAAAAGCTTCAATTGTGTTCCCCTGCTTTTCTTTTCCTTTTTTACCCCGACGATTAGTTTCACTTTACCATTATTTTCGTAAGACGTCTCACATCTATCTCTAAACTACATCATCTTCATGCTGTCATACTAATACATTTTGGCAAATAAAAGTATTATTGTCATTTAAAAATGTTACTTCTTATTTTTATTTCCAAGGCCTATTCTGTTGTGGTATTGGGTGTTAACAGAGAAACTCTGTCATGCAAATACGTGCTTTAGCTTGTTGTTAGCATCAATAGATGCGCAGTTCTATTTTAAAATCAGGTGAAGATTTGCTTTTACTAATAACACCTCTGTCTATTGAGCCAAAATGGTAGATTGTTCTTGATGCACGGAACCTCGGAGGCCTAGATACTGATGTTGATATGGACACTAGTACAGTAAATGGGGATATGATTCTCGTTTCCCGAAACCTAGGATACGGATTTAGATATGGGTATCCATACAATATGTTTATATGTTGCCTTTTTAATTTTTATGAGCTATTTATCTTTTTTCAGTTTTACATCATGCCAAATGTAGCGAGACTTATAATAATACAAAAAAGACATAATAGTCACACAAAGCCTTTTATATTAAGATTTGTTTAAAGTATAATATTTACATAACTGTTGATGAGACAAATAAGGGAACGCTAAGGAGTTGTCCGACTGAAGAATGTTTTTATGGACCGCAACACATATATTGAGCATCCAAAGAAAGTGATTAATCAAATGGTTAGCCAATTAGGATCCTATGGTCAGTTCAATTTTTATACATGGGCTCTTGCTTCACTACTATTTGGATCTGCCTGGCTTGAAGGGTACAACCATTGATTGTGAAGAGAGGTGAAACTGGGGTGTTGCTTTTAATATATTTCATTTACATATGTTTGTTTGCAGTATTTTCTTTTATGTGCCTGTATGCTTTTGCTATTTTACGTTTTTTAGATAATGAATATGTTCTGTGAGTTTAAAATTATATCCTGGTTATGCAGCCGGTCATCAAATACTCTAACAAGAGTAGTGACAATTGTCCACACTTGGCTGATAATGAAGATCTCCAAGCTGAGTGGAGGCTGCAAAATGGAGCAACAAGATGAAGTTTGTGTCATTCAAGAGAAAACGGGATATGTTGTGAGCCCTGATGCAATGTTTGATGTACAAATCATATTCCCAACTCATGAACTTTCTTTCCATTCTTCTCTAAAAATAGGCACATTTTTTTTGGGATAACAATATATTTTTTTTTATAATTTTCCACAAAACAACAACGGACTTGGTCCGTCATTTTGACGCCTGCATAAATGATGGGTGTCCGTCATTTTGACGCCTGCATAAATGATGGGTATCGTCCGTCTAAGGAAAAATGACAGACCATATCTGTCAATTTGGGAGCAAAAATAAAATGTCGGACATGGTCCGTCATACATTAACAATGGGATAAATCCGTCTTCTTTCCTCAAAAAAAGAATGGACTTAGTCGGTTGTTTTTCATTAACAATGGAAGAAAAACCAACGGACCCAGCAACCGGATGAAGTTCGTCATTTGTTGTGAACAACAACGGACTTTCCCTCCTTTTGGTGTAGTGTAGGCCCATCAAATAAGTGATCCATGAATTAAATGGTCTAAATCAGTGAGTTAATAGGATAGTTGTTTGGTACTAGTGAACCGGTGACCCCCTATAAATATACTCTGGTTCTTTCCATCTCCAGATGACGTTTACCTTAGGTCCAAGCCAGTATATACGGTCTTCGACTTCCCACCTTACGCATCTTGATCATCAATGGTTTGGAGGACATCAACATTTTCTAATCAAATTACTTTTATAGTTTCGAAAAAGAAATGATGCTATTGGATTCTAGAGACATAAATGGAGACCAATAACAACACCAGTGTAGATGAATGTGCAAATTGAAAAGTCTAAAAAGATGAGGGGAAGGTCAAAACAAACATGGATTGAGAGGAGATTTTAAAAAATTTGTCTTAATAGAAGAAATACTTTTAAACATAATTGAAGAGGAACAAAATTCATGCAATTGACCCTATATCGTTAGGATAAGACTTACAATGATGATGATGATGAACCGATGGAGAGCGTCCTTCCCAGGATTCGGATTGTTTAATGGTCTTCAACATTCGTGAATCTGTTGGTAACTTCTATCTATTGGATTAGAGTCTTTCGTCTGGTTTATTTTCAACCGTAGATTTTGAGCATCATTTGGGGCACTCAGATCCAAAGGTTATAACTCACTAATCATGATGATTTTTGGTATATAGGTCTACATAGGGATGGGCCAAACACCCATATGGTCAGTAGTCTCTAAGTGTGTGCCACGTGGCTCACACTGTCGTCCATCATCAACGTTGATGACAGAGCTCCCTCATAAAAGTTTTACTCTTTAAGTTAGCGTATTTGAAGCCCACGTCATCACTAACTCGTGTTTTGGCTTTATAATAGTACTAGGGGGCAGCACGTGCATTGCACTTGAGTGATTGTAGGGGCTTCATCATTGTTAATGATGGACCACAATTTGAGGCCATGTGGCACACCGTTAAGAGACCACTGACCGTATGGTCCCTAGATGGACTTACATACCAAAATTCAACTTGATTAGTAATTTTTATCCGTTGGATTAGTCATTTTCATGATTTATTTTTAAGCATAGACTTCGAGCATTATTTGGGGTACTCAGATCTAAATATTAGATATCACTAATCAGTCTATTTTTTGTATGTAGGTCTATCTAGAGATGGGTCAAACATCCATACGGTCAGTAGTCTCTACGAATGTGTCACATGGCCCACACAGTCGTCCGTCATCAACATTGACGATGGACCTCCATCATCAAAGTTCTGCTGTTTGAGTGAATCCCACGTGGACGACAACCTTGGTTTTGGCTTTATAATAGTGCAGATAGATAGATAGATAACACTAGAGTCAATTTTCAGTCTAGAGTCTCTGCCCTTTTTGTGATCTCATGGAAAATCATACTACACCTCCGGCGGATCCATCATCCATAGGTCCACCCATTGGATGGTCTTTGGGATTCGTGCATTTTGACTCCTGATGATTTTCTTATGGTCTGAACCCAGAGACGAGTTCCACTTGGCTGACAGCTAGCAATGGTAATTTTGTTAAAAGACTTGGTCTTAGATATCATGTCTAAGAATCATACACTACCAATAAGGAAAATGATAATGTGGTATCGTGATTCCCAGGTTAACACCATTGGATGGTCTTTGAATTTGTGTGGTGTGAATCCCAAGAACCATCAGCTGTGTAGACACAGGCTCAAATAAGGGACGACAGCCACTGGGGACGATGGTAAGTTGGTAACACTCTCTTTTCCCATAATATTCTTATGAAAATGTTGTTGTCCGTTGGATTGTCATCTGATTTTTTATGTGAATTCCGATGACCAGGAGACGTCCTCCTAGATTACATTTTTAAAAAAATAAAGGAGACATCCTCCTAAGGCTGACAACAATAAATAATTTGAAAAACTTGGATACATGAAACGGGGGTCGGATTCAATAAACAGAGCCGAACCGGTAATGTATTGGTCCGATCAACTGGATAATTTGGCATCGCATATGATTTTCGGGTCAACGAATAGAAAACTCATATACCAAGGAACTCAGACCCTGCTATGGGTCGGAAGGTATGGAATAAAACTTTGTTGGCAGACGTCTGTCGCAATGGACTAAAGTATGAGCCACGTGACACACTCTTAGAGGCCACTGGCCGTACAAACATACCAAAAATTGGCCTGATCAATGATGTATAACTAGGGGTGTCAATTTTACCCGATTTAACCGGAACCGAAAACACCGGTTCCGGTACCACATTTTTGGGAACCGATTAAAAAGAACCGGAACCGGAACCGAACCGGAAACTAATGGTTACGGTTCCGGTACTCTAATATGGAACCGAAACCGATAAGAACCGGAACCGAACCGATAAGAACCGGAACCGATATATAAATATAGTGTAAAAATTCTCATATTACCAAGATTGGACCCGTTATACCCGAAACTGGAACCGGAACCGACAAAAACTACATAATCGGTTCCGGTTCTGGTACCATCACTTTGAGAACCGGAACCGTTTGTTCCGGTTCTGGTCACCTTAGGAACCGAACCGGAACCGACCCGTTGACACCCCTATGTATAACCATTCGATTGAAGTCTTTTTCGTGGGTTTCTTTTTAACCGTAGGATATTCAGCATTATTTAGGGTACTTAGATCCAAAGGTTATAAATCACTAATCATGATGATTTTTGTCTACCTAGGTTTGGGCCAAACATCCATAACGGTCAATGGTCTCTAAGACATTAAGATACTGCCACGTGGCTCAGTGGCGGAGCCAAGATTTTGTTCTAGGGAGGGCAAGCGACCATCAAAGCGAAGTTAACGACATGCAGTCGATGCCTCTGACAACAGTCAATGTGAGCCACGTGGCACATTCTTAAGAGGATACTAACCAAAAATAAACTTGATCACTGATTTCTAAGTGTTGGATTGAAGTTATTTTCATGGGTTAATTTTAACCATAGGAATTTGAGCATTATTTGGGTAAGAAATCCAAAGGTTTTAAATCACGAATCAGGCTGATTTCTGGTTTGTAGGTCCGCCTAGTGATTGGCCAAGCATCCATACGGTCAGTGTCCTCTTAAGAATGTGTCAAGTCATATTAGCTGCAATCAGCAGAATCGCTCACTCTCAAAAGGTGTCATGGAAGGTTTACTCGACAAAGTGGGGCAGATGGGCCCACTGACCACATGGATGTTTAGCACTTCATTTCGTAGACACTCATACCCGAAATTGGCTCGTTTGATGAGTTTTAGCCGTTGGATTTAGTACCCAATCTTTTTTGAATCAAACAGCGAATCATGCTAAAATTTAATGGCTAGAGATTGAATATAAGAGTGATTTTGGGTGTGCACATCCACCAAGAGGTGGGCTAAACATCCATGCGGTCAATGGGCAGAGCAGGTCTGAGTTGAGGGGGGGCAACACGGTCTATAGTTACTCATCAACAATTTTTCCTCTTTGGAGTAAACTTTTTATCAAATTTTGACGTGGCTCAAATTCATTTCATGCATGCACATCGCGTAATTGAGTACCCATTGCACCTTTTAGTACTCAAGTAACCAGGTGGACGAAGAAAACTAGAAAACGAGGAAAGGCCATTTTGGTCATTTCATGTCTCCTTCGGACAAAGTCAGTTTAGAGTTTTACACGCAAAACCAGTTGTGTGTTGCCGTCGTCCCGAGGAAGACGATAGCATTCAAGAGACTGTACCCTACGGAAACGTCATCCTGAGGAAGACAGAATCTTCTTCCAAAACAAACGCAAAATACAGAGCGACGAACAGAGAAAAAGCGAAACGTAAGCAAAACGTACGGTAAGTATCGTATAAGATTCGGCATTTGGCGGGTTGGAAAGCCTGGAGCTGCCTCCAATCGTAGGGGTTTCTTTCAAGCAAAGCCTTTTTCCCAGCATCTCATGACCATCCCATCTGCCTTTCTCGCGCAGGGACAAAGAAAGAGAGTGTCCGTGAGTAAAACTAAAACTTCGCTGACGGTCCTTATATGAGCAACGTGGCACAGGCTTACACGACGATGAGCGTATGATGTTTGGTCAATCCCTAGGTGGACCTGCAAACCGAAGAGCAGCATGATTAATTCCAAAGGTTTGGAATTTAGTTCCTTGTACCCCAAATAATGGTCAATAACGAGTAAAACTTGTGTCACAAGATGTTGCGACGGAAGCCGGTCACAGCACTCAATACGAGCCACGTGTCATACTATTAGAGGACAATGACTGTATGGATGTTTGGCCAGTCACTTGGCGGACCGCTACACAAAAATGCAGCCTGATTCGTGATTTCTAACAGATTCCATTGAAGTTATTTTCATGGGTTAATTGTAACGGTAGGGAATTTGAGCATTCTTGAGCGTTATTTGGGTGCAAAATCCAAAGGTTGTAAATCACTAATTAGGCTGATTTTTGGTTTGTAGGTCCACCGAGGGACTGGTCAAACATCCATACGGTCAGTGCCCTCTGATCGTGTGCCACGTGGCTCGTATTGAGTACTGTGACCGGCTTCCGTCACAACATCTTGTGACACACGTTTTACTCGTCAATAAAGAGTAAGAACTTCGCTCACCTCCACAATATCAGCTACGTGGCACACTTTTAGTATGGATGGAAGAGATCTATGATATAGATTATGTATCAAAATTTTGATGCAAAAGCCCCTCTATTTGCCACGTAGTAGACTCTTTTGGGCCCAGTGACCCACGAATGTGATCCACACCTTGTTGGACCGTGGACCCACACAGCAAAAATCAGTGTGATTAGTAATTCCTAGTCATTGGATTCGAGCACTGTTTCATCGTGGGCTTGGAGCCAACATATAAACTGGTTCATAAAACCCACAATGAAAAAGTGCTCAAATCCTATGGCTAGAAATCACCAATCACGGTGATTTTTTCCATGTGGTTCATCATAGTGTGTACCAAACATTCAGGGTGAAAGTGGGCTCAAACGAGTCTACTACGTTGCAATTTGAGGGACTTCTGCATCAAAATTTTGATACAGAAGTCCGCATCAAAGAACAGCCGAATGGAAGTTTTGGTTAATCATTAGATTGGCCTACAATCCAAAATATCAGTCCGATTAGTAATTTTAAACCTTTGGATCCCTGTACCGAAATAATGCACCAATAATGCTCAAATTCACGTGGTTATAATCGATCCATGAAAATGACTCCAATCCAACGCTTAGAAATCATTAATCAGGCTGATTTTGATTATGGTTTGTAGGCCCATTTAGGGATTGGCCAAATGTCCATATGGTTAGCGTCCTATAAAAGTGTTCCGCGTGCCTCATATTGTAGCGGTCATCTAGTGAGGCCAGCAAAGTTTTACCCTCCAATATCGCTCAAATTTCAGGGGAAAAAAATTGTTGGCCCCGGGGACTTCAAACCTTGAAGCGTGGTTTAGAATAACGCTGTTTTAACGAAAATAACGGCGATGAAATGGCAACCCCCAAAGCCCATTATATCATGAACCTCTTTGACGCATATTTATGTTATTTTCCGCTATTTCTGTAATTTTCCATTATTTTGTTATTTTCCCTTTTCCGTTTTTGTCCCTATCCGTTACAGTCTGTTACAAATTGTTTTAATGGCATAACGGGAAAAACGGTAACACCCTCAGTCCATTATACCGTTATAAGGGCCTATTTTAAACCTTGCCTTGAAGTCTCCCTCACAAAATATTGTTAACTACTAACTTGGGGCTTAACGCCGGTTGGGTTAAGGGATTGGGTACGTGTCAGACATTTTGGAGACTTCAAAGTTTGGACTTTGGAGTCGCCCGGGAGTAAAATTCTATCCGATAATGCTTCTCTCACAATGAAACATAGGTCACGTGGCACAGTCTTAGTGGACCATGACCGTATGGATGTTTGGTCAGTCCCTCGATGGACCTATAGACAAAAAATTCAGCATGATCAGTGATTTACAACCTTTGGATCTTTGCACCCAAATAACGCTCGTATTCTTACCGTTAAAATCAACCCAAGAAAATAACTTCAATCGAATCGCTTACAAATCATTAATCAGACTGATTTTTGGTTTAGAGGTCCACTGAGGGACTGGACAAACATCCATGCGGTCATCGTCCATTAAGAGTGTGAAAAGTGGCCTATTTGTTACATCAATGCGGCAGAAGCATCTGTCAGAACGTTATGATAGAAGTTTTACTCATCTCCGGAGGCCACCGAATCTTTTCTCCAAATTCCGCGGTTTAAAATCAATCCGTGAAAATGACTCACTAATCATGTTGATTTTTCGGTTGCACTCACCGAGGATCAATCCGTGAAAATGACTCACTAATCATGTTGATTTTTCGGGTTGCACGTCACCTAGGGATTGGACAAACATCCATACTGTCAGCGTCGTCTAAAAAGTTGCCACGTGGCTCATATTTGGGTAGTCAGCGGGTTGGCTAACCGTCGACGGTCAGCCAGGTTTTACTCTGCGTGTGTTGGTGTGTCTTGGGAAACTAAAATCCCAAGTCAGAAAACAATAAAAGCCAACATAAATAGGAGAGAAGCCGTACTGATACGCTATCCTTTTGAAAAAGATGGAAGCAGATTTCGTGTGTTCTCATTCTGATTCCTTCTTCTTCTTCCTGTTATCCGTCTTCTAACAAAATTAATACAACAACAACCCCAACAGTGGTCAGAAGACTCAGAAGAAAAGTGAGAGAAGTTGGGTTGGTTACTTGGTTTTAACTCTAGAATCAGCCGTGAAATATGCAGAGCTTCACAGTAATGTACTCTTCTTTCTTCTTCCTATGATTTTTTTTTCTAAGATTTTGGGAATAAATTAGGGTTGATATGGGTAGTAATTGAGTTTTGATTCTACTTTTTATATAATTATTTTGATCTCTGGTTTATTCTCTGTCTCTGTCTCTGTTTCTTTTTTTTTCTTTTTTTTTGGAATGATGCAGAGGTGATGAAGGTAGACGTAACCAATCGCGGTTTTCGGATCTTGGTGAGCTCGAACAATCTACTGGATTTCACCATGAAGATACTGTAAATTTGAGTCGAAGTATGATTTGAAGTTCTGAATTTGTTCAAGTTCTTGTATTTGAATTTGATTTGATTCTGCAACACTTTACACTTTTTTTTGTGCTTCATAGGTTCGATTTTTAGTTTGAAGTCGTCTGGCAGGGTTGCTGTTGTTACTCCTTTACAGTTTGGCGGATTAAACACGGTTGCTTATCTTTTTCTCTCTCTCTCTGTTTGTGATTCAATTTGAATACCAGTTTGTAGGATTTATTTGTTGTTGTTCTCTCTTTTTTTTCCCTTTTTTTTTTGCAGAGCGGTAATGCTTCGGAAATAACTTCGTCAGCGACCGGAGTTGATACGGGGCAGTATTTTCAGAAGCGATCGGCGCCGGTCCCTGCTTCGTTAGGGAACGGGCATTTTGAGAACTGGGGGGAATCTGGCATGGCGGACACTAGTCAACAGACCGACACGTCTACCGATGTCGACACGGATGATAGAAACCAGGTGATTTCTTGGTGAATCAACTTTGTATCGATGTAATTCGTTAAAACATACAGTCAATTCGTTATGTTGTGGTTTTGCAGTCAGAGGTTGGATTTTAATTTCCAACTTGTACGGGCTTCGATAGTTTGATTAACATGTGTTGCCTTGTATGTTCCAATATACATGTTATATCTTGTTCTGTTCATTAAAGAGGTTGGAAGTCCTGATGTTGGTTTTACCCTGTTTTAGTTTCGAGGTGTTCAGCGTGGAGCACTTGTATCTGTGGATTCCTTGGATAGATCAGATGGGAAAACAGGAGACCAGAAGGTTCTACCTGTGCCTTTACTGTGATCTTATATGATTATTTCACTTAATCTGGTTCTGGAGATTGAACTATTTATGTTTTTGGGTAAACTTCCTTAACAGACACTTCGTAGGCTTGCTCAAAATCGTGAAGCTGCACGGAAGAGTCGATTAAAGAAGAAAGTAAGATGTTTTTGCCACTATCTTCTTTTTTTTCCTCTTTTTTTTTTCCGAGTACATTTGGGATTCTGCTAGTCTTGCTGTTATATCAAGTTTTGTTTTGGTTTTAGATATTGAGAATATATCCTTCAGATCTTAACATATATAAACTGCATGTTTTCTTACTGACATTATGGCACCTTAGTTTCATATCATTATATTCTGTTCTGAATCTTATCAACTTCTGCTCTTCTGTGCTGTTGATTAATATTTTTAGCTCAAAGTTATGTCTATTAATTCAGTATATATAGGCTGTGCATCCTTTGATATGTTTGTCACTACTAGTTTAACCTGTCATATCTAATATTGGTAAAGTTAAAGTTTGATAGGATATGTGATTGATACATGCATTGTATGCTGTAAGGGACCCTAAAATCTTATGGTGTTGGAGGGGGGTGGAAGAGAACAATCTAAATCAATTGTATTGGGTGAGGGTTGGGAGGAAGAAAGAATTCAATACCATAGTTGGGTGGAATATATCAGATTAGATTATACATGTACTAAACCAAGAGAGAGAACTAGGAAGCAGAGAGGAGAAGATAGCATATGGCCAAGAGAAGTGCTGTCCATTAAAGGGGTCAGTCGACCTTAACAATTATATAGGGGTGGCAATGGTTTGTGTTGGGTCAGATTGATCTTCGACTCAGTGAACAAGGGGCCAACCAAAAATCCTACCCTACCTGAGGTTGGATTGAGAATAGCCAACTTGAACCTGACGCAGGCTGAAAAATTTAAACTCTAACCTGACCCAACTCAACCTAGTTATTTTTCATGTTCTTTTCATAATAAAAAAAATCCTCTCACTAAAAGCTTCAAAGCCTCTGTCCCATACTCCAAGGAGAACAGGTTTTCAGGCCTTCAATGCAGGGAAACAGAATCACAAATATAAATGCTAAAATAAGAGAAACCCTGATGAGAAAACTGAAATAAAACCTCATTAGGTGTCCTATTCTAAATTTCTCACAATACTCTCAAAACCTATACCTAGAAGCAACATAACAAAGGAAAGGAGGATATTTAGATCTCTTTTGCAGTAAAAAATTGGATGTTTGAATTTGATTCTCAACTGATTCAGATTAAATCTAGAAGAGAAAAAAAAGTACAGAGAAAAAAAAGAACTAATTCCTCTATTGGTCATAATAGAGATGCTTGTCCACAATGGGTGTGCTATGAGATAGCATTGAGTAGTCAGGTAGTGTAGCACAAAAAAGATGTGGAAAAGAGTGACGTAGCGGAAGCGCGAAGTTAATCACGAAAACGAACTGGGAAGAAGAACACCGTCTTCAACCGAAAATAAACCTTGAATCCACAAGGAAGAAAGTAAAAGAAGACTTAAACAATAACTTCATTGATTATTTCGTCCAACTACAACCCTCTTAAATAGGGCAAATCAGTAAAGAGACTTACAAACTTACTAAAAGTCTAAAACGGCTAAAATAGGAAAAAAAGACAAAAAAATAGAAATTCCCACTAATCGTAGAATGGATAGTCGCAGATCTTAGAAACTCGTCAGAATTGACGTGGAGTGATTCTGACTTCCACGACTCAAGTTATTGCCAAAATGAAATTCTCCAAAAATAGCCAAAATGCCATTTTGACCCACTAGACGATAGAATTTGGTCAAATTAGGCGTACATCATGAGCAAAGCTGATGACTTTCGAAGATCTCGTCGTTTCCTTTCAAAGAAGTCCGGCCCCGCGCAGTTCCGACACTAAAGACAATTACGTTAATGCCTATTATGTCATTTTTAGTGTTTCTTTAGCGTTAATGCCCGTTACGTCCTTTTAACACCGTTTGGACTTTTGACGGTCCAAACGCTCCATGAATTCTTCTGTTATGTGTTCTACATCAAAGAGTACAATGGTGGAGGATGTTAGGAGAAGCATGCCAACTATAAAGTAAACACCTAGATCTAAAATAAAAGAGAACCAACCCCTACCCCCCACCACACACACACACACACACATACACACACACACACACACACACACACACAAACACACAAGAGCACTTGTGCAAAAAAAAAGTTGGCATTTATACAGTTAGACCCTACCAATCCAATCTCCCGTTTTTGAGTTTCTTTGTAGCTTGGGTTCCAATCATGGTTTTAAAATTCAGCGAAATTAGCTGAGTTAATTCCAAATTTTGAATGACCAAATTAAAGTGTACATGTATTAAAAATTTTACAAAAATTCACCGAATTAATTCGTTTAATTTGAAGTAAACAGTAAAAATTCGGCTAATTTCTTGAAGTTTAGCCTTTCTTAGTACAAAAATTGCAAAAATTCGCTGAATTAGTTCACCGAATTAATTCGTTTAATTGATGGAGTGACACCTATGAAAGTGATGTGGGAGAAATCTACTTGATAGTCCGCAGCTACACCGTATCAGAATTAATTTTATTTTAATTAGGAATGTTATCTTTTTTTAATTTGCGTTCTAATCAGTGTCAAATACTTTTAAAAAGTCTTTTAGTTTGATTAGGATTAAGTTAGAATTTTATAAATAGGGCTGTTATCTTTGATTGTAGAAGAAGGAATGAAGAGATATTTTCTTTTTGGAGTGATTCCAAAATTTCCGGGTGAGGTGCTTGGAGCGGAAGAGCGATTCTTCCTGAAGGAGCGATTCCTTCAAAACTCGATTGAGTGGTTCCATCGTGTCTCTTACGATTGCAGAATGGGGTAGGGCGGGTGACTTGTTGACAGGGGCAAGAAAATTCCCCTTATCCTGCATCAAATTTGATGAAGAGTTTGCAAGAGGCATGCCCAACGAAAGGCCCGAGAGGGGCAAACGACCTTGATGGGAAAGTAAGTGAACTTCTTTGATGGTGACATGAGTCGAACGACTTCCTTGATTGGCAGAACAACATCAAGAACTTATTTGAGTAGAACTTGTCAGATGATAAGAAGGTGAAGCTTGTGGCAATGAAGCGCAAGGCTCGTGCCTCAAGGTGGCGACAAGCCGAAAATTGTAATAGTCATGAGTGAAAAGGGAAAAGAATTCAAAATTTGGGAGGAGATGAAGGAAGTGAAGGGCCCAATTCTTGCCTTGAGAGTCGAGATTATTCTCAAGTCTTGTGTCAAAGTTATCAAAATCTTCAATAAGGAGGGAAGAGTTTCGAGGAGTGTATGAAGTTCCATCGGTGCATATTTGGAACAAATCGAGTGATACGGAGGACCAACTCATCAACTGGTATGTGATGAGTTGTGTGTACCCATTCAAGACGAAGTTAGCCTCCATATGTCGTGAAAGTACTAGTATACCTATGAATTGGTGCTTAAAGTCGAGGCTCAACTTGGGAGAACAACGTCAAGAAAACCATGTGGTGATGGAGTTTCCTCTATGACTGTATGGTTCTAGTTGCGAATCGAGAAGGTAGGTCTATGCCTGAAACCCTGAATGCCATGAACCCAACCAAACTTAATTTTGGTAGTGGAGATAAAGGCCATTGAGTTGCATAAATGGAAGGTAACGATAAGGACACAATGTTAAGTGTTTTTACGTGTGGAGTGGGGAGACTAATCGAGCGAATTCCACATTGTACGTGGGTTGGTCAAGCTTACCCAACTCTATAGAGGGCAAGGTGAATGAGGAATGCCGAAACATCCAAGGCAAGTCTTTATAATAGGATTATGATTAGGGCATGAAAGAAGAGGATGAATAAACAATAAAAGAAAGAGATCTCATTGGAGTGTAGCTGACAAAACCCTTGTGATTCAAAGGGCGACAATCTTGTCGAAAGCTTAAGAAAAGAAATATTAGTTGAGGTCAAAATTGAACATCTTCCTTACATGTTTCTTAGTGGGTGGAAAACTATGCGATCACTGTTTATTTTGGAACTTGTGAGAACATGGTGTCTGTTGTGATGGTGGATAAGCTTAAATTGGAGTGTTGAGAACCCATACTACCAAGATTTCGTGGTTTGAGGAGGAAAATTAGGTGATGGTTTTCGACCAACGTTTTGTTGAATAACACCATAAAAAGTACGTATGGGGTGTCCGCTTGATGCAATGTTGTAAAGACGCATGTATGCAACATCCTCTTAGGTCATCAACGACAATTAGGGTTGCAACTCAGGTGGGTTAAGGGTCAACCCAAGCTTAAGACCACTCAACCCAAGCCTAACCCAACTTGACCTTGGGTCTGATGTGCTCAGCCCGAGCCTAATCTGTCTAGCTTAGTTGGGCCTGAGAGATGAGATGGGTGCATTAAGGATGAGAACTAGCTTGGAATTTATAATTTGAGGTTCCATTTTTAGAGTGGTTTGGAACTATGTTGGAGAGAGAGAGAGAGAGTAGTTTGAAATGAAATGCCTCCTCTTTACCAATAAAAAAAAATGCCTTATCTCTTTCATGAGTTACAAATCAACCTCCAGTTTCTTTATCATCCCTGATCCACTACCTCTTGCAGATTTATCATCAACAACTTGTACAACTCTTGTTCAATCACCTAAAGAAGATCGACGACAAGGATAAGCCCAAGAAAGACCATTAACATCCTTCGTCCTCACTGAATTCCACAATAAGGTGCATGAAAAACCCTCAAAGGGTAGATTGGTAGCAAAGAAATTCATAGAGAACTCTATGACTTGCTCCTCACCAATTAAGTCTTTCAGTATGCCATCCCCCCTTGAAATTGCATCCTTAGTTGTGATTGAGCAATGTTACTCTAGATAGAGAAACCAAGGGTTCTTTCTGGTTCACATCTAAAAGCCTTGCTTCCCCTGGGCCCACTCCACCTTTTAGATAATAATCTAGCGCCGAGGTGGGGTCCTCTTGCACATGCATGCTCTTAGGCTAAGCAAATCCGTCTCCTCTATACCCCCGCAAGCCACCAAATCTTGCCCCATAGACCTTACGTTGTCTCTCTCTGAGAGTTCATGCTTTAGTTTGAAACCTTCCATACGACTTGGACAAGTGTCCCTCCTTCCAGCCCAAGGCATGGTTGTCATGACTCCAATTCTTCAAGTACGGACGACGCGAATAACTACAGACATTTTTTTTTAATTTAACGAACCTTCGACCTTCCCTGGACTATCATATCCCTGTCTCTGGCCTAAACTTTACCACCACTGTCCTTGCTGACATGTAGGTAGGACCTATTCCCCTCCACAACATCATCTTCAACCTTGACTAGAGAAAGAAAAAAAATCCACCTCTAAGGAGTGCACCGGGCCTCCCTCTAGACGCTCATAAACTAACGAGGTCTATGGCATCACCAGTAAAAGCAACTTCCTTCATGTCCAGTGGAGCGATGTCGACAAGTATTGACTCCTCAGACCACACTGCTACCTAAGAAAACAGAGGAGACTAACAACAAGTTTTTACAAAGGCCAAAACCTTCTCTATCGATTCAACAAAAATCTTAGCCCATTCTACACACCATATCCATAGTGGCCTTATCTACCACCATAAAACACCCACACAAGCCCTCGATTGCTTGAAATGCATCTAAACTCCAAAGATGAAGAGGAAGGCTGTAAACCTTGATCCATATGCTTCCACCTTCCTTGTTATTGAACCGACATCCTACTCTTGCACTCCAAACATCTAGAAATAGGAAAGTTGAACCACACATTCTACTACAATCCTTTAAAAAGGGAAGAGTAAACTAGAAAAGTTTGTTGATAATTGACCTGACTTTGACACTGGTTGGAACCTTCCATGACCTGTTAACCCAAGTCTAGATTATCGCTATGCAACTTGGATCCCTATTGAATTTCCCCACTAGGCAAGATTCCAAAAATGCCACCCTCTCGTCCACCTCTTCCACATCTAGGGCCACATAGGTACCCGAATTGAAAGCCAATATGGTACTACCTGCCCTAGATGGCCGTTTGTTAAGCTCTACAATCTCCTTATAGCTCATAACATGATTTATTATTGAAAACGCAAGGGCGCGCTTACCCATAGGCTGTAAAATCTTTGTATCCTCCCATCGCAAATACCTCTTCCTCCATGGAAAGATTGTACTCTTCTTGGTGTTCCCCCACCCTCTATTCTTCAAGTCTCCATGCCAAAGCCTGTGATAATCAAAACTTGTTTGAACTCCTCACCCAGGGGGGAGAAATCGCAACCATGGTAGAAGCATCACTTGCTTCTTCAACATGTTTTTTCTTGTGAATGCTCATTAAAGTTTGATGATGTGCAGATTGATGTACCCCATGGATGATGCGTAAATTGATGTACCCCATGGAGGAGATGCATGTAACATTGACTCTGGACTGCATGAAACCACCTATGGTGGAGTTAGAAGATGTTATGTCGAAGAGCTACCCAAAGGATTGCCACCCTTGGGTTATATCCAACACAACATAGACTTGGTGCTAGCTTCCATTACAACTAATAGCAAGAGAAAGTAATCCAGATTTTCGCTGAACTTACCAAACTACCAGATGAGCCCAAAAAAGCTTTAAGAACTCTGGTGGACAGGTATGGAGTTGCTAGTAAAAGAGTTGATTAGGGAGAGCTTGATCCCGTCGACTTTGCTTATTTAAAAAAGGATGATTCGTGGAGAATCTCCAAGGTTCTCAATAAGGTAGATTTGAGGAGTGGGTACCACTAAATTTGGACTCGCCCAAGCAATGAGGAAGATGGCTTTTGAGACTTATGAAGGCTTGCACGAGTGATTGGTTATGCCGTTCGGGTTCGGGTTTTCTATTGTGTCCATGTTCACATCGGTTATGAACCGGCTCTTTTGACCATTTGTTGGAAAGTTGTAGAATACTTCAATAACATCTTCATCTAGCATTGTTGCATTGATGAAAATTTGGAATATCTTTGCCAAGTGTTGCAAGTTTTTAGGTGAGACAAGATGTATGTCAACCTCAAGAAGTGCACCTTCGTCGGTGACCATTTATTTTTCCGTTGTTATGTAGGGATGATGACCAAGGATTGGGGTGTATGGCAGCATGTTAGAGGGCAAGCGCACTTAGCTGATCCTAAAAACAATCATTGAGGGAACAGACTTAGCTGATCTCATCCATTCTTTGATGAGAAGCTCAACAACAAGTGAGCTAGATCACTTATGTTCTGGAGTTTTGTGCCATTGTTCAAGTGCTAAGTTTGGCGCAATTACCTGGTTCAACCTGAGTGTATCTTGTATTTGTATTACGAAGCACTTGGGTACCTCAGTGCTTAGAGGAAGTTGAGTATCTGTCTGCCATGACCAGTGAGCATACAATTGTTTCGAAGTACAAGTTGGGAGCCCAAAACAAAATTTGCTAGTGCGCTTAGTAGATGTTCACGCCTTCTCCTCACAATGTTGGACAGGGTTAATGGGCTTGAGAGCATGAAAGAGTTGTATGTTGATCCCTTAGGATATCTGAGAGTCTTCGAGGAGATGGAGCTTGTATTGGTTTTGAATTTTACATATTTGATTGGCATTTCTTCAAGAATGGGAGATTGTGCCTATGATACCCAGATACTTCAATATGATACCTGCATCGATATGGTACGATACTGATATAGGTGCCTAATACTGCACGGATACTTCTACAACATTATTTTCTCTCTTCCTATTGTACTCAGTGTTATTTTCTTAACTCCTAAACTTTCTTTTCTTTTTTGGGTTGACAAGAATATGTAAATAGTATTTTGTAACGAATTTTAATGTAAAACACTTTGACATATTAGAAGTTTCATCACATTTGATATGCTTTAGATATAAATAAATGATACCAAGCTTATAAAGCTAAAAACTAATGTATGGTGTCAACATATTGGATGGGATACCCATATCTGTATCTAGGCTTAATATTTGAGGAAATGAATATTCATATGCTCCTTGCTCGTTCCAGTGCCCTTATATATATGTGGGAATTTTAGTTATTTGATTGTACAACTAACCAGATTACTAAGCCAAATGGTTTACAAAAATGAACTAAACCTGACCCAATCAGAGCCATTTGACAAGTGCATATGCTGCCATCCATTACTTCTTTTCGTCGTATCAATAGTACCTGATTACTTCAAAGTTCAAACCTAGAAGGATTCATTCAATCTTGCTGCTTTACTTGTAGCTTTGGTTTTCAAGTGATAATGTATTTTGTTTGGTTTCTAATTATGGAATAATCAAAGCACCTCTCTCTCTCTCTCTCTCTCTCTCAAGGTTTCATTATTTTCCCCCATTGATTAGTACATTACCTTGGTGGTTGGGAACTGAAATTCTGAAGTGTTAATTGAATGTCAGTTGAATGGTGTCTCCACATATCAACGGTTTTCCGTCCCTTTTGGTTTTATGGTTTATAATATTGAGTGCAATAAATAAGATAAATTTTGACAATTGATAGGCTTTGGTTTTGGGTAGGCCTATGTTCAGCAGCTGGAAAGTAGCCGATTAAAGCTTAATCAACTAGAGCAAGAGCTTCAACGGGCACGGCAGCAGGTGTGATAAGAGGCTTTCTTTTTGCTCATGCAATTGATCTATTCCATGCATTAATTTTGAAGGCACATTTTCTCTTCTTTATTTAGGCTTACAAATGATTTTTTATTTTATTTTTTCTGTTCCAATCTTTGTCTTTTGTTACAGGGTATATTTATTGCAAGTGGATGCGTAGGAGATCAAAGTCATTCAACGGGTGGAAATGGTATGCACTTAAGAAATGTGTTCATTGGTCGCCTTGCACCGCAGTGTTTAGTAGATTTAAGGTTGCAACATTTGCATTGCTGTTTGACACTATCTTACTGACCTTGAGCTTGTTTAATAAAAGAATTTCATGAATTTAATGCAAATGGGTAAACCTTATACTAAAGGTCCTTTGGTGGATTAGGTAGAGATGGGGAAGAATGATTTCTGTTGCAACTAGAATAGTTTCTAAGGTCTCTATAGGGACAAACATTGTGACAGATGGTTTTCATTTGAGGATGTCAGTTACACAACCACCAAATTAGGTGGTCTGTTTTTCACTGGACATGTCTTGACATATTGCCTTTAGCCTTGGAATTGTTTTTAACCATGATGTCAAAGTTACACCACAGAATCACATCGCTATCTTGCTTGGATGTTGCACTGACACTCAATATTCATTAGTGAGGTGTGGTATGCTCAAATGATGTTAGTAGTACTGTAGTACAACATCTGATGCTAGCCATTGTGAAAAGTGCGTTCTTTTTATGTTACTCATTATTCACTTGGAGTGTCTTGCCACAGATGTAAACATAAAGGGTATCTTTTCAAGATAGGATGTTTGGAGTGTATAGTGCCTTCGTTTATAATGAATTTTTCAGTGCAAAGCATATTATTTAAATAATCTCAAAGAAAAATCAAAAGTTAGAACCAGGGAAACTAGTCCTTCAGTTAGGTAACTGAAATTCGGTAGGATCTCGTAAAAATGGCGATCGTCTGTGAAAACTGGAAAGTTTGTTATTTCTTGAGCCTTCCGTGATTTGATCAATGCAGATAAGGGGCCACCGTACAAGTAAACTCAGTCTAGAAATGTCACGTCTAGGTAAATTATTAAATTTTACATATTGGTTTCGATTTTTTTGGCCAGCTACCAATCCCTTAGAACAATTCCGAGTTTAAGGGGACAGCCATGTGAAGCATGTATAACTTGGCTGAGCTAAGTTCAGTTTTACCTTTTTTTAGTTGTCAACCCTCACTAAGCCGTATAAGGTTAGTAAGTTTTTTCGTTGATCTAGTAAATGTCATGTTTCCCTCTTAAAGTAAAAACTGTCCCATGTTTGAGTGACTGATAGTGCCTGCATTAAGGTGGAAGTGAGCATGGCTTGATGCTTGTGAGGTGTATTGACAGTTTTTATGTTATAAAAGTAACTGGAATTCTTCGTATTACTGTTTATGCTTGTGTTGTCAATTGCACGCGGATATGTTTTTTATGTACTGGGGGCATGTTACTGATGCAAGGAATGCTTTTACTTATTTAACAGTTGTGATTATTTCCTGTTCATTTTTCTCCATTATCACTTATCCTTGTTCCTTGTATAAATTGATGGCATCTTTAGTAAATACATTTGAAAAAATTAGGATCCACAGGATGTGGTGTGTTCCAAGACCGTGAGGTTAATAGTTATCATGCCAACTGTTGTAGTGAATGATGAGTGATGCATTCCATCATTCACTTCAATGTTCTTTCCTCCTCCTTCCTCTGTTTCTCTCTCATTTTTATTCCCCATTATTCCCTGATTTTTCTTTCTCGTAGGTTTTTAAAGTTCCCTACTACTAGAAGATGCTTCTTTTAAGATGGAGGCCCATGCCTCATGTCTTGAGGCTTACACTAAATCTTTTGCTGATTGGACCATTTTGCTTCATGTTTGCTTCTTAAAACAATGTTCACTGTTGTATCATTCAACAGTATCATATATCTTTGGGTGACTTCTTACATTATGAGCTTGGGGTCTCCTTTCATGTCCGTTCTCAAGTAATTTGCAGCGACTTTTTACGACCAGAGACTTGGCATGAAATTTGTGGCTTTCTTTTATAACTACTGCAGTGTTTAACTTCTATTGTTTTCCCATTATTGAGTGAAACAGGACTTCTGTAGTTTTTCCTAAGGACCTAAACTGAATGTGACAAACCATTTTGATCGTGCATCTTTATCAATATTTTGTGTTTTTATCTGTCGCACGTTTTGACAGTATCTGTAAAAACTTGCACTTGTCGTGCTGTAAACACAAATTGTTGTTCTTGCATGATATCTTTTGTGCATGTTTTGTTACCTACATATGCTACAGATGACAACAAAGATTCTAACATACTTGTTTCCTAAATTCCTGCTGGTGGTTCTAGCAATCTATGAGGTTGTGTATTTTGTGGCTTGTGTGTGGCACTTCTGGATTGTGCTTGGAAGTATCAAGGAGGGTTTTGATCACTTTCGTGATGAGAATACTTTCAGGGGCCTTAGCATTTGATATGGACTATGCACGATGGCTTGACGAGCATCAACGGCAGATCAATGACCTGAGGTCAGCTGTAAATTCTCGTGTGGGTGATAATGAGCTGCGCCTTCTAGTTGACGGTGTGATGGCGCACTATGATGAGATATTCAGGCTAAAAAACATAGGTGCAAAGTCTGATGTATTCCACATGCTTTCGGGCATGTGGAAGACACCTGCTGAGAGGTGTTTCATGTGGTTGGGGGGGTTCCGTTCATCTGAACTTCTCAAGGTGATTGATTGATTGATGTCTTATGCCATATTTTTATACCTCTTGCAGTAGATGATGGAAGTGTTGCTTTCTTCAATTGATTCAGATCTGTGTATTCTTGAATTTCAGATACTTGGAAACCATCTCGAACCCTTAACAGATCAACAGTTGATGGGCATATGTAATCTGCAGCAGTCCTCTCAACAGGCTGAGGATGCTTTGTCTCAGGGAATGGAAGCTTTACAACAATCTCTTGCGGAGACCCTCTCTTCTGGCTCTCTTGGTCCTTCTGGTTCTAGAAACGTTGCTGATTACATGGGTCAGATGGCACTCGCAATGGGCAAGCTGGGCACACTCGAGAACTTTATTCACCAGGTAAAAAATGTATCATCTACATGCCCATGTACATTTTAGGTGTGTACATATACACAGAGATATTGACAAGGTCACATTTATTTGTTATTTTTCATTATTAGGCTGATCTGCTGCGGCAACAAACTTTGCAACAAATGCATCGTATATTGACCACTCGTCAAGCAGCCCGTGCCCTGCTTGTTATCAGTGATTACTCCTCACGGCTGCGAGCACTCAGTTCGTTATGGTTGGCACGTCCTAGGGACTAATGTGAAGCTCCTTCTTAACCAATCTTTGAAATATGAATGCCATAGAGACATAGCTAGTCAGCAACCTCACATCTATAAGCAAATCCCTCTGAAATTTTGTGACTTTTAGTTAGAGGAATGTAATGGGGGGGCATAACCACAACTGATTATCAGCTCATTTTGTAATTGCCAAGGGCTATGGGCCGGCATTCCTGCATCTTGGCTTAGGAAAATGTGCAGTATCTGATATTGTATTGTCTTAAATATATAATTTTAAGATACATTATGAAAAAGATTGGGTATAGCTGATAGGTGGAACATTCAACATTGGTTTTTTAGCATAAAAGAGCGGTGGCACATTATGTATGGATCTTTGAACTTCAGTGAGGTTGGGAAAACTTGGAGCTTGGTGGATGGGATGAGTCAGGAAAACTACTTTCATGAATATTTTGATTTGAATAACCCAGTATTTCAAATGGGTTTTGAACCCAATAAGTGTCAATGTTGGAACCTATAAAATTTCTTTGGCAATTGAGATTTTAAAATTAATATTTATTTAATATAATCTATATTTCTATCTATCTATGTATCTATGTATCTCTACTAAAGCGGAAGCATGCAAAAGTTTTCTCTCTCCTCCATGCGGCGTTCTCCCTATCTTTTCTATTATTTTCAAAATTAACCCTAATAACTTAACTTAAATATATCCTCAAAACCTTTTTAACATTGAAACAAAAAGGTGCCCATATAAGAGAGTTTCAGTTTTGTAACGTATATCTCTTGATCTTCATAATAAAGAAGATCGGGCCCTACTGAGGTGGCGCTCTCCATCTTTTCTATGGTTTTCCAAAAAGAAACCTCATCATTTTCACATGTCACTTTTAATCTCCAATCCGACGGTTCAATTACTTTCAGCCCACTAGGACTTTGTCTTTCAAACGTTTCGTTTCAAATGTTTTCATTGTTTTGTATCTTCACGTTACGCTACAGTCCCTTATATCGATCAATGAGGAGATAAGAAGTCAAATGGTCTCTAACACATTAAATTTTACATTATTGAAGGGAAGAGGGTTTCATGGTATAAATTGGATCATGGTGATTTTAGAAAGCTTCATTAGATGGTGTCATGCTTCCCCTCGACACCCCCAAAAGCTTGCAATGGGTGCTTCACGCTCAACCACAATATCCCATAAATGCCCTTCGATTTTGCTTCCTTTCTTTCCTTTAATTTGTTCACTAGATAGGGACTCTTTGGTCTTTTTGGTGTCAAACACGTCACCCTGCAAGCTTACGTCACCCCTGCCGCTTATTCAATGCCTTCTCTTGTTAAAAAAAATAAAACCTATTTTGCCATAAAATTCCCTCAATTGACAAACATTGTTTCTTTCAACTTTTTTAGTTCTTTTTCTTTTATAAAGATGTTTTAGTCATTCAACGTTTTTTACATTTCAACTCAATTTGACGAAGCATTCATTGAATACCACATTGGACCCGAACTATTTCTCTTGAAAACTTCGATGATAGTATCCATCATCAAAGTTGATGATGGACTCACAGTGTAAACTACATGACACGCTATTAGAGGATACTGACCGTATGGATGCTTGGCTCGTCCCTATATGAACTTAAATAACAAAGATTAGCATGATTATTGATTTATAACCTTTCGATCATAATTCTCAAAATCTACGGATATAAATAAATCAAGAAAAAAATGCTAAACTTAGGGATAAAAATTACTAATCACGATGAAAAATAATATGTAGGTCCACTTAGGTATCTACCAAACATCGATACAGTCAATGGTATCTAAGATTGTGACACATGACATGAACGTGGTACCAGTTATTTGGTGTTAAAATTCATTCAACATTTAAAAAAAGAAAAAAGAAAAAGATGATTAAAAGTTACATGTACTTATCTATTATTAATTAAAAGGGTAATGATCACATGGTCCAACGTCCATTGAGGTGCATAGTGGTGTTGGCAAAAAATGTACCTCGAGCTATGTATAGGCCCACTTAAATTGAACCTATATTACAAAAATTGGCCTGATTAGTGATTTCTAACCTTTAGATCATAATGCTAGAAATCCACAGTTAAAAATAAGTCATGAAAAACTCTAATCCAATGGATAGAAATTAATAATCAAGATGAATTTTGGTATGTAAATCCAACTAGGGATAGGAAAAACATCTAGACGGTTAGTGGTCTCTAATGGTGTGCCACGTGTAAGGTGCTATCATGCGTAAGGTGCGTGTACATCGCACGTGGCATACCCCTAGTGTATATAATGCACTTAACTGAAAGATGTCAAACTCATGGAACTTCATTTTCATAAATTGTTATTATTTATTTTTTCTTTTTTCCTTTTAGACTTTGCTATAAAATGAATTATCTATTCGACTTATTAACGCACGAGGCCCTTCTTAGGTGTCTCACTCTAAACCACAATATCCCAGAAATGCCATTCGATTTTGCTTCCTTTCTTTTATTTAATTTATTCACTAGACATGGACTTTTTGATCTTTTGGTGTCAAACACGTCACCCCTGTCGCTTATTCAATGCATTCTCTTATTAAAAAAAAAAAAAAAAAAACCTTATTCCTATTTTGCCATCAAATTCTTTTAATTGACAACATTATTTTTTTTAGCTCGTTGAATTTTTTTGTTTTATAAGATTCTGTAGTCATCCAACGTTTTTCACATTTCAACTCAACTGATGAAGCATTCATTGAATACCATGTGTACCTGAACTATTCCCTTGAAAACTTCAATGATAGTATCCATCATCAAAGTTGATGATGGACCCACACTGTGAGCCACATATAGTTAAAATATTTTGACATCTCATATCATCTGTGCATACTTTAGGTTTTCGTAATTTGAGTATTTCAAGTAGAAGGTATATACTTCTGACATATTTTTCTCTATTTCTTTATTCCAGGGATGTTTTTCTTTCTCCATTCCTTATCAATTCTCATCTTCACCAAAATCGTTGATCTAAGAAATAAATACGTATGTATTTCATTCTCAATTATACGTACACACCTACATTTTTTTTTAATCTTTTATGTATTTTTTTTTACAAAGCAATAGCTAATACATTAAGAAAGTATGAAATGCTGATGGTTATGTTAGATCCTTCTTCTTCGATCTCTCCTGTAAGTCGATCCTCCATTCAAATATTTTGGAGGTCCATCTCGATATGAGATTTCTCGGTCTACTCAACAATATGTCTTACACGATGGGTACCTCTTCAACTTCTCCTTCTTTGATCCCAATTTTTTTTACATTCTTTTTTGTCACAATTTTTACTTTAATTTGTGATGTTTGTTCATGCTCAGTGTCCAGCTAGGGTGCTAGCCATTGGGCACGGCCACCCCTACTAATTGTTTAGAAGGTTAATTACCTGAATTATTACTTCTAAGTCTAGAAGAGCGAGTACTTGATTGAGCTAAAAGAGAAGTTTGAGCAGATCTGTGAATATAATATACAACATAATTAGTAAAGTCGTATTTAAAAGGATCGAGAAATCTTTCTAATGGTATGGGAAAATGTTTCGACGTACATAACTTTCAATCGGGTCGATGCAAAGGACTCTACGTAGCCTTACACAATGCATTTTTTAGGCTTAGTGACCACATGGATGTTTAACCCACCTTTGATGGATATAAATACCAAAAAATCAGCTTGATTGATGATTTCGAGCAGTTGGATTTATCATCCAAACAACTGGCTTGAATCCAACGGCTAGAATCATGTCTAAAAAAGTTCTACATCTAATTGCTAGAGATAACCAATTAGGTTGGTTTTTCGTTTGTTTATGTCACGCCCCGGATCCGGGCACCTGGATCCGACCCAAATGCCTGAAAAATGACATGTTTACCCAAGATCCAGGGTGTGATAAAAATAAAAAAAATAAAATGCTCCAAAATAATTTTTTAAAATGAACATAATTTATAATATATTAAAATAAAAATATTTTATAAAGATGTTTTGGTTGAAAATTCTCTTTGATAGGTTTTTTGAATTTACATTTCAAAATTTAGCTGATTGTCGTAAAAATTTCAAAAATATAATTTTATTAATTCTTTACTATTAAAAAATTATTTTAAGCATCGTTTGTGAATTCACTTTGCCCAAAAATATTATTTACTATTTTATTTTAACAGTTTAACTCAGAAATCTGCCATAACGATAACAGTACCATGGTAACACGAAAAAAATTATAAACACTTCAAAAGTTAAATTTAAAATTTTAATTAGTTATTCTAAATGATCTAAGACACTTTTATGAAAAATATAAATTAAAATAATTGTAAGTACATCACATAAAAAAAGATGAATGTATTCGTTAAGGATTCATGACTATACATCTCAAGAGTTAAATCAAATAGTCTATGAAGTCAAATATTGATTATTTGCATGATTCAAAAAATTAAACGAAGTTTTAAATAATAGACAATATGAGTCTTTAACAATCAAGTCTATAAAAAATGATACAAATAACAAATATCTAGAGTCCCGCATTAATCTCATCGACAATCTCAATTGCCCCTCCGATCTTCACATGTTATATCGCCATCATCAAGTGCAGCAACTCCGAAATTCACACCATCTTCAATTTAATCTGAAATGTTTGATAAATATCATGAGCCAAACTTAGTAGATAATCCACTATACACCACATATATATCATAGATAATATCGCATATTCTAACTAAAAAATCATGACATATTCAATGCATAATAGATAATAAAAATCAATAACGTCAACCAAGAATAATAAATCTTTCTCACATTTAGTCTAATGTCATTATATTTATACGATTATAACTACAACCCAATCATTCTCCTTCCCACGTCGGGAGTAGTCAAAAGGCTCTTTTGTAGGGGTCTGGGGTCTTTCACCCTAGGGCTCCAGGCCCTTCTTAATTTTTATTTATGTGGGTATCCATTAGGATCACACCCAAACTAACACTTCAATATTATATAAAATCATTATTTATAATCTTTTTTTTCTTGTACACCGGCCGATCTAATCAGATTCGAATCACATTAATATCCCTACATTATCAATTAAGCACATACATATAACATGATTAATAAAGTAAAATAAGAGATTATCTATTTAAATATGTAGGTTTACCTACCTTGTCCGTTGATCTTCATTCGAACTTGAATCAATGGTGAAAAAGTAGATGTGGATGTTTTTACCGATCGTCGTTAGATGAAACCAGGATTCGAGTATGTCGAACATTTCGAAAGTATAATCATTTTTGTCTAAAGGAATAGTATCAATAGGTGAGACATAATGGTATTCCTAGGGCTCTCAAAGCTCTTAACGATTTGTAATGAAAAACTCTTTAATGGTAAAAAAATGAAAATGTGTAGGTTTTTAAGAGATTCTTCTATTTTTAATAATTGTTCAAAAGAGAATGGTATGTCTTTCTTTATTTATGTATGTCATTAATTATTCTTGGTAATTTATCTAAGGAGCTCATATTTGCACACCCCATTTCCTATCTCGATAGACTCCTAGTCGGGGTACACCCCAAAAGAGAGATCTCTCTAAAATTGGCTGATCAGTGACCGCTCACAAAATGAGCCATGTGGCATTTTTTAGAGGACACTAACCGTATGGATGTTTGGCCAATCCCTAGGTGGACCTACAAACAAAAACTCAGCCTGATTAGTGATTTCCAACCTTTCGATCTTGTACCCTAAATAATGGTTGATAACGCTTAAATTTCCACGGTTAATTCAACCCATGAAAATGGCTCCATTCAACGCTTGGAAATCACTAATCAAGTTGATTTTTGGCTTGTAGATCCACCTAGAGATGGTCAAACGTCTATACAGTGAATGTCATCTAAAAATGTGCCACGTGGCTCATTTTGTGAGTGGTCACCGGTCAGCCAATTTTAGAGATATCTCTCTTTTTGGGGTGTGCCCCGACTAGGTGTCCACCGGGATAGGAAATGGGGTGTGCAAAGATTAAAAGTTGAAACGTCTCACTAATGAAAGATTTTCATTATTTTCAAAAGATTAAAAGTTATAGAAAATTTTAATTAATGCAATTAATGTTTAACTCAAAGATATTAAATATTTTATTAATTATTTTAATTTTATCATTTGTCGAAAATACCCTTCTAAATATAAGTCACTGTAATACCCCTGGACAAAAGTTCAGGGTATTGCAATTTATCCATCAAGGGGTGTGCTGCGGTCGGTAGTCCCAAAAAATGAGCTACTTAGGTTTATTTTTAAGCATTATTTGTGGTATAAAAATCCAAAGCCTTAAGATCACTAAATCAGACTAATTTTTAATTGGTTTGTAAGTCCACCTAGGGGTTGGCCAAACATCCATACTATCAGTGTCCTATAAGAATGTGCCATATGGCTCATATTAGTGAGACTTTTCAACTCCCAATCAGACTTTGATATGGACAACCATGTCAATAGCTTGATACGACCCTGCACAAAAAATTCCACGTGGGCTCATTAACCATGAATGTTTGGCCCACTCCTTGGTGGACGTACACAGTAAAAATCATCTTGATTGGTCATTCTTTGCATTGAACAACTTTTTTGTGATTTTGTCCCCCCCCCCCCAATCAAAATCCTGGCTCTGCCACTGGTTATAATAGTCATATTTCATTTAATATTGTTACAATGATTATTGTTATGCATGTATTATGACTCCTGGACATGTAAAACGATCTAAACAAGCTCGCAAATTAAGAAAATACATTTTGGTTCAGCATAAAAATCGAAGAAATTAATCGACTTAATGGGCGTACATTTGTTACAAATAATTTGTATAGAGCGGTACACGTTATAGTTTCAAATTCTACTTTACATGAGTATTGAATAAAATAAAGTTAATTATAATATTTTCAAACTATAAATAATTAAAAAAAATTTGGTAAGTCACATACTAAAGCACGAGCATAAATCACTAGTCTATATAATAGCGCGGCCCTGGTGAGGTGGAACTCTGGACGCACAGAGCGCCATGTCGTCTAACCTCTGAACTCGTCTCCCTCTCTATGTATATACCAACACACCTTTCCCTTTACATGTTAACACACCTTTCCTTCGCGTACAAACACATCTGTACCTCCTACTTGACATAATTTGATTTGAAAATAAATTTTTTTTGCCATTTTTGCCCTTTACATACAAACACATCTGTACCAACATGCCTCTCAGACGTTTCCTCCAACTTCACATCCTTCCATTTGATTCCCAATCATCGTCTCTCACCAATCCTCATCTCTTTCCAATTCTCTAAAAGAATAAAATTTTCTCATACACACCGAAAATCAGCCTGTTGGTGATATACACCAGTTGGATTTGAGTACCTAAAAGCTTTTCAATCCAACAGATAAAAATCAATAATGAAAATTGCTTGAATCCAATGGTTGGAAAATTTTCAATCTACTTAATTTTGAGCGAATGGGCCAAATATTTATGTATCGGTGGGCTGTATAGTGTGCTACATAGTATTTTGCTGGCTTGGTTAATGGCTAGATATCATTCATGAAAATGCTAGAATCCAACGGATGGATTATACCCATTGTTGTCTCCGTCTAGAAATAATTTCGGTGAGTAGACAAATTGAGCAAGTGAGTGGGCGCGCCCGATATCACTCCATCACCAACAATGGACTAGGACCATCGCCAAATATCTCTGACACCAACAAAGAAATTCCAATTGAATGTTTTGTAGAAATTGCCTTTTTTTACTTTCAATATTCTCAATTGTAGCCATTTTGGTTTCATTTTTTTTCTGATCTGAATCTCGGACCTTAAAATCATCCCTAATGCTAAAGTTTTAGGAGCTTTTAATGGACTTTGATGAGCCATTGACAAGTTTTTTTACACATCAACCCAAATAATGCCAATTCAAATGAAAATGTTTATAAAAGGACGAATTCGTATTTTTTTTTATTTTTTTCTTACTATAAATATGTTTGATACATTTTTCTGTGGCCGTGCTTTAGTGCGGGGTAATCACACTAGTTTTGATTTAAATTCAAATCTAGGCTTAAAGGATTGTGATGATAGTTGAAGCCTCGTACCAACTTAATTAAATTAATTATTTAAGTTTATTTAAAAGTAATTTTATAGTTATTAAAAATAAAACACTCCAATTTGTTACTCAATATTGTTGGGCCTTGTCAACTTAGATGCCCAGGCGTTTGCCAAAATTTATAGCTTTGCAGTAACTCAAAAGTGCATTAAGAGCTTTGAACCCATACTTCGGTCTAGTCGAGCTACTTGATGGCTTCGGCGAGTTGAATTGCGAGTCAATAGCAATACTATATTAATTAGAAAAAAATAATATAAAAGTTAAGGATTAAAAAGGAGAAGTTTTCATATTTGACTCCGCTAACAGTAAAAGATGCTTGATTGTGCTGCTGAATGAGTTAAAAACAAAGTCTCGGCCGATCCCATTCTGTATCGGGCGATCTGGACCGGGATCAGTGGTTAATGAGACGATCCCAAAATGGGGTCGTCTCGCCCGAGATGCATTGTTCATGAAGAACTAGCATGTATTGTCATCTCGGGCAAGATGATCACTACAAGAAAATTGGCTTATAGCGACGGGTTTTTACCGACGTCCAAGTATAACCGTCGGTATTGGTCATTATAGCGACGGTCACAAGTCTGACCGCCTCTAAAAATAATGTCAAGGAACGCGGGAGAAGTTGGAGGGAAATTTTGGGGTTTATAGCGACGTTTTTTAATTTGATCGTCGGTATAAAAGGTTTTTACCGACGGCCAGGTCCTTGACCGTCGGTAAAATATATTTTACCGACGGTCAAGGACCTGGCCGTCGGTAAAAACCTTTTATACCGACGGTGACGTGGCCGTCGGTAAACTACTTAGTATAAATAATAAAAAAAAAGCTCTCCCATTCCATTCGCGCCAAACCCCTCTCCTCCTCCTCCTCCCAAGTCCCAAACCCCTCTCCTCCTAAAACCCTTTGGCTTTGGCTTGCTTCTTCGAGCGTCGCCGCCGGTGTCGCCGTTTGTACCACCGCCGCTGCTACCTCCGCCGCTGCTACTACCGCCTACCGCCGCTGCTACCACCGCCTACCGCCGCTGCTACCACCGCCCATCTTGCCGCCTACCGCCGCTGCTACCACCGCCCATCCCGCCGCACGTTGCTGCTACTGGTGCTGTTGCTTCTCCAGTACGTATTCTCCTCCCTCTCCCTCTCCCTCTTTCAACCCTTTGGGTCTTTATACCCTAAATAATGGTCAGTAATTCTCGAAATCCATGGGGGCTCCGTTGATAGCCCTAAAATCCGTTAGAGGACACAATAAGGGAGCCACATGGCACACTCTTAGAGGACTCTGACCATATGGATGTTTGGCCAATCCATATAGGTCGACCTACAAACCAAAAATCAGTCTGATTATAGTGATATCTAGGCATTGAATTGGTTTTATTTTCATGGGTTGATCTCAACTAGTCAGAATTTGAGCAGTATTTTTTGATTTTTGGTTTCTAGGTTCACCTAGGGATTAGCCAAACATCCATAGGTTGACCTGCAAATCAAAATTTAGTCTGATTAGTGATTTTTAGGGTGTTGAATTGGACTTATTTTCATGTGTTGATCTCACCTAGTTGGAATTTGAGTATATTCAGGCAGATTTTTGGTTTCTAGGTCCACCTAGGGATTAGCCAAACATCCATAGATTGACCTACAAACAAAAAATCAGTCTGATTAGTGATTTCTAGTCGTTGAATTGGACTTATTTTCATGGGTTGATCTCTTTTTTCAGTCTGATTTTTGGTTTGTAGATCCACCTAGGGATTAGCCAAACATCTATATGGTCAGGGTCCTCTAATAGTATGCCACGTGGCTCCCTATTGTGCCCTGTAACGGATCCTGTCATTTTAGGGCTTTTGATGATTGCAATTGAGAAGACATATTTCAATCATGTGAGAAAATAAAGGCGTATTTCAGGTGGAAATGAATTCTCACCCATCTAGATGGGAAATGAATTTTGGGCTTAGTAGGGAAAATTATCTAGATTTAAATGGTTTATTAGGGAAAATTATATAACATTAGTTGGGGGGTACAAAGATCCAAGTTGAGAGATAACTAATCAGCTTGATTTTAGTTTGTAAGTCCACCTAGGGATGTATCTAACCGTTGGATTGGTGTCTTTTATGGGTTGATTTTTAACCGTTGGATTTCTATCATTAGTTGGGTTACGAAGATCCAAAGCTTATACATAACTAACCAACCTTATTTTTAGTATGTAGGTACACCTAGGGTTGGGATAAATATCCATACAGTATTAGTGATTTATAACCATTGGTTCGTGTCTTTTAAGGGTTGATTTTGAACTATGAGATATCTACCATTATTTGGGGTACTCAAATCTAAGGATTAGAAATAACTAAACAACCTGATTTTTAGTATGTAGGTCCACCTAGGGATGGGATAAACATCACTACGGTCTACTGTCTCTAATAATGTGCCATCAGATCCTTAGGCGTGTTTGATTACACAAAAATTCTTTCTAGAAAATATATCTGGGAAATGCCTTAAATGACTGATTGATTGGTCCCGAAAAATGATCTATGTAGGGCAACGAGTATCCTCTACATCGACTGTACCAGGGTCCTATGTAGCTAAATTATCGAGAATAGGACTCTCGTGGCCCTACATAAATTATTTTTGGGCCTAATGACTGTGGATGTTCAGCCCACCTATTGGTGGATAAACACACTAAAAATCAGCTTGAATGATGATTTTTACCCATTGTATTTACTACTCCAAAAACATGGTTGAATCCAACGGCTAGAATCAGACCTAAAAAGTTAGGTTTGTATATCCAACAAGGGGATGTGCTAAACATCCATGTGGTTGGTGGGCTGGGGCCTTCTCCCACTTGGGGCTTTCTGGGTCTGCCTCCATTGGCCTTATGGTAGAGATGGCCCAAATGCCCCCCTAGTGGGCTAAGAATGCCTTTCATACCCTACTAATTTAAATTTTTTATTTGAGCTATAGAACATGATGTTTGATTTTAAAACCAATTGCTTTCGACTTATTGAAATTTAATAATGCTCACATCTCATAGGATTATGATCTACATTCTTATAGCATATGATCGACATATCTTGTTCATTTATGATTTACTATATCTTGCTCATTTATGATTTACCGTATCGTGTTCATTATTTTGTGGGAATATGTCGATGATCTCAAGGGTGGACTATCATTTCTTTTTTTGACTGAATATCCTTTATTGTTAGCATAGTTTGGTTGATAAATTTTCTTAAGTTAATGTTGTATATTATGTGAATGGTGCATGTACATACATAATGCACATACATGTATTGAACCTTAGATGTCACAGAGTCAGATGTCACAGAGTGGGGACTCCTCTACTCCCATACTCACACCTGATGATATCTATGCCATTGTGATGCCCCCAGAGCGACATGGTCGGGTACGTGGTTACGGCTTAGGCCCGACGCCTACCACAGTCTTTGGCTCATCATCCCGCTCATCCAGTTCTAGTTATACGAATCTTCAAAATGAGATGACGGAAATGCGACAATCAAATATGCAACTTCAAGAGCAAATGAAGCAGATGCAGCAGCAGATGGAGCAGCAGATGCAACAGCAAATGCAACAACAAATGCAACAGCAAATGCAAGAGTTTATTCACTTTATGCAACACCCCAACATTCCGCCTCCTAACCAAGATCAGGATTAGGTATATCCACATTCTTCTTTCAGGATTATTGCATTTAACTACTTTATGTTATACATTTAGGAATGTGAGAAAACAAATGCGTTGAAAGAAATGGAGTCAAAATACGAAGTCTGGTTGGAAAACTGTAGTCAGTAGTAGGTTTAGGCATTAGAGACTTAGAAATGAAGTCGATTTCGGGACGTCGACGTCCAAATCGGGCAAACGAGGTCCGAATCACTCGAAACCTCTTCCAACACTTCAAACATGTCGAAACAAATGCGTTAAAAGAAACGGAGTCAAAATCTGAGGTCTGGTTGGAAAATTGTAGTCAGTTATAGGTTTAGGAATTTTAGACTTAGAAATGAAGTCGATTTCGGGACGTCGACGTCCAAATCAGGCAAACGAGGTCCGAATCACTCGAAACCTCTTCCAACACTTCAAACATATCGAAACAAATGCGTTAAAAGAAACGGAGTCAAAATCTGAGGTCTGGTTGGAAAACTTAGTCAGTTATAGGTTTAGGAATTTTAGACTTAGAAATGAAGTCAATTTCGGGACGTTGACGTCCAAATTGGGCAAACGAGGTCCGAATCACTCGAAACTTCTTCCAACACTTCAAACATGTCGAAACAAATGTGTTGGAAGAAATGGAGTCAAAATTTGAGGTCCGGTTGGAAAACTGTAGTCAGTAGTAGGTTTAGGCATTAGAGACTTAGAAATGAAGTCAATTTCTGGAGGTCGACGTCCAAATCAGGCAAACGAGGTCCGAATCACTCGAAACCTCCTCCAACACTTCAAACATGTTAAAACAAATGCGTTGGAAGAAACAGAGTCAAAATACGAGGTCTGGTTGAAAAACTGTAGTCAATAGTAGGTTTAGGCATTAGAGACTTAGAAATGAAGTCGATTTCTGGAGGTCGACGTCCAAATCGGGCAAACGAGGTCCGAATCACTTGAAACCTCTTCCAACACTTCAAACATGTCGAAACAAATGCGTTAAAAGAAACGGAGTCAAAATCTGAGGTCTGGTTGGAAAACTGTAGTCAGTTATAGGTTTAGGGATTTTAGACTTAGAAATGAAGTCAATTTCGGGACGTCGACGTCCAAATCGGGCAAACGAGGTCCGAATCACTCGAAACCTCTTCCAACACTTCAAACATGTCGAAACAAATGTGTTGGAAGAAACGGAGTCAAAATCTGAGGTCTGGTTGGAAAACTTAGTCAGTTATAGGTTTAGGAATTTTAGACTTAGAAATGAAGTCAATTTCGGGACGTTGACGTCCGAATTGGGCAAACGAGGTCCGAATCACTCGAAACTTCTTCCAACACTTCAAACATGTTGAAACAAATGTGTTGAAAGAAACGGAGTCAAAATCTGAGGTCTGGTTGGAAAACTGTAGTCAGTTATAGGTTTAGGGATTTTAGACTTAGAAATGAAGTCGATTTCGGGACGTCGACGTCCAAATCGGGCAAACGAGGTCCGAATCACTCGAAACCTCTTCCAACACTTCAAACATGTCGAAACAAATGCGTTAAAAGAAACGGAGTCAAAATCTGAGGTCTGGTTGGAAAACTGTAGTCAGTTATAGGTTTAGGGATTTTAGACTTAGAAATGAAGTCAATTTCGGGACGTCGACGTCCAAATCGGGCAAACGAGGTCCGAATCACTCGAACCTTCTTCCAACACTTTAAACATGTCGAAACAAATGTGTTGGAAGAAACGGAGTCAAAATTCGAGGTCCGGTTAGAAAACTGTAGTCAGTAGTAGGTTTAGGCATTTAAGACTTAGAATGAAATCGATTTCGGAAGGTCGAGGTCCAAATCGGGCAAACGAGGTCCGAATCACTCGAAACCTCTTCCAACACTTCAAACATGTTGAAACAAATGTGTTGGAAGAAACGGAGTCAAAATCCGAAGTCTGATTGGAAAACTGTAGTCAGTTGTAGGTTTGGGAATTTAAGACTTAGAAGTGAATTCTATTTCGGGACCTCGCCGTCTAAATGGGGCAAACGAGGTCCGAATGACCCGAAACCTCTTTCAAAACTTCAAATGTGTCGAAACAAATGTGTTGGAAGAAATGGAGTCAAAATCCGAAGTCCGATTGGAAAACTATAGTCAGTAGTAAGTTTAGGGATTTGAGACTTAGAAGTAAAGTCTATTTCAGGAGGTCGACGTCCAAATCGGGCAAACGACGTCCGAATCACTCGAAACCTCTTCCAACACTTCAAACATGTTGAAACAAATGTGTTAGAAGAAACGGAGTCAAAATCTGAGGTCTGGTTGGAAAACTTAGTCAGTTATAGGTTTAGGAATTTTAGACTTAGAAATGAAGTTAATTTCGGGACGTTGACGTCCAAATTGGGCAAACGAGGTCCGAATCACTCGAAACTTCTTCCAACACTTCAAACATATTAAAACAAATGTATTGGAAGAAACGGAGTCAAAATCTGAGGTCTGGTTGGAAAACTTAGTCAGTTATAGGTTTAGGAATTTTAGACTTAGAAATGAAGTCAATTTCGGGACGTTGACGTCCAAATTGGGCAAACGAGGTCCGAATCACTCGAAACTTCTTCCAACACTTCAAACATGTTGAAACAAATGTGTTGGAAGAAACGGAGTCAAAATCTGAGGTCTGGTTGGAAAACTGTAGTCAGTTATAGGTTTAGGGATTTTAGACTTAGAAATGAAGTCAATTTCGGGACGTCGACGTCCAAATCGGGCAAACGAGGTCCGAATCACTCGAAACTTCTTCCAACACTTCAAACATGTCGAAACAAATGTGTTGGAAGAAACGGAGTCAAAATCTAAGGTCTGGTTGGAAAACTTAGTCAGTTATAGGTTTAGGAATTTTAGACTTAGAAATGAAGTCAATTTCGGGACGTTGACGTCCGAATTAGGCAAACGAGGTCCGAATCACTCAAAACTTCTTCCAACACTTCAAACATGTTGAAACAAATGTGTTGGAAGAAACGGAGTCAAAATCTGAGGTCTGGTTGGAAAACTGTAGTCAGTTATAGGTTTAGGGATTTTAGACTTAGAAATGAAGTCGATTTCGGGACGTCGACGTCCAAATCGGGCAAACGAGGTCCGAATCACTCGAAACCTCTTCCAACACTTCAAACATGTTGAAACAAATGTGTTGGAAGAAACGGAGTCAAAATCTGAGGTCTGGTTGGAAAACTTAGTCAGTTATAGGTTTAGGAATTTTAGACTTAGAAATGAAGTCAATTTCGGGACGTTGACGTCCAAATTGGGCAAACGAGGTCCGAATCACTCGAAACTTCTTTCAATACTTCAAACATGTTGAAACAAATGTGTTGGAAGAAACGGAGTCAAAATCTGAGGTCTGGTTGGAAAACTGTAGTCAGTTATAGGTTTAGGGATTTTAGACTTAGAAATGAAGTCGATTTCGGGACGTCGACGTCCAAATCGGACAAACGAGGTCCGAATCACTCGAAACCTCTTCCAACACTTCAAACATGTTGAAACAAATGTGTTGGAAGAAACGGAGTCAAAATCCGAAGTCTGATTGGAAAACTGTAGTCAGTTGTAGGTTTGGAAATTTAAGACTTAGAAGTAAATTCTATTTCGGGACCTCGCCGTCTAAATGGGGCAAACGAGGTCCGAATGACCCGAAACCTCTTTCAAAACTTCAAATGTGTCGAAACAAATGTGTTGGAAGAAACGGAGTCAAAATCCGAAGTCCGATTGGAAAACTATAGTCAGTAGTAAGTTTAGGGATTTGAGACTTAGAAGTAAAGTCTATTTCAGGAGGTCGACGTCCAAATTGGGCAAACGACGTCCGAATCACTCGAAACCTCTTCCAACACTTCAAACATGTCGAAAAAAATGTGTTGAAAAGAACAGAATCAAAATTCGAGGTTCTTGGAAAACTGTCATCAATAGTAGGTATAGGCATTTTAGTTTGTATTTTCCATTTTCTTTTAATTGACTCTTAACATTTTATATTCTAATCATTTTATTATTGTTTTGTAGGGATGGCATGCTGATTGGTCTGTCTTGATGCTGATTGGTCTGTCTTGATGCTGATTGGCTTGGCTAGATGCTGATTCGTTCGATTTCTTCTACCAGTGTTTCTTTTATTGTTTGAAACTACAAGTTTGAATTCAGAACAATCAATATTGTAAAAAAAATTTAGATATTTGATACATGTTTTCATTGAAATAAAGCATGTCTTACATGTTATAAATAGATGTTCAATATTATATGTATAGGATATATATATATATATATATATATATATATATACAATAGGTACTACTTGTTACAGGATATATATATACAGGTTATTGTATTTAAAAAAAAAAAAAAAAAACTAATGAAATTCAAAACCATTACCGACGGTCACTGACCGTCGGTAAAGACGACATCTACCGACGGTCAGAGTAATAACCGTCGGTAAAGTGCCATATACCGACGGTCATTGACCGTCGGTAATGATGTCGCTATATAAGTATATAGCGACGTTCGAAAATAGCCGTCGGTATAGGGGTTTATAGAGACGAGGTTTGGCCGTCGGTAAAAGATATACGTCGTCAGTATATGTGATCTTATACTACGAAAAAATTGTTGAGGGAAGACCTTTTAGCAACGGCCATTGAAGAAATAACCGTCGGTAAAAACCTTACCGACGAATGTTTTACCGACGCGTACCGACGGTCAATATAGCCGTCGGTAAAACTTTTACCGACGCTATTTAGCCTTTTACCGACGGTCTCCGGCCGTCGGTAAAACCCTTTTTTGTAGTAGTGGATCCATATCGACCAGTCGAACCTCTGATTGGGATCGGCGCCCACCGATCCATCCTCCGATCCCGACATCTTCAACCATGTTAATGAGGTGCCCCATCAATTGAATGATCTAGACCATTCAACATAAATGCATGTTTAGATAATATGTCAGAATTGTTGGTTGACAAAACAACATCTTATTCTCAAAACGACGAAACTACCCTTCAATGAATCCAGTCCACGGGTCAAATTCGAATTGATAAAATGATAGATCAGGGTAATCCGATCATTTAACTACTCATAAGAGTCTTGTCCATGTTAGAGGGTGCTTTCGTAGATATTTTTGGATATTGGGGTTATTGTGGCAATTGATACGGCCTGGTTTGTCACTGTAATTCGATCTTTGAACGTGAGTTTCTGTTATGCATGAGCTGACCCAAGATGAGCCGATGTCAGAGTTTGTTTGCCATGTTAGCACATCGAGGTGGCGGTTTATGTCCAAGTGAAACCCAAGCATGCCATTCCCTTAAATAATCATTTTAAGACCATCAACCACCCTTAGAGAACACTTTTAGTATATAAAACCATCATTAGAAAATCCTATCCTAAGCTATGAAGACTTAGTCAAAAAATTGACTTTTCTTGATAAATGATCAAAAAAAATTTATACCTTTGATTTTACTGTTAGATTTGATTAAAACCAAAATTATTTGTTTTTAACTTGTTCATCTTTTAAAGAAATGTGGTTTCAATAAAATATAATGGCTCGATAAAAAAATCAAGACTTTTGTTTAACAAATTCCTAAATCATCTCAATTTTTGATAGCTTATGTATGAATTATCTCACTAAAAGTACTTTGAAAGATCTTTTAAAATATTTTTGTCTTGTCAATTTTGGATAAAATGAGCATTCTATCAAGGATCGATCAAAACTGTAGATATGTGCTCGTGATGTGCGTAAATGCAGCAAAGCTCATACATCATAACATACATTTGATGATATTACTCAAGTTTATCCATCCAATTGATCAACTCCCTTGTTTTCCTATTTTACTCATATTTTTTTTTGTTTATTCTTCACATTTAAATTTCTTACAACTTTTAATTTTTTAGGTTATCAAACTTTTTCAAAACATATTAGAAAATTCCTTAAGATATCCATATAAGACAAATTTTCTTTAATTATTTTACTCTCAAATGACCAAACTAACCTAACTTTAATTCTCAAACTATCCTAAACCCTTATCTTTCACCTATAAATACATATTCCCTCCAAGAGATAAATTTACATCTTCAAGCCATCTCTTTAAACCCAGAGAAACTATTACAAAAATAATTTCTTAACCTCATAAAATTTCTTTGAAATCCTTAAAAGTAATCATTTAAAGATTCATTGTTTTAAAAGATTAAATGAAAATATGAAGAACTCTTGTTTTCGCTTACTTCATTTTTTCTTTTCTTTCAAAAAAAAGAAGACCAAGTAAAGAAAAAAGATCATTTGCAAAGTATAATGTAAACCACATAAGGTTGGTCAAGCCATTGTACCTCATTTTTTTTTATATATTTTTTTGTTCATCCAACTTTATTTATTTGTTTAGAAATCCTTCTGAGTTTTTGCTTGTATTTGTCTATTTTCATAGTGCTGAACTTTACGGGACTGCTTCCTTGCATTTGTGCTACTTATGGTATCCATAAACCTGTTAAAGAACTATTTTCTTGGATGAGAGAGTCCCATGCTGCGCAGACGTCAACTCTAGTTAACAACGCAGTGACAGAGGCCGCGGCAAAGGCAGCAACGGTATATGCAAAAACGGGGCGCAAAAAATGATTAAACATCAGTTAAGTGAGTTATTGTTTATAGTGAATGTTAGGCTTTTTTTTTGTAAACCCTTGTGCGGGTAGTGGCAGAGCCAGGGGGTGAGCCCAGCATCAACTTTAAATATTTGCATATCCCTATGTGACCTACAGTTTGAGCCAAGGCAACCCTCTCATGTTGCCCGCCCACAACTTCAATGTTATGCCCATCTCTATGTGGAGCACAGTATTTGCCAAGTGCAACACTCTTAGAAACCACTGACTGCATGGATGTTTGGCCTATCTCTAGGTGGACTTGCATGCCAAAAATGAGCCTCATTAGTATTTTTTATCCTTTGGATCTAAGTATCCAAAATTATGTTTGAATCCAACGGTTAAATGTATTCCCAAGAAAAAGAGTCAAATTCAATGGTTAGAAATCACTAATCAGGATGGTTTTTGGTTTGTGGGTCCACCTAGGGATGGGACAAACATCCATATGGTCGGTTGTCTCTAAGAGTGTGCCATGTGGTCCATGGTCCCTCATTAGAGTTGATGACCAATGTTCGTCAGCAATAATTTACTTAAAAAATTGGCTCCCAATGCGGGAGAATAATTAAAAAGTAAATAGGCTTTAATTAATTGCCCATTTCTATAAGGGGTAATTTCGTCAATCAAAAATATCATCGGCTATTATAGACATCGTCGATTGACTGTCCCTTGCTACTTTGCCCACCCTTGAACAAAATCATGGCTCCGCCACTTGCTCGGCCAACCAGCCATCCTTCATCCATCATGCACGATTTACAAGCTGCCCAGCCAATCAACCATTTCCATTCCGACCAGCAAGCGCCACTCCATTCATGTTCTATTATGGTTTGATCATCGAGCAACCTTCATGCATGCTCCTTACCCTGTCAGCCAACTCCAACCACCATTCCGAGTCCAAGTCCAATTTTAAAAAAAAATCATAATTAATGCATTCTTAACCAGCCGACGGCCCAGCCCATGTCAACCCATGAAAATAACTTCAATCGCCGCTTAGAACTCACTGATTAGGCGGATTTTTGGTTTGCAAGTCCATTGAGGGATTGGCCAAACATCCATACGGTTAGAGCCTCTAATAGTGTGCCACATGGCTTATTTAAAGTGTAAACGTTTAGAAATCAATGATCACAACTTCTGACCCATTTTGACTCCATTGACAAAAGTTTTTCTGGGAGAATCAGTATTTTGAAAATAGAGATTATATTATGGGTGAGGTTTGGAGGACAACCATTTGGTGTAGCCATGTAGAAGATGAATCAACGGCTGATTTATGGTGTGGATGATCTCTATGGTGAGGAGATCATCCTCACAAAATTCAAATCATTCCAATATTTGTAGATTGGTTTAGAAGTTGAAGAATTATGGACCGTCAATTTTTACCGTGTAGCTTGAAAACCACATTTGATGGGGTTAGAAATTTTTGAATGGGCTGATTTTTTTGTTGGGGTAATCTCAACATAGAGATCCTCCTCACCAAAAATCAGCCATTGATTCATCTTCTATGTTAGTACGCCAAAATGGTTGTCCCCCGAACCTGACCCTTATATCATATACCTATATATTATACTATATAACTATAACTTATAACATTATATCTTAGTATATAGTATATACTTTATAACTATAAGTTATGACATATAAGTTATATTAACTTATAACTATACTAGTGGATGCCCGTGCCATCGGCACTCCTCAACAAAGAATTTGCCAAAATTAGGTGAGTGGCTGAGATTTACAGTCCATTTGGGGCAGGATTAGATCTCGGCCCTTCTTTGTTGATGCCTATAAGAGGAGGTATAAGTGGGGAGACAACTATTGTGTTTTGTTATATAGAATAGTAAATGGCCCGTGCCGACGGCACTCTCCAAAAAATGCATTTGCAAAAATTGGGTGCCTTCGGCGATCAAACGGTATAATAGATTGGGGGCATTACCATTATTTCCGTTATAACAGATTGTAACGCAAATGGGTAAAAAATGAAAAATAATGGAAATAACGGAAAATCACGGTGCTAAAATTAAAATTTTGATTTTCAAATATTTACTAAAATTTATAACTAAAAATAATAGAAATAACAGATGTTTTTAACAATTTCTTTTGAAAAATAACGGTCGTTATTTTCGTTATAATGGAAAAATAACATAAAATAACGACATTTATTTTCCGAGCGTTAAAACGGTATATAATGTAATGAGGGAGGTCCAAACCCGTTATATCAACCGCTATTCATAGCGTACACTAAATTTCTTTACTTTTGGGCCCATGAACCCTATTTATGTTTGGCACATATTTGGTGGACATACACCAAATCAAAGTCTGTATAGTGAAATTTTAGATTTTCCCAAAAATCATAATATGAAGCAAATAAATGAGTGGGAGTGAATGGTTGAGATCCGATTGTCCAACATTAGATGGATGGATTTGATCTCAACCACTCTTTATCTTACGAAGTCGAATAAGATAAGGGATAAGACAACTTCCCTGTTTTGTTATATACCTCGTTACCAATTGATGCTTCTGAAATGTAGACATTCATGGTCATTACTAAAGCACTCTTACGATAACTTAATAAATCAAGTAAATAATAACTATTTATATCACGATGTATGCATCCCATACAGAATCGTCAACTTTCACCATCTTAAGCGTAACATCCCAGCCAAAGCCACTTTGATTAAGCAACACTTTGATATTCGTATAGATTCCTTTTTATGTCTTCATCCTACTTCTACAGTGATTATGTATCACAGAAACACCCAAGTGTTTCATTATGTTTTGTTGCACGACAGTAAATGTGTGGCTCTTCCAACCATTATCACCCCTAATCCCTACCAGGAGCAGATCCAACAAGGTCTCATTCATGACGTCATCCATTGCAACGGTCTACCTTAACTGGTCTTGCCTTGTAGGTTCCCCACTGGCTTGTGAGGATCTACCGTCCATGGTATTGATATTGTTTTATCAAAGGATGGACCAATAAGTCTTGTTTGGTTACTTTTATTTCTGAATCTGTTTAAAATTAGCATGAAAAGATGATAATGACCTTATCCTTAATTGACAACGGCATAATTCCTCATTTACGGTGCCCGAAGACTTTATTCCTTTTGAAATATTTTTGACATCCGTTTCACCCTTGTTACTTGCTCAACCAGTTCAATAAAAAAGGTGTTGGTTCAACCAGTTTGAGCTCAATATTCAAACTTGAAATAAAATATTGGCCTAATAAAATGGTTAGAGGAATAGAGAGGGTATTGAGAGAAACGGAGTTTTAGATATGCCTTATAAAATAGAAATAGTTAAAGAGATGGAACTTTACTTGTAGGTTTTAGAGTTTAATACACAAACTAAAAACAAAATATCAACTTCATAAAAATGGTATTGGTTCAACCAAGTTGAGCAGTTCCTTAATGTGAAAGAATTTTGTTCGTTTCATCACTATTGTTACAGGGGTTCCTCTTCATTTTGCATTTTTCCATCATCTCTTTGTTATCGTGTAATTATGTTAATGACAACTAAGTTGTGCTCAATATTCAAATCGAAAATGAATACAAGCTTCATGAAAATGGTACCAGTTTAATCAAGTTGAGTTCAATACTCAAACTATAAACAAATACCGACTCTATGAAAATTGCACCGGTTCAACCAAGTTGAGCGGTTATTTTAAATTTTTTTGTTCATTTCACATTGTTATAGGGGTTCTTTTTCTTTGAGATAAATTTTACCATCATCTCTTCATTATAGTCTAACTGTGTTAGTAGTTCAACTAAGCTGACCTCAATACTCAAAGTGGAAACAAAGACTAGCTAGGGCAGTCGATGGATGATAGAAAATTCGAATTCGATGCAAATCCATATTATAATTTTTAGATATTAACTGAAAATTTTGTGAAATTCCTTTTTAATTACCAGGTTAAGTCCTAGAGGGGGGTAAATAGGACAATTTTTAATTCCTCTACGAATTCTTTATGGATTAAAAAATTTTTGATCACACAAGGCGGAAAAGGATGAAGCAATTAATATATCAATCATCCACAGAAGCATAGATTTGAGAAACAATTATGCAAGCATTCACAATCACACGAAACTCAGATTTATAGTGGTTCGGTGACTCTGCACCTACATCTACTGTCCAATACTCACCACGAGTAGTATTATATTATTTCAATCATGCATTACAACATTTCCAATCGAAATAAATAATCAACCAACTAAGAATACACTTAATCTCAATCTAACGAGAATCGCTTCTCGCTCACCTAGAGAGTCAGCCTAGGCTAGTAGTCTATTTAGAGAAATTCATTTATCTTGGATCTACAATCCACAACTCAGTTAGATGAGTCCACACTCATCCACCAATCACAAAATAACATTGTTAACAAATATCGAATTCTATCAACAAAGTATTGGTTCATAGAAACACTTACCTCTTGATGAATACGATCGAATGGAAAATCCTTTGGAGAAGAATTTGCCCAAGAGACGCTCTGCCAAGAGTAATCCTTTTCTTGGAAGAAGATTCTTGCAGACTAATAATACCAAATAGTCTCTTCCAAACACTTAGAGACTTCACAACGAATTCTCAGCTTTACTCTGGTGAAGCTCTCACAAATTCTAAATCTCTTAACTTAAAAAAATGATAATCCAGTAAAGTAAAGTAGAGATCTCTTTATTGGGTTAATTGTATCAAAAGGAGGTGGCTCTTTTTTATAAGCAAGCCTCCATTTGCTAGAACCGTACAGAATATAGCCATTTGAAGGACCAAAATGCGCTTCTAATCGCATAAAAGATTTCGTCAAACGAGATCCAAAACTGGCGGGGTCGACCGCATTATTGGCTGGTCGACCGGGCCTTGGTCGACCAAGCCTTTAGTCGGTCGCCCGCTCAGGCTTTAAGCCAACAATCTCGAACCCAAGAGTTAGGGTCGACCGGACCCTTTTGGCCTGTCAAACCGGACCTTCGGTCGCCCGCACAAATGAGCCAGTCGGCTGGACAGTTTTGTCCATAGCCGAAAGCTACCAAATTCTGATAATTTCTCTTCTCATCACACGCACAAACCCTAACCCAAATTTAACCATCTAGGGTACGACAAAATCCGCTGGCAACACGCGGTTTTACCCTCAAATTTGCGTAAGTAACCGTAACACGAGTTTCTTCATAGTTGAACGTTCGTTGAGTGAAAATGTACTTGAGCTTTTGACTTTGTCTTTAGTTGAGCTTGATCATTTGACTTTGTCTTCAGTTGTACTTGATAATTTTGACTTTGTCTTCAGTTGATCTTGAACACTTAGGTTGTCTTTTCTTCAGCTTTAATCTTTCTTTTGTTTTGTCGAAGTCCACTTGATTTTTGATGCTTCAGTTTTCAGAGGATTTAGGCACAACAATACATATATTTACCGAAGAACTAAGTATTCCTGGGATTTGACAATCAAGACTTTTCAATCTCCCCCTTTGTCAATGCCTGGACAAAAACAAATACTTACCCAATTATTTTACACTTTTTGCCCATTACAAAACAAATAAAAAAATATTCCCCCTAAGTACAAGGAGGCAACGCTGTAGCTCGCGATTAGTATCGTAATTTGTACCACACTTATTGCAAACAACCTGTTGCTACAAAATAATTAACTTGACAGAAAAAATCTTTGACAATAGCTTCTCATTAGTATATTAGTCTAAAACATACCAAAAACGTCTTCTCAGTACATTTAGTCAAATAGAACTAAATAAGAATCACATATATTTTATGACAAGCAGTTCAATACTATAGTAAAAGCAACAAGTGTTATTATCAATGTAATTCACATTGATTACATTATACAAAAATATATAATCATACCAAATTATACAAAAATATATCAAAATTTATCATAACGTAAACCGGTCAACATAGTAACCAATATCCAACATCCACACAAAGTAGCCAAAGTATATAAGTATCAAATAGTACAGACCAATAGTATAAAATAATACATCAACACAACATGTACTACTGATCTATAAAGAGAGAAAAAGCAAAACGTGCTCTAGTCATAATCATCCTCATCGTCATCGTCATCGCCATCGTCATCGTCATCACCATCATCGTCATCTGCATCATCTCCTTCTTCTTCATCTTCGTCCTCATCTTCGTCTTCATCTTCGTCTTAATCTTCTTCTTCATCATCGCCAGCTGCTGAAGGCATAGTCGTCTCTTCAGGTGAAGACTCTAGATAGTCAGGATGCTAAGACCTAAGGAATGAAGTCATATGCTACTAACGTCGAGAAAATTTGTCAATCGACGTACAAAGATTGTCCAACTTGGACGAAAGACCTGCAATAGATGCATATACAGAGGAACGACGGGATCCATAACTCAAAGTAGAAGCAGAAATAAGAACAGACATAGACGATTCACCAACCAACATCTTGCTAAAAGTAGCTTGATTGATAGGTGAGATGGGATGCATAGTTTCATCAGAGTCTAAAATAGGAACTTTGCAATGATTCAGAATTTTTAAAACTAAAATGCCAAAAGGCAAAGATCGCTTGCGATTCTCAATCGCCAAATTCTCAACCATGAGATGAAAAATTACTGATGGACCACAAATTTTCGTGCCTTGAGAGACACAATAGAGAAGATACTAAATATAAGGTCCAATTTCACTCCGATGTCCCGCCTTAGGGACCAAGTTGTAGGAGAAAATCAAACCTAGCAACTGATACATGGAAAATAATTCCCTTGTAGCCAAATTAGATGACCAATGAACTACCTTCCCACAAATGGCTCTTGAAATAGCATTTTTGTTCTCGAGAGGTAGGGAATGTGGGAAAGTTCATCTATTAGGCACTCGAGGAAGACTTGTTATCTTTGAGATCAAAGATGATGTAATTTTAAAACGAACACCTCGAACCTCAGAATAAAGAAAAGGACCATTTGGATCATGATTATTCAAATTACAATAGAACATCCTGACTAACTCAAGATATGCAACAGTAGAAATTGACAAAAGTTTAGACCAACCTACCGAATTAAGAAGGTTGGAAATCCCAGTCATTGTCAACTCTTTCTCGATGACCCCACGCTCAATGGCAACGGCTCTTTTGATATAGTTCTTCATGAAGCTAGCCCTAGCCATAGGATTGATGAACAAGCTAAGGGGATAGGGATCACTAGAAGATGATTCCCCTCTTGCTCTTTTTTCCTTTAAAGTCATTTAGAAATCACAGAGAAAATTTCACCATAGAAAATGATGAAAATAAAAATCTCTAGAAAAATATTATAGTAGAAAGCTAAGAATTACTCAAAGAGGATGGGAGACACCAAAGACAATTTCTAGGGTTTCAAATAGAGTAACAAATGACCCAAAAATCAATTAAGAACTATATATAAACAAGGGCGGCGAACTGGGCATGGGTCGACCCGCCCGCGAAAAGTATAAGCCGTTCAAGTACGAGGCGCGGCCAATCGGTCATAATGGTTGGTCAACCGGACCAAATGTTCGGTCGGCCCGTCCCCGCAACCAATCAAATCGCAAAAACCCAACAAATATTTCTGGTCGACCAGACCTTTTGTTCGGTCGACCCAACATCGCAAATTATAAATTCGCAAACCCAAACGCCTCGAAAAGAACTCCTATGGCCTGACTTTTGTGAATATCATTCTAAACAAAAAATCATCCAAAAATAAATTTTTCCAAACAATCAAAATTTTCAAAGAATACCAAACAAATTTCCAAACAATATTAGCCAATCATTATTTCAAATGAGTCGACTCAAGAATTAACTGAAATATTTATACTATGATTTTCAATGATAATTAAATATTTCAGTCAATATCAACACAAATCAATCAATTGGATAGATTCTGATAGATTTTCTCATATATTCATATCTGGGCAAATCCAAAGGTTTAGTCAAAATATCAGTCAATTGAGTTTCAGTATTTACATACTCTAATGAAATTATCTGTTCTTCAACCAACTCTCGAATAAAATGATGTCTGATATCTATGTGTTTGGTTCTAAAGTGTTGTACATGATTTTTAGACATACAAATCATACTCGTATTATTACAGGAAAAATTTATAGATTCTTGATTGATTCCATAATCCAACAACATTTGTTTCATCCAAATCAACTGGGCACAGTAACTGCCTACAGCAATATATTCTGTGATATTCGCTCAAAAGTGCTTATTTTAAGCAATTATCCTTCTAGCATTGTCACACTCTTCTACGTAAAACTGTATTTTTTATCAATATTTCTATGTCAGAGTTTCTTTCATTCTGTAGAACACACTTTTCTGGCTAAAACAGTATATTCGCATGCATTCATACGCATTTATTTGACCTACATGCGAAGTCATTCTCATTATGTGATTTTTCTATCGCAGGAGCACTAATTGGGCAATTTTGATGGCATGCGGGCCCACAATCAACTTCCAGAACCTATGATCAAAGCTCAAGAGCCAACAGGTTAAGGATGAGGAGATATAGGCCAAAGACGGGAAGAGCCAGAGAGTCGACGGAATCGAGGGACGACCAAGAGAGAAGGAAAGACAAGCCCTCAAAGAAGAGACTAGGAGATTAAAGCTTATAAACCAACATAAGACGAGTGCTTGCTCAGTTGGTAAAGCATGCAGAAGACCACGTCAAAGATCGGGTTTCAAGACCCTCTACTAGCATTTCTCTCTTTATTTTGTAATATTTTCTTTCTCCTCTCTCTAAACCTCATCATCTCTCCTCTCTCAAATCTGAATCATCCGATCCTCTCTACCTTCGCAATCACTCAATCTTACGGCCTACCTTGGTCGATCTCGACCGTCTGATCATCATCAGATCATCCTCCATATCATCCGATCATCAATCTCGCAATCTTAGAATCTGACGGCCATCCTTCTCATAAATTTATATCCTACAGCCATGGTCCGTAGTGTTGGCCAATGTGATCACGATTGCTGAGAAGATGGACGGCCCACATTACATTCTAAAAATTTTTACAGAAGAAAGTTTTGGAAAATAAAGAAAATTTTTTAGAAAGAACATTGGGAGGGAGATTTTTAGAAAGTTGAGTTTTTGGAAAGAAATATTAGACTTTATTGGTAAATATTTTTAATGAGAATGAATAGCGAGAGGAAAACTTTTGGAAACAAATATATTTTCTTTAAAAGTCTATTTTCCAAATGAAGGAGGGAGAGAGAAGCTTTCAAATTAGAAACCGTGGGTTTCTATACTAGGAACCCACGGTTCCCATACAAGGGGGCGAGCCCAAAAACCATGTTCTCTCTCTTCTCCAACTCTCTACCCACGTTCCAAATTTTTGGAGGGATATCTCCCATTCTCCATCATGTTGGAACCAAAAAAAAAAAAAAAACCAGCCCCCATCTCCACGTTTTTCCTTGAGAGAAGAGTCTCCTCTTCTTGCTGAAAAAGAACCGCCCATCACAAGCCATCCCATTCAACACCGTCCTCCTCCACTGCCGCCCCTTTCATCTCCCATCTCGCCCATTCCATCCATCACAAAAACCAGCGCCCCTCCTTGCTGCCTGATATTCGCTCAAAAATGCTTATTTTAAGCAATTATCCGTTTAGCGTTATCGCACTCTCCTACGTAAATGGCTCTATTTATCTACTTTTCTACGTAAGAGTCTCTTCTATTGCGTAGAACACACTTTTCTGGACGAAATGGTATATTTGCATGCATTAAACACATTTTCGGAAGTCTAGATATTAAGCCGTTCTGATAAAGTCTCATTACGCGCTTCTTCTGTCGCAGGAAACCCCGATGGGACAATTCTCGAGACTTGTGGGCCCAAATTGATCATGAGAGCCCATTATCAAAGCTTAAAGAGCCCACATGCTATGACTAGAAGATATGGGCCAAATAGGGGCTGAATCAGAGGACCAAAAAGCCGGCCCAAATAACGAAGAGAGCAGGAGAGCCAATGACCAAGAGACGGACCAAAGCGTTTAAAGCCACATGAGTCAGCAAAGAATGATAGTCGACTCTACTGGAGAAGCGTGAGGATGGTCACAGTGAAGACCAGGGTTCCAGACCCTCCGCCAGTGCTTTTTTTCCATTTTTTTGATACTTTTTCTCTCATCTCTCCTTATTCTCTCTCTCTCTTTATCTCTCGGTCCTCGAATCTACTGACCTAACCCCAGAACTCCTGCCCATCAGCTCTGTCTCATCTCCCTTAGCTTTCTGACCGTTGGATCTTCCATCGGATCGTTGGATCTTCAATCGGACCGTTGGATCTCTTTAGATCCGTCGATCCACCAATCTGAGTCCCAATCAAGTCACCATCCATCCGATCGCCATCAGAATGTCTATCACATCATCTTGTGAGACGATGGACATCATCAGTCCATGTGGGCCAATAGCCGGGCCCATCATCATCGACCCGCTGTCCGACCAGTTAGTGGACCCCATGAATTTCAAAATAATTTTAATAAAAAATGGGGGGTCCACTAATTGGGGAGATTCCCCATCATAAAGTAGGTTTTTACTTAAAAAAAAAAAAAAAAAAAAAAAAAAAAAAAAAAAAATATTTTTTTTTTTATTCAAAAAATACCCTATTTCCATTAATGGAAATAGGGAGCTTTATAAGAGGAGGGAGAAGGGTTCGTTCGAACCCTAATCCCCCCCCTTTCTCTTCCATTCTCTCCCCCTATCAATCCCGCACGGATCCCACCTCTCTTGGCGGCTGTTTTTCCTCGACTTCTCCTCCATCTTCGTCATCTTCTTCATCATTTTTCCACCGGAGTTGCAGCCTGCAACTCCGGCCACCACTGCAACATCTCTTTGGCCCACGTCCTCTCTTCTCTCCTCTTTGCCCCATCTCCACACAGCCACCACCATCACCTCTCTTCCCCACGTCAGAAGAAGGAAGAAGGAGGAGGTCGTGAGGTTCTTCCTCTTCACTGGTCCACCGCCCTCTCCATTGTCCAAGGAGCTGCGATCTGCAACTCAGCCACCGCCCTCAACCTTGGCACCTCCATCGGACTGGTGCGCCCGGTTCCAGAGCTGCCCCTTCTTCCTCAACGGTTTCTATAACAGTTGTCATCACAGCGACGTGATCCCCTCACAAACCACCTTCACGCTGCCCATCCCCTTGGCAGCAACGTGAATACTCCCAGGTTTGCAACTCTCCCTTTACCGTCCATCTCTTATCTCCAAAAGAGGACTGCCCTCTTCACCATTAACTGCTGCGACACCTGCTTGTGGGTTTCACCAGCAACCCCGATCTATTTGGGCCATTCCCTTTCTCATCCATAGAGAAAGCCTGCAACACCCTTTGGTCGCCGGAACCTGCTGCTTCACCGTGAAGCTCCATACCTGCTGCAACCACTTCACGTCTTCATCATCTAGGGTTGGCTGTCCAGCAACCCATCTTCATCTCTCACCTGCAAGCAGTCCACGCCTCCAACGCCTGCAAATCCAAAAAAAAAAAAAAAAAATAGAAAACCAAAAGAAGAAAGGAGACGAAGAAGGAGGAAGCCGTTAGGCTCCTCTCCTTGGAGCACCTCCACCTTGTCCGCTCCACCGGCATTAACGCCGCCACCCACAAGTAGTCCGGCCGGTGTTGCACCCTACAACACCGACCTGCAACTCCTTCCACCTATTCACGGCCTGCTCATCTTCTCCCTTGTTCTCCTCCACAAAAGAAGAAAACACAAAAAAAGAAGAGGAGAAGAGGAAGAGAGAAGGAGGAGGTCGCATCCTCACTTGATAGTTGCTGGTGTGCATCATCCATCCTCCACACCGCTACTTCTCCTTGGGCCGACCCAACTTCAACCAACTCCGGCCATCATCTCCACACATTACTGCCTCACACTCTCCATTGGCTTGCATGTGCACGTGGTGAGCTCTAAGGTAGGATTTCTATCATCGTATCTCTATAGGACCTCTTTTTCTCTCTCTCAAGTTTTCTCTCTCTAGCCTCCTAATTTCTCTCTCTAACTCTCATGCCAATTTGCTTGCTTTTTAGTTGGGACATGTTTTTATTCAAGCAATGTATTTCTTTTAGTTTAATTTGATTAATAAAATAGTTTATTTTCAGTTCAATTTATTGTCTTCATTATTTCGTATGCTTTCGATGGTCCATGAAATCTCTCTCTAAAAATATCATGTTTTAAAGCGAACAACCACTCTCACCCCTCCATCATTTCTTTTTAGCAATTTCTGTGGAAAATTTTGTTATTTGCTCTGAATCGCGCTAATCTGACTAATCCCGAGTGCGGATCGACATCCGACACGAATCCCTATACAAATCTATCAATTTTGCAGGATAATCGGATAAAAATTACAAATCTTGTTGATTTTAGGGTTTCCGTAACCAACGACGCGGAAAAATCCTACTTTCAAATGTATAAAAAAAAAAAAAAAGAGATCACCGGAGTTGCAGGTTGCAACTCCGGCAAGCACCATTAAAACCGGCGAAAAGGATCACCAGCCGTTCCTCAATGTTCATCAACCCAACCACCATCCATCAACGCTCCAATCTCCAAGCCGTAATCACCATTACCACCATCACCAAGCTGTTATCCTCCATCGATCCACGCTGCCCCCTTCAACAGCCAGCCACCGTCACCCTCCCCTTCTTCTTCATGGTTCAGCAGTCAAGAAAAAAGGAAAAAAAATATAGAAGAGAAAAGGAGAAGAAGAAAGAGGGAAGATCGCTTTCTTCTTGCCGCCCCTATCCAGCCTCCATCGCCAACCACCTTCATTCAACGGTTGCTGGAGTGCAACCTGCAACTCCAGACGGTGGAGTCTTCATCTAATTGCTGCCCGAATTCACCATCGTTTTTCCTGCCAGCAAACAACCTAAAGTAGGGCTCCTCCACCGGCCAACAATTTCCTGATCCATATTGCCACCAGCACAGCCTACACCTCACCACACCCTTGTTGGCCGAACCAGCAAGGTGCTCATCTCTTCTTCTCAACGTCTTCATCTCAGTCAAAAAAAAAAAGAAGGGGGAAAGAAGAGGATAGAAGAGAAGAAAAAGAAGGAGGAAGGGGTGCAAACCTGGTGTGCCCCTCCTCGTTGCTGCCTACTGCAACGCCTCCACAGAGGCAGCAGCCCCTCCACCATCGTTTCATGATCCCCTCCTCTCTTCATCTCTAAAAAAAAAAAAAAAAGGAAGAAGAGAGAGGAGGTACGGTCTCTCTCTCTTGAGCAGGTGTTGCAACTTGCAAACATCAGCAAGTGCTGCCACCATACGCTTCAGCCACCCCCGGTAAGATCTCAACTTTCTATCTCTAAATCAGTCTCCCTCTTTCTAGAATTTTTAATTTTCTCTCTCTAGTATCTCTTTTACTCATTCTTTCTAGATTAATTTATTTTTATTTGCTTCAGTAATGGGATCCAAGCATTGTAGACTTTATTTTGTTTGAAGAATAAAAATTGATTTTGGCATGTTTGCTCTCTCTCTCTTAATTTTTTTTTTTATGTTTGTTGATTTAGTTTGCAGTTTTGATAAATCCTCTCTCTAGAAAATTCCCAAAATCATGTTTTAAAAAAAATCACAAATCCACCACTCTCATCCCTCCATGAATTTTTGGCATTTTTCTGGTAAAAATCAGTCATTTTATGTTCTTGATTGCGTTAACTAAACCCGAGTGCGGATCGACATCCGAAACTTCCCACTGTACAAGAATTACTATTTTTGCAGGAATTAAATCGGAAAAGATACAATTTGGTTGGAATTAGGGTTTCCGTAAACAACGACGCGAAGAAAATCCTACTTTCATTCTGTTTCAGCAGTAGCCAAAGATATAACATTTTGTTTCTTGCTGTGCCAAGCGACCAAATAATTTCCAATATAGAAACACCCACCACTGGTGCTCTTACGATCATTAGCATTTCTTGCCCAATCGGTATCTGAATAACCAGCAATTTCACTGTTAGTCTCAAGATGATATCAGAGACCATATTCGATAGTACCACTGACATATTTAATGATTCTTTTAACAGCCGAGAGATGAGATTCTTTTGGATCAGATTGATATCTAGTATAGGCTCCTACAATAAAAGCAATATCAGGTCTGCTAACTGTGAGATATAGAAGACTACCAATCATACTCCTGTACAGAGTCTGATCAACAGATTTACCACTAAAATCCTTAGTGAGTCTAATACTAGTGCTCATAGGAGAGTGAGTAGATTTAGATGGTTCTAGGCCAAATTTTTTAAGCAATTCTTTAGAATATTTAGATTGAGAAAGAAAAATGCCATTTTCTAATTGTTTAACTTGAAGACCTGGAAAGAAATTCAGTTCCCCTTCCATGCTCATTTCAAATTCAGATTTCATGGCTTGAGCAAATTCTAAAGCATGTATCTCAGTGGTTGAGCCAAAAATAATATCATCAACATTTATTTGGGATATCAAAAATTATTATCTCTTTTCTTAATGAACAATATTTTATCAACCGTTTCTCTTGTGAATCCATTCTCTAATAAAAATTGAGTTAATCTTTCATACCAAGTTCTTGGTGCTTATTTCAACCCATACAATGCTTTCTTAAGTCTATAGACATAATTACTTTTATGAGGGTCTTCAAAACCTTTAGGTTGTTCTACATAGACTTTTTCTTCTAAAATCACATTCAGAAAAAGCATTCTTAACATCCATTTGATAGAGTTTAAATTTTAGGACATAGGCTAACGCTAAAAGAATCCTAATTGATTCTAGTCTAACCACTGGGACGAACGTCTGATCAAAATGAATTCCTTCAACTTGAGAGTATCCTTGAGCCACTAATCTGGCTTTGTTTCTAGTTATAACTCCGTTCTCATCAAGTTTATTCTTATATATCCATTTAGTTCATATCACATTTTTATCCAATGGTCTAGGGGTTAGAAACTAAACATCATTTCTCTTAAATTGATTCAACTCTTCTTGCATAGCATTTTTCCAATGTTCATCTAAGAGAGCTTCTTTAATATTTTCTGGTTCAATCTTAGAGGTAAAGCATAAATGACTGGATATATTTTTCAATTGACATCTTGTACGTACACCACTATCCTTGTCTCTAATAATTTCTAAACTAGGATGATCTTTAATGTATTTTCCTTCTTTGAGTTTTTCTGGATTATGAATATTAGATTCACCTTTCTCAGTATTCGTAGGTTCTACCATCTCATCTGTATTATCACCAATTTCTGGAGATTCATCATTAATGACCACATTGATTGATTCTTCTATCGTTAAGGTTTTCTTGTTAAAGATCCTATAAGCTCTACTTCTGATAGAATATCCTCAAAAAATACCTTCATCGCTTTTGGATTCAAATTTTTCAAGATTTTCTCTATCTCTTAGTATATAGCACGTACTCCTAAGAATCCTGAAATACTTCACATTTGGTTTAACTGCATTCTAAATTTCATAGTTCGGTCTCATTTGATAGTGCCATGTTGCACATAATCGAACCACCAGACTCAATGATATAGCAATTATCAGTATTCTTTCTTCCTTGAATAATAACTTTGTTAGAAGATTTTTTTATGATTTCACACTTTTCTTTTGAAAACTTACAGATATGATCTTTGTCACGAATTTGACTAATGCTTAGAAGATTATATTTTAGACTATCCACACACAAGACATTTTCAATTTTAGGTATTATTGGACCTTGGATAGTCCCTTTACCAATTATTTTAGCACTACTGCCATCTCCAAATATAACATCACCATCATGACATTCATCAAGAAAATAGAAATGAGATTTTTCTCCAGTCATATGTCTGGAGCATCCACTATCTAAATACCATATAGAAGTTTCATTAGCAATAAGAGCAGTATGGATGACTAAACATTTTTCTTGTTCTAAATTTTCATAGAAGCATTACTAGACTGATTGAACTGAGAGTTATTAAAATTCTCTTTTCTGTTTTTAGCTTTAGCATTTAAGTCTGCTATCTTTTTAAACAATTCCTTTCGTTTGTTTAGTTTTCTGGTTTTCTCCAAACTTTTTAGATTATTCTTTTCCTTTTTCTTTTGGAATTCTAATTTCTTTTCAAGAATATGACAATTGTATTTTGTATACCCAGAATGTCTACAATAATGATAAATAATATTTAGTTTAATTTGTTCATCTTGAGTTAAATCAAAAGTAGTTTTTACAAAAATAGTTTTGGAATTTGAATTTTTAGCTGATTTTCCAGTGTAACCAAGTTCTCTCCTATCATGGTTTGCTTTCCCCATGTTTAATAAATTTTCCAGTCTAGAATTTCCTTGAATGATGCTTCTAATTAAGGTTGCATTTTTCATTTCAAAATCATTTCTTTATAGACTTAATTTCTCAATTTCTTTTTCAAGTTCAATTTCTCTGTTTAAGATTTGAGTTATTTCATCTTCCTTCTTCATTATAGTGTAATATAGATCTCTTAACTCAATTTTTAGTGAACCATTTTCGCAACACAAATTAGTTTTCTCTTTCTTTAAATTATCACAAGATTTTGTCAGAATTAAGCTTTCTTTATACAAATTATCAAAAGCAACTTGAATGTCTTCTTCACTTTCATCATCACTTAAATCGGTTTCATTTTCCATTATAGCATTTTGAGAATTATGATTTTCATTCAGATTAGCTACAGTCATTAGTGCTCTAATATTAGATGATTCACCGCTATCACTTGATGTGTTCGTTTCATTATCGGAATCATCACTATTTATGTCCCAAGCAGTAGCTTTCATAACTTTAGTTTTTTCTTTCTTAATATTATTAGGACAGTCAGTAGAGATATGACCAAACCCCCTGCATTTATAACATTGTATTTCATCTTTGTTGTTTTCTACCTTTTTGTATTTTTCAAATTTTTCAAAAAGTTTTCTATTCTTTTGTGTAAAATTTTTCTTGTCTTTGTTTCTGAAAAACTTTCTGAATTTTTTAGCAAAGAGGGCAACTTCATCATCAATGTTATTAGACTCATCAGAGTCACTTTCTTCTCTCAACTGTTTCTTAGAAGTTTTTAGAGCTAATCCTTTCTTTTTGGGTGTATGAAGTTTCAGTTAAAATGTTTGAATTGATCCTATCAGTTCTTCTAATCTTATCAGAACAGCATTCTTACTTTCTTCAATAGCTATAATTTTAGGATGAAACCTATCAGGTAATGACCTCAGGATTTTTCTGACAATTTTAAGCTCAGGAATGGCTTCACCAAGACCCCACATGGAGTTAACTATTTCACTCAGCTTGGTGTAGTAGTCTGTGAAACTTTCATCTTCATTCATTCTAATAATTTCAAATTGAGTTGAGAGCATTTGAAGTTTTGACACTTTGATAGAATTTGTTCCTTCATGGGTCATTTCTAAAATGTCACATGCTTATTTTGAGGTTTCACAAGCAATTATCCTTTTGAATTCATCAGGAGATAAAGCACAATGTATTGCATTCAATGCACGATTATTATATTGGTATGCATCTTTATCTCTTATACTCCAATCTCTTTTTGGTTTAACAGCAATAGTAGTTGATTCTCCAACAGTTGTTGCTACAATAGGGGATGTCCATCCCATTTCTACTGTTTCTCAAATCCGTTCATTCAGGGATTTTAAGAAAATCATCAATCTAGCTTTCTAGTAGGCATAATTAGTACCATTGAATAGAAGAGGTCTAGACACAGAGTAACCCTCTTGACTCATGGTTATTCTAAGGGAACTAAAGATCACACTTGGGTTGTTTAAGCCCTTCACAAAGTGATCTTGCTCTGATACCAATTGAAATTCCCTTTTAATTACCAGGTTAAGTCCTAGAGGGGGGTGAATAGGATAATTTTTAATTCCTCTGCGAATTCTTTATGGATTAAAATTTTTTTGATCACACAAGGCGGAAAAGGATCAAGCAATTAATATATCAATCATCCACAGAAACATAGATTTGAGAAACAATTATGCAAACATTCACAATCACACGAGACTCAGATTTATAGTAGTTCGGTGACTCCTCCCCTACGTCCACTGTCCAATACTCACCACGAGTAGTACTATATTATTTCAATCATGAATTACAATATTTCCAATCGAAATATATAATCAACCAACTAAGATTACACTTAGTTTCACTCTAACGAGAATCACTTCTCGCTCACCTAGAGAGTCAGCCTAGGCCAGTAGTCTATTTAGAGAAATTCATTTATCTTGAATCTACAATCCACAACTCAGTTAGATGAGTCCACACTCATCCACCAATCACAAAATAACAGTGTTCACAAATATCGAATTCTATCAACAAGGTATTGGTTCATAGAAATGGTTACCTCTCGATGAATACGATCGAATGGAAAATTCTTTGGAGAAGAATTTGCCCAAGAGACGCTCTGCCAAGAGTAATCCTCTTCTTGGAAGAAGATTCTTGCAGACTAACAATACCAAATAGTCTCTTCCAAACACTTAAAGACTTCACAACGAATTCTCAGCTTTGCTCGCTCAGGCTTTAAGCCAACAATCTCAAACCCGAGAGTTAGGGTCGACCGGACCCTTTTGGACGGTCGACTGAACCTTAGATTTGCGTAAGTAACCGCAATACGAGTTTCTTCATAGTTGAACTTTCGTTGAGTGAGAACGTATTTTAGCTTTTGACTTTGTTTTTAGTTGAGCTTGATCATTTGACTTTGTCTTCAGTTATACTTGATAATCTTGACTTTGTCTTCAGTTGATCTTGAACACTTGGGTTGTCTTTTCTTCAGTTTTAATCCTTCTTTTGTTTTGTCAAAGTCAACTTGATTTTTGATGCTTCAGTCTTCAGGGGATTCAGACACAACAATACATATATTTACCGAAGAACTAAATATTCCTGGGATTTGACAACCAAGACTTTTCATTTTGGATATCAGATTCGGATTCAAATATCTATTTAATATTCGATTAGTACAACTGAGGCCTGAATCCAGTACTTAGAAATCATGTCCATGGATCTAGGTCATGTTCTTCTTTGCTTTTCTTATAATGTTTCATTTTTTATAGATATTGTTAAAGTTTTTTTTTTATAAGAGTTCATACATGGATCATTGCAGGATGGCATGGAAATATGAATAATCATCAAAATGAACTAAATCAATCTACCATGGTGCCTCCCAAGAATCAAACCATGAAGTAAAAAAGGGATGTCAATGAGCCAACGACTATAACAATCTTCGTTGCTTGGCCAATCTAGTGTGAATCAGGGTCATACCTAGCTAATCCATATATTTAGCTGTTGTTTTATGAATTGTAATTAATTTGTTGGATTCATCAAGTTTAACTACAATTTGTTTCTACTAATAGAAAGTGCTCCCTCCAAATGAGCAGTATTAAACTCTGTTAGTTCTAGATTAGGGTCAAAGGTCTATAGACGGGTTAATGACAATTTTATATCCATCACAAGAAGGCTAATAGGCACGACAGAACCTTCCGAGTCTTCAAGGCTTTGATCTTCGTAGCACTCCACGTTCTTCTGATTTGAGTCTTCGGATCCAGCTCAAGTCCTTCACTCTCAGTCTGATGAAGACATGCGTTATCTTATATTTAAAGGTTACGTATATGAAGCTTAGAGATTTTCTGGAATCGACAACACAAAGATTTTTTTTTATCAAAAGTATCAAAAAAAATTTAAATGGTAAAAATAAAAATTAAGAAAAGTAAAAAATAGTAGATTTCTATATTTGAAGCCAAGAATATATATATCTCTATATAATTTGATGTCAAGAATAGAGATATAGAGGCCAATTTGACATTGGATATAGAGCTCGCGATTGGAGTTAGATTTTGCAAAAGCATCATCAAATTTGAAGATATAGAACCCGGTTGGAGTTGGTCTTAGGAGTGATGGTAATACTTAGGGCATAGGGCATAGGTTTGTACGGAGCTGCACTCCAGAACTCTTCCCAAGAGTTGCGGGTTTTTCTTTACATGTGGCAACTGTGGTGACAGGTCCAATGGCCATGTAATTCATAGGAGAAAATTACAATGGCGGGGTGTAGTCATGACGTGGATAAGGGCACTATCCACATGGTCAATCCAAAAGCTTGGCTATCAGATATGTACTGTCTGATTGGAGAATTTTTTTTTGATCCTGGCACATTTTGATCCCTGGCATTCTGGCACTACAGGTGAGGCAATAAACACATTTTGATATATCCATGGCGGACAGGTGGCACTTAACTATAAGCTTGTTTCATAATATAGGCCTAAAAAAAATGTACAAAAAAGGAAAAATAAAATTTGCTATGTAACTGCCATCCTCTTGTATATGAGTTGGCATTTGAAACACGTCCATGCATTTAAATTTGCTAGTCGTGCATGCCTTTGTTTTTGTTGCAGACCTGGTTTTAGCCATATTATATTCATGGTGCCACTTGGGTTTGAGTAGACTATCCACGTCATCACAATTTCCCAAATATAGGAAAGTGGGTCCCATCATTAGTTGGGTCAACCTTTGACATCAGTATGACAAGATTTGACATAACTAGTTGATCCTAACCGCTCGATCTATTGACTTTTTCTCCAAATGTTTCACTTTATGTTTTTTGGTACTAAATCGATTACCTTAGTTTATTACCTCAAAAACATAATTAAAAAAAAAAAAATGAAGAGAAGGATGGCATTGCTGAGGCCAAAGTCAACTTCTCATTGCAAGTGGGCACCTCTTGGTCAGGCTTCCATTATATGAAAGGGAAAGAGATTCTTAACCGACAGTCGAGGCTTCGTTCTGTGCTCGTACAGGAATTCGATAATGTGTTCAAGACGTGGCCTAACGTTTGGAAGTTTTGGATCGAGGACCTTGAATTCGTGTTTTTAATTTTGGGTTGGGATCCGTGGACCTAAATTTTTCCACTTAAAACTTCACCTAAAATCTGGTCCAATAGTCCCTAGAATCAAACGGTGGTTGACAGTGCTGGGCTGACATTCACTTTTGCCAACGCAAAACCAGCCTTGGATTCTCGGAATTCATGCCCGAGAGCTTCGGTGAAAATTTAGGTGAAAAAATTCAGGTCCTCGGAACCTGTTCCTTTATTTTTTTACTCCGATATCCTCGTTGACTTTGGACCATTGCCTATATGGTCCACCAGCTGATTTCTAGCCATTGGATTTGAGCACTTTTTCATCAAGGACTTCATAATAGGCCTATGGATATGTTCCAAGCCCACGAATAATAGCGCTCAAAACACGTAGCTGGAAATCACAAATCATGATGGTTTCCATTGAGCTTTCTACCTTATCCAATCAACATTTGTCAATATTTAACAAAAACGCCGCCAATTATTTTTACCCTTTGCAGTTGTTGCTTCGTGGACCATTGATCTCTTGAATCCAATGTTCAATGGCCTCAACCGTATACTTTTTCACCCATTTATATGTGGGGTAGCATTTTTCTATTATTTTTGTATTTTATTATTAGTCAAGTTTATAAAGGTATTATAAGATTTTTAAATTAATGTAAATACCAATTTACAGCTAGATAAAAATAGTTTAGTAAATGGATATCATTGGAAAGATCTCGTTAAAAGGCAAATATTATACCTCCCATGGTTTAAAAAAGCCCTTATAACAAAAATAACGGCCGTTATAATGGATTCGGGGCCCCCATTACATTATGTACCGTTAAAACATTTTAAAAATAACTGATGTTATTTTCGTTATAACAGCCATTATTTTCTGTTATTTTTCCGTTATAACCGTTTTTGAAATTTAAATTTTGAATTCCAGCGCCATTTTTTCCGTTATTTGAACCTAAGCGTTGCAATTCGTTATAATGGCCATTATAACGGGAAAAATGGTAACGCCCGCAGTCCGTTATATATACCATGGTTTTAAAAACGGTTGTTTAAACGGCCGTTTAAACGGTAACGCCCCATACCCGTTTCCGTTAAAACATTTAAACACGTTTTATTGTTTTTGAATAAAACGGCTTTTTTTTTTTAACGGCCGTTAAAATTGTTTAAACAGCCGTTTAATTCTGAAAAATTTTGTGAAAAAACGGCCGTTAAATCCATTTAATTCCGTTAAAATTCGTTTAATTTCCTTTAAAATCCGTTAAATTCTATTTTCTTTTAATTTTTAAATATCAAACTTTGAATTTCAGCGCCATTTTTTTCCTTAAAATCCGTTTAATTCCTTTTTTTTCTAATTTTTGCCCCTGACTGTTTCAATCCGTTTTAACGACGTCGTTTAAACGGTTTAAACGGTAACGCCCCCAGTCCGTTTAACCGTTAAAACGGCCTCCTTTAAACCTTGATATATACCGTTATAATGGCCCCTTTTAAACCTTGATTCCTCCAACTCTTTCTTTTTTTTATGATAATTTTATATGAAAACTAGTAACCAATGGAGGTTTTAATACTCCCTCCTGTTAAAGTCAAAGTCTCCTCATCAAAGTCAATGCCAGCTTTGGCATTACAATTTACAATAGTTTAGCCATAGTTTCTCAAGTCAACCAAAATCAGAAATAAATGGAGCTCTCTTTTATCATGTACCTTATACACACAAGAAACTTAAAACAAAAATGGGAAGAATCCAAATGGATACCAGTTTCCCTACCCCATCTCAGGTCCAGCCTCAATCCCAAACCTACTCTTACCCTCCTCCACCACAAACACCTCCTCAACAGTTCCATCATCCACCCAAAAATGCCGTTCCGGCTAACTACAACCCAAGTCATCAACAAGGAAGTTATGTAGCAGCACCGGTAGTATCCTCACAAAGCGTTCCGGTGATACCGATACAAGCGATTGCCGCCGTCGGTCCCAATCAAATCTCATTCGAAAATTCATCGACACAACCGATTGTCGCTGTCAGTCCTAATCAACCCTCATTCCAAAACAATGTTGCAACTGGGTTTCCCATTCAAGCGTCCAGCGACTCTAACCCACCGATGCCTTCACCACAAACCAATGGTGGTTCCATTATGGGCACGACAGCTTGGACCACCGGACTCTTCGATTGCATGGAAGATCCAACCAATGGTGCATTTTGTTAAATTCGATCACTTTTAGTAGTTTCTTGGTAAAATCCTTTTGGATCTTAGATGGGTACATGGAAGAGTACTCAACATCGAGGATTCGTCCATGCCTCATTGCAACGAAATTTCGAAAATATCCGAAAATTTGGAATTTCTGAAATTTTGTTTTTTACGAGTTTCGGTCCGAAATTTAAAACCCCAGTGGAAGATCCCATGAATGGTTCATTTTGTTAAATTCTAGCTCTTTTGCTTTTCATATTGCAGCTCTCACCACAGCTTTATTCCCTTGTGTGACTTTCGGACAGATCGCCGAGGTTCTGGATGGTGGTCACACAAGTAAGTAATTAATCACTGAACTGAACAATGAATCCTTTCATGAACTGCTAATTCAGAATTCACGTGTTTTTGTTGTTGTTAATGCAGCTTGTGCTACTAGTGGAATTATCTATGTGTTCACGCCTTGTTTCATGTCACACGGATATCGCAGAAAGTTAAGGCGGAGGTATGGATTAGTTGAGGCACCAGCCTCAGATTGGATCACTCACTCTGTATTCGAATTCTGCAGTCTTTGCCAAGAATATAGAGAACTCAACAACCGAGGAGTAAATCCTGCACTTGGTAATAACCATGTCCATGGCCGATCTAGCTCATGTTCTTTGCTTTTCGTATAATGTTTCATGTTTTTTATGGATATTTTTCAAGTTCTCTTTTTTTTTTTTTTGGTTAAGTAGGAGTTCATACATGGATTTCGTATTGCAGGATGGCATGGAAATATGAATAATCATCAAAATGAAGTAAATCAATCTATCATGGTGGCTCCCAAGAATCAAATCATGAAGTAAAAAAGGGATGTCAATGAGCCAACAACTGCAGCAATCGCTGTTGCTTGACCAATCTAGTGTGAATCAGGAACAGACCTAATCCATTTATTCAGCTGTTGTTTTGTTAGCTGTAATTAATTTCTGGATTCATCAAGGTATTCTACAATTTGTTTGTAATAATAGAAAATTGCTCCCTCCATCTTCTTTTGTTTTGTGAACTTGTGAGACCTAAGAGTGTGCCACGTGGCATTTTGAGTGATCAACAGACGTGACAGGTATTAGTCAAGGTTTAAAGGAGGCCGTTTTAACGGTTAAACGGACTGGGGGCGTTACCGTTTAAACGGCCGTTAAAACGGATGGAAAAGGTCAGGGGCAAAAATGGAAAAAAAAGGAAAAAAATGGATTTTAACGGTTTTAACGATTTTAACGGAAAAAAACGGAAAAAGTGGCGCTGAAATTCAAATTTTGAAATTTGAAAAAAAAAAAAAAAAAAAACGGAATTTAACGGTTTTAACAGCCGTTTTTTTCACAAAATTTTTCAAAATTAAACGGCTGTTTAAATGATTTTAACGGCCGTTAAAACAAAAAAACGGCCATTTTTTTCGAAACCGATAAAACAGGTTTAAACGGAAACGGGCTTGGGACGTTACCGTTTAAACGGCCGTTTTTAAAACCATGGTATTAGTGTCCAACACTACAGGTTTCCTTAGTGGAAATTTTTTGATGGAGAGGACTTTTGATGCAGTCTATGTAGAGGACTCTCGTGGGCCCTTCATATATAACACATTTGATGGGCTTACTAAACTAATGGATGTTCAGTCCACACCTTGGTGGATATAAATAACAAAAATCAGCCTAATTAGTTATTTCTAGCCATAGATTTTAGCACTTTTTTTAGGATTGATTCTAGCCAGTGGACCCAAGAATTTTTTATTTTTTCTGGTACAAGAAATTATCAATCAGGCTGATTTTTAGTGTGTATAGCCCACCAATGGGTGGGCTCAATATCCTCCTGGATCCGCCACTGGGCCCACAACCCACAAGAGTTCTCTATGGCTGTTTTGGAATAAATATTTAATAATGAGTTAAAGTCTTTTTTCATATTTTTATTTTATTGTGAAAGTGTCATTAAAGTCTCATGTTATGTACCGTGAAGGAGAAGTAAGTTTTCTCTTTATAAGATAGTATATTTAATTTAGAAATATATTTTTAACAATGGAGTCCCGAAGACCAGAAGCAAGTGAATTCATACTTGGTAGCACTACAGATGTTTGCAGCATTTGTGTGTGTTTCCGGGCACAACATCCAACAAATATTTGCATTACACCCAATCAATTTTGCCAAAAAGTGGTCTAATGTTTGCAGCCAAAAACAGGAAACTTTATAAAGGACGTTATAATGCTCCAAGTAGGGCCGTCACGATACGAGTTGAGGCATAAGGAGAAAACTCTAATTAACCATGGCCGAGCAGGGTTGCATCTGCCCCTCGATTCTGAACTACCGAGGGTTGTATAGGCCCCTCGATAGTTCAACACCAAGGGGCAGGAGAGAGAGAGAGAGAGAGAGAGAGAGAGAATTGTCTTAGGAATTCAATTGAAAATCACAGACCCAACAAATCAAGTAAATTAAAATCAATTTGTCACCAACTTCATACACAACAACCAACCATTACATAATTCACACAAGCTATCGGTTCATCCCTCCTAGCACCAACGGAGGCTTTGCGGCCACACGACTCTCTCTTTCTACATTCCCATGCCACCCTACAAATTCAAAGCACCAAAAAGCAAAGTAAAACACAATTTCACAAACTCACAGATGCAATATTAATTGTGTGTAAGAGAGAGAGAGAGAGAGAGAGAGAGAGAGAGAGAGAGAGAGACCTATGGACATGTCGAACCCATGTTTCTTAAGCTCTCTGTACTCTTGACATAAGGCACATTCCTCGCAACAACAATGAATGAAGCAATCTGTGCATGGGCTTTCCTCCAAGAAATACTGTCCTCTCAATTTCGATCGATAAAAACATGAGTACATACACGAACAACCCGTTACGCACAGGATTAATGTGTAAAGTGCTCCGCTCACTCCACATGCTGCTCACACATTCCATGATCAACACAAATGATAATCAATCACTATTACTCCCCGTCGTGAACATTACGAAAAAGTACTTTAATTATTATTATTATCTTTGACTTATACACGTTGATCCTCTATCGACGATCGCAGAGATCGTCGATAAATCAATCAATCAATCCCACCTTATTCCCCAAAGTGAACATTACAAAAGTACTCCAATTGTTATTATTATTTTCTCGTGACTTACACGTAGATCCTCCGCCATCGTCGATGAATCAATCAATCCCATTATTATCCCCAAAGTGGACATTAAAAACTTAATTCAATTATTATTATTTTATTTTTTTTCGTGACTTACAGGTCGATCCTCTATCGACGATCTCCGCGATCCGGCCAAATGTAACACATGGGCACCAGCATGTCAAGCAACCTGTAAAAGGCAATTCTGATTAAGAAGAGAAGTAGTGAATCTATTGATGTAAATATGAAGAAATGCGCTCACAACTGCTAATATCGCTGCAGCAATCGCAGAGGCCAGTGGACCAAGGAACTGGAGATTGAGATAGAATGTGAATGGCGGTTGGAGAGTTGAATTGGTTTGTCGAATTCACTGGAATGCCGGTGGCTGTTGGTGGGTAATCGAAATGGGGAGGCTGTGGAGGCGCTGAGGGCAGTGGAGATGCTGGTGCGTCCTTCTGAATGTCTTTTGTGTTAGAAGAATACATGTTTGAAGAGAGAGAGATAGAGAGAGTTAATGGCGGAAATTTTGGTTTTCAGTTGTTTAGTTGGGACTTGGTTCATAAGGAGAAGAAAAGGCGGGATTTTTGAAGTCAAACGGCGTCAGGTACGTGCGGTTTGACAACGGCCCACTCCACGTGTCTGGAATCCGGATATCTTATTTGGGAAAATTTTTCTAACGGATGATTGTAGTGTCCATGGTGGACGCAAAAGGCGTCCAATACTAATATAGTCGTGCCACGTGTAATAGGGAAACCTGGAGACAGTACCAACCGGTTTTCAACGCTTTTGGTGAGGGAAATTTTTTAAGCGGCGGGATTAGGAGTACATATCGATTGAGCAGATGACGGACCACAGTATAGACACTTGGCAGACTTTTAATTAAAGATCACTGACCGTATGGATGTTTAGCCCATCCCTAGGTGAACTTTCTTACCAAAAATCAGTCTGATTAGTGATTTCTAAGCGTTCAGTTGTGGGTTGATTTTTAACCGTAGAATTTGAGCATTATTTAAGGAACATGGCTAAGAATATGCCACGTGGCTTATATTGTGGTCCGTTATCAACTTTGCTGACGGACGTCTGCATATCGGTTAAGAAAGACAGAAACCCGTTCAGAGAAAATTTTTGAAGCGGCGGAAATTTAGAAGCAGGGATAATGCGCCAATGATATTGCGCCAGGTACACCTAAGTGTAAGGGCAAGGATACTTCGCCAGATTAACCCTGGCGTACCTGACGCAATATCATTGGCACACGATCACTGCTTCTAAATTTCGGCGGCTTCAAAAAATTTCTCCACATAAACATAGTCCTCAACTCCAGCTAGGACCCACTAGAGTGGGCCACTAGGAGGAGAAAATTTTTGAAGCAGCAGGATTTTTAAGCACCGAGCATGCTCCAATGATGGCGTGCATGCACCCATGGTTACTTTTTAAAACCAAAGCCAAAATCATAGGTATATCTGGCGCTCTATAACTGAAGCATTACCGCTGCTTCAAAAAATTTCGCAGTTGGGAGTATTAGAGCAGAATTTTTATTTTTTTACTTTTTCTCTCACCCCTCGGACACTAGTCACCCCTCCACACGTGCCAAGATATAGAGCATAATTTGTTGTATGTACGTGTGTCCAATTAGGTAGAATCATATGTACCTAGTAGGTGAGAAACATGATTTGGCAGGAGACTATTATAAAATGTGACGAGGGACCCACGGCCATTTATAGATGGCAGTACTTGATTGGACATAGATATCTGCATGGAAATATGTTCTGCACAAACACAAAAAGCATCAAAGTTTGAATGAAAAAATTGCTTCAAGACTTATCTTACGGTTCCAAGCATCCACTCCAATTCAAGGCGACCTTTCAATTACACAATCTAGTTGATTGCTCCCGCAAGGATGTTCCATACATATTTAAAATTCTAGGCATTTGTCCAACACCAAGTGCTGTGATCTGATTTGCTTGTTTCATTTTGTTGTGTTGTTGCTAGCCATTGATATCTATCATTTCCACCTGTTGTGATTGCATTTTGGGGAGATCATCTAAATCATAATCATGGTAACATGTAGCAAGATCTAGATCGTTAATAGTAAAACTTAATCAAGGGTTGAGATTGAACCCTGACCTATTCACCCTTTTTGCCCTTTTCCCTTTAATTTCTTGACCCTTTCACGTTTCTCTGCTATATGGTCTGTTTAGTACGTGAGAAAAAGAGTTCCGATAGCGAATATTTAGCCAGGCGAATATTATTTTGGCTAAATATTTGTTCATATCAATATTTAACAATGTTTGGTACATGTATGAGCTAGCTCACTTCAGCTTACTTCATTTTCTTTCAATTTGAGTGGGTCCCACATATCAAAGTAAGTCAAAAATAGGTTGGGCGATTGCGGGAACCACATATTATGTCAAAGGATAGAAAAAATTGATTTTTATCTTTTTTATATATTAAAAAACTAATTTTTATTAAAAATAGTGATTTTCCGGCGAGAAAATAAAATTTTCTCACCAAGGCATAATTGGCGTGAAAATATTTACACAGGGGGGGGGAGGTGATCAAATGTTTTCCCGCCGCGTAGGGCAAATATGTGGGCCCGGCTAAATATTTGCCGAGGGCAAGTGGCTACCAAACGTACCTAGACGAATATTAGCGCGCGCAAATATTTTATTTTTCCGCCGTGGTGCGTTACCAAACATGCCCTAAATGTCATATGTCCATTTGACAAATAACATGTGCCAAATTCTGGTGTACACAAGAGAGTAAAGGAACAGGAGTTATGACATGCGAAAAATGGGGCCTTTGGCCTTGTATTTTGGAAAAAAATAAAATTAGATGCAGAGGACTTTGGAGTTTGGACGCAAGCTATGCAGAGGGCTCTCTTGGCCCTACATAGCTCATTATTTGGGCCCACTAATCGCATGCATGGATGTTTAGCATACCCATTGTTGGATATACATACCAAAAATCATTCTGACTGGTTTTCTCTAACCATAGAATTTAGCACTTTTCAAGGCCAAGAGACATTCATCCACTAAGGCCTGTATGATGATCAACAAAAAGTTTTACAGAAAAAGATAGGAATTTGTATGTTGGAAAGAGTTGATACAGAAAACTTTTAGGGAAAATTATTACTTGAGGGGCCGTAACTTTGCAATTACGGCCCTTCACATGCATATGGTGCTTTGTTCGGCTAACAAGGGGTGACTTTTTCGAACATTGCCCCGGCACCCCCAAATACACTGTGCGAAGCACATTTGTTCCACCTTTACCCTTTAGCCTATGTTATAGATTCAATTTTGCAAGAGTAGCTTCAGTGTACGATCCCATCAGTCACAGGTTCAGCGTCAAGTCTCCAGACCTCTAATGGCTCTAATGGAGAAAAAAACCCTCTGTGCTCAGTTATTTGTTCGTTGAAGATGAAGACAAAGCAACCACCAAGAGTCCAAGACGAATCCACAAATCAGCCACATAACAAAAGTGGAAGACAAAAAGGTGTAAAGGCCGCCAACTTCAATGCTTCCATTTCAATTAGGATTTCCATTAGGATTCATCTTTTCAATATTAAAACCTAAACCAGAAGTAACCATTAATTTGATTAGGTTAAACACCTTGTTTGATTGTTTATCTATTATTTTTTGAGTTTATTACGCAAACTGAGATCAGAATTTAAAGAAATATAACATACAAGATTATGAAAAAAGGAAGTTATTAAGAGCGAGTAAAAATACAAACTGGTAAAAAGAAACAACCAAAATATAAATTTCAAACCCCAACCTGTCAATATGATTATGTTTATCTAAGATAGAACATAAATGAACTTCTCTAATGCAATTTTCTTTTTATCTCAGATCAACTAATCGCCGCATTCAGTTCATCTAAATACTTAGAAATGCAGCTTATTACAGGTGGAACCAAGTCAAACACAGGCTCAACCCCAAATGAATTTTCATGGGGAGACTGGCCCGATAATTTATCATCATTACAGTGGCCCCAAAGATCAGCAATAAGTAATTATAAATGGCTATACTTGTTCTGGTTTACCTTGTTAAATCTATTTTCAAAGTTTTTACGATCTTCGGTTTTTGGTACTGTTTCTACCATATTGTGAATCAAGTAAAAAAAAATATCGGTTTACAAATCTAATAAAAAAAGTACCATTTTTTAAAAATAGATATCTTGCCATATTCACGAGAGATTACTATAAAGCCATTGGAAGGGACCCAAAGCGCTAGGACAAACCCCTTGAATTCTACCCCTGGCCGGAGAGATTCATGATTGAAGAGGGCAATGCCCACTTCCATCTCTTGCCATTTGAGGTGTGGATTTCAATTAACTTACAGTGAGATTAAAAGATGGCATTTCAATTAATTAACTTACAATGATGATTTACTCTAGTAAAAGAAGCAAATGGAAATAAATATTGTTTGTTGGGTAAATGATCAAATATCGACACGTCACCAAACTGCTTGTATATATGCCTCTTTTGCCTTGCAATCGACCCAAAATATACTCTTTATACACCAATTTTCACCATTTAAAGAGTGCTTCTGAAAATGGTCAACAACCCATTTTTCAAATTTTTTTTAATGCTCATTGCTGCCCAAAAATCTACCCTTGTTTTGGTTGTGAGGTTAGACCTGACCTTTTGACCCTCTAGTTGTTATGCTTAGAGAAAAAGAGAGAAGGAGCCGTTACTTGAGACAGAAGAGACTGGAGAATGAGAGATCTCCTTCCTTTTTGCTCTGGTTCTTTTTTCCTTAACTTCAACTCTCACTGAGTAGAGACGATGAGCTCCTGTTTTCTCATCTTTTAAAAAAAAAAGAATAGAAAAAAGCTGAACCTACATTGAACTCATGTACGAGCTACAAAAGGTAAAAAGGGAAGCAAGAATCGAAAACTAGCCTTGTACAGTAAAATTAGGGGTGCCAGGCCAAAGTTTCAAAAAGGCACCCCCTTTCAGCCGAACAAACTGCCATATGGTTGTCTTGGGCTATAATTGCAAAGTTATGGCCCCTAAGGTAATTTTCCCATTTTTTATGACATTTAGGTTATGTAGGGTGATCAATAAAAAGTTTTACAGAAAACTGATTTATATGTTAAAAATGATTGATTCAAAAAAGTCTTATGACATTTATGCAATGCATAGAAATTGTTTATTTGACGACAACACACTTTGTTCATTTACAAGTGATGAAAATGATTTTTCGAATAATGACAATAGACTGGCTTGAAAGGAAATGCTTTTAGATGTCTCAAGTTATCTAATAAGGAGTAGACAATCATGATATGAGTCCAGAAGTAGATTCTCAGGCTGTAAAAAGATGCAAACTAATACATGAATAATGAATTCTAGCTACATAAGTAGTAGAAAAAATCCAGATTGTCAAAATAATTCTAACTAGCCAACATAAACTATGGAGAAATTGGTTAACCCTTCAAATCTTTGTGGTAAAGGCCCCTACCATGATAATAATCCACGACATTAATGAGTTGCTGAAAATATTTCCTAGTTTCATCCTCCCTATGCTTGCTCCCATGGTTGACTTTAAGAATCAAAGATCCGATGAAGCGCTATTACAAAATCACACCTACGCAAATGCAGGGTTGGATGCATGCCCACTAGCCAAACATGCATGAATGTACAACTAGTAATTCATCTGTTAAAAACCCATCAAAACTAAATAATTAGAAAAAATAAATAATATTCGCTTTCCCAACTCAATATTATATTTTACCTATCAACATTAAAAAAAAAAGATTCATGCTACATCAAGTTTATCAACAAGTAATTAATAGTCTAAATCCATCATCCATATGTGAGAATTAAAAGTAGTTTGTCAACAAGCATCATTTCATACAAGTTCTAATTATTTGTAAAATGCTCTCCTAAACATACATCACCAATTTTTTTTACGTAGTGTATCTAATATCTTTATTTTCTTTTGTACACCACTTCTAATGAATATTTCAATATCCACTAGATCTCCTTACGATTCCAAATGCATCACTCAGATACTCATCAATCTTCATTATTTATTCTCGTAATATTATTTACATTGACGTGAGATCAATGACCTCTCTAAGGTTCACCAATTTAGAATACAAATTATTGACGACAATTTTCTTGGTAACAGTTGGAGTTGACATGCTAGCACTTTCTTCAATATATTCCAGGTTTAGATCCTCCCCTACTCCTGACAATCGTATCCTACATCGTTCTTATCTACATTTATGCAATCAAGTCCACCAACTAAAAAGCTTCTTGTGACATGATGGTTGTCAATGATGATCACTAAACTATTGAAATCCCATCTCACACCTCTACTCTGGAATGCTGTGAACTTTTCTTTAGATTTTTTCAATAGCATACAGTTTACCATGGGATTCAAGAATATCACACATCAATAGGAAATATACAAAAAGATTAAAACAATACTAGATTGGTTTTGCCAATATCTCATCCCACCAATCCCACTTTTACATTTTAATTGAAGAAAATTCTTATATTTGATATTTATTGTCCGTAGTCGACTATCAATATGTGCCTTTGTTATTTTTTTTTTTATAGTTTTTTTGTAAAATAGCATCACTCACAACTTTATATGCTCACGAGTCCCAAAAATTACCATGTTTGAAGCTTTTTATTTTTTGTTTTATAAATATATCAATGAGGACATAAAATGTACGTGGTTTCCTTTTTTATTCATTTATATTCCTAGTTGTTTCTCCTTATGATCCATGGCTATTGTTGTTAAAATTAGACATCCAGCAAAGAACACAAATAAATATAATTAAGGGCAAAAACATATAGATAATAAGAACAATTATAACAAAAAATAACTATTTATGTCATGCTAAATCATACATAGTCTCAACAATCGTACTTCTATCAATAAGTGCATTTACAACTAAAGCAACCATTTATGATTTATTTTTACGTTGTTTATACTCATTGTACATTTTTAGCCACAACATCCATAAATTTGACTCATCTAGTTTGTTCTTCTCTAAGCGTTGGTTACATTTAACTAGATGTAATTGATACTTCTTCTTGATCTCCAGCAGATACCTGAAGTTCTTGGTCAACTTCTTCTAGCAATGGATCATTTGGATCGACATCTATGATGTGGTTGTGTAGCACAAACATGTCAAGACTATTTTCACTTATGCCTTGAATGTAAAATGAATTAATTAACAGATAACATTGACCACCTCTTATTCACCACCTCAAGATGGCATAATTTGGCTTCAGATTAAATAGTAAAGTCATAGCATTTTTAATTTATTAGCTTTCCGGCAATATGTTATGAGTCGTGAGATTCATTTTATGATGTTATAGACAGTCAGATTATTGAACCTATATCGGACTAGTCTGGATTCATTTTCAGACTTGTAGCGCCATTTTCACTTAGTAGATGATAAAATCTAACCTCAAGAAAATAGAAAAGTCGGGACTCATTTAGTTAGCTTTCTAATAATGGGTAATGCATGATCAGATTCTTTTGAGGCTCACCTATACACAGTTGTTTTATTGTGTATAAGTCAGATCTAACAGATTTGCGTAAGTTAAATAATCAAACAATTTCCCATTTTGGAATAAACCCTCACAGAGGCGACTCATAAGAACACATATGATTATTTAGAGTAATTTGAACAAATATTTTGTAAGAGAATTAAATAAATTCACTTATGCTTATACTAATAACAGTCAAATAGACTTAATATGCCTATGAGTTGAGCGGGTAGTAATACCAGTCAAACTTTCATTTTATAACACATGATTGGGTAGTATTTAGTGATTTAACATTTATGTCAGGATTCATGTATGGGTCGACCATTGGATATTGGGTCGGGTTTGGGTGCTCGATTTGGGCGTGACATTTAGGGCATTTCACCTTAGGGCACTGAGCCCTCCATAACTGTTGAGTGCCCACGCATTCTCAATCTTTCAAAAATCTCACCATAATACACACTTTCAATGGTGTAAACACTATGGAAAATCCGAAAACATAATAATAAGTATAAGGCATGGAAATCAACCTGAAGCACACATGTATGCATAAAAAACAAGCCCTAAACTTTGGAGCATAATAGAGTATGTAAAACTAGAGCAAGTATGCATTAAAGAACCATTAAAAACATAGAATTTGCAATCAAAATAAGCATGCTTTTCAAATAAACCCTTTATATGAAATTCTAACACATGTATGCACATTCTTTAAAATAGGTTCATACATCTTCTGAAAATCTTCACTTCTGATGAAGTTCTAAAGGTGTCCTCCTTTTTCTTCTCTTCCTCTTTGTCTCTTGGAGTTTCTTTAATGGAGGGCTGGAGTTATTACGAGAGCTTGGGGATGAAGGATTAATGGAGTTTTAATGGAAGTTTGAGATCCACAATTTTTGCTAAAGAAGGTGGGGGGATTTCTAATAGGGGAGGGTTTTTTTTAGAGTGTGTATATATTTTAAGTGTTCTAGAGTGAGTTGCTCTCTCTAGCCAATGATTTGGCATTGATTGGGATTTCTTATGAAAAAAGCAGAGTTTATTCTATGATAAACAATGCGGACCGCTAGAAATATTGTAAAGGTAGCTAGAGGGGGTGAATAGGTATATAAAAAATTTCTCTAAAAAATATCCTAAACACATTTTATTAGTCTAGTCTGGGGTAAGCGATCAAGTTAACCAACTCAGTTCAAATATATCAATGATATATTCTCTACTGATTCATATATCTCAATTTCATAGAGGTAAAAGCAAAATTAAATCAAATTACCTTTTAACGTGAAAACCTTTTTAAGAAAACCCATGGGAAACACGTCCAGACGAGAGACGTATACTATGCAAATTAAGAAACATAGAAGTTACCGTGCACAATGTTCCCACAGTTTTCTGCTTGACTCTTCAAGCTCATTGTTGCTACAGCTGTGCACCCTCACATTCCAATGCACCGGTCCACCCCTTAGCGCTTTTGCATGATCCCATCTTCCGTTATTTAGTTCGGTCCACCTGCTACCTACCAGCGATCGATACACTTCGACCTTATTCTACTATCAGGTGCACCCTGAACATTAACGCCTTGGTATACCCGGACGCACACAATACTCAACACAATAAGTGAAAATAACCTTATGATTTTTAGGTCTTTAAGAATAAGAAGATAAGAATGTGTTCTTAGGTTTAGAGGGATCTAGCTTGAAAAATGAGTTGTATAGCACAGAGACTACAAGCTTAGATCATCAAGAAAGAAACTCATATAATGAGAATGGTATTCAAAGTACTTTCTTGACTATTAAGGCATGGAATGCACTGCTCCTATGAAAAGCTCATCAGATCTTGCACTAACTCTTCTTTTGATGCTTCGTACCTCTCTAATGGCTTAGGATTGCTTAGAATGTTTAGGATTTTGACCCAAAATATTCAATATATAAAGTGAACAAGTCCAGCCTAAAATTAAAGTGTTTTATTCAAAATAAGAAACTTTAAGGTTCATGAAACTTACAAGTTCGATCGATCGGCTAAAGGGTCCAATCGATTGGTTTGAACTAATTATGTACAATTACGTATGTGATTCAAACACAAACTCACAAGTACTTAGGGTACTAATTATAACATTTAGTCATTTAAATTCTAGGCCTTTAAGTCACTTACCAACCTAACAGTGTGACGATTAGGAAAATATTTGAGTCTTTAAATGTGACAATCTTGTGATCTCTTTTTTGACATTCTTTTAAAAGTACTTGAGTGACGAAATCACACTAACACTCTGACATCTAACGCCTCACACATATGGTGGTTAATTAAATTTGTTTTTGTCATACAAAATTTTGCCAACACTAAAGCTTGACTTAACATCCTGGTCCATCACAAAACTGAATTCTAAGTGACAAGTGATGACATCTTCCTCTCTTCCATTAGTCAAAATGGGAGAGATGGTTTATCTATCTCTTCTCTTAAATTAAGGCTTTTTTCCTATTGGTTGACAAGGATAAGTGATGCCACATCACTCAAATCCTATTGGTTGCTTACCACGGAGAACGAATTTCTCCTCTCTCTTTTAAACCAAATTGGACTCAAACAAGTCTAGATAACTCACTCTCTTCTTATTGGCTGTCACCTAGCTAATGATGTGTATCCTTTCATCCCATTTTGGCGAAGAGAATTTCATCATCTCCCATTCCCAAATTCTAATGATTTCACTAGGATGAGGGGTCCACCTCATCCCAAATCAAGGGTCAAGATCTAATCTAGGGTTTCCACTCTTATCAAGTATGCCACCTCACCACTCTATCTCCTAGGAAGCACAATATATAAGCACCACAAAAGAGTGGCCAACGATTTTGCAAAGGCTGGGGTACTCCATACTCTCTCACACTCTCTGGGTGGCTTATCGGGCTAATGTGATCCATTAACACCCCCATACCCAACCGGACGATGGAGGGGAGAATCATTAAAAGTTGAAAAGAATACCAAAATTTTACTAAGTAGGCCTCTTTCTAATGGTGTGATGCAAAAAAGTCCACCTTTAAATGACTATGAATTCTAAGTTATTGAGAAAAACTTCGTTGCTAACTAAGGGCCCATTTGGCAATAAAAAAGTTGTTTTGTTGGCTTCCAACAAAATAAAAAAAACTCTTGTAGAAACAAAAAAGCTGCTTCAAAATGAAGTTATTTGTTTTTTTTTTTTAAGTGAATGTAGAAGTAAATTATTTTTTGGGTTGAAGACTCAATTTAAACACACGTCGAATTAGGTTTTAAGTTAAACTTTCATAATATCATGTTTGCCCGTCTAACGCCATAGACAAATTATAAATGACCATTGCTTACAAAAAAAAAAGAATTATAAATGACCATTTAACATTTTAAAGGACAAAAAATCCCTCTAAACCTTTAATAAAAATTATAATTGTTCACTTTGTTCTTCAAGAGATAAATTACTTTTCTCATTCCAAACACACTTTCGATTTTTAAAAAGAAGCTATTTTTCGCTGCTTTTCCTTCCCGGAAAAAAAATAAAATAAAAAAAAAAGGAGGAGAAAATTTGCTGCTAAAATGTCAGCAACAAAGTTCGATGGCCACGCTATCAAAAGTTGCCATCTGTTTCGTGGCAACTCTTGCCAGCGTGAGCATTGATTTTTGCTGCCAAGCTTTAACAGCAAAAATTCCCATTCTAGAGGGCCTCGCCCCATGACCCTTTTCATTTTGTAGACTCGCCAGTGTGGTACAAGAGAGCGAGCAAGCACGCCAGCACTTCCTCATCTTCACGGTGGAGCCGTTTTCAGTTTTCTCTTCTCTGCAGCTCCCATGGCGAAGAAGTACGTTAGGGACAACGTTCCTCTCTCCAGATTCGGCGTTTTGGTCGCACAGTTAGAATCCATCGTAGCTTCCGCAGCTCAACAACCTCCAGATGCACTCCTCTGCTTCGACCTCCTCTCAGATCTCATCTCTGCAATAGACGAAGAACCCAAGGTCAGTTTTCTCACTTTTTTTTTTCATCTAATTTCACTCATTATGTATCTTCAAGTTTTTCAGATCCGTACTTCTTTCCGAGTTTCCATCTAGTTTGATCCAAATAGATGTTTAGATTGCAAATAAGATTGGCTTCGATCAGTTTTATATTTAATTATATATATATATTTTCGAATCGTTTAATTGCAGGAATCTATCCTCCTATGGCAAAGGAAATGCGAGGATGCTCTCTACTCTCTGCTCATTCTTGGTGCTCGTCGGCCCGTACGACATTTGGCATCGTTAGCAATGGCAAGAATCATATCAAAGGGCGACGGCATTTCGATATACTCGAGAGCAAGCAGCCTCCAAGGCTTGCTTTCGGATGGGAAGAGAAGCGAGCCTCTTCGTGCTGCTGGTTAGTATCCAACATTACCAATTGTTGCTCTTTACCTTGTTGTTGTGATTTTTTTTTACTGTGCATTGTGTTTGATTTTAGTTTCAGTCATGCGGATGGCCTAATTGTATAAATCACTTGAGAGGATTGGTTCTTGAGTTCATTAACGGTTTCGAGAATTCTTGATATATGTTTTGCATACTGTATGTATTAACATGATCTGCATATAATTATATTTCTTATAAATTTGTATCCTACTCAACGTCTCTAATTCCCAGTATCTTACTCAAATTTTATTTTTATTTTTTAATAAGTAAATATCTTGATCAAGCTCACTAACATGAAACTAGCTTATTGACATATCATTAGTAGTGTTCACTTTCAGCATGAGTAAGGTTCTGCCTGAAAAGCCGGACCAATCGGTTAGTGGATTAATTTATGATTAACGGGAGTATCTTTAGTACTCTTTGATGTGGGCTGAAGTGGACAAGGCCAAAACCAGTTACTGTGGACTCTCCTTATATCTAGGAAACTGCCACCTTGGGCTCATATAATTTCACTTATCCGTCTACACAGGGCATTCTCCTTTATCCATGGTGCTGTTTGTGACGGAGTTACAAGCAGCTTAATCCTGTTAGGGAACACTTCAACCTCGGACTCCATCTGATTCGTGTTTCTAGTGGGGTCGACAGACGCTAAGATCCAATTATCTTTGTCACTGGAAAGAGGAAAAAAAAGGAAAAGGGAAAGACCAAACTTGGCATCCAGAGATTTCCCAATTCAACTGTTTGGTAGAGCATCCGATCTATCTCTTGGTCTTTATGGGGGAGTAGTGCCACAGAAAATCTGGTCTGTTTGCTGTTCACATAACGAATTTCATTACGTGTATGATTATATGGGTTTAAAATTGGATTTGTGTTACTACTTTCTTATTGTTGTCATTCATTTCTAGCTCATTAACTCTCAAGTTATGGTTATCCGCATTGAATTTACTACACATGCTTAACTTTAGGTTGTTTGCAAACTGCAGTGTTGATTCTTTGAAAATCTTTATTCTGTTATCTTTCTCTTCAAGCTATGATTTTATCATTCTTCATCAATTTATTTTTGTAAGATGTTCCTTAAATCTTGGGTGCCCTATTTTAAATTCCTATCATTCATTTGGTGGAATATTGGATTTGATTTGCTTGTTTGTGTAGTTTTTTCTTATTTTTCGTTTTGCTCTTGGTCTTTGGGAACAATATTATAGGTGCTGCGCAATGCTTGGGAGAATTATACCGCCATTTCGGGAGAAGAATTACTTCAGGTTTACTCGAAACAACTAACATTGCCGCAAAACTGATGAAGTTTCACGAGGTATTTATATTTGATATACAATTACTTGTATTTTAATTTACCTGGTTATTTTCTTCTTTTTTTGATAAGTACAGATGCATATTAAAGAGGATGGGGAATTAAACACCCTGCCATAAAAACATAGGCTTTAGAGCATGAAGCAAAAACAAAAGTACATGAAGAATCCCCCATAGGGTGAAGGATTTACATTTCCTTCTCCACTTCATAATAAGCTCGTTAACGAGAATCTATTGAATTCTTTTAGAATGGCTACCCATTAGAAAAGATTCACCTTAGTCTTGTGGTGGCGAACATCATTCTCAACATCAAGGGTTTGATGTTTTTATGGTCCAAAGTTTCCTTGAATGTCGTGGTTTATTTTTTGAGGATTTCGTTTTCCGTTGGGATCTTGTTTGTTCTAGAGATTGTAGTCTCTCTTCCTCTTTTTGGGCTTTTGTAGGTGTTTTAGCCTTTAGTAGGCCATCTTGACCTTTTAAGCCCCTTTTGTACTCCATTTGTTTTTTCAATAAATTCTACACTTATAAAAAAACAAAAAAAGTCTTGTTGATAACAAACTAATGGGTCCCATATCTATTCTCAAAATTATGTTTTTCCGCTCTTCCAAATGTTTCATTAGAGAGCGAAAGGAAGCAACCTCTATATCAAACGATCTCTTGAATCAAAAGCATCCACAGTCCACCCACATATCCCAATACACCCCCGTAAACTCGAAAAATTCATTCCAAACTGCCCTAATAAAGCAAAGTGATTAATTCCAAACTGGATATTGGGTTAATTGAGGGTATGCAATTAGGGTTTTGAATGGTATTATGGAGTAGTATGTGTTGTTGTTTGAGGTTGTCACCAATATGCTAAAGATTGAGAGAGAGAGAGAGAGAGACAATGGAGGTGAGGGAGAGAATGAGAGATTAGGGTTTGAGAGAGAATGAGGAGATTGAAGTGAATATTCAATCTCCCATAAGTAATATTTATAAGTAGGGGTAGGGGAAACCCCTTCTACAAGTAAAGGAGAAATCGTGTGGGTCAAGTGGGGGTCCACCACAACCCACTAACATGAAATAAAGAGATTGTGGATTAAGTGGATGGGCCCATCACTTAACCCATAAACAATAGGGAATAAACCCCACGTGGGGTGGTGGAGCGCAGCCCACTAAGAACACCCCCACGTGGGTGTACATAGAATCCAACACTCCCCCTCAAGCTGGTGCGAAGATATCCATCATGCCCAGTTTGGCTATCAATGTATTCAGGATTGACTTGTTGACTCTCTTAGTAAGTATATTGGCAACCTGCTCCTGAGTCCTTACATAGGGTGTACAAATCAATCCCTGCTGAAGCTTCTCCTTGATGAAGTGCCTATCAACCTCGATGTGTTTAGTCCTGTCATGCTGAACTGGGTTGTGAGCAATGCTAATGGCCGCTTTGCATAGGGTGTGCAAATCAATCCTTGCTGAAGCTTCTCCTTGATGAAGTGCCTATCAACCTCGATGTGTTTAGTCCTATCATACTGAACTGGGTTGTGAGCAATGCTAATGGCCGCTTTGTTGTCGCAATAGAGGCTCATTGGGTTTGTCACCTTGATTCCCAGTTCTGCTAACATGATCTTCAACCACAAGAGCTCACACACTCCATGTGCCATGGAGCGGACTCTGGCTCTGCACTGGATCGAGCGACAACAGGTTATTTCTTGCTCCTCCAAGACACCAAGTTGCCTCCAACAAAGGTACAATAACCTGATGTAGACCGTCTATCGGTCACTGCACCTGCCCAATCTGCATCACTATATGCTTCCACCCTTAGGTGGCCATGAACTCCAAACAATATGCCTCGACTTGGTGACCCCTTGAGATATCAAAGGACTTTGTGTGCAGCTTCAAGATGTGGTGACTGAGGTGAATGCATGAATCGGTTAATGACGCCTAGCATAAGCAATGTCAGGCCGTGTATGGGCAAGATATTTCAATCTGCCAACCAATCGCCAAAATAAGGCAGGATCACCTAGAAGTGTACCGTCTCGGAATTCAGTTGATGGTTCTGATCAATAGGAGTATCTGCTGGTCGCGAACCCAAATACCCAGTCCCGTTCAGTAAGTCTAAGACATACTTTCTCTGTGAAATGAAGATGCCTCTCGATGACTTAGCAACCTCAATCCCTAGGAAGTATCTCAATGGTCCTAGATCTTTCGTCTCAAACTCAGACGACAAGAAGGCCTTGAGCCTTGTGATCTTTGTCGGGTCACTCCCCGTAATGACTGTCATCCACATATACGATCAATGCGGTGATACTGGTCCGTAGATGCTTCACAAACAGAGTGTGATCTGCCTGACTCCGTGTGTAGCCTACCTTTCTCACTGCACTGCTGAACCGTTCAAACCAAGCTCGAGGAGATTGCTTCAACCCATATAAAGCTTTCTTTAGTCTGCACACTCTGTCTTCACTTTCAGCAAGCTTCAACCTTGGTGGCACTTTCATGTAAATTTCCTCTGTTAGGTCCCCATGTAGAAAAACGTTCTTTACATCCAATTGATGTAAAGGCCATGACCTGTTTGCAGCCAAGGACAGTAGAACCCTGATTGAGTTCAACTTGGCTACAGGTGCAAATGTCTCCTGGTAATCTATCCCATAGGTCTGGGTGAACCCCTTGGCAATTAGCCGAGCTTTGTACCTATCAATGGAACCATCTGCCTTGTGCTTCACGGTGAAGACCCACTTGCATCCCACTGGTTTCTTCCCCCTGGGTAAAGAAACGAGATTCCATGTCTTATTTTTTTCAAGAGCCTGCATTTCGTCTATCATAGCCCATTTCCACTTTTGGTGACTAAGTGCATCTGCAATGGTAGATGGCAAGGAAACAGTGCTAACAAATGTCTGATAAGATGGAGACAATGATTGGTAAGAAACGAAGTAAGAGATAAGGTGCTCGGTGCAAGTGCGCACACCCTTACGAAGTGCAATGGGTAAATCCTCATCTGGAGTAGGAGTCTCTGAGGACTCATGAACTAAAGCGGGGGTAGAAACAATACCTGAATTTGGATCCGAGGGTAGACTGGTAGGCACAGAATCAATGACTTGTCATTTATTCCTGGATTTGGCATAAACTCGCATATCCGCAGCTGTAGTAGTAGAAGTGTCATTGTTAATAATAGACACAGATTCGACCATAGGCACAGGAGTGGAGACGGGAACAAGAACCGTCACGGGGACATGGCTCTCGTCCACAATATCACACTCCCCCTGAAGAGAGACCCTATTGCCAAAGAACGGAACGTGCTCAGCAAATGTGACGTCCAGAGATGTGAAATGTCGACGTGAACCCGGATGATAACATTTGTATCCCTTCTGAGTGGAAGGGTACCCCAGGAAAATATATCTCAAGGCCTGTGCATCAAGTTTGTCACGAGAGTGACGATGAACATGCACATAGCATACACACCCAAAGACTTTGGGAGGAACAATGAATGTTGGACTATCGGGACGCAGGACAGACAAAGGGGTCTAAAAGCCAAGAATGCGAGAGGGCATGCGATTGATGAGATACGCAGCCAGAAGGATGGATTCAGACCAAAAAGATTTTGGAACCTGCATCCCAAGTTGAAGGGCACGCTCAACCTCGAGAAGGTGACGGTTTTTTCTTTTAACTTTCCCATTTTGTTGGGGAGTCGACAAACAAGAAGTTTGATGTACGATGCCATGAGAGGCAAAGTAATCTCTAAGGCTCCTGTCTAGGTACTCACCACCATTATCAGATCGGAGAATTTTGAGTGGGGTACTGAACTGAGTGGTGACCATCTTGTGGAAGGTCTGAAAAATGGAAGAAACCTCATCTTTCGACTTCATAAGATATACCCAGATAGAGCCACTGAAATCATCAACAAATGTAACAAATTATCGGAATCCAAATAAAGACATCATCGGGGCAAGACCCCACACATCAGAATGCACAATATTGAAAGGAATAGTAATTTTATTTTCACTAAGAGGAAAAATTGTGCGACAATGCTTTGCGAGTTCACAAGTTTCACAGTGGAACGGAACATCGCAAAGAGAAGAGAAAGCATGAAAGGTACGCTTTAAAACTGACATGGGTACATGACCAAGCCGGTTATGCCAAAGCAATAACTGGTCTTTATTGACTCGACTACTGTTACTGATGCTGGACTGATCTACTCAAGAAGAAACTGAGCGATCCAGGAGGTACAAGCCACCTTCCTTACGTCCACTGCCAATAGTCCGCCTTGACTCCAGATCCTGAAACACACAATGAGAAGGAAAAAAGGTTACACTGCAATTAAGATTCTTGGTAAGGCTACTGACAGATAAAAGATTAGCTGTAAACTGAGGAACATGTAGTACCGAGGACAAGGTTAGTGCTGAAGAGGCATGAACATTGCCCTTCCCGGAAACAGAGGAAAGGGTGCCATCAGCTATCCTAACCTTGTCAAGACTAGAACAAATAGAATAACTGGAGAAAACTGAAGACATACCAGTCATATGATTTGATGCCCCTGAATCGATGATTTAGGAGGGACTAAAAGGAACAGTGGATACTGAGAAAGCAGATCCTACCTGTCTGGGCATAGGTGGAGGTAGAAGTGGAGGCTCGCCCATTGAGCTTGGCCATCATACGACGAAGTCGCTCACGATCACTAGGAGAAAAAGAGTCCATATCTCTAGTTGTAGGAGGTGCTGAGGGTGCAGTGTCCTGAGCCACAGAAAGTGCTACAGGAGGCTCCTGTCTCGCTGAAGATCGCTGACGTGGATTTGGGCCCAGACCCGGTGGGCGCCCATGCAGCTCCTAAGAAGTGTCCTTCATATGGTCTAGACGGCTGCAGTGATCACACTTGGGACGTCGTCTGTCATCACCGGTCTTCTTCTGGAAGGATTTCTGACCCTTCTGAGACGCAGAGGCAAGGGCAGATCGATCATGAGTGTCACTACCACTGCGTAGCTGCATGGCAATGCGGCGACTATCCTCCCCCTGAATGTAGGCATAGACCTGTGCCAATGAAGTTGGGGGAGGAGATCTGCCAAGTATCTGAACACGGGCAGCCTCGAAGCTAGGATGAAGGCCAGAAAAGAACTAGAATATCCGGGATTGCTCAACCATAGCACGGAAAGACTTCACATCCGCAGCACAAACCGGGGTGTAGTCCTGATAATGATCTATCTCTTCCCATTTGCTTCGGAGAGAAGCATAATAGGTACCAAGCTTGAGCTCCCCTTGTCGGAGACAAGCAATCTCTTGCTCTGACTCATAGAGTTTCGCAAAGTTGCCAACCTGGGAGTAGGTTTCGGTTTCCCTCGCTATAGGAAGGAACATGAACCCCCTGCTGATCTGAGGTTGCATCGAATGGAGAAGCCAAGACATCACCGTAAGGTTCTCCATAACCCATTTCCGGTGGGATTTGTCCGTGGCGGCAGGCTGGACTGTCTTTCCTGTGAGATACTCATTGTAGCCATGTCCCCTGATATACATGAGTGCCGATGTCTTCCACTCAAGATAGTTGGTCCTATTAAACTTGACCGTAATGATGCATAATTGGGGGTTGTGGTCTCCATGAGAACCATGAGACGGAGTGTTATCCTCAACTGATGAAACCTCTGATGAACTCATGGCAGCGGAAGGCCTGGAAATAACCAACTGACGAACATAAGATCTACAGAACCTAAACCAAGGTTCGTGGGGTTCCTAGGAGCACTTTGGGAGGTGCGGTTAGGGTAGAAGTGCCCTGGGAACCTTGGTTTTCAAAAAAGTAGAAAACCTAAAAGAGGCAAAACTGGATTCGAGCCGAAAACCCGGGCGATTTTTCTAACCGGAGAATCGACAATCAGAAAAATCCCAAACCAAGCTCTGTAGATCCCAGATAATCCACATGGAGGTGCAGTTAGGGTAGAAAGCCTAAACAACGTGCGAATCTCAAGGTAGAAATACCCAAAAACTGAGAGGGAACTGATTTTTCGAACCGGAGATCCGATGATTAGAAAATTCTCAAATGAGACTCTGTAGATCCTAGATAATCTACAGGGAAGTGCGGCTAGGGTAGAAAGCCCAAGCAGTGCACGAATCTCAAGAAAATAAAGACTCGAAATCTGAGCTCGGGATCCGATTTCTGGAACCGGAGACCCGATGATCCAAAAATTCTGAAGTTTCTGTCAAACCTTACTAGTCGTATGAGAGGGGCGGTTTGGGTAGAGAGCCCAAAAATGACACGAATCTCGAGGAAAATCAAAATCCAAAAAATCTCGATATACGTGTTCTTCGAAAATAATAATAAAAAATCATGAAGAACGGGGATAGAGTGGATCTCTGACGACTGATAGCGACAATACACCAGGAATGATAGATCTCTAGTTCCTTTGCTTCAGAAAAGATCCAAAAACTTGGCAGGAGGACCCTCTGCGATTTGCTCAAAACTTGCCCGGACTTCGGATGCCCACATATAAGATCTTCGTGGAAACTCTAGGGGATAATGATTTTGGCCCTAGAGTAACTATGCTCTGATACGATGTTGTTGTTTGAGGTTGTCACAAATATGCTAAAGATTGAGAGAGAGAGAGAGATAATGGAGGTTAGGGAGAGAATGAGAGATTAGGGTTTGAGAGAGAATGTGGAGATTGAAGTGAATATTTAATCTCCCATAAGTAATATTTATAAGTAGGGGAAACCCCTTCTTCAAGTAAATGAGAAATCGTGTGGGTTAAGTGGGAGCCCACCACTTAACTCACTAACATGAAATAAAGAGATTGTGGGTTAAGTGGATGGGTCCATCACTTAACCCATAAGCAATAGGGAATAAACCCCACGTGGGGTAGTGGAACGCAGCCCACTAAGAACACCCCCACGTGGGTGTACGTAGAATTCAACAGTATGACTAGGGCTTTTATGGAGAATTTTATGCTTGAAAATTAGACTGACAGGTGCAATGATGGAAGTGAAAGATGGAGTACCTGGTTAGGACAATAACCTATCACATGGGAGTTGTAGTGGACCTCAAAATGAATGCCATTAGAAATTTGATTGAAGACATTAGGTATGCCCTTTCAAATGCCAACTCAATAAGAGGAGAAAACCTTATTACTAAACAACTAAAAATTTCTGCTTCCAGACTTATATTTCTATTATTCTCATCCTCAAACTAACTAGTTCCCTGCTGTATTTCTCGGCATCACTTGCCCAAAGCTCTTTAGTTTATAGCTTCCTTTAAAGTTCTGATGCCAAGACCTATAGAATCCATGGGCTTGCACAACGTTTTCCAATCAACTCAATGATACTTGTGGGAATTGTTCATGGGCTTCTCTACCTTTACAATGCGGTTCGCAATTGAAATTGGAATGGTGAAGAGAGAGGAAATATATATGGAAGGGTTGACCGCTCGAGAGAGTGCTCTTAATCAGCATCGCCTTCCCTTTGGTATCTTTGCTTGGATGTTAGTATTTGTTTCCTCTTCAGTGTTTGGAATGTCTAAAAGCATTTAATAACCTTCAAATCTGTATCTAGGTCCTGAAAGATACAAGTAGAAGGAAAGAAGGTGACACTACGGTTCAAGTTTTTTGTTAGAGCACTAACAGATAAAAGATTAGAGGTAAACTTAGGCACATGCAGGATAGATGAAAGAGGAAGTTTGGGAGAGGGGAGGATGCCCCCTTTCCCAGACACAAATGATAAGGTCCCATCACAACTCTTGACCTTATTACTGCCAGAACAGATGGAGTATGTAGAAAATAAAGAAGCCGTACCCGTCATGTGTTCTGAAGCCCCTGAATCATTGATCCAAGTGGGATTAGATGAAGGAATGGATACATGATGGGCAGGTCTAATGTTACCTGACTGAGCAAAGGAAGATGATGGTGTGGCAGAAGGACCATCTAGCTGATTGAGCAAGCGCCTGAGTGTAGCAATCTCGGCATCGAAGATACCAGCAGAAGAGGCCGTGGTAGAAGAACTCTACTGTAACTCTCCCTGAGGAGGGAAAGGAGCATCCATACTGGCTGTATGAGCACCTGAAGACCTTGTAGGGTGACCATGGAGCTTCTAGTATCGGTCTCTCGCATGCCTAAGCTTATCGTAGTAGTCACACTTGGGCCTCTCCCTAGTAGAGGACTTCCCAGCAGTAAGACCAGTAGAAGCGTATGACGGGGCTAAAGCAGGAGGTTGATAAAAGTGACCCTTCTGAGACTGCTGAAGCTGGGAGACAGGAGGAGCAAAGGATGTGGCTAGCGCTGATCGCTCAGAAACTGGATGCTCATCCTAGAGGGATATCCGTCGACTCTCCTCACTCTGAATGTAGCCATAGACCTCACTGAGAGTGGGAAGATCTACCTTGCTGTTGAGGATCTGAACCCGAGCTAGCTCATACGATGGATTGAGTCTAGAGAGGAACTCAAATATCCTACCCTTCTCCACATGCTGCTGATACAGGATAACATCCTCGGAGCGTGGATGCTGATATGAATAGTAATAATCAAGCTCCTGCCACATGCTGCGGAGAGAGGTGTAGTACTCAGCAAGGGACTTCTCTCCCTGGGAGAAATGGGAGATACTCTGCTTCAACTGGAAGGCCCTGCTAGTGTTCTGCTGCTGGGAATCAGTCTTCAAACCTCTTGAGCCGTACGCATAAATAGGAAGCTCCGACTGATATCATGCTGCATAGAGTTGAGGAGCCATGACATAACTGTAAGGTCATCGGTCTCCCATTGTCGATACGTGGGATCAGTCTTGGCAGGCTTAACTGTATCCCCAGTAACATGGCCAAGCTTCTCATGGCCTTCAATAAACAACCGGGCAGCCTGTGCCCATTCCAAATAATTCTTGCCGTCTAGTTTTACTGAAGTGATTTGCAATCCGGGGTTCTCGTACGCCAACTGATGCACCATAGACCCTCTTGCTCTACTGGAGGTGGTTTCTTTGCTCATATTGGACCCTGAGGGAATGTTCGGAAGAGGTGGTGGAGTTTCCATAATGAATCAAGTCGATGGAATGCCAGGAAAAACACACTAGGCAAGAACAGAGGTCGAAAACACACAAGAAAGCTTCAAAAAAAGGACTATAGCATAGTCAAGAGGACCTTGAGGAAGCCGTAATAAACTTGGAAAGGCCTAGCAGCAGCACACCAATAGATTGAAGCACCGTAGGACCCATATACACCATGGAAAGGGGGCTGGAACAGAGTTGGATGGCCTAAAGACCCAACTGATAGTAAAAAAAAGGCTCAAAACGTCACAGGCAGCACTACTAAGAGGACAAATCCTTCCACTCTTTACACAAGGACCTTAGAAAGGTCTTAAAACCAAAGATGGGACAGATATATGGGTTTTATACCCAACCGATAGCTCAAATTTATCAAAAAACGCTACCGGCGGTAACTAGAGGGTAGAAAAACTTCATGAAATCGTCAATCCTTCATGAAATCGAGTAAGGATTGATTTGAGAGATCCCTAGGATTGTAGGGGATCAGAAATAACCAAGAAACCCCACCATAAAACCCCAAATCAAACATATTTATGGCTGGTTCGAAAAAACAATTTTCACGATTTTTAGGAGGAGATCAGTCTTAAAACCATCAAGAACTCTCCAAAAAATCACCAAAAATCCTAAAAAATCAAGATCTACCAGGGAGGAAAGTTTTTGATAGACCTCAAGATAAGTGCACAGACCTCGAGATGCGTGTCCGTACGGCCTATGACGTCAGCCGTACGGTACAGACTTATAGTGATGCATCAGCACTCCTCCGACTGTTGATTCCAGTTGTTTGCTCTGATACCAAGTTGCAATGGTGATTAGGGTTAGGGTTTGGTTTATAGAGTCAAAGAGAGAAGAGAAAGAAGAAAGAGAAGAGTGAAGGATGTCATGTGTGTAGCACATGACTCCATAAATCTTATTTATATAAAAGGGGGCATTACAAAAGATAAATATTCTCCTCACAAGGGGTATTTACAGAACAGCTAAATACGTATAAAATACGTTTCTGATAACACCGAGTGTGCCGCAGGCGGCCCTTGTCTTGCTGTAGTGTGTGGGCGAGGATTTGGGCCTGGTCCTGGAGGATGCCCATGTAGCTCCCAGCAGGTGTCTCTGATGTGGCCCAGACGACCATAGTGATCACACTTAGGTCATTTTCTTTCTTAACATGGTTTCTTCAAAGTGGATGTCTGATCCTTTTGAGACATAGATGCAGGGGTAGATCGATCCTGAGAGTCACTCCCACTACATAACTGCATAGTAAAGCGCTGACTTTCTTCCCCCCTAGATATAAGCGTAGACCTGGGCAAGACATGTAGGAGGAGTTCTGCCAAGAATCTGAACACTTGCTCTCTTGAAGCTATGATGAAGGCCGAAGAGGAATTGGAAAATCCGGGATTGTTCAACCATAGCTTTGAAGGACTTCATATTTGTAGCACAAACCGGGGTATAATTCTGATAGTAGTCCATCTCTTCCCATTTGCTTTGTAGGGAAGCATAATAGGTACCCAGCTTTAGCTCCCCCTGTCGAAGACAAGCAATCTCTTGCTCAAATTCATAAAGCTTAGCAAAGTTTCCCACTTGTGAGTAGGTTTGAGATACAGACTCCCAAACCTCCTTCGTCTTTGGTAGAAACATGAAACCTTTGCTGATCTGAGGTTGCATAGAGTGCAAAAGCCATGGCATCACATTTAGGTTTTCCATAACCCATTTCTTGTGAGACTTGGCAGTGGTAGCAGGTTCTTCAGCATCCCCAGTAAGATACTTGCTATAACCACGTCCTCCGATATACATAAGAGCAGAGGTTTTCCATTCAAGGAAATTTGTTCCATCCAATCACATTGTAGTAATGCATAACTGTGGATTAAGGTCTCCGTGAGACCCATGAGACAATGAACCATCCTCAACAGATGAAACTTCCAAGGAACTCATTGCAGCGAAGGCCGGAAAAACGGAACTGTAGATCGGGAGATTAAAAAAATCCGAAATGAAGTTCGGAGGGTACCTAGGGGCACAATAGGAGGTGCGGCTAAGGTAGGGAGGCCCAGAAAATTTTAATTCTTGAAAATAATAAAATCCCAAAATTTTTGCCCAGAGAGAGATTTGGGTGATGTTTTGGAACCAGAGATCTGATGATCAGAAAAATCCCAAACTGGATCTTGTAGATCCCAAAAAGCCTAATGAGAGGGGCGGTTAGGGTAGAAAACCTTATATTGACACATATCTCGAGGAAAAATCAAAAACAAAATTCCTCGATATACGTATTTTCAGAAAAATTGAAAAAATCCAAGAGAAAGGGGATGCAATGGATCTTTGATGTAACTGATAACTAACAACTTACCAGGAATGATATATCTTTGGTCATTTTGCTTCAGAAAAAATCCACAAACTTCGCAGGAAGATCCTCTGCGATTTGCTCAAAGATTGCCCAAACTCCGAATACCCACATATTCTTCGTAGATTGTAGAGGTGACTCTAGGGGACAAGAACATAGGCCCTAGAGTAACCATGCTTTGATACCATGTTGTAAACTAGATTGTCACCGGAAGTGTAAGATTGAGAGAGAGAGTTGAGAGATTAGAAAGAGAAGAAGAAGAGTAGGGTTTGGGAGAGAGAATGGAGTGATTGAATTTATTGTTCAATCTCCTCTCAAGTGATGTATATATGTTCGGGAAGACCACTTGTACAAGTACAATAGAAATAGTGGTGGGTTAAGTGGGGGACCCACATAACCACGAACTAAGAAAAGAGAGTTCGTGAGTTAACTGGGTGGGACCCGCACTTAACCCTCAAACATAAAGGACATATCCTCCCCACGTGGGGCAGTGGGACGTAGCCCACTAAGTGCTCCGGCACGTGGGTCCACGATCCAACAAATCCAACAGAGAGGAAGAAAGAACAGCTCCTTGAGGTGACGTTTGCATTGTTTTCTTCAATTATTTTCCTTTTTCCCATAACCAATCCAAGAAAATTCATATGGCACTGTCTCTATGGAATAAGCATGTTTAATCGATATATTTCCAGTTGAAAGTGGTGCTCCTTACTAACTCGTGAACCTTGTCTTTTATTACAATGACCACACAGTTTTCAATCAATCCATTTTCAGGGGTCGAGTATAATTTTCTCTCATACTAAGGGATGTGAATAATATTAGAGTGGTGTAAATTGAGACTTCTTGTGTATTGGGAACTTTAGGCCGTAATCTGTGTGTGTGTGTGTGTGTTTCTCTTTCAAACAATTTCCTCAGTTGTCAAAACAAAACAATTTCCCCCATTTTGTTAGAACTCAACAGAATCACGAGTCTAAACTATTTGAACCTTTACTTGATGACATTGCTTTTTAAAGATTCACGATTGCTTCAAGGCTGTTGAGTCAAAACTGATTATAGACAAGATCCATATTTCGAGTATTTTAGGGATGATATACTTGATCACATTCTTTTTGTTGGATTCTTGTTTATGTTCTGTTTACTCTTCGAAAATGGCGTGTTGATGTTACTAGTGAAGGTTGTGAATAATTGATTTCATCTACAAGTAAGAATTTGTCAAACGATCTTGCAATCCAAAATTGATCCTTACTATTTTTTTGTTTTGATAAGTAAGAAGTATATTAATAAGAAAGCGGAAACCCCACAAAATACAATCAAAGGAGAGCCTCGCAGGCACTCCTCACAACCGGGAATATATACATATCATGGAGGGGAAGAATCTCCTAACAGATCATCCCATCTAAACACAATGGTATAAAAAAAACACCCCCTCAACTCTAGAAATGAGGAAGACCAAAAATACAACAAAGCTTTATCTCTCATCACAACCCTGGGGATGTCTTCTTCCTTCCCTTCAAAAGTACAGAAATTCCTCTCTTTCCATTTTGGTATTCATACTGGATGGGTTACTCTTTTGTCATTTTGTTATTACATTTTTTGTTTTATACTAGTCTTCAACTTTTACATTCAATAACTAACAATTTCAGGATTTTGTGAGACAAGAAGCTATGCAAATGCTTCAGAATGCGTTGGAAGGTTCAGGTGGTAGTGGTGCTTCTGCGGCTTATGCAGAAGCTTTTCGTCTCATCATGCGGATAGGTGTGGGGGATAAGTCATTTATTGTTAGAATAGCTGCCGCAAGATGTCTGAAGACTTTTGCCAGTATTGGGGGACCTGGGTTAGGATTTGCAGAACTCGAAAATTCTGCCTCTTATTGTGTTAAGGCAGGTGTCATTTTCTTTTCTATAAGTTCATTTTCCCTGACTTGTTGCTTTATTGCTTATCACTCTTCTAATTATAAATGAGATTATTTGTATACTAATTCATGCTGCTCTGCATTAGGCTCTTGAGGATCCTGTTTCATCTGTTAGGGATGCCTTTGCTGAAGCTTTGGGTGCCCTGCTTGCTCTTGGAATGAACCCTGACGCGCAGGTATACGCATACACACAGACACACAAACATTGCGCATTGTTTTCATTTGGAATTGCAATTCTAATGGTTTATTCTTACTAGGTGCAACCAAGAGGAAAAAGTCATTCTACTCCGGCAAGGAAACTGGAAGGTGGTTTGCAAAAGCATTTAACATGGCCATTCATGAGAGGTACCGTTATACCTAGATTACCATCACATTCCATCTTTGAAAGGATTGAAATCGTAGATTTATTTTAACTATCAAAAAATATCCTAGATTTATTTTAGGAGAACCATTTTAATTAATGACATAATCACTATAGACAAGTCCGTTTAAATGCCATGTGCCTTTACTGGAGCATTTTGCATATGGGTCTTTTTGACGTAGTTGGTGGTTCAAAGGAGATTTGTAGCAGAAAGATGCAAGTAAAATGCCCAATACAGGGGCTGATTGAACTATCTACGTAGAGAGAAAGTTCAAGCAATATTGTTTATCTTCATATAACTTGTTAAATCCTTCTTATATTCCCAGAGAAAATCTCTCTGATGCAGTGTTTGAAGTATTTGGAAAAAGTTATATATAATCGTACGATAGAAATTTCTCCTTCAACTTTATCATCTTCCCAGGTGTTGATATTCAGTTTGCCACTATAGATACTAGTGATTTTGACAGTTTGACTTGATCTCACCACACTGAAGTATAGACCTTCTAATTGACGACAACTAGGTTGACCTTTTTATGATATAGCAACTCCATGAATTGGTGGAACTAATCCAATAGATAAACTCTTGTGGGATCAATCTACAGCAGAAATCTGGTAGTTCAAGTATTCAACCCTAATGTCAAAATCACATTCTCGATTGGCCTACCGATGGACCCTTTGATTGAATCCTTCTCTTCTTTTCAAAGAAAGCAATATGCAAGGTGTTGGTTATTGTTCTAATCCCATTTGTCATAAATGTTAGCAATGCATGTCGTTTTTGTGCTAGTATGTAGCTGCTCATTGTTTTTTATTTTTTGATACCATGTGTATCTGGGCCTCTTAGAGCACCCGACTAGTCCCACAGGGCACGTATGTCACCCCTTCCACACGTACCAGGTGTATTGGGAGAAATCCCAGGGGGTGGCCCCAAGGGGGGATTCGAATCCCGGACCTCCGCTTCCTGAGGCATGGTCCTGGCCAACTGTGTCCAACCCTTGGGGTTGTAGTTTGGTAATTTTCAATAAAGGTAAATTGACCCTTATATGCATATGTGGCTGTTGGTTTGTTGATGTTGGTCTCTCTGCTTGCGTGTAGCAAACTTTATGTGTGCGTTCCTCTCTAGCTTTGTTTGAAGGGCATTAATGCATCTTAGGTGTCAGCGTGCTTCCTATATTGTTTACCTGGTAAAATGGAAGCTCTCCAGCTAACATCCCAATCCTCTTCTTGCTTACCTTTTAGTGGTCTAAGGCAGCAGGCCTTCATTGTAGTGCTTGTGTTTCCATGCTCTATTTGGGTAGTTGGTTTGGCATGGGCATGTCGAATGTGGTCCTGCATGTGCTTGTGGATTTGGACACAGTTTAAAATTTCGGCTGAAATCGAAAGTTTCCCCCAAGGACGACACCAAATACAACGGGGTTTCGTGAAACCTTGAGCTTCGGTGGTTTTCGTAGTTTCAGTTCGAAACCTGGTGAAACCAAGGTGAAACGGCCAAAACCATATTCGAAAGCTCCGAAAAAATATTAGAAAAATCAGAAAATAGAAATGCAACAAAATTTATGTAAAAACTACATCATATAACTGATTTTGGGTAAAAAAAAAACAACTTATAGTGCTATGGGTCTGTCTTATAAACATGCATTCTACGTATTTAATAGATTCTCTATTTTGATATAAATATATGTTAGTAACTTCTTTTACCTAGATTACACATTGGTAACTAACTTTTCTACCTTCAACACTTGTTTCCCTATTGGTTTAGGGCTATGGCATCTTGTCAGAAGATTGTGAGTTTGAATTCCACTAGGTGTAATAATAATATAATGTTTATTCTAAGTTCCATCATGTGACCATGTCTACGATCCATTGGCCAATGCCATGGAACAAAAACTCTTATAGTACTACTAGAATAACTGTGTAGGTAACGACTTGATAATATCCTTTAATAGTCGATGAAGTCAAGCTGGTAGTGCACCAGCTATTTTGTTATCTCTATTAGCCCCTGCCGTCATTGCTTGTCCACTAACTTGACCATTCTTCGGTTCCGTTAGTGAATTGGCTTATACTAGACTGTATCACCCTAGGAACTGGAGAATGATCAAGTTGGTGGATAGGCAATAGCGGTAGGGGTAAATGGCGATGACGAAGCGACCGTTGCATTACCATCATAACTTCGTTGACAATTAGGGGATATTATTAACAATCTTTACTTATGCAATTATTCTTGTAGTACTTTAGGTCCAAGGGATTAAGAGTTTTTATTGGCGAATGGCTATGGATAATGGGTCGTAGACATGGTCACACGGTAGAACATAGATTAAACATTATGTTATTATTATTCCGTTATGACATTCTTAATTTATGTTATGAGTTATTATGTTAAATTAAGAACCAACTTATTCTAACTAGTTAACACCCAATGTATACACCTAGTGCGGGGAATAAAAGATATGCAAGAGATTCTAGTTGGTGCTGATGTGGGAGAGGAGAAAGCGGATCAATGCAACGGTTCTCCTCTTACTGCGAGGCGTCCTAAAGTTCCCATAGAAATCCAGAGATTAGCTTGCCCGTATAACTCAGGTGATATCATGGTCTACGAGAGCCGTAGAAGAGGGAGGAAAACCGCGGATATAAAATGAAGCTTAAAGTGCTATCATGGAGTGTTCGGGGGTTGGGGAACTTGGCTAGGAGATCAATGGTAAAGAGTATGCTCCATAGATGGAGGGCTACTGTGATTATTTTGTAGGAGATGAAATTAGAGAAGGTTGATTAGGGCTTGATAAGGGAGCTATGTGGATTTATGGACTGTGGGTGGGAGAACCTTCCGTCACTTGGGACAGGGGGAGGTATTGTTATTATTTGGGATCGTATACTGAGGTGGAGGGTGTGTTGGTTGGAGATGAAATTAGAGAAGGTTGATTTGGGCTTGATAAGGGAGCTTTGGGGATTTATGGACTGTGGGTGGGAGAACCTTCCGTCACTTGGGATAGTGGGAGGTATTGTGATTATTTGGGATCGTATATTGAGGTGGAGGGTGTGCTGGTTGGAGATGAAATTAGAGAAGGTTGATTTGGGCTTGATAAGGGAGCTATGTGGATTTATGGACTATGGGTGGGAGAACCTTCCATCACTGGGACAGCGGGAGGTATTGTTATTATTTGGGATTGTAATTGTATTGAGGTGGAGGGTGTGTTGGTTGGGGCTTTCTCTGTATCCTTACGATGCAAATATGTGGGGGGAGTAGCTTTAGTGGGTTCTTACTGGGGTTTATGGGCCTTCGGGTAGTAGTGGTCGGGACTTGGGACCAATTTTGGGAGGAACTGGAAGATATTTCGGGCCTTTGGGAAGATCCGTGGTGTATTGGTGGGGACTTTAATGTCACTCGTTTCTCTTATGAAAAGAACGTGCGTGGGAGAGTGACCAAAAGTATGAGGGAGTTTAATGCTTTTATTGACAGATGCTTTCTTATGGACATTGATGGGAGGGGCAAGTTCACTTGGTCTAATAACCAAGAGCACCCAACTTTATATAGGTTGGATAGATTTCTTATTTCTTCGCACTGGGAGTAGGGGTGTCAACGGGTCGGTTCCGGTTCGGTTCCTAAGGTGACCAGAACCGGAACAATCGGTTCCGGTTCTTATCGGTTCGGTTCCTTAACGGTTTCGGTTCTCAAAGTGATGGATCCGGAACCGGAACCTATTATGTATTTCTGTCGGTTCTGGTTCTGGTTCCGGTTCCGGGTATAATGGGCCAAATCTTGAAAATATAAGAATTTTTACACTATACTTATACGTTGGTACCGGTTCTTATCGGTTCGGTTCCGGTTCTTATCAGTTTCGCTTCTATATTAGACTACCCGGAACCGGAACCATTATTTTCGGTTTGGTTCCGGTTCCGGTTCCTTTTTAATCGGTTCCCAAAAATGTGGAACCGACACCGGTGTTTTCGGTTCCGGTTAAACGGGTAAAATTGACACCCCTAACTGGGAGGATCATTTTCAAGGTGTCTCTTTGTTGGCTATCCCTAGACCAGCCTTGGATCACGTTCCCTTGGTGCTAGACTGTGGGTGTTTTAGATCCCGCCATCAGCCCTTCCGGTTTGATGTGAGGACGGGAGTTAGCTTTAGGCTCAAGCTTAAAGCACTTAAAGAAAGGATTAAGCTGTGGAATATGGAGGAGTTTGGTAGAGTAGATTTGAGAAAGGGTCTCGTGTTGGAGGAGATAGCTGAGCTTGACAAAAAGGAGGAAGACGATCCTTTATCTGGAGAGGATCATGCTAGGAGAGTCAATCTGAGGGCGGAGTACCAGCAGCTAGTGAAGATGGAGGAAATTAGTTGGAAGCAAAAATCTAGGGTCAGGTGGTTAAAGGAGGGCGACAACAACACTAATTGGTTTTCATAAGATGACCAATACACACAAGAGTAACCATTTGGCCCGTCTCTAGATTCACGGTGTCTCTTTCGAGGATGAGGATGCTATCAGAGGAGTGGTGGGGTTTTACTCGCAGCTTTATTCTGGATCATCCACATACAGACCTTCGTTGGATGGCCTCCACTTTGACAGCATCAATAGGGAGGATAGGGAGAGGTTGGAGAGATCGTTTAAGGAGGAAGAGGTTCGCAATGCCTTATTAGATATGGCAGGAGACAAAGCTCCGGGACCAGATGGCTTCTCTATAGCTTTTTTCAAGCGATGCTAGGACATAGTTGGCGTTGACTACATGAAAGTGGTACTAGAATTTGAAGAGGAAGGTTTTTTGGATTATTCTTCTAATAGCATGTTCATTGCTATGATCCTGAAGATTCAAGGGGCGGACGACATTGCCGACTTTAGATCCATTAGCATGGTGGGCAGTGCTTATATGATCATTGCTAAGATGCTGGCTACGAGACTCTGTGGGGTGTTGTCTTCGGTTATATCTCCGGCGCATGGGGCTTTTGTGAGGGGTCGGCAAATTCTTGACGGAGTTCTTATTGCTAATGAGTGCATTGATACTAGAATCAAACAAGGAGAGCCGAGGATTGTCTGTAAGATTGACATGGAAAAAGCATGACCCCGTAGACTGGGACTTTCTGGACTATATGTTGGGGAGGATGTGTTTTGGTGATACATGGAGGATGTTGATTAGAAAGTGCATTTCGACGGCTTCCTTCTCTATTCTAGTTAATGGATAGCCAGCCAGCTATTTCAAGAGTTCTCGGGGCTTGAGGCAAGGGAACCCTTTATCCCCGTTTTTGTTTATTGTGGTGGTGGAAGCGCTGGGAAGCATGATTAATCGAGCCGTTAGCTTGGGTGAGATGGAAGGTTTCATCGTTGCTCTGGGGGTTCCAACCATGTCTCTTCTCCAGTTTGTGGACGACAATCTAGTCTTTCTTGGTCTTGCGGTTCCTCAGAGGTCTCCTTGCCTGCTTTGAAGCGGTGTCATGATTGCGGGTGAACCTAGCCAAAAGCAAGGTGTATGGGGTGGGAGAAGTGGAGAATATTTTGGGTTTGGCTGACACGCATAACTGTCGTATTGAGAGTTTGCCTGCTACCTATTTGGGCCTTCCCTTAGGGGAGAAATATAGATTGAAGGCGTTGTTGGAGCCTGTTATAGAATTGTCCAGGAGAAGGCTTTCAAAGTGGAAATCCAAATACCTTTCTAAAAGAGGCAAACTAGTTTTGATTAATAGCATCTTATCTAGCCTACCTATTTATTATATGTCCCTGTTTACGTTCTAAGTAGTGTGGTGCTTTCTCTAGAGAAGCTCATGAGAGATTTCTTGTGGCATGATAGGATGGACAATCGTAAGATTCACTTGGTGAATTTGAAGTCGGTGTGCAAGACCAAGAACATATGAGGATTAGGGATTATAAAGACCAGATTTATGAATCAAGCTCTTCTAGGCAAGTGGCTTTGGAGGTTTGGTGAAGAGCTCACTAGCATGTGGAGAATGGCGGTAGGAGTAGGGGTGTCAACGGATCGGTTCCGGTTCGGTTCTTAAGGTGACCAGAACCGAAACAAACGGTTCCGGTTCTTATCGGTTCGGGTACTTATCGGTTCCAGTTCTCAAAGTGATGGTACCAGAACCGGAACCGATTATGTAGTTTTTGTCGGTTCCGGTTCCGGTTTCGGGTATAACGGGTCCAATCTTGGTAATATGAGAATTTTTACACTATATTTATATATTGGTTCCGGTTCTTATCGGTTTGGTTCCGGTTCTTATCGGTTTCGGTTCCATATTAGAGTACCGGAACCGTAACCATTAGTTTCCGGTTCGGTTCCGGTTCCGGTTCTTTTTAATCGGTTCCCAAAAATGTGGTACCGAAATCGGTGTTTTCTGTTCCGGTTCCGGTTCCGGTTAAATCGGGTAAAATTGACACCCCTAGGTAGGAGGCAAGTATGGGATATCTATTTTTGGGTGGGAGAGCAGGAGAGATAGGTGGCCCGTATGTAAGGAGGCAGCCTCAGCTTTTGTTCTTTCTTTGGGTGTTCTTCTCCCCCTTCTTAATGAAATATACATATAAAAAAAAAAAAAGGTGGTCGTATGCAAGGTTTAAAGGAGGCCGTTTTAACGGTTAAATGGACTGGGGGCGTTACCGTTTAAACGGCCGTTAAAACGGATTGAAATGGTCAGGGGCAAAAATGGAAAAAAACGGAAAAAGTGGCGCTGAAAATCAAATCTTGAAAATTAAAAAAAAAACGGAATTTAACAGATTTAAACGGTTTTAACGGCCGTTTTTTTCACAAAATTTTTCAAAATTAAACGGCTGTTTAAATGATTTTAACGGCCGTTAAAACAAAAAAATGACCGATTTTTTCAAAACCGATAAAACGTGTTTAAACGGTTTTAATGGAAACGGGCTTGGGGCGTTGCCGTTTAAACGGCCGTTAAAACCGTTTAAACGGCCGTTTTTAAAACCATGGTCGTATGTATGTAGTGTCTTGAAAGGTATTGTTAAGTTCTTCGGGGATTTTGATAGGGGGATTGGGTATGCGGCAAGGGTGGGAGATAGAATCCGATTCTGGGAGGACATCTGGTGCGGTGAGATACCTTTGAGTATTGACTTTCTAGAGCTTTATCCCTCTCTGATAGGAAGAATTGGTCCATTCATGATTGTGCTACTGGTAAGGGGGAGGTCATGGGTTGGGACTTTGGTTTCAGGAGAAATCTTAATGATTAGGAGATTGAGCCCCTCTCTAGACATCTCTCTCGTCTACATGATATCCACTTGTCCATCCAGGTACATGATAAACGGATTTGTATCTGGAATAAAGGTGTTTCTTTCTCGATTCGATCCTTCTATGAGATGCTTCACAGCTCGGATAGTACGTGATTCCCCAATTCCTTGGTTTGGAGATCTAGGATCTTGTCTAAAGTGGCTTTCTTCGTCTGGGCGGCCTCCTTGGATAAGATCTTGACTGTGGATCACCTGAGATCTAGGGGATTTATGATTATGGATTACTGTTGCATTTGCTAGCACAACGGGGAGAGTGTCAACCACCTTGTGATGCATTGTGACCTGGCAAGGGAGGTCTGGTATGTGTTTTTGCCGGAGGTTGGGATGAATTGGGTGATGTCGGGGTCACTCATGGATCTGTTGCTCAACTGGCGCTTTCCTGAGTTATATGCTAGAGGACGTATCCTCTGGAGAATCCTTCCTTTTGCGATCGTTTAGGGGCTGCGTAAGGAGAGGAATGGAAGAGTCTTTGATGACAAAAGCGAAGAACTGGCTATGATTGTCCTCAACATCAAAGGGCTGGTTTTCTCATGGTCAAAAATATTTTCGGAATGTAGAAGCCTCTTTTTCGAGGACTTTGTTTTTAGATGGGATGCTCTATGCTCCAGGGATGGTTGATGGGGGGGAGTTTTTTTGTTTGTTCTGTTTTGTGATCTGAGAGTTTCGCTATGTGTAGTTCACCTTGACCTCACTAACTTTGCTTTGTATTAGCTTGCGTTTCTCCTTTAATAAAGTTTACACTTATAAAAAAATGTATACACCTGGTGGGATTTGAACCCACAATCTTCTAAAGATGCCAATCTTCTAAACTAATTGGCAACCGTTGTTCAATGTAGAAATTTAATTACCAATGAATATTCTAGGTTGAAGAAGTAAACATATATTTATATCAGAAGAGAGTGTATATATTGAGTTCTTGTAATGCATGTTTACATGACAGACGCAGTTCAGCGTGATAGCACTGGGAGTCACTCTTTTTGACCCCCCAAATCAGTTATCTGATATAATTTTTAATGAAATTTTATTGCATGTATATTTCTTATTTTTATAATATTTTTCAGACTTTTCCAATATGGTTTTGGCCGTTTCCCCTTGGTTTCACCAAGTTTTGGACCGAAACATTTTGTTTCACTGATCTGTATAACTGAAATGAAACCTTAACCTTTGAACCGTGGATGTGGTAGATGTTAGGGCCATGGGACCTATGGCTTGTGTTTGCTCTGGCACTGTGTTGTTGCTTGACATGATTAATGGCTGTGCTCACCTTAAAGAAAAGAGCTTAAGCTTGTAGCTCAATAGGTTGACGTGCTGCATTGTAACCATGAGGTTGTGGCTTTTGGTCTAGAAAATACTCCAAAAGAAGATTATTTTTTGTTTCAAGTCCATATGAGTTTATGTACGATACCATGCCTATTATGCATGATATGCATATGAATGTATAGTTAAGTTGTTCTTCTAGTTGATTCATCAAATATACCAAAAAAATTTGCTCGTGCATCTTTGGATGTGCAAATATATCTCATTAATGTTTTAAATTGCAGCAAATGGAGTACGCTCGAAGGACGTGCGAATTGGACTAACATTGTCGTGGGTATTCTTTCTACAGGTAGATATTGATGATCTATTTTTTCATGGTTATTCTGGTGTATGAGTAGCATTTGAATTTCAGTAGGCTGTGCATTACTATAGTAGTTTCTTTCTATTATTACTAAGCTGTGCCAAATGAAGAAACTTTCTTCGTTGCCGAATTCATAGTCATTGGTCCCTAATTAGTAACTACTAGTTAGGTTTACATGTGCAACTTCTTACTTAGTTCGAGGCTTCGAGCTGATAGTTCTGTTTCTTTTGAGTATAGTGGTGACATCCTTTTCAGTGTTGAGATTGCTGTAGTTGCAAATGCATTAGGTTTGGCATCAAACTTGTCTTATGCATTGCAAGTTTGCTGTGTTATTAGCAGCAATTTCTTAAGGAGGAGTTTTCATTGCATCGTTATTTTGCTATTGTATTTAAGTGTAGGCTATCACTATGACTAATGTGTGAAATGCCTTTTTTAGTTTTTGTCAATGCGTTCTAAGTTGGCTATAGTTTTCTTATCAATGCTTGAAATCTTATCTTGCAGGCCATTCGTCTCAAGTATCTCCATCCAGATAGTGAGCTTTCGAACTTTGCAGTTCAGGTTATGGACATGCTTCGTGGGGACTCTTCTGTGGATGCACATGCACTGGTATCGTCCTTCTCAAATTTGTATCTTCACTGTTGTTTCTTCTCCTAGTTTTAACTTGATGAAAAGGTTTGTTCAAGGATTTATTTTGCCTATTTCTAGGAAGGAAAGGCGTGCCAGAGTTTTTTCTTTCAACAAAGAAAAAAGATTTCTGCTTATTTCTGAACAAATAGCAGAGGAAAAAAGGAAAGGCAAAAGAATAAAAGGGAAGACAAAAAAGAGGAGAGTCAAGTACCATTGTATGGTGCTTACAATTTCAAGGCATTGATAACTTCATCTGCTCTATCCAGGATATGCTGCATTTGTCCTTGTCTCATTTCTGTTAGTGTTCAATTCATTTAGCTATAGTTGCATCATCCCATCCACAGATTGTTCACCTTCTCTAGTTGTTATCATGTCATGCCTCACGTCCTGTCTTATGTTCAGACCATCATATGTATCTGACATCCCACATCTTAGGCCTCCTTGCACCTGCTCAATGAGTGTTATCACCCCTTGTCTGGAAAGAAGTTTGTCTCTATGGATGTCACCTTTCGTGAGGATACTCCTTTCTTTCCCCCCGCCTCTCTTCAGTGGGGAGAGAAGTAGTGAAGAGAAGTCTTCTCTTCTAGTGTCCCTCTCCCTGCTATTCCTCCACCACCCACTCTTCTGTTCAAGAGGACCGATTGACCTCCTACGATGTCTGACAGTAGTGTTGGAGCTCAGGGGTAGCTTAAAGTCTATAGCAGAAGAGGGAAGGCCACAACTGATCCGTGCCTAATCGTGCTATCCTTGGATCTAGGAAATATCTCGTCTTCTGAGAGCTTATTGTCTCATCAGTTCCAGTTCCTTTGATTGACTCTATTACTGATCTTGCCATTGCTCTTAGAAAGGGTACGAGGAATTGTTCTCGATCAAGTCAGGGGATCTTCATCTCTCAAAGGAAGTATGTTCTCGATCTGCTTAAACTTAAAGAATCTGGAAAATTAGGGTTCGGGCCTGTGGACACTCCTATAGAGTAGAATCACAGGTTGGGTGAGGCAAGTGGTGAATTACACGAAGACGTGAGAGCTTTCAGAGACTAGTAAGGTGATTGATACATCTCTCTCTGACTAGACCAGATATTGCATAAGTAGTCAGTGTGATCAACCAGTATATGCACTCACCTCGAGACATCCACTTAGAAGCAGCACAAGATTTTTAGGTATCTCAAATCCACCCCCGGTATGGGACTTCTCTTCAAGAAGAATGGTCACATTAGAGTGGAGTCATACACGGATGCAGACTGGGCAGGTGCCAAGGATAACAGAAGATCCACTTCAGTGTATTGCACCTTTGTTGGGGGCAATTTTGTGATATGGAGAAGCAAAAAGCAACCTTTGGTTATTAGATCCAATGCAGAGGCTGAGTTTTGAGCTATTATTCATGGCTTATGCGAGATGTTGTGGTTGAAGATACTAGTAGCTGAACTAGGATTCTCTGTTTCTGGCTCAGTGAGCCTGTATTGTGATAACAAGGCAGCAATCAGTATTCCTCGTAATCCAGTTCACCATGATCGAGCAAAGCACATTGAAGTGGACAAACACTTCATACGAGAAAAGATCGTTTCTGGGGAAGTTTGCACTCCTTTTGTGAAGACCGGCGAGTAGGTAGCGGATGTATTCACGAAGGGAGTTCCCAATCATCAGTTGCACAGGTGCCTTAGCAAGTTGGGCATGATAAATATCTACGCACCAACCCGAGGGGGAGTGTTGTCAGGGTGTAACCTTTATATTATACGGGACCCCGTTATATTGTAAGGGCATACTTGTTCATAAAATGTTTTTTATATAAATAGAAAGGGCGGAGTCTTGTGAGACACACATGCTCTCCATTTCCTTCCATACTTGCTTTCCTCTCTCTCTCTCTCTCTTGAAACCCTAACCTTAAATTCAACTAACCAATCTAATCAAGGTTTTAAATTTCGGCCGAAACACCAAAATTTCGGCCAGTGAGTACCGAAATCCTCGAAATATAGCTTTCTAAAGCAAAATCCACCGAAATTTGGAAATTTCACCTGAAATTTCAGCCAAAATTTCAGTTTTTGACCTCACCGAAATGGTTACCGAAATCGAAATTTAAAACATTGAATCTAATTGGTCATTATCAAAGGGTCAGCTTCACCTTTCTTATGGCATTTCACAATCCCATCCATCCCATGGTACAATTTTCCATCTTCCCACAATGGCAGCTCCCTCACAACCATTACAAGCCAGTTGCTACCCAAATCTGGTTCACCTTGGCCAACTCAGAAATGACAAATTTACTCCGATCTTGGAAGTGCTTGAACCACTGCAACAAAGAACAACCAAGTCTAAGAATCAGCTTAAGAAATTCCTTTTGTGTTTGTTGTGTGCTCCTTGGAAAAATTCTCATTCTGTAGTAGTTATAAGCAGAAAACAAGAATTGGATCTAGTATGGAAGGTAAATTCTTTGCTGTGATGTACACATTTGTAGAATTACCTTGTTGCGGACAAGTTATAGGAGTAAGAGATCATCATTCAGTATACTTATCAAAAAAACAAAAGAGAACATCATTCAGAGACCAGTTTGCTGTAATCTTACTTACAGAACCAAGATACGATGCTATACACTTTAGTCCCATGTATCATGAAAGAACCAAAGATTTTTAAGGTGACAATTGGTTATGGGGATGAAACCTTAGCTTAAGAGAGAAAGTTGTTATAGGAGAGTGTTGATGAGCAGGTTGCAGATATTGCAGCTCATACCGAGAAACTGATTTGTTTCATGCACAAGCTTCTGATGCATTCAGAAAAGATCTTAGCAGAGGATTGGTGATAAGATATGCATATGGTTGGTTGATCCTCTCCTCTTTACTCTACTCTAGCAATTTATCATTTATTTGACAGGAATATATTTAGGGCTGTTCGTATTAGTTACCTTGAGAGTAAATATTTATCATCAATACAAGTCTTATTTCTCACATTTTGATGCCTAGGTATTATGCATTTAGCATCCGTATATTGAATCTTAGAATAATCCTTAGTACGTGTGTCTGCACTGTCTCTATTTCTTGCTATAATTCAGTCATAAGTCTCATTAAATTTAAATTTGGTTTTTGAAGGCATGTGTGCTATATATTCTTCGGGTAGGTGTAACTGATCAGATGACTGAACCCACTCAAAGGAGCTTTTTAGTTCTTCTGGGAAGACAGGTTTGCTGAACTGTTCTCCATTTTTTATAAGCACTTGTTATGAATGAAGTTTATAATAGTTTTCTTTTGAATTATTAAATATGACTAAGGCTGCTCACCGTTGCGTTATGTAGTATTTTGTATGAAAGTGAAAGAAAGTTTCTGGTACTTTGCAGCTGGAATCTCCTGATATTAGCCCTTCCATGGTAATTGCTGCATTACGTACACTGTCATATACTCTGACGACTTTAGGAGAGGTGAGATGTGATTACAGTAGGGTTTTGCAAAGCCTTTTGATTTCTATTTCAAGAGTTTTGTTGCTTGACTGGTTGATTCCTTGCCAACCTTTTGTTTGCTTGATGATTCATTACCAATCATTTAGAGATTATAAACTAGTGTAGATCAGCTACTACTCAAAACAATAGACCGGTTATGTAATGGGGCACCAAACTTTGCATGTAGACATAATGCTTTGCTCAATCTTTTCAAGAATAAGCAATAGATCTCGAGTTGTAAGGTTGTATATAAAATGTATAATACTTAACACTTGTGGCCATCATTAGTGTCCACTTGCAAGAGCTTCCTTACAAAAGTCTAGCAGATGTTTGGTCATAATCAATCCATGCAAGTGAGAATACATGCTATGTGAAGGAGTTCTTGGAACTGGGGTAGGTGCTTCACCCATGCCCCCTTGGGCCATAAAAATGCACCATGTTATGTTAGTAGATGGGACAAACTTCTTGAGGAACTGCCTCCTTTGTAAGGAGGTAGTTTATGTCTTTTGTATGTTTTTGGGAATCTCTACCTGTTTAATGGAATACACTAATTTATTAAAAAAAAGTAGGTCAGTTGTGGGCAGCTTTCAACCACAACATCCTCCATGGCAGCAGGCCATGGTTCAGAGTCTCGTTTTGGTATGGTATCATGATGATACATTGGGGTTTGTATTGTCTCGTACCAGTACGCTAATTAAGTATTTTTTTGATAAGTCTAATAAATAATTTAAACCTTGTTTTTATTGTGTATGTGTCTTTTATTATGGATGTCTTGTACCTCATTTTTTATTTTTATTTTTGGTAAGTATATCATTCTTGTCTCACTTATCATCCTAATGCCTTAATTATTCAAAGAAATTAATGAAAAAATATGCACACCCATTATGAAAAAGAATGCGAAAAAGTAATGCATGCTTTGACAAGAGTGGGACCACAACATATTGGGTTTTGAATTAACAATACATCTATTAAAATGTAAAGAGGTAAAAGCAAATCACTATATGCAAGGAAGTAAAGAATATGTTATTAATTGAAGTGCCCAACTAGGCCAAAGAAGTACAATAGAAGAGAAACAATTGGAAGAACGGTTTTAGGGGTCACAAATCCCATAGAATCGGACGTATTTCAATACTTACAATATGAAGGTTTGTGGCTTGTAGGCAAAAATTTTGGGGACGACGAACAACTAGTTTAACGAGCATCTAGCTCAAGGGATTAGATACTGTGGATTGGTACCTAAGGGAGCGTGTGCATGCCCATATAATATTATTTTTTAAATACTTTGTGAAGATTGATTATTCCAGAATAGAGTGAGTTTGAAGCATGCTTTCAATCCCTAAGATAGGAAGGGGTTCCAAGTGCAAATGGAAAGATCGCAGAGTTTTTCAATGTCCAATTGTGTGAAACATCAAACGTTTTTGGGCTCCTAGATTTATTGTCATGAAGGACTAAACACTACCATCAAGGAAGTTAGTTCTCCCATTAGCCCACTAAATAACCTTGAAGGAGTGCCTTAAATGTATGGTTATCATTGCAGGTAATCACAGGTTGGGACCAATATCAACCATGACTAAAACTCAATCTTGGTAGCAGAGTTCTTGGCACTCATGGGTACTATAAATGCAACAACACCAATACACCATTTCATAGTTGTTAGACTCCATCGTAGCTAGTAAGACCATGATCTCCTCAGTGTTAAATTTGATTTATCCTTTTGAAGCAGGTACATGATCACCTAGGTGTATTGACTAACCTTTAAGTTTTATTTATCCTTTTGAAGTTGGGTTTAAATAAACATGCCTCTTAGGTAGCAAGGAGTCATTAGGGTCACCTTGCAGCCGTTGTCTAGAGGATTTAAGCTTTGTTCTTTCATTGAACGTCTGTCCTAAAAGAGTTCAAAGGTCTCCTTTATGCGATGGGGGAGATTTTATATGAGTTGGGGTTGTTTTTTTGATTTGTATCTTGGCTTTGCTGATGTCAGTAAGGCCCTTCCCTACTAGGTCTTTTCTCTTTTCTCTTGTCTGTACAACAAGGTTCTAAACTTCGACTTCACCTTAAACTTTGGTCAGTTAAAACTCAGAATTTATTCGGAGAAGTTCAATTCGATTTAGATAATTTCTGTAAAAATTCGCTAACTTAGATAAGTTTAGAGAATTTTTGCTAAAACGTTGGGAAAACATTTTGATTTTTAAGGATATGATAAAACAAGCAGGATAAACACTTATAACTCATTATATCATAAAAACAACCATTTAGAGCAGCCTAAGCAAGATTAATATTGTTTCTCATATTGACGCAAGTATCTAAAGTATTGTTAAACTGCGGAGTTTTCGATCCAAGCCTATTCTTTTTCGTTTTGAGAACATGCGGTTGGGGGTTCCTCATTTCAAGGATAGCGTCGAGGAGTGGTGGAAGGCCTTGTCTTTTTCAGGCAGACCGGGTCCTACCTTTAGGCATAAACTGAAAGCGCTCAAAGATAGGATTAAATTGTGGAACCGGGAGGAGTTTGGTAGAATCGACCTCCGTAAGGGTGAAGAGACTCAACTTTAAGGCGGAATTTCAGAAGTTGGTTAGGTTGGAGGAAATATGCTGGAAATAGAAGTCGATAATCAGATGGTTGAGGGAGGGAGACAATAATACTAAGTTCTTTCACAAGATGGCCAATGCTCACAGAATGATCAATCATATAGCTCGGTTGAGGATTCATGGTAGCATTTTTTAAGAAGAAGAAAGTATCAGAAACGACATCGTGGGGTTCTACTCGAATCTTTATGCAGGTTCATCCTGTTACAAACCCTCTTTGGATGGTTTGCAGTTTGAACAAATCAACACTGGGGATAGGGTGAGATTGGAGGAGCCCTTTGAGAGGAAGAGGTGGTGCAAGCGATCTCACATTTGGCATCTGACAAAGCACCAGGCCCGGCAGATTCGCTTTAGCTTTCTTTAAACAGTGTTAGGATATCATTGGGTTTGATTTTATGTTGGTGGTTCGTGACTTTCAAGAAGACGGGTTCTTGGACCATACCTCTAATAGTACATTTATAGCCATGATACCGAAGAGCCAAGGGGCTGATGACATAACTGATTTAGACCCATAAGCATGGTTGGTTGTGTCTACAAGATTATCGCCAAGATGCTTGTTGCGAGGCTCTGTGGGGTGTTGCCCTTGATTATCTCGCCGACACAAGGGGAGTTTGTGAGAGGTCGCCAAATTCTGGATGGGGTCCTTATAGATAATGAGTGCATAGACTCAAGAATCAAAGTAGGAATCCTGGGGATTATATGCAGAATTGACATGGAAAAGGCCTACGACCATGTGGATTGGAGCTTCCTTGATTACATGTTGAGGAAGATGGGGTTTGGCACCAAGTGGAGGATATGGATCCACAAATGTATCTCAATGGCTTCATTCCCAGTCCTAGTTAACGGGACTCCGGTTGGATACTTCGGGAGCTCTGGAGGGTTGAGTCAAGGGGACCCATTATCCCCTCTCTTGTTTATTATGGTTGTGGATGATTTCTAGAGCCGTTAGTTTGGGTGAGCTGCATGGCTGCCAGATAGTCCCAGATGCCCCAGAGATTTCTTATTTCTAGTTTGCGGACGATACTCTTTATCTTTCTTGACCCCTCAATTGATTAGGTGAGATTCCTCAGAGACCTCTTGTTTTGATTTGAAGCAATCTCGGGCCTTCGGGTTAACTTGGCGAAAAGTAAAGTTTATGGGGTGGGGGAGGTAGACCATTTAGAAACTCTCAATTGCTGTGTTGACAGTATGCCTACGACCTATTTGGGCACGCCCTTAGGGACATCGTATAGGTCCAAAGCTTTGTGGGAGCCACTCATAAAGGGATTCAGGACTAGACTTACGTCTTAAAAAGCCAAATACTTGTCAAAGGTGGGCAAAGTGGTGTTGATTAAGAGCACTCTGTCCAGTTTACCCATCTACTATATGTCCCTATTCATAGCCCTGAACAGTGTGGTGAAGGAGTTGGAGGAACTTATGCGGAACTTTCTGTGGCATGACAGATTGGATAATCGAAAAATGCATTTGGTGGGCTGGCAAGCAGTACTTAAGAATAAAATAAGAGGGGAATTGGGTCTCAAGAGTCCAAAGAGATGAATCAGGCCCTCTTGGGTAAATGGCTTTGGAGGTTTGGGGAGGAGGGTCCTACTCCATGGGCGAAGCTCATAGCGAGCAGGTACAGAGTTTCCCACTTTGGGCGGGAAAGTAGTTCTTCTCACACCCCTTACGGTTGCAGTGTTTGGAGAGGTATTCTGAAGGTCTTCTAGGAGTTTGATTATAGGATTCGAAATGAAGCAGGGGTGGGGAATAAAATCTACTTTGGGAGGATACTTGGTGTGATGCAAGCTCCTTGAAGGAAGGTTTTCCAGAGCTCTATGGCCTTTCTGGGAGAAAGCATCGATCAATCCAAGATTGTATCGCTAGTAGGGGAAGGAGGTAGGATGGAACTTCGGGCTCAAGAGAAATCTAAATGATTGGGAAATTGAGCCTCTGTCATTGTTGTTTGCTCGACTCCAAGATGTTCACCTTCCTTTTGTAGCTCAAGACAAAAGGGTGTGTATTTGGGCGAAGAATGGAGTCTTTTCTGTCTGGACTTTCTATGAGGTGCTAAAGGAAGAATGCGGATCAAGCTTTCCGGCTACCTTGGTCTGGGAGGCTAACACTCCCACCAAAGTCGTGTTCTTCGCCTCGGCTGCTTTCTTGGATAAGATTTTGACCATCAACCACTTGATTTCCAAAGGGTTTATTATGATAAACTATTGTTGCATGTGTAAGCATAGTGGGGAGTCCGTAATCCATTTGTTGATGCATTGCGATGTGGCATAGGAGGTGTGGTCAGCTATGATACCCGGATACTTTTACTAGTGCCTCATACTAGTGTCGTGTTGTGTCGACACGGATACGGACACTGGACACTCTATCGAACACGTATTCCCACGTATCCTTCATAAAAAGTTGAAAAAATTAGAAAAAATAAAAATTTTGAACTACAAAATAGGATACTCGTATCCGTATCCGTGCCTTTTATTTTGAAAAATGTCAAGTCGTATCCCCGCTTCCCATATCCGTGTCAGTATCCGTATCCGTATTCGTATCCGTATCCGGGCATCATAGGTGGTCAGTGTTCTTGAAGGAGGTAGGGATGTGATGGTGATGCCGGGTTCTCCTAAGGACCTCCTCTCACGTTGGCACTCTCCAGCACTGTCTAAAAGAGGTTGCATTCTATGTAAGCTGCTCCCCTTTGTGATATGGTGGGGGCTGTGGAAGGAAAGGAATCGTTGTGTCTTTGAAGGCAAAAGTGAAGACTTAGCCTCTATTATCCTCAACATCAAGGGTCTTGTTTATGTATGGTCTAAAGTGTATACTGAATGTAGAGGGCGCTTTTTTGAGGATTTGGTTTTTTAGATGGGACCTCCTTTGCCTTAGGGATGGGTGCTAATAAGGGTGGCGGGTTGTCTCTTATTTGGTTTCTAGCCTAGTGTAGGTCACCTCGACCTCGTTAGCCTTGTATTCCGTTTTCTCTGGCTTTGCCTTTAATAAAATTTACACTTGTCAAAAAAAAAAAAAATCTCTTTTAGCCTTTTTGTTCCAAGCAAAAATTCGTGTTGTATTGCTTATGAGTTTATGACTTAGTATCTTAATACTTGCTTAAAAAAAGACTCAATATTTGAGATACTGTATTGTGGGGTTTTCCCCTTTCGTCTCATACATATTTCCTTGTAAAAGAAAGAAAGAAAGAAAGAAAGAAAGAAAGAAAGAAAGAAAGAAAGAAAAGACAATAGGAAGCTCAGCAATGTATTTGGGGAATTTCCTTGTTAAGGTCAGCTCTTTTATGGGTGAGATAAGATAAGAAGCATCTGTGGTTGGGCTCCAAAAATTTGAAAATTCCTCTCAACCCAAAAACTTCACAAAGCAGATGCCATACATTGACCTATTTTACTAACTGTCACAAGGCAATTTCCATCTAGACTAAAGGACATACATATGAAGCAAATAGACGAAGCAATCTAATCTTAAATAATAAAAAAGGTCAAATAGGTGTACAAAATTAAAGTGTTTGAAAGTGTACAAAATTGGGGAAAACCATTCCCTAAAGATACAAGAAAAAAACCAAACAATTACAAAAAGGTTTAAGGATCAGCTTTTCTAAAAATAGTGAGCTCCCATTTATCAAAAAGTCCACATATTTGAGGTTTTGGAACTCCTTCAGGAAGGATACCCATGCCATGATCATACTACGAATATATATGCAAATCCTCGGCATTTCTCGGCTCTGATCTTCAAAAATGCGTTTATTTTGCTCCTTCCATATACGCCAACAGATTGCCGAAGGAAGAATCTTCCAGAGTATATTTCCTCTGTGGCTAAACCCCCCACTTCAAGTGTTCAAAACATCCACTACATAATTGGGAAAGGACATTGGAAACCAAAGAGGAAAAAACTCCACACTATTCTAGTAGTTTTGCAATGGATAAACACATTGTTTAGCATTTTCTTCATTCTCCTTGCACATGATGCATCAATTCTGGATAACACATTGTTTAGCATTTTCTTCATTCTCCTTGTACATGATGCATCAATTCAGGATTGCCATATTTCAATATTTAGATGGTCAATTATTAAGATTTTATCCTAACCAACTTACCTCACACTGATGCAACTGGGTGCTTTTCATCAGAAAAACCAGCCAACATGTCATAAAAAAACCATACTTAGAAGTGGCCTTTAGAATCCTTCTTCCAAACCCTACCGTCTTCAGGCCCCACTGAAATCTGAGTTTCCTGGAGACGCATTAATAGATTAGTGCATTCTTTTAATTCTCTACCCAAGAGGTTTCTTCTGAATATTGGACACGAGGCAATCTCCTAATTTCTTGTAATAAAATAATGCTTTATTGAGAGGTCTTTGATATGGGCCAGCCTATATAAGCGAAAACTCCATCCCTTAGGGTGCCAATCCCGCATCACTCATCTTCCCAAAATGTGCCCCGATTGCCATTCCCTACCTTTCACCACACCTCTAATGAAATCATTATATGTCTTCATAATCCCTATCCATTATAACCCAATATTTGCAACCAATAACTTGCTGCCACAAGTTATTTACATCCTTGCTGATCTCCACAATCATTTACCCAGGACAGCACTATTTATTAACCTCAATCTTCTTAAGATACACATTTATCAAAAATAAAATAAAAATCTTCTTAAGCCAATCCCCCACAATTTGTTCAGCCCCAAATAGTCAAGTTTCCAAACAAGGTGAAATTTCTTCTTTACTCCCTCCCGCTCTATAAGAAGTCTTTTTGTAACTTCTCCAACTGTTTAGCAATTGAACAAGGCATCTTAAATAAGGACATGTAGGAAATTGGGAAGCTTGCGAAGTGCTCTCAATCGGGGTTATACTTCCCCCAAAAGATAGCATGCTTTTCTTTCAACATGCAAGTTTCGTCTCCATTCTTTCAATGATCGAAGTCCAAATTCTCTTCGAAATAGAACGAGCACCTAGTGGGAGACCTACCTTGGTATATGATTGGAAAGTTCCCAAGTTTGCATCCCAACCCAAGCATTTGGCAATTGGCACATACTTCAAAGCTACTTTCTTCTCCTTGGCAATTCATATGAGGATGCTTTTGCTTAAATTAACTTTAAGCCCTAAAATTGGTTCTAAAGACCGAAGAATTCTCCGAAGCTTTATCACCTCCTCTTCCGCGGGGTTATGAAGACAATGGTATCATTTGCAAATTGGAGATGCGATGTAATACTTGGTTGCACTAAATGGAAGCAGGTGTTATACGAGAAGCGTCGGTACAATATATATGTGTGTGTGTGTGTTATAAAGAATTAAATTATTTTAAATACATATACGATAGATATTATATGATTCCAAGTAATTTGATAAATTATTGATTAATAAATTTTGTTTTTACAATGTTATTTTTGTGGTAGAATACATTAGCGTATAACGTCTTAAGTTCATCACGACATAGGAGAATCATTGAATTTTTTTTTTGAAATTGTCAAATGCTTCTTGTTTAGCGAATCAAGAGTCCGTCTCATACAAATTTGGGGTTCCGTCAACTCAAAAGCGCGTCCGAAAATCTCCCAAATGAAAAGCACGAAAGCGCGTTCTAGAGTAGGATTGTCACCCTCCATAGGTGTTTCTTGCAACTAAAATATAAAATGACCTTCTCTTCTCACTTTAAATGTTGAGATCAGTCTATTTTCCTTTGCTTTACGTAGAAATTTGCTTAAGGAATCTGCCACCAAAATGAACTAAAGAAGTCCCTATGCCTCAATCCCCTTGAGCTACTTAGCTACCAAAAACCTTCTGGCGACGTGTTTACTAGAATCGAATATGAAGCCATCGAGATGCATTCCAGGACCCATCTTGTCCTATCCCCAAAACCCATCCTCATGACGTTATCAAGAAGGCTCTATTCTACATGGTTGTAGGCATTCTCTAAGTCAGTCTTACAGACAATCCTTTTTTTTTTCCTTCATAGCGTCTAATGTCAATATATTCACTTGCTATCAAAACCTCATCCAAAATTTGCCTACCCTTGACAAAGGCTCCCTGGTAAGCACTAGTCAGTTTATCAATAACCTCCTTCAAGTGAGATGCAAGTACCTTGGCCACTATCTTGTAGATGTTACAAACAAGGCTAATTGGCTAGTAATCTCTTAGTTCCTCAGCCCTCTCAATTTTAGTAATTCGAGTAATGAAAGTAGATTTGGATCATTTATCAGCTAGCTACTCTTGGCAATCCGAAGGTCCAACCTGATCTATCCCAAAAACTGTTGCATTTGCTTCTCTCTCTCTCTCTCATGAAACTTGATGAAAACTTTTGTAAGATCCTCGTTGATGGTATCCCAACAAGTTTTGTAGAACGCCGTTGTCGAGCCATCTGGTCTTGGTGCCTTGTCTTCATGAAGATCTTTAATAGCGTACATCACACCATATTTATTTATAAGAATTAAATACATTGTTAACTTACGTCACACCATATTTAATTGAAAGACAGTCCAATACGTTTGAAGCAAAAGAAGCATCGCATATATCTGCAAATTTATAGCTTGGACTCCTGAACTATGTAAGTTATATTTATTTCTCTCATTAGAAAAAGGAAAAGAAGAAAATATTGTGAGTTATTGAGGCAATGCTGGCATACTCGTTTCTTTGGCTTTGACATGTTGGTTTATGGGATAAGCTTGCTTTTTTGTTTGCTTAAATATGCAAAGCTTCCTTTGTACAAGTGGACTTATTGGAGATGATTTATATGTTTTGACTTTCCATGAAATTTTTATCAACTTACATTATTTCCAAAGAATGCTTGTGTTAATGGAAGCAATGCATGGCAACTTTTGCAGGTTCCACTAGAATTCAAGGAAGTTCTTGATAACACAATTGTTGCGGCGTTGTCTCATTCTGCTCTACTTGTAAGCATTTGGTTGTGCTATAAGATCCTTTTTTTCTTATAAATAACTGAATTGTATTGATTATGGTTGGATTCAAATATTGGGAAGAGAGTTTCTATGTGTGGGGAATTTTTATTTACACCCTCCTTTTCTAGGAGGTTCACAGTCTCTTTAGTCGTTCTTAACATATGACAAAAGATGAGGACCGCCCTCTTACAAGTTCCCTTATATGATTGATTACATTAAATGTTTTCAAGGAGCTTCGTAAACGTATAGTGATGGAAGAGTCACCTTTGACCACTTAAGGAGCCTCCGTACAAAAAATCTTGAGGCCTTGGAGTAAATTGTTTTTTGATAAGTGCCTTGGAGTAAAACTTTGGCTTTTTCTTCATTGAAATTCGCAACTTCAATTGGATGCAACGCACCTTAAAAATCTTCCCATGGTCATTTCTAAAGATCTGTCCAATTATGGCCAGGGTTTGAACACTTTGATCACTTCCATCAAAATTAAATTCAATCCAAGTTCTTGCTAGTTACATCCAACTTGGGTTGTAACTTAAATCTTCATCTTCTCTAGTCTTTTGGTCCTCCTCCTCCTCTTCCTCCTCATCATCATCATCATCCACCATCCAAGCATTGCACTACTATTTGGGGGCAAGGTTTCAAATTTTGATTCGGTTAGCTTGGAAATCTCTATATATTTCAATCTATGTTGAAAATGCATTGAAATTTTTAGCAATTATGAAAATCATGGAAAAATCATAGGAAATATGCATTTAAAACTTTTGGAAATGATAAATTAAGTATGAAACCACACTCATCATCATGGTTTTATTTGTTATCAGATACGTATTTTCTACGTATTTAGCATAGTTTGGTTATTCTGTAAATACCCCTTTGACATAAGGGGTATACTTGTCTTTTGTAATAGCTCCTTTATATAAATAAGATTTATGGAGTCTTTGTGACCTACACAAGACATCGTTTTCTCCTCTCTCTCTCTCTTCTCTCTTTGACTACCTAACCCTAATCACCATTTCAACTTGGTATCAATGCTTAGATTTAAGATCCACAGCCGGAGGAGTTCTGATGTTCTATTGTACCGTAAGGCTGGCGTCGTAGGCCGTACGGACACACTTTTTGAGGTTTGGACACATTTTTCGAGGTAGGACATGCTTTTCGAGGTCTGTTAGAAATCTTTGAAACTCCTCATCTTGGTAGTTCTCTATTTTATAGGATTTAGGGTGTTTTTTTGAGAATTTTTTGGAGCCTCTATCATGGTGTTTTTGATGTTCTACCCGAATATTCAAAAAAATTGAGTTTTCTCTCTATCGCTTTGTCCGATTTGTTGGGTTTTTTTTCTTGGCCTTGTCGGTTGTTTTTGGTTCCCTACAATTTTAGGAACCCATCGGATCCATTCATATGTTGTTCCATGGAGGATTGGAGTTTCGGTGAGGTGATCTTCACCCTATAGTTATCACCGGCTTCTTCGTTGGGTTTTTTCTTGCTGCTGCAATTTTCAGCATCACTTGAAACCCATCTTAGGTTGTTTTTTTATTTTTTTTATCTTGTTGATGTTTAATCAATACTACTTGATGCATATTCTGCCTTGCATCCCTCTTTGAACTCTGCATCTCTCTTTTTCGGACCCTTTTGTTGCTTTTTTGGGCTTTGATTGCCTTGTTTTCGGTTCTCCAGCCTATGTGTGTGGTTTCTCTTGGTTCTTCATCCACCTAAATAGCTATGACTATTCCGGGACATTCCCTCAAGGTCCAATGTGAGCTCGGAAGTTACCTCTAGAGGCACAGGAGGGTCTATGGTGCATCAATTGGCGTACTCCCCGGATTGCAGATCACTTTTGTCAAGCTTGATGGCACCACTATTTGGAATGGCACAGGCTGCCCGGTTATTTATTGGAGGCCGAGGGAAGCAGGGCCACCTTACTGGGGATACGACTGCACCTGCCAAGACTGATCCCACATATCGATAGTGGGAGACCGATGAACTTACAGTTATGTCATGGCTCCTCAACTCTATGCCGCAGGATATTAGCCGGAGCTTCTTATTCATGGTCACGGCTCAGGAGGTTTGGGAGACGACTAAGAAGACCTATTCTCAGACACAAAACATTGGCCGGGCCTACCAGTTGAAGCAGAGTATCTCCTGCTTAAGACAGGGGGAGAAGTCTTTAGCTGAGTACCACACCTCTATCCGTAGCATGTGGCAGGAGCTTGATTACTACTATTCCTACCAGCCCCCACGCTCTGAGGACATTCTCCTGTATCAGTGACATGTGGAGAAGGGTCGGATTTTTGAGTTCCTCTCTGGACTCAATCCCTCGTATGAGCTTGCTCGGGTCCAGATCCTCAGTCGCAGGGTAGATCTTCCCTCTCTCAGCGAGATCCATTCCTATCTTCAAAGTAAGGAGAGCCGCCAGATATCCCTCCTAGATGAGCATCTGGTTTCCGATCGATCAACACTTGCTAGCTCCTCTGCTCCTCTTGCCTACCAGCATCAGCAGTCTCAGAAGGGTTGCTCTCTTTAGCCTCCTGCTATGGCCGTGTCTTATGTTCCTACTGGTACGACTTCTGGGAAGTCTCAGAGGGAGAGGCCCAAGTGTGACTATTGCGGTAAGCTGGGGCATGTGAAGGATAGATGCTAGAAGCTCCATGGTCGCCCTAGCCAACCAGCATCCTCTGGGTCTTCTGGGGCTCATACTACTAGTTTGGATGCGTTCGTGTTCTTAGGATTCACAACTTAGTCCTTTGGTAGCTACTGCTAGTATTTCTGCTGCCGAGATTGCTACTCTCCGACGCTTGCTCAGTCAACTTGATGGTCCTTCTGCCACACCTTGGACCTCCTTTGCTCAGTCAGGTAACATTAGACCTGCCCATCATGTGTCCATACCTTCCTCTAGTCCCCCCTGGATCATTGATTCAGGGGCTTCGGAACACATGACGGTTATGTCTTCCCTATTTTCCACTTACTCTATTTGTTCAGGTAGGGATAAGGTTAAAACTGCAGACGACACCTTATCTTCTATATCTGGGAACGGGAATATCCTTCCCTTTCCTCAACTACCTTTATCTTCTGGTTGTTCAGGTCCTATGCCTCCTCAACTATCGCTGCTTACCTGACTAACCGGATGCTTTTGCGTGCGCTCAACTTCCAGTCTCCGGTTCAGGTTCTTGCTCCTAGCTCGTCCTTGTTCCCTATCACACCTCGTATCTTTGAGTGTGTCTGCTTTGTTCACATTCTAGGTCCACATCGCAACAAGTTGGATCCTAAAGCTCTTAAGTATGTCTTCCTTGGTTACTCTCCTACTCACAAGGGCTACAAGTGTTATCACCCCTTGACAGGTTTTCACGGATGTCACAATTCCCGAGGAGACATTCTTTTTCTCCCCTACCTCTTTTCAGGGGGAGAGAAGTAGTGAAGAGAGGTCCGATCTTTGTCCTCTTCCTACTGTATCTTTGACTCCTCCATTCCCGTTAGTCGTCGAGCGGCCTACTTAACCTACTATGGTGTCTGATAGTGCTCCTGGGGCACAGGGGGAGCTTCAAGTCTATCGCAGAAGAGGGAAAGCCACTGTTGATCCAGGTCCAGTGGTTCCATCCTCGGATCCAGGTAACATCTCTTCCACCTCTGTTCCTTTCATTTCTTTTTCCACTGATGTGTGTGCTCTTGATCTTCCCATTGCTTTAAGAAAGGGCACCCGTAGTTGTACTCAACATCCCTTTAGCAACTTTGTCTGCTATAATGCCTTCTCTTTCTTACAAGGCGTTCATTACTTTTGTGGCCACTATCCCTATTCCCTTTTCTGTGGCAAAAGGGTTGGCACATCCTAGATGGAAAACTGCTATGGTCGAGGAGATGCGTGCCTTAGACAAGAATAAGACATGGGAACTTGTTGATTTGCCAAAAGGCAAGAAGCCGGTTGGGTATAGATGGGTGTTCACTGTAAAGTATCAGACAGATGGGTCAGTTGAGAAGTACAAGGCTAGATTGGTAGCCAATGGGTACACTCAGACCTATGGGATTGACTACGTGGAAACCTTTGCACCTGTGGCAAAAATGAACTCCATCAGGGTATTGTTGTCCTTGGCAACAAACTGAGCATGGCCTTTGCATCAGCTGGATGTGAAGAATGCTTTTCTTTATGGTGATCTGCATGAAGAAGTTTATATGGTACCTCTTCTAGGATTCACCCCCCAGGAGATGGCAGCAAGGTGTGTCGACTGAGGAAAGCCCTCTATGGGCTTAAGCAATTTCCCAAAGCTTGGTTCGAGAGGTTCACTCTAGCAGTGAAGAAGTTGGGTTATACTCAAAGCCAAGGTTCTAAACTTCGACTTCGCCTTAGATTTCGGTCAGTTAAAATTCGGAATTAATTCGTGGAAGCTCAATTCGATTTAGAGAATTTCTATAAAAATTTGCCAACTTAGAGAATTTTAAAGATTTTTTGCCAAAATGAGTGAAACGATATTAATCTTGCTTAGGTTGCTCTAAATGGTTGTTTTTATGATATAATAAGTTATAAGTGTTTTATCATGCTTGTTTTCTCATATCCTTAAAAATCAATGTGTTTTACCAATGTTTTGGCAAAAATTCTCCCAATTTCTCTAAGTTAACTGTGTACTTTGAATTAAACGAATTAATTTGACGAATTTTTGGAATTTTTGTACTAAAAAGGCTAAACTTAGAGAAATTAGCCGAATTTTTACTGTTTACTTCGAATTAATTTGGCGAATTTTTGTAAATTTTTTAATTCATGTACACTTTAATTCGATCATTCAAAATTCGGAATTAATTCGGCTAATTTCGCCGAATTTTGTCGAATTTTAAAACCATGCTCAAAGCCAAGCCGATCACACCTTATTTGTGAAGCATCTAGGGAAGAGCACTACTGCCCTCATCGTCTATGTGGATGACATCATTCTGACAGGGAATGATGCACAAGAGGTAACCAAGCTAAAGAATCATCTAGCAGGGGAATTTGAGACCAAGGATCTGGGGCTTCTCAAGTACTTTCTCGGCAAGATCCAGCTAAGGGATCTTCATCTCATAAAGGAAGTATGTGCTAGATCTATTGAAGGACTCTGGCAAGCTGGGAGCTATGCCAGTAGAGACTCCTATTGAGCAGAACCACCAGTTGGCCGACTCGAGTAGTATGCCTTTACAGAATGTAGGGGGTTTTCAGAGATTGGTTGGGAGGCTTGACTCGCCCAGACATTGCCTATGCAGTCAGTGTTATCAGCAGTCAGTATATTGAAAGCAAGGTTTTTCCGTGTCGTCGGATCGGAAACCATAGATTTCAACAATATTTGTAATTCCGGTTTACTTTAAATCCTGCAAAAATGCAGACTTTGTATAGCGATATGTCGGATGTCGAATCCGCACTCGGGGTTAGGGAACACAATTTATCGGAACATTAGAATAATAGAAAGCGCTTGAAAATATGGATGGAAGGGTGAGAGTGGTGATTAATGATTGAGATTTAAAATAATCTTTATGGAGAGATTTTTTTTTTTTGATAAGTAAAATTAAATTAAAAGGCAAAAGCCAAAAGATAAAACCACATGGGAGGCTGGTCGAGCTGATAAGTAAAATAATCTTTTTGGAGAGATTTCTATTAACTAATTAACATAACTAAAGAAAAATAAACACCATAAACGGAAAAGATAAACTTATTTATTAAAATAATGCAAATTACAATGCTTGAATCTAATTTATTCATAAAAGAAAATAAAACAAATAACCATCACTCTAGAAAGCATTATAAGAGAATAAATATAAAGAGAAAGAACAAGATTTTAGAGAGAGAAAATGAAAGAGAAGATAGAAAATGGAGATTTACCTTAGTGACTTACCAATGGAGAAGAGGTTTGCAAAGCCGTGTTCTTGCTGGTTTTTGGATGAGAACCGAACTAGGGAGAGGAGAGAGATAGAGAGGTTTAGAGAAGAAGGGGAGAGGGAACCCAGGGTTAGGTTGTGAGAGGGGGGAGAGAACCAAATTCTAAGGGAACCCTAGGTCTCTTATATAGATTTTAGGAGAAAGAGAGTGAGTCCATGTGAAGGTTTGTTGAGTTACAAGGGCCGTTGGATCTTGTAAGATCCAATGGTTGAGGGAGAGATCCCTTTCCTTATTTGGCAGTAAAGATATCTCGATTGCCTTAGAGACTGTATGCCTTAACCTCAATCATCACTTGTATACCACTCAAAAGTGAATCACTCAGAAATGGTTTTATACTTTTCTCTCAAATTATATGTGAGGAGATGAATATAGGAACTAGCAAACGTCTTACATAATGGAGTCTTGTGCATGAATTTGCCTTGGCACATCAACTCTAGCAGAGTTCTGGACTCATCAGTGAGTCTTTTATAGAACATGTGGACTAGACTCCCCTTGTCGAAATTATGATGGGGACATTTGGTGAGGGTTTCCTGGAACCTGTCCCATGCTTCATTGAATCTCTCATTCGACTTTTGTCGAAAATCTTGGATGATCTGCTTCATCTCGTTTGTCTTGGAAATGGGGTAAAATTTGAATACAAATTTCCGTGATAGGTCGTCCTATCTGGTAATCGAATTCGGGGGCAAAGAATAAAACCAATCAGCGGTTCTATCTTTCAGAGAGAAATGAAAGATTCTCAATTTGACACTCTCGTCACCAAGGTGTTGAAGTTTGAAGAGAGTGCAGATGTTCAGAAACTGCCTTAGATGAGTGTACGGGTCGTCTCTTGGAAGACCATGAAAGGTAAGCAGCAATTGTACTATGTGCAGTTGGATTTCGAACTGAACAGCCGTCGTGGGTGGAAGTACAATACAAGTGGATGGGTTTGCAGAGATAGGCGCATACATCTCAATGAGGTCATTCAGCCGCCAGTTCTACGAATGTAGTTTCTCTGGGAGAGGAGGGGAGGGTAGGAGATCATACCGCTGAAGAATCTAAAACGTTAGACTGACTCTCAGATCGAATCAATCTATGGTTGGATCGGGTCCAGACGAGCATATGCTTGAAAAAGCAAGCCGTAAACTCGGCAAAAAGTTGCCAGAGGAGAACACTAACCTTAAGTAGACTATATGATGCACAAGGAGTAAACATGATAACCCTATTTCTAAAACAATCATGATATTTTAAGGGATTATCTTGTTAGTTTGTGGGCTGAGGTATATTATGATAGTGGGCGGACCACTGGTTTACCTTGTTAACCACCAGACTAACTTTGTCTCTCTTGGGTCCTCATTGGGATACATTCTTCAAAGCAAATGCTTCAGTTCGCAAGATAATCCGAAGCTTAGACAGACGTGCGGCACATCGGCTGACTTAAATAATCCCCAGACTTACCGGATTTGTCAAGCAATGGAGATGGGTGTTCCCTTAGTATAAGCTAGGGTTGGTTCGTGTTCCTAACCCAACAAATAGCAGACCAACAAAGAACCAGGGAAGCCACTGGCGAGCTCGGTATACTTGAGTAGTAGGGACCTAGGGGTGTGTTAGGTAACAGGGACCCGCGCTCGTGGACTTATTCGACCTGAGATCGATGGAAAGACTACGTGGAGGGGTGTCTTAGAACACCGATCCAGTTTGGCTCTAGCTCTTGATTCTTTTTAATTTTTGGCCGTAGGTACACAACAGCAAGAATGACGAGGTGGGTAATGAATCCCACCAGTTTTAAGGTAGAGCTGGGTTTGCTCTTTAATGTAAAATTTACGGCCAAACCATGGAGTTCCGATAATGATTGTGAAATTAAATAAACAATCGGCACAGCGTTTGCACAAAGATCAATATCGCCCTCAAGGCGAGGTGTAAAAACTTACCTGCCCGTTTGCTATGCACGGGGTCTCCTCCGTGAGATAGGGAGGGGTATCCAAATGGGCTTAGGCCCGACTCCTCTTTGAGCTTTCTCTCCCTACTCACTTGGTAATCGCAATTTGCAATCACGTTAGTCCACAATGGTCTATGGTATTGATTTGGAAGGTATACCGCCTTAGGGGTTTCAAGAAACACACAATTTATTTTGGGCAGGTATGTTGAATTAGTTCCAATTAGGGTTTGAAATTCAAAGTTAGTTATTCCCGAATTAAGGTTCGGAAATATCTACTTTTGAATTACTCGGAGTTGGAAACTTTCCACGATTTCAAACTTTTGAAATCTCGATTAAATTAGTTATTCTCCAAATTAAGGAATTTTGTTGAAAGTGGACTCTTATCCAATTTTAGTTATCCAATTTAAAGTCTCTAGATCTATAAATTCTAAGGATTGAATTTTCTAAAAAGAGAAAATGCCTAGATTTTCAAAATTCAAAATTTGAAAAATATGCCAAAATGAAACAAATAACCAATATAGTGATCTAACTAGAAATAACAGAATTGAAATCTAACCTTAGTATATTTTTTTTTTAATTAAAATTAACCTAGCAGTTATTCTAAAAATAGAGAAAAACAAATTCCTAAGTTATTACAACTTTGCACTCGGCTGTCCGAGGCATTAAAATAATAAGTAAATAATTTGAAAAAGAAAATTGAAAGTTTCCGATTTGGATCGGATCTCCTCGATTAAGCAGCTTTTCGATTTCTTGTTCGTCTTTTTGCAATCCTGTCAACCGAGCGGCAACGACGCCATTTGAAAGTATGGTTTTCCCGTGTCGTCGGATCGGAAACTCTAGATTTCAACAATATTTTTAATTCTGGTTCACTTTAAATCCTGCAAAAATACAGACTTTGTATAGCGATATGTCGGATGTCGAATCCGCACTCGGGGTTAGGGAACACAATTTATCGGAATATTAGAACAATAGAAAGTGCTTGAAAATATGGATGGAAGGGTGAGAGTGGTGATTAATGATTGAGATTTAAAATAATCTTTTTGGAGAGATTTCTATCAATTAATTAACATAACTAAAGAGAAAGAAACACTATAAACGGAAAAGAGAAACTTATTTTTTAAAATAATACAAATTACAATGTTTGAATCTAATTTATTTATAAAAGAAAATAAAACAAATAACCATCACTCTAGAAAGCATTATAAAAGAAGAAATATAAAGAGAAAGAACAAGATTTTAGAGGGAGAAAATGAAAGAGAAGGTAGAAAATAGAAATTTACCTTAGTGACTTGCCAATGGAGAAGAGGTTTGCAAGGCTGTGTTCTTGCTGGTTTTTGGATGAGAACCGAACTAGGGAGATGAGAGAGATAGAGAGGTTTCGAGAAGAAGGGGAGAGGGAACCTAGGGTTAGGTTGTGAGAGGGGGGAGAGAACCAAATTCTAAGGGAACCCTAGGTCCCTTATATAGATTTTAGGAGAAAGAGAGTGAATCCATGTGAAGGTTTGTTGAGTTATAAGGGCCGTTGGATCTTGTGAGATCAAATTGTTGAGGCAGAGATCCCTTTCCTTGAGAGAAGATGGGAGAGCGGAATCGGTCAAATGAGACCGATTCTCTTTAGGTGTTGCAAAAGGGCATGGGCATGGGTCATGGGTATGGATCATGGGCATGGGTCATGGTTCATGGGTATGGGCATGGGTCATGGTGTGCCAAGATAGAGAGAAATAGGAGAGAGGTGAGAGAAAATACAAAAGTAATAGAACTGGAGGATCTTGAACCTTGGTTTTTTTCATTCTCTTTCATCGGCTCCACCAATTAGTCAAACTAGCTTTTGATGTCAATTGGTGTGGCTTTTAACACCTTAGTCCTTCTCTTGGTCTTCAACTCTTCCACTTTCTTTCGATCGGTTCTGCGATCCTCTGGCTTTGCCCATACTTAGCTTCTATCTTCTTGTCTTGGCTTGCTTGCTCTTTAAGCTTTGATAGAGGTCTTTTGTGGTTGATCGTGGCTCGCTTGCCTCAAGAATCGTCCGATCGGGTCTCCTGCAAGAGAAAAAGCGCGTAATGAGTTTCAACTAAAACGGCTTGATACTGGACTATCCGAAATGTGTATATTTCATACAAATAGTCGATTTTCGTCTGAAGAATGTGTTCTACGCAATGGAAGAAACTCTTACGTAGAAAAGTCGACGAAAATACAAGTTTTACGTGAGAGAATGTGACATCGCTATAAGGATAATGGCTTAAAATAAGCACTTTTGAGCTAATATCATATATGCATTCTCCTAGGGAGATTCATTTAGAGGCGGCACATAGGATATTGAGATATCTCAAGTCTGCCCCTAGACGAGGCCTCCTCTTCAAGAAGAATGTCACATGAGAGTAGAGTCGTACATTGATGCAGATAGGGCTGGTGCCAAGGATGTTAGGAGATCTACCTCAAGCTATTGCACCTTTGTGGGATGCATCCTGGTTACCTGGAGGAGCCTGAAGCAACATGCAGTTGCCAGATCCAGTGCAGAGGCAGAGTTTATAGCAATAGCCCCTGGCTTGTGTGAGATGCTCTGGCTAAAGATGTTGGTTGTTGAGCTTGGCTTTCCGGTCTTGGGGTCCGTGAGTTTATATTGCGACAACAAGGCTGTCATGGCCCAGTCATCCAAGCGCCGACCTATCCAAGTGCTGGGTCGGAAATGGCTACCGGGATGTCGCGTGGAGCCGTCGAACAGTAGGCAGAGGGGGAAGGTAGGCAGGGGAGGGGTGCATGAGTTTAGTCCCACATCGGATAAGGAAGCGTCCGAGATCCTGGCTATAAGTGGCAAGCTGGACCCTCATAGTAACAACGCGTTTTCCTCCCAAAGAGGGGGGAGAGCCAAAGCCGTGCGCTGGGGCATGTGCGGTTGGCAAAGCGGACAATATTATTACTGTGGTGGGCCCGGGGCGTCACAAATGGTATCAGAGCCGAGGACGGCTCATCCTGTCGGGTGGGGTGAATGTCATGGCCCAGTCATTTAAGCGCTGACCCATCCAAGTGCTGGGTCGGAAATGGTTACCGGGATGCCGTGTAGAGCTGTCGAACAGTAGGCAGGGGGGAAGGTAGGCAGGGGAGGGGTGCATGAGTTTAGTCCGACATCGGATAAGGAAGCGTTCGAGATCCTGGCTATAAGTAGCAAGTTGGACCCTCATAGTAACAACGCGTTTTCCTCCCAAAGAGGGGGAGAGGCAAAGCCGTGTGCTGGGGCATGTGCGGTTGGCACGTGCACTTGGCAAAGCGGACAATATTGTTATTGTGGTGGGCCCAGGGCGTCACAAAGGCTGCTATCAGCATTGCTCACAATCCAGTACAACATGACCGAGCCAAACACATTGAAGTGGATCGCCACTTCATTCGGGAGAAGATCGTATTTCGAGAAGTTTTTGTGAAGATCGATGAGCAAGTAGCAGATGTCTTCACCAAAGGAGTTCTTATGTGTCAACTTTACAGATGTTTATGCAAGTTGAGCATGAGAGATATCTATGCACCAACTTGAGGGGGAGTGTTATCAAATACGTATTTTCTACGTATTTAGCGTAGTTTGGTTATTCTGTAAATACCCCTTTGTCATAAGGGGTATACTTGTCTTTTGTAGTAGCTCTTTTATATAAATAAGATTTATGGGTTATTTTTCTAATTTTTTTTTTTTTATAAATTTTCAATTATAAAAATCCGATTATAATCGTTAGCTACGTTACTCGGATACGGCAAGGACACGGATCGACACGGGAGGGATATGTCATTTACACTTAAAATGGAAGTATCTGACACGAATACGACACCCATTTTGAAGTATCCGGGTATCATAGATCGTTAGAGTTCATATATACTGATTATTGAAAATTTTATGTAACGGTGTCCATTTTACTTTTGTCTCGCGTATTACTAATATGTTAAATTTTCATACATCATTAATTTATATATTCTGAATATTCTTAAATATGAAAAAGAAATTGTTTCGGAATCAAAATATTCTAGTAATGTTACGTTTCAGTCCCTATGGAAATGGGAATAATTCAAAATTTAATACCTTGATTTGGGGATCTTGTTTTTTCCATTTGTATTTTATTGACACGATATTATTTGTTAGTGCATTTGTGTTCAATTTCTCACTATCTCATTTCACATCCTTTTTGGCTTTCCTTTCTTCCTTTTGGAGAAGTCTCCTTCACCAATGTTATCCTTCTCACTAGTGCTATTAACAACCTCTCATACAATCCATCTCAAATGATTCTCCTTTCTTATTATCTATTGAGTTCTTATTTTTTATGCAAGCGGTCGAATCAGTGATCCAAGATGATGGAGATTTGGAAACCAAACACATAGGAATACATGTATTGTCCGAAGTGGTCGTAGACTGAGAGGAACTAGCTGTAAGAGATTTCAATTTCTGGAGGAGCGGGCCAAGTTGAGCAATTTACTTGTGAGACGCAAGATTAGAAGGTGCACCATCAGAGAGGGGCTAGGAAGAAGCCTTTATCGTAGGTTGAGAAGACTCGTTAGATGCCTGATTCACCAAAGTGGGCTTACTCTAGTTGTCCAACAATAATTCTCCGTATGACTAGTCAGCCCACAATAACTACACTTGAAGTCACCTCGCCTTCACGGCCTCCACCACTATTGCGCTCACTACGAGTCTACGACCTATATTTCCACCACAACTACCGCTGCGGCCACCACGATCACAAGAATTCTCAGAATGGTCATTAGAAACCATTGTTGAATTTTCCTTGGAAATAGAAGACATTTTCCCAATGGATGCACGCTGAAGACGGAAATAGGCGTTAAATGTAGCAGGAAGAGACTCACTTGCCAGAATCTGACCCTTAATAGTATTATACTCTGGATTCAGACTAGAATGAAAGAGGGCAACCTGAAATTCCTCCGTTTGGCGCTTCTGAAGCTGTAAGGTGGCGTTTGGTAAAACTTATTTTAAGGTCTGATATCTTAAAGTGCTGAATATGAGATCTGAAATCTTAAAGTGCTGAATATAAGGTCTGAAAAAACTGTTTGGTAAACTGTCTGAAAAAATTGATGAAATCTGAAAATAAGTGTTAAGTCTGTTTGGTAAACACAACCAGTAATGTCTGAAAATTGGCATTTTGTCCTATTTGCCCTTGTTAAGTGTTAAGTTTGTTTGGTAAATACAACCAAACAATGTCTAAAAATTGGTTATGTGCAACTATGCACCTTTGGAGAGCCAAAAGTACCACCCCCATCACCACTCATGCCTAACTATTAGCTAGAACATGTCTCCATTGGCATTTCTCTAGACCAAATCAACTAGCTCAAGCATTAGTTCTTAGAATTGACGAGTAAATTTTGCTCCACGTTTGAAGTTGTAGTTGCCAGTATCTGGAGCTTTCGGACCAAAGCAATAAGCTTTTATTCTTTGCTAATACACGTCAGCTCTTGCACCCACCATAGCCAGAAGATTTCTACGGCAACTGCTTTTTCCCAATGACAATTACCATCTCCAGTGGTTGGCTTGTAGATGCATCAAATGCCAATGTGGTGAAACGTATTCAAGATGCAAATGTGAGGCTTTCGATCCAATTTACAAAGTGGATGGAGGGTGATGAGTTGTACATTGAGACTTCATTTTTTAACAAAATGGGATCCCACCTGTTATTAAAGGTAGGATCATGTCATGAATTACTACTATGAAATTTTCAATCCTTTTAAAAGGCACTTGGGCAAGGTATTTCAAAAGCGACAAATGTTTGAGGCCTGTCTCCTTGACTATTTGTCATGGACTAATGGTGATGGAAGCCCTTCTCTTATCTTTTGAAGAAAGGTAGTGATTCCTAGAGTCCAAAATTTCAAACCATACCATACAGAGGATGAGAAAAATCAACAATAAAATGCCAATAAGGATAAGGATGACACAAGTCAGCTCTAAAACCAAAAGTAATATTAATCATTATAACTTATTCTACAATGATATTATTACTAGTTGCTGGTGCAACTTCTTCCAAACATCATTCCAACAATCAATTGGCATTCGATCAACAACATGCGCCGAAAAACAAATTCTCGCTCAAAATTGCCTTCTAATGCTTCCATTTTTCCATCTTTGTAGCGTGGTAGAATCACCGTAGAAAGACAAAATCCACAAGATAAGCAATCTTCAACGAAATTATCTGGGAAATGAACATGAAAAGCAACTGGACAATAAGCACAAAACCAAATGTGCCTTTCACTTGAACTGTGTTTTATATATGTAAAATGATTCACGCAACAATAAAGCACAAACATTGAAGCAACATGCTGCTAGGACAATTTGCATGATTCTAGTTTTTCTACCACAGAACCTGGATTGATCTTCAATAGGCACCGTTGCAATAACATGTGTTCCATCCAACACGCCCACACAATCCTATTATAAAAATTAAACAATATTGTTGCTTATTTGTGTTGCTTATTTCTAGGTGCTCATGGCCACCACTCAGTAATTTCAATGTATGGGGTTAACACTTTCAAGAATGCATACATTTCCCTTGATATCTAATAATATGATTTTACAGTCATATAGCTAACAAAAAAGAGAACTAATCTCGGCAGTATGCAACGTGGCAGCAATAGAATGTTTTTGGGCATAAAAACTTAAGCAATGGCTGAAACGATTGAAACCTATGACTCTTGCATATGAAGCAAACAAATATGAGCTAGGTGTAGCTATACCAATGTCTACTACCATGCATTGTACTAATCTACAACTAGGCATATTTTGGATAGAGCACTAAAATATCATATCCATGAGTGTCCAAATGCTCACACAAAACTCACTCCTTCCACTTACATTAGTTTTCTAACACCATCAAACGTGGGTTTCAAGTTAACGGTAAAAATATAGACGGTCCATCATTCTTCAACTTGTAACCATGCTATGAATATCAGAATGATTTGAATTTTTGTAAGCATAATGAGTCATTAACAAAGATATGCCCATTTAGAAGTCATAAATTATGCATTAGTAATGGCAGTAATAAATAAAATCAGCGTGCTTACATCGTGGGGGGATTACATGCCACTGTGGTCTTCTCCTAGCGTCAAATATAGAGACATTGTTTCTATCATTCAATAATACAGTAACAAAATGAAAGTGAGAAGATTAAAGATGGCAGTTAATTGTAGGCCTTCAAATGCACTTTGTTAAGGAATTTTGGAGATTTTGTTTAGCGAATAATGGAGGCTTTCTGCAAGATTTTTCCTCCAATAGAGTTCGTTTCCATAAGATCCTTGCATTAAGCTAAGCTTATGTTATTTTGACCAGTGTTTTGCTTATGGGTCAGGCTCAACTCAACGGACACACAATTTCACACACAATTTTGGTGTACCCACATGGAAGATAAATCAATGGCTGATTTCTGGTGAGGATGATCTCCTCACCATATACATCAACCCTACAAAAAAAAATCAGCCCATTCTGAAATTTCTAACACCATCAAATGTGGGTTTCAAGTTAACGGTAAAAAAAATAGACGGTCCATAATTCTTCAACTTGTAAACCATGTCATGAATATCATAATGATTTGAATTTTTGTCAGGGTGATCTCCTTACCATAGCATCCTCACAAAAAATCATCCCATTCCAAAACTTCTATTTTATTTATTGGCCCCTCAACGATTTTTGTGTGTGAAATTGTGTCTGAAAATATGTGTCCGCGGAGCTCGACCCTTTGTTTATATATCTGTAATTTTTTTGCAGGATTATAAAATTATTTTGGACATGTAAGCATCACCCTCCACTTCCAAAACTATGAGAAAAAAAATTGTCAACCATTGGCAAATTTCAATCTCCAATCTCCATGGCCATGCACCTTCATTCTTAATCCAGCAGATTGTGCTAGCCGTGTCCCCTTCCACCTCTAAAGGCCCCATAAAACTATCTCAAAAAATGTGAATGCCTTGTGGATGACACTTGACCTCTGCCTCATTCTACAATAGGGCCCAAAAAAGTTTTCAACATTGGCAAAATTTGTATATATAAATCTCTGTATAAAGGGTGCAGTAACTTTACTTCCTTTTCTTCTTTTCTATACAAATTTAACTAGGGGGTTTGATGCAGAAATCACCCATGAAAAACCCTTGCATCCAATGGCTTGCAACCATCAAACATGTAGATTATTGGTAAGCAAAGAGATTTGCAAAGAGATTAGCAAAGAGACCATTACTCTGATCTAAAATTAAAAGAAGAAAATGCATTCACATCTCCGAGTAAAGCAAAACCCAGAAATTATCATCACAAAAAAAGAAAAAAAGAAAAGAAAAGAAATCCCGAGATGGTGAGAGAGGAGATCAAGAGACTTGAAGAGATAGGGAGAGGAAAGAGGTCGAGAGAGAGAAGAGATCATGGTGAGAACCTTACCTGAAAGTGGCGCTCGGTGGTGACGAACGGCGACGGCGGCTGCCGGTAGAGGTGGATTGGTGATGCTTGGAGCAAGAAGCTAGGGTTTTGAGAGGAGATGAATGAGGAGTCGAATGGTTTTGATTAAAGATAGAGAAAAATAGGTATTATGAAATGTCAACAGGGGTACGATAGGTATTTTAGTGATAAAATCTCACTTACCGCGTTAAGTGATTTTCCACTGAAATGAAAAAGTGACGTTGCGACGACTTAAAAATACATCTGATTTTCAGTGAGTTTTACAAAATAAGTACTGAATTTTTTTTTACCAAACAACCTAAAATTGTAAAAACCACTGAAAAATTGCCCATTCAGACTTAAGGTCTGAGAACAAGTTTTACCAAACGCCACCTAAGTCTATGTTAAGTGCCTGATAAGTCTGAAGCTCCTCCCACATACCCCACAACAAACTATAGTGCTCGCTAAGAGGCTTATCTCCCTGCTGAGTAGAAAACATGGACTCAAAAAGCTAATAGATGCGGGAGACATTTCGGTCTTGAGAATACATCTCCTTAACTGCTTCCCATATCTGTTTAGTCGTGTCTGAAAACATAACATTCATGGAGATAGAGGGCTCTATGCTATTCCACAGCCATTTCGTAACCAAGCAGTTATCACTATTCCAGTCTTCAAAAATCTTATCTTTAGTTGAGGTAGGATTATTAGTGATAAACTTCACTTTCTTCTTGGCACAACACTTTAATAGAATGAGAGCAAGGCAAATAGTTAGTGCCATTCAACTTCACATATGTGTTTTGTGCACCAATTCCATCATACATACCCTACATAGAGGGTTTTACAGCACCATAACTAGCCATAACACCCTTGCTACGGCAGAAAGGGTCAAGAAAGTGTAGAGAAGTAGCACAAAACTACTATAGGAGCGTTGAACCAGGGGGCGATCTCAACCAAACCCTCAGAAAAGCCTTTTTTTTTGGGGTGGGGGGTGATTTCAAAACCCAATTCAAAGGGCCCGTTTTGATGGGGGGCGATTTCAAAACCCAATAAAATGTTGCAAAAAAAATCTAAAAAAAGTAGAAAACAACCCAACAAATCTGTATAGCAAGTGAGATTTCGCCAGAGAAATTCAACAAAGCCTTTAGGGTTTCCACAAAAAAATCCAACTGTACATATACCAACTAGCAACCTGCACTGCCCACCCTAGGGCATCAAACACACAAATATCCTTCTCACACATCCAACAACACCATATACCTAGAAACGAACACGAAACAATTAACCTAGAGACACATTTAGGTGTAAACAAACTAACAGAGAACTGTTTTAGGTTTTTTTTTCTCACAACTCTAGATATAACTTGTCATCCAAGAGAAGAGGAGAATCGGGCTTACCAAGGATCAGAGATGGTTTGATACAATGTGGAGAGAGAGAGAGAGAGTTAAGTGTTGGCCCACACGCTAAACATAATAAAGACATAAGAAAACAAAACTCTAATAGGTACATTGGGCACATTGAAGTATCAAGATATCGTAGGTTGTGTATTTTGATTACTCTTTTAAATATAATTGTAATGTGATGTTTAGATTGTTCTTATTTTCTCTCCCCCCCTCCCCCTTTAGTGATGCTTAGGATTTGATTTTATAGAATTGTAGTTAAATTAATAGACATGATAGGAGAGGCTTTTCTTTTCTTTTGCATTTGTCAGTTGTGAGTGAGGACTCAGGTTTACCTATGATTTAGATGCAATGGCATCAAAATTTGCATGGCTATCATATTTTTTTCCTCTAAATTATTTCTGAACTATGTCGATGCTACTTTTTTGGTTCCTTGAGTGCTAGGAACACAACATTAACTAGAAATTTGGTGCTAGGTGCGCATTGAAGCTGCTTTGGCCTTGCGTGCATTGGCAGAGGTTGATCCCACATGTGTTGGTGGTTTGATTTCTTTTGCGGTGACGACATTAAATGCTTTAAGAGAAAGTCTATCATTTGAAAAGGTAGGGCCTGTACCAATATATATAGTGTCTTTTGAATAATTGGCTTTTGACTATATTGTGTGATATTCTTCACTTTGACCCCAATTTTGTTGTTGCTATCTATGTATTTATGACTAAAAGGTTTTTGGTCAATTTTCGGTATGATATTTTTTTCTTGAATATTTTCATGTTCTGGATGGTGATAAATTAAGATATTTGGTCTTTTTTTTTTTCTTTTTTTTTCCTTTAATTGGTGTTTGCCAAACCTGTTTTCATACTACTTGTATGCTCTAATATCATTGCTTTACAGAGAGGCCAGTGGGGTTGTGCCAAAATTCTAGATATGGATGCCCAGATTAGATGGAGTTTTCTTAGACATGATACCATAAGCATAGTTAGCAAGGTGCAATATGTTTATTCGAACTGTTCACAATAATTGCACTTAACTGTGGCATGTCCCAAGGTGGTTTCCCAGTTGATCCAAAAGTACTAGGAGCAGCAGAACTTTGATAGTCCCAGTTTGACAAGGATAGCAGTAATACACTATCAAATCCGCCAGTGCTAGAAGCTCCAAAACTTTATCTTCTCAACGATGTACTCAAACAACAAAAATTTCATTCGTTGAAAGGTGGGTGAGCGATGAAGGAAAAAGCTGTGGTTTGTTCAAACTCCGGACCGAGAGCTACCCCAAGCTTGAAAACTCTAGTCTGATCTCTAAATTTCCTGTATATGCCAATATCACCATCAAGATATCGATGGTCCATTACTGCCTATTGATACCAAATCCCAATATGGAACTATCCCTGCATGCAACTTCTGAATAAAGTTGACCTCCCTGTTTTGCAGTTTTATTTGAAGAAACAACTGATGTACACACACAGATTGGACTGCAGGAAGATAACAGATTTCCCTTGCTTCCTCTGTAATCCAATTGAAAGCTGATGAATGGCTAGGTTGAATTGCAGATCCAAATTAGATGTTTGCCATCGTTAATGATGGGAGAACAAGTTCTCTGCAATTGTTCATAACCCATTCTTTGAACTTTTTCTCAATCTTGGTCTTATTATCACATTCGGTGGGTATTTTCATTGTTCTGCTGTTTTAACAAAATATGACTTTTCTTCCACATAGAAAGTTGTCACTGAATAGTTCCGATAAACAATTTTCTTTCCACTTAGTGAACACCACATGGATGGATCGGAAGCCATCTTAGACATCATAGAACCTTTGATGAAAGTCAGATTAGATTTGTGCCCAAAATAGCAAACTAAAATCAGACTAAACTATGTGAAATTCTGTTCGAAAGCTCAACAGCGATAATAAAAATTACCCCCAGAATAAGATCCTACAATGAACTCACTGTTTAAAAGTTGCAATAAGCAAACTGTAGGTGGATCCCCCCATTAACCTCCAAACCATCAAAATATGGGCTTGGACAAATAGAGAATGACAAAACAGAGGGTGGAAATGAAGATATAGATATTTGAAAAAAGAGAGAAATTTCAAGTTGAACAACCTAAATCAAATATTTTGGAGAATTCCGAGACACCAAAAAAATCATTAAGCCCGACCTTACTGAAAAAACATTGATACAATGGAAAAAATAATTCTTACCACTAGTTCCTCTTTTGCAGGCTATATGACACTATTAGATTAATGCACAGAAAAAAAATCCGACAATGGAAATTGGCATATTTAGGAAAGAGCATATATATATATATATATGATATATATGACAAAACAGGTAAAATTTCTAAACTACCCCTAACTGAACACCCACTAAAGCAAATGACCAATATGCAAGTTATCTGAACAAAAGAACTTATCATCATTATTTTTTTTTGGATAACTAATCATTGTCAGTCTTGTCTCAACTGTTTGGGGTTGGCAACATGAATCCCGTTCCGACATTCCATTCTATCTTGGGCCATATCTTCTGTTAAATTGCACGTCTTCAAACTAGGCTTGTACTATGAAAAATACTATTATTAACAAGAAGATGCCTTGCATAAATTGTTCCTAATTAAATTCATGATTTAAAGTCTCAGTCTCAAGGTATGTTATGGTCAGTTAAACAAACCGAGACATTCTAAATGACATGGTACGAGACAAACCTGACACAGATCTGTAATGTATTGTTTCGTGCACCCTGGAGACCGAGACATCTCGGCAAAGGCGTTTCGAGTTGTCTCAGTCGAAACATTCCGAGGCAGAGAGAGACTTTGAACCATTATTAAATTTTCTTTAACTCTTTGTTTGTTTGTTCATTGGTTGAAAGTCAATTATTAAGAGTATTTGATGGTGTCTAATAATCAGTTTATTTCTAGCCTTTTTAGGGAACTTGATTGATAATTTTAGATAAACTGATTTATATTTTCATTAGGTACAACGAAAATCATAAAAGCCAGGAAAGAGAGTTCCTATATAGAAAGAGTAAGAGTATCTCTATACACCATTTTTGTGTGCAGGAGAATAGATATTTCTTTGGCCTCTCTTAAAGTGTGACAAAAAATTAAGGACCAATCTTGACCAAACATTGAAGACCAATATTAACCAATTCCTAAATTGATCCATGTAATAAGTGTCCATGACCTGTCCTCGTTGCCTTTAGCCCATTTGATTACGCTTAAAGAGTGACCTTTTGCTATAAAAGGCCATATTTTGGTTCCGCTTTATTAGATTCCAGTTCCCCTTTCAGACCCTAATGCACCTTAAGATTTCACCGTTACATTCCTAAAAACTTGATTGATTTCAATTGGATAAAAAAACTTGGCACATATCTTAATAGTGCAAGCTCATTGTTAGTCTTATCAAATAGTGGATACTTTGGAAAGTGGCACTTATTATATGCTTATCTCATTTTTCGGCTTTGGCTGATGGAAAATTTGTGGTGCCTTACTCCTTGTTATTTGTTAAAGTATTGACGATCATGTCACATATTGTCCTTTAGGGAAGCAATCTGAAAGTTGAGCTCGATTCATTGCATGGGCAAGCTACAGTTTTAGCAGCTTTGGTGTCCATTTCCCCGAAGCTCCCTCTTGGTTATCCAGCAAGGTAAGGTTTCCATTTTTATTTTTATACTCATTTGAGAGAAATTTTAGTGCTTTTTGTTATTCATCATTTTTTGGTATAATGTTTTGCTCTTATGATGTATGGATCTATTTATTTGTATGTATTTTTTGATAAGTTATGGAATTTAGGTCTAGTGTATTTCTTCTTTCATCATTAAAAGATAAGGAATTATTTATTGTCACTCCTAAATCAATTTATGTCCATTTTTTTTTCGATAACTAAAAGTGATATTAAAAGATAAAAGGGGAGAGGAACTCACATTGTACAAGAAGCAAAAATAAAGGAGGAAGACCTCACAAACTATACGAAATGAACCAAAATCTAGTTGCAGCCACTTATGATTTCATCCCATTGGAGAAAATCTTGACAATGAACCATCTAAGATCTAGAGGGATCATTATTATTGATTGTTGCTCGATGTGCAAGCACCATGGGGAATCAGTTAACCACCTTCTGTCACATTGTGACGTAGCTAGGGAGGTTTGGTTGTTCTTTGTCTCGGAGTTTGGGATGAAAAGGGTGATGTCGGGTTCTTTTTTTAATCTCCTCAGTTGGCATTCTTATGCATTCTCATCTAGAGGGCGTATTTTGTGGCGGATGCTCCCTTTTACGATTGTTTGGAGTCTTTGGAAGGAGAGAAACCAGAGAATTTTCGAAGGAAAAAGTGAAGATTTGGCTTCCATCATCCTTTTCATAAAGGGGAGTTTGTTTTTGTGGTCTAAGATATTTCTGAAGTGTAGAGGGATTTTCTTCAAAGACTTCGTTTTCCATTGGGACCTTCTGTTTTCGAGAGATTCATGACTCTTTGTAAATACCCTTAGCTTCTTGTGTGCCCTTCTGCTTTGAAGTAGTCGTAATAGGTCATCTCGACTTTCTAGCTGCATTTTCCGTATTCGTTTTGGCTTTTGCCTTTTTTAATGATTACTATACTTATAAAAAAAAAAAAAATTCATCCCATCTAAAAAAAATTGCTATCCTCTATCATGCTTGAACTCATTTAGAATAGTGGAGTAATTCTAGAGGGATGCTTTAACCTTTACAATTACTCATGCAAGAGACCCAACCTTATATTTAAAGATTTTATTGTTGGTTCTTTCTAGATGGAGCAACAAATAGCGAAGGAAGGATTGTCCAAGATACGACTATGGATGTAGAGAGTTTCAGATTTCCAACTAAGAAAAAGATCAATAACGCATTTAGGCATGTCCAACTCATACTAAAAAGGTGGCGAAACTCCCTCTAAATTTCACTAGAAGGAGCTGTGTAGAAGTAAATGGTCCATGGATTCATTACAAAGAAAGTACAAGTTGGGATAATTTTTTGCATGTTAATCAAGTGGTTATTATTTTGTGTAATGCAGCCATCCATAAGAAGAAACCCACCTTGGATGGGATTGGGCTACCCTACAAGTCTACAACAATCTAGCTAGAAATGAAGGAGGATCACGATTCACCCAAGCAATTTCTCTTTGGGGTCCAAAATTCGAATTCTTTCATCCTCTTGGACATTTATTTATTTAATATTATCTAGGCGAGCTAGGATTGAATAAGAACATTCTCCCAGTCATTTATGTTTCTTGTAAGGCCTAGATCCCAAATTGCATTGCTACCACCTTTTAAGAAAATTCTGACAACAATACCCTTCTTGTCTAACATATCATAGAATAAAGAGAAGGATGATCTTAAAGTAGCATCGATGCACCACAAAGCCTTCCGAAACCTTACCCTATCGCTTGAGGTTACCTTGAACCAAATGCATTTTTTGAATCACATAAATCTTAGAGATTCTTTCCACCCCCCACATTTGTACAAACATCTTACATTGATACTATCGCAGCTGTAGTTCCTACTTCCAAACTTACCCTCCCAACAATACCCTTCTTGTCTAACGTATCATAGAATAAAGAGAAGGATGATCTTAAAGTAGCATCGATGCACTACAAAGCCTTCCGAAACCTTACCCTATCGCTTGAGCCTACCTTGAACCGAATGCATTTTTTGAATCTACATAAATCTTAGAGATTCTTTCCACCCCCCACATCTGTACAAACATCGTACATTGATACTATCGCAGCTGTAGTTCCTACTTCCAAACTTACCCCGGGAGGGTTTGGACTCTCTAGCTCGCTCTTATCATGTTTGATGTGTATTGTTTTTTTTTTGTTTTGGGGGGGGGGTGGGGTGGGACTAATACGATACTCTAGGAGTTTGCCTCGCTTTGTTTGGTTTTGGCCGTGTGGTCTGTTGTCAGATAATAAGTATTGTATCCTTCCTTCTTCCCTCTCTCTAATAAGGTAGGTAGGTGGTTGGGTCACTTTTCCCTCTCGTCATGAGGCGTGTTCTCTGGTAGGTCTCATCATTGCCTTGGTGGGTGGGTGGGGTAATTCCCAAAGACCTGGGTTCGGTCCCGTTCTTACTTTAGGGGGGTTTAGGGGGGGAATAATAATTGTATACCTATCAAAAAAATAGGAGAATAAGGCTCTAAAAAATCATCTCACCCCCACCTAAAAGAATTACATTTACTCATTCACTATCTTAGCCCATTTCAAATACATATTTAGGGAATTTTCACCCTTGAAAGGTTTAGTAGTCGTCGTCGATTGAGCTAAGGCCAGCTTAATCTTATTGATAATCAAATCGAGTATGTAATACCATGCATTCCAAAAAAGAGTATTTGGGGAATTTGTTAAAAAATATTCCCGTATTATTTCCTTTCGGTCTTGAAGATGGAAATATGTTAAAATTTAATACCATGCTTGAGATAAATTCCTATTTGGTCGTTTCGTATTTAATGATAATACTAAAAAAACAAAGATTCTTTTGGAATTTTAATTTATCTACTTGAATTCTCTGAAATATCTCAAGAAGATAGTATAATCTTATTCTTCACTTCAATTCAGCAGTTTTGCTTTTTAGCTATTTGATATGAATTTTTTTTAACATTGGTTCCAACAACACCAAGTACTTCCTATCTTCTATTGTACAATCATGGAACTGCTTGCATAGCCAGCGCACTGAAGTGGTCATACTATATTGTTTATTCTTTCTTTCATATGCTTAGTGCTACGCTGTTTCTTTGCTTGATCATTATATTTCTAGTCTGTTCTTTGATGCTTACTTGACATGGATTCAGATTATTTTGGTCTCTTACATATATTACTGATGTCATATTTATATAGATTCTATTGTTGGAACCTAAAGTGTGTTAGTGTTGAACTCCCACCAAATATTCTTGTGGTTATAAGTTGTAATTCCTCACATTTATGATGCACAGATTGCCGAAATCAGTGCTCGATGTTTCAAAGAAAATGCTGACTGAATTTAGTCGAAACCCTGTGGTTACTATTGTTGAACAAGAAGCTGGGTGGTTACTTTTAGCATCACTTATAGCCTCCATGCCAAAGGAGGTATCCAGGCATCTCAATTTCTTTTACTTGGAATTTCTAATTTTGATGTGGTTTTTTAGGTGCTATTTTTGTTACATGCAGGAGCTTGAAGACCAGGTTTTTGATATCCTGTCACTCTGGGCTGCCCTTTTTAATGGAAATCCAGAATATCGAATTAAGCAAGCTGAAGATCTGACATCTGAAATACGGTTAGCTATTTTTTTCCCCAATGTACTGTCTATGTTGAATTATGCTATGAGCTAGATGTGAAAGTCTGATTTCATGTTGAATCAATTTCTCTGGAGTTGCTAAATACTCTCATTAATTTGGTTAAAGGCAAAGAACTTAATTATAATTGGAAAGTGAGAATCTTTGTGCCTTTAACCAGCTTGTTGACTTTCATGAGTGTTCCACTTAATCAGGTTAGTTTAAATACTCCTTTTGATCTAGATTATGTGCAATTTCGTAGCAGTAATGAAATAATTACCTGATTGCTGAAAGGCTCTATCTGGTGAGAAAGTAGTGATAAGACATCCCCGAGAGTTTACAAAAGAATGTAAGATTAGGGGATGGAATCCCCAATAGATAAGATGTTTCTATGTGCACCATATTAGCTAGAGAATCGGCAACCCAATTAACGCTTCAATCTTTCCGGGAAAAAATGACGATCCATTCCCTAAACAAATCCCTGATATGATTTAAAGTATATGCGAATCTCCATGGATATTGCTCTTTGCCACTTGCCCATTTTATAGTATTTGTTGAGTCTCCCTCGACCAATAGAGGATCATCAAACTTGTCTTTGAAAGCCTTAAGTCCCTAGAACATCAATCTAATTTTTTCTTTGCTTGAGTTTGCCAACCCGATGGACCAAAAATACTTCAACAATTCCCCCCTCATCTTTGATCTCTCCATTGATATCATCCGGACCTAGAGTTCCCATAGCACTTCCATCAACATTGAGTTGAGGCCATCCAGATTTTTAGAATCTAGGGGTGCGAATCAATATTTGCAGATCACATGTGGTGTAAATTCAGTAAAACATCGTATAATTTTATTATTATTATTGTTATTATTATTTAAAACTCTTACAACTGTTCAATCACACCAAAACTGAAACTAAATTACATTCCACATGTTTAAAGTAAATATCACATTCCAAGTTTGACTATACAATTGAGAAGATCAAACTAGTACATATAAAGACATGTAATCATAAACAAAATATGCGGGCCTCTCGCCAATATGAATACTAAATTAAACTCATCCAGAGAAGCTCTTCTCATAGTGATATCATTTCACAAATCAACAGAATAGGTTGCGTGAGCTAGAAAGCTCAGTAAATAACCAGTCATGTAGGTTGGAGTTGAATGCTTAAATTAGAATATCAAATGTATTTTATACCCATTCATGATAAGCACACTGCAGAATGTTGTCTAACTACTTGAATAAAGTTGCAGCAAGATTTCATAAGAGATAAATTTTCATTAACTTCTTCCATTTCTTCACTTAAAATAATTATTGGATCTGATCAGAACACAGTAACCAATTAAGCTGTCAGACTCTTCATTTCACTTTTGTTGTAGTTCGATTTCCTCCTCCATCTGGGCAGCCTTTTTCTCCTGCTTCGGGATAGCTTATGTGGTGCCAGAAAATGTGATAACCCTAGTCCAAGGAGCTTCAGTCGACGTGTTCAAAGGAAGATGCAAATATCTATGGTGGATCCTCCCTTTCGCTGTGTTGTGGGCCATCTGGAAAGAGAGGAACTCCAGGATTTTTGATGGGAAAGAGGAAGACATTACTAGAGTTGTTCTCAGGGTTAAGCCTCTTTTGTTCTTTTGGTCTTTGGTCTCCATAGAGTTTAGGGGTTGTCATTTGAATATTTTGTTTTCAGATGGGAGGAGCTATCAGTAGGTTCTTCTCTTGCTTGTGTGCTGTTTAGTTCTTCTGGTGGGCTCTCGTCTTGAGACTCCCTTATGTTGTATCTTGTGGGGTTTCCCCTTCTTTAATATCAATCCCAACTTATCAAAAAAAAAAAAAAAAACCACAATAAAAAACTATTTATTTACTTACCTAGAAAAACGTTAAAACTAAAATCCTTGAACTTTTTGCTGCACGTATCTTGAGGTAGCACTATCTTGTGGTAGTGAGCCCCACCAAAAACTTAATTCCCAAGGGACCTCTAGAATATTTTAAGGAATTCCTAGCAATTTTCTAGAATTTCTTTTAGTAAAATGGTGTTTTTGCAATTATATCTCACCTTGGGGTCTTGATAGCAAATATCCAAAAGTAATATTATAGTTAAGGTATTAGGGTGTTTTTATAAGTGCTTTTTTTTATAGGTAAACATTTATTATTCCCCCTAACCCCTAAACCCTCCTAAGTTAAGAACTGGACCGAATCCAAGTCTTTGGGAATTATTCCCCCAAAGACTTGATCCCAGGTCTGTGGGTACAACCCCCCAGAGCCTGATTAACTCAGCTGCTGTATGCTTCTTTTTTTTATAGGTGTTCAAAAACTAAAGATTTTCATCCACGACCTATGTGGGACTAAATTTTTACAAAAGATTTGTTATTATACAACAAAAGCATTATAATAAATTGTTTAGATGACTTAAGCGGTCCAGATTTAAAACACTAACTTTCAATCCGCAAGTCCGATTTTTACAAACTTGATATCGTTGGAAAACTATTATCGAGATCTTTAAAAATATATACAGTTTGAACATAAAAGCTTATAAAATAAAAACTATACTTAATACCCCTGGAGGTTGGGTTATTACAAACACTAAGGGGGCTTCTTCCACTCCTTTCTTACTTAGTGACATCACTACACATGATTTGATTCCAATTAGCCATTAGGTACATCAGTGTGATATCCCAGAATTCCTTTAGAATCAGGCACCATTCGGCCAACACCTTCCAAATGGCATTGCATACTTCCATGGGCTACCGAGCTAAATTTTCGAAAATTTATGTTGCGCTCAAAGACTGCGAAAAGGCTAGAGCTCCACCCTGAATTAGATTCATGAAAGTTTCAGCGAAAACCCTCAACATTTTGAGACCATTTAGGAAAGAGCACCCAATCTCTATCGCACATCATAGTGAACCAGTAGATAATCAATAGTCTCCTTCTTTTTTACGCATTATACATCATTTGGAATAAATTGTCCTTTTTGAATGAGGTGATCGACTGTTAAAATCTTATCCAGTATCGCTGTCTATGAGAATGCCTCCACCCAAGTGGGAACTGGCTTTCCCTACATTTCTCCACTGGGGACCTATCCTTAGAGAAGCTAGCTAAGTATAAGAGGATGCAACTGAGAAGATCCGTGTGATCTACCTTTTCATGTGTTAATCATTAGCCTCCAGAGGAATATACATGTCTTCAATATGTCTACATAACCCCATGCTTTTATCTATCTTTCTATTCCCAGCAGGTTTCTTCTAAAGAATCACAGGGTTCTACATGTTCTCTGCCCTCACCCCTATTTTAACGGGGAGCTCAAGCCTCAAGATACGTAATGGGAAGAGACCCCAACATAGAGTCCAATCTTCTAGTGTAGTGTTTAAGCAGACCCGCATCTTAGCCAATCCCTATAATGTGGCTTTTACTGAGATTCACCTGTAGACCAGATGTAGCTTCAAAGCACTGTAGAATGGCCCTAAGATTCTCCACCATTTGGACCGATGCATCCATCAAAAGAATGTTATCGTCAGTAAGTTGCAAATAGGAAATCATCGGTCGTCCTTTTCCAACCCGGAAGTCAGAAATAAGGCCTAAAATGTTTTGGTTTCCTGAATAATAAGTAAGCGCCTCTGCTACCAAGATTAAAAAGGAATGGAGATAATGGATCTCCTCTTAATCCTTCGGAGCTTTCAAAACAACCTACATGTGCCTCTGTCCCATTAGTTTCTTGTAGCACTCATTGTAACATCTGCACCAAGAGTAAAGTCACCAAAACATTTTGGGAATGCTTGAAGTTCTCATTTTCTAGCATCAATATTCAACTTATTATATTATTGAATCTCTCTTTTTCACTCCTTGTAGTGTATGGTCTGCCGCAGTTGATGCACTAACAGCATTTATAAGATGCTTCATTTGTCCAGACGGAGTTGCTTTTAATAATGGGATCTTACTTCAGCCAGTGCTAGTATACCTGAGCAGGTAACATAACTTATTTATTAGCTACAGAAAATTATTTTCTTACTTTTTGTTCTGTTTTGCAGTCCAGATTAGTTTGGCCTTGAGTTGTGTTTTATATATATTTCATGTTTTGCTTAAGAGTTCTGTTTTGTGAACTTTCCAATGTTAATATATGGTTGTAAGCAGGGCTTTGTCCTATATATCATTGCTAGCAGTGAAACAACTGCCAGATATGAAGCCTGCAGTGGACCTCTTCATCATTAGAACATTAATAGCTTATCAGTCTCTTTCTGATCCAACAACATATAAAAGCGACCACCCTCAGCTTATTCAAATCTGTACCACTCCTTTTAGGTAAATAAATCTAATGTTTACTTGTATTATTGCATCTTGAATTCCTTTATTGTCCAAATCCGGAGAAACTACTTATTACATATAAGAATCATCATCCCTTTGTTTAAGGTTTAACTTTGATTTTATTCTGATATGTTTGTCTTTATGTTGGTTGGAATATAAAGGGACCCTTCTGGATGTGAGGAAAGCTCATGTCTGAGATTGCTGTTAGACAAGAGAGATGCATGGTTGGGTCCTTGGATCCCTGGAAGGTGATTTTTTCTTTCATTCTAATGTAGGCAATGAGTTATCTTTCAGTTGGCTTTGTCCATTTTGCTGTACTGTGGTGAACTTTGTAAGCTTGAGAACATTACATCAAACCACATCCTTGCAAACCAATTTATGCTTCTGATTATTAGAAAATGACTCTCTCTCTCTCTCTTCCAGGGATTGGTTTGAAGATGAACTTCGAGCTTTTCAAGGAGGGAAAGATGGGCTAATGCCTTGTGTATGGGAGAATGAACTTTCTACTTTTCCTCAGGTGGTAACAGTATCTCTGTGACAGATAATTATGGTTTTTTCTGTAAAAAATCTGTTCATTTTAATAGCATTGTACCATATAAGCATACTTTTACGTCATTTCTTTTTCTTAATTATTATTAGTATTCTCCTTTCTTTTGTATTGATTATGGATTATGACTGTGATAGATTGAGCTTATTATAGATGTTAGTTCTGTGCAGTAAGCTGGAGTTTCTCCTTTGTTTACACAGTAGTTGTCATGTAGTTGCCAATGAGAGTGCACCTCTTCTGATACCCTAATATGTCAAACAATAGCAGCAAAGTTATCTTCCTTCCTGTTCAATAAAACGAAAATGAAATAGAGGGTACCTGGGCCGGAGACACAGATGATGTTGTTGTCAGAGGCTTACTTGTAATATGTTAGATTCTGCTGGGGTGAAATTATGCGAATAGTTCCAATATTATAAATATTGCTGAAATTGTGGAGCTCATTATGTCTAGACGATTTCACCCTTTCTCCTCTAATCTCTTCGCTTCTTCTCTAACCCTAAATCTCCATCATTCTCTAATCTTCTTCTTCCTTGGTCACATTCACATGTTACAATATGGTATCAGAACAGGCTGCATGACCATGACTCAACCCTAGAGAAGATAGGAACTCTGAGGATTTTGCAATGATAGAACGCAGATTTCCAAAGGTGGAGATCATCTCACATGGTTCGCCGTAGATCGTAGAAGCCTGGAGAAGTGATGCCAAGCATGACTGCAGACTCCAAGAGGGTCCAAAAACCCTAGTTGCCATATCAACAAGCTTTCTGGAGGGTTCAGAAACTCTAGCTGCACTCTCCAAAACCCTGGAGAACTGTCTCTAGGGCTAGCCGCACCCTCTAGAAGCCCACCCGGAGAAGACCCTCAAATCTAGCCGTAGGTCTCAGAGAGGTCCAGAAGCCTTTTCAATGCTAACCACACCCCTCAGAAGGTGGGAGAACTGCTCCCAAGTGCAATCGCACCCTCCAGAAGTTGATAGAACTGCTCCCAGGTGCAACCGCACCCCTAAGATATTTATATAGACATGGCTTTACTATTCTGTGTATGATATAAATATCTAAATGTATTGTCGGGCTCGGGTTAGGTCTGGTTTCCCCAAGCCTCAGCCCGAGCCCAACCCAATTTCAAACGGGTTTTCAAAATGAGGCCCGAGACCGAGTGTTGAAGGGGCCAACCCAACCCGAGCCCAACATCGGGTTGAGTTCGCCCAAGTTGCAGCCCTACTTCTATGTTCTACACTTCTACAGCAATTTTATGCCAAGGAAAAAGAAGTTAAATTAATTTTCTTTTGATAAAGTATTGTACTAATTCTGAAAGCAAATGTGAAAAAATGGTGGGAATTTATGTACAAAATATCAAAAAAAAAAAAATCCATATATTCATTGCTTTTAGCAAGGGATCCAACAATGTCACCTGCTTCCATTAGAGTATGAGAATTATGACAGTCCACCCGAACTAGCTTCATAAGGTGATCAATATTAGTTTCATTTTTCACCTCTCTTGTTTGCACACCTTCCACCTCTGAGTGCCCAAAAGGTTAATCATGAAGACTTGTCTAAATGTTTGTTTTTAGGAAGTGAATGAAGATCTTTTAATTTGCATTTTGATGCAGGCTAGATGAGTTTCAAACCAACAATTTTGAAAGAGTTGGACATTTTTGTTTGGAAAGATAGATTGGGAAGGTGGGATGCCAAAGAACACAGAAATGGAGAGGGGTTTAAAATAGTGGAGTTGAGATTTTAATGCCTTGGATATGATATGATATGTATCGTACCAATACCCCTGGGTATGGAAACATTACGATCCGTTTAAATGCATATCGATGGAAATTTATACCACATTCACATCTTGCTTAGCCAATGAGTTGGAAACTATGTAATTTATGTCTAAAACTAAAGGATATAGTCAAACACCTAACCAAGTTGAAAGAAGGGTAAAAAATATTCGGTAATGGCCCTACATTGCCACTAGGAAGCCAAGAAATCACTGAAGTCATTCAAATAGAGAAGCTAAAATTGTCAAACCTTCTAAGAGTGCCTTTGGATCCATTTCCTTGGAGTTGGTCTCACCTATCAAACTGCCCAATACATTAATAATGGCGTAATGTTTTCTTAGGATTAGGACACCTTCTATCTCTGCTGTCCAGAGTTACCAAGGGAATGCCTGTTGAAATTGACTTTCAATCAGCCAATTGTGGGTTTCGTTGGCATTGGTGTGTAATCTCTCTTTTGCTACTGTTTCAAGTTTCTTGAGCTAAGCCCATGGAACATATCCAATGTTTATTGTGTGTAAATATGTTTTAGGTATATTTTGTCTAAAGCTTTAGTCTATTTCGGGCATGGAATGCATTCATATTTTACAATCAGGTTACACATTCTGTTTGTTTTATTGATTGGTACTTCCCATGCTTGTAGTTTTTCGGGAATGCTAATATTTTAATTTGATCATGAAGCCGGAGACCATAAGCAAGGTTTTGGTGAACCAAATGCTTCTCTGCTTCGGAATCGTTTTTGCTACTCAGGTAGAAAACCACACTCAATGGCATTTTTTCTTTTGTTATTAGTGCTTAAGTTGGTTTTGTGTCTGAATGTTGCTGACTGGAACTTGGTGTTATATTTCAGGATAGTGGTGGAATGCTCTTGCTTCTTGGCATGATCGAGCAGTGTCTGAAAGCTGGAAAAAAGCAATCATGGCATGCAGCCAGTGTTACTAATGCGTGTGTGGGCTTACTTGCTGGGTTGAAGGTGTTTATCACCATCCATTGATCAACTTGAAATATAGCTTTTTTCAGTTTATCTGGTCTTGGGATTCATGTTCCGTGCCCTTGCTCAGGCTTTGCTTTCTTTACGTCCTCAACCTTTGGGAGTGGAAATATTAAGTTCTGCACAGGCTATCTTTCAGGTAGATATGCAATTTGGGATATTTAGTACTGTTCACGTCATTATTCTTTTTTCATTATGATCACAGGTTTTTATTTTGATTCAACTTTTGTTTCTTTCCATTTTATTATTCGTATTTGACAGGGTATTCTGGCAGAGGGGGAAATTTGTGCGGCACAACGTAGGGCATCATCTGAAGGTCTTGGTCTAGTGGCTCGCCTTGGGAATGACTTCTTCACAGCAAGAATGGTCTGTTTGTCATTTTGATTTCTATACAGCAACATGCTCCGCTTAGACTAGCAACTATGTTCTTATAGATGTTAGTATCAGAGAACACATATATCTGCGAATGAGGAACACAGCCCAGTCTTTTTACCTCTGTCAAACCTTATAGTCGCTTTCTTCTTTTGTAATGCATACGATCATCTATACAATTCAATGTGCTTGTCTGTCCAAACTTATTGTTTGGTTTTCATTCTTATTGCTAGCTGAACTGTTTTCCCATGATAAACAGACGCGATCATTGCTTGGGGATCTAGGCGGGGCAACAGATTCGAGCTATACTGGATCCATTGCCCTATCACTTGGTTGCATTCACCGCAGGTGAATTATAAGTCCTCTGCAATGGAATTTTAATTCTATAAATGGCCTGTTCAAGCTGTAAATCCAATTCATAATTCACCCCCGTGATTTTTGATTTTCTGTTCATTCTTCTTCTGCACCATTTATCGGAGTGAAATTGCAAGGTGTCTCTTTTTTGGGTTATTCTCCTCTTTTTCTTTCAGTTGTTACATGCTCCAACAACCATGTAGTATGGTTTCTTACAAAAACTGCAGCGTTGCTTTTTCCAAATCTTGCGTTAGTTTTAGTTGTATACTTCATGAAGGTGTTCAAATGGTCTTTTTTCATCTCTTTCAGAATACAATGATAAGCAGTCAGAAGGGGTATAATTAGTTCCTTTTAAGTTCCCAACGTGTCGATCTATGATGGACTTACTGGAAGTAAACTTAACACCTCACTTCTTTCCCTCTCTTTATGGTTGACATCTTTTTCATTTCCATTGAATTAGATTCAGGATCTATCCCTTTCTTTTCTTTTTTGAATTGAATGAGATTGAGGATCTATCCTTTTCTTTTCTTTTTTGAATAAGTAAAGATTTACAATTTTTAAAAAGATGAAGGGGTCCAAAAGCACCCCGCTATACAAAAGTTACAAGGAGTGACAAAAGATGAAAAGAAGTATACAGGTTACCCCAGAATCTAAAGACAACGTAGCCCCTTAAACAATCATAGCACACTTAGAATAGCTCTCCAAGCAAAATGCCATGGAAGTCTTTAAGGATCGTCACCCAATGAGATAATGACACTTTAGTCTTGTTAATAACCTTCTCAACTGACTGTATTTGTCCTAAAAAATTCTATTATTGTGTTCCTTCCAAATGTTTCAGCACAAGGCAAAAGGGAGTAGTTCGGTATGAGTTTCTTGGGGTTTTTAGTTTGCACTAAATTATGCTTAGGAAAGTGATGGATCTCTTGGTGCAGCCAGTGAGAAAATTATGCTTAGGAACGTGATGATGGATGATTACGTGGCTTGGTTGCAAGCGAGAGACCTGTATGCCTTGCTGTGCAAGCATTCTTTTTGGCACGAGGTTGATTGCAGATCCTCCATCGACCAACACTCGATAAACTTCTTATCCACTGATTTTTCCTGTGATCAAGAGGGGCCGTTATGGTCAGCTATTTCAGACTGGAAATCACTGTTATTGAAGGTGAGGGATCTCCTTGTTTGACATTAGAGGACGCAGTGTTTGCTGGACTAGCTGGAAGGAGCATGGGGATTTTTATGACTAATATGGTTCTTAGGAATTTGGTTGGTGAAAAGGTTAAGATGGTTTTGCTTCAATGAGCAGTAATTCTAGAGATCTTCAAGGGTGTAGTGGTTCTAGATCTTTTCTATTAGTGGAATGTAACTGTAGAGGAACCCTTGTAATTTCTTTTGGGAGGTTTATTTTTAGGTATTTGTCCAATCCTTCGGGTATTAGACCGTCCTGTATATTGTATCTTCTGTATGGTGGGGCGACTCTTTGCCCTTTCCATTCTTAAAAAAACACATTTACTTACCAAAAGAATAAAAGCAGTTTGTTCCATCATATGTTGCTTTTTTTACTTAACAATGTCCCTGTTGTAATTTAGAGGGCATTTTAGACTTTCTTTGTTATTATGGTCCTTTTGGGCAATCTTAATATGTGTGGGATTTTTAGTCTTCCTGATTATCCATTTCTCATTGTTGCAAATTAGCAGAGTTTTTTTTACCAGAATTTCAAGTTACCCATGAAATTAAGGATTTCTGTGTCGTCGTATCAGAAACCCTAGTTCAACAATATTTGTATTTTGATCCGGTTCACTTTTGAATCCTACAAAAAAATGCAAACTTTCTATAGCGATATGTCGGATGTCGATCCGCACTCAGAGTTAGTTCGCGCAAGTTAGAACACAAAATAGCGGAAAATGCTGCAAAAATTGATTGTGGAGAGGTGAGAGTGATGGATATCGAAATTAAAACATATCTTTGACGAGATTATCACAACTACTGAAAACAATAATAAAGGAGGATAAATAAATAAAAACACAATTATCTCAAAATCAATTCCATTAATCAACTCAAGTTTCAACTTACAAAGAAATAAAAGAAACAAATATTAAACCCTAAAGAGAGAAGAAATCTAGAGAGAGAAAATAAAGGAAAACACCTAGAGAGAGAATGAGAGAGAAAAAGGAAGAGATAGAAAGTTTAGTTAGAGAGAGAAAGAGAGTAGGAGAGGGAGAAAGTAAAGAGAGGAAATAGATCTTAGAGAGAGAAAGAGAAAGTTTTAGAGAGAGATTTCTAGAGAGATAGAGATTAAGAGAGAGAAAAAGAGTTTAGAGAGAACTAGAGAGAGAACTGAGTTGTACAGAGAGAAAATAAGAGATAGAGAGAACGAGAGAGGTTGTATCTCGGATCTTACCTTCCGGTTGTGAGATGATCACCAGAGATGGATGTTGGAGATGTTCAGTTTTACAGTAAGTGCATGAAGAAGACGATCTAGCCGTGGATCTCCAAGGAGGAGACTAAGAATAAAACGGTGTTGCTGGCGTTCTACAGGTTCAGGCGATGGCGCAGCAAGGAGGAGTTGATCTGCAAGTTGCCAGAGAAGATGAAGAAGAAGAAGAAGAAATCGCCTGTGGAGGGATGAGGGCCGTTCGGTTCGTTCTTTTTCTTGCAGACCAGTCCGTGGAACGTGGCACACAAGTGAATATCACTACTGGGAATGGTGGCCTGTAGTTTGGCTTGGTGAAGGACGAACTTGCAGGTTTGTGGCTCAAGGAGGAGCACGACCAATGGAGTGGCAAAGTTGCAGATTTTGTCGTGGTTGCTGTGCACGATCAGCTGCGAGGAGAGGTTGTTGGGTTGCCGACCGGAGTTGCAAAGGTGGAGGAGAGCACCGGTAGAGAACCAGGGAGGCGGCGCAAAGAGAATTTCAGGGTGATGCAATGCTTGTGGAAGAACTTGCTGGAGTTCCAGCAAGGAGAAGAAAGCCAGCTTCGGAGGAGAGATTGGAGAGGTGGCAGCGTACGGTGTTTCTGGACTCGCCGGTTGGAGATGGCAGTGGTGAAGCAAGGGGGTATGGCGGTGGGGAAAGTGTAGCAGAGGGCAGCAAGCTTGTGCTCTAATGGAGACAGACGGTGGTGATTTGCAACGGTGGAGGGATGGTGTGGAGGAAGACACCAGCGTGGAGAGAGGATGAAGGGTAGAAAGGAGGAGGCGGATCTGCTAGAGGAGCAGGCCGTGATGGCTAGCAAGGTGGAGATGACGGTGTGCTGGCGAAGGAGGGCAGCGACAATGGAGATCGCCGGTGCTAAGGTGGAAAGCAACGTGGTGAGAGGTTGTGTGTGAAGGTTGCACTAACAGCAACCAAGGTCAACCGGAGTTGTAAGTTTTGCAACTCCGGTGATGGAAGATGAAGATCTGACCGTGGGAGATACCAGAAGCTACAAGGAGCTCCGTTTTAGAGAGGCTTGGGATGCTAGAGAATTCTGCAACTCCGGTGAGGTTTGCATGTGTTGTGAAGGAGAGAAGATGGTGGTTGTTGTTGTGCAACAAAGTGAGAGAGAGGATTTTTGAGAGGAGGTGAGAGGAGGAGGTTGAGAGAACCTAAGTGAGAGTTTTTAGGTTTTAGGAAGGGGGAGGGAACTGAGTTTTCCAAAAGAGGTTGTAAACCTCTTATAGATTACTAGAGAGGGAAAGGAAAGATTCATTCTCTTTAAGGATAAGTGAGGACGTGGATTGAAGAAAGAAATGGTCTTGGAAGACCTTTTCTTCATGGGAAGGATGTGGATGGCTGGTTAGATCATGGCCGTTGGATCTAATGCATGAGATCAAGATGATCTCTTTTGGTTTCTACGTGGGTTCTCCCATCATGTGAATTAAGGAGGGCTGAGAGAAAAGATGGAGGATCAACAATGAGTGGGTCGTGGGCCGTGGGCCACTCAAGATAATAGGCTGTGGGCCATTCAAGATAATAGGCCATGGGCCATTAGATATTGGGCCTAGAAAAATGCCACATGTCGGCTAGAGGATGTGTGGCCCTTGGGATAGGTGGGCTAGTAAGATAATGGGCCATGAAAATGTGATAGATCCAACGGTTAGGATTAATGAGGTGCATGGAGTTATGGATGAGGGTTAGGGTAATTATAGGATATTGGACATGAAGTAGTTAGCAAGAGGTTTGAGGCGAAATTAGGGGATGGCGATGTGGTCGTTAGATTAGAGGATGGTGATGATGAAGATCTGATGATCGTTCAGATGGTAGATGATGGTGTTAGGAGATTGGATGGTAGATGGACGATCAGATGGTGATCAGAGAGATCTGATGGAGGGAAAAAGAGATGTGAGAGAAAAATAATACAAAAGAAAGAGAAAAGAGTTGGCGGAGGATCTTGAACCCTGGTCTTCAACATTTTCTTCTTTAAGCTTCACCGATAGAGCAAGCCATCGTTTCATGTCATTTGGTGTGGCTTTAAACACGTTGGTCCTCTCTTGGGCTTCGGCCCATCCGCTCTCTTGGATCTTGATCCGGCTCTACGATCCTCGGACTTGACCCGTATTTGGCTCTATCTTCTTGTCCTAGCCTGCTGGCTCTTTAAGCTTTGATAGTGGGCTTCAGTAGTTGATCGTGGGCCTGCAAGTCTCGAGAATCGTTCGATCGGGTTTCCTGCGAGAGAAAAAGCCCGTAATGAGAGTTTACTAAAACGGTTTGATATTGGACTATCCGAAATGCGTATATTTCATGCAAATAGTCGATTTTCGTCTAAAGAATGTGTTCTACGCAATGGAAGGAACTCTTACGTGAAAAAGTCGACGAAAAGATAAGTTTTACATAGGAGAATGTGACATTGCTAAGAGAATAATGGCTTAAAATAAACACTTTTGAGCGAATATCAGCCCACTGGGCCTGTCAAGGTTAATGGCTGATTCTCGAATACCATCAAATTATCTTATGGTATAATGGCAATATTTCATCTTGCAAATTGGATTCCGTTTATACATATAATGGACAGTGATCCTCAGAAGTATTAAAATTTAATAAGGACTCTGAATGTGAAAGGACTTTATTGGGAAGGATCTATAACTCTTGCACTTTGCTTTTCTTGCGTCGAAAATAATTTTCCTAGTGGCTCCTTTTACCGCTTCTCCTCAGCTCCCTTTTTTTTTCCTGTATCTATCTGAGATAAATTGGACACAGCACTGAATTTCAGTTGCGGACCCTATTGTAATATCATCATTAATGTACTGTTGAAGATGCCAAGTTCTATGCATGGGGCTATCAAAGTACTCTGTGTTTCATAGGTTTAAAGATGTGGCACATGGAGTTTTTTATTTACTATTATAATAAGTAGGATGAGGAAATAGTCATCTTACATTCAGATGAGCCATATCTATCAATCTATGCACTTATTTGTTTATATTGGTTGCAATTTGCAAATAATATATACCAAGGGACCTCTACTTAACTAGAGCAAAAAAGGTACAGAGTTAGGGTTGATCACTAGTGCAGACCACTATAACTAAACAATAAACTTGTTTAATCACCAACTATGCTCACAATAGTTACCACTCTAGCATACAAATCTTTAATTATGTCAATATACGCTTGATAGTCATTTTTTTCCCAACACCCACCAAATTAGCACTCCAAGGACTCTATCATATGCTTTTTATAAGTCAATGAAGGCCATCTGTAAATTCTTCCACTTTTCTTGAAACTTCTCCATTAGTTGTCTAAGAAGATAGCCTCGATAGTTGACCTTGTTGGCATAAAGCCAAAGTGGTTCTCTGGTGTTGTTGCTTTTTGTCTTAATCTTTACTCCATCACTCTCCCATAATTTCATAGTGTCGCACATAAGTTTTATTCCACAATAATCAATGCAATTTTGTACTTAGTTAATTCATTCGGCATTTTCTTAGGTTCAAAAATTTTGTTAAACAATTGAGTTAACCAGGATAGTCCAATTTCCCCCATGCACTTCCAGACCTCTATTGGAATATCATATGTGCCCAAACCTTCTCTTATCTTCATCCTAGCTAATCTTATTTCATTTCTATAATCGTAATCCTATGGAAGTTTCTCTAGTCTCTCTAGGATCTGAGTCTCCTTCTAGTTCTATGAAATTGCCCCTCCACTTTTCCTTAATCTCTTCGTCCGGTACCGAGACTCTTTAGCAATGGCTATTAATGCATCTAACTTGATTTAGGTCTTTAGTTTTTCTCTCTCATTCTTACAAGTTTGTTAATATCTTTATCACCCTTTCTTGTACCCAACCTATTGCATAAGTCATCATACACCTTATATTTTGCCTCACTACTTTCTTTGTTTCATTTTTATCAGTTTTATATTTTTCAAAGTTTTCCTCACTTCTAGTTCATTACAAAATCTTATACCAGAAACTCTTTCCTCTTATGAACTTTTGGACTTCATCACCTCACCACCAAGTTTCTTTCTACAAATGAGTTTTCCTTGCATGTCTACCTTATTGCACCAAATTCATTTTTTTTTATACGAATAACGATATCTAGTATTAATGAAAGGGAAAAGAATCTACAAGAAGCAAAGCGAATTCTCTATGAGTAACAAAACGGGTATAGAATGTTGGGTAATCAGGTACCCATTGATAATCCTACTTTTTATGAGTAATATCTTATAACCACAGCGTAATAGGGAATGCATACCTAATGAGAATGAAGCTGTGTGAAAAACAAAAAGGAGAATATGGTTCCACTCTGCTTTAAGAAATAGATAAATTGATCTTCTCCTTCTCCCCTGTAACAATTGATCATCTCTTTTCATTGAGACTTCACCTCTTGGGTGTGGCATTTTTTTTTTCCAACCATTTGATATCCGGTGGACAGAAATTTTTACAATAATATGGCTAGGTGTGATATTATGCAAGGATGGACCATGAATCCCTCTCAAGTCTCAAGTAAAGGGGAAATATTATAGAGATACTTACCTTCAGCCATTTGTTGGAATATACGGAAAGACAGAACAATAGGATTTTGAAATAAGTATCAAACGGAAGATCAAGTGAATGAAAAATTAAATCAAAGCTATTTGGAGTTCCATTCTAAAAGAATTCGAAGGACGTACTTGCAGTAGGCTATTTCAAATTGGAGGTCTATTGTGCAAAGAGAGTATGTAAGGGGAGCTTTTCACTGCTTTTTGTTTTGCTACTTTATTTTTGCTATTTAAAGGGTTTCAGACAAGTAGGACCAAACAGAATTATACGCAATGCAACTTTAGTAATGCCACTCATAGGGATGAGATGCTAGTTAGGATTATGGGCAAGAAATGCCCCAAAGCAACCATTTTTCTTTATCGAGGTTTGATTATCCATAAAGATGGAGAGAGATCAGAGAGGATTTTACCCATAAAATTAGTGCTGGGTACTGATAAAAAATAAAATAAACTGATAAAAAAAGAAGTTTGTGTTCAGTGCTAAAGTGGGGACCTGCCTCTGGACTGTTATGTGACCGATGCGCACTCACTGTTATTGTACTCACTTTTCAATTAATATATCTTTACAGTTATCAAAAAATAAAAATAAAAATGGAAGGGATCCATGTGGTCAAAGCTTCGCTTAGGCCACCGCTTCACCTTTTCAGAACCCTAGCGCTTGAAACATGGCTCAAGCAAATGCTAGCTAAAGTTAACTCACTTTTAATCTTTTAGTTAATACACTAGTTAAGTAAGATTTCTTATTAACTTAATATAATAAAATATCTCTTTAATTTTTACTAATATATCTTAGGGATAAGGGTTTTCTTTCTCTTTGAAGAAAAAATCTACCCACTTTTCATACTCTGTTTTTAATTGAGAAGATAAGGTAAAGCAGGAATCCGCTTTTGCCTTCTTTTGTACAGTTGGGTTTTTAATTCCCATCTTCATTTTTTAATAATTTTTCTTTATCTGTAATGAAAAGGATTATATTAAGGTATATGCAAATTACAAAAGTAGGGAAAAACATTTCTAGAGAATACATACAAATAGAAAACAAAAGGTTACAAAAAATTTATAACCTGTCCAAAAATACTAAGAAATTACTTCTTAATAAAGTACAAACTCCCAATTATTGACAAAGTCCATCTACTTAAGGATTATGGAATTCCTTCAAAATGGATAAGTAGGCTGTGACCAATCTACCTGTTGCACTCTTTATTTAATACAATCAATTTCACTTGTTAAAAAAAGAGTAGAGTGGGAGTTGGGAATTTGTTTTGTTGAGAGCAACAAGATACGACCATCGCCATTCGTATTGATTTTGACAACAACATATTCTGTGCTGCTCTCTGTGTGAACATGGGTTCGAATTCTTTATTTGGTATGTGAACAAGTGTGCAGTAGGGCTGCTGTTGACTTTTGATTCTTCAAAGTATCATTTCATCACAGAATGTCCCTTGATTCTTTAAATTATCATTCCATCACGGAATGTCTCAACCGAGATGACTTGGACTCGGGCGTGACTAGAAGGATACATTGGGGGTTCATCTCAGCTTTGTCTCGGCATTATCTCAGTTTGCATAATACCATCTAGGTTGAAACATCTCGTTTCCTTACATTTATGGGACATACCTTGTGATCGAGACTTTAACCATGACCCTCTCTCGTCTTTCCTTTTCATCATTGTGGTGGAGGCATTAAGTAGGTTTACTAAGAGGGGCTGAAGAAGGGGGAGTAATTCACGGTTTTCATTATGAAGGAATGGCCCGATCATTTCTCACCTCTAATTTGTGGACGACACAATTTTTTATGAGTGATTTCTCATTTGCAAGTCTTATATTTGATGTTTTGAAGCGGTTTCTAGGTTGCAACTTAATTTCTCCAAATGTAGAATTAATGGTGTAGGAGATGTAGCAAATATTCATGAGCTTGACAATGCTTGGAGTGCAAGGTCGGTAGACTCTCGTTATCTGTTTCAGTTTGCCACTTGGAGCTTCATACCGGTAGAAAGCAATATGGGATCCAATAATGAAATATTTGAGAGAAGACTCAGTTTATGGAAGACTGGGTACCTTTTTAAAGGTGGTAAGATGACTTTGATTTTGGAGTACCCTTTTTATCCTACCTACTTTTTATCTCTCTTCTGTCTTCTCTATTTCGTTATTCATCGCCAACCATATCGAGAATCTCGAAAGGGATTTCTTATGCAAAGGGATGGACGGTATTTTTCGTTACCATAAGGTGTGCTAACCGAAGTAGGTCGGGGGGTCTTGGCCTAAGATTTAGGAAGTTAATAATGCCTTACTAGGCGTGAGATTAGAGGTTCGGGGAGCAACCAAGAAGCATATTGTGGAGAGTGGTTATGGAAAGTAATTTGGGAGCAAGAAATTTTGATAGGACTGTAATTTTGTATCTTCCTCCTGGTTTATTGTTTGGAAATGCATATCTAAAGTTCAAATTTTTTTTTCTGCCTACATTTAGTTTGGAGTGGTGGCTGGCAATGGAGTGAGGTTTTAGGATGAGCTATTGTGTGGGGAGAAAGCATTTTGGCAAGTGATAGCTTCAAGTGACGTTTGGTCTTCGGGTGATATTGTGTTCTCTGAACCTTATTAGGAATTTTAATGATTGGGAGGTGAAGTATATTTTCGGAATGTTGCATTGTCTCAGTAGTGTTTAGGTGTAAGTATGGTTCAAAATTTCAGAATGTTTTGTATGTTTCATTTCGTTTTGTAAAAAAACCGAAATGTTTCGTATGTTTCGTAATGTTTCGGTTTGTTTCGCCAAGACAATCCGAAACAATCCAAAAAATAGAATATAAATAAAAAATATGATTTTGGAAATATTTTGAAATGTTTCGGAATGTTTCGTAATGTTTCGTAATGATTCGGGAATGTTTTGAAAATTTCGTTTTTCGTGAATATTTTGTTTCGTTTCGGAGTTTGTCTCGGTTTTTCACTTGACCGAGATATTACTCCGAAACGGAATTTTAAACCTTGGGTGTAAGTTGATCCAGTGGATGGAAAAGGCTGTGGAGATGGGACCAAAATGGAGTATTTTTGGAAGGTACTTCTTTGCTGAATTGGTTCATTCTGGGTTTTGTTCTTTTATAGGTAAGTTGGTTTGGGATGCATTGGATTTTGCTCAACTATGAAAGATCTTCTTCAAGGTTGGTTAGTTAGAGCATTAAGTAAGTAGGGTCGCATTCTTTGGAGAATTCTTCCCTTCGCTCTTTGTTGGAACTTATGGAAGGAACTCCATAATAGAATATTTGAGGATAAATATGCTTCTTTGAAGCGGTTGTTGGAAAGATTAAAATGTCATTGGTTAGCTATCCTCAAAGACTTTCATGGCGTTCTATTGGTTTCAACTTTCAATCGAAGATTTATTTCTCAAGTGGGATTTGACCGTGATCGGCAATTTGTAAATTTGGGCCGGCTGTATTTTGTAGCGTTTCTTCGAATATAGGAATATAGTGGGGTCTTCTCGCCCCACTTCTCCTTTTAATATATACACATCTTTGCTTATCAGTAGAATTATTCATAGGCCTATGTAGTTGTTTTTGATCCTGGGTGTAGCTTATATTCTTTCGATCTTCTTTTCCCCCCTTTTTTACTTTGTTTCTCGCCTTAGAAGTTTTATATTGTTCTTTTTATCAGGGTTTTTTCCCCTTTATTTATTTATACAAATAATAATCTTAAAAGATAAGAGCGAAAGCTCTCAGGATGAGAAATTTCTGAAAATTCCAGCACATAGAAGACCTTTCTTAGCTCCAAAATAATAAATTTATTGCAAACCCTATTACTTGAGTAAAATTCATTCCTTGCTTTTGATATGATCTCATCCAAACCCCAGTGACTTATAAATTAACTTTTAGTTTACTACTGAAGATCAAGTCATTCTGAGTTCTCTCGGAAACTTTTAATTTCAAATCCCAACCAAATGAGCGTGGAAAATCTAACAAATCATCTAATAAGGTCCTGACATTGCATGAACCCAACCGCGTATCTTTCTGTCCTAAAAAGTGTGCTGATGTCGTGATTCTTTCATCATTATATCATTGTGACCTAACCATCAGCATGGCATGAGTTGACCCAATTTGCCTTCTTTGAACTCAACTGGAACTTTCTTGGTGTCTCTATATTTCGTCTGAACAACATTGGCCAGTTTGAGCAGAATTGGCTTTGACTTTGTTTTAGGTTTTTTTGCTTTATTTACATGAGAACTAGTATCCTTCAGGCTTGGTTGTCTATTTGAAGCCAATTAAGGATGACCCCAGTCAAGAATCTTTCTGGAGATGGTTATGTGCATGTGCTATAACCATGAAAATTTACTCATATCCATAAAACGTAGGCCACATGAAGCACAAGAGGAGATATATACCGTGAGGTTTTACCATGCAACATATTGAAATGATTCAAGCAGAGTTATATTGTTTAGAATTTAGTGAAAGTTGTCTAGGCTGTTGGAAGGTATTTGAATTCTGTGAATGGTTGAGAGGCCCGTGAGAACATTTTTTCCATAAATATTACACTGAGCATGGCCCCCAATTTAAGATATTTACACTAATGTTTTCGGAATGTTGTTTAAGTTTGTAGCAATTTCATCTAATGTAACATATTTGATCAAAACGTTTTGTTTTTTCAAAGCTGCAATGTCAATTTGATCAAATGTTTTGTTTTTTGATAAGTATGTATGATTCATTAAAGAAGGGGGTGAACCCCAGAAAATACAAACAAGGGCATATCTACCTTCTTGGAAGAGGATAAGATACCCCTAGCAACTCATCCCTTCTAAAGACAAAGGACTCAAAAAAAAGTCCTGTGAAAAAGGGGAACTAGATGACCAAAAGTAGAGAAGAGCTTTCAATAACATACTTTTGTGTTTTCAAAGCTGCAATGTCAATAACATTGTCTGCACTAGGTGGGTTTACACTAACAATTCTGTACCTATTGAACTCTTGGTTTAATGGTACTTTATAGTACAATCTCTATGTTAGATGATTATTTCGTTAAGACAGGAACCATCTCCAAGTGTCAGGTGTGAGGACCTTTTGAGGCCCAATCTTTTTATTTTTCATTTTATTTATGGTATAGCAGATTTCATTTGAGCTATTTGTCATGCAGTGCAGGAGGAATGGCATTATCAACTTTGGTACCTGCAACTGTGAGCTCAATCTCTTTACTGGCTAAAAGTTCAAATTCTGGGTTACAAATTTGGTCTTTGCATGGACTTCTTTTGACCATAGAGGCTGCTGGCTTATCCTATGTCTCTCAAGTGCAGGTAATTTATAACTTTGTGTCATTGGTTGAATTTCTTTGCTAGTCCTTTTTCTCCATGTTTTTTGTAGCGAGGGAACCATTTAAGTGATCATGCTGTAATCTGTTGCTTGGAGTCTGTGTAAATACAGTTCGAGGGTTATTCACATTGTCTTTTATGCCTTAACGTAATAGTATTTTCTGCTGATATTGTTATTCTTTTGTCCACCTTACTTTTGATTTGGCCTATGGGATTTAGAAACCAGGACATGATTATTTGATTATTGTTTTATATTTAGGCACGTAAGCAAACATGCATAACCCCAATAACCTCATCCCATACGGTGAAAGAGCCAAGGAATTATCTTGGCAACACAAGCATTGGTACTAGTAAGTACCTGTATATTCTAATTTTTTTCATTTATACTATTATTTTTAATTAAAGATATTATTTCATTTGAAAACACTACATCGAAATTGTGTCTATTGTTGTTAAAATCCTTGCAAAAAGTAGATTCTTCGTAAGGTATCGATATGCCACTTAGGAACGAGTCCATGTCCTTGTGACCTCCTTAGGTCGTAGAGTAGTTGTTTCTTTATATACTTAATTGGTATGATTATGAACATTTAAATGTGTAAGTTTAGCTGTTATTAGGTTCTTAGAATTTAGATACTTGTGTCATTGTGTACCAAATGCTATTGATCTTGTTGTTCTTACTCTAGATAGTTGTCTATTGCAGCATAATGACTTATGAGTTATGACTTATGAGTGTGTTTTCATGCTTGTTTTATCATTTCCTAAAATTTCAATGTATTTTTCCATCATTTAAAAAAAATTACAATGTTTTGACACTAGTCGAAATATTTCTAGTGCTGACCGAAACAGACATAAGAATTGAGATTTAAAGCCATGATTTTGCGTAAGGAGCATGAGGAAAAGGAGAATCATCTATTCATCCATTGTACGTTTGCTAGGGAGGATTGGTGCTTCTCTCTTTCACTTCTCAACATAATTTAGGTCTTCCCTAGGGATAGCTAGAATGTTTTCTGTAGGTGGACAGGTGGTCCATTTAGATTTGGATGCCAAATCCTTTGAAGGATCAGTCGTTGTTGTGTTATGTAGAAAGAGCAGAATTGTTTGGCGGTATAGAGTGGGAGGGTCTTTTGAAGGGATTCCAAGAATTCTATTTGGAGGATTTTTATACATTTTGTTAATTTCAAATCAATATCATCATTACTTTAAAGAAAAAAAGCATAACTAGTATCAAGTGTTATTTCCTAAAGTATGAAGTCAAAATTGATGTAGTACTCATTGGTGCAGTATGGTTTTTTTTTAGTTTGGAAATGTTGTGTAAACAATTTGCATTCCATCTTATATGCCTATCATAATTATAGTCTTTGTCACATATTTGGTTGGCAAAACTATTGTAGAATTTTTTCATTATAAATTTTCCGTATTCAAGTATGATATGTGGTAGTATGCTAGTCTTTGATGTTCATTTAGCTGATGTGGTAGACAAGTTCCTTTGTTGTAATATTAAAGCGCACGTCAGACCATTATCTTGATTGTGTACCACTCTCCATTTATTTATCCAAAAATCATTATCAATGTTTTTCCCTGTTAATTTGTAGGCAACACTCTTACTTTCTATGGAGATTCTTCTTTCTGAGGAGAATGGGTGGGTTGATCTTCGCCAGGGAATAGGCCGCCTTATAAATGCCATTGTTGCTGTTCTTGGTCCTGAGCTTGCTCCGGGCAGCATTTTCTTTTCACGTTGCAAGGTTTTGTTATTTACATCTTTAAAGCCTCTGAACTGCATTACATTCAGAAACACCCAAAATCATTGTATTTTTATGTTGCTGTTTTTCTTGATTGACAAATATTGGTAAAAAATCAATAGGTAATTTAATCTGACCAATTCAAAATTTCTCTCTTTTTTTCTCTTTTTTTCTTCCATTTTTGGTTTATATTTAGTAGTTAATGATGGTAGGGTTCATATTAATAATGTATCTGTTTGCAGTCTGTTGTTGCAGAGATAAGCTCGGGGCAAGAAACATCAACACTTCTTGAGTATGTCACTCAAATAGTTATATGTTTACTTCTCTCCTTTTCTCTTTCTTATTTTTTATTTCTATTTCTTTTTCAACACAGTTGTATCTGATATTTTTCCTGCATGAATAGAAGCTAATTTTTCAGGGGAGGTTGACTTATGTAGTTGAGTATCGTGATAACTGTCTCTTATTTAATAACTTGGCAGGAGTGTCCGGTTCACACAACAACTTGTTCTTTTTGCCACCCAAGCTGTTTCTGTGCACTCTCATGTTCAAAGTCTTCTTCCAACTCTGTCCTCAAGACAGGTATCATTGCCAATCATAATATTCATTTGCTTGTTTTTGTAATTTGGATCCTCTTCCTGAAACAGTTTAATTTTGCTTTGTAACAGCCAACTCTTAGACATCTAGCTGTTTCTACTCTGCGGCATCTAATTGAAAAGGATCCGGTGAGAAGTGATTGTTGTTTGGATTACCACTCTTTTGCATCTATCACAGTAGTTTTGTCAGTAATTGATTTCTCCCATTACATACAGAATGTTCTATTGATTAGGGATCATTTGATCCTAACAGACTACGTAACAACACGGCACTTTTAGGGTTTGTTGCCGTGTCAACAAGTACTGACAAAGATACACATGTCAACATGTTCTGACACATCTAACATGTATGGCAGTGTCAGCTTTTATTTTAATGATATTTTTGCATTAGAAATGACTTCTGAAAGATGGCTGGTGTGTTCTATCCTCCATGTGCTATTAAGTTAACACAACTATAATTGTTTTGATAGTTTTCCCTCTTATAAATCTACTTATATTTATTAAGTTCTAGGATAGCTCTGGTGTATGAAAATGTTTTCTTTTACTTTTGATATATTTCTTTCCATGTTTTGTTTTAGAAAAATGTTCCGATCTAGGTACGATATTATATTATAATACGTGTGTATGGATGTGTCTATATTTTGGACTTCTTGAAGGCGCTGTGTTAAACACTGCGTCTATTTCGGACAACAATACACGTGTCTGTGTCATTGTAAATTTCTTGTTTTTTTTTTATTCTAAACCATCTGGTCTTCATATCTAGGCACTGATTATCTCCCTTTCAGGTCGCCATTATTGGCGAGCAAATAGAAGAGAACTTGTTCCATATGCTTGACGAAGAAACTGATTCCGAGTATGTGACAAGCTCTCTCCTTACTTTCATTATTGGAATTTTGATGTTTGAATAGGTTTTCATGTGATGTGCAGTCAACGCATTCATTGTATATGGATTTTTTTCCTTCTTTTAAATGTTATTATGATTATATATCGAGGTTATCTTGTGGCTTCACTATAAGTTTTGAAGTGGAGTGTTCTGGTTTGCCTCTATATCTTATCCTTCAATGCTAATAAGTGTTTCTTTAGATGTTATCTATACATGTTAACATTACTAAAAAATATTTGAATGATATAATCTTGCACGGTTTGCGTATTTGGTGGAGCTGTGGAAGGTAAAACAAACATTGGTGAAATCATACTTACATTAAGAATATTTCTGTAATTGCTCTCTGGGTGGAAAAAAGTGTCTTTTGTTGATTAATTCATCTACTTTATCATTAGCCATGGGGTCTAATAAAATTTGAATGTTCTTTATGAATTCTTTTTTACTCTAAATAAACAACTAGCAAGGTTTTAAATTTCTATTTGAGTGTATATTTCGGTTAACTTGGAAATGGAATATTTCATGGAAATATTTCAATACGCATGGAAATACTTGAAAAGTTTCAGAAATTATGGAAATATTAAAGAAATCATGGAGGAGCATAGGAAATATGCGTTGGAATTTTAGGAAATGATAAAATCAGCATGAATACACACTCATAAGTCATAACTCATCATACTACTATGAACAACCATTTCGAGTAAGAAATGCAAGATTACTGTATTTATTGGGGAACATTAGCGAAATCACCCGCCTTGAACTTCAATATCAGCTCTTGAAGGTCCCGTAATAGAAGGGTCTATTCAGAGAGTCAGGCTGATCATACACTGTTTATTAAGAGGAGTCAAGGCCATATTACTGCTCTTATTGTGTATGTGGATTACATTGTGATTATTGGTGATCACCTTGATGGGGTTTACAGGCTGAAGAAGTACCTAGGGACAGAGTTTGAAATTAAGGATTTGGGATCCCTAAGATACTTCCTAGGTATTGAAGTTGCTAGATAAACAGGGAGTGTTCATCTCACAAAGAAAGTGTTCTTGATCTTCTATTTGAGTCTGGTAATCTAAGGGCTAAGCCAGCTGATAGTCCTATCAATCAACAACACAAACTCAACCATGAGGATGGGGATCCAGTCACTAATACAGGAGTTCCAGTGACTTGTTGGGTGACTCATCTATTTGTCCCTCACATGTCTAGACATTGCCTATGCAGTCAGCGTAATTAGTCAGTTCATGCACGCTTGTCGTTCTCCTCATCTTGAGGCAGCACACAAAGTGCTACGCTACCTCAAAGGCTCCCTAGGGAAGGGACTGCTATTCGGCAAACATGGACATCTCTGGGTTGAGGCCTATATAGATACTGATTGGGCATGATCAATTACAGATAGACGATCTACTTTTGGGTACCGCACTTTGGAGCAACCTAGTTTGATGGCGTATCAAGAAACAATTAGTCGTTGCTCGCTCTAATGCTGAAGTAGAATTTTGATCTATGGCGCATGGTGGCTGAAGACGATGCTGTGTGAGTTGGGCTATCCTGTTCAAAACCCTATGAATCTGTACTGTGAGAACAAGGCTGTTAGTAGCATTGCTCACAATCCAGTTCAACTGTTGACAAGACTAAGCACATTGAACTGGATCGACACTGCATAAAGGAGAAACTCCGTCTTGGGCTTATTTGTACACCTTATGTCAATACAGTTGATCAAGTCGCAAATGTGTTGGCTAAAGGTGTCAGTAAATCTTGTCTGCAGAATATGCTATCCAAGCTGAGCATGATAGATATCTTCACACCATCTTGAGGGGAGTGTTGTCAGGGGCTTATATGTAATATTTTTTATTATGCAAGGGGTCTTTGTAATTATGTTAAGAGTTCCAATAATATAGATATTGGTGAAATCGTCTAGAGCACAATAAGCTCTACCACGATTTCACCCTTTCTCCCAACTCTCCTCTATTCTCTCTGCCTTCTCTTTCTAACCCTGAATCTCTTCTTCTTCTTGTTTTGGTTACAATCTTAAACTCGATTAAGATCTCCTCGCCATGGTTTGTTATATCAGACACATGTTTATGTATGTGTTGAGGGATATGCAGATGTTGATTGGGCTGGCTCATCATATGATTGGGGATCTACCACATCATGTTACCCATTTGTTGGTGGCAATCTTGTGTTGTGGCGAACTAACATAGTATGGTGGCTTGGTCTAGCAAAAGTTGAGTATCGGGATATGGCTCACACTACTTGTGAGTTGACATGGTTGAGGAATGTTCGTCAGGAGATGGGATTTGCAGTTGATGTCCCTATTTCTCTATTTTGTAACAATCAAGCAGCTGTCCATATTTCTTCTAATCCTGTTTTTCATGAGAGGACCAACGCACGTTGAAGTTGATTGCTACTTCATCAGAGAGAGTTGAAAATGGTGACATTTGTACTTCGTATGTGAAGTCAATAGACTCAATACATCAATTAGATGATGTAATTACAAAGGCATTGAGTCGCGTGAGGAGTGATTTTTTATGTTCTAGGCTGGGAATATATGATATGTATGCTCCAGCTTGAGGGGGAGTGTTAATTTAACACATGGGTATATCTATACTATTACCTTTATTACAACTTCAGTATATATAATAATTCTGAGGCTCGATTATTTTAAGTTCAAGACACTAGTTCGACTTCCTATTCTCTCTCTCTCTATTCTTATCCTTCCTCTTCCCATCTTAAAACCCTAATTTACTTTACAGTTCAAAACTAGTCAAGGCTTTCAACTTGGACAAAATTGTGGTTAAAGGTGATTTTAGCAACTTTGCTTGCTAGGAAATGAAAAGATTTATTCCATTCTCCCATACTAGTGTCTTATCCATATCCGTATTTGGGTATCTTAGACTTTGGCATAGTCCATGACGAATCTCGTACGAGAAGCATGACATGTATGCTTGCGGCTTGTTGTAGGGTTATGTTGCGCCTAAAACTGGCATTACAAGTGGCAGGCCTTTGCAACCCATATTCATGGCCCCACCCAATGTGGTCCATGTGAGATGCAACATTGATGGTGGATGTGGGCAGCAGAGGGGAGGAGTAGAAGAACGGAAGAAACAAGAAAAATATTTGATCTTTTTTTTCGAAGTTGGAATTTGTTTGTCAAAAAACTATTGGAGTTTACTATGGAAGCATTGGGCAATAGTCATTAGCTGTGTGTGTGTGTGTGCATGCGCGTGTCCAATTATGAGTATATACCGTATGTGCATGTGTAGGCTAGTGCATTGTGCATGTGCTTTTCTTCTTGTTGTCAGTTGTGTAGCTGTGACAGTCTACCAGTCATGCATTGATTGTTTCCATATAATAATGATTATATTTGTACAGTACTACAGTGGTACTTGTGCAGTATTCACTTCAAATTTTGTTTTAGATGGTAAGCAGGGTAGTTTGTGGAGTAGTTTGTTAGTGGGTGAAGATTGGTTATGAACCCAAGGTATCTTCATGAACCAATTGTTACAATTGTAAAGGTTAAGACTTAAACTGTCCGCACCACTATCACCTAGGTGCTTTTGGTGTATTGGTTTGCATCTTAACATTTGGTGTCAGAGCCAACCCCACGTCATGGGTTCAAGTCACAGGAGGGGCGACCTAAGGAAAGGGCTACCTGGGGGCTCGCTAAAAAAAAGAGAAAATAGGGGTACCGGAAAAAATGTCAGGGGCTCGCTCACAAAAAAGTGAGAAAATAGGGGTACCGGAATGAAAGCCACCTCGGAGTGGGCCACCGTGGACGTTGGCCTTGGAAGTGTGGTGGAATGTTATGATCCTAAAGGTTAAGACTTGAACTGTCTGCACCACTATCACCTAGGTGCTTTTGGTGTATTGGTTTGGGTCTTAACACCAACTTTACCAATATTTATGTCATTGCTCACTCTGTTTGATAATAGTCCATGTTCGGGCTTGTTTTTATTTTGAGCTCATTTTTGGTATGTTTTTATTGTTTATTGTTACCTGTCCTCTTCCATATTTTCTCAGTCATGCATCAATTGTGACTTATTAACATTTGTACAATTTGCTTATTCGGAGACAATGCTGTTATTTATTCGTTAATGTTTCAATTGAAGGGGACATTATGGTTTCCTTGAATTACAAACTGCAAATGTAGGCATGTCTATATAAAAACTGAATGCTATTAGCTGACAAATATGCAAAATGCAACCAACACCAGTAGCATACATTGGCAAATGGTATCTTGCATTACTCAAATATTAAAATTCTCTTTATTCTTGTAGGATTGGGAACTTGGTCCGTTCCACAATTACTCGTTTGCTTTATACCTCATGCCCTTCATGTCCATCACATTGGATATCAGTATGTCGTAACATGGTAAGCTTCCTTGGTTCTCCATGAACATTGCTTTTCTTGTCATTGATATACTATTCGCTATGATTTGGAGTTAGCTTTTCCTTTCTAAAATTTTAAAGTTCTACGTGAAGGTGAAATGAAAAGTGTCATAACAAACCTTCAACTTTTCATTTTTATATAGTACTCTGGATTTTATCACTATGATATGGTGCAAAGGCATGTATTCGTCATATATGAAAATAGTTGGTCAGTAAATCACTATGCATGGTTCAAATATAACATGAGACTATGTGGTACTCATCCCAAAATGTGTGTTGTGGGTTCTATTGGTAATACTAGCCATCTACAACATGCATGTTTCTCAAGATATAAACAGTTTTCAAAACAGGCTCAGTTAAACAAAAGCATAAGCTAACAACATGGAAATAAAAATATTAACACGCTGAAGCAAACCAAAAATAGCTGCTGTCAAAGACTGATGATACCTATGTAAGATCAATGATGGGGCATTGTATCTACAACTCAGCTATGTTGCAATTTAAGAAGAACAAAAAATGAAGAATACATGCTGCTGTTCACACACACACATCAACATGGCGGGCTGCTGTGCGTCCAACACAACCCCAAAACAGTGGGAACAATATAAAATTCATCACAGCCCATGTTTTAGGTTACAAAATCGCAGTTATCGGTTGCAAAACAAACACTGCACTGTGTCCATGCACCGACACGCAGCCCAAGTCAAAACATGAGGATAAAGAAGGTAAAACAGTCGAATCCGCAAAAAGTACTAAATTCACTTCATTTCAACAATGCGTCAAGAATGTCCAATTATTATATAATGATTTATTTAATGGATATAGGTTCAAATTGGGTCAATTAGGTCAAGGTTAAGGTCAATAAGGCCACATCTCCCTTAAACTAACGAAAAACAATATTTTTACAATACAAAAAACTGAGCTAGTCAATTCACGAAAATCATAACACGATCATTTTAAATCAAATTGGGTAATTTCAAAAGCTATGTGGAAACTAGATTTACAGTGGAATGTAGGAGAAGTACCTTAGTATTCAGGATCAAAATATTTTAACATAAATTATCAGGCGATAGTTTAGTCAATGTTCTGGAAAAATAGAAACAAAAACTGAAGAAAACACAATAAAACAATTTGAGAATATTTGTTTCAAATCCAATAAAGACTAAGGCTAGTGGGGTTTGAAAGAGAAGAATTTTCTCCATCTGATTGTATTTTTGTACTAATTTAATTAAAACAACTATTTAGAATGACTGGGGATTTTTTTTAGGGCTGGTGCTACCACTTTTCCATTAATGTAACCCAACCTACTGTTATCATATACGTAGTTTACTGCGTATTTCTACATGTAAAGGGTAGTTCTGTAAATACCTCTCAGTATGAGGGGTGTACTTGTCCATGTAAGATGGTTTTCGTATAAATGAGTTTTATGGACTCATGTAACCTAAGCATGACACCCTTTTCCTCTCTTCTCTCGTTCTATCTTTGTAACCCTAGTCCTAAACCTAACCCTAACCCTAACCCTAAAACATCATTTCAACTTGGCATCAGAGCTTGATTCAAGAGTTCTTGAAGGAGAACCAAACAGGAAGGTTCCGACAAGTTTCGGCCAGCTTGATGACATCATTAGAGCCGTACGGTTGACGTTAGCAGCCGTACGGACAGGTGGGGTTGAAGCTCAGGGACCTCCCCTCTTGATAAAAAGGTGGTTTTTCTAGTTTTTTGGTGAGCAAGTACGAGAAATTTGCCCCGCTCCGCTTTTTTAAAAGCAATGACCACTACGGGAGGTCAAACCAAGGGCCTATGGAAGTTGGGGCTCGTCTCCCTGCTGAAAAACTAAGGGTCCGAAGGAGTAGCCCATTGTTTTGAAGCTGCTTGCTGATCAATTTCTCAAGCAATTCTGTTATAACATTGATGTTGCTCCGACATTTAGCCCTTCTTCATTTGATATTCTGAAAAATAGTTTTTTGATCTATGGGTGTGTCTGATTTGTGAGAGGTTTTAAACTGGGTTGTTGCTTGAATCTGACCCACCATTATGGTAGCAACCTATTACCACAAATCTCATGCATTTCTTTGACCTATTGAACATTCGGTGAAGAGAACTCCACCTAAAAATTACCGCCGTCAGCTTGTTTTGGAGTTTTGGGATTCTACATTTGTACCAACCTTATTTGATGGCTGCTGGTTGATCTTTTTGGGGTTTTGATCCACTTCTCCTTCGTTCCTAACCTTTGAGAGATGACTTTCCCTCTCAAGTGCCTCAATGCCCTATGTGTTGGTTTGCTTGGGGCCTATTTTGGGTTATAAACCCCTAGAGTATATCTCAATAAGGCTTTGGTGTGTATCCAACCTTCTTCGATTGTTGGAGAGTCTATGGTGAGCACGGAAGCCACCTCCTACGGCGTCGGAGGGTCTATGGTGCATCAAATGGCCTTGGAGAACCCTGGATTACAGATCACTACCGTGAAATTAGACGAGATGAATTATTTAGAATGGTCACTGACCGCCAGAATGTTTATTGGTGGTCGTGGGAAGATGGGTCACATCATAGGTCGTGTTGTTCAGCCTACGAATATCGAGGATCCTTTGTATGAGAAATGGGAAACTGAGAACCTCTTAGTCATGTCTTGGCTCCTTAACTCCATGCAACCTAGAATCAGTCGGGGATTCTTGTTCTTGCGCATTGCCCACGAGGCTTGGGAAACTGCTCGCAAGACATACTACCTGGCTTTCCAGTTGGAGCAGAGTATCTCCCGTCATCATCAGGTAGAACAGTCCCTTTCCGATTACTTTGCCACTCTTCGGAGCAAGTGGGAGGAGTTGGACTATTACCATTCCTTCCATCTAACTGGTGCAGATAATATCACCAGTTATCAGAAGTATGTGGAAAAGAGTAAGATATTTGAGTTCCTTTCGGGGCTCAATTCTAATTACGAGCTAGCTAGGGTGCAGATCATGAGCCACTGGGTGGATCTGCCATCTCTTGAGGAGGTGTATTCCTATGTCCAGAGTGAATGAAGTTGATGGAGTGCTATGGTTCCTCATCCGCCTCCAACGCGATCAACCCTTGTCACATCCTCTCCGATCTCTGATCGATCCACCCTTGCTGCTTCAGGATCACAGTTTTAGCGTTTTTAGAAACTCAGGGGTTCTCAACCTCCAGCTTCCAACCAGCAATATGCCCCTTTCCTCTCTGGGAAGTCTTCTTCCAGGGAGAGGCCTAAGTGTGACCATTGTGGTCTTCTTGGGCATGTACGAGACAAGTTTTGGATATCACATGGACGTTTTCACTCAGGTCAGCCGGGTTTCTCTAGTGCTCATTCTACCAACATGGATACTTTTGGGATTGCTCTTGGCCACCATGGTTCGAGTTCTGAGTCCACTCCGATGGCATCACCTGCTCCTGTCTCTGCTTCTGAGATTGAGACTCTTTGGCGCCTGCTTGCATAGTTAGATGATTCTGCCACATCCTCTACCTCCTTTACTCAGTTAGGTACCACTAGTATTGCTCATCATGTGTCTACTCCTTTACCCAGTCCCACCTGGATCATTGATTCAAGTGCCTCGCAGTACATGACGGGTATGTCCTCTTTGTTTTTCACTTATTTCATTTGTTCTGGTTTGGATAAGGTCAAAATTGCTGATCGGACCCTATTCTCCGTATCTGGGAAGGGGAATCATTTGTTTTACATGTCCCTAAATTTACTTCCCATCTTTTATCTGTTTGTGCTCACTCGGAAAATAAACTGTAGTGTGACATTCCTTTCGACTTGTGTCTTTCAAGACCTGGAGACGAGGAGGACGATTAGCACTAGACGTGAGGCTGATGGCCTATACCTTCTGGATGGACGACCTTCTAAGCCCACAACATTGCAGTCATATAGTAGTACATGGAGTCTGTCTTATGTTGGTATGCCCGTCTGGGACATGTCTCGTTTCAGTACTTGAGAGTTTTATTTCCTTCTTTATTTGTTTCTGTTTCCTAAGTCGTATTGGTCAGATGCTATCTTGACTGCGGCTTGTCTGACTAACCGGATGCCTTCACGTGTTTTAAAACTAAAGTCTCCCTATCAGGTTCTTTCCCCGAGCTCCTCTCTTTTTGCTATTCCTCCTAGGATTTTTGGGTGTGTTTGCTTTGTCCATATTTTGGGTCCTCATCATACCAAACTTGACCCCAAGGCACTTAAAAGTGTGTTCCTTGGCTACTCTTCCACTCACAAGGGGTATCGGTGTTATCGTCCCTTGTCGGGAAAGAAGTTCGTGTCCATGGATGTCACCTTCCGTGAAGAAGTCTCATTTTTCTCACCTACCTCTCTTTAGGAGGAGAATAGTAGTGAAGAGAGGTGAAATGTTCCTCTTCCTATTGTATCCCTATCCCTACCTTCTCTAGCGCTTGAGACTAGGACTCAGCCTGCTCAACTTACTACTGTGATTGATAGTGGTCCTGGAGCTCTGGGGGAGCTTAAAGTCTATTTCATAAGGGGAAAGGCTACAGCTGATCCGGTTCCAGTTGTACCATCCTTGGATCCAAGTAATATTTCTTCTTCCATACCTTTTGTTCTTTATTCTATCGATACTTGTGCTTTTGACCATCTTCCTATTGCATTGAGAAAGGCACTAGGAGTTGTTCTACTCGTCATCCTCTGAGCAACTTCATTTCATATGAGGCTTTTATCTCCCTCATACAAAGCTTTTGTCACATCTATTTCTACTATTCCTATTCCCTCTTCTGTGGCCGAAGGGTTGGGACATCCTAGATGGACAACTGCTATGGTAGAAGAGATGAATGCCCTAGACAAGAATCGAACATGGGAGCTAGTGGACTTGCCAAGAGGCAAGAAACCTATTGGTTGCAGATGGGTATTCACTGTTAAATACAAGGCAGATGGGTCAGTTGAGAAGTACAAGGCTAGGTTGGTAGCCACGGGGTACACCAGACTTATGGGATTGATTACGTAGAGACTTTTGCACTAGTAGCGAAAATGAACTCCATAAGGGTGTTGTTGTCCTTAGTAGCAAACCAGGCACGACCATTGCATCGGCTAGATGGGAAGAATGCATTCCTTCATGGTGACTTGCATGAAGAGGTGTACATGGTTCTTCTACCCGGTTTCATCCCACCAGGGGAAGGTGGTAAGGTGTGTACGCAGAGAAAGGCTCTGTATGTCCTTAAACAGTCTCCGAGAGCCTTGTTTGAGAGATTCGGTTTGGTAGTGAAGAAACTGGGCTATACTCAGAGCCAAGCTGATCACACTATGTTAGTGAAGAATCAAGAGAGAAGCACTACTACCCTTATTGTCTACGTTGATGACATCATTCTTATGGGGAATGATGCAGCAGAGGTGGGGGTAATCTTGCATAAGAATTTGAGACCAAAGATCTAGGAGCTCTCAAGTACTTTTTGGGCATAGAGGTTGCAAGATCCAGCCAAGGGATCTTCATCTCTCAGAGAAAGTATGTCCTAGACTTGCCAAGAGATTCTGGGAAACTGGGAGCGAAGCCAGTGGAGACTCCTATAAAGTAGATTCAGAAGTTGGGCGATGATGGTGGTGAACTTCTTTAGGATGTGGGGAGTTTTCAGAGACTAGTTAGGCGATTGATCTATCTCTCCCTGACTAGACCAGACATTGCATATGCCGTGAGTGTTATCAGTCAGTCAGTACATGCACTTAGAGGCAACACTCACGTGATCTTGAGGTATCTCAAGCCTGTTCCGGGTAGAAGCCTACTCTTTAAAAAAATGGTCACATGAGGATAGAGTCCTATACTGATGCAGGCTGGGTAGGTGCCAAAGATGACAGGAGATCTATCTCAGGCTATTACACCCTTGTCGGGGGTAATTTGGTTTCTTGGAGGAGTAAGAAGCAACCTGTGGTTGCTAGATCCAGTGCAAAGGCAGAATTCAGGGCAATGGCCCATGGTCTGCGTGAAATGCTATGGTTGAAAATCCTAGTGCCCGAACTAGGATTTCTTGTTTTGAGTTCAGTTAGTTTGTGTTGTGATAACAAAGCTGCTATTACCATTGCTCACAATCCTATTCAACATGACCGGGCCAAGCATATTGAAGTGGCTCATCACTTCTTCAGGGAGAAGATTGTGCCCTTTCGTGTAGACAGATGAGCAAGTTGTCGATATGTTTACTAAGGGAGTCCCTAGCTAGCAACTTTACAGGTGTCTTAGCAAGTTGGGCATGTGAGATATCTTTGCACCAACTTGAGGGGGACTGTTATCATATACGTAGTTTACTACGTATTTCTACATGTAAAGGGTAGTTCTGTAAATTCCTCTCAGTATGAGGGGAGTACTTGTTAATGTAAGATGGTTTTCATATAAATAAGATTTATGGAGTCATGTGACCAAAGCATGGCATCCTTTTCCTCTCTTCTTCTATCTTTGAAACCCTAGACCTAACCCTAGCCCTAACCCTAAAACATCATTTCAACTCCTAGCACGTCCACTGATGTTCATACAGGCAGATTGTTCCCACTCTAGGTAATTCGACCCATCCAACTTCACTGTGGTGACCTGCAACCCTAGGCGATGGTCACCATGGGTATCCATGTGTGACATATCATTGATCACTTCAGATGTGGCAGATCATTCATCAAACAAACTATCAGTGGACATATTTCAACCTAGGGTTTGCATTAGAAATCGCAAAAAAACTTGTGACATGCCCTATGAACAGTTTACCCATGAATAGTAACGGTGAACAATACAATAAACAATATTCTATGAACAATAACTATGAACAGTATCTATGAATAATAACAATGAACAATACTCCATGAATAGTGCGATGAGCAGTCCTGCTTGAACAATATGATGAATAGTGAGATGAACAGTCTCATAAATAGTAACAATGGACAATACTCGTGAATAGTGCGGTTAACAGTAATTTGTGAACAGTACGATGAATAATACACCATGAATAGTACGAAGGGGAAATAAACCCAACACCGAAAAAAAAACTTTGCGATTTGCCATGGACGCAAGACCCAACCATGTAGTTTTACCACTTGTAGGAGCCCTAGGGATCGAAACATATCACCCTCAAAACCTACTTTGATACCATGTTCTAAACTTCACATATAGTTTATGTAGTCAAGGCGCGCGCCTCAGGCTCCAGGCGCGCGCCTCAGGCACAAAGCACACCTAAAGCGCCTTAGAAGGGTCAAGGGAAGGCGCGCTTAGTAAGGCGCACGCCTTATGCTCAAGGTGCGTGCCTCATGCTCAAGGCGCGTGCCTCAAACCAGGCTCCGGGCGCATTAAGCGCGCGCCTCACTAAAATACATGTTTTTTTGTAAATTTTTTGTTCTTTGGCCTATTATATTAAACATCGGTATGATTGGAGAGACACAATTGAACCTATCTCATTGAAAGACATTGATGAAAGCAATGAATGACTACTTGGGGAGATGGAAACAAAAGGTGGAGTAACAGAAGATTAATTGGTGTTTGAGGATGATAGCTTGACATGGAGTGTTGTTGCGAGAGTTGCTGGAGTTGGTGAATCAACATCAAATACTAGATCACAATCAAGGTCAAGAGTAAGAGCAAGGGTTTTAATAAGGGAGCCGGTAGAAGAAGAGGCCAATTCGGAGGAGATAGAAGGAGAAGAATATATTGAGGCTAACACATCTGATGATGATGGGATGAAGCTAATGATTATATTTTAAATGATGACGATGTTAACTAGAACTAATTGTAGGCTATTTGAAATTTTGAACATTTGCTATCTTTTTATGTTTTATGGCTTTTTGATTACTTGTTTTGTATCTAGAGAATGACATTGTTAACTAAAACTGCTTTTAGGTTACTTGAGATTTTCGACATTTGCTATCTTTTATGTTTTATGGCCTAATGATTACTTATTTTGTTATTTTATGATGTTATTTTTCTTTATTTTTTTATATTTCTTATAATTTTTAATATTGCGCCTTGCTTCAATCAGGCACGTGCCTCACCTTGCACCTTTAACTACCTTTATTAAATTAGTAAAGTGGAAAATAAAGTAGAAAAGATAATGAGAGAAGAGAAGAGAAGAATAGAAAAGATGAGAGAAGAATGGAGAAGGGGAAATCGGGTATTATTTGGAGCATGACCAACATATTTATATTAATAAGGTGGAAGACAAAGAAATATTAGAAATACCTTGTACAAAATCCATACCGAATAATACAATATTAATATTAAAAGGGAAACCATTGTGCTTCCTGAAATTCATATTGAATTCAACACACTTTCATTGTATATGGTTCACACATGATATTAACATGACATGTTAGAAAACCTAGATATATCAGGACACAAAAACCTTAAGTTGCTTTGTTATGCAAATGAGAGTGCTAATTAATAGGATTCTAAACGTTTGTGCAGGTTCTTGCTATTTCAAGTAGAAATGCTTCCAGGAACAATACCAGATCAGAACATGATCCTCTAAATGGGTCGGATGGTGATGCTAGGTTATATTATGGAGAAGATGATGAAAACATGGTTGGTAACGCACAGGACAGGCAGATACAAGGTTCCACCCCTGATGTTTCAACTGTTGATCCTAAGAAGGATAAGCATCTCAGATATCGTACTAGGGTTTTTGCTGCAGAGTACGTGACTAGATTTTGGTTCCATCGTTTTAGTACAATTGTTCCATTTGATTTTCTAAACTATTTGTTTTGATGCTTGATTTCTAGCTTCCCTACATGTGGTAGTGCTACAGTCTGCAAGTGAAAATGTAAATTTACAGCAAGCATGGTGTATCATGTATTCATGTGTATTTCTCTTTAATTCCTGATATTTCCATGGCAACAAACATTTATGCAGAAATTATTATGTCCAAAGTTGACAATAGACTCATATGGGATGGAATACAAGTTAGCTACATAATCTCCATAAATTTACATCTTAGAATCCTGAAGAACATACTAATATCCAGCAAACTCATATGAATATTTTCTCTACCCAAGGTTGCATAAAGTGGTGCTAATGTCATCATTTGTACCTATTTTAGCATTGTTAAGCATGCATGCCTAGTTCCTACTTCCACTGGATTTTTGAATTGCCAGTTTTGTGGAGAAACACAGCATATGGAACTTTTTTTTATGCAAAAATCTTTTGTTGGCACAAAAACTACGATCCAAAGTAGGCCCTTAGACCTACACATTCAAAAGTTCATAATCATGTTATTTATATATAAACGAAAAAAACAGCTACTTCCCTACCTGTGGAGGTCATGAGCAGTTATGTGTCTCCAATTTTTCCTAATATCCAAAATCGTCATTTTAATACAAATATTTAATTACTAAATTTAGATTGACATGTAGTTATCCCATTGAAGTTCATATATACTAATTATTGCAAATTATATGTAGCTGGATCCCCACAACATATTTGCTACTAATTTAATGCAACATATTGTCCTTGTTCATGGCTTGAAACCGCTCTGGTTAAGCTCTTTGTAAGACCGACTGCTGCAATGGAAGCTGAAAATCCACATGGAGCTTCAGAGAATGTTCAAAACTTGAGTTGTGGGAGGATGGTGAGGGTTTCTGTGGAAGCCAAGCTCTTTGTTTTCTCTGAAGTGAGGAAAGGTGGCAGATCCTTTATCTGTATCAGAGAAGAAGGTATGAGGTGGTCGGAGGTGGCTGTCTTTCTGGGTGACGTAGGTCAATGGTTGAACGACATTTTTAGAGACGTCATCAAGGCTAAGTCTCTCAAAGCTCTCTGGAGGAAAATTGTGTTTCAGGGAAGGTTCATTGCTGAGGAGAAGAGCAACAAAGGCGGTAGGTTTATCAGGCTTTCAGAGATTAATCCCTCTGGACGTAATAAGTGTTTTTCTTTCCCAGAAGGATCTAAGACGGGGGGTTGGATGTTGGTCGCTGATGGGTTGTGTACGGCGAAGGAACAACTAAAGTTACAAGAGGACGAGGTGGTTGTTCCCCCTAGGCCGAAGAGGATTGTGGATACTTCCTTGGTTATCGGGGCCATTTTTCCTCACAATGTTATCACCAGGTACCCTGGTTCGGATTGGGGAAGTTTTGTCTGTTGGAGCCATGCTCTGATCTACGAGACTTCGGAGGATGCTTCGAATCGGGAGCACATTGCAGTTGCTCTCATGTTCATCACTGAATCTTCATTTATTTTTCATCTCTTCCCTTGTGGGGGGAGGAAGCGAGTATACTTTGTCGAGAACCTTGCCACACTCAAGTTTTTGTGCGACTTGGTTTCAATTAGAGTTGGGAAGGCCATAGTCTATGTGGGCAAGTGGCGGCCAGCGGCGAATGCTGTTCCTTCCATGGGTGGCTCTCCCCTTGTTTGGATTCTAGTTTGTGGAGGTTGTCTGGAGGTTTGGTGGAGGTTGATCAAGCTTCTTTAGCTGATACAAACATGTATGCAGCATATTAAAGGTCAGGGGAGGCTATGGTGTCATTCCCAAGTCGATTGTCTTGCTGGACAATTCAGCTTGTCGTCTAGATCGAAATTGAGGAAGCCGGTGTTAGCGGCGCTATTTTGTCGCTTGAGGTAGCTTTAAGGCAATTTAGTATCCTGGGGATGGCAGTGGCAGTTGAGGGAGGCGGTGGAGCTCCGGCGACGGTCGTGGCAGTTGAGGGTGGCGGTGGAACTCCATTATCATCTGAGGACATGAGCTTCGTCGTAGAGATGAAGGTCTCTGGTAACGAAGTCCTCGTGATGATTTCTAATGGACGGGAGGCTGACGAGGAATGTCAACATCCACACATGTCGGATAGTCATGTATCCAGCCTATCCCCTGTCTCTGAGTCGATGCGGGATAGTTCTCATTTTCAAAATGGGTCTTCTCGATCTTTCGGTGGTTCAGGCGGGAGATCGTTTTCATCATGACATGTGACGTAAGGGCAGATGGAGTGTAGACGTTGGGCCCAAGTTAGACGTCTTTGTGGCTGCCCCGGTAGATCCTGCAATGAGACCACACTTATTATAAATCATCTACTATAAGAGACAACCATTTTGAGTAGGAAAAGCAAGATCAATAGCGTTAGTTCATGCTAGTGAAGATTTGAGAAACGACCATTAAGATTGACAGCAATGAGATACCCGAAAGATACTATTTTCATCATTATGATTCGATTATCCATAAGGAGGGAGGGATTGAGGGGGATGGTGCTCATAGAATTAGAGTTGGATGGCTAAAGTAGCGATGTGTTTCCCTAGTGCTATGTGACCAATGGGTATTAATCAAATTAAAAGGAAAGTTTTATAATACAATAGTAAAATTGACTATGCTTTGGAGTTGAATTTTTGGAAATCTAGAAACATAGAGTAAGCGTAGTTGAGTGAGAATGTTGAGATGGATGAGTGAAAAGACTTGAAAGATTAATTTATAAATGAACCCATCTGAGAGAACTTTGAATTAGTCAGAATATGATGGAGTGAAAAATCCTCCCCAAAATGAGGTCGAAATACCACAAAAAAGGTGGAGAAATAAAAGAAAAATTAGAGAACAAATGGTGGGAACGATGAAGATGAAATTGGTGGGATTCTGTGTTGACTGAATATGACATGGTACTTGTACAAATGGTGCCCGGCGCATGACTTAACACAACTTGGGTGGGAGATAATGGTCGGACTCCTCAAATGGTCGTACGATTTCACTGAATGACTCACAAGCTCAATCAAGAGAAATTCTTCTAAAATGATCAAAAACTCGTTTCTCCTTCTTTAGAGCTGAGTTTTATAAACCCTAGGGCCAATCCTCACCCTTGGATTGCCCTCAAAAGATCCTAACCTTCCAACATTCCAAAAATTACAAAAATATCCCCACAAAAACAAAATTCCCAGAAATGTCCTTGTTCTCTTCATTTATCCCTTTCTTGGGCTTGTGTTTGGATATGGTGGTTTGGGACCCTCAGGTCCGTTTTGGGACCCTCAGGTCCGGTCGACACCACAATAGGTGATAAAATATGAGAGATTCAATTAAGTTGAAATGTGCATCGCAAGAAAAACATGTAAAGTTATAATCCTTGTTTTGTCAATTCCAGGAATTCCCTGGGTATTTTATCTCCGTGTTCTTAGTGATCCTGTTTGATGGTTTTGGTGCTTCGGACGCAGATTTGGACTTGGATTAGACTTGGTGGATTGGTATTGTGTGCTTCAGACTTTTCCTGATCAGACCATTAATGCATTTCAAAGATCATTCTTCATGAGGAAGTTTCTTGGGTTTGAGGTTTGGTTAGTTGTGCCTTGAGAATCTCGATCGGATTACCTTGTTGACCTTTCTGTCAACCTATTTGGAACCCTCTCTCGAGAATTACCCATGTTTAAACCTTTTGTGTTTGACCTAGACCCATAGGAATCGACCGGAATCTCCACTTGCCGACAGTTCTAAGCGGTCGATCGGATTATCCACTGGTCGACCGGTCCTCTAGCACCTCGATTCGTGTGCTTGCCCAGCCTTCAATCCCCTTGCACCCGAAAACTCTATAAATAGCCCTCCCCTCCTTCATTAGTTGACACCACTTCTCACCCATTCTTTGCATTGCTTTGAGCTCCTAAAGAAGAGCCCTTTTGTGAGAAAAATCTCCCTTTGTTCCCCATTGTCCTTGATCATTTGTGGAGATCTATTAGAGACTTATCTTGATTCGTTGAGTGACCTTTTGCAAGTTCGTACGAACCAGATTTGTGGAGACTTGCCTTGATCCAATCCGAGCATCCTTTGCAAGTTGTCCGAGTCTTCGTTGGTGGAGAAGTGCCTTGTGTTTGGTTTCATCATCGAAGCTTCGTTCCTCTTCAATCTTATCATTTGGGAGGTAATTTTGTTTGTTAGTTGAGAGTCTTTCTAGAAAGGCTCCCCGGTTGAAATATTATCATATTGGAGTCTGGCATTAAGTTGGAGTTTGGTTGCGACCAGACTCCGTGTGGGTTCTTTACCCTATTTATTCATTATAAGGTATGCTTAAATGAGTAAATTAAAAGGGTGTTAGCTCCTTAGAGCTTTTGGAGTAGAGTTGTGACACCGAACCACAATATATGTTTGTGTTGTGGATTGATTGTCTCTATCTCTCCATTGTTTAAGTTGATTCTTGTTCCGCATTTGTTCAAGTTAAATCTTGCTACTTAGTAATCAACTTAGCATAATTTTTAAATAGACCTATTCACCCCCCTCTAGGACTATTCGTATCAATACCAAGTAAACTTTAGAACGAGCAGTTTGAAGACTCCACAAGGGTGAGGCGAAGGTTGAAAATGAAAATGGACATGGACTAGGGTAGTGAGAAAAGATATGAAGATGCATACATACCTTAAAAATGAAGATAATGCTTTAGATAGAATTGAATGGAGGAAAAAGATTGTGTTGCCAACCCCAAATAGTTGAGTCAAGGCTTTGATGATGTAGATTATTCTGATCCATTAGTTGTTTTAATGACCGTACAACAGTTCCTTTTTTATTGAAATCTTTTTATCTAGAATTTTATGATACTCAAAGATTCACTTGGGTTTATTCCTCTTATTTTAGTCCATAACTCATCTTTTTCTTAGCAAAAAGGGGGTTGTGTTGTTTGTTTGGTGGTATATCATCTCTTGTATCTCGTTGTTTCCTCTCTTGCCTGCTGATGAGATGTGTTGCATGGACTCTTCAAACAAGCCGGTGAGCTGCGTGTCCCTACTTGCGGACACGGATTCGTACACCGACTCACCCGGGATTCTGTTTTTTTTTTAAACTGAAGTTTTTTAAAGAAAATAAATATTAAGTATAATAGGGAAATTTGGGGTTTGAACTCTGTGGGAGAGAGAGAATTAAGATTTTGTAAAAATCCTAATAAAATCTACCAAGAAAATCCCGATATTTCGCCAAGGACTCATCGTTATAAAATAAAAATAAATTAATAATTAAATATCCAGTCGAGTCCCTGAATCCTATTTTTTAGGGTTTGCCGAGTCCTACACCTCGTATCCATGTCGAACTCCGACACACGTGTCCGTGTCCATGCAACACAGCTGGTGAGTTATCACTGCCATAGCACTTATTTACTTAATATTACCATTTTGGATCTATCAGTCATTCTCCCATATAAGGAGCATCATTCTGGTTTATCATGCTATACTAGTTTTTGTTGGAGTTTATGTAATACACCCACGTGGGCGTCTCATCATTCTGGTTTATCATGCTATACTAGTTTTTGTTGGAGTTTATTTAATACACCCACGTGGGAGTCTCAAGTGGGCTGCGTCCCACTTCCCACGTGGGGCTCTTTTTGGGTTTTCACTATTCACGTGAATAGTGTCAAGTGAATAGCGTTACTCTTTTGTAGGGTTTCTCCCCATCATATATATATATATATATAGTGCGTGAGAGAGAATGAATTAACAATTCATTCTCTCCTCTTCCCACAACTCTCTCTAACCCTAATCTCCTCCACCTTCTGCCTCCATTACACTTTTTCCCTCTTCTCTCTACAACATTCATCTACTAGTTACAACCTTATTTACAACATGGTATCAGAGCATGGTAGCTTTAGGGCATGTGTCTTTGTCCCCTAAAGACTCCATTCCAATCTAAGACGATTATGTGAGCATCCGGAGTCGAGGAGAACTTTTGAGGAAATCGCAGAGATCATTCCTGCGCTATCCGGGGATTAATCCTGAGGCAAAACACCAGAGGCTCTTATTTCCTTGTTAGTTTTTTCCCTCAGCCGCATCAGAGATCCAGTTTGTCTTCTTCTCAAGCTTCTCCAGCGTTTTTTCGGCCAACACATTTTTCGAGGATTTTTGGGTTTTATTTTCTTGAGATCTGCACCACGGTAGGGTTTTCTACCCTAGCCGCACCCTCCAGTATTCACCTAGGGAGTGTTAGAAAGTCGCCTTGCATTTTTCCGACTGTCGGATCATCAGTTTCCAAAAATCAGCCCGATTTTCAGATATTTGGGTTTTTGAATTTTGTGAGATTAGTGCAACAGCAGGCCCCTCTGACCTTGCTGCTCTCTTCAGTACTGCTCGTGGAACAGTTCGAAACTTGGTTCGACGAATTCTGACCGTTGGAACCCTAGTTTCCAAAAATCACCCAAATCCCCCGACTATTTTTTGGGTTTTGATTTTCTTCCAAAATCAGACCTCTTTGGGCCCTCCTGTCTTAGACGCACCACTCTCTGGGCCCTTCTGATGTTTGGGGCCCCGCGCCCGTGACTTCTTTCTTTGGATATCGGTACTTTGTCACCTTTGTAGATGACTTTAGTGGTTGTACCTGGGTGTACCTTATGCGAACCAAAGATGCTGAGTTCTCCATTTTCTAAGAGGTCCATAAGATTGTTACCACTCAGTTCCATACCACTCTTAAGATTCTTCGCTCTGACAATGGGGGGGAATACCTCGATAGGAGTTTGAAATCCTACTTTGCATCTCATGGCATTGTTCATCAGACCTTGTGCTATTTCACACCTCAACAAAATGGGACTACTGAGAGAAAAAATCGTCACCTTCTTGAAGTTGAGCGTGCTCTCCGGTTAGGTATGCAGGTTCCTAAACACTATTGGTCTGAGTCTGTCTTACTTGCTGCTTACCTCATCAATCGAATGCCTTCTCGGGTTTTCAGATTTCGGACTCCCCTACTCGCTTGGTTCCTGACTGCCTGACTTTCGTTGTTCCTCTAAAGGTCTTTGGGTGTGTTTGTTATGTCCATATTCATCGTTCTTCGATGGACAAGTTAGATCCGCGGGCCTTGAAGTGCATATTCTTGGGGTACCCCTCTAATAAAAAATGGTACAAATGTTATCATCCTGCTACCCGTCGTTGCTTCATCTTTATGGATGTTACCTTCGCTGAGTCCATCCCCTTCTTTGGTATGCAGATCTCTCTTCAGGGGGAGCATGATGTTGCAAAAGAGAGTGCCCCAGTCCTCTGCCTGTCTCTATTCCTATGCCGGGACCTCAGTCTAGTGACAAGGACCTTTCCACTACTGCAGCTGATGTGCGTGTACATGTCAGAACCAAGAAGAAAGGACAAGCCACTGTCCTTGCGCCTACATCTGCAAGTCTCCCCTCGGATCCAGTTCCAGGTATTGCTTCTGTCCCTGCCTCAGTTCATATTTCTGTGCTTGAGCCACATGCATCTCCTACTTCTGATGATCATATGAGCACTGATATTGACCTCCCTATTGCACTTCGGAAGGGTGTACGTACTTGTACGGAACACCCGATCTCACATTTTGTCTCGTATCAGTCTATGTCTCCGTCATATCAGAATTTTGTCAGTATTACCTCCTCTGTTTCTTTGCCTTCCAGTGTTGCAGATGCACTTAGTCACCCAAAGTGGAAAGAAGCTATGATGGATGAAATGCAGGCTCTTGAGAAGAACAAAACATGGGAACTTGTTCAACTACTTAGAGGAAAGAAACCTGTGGGGTGCAAATGGGTCTTTACAGTGAAACATAAAGCTGATGGGTCAGTCCTTGCCATGAGATGCAAGGCACGACTCGTAGCCAAGGGATTCACTCAGACATATGGGATAGACTATCAAGAGACTTTTGTACCTGTGGCTAAGATGAACTCAGTCAGAGTTCTTCTATCCTTAGCTGCCAACCTGTCCTGGCCATTGCATCAACTACTTGTGAAGAATGCCTTTCTGCATGGAGATCCGACAGAAGAGGTGTACATGAAACTACCACCTGGGTTGACACTTGCTGGAAGTGACAACAAGGTGTGCAAGTTAAGGAAAACCCTGTACGGGCTAAAGGAGTCTCCAAGGGCATGGTTCGAGCGGTTTAGTAGTGCGATCAGACGAGTGGGCTACAAGCAGAGTCAGGCCGATCACACGTTGTTTGTGAAGCTCAGCAGACTAGTACCACGGCACTGATCTTCTATGTTGATGACATTGTTGTCACTGTGAATGATCCTAAGGAGATAAAGGAGCTGAAGACCTTCTTGTCTTCAGAGTTTGAGAGAAAGGATTTGGGGCCACTGAACTACTTCTTGGGAATTGAAGTTGCTCAGTCTCAGGAGGGCATCTTCATCTCTCAACAGAAGTATGTATTGGACCTTCTGGATGAGACTGGGTATTTGGGAGCTCGACCAGCAGAGACTCCAATTGATCAGAACCATCGGCTGATTTTCTGACGAGGGTGACACCCTTGAGGATGTCGCTATGTTTCAACGATTGGTTGGCAGGCTGATCTACTTGGCACACACCCGTCCGGATATTGCTTACGCTGTTAGTGTTATCAGTCAGTTTATGCATGCACCACGATCATCACATCTTCAGGCAGTTCACCGAGTTCTTCGGTACCTCAAGGGCTCTTTAGGTCGTGGAATACTGTTCGGGCGACATGGACACTTTAGAGTGGAAGCATATACTGACGCAAATTGGGCAGGTTAAGTTACTGATCATCGGTCTACGTCAGGATACTGTACTCTTGTTGGAGGAAATCTTGTCTCTTGGCGAAGCAAGAAGCAGCCTGTTGTAGCTCGATCCAGTGCAGAGGCAGAATTTCGCTCTATGGCACATGGTGTGTGCGAACTCCTTTGGTTGAGGACCATGCTTGAGGAACTGGGACTCCAGGTGACAGAGCCGATGAGCCTCTACTATGACAACAAAGCCGCCATCAACATTGCTCACAACCCAATCCAGCATGATAGGACCGAGCATATTGAAGTTGATCGTCACTTCATCAAATAGAAACTTCAACAAGGATTGATTTGTACTCCGTATGTGAGAACACAGGAGCAGGTTGCCGACATACTCACAAAGGGGGTGAACAAGTCTATTCTTCATACCTTGACTGGCAAGCTGGGCATGTTGGATATCTTCGCACCAGCTTGAGGGGGAGTGTTGGAGTTTATGTAATACACCCACGTGGGTGTCTCAAGTGGGCTGCGTCCCACTTCCCACGTGGGGCTTTTTTTGTGTTTTCACAATTCATTCTCCTCTTCCCACAACTTCTCTCTCTAACCTTAATCTCCTTCTCCACCTTCCGCCTCCATTACACTTTTTCCCTCTTCTCTCTACAACCTTCATCTACTAGTTATAACCTTATTTTCAACGGTTTTGTCCATGCAGTGTGGTCCTTATTTGTTGAACTAAACTTTTCTTTTGATTGGTAATAAATGAAAACTATGGTAAAAGAGAAAGATGCGAAAATTAGGGGATTTCATTCCTAATATGCATCTTCAGACTGAACCTTTGAATGTGTTTATCGTTTACTGATTCCAATATTTGAATTTAACCACACCGTTGTTCTGATTGACTTGTTTTCATAATTCGGTGACAACTTTATATATATCAAGTGCTTATTTGGAAATGTAGGTGTTTAAGCCATCTGCCTGCAGCTGTTGGAAAAGATCCTGCCCATTTTGACCTCTCTTTGGCAAGGAGATTATCTGCGAATGGACAAGCTGCTGGTGATTGGCTAGTATTGCACATACAAGAGCTTATCGCACTTGCTTATCAGGTCAAAACAAATTGATGCGCATGATTTTACTTTTGTTCCGTCTTATAATTCATAAGCTCTAAACTTTTTTTATGATCTTTATGGATATTGACACATTTTTTTAATGTCATAGATAAGCACAATCCAGTTTGAGAACATGCAGCCAATTGGTGTGGGACTTTTAAGTACCATTATGGACAAGGTACAACTCTGCAATCTTGTAGACAGTTCTGTAATCATTATGGTTTCATACAAAACATAATGCTTACAACGCGGAACCATTCTTGTAGTTGTTGCAACCATCTACAAAATCAGCTCCTGTGTTCGGTGCAATGATTTAATCTCAGTGTGATGTTAACTGGTAATTAATTTTTTGACTCTTAATTGAAGAAATTTTTATTAATAAGGGGTAAAAGAGGAAGATGTTGAAAGCTTGATATATAGATCATTTGTCTAGAAACACCTTCTTTGGCCAATGATTTGACAACCTTATTGGCACTCCCAAGGAAAGGAAGTGTAAATTGTTAAAACTTCTACTAATAGGTCTGCTATGCCCAAGACTATATTTAATCTGTAACTTAATAGGTCAGAAAGTGATTTTCCAATTAAGCACAAATTTCTGAATTTTGGAAGTCAGTCAACAAAGATGGCTTTCAAATGGTATGACTCTTTCTAAAATTTGAAAGTTGATAATTTTTCTTATATGAAAAAAAATCTAAAACATCAAAGACCGGCAAAAATATCTCAAATCCAAATGTATTTCGGTCACATCAAGAAATATTATTTTTTGCACTCACTGGCTTTCTAGACTTTTGGCCAAATTTTCACAGTGCAATGACTATTAAAGTTTTATATCAAACTATTACTAAAAATAACTTTATATTTTGGGGTCCTTGCATCACCTGTAATTTTTCACCGAACCTTTTTTGTTCAAGATTGAAACTTTAAAATAGATGATAAGTGTTTTATACCCTTTTTATTTATGTTTCCTTTGTTTTGGGAGGTTCCTAAGGGTTTTTGTTTGGTTACAGACAGAGATTTGGAATTAGGAATAGAATTCTAGAACGTGATTTTTATAAATTTAGATTCTAAGAACTGAATTTCTTGTGTTTGATTGCACCATGGAATTTGCTTAGAATTCCCAATGAATTCCAATTTAGCTGTTTGGATATCTCATGGAATTAATTTTTTTTTATTCCATGGGTTTCCGGGCCTCTTAGAGCACCCGACTATTCCCACGTCACACGTATGTTACCCCTTCCACACGTGCCAAGTCTACTGGGAAATATCCCAGGGGGTGGCCCCAGAGGGATTCGAACTCAGGACCTCAATTGACACAAAGCGAGATCCGAACTAATATTTGAAATAGTAACTTATATATAAGAGAAATGTTGTTGGACACCTACCACATAATGAATATGGACAAAAGCCAAAAGGTCATCTCATTGTGTACGTCATAAACATGAGGAAAATGATCACCTAATTTAACTCTAAATAGGCCAAATTTGAAGACTTATGATATTATATATAAATGACCTATATGATGAAAATATAATACGTAAAAAAACCATAGTAGTATTTAATATGATAATGGAATAGCAGGGTTTTGATATAAGTTGCAAAGAATATAAGAGACATGGGGTCATCTTCTTGATAAAGAGAGATGTTTCCACAAAATATAAATTTTATTATAATTGTTTCATATATGTATACGCAAATGGGTAGATCTGTGTCATTCATGCTACTGATCTTGTTAGTATCATGATTTGAATTTTGTGCTCTTTCTTGTTTTTTTTTTTTTTTTACTTTTGATAAAAATAAGAATATACATAAAATAATTTTTTTCATACATACCTTATGCAAATTTACTTTATACTCTAATCTAGCGCACAACTGCTTGATTTGCTGCTGTAAATTTTCTGTCTCCTTTAGTAGCCACGTTCTCCTTTCCTACTTTAGGTTTCTCTCTCGTATTCTCCATATTCTGATCCCTAATGTTCTCACTTCTCACCCTAGGCCATCGATCCGCAAACTCACAGATTTGAAAAATAGGCTTTGATACCACTTGAAGCAATCAAAACAAGAGTAAAACCCAAGGCTGATCAACCACACCCTGATTAACAATACATGTGAACAGTACTTTGTGAAATAGTAACCTGTGAACAGTATCAGGCTGTAAAAGCAATGTTGAGCAATAGAGAGACGTATAATTAGAAGAAGAAAAGAAGGGTTAAGAACACGGAGCAAAGCCAATTAGGGTTGCCTAACCACACAAAGGGATATGACTCTCTCCATTCAATAATTCTATAAAAAATAACATAAGACTATCTTAGGGTTGGTCACCCACCCCTATATATGGATCTTGACAATAACAACTGGTGAAAAGACTCTTATACCACTACCAAGTAATTCTAATCCAACTATGACTTTAAATTAGAAACTATATGCAAATAATAAACATACTAAACATAAAATTGAAATTAATAAAAACTATATAATAATGTCCACCAGGCTTGGCCGACTCCTCCATTTGGATTTCATCGGTAAAAGTCAACACTTGACTTTGACCAGAAACCTAATCAGCAAACTTCAAAAACCAGTCTTTAAACGGTTGATTGATGGAGCCCTTCCTGTTCTCCGATCGACTTCAAATTTTGAACACTAATAGTAGACCCCCTAGAACTACTTTGTATCCAAAAAGTCAGATCAATCCGACGGTTGGATGACATGATATAAGCTACTATCCAGACCCCAGTTTTTGTGACTCCACTTAAATTTTGGTGGATTTCTTTTGAGAAAATGTCAGTTTGTTTTATTTGGAGTATGTGTTCTGTTATTCTTCTGTCAATGTCATGCCGTGGTTCCTTTTACTTATTCGACACTATGATTTTACACAATTCTCGATTCCTATATCTCTCTTGGTTTCACTTTCAGTTTGAAAAGATACCAGACCCAGAGCTTCCAGAACACTTTCTCATGGAACAGTATCAGGTTTGTTTAAATATTTGTCTTTTCTTTCAAAATGTTTGCATCACGCTAAAGATTCATATCTTTTAGTAGCATACTATAATTTTAAGGTCCATGACAATTAATTCGTGAAAGGGTGATGCTAAAGGGAACATAAAACATAGTCCTTTACTTTTACATGTAGAGTACTCTATACTCTAGGGATAAGTATCAATTATTCAACTGGTGCAATGAATTCAGGCCCAACTTGTTTCTGCTGTTCGAACAGCCTTAGACGCATCCTCTGGTCCTCTACTTTTGGAAGCAGGCCTTCACCTTGCTACGAAGGTTCAGAATACAGACATTTATCAGTTTCTTGTTTCTAAGTTTGCCCAGTGGATGATATATATAAAATTGGATTAGATGATGTTTGAAAATTTCAGATTTTAACGAGCAGCATTGCTAGTGGGGATCAAGTTGCAGTGAAGCGCATATTTTCTTTGATTTCACGCCCACTGAATGACTTCAAGGACCTGTACTATCCATCCTTTGCTGAATGGGTTGCATGCAAGGTACACCCTCTATTGTTTGTACTTGAAAGAAGCTTCAGATTTCAGATTCAGGGTTTCTGTTTGCTGTAATAAGCCATCTAGTTATGCAGCATTTTTTTAGACAAGGCTTTTACTGAAGCTGTATGATTTTTGTTAGATCAAAATAAGACTTCTAGCTGCCCATGCCTCTGTCAAATGTTATACATATGCATTCTTGAGGAGGCAACATAGCAAGGTTCCGGATGAGTATCTAGCATTGCTACCACAGTTTTCAAATAGTTCAAGCATTCTAGGGAAGTACTGGATATGGATTCTGAAGGACTACAGTTATATTTGCTTCCGATTGCAATCTAACAGTAATGTAAGTATAATATTCTAGAAATCTGTTGACTAAATTTAATGTTCAAGAAACTATAGGTATTGACTATCCTATTGTGGTGATTTCTTACCATTTACAGTATAAAGCATTTCTCGATGGAATTCAATCACCGCTGGTTTCTTCAAAGTTGCAGCCATGTCTAGAAGAGACCTGGCCTGTAATTCTGCAAGCAGTTACACTGGATGCGGTTCCTGTGAAGCTTGAAATGGATGAATCTTCCAAAGCAACTAATGAAGATTCAGCAAGAAGTACCTTAATATCTGGATACAGAATGGTCAAACTGGAGTCCAAAGAATTTCGTTTTCTTTGGGGATTTGCACTACTTGTTCTATTTCAGGGACAGCATCCAGTCACGAGTAAACAAATAATACCATTTCTTGGTTCTACGAATGCTAAATTCTATGCGGATTCAATGCTTGATGAAACAAATCTTCTGGGTTCGAAGTGTTATGAAATTGCATTGGTGTTGTTTCAATCTCTCTCAACAGAAAGATTTTTTAGCTTGGGATTTCTTACCTTGGACATTTGCAGAGAATTGCTTCAGGTTGTAGTTTACCTCCATCTCTTTCCTCTATTGCTTTGGTGAAGATTTATTTATTTGTACTTTATTTATTATTAACTTTTTATTAGAATTTTTTTTTTTTGAACGGGTGAGGTCTTCTAAAAAATACAATTTCAAATTTTTATCATCAATTCATGTTAGTTGAACTTGGGATATGTCCACCCATTCAAATGCAATTGCGAAGAGCATACACCTGGACACAAAAGTGAGACATATGGAGCGCCTAATTGTAACATCCATTTGGTTGGCATGAGCTTATTAGGTCATGTGATTGTCAGAGTGTTGTTCCATATCTATATCTGCCACTTCAAATATTATCTTAACTAAAAATTAAAATTAGAAGGAAAAATAAGACCTGCAGGTCATGGGTCCATGTGGTTATGACCTCTTCTGGTAGTGAGGCAGCTGTTTATTTATCTTTTATGCACTTGCTTGACATGATTATGGACATTTAAATGTGCAAGTCTCTTAAATACCTATTACACTCCAACATTGTTGATCTTTTTCTCTTACTCAGAAAGGTTTTTTGCTGTCTTGTAACGAGTTATGAGTATGTTTTCATGCTTTTTTTTATCATTTTTTTTTTAGTAATCTTTTTTATATGTGCCTTTTAGGATTTTTTCTTACTCAGAATGGTTTCATGCTTGTAAAATTTCAGGAATTTATGCAAGTCATTGGATATTGTTACTCAGGAATTTAACACTTTACATGTATTTTTTGCTGTATTGTAATCTTTTTATTACATGTTTTCCATCAGTATGTACCAACTCTTATCTTTTTTGCTTGTTTTATCATTTCCTAAAATATTGATGTTGCTTCTTATGTTTTACTATGACTTCCGTGAATTCCTGAAATTTTACAGTATTTCCACATTGGTGTAAATAGTAATATTCCATGAAATTTATTCATTTCCTAGTTGATTGAACTATACTCCGAAGAAGAAATTGAAAACCTTACTCATAATCATCCTTTAATTTAGCATATCTATTATTGTTACCATCATGGACGTTATACGTATGCCTTTGATGCAGCCCAACTAGACATCAAGGTATTAATGAAGAAAAGTACCAGAGGATAGAGAAGAGTTGAAGAATCAAGGATTCCTAGTAAGAAATACATAGGTTCTGGCTATCTTTGGGAGAAAATAAAATTCTGTTTCTATCAAAATTCTAAGCTGAACATCCATACACTAGTTATATATAGTCTCTACAGCAACCCTATTAGAAATATAAGTCTCAACCCTAAAAGCACCTACTTACTTTGGTTTGGACCAACATAATTCATAGTAAAAAGACTTAATTGCCGCTAGAATCTTTTTTTTTTATAAGTAAAAGCTTTATTAAGGGCCGAAGCCCAAAAGAAACAAGCATCCTAAGCTAGAGAGGTCGAGATGACCTACTCTAGACAAGGCCAAAACAAGCAAAGATACAAAAGAAACCCAATTAACTGCCATCCCGAGCACATATAAGATCCCAACGGAAGACATAAGTCTTCAAAGAACAAGCCCCTGCACTCCGGAAACGCCTTTGACCACATGTACATCAGCCCCTTAATGCTAAGAATAATGGAATACAAATCTGCTTGCTTGTGTTCAAAGACTCTGATTTCTCTCCTTCCAAATACCCCAAATAATTGCTGGAGGGAGCATTCTCCAAAAACATTCCCTTTGTCTAAAAAAGCTTTGGTTCTCCAACTGCGAAAGAGGGCCATAACAGAAGCCGACATAACCCAACTCATCCCAAAATCTAACAAAAAGGAGCTCCAAATCTTCGTAGCCATCTCACAATGCAAAAGGAGATGATCCACCGATTCCCCACTGGTTCTGCACATCTAGCAGTAGTCCACCATGGTAAACCCTCTAGATATCAGGTGATTTATAGTAAGAATCTTATCTAGAGAAGCTTCTCAAGCGAACGAAGCTACTTTAGAGAAGCTTCCCATAGCTAGTCTCCTCCCAAAACTTTCTACCACCGGCTCCCAAAGTGCCTTAGATTTGTAAGCTGTCCCAAGGGGAAGACCCAAGTATGTGGACGGGAATTTGTCTACACGGCAGTTTAGGACTCTAGCCAGCCCCGCAATATTCTCCGCCTCTCCCATACCGTACAATCTACTCTTGGAAAGATTCACCTTAAGACCCGAAACCGCTTCAACACCCAAGGAGGCCTTTGAGAAATCTCAATTGGTATATGTACGGATCAAGGAAAATGAGAGTGTCGTTAGCGAACTGGAGGTGGGAAATGTTAGGAACCCCAGAAGCTACTCCAAACCCCTCCAGCTCTCCTAAAGATACTGCTTTAGAAATCATTCTTCCAAAGACCACCGTCATTATAAATGAAAACAGAGATAGAGGATCACCTTGATGGAGACCACTTGAGCTCCTAAAATATCCCGCTGGAGAGCCATTGACAAGAATAGATAATGAAGCCAATGAGATGCACCTTCATATCCATTTTCTCCATTTTATCCGGAATCCCAATCTACCAAGCAAATAATCCAGAAATCCCCACCTGATGTGGTCGTAGGTCTTCTCCATATCGATTTTGCAAACAATCTCAGGCTTCCCCGACTTAATTCTCGAATCAATACATTCATTAGCTATGAGGACCCCGTCGAGTATTTGCTGACCTCTCACAAAAGCTCATTGATTCAGCGATATCACCGAAGACAATACCTCTCAAAGTCTCATAGTAAGCACCTTAGTTGTAATTTTATAAGCACTGCCCACCAAACTAATGGGCCTGTAATCCGATATATCCTCGGCTCCTTTAATCTTCAGAATCATGGCAATAAAAGTGTTGTTAGAAGAGAAATCCAAGAAGCCCTCCTCCTGAAATTCCACCACCACCTTCATATAATCTACACCAATGATCTCCCAACAGTGCTTGTAAAAGGCTCGAGACCTGGAGCCTTATCGTTAGCTAAGACAGAAAGAACATTCACCACCTCTTCCTAATAGGTCTCTCCGACCTCTCCCTGTCTTCCTCACTTATCTGATCAAACTGAAGTCCCTCCAAAGAGGGCCTGAAAGAAGCCGACTCAGTGTACATATCTGAGTAGAACTTGACCACCCCCTAATGCTATCTTCATCCTCCATCAAGTCTCCCCTAATTTTAAGCCGAAATTCATAGTTTCTCCTTTTATTAGCGTTAGCCACCTTATGGAATGCCTTCAAATCAACTCTCTCCGTCTGCTCTTCCCAAGAGAGGCTAATCTTTTCCTCCTTGTCAATCAAGGCGATCTTCTTTAGCACCAAGCCCTTCTTATGATCAATACGGTCGGATACCTCCCGGTTTCAAATCTTGATCTTACCGTTGAGTGCTTTGAGTTTGAATCTAAAATACACCCTCGCCTTCCCAATAAAAGAGAGATTTCTACCACTCCAACTTTTCCTTAAATTGAAGGCTGCTCAACCACATAATTTCAAAACGAAAAGGGGATGGTCTAGATCTGAAACCCCCACAACCGAACATCAAGGGGGTGTGATCCGAACCCGGTCTAGGCATCGCAACCAAAGAAACGTCCTGAAAGTGAGCTAACCAACTGGGGGACATTAAGAACCTGTCCAACCTATATAAGGTGGGATTAGCTTGGTTATTTGACCAAGTGAATTTTGCTCCTCCCATAGGAAGATCCATAAGAACATTCCTATTGATGAAATCTCCAAGTCCCTCATACTCTTGGTCATCCTCCCTCCTACATTCTTCTCATATGGGAAATAGAATACAAAAATGATCCTACTTAAACTTGTCTAAATATCCCAAATACCTCAAGGTATCTAAACCACCTAAAATCTGTCACTATTCATGTCATTGTACTTGAGACTAAATCATGCGGGAGCATTCTACTACGATAGTCCGCGTTGTACCGGATCAATGAAGAGAGACATAGCATATCTCGCTTTTACTATTTATAGTAAATTTCTTTTTTACTAGTTATAGTAAATTCGGGAAATTACTTTTTATAATAAATTTTGATTTTATGGTTTTTTAGATGTGTGGATCCCACGAAGATTTGTTTTAATTTAATTAGGATTTTCAATTAAAATTAGATTTTGTTTCCAATTAGGATTTTGCTATTGATTAAATTAGTACTTGATTTGTATTAGGACTTTCTTATTTCAGTTTGTTAAAATTAGGAAAGTTAGGTCAAGGAGTTTTATAAATAGGATGTAGTCCTTCGAGTTTAGAAGATAATGAATAATGAATTATGAATGAGTATTGGAGATGATTTACATGCTTTTGTGCGTGATTTCCCCTTGGATGGGTTTGGTGTGAGGCCAAGGGAGCGATTCCCACCATTAATCTTTCTATCTCCCTCTATATGTCTCTTTCTACCTCTCCCTCTCTCTACCACCCTCTCTCTAGAAATCGCAGAATGAGCCATTGTTCTGCGTCAATTTTGGTATCAAAGCAAGTTTGAAATTCCTGATTGTGTTTCGGAAAGACGTCTCAGATTAGTTCGTTGGCAGCTGAGTTAGCTAAACTAATCGACCAGGTAAAACATATGGATCGCAGATTGAGGCGACGATCGATATTCATGAGAAGGCCTTCGAGGACTTCAATAAGAAGATCTCCGCCAGAGTTCCAATCCGCAAACACAATCATCGTAGATCATTGCCGTTGCCACCACCAGCTTTCCACTTCTTTCCGATGAGTTATTTGGAAGGTGTTGATTACAAAAGAAGTGCTAAAACCAAACACGAAGAGGTTTTCGCAGCCATGGTTTCCTCCAATGGACCTCCAACACTAATAGCTTCAGAAATCCTAGCAAGGGAACCAGAAACCCTAGACTCGAAGGTCAAAGAAACCCTGGCCTCGACTGAAGCTCTACCAGAGACTGATAATCAAGTCACAAAGGAAGGTTCAGTTTCATATGAAAAGATTGCGGAGAGTGACTTCGTTTGCAGTTCCGTGCGTGATGCACATGATACTAACAATCCAGCTTCACGTGTAAAAGTTGAGCAGGAAGCTATTGTAGAATCACCACCATGCCCACCTTTGGAAATGGATGGAGATCAAATAGTTACTGGTTTTGCGGACAAAAATCTGAAGATTTGGGGTTTGGATTTTACTGACTGTCACAAATCCATTTTTCATCATGCCAACAGTTTTATGGCAGTGCAATTTGTGCGCAATGCCCGTAAATGTTTGTTGTGGGGAAATACCGCGTTGTAAAATATTGGGATGCTGATTTTGAGTTGCTTTTAACTCTTGAGGGGCATCATGCTGAAGTTTGGTGTCTCTCAATTAGCAATCGTGATGACTTTATCATCATGGGATCTCATGACCGATCCATACGTCGTTGGGATCTTACTGAAGAAACCCTTTTCATTGAGGAAGGGAAAGAAAAATGGTTGGATGAGATGAGGAAATAGAATCGGAAGGGGAAGTTCGATTTACAGAAGGAGAAATCGAAAAGAAAAAAGAAGACGAAGTGGAAGATGAAGATGAAGACGACGATGCCGCCACCCATCGTTGTCGCCACATCCATCACGGCAAGAGATGGAGCTAGGGTTTTATTTAACCTAGTACCCCTTTTGGTGTCAAAGAAACAAAAGAAGAAAAAAAGAAGAATCAGAAGAGGAAAGAGAAGGTTACATACCTGTTTGAGGTCGAAAACAACTTTCCCTTTCCTTTCTTTGCGTATCAGGCCACCCCTTTTAATATTAATGGGCTTTGGATCTTGGTCCACAAGTCCATCCCACATAAGTGAGCCCATATATAAAATATATTTACTAGCCCTCTTCCTAAGCCCATCTTATAAGTTCTATTGGGCCTTAGTTATTAGCCCAACCCTTGTACTTAAGCCCAAGTACAGCCATAAGCCCCTAAACCCATACTCGACCCACAATCCCATCCATACACCTGACCCACTCACTCGACCCATGATCCAACCTGGTTGAGTAAACCCATGGTGTAAAAAAAACTACTTAAGTTCGTACCGGATTCACAATCCAATCCATACACCCGACCCACTCACTCGATCCATGATCCAACCCGGTTGAGTCAACCCATGATATCCCAAAAAAAAAATGAAATAAAATAAAAGGTTTATTTTTTCTGAAGCTACAGGAGCCAAAGAGGGTTCCTCCTCAGAAAAGGTAACCATGTGACGAAGAAATTAGCGAAGCGTCAACAAGTACATGGCATGTGGAGAAGGCAATCAATGAGAAGTAAGGTTCTAAACTTCGACTTCGCCTTAGACTTCGGTCAGTTAAAATTCGGAATTAATTCGTGGAAGTTCAATTCGATTTAGAGAATTTCTGTAAAAATTCGCTAACTTAGATAAGTTTAAAGATTTTTTGCCAAAATGAGTGAAACGATATTAATCTTGCTTAGGTTGCTCTAAATAGTTGTTTTTATGATATAATAACTTATAAGTGTTTTATCATGCTTGTTTTATCATATCCTTAAAAATCAATGTGTTTTACCAACGTTTTGCTAAAATTCTCCAAACTTCTCTAAGTCAACTGTTTACTTCGAATTAAATGAATTAATTCGGTGAATTAATTCGACGAATTTATGCAATTTTTGTACTAAAAAGGCTAAACTTCGAGAAATTAGCCGAATTTTTACTGTTTACTTCGAATTAATTCGGCGATTTTTGTAAATTTTTTAATACATGTACACTTTAATTCGGTCAGTCAAAATTCGGAATTAATTCGGCTAATTTCGCCGAATTTTGTCGAATTTTAAAACCATGATGAGAAGACATGCAATACACTTTGCTGAAGATCAATTTACTTGCATCTGAATTCGAGGTCAAATTCTTTTCAACCAGGAGGGTTTGATGCGGGAGCATTCTACCACGATAGTCTGCGTTGTACGGTTGTATCGGATTGGTGAAGAGAGCCACAGCATATCTCTTTTACTATTTATAGTAAATTCGAAAAATTACTATTTATAATAAATTTTGATTTTAAGGTCTTTTAGATGAGTGGATCCCACAAAGATTTGTTTTAGTTTAATTAGGATTTCAATTAAAATTAGATTTTGTTTCCAATTAGGATTTTGCTATTGATTAAATTAATAGTCGACTTGTATTAGGACTTTCTTATTTCAGTTTGATTAGAATTAGGAAAGTTAGGTCAAGGAGTTCTATAAATAGGATGTAGTCCTTCGATTTTAGAAGATAATGAATAATGAATTATGAATGAATATTGGAGATGATTTACATGCTTTTGTGCATGATTTCCCCTTGATGGGTTTGGTGTGAGGCCAAGGGAGCAATTCCCACCATTAATCCTTCTATCTCCCTCTATATGTCTCTTTCTACATCTCCCTCTCTCTACTATCCTCTCTCATTTTCCTAGAAATCGCAGAACGAGCCATTGTCCTGTGTCACCAAAATTTGGGATCCAAAATGAAAGAATCTCAACGATCTTAAATTGTGCCCTTTGGAAGTTAAATGAGATAGTGCTCATTGAAACCTAGAAATTGCTCTTGCTTTTTACCTTTGTCTTATCAGATGCTCCTTTGGCAATCCTTGATTCCTTGGCTTGGAAAGCTTATAGCTTCTGATTGCATCATCTTATGAGGAGACAATGTTGCCTTCTCTTAACTTCTAGGACATCCATTTCTTTGTTGAACTTCAAAGCTGTATCGATGTCTCCTCTCTATGTCATTGGCAGAAGAATCACCAGACAAACTCTTACCTGGGATCCAAGTAGTCCCCTTGATTGAAAAACATAATCAGTTGTAAGTGTGTATACAAGGTAAAAGTTAAGTTAGATGGCAGAGTAGAACAATGAAAAGCTCGCATTGTGTGGCTACACTCAGAATTGAGTTGTGGATTATGAAGAACATTTGCTCTGAACACAAATGATTTCCATTCAAACTCCTGTTGCTGTCGCAGCTGTTTGACATATTATAGATGGATTTCACAAATGCCTTTTTGAACAAATATTTTTGCATGAGGAAATTTACAGGAAACTTCCTCCTACCTTACTGCCAGAATCAGACCTGCTTGTTACATCGAGCTTTTCATTGTTTTGAACAAGCACAGAAGCAACGTGACTATGGTTCTAAACATTATTCTGCTTGGGTTTGAAGAAAACATGACTGCTCTATTGATGTCCATCTTGGCTCGAGGATAAGTTATTCTCGAGTTGTATGCTGATGCCATCCTATCGTGGTCGATAGTTTACTGAAATCAAATGCCAACTTCAGCACCAGTTTGAATGAATACTCTGGCAACCCTCATTATTTCTTGGGGGTTGAGGTTGCTTACTCCCAGGTGACAATGTTTTCTGTTATCAAAAATATACCTCAGATTTTACTGCTCAAGCTCAACTGACTGATGGGGCGTCGTCTGATCCGATTCTATGCAGACAATTGGTTTTGAGTTTGGCGTATTTCACTTTTAGAGGTCAGATGCTGCCATTGCATTTCACATTGGCAATCATTTTGCCGTTGCTCTTTGCATAGGTCGTATGCTGTGTTACTCTTTATTATCCATTATTTTTATAAAACATTTTCTTGTTCTATTACTCCCATCCTCTTATCTCTTCAACTGTTGACCAATTCTGATGCTTACTAGGCTGTGATACTACCAACCTTCACTACATCTTGCTTTTGTATCTTAATTTTGGTCACTCAGTCCTGCAATGGAGTAATGTACTTTTCCTTTGTTTCTTGGTCCTCATTTTTATTATTCTAATGCTTCTCTTTATTTTATTTTTTTATAAGTTAATGCTTCTCTATTTTTAATTGTAATTCTTACATTTTTTACCAGAGTTTTCCTTTTTTTTTTCTTTTTTAGTGATTTTCATAACAGTAAGGCTTACACTTATCTGCTTCGCCAGCCCTCAAATCCGTTCTCTTTTTGCTTCTTAAAACTATGATGTGGACCCATGTGCATATTTCATATATGGAAAACTTACGCATAAGACTAACTGATATTTCCATGTGCATACCACTGTGTGATATATAGCTCCATCATGTAGCATATATTGAATTTTGAGTATTGCCATGAAGATATAGATTGCAATATGTATTGGTACCAGTTATGTCCAATGTTACTCGAAGGAAATTCTTATGATAGATTGCTTTTCCATAAAAACCTTAATTTTTTATGGTGTAATAATCATATCTAATTCATGCAGGTTTTAGCGTATTCCATTCAGATGGAAGGTTCATGGAATGGTCTTGTGGTTCCTGTATTATCACAGGTAATGTGCACCAATACTTCTAAAGTAACCCTATTTCTTAATTTAGAACTAGAAGATACTTCTGCCATAGTCCTTAACCATTTCTGTTATATATATTATTCTCTGTACTTTATCTTCAAAAGCTTCCAATTCTCTTCCTTGGCTTTGCAATTACATTACATATGCATCGTTACTTATCCAGCAAAAAAGCGTACTAGAAGAATTGCATCTTAAAGGCTCAAATAGATGATGCCATATCAACAAAGTTTATTGGTTGAAATGAGTGCTTTGTAGTCAAATCTGTAGTACACTTGTACGCAACTGTGGAGTCTTGGTAGCAGTGCCTTTCTCACTAGAAGATTTGCATCTCAAAGGCTCAAAAATATGACGCCCATAACGACATGTAACTGTGATGGGTTTAGTCTTTTAAATAGCTATTTCCTGTAACTGCACCAATCTTGGTGGCATTGTCTTGTTGCGGTGAATCTTCATTGTTGGTGATTCAGAATCTACAACCCTTTTTCTATTGCCATGTTAAATTCTGTATAGCAAATTCGTATTTGCGATAAAATAGTGTCAATTTCACTTGGTACTCTCAAATACAAAATGAGAAAACTGTGAGGTTATCTCTTTCCTGGTTTGATCTGACATTCAGACTTCAAAACATAAATTGATGCGCATTACGATGACATGTTTAATTGAAATCTTTTGGTATCTACATGGAGAGGGTCTTGTGGCTTGATTACTTCTTATTTGAACAGATAGTGCAGGTTTGCCCGGAAGATTTTTTTGAAACCGAAGGTTTTGCATCCATGGCAATGGAACTTTGTGTAACCTATCTTTATAAGATATTTCAGAGGTAGTAAGTCTATCCATGAAAATAAAATTTTCTCTTAGAGTAGTCTAATTGAAGCATCCAACCCAGTAGACAATTTCTTGTATGTTGTTGTATAATCTCTGAACATTTTAACTCTTTACTATGGTTTCTTTATTTTTCAGTTCTGATGCAATTTCACAAGAACATCCAAGTTGCAAGGATTTGATTTCTGCATTATTTCTTACAGCTGAAACACTAATACACCGTTTCAACCCCCAGGTGTGTTTGATGTATTCATATACATGTGCATATAATGCTTGTTGAACCCCAACTTTTGTGTTAAAGATCTTCAAATTTGAGCAAGCTCTCATGTCTGTTTTCTTTCCATCATATTTTTCTCTCTTACGTTAATTGTTATCTACTTAATAAATTAAATTGCACATCTCAAAATGCAGATGCAATTGAAATCGATGCTGGCGTTTCTATTAACTAGTTACAACTGTCTAAGAAGAGCGTCAACTGAGTCACGCTTCTCAAAAGTTGTTGCTTTCATCCAGAGTACTGGACCTTTATTGAAGAAACATGTTGAGGGTAAGCATTTCATAGACAGGATCATAGCATTTTGAATGTTCAAGATGTCGAGTGCTTGAATTACAAATTATATATATATCTATATATATATGGGCTGGGATAAAGTTACTAATGGTTTTTGACATAAAATGACACACGGTCATGGACCACATGCTGAGGAGTAAAGGGCTGATTATTTTATGAGGGTGATCTCTTCACCATGGAGATCATCGTCACCAAAAATCAACAATTTCTAAAACTTCTAACCTTATCAAATATAGACTTAAATTTAATGGTGAAAATGGACGGCCCAAAATTTTTCTACTTGCAATCCACTTTTCATAAGGCTACAAATGTTGGAATGGACTGATTTTTTGTGAAGTTGATATCAACGTTGAGAAGAATATCATCACCAAAAATCAGCCCTTAACTCATCTGTATGTGGGCCCCATGTCCATTAGTCATTATCAAATAAATAAATTTCGGTTTCGAGGTTTATTTCGACCAGTCTAAAAATGGAAATATTTCGTGGTTCGACCAGTGTGGAAATAATACATTTTTCGTGGAAATGATGGAAATAATGCGGAAATGATGGAAATATTGTGGAAATGTTTGTGAAAAGTTTGGGAAATGATGAAACAAGCATAAAAACACACTCATAAGCTTTCAAACCATAATATACAACCATACGTAGTGTGGAAATGAATGACCATAATGGTCTATAATATGTCGCGGCAAGTACCTTTAATAACCAAGGTTTAATTTAATTATATAACTATTATTTAATTGCTAATTATAAAAAAGTCATAAAGTAATATATTAACAAATCCTTATTCACTTACATTAATTTTTTAACATTATATGTAATTTTAGAAAACCTATTTACTATTAACTTATAACCAAAGAAATAAATTTCCCGAAATTAACGAAATATTTCGCGAAATATTTCCATTTTCTAGGTTACCGACAGGAAAGAATACATACACGAAATGTTTCCATACATGTCGAAATATTTCGTGTTAACAGTAAATTTTTTTTTTTTTTTTTTGATAAGCAAAAGATTCATTAAAAGGCCGAAGCCAAGAGAAACATACCACCAGGGAGCGGAAGGTCGAGATGACCTCCACAAAACCCCGGCCCAAGAGCAAAAGAAGCCCAAAACACTTATCTATTTCCTTCCCGATTACAAATATTCTCCCATCTAAAGACAAAGTCTTCGAAGAACAGACCCCTACATTCTAACACCGCCTTAGACCACATAAATAACAGCCCCTTAATGTTTAGGAGTATCGACATAAGATCCGATTGCTTTCCTTCAAAGACCCTTTGGTTCCTTTCCTTCCAAATACCCCATATAATTGCAAGAGGGGTCATCCTCCATAACACATTCCCTCTTGTAGAGAAGGCTTTGGAATTCCAACTGAAAAGGAGGTCCGTGAGAGAGGCCGGCATGACCCAACTCATCCCAAACTCTAACAAGAATGCTCTCCAAATTCTGATAGCCATCTCACAGTGTAAAAGCAGGTGATCCACTGATTCCCCATTGGTTTTACACATCCAACAATATTGCACCAAGGTAAAACCTCTCGCCATCAAGTGATCCACTGTGAGAATCTTATCCAAAGCAGCTTCCCAAGCAAAGAAAGCTACTTTTGAAGGTGTCTTAGATTTCCACACCAGGGAGATAGGGAAATGATCTCCTTCTGTTCTTTGCAGTTCTTCATAAAAAGATTTCACCGAGAAAGAACCCCCTTTGGTCCAGGTCCAAACTCTCCTATCCTTTACCAAAGGGTTAAGCCGGACAGCCTGTAGACTCGACAACAGCCTAGCCAGAGGATCAATCTCCCAATCATTTAAGTTTCTTCTAAGGCCCAAGTTCCAGCCCCCTTCCTCCCCCTCCATCTGATAGCAATTAAGAACAGACCTCTGCTTTTTTTCTGAAATAGAGTACAACTCCGGATAGTCTTCCTTTAGGGGCCTATCACCCCGCCAAGTGTCCTCCCAGAACCGTATTCTGTCCCCTGCTCCAGCCTCAAAGCTCACCCCTTTGCCGAATTCTATCGACACCTTCAGGATCCCTCTCCACACACTACAGCCATACGGACTTCTAACTTCAAGACGGTTCCAGCCCAGAGGAGAAACTCCATATTTACCAACCATGACCATTCTCCAGAGACTTGTCGTTTCCTCCCCATATCTCCATAGCCACTTCCCCAGAAGAGCTCGATTCATGGACTTGAGGTGCTTAATGCCCAACCCACCTAAACCCTTAGGTTTACACACCTTATCCCACCTCACCAGGTGAATCTTGTGATTTTCCGAATTCCCATCCCACAAGAAATCTCGCATGATCTTTTCTAAAGAAAGGAGCACACTGTTCGGAATCAGGAACAGGGACATATAGTAGATAGGCAAGCTCGAGAGAGAACTTTTCATCAGCACCAATCTTCCCCCTTTAGATAAGTATTTGGCTTTCCAAGGGGCGAGTCTCCTTTCGAAACAATCAACTACTGGCCTCCAAAGATCCTTAGATCTATATGCTGCCCCCAAAGGGAGTCCAAGGTAAGTAGTTGGGAGTTTATCAATACGACAATTCAGAATATTCGCCAATCCTTCCAAGCCTTCAACCATTCCCGCCCCATACAATTTGCTTTTAGAAAGATTCACCCGGAGGCCCGAGACTGCCTCAAAACAGCCAAGAATACCTTCAAGGAATCTCAATTGAGCCTTCTCAGGAGCAAGAAAAATGAGAATATCATCCGCAAACTGGAGGTGAGATATGGAAGGAACCCCCGGAGCCACACCAAACCCCTCCATCTCTCCTATAGACACAGCTTGAGAGATCATTCTTCCTAAAGCCTCCGCTACCACAATGAACAGAAAGGGGGAGAGAGGGTCACCTTGGCGCAAACCTCTTGAGCTCTTAAAATAACCAGCTGGGGACCCATTCACCAAGATAGAGAAGGATGCTGACGATATGCACTTCCAAATCCACTTTCTCCATCTGGATCCAAACCCCATTCTCCCAAGGAGGTAATCTAGACAGCCCCAGCTAACATGGTCATAGGCCTTCTCCATGTCTATCTTGCAAATAATCCCCGGTTGACCCGACTTGATTCTAGAGTCGATACATTCGTTCGCAATAAGGATTCCATCAAGAATCTGACGCCCTCTCACAAAAGCTCCTTGATTCGGCGAGATCACTGAGGACAGGACCTCTCTAAATCTCAAGGCAAGGACCTTAGCAATAATTTTGTAGGCGCTTCCCACCAAACTTATGGGTCTATAATCAGAGATGTCTTCAGCCCCGGTAATTTTAGGAATCATAGCAATAAAGGTACTGTTGGATGGGAAGTCCAAGAAACCTTCTTCCTGAAATTCCACTACCATCTTCATGAAGTCTTCACCAATGATCTCCCAACAGTGTTTGTAAAAGGCTATGGTGAACCCATCCGGGCCAGGGGCCTTGTCATGGGCCAGAATGGAGAGGGCATTCATCACCTCCTCCTCTGAGATGGTTTTCTCCAATTTCTCTCTATCCATAGTGCTAATTTGATCGAATTGGAGCCCTTCCAGCAAGGGCCGATAGGGAACCGACTCAGTGTACATTTCAGAATAGTACCCCACCACTCCCTGTCTGATACTCTCTTCATCCTCCTTTGTATCTCCCTTGATACTAAGACGAGAGATATGATTCCTTCTCCTGTTGCCATTAGCCACCTTATGAAAAAACTTCGTGTTGCGGTCTCCCTCTTTGAGCCACCTCACCCTGGATTTCTGTCTCCAACTCGTTTCCTCCATCTTCACCAAGTGTTGGTACTCTCCCTTCAGATTAGTTCTTTCCAATTGCTCTTCCGTAGAGAGATTAGTATCTTCCTCCTTCCTGTCAATCAAAGCTATCTTGTCAAGAACTATTCCTTTCTTGTGATCTATGCGGCCGAACACCTCCCGGTTCCATATCTTGATACTCTCTTTCAGCGCTTTGAGCTTTCGTCTGAAAACCCCCCCCCGCTTTCCCTTCAAAGGCTGAAGCTCTCCACCATTCCCCCACCTTCTCCTTGAACCGGGGATTGCTCAACCACATGTTTTCGAACCGAAAAGGAGAAGGCCTCGATCTGAACCCCCCACACCCTAGCAGCAATGGTGAATGGTCAGACGCCGGTCTTGGGATCGCAACCAGGGAGGCATTCTGGAAGTGATCGTCCCAACTTGGGGATATAAGGAATCTGTCCAACTTACAAAGAGTGGGGCAGGTTTGATTATTAGTCCACGTGTATTTGGCTCCTCCCATAGGCAGTTCCATTAGGGCATTCCTATTGATGAAGTCCCCGAAATCCCTCATACTTTTAGTCTGTCTCCCTCCTCCATTCTTCTCGTACGGATAACGGACAACATTAAAATCACCCCCTATACACCATGGATCATCCCATAGGCCAGCAATGTCTTCTAACTCTTCCAAAAATTGAGTTCTGCCCCTACTTTCTGATGGGCCATAAACACCAGTGAGAATCCACCAAAGCTGCTCCCCCACACATTTACATCTAATGGATACCGAGAAAGCTCCAATCAGGACGTCATCCACTTCGAGACACTTCCTGTCCCAAACGATTATAATACCCCCAGAGGTCCCTACAGCTGGGAGATCTTGCCACCCAAAGTCTTCGATCCCACAAATCTCCTTGATATCCCTCATCTCCACCTTATCCAATTTGGATTCTTGGATAATGATAACCTTGGCATCCCACTTTTTGAACAAGCTCTTAGCAACTATCTTTCTTTCTCTGCTTCCCAACCCCCTAACATTCCACGTCATTATATTAAGCTTCATTTATCAACAACTTGCTTCCTCCCACTACGTCTGCTTCTATACACCGTAGTTTCTCCTGAATTGAAGGGGCACCCCAAGCGTAGAATCTCTCTAGGAACCTTGGAGGACTTATTCGGGTTTGCTGGACCACTCCTGTCTATTGAGACTTCAGCCCCAGACTTCTCCCTGAGTGGGATTTCTTCCCCTTTCCCACCTCCCGCGTCAATCTCTTCTGAACCAGCATGATACCGATCTTTAACTAACTGTGACGCCTTCTCCGGAAGACAACGCAGGCCCCTTTCCTTTTTGCTGCAACCCTTATCCTTCGGTAGCCTACTAGAATCCTTGGTAACTCCCATAATGGACAGAATCAAATCTTTAACTTCTTTTTCGTGTCCTTTGAAAGTTAGCCCCAAAGATTCCCCCAGTCTGAGAATATTTCGTCTGTACCAAGTATCCAATTCGGGTTCCAATGGAGTGATTGAAGCTATGGACCGAGAAATCCCATTGTTCCCAAACGAATTGAGTAAGAATCGTAACCCTTCCTGTGTATTTTCTTGTTCTCCCTGATAATCTGCCCTCTTGTCAAGATCTCCCTCCCTTGAAGGCCTTAGGCTATTTTCTGTCTTTGAATGCGTCGCTGACCCCATTACTAGGTCCCTTTCTATGGCTCTGACGGTACTATTGATCTCGTATTCTGGAATTTCTTTCCCCAACTTCCCCGTCCCCTTATAATGGTTAAGGACACTGCACGATCCTGTCTCCATATTCCCAAACCGCAAACTATCCCCAAACAGGATAGGCGGAAACTTGAAATGCCCAGGAGAAAATGAAGGAGGAGGATGGAAAGTGGAAATTTCCTTACCTTTGGTGCGATCTCTTCTCGTTTTGCTCTTGTTAGGGCTTGTCTTCTGTGTACCTGTTTCTACCGATGAAGGCGATGCAGGATGATCTCTGAGAAGAGAACCTAGTCTCTCCTGTGAAGAGGCTGGAGAAAGATGTTTAGGACTGGGATTTCGGTCTTTAAAGCCTGGTTCTCTCCTTCGTCCCGACGAACCCGAACTTATATGTTTTTTTCTTTTGTTCTTTCCGCACCCACCTCTCTGCACCCCCCTAATTATAATACTTTTTGATCTCCTGTCTCCTATCCTACACCGAAACTTGGTGCTCTCGTTGCTCCTCTCCTTCCACGTGTGTGGTTGGGGGTTACTCCCGCCTGACGACTCCGCTTTGCGATAGTCGGTTTGGGATTTAAAACTCAAAATCGACTTTTTCCTGCCTTCTGTCACCCTTTGTCCTTGCACAGCCACCTTTCGACTCTCGGTTGGCTGAGGGTTACTCTCCCCTACGATGCCTCCCTTAGCTAGTACAGAGCTAGCCGCAGCTGCCCTGGGGCGGAGCTCCTCCGTCCTCGCCGGAATCCTCTCTCTACTATCCTCCCGAATTTCCTTTCTATTCCTAGGGTTTCTCTCTTCGAGAGAACCCTGGTTGTTGTTTTCTTCCCACCTACTAGCCTGAGGCCAGTTATCAGACGGCGATCTGTCAAATAGAATCTCGAAGCTGATGGAGCATAGTATGTTGCCGTCCTGCACATCAATGGTTCTAGGGATATCTTTCGCATTCCCTCCTACCTTCAAACGGAGACCACTGAAATCAGTTCCTGCTGATGATGCGACATCCACATCCTTCAATCCTCCCATCCTACCGCCAATGTCTTCAAACATCTTTCTGTTCCATAGATGGAAGGGCAATCCTTGTACCAGGATCCACACCGGAGAAGATAACCAGTGCGCGGGGATGCAGTTGAACGATGGCCACCATCTGCACAAGTAGATTATATTATAGCCCACCCGAATAGAGACCAAATTGCACAAGAACTCCAAAGTCTCCCTGTCTTCCACAAACAGAATCCTTCTTTTATCGCCACAAGGAATGAGGTAGAAGAGATCTGTAGCTCCAGAAATCCACGTCAACGCCACCGCTATGTCCTCCCAATTAGATTCCTTTGCTGAGGACTCACAAACAATCGCATGACGCCATCTCTCTACTGAACAGCCGTCTGATTTAGCTACAATGGGTGTTGAAGATAGGGAAGGAGCCTGAGGGACCTTCTTCTCCAAAATCTGAGGACGCTTCTCCCTACCACCTTCTACTAGAGCATTCTTCTGGGCATTCGATCTGCCAACGTTCTTGGAAAGGATAGACGATAAGCTATCCACTACCGAAGACCATCCAGCTCCATGAACACCTTCCGGAAAACAGAAGACCAGATTCCTGTTTTTGGCAGTGAACTCAGCTAGTTGTACATATTTACCATTTCCGTTCCTCTTCATTTCAGCAATAAATGTTCTACCTTGAAACACTGACTTCCTCCATATTCGTTTCAAGGGCGGAGCAATAATGGCCTCCTTCAACAATGACACCAACCATTGACCAGACTCGATCGGAATATCTGCTTCTTCCACCCACCTTCTCCCTTCTTCCCTGATACGGATAAAGGATTTTCCCTTTTTTCCAACAAGCGAGAACCCGAAGAATTTCGCCTCAACTGTCACCTTTGCCTCCATTGTAAAACTTCCAAAGGCACTATAATTATGGTGGTCAGTAGTTCCACAAAGACTAGTATTTTCTCTTCTCTTCATACCCTTCTCCCCATCAAATCCAAATCCTCATTGTTTCAACTCGGTAGCAGAACAGGAGATGATTATCACAGCCATCTAAGCCTCACAGTTAAGCTGGACAGCATAATTAGTAGTTACAAGATTTCAGTCAGCATAATTAGTGTTAACAGTAAATTTCAGTCAATTGACGGTGTAAATATGTATTATTTTGGTCGAAATGTTTCGACATCAATAGAAACATTTCGATCGAAGGTAGGAAATGTCCCATTTGAGCACCACAAATCTCATATTTGATCATTTAACCCCTTTCCATATATATATATATATATATAGAAGACTAATCCATTATAGACCGCTATGGTTATTCATTTCCACACTACATATGGTTGTATATTATGGTTTGATAGTTTATGAGTGTTTTTAGGCTTGTTTTTATTATTTCCCATACTTTCCAAAAACATTTCTATAATATTTCCATCATTTCCGCATTATTTCCATCATTTCCACGAAAATGTATTATTTCCACACTGGTCGAAATATTTCCACGAAATATTTCCATTTCCGGGCTGGTCGAAATAAACATCGAAACCGAAATTTATTTCCTTGCTTATAACCTTTAACTTTTTATTTGAAAATAAAATTAGGGTTAATTTTTTTTGAATTTTTTTTAACCCAACCAACTTGTAGAACAGGCTAAGTTATGCAACATATAATCAATTTATGCACAATCATGAATGTTTAAGGTAAAAACCAATGAAATTGGAGTTTTTCCCAAATTCCAAATTTTCACCCTAAACGATCTTCACTCTATGCACAAATCTAGTGTAAATGTATCATAGATTCATAAATTTAATGAATTTACACCTAACCTATTTATTTGTAGCAAGAAATTTTATCCTTATGTATATTTTGAATTTGAAAAACTCCCAAACGGGATTTGATTCTTCCTCAAGATCAATCCACGAACTAAAAAATCTACAATGGATTGATCTTTTGTATAAACAAAATGTATGGAAAGGGGTTAAATGGATCAAATATGAGATTTATAGCGGTTTTGAGCTCAAATGAGATGTTTCCTACCTACGATTGAAATGTTTCCAATATTTCCATATATGACGAAACATTTTGACTGAAATAATACATATTTACACTATCAATTGATCGAAATTTACTGTTCACGCGAAATATTTCGACATGAATGGAAATATTTCGAGAAATTTGACATTATTTCAACGTAAGTATTCTTTCCTGTCAGTAACCTAGAAAATGGAAATCTTTCGCGAAATATTTCGATAATTTCGTGAAATTTATTTCCTTGGTCATTATATTAGTCACAAAACCATGAGTCAACGTATCCCAGCCCTATATATATATAAAGTGTCGAACAAGTAGGTGTAACTGTTGAGTTCTATGGTGGTGAACTCATTGGAGTCAGTTATAGTGATCCTGCTACTATGAAAAAATATGCCAAACATGCTCAATTGGGTGAAAATTTTGAATTAGATCATGCTACTTTGTAATCCGATGGTATTTTTTGTAGCAGTCCAGGGGGTAGGTTGGTTCACTTTTGGACATGCTTCATATATATATATATATATATATATATATAATGCACTATGGGGATGATCTATTACTTGACCCCTACCTCTTCTCTCACTTTGATTGTTGATAGACTGACTGCCAATAGTTAGGGTTCTTTTTTTTTCAAGATAAACATTAACTAGTTGATGTATGTCTTTGTCATGATATCACAGGTTTCCCTATTTTTTACATGTAAAAGGAAAAGGTTCCTCTTTAGTTAGCACGTGCTAATATGTTGGATATAATTTCAAGTAACGAACTCACAAAGAAGCAATATGAACTTTGTATTGCAGATGAAGCTAAACTTGGTGATGATGGTATGACCCATTTGAGGACAGTCATGGGAACTTGGAAACATGTGATAGCTAGCTTGACTGAGGACTGCATTAAGGGCATACATTTGCTGGAAAATAAGGGGACGAACATGTACAAACTATTACAAATGAAGCTCGCTTTTTGTCTTGAACAATCTTTTTCACTTGCCAAACTGGCTCATGAAACTCCACATCTTGGAGAGAGCAAAGAGAATAACCAGATCTTTTTTACTGTATACAAATATTGCACCAAATGTATCCAGATGACTCTTAACGACCCTGATATACAGGTAACTGCCTGTCAATGTTTGTAACAAATATCATGCCTTATCATATGACACTTAAGAAGCACAGAAAGATCTTTAGAAATTTTTCTTCAAACAGGTTCAAACAATTGCATTGCAAGTGATGAAAAGCATGGCGCATAGAGAACTTGGTGAAGGATCAAATGTCGAAAACCATTCTTTCTTTATGTTCTTCACTGGAGAGTTTTTCGGAGATATTTTCAACCTAGTCCAAAAGATGTTGAAGGTATTTTCTGTTTAAAGTGTTGGCAAAATCAACCTTCGTTTCAAAATGGGTCTCTGATGGAGTTGTGTTATGCTGTTGATGTCAGAAACCAATGACCAGGCAATCAGTGGCTATCACTGGTGAATGCTTGAGACTGTTAGTCCTCCTGCAGACACTCTCTATAGTAAGTGAATGTCAGAAAGGTCTTATGAATCTACTTCTAGAGGCCATAGTCATGGTTGTGTCTGCATCTGCTGATGATCATTCACAGGTAATATCAATAAGAGTTTTATCATCAAACCAGTGACTTAAAAATTCCTTGTAATCTTTTGTTTTGACATTCATCTCATTGTGTTTATTTCAGGAACTCATTGAGATTAGGAGCACTGCACTGAGGCTTGTATCTCATCTTGCTCAAATTCCTTCCTCGGCACTTAACTTAAAGGATGTTCTGTTAGCTATGCCTGTGACACGTAGGCAGCAACTTCAGGTGATCTTCTTTCTAAAGTCAAATAATGTCACACTCCCAATTCCAGTTGCAAAATTTCGAGGTGTTGGAACATGGAAGTACATTGAAATACCTTGAAACATATAAGCTTGAGTACAAAAAATACTAACAAAATGGTTTCATTTTATTAACTAAACTGTCACATGAAAAACTTTTCACATTTCCTTACTACAAAATGGGATATGAACATTTATACACCATTAACTAACATAAATCATACTAAGTACTAAAACAGACTGAAAGGGACGACGGCCCATACGAACATAAACATAAAATCTTCATGACTGCAATCGTAACATAAAGTCTTCGTCACTTGGAGAATTAAAACTTAACTTGCAAAATATCATTGTATAAGCTTGCAAAGCTTAATAACTAGCATATTCCACTAGAATTCAATTACTATAAAATATTCGATTGGAAATCTAAATGCGATTAATCAAATACATATGAGGCCCATTATAACAAAATCAATACCATATAATAGATTCATTAAATCATCGAAGATATGTTCAAATTGGACCATTGCATTGAAAGATCATTGAGAAATTTGATTCTTTGAAATTTCCTATTAATAAACAGTTGATCAAATACATTTGTAATCCTATACTAATACTTCATTAAGTCATCGAGCCATTAGACACAGTCACCAAGGATAATCCCGATCTCAACATTAAATACTGAGTTGGTGCTCTAACACACTATAACAGTTGCCTAAGATAATCCCATAGAATGCACTCAGAAGCTCAACAATTGATTGGTACCATAGGTTTAGGGTCTTTCATCCAAGGACCAGCCATGCCTCCTACTTAGCTAGTTTGTCTGCAAGCACTACAATTGAATTATGATCCTTAACATTGAAAACTATCAACTGCAGGTTTGAAGCCATTAACATTGAAAACCATTGGATTACAAAAAAAGAAAAATAAATAAAAAATAAAAAATTGAAGATCATTGAATTATACTTATATAAAGAATAAAATAAACATGAGCTAGCTCAAAGCTTATGGCTGTCCAAAAATCTTTGTAAGCAATTTAAAAAAAAGAACTTGCTAAATCTCGATAGAAATTAAGCTCATTGAAACATGCTCTAGAGATCAATAAGAAGTTAAGAACACAAATTCGAACCATAAAGAACTCGTACTAACAGCCCAAAAATTAGGATAATAAAAATCATATACATATGAGAATTATTAATGTAATAATTATACCGGGCCGAAAGCCACGGGGGGGTCACAGGCCGAAGGCACGTAATCCTTTTGGGCCTTTGGCACCATCCATACAACATCCGTACGATTTTAGTGGTGTTTCGGTCATTTTTTCCTTATTTTTTTGTTTTATATATATTAGGGGACATATAGAGAGATAATTTTGCTCCATCCAATTCTCTCTTTCTCCCTAATTCTCTTTCTCTTCTGCAAACCCTATTATCTTAACAAGAATCAAATTCAAGTTATGGTTATCTAGTATCAAGAATCATTAAAAACCCTATATATAATCAATATTTTACAAGAACATATCTAATTTGATATAAATGAACACAAAGAAGAGGAATATAAACATGATTCATAAAGTAGCTGTAATATAAATCAAATCAGAGTAATGTAAACCTGATTTCTAGAAGAATTACACCTAGTCTCTTACCTATTTAATCACTGAAGCTTGAAAGATAAAACCCTAGAAGACAAAATAGAATTCAAATAGCAAGAGAAGAGCTGGAAAACTCAAACAACGACAAAGTCCTTGAGGCTGGTATTCAAACAAAATTTTCTACGACAAAATTCATAACTCAGTATAGCAAGGTTAAGGTGAAAGAGGAAGTAAAGTAGACTCGTTAAGGAAGAGAATTCAGAACTCACGACACGCATCTGTTTATATTGGTTCACTTCTATACATAGTAATTACATGTTAAACAGTTACACAAATAAATGTCATAAAAGTTACCTTTCCATTTACATAATATATTTTTAATGTAAATAATTGATTACCCTATATTTGAATTCAATAATATTGTATCTAAAATCAAATTCCAACAAAATCAAAAAGTGATTTTCCAATTTAAGAACAAAACTCCGAATTTTGAAAGTTGGTTTCAAATGGCAAGACTTTCAAAATCTTAAAAACTGATAAGGGTGAGTCTTCTCATAACCAAGAACTTCGATCTGAGGAGGCTATCGCGTTGAAGCTTCAGTATGTTACAACTCATATGGAAAGAGCATCAATAGAGGTAAAGAAAGAGGAATTAGAAGGGTATGCAGGGGAGATCGAAGGCCATAGATCAGAGAAGAATAATAGGTTTTTGGAGAACGAAGAAGGCAATTTGTAGCAGCCTTCCAAAGAAACTCTACTTCTCGATTTGGTTGTTGTCAACTCGAGGGAGGAATCTACAGAAGAAGTTGCTTTATCAGTTGACGAGGAAGAAGTGTTCCTTCTGAACACTTCGGGTTCAAAAGGAACATCAATGATTGGGAGCTGGATAGCCTAGGCTCTCTGTTGTCTAGAGTTGGAGAAGGTCCGTTGCATGCTTCAACATTGGATAGGAGACTATGGAGATGGGACAAGAAAGGAGTCTTTTTAGTTAAGTCATTTTTTTCACATTTGACAACAAGAGGCTGCTCTTTCCAACGTTGCTTGTGTGGGGGGCTCCAGTTCTGTCCATGGTGATCTTCGTTTCGACTGCTATGCTAAATAAGATCCTGACAGTCGACCACTTGAACAGTAGGGGAATGATGCTGCCTAATAGATGCTCTATGTGCAAATCGAGTGCTGAGTCGGTCAACCATATCTTGCTTCATTATACTTTCACTTATGAGATTTGGCAGGTTTTCTTTTCTCTCTTTAGGATGGAGTACGTAGTTCCGGAACATGTGATCAACACTATCCTAGGGAGAGGGAGTGGGCAGAATAGCTTTAGTGGAAGATGGAGATATGTGTGGTGTATTCTTCCATTAGCATTGATGTTGAGCTATTTGGATAGAGAAACAACCGTTTTTTTTAAAGAGAATGAAGAAGACATTCCAAAGATGGTGTTGAGAGTCAAAGCCTTCATGTTCCTTTGGTCTTCTATCTCTCCAGAGTTTAGAGGCTGCTACTTCGAATCCTTTGTATTTAGATGGGAGGAGTTGTTAGCTGTTACTTCTCCCTCTCTAATGTAATTAGTGTTGTTGTGGGGTCCTCTTCTTGAGGTCCCTCCATGCTTGTATTTAGTGTTTTTCCCTTTCGTTAATGATACTTATCAAAAACACAAATTTCTTATATAAAAAATTTCTAAAGCACCAAAGACAGGTAAAAATATCTCAAATCCAAATCTATTTTTGGTCATATCAAGAAATATAATTTTCTGCACTCACTAGCTTTCCAGACTAAGCCAAATTTTCACAATTCACTAACTATTATAGTTTTAACCTATCAAACTATTACTAAAGTTAACTTCATATTTTGGGGTCCTTACAAATAGTAACCATTTGTACTACCATACTACATTAGTCCTATGGCTAGATTCACAAAATAAAATAAAATCGAGGTAGTTGTTTCATAAATCATAACCGGATATATGTATCAAAAGATTGTTATTTCAGAAAACAACTGTTAGCTTTATATGACATGACCAAAATCTTCAAAGAATTTTCACATAATGTCGATTGTTGAGTAGCTTTTCAAAAATCCAAAAACTTGTAGTTTAGAGTACAGCAAAGTTGGAACAGGGGTTCAAAACATCATATACTGTTTTAAAGGTATTGGTATTCAGTTACAGTATTTTATGGTATGGTACTATAATAAAAGGCATTTTTTTGGATTTTTTTTGACTTACATGCCTGGATAATGAGCCATATTAGACATGCCTCCCAAGATTTAGAAAAATTTGAGTTGCCTCCCTTTACTATTGACTTTGACCAGATTTTTCTTAAAATGACGAAATTACATTCTCTTTCTCAGAAAGTACTTCATCTTTCTTTTGAAACCGTCTCATATTTCCAACCTCGTATCTCTCTCTCTCTCCCATGTCTTCTGACCACTTATTTTCTGAATAAAAAACACTATAAAAATTCACTTCTCTAAATCACCCAATAAGGCCATCTCTCTAACTTCACAAAACCCCTCTCCAATGGGATTGTTATATTCTCTGGTCTTGTTGTTTTGTTCCAAATTTCCACCTTGCCATTCACTATATTTTAATAAAAAATATGAATCTTTGTTTCTAACGAAGCGTGTCAAACAAAATTTTCTTGATTTTGTATCTATTGATGTAGATTCTACATGTTAACAACAATCAAAGAAGAAACATGTCTATATTTTCGCAAGATTTAACCAAGCTGCTCCAAATTGGGAGAGAGAGAGAGTGAGATAGGCATTCCTCATTGTCCAAGCTGCTCCAAATTGGGAATTTCTAGTACATTGGAAACATTTTTTGTTTTGGCTTAATGGGCTGAGGGGTTTCAGGAAGAGAGATTAAATTGCTTAATTGGCTGACAGAGAGAGAGAGAGAGGCATTCCTCATTATCCAAGCTCCTCAAAATTGGGAATTTCTACTACATTGGAAACATTTTTTGTTTTTTAACATGGTCTAACGTTATCTCTCGATCGATCGAGAGAGAGAGAGGCATTAACGTTAAATGGCTTAATGGGCTGAGGGGTTTCAGGAAGAGAGAGATTAAATGGCTTAATGGGCTGAGAGAGAGAGAGGCATTCCTCACAAGCTGCTCCAAATTGGGAATTTCTACTACATTGGAAACATTTTTTGTTTTTTAACATGGTCTAACGCTTGCAATGATGTGAAGGAAATTATTAAATGGAGAGAGACCTTTTTTGTTCTGATCAGCTAATATTATGTATTTTTATCATTTATTGTGATATTCTATTTGCTTAATAAAACTTGAACTTAAACTAAGGAAAGATTCCTTCTCTCAATGTTCTTTTTCATAATTTTCAGGAATGGTTCCCTCACTAGCCAGTAGGGGCTAGTTCCAAAAGTGCTGATTCTTTTCCAATTACGGAGATAACTATTTGATCCATTGGTTGTGTTCTTTCAGGATATAATCCGCGCTTCCGTTACCCTGGATCAGAACTCAACACAGACGAAGCCCACCGCTTCTCCTCTTATCATTAAGTTACCAGTGCAAACAGGGGGCAGTACAAGGGATGATTCCCAAGTGTATGCCTCAGCATCTTCTGCAATGCAGTCTGATAAAGAGAGCATGGAGGAAGAGGATGATTGGGATTCATTTCAATCTTTTCCTGCTGTTGCTGATGCAGCTGCTGCTAATTCACAACTGGACAGGGATGCAACAGAACCTGTTTCAGTTGACAATTCTTCCATGTTGGAATGTGATTTTGATACCAATGATGATTTTCAAGAGCATTCTAGTTCCCAAACTCTCAAGGATGTTAAAAAGATCAGTGATGCACAGCATCTGGAGGATGATGGAGAGAAAGCAATGTCAGCGAGCCAAGGTGAAAGAAATGAGCTTCCAGAGCTCTATGATCCGCAATCTCATGAGGATGTCATCAAGCCATCTGGAGAGCATCGTGACAATGATTTTCAAAGGTTCTCTGATCTTCAACCTGTTGAGGAGAGGGAAGGTTTGAGCAACGAGAATTTGGTGGAAGACGGTGAACAGAGAACCGAGAGATACCAAGGTGGTGGAAATGATCATCATGTATCCTCGGATCCTCTGCCCCTTGAAAAAGCTCAAGAGTCATGTGTCGAACCACATCTGGAAAGTGGTGGAAGGGAGGCTCTGACGAGGGATCTAGATTGTGTGAATGGTCAAGAGTTTTCAGATTCTCAACCCCTTGAGAATGCAGATGGAGAGACACATGATGAACACAATCTGCAAGGTAGTGGAGTTACTGGAGAGAAATCGATAACTGAAAAGGAGTTTGATAACAAGCATCAGGAGGTTGTTGTCAGTTCTGACGCAGCAAGAAGCGAAGATGACGGTGGTAATCAAGAATTGGTCAATGAGATCAATGAACTATAGGTATCATCTTTTGATGACAAGAAAATTTGCTTCAATTCAGCTGTTAACCAAGAGGAACCTACTCTGTTGACTACTTTGCTTACTCGTATCTAAAACAAGGAAAAAAGCAGGTTCTGGAACAAAACATTTTTTCCTTTCTCGAGTAAATATCAGTCGAATCCGTTTCTGACATCAACTTCATCTGACTTTGAATTCTTTATTCATATTTATGTAGATAATTGTGTACGACGTTCAAATGTGACCCATCATCACATGTAGATAATCTTGCAGATAAATCAATGGTCGACTGAGATAACTTAATTAAATCTCTAAAAGAATGTTGTATAATGGGGCCATGATGCCATAGCTCTGGGAATATGATAATGTCGAAGCCATACACTGGCTTGACTTCGTTTGCTTCAGACTACGGTGTAATGGCCTAAAAGAAAACTGTGGCTCCCATCTGCACTTCCATGGATGCAGCACCGTTCGTCAACCATAGCGATGGGGGAGCAGGCGGCAGGCGATTGGCTCAAAACAGGATTCATGTTCCAATATTTAAACTGGGAAATTGTTCAACCGTTGGTTATGCGGAATAACGATGTCAGGAAATTTGGACTTATTAAAAGTTATGTATCAATTCATTTTCTTTCAAGATTCTAATTATCTTGTGAAATTGTTTAAACATGGTTTAGCAAACAGCCGACATAACGAAATTAATGGCCGTTATAACGGATTTGGACCTCCCCCATTACATTATGTATTGTTTTAACACTCAAAATAACGGCTGTTATTTTCCTTTATTTTTCCATTATAACAAAAATAGCGACTGTTATTTTCAGAAAACAATTGTTAAAAAAACTTCCGCTATTTCTGAAATTTTCCGTTTTCCATTATTTTCTGTTATAATTCAATTTTGAATTTTTGGCGCAGTTATATTCCGCTATTTCCATTTTTCCCCATTATTTTCTGTTTTAGTCTGTTAAACGGAAAAAACGGTAATGCCCCCAGTCCGTTATAACGGCCCCTTTTAAACCTTGGTTTAAAACACATGGATTTTAAGACGCAACACTATTTACTGGGTAGCAGCTAGGTGGAAATTACAAGGACCCTGGTATTTACAAGCATTTCAGAATTCTACTTTAATGATTCAAATGCAATAGCTAATGTAATTTTTGTATCTTATAGTCGAAATTGCATTGTGATCACTTTTGGACTCGAAATAAAAAAGCTGAAGTCAGTAGTTAACTTTTAAACCGAACAATGAGGTGATGAGGAATGAAATTGGAGCATGTTTAACCAAAGGAAGTGCATATTCGCACACCCCATTTCCTGTCGGGGCGGACTCCTAGTCGAGGCACACCCCAAAAAGAGAGATCTCTCTAAAACTTGTCTGACGGGTGACTATCACTGACCGCCTACAATATGAACCACGGGGGACATTTTTAGAGGACACTAACCGAATGGATGTTTGGCCAATCCCTAGGTGGACCTGCAACCCAAAAATCAGCCTGATTAGTTATACAAAATGTTTTTGAATAATAGGGGGGATTACTAAATTGCCCATTTTTTAACAAGGAGAATATCTCCTGGATCCTCTCAAATATCATCTAGACTTCTTTAGCATGAAAATGTTTTAAAATCCTTAGTTATCTTGGTAACTTTAAAAAAAAATAAATAGAACAATTAATGATCAATATATACACTTTAAGAAACTATCAATTACCCACAATATCTCTTTTATCGCGTTAAGAAACTTGGTGTAGAGAATTTATAACTATGGAAACTTTTTCAGATAAGATTAACAATTAATTTGTTAAGGAAAGATGAAAAATAGAATAAAGCCCAAAATTACTAAAAATATGAGGGAACATCCAAAAGAGAAACCATTGAAGTCTAATAGAACTCCAAGAAGCCAAAAATGGAACACCCAACAATCTCTAATTTCTTCTCAAAAGCCTTCTCCTCCATGGTTGAAGAAAGAGATACTTAAGACAAGAAAAAAGAAAAATAAGGTAAGTACCATTAATTACACCTCAAGTAATAACACTTCAAATCTTAGATTTCATATGCTATGAGTATATTTTCGTGCTTCTCCATTCCTTGTGATATGATGTTACGCTTGTGGGGGATAAAATCTGTTGACACGTGGACGTATGCGATTATGCCACGTGTCGCATGCTTCGACTGACATGTGGTTAGCCGTAAATTGGGAATTGGAAAAACTTCACTGGGGACCTCGGATAGCTCAGACTCGTCAGATCTAAATGACAAATTGACCTTGGGTACCTCGGATTGCTTGGATAACTCGGACTCGTCGGATCTAAATGACAAATTGACCTCGGGTACCTCGGATTGCTCGGATACCTCGGACTAGTCGGATCCAATGACAAATTGACCTCGGGTACCTTGGACTAGTCGGATCCAATGACAATTGAGCTCGGATACGTCGGGTACCTCGGATCCTGTTGCAATATGACCTCGGATACCTCGGGTACGTCGGATACCTCGGATCCATTTGCAACATGACCTCGGGTACCTCGGACACCTCGGGTCCAATGAATTGTAACCTCGGATCCTCGGGTGATAGTTACTGATTTTGCTATTTGATCTTAGGCACCTTATTCGGGATCCTCGGAAGTCTCGGATATGATATTCGGTAACCTCGGAGACCTCGGAATTACTTTTAGACTTGGAGAGTTATTATTGAAAGACACATGGTGAATTCTTACTGGTTCATATAAAATATCTATATAAATATCTAGCTTTGAATACTATAAATAGCAGCATTTGCTACAGTTGTGGAGGAGGATTTTTTGGAGATTGAAGCTTGATTATAAATTTTACTCAGAAGACTGACTTAAGCATCGGAGGCTCATTTGGTGGAGTTCCACCACATTGAGTTATTTGCAGGATCATTCGGCGGTCTCGGAACCTCACTTCGGACTCCTCGGAATCTGATCTCGGACACCTCGGACTCTTCGGAATCTGACTTCGGACATCTCGGAATCTGATCTCAGACAACTCGGATACCTCGGAATCTGATCTCAGACACCTCAGATACCTCGGAACCTGACCTCGGATACCTCGGAGTCTGACCTCGGATCTGTCCTGGGACCTCGGATCCAACAGCACAAAGGATATCAAGCCCGTGGAAAAAGCACGTATTTTGGGGGTGTGTGGATTTATTCCCTACATCTTTTGGCGCCGTCTGTGGGAAAACTCGAAGAAGACTTACGCGCTCTCCAGAGCTTGATTAATTCAGATGGATTCAGAATGCCTCCGCGAAGATTACCTGGGGCTTCTAAGGAAAAGGAAGTTGATGAGGACGTCAGGGCTCAGCCAGAGAATAGTGAGGCTGATGTCCCAGCCCAGACGGGTTTAGAGAGAATAGCCCAGATGCTAATGGCAGAAATGGCTGCCATGCGAGAAGACATGAAGGAGATCAGAAAAGAGAATGAAGCATTAAAATTACAAGCCTCGGAAGGCTATCAGAGAGATTCAAACAAAACTTATCACGAAGAAGCTGGAAAGAAAGAATTAGAGATCAGCTCTAACAGGAGAGAATCACATACACCCGGTCGTGAACCAGCAGAAAAGATGAAAACTCAGCCAAACCCTGATCGCTTAGTTACTGTGGAGAAACTAACTGAGATGATCAGGAAAGATAGAGAGAGAAGGCCGGAACTGGGACAAAAATCAGCAGCTGGAGCATCCAGGGAAGCCCTGAGGATGTTGAGATCTTCGCCATTTTCTGAGGGGATCCTAAGATCGGAAATCCCAAAGAAATTTGTACAGCCAAAATTTGAGATGTTCGACGGATCATCAGATCCAGTAGAACACATGCTACACTATAAACAGCTCATGGTGCTTTGGGAGTCACCAGTTTATGATGGATTAAGATGTCGATTTTTTCCTGCAAGTCTTAAAGGCCCGGCCCTAACTTGGTTTCACAACCTTGGTCCCGACTCCATACAAATCTTCGAAGATTTGGAAGATGCATTCGTACGGCACTATTATCACCAGAGAAAGTAGATGCTAAATGTAACATCTTTGCTAAGTGTTCGACAAACAGAAAATGAATCTCTACGAGATTATCTTACTCGATTCAAGAAAGAGGTTACATTAGTAGACCAGATGGATGAGAAAACTGCCGCATATGCGCTGCAGATTGGGGTCCTCGCAGGAAGTAGAGCTCATGAAACTCTGGTGATACGAAATTTCTCCCAACTAGAAGATGCTTATCTAGCTATCGAGGAACACATTCGAGTAGACGAATCAATTCGGGCCAGGAATGAGGCCCAGAAGAGTCGAGTACAAGAAGTGAAGACTTCAGCAGGAAGAAGCAGTGAGAAACGAGGAGAAAAGAGAAGCAGTACCGAATCTGCGAGAAAGGAACCGGAAGAGAAGAAGAAGCAATTCCAGAATAGGGAATATACCCCCCTGACAGCATCTCTATCTGTAATTTTGGAGAGCATTAGGGGAAGATCCTTTTACAGACCCCCCAGAAGAACATATGAAGATTGACCAGAGAGACCATATTGTGCGTATCACAAGGCACGGGACCATGCAACTGATCGATGTTATGCGTTGCAGGGATTTATCCAAGATCTAGTTGATAGAGGAAAAATACCGCAATTCGTGATCCAAACAGGGGTCAGAGAAGAGGTTGTCAAAGAACAACCAAAGAAAGCTCCATCAGATGAAGAAGGGCCACCAAAAACTATCATCCATGTGATATATGGTGGACCATCAGAAACCAACAGCGCTCATCGGGATAAAGTCCGGCGAACCATGAGCATGCAAGAAGTAATGGAAGTCTCAACCGAACCTAGACCAGTTGAGGGTTCATTGATAAAGGGGGTCGACCACAGCAGGGCAGTTTGGTTTTCTGATAAAGACCTGGAGAAGGTTTCGGCACCGCACAATGATGCCTTGGTAATTTCCTTAGCAGTTGGAAATTTCTCTGTTAAAAGAATCCTCATCGATTGCGGAAGTTCAGTGGAGATTTTGTTCAAATCTGCATTCGATAATATGGGCATTAGCTTAGCCGCTCTAGAACCTTCAAGAGCAGCTATATATGGATTCAATGGAGCTGCCTCAAAACCTTTGGGAGAAATTGTTTTACCTGTGACAGCAGGACCAATCACAGTAATGACAAGATTCTTGGTAGTAGATGCCAGATCATCGTATAACATCATCTTGGGCAGACGATGGACACATAGCATGAAAGCGGTACCATCTACTTACTATCAGACAATCAGATTCCCTACTTCTCAGGGACTGTTTGAAATACGCGGAGATCAGAGTGCAGCTCAGAAATGCCAAACAGCCATGACAAAGGGATTGTCAAACCCTAGAGAAAACCGGACGTCTGACAAATAGCAATTACAGGCGATTTCGCTCCAGGGTGAGAGTGAGAAAAGAACAAGAACCATTGAGGAAATAGAGCCAATAGAGCTCGGGTAGGAAGGAGAAAAGAAAATCACGTATGTTGGTGCTAGCTTGAGTCAAGACGAAAGAAGATTAATAGTGAAATTCTTGAAAGAAAATACTGACGTATTTGTCTGGTCAATGAAGGATATGCCAGGGATTGATCCAAGCATTGTAAGTCACCAACTGAACATAAAGCATGGGGCAGAATCAGTAAAGCAGAGATTAAGGCGCATCTCCCCAAAGGTGGCCCAGGCAGTTTCCGAAGAGGTCAACCGACTTTTTGAAGCTTGAATTATTGAAGAAATAAAATGCCCAGAATGGATCGCCAACATAGTAGCAGTCCCAAAGAAGAATGGGAAGGTTCGAGTCTGCATTGACTTCACCGATTTGAATAAAGTCTGCCCTAAAGACAGTTACATCATGCCCCGGATAGACGAACTAATTGACAGGACAGCTGGATTTGAACTTCTGTCATTTATGGATGGTTATTCAGGGTACAATCAGATTTTGATGCATGAATCGGATAAAGAAAAAACCGCATTTTATACAGACCGAGGCACATTCTACTTTAAACGGATGCCCTTTGGCCTAAAAAATGCGGGTGCTACATACCAACGCCTGGTAGAGAATATGTTCAGGGACAAACTCGGAAAAACAATGGAGGTCTATATCGATGACATGCTAGTAAAAAGCAAGATTCGAGAAGATCACTTAAGGGATTTAGAATCAACCTTTCAAGTATTGAGAAAGTATAAAATGAAGCTAAACCCCGAGAAATGCACGTTTGGAGTATCATCGGGCAAGTTCCTTGGACACCTTGTCACCAGGAGAGGTATAGAAGCCAATCCCGATCAAATCCGAGCTTTGCAAGAAATGCCATCTCCATGCAGCAAGAAACAAGTTCAGAAGTTAACTGGAATGATTGCAGCCTTGAATCGATTCATCTTTAAGTCCTCGGATCGATGTCAACCTTTATTCCAGTTACTAAAAAAGCACGCCAAATTCGAATGGAAAGATGAATGTGAGCAAGCTTTTCAGAATTTGAAAGAGTATCTCGGACAGCCTCCCATCTTATCAAAACCAGAAGCAGAAGAACCTTTGTTACTATATCTCTCAGTCTCAGAATTTGCAGTAAGTTCAGTACTAATCCAAGACAGAGACGGGGCAGAGAGGCCGGTTTACTTTCTCAGTAAAACACTATTGGATGCCGAAACTCGCTACAACAGGATTGAAAAAGCAGGCTTGGCTCTAATATTTTTGGCTCAGAGGTTAAGACCTTATTTCCAAGCCCATCCAATAATTGTTATCACAAACCTCCCTCTCAAGAACATCCTGACAAAGTTTGAAAAGTGTGGTCGTATGAAAAAATGGGCAGTAGCTTTGGGTCAATACGATATCACTTACAGACCTAGAACAGCTGAGAAGAGATTCCTCGTTTTGCCGATTATAATGTTCTATGTCAGCAGGGAGTCGGATCTGCTCCACAATTGCAGAAGCAACCGAGGCATTCTTTACGGCGCTATCGCCGAGAACAACAGATTTACCCGACTTCAGTACCGGTCGGGGCCGAAAGACATCCGAAGGTTTGGGAACAGGACCTTTATGCTGATGGACCTGTTCATGACGCCCTTCCTTCTGAGCAACTTTTCCAGCCTCATGCTGGGATCCGGAAGGCTGGCCTTGGGACTTCTCAGTTTCAGGGGCCAGAGACGCCGACTCAGAAATATCTGCACCCGGAAGGATAATAATCGGAGGTGCAGAGTTCAGAGGTGCCTCATCATTGCCGGTAGTCGAAGCGCTTTGGCTGGATTGACCAGCTTCCCTACTCTTAGTAGCAGGCTTCTTAGCGACCCGGGGCAAACCCTGCCCAGAACTCTTCCTTTTCTGACGAATGGGAGAGTCGGCTCCAACATCCGCCTGAAGTCGTCCCATATCTCAAGATCTGGTTCGATAAGATCTCCCGAGAGACTGTGCGATTTCAAGAAGAGGGTCAAAAGATGAAACTGAAGAGCTGGACTCAGAAGAAAGAGTAACCGAACTCGAATCGGACGAGATAGGAATATAATAAGAAATTGGATCAACGTCAACTACCTCGGACTCCGTGGCTTCAGAGTCGGCACGAACAGGGGTATCCGAAGATGAGACCTGAGGTTTTAACCTCTTAGCTTTTCTCTTCGATTGACGAGACTCGGCTGGATCAGTAGAGAATCCGAGAGGAAGCTTTCGAAGAAATTCTTCCTCAGGTATGGTTTGGCTTAACTCCTCGGAAGTCGGCTCGACACAAGTCCGAGAATATCCAAGAGCGTTGAGATCAACTAAACGTTGGTAGACAAGGGAAGAAAGTCGGCGCAAGTGGAAGCAGAGAGGAAGCGTATCCTCGGGAAAAGCAAAGGAACTATCTGTATTCACATCTGCAAAACAGTGAAGAAATTAGACTTGTCGAAACAAAAACAAAAAAATATATATAGTGATTTATTTTTGAAAATTACAACCCGGGTACCTTCAAAATTAAAACTTTTATACAGGAGACCTGGGGCGTCATCCTCGGATCCTCTCTCCCAATCCCTCGATAAGAACACGGGGTAGCATTGCCACGATTTATCGCAATCCTGGATCCTCTCTAGGATTGGGAGTCTTCGGGTCCGGGTTGCCAAGAAGTAGAAAGTTATATCTGAATTCTCCCCCCGCTCCTTGGGAACCTTTTTAAGGAAATGTTGTCGGCGAACATCCTTAAGGGAAGGACCTCGGCCCCATATGTCCCTGATACGTTCAAACGAACGTACCATACGCCAAAAATTGGCATTTACTTGACCCGGAGCAACTTTATAGAAATTTAGTAGCTCTCGGGCAAAGGGAGTAAGCGGAAGGGGAATACCCGAAAAAAGTTGTCCGACTGTTAAACATGTTACATTCGGATTCGGCAGCGAATGATGAGAATAGAGAAGGGAGTTGGGCACATGCTCAAGTTCAATTGACTCGGGTATATGGTACTTAGCTCGGATCTCATCTAGATCTGGACGGGGCCAAGTTTGGGTATCAGCGTGTTTTAAAATGGATTTTAATGATTCTTTTGGCATTTTTAGGAGACCAATGACATCGAAGTTACTAAAAACGAAGCTTACCTACGAGAGCTGAGAGCTCCGAGAAGTATTAAACAATGGAGCCGAGAGAACCGAGGATTGAAGCCGAGAATACCGAGGATTGAAGCCGAGAGGACCGAGAAGAGTAGCCGAATGTGCCGGGGTATGTGCAGAAAAGGGTGCCGAGAGAGCCGAGAGTGCCGAGGTTTCCGAGAAAGAGAGATTACTGAAACTGAAAATCCAAAAGATAAAATATGAGACGAGAGCAACCTATTTATACCTGCAGGGGTAATGATTACACTGACAAGAAATGGGTACGGACCAATGGAAGATCGACACGTGGCGAGCATTAAATGCTGCGTAGAGGAGCCGAAGAGACGCAGAAATATCCCACGCGTCACATTCTTGGTGGTGACACGTGTCGTCGCACGTACTGTGCACACGTGCGAGGTACACATGTCACCTCCAAGAGGGGCGATTGTGGGGGATAAAATCTGTTGACACGTAGACGTATGCGATTATGCCATGTGTCACATGCTCCGATTGACACGTGGTTAGCCGTAAACTGGGAATTGGAAAAACTTCACTGGGGACCTCGGATAGCTCAGACTCGTCGGATCTAAATGACAAATTGACCTCGGGTACCTCGGATTGCTCGGATAACTCGGACTCGTCGGATCTAAATGACAAATTGACCTCGGATTGCTCGGATACCTCGGACTAGTCGGATCCAATGACAAATTGACCTCGGGTACCTCGGACTAGTCGGATCCAATGACAATTGAGCTCGGATACGTCGGGTACCTCGGATCCTGTTGCAATATGACCTCGGATACCTCGGGTACGTCGGGTATCTCGAATCCATTTGCAACATGACCTCGGGTACCTCGGACACCTCGGGTCCAATGAATTGTAACCTCGGATCCTCGGGTGATAGTTACTGATTTTGCTATTTGATCTTAGGCACCTTATTCGGGATCCTCGGAAGTCTCGGATATGATATTCGGTAACCTCGGAGACCTCGGAATTACTTTTAGACTTGGAGAGTTATTATTGAAAGACACATGGTGAATTCTTACTGGTTCATATAAAATATCTACATAAATATCTAGCTTTGAATACTATAAATAGCAGCATTTGCTACAGTTGTGGAGGAGGATTTTTTGGAGATTGAAGCTTGATTATAAATTTTACTCAGAAGACTGACTTAAGCATCGGAGGTTCATTTGGTGGAGTTCCACCACATTGAGTTATTTGCAGGATCATTCGGCGGTCTCGGAACCTCACTTCGGACTCCTCGGAATCTGATCTCGGACACCTCGGACTCTTCGGAATCTGACTTCAGACATCTCGGAATTTGATCTCAGACAACTCGGATACCTCAGAATCTGATCTCAGACACCTCGGATACCTCGGAATCTGATCTCAGACACCTCGGAACCTGACCTCGGATACCTCGGAGTCTGACCTGGATCTGTCCCGGGACCTCGGATCCAACAGCACAAAGGATATCAAGCCCGTGGAAAAAGCGCGTATTTTGGGGGTGTGTGGATTTATTCCCTACAACGCTTGTAATGCTTGAATATTGATTACGTGCTCGTATTCTTTTATCCCTACCTCACATGCCATAATATTCCCATGACAATTTGAATACGTATGTTTTGAGTGTATTTTTAATTTGTGCTTATTTATGTCTTATCTTGATTCAGATGCCATACGATACCCATGAAAATCTCGATTGTGTGTGCATTTGGATCGTTGTAACTTTCACTACGAATGCACATTGATTGGATGAATGAGCAATAGCTGATATCACATTACTTGTTGGCCGAGTCTATATTGTGCACTTCCTGTTCGTCAGGTCGACAACGATGAACATACTTCCCTTTTGGTCGGGTCAACAATGATAAAAACACTTCCCGTTGTTCGAGTCAACTAAAAAGAGGAAATACATGTTGGCCGGGTCAACATGATATAAACCATTACTCGTTGGCCGAGTTGAATAAAGTGCATATTATAATGGTTACATGCATTATTATTTTCTTGTAATTGATATATCCTTGTCATATGTACTCATATATTTGAAAATATTACTCGCGATATACGTGTGTACTCGTGGTTTTATTGGGCGTTAGCTCACAGTTTTATACTGAACAGATGTGACGAGTTTGTTGACACCGGAGATGAGGGAACATTCGAAGAGGAGGAACCATTGGACACGGCCAAATTAGAAGAATAGCTTTAAATTCTACTTTGTTTTTCATGGTTAATTACTGTAATAAGTTCATTTGAACATGTTTGTTACCTTTGGGATTATTTGGTATTAGTTCATGTAGTGTTAATTCGAATCTAGTTATGCAGAATTTTTCGTTGTCTTTGATGATAATATTCATAAAATATTCATATGATAACAGAAAAATGCGAGTCTAAATCCTGAGTCCATTTTGGCTTAAAACTAAATTAGAAAAAATATCAGTTTGTGAAGCGAAAACTCAATTTTGCCCACATCTTATTTGTCCATTTTGACTTAAAACTAAATTAGAAAAAAAAAATCATTTTAAGTTGAAAAAAAGGAGAAAACTCAATTCTGTCCTCTTTCTGCATGGTGGATTTGTTAAAAGTAAAACTTCTATAAGAAATAGAAAAATGCATTTTTGACGAAATTACTTCACAAAAGTTGCTTAAAAATACTTTTTTTAGAAAATTTTAAATAAATAAAAATTAATTTTATTATTTTATTATTATTATTATATTACATGTTATTAAATCTTTCATGTCTGAATTTGGGTATTCGGGTCGGATTCGGGGCGTGACAATCTGTGTCTTGAGCATATTCCTTAAATGTAGCATTTATTAAGTCTCAGTGTATTCTCATCTTGATTGCAAAATTATAATTATTTGTTAGTGTACGTATTTTGGTTATCGCATGTCATAAGACTATTAACTTATTGAATTAATCATGTGTTGATTATTATGTTATTGTTAACATGTGCACTACACTGTAGCATATACACGTAGTTAATGTGTGCCGAACTTGCTAAGTACATTTATATACCCTTGTCGGATACCCATGTGTCCTTTTATTGCAAGAAGTGGCTGAGAGATCTAGTGGATCTGACTTAATTGATTAGTAGTTTAGCTAGTTAGTTTGCTTTCGTAGCTATTTTGTCAATGGCCTTATTGGGAAGTTTACAAGTTGGATTAGTTCCAGTTAGTTGAGGTACTTGTTTTATTCTGGGTTAATGTTCTAAACCCAATGGTTGTTTTTAGATTCGACATTTTATTGAATTTATGTATTATTAGTAGTTGGGTTTATATTTATCTGGCATTAATGAGATAATTTCAGATTTTTGTGACGTATTGGGCTTTGGTAACCAGATCATGCCTTGAGATTTGTGCACAGATTGAGATATTCTAGTGTATAAATTTGGGGGATGTGACATGGACGATTAGGATCAAAGAACCCTAAATTAGCCCCGATCAGCAAGAATGAAGCTTGACTGTGAGAGAAGTGATCATATTTATCAATCCATCTATAAAATCTTGATTTTAACATCAATCGTCCATATAAATGAGGCATTTTAATTAGATGATTTGCGCTTTCTTGGAGTGACCCAAGAATATCCGGAAAATGGCTTGATGCATGTGTAACTCTTGTTCTGCTCCATAAAAGTCCAATCCGACCCATCAAAGTAGGGTACTTTGCACAGATGATTCGACTTGAAACCCTGAAACTCTCACTTGATTTTCTATTTTGGTGAATTCTTGACTCCTTAAACATTTTCTCAATTTCCTCAGGATCCGTTTCAAATCAGCTGCATCTAACATCAATCATCTGCACAAATTTGATATTTTATACGGAAGATTAGTCTTGGATTGCTCAAATTCTTGATGGTTTGAGAGATCAACTACTCTTGTCAACTTTTGACCTTTGTGTAATTTTCTGAAGATCTATATCGAATCTGATGGATCTGAGATCGATCGTCCTTATAAGTTGGATATGTTATATGGATGATTGGACTTTATTGATTGTCTAAATCCTTTTCCTTGTGTGTGATCCGAGACTTGTAACCATTTTGCCTTTTGATCCTCGATTTTCGCATTGATTTCCATGGATCTAATACCAATTGTCCGTAGTACTATGTGATTTTTTTGCACGTTGGATTGGGACTGGATTATTGAATTCTATCCTAATCTGGTACATCTTAAAAATTTTGAATTTTTAGCTTCTTGATCAATTTTCTCAATATTTGCACATCTTACGCCCAATCATTGCTACAATGTGGCTATTTTGCATAGAAGTTTGCCACTTGATTACCCAAAATCCATCTCTTTATGCCACTTTTTGAAAACTGAGACTTTTCTCAGCCTGGTTGATTTTCCCGAGATGCGTGCATCAAAATCAAAACTTATTTTTTTGACAATCATCCATACAAGTTGACAATTTTGTACAGGCGATTTTGCCTTGGATCGATCTGATTTATTCAATAGTTTATTTTGTTGATTGACTAGATTTTGACTAATTCGAGTTTGCTAAGAGGTAATCTCACTTGGGTAACCTCAGAGTAAAACTTGCCTGACCACCTATGGTCTGGTAGGTATCGGTGCAGTGCTTGGCACGTGGATTTTGTACGAACTGTAAAATCACCTACATACGATGGTGCTTGTTTCCTTACCTTGAGCAGGTAAGCCGTTGGAAAAATAATTAAAGCCCTCTTTAGGGCTTTTAGCCAAATAAATACCAAACAGTGGCTCGTGGGTGAGAACAGCTACGGTGGAAAACCTTTGGCCAAATCAGCCATTTTCACTGTTTTCAGACTGTATTGCCCTTACGCAAGGTCCGAGCGTAAAAAATCAAAACGAGAACAGTAGGTATTTCTTCCCTCTCTCTCCCTCTCTTCTTTTCTCACCTTCCCTCTGTCTCTCTCTTGGACCCTCTCTCTTTCTCTCCGTCTACTGTAGATTGCACATATCGCTCCATGCCCCGTCGTCTTCTCCTACCTTCTACCGCCTGATCTAAAAGGTATTTCTGTTCTATTTCATCTTTTTCTTCTTAATCTTTGAACCTCTCTTCTGATGTGCAAGTTTTAGGGTTTCAAATTGGGGTTTTTAATATCGAGCTTTGGTTTCTTTTGGGTCCCATCCAAATGCACCCAATAGAATCGGTTTTGTATCATCTACCTGAGCTTAGGCCGCATTGGTTCATAGCATTGATCTCGAATCGCATTAGTTTGCTTTTGGGTCTTTGCATAACGAAGAACAGCTGAGAAATTTTTTAATCTACGTTTAATGGGTGTTTGTTAAAATATTTCTTAGATTTTTTTTTGGGTTGTGGCTAACGGGAATGAAGCTTGGAGAGGAGATTGTTGTTGGTGATTGCAAGTGACTCTCCCTTCAACTCGTTAAAAGGGTATTTTCGAAAGGTCGTGATCTACCTTGCTGCATCTTTTTCTTTTTTTTGAAAAAAAGTTACATATTGCTGTTTCTGAGGCTTAAATATTCCTTGCTCACTATTTGTTTTCATAGAAAAAAATAAAACAGATCCAACTCTTAGCATGATAAGTTAAAATGGTAAATCGGTTGCTTCCGCGGCCAGTTGGCCTCAATTGTTGCTCGTCTATAAGACAGATTCACCGATCAAGAGCAAACAAATATTGAGAACTTTATTTCCCAATAGAAGCCTAAGTGACAGTAGGGGCTTCAAAGATAAACCTGTTTCCAATTGCTCACGGCTTGTATAAAGAAAATTTGCATAAACTTCCGTCAATGCTTTTTGGACAAGTGGCACAAAAATTTATAGTTATAAGACTTGATAGCATCACTGTAGGGATGATAATGCCTGAGAAACATTCTGAGATATCCGGTCATGTACAGGCTCCTGCACAGAAAAACCAATTGTGAGTCATCCATATTTACATGGCAAAGGGGGATTCTTTATGACAAGTACTTGCATTACCTCCGTCTCTGGCAACTCCAGCGAAAACTCTATTTCAAGCTCTTTGGTTGATGTTCATGCATTTTTTTGTTTCGTTTTCTTTGATTTTAGGGTTTACAATCCTTAAATAATACACAAAAGATAGTTAACCATGATTTTGTTCTCTTATTGTTACTGTAGTAGCCTCTTAAGGCTCATCACTAGACAAAACTTGAGCCCTGAATCATGTGTTTGAGCCAAAGCTAGATAATTTTAGTTCAGCACAGCTCATTTATTCTCCTACCTTTGTATAACTGTAATCCTCAAATGTAGTGAGTGTCAACGGGACAGATTTGGTTGGGTATTGGGAGAAATTTTTCTTGAGAGGTGCAATTGCCTGTGGAGTTCATATAAAACCCCCACGTGGTGCACAAATCAATAGGAAAACACAAAAAAGAAGAAGCTAAAACGCATAAATAATTCAACATCAAAAAATTTATTATAGATTCAGGGATAATTTTTATGTCTAAAAAGCTTGCTATGCCATACAAAAAATGGGTAGGACTCGTCCTGTTCTTTCAGCTTACCTATAAGGAGATCTCACCACTAAGTGAAAACAACAAATCAAAAACAAGCAAACCAGATATTGAAAAACAAAAAATATGGTTAAAAGTGTAAAAAAGACTCCAAAGTTGGGTGCATATAACTCAGAAAGGACACGTGAAAAGGAGAAAATAAATTTCTTTTAAACGTGACAAGTAGAAAGGATCAATAATATGGGCAATAATATGAATAACCCCTTGTGCAATTTGATTGTGCACATCAACTTGCCAAATCAAAGTCTAGGCTTTAGAACAAAATCATTGCCAAAATTCATGTCACTGAAAAAGCTTACAGTGAAGAAGCTGTCAACATTTTCATCAGTAGATGCTCATAAATACCACATTCCTTTGATGCATTGTAGTTTCACCGTAGCCTATGAGTTACAATTATGCATTATGAAGAGACTTCTATAAAATATATAAACAAAGTAGGGGAGAGAAGCGCCTCATCTTGTGCCTTAGCATTTAAAAAAAATGGATATATCTAGAAGAAAAACATTTCTAGACCCCACAAGCACACAAAAACATGGATCAAGCTAACACCCATCATGGATCAAAACTAATACTATGCAAGCAATTAATCCACTTTCAACACCGCTACATGTTATTGAAAAAAAATCCTGAACAAACAACCTAATTGAAAAGTCACTCTTTCAATTGTACCTATCACCTTTATTTATGACTTGGTATATCCACTCACTTGTAAGTTATTCATCTCAAGGAAGAGATCTTGTTATCGTGATTGGTTAAGTGAGGATTATTAAAGTAGAACCAGAAGTGAACAAAATATAATTTTAATTCCAAAAATTAATGACATAGAGGTGAGTAAACTTACATTGTAGACCAACTATTGTGCTTATTGTTTGTGCTTGTAAATCTAATTTCTCTGTAAATCTGAGGTTTTGTGGGGTTTTGTGGTTTTTTTTTTATTAATCTGATTTCAATGTATTGTTTTAAATTTAATTTCTATTTATTAATTTGATTTTTTTGTGGGGTTTTATTTTTGTATGTATCTTCGTCCGCATATCTTCCTTTTGGGGTTTCTTGAGGTCTCATCTTTGTACATCATTCATCTTAATACTAATGTTTGTTTTGTATTAGTCTGTGTTCTGATCTTTGTGTTTTCTGCATTTGCTTTTTGAACCAAGTAAGCTGCATCTGCTTTTGAATCATTTATGCCATACAGAAACAGATAAAATTTGGGATTTGTTTATGCCATACAGAATCATTTATGCCATATAGAAAGAGATAAATTTTGAATCATTTATAATAAACATCAAAATTTTGTTGATCTGTATATTTTTGTGAGTTGTTGTTGATCGGTATCTTTTAGTTAGGTGGCATCTTTTTGTTGATATGTATCCTTTTGTTGGATTTGTTAAAACCAAACATGTTAGGGATTTGAATCATTATAGAAATGAAAAAGAGAAAATTGAATCTTTTTGTTGGTCAGCATCTTTGTTAGGTAGCATTTAGCATCTTATATCTGTAATGCTTTCTCAATCTCAGCCTAGTCTGAGGCTAGATTTTCAACACTCGAATCTGAAACCTTTTTACTTGTGTCAAGCTTGGTCAATCTTTAGCAGCTCAGCAAATATGAGTTGTGAATTTGATATAAGTGTCCATGGAAGTTCAGCAATGAGTAGAATGTCTATGGATTTGGTTACATGGAAGTTCAACAAGTGTCCATGTAAGTGTTCACTTCAGCAAGTTCAGCAAGTGTCCATGTACCCAAAGGAGTGATGCTCTTACTCTTCCAACAAATCAGATAGCTGCATGCCATACCACCTCACCACTTCGTTACTTTGCATTGTAGTTGCTTGGTTACATGGAAGTTCAGCAAGTGTCCATGGAAGTCATGAACATAGCAGTTCAACAAATATGCCTCCATAGCCACCCATGTTATTATAAATCAAACCTTCGGAGTTGAGAGAAAACCCCATACTCGAAGGCGTACGTAATTCAGCTGCACCATTTTAGAACCTTGTTTCTTGGAATCATAGACTAGTTTAAAAAGATATCTCTAGTCTCACGATGGTCCTCAACTTCAACATCACAATTGAAATTTTTTTAAGAGATTTTCTGGATGATCACACGAAAGCTGAGAATGGGCAACTATGTTCTTACCGTAGTGTTCTTCTCAAGACGGTCAATGATTTATAGATTGGAGTTTCTTAGAGTAAATTTTATGGTTGGTTTTGTTGTGGCTCACAAGTTGACAACAGTGCTATCTCACTGCTTTGTATCTTGAAGTCTTAACACTTAAGAAATGCTAAGTTTGCTGTGCAAGATGTATAACTAAGGAAACGAGCTACCTACAAATATCCATTACTACATCTTGTGCAAGAGTCAGTCTACTTCATGACCGCCGAATTATTTACAAATATCCATTCAGTTGTTGTACTTCAGAAAATTGAAAACTTTTTACATTTTCATGGGACAGGTTAGTTCAAAAAATTGAATATTCATGAGACAAGTTGCTTCAAAAAATGCCTTAAAGGAATTGATACTTCAAACTATGGGGTTTATCCCACCCCTTAGTCGGTATATATACACCAACAATCACCCTGATTTGTAATCTCTAACCATTAGGTAGTGTTTTTTTTATAGACAGCTTTTAGTACTTTTTAAGACGTGCTTATAGACCTGATTTGTAATCTCTAATCTCAACCGTTGTTAACCAACTACATATAACTGGTTCTTTTCCATGCAGGAATGTGTAGACCTTTCTCTTTTAGTGACTGTTTAGTAGTTGGGCAGATGGGAGAGATTATCTTGAGAGTTGTGTATCCGTTGATGTAGGCCTTGCCAACTCAAACTGAGATTTGAAATCTATGTCTATTATCAACCTCACTGAATCAGTATTCTCATCCTTCATCATTATACCTATGTACTCATAATCACCTGTACAACCAAAAAAATTATAAAAACACAGAAAATCAAAAATGGGTATTGAAGAAAAGTGAAATAAAGTCTAGACTCTCAACATCATCGCAACCCACTTCTTCATGCCACTAGTCTTCCTGTCAGATCTCATATTTCTCAAAAACTTCATCAATTTCTCAAGGACCACCATTTCAGATCTCATATTTTGAATCAACTTTCTAAGCTATCCATTTAGTTTCCTATTTATTTGGAGAAAATATTTGCCTTCACTCGAGGCCTTCAAAGTTTGAAGTTTCGCCTCTCCTAAAGTGCGACGTGGAGTACTCTTTCTGGACCACTAACCTTATGGATGTTTGGCCCACCTATTGGTGGAACCATACACCAAAAATCAGCTTGATTGGTGATATCTAATAGTTATATTTTAGCACCCAAAGAAATGAGTACCATTTCTTTCTTCCAAATCCAGAGTTCTTTAAACATAATGATGATCATCTGGAGGTTTATGGCCATAGAAAAGATTAACCTATTTTTATTAGTTAACGGTGAGTTGGTAAATTAACCTGAAACATATTTTTGAAGAACCGCCAAAAGGCAACCCAAGTAAATAATATATTTTAGTTCATTAACTGAAATGTAAGAGCATTAACTATCAATTGTAAAAACAATAATCAATCAAACTGATTTCCATCACTATGAGCATGGGTTACCCTATAGAGTCGAAGTTTTGGCTAGTTTGGTATACATCGATTCTTTTATCAACTAAAATTTTGGCTGGAATTATAGATAAACAGTGGCATTGATTTAAATTCTTTTTGTAGCTTTGATTTTATGGGCTGATGTCTGTTTCAGCTCTAATATTCCAATACAATCCTCTAGTTACATTTGGTGATGTTCATGATTCTCTACTATTTTCCAATGTGATTCCTAATGCCCGTGATGATATACAAAAAGGTCATATTGGATCCTTAAAAATTGTTGGAGAAGGTTATTATGGATAAATGGTAAATATGCTCTACGTTACTTATCTTGATCATTCTTAATAAGATAAATACCGGTGAGCATTCTTAACAGAATCTCGTTTTTGTAACTCATACAAAAAAAACACTCAATGTCGTACATGGATGGAAACACTGTTGTCTATGCAATTATATATATGTTGATATAGAGATATGACTCCAATTGTTCCATTTCTATAATTATATAATAAGCAGAACAATGAATTGCTTCGGTTGTCTATAATTATAGGATCATGGAAGGACTACAATTATATGCGTATGCTGATATATGGTTTAGGACACATGCACAGGTTCAATCACTTTTACAAGAGCTGTCAGAGGAAGCTCATATTACCGGTTAAAAACAAAGCAATAGAACAGAATTGCAGCCAGCAAGTGACCTAGAAACATCATCTAAACAAGCAGCTTACATTTGTTATTCATTCATCTTAAGAGGTTACAAATTTCCCTACCATGGTATTTCATGCGATAAAAAGACATACCAAATCAAGCCCTTATCATTAACACCTATTTTTGGTTCTGTAGGGAAATACTTACTATGTTACATTCTGTTATTCATTAAAACTTTGTATGGGTCCATTTTGGTATGTTGCAAAAAGTATCGGCTATTTGCTGACTGTCACAAACATGAGTTTTTAACATGATTCTTGTAGTATCCCTATACATGTCATGTTTGACACGCACCAGGTCATATGATATTAACTATTTTCAAGTATTTCAATGTGATTCCACTACGAAGCACTAATCCATGAGAAATTCCTAGAAGTGAAATGGTGTGTTTCGCTCAAAGTGAAATGGTTATCGTTTTAACGGTAGCAAGATAGTAGGCTGGTTTGCTTGGAGTTGTTAATTCATTTTTTTGACTTTCTCAATAAGTACTTTCCGTATGACTAAGGTGTCACGCCCCGAATCCGGATACCCAGATACGACCCGAAAATCCGTAGATCGACCCGTACCCGAACCCAGAGGTGATCCATGAATGTCCCCTAGTGGTCCAATTAGGTCAATTAGACTACTAAGGTTCATTCGAAAACCCACTAAGTAAAAAAGAGTCTAGATGTAGGAAACAAATAATTCAAATAATTCAATCAATCAACTAAATGTGGAGAGATGGAAGTAAGAACATGATCTCAAACAAAGGCTTACATGCCCGTGAAAATAAATAAATAATGTTATAAAATAATCAAATACAACTTTCTAAAGTGTGGGATCGACTCCCAAATCCTCGCCGATCTCCTCGAATGCACCGGAGTCTTTCGTCTCAAAATCATCTCACGTACCCGGCTCCTCAAAATCTGAAAATGGTATCGGTGTAGCACCGTGAGCCGAGGCCCAGTAATACAACAATGTGCATAGTATGATATCATACTATACAAGTTTTTTAATCAAGATATGCATCTCAATCGTATAATAAGGATGCCATGAATATGAGGATGAATGCAGATGAGTAAGGGATGCCAATGCAACTAGTACCCATAACCACATAGGGTCTCCATCTCCTTCCCGCACTGGGAGCGGTCTCATTGACCCATCTGTAGGATATAATAACGTCTGGGGCCTTTCACCATAGGGTACCGAACCCTGATTAATTGATAAAACCAATATAACATATATAATATACTTCAACCCCGTTCCCTTATGCACCCCTTATATGAAATGACGTGATGATCATGGTATGACAACAAGATAGTACAAGGCTACATGGCATAAGCACACATGTATTTAACATTTAAATAAGAATACAAAATAAAACATGATCATCAAAAGTGATAACATAGGAACGAATTATGGTTAACCATGAATACCATGTAACAATCACCGAAGGTCACGATCAACACGGATGAACAATATAAGTAGAAATCCCGAGACAATCCAACACACCATGGCCGAACCCTATGAGGGATCCATGACACAAGGTCGAACCCTAAAGAGGGATCCAAGACACTTGGCCGAACCCTATGAGGGATCCATGACACAAGGTCGAACCCTAAAGAGGGATCCAAGACACTTGGCCGAACCCTATGAGGGATCCAAGACACATGGGTGGGATCCCCATGCATACGAGTATAGGTCGAACCATCTAGGTATAATAGTCAATAAGACATTACCAAATATCACAATCAACATCGATGAATAATATAAGTGAAAATCGGAAGAAAATCCAACACGCCATGGCCGAACTCTATGAGGGATCCATGACACAAGGTCGAACCCTAAAGAGGGATCCAAGACACTTGGCCGAACCCTATGAGAGATCCAAGACACATGGGTGGGATCCCCATGCATACAGGTATAGGTCAAACCATCTAGGGTTTAGTCAAACAACAAGGTTAAAACCTTAATAGTTAATAATCATGACCGAACCACGAACAATTAATAAGTTTTTTTATAAAAATATACTATATTATAAAAATCATAACTAAATAAATATGAATTAGAAAAATATAAACTCAATGGATTTAAAAACTAGATTCACAGAGGTTTTAAGGAAAAATAAATAGAAAAATATTCAGATTCAAAATATAGGTCAAAACTCTTAATTAATTGGGCCGGACAGAATCTGGGATACAGAAAAGTCCCGCACATTTAAAAACTCATAACTTAATCAATACATATCCGAAAAATACAAACTCAAGGGTTATAGAAACTAAATTGATGGAGGTATCTATGAAAAATAATTAAAAAAATATTTAGGTTAAAAATATAGATTGAAATCTCAAGTGAAGTGGACCGTGTAAAATCTGAAATTCTGGGTTTTACAGAAAAGTCCAACGCGTTTGAAAAATCATAACTTAATCAATACAGATCAAAAAAATATAAACTCAAAGGTTCTAGAAACTAGATTGATAGAGGTATTTGTGAAAAATAATTATAAAAATATTAGATTAAAAATATGGATCAAAATCTCAGGTAAATTGGACCGTGTAAAATCTAGAATTCTGGGTTTTACAGAAAAGTCCAGCACGTTTGAAAAATCATAACTTAATCAATACAAATCAGAAAAATATAAACTCAAAGGTTCTAGAAACTAGATTGATAGAGGTATCTGTGAAAAATAATTAGAAAAATATTTAGATTAAAAATATAGATCGAAATCTCAGGTAAAGTGGACCGTATAAAATCTGGAATTCTGAGTTTTACAGAAAAGTCCAGTATGTTTGAAAAATCATAACTTAATTAATACAAATCAGAAAAATATAAACTCAAAGGTTCTAGAAACTAGATTGATAGAGGTATCCATGAAAAATAATTAAAAAAATATTTAGATTAAAAATATAGATCGAAATCCCAAGTGAATCGGACCGTGTAAAATCTAAAATTTTGGGTTTTTTTGGTAAAGTCATACAACTTAGAAAAATCATAACTTAATCAATAAAAATCAGAAAAATATAAACTAAACGGTTTTGAAAAATAGATTCATAGAGGTATTTAGAAAAAATAATTATAAAAATATTTTAATTATGAAAATACAACGAAAATGATAAAGAACATAATTATCCGTTATAGGTACAAAATAGACGATGGCCCAACCCATCATGGTGGCCCAAAATAAAGATCAACCCAATAAGAATAAAATAAATATTGTTGAAATTAATTTATAATGAGCATCAATCATTATCTAATGAAAGAGAAACAAAATCTTGAAGAAAAACAAGTATAGGATGGATCAAGCGCACTTACCTCAAGGTTTCTTGAACTTTAATGAAAATCAAAAGTTTCTTCAAATTTGAAAGTCGTCGGATCGTCCTCTCCTCGGAGTATGTTCTTCTAATCGGAGTCCCCGTTAATTCTCCCTTCTTGCTCGAGTGCGATCGGTGCCCGGATGAAGGTTTAATGGAGCTTTCTCTATTCTTCAATGGAGTTGGGTTTGTGAAAGCTTCTAAAGCTTTAGGGTTTTTAATAAATAGGTTTAGGGAAGGATTAGGGTTTCTATTTTGTTGAAATTCGTAACTAGCAAAGGGATGACTTTTTCAACCCTCAAAAACTTATATTTTACACTATGAATGGGTTAGGAATGGGCCCAAGGCCCATATACATCAACAGGCTTCATTTAAGAATATTATTAAGCCCAAAAGACTTCTAGATCGGCCATACGGCCCCACCCAACAATCATAACACAAATAATTATAAATTAATTCAATCAAACTATATTATATAATTTAAAAGTCCATACAATAAGGTATTGACACATGTCACACACACAAATCATAAAAACGTTCAAAACTCTAGAAAAGTGTCAAATGACATCGGAATGACCCGAAAGTGATTTGCGGATCCCACGCTTATTAAATAAAAAAAATATAATTAAATATTATTTTTGAAAAATATGCGAATGGTAGGAAGTTCAAAAATTATAAAAATACTATTTTTGTCAAAATCTCCCAAAATCTCCCGCTAGGGTTTTCATGTCTCAAGAAAGATTTCAAATTTCACAGGTAAGTTGGTAAGGATAAAATAAGAATATTTTTGGTGTCTCGGGCCCACAAAATAATTTTTTTATAAAAGTTTTGGAATGTTAGCTGGGGAAAGAAAAAGTCCCCTGCAAATTATGGTTCATTATTTTTAGCAAGAATGTAGCCCTAAAGAGCAAGTTTCAAAAATAGTAGGTTTTTCAAAGTTGTCAGAACGAAACCAAATTAAATACACATACTCATACATGATATTAAACAATAAAAACAATAATAAGAGTCTGAAAAAGTTTCAGGTTTTCATTATTAGGTGAATTTACCATAATACCCTAGAACGAAAGTTCAGGGTATTACATAAGGGATTAATAATTTTTCATTACATATATATAATTTCTCTTTAGTTGAGTACATGAGCACTTGATTTATTCTACTGGCTTTTTGTGTGCCAGTAGTGAGAGGACCGCTCTTACAAAAAGCCTCTGAGAGTATCTAATGTCGCACATAATATAATCCCTGTAATTTCTACCTTTTTATCATCTGGGAGGAAAAAATTGACCTCATGCATGAGAGTCTCAACCCTTAAGCTAGTGTGAGAAGTAAAACATGACGACCTTCATATCATTATAACACGTAATTTTTGTTATCAATCTATCAATATATTTTTTTCACCCTTAATCTTGCAAATTGATGCCGGAATTAGATGGACACGTCTACGTCTAGACGATCAGACTTGGGTCCGATTGACCAATCCGTTCTGCACGAGCAAGCAAATCACATGACAACCTTCATATGGGCTGGAAATGTACAATTCATTGTCACTATTTGATATTGTTATTTTGACTGTATCAAATGCATTGCCGTGAACATAGTTATAATCATAACTCGTTAAATGGTATTGCAGCCAAGAATTATTGTGAAATCCAATGATCACACGAGGATTGCTGCGTCATGGAATCTAATTGATGAGCAAATTGATATAGTAAAAAGAGTTGGATTGGGGTATCTTCGTGATATTGGGCAATTTGTTCAAGACTCTCATTTGTTAACCGCGTTGTTGGATAGGTGGCGTCCCGAGACTAATAGCTTCCACATGCCTCACTTCGAGATGACCATTACATTAGAGGATGTGAGCATCATTCTTGGACTAAAAGTTGTTGGTAGACCCGTGACAGGATCTACAGTATCATCTATTAATGCTCGAGAGTGGTTGCAAAAATACTTGGGACATGCACCTGATGAATCTGATACTCAATCAATAAGTGGCCAATCTGTGAGCTTTGAATGGCTTAAGTCCAACTTCTCAAAGCTACCCAAAAATCCATCGAGGGAGTCACTTGAGTTAGCACGCGGGCATACATTTTATTTTTGTTGGGCACCACTATTTTCTCATAGCCTGGGTCTTTAATGGTAAATATGATGTATTTGCCTTTGATTTTTGAGAATTGTGGAGAATATGCATGGGGTGCCGCAACATTGGCGTACTTATATAGGTCAATGACAAAACATGTTATGAGGAAGAAGATGAACATCGGTGGCTCTGACACTATTAACAGTAAGTTTTGTTAAATTTGATGTTAAATGTTCTTAAAATCGTGTAAGTATTTAAGAACATTACTAATTTGTTGATTCTTGTGATAGTGTTGGTCATTTGAGCGATTCTCAATTGGTCGTCCAGAGATTTAAGACGGTGACAATGAAATCCCTTATAGTAAAATCCCTCTTGCATGTAAATGGAAAGAGCGAGTAAGAAACCATGAGGATCACCACCGCTATAATCTCCTACGTAGGGAGTTTGACAGAATGGATGATGGGAACGTAAGTTTCAATTGCACATCGACCAAATGAGTTGTTGCAAATAGATGTTTAATATTGACCTATTTGTTTAACAGGTGGTGTGGCAGCCCTATAGACTTCTCAATCTTCCGAACAATTCTAATCTGGATAGATCAGTGGGACGTGGTCAGACATGGCTCATTCATTTTAATATTGTCGAGATGCAGCTTCCAGGTAGATGTCTACGACAATTTGGAATGGAACAGGGTGTCTCATCCAAGCCACCGCGTTATAAAAGATCCTTTCGACCTACAGGTGGAAAAAATTGGCGAGATCAATTTCTAAACGAAAACAACGCATGGTTTAGCGTTCTGTTCTAATCTATCGATTATTGACGGAGTGCTAGAGGTTGTGCCTGGAAGTACCTCAGTCGAGTATGCCCAATGGTACTCAATGGTCAGCATCCCTCGAATTCGGCCTCTTGAAACCAATGACGACCCTTTCATTGGCGAGCATAGACAATTGGTACGTCAATTAAAGTATGTACCTGTAAATTAATGAAATAATATTTTAGTGCATGGTTGTCAAATTGTGTTTGTTTGTAGATCTAATTTGATTCCATGTGTTCAAAAAAAATACAGAAGCAATATGGTTTTGAGCTCTTAAGACTCATTGAACCCTTTATAGCTGGTCCCCTTGCAAAAGAAGAAAATAGTAGACTTCGATTTGTGTACAATAAATTTTGGGAGGGCGTAGGCATAGATCCCGAAGGGGGTGTAGACATAGACACACCACAACCAAGTCGACAATCAGATGGTTTCACTACCCCTTGCAACGATATGGCGGATGATGCAAATATGATGTCTGAATTAGGTGGAGAGACAGAAGTGACAACCCCTGATGAATGGTTAGGTGGTGATGCTAATCCTGAAAATCAGATGGGTGGTGATGGGAGTGAGGAGCTTGCTCCTACGACGTCCAGGAGTAGCTTACGTGTTGCAAGTGAGGATGAAATGGACATGAATACCTGTAATGAGCAACATATTTTCTCTCTTGTCCCAGAAGACAGTCACAATATCATCCCACCTTCATTAGGTGGTGCAAGTAAGTCCATCATGTCAATCGTTGCCTCCCAGAATGCATGTTCCAATGAAGTCTACAACGAAGATTTGGTAGGATCATCGAGCGGGGCACCACAACCCACACCATGTAAGTTTTGGCTATTCTTATTTCTTATTGTTTTGTTGTGCTAGTATATATTGATCTGCTTACAGTAATAGTGTCACATTCTGTTGTCATGTATGCAAATGCAGCAGTAGGTCCTGTCAACTCTTTCTTTTCCACCCCATGTAAATTTTATTAACCGTTCTTTTTTAATTACTTTAGCTCTAAAAAGAACAACTTAATATTATATTTTTTGGTCCACCAAATGCAGTTCAGTCTATATTAATGTTGGTTTTCTCTTACTTGCAGTTACCCCCCAAGTGGCACAGCAAGGCCCAACAGATGAGAGAGTAAACAAGCGTCAAATTAGCATTCGAATTCAAACTCCAAAAGGTGCGTGCGTAACTTAATAGGATAAAACAATTACCAGCATGATTGTTATACAATTCAATTGGTTTTTTATGCACAGGGATCATTAAGGGACTATATAGGCGTGTCCCGAGAAGATCATCGAAAGCTATTCCTATCGGCATCCACTGAATGAGTACTCGTAGATCCACTCACCTTGTTCAAAGTGGAGAGGCTGCATCTCCAACCATAGAATTGGTGGTCTCAGGTAGGAGGTTACATTAAAAAAAGAATACTATTTCATATTTGTTCCATTTGTTTGGTACCATCACATCCAATCTTATAAAGTATAGAATATACCTTATACAGATTCAGAAGATAGTGAAGAGGACAAGTAATCTTTTGAACAAGAACATTGGGACTACATGGGATCATCCATTCTGTCAAATTCATTTGGTCGATGTGCAATTGAAACTTACGTTCCCATCATCCATTCTGTCAAACTCCCTACGTAGGAGATTATAGCGGTGGTGATCCTCATGGTTTCTTACTCGCTCTTTTCATTTACATGCAAGAGGGATTTTACTATAAGGGATTTCATTGTCACCGGCTTGAATCTCTGGACGACCAATTGAGAATCGCTCAAATGACCAACACTATCACAAGAATCAACAAATTAGTAATGCTCTTAAATACTTACACGATTTTAAGAACATTTAACATCAAATTTAACAAAACTTACTGTTAGTAGTGTCATAGAGCCACCGATGTTCATCTTCTTCCTCATAACATGTTTTGTCATTGACCTATATAAGTAGGCCAATGCTGCGGCACCCCATGCATATTCTCCACAATTCTCAGAAATCAAAGGCAAATACATCATATTTACCATTAAAGACCCAGGCTGTGAGAAAATAGTGGTGCCCAACAAAAATAAAATGTATGCCCGCGTGCTAAACTCAAGTGACTCCCTCGATGGATTTTCGGGTAGCTTTGAGAAGTTGGACTTAAGCCATTCAAAGCTCACAGATTGGCCACTTATTGATTGAGTATCAGATTCATCAGGTGCATGTCCCAAGTATTTTTGCAACCACTCTCGAGCATTGATAGATGATACTGTAGATCCTGTCACGGGTCTACCAACAACTTTTAGTCCAAGAATGATGCTCATATCCTCTAATGTAATGGTCATCTCGAAGTGAGGCATGTGGAAGCTATTAGTCTCGGGATGCCACCTATCCAACAACGCGGTTAACAAATGAGAGTCTTGAACAAATTGCCCAATATCACGAAGATACCCCAATCCAACTCTTTTTACTATATCAATTTGCTCATCAATTAGATTCCATGACGCAACAATCCTCGTGTGATCATTGGATTTCACAACAATTCTTGGCTGCAATACCATTTAACGAGTTACGATTATAACTATGTTCACGGCAATGCATTTGATACAGTCAAAATAACAATATCAAATAGTGACAATGAATTGTACATTTCCAGCCATATGAAGGTTGTCATGTGATTTGCTTGCTCGTGCAGAACGGATTGGTCAATCGGACCCAAGTCTGATCGTCTAGACGTAGACGTGTCCATCTAATTCCTACATCAATTTGCAAGATTAAGGGTGAAAAAAATATATTGATAGATTGATAACAAAAATTACGTGTTATAATGATATGAAGGTCATCATGTTTTACTTCTCACACTAGCTTAAGGGTTGAGACTCTCGTGCATGAGGTCAATTTTTTTCCTCCCAGATGAGAAAAAGGTAGAAATTACAGGGATTATATTATGTGCCACATTCGATACTCTCAGAGGCTTTTTGTAAGAGCGGTCCTCTCATTACTGGCACACAAAAAGCCAGTAGAATAAATCAAGTGCTCCTGTACTCAACTAAAAAGAAATTATATATATGTAATAAAAAATTATTAATCCCTTAGTCATACGGAAAGTACTCATTGAGAAAGTCAAAAAAATGAATTAACAACTCCAAGCAAACCAGCCTACTATCTTGCTACCGTTAAAACGATAACCATTTCACTTTGAGCGAAACACACCATTTCACTTCTAGGAATTTCTCATGGATTAGTGCTTCGTAGTGGAATCACATTGAAATACTTGAAAATAGTTAATATCATATGACCTGGTGCGTGTCAAACATGACATGTATAGGGATACTACAAGAATCATGTTAAAAACTCATGTTTGTGACAGTCAGCAAATAGCCGATACTTTTTGCAACATACCAAAATGGCCCATACAAAGTTTTAATGAATAACAGAATGTAACATAGTAAGTATTTCCCTACAGAACCAAAAATAGGTGTTAATGATAAGGGCTTGATTTGGTATGACTTTTTATCGCATGAAATACCATGGTAGGGAAATTTGTAACCTCTTAAGATGAATGAATAACAAATGTAAGCTGCTTGTTTAGATGATGTTTCTAGGTCACTTGCTGGCTGCAATTCTGTTCTATTGCTTTGTTTTTAACCGGTAATATGAGCTTCCTCTGACAGCTCTTGTAAAAGTGATTGAACCTGTGCATGTGTCCTAAACCATATATCAGCATACACATATAATTGTAGTCCTTCCATGATCCTATAATTATAGACAACCGAAGCAATTCATTGTTCTGTTTATTATATAATTATAGAAATAGAACAATTGGAGTCATATCTCTATATCAACATATATATAATTGCATAGACAACAGTGTTTCCATCCATGTACGACATTGAGTGTTTTTTTTGTATGAGTTACAAAAACGAGATTCTGTTAAGAATGCTCACCGGTATTTATCTTATTAAGAATGATCAAGATAAGTAACGTAGAGCATATTTATCATTTATCCATAATAACCTTCTCCAATAATTTTTAAGGATCCAATATGACCTTTTTGTATATCATCACGGGCATTAGGAATCACATTGGAAAATAGTAGAGAATCATGAACATCACCAAATGTAACTAGAGGATTGTATTGGAATATTAGAGCTGAAACAGACATCAGCCCATAAAATCAAAGCTACAAAAAGAATTTAAATCAATGCCACTGTTTATCTATAATTCCAGCCAAAATTTTAGTTGATAAAAGAATCGATGTATACCAAACTAGCCAAAACTTCGACTCTATAGGGTAACCCATGCTCATAGTGATGGAAATCAGTTTGATTGATTATTGTTTTTACAATTGATAGTTAATGCTCTTACATTTTAGTTAATGAACTAAAATATATTATTTACTTGGGTTGCCTTTTGGCGGTTCTTCAAAAATATGTTTCAGGTTAATTTACCAACTCACCGTTAACTAATAAAAATAGGTTAATCTTTTCTATGGCCATAAACCTCCAGATGATCATCATTATGTTTAAAGAACTCTGGATTTGGAAGAAAGAAATGGTACTCATTTCTTTGGGTGCTAAAATATAACTATTAGATATCACCAATCAAGCTGATTTTTGGTGTATGGTTCCACCAATAGGTGGGCCAAACATCCATAAGGTTAGTGGTCCAGAAAGAGTACTCCACGTCGCACTTTGGGAGAGGCGAAACTTCAAACTTTGAAGGCCTCGAGTGAAGGCAAATATTTTCTCCAAATAAATAGGAAACTAAATGGATAGCTTAGAAAGTTGATTCAAAATATGAGATATGAAATGGTGGTCCTTGAGAAATTGATGAAGTTTTTGAGAAATATGAGATCTGACAGGAAGACTAGTGGCATGAAGAAGTGGGTTGCGATGATGTTGAGAGTCTAGACTTTATTTCACTTTTCTTCAATACCCATTTTTGATTTTCTGTGTTTTTATAATTTTTTTGGTTGTACAGGTGATTATGAGTACATAGGTATAATGATGAAGGATGAGAATAGTGATTCAGTGAGGTTGATAATAGACATAGATTTCAAATCTCAGTTTGAGTTGGCAAGGCCTACATCAACGGATACACAACTCTCAAGATAATCTCTCCCATCTGCCCAACTACTAAACAGTCACTAAAAGAGAAAGGTCTACACATTCCTGCATGGAAAAGAACCAGTTATATGTAGTTGGTTAACAACGGTTGAGATTAGAGATTACAAATCAGGTCTATAAGCACGTCTTAAAAAGTACTAAAAGCTGTCTATAAAAAAAACACTACCTAATGGTTAGAGATTACAAATCAGGGTGATTGTTGGTGTATATATACCGACTAAGGGGTAGGATAAACCCCATAGTTTGAAGTATCAATTCCTTTAAGGCATTTTTTGAAGCAACTTGTCTCATGAATATTCAATTTTTTGAACTAACCTGTCCCATGAAAATGTAAAAAGTTTTCAATTTTCTGAAGTACAACAACTGAATGGATATTTGTAAATAATTCGGCGGTAATGAAGTAGACTGACTCTTGCACAAGATGTAGCAATGGATATTTGTAGGTAGCTCGTTTCCTTAGTTATACATCTTGCACAGCAAACTTAGCATTTCTTAAGTGTTAAGACTTCAAGATACAAAGCAGTGAGATAGCACTGTTGTCAACTTGTGAGCCACAACAAAACCAACCATAAAATTTACTCTAAGAAACTCCAATCTATAAATCATTGACCGTCTTGAGAAGAACACTACGGTAAGAACATAGTTGCCCATTCTCAGCTTTCGTGTGATCATCCAGAAAATCTCTTAAAAAAATTTCAATTGTGATGTTGAAGTTGAGGACCATCGTGAGACTAGAGATATCTTTTTAAACTAGTCTATGATTCCAAGAAACAAGGTTCTAAAATGGTGCAGCTGAATTACGTACGCCTTCGAGTATGGGGTTTTCTCTCAACTCCGAAGGTTTGATTTATAATAACATGGGTGGCTATGGAGGCATATTTGTTGAACTGCTATGTTCATGACTTCCATGGACACTTGCTGAACTTCCATGTAACCAAGCAACTACAATGCAAAGTAACGAAGTGGTGAGGTGGTATGGCATGCAGCTATCTGATTTGTTGGAAGAGTAAGAGCATCACTCCTTTGGGTACATGGACACTTGCTGAACTTGCTGAAGTGAACACTTACATGGACACTTGTTGAACTTCCATGTAACCAAATCCATAGACATTCTACTCATTGCTGAACTTCCATGGACACTTATATCAAATTCACAACTCATATTTGCTGAGCTGCTAAAGATTGACCAAGCTTGACACAAGTAAAAAGGTTTCAGATTAGAGTGTTGAAAATCTAGCCTCAGACTAGGCTGAGATTGAGAAAGCATTACAGATATAAGATGCTAAATGTTACCTAACAAAGATGCTGACCAACAAAAAGATTCAATTTTCTCTTTTCCATTTCTATAATGATTCAAATCCCTAACCTGTTTGGTTTTAACAAATCCAACAAAAGGATACATATCAACAAAAAGATGCCACCTAACTAAAAGATACCGATCAACAACAACTCCTCACAAAAATATACAGATCAACAAAATTTTGATGTTTATTATAAATGATTCAAAATTTACCTCTTTCTATATGGCATAAATGATTCTGTATGGCATAAACAAATCCCAAATTTTATCTGTTTCTGTATGGCATAAATGATTCAAAAGCAGATGCAGCTTACTTGGTTCAAAAAGCAAATGCAGAAAACACAAAGATCAGAACACAGACTAATACAAAACAAACATTAGTATTAAGATGAGTGATGTACAAAGATGAGACCTCAAGAAACCCCAAAAGGAAGATATGCGGACGAAGATACATACAAAAATAAAACCCTATAAAAAAATCAAATTAATAAATAGAAATTAAATTTACAACAATACATTGAAATCAGATTAATAAAAAAAAACCACAAAACCCCACAAAACCTCAAATTTACAGAGAAATCAGATTTACAAGCACAAACAATAAGCACAATAGTTGGTCTACAATGTAAGTTTACTCACCTCTATGTCATTAATTTTTGGAATTAAAATTATATTTTGTTCACTTCTGGTTCTACTTTAATAATCCTCACTTAACCAATCACGATAACAAGATCTCTTCCTTGAGATGAATAACTTACAAGTGAGTGGATATACCAAGTCATAAATAAAGGTGATAGGTACAATTGAAAGAGTGACTTTTCAATTAGGTTGTTTGTTCAGGATTTTTTTTCAATAACATGTAGCGGTGTTGAAAGTGGATTAATTGCTTGCATGGTGTTAGTTTTGATCCATGATGGGTGTTAGCTTGATCCATGTTTTTGTGTGCTTGTGGGGTCTAGAAATATTTTTCTTCTAGATATATCCATTTTTTTTAAATGCTAAGGCACAAGATGAGGCGCTTCTCTCCCCTACTTTGTTTATATATTTTATAGAAGTCTCTTCATAATGCATAATTGTAACTCATAGGCTACGGTGAAACTACAATGCATCAAAGGAATGTGGTATTTATGAGCATCTACTGATGAAAATGTTGACAGCTTCTTCATTGTAAGCTTTTTCAGTGACATGAATTTTGGCAATGATTTTGTTCTAAAGCCTAGACTTTGATTTGGCAAGTTGATGTGCACAATCAAATTGCACAAGGGGTTATTCATATAATTGTCCATATTATTGATCCTTTCTACTTGTCACGTTTAAAAGAAATTTATTTTCTCCTTTCCACATGTCCTTTCTGAGTTATATGCACCCAACTTTGGAGTCTTTTTTACACTTTTAACCATATTTTTTGTTTTTCAATATCTGGTTTGCTTGTTTTTGATTTGTTGTTTTCACTTAGTGGTGAGATCTCCTTATAGGTAAGCTGAAAGAACATGATGAGTCCTACCCATTTTTTGTATGGCATAGCAAACTTTTTAGACATAAAAATTATCCCTGAATCTATAATAAATTTTCTGATGTTGAATTATTTATGAGTTTTAGCTTCTTCTTTTTTGTGTTTTCCTATTGATTTGTGCACCACGTGGGGGTTTTATATGAACTCCACAGGCAATTGCACCTCTCAAGAAAAATTTCTCCCAATACCCAACCAAATCTGTCCCGTTGACACTCACTACATTTGAGGATTACAGTTATACAAAGGTAGGAGAATAAATGAGCTGTGCTGAACTAAAATTATCTAGCTTTGGCTCAAACACATGATTCAGGGCTCAAGTTTTGTCTAGTGATGAGCCTTAAGAGGCTACTACAGTAACAATAAGAGAACAAAATCATGGTTAACTATCTTTTGTGTATTATTTAAGGATTGTAAACCCTAAAATCAAAGAAAACGAAACAAAAAAATGCATGAACATCAACCAAAGAGCTTGAAATAGAGTTTTTGCCGGAGTTGCCAGAGACGGAGGTAATGCAAGTACTTGTCATAAAGAATCCCCCTTTGCCATGTAAATATGGATGACTCACAATTGGTTTTTCTATGTAGGAGCCTGTACATGACCGGATATCTCGGAATATTTCTCAGGCATTATCATCCCTACAGTGATGCTATCAAGTCTTATAACTATAAATTTTTGTGCCACTTGTCTAGAAAGCATTGACGGAAGTTTATGCAAATTTTCTTTATACAAGCCGTGAGCAATTGGAAACAGGTTTATCTTTGAAGCCCCTACTGTCACTTAGGCTTCTATTGGGAAATAAAGTTCTCAATATTTGTTTGCTCTTGGTCGGTGAATCTGTCTTATAGACGAGCAACAATTGAGGCCAACTGGCCGCGGAAGCAACCGATTTACCATTTTAACTTATCATGCTAAGAGTTGGATCTGTTTTATTTTTTTCTATGAAAACAAATAGTGAGCAAGGAATATTTAAGCCTCAGAAACAGCAATATGTAACTTTTTTTGAAAAAAAAGAAAAAGATGCAGCAAGGTAGATCACGACCTTTCGAAAATACCCTTTTAACGAGTTGAAGGGAGAGTCACTTGCAATCACCAACAACAATCTCCTCTCCAAGCTTCATTCCCGTTAGCCACAACCCAAAAAAAAATCTAAGAAATATTTTAACAAACACCCATTAAACGTAGATTAAAAAATTTCTCAGCTGTTCTTCGTTATGCAAAGACCCAAAAGCAAACTAATGCGATTCGAGATCAATGCTATGAACCAATGCGGCCTAAGCTCAGGTAGATGATACAAAACCGATTCTATTGGGTGCATTTGGATGGGACCCAAAAGAAACCAAAGCTCGATATTAAAAACCCCAATTTGAAACCCTAAAACTTGCACATCAGAAGAGAGGTTCAAAGATTAAGAAGAAAAAGATGAAATAGAACAGAAATACCTTTTAGATCAGGCGGTAGAAGGTAGGAGAAGACGACGGGGCATGGAGCGATATGTGCAATCTACAGTAGACGGAGAGAAAGAGAGAGGGTCCGAGAGAGAGACAGAGGGAAGGTGAGAAAAGAAGAGAGGGAGAGAGAGGGAAGAAATACCTGCTGTTCTCGTTTTGATTTTTTACGCTCGGACCTTGCGTAAGGGCAATACAGTCTGAAAATAGTGAAAATGGCTGATTTGGCCAAAGGTTTTCCACCGTAGCTATTCTCACCCACGAGCCACTGTTTGGTATTTATTTGGCTAAAAGCCCAAGCTTTTTTGGAATTTTGTTTCTCTACTACACAGGAGCGTTTTAACCCTTCTTTTTAGTAATTGACCTACCCTAAGGGTATAATTGACATGAAACAGTCAAAATGGCTTAAATGGGTAATAGTTTCAAACTATACCCGATCTCACCCACGAGCCACTGTTTGGTATTTATTTGGCTAAAAGCCCTCTTTAAAGAGAAAAACCAAAAATGATTTATGTTACCTTTGCTTCGTGGAATATAAACATTCCTGGAAAATTCTTTTATTGGATGCAGATTTTCCGCCAAGATTTTTGTTTTTACAGTTTATTCATGCCACTTGCTAATGTCATGGAAAATCCCAAAAAAGTCATATGTTGGCCTTGATATCAATGCCAGCTATTTACATGTGGGGTCCTTATATTTGGGGCTCACTTGATATGTGAGGCCGCTATCGGAATATTGGCACCTGCGTTTTCGCTCAGAAAACCCACTTAAACCAAAAATTGAAAAGACAAAAAAGTCTTCATGTTATAGCTCATTACACCCACAAAAAAAAAAAAAAAAACCCGAAGAGGAGAAAACAAGAGGGTGACATCGAGCTTGAAGGGGAGGGAGATGGCGCCGAGCTCCAACGTCCTCTATCGACCGTAACTCGCTCCCTTACTTGAAATTCACTCCTCTTCACTCCTCTTGCCTCCAATTCGACTTCTGTTCTCTAAATCTCTGAGCGCAATCTGTGGAGGTATGTTTCTAACCTAATTTTTTGTGGTTTTTTATGTTTTCTCTTATTCAACTTATTATGTTACGACCGAGTTAATTTTATTTGTTTCTTCAAATGAGTTCGTTCAAATGATTTCTTTATTCACATGAGTTCATTAAAATGGGTTTACATGCTGCTTAAATGGGTTAAAATTGGTTTATCTCATGAAAATGGGTGCAAATAGGGTTAGAAATTAATGATTTGTTGATGTAGGTTATGTAAACAGAGTTCATTCAAATGGGCTAAAGTATGTTCAGGGTTTATTTATATTTATTATTTTTCTTGAAATTGTTCAATTGGTTTAGGGTTTATGCTACTTAGTTATTCATGAATGAATTTTCATTTAAATGTAGGTTTCAAATGGGCCGAAATATTTAAATGAAAATGTCTTATTTACATTGCAATAGTTATCATTTTTTCATTATTGAAATGTTTAGGGTTATGCTCTTTGTTTTGTTAATCATTCCAATGTAGTAAATTTGTTGAAATCCCTATCCCTAATCTAGGTACCAGAATCATCTGAACCTCCAACTATTGTTGATTCATCTGAAATATTGGATATCATAGCTAGCACATATGAGGTATGTTAGTTATCATTTAAACTATTGAAATGTTTATATGCTCTTTGCTTTGGTAATTAATTTGTTGAAATCTCTATTTAGGTACCAATTGGTATTGATTTCACGACTACCTTTACCACAGATGATGTGTGTTAGTTATCATTTTTCATTATTGACTTATTAGTGATGATGGGTTATTAATATAGTTCGAATTGATTTGCAGGTCTTTCACAGTCGTATTGAACTATTTTAATGGGTGAAAGATGTTGGTAAAACAGTTGGAACAGTGATTGTTGTGGCAAGATCGAACAAGCAGATGGGTAAGACTCTTAGGATCACTTTTGGTAGTGAGAGGGGGTAGAAAATACAAGGAGTCAAAGCAAGAAGGCAAAAAAGGAGTCAAATAAGAAGTCAAACCGTTGGTCAGAATAAAAAGGTGTGGATGCCCATTTACATTGAGAGGTATTAAGTTACCTATAGATGACCAACGGAAGGTGAAAGTGGTTTGTGCTACCCCCAACCATCCTATCATTGAGAAGTTTGAAGGTCACTCATATGCTGGGAGACTCACCCCATCTAAAAAATAAATCTTGATTAATATGTCGATGGCAAGTGTGAGAGAAAGGAAAGTACCAAGAACTATAAGGGCAAGAGATAAGAAAAATGCATCTACAATGAAGACGATCTATAATGCTCGTACAAGATTGAGAGTTGCTTCTATGGGTGAAAGATCTCAGATGCAAGTGTTGATGAAGTCGTTGTCCGATCATGAATATGTTGACGGCAAGCTCAAATATCCTATTGATTTGAGGGTTCTGTCAAGACTATTGATTGTTTTTGGCTCACTAGTAACCCATTCAGCTTGCAAAGTATTTTCATGATTTAGGTCACATGGATTGCACTTACAAGACAAATAGGTTTGGGGTTCCATTGTTAGAGATTGTTGGGGTGACATCGACTGAGAAGACATTCTCTTTGGCATTTGTTTGGATGCTGAGAAGGAAGAAAATTTTGTTTGGGCTTTGGAACGTCTTAGGTCTATTTTCACTCCGGACTCACTGTCCTCTATCTTTTTGATAGATAGGGAACTCACTTTGATGAATGCAATTAAGAGAGTTTCCAAAAGCAAAGAACTTCTTTTGCCATTTTCATATATCGAAGAATGTATTATCGAAATGCAAACCCATTCTTGGCAAAAGAAGGTTTGGAATAAATTCATCATTGCTTGGAATGCTTTGGTCGTATCTCCTACTGAGGCGGACTATGAGAATCAACTATCTTCACTTCAAAGGGACTTCTCTAAGTATTCTAGTGTTATTTTTTTATGTGCAAGACAATTGGTTGACTCTTTATAAAGAGTATTTTGTATCTGCCTGGATAAATCAATATACGCATCTCGGAAATACGACAATGAATAGGGTAGAAAGTTCACATGCAAGGTTAAAGAAACAACTTGGCACGTCTCAAGGGTCATTCACTACAATGTTTCATTCCATTCATGCCTTGCTAGAGTTGCACCATACTGAGATTATGGCATCATTTGAGAAAAGTTTACATATAGTTATGCATGATTTTAAGTAGAGATTGTTTAAAGATCTAAGAGGTTTTGTTTCAATAGCTGCATTTGATATGAGTTTAACTGAGAAGAAACATGTTGATATATTTGGTCTGAATACAAGTGTTTGTGGATGTGAGATTCGCCGTACACATGGAATTCCTTGTGTATGTGAGATTGCACAATATCACCTTGAAGGCACTCATATTCCTTTTGCATGTATCCATCGCCACTGGAGGACACTATCTAGTATGCCCACAGCTGCTAGTGTTGAAGAATGCGAATGCTTCCCTGACATCCTCTTGTTCATGAATAAATTTAAGAAGGTCAGTAAAAATAAGCAAGTCAACTTATTGAAAAAGTTGAGGCAGCTGACGGACCCCCAAACCATTAAAGTAAAAGAGCCGGATATGAGAAAAATAAAAAGGTCAGGCCTCGATCCACAGGAAGTAGAAAGCCACCTAAGAATGATACATTAACAAAAAGAAATCCATCCAAATTTTAGTTTGTAGAGGCTCAATTGAAAGGTCAGTTGAAAGGTTAGAAATTCAAGTAGCTCAGAAGCTCTATGTTCGTCGTACCAGGTCATCACAGGGTTCATCTAGATATATGGATTGGTTTCCACCTACAATGAGGGTGTACATAGATAATGTGCAAGATGTTTATGCGGATGGAAATTATGAAAATAGAGCTGTTGCAGGTCTGTTAGGAATGAATGAAGACAGTGGTCGGAGGCAAATTCGACAGGACCTTCTCAATGAGTTGCTATTCAGCCGTAGCTTTTACGAGATCTTATATGGTGATGGTCGCCATGTTGAAAAGTTGTGTCAAGCATTATCATATTACGAATCTGATTTTGCACCTACATGCACATGGTTGACGATGCCTGATATGGGGCATCTGATTGCATCTCGATACAATGTCATTTTGGTCCATCTTTCTCTTCCTCAGTGCATCACATTCGCCCCACTATTCATAGCACCATTAGTGGAACACAAGATGATAGCAATTGGTTTTGTAAATAATAACCATTTCGTGAAGGCCATTTTTTTTATGGATGTCCGATACCCCCCAATTAGTGATGTATGGTATAGGTATCGACATCCGATAACTGAATGATGGTCCCTACCCTACATCAAACACATGGATCATTTTACAAGCATGATTAAGGACAATGGCATTGTTGTATAGGAAGGCCCATATGTAATAGATTGATTTTGGCTTGCGAACCAATTTTTTGTTTGGCCTGCGAGTCACTGATGGTGAACATATTTGAAAATGTATAACAAATTTTGTATAACAAATGGAAAATATGAATGTAAATATCACTTTGTATGGCAAATGCAACCGGGTTCCTGAAATCTTACTGATAACATAAAAATGATATAGTTGAACTTATGGCAACTAGTTTAATATATTGGACCCAATGGCTCACGTATGCTTTAATCACATCTAAGTGGACATACACACCAACATTGATCAGCATTGGTCCTGGCATGACAAATGGACGGAAGTCCAAAATTTACACATAAAAAGTGTCAACTCGGTACTGAACTACCGATTCTTTTTGTAGAGTCTCGGGCACCCCCAACGAGATAGAGAGCACACAGTCGGCATTGTATGTGGTAAAAGGGGCCGAGTGTGGAGGGCGAGTAGCGTTAGGCATGCCGAACATCGGAGAATTTTTGTGATCTTCTAAGAATTTCCCCACCGATATTCTTAATAGACACTCGATGCAATATACAGTTTGTTGGGCTGAGTTGTTTGACGGAAACTCAGCCCATCTTTTGTCTATAAAATGCACGTCTTCCTCATTCAAATCGGTTAGGGTGCCGAGTGTCCTTCTATAGTCTTGGCCCCCCTTATTACACTCTGAGCCAAGTGTATGATGCTTTGCTTGTTTGGGCCGCACATTTTATAGACAAAAGATGGGCCGAGTTTTCGTCAAACAACTCGGCCCAACAAACTGTATACGCCATCAAGGGTCTTTTAAGAATATCGGTGGGAAAATTCTTCGAAGATCACAAAAGTCTCTGTTGTACGGAGTGCCTAACACTACTCTCCCTCCACACACGGCTCCGTTTACCACATACAGAGCCGACCGTGTGCTCTGTCTCGTTAGGGGTGCCGAGACTCTGTAAAATGAATCGGTATGTCAGTACTGAGTAGACACTTTTTATGGTTATTTTTGGACTTCCGTCCACTTATCGTGCCATGACCAATGCTGGTCAATGTTGGTGTGTAGGTCCACTTAGATGTGACTAGTAGGTGCACACGTGCGTTGCACGTGGATAGTTAGAGTTGGACTGAGGATATGTACATTAATGAATTTTATAAGAGGGCTGAGAGTAAATTCACATCCGTGCTTTTAGAAGTACGATATTAGACGAGCAAAAAGTTTCAACCCACCAAAAGGAAGAACTTCTGTCCTTGAGTGTTTTAATACATTCAGGTGTAAGGAAAGTACACCAACACTTAAAACCTTGAACGTCAAAGAATTATAATTCACCTAGTAACGATCACCAAAGGTTGAATGTGTACAATTAATGCATTATTTTCCAGTTGTCATATCTATTTCCATGCGTTCTCAACATGTGAAAGTTTCCCACAAAACATAAAAAGAAAAAAACAAATAAAGTAAAGCTGGACTACCTTGCAAGATCAATCTTGATCTCACAAACCATGTGATGTTAAAAAGTCAACACCAGGTGTCTTCCAAAGACTTAATCCTACACCCATCACCCACCGTAAATTCAACATCCTTTCAAAATTATCTCTACAAATAGATTTCAATACCTTGATGCCTTACTTGAAACATAGACCACTGCCATTGGCTTAAATTCAAGCTTATCAAGTATGCTTCCATTTTGAAAGAGAAAAATAAAGAAATAGAGAAAAAGAAATAAAATTTGAGGCTGAATTATACATTATTATGGCAATTATTCTTATGGGAAAATACATATAATATTAGAAATCCTGCCATAATGAGCATAAGAAGAAAGTATATTTGAACGAAATGTGTAAACTATATGATAAATTCAATAGAAAGATTGGATTTCATAACATTTGAGCATTTGAATAGTGACTTTTAACCAGGGCACTGGATGAAAAACATGACATTGATTGATGGTCATGATGAAACTATCTTGGCAAATCCTGCATTAGTTTCGGTATTCGTACCGATATGATAAATTAAATTCAAAGGTGATAAATTGAACAAAGTTTAATATTTGAAAAGTTAAGGTCTGGAAAAGTGAAGTGATAAAAAGAAGAAGACAATTTCAGTCGTTTTGTAATTTGTTTCTTTTTCTCAATAGTTGGTCGTTATTTTCATTTCATTCAGATTCAGATTTTTCGATTTCTTCAACTTGTACGGCAACGAAACGTCCTAACGATCGGTCATTGTCATTAACTTTGCAGACTTTTATAAAGAATTGATAATTCTTTTCCGTGCATAAAATGAACTTCATGTAGAACTTGTATTGCATCTTTTTCTGTTATAACATGAAAATAAAGTTATTAGTATGAATTTTAATATTTAATAAAATTTAACATAATGATATTTTGCATACATGTTTGAAACATTCGATATATTTTGAAACTAGACATCAAATTAGTATTTTCGTTTCATTGAAGAGAGTAATCAAAGCAGTTGAGATGTTGTCTGATACAACCAGTTTAAGATGGTGACTTAGCTTGTTCTCTGTTATTTGAAATCGTTATTTGCTTGGGCTTATGATTTGGAGATTTGGGGATTTGGGTTTTAGTAAATTAGGATTTGAGATGAAAAAATAATCTTTTTTTTCCTAATTTTGTTGCTTTTGAGTTTGATCGATGGTGGGTTGTTCTTCTATGTGATGTTTGTGGGAGAATCGTCAATTTGGGGATTTTTGCTCCAGAAGACGCTTAAAAAATATCTTTTTTTAAGCACGGGCACAGTAAAAATATGTTATTATATAAAAATAGCTTTTTGATTTTTTCAAAAAAAGTCTTACACACAAAAATAGTCTAATTATTATTGATTTCTAATCTTTGGATTTGAGTACAACAAATAACCAGCCTAATTATTATTGATTTCTATCCTTCGAGTTTGAGTACCCAAAAAATAATGCTTGATTCAAAGGTTAAAAATAAACCCATGAAAATAACTATAATCCAATAGTTAGAAATTAATGATCAGGCTGATTTATGGGTTGTAAGTCCACTTAGGGTTGGCCAAATATACATCCGGGTCTCTAAGAGCAACATGGCCCATACATTATTTACGAACTCTGTCATCCAGGATTTACTCCAGAGTCGTTGTCCACGGACCTTCTCCACACTTTGGTGCATCCCACATAATGAACGTCGAGTCAAATAGCACAAAACTATATACCAATTTTAATCGAATGATTTTTATATATTAATATAAGGACATCAATGGATTAAAACTATAGATAATACTTATCAAACAGATTAAAAATAGAAGAATAGAATATCTAAAAATTAGAGGAAAGAACATAGATAATTGAGAAAATACATAGATGTGATTAAATTTGATGGTATTACCTTATAAAAAATGAAGAATTAAAATATAAAAAACTAATTAATGAAAATGAGAAAATAAAAATCACATGAAGCCCAATTTCTTAAGTTTTATACTGCTATGTTAGAACAACTATTTTATTCCAACAGTCTTCACCATCGAATTTAAAAAAAAAAATTAAGGACTTGTAAGGATATAAAATGTTTATAAATCTTAAAGATGAAATGAAGAATCAAAAGACTTCCTCAAATTTAGTGTGGTAGATCATAACAGTAGCAACGCAACAACATTATTGGACTGTTCAAATCTCTAAGTTTCTCAATCGCCATGGATGAACAACTCTTATGTTGTTACATTTTTTAATTCCTCCAAATGAAGTTTTAAAAAAAAAACTTTAGGATCGTATAGCACAAAAAAAGAAGATAACATACCCAAAAGATACTCTGAGAAATCAATAGTCTTCAATATCGAATTTAAAAAAAAAATTAGAAGTTATATGGATTGAATTATGCATTGGAACTCATACAACTTAAAATGATTCGATGCTTTCAATCTCGTTGCCCACTATCACATTGTTTAATGCAAAGGCCATTTTCTTTTTTGTATGGCGCATTTTGTGAATTATCAAATTTTATATGATTTTTCTCTTGCTTCGCTTAGTGTTGACAAATCCAAGGTCCATTGTACTCAAAATCTTGTCGAAGTCACCAATGTATTTTTGCTCATGTTCTCTAACTCCAATTAACGACATATTTTTTTTGGGCAGATATTTAGGAATCTCCATTCATTCCAGCACTTCTGATAAACCTTTTAAATATTTTGCAAATTCATATAAACAAATTGGATTTCTCACTTTGATGAGGTCAGCTACCACGAACCTCCCATTCTATGCTATGCAAACTTTTCGCCTGCCTATCTCGCTTATTAATCAATTAAAAAGTTTAAACAAAAACTTTTTGGTTTTTGATTAAACTGGATTGGCGCCTATGCAGCCAACCAGATTGGCATGAGTTTTAAAATTTAGAGACCATTGACCGTATGGATGTTTGGCCATCGCTAGGTGGACCTACATACAAATAATCAGCTTGATTACTGATTTTAAACCTTTGGATTTTCTTACCCAAAACTAAAAATAGGACCATCATCAAATGCAATGTCCATATCCTATAAACCATATAAACAGTTCAATTTTTCCTTGATTTCTTGACACAAAAATAAAAGAAGGATAAACAGAATAAAATACAAGTGATTGAAAATCGAAAAAATCTGAAACCTCGACGTGACTCTCTCCTGTAAAGGGCGGTCACGTAAGATAAGTAGTGTTTCCATTGTGATCCACGTCATTCAATTTAGATTGGATTTTGTGCTTTGCAAATAGTGTCTCCAACTCCAAAAGTTGGTGGATAGTTTCAAGACAAATAGTTTTTGCAATTGTCACATTCACAACCTTTCCTAAGGTTTTCTAATCATAAGAGTTTTGTAAGATCTGCTGCAAAGATTTAGAAAGAAGGAAAGTTATTTTCACAGTTTACCTATTAATCCATTTAGATGGGAATCCATTAATCATCATAACCAACGAAAAGCATAAAATGGACTGATAAAAAAAATCAAATACAATCTTTAAGAAAGAAAGAAAGAAATCATGCATATAACCAATAAGAAGAGAAGAAAATTACAACAGAGATATACTACTTTCGAATTGTACATCTAAAAAGGTTCAATCAGTGGTCTGGCCTCATGGATTAAGTTATGGTTAAGATCGAATGATTGATATGTGATTTTTATGCAAGGTTCTCTACTCATTGTTAGAATGATGTACCTCACTACCTACAACCCGTGACACATTCATTCTAGCCTTGTCTGTGCATGCATGTCTTTACATCACATGGTCGTGAAAGCAAATACATTCATAAGATGGTTAGGATTGTTTGATCTTACTTCATCGCTTCGCAAACTGCATAGAGATGGCTAAGTATGACCGGTTAAGTATGGCTCTCCCTCACTTACCTCTCACTCAAATCCCTGAATTTTCTACTACAGTATGGGTTGGATCTATCTGCAACTCCTTAGGTGCTCATTTTTACATGGATTTTGATGCATAAGGGATGTGTAGAGGGAGATTTCGATGATTTCTTTGACATATATCGTTATTTGGAGGTCTTTCAATTGAAGTACCCAGATATGGAGATAAATTTCAAGGTATACATATATCCCGAAAGGAAAGAGAAAGACATTAGGTTAAATATGTATGGTTATTTTAAAAAATTAAAAAAGATAGGGAATAAGAATATAGACGTGTGGGGAAGAGGGAGAGACTTTTTGGAATGAGAAAAATATTTTTTAGGAATCCAATGAACCTACTTCATATTTAACATAAGTTTTTATAAAATCTAAAATATATGTATTCTTTTAATTGCATAGATTAAGTGTGTATGGAGTTTTTGGGAATAGGATAAGAAAAAGAGTTGAAATGGGGTAAGACATTTTTTTATTTGTAAAGAAAGAGTTGGAATGAGGAAATGTTGACTTAGATTTTTATGCAGGGCTTTAAGTAGTTTTGAAATCGAGAAATAAATGAAGAATTTAAAAAACAAATGAAGGAGAGAAGGAGAGGGAGAGATGTTGGGAGAGGAATTTTAGAACGGGCATTTAAGAAATTGATGATAGATGAAGGAGAGGGAGAGGCATTTTAGGATAGAAGTGTATTGAAAGTAGGGGCTGATGGATATTTTGAGGAAAATAGGAAAAAATCAGGGATAAAATAGAAAAAAAGTTTTTTTTAGGATACTGACATTTAGAAGTAGTATAGATTAAAGCATACGTGAGCCATTGGGTCCAATATAAGTAGTCAATCCATTAAACATAGTAGTTAATGCCCGAAGGCCAACCATAAACATTAGTAGTCAATGCTTGAGGCCCAACCATAAATAATAGTAGTCAATCCATAAAATATAGTAATCAATGCCTGAAGGCCACCATAAACAATAGTAGTCAATACTCGAAGGCCAACCATAAATAATAGTAATCAATCCATCAAACATAGTAGTCAATGCCCGAAGGCCAACCACCAACCATATGTCAGTGCCCGAAGGCCAACCATCCAAATTAATGTATAGACTCGCAGGCCTTATAAAATACACAATCATTTCCTATCCTTCCCCTTGCCCTTTCCCTTTCCACTGCTAGAATCCTCACCGACATCAACACCTTCAAGAAGCCTATAGAGCTGCATATTCCTCTCTTGCATCGTCTCCAACGTATTATGTTTGTCCATTTGAATCGATTGTTGGAGGAGATTCAATGTCTCATCTGTATTTGTAACCTGGCTTTGATATGCTGTAGGTGGCCTACATGGAAGGCACCTGGTATTATTTGTTGGGTTCTGGACGGCAATGTGAGAAATCCTTTTAAGCCACTCTAGATAGTCGCCTGTACAATCTGAAGGATTCTGAGCCTTTGTTCCAAGTCTCCGTCCGAATAATACGTGATCAGGCCATTGATCCCAATATTGATCAAGGAAAACGTAATCCACCTTATATTGCTTGTTGGTGGGTTCTCATTGCACACGATTGTGGTCATAGGGAGTGGGTGGAATGGACTGAATATAATCAAATTGTCGCAGAACCCGATGAGGGTGGTAGCGTTCAACGATTTCATAAAAACGCACATAATTATAGAAGTAAGAAATCTTAACAAAGGGATAGACATTCCCCATGTCTTTGTAAGGTTGCCACACAACCTGCAATATAAATAAAATACGAATATAAGTGTCAAAACATAATAACAAATATAACAAAATATATTGTAGCTTACTTGATATAATTCTAAAGCGTCGAGTGCCTCTCGAAGCAATATCAAATTTCTCTTTTGATTTTCTCTTGGTACAGTTGGACACCATCGTTTCACTCACGGTGCACCAATTCTGTAATCTAAGTTTGGGTTGCGCCTCAGACTTAGAAAGCATTCGTAAACCCATGCCTACAAAACAACATAAATGATCAAAATAACTAGACAACTGGCAAAAAAAAATGTTGTACAAATAGTACACAGTTTAAGTATGTCTCAAAGAAATACCTCTAGTAGTGTTAAAGAACCGACAATCTGTTTTACTCCGCACCTTGAGGCAAGACCTAATTGCCTGTACATAAATACGAGAGCACCTGCCCCCAAGCATATTTATTAATTTTATTGAGGTCTCTCAACAATCAAAGGTAGTGAACAGGAACCCGATTCCCAGTCTTGTCACAGAATAAAGAACATCCTAGAACATACAATAAAAATCTCCTAACAGCACATCCATTTCCTTTCGGGATGCATGTTTATCAACTCCTTGCAAATTATCTCGAAACCACTTCATCATCACTACGGATCCCCTGTTGCTATCTACTTCTTCTTTGGCTTTTTCTTTCAGAATCTCCAATGTATCAACAACCAACTTAACAGCATCAATCGTAGACAAGTTACAGCTCCCTGTCATCGCATGACCATGAACAGAGATGCCCATTATCTGAGTCATGTCATCAAGTGTGATGGTCATCTCACCAAATAGAAGATGGAATGTATTCGTCTCAGGGTGCCATCGCTCAACAAAACCTGATATAATTACCTGATTGATTGCTTTATACGCATATCTGATGACATTTACTAATCCCAAAATTTCCACCCTCTTCTTGAAATGACGTGGCTCTAGAGTCCAATCCCACACTTCTATTTTTAGCAGGTGTTGATGACATTTAAGTAGACCTCGTTCTTGTAGATGAAAAAATGTATTAGCATATAGTGAACATCATCAAAACATGACTATAAGAATTACGAAATATAAGTATCAATGTTTACATTTTCCTGCCATATGTCATGTGCAAGGTCTTCTTCTTGTTCTTCTTCCCTACCACTATATTGTTCATCTTGTTCTTGTTCTTTGTCTTCTTCTTCTTCTTCTTCCCTACCACTATCTTGTTCATCTTTTTCTTGTTCTCCATCTTCTTCGTGTTCATGTTCTTCTTGTGGTTCCTCGACCTTTTCTTCTTGTGGTTCCTCTACAGTTTGAGCAGGTGGTTGTGCATGGCGTCTTCTTTCAGTCGCTGTTGGATGAATTCTTGTAAGACCAGAGGTACTAGTTTCTTGTGCATATCTCTGCGATCTTAGCATTGTACTAGTGTCTTATCGAATTTCAATTATGTGTTTGAAAATAATAAGCTAACAACCACAAATCGCATAATTGCAATCAAACACATGGTGTGAGACCAAGATAAAATTATTTCTTAGACATTTTATCAGATATAGTGTGCAACATATATGAAAAATACTTTTAACATTAAAATAGAACATACAGTGTACAACAAATATGATTAAAAACACTAAAATTTTACTCGAAACAATCGAAATACATATAACTTACTAGATTTTTTTGAGTTTTCAACTTCTACGATCCTTACACTCGTACTTGGTGGAGCCTTTCTTGGAATGGCTTGTGGGTGGAGATATGGTGTCGGTGGAGATGTAGTGTCGGTGGTGGCACCCTTCTTGGAAGGATTTGGTGGATACTTGGTTGGATATGGTGGTGTGGATGAATAATGGTTTCAATCGATGGAAGACCGAAGAAGAAGAGAAGATCTCGACTAGATAGAGCAATGAGGATGAGAAAGGAGATTCGGTGACAGAATAAGTCGAGACTGCAGGGTTTCCGTAGATGGAAGAATAGAAAAGAGCACGAGGGTTTCGATGGTCCTTGGAGAATAACTTTGGAGTTTTGTTTTGGGTGATTGGGTGTGAAGAGTTAGGGGTCAATTTTAGGTGGGCGTACTGAGTCACTGGGTTTACTAAGCGAAAACGTAGGTGCCAATATCCCGATCCTACCAAATGTATGGGGCCTATTTGATATGTGGGTTCCTTATATGTGGGTTCACTTCACACATGTGGTGTTGATAGGTGTGGCCCACATTACATCTGTGGTCTTAACATGTAGGTCACTTGATATGTAAGGCATACAAAATGTGAGAAGGCCAAATATGTAAGGCCTACTTGGTATGTGTTGAAATAACACCGTTCCGTTCTCTTTAATCTAATATACCTAGAAAATGGGGGTTGATTAGGTATTTAAAAATTAATTATACCTACAAAGTTTTACTGGTCTATAGTAGGGGAACAAAATCGCATGTCTTAGTTGTTTGATAAAAGATTATCACAACTGACTCAAATATAATATACCATAGATGTCTATTTTCTTTTCGTCATTTGATATAATCAAGATCGATAGCGGAATACAAATAAACAATCACACAAGATAAGAGATTTTTACGAGGAAACCTTAGCCAAGGAAAAACCACGGGACCACGTCCAGACGGAAAGTATCACTAACTAAAAAGTTAAACGAAACAAAGGTTACCTACGCAGCACCGTTGCAAATACAGCTTCCAACCTTAGCCAAGGCCAACTGCCGATGCATCCATGTCCTCTAAATCAACCCTACGAATCCACGCGTGCCCTTCCAGCCAAGAAGCCTTGTCTGCTTGTTCAGTTTGGTACACCCATAACCTACTGTCGATCGGCTGCTTCGATCTTAAGTTTCAACACTCCCGCTTTTGCCGAAGGTGAAGGATTCAGTACACCCTGAACCCTAAGTTGCTCAAAGGTGTTGAGTTACACTGGTACACTCAGGCTGCTAGGTCGAATATATAAGTGATGGACATATGCTGAGGAATGGATCAAGCACATGGCTTTGATCAAGAAGAGGAACAAGTTCACAAGATGTGAGTGAGAAACAAGCTTATTGCTCTTCGAATGGACACTTTAATAAATAAACATTTTCTTCTCTCTCTTAAAGTATTGAGTCACTCTGTGTCTTTATGTGTGTTTAGAGAATGTATAGAAGGGTTGTATTTATAGAATTCGTGACCCTGAGTCGTGTAGGACGTGGGATAGTGGAACCAAGAATATCGGATTTGAGAAAGACTGAGTTCGTGCTAAGTCCAATCGATTGGGTATAAGTGTCCAATCGATTGGCCTCAATAAATTTTATGTCCCGTAGGCTCCAATCGATTGGCCTCAAATAAGTTTCTGTCCTGAAGGCTCCAATCGATTTGGCTTTGAACAAGTTCTGCCTCACGGACTCCAATCGATTTCACAGAGTCTCTAATTGATTGGGCTTTGAACAAGTTCTACCTCACATACTCCAATCAATTTCACAGAGTCTCTAATTGATTGGGCTTATATAATGTTCTGCCTCATAGCTTCCAATCGATTTCACAGAGTCCTCAAATCGATTGGGCTATGTCCAATCGATTGGACAAGTTCCAATCTATCGGACTCTCCCATAAGTCAATATCTTTGACTCAGACTCGGGTCTGTCCAATGATTAGGTTTGACCATTATATTTTATTCATTTTAAACCTATTCCTATGGCCACTAAGTCACTTACCTTTCTAATCGAGCGTACATGATCTATAACCGATAAATGGGCAGTTACTCAGATGACTCCTGTCGTCAACCGTCTGATTCTTGCCGTCTCTGTCTTCTAGTCTTCAAGTAGTTGGCGAAGTATGTGTACCACAACATCTCCACACTACACTGGTGCTTGTAGGAACGGTTACAAGAATGTTTTTATGTCAAACGAAATCTTTGCCAAATTGAATATGAAAATATTCCTTACAATCTCCCCCTTTGGCAATTTCGTGACAAAAAATATTTAATCATATAGAAGGTACAAAATAAAAAATACAATCCCACCCTCTTACATGATTCACTCACTATCTCACACTTTCTTGGAGATAATCGAACAGATAGTGGAATAGCTTTTGATCTGTTCTCTGCACAATCTACCAACAATACATATCATGTAATAGTATCGGCAATCAATAAATCATTATAATGCAGTGAGTTAATTATGCACATTATAAGTAGAGAAATTTGAAAAATAATGCAAAAACTTTTCTCCCCCTTAATTTCTCTCCCCCTATCATACATGCATCTACTTATTTTTATCTTTATAATTTTTCTCTCCCCCTTTTTATCACAGATTCACAAAGGTACAGAATTATAAGTAGATAATAAGCAAGCAATGAATATTATCATGAAGAACAAGTGCATATATATATTTATATCAAACCATAATAAAGTCAATTAACAGTAATCATCAAATTATAGAAGATCTTCACAATAGTTTGAACCTTGGAGAGTCGACATGAATAAAATTAAGATGAATTTATTTCTAAGAAATTTTTTATAAAACAAATGAATGCTTATTTAAACTTGGTTAATTAGTACAGACTTAGAGTAACTCAAAAATGCAGAACTCAAGTAAGATATAATTCTGACTCGAACATGAGATAGATAAAATTTTGTATTCGTCAGTTAGCCCAAAAATACTAAGTCATTGAAAGTAATAAAATCATTTCTCTTGAGAACTAATAGTGAATAATGTGCTGACATCATAATCGAAACAAGATAAGATAAGTAATTTCAGTAAAAATCTAGAAATCATATTCTAGAAATCTCGGAGGTATCATGTATCCAGATATGAAAACATCATTAGAGTTATTAAGGGTTCTCACACATACTCTTGTATAAGGATATTTGCTAATCGATAAGAATTTTTCTAGCAAATTGGCTGTCTTTTACACTATTTTTATTCACTTTGAATATAGGTAACTTTTACTCTCCATGCAGGTAGCCCTTTTCTACAGCAATAAGAATTATATTTCAATTACAAACATGGTCATACCTTTCACTCTAACTTTTGTGGAGGTAGTTATTTCCTTAGAATAATAACTCACATTGGGAGGCCAACAGTCGACTATAGTGCAATTTCGAAATCAACCGAAAGTAGGAATACTGCTAATTTGAAGTCATATCTTGTAGAGGTTTATTCCTGAAATAAGCACTATAAATAATACTGAAATCATATCTATTCTTAAAGAAAAACCAAGTCAGTGTGTAGTGTGTGAAACATACATTTACAAGAGATAATTTCATCCACTAACAGAGACAAGATATAATAGAATAATCATTACAAATATTGAAAAATATATATATCATCATAATATGATCTTGATAGTACCTATGTCAAGTCTGAATTTAGATCATTCAAAATCAGTTCTAATCAACCAGACTACCATGAAAGCAAAAAAATAAACACAAAATACAAGATCAATCAATCAAGCTAATACCGATAGATTTATGAAGAAACTCGAATCTAATGACATCATGAGGTTTTGTAAAAATATCCGCTAATTGATTTTCTGTAGCGACATGCTCTAAGGTGATAATTTTTTCTTCAACAAGATCTCTAATAAAATGATGACGAATGTCAATATGTTTAGTTCTAGAATGTTGAATAGGTTTTTCGATATATTTATAGCACTCGTATTATCACAATAGATAGTCATCAATCCTTGATTGATCCCATAATATGTTAACATCTGCTTCATCCATAGTAGTTAAGTACAACAGCTACCAGCTGCAATATACTCGGCTTCAGCAGTAGATAAAGAAATAAAATTCTGTTTCTTGCTTTGCCAACTAATTAGGCTGTTACTAACATAAAAACACCCACCACTAGTACTTTTTCTATCATCAACATTTTCAGCCCAGTCAGCATCATAATAACTTGCAAGCTCTACAATAGTATCAAATGAATACCATAGACCATATTCTACAGTTCCACTAACATACCTGATGATATGTTTGACTGCAATAATATTAGATTCTTTGGGATTAGCTTGAAATCTAGCACATGCACCCACACTAAAGGAAATATCAGGACGACTAGCAGTGAGATATAGTAAGCTTCCAATAATGCTTCTATACAAAGTTTGATCGACATCCTTTCATTTAATATCTTTACTCAGCTTTGTAGTAGTATTCATAGGAGTACGATGACGTTTAGCTGATTTTATAACAAATTTCTTAACTAGGTCTTTGCTATATTTGGATTGAGAAATAAAAATTCATCCTCCAACTGTTTAACTTGAAGACCTAGAAAATAACTAAGTTCACCTATCATACTCATTTCAAATTCTTTTTCATTTGTTCTGAAAACATGTGAGCATGATCAATAGATGTGGACCCAAAAATAATATCATCAACATAAATTTGAGTAATCACATAAATTCCTTGAACAGTTTTAACAAATAAGGTCTTATCCATTTCTCCTCTGATGAAACCTTGATGAAGCAAAAAAATGATCAATCTCTAATACCAAGCCTTGGGGGCTTGTTTTAAGCCATACAAGGCATTTTTAAGGCGATAAACTTGATCAGAAAATTTTGGATCTTCAAACCCTTTGGGTTGTTCTACATAAACTTCTTCTTGAAGAACACCATTCAAGAAGGTACTCTTGACATCCATCTGAAAAAGTTTAAATTTAAGATGACATGCAACAGCAAGCAAGATACGAATGAATACCAAACATTATTTCTAGTAAATTGACTTAGTTTATCCTGCATGGCACTAATCCAATTTTTATTAGTAAGAGCTTCAGAAATATTTTTTGGTTCAATCTGAGAAGTATAGCACACAAAGTTAACAACATTTTTAATCTGTCTTCTAGTTTGAACTCTACTTCCTGCCTCACCAATGATATCAACACTATGATGATTTTTCTTAACCCATAAGGGAATAGATTTATAAGCATGAGAATCACTAGAAGGAGGAGTAATATGAATGTCATCAATACTCTGATAGATATCATTACAATTGTCATCCTGTGAGAAATTTTCTTTAATATTCAAATCATCAATAACCACATTAATACGCTCCATGATAGTTTTGGTTCTTTGATTAAGAACTTGATAAGCCCTACTATTTGTGGAATAGCCCAGAAAAATTCATTCATCTCATCTTTTGTCAAATTTTCCCAGAGATTCTCTATCTTTAAGAATATTTGCTCCCAAAAACCTTGAAATATTTGACATTTGATTTTTTACTCGACCAAATTTCATAAGGAGTGTTTAAAGTTCTTGGTCTCATATAAACTCTATTGAGAGTATAACAAGCAGTATTCACTGTTTCAGCCATAAGTTTTGAGGTAAGTTTTTGCAGTGAAGCATCACCTGGGCCATTTCCTGAATCACCCTATTCTTTCTTTCAACCACTCCATTCTGTTGTGGTGTAATAGGTGCAGAAAATTCATACTTAATGCCAATGGCATCACAGTACTCAGTGAGGCGAGAATCTTTAAATTCTCCTCCATGGTCAGTACAGATCTTGACTATACTGTAGCCTTTTTCATTTTAAATTTTTTGACATATCTTTTTACATTATTCAAAAGCATCTGATTTTTTTAAGAAAAGCAAACCATGTAAGTCTAGAGTAATCATCTACCATGACCAGAATGTATCTTTTTCCTCCCAAACTTTCAGTCCTCATAGGACCCATAAGATCCATGTGAATCAGATCAAGCACTTTGGAGGTAGCACAATAATTTCCCTTTTTGTGAGAGCTTTTGATTTATTTACCAATTTGGCAAGTGCCAGTAGGTTTTCCCAATTTGGGCACACCTCTCACTAATTCTTTATTAGTGATTTTAATTAGGTCATTTTGGTTCATGTGACCTAGTCTATGGTGCCATAAGACAAAATCATTTAATTTGGCAGAATTACAGATAATCTTGGGATTTCTACCAATAATATAACAGTTCTCGGAGGTTCTTGAACCTCTCATAACACATTTGCTAGATTCATCAATAACATCACAGCCTTGGCTTGTGAATTTAACTGTATGATTATAATCGCATATTTGACTTATGCTAATAAGTTGGCTTTGAGTCCTTCAACACAGAGAACGTTATCAAGCTTAGGAATACCTGGAGCTTGAATACTTCCCCGACCAATGACCTTAGCCATACTTCCATCCCCAAATGTTACACTCCCATCCTTATGATCTACAATATGACAAAACATTGACTTGTCTCTAGTCATGTGCCTAGAACAACCACTATCCAGATACCATTTGTTGTTCTCTAAAGCTTTGAAAGCAGAATGAATCATAATGCATTTTTTATCATCTTTTCTCACCCAAATGGTCTTATACTTAGAAAGTGGTTTAACAGCTTTTGCCATTTGTTTGGGAAGAAATGAATTGTTTCTCCTTTTGTCATTTCTAGACCATTGATTCTTAACAACATGACTATCAAACAAAGTTTTTCTCAATTCAAAAATTTTAAAAATCTCTCTTTAGTTCATTAGATTTCACGTATAACTTACTTAGCCTAGAATTATGATGACCGATCAATTCAGTTTGTTTGACCTTTGTTGTCATACATTTTTCTATAGAATATGTGAGTTTTACATTATTCTTATGTGTACTAAGACGAGAATCAAAATTCTTGGATTTAACAATATCATAATTTTTTATCAATTAATTCTTTAAAGACTTTTGAAACTCATTTTCCAATACTTTGTTTTTCATTAGAAGCGATTTCTTTTCTTCTTCCCATTGTCTCTTTTCATCAATGAGTTCAATATTCACCAATTCTAACGAAATATTTATACAATCCAATTTATCCATTTGTAAGGATAGAACTTTATTTTCTTTGATCAATCTAAGACTTTCTAAATACAGTTTCTCATAAGCTATATTCAGATGGTCCTCAGACAATGAAGATCTAGATGTATTTTCACATTCTCTTTGCATTTTGACAAATTAATAAAAATTGACTGGTTTCACTGGAATCTAAATTCAGGTGATTAAACCTTAAATAGAATAACCCGCTCTGATACCAATTGAAATAACACCGGTCTGTTCTCTATAATCCAATATACCTAGAAAGGGGGGGTTGATTAGGTATTTGAAAATTAATTATACATACGAAGTTTTACTGATCTATGGTAGGAACAAAATCGCATGCCTTAGTTGTTTGATAAAAGATTATCACAACCGACTCAAATAGAATATACCACGGAGGTAGGTATATTTTCTTTTTGTCGTTTGGTCTAATCAAGATAGATAGCGGGAATATAAACAAACAATCACACAAAACAAGACAAGAGATTTTTACGTGGAAACCTTAGCTAAGAAAAAACCACGGGACCACGTCTAGACGGGAAGTATTACTAATTGAAAAGTTAAACGAAACAAAGGTTACCTATGCAGCACCGTTGTAAATACAGCTTCCAACCTTAGCCAAGGCCTACTACTGACGCATCCACGTCCTCTGAATCAACCCTACGAATCCACGCGTGCCCTTCCAGCCAAGAAGTCTTGTCCGCTTGTTCAGTTTGGTACACCTCAAACCTACCATCTATCGGCTGCTCCGATCTTAATTTTCAACACTGCCGCCTTTGCCGAAGGTGAAGGATTCAGTACACCCTGAACCCTAAGTTGCTCAAAGGTGTTGAGTTACACTGGTACACTCAGGCTGCTAGGTCGAATATATAAGTGATGGATTTAAGCTGAGGAATGGATCAAGCATATGGCTTTGATCAAGAAGATGAACAAGCTCACAAGATGTGAATGAGAAACAAGCTTATTGCTCTTCGAATGAACACTTTAATAAATAAACATTTTCTTCTCTCTCTTGAAGTATTAAGTCACTCTGTGTCTCTGTATGCGTTTAGAGAATGTATAGAAGGGTTGTATTTATAGAATTCGTGACCCTGAGTCGTGTAGGACGTGGGATAGTGGAACCAAGAATTTCGGATCTGAGAAAGACTGAGTTTGTGCTAAGTCCAATCAATTGTACTCTGGGTCCAATCGATTGGGTATAAGTGTCCAATCGATTGGCCTCAATAAATTTTCTGTTCCGTAGGCTCTAATCAATTACACAGAGGTCTCAAATCGATTGACCTCAAATAAGTTTATGTCCCGAAGGCTCCAATCGATGTGGCTTTGAACAAGTTCTGCCTCACAGACTCCAATCGATTTCACAGAGTCTCCAATCGATTGGGCTTTGAACAAGTTCTGCCTCACAGACTCCAATCGATTTCACATAGTCTCCAATCGATTAGGCTTATTAGTGTTCTGCCTCGTAGCTTCCAATCAATTTCACAGAGTCCTCAAATCGATTGGGCTATGTCCAATCGATATTCCTTACATGTGTGGCTTTATATGTGGCATACCTGATATGTCAAGCCTGCTTGTGGGATATAAACTGACATGTGTGGCTAGGGCTTAAAATGGGTAAGAACAAAGTCGGATTTTGTTAGATTTGGATATGAATTGGACTTCGAATAGCATGATCTATATTTGAATTTGGATCCAGCTTGAATCCATGACACATGATACAAATCTGAAACCATATATGCGGAGAATTTTGGATCCAACCCATATGTGAAATATGGGTCTGATCCACCACAAATTTTTAGCAAGGATCAGCATCCCAAAATCCAAGATCAAAATTGATCCGAATACATAATACTAGATCTAAATTTGACCCAAGCCTGAGCCAAATTAATTTAACATGTATCCTTATCAAACTAGTTTTTATTTGTATTCTATCTTAATGATCCAAACCCGTTAAGTATTGATTTGAATCAGATCGAATCTTGGATTTGACCCACCCCATTTCATCCCCTATGTATGTTTCATTCAGCATGCGTGGCTTGATATGTGATCATTTTGATGCGTGGAGCCTACCTATATGCAAGGTCCACCTAGCATGTGTGCGCTTGATATGTGGATCACTTGACATGTGAGACCCTAATATATAAGGTCCACATGCAGGGTAGAACGACAATGGAAAGGTTTTGGTTGAAGAAGGGGAGGGCACAGAGTGAAAATAAGGGTGTATTTCTTAGAAAATTAACATACCATCTTAAAAATGGTATGCTATTTTCTACAATTTCTACCATTTGGACTTAAAATTTTACTTCAAGAAGAATTTTTTTTCCATGAAACGAATACATAAAATGGAAAACTTGAAAAAATTATTCTGAAATAAGAATTTTCCATGACACGAATGGAGCCTAAATAGTTTCTATTTGATTCTATAATATTAAAAAAAAAATTGAAAAACCAGGATATACTTGGTCTGAAATATATGGACAACTAATGTCCTATTCAAGGAATGTATGTTGAAGTCCCCATGTACACATGTAGTGGAAGAAAAACTTGAGGGTGGCATTGAGCATAACTTGCAAAACACACACAACTGGGAGACTGGAAGGTTATATTGTTTTAGGAGATTTAGTTGCAGAACAGGGGCATTCTTATTAGGGGTAAAGGTAAAGTAGGTTGCAGATATGTGTCAAAACTTGTCTGGAACAAGAGAGATTCTTCTTTTTTCAAATTTTGTGCTCCTTGAATCTTGAGGCAGAAGGGAGGAGAAGTATTCTAGGCTGCAACCCCTCAGCACATGACCAAGCATCTGAGGCTTTTTGTGAGTTATTTCTGAGAGACCAGAACCTAAACCCTTGTCCAAAACACACTGTAGGTTAGTACAGGTATCCACGCTACTCTTCAAATTAAACCAAGTACCATAGAACATCGCTGCAAAATGCATGATTTCTTTCATCAGTTGTTTCTGATTTCCAGAACTGTATATTTAAACAACGCATATGATCAGTTCAAAAGAATATTAGTTCAATCCATCAAACAATGTTGGAGCAGGTTGCAGAATAATTAAAACATTCAGCAACTGGGGCTCATACAACTTATTTTGTTGGAGTGTTTTTTTCCTTCTATACATTCATCATGAAATATATAAAACATGATATAATTGGACGGTAGTCAATTGTAAAAAAATAGGCTTTATATAGAACCGTCTCATCTTAAAATTGATAAATTACAACAATGGGTATGAATTGGAGAAACGAGAAAATCAGAACAGTATTTTCCATCAGCATGAATTGGCTGGCTGCAGAGAAAAAAACTTTGACAAGATTGCGATACTGCATAATTTAATTGCACAAGGATCTCCGCCATGACTTCAATAATGATCATTCTCAAAGTCCTCAGAGCAATAAAAACTAGATATTGATGGTGGCTTCCCACAGCCGAAGAAGTCCATTACGACCACCACTGCATATCCTTTTCCTTTCAAGGTCGGAAGCCACACAGCGTACCTGAATAACACAAATACAGATGTTCAAAACCCCAACAAAAACAAGCTAAGCAGGAAGTACAAGAAAAATGTGGAAAGGAATAAAAACATCAAATGCAGAGTGCAGTGTGTCAAAAATGGTATTGAGCCCAAATATATTCTGCAACTGATCACAAGAACATAAGATTCAAATCAATATCAGCTGATACCATCCATATATCATGTTGGGTATTGGATGATATCTTAATACACATAGCTAGGGATCACAATGATCAGTCAACTCACAAGCTCATCTGAGTGACAAGGTCACCAATATCTCTGGACTCAGCATTGTTACTATGGAACGTATTTGGATACTGGGGTTCATATGAACCCTAAAATCTCCGGATACAGGTACAGCAAGGAACATATATAGGTTGTCTTGGGTAAAGATAAGAATCCTGAAACACTTATATACCGTGATGTGTGGAGTTTGGATCTTATTAGTTTATTTGGGTGGTCAAGGTTAGATTAGGCTTTTATTATCATTCATGTAATTTTTCATTATGAACAAAGAAATAAAAAAGCTCAGTTTGAGAAATTTCCTGTGAATGGAAATCTGGAGTGAAGCAGCTAATTTGTTGTGAAGTCGATGGTATTTTTCCCTCTTGATCTATTCCCCATTTATATTTTGTTTGGTCAATTTTCAGACCTAAAATTCCAACCGCACTTGTCTAAACCCTAACCCTAATTTTTCCCAGCCTGACCTGGATCTACCCTACCCCCTCTATAATCCAGCTGCACCCTTTCCCCTGCTCTTTAGTGACTTGTGGTTCCCTCCCCCTTCCTTTCTGGTGCCTGCGGCATCCTTTGGGAGGTGTTCTCCCCTGAGGCATATAAAGCCCCCCCCACAGGCCTAGATCAACCCCCAACCCCCAACCCCCCCACCACACACACACACACACCCTTTACCTGCGGCAGCCCCAGAAAACCCATCTGTAGCCTGCAGCTACCCCATAACTCTTGTTCTTCCTCCTGAACCCATAAACCACTTGTTCTCCTTTTCGCCTGAAACTCACTTGAACCCGTTGATAATCATTTAGGACTATACACCTTCCCTAAACCTTTCTCAACCTAAATTTATCTACTAAATCTTGCATATTGAACTAGTAAACGTTGATTGTAGACTAGTGGAAGTCCTTCAATCAATAATTGGAGATTTTACACTGCTGGATTGTGATTTTTTTCCTCGGAACAATTAATTTAATTATTTGCTAACATATCCAAATATTCGTGGTAGGTTGTTAGATTTATTTTATGCTTATTATTTTCCATGGCAATTTTTCTTGGTCTCAACTCATCATTTAGGCTATAGTTTTCACAATCTTGCATTAATAGTCAATACAGGTACAACAAAGACCATATATAGGGTGTCTTGGGTAGGGATAAGAATCTATAAATTCTTTGATACGGTGATGGGTGTCAGTTAATAAAGCTTTAGAATTTCTATTATTGATTCTCGTTTCAAACATCTATAACTAAAGCAATCCGATAACAGTAAAGAAAAGAAAAAGGAATTGACAATATGAATAAGGATTAAATCTAATCAAATTATTATGTAATCTAAAATGCTAATGTTATACGTACAAAATTAGTGATCTTACAGTTCAAATAGAATAAGAAATTGAGACATTTTCCTCATTGTTTCTAAAAATTACGAGGAAAATATTTATTTTATTGAAAGAAATTAAGCAACTATCTAAATACGTAAGTAGGAAATGGGTTCAGATGCTAGATTGACAGTCCATTTCCTATCATCTGAAATGGATGTTATCATGTATTAAATTGTACAGGTGTACCCTTTATAGTAAGTATAAGGGAAACCCAATATCTGTAAGGGCTTTTTTGTAATTCCTCTTTTATATATAAATAGAAAGTTGGGAGTCATGTAACACACATGCTCTCTAATTCCCCCTTTCTTCTCTTTCATCCTTTTTTCTTCTGAAACCCTAACCCTAGGATTCAACTTGGTATCAGAGAGCTTTGGAATTAAGATTAACAGCTGGAGAAGATCGTCGGGGAAGTGCTGATGTTCACTGTACCATATGGATGACATCATAGGCCGTATAGGCACGCATCTCAAGGTCTGCACACGTATTTCAAGGCCTGTCCGAAGCTTCTATTCCTGGTAGATCTTTATTTTTCAGGTTTTTTTGGGGATGTTGGGGAATTTTTTGGAGACTTCTTGATGGTTTTAAGATCTTCGCAAAATCGTGTTAACTAGTTTTTCGAACCAGCCACAAATCCATTCGATTGGGGGTTTTATGGTGGGATTTGTTGCTCATTTCGGATCCCCTACAACCCTAGGAACCTACTGAATCCAACTATGTATGATTCCATGGAGGATTGAAGAGTTGATGAAGAGAACTCCACCCTATAGTTACCGCCAGCCTCTCTTTTGCCCATATTGGGCTGCTGCCATGGTCAGCATCTCCCCATCTGCTATTACAGCCTTCGTATGATGTTTTTGAACCTCCTCGGTGCTAGATCTACTATTATGGATGCAGATCAAGTCTCTATGTTACCGTCGGCCCCCTTATTGCCTTCTATTGGACTGCGATTTTGATCAAAATCTCCTTGTCTTCTACTTGCAGCCTTCCTATTATGTATTTGCTCCATATTTGTGCTAGCTCTACTGCTATGGATGCAAATCATGTCTCTGTTTTGTTACTTGGCTGTCATATGAGCTCCTTTTAGCTCTATATTGGGCTAAGCTTTATTCGTACCCCAAATCTCTTGGATTGAGGGTCCTTTTTTTGGTTATCCATCGCTGTGTGTGCTGGTTGTTTATTGTTCTTGGTGTTCTTTGGTATTTGGGGTGTTGTGATGTCTACTGGAGGCTCTACTAGGACTACTGAGGTTACCTCGAGCATGGTTGGGAGCTCTATAGGGTCTGAGAACCCTGGCGATCCGATTACTACAATTAAATTGGATGAAGACAATTTCTTGGAATGGTCTCAGGCTGTTCGGATGTATATTGGTGGTCGAGGTAAGTTGGGCTACATCAATGGACTATCAAAGAACCTACTTCGACTAAAGATCCTTCTTATGAGAAGTGGGAGGCTGAGAACCTTGCGGTCATGTCATGGATCTTCAACTCCATGCAGCCTCAGATTAATAGGGGTTTTCTGTTTCTCCGCACAACCCATGATTTATGGGACACGGCTACTCAGACTTACTCTTAGCCACAGAGCTTGGCTTTTGCTTTTCAGTTGCGACATGATATCTCCAACCTTCAATAGGGCGATAAACGGCTCAACGACTACTTTGCTACCCTCCGGAGTATGTGGGAGGAGTTAGATCATTATCATACGTTTCAGCCTCTGTGTGGTTGTGCTGAAACCATTAGGAGCTACAAGAAGCTAGTAGAGGAGACAAGAGTCTTTGAGTTCCTTGCAGGGCTTAACTCTTTAGCTTGGATTCAGCTTCTTAGACGTGATACCCTGCCATCGCTTAGCTAGACGTATGACTACGTCCAAAGTGAAGAAGGTCGGCATCGGGTTATGACATCCTCCTTGTCTTCAGAGAGATCTGCATTCACTATAGCTTCCGCCTCTCTTCATCAGCGCCCTCCACGCTCCACTTCCTCTGTAGGTAGCATCGTGCCCACTTCTTCAGCCCCTTCCGGGAAGTCTTTCAATGGCCCTCGTCCTAAGTGAGATTATTATGGTTGCCTTGGGCATGTGCGAGCGAAGTGCTGGCAATTGCATGGTCGTCCTCAGCCCACTAGAGCAGCTTCCATGGCTCACACTGCGAGTTCTGATTCCCCTGCTATTGGACCTACTTCACAGGCTCCACCATCTACTATGGCTCCTTTTCAGAAGGCTGAACTTGAGAACATTTGTCGCTTTCTTTCTTAGCTAGAGGGCCCTTCTGCTACATCCTCCTTTGCATCTATAGGTACCATCAGTACTGCTCTTCATGTGGCCGCCTCTCCTACCTGGGTCATTGAGTTAGGGGCCTCTGACCACATGACTGGTATGTCATCCCTTTTCTCTTCCTATTCCATTTGTTCTGGTCGTGATAAGGTAAGAAGTGCAGATGATGCCTTATCCTCTGTTTCTGGAAAAAGGACTATCCGTCTTTCACCCACGTTGCCTTTATCTTCAGTTCTTCACGTTCCACATTTTCAATCTAACCTCTTGTCTGTTAGTTCCCTTACCAAAAGTTTGAATAGTAGTATAACCTTTTCTCCCTCTTCATGTGTTTTCAGGACTTGGACACGAGGATGACGATTGGCACTGGACGTGAAGTTGACGGCCTTTATCTTCTGAATGGACCACCTGTTGAGTCCAGAGCATTACAGTCTAGTAGTAGTGCTAGTGTTAGAGTCTATTATGAGTTGGCATGCTCGCCTTGGACATGTTTCATTTTCGTACTTGAAACCTTTATTTCCTGTTTTATTTACTTATATGTCTTTATCTGTGCTTCGTTGTGAAACTTGCAAGTTAGCTAAACATTGTCGTTCATCTTATCCATCTAAAAGTAATATCAATACTTCTCCTTTTGATATTGTTCATTCTGATGTATGGGGTCCTTCCCCTAATACTTCATTGTTTGGCTATCGCTATTTTGTGACCTTTGTTGATGACCATACGCATTGTACTTGGATCTATCTTATGAAAACCAAAGATGAGGTTTTTTCCATCTTTCAAAGTTTTCATGAGATGATTCAGATGCAATATGGTTCCCCCATCAAGATTCTGAGATCAGACCAAGGCGGTGAATATATGTATGGTGGTTTGTGTGCCTACCTCTCCAACAATGGTATTGTCCACCAGAACTCCTGTGCTTATACTCCTCAGCAAAATGGTGCGGCCGAAAGAAAGAACCGTCATTTACTTGAGGTAGGTTGCTCCTTTCTTCTCTTTCTTAATTCCTAAATGCTACTAATCTGATGTTGTTCTTACTGCTGCATATCTTATTAATCGCATGCCATCTCCATCTTTGCATTTTAAAACCCTTTTCAGTTATTGCAACCTGATTGCTCTTTCTTTCTTATTCCTCCTAAAGTTTTTGGTTGTGTTTGTTTCGTTCTTATTTTGGGTCCTCACTGTACCCTAAAGCTCTTAAGTGCATCTTCATGGGATATTCTGCTACCCACAAAGGGTACAAGTGTTATCACCCTTCGTTTGGTAGAAAGTCTATTTCCATGGATGTCACGTTCTGGGAGTCTTCTCCTTTTTTTCCCCGGTCCTCTCTTCAGGGGGAGAATCGTACAGGTCAAGAGAGTCCCTCTACCTGCATCAGTATACCTATTCCCTTTACTCCACCTTCACTTCCTACTCTTCCTATGAATGATAGTCAACCTGCCATTCCACAAGATTGTAATGCTAGGACTCAGGGGGAGTTAAAGGTCTATAGTAGAAGAGAAAAGGCCGCGGCTACTCTACGTCCAGATGCACCAATTGGACCTACCTCAGATCCAGGTATACCCACAGATCTTATTGCTTCAATCCCTGATCCTACTAATGATGATTGCTCTTCAGATATCCCTATTGCTCTCAGAAAAGGTGTTAGAAGTTGCACTCCACACCCACTGAGTAACTTTGTGTCCTATGAAGCCTTGTCCCCCTCTTATAGGTCATTTATCACCGCACTATCTACCATTCCTATACCTTCATCTGTAGTAGAAGGATTGCGACATCTGGAATGGAAAGCTGTGATGGTTGAAGAGATGAGAGCTTTGCAGAAAAACAACACCTGGGAATTAGTTGAGCTACCTAAAGGAAAGAAACCTGTGGGGAGTAGATGGGTGTATACTGTGAAACACAAAGCCGACGGGTCAGTTGAGAGATACAAGGCTCGGTTGGTAGCCAAGGGATATTCCCAGACCTTAAGCATTGATTATGTGGAGACATTTGCTCCTATGGCGAAGTTAAATTCCATAAGGGTGCTCATGTCCCTTGCAGCCAATCACTCCTGGCCGTTATATCAACTTGATGTGAAGAACGCTTTTCTTCACGAGGACTTGAAGGAGGAAGTGTACATGGTTCCTCATCCTGGATTTCTTCCTACAGAAGGAGACAATAGGGTGTGCAAGCTAAAAAAGTCATTACATGGGCTTAAGCAGTCACCCATGGCGTGGTTTGAGAGATTCACGTAGGCAGTGAAGAACTTGGGTTTCTCCCAAAGTCAGGCGGACCATACTCTGTTTATGAAGCATTGTGGGTAGAGTACTACTACTCTTATCGTCTATGTCAATGACATAATTGTGACTGGAAATGATGCCGCGGAAATCGTCAAGCTAAAAAACTACTTAGCGGTTGAATTTGAAATCAAAGATCTAAGATCCCTGAAGTATTTCTTAGGGATAGAGGTGGCACGATCAGAAAAAGGAATTTTCATCTCTCAGTGAAAGTATGTTCTAGATCTCCTCAAAGAGACAGGAAAATTGGGTGCAAGACTTGTTGATATGCCCATAGAACAGAATCACAAGTTGGGTGAATCCACTGGCGAGTTCCTAAAAGATATTACTATCTCTCCATGACTCAACCTAACATTGCCTATGCAGTCAGTGTAATAAGTTAGTATATGCACTCACCGAGGGATATCCATCTCGAAGTAGCTAACAGGGTATTGAGGTATCCCAAATCTGCTCCTACAAAGGGTCTCCTCTTCAAGAAGAATGGTCACATGCGAGTGGAGTCCTACACCGACGAAGACTGGGTAGGTGCTAAGGATAATAGAAGATCCACCTCCGGCTACTGTACATTTGTGGGAGGTAACCTTGTGACATGGAGAAGTAAGAAACAACATGTTGTAGCAAGATCCAGCATAGAAGCCGAGTTTAGAGCCATGGCCCATGGTCTTTGTGAGATACTTTGGCTTAATGTCCTTATGGCAGAATTGGGGTTTCCAATCACTAGTCCAATGTGCTTATACTGCGATAATAAGGCAGCAATAAACATTGCTCATAACCTAGTTCAGCATGATCGGACAAAATACAGAGGTAGATAAGACATTTTATTAGTGGAAAGATCCTCACTAGAGAGGTGTGTACTCCATTTGTGCAGATAGGTGATGATGCGGGAGCATTCTACTACGATCGTCCGCACTACACCGAATCAATGCCTAATCAAGTGGATCCTATTTACTATTTATAGTAATTCACGTTTTTTACTATTTATAGTAAATCTCGTTTTTTACTATTTATAGTAAATCCCGAATTTAATATTTATAGTAAATTTTGATTTTACTATTTTTAGTGGACCCCACGAAGATTTGTTTTAATTTAACTAGGATTTTCAATTGAGATTTTGTTTCCAATTAGGATTTTATTATTGATCGCAATAGTTGACTTGTATTAGGAGTTTCTAATTTCAATTAGATTAGAATTAGGAAAGTTCAAATAGGGAGTCAATAAAAGGCGATGTACCATTTGCTTTTAAGGATGAAAAATTATGAATGAATAAATAGAAATCTCTTTGAGAAATCCTTCTCGTGGTGTGAAGCCATCATCTCTTGGTGCGAAGCCAAGCTAATTCGGTGCGAAGCTGAAGGTATCTTTTTATCTCCATCTCTTCTCTCTTATTATATTCTCTTTCTCCATCTCAATTTTTTTTTAATCAATTTCTTACCTAAGAAAACCCAAACCATACCACAACACTGTGAATAGTGCTGTGTGAATAGTGCTGTGAATAGTAATCCCCTCTTAATTCCTTCTCAAATCGCGGAACGGTACTCCCGTCCTGCGTCAAATTTGGTATCAGAGCCTAGTTCAAAATTCCTGAAAGATGTCTCAGATTGATTCGCCATAGTTGGCAACTGCGTTAGCCAAACTAAACGATGTGATAACTCGTTTGGAGAGCCAATGGAATGCCAATAACGACTAGATAAATCGTATTGAGAGCAAATTGGAGGAGAGGATCTCTGCTAGAGTTTCAATCCGCCGCTGCAATCGTCTTGGATCGTCATCGCCACCACCGTCGACTTTCTCACCTCTTTCCAGTGATTTATTGGAAATTTGTGAGTACAGATGTAGTGCAGAAAACTCCATATTGCAACAGGTTATTGACAGAGAGGATTACAATATCAATGTGGTTTCTGAGAGCATGAAACAAAAGCAGGCACAAACAAAGCAACTCTAGCAAGTTAATGCACCACTGGAATCCTTAAAACCCAAGTTTGTCCACAGCGAAGATCAGATGAAAGCCATTGAACAAGAGGGTGCTTTCCTTTCAAGAAAAATGAAAGAATCGATGAGGAAGAAAAAGCCAAAGCTGAGGAATTAGCTAGTCCTGAAGCTCCTATAGTTGAATCAGAAGAAAATACAGATAAGTAGATTGATCCGCCTGTAGTTGTGGAGAATGAAAAAGTTGAAAAGATTGATGATTCCCCTAGTTCAGATGCTCCAGTTGAAGATGACCCAAAAAGTATAGAATATCCCAATCCGAATCTAGATGTTTCTGTTGTTTCAGATCTGATAGTTGAAAATGAACCAGATAGAACAAGCAGAATTTCTTATCAAAGAAGGCCAGAGTTGAGGACACATCATGTTTCAAAAAATTTACACCTGTCGAAGATGCAAAAGAATAAACTGAAGGGAAAGTACTCTAAATATCTCTTTCGCTGGAAAAGCCAATTGCAATATCTCAACTTGAATTCGAGGTCGAATTCTTTCCAACAAAGAGGGTTTGATGCGGGGGCATTCTACTACCATCGTCCGCGCTACACCGAATCAATGTCTAATCAAGTGGGTCCTATTTACTATTTATAGTAATTCACGTTTTTTACTATTTATAGTAAATCCTGAAATTACTATTTATAGTAAATCTCGCTTTTACTATTTCTAGTAAATCCCGAATTTACTATTTATAGTAAATTTTGATTTTACTATTTTTAGTGGACCCCACGAAGATTTGTTTTAATTTAACTAGGATTTTCAATTGAGATTTTGTTTCCAATTAGGATTTTATTATTGATTGCAATAGTTGACTTGTATTAGGAGTTTCTAATTTCAATTAGATTAGAATTAGGAAAGTTCAAGTAGGGAGTCTATAAAAGGTGATGTACCCTTTGATTTTAAGGATGAAAAATTATAAATGAAGAAATAGAAATCTCTTTGAGAAATCCTTCTCGTGGTGTGAAGCCATCCTCTCTTGGTGCGAAGCCAAGCAAATTCGGTACGAAGCCGAAGCTATCTTTTTATCTCCATCTCTTCTCTTTATTATATTCTCTTTCTCCATCTCTATTTTTTTTAATCAATTTCTTACCTAAGAAAACCCAAATCATACCACAACACTGTGAATAGTACCGTGTGAATAGTGACGTGAATAGTACCATGAATAATAATCTTCTCTTCAGTCATTTCTCAAATCGCGGAATGGTACTCTCGTCCTGCGTCAAATTTAGTATCAGAGCAGGAGGTCTTGTGTTTGAGACTTCTCACCAGAGGTGATTAATGCAGGGGCATTTTCACACCGGGCTTGAGTGGGGCAGCCTGTGTATATGGGGCACACTCGGGGTGGGATGGCTCGTGTGAAATGGGACTTACGAATGAGGGTTCGACCGAGGGCTTGGATTTGGGCTATGAGATAAAGGAATTTAATCTCACGCTACCAACAGTCGCGGCTTTTGGGGAGTATTGGTTAAATGCCCTGCATCAAAGTGGTATCAGAACAGGAGGTCTTGTGTTCGAGACTCCTCACCGGGGGTGATTAATGCAGGGGCATTTTCACACCGGGCTCAAGTGGGGCAGCTTGCGTATATGGGGCACACTCGGGGTGGGATGGCCTGTGTGAAATGGGACCCACGAAAGAGGGTTCGACCGAAGGCCTGGATCATGGGCTATGAGATAAAGGAATTTAATCTCACTCTACCAACAGTCGCGGCTTTTGGGGAGTATTGGTTAAATGTCCTGTATCAAAGTGGTATCAGAGCGGGAGGTCTCGTGTTCGAGACTCCTCACCGGGGGTGATTAATGCAGGGGCATTTTTACACCTGGCTCGAGTGGGGCAGCCTGCGTATATGGGGCATACTCGGGGTGGGATGGCCTGTGTGAAATGGGACCCACGAGGGAGGGTTCGACCGAGGGCCTGGATCATGGGCTATGAGATAAAGGAATTTAATCTCACGCTACCAACAGTCGCGGCTTTTGTGGAGTATTGGTTAGATGTCCTGCATCAGGTGATTAGATAGCAGATGTGCTTACTAAAGGGGTCCCTAGTTACCAACTTCATTTTTGTCTTAACAAGATGGGCATGATAGATATCTATGCATCATCTTGAGGGGAAGTGTTATCATGCATTAAATTGTACAGGTGTACATTTTATAGTTTAAGGGACACCCAATATCTGTAAGGGCTTTTTGTAATTATATATAAATAGAAAGTTGTGAGTCATGTTACACACATGCTCTGTAATTCTCTCTCTCTTCTCTTTCATCTTCTTCTCTACTGAAATCGTAACCCTAGGATTCAAATATGGATTCATAAGAAGAGCAATTGTTCACAGTTGGAAAAAATAGGGAAGATTCTCAAGTACACTCCATGAGAATCTTGTTTTTCTGTTCCAAGACGTGATATCATTTATGATACCTAGTGCCGAGTATTCCCATGTCGACACGCTACGATACCAATACTGGTCCAATTACTACATGGATACTGATACATTACTATTTTCTCATTTCATGTTGTACTTTAATAGTTATTTCTTAAATCATAATAATTTCTTGTTTGTTTTGTCAACAAAAATATGTAAATAGTAAATCGTAACAAATAATGTAAAAGACTTTTTCATTTTGTAAGTTCAATTACATTTGGCATCATATAAAAGATGGTGCTTAGCTTAAAAAGCTAAAAGGTAAAGCATAGAATCAACATATTGGATGATTTTGCATATTCATATCTTGGATTTGAGGAATATACCCATTTCCCATACTAGTGTCCATATCTGGGCATCTTAGGACATCACATATGGAAGAATACTAGTTCATATAGCTTGACCAACTCTTTACATTCATAATAAGAAGATCGATAATATTTATTTATCATGTGTGTGTTAGTCTGCATGCATGAATGGGTAGGCATGCTTGTGTGTGTTCATGCATGCGTGTGTATGTGTGTGTGTGCGCAAGTGTGGAGTTCAAATATAGTGCTAATGAGGAAACAAATTTAAGTTCACATCCATGTACGGTTATAAAAACACCATCTAGCAATAAAGTGACTGATTGGGGGATAAAAAGCATCTTTACATTTAAAAGATAGATAATATGTATATTTGTTATCAACAGCAGTGTACCAAGGTCAATATTAATAATTCAAAAAAGAGAGACAGATACCATAGCAACTGTTCTTTGTGGAGTTCTGTACAGTTGCCACCCAGCCATCTTTGATCCCGGACTAGAGAAGCCACCAAGTCTTTCTTGAGGCCGATGAAAGAGAGACATGGAGTTATCTGCTGCTCCAATTCCAAGCCAATGTTCCCCAGCATTGATAGATAAAATAGAAGAGGAATGAATAGTTACATTCTTTACACATCTTATCCCTCCTGCACAAACAAATAGTCAAGAAAATATCGATTAGATGCTCGGTGCTTCCACGGGGTCAAACTATCATGCCAAGTTCCAACATTGGTAACAGAAATTTATTGCCTTATCATTCATACAAGTGGGAATCTAGGAGTAGCCCATTAAGGGATAAAATAATTCGATTGGGAAGGTTGGGCATGTATAGAGAAGACCAATGACAGCAGCAGGTGTGAAGGTTGAAGGCTCTAAAAGATGAGTGAAGTGTCAAGAAGGGCGTGGATTGAGTTAGTAATTAAATGAAAAAAGATCTGAAGACACTCTAACAGAAGATATGACACTAGTTAGAGTTGAATGGTAGAGAGGATTCATGTTGCAGGCCCCAAATAGTTGGAAAAACACACTATGGTCATGAATCTAGACTAACTTTGCCCTAAATTTCATTCAGTTAAAAATTCAAAATTAATTTGAGGAAGTTCAATTCGACAGAGAGAAATTATGTAAAAATTTGCTAACTTAAAGAAGTTTGGAGAATTATTGCCAAAACATGGGAAAAATGCACTAATATTTCAGGAAATGATAGAACAAGCATGATAACAGTACTTTCGCGTTATTTCACAAAAAACAACAATTTTGAGTCACATATACAAGATGAATAGAGTTTGACACATAATGCAAGTATTTGAAGGACTAAGAATTCGAGTTTTGAAGGACTAAGAATTCAAGAGGCAAGTTTACAATTGATTATTAAAGATATTGTCACTTTAAGTAAATAAAATTTAATTATATCTTTTGATTTTTCATAGCCATATTGCCCAACGACCACCGTCATCATCTCCACCCTAGCTTGTGACTGTTAATAAAACTGTTATATGATGTGCAAGGAAATCACATCAATGTTAAGTTCGATACAAACAACAAAAGAATTATAATTTACATCGTAAAAAGATCATATAGTTCTGTTAACAAGCCTAGATTATATCATTCATGCATACATTTGTTGTCCTTTAGGTTTCCTAATCATTTTTAATTTATTGAAATTTGTATTATATTAATAAAAATTAATTTTTAAGTTACGAAAAACAATTTTATGATTACGAAGTCAACTCATTAGATTTTATTTTTAGTAACATTGGAGCATGTGTTTGTTGTTTTACATGTTTCCTAATTGTTTCTATTTTTAATTTTTTTAATATTTTTGAAATTAAAATTGTTTTTATTACAAAATTAGTGATATAAACAGATACTTAAGGCACTAGGTTTAATGATGAATAATTATTAAAAATTATGGGACATGTATTGCCCATTACATGTCATTTTTAGTACTAAATTCCCTAAGTTTTAAGTACTTTACAAAAATATTTTGCTAAAATAAATAAATAAATAAATTATGTTTTCCACAAAAAGTAATCCGATCAAGTTGCAGATCAGGTGAATGAACATGAAAAATATTTAAATCTATTATAAAATTAATTTTAAAGAGCTTTCTTTTCATAAAGAAATTGGGGTTTTCCTCATTTTTAGATTTTTTATCCTAAAAATTAAAACATAACAAATAAATCTTGTGTGAATGCACCATAGATCAATAGATCTGATGTATGTACACACTTGTAATACTCATGGTTTAAAAAGGCTTTTTGAGGCTTCGCTTTGAGGCTCCAAGAAACAGCTCGAGGCTATAGCCTCAGTGGTCTTTTCTGAGGCTTAAGCCTCAGTCCACGGAGGCTATAACCTCAAGATGCACATGAGGCTATTGCCTCACTTTTACGCGTTAAAACCTGAACTCGTAACCCCTTATTTTTTCCACTCCTTTTTCCAAAATACCATCCCCAATAATCTTTTATGATAAAAATGACCTAAAATGTCTTAATTTTGTTCTCTAAAACCTTTCATTTTGTGAGAAACCCTAAATCAAAGCTTTCATCCCTAGTTTTCCCCACTTGAGAGAAATTCTCATAGAGCTCAAATCTCATCGGATTTTGATTGTCACTTCCTACGATTTTCTTGTGAGTAACCTCACCAAACTCAAGCAAGAAATCAAAGAATTACATACTTGCTCTACTATTTTCTTCGCTCTATCTTGTTAGTTATTTTGTCAGTATTGAAACTTTGTTAGTGGACTTAACTTATTTAACTATTTAGATTTGGTAATTTAGTTATATGATTTATGTTTTTTAAGATTTGATATCAACATCAGGCTTTCTAGCCTGAATGCCCAACAATGTCACTCCTAAAGTAAAAGCTATAACCTCAATAACTTTTATGCTTATTTAAGTTATTTTTTTATACATAGTATGTTGTTTCTAATTTTTTTAGAATTAATTTTTTTTAGAATTTTTAAAGCAACTTTTTTCTTTTGAAAATGAGGCTTACACCTCAACACCGCCTCGAGGCTATGGCTAGCCTTTTGGAGGTAAACTACCTCAATACCCGAAAACATGAAATTATATCATAAAATGGTCTTTATTTGTGAAGAAAATTTTAAAAAATTCACAACCCGAAGACGGTGGCGGAGCCAGGATTTTGTTCCAAGGGGGCAACTGGGCAAGGCGGCAAGTGACTGTCAAAGTGGGGCAGATGGGCCCACCGAACACATGGATGTTTAGCCCATCCTTTGGTAGACATTCATACCAAAAATCAGCTTCTTTGATGATTTTTCGCCTGTTGTATTTAGTACCCAAATTTTGTTGGAATCCAACTGTTACAATCATGCCCTAAAAAGTACTAAAACTTAATGGCCAGAGATTGCCTATCAGGGTGATTTTTTGTGTGTATATCCCACCAAGGGGTGGGCTAAACATCCATGCGGTTAGTGGGCCCAGAGAGGAGCTGCGAGTTGAGGGGGGGTGGGTGCAACACGGTCTATTCTACCTTGTTACAAGTTTTTCCTTCTTGGAAAAAGAAAAGGTCTTCTCAATTTTTGAAGTTGACGCCCCCCTGGCTTCGCCACTACCCGAAGAGCGTTCGATCTTGATTCCAAATACAAGTTGTTTTGACTCAAAAACTCTGAATGGAGTAGTCTTTTTTATTTTTTATATATTATTTTTATCTATAAACCTCTCAAAAGCAAGAAAATGTGATAAAAAATTGGGATATAAGTGTTTAAAACACTTTTCATCTATTACAGGTAAACTTCACTTCAACAAGTAATAATTTGACAAAATTCGCCAAAATTTCAGCTAATTTTAATACCATGGTCATGATGATAATTTAAACAAGTATATGATCAAGCTTCCAAGTGCAACTTAGATCTAAGGAACAACCCTACATGTAAAGTTGCTAAAAACAATTTTCGATGTTAAAAAATGATAGAACATCAATTAAGTGTATCACAAGAACTAAAAAAAAAAAAGCAAAATAATATCAATACAGAACAAAGGTGTTCATCATAGTGCTTTATTTTTCTTCAAACAGTTGGCGTTGAAACAAGATAAATGATAAAGTTTGTAGTAGACCGGTTGACATTATTGTCCCGCTGATAGAAGCTATATTGTTGACATCAGCAGTTGTCAGATCATCATGCAGACATATTTAGTAGGGATTTTATTCCTAGACGTCTTCATAGCATACTAGACAAGCTTAATTTGGTAGATGGATTTGCCTATCCAGAGAAGGAGTTTCATTAGATGAATTTTATGATGCCCAGATACGGATATGGATACGGACATAGGTACGGGAAGCGGGGATACGACTCGACATTTTCCAAATCAGGGACACGGATACGAGTATCTTATTTGTAGTTCAAAATTTTCATTTTTTCTAATTTTTTCAACTTTTTATGAAGGATACGTATCGGTGGAGTATCCGGTGTCGTGTCGTGTCGACACGGATACAATGGCCATGTACAAGTATCCGGGTATCATATGATGAATTAGTTTTATGATTTATGTGGTTGTCGTTTATTCATTTTCTCTTTTCTCGATATTTACATTTTGTGCCATTCAATAATGACAAACTTACAATCATGATTTGAGTTGGATTAAGATAAAAGAGGTGTCACCTATAGCACTCTCCAATAGTTATTTCTCTTTCCTAATCTTCTTTTCTTCTTCCATCTTTTACTTTCTATCACAATACACATATTGCCACTTTGGAAGGTTTAAAGAATCTTATTTATATTTTTAATCAATTCTCACTTTGAAAACTCTTGGTTGGTCACATTGTAACCCTAGATCCTATTGGAGAAAGCCAGGTGAAAATAAACAGTTGTATTGACAAACCAAGATTGCCCTTACCCTCCTCATTTTCCCAAAACCGGACGAGTCCATCAGTTGAACCTGGAAAGGAAACATCAGAGTTCAGAATACAGTGCTTTGGATCTTCTATATTTTGTTGGCTACAAGTGATGCATTTCTAGAATAGTTTAGTGCTAATAAACAGAATTCAGTAGGTTCACAAGCAAGTAACATAAACATATAATCATGTATGATGTGTAAGAAATGGTGTCCAACCAGTAATTATTCCTTTGTCTGATGTTGAGTACTCAACACAGAGAATTGGACCAGCATGGCATGCCAAGACAGCATCACACGTTCCCCGAGAAACAGACCACATTCTAGCTGTCCAATCATCACTACCAGTAACTACAGTGTCTCCAACCATCCTTATTGACCTGCATGATTAACACTTATGTATTGCTGACTTATGACCGTCACAGATAGAAATAAAATATGGATGCAGGGTAAAGTTTTTCTGTTCCTTTTAGCATACCGGATCCATTTTGTGTGCCCTACTAGCTTGTGTATCTGCCTACCAGCACGTATATCCCAAATATTTGCCACCCTGAAAATGCAAGTTTTTATAATTTGGATTTTCTAGCTAGCAAATTTGGAATGTAAATATCCGCAGTAACTGTAACTATGTATTATGATTTACGTACGCATCTCTACCAGCAGCAGCCAAGATCCCTGTGGAGTCATCATATTCCATGCAAAGAACTGCACTGGAGCAACGACCAACAGTTGCCACACAAGTATCTGTTCTCACATCCCACATCTTTATACTGCCATCATGAGAAGCAGTAAGGACACGCTCTCCTGATAGCATCCGCACACAGCTGACCTAGAAGGAGGAATAAGATGCATGAGCTCAAGCACCAATCATCAATTCCAGAATATCTTCATTGCACAGTCAACTATAGTAGCTGAAAATTCTATTTATAATGTAGGTAATTTAAGGCCAAACACTAGAAACCCAACTTAGACTTCCTTGTTTCCCACATGTATCAAAATAGAGTAATTTCAGTGAGCAATCATGTACTACTATGTAAGTTCTAAACATAAGGATAAGAAAAAGCACAATCCTCTTTGAAGGAATATGAAATCAACCACAATGAATAGGAAGAAATATAAAAATCTAAAATGTTTCATTTCTAATACCATGCATGCATAGGAAATCATATTAAAGCAGACTAAAAAATAAGCAACAACATAAGTTCCATGATCATGAGATCTATCATTTGGAACGAATGAGATTAGAAACACAATAGTTTTGGTAACAGCATGTTAGAAATCTGTACATTTATTTGAGCTCAGACACGGTTGAGCTCTTGATTGAGTCCAGCAAGAGGCTTTTTTTTTTCCCGATAAGCAGTCCAGCAAGAAGCTTGAGACTAATTCCACATAATATTTTTTCTGCTCTTCAGCAGCATTGGATTAGTGTGAATGAACTGACTAGAAAGAAACTCAACTCTTCTATAGCCACTGAAAAGTTACAAAATGCTAACTTAGGAAACTATCTCCTTGATGAAGTTTACCTTGGTCCTGATAAACGCAAGTAGTATTGTTCTATACGTAATAAACCTCATGGATTGCATGCCATGGTAGAAACTCAAGCATTATTCCTAGTAGTAGGGGCATGTTTGCCCATCTTTTGTTTTACTTCAGTTAGGAGTAGAAGATCATTTCCGTTTAAATTATGAAAAAAGTTTTGAGATTAAATGGAATGAAGGGTGAGCATCCATTAGGGTTTCTAAGTTAGAAAGGCAGCCTACATATTGTAGAAAGGAGGTTTTCATCTCAGCTTTGAGTTTTAGAAAGAGAAAATCAGCCTGGGATGTTTTCCCCTTGGCCTTGTTGGTTGTTCTCTTGCTTGTTCATGGAATTTCTTGGGTTTTCTTTCTTTGATTCGTTCTGCCCCTTTCAGCGATTCTTCCCTCTCTTCATCAGATGACTCTTCCACTAATCTTAGGATTTACTACAAAAATGATAAATTCAATTTGATTACATTTCAGCAGACATTAGTACTTGAGATTTAATTTTCTGTATGTTTAATTTCAGATACAATTTTCACTCCCTCAGTATTGTACCAATAAGTTCAAACTAGTTCTTCCATAAAGTGAACTCATGGACTCTTTTGAAACACAAACTCCGAGAACTAAATGGATATATATATATATATATATATATGCAATGAAGGACAAACTGCATGGACAAGACGGTGAATGCAGTGCCGCAGTTATCTCGCATGTGATTAGCCGGGAAAAGCAACACTGATCACAAATATGTGTGTGTGCATATATATCATCTGTTCAAACAAAAAGGAGCTGATCAATAAAACCTGTGCATCATGGCCCTTCAACTCTTCCAGAAGTTGAGATGTTTGCTTATCCCAAACGATAACAGATTGATCATCTGATCCTGACACCACCTTCCCTCGGTCAGAGCTAATTGCACGGACAGCCCTGAAGAGAGGAAAAGCAACACATTAAAGTTAAAGTAAATTGATTAAAGTTCTTGTTTGGACGATCCTCCAGAAAAAAGATTTATAGACAGAAAAAAAAAGGAATCTAATATAAATGCAATTACTAAAGTAGTTCAGAAAGGGGGGAAACTGAAAATCTCAGAACATCACTCTGAAGTGTACTGTGGTTCTTCTAAATTTCTAGAAACTAAATTTAAGAAAGGAATCTCTGGCCAGATAGCCCAATCTGGATGGACATGAAACTATCCCTGCATAAAAGCTAATACAATCAAATTCTTCTTAGTTGTATCCATTGTAGTTGTAGGGAAGTTTGACAAGAAGAGGCTCTGTAGTTTAGATCTTTTTTTTTTTTTCGGACGAGTAACATAAGACTTGCATTAATATATGTAAATAATTAGGGAAAAGCATTACCTAGATACAAAAAGTCTCTATGTACACCATTTAGCTCAAGTCCTCAAGACCATCTGCTCCATAGCATATGAGAAAATATAATGGTCCGACCTCTAATGGTTTTCCTCTCATGGTCAATTAACATGAATCGCCCACTTAATAACATCAGATGAGCCACGTTCAAGCACAAGAGAACGAGAAATAATCTTTGGAAACATTTGGATGTTGACGCAAAGCCTTGAGCTTCAACTGATTAGAGTTCGCACCAGGTTGGTCCCAAGAACACCCGATGACCTTGATTCAAGCCATTTCTAGACACTCCCAACTCTGGCCAGCCCCAAAGAGCCAAAAGTGCTACCATCAAAGTTAAGCCTGATTCAAACTGTATCTGGAAGCTTCCAAGGAGACAGGTTTTACCAGTCACCTTTCTACTTTTGACAGTGTTAGCCCACTTACATTGGAAGTTTACAATATTTAACACAACCAAACAACCCAATTAATAAATAATCTCCAAATGGCGCAACACATCTCCAACAATTAATGACTTCTGTAATAAAAAGTTCCTTTTATTCCACTCCTTCCAAACACCCTAGCAATTAGAAAAAGGACGAACCCTCCAAAAGATCTTGCCTCTAGGGCCAACTGGGCCACTTCTCCAACTAGAGGGGTTGTCCTCAATATCTCAAGGAAGACCCACACCTTAGCAAGCAATAAAAGAAATAATGTCCAAACATATCTAAGAAACTTGTAATGTATAAAAAGATGATTGACATTTTCTTTATTTTCCTTGCACATCATGCACTCCACCCTAGGAACTGACTTATCCCAAGTCTTCTTGATCAGTGATCTTTCTTCGACAAAACATGAGATAATGTTGCAGAAAGGACAATGGAAAACTTCCTTTTTGATCCCCTACCTCTCCTCCTAGTTTAAACTTTAAAGATGTCATGCACTTCATTGACTTTTCCGAAAATGATATGTGTGTGTGTGTTTATGAATAAGAAGTGTATTTATATTTATAATAAAGTGAAAAAAACCATGCTATAGAAAGAGAGCTATACAAAAACTTACAAGAAAAGATAACAAACACAAAAAATAAAAAGTTTTGCAGGCAACCAAAGGCAAACTACATAAGCCCATGAATTACCACCAATCAAATTTAAAAGAAAATTCATATGATTAACCACCAAAAAAATCTTTGAGAACCGCCGACCAGTAGAAGAAGTTTGATCTTGTCGACAACCAACTCAACCTGTCCATATTTGTCTTTTAATATTTTTTGTTGCATTATTTACAGCAAACAAATTATGGAAAATGCTCGTACTACCCAGGGTAGTATTCCAACAGTTGTATTCATCGATAAGTTCATTGGAGTCTGCCTTTAATTCGAGCACCCATGAGCAAATTTTTGCTCAAGGGTTCCCCTTTGTATGACACGTGCCCTTAAAACTTCCCTAACCCATGTTCAAAAGAAGGTTGAGTTTAAGCGGGGTTTAAGCGGGGTTGGGGCAACTTTAGCAATACGCATCATGCAAAGCAAAGACAAACTCTGTTCAATATTTTTAAATATGGATATTGTTTTGGTTTCTAATTATGCGGCTTGATATGCTCCAGATCAAGTACAATTGGTAGCAAGCATGCATCAAAGTATTTAAGCAAATAAAATGCACTTATGAATACGTGTGCTAAGCAACCAGTTAAATAATTTTAAGGGGCCAAAATTTCAAAATAAAAAATATGTAATTCAACAATATTAAGCTTGGAAACAATACAAAGTTTTAAAAAGGGAGAATTGAAAATAAAAATTACGGTTTACGCACCTTGTATGTCCTTTCAGAGTTGCTCTATGTTCAGAACCACGAAGACTAGGATCCCAGATCTTAACCTGCAAAATTGAGAAAAAAAGAATAACATCTGTGATTTATAGACAGTAGAACATAGTTTTAAAATTAGACAAAATTCGGTGAAATTAGCCAAATTAATTCCGAATTTTGAATCAACGAATTAAAGTGTACATGTATTAAAAAATTCACTAAATTAATTCGAATTAAACAGTGAAAATTCAGCTAATATCTCGAAGTTTAGCCTTTTTTTAGTACAAAAATTGCAAAAATTCGCCAAATTAATTCGTTTAATTCTAAGTAAACAATAAACTTAGAAAAGTTTGGAGAATTTTTGCGAAAACGTTGGTTAAACATATTGATTTTTAAGGATATGATAAAATAAGGATGATAAAACACTTATAACTCATTATATCATAAAAGCAACCGTTTAGAGCAACCTAAGCAAGATTAATATCGTTTCACTCAATTTGGCAAAAATTCTCCAAACTTCTCTAAGTTAGAGAATATTTACAGAAATTCTCTAAATCGAATTAAACTTCCCCGAATTAATTCAGAATTTTAACTGACCGAAGTTTAAGGTGAAGTCGAAGTTTGGAACCTTACAGTAGAATACAATTCTACCTTTGTATATGAGGTTGAAGTCTTAAACATAACAGCCTAACGAAAGAGTAAGCATGTAATATATGCATAAAATACTCCCAATTGATAACACCCTTTCCTGGTGTGTAACATATAAGGTAGAGTTGCATGATTGGTGATTGTGGATTTTGCTAAATCGTTGCAGGAATTCAAATTCTATCTCGGGCTCTAGATTATATCGCAAGTATTCAAGGAGAATCGCAAGTTTTCTAGACTGAGTATAGAAGTTTGTGACCTAGTACTTGGTGATGGAATCTAAACCACACATGTTGTCTTCTTTTGAGATACTTATGTCTTAGATGACTTCCATGAAACACAATGGGAGTAATTATTTACCTTGGTCTAAATCTGTACAACAGCTAGAGGAAAATTCAGTTATTTGACCATAAAACAACCTTTGCAGGAGGCCAATAATTATGAAGAGTGACTCGAGAAAATGTTCGGATCATGGCTTGGTTGTGGAACAGTATGGATTTACGAATAAGTGTAAATGTGATATTTTTGGACAGCAAAAGAAATATGGGAGACAGTTCAGGATATATACTATGGTCAGAAGAATTTTCCACGAGTGTATCAACTGTTTCAGGAATTTTTACTTTGCAGCAAGGTGATAAAAGTCTTGGTGAATATTACGCCTACATGCGGGGAATAATTGATGAACTATATCTATATCAGCATATTACTATTGATTCGGAGATCCGGCGAAGACAACGAGAATATCGAGTTACGAAGTTTCTTTCTGGCCTAAAGGCTGAAATTGAGCCTGTGCAAGTTCAAATCTTTATTAACAAAGAGATCACATCATTGACAGAAGTTTACTCTCTCCTTTAGTGGGTTTCTCTGCCATTAATGTCACAACCAACTGATAATTATACCCTTGAGCTTCGGGTAATTTTTCTTTCAGGGAGAGGCACCTTTACTAGTCATGGTGTTCAGACAGGTGGTAGGGTCGTGTAGCTGGTAGAGACTCAGGGGGAGGATGCAGTAAAAGAAGTATTTGTATGTTTACTAATTAGAGTCATGGTCACACCATCTATATGTGCTGGAATCAAGAGAAACCAGCATGGGTCAATCAAGCTTTTATAGCAAGTGTTGAGGTTAATACTTTGGACTATACAACCCCTCTATTGCCTTCTATGTTTGCTACTATTTATATTTTCTAAGAGGAATATGTCAAGTTGATGAATGCCCAACAGTATGTTGCTTTATCCAGCTCTACTGCCATCTTGGTTCAGTCAAGTATATCTTGTGTTTCTTCTACTATTTCTTTATGGATTATTGATTTTGGAGCCTTAGGCCATATGGCTGGCACCTTAGGCATGGTTCAAAGTATCAAACAATACCGAAACGTTTCACCTGTATCATTTCGGTATCGCCCTAGTGTTGGATTCTATGTACACCCATGTGGGGGTGTTCTTAGTGGGCTGCGTTCCACTACCCCAAGTAGGGTTTATTCTCTATTGCTTATGGGTTAAGTGATGGGCCCATCCACTTAACCCACAATCTCTTTATTTCATGTTAGTGGGTTAAGTAGTGGGCCCCCACTTGACCCACACGATTTCTCCTTTACTTGTAGAAGGGGTTCCTCTACTTATAAATATTACTTATGGGAGATTGAATATTCACTTCAATCTCCCCATTCTCTCTCAAACCCTAATCTCTCCTTCTCTCCCTAACCTCCATTATCTCTCTCTCAATCTTTAGCATATTGGTGACATCCTCAAACAACATGGTATCAGAGCATGGTTACTCTAGGGCCTAAATCATTATCCCCTAGAGTTTCCACGAAGATCTTATATGTGGGCATCCAAAGTCCGGGTATGTTTTGAGCATATCGTAGAGGGTCCTGCGAAGTTCTTAGATCTTTTCTGAAGCAAAGGAACCAGAGATATGTCATTCCTGGTGTATTGCCTGCTATCAGTCGTCAAAGATCCACTCTATTCCCGTTCTTCAGGATTTTTTATCAGTTTTTTCGGAGAACACATATATCAAGGTTTTTTGGGTTTTGATTTTCCTCGAGATTCGTGTCATTTTTGGGTTCTCTACCCAAACCGCCCCTCATAGGGCCAGTAAGGTTTGACAGAAACTTATTTCAGATTTTCTGGATCATCGGATCTCCGGTTAGATTTCGAGTTTTTTATTGTCTTGAGATTCGTGCACTGCTTGGGCTCTCTACCCTAGCCGCACCTCCCTTTGGATTATCTGGGATCTACAGAGTCTCGTTTGAGAATTTTCTGATCGTCGGATCTTCGGTTCGACAAATCGGATCCCCAGCTCAGTTTTTGGGTCCAGGCCTTCCGCTGCGATGAGTTCATCAGAGGTTTTATCAGTTGAGGATAACACTCCGTCTCATGGTTCTCATGGAGACCACAACCCCCAATTATGCATCACTACGGTCAAGTTTGATGGGACCAACTATCTTGAGTAGAAGACATCGGCATTCATGTACATCGGCGGACGTGGCTACAGTGAATACCTCACAAGAAAGACAGTCTAGCCTGCCGCCACAGACAAATCCCACGGAAATTGGTTATGGAGAACCTTACGGTGATGTCTTGGCTTCTCCACTCGATGCAACCCCAGACCAGCAGGGGGTTCATGTTCCTTCCTACATCGAAGGAAATTTGAGGTTCTGTTACCGAAACCTATTCCCAGGTTGGCAACTTTGCGAAGCTCTATGAGTTAGAGCAAGAGATTGCTTGTCTCCAACAAGGGGAGCTCAAGCTTGGTACCTATTATGCTTCTCTCCGAAGCAAATGAGAAGAGATAGATCATTATCAGGACTACACCCGATTTGTGCTGCGAATGTGAAGTCTTTCCGTGCTAGGGTTGAGCAGTCCCGGATATTCCAGTTCCTTTCCGACCTTCATTCTAGCTTCGAGGCTACCCGTGTTCAGATACTTGGCAGATCTCCTCCCCCTACTTCATTGGCACAGGTCTATGCCTACATTCAGGGGGAGGATAGTCGCCATACTGCCATGCAGCTACACAGTGGTAGTGACACTCATGATCGATCTGCCCTTGCCTCTGCGTCTCAGAAGGGTCAGAAATCCTTCCAGAAGAAGACCGGTCTGGGGGTGTCCTTAGTGGGCTGCGTTCTACTACCCCATGTGGGGTTTATTCTCTATTGCTTATGGGTTAAGTGATGGGCCCATCCACTTAACCCACAATCTCTTTATTTCATGTTAGTGGGTTAAGTGGTGGGCCCCCACTTGACCCACGCGATTTCTCCTTTACTTGTAGAAGAGGTTTCCCCTACTTATAAATATTACTTATGGGAGATTGAATATTCACTTCAATCTCCCTATTCTCTCTCAAACCCTAATTTCTCATTCTCTCCCTAACCTCCATTATCTCTCTCTCTCGATCTTTAGCATATTGGTGACAACCTCAAACAACAACACTTAGGGGGTGACAAGCTTGGCTACATGAAGTTTCGACCGAAACCGAATGATACTTCATCTTATGGGTAAATTTGCACTAACATTTGATTTCGGTTTCACGAAGTTTCATCCGAAATTGTACGATACTTCCGATAAGTTTCGGTATTGCCCATGAACGATACTGTGAACTTTGGACCATGACCTTAGGTGTGTTTTCTTCTCTTAGTCCATCTAACTCCACTCAATGTGTTACTCTTGCCGATGGCTCTAAAGTATCCGGCATTGGTACTGCACATCCTCATTCTTATATTTTATTACTTGTCTTATACATACCTAAATTTCCTTTGAATTTAATGTATGTGGGTAAACTTAACAAATCTTATTACCTTCTATCTTTCCTTCTATTTCTTTCAGGGTCTACAAACGAAGAAGATGATTGGTGGAGGGCAAGACGATGGTGCTCTTTATTATATTGACGGTGGTCCTTAGAATTCTACCCTTCAGACCACACTTTCTCCTCATCAGTGGCATTGTTGCCTCAGTTATCCATTGCTACTTAATTTGCAGATTTTAGTTCCTACTTTGAGTTAATAATTCTTTCGATTGTGAGTCGTTACTGAATAAGCATTACTGTGTCTCTTTTCCATCTAGGCTTGATAGTCATGTGTCTAGTCCTTTTTCAAATTTTCATTCTAATGTTTGGCGCTCAATCAATGATACCTGCATACAATGGTTTTAAGCACTTTGTTAATTTTGTAGATGACTACTCCCGAATGACATGGATTTACTAAAGAAAGATTGATTTCTGTTGTTCTCTATTGTTAAATTGTTCTATGTGAAATTGCATACCTATTTGGTATCTCTATTCGTGTTCTGATAATGCTAAAGAATATACTTCTACATTGTTTTAGGATAATTTTGGTTCTCATGGTATGTTACAATTTACTTCTTGTGCTGGTACATCTCAATAAAATGCGATGGCCAAAAGGAAACATCGACATGTGTCGAGATGATCGTAATAAGTTGAAGTGCACTCTCTACAGCTGCACTTGGCACATGAAAGAGACATGTTGGGATTTGGTGAGTCAACCAACTAGGTTTTCTAAACCTAGGGGGCCAACAACACACACCGATACTACAGTAGGTTCAGTTTCAAGTTTCCCCAATGAGTTTGAGTTCATCCACTGCTCCTCGATAGGACGAGGTGTGTGCAAGTTTTTACCCCAGTGAAGATCGAAGCTGAAAGAAGTGCTCCTAGGGGAAATTGTAGTGTGTAAAAAGGTGAGAGATTTATTCTCCGTGAGTTTCCTGTGTATTCTGCAGACCTAAGAGGCGAGAGATTCTCCTTTGGACCCAACAACATTTGCCAAGAGCCCCTTTTGGGCAAACTGCACACTCCCAAGACCTCTCCTGAGTGAGCAGGTCGTAAAGAACGAAAGAACTCTTTGGGCAAACCGCACTTGTCGAAAACCCCTCCAGGGCATTTTGCAAGCATCCGTTGGTGACTTTTGTGGGTGTTTGTGAGTTTCTGCAAATTCAGTGATGATTTTTGTGGGTAATAATGGAGAACATATCTAGTATCATGTTGTCGGGTGATGTGTTTAATGTCCAGGTGACTACCATCAAGCTCAATGGAAGTAATTATGTTCCTTGGGCCAAATTTGTTGAAGTGTTTCTTATAGGCAAAGGAAAATTGTGGTACTTGCGTGGGAATCAGCCCAGATCTAAAGCCAATAATAATTTGGAGTGGGTGCAGGAGAATGCCCAAATTATGACTTGGTTATGGAATAATATGGATCCGAAAGTCAATATTAATCTGACGTTTCTGAACAGTGCAAAGGAGATCTGGGAGCATGTTGGGAAGATGTATTCTGGTGAGAATGATGAGAATAACATCACAAAGTGAGGTGAAGAATATTTCTCCTTGTAGCAGGGTGAGAAGCCTCTTGCAGAATACTATTCCTCCCTTCAAAATATTCAGAATGAGCTAAAAGTCTACCAGCCTCTCAGTTCTGATCTTGAGAGGCAACATAAACAACGTGAGAACTTTGATGTTGCTCGTTTTCTATCTGGCCTTCGACCAAAATATGAGCTAATTTATGCTCAACTTTTGGGGAGTAGGGAACTCCCAAGTATGACTGTAAGTTTTTGCTTGACTTTAGCACGCATCAGTGTCAAAGGTTGGTGGTGGTACTATTGACATCAGCTTTGGTGGTTTCTGGTGCCCGTGGTGGTTGTGGACGTGGTGGTGGTAGAGGAGATCGTGACTTCAGTGGTGGTCATGGACGTGGTGGACCTCACCGTTGTACACACTGTGAAATGGATGGCCATATAGTGAATTATATATAGGATTTACATGGTAAACCAACCAATTGGGTGAATTATGCATCATATAGTGACAGTGGGAATACTACTCCTAGCTCTACTTCTGCTGCACCTGTTCAGTCGTCGGAGACTAACTTGGTGGTTGTTACAATCTCTCGTGATGAATATGCCAAGCCCACTTAACCACAACCAAGGAAATAAATTTCCCGAAATTAACGAAATATTTCACGAAATATTTCCATTTTCTAGGTTACCGACAGGAAAGAATACATACACGAAATGTTTCCATACATGTCGAAATATTTCGTGTTAACAATAAATTTCAGTCAATTGACGGTGTAAATATGTATTATTTTGGTCGAAATGTTTCGACATCAATAGAAACATTTCGATCGAAGGTAGGAAATGTCCCATTTGAGCACCACAAATCTCATATTTGATCATTTAACCCATTTCCATATATATATATATAGAAGACCAATCCATTATAGACCGCTATGGTTATTCATTTCCACACTACATATGGTTGTATATTATGGTTTGATAGTTTATGAGTGTTTTTAGGCTTGTTTTTATTATTTCCCATACTTTCCAGAAACATTTCTATAATATTTCCATCATTTCCGCATTATTTCCATCATTTCCACGAAAATGTATTATTTCCACACTGGTCGAAATATTTCGTGTTTCCACGAAATATTTCCATTTCCGGGCTGGTCGAAATAAACATCGAAACCGAAATTTATTTCCTTGACCACAACAGTCCGGTGCTTCATCCTTGACCACTACTCTTGCCCACTCAGGTATTGCAGGTCTTGCTTCCCAAGTTTCTGTTGTAATCTTGGATCGTAACCAGGATAAGAGATTAGGGTTAGAGATGGAAGAGAGGAGAGGTGAAGAGAATAGGGGAAAGAGGAGAAATCGTGTAGAGCTTAGAATAGCCTACACGATTTCACCCAATATATATATTAAGTGAAGTTTTACAATATTACAAGGGCCCCCTGTAGAATATAAGATATTACAAGTAGGTCCCTGACAACACTCCCCCTCAAGCTGGTGCGAAGATATCTATCATGCCCAGCTTGGATAACAGGTGCTCTAAGATCCCTTTCGTAACACCTTTAGTTAACACATCTGCAACTTGATCAGCAGTATGGACATACTGTGTGCAAATAAGTCCTTGACCAAGCTTCTCTTTGATGAAGTGACGGTCTACCTCAATGTGCTTTGTCCTGTCGTGTTGAACTGGATTATGAGCAATGCTGATGGCTGCTTTATTGTCACAATACAGCTGCATAGACCCTTTGACAGGATATCCGAGCTCACTGAGCATAGTCTTCAACCATAGAAGCTCACATACACCATGAGCCATAGAACGGTACTCTGCTTCGGCACTGGAGCGAGCAACAACTGGTTGCTTTTTGCTGCGCCAAGACACCAGATTACCCCCTACATACGTACAGTACCCTGATGTGGAACGTCTGTCAATGACTGAACCTGCCCAGTCAGCGTCTGTATAAGCTTCAACTCGCAGGTGTCCATTCTTACTAAACAGGATACCCTTCCCTGGAGCCCCCTTAAGATAGCGTAACACTCGGTGTGCTGCTTCAAGATGTGGAGAGCGAGGGGCATGCATGAACTGACTAATGACACTGACTGCATATGCAATATCTGGTCGTGTCAGCGAAAGGTAGATGAGACGCCCAACAAGTCTCTGGAATTGGCCTGTATCAGCAATGGGATCCCCATCAACAAGATTTAGCTGATGTTGCTGCTCTATAGGCGTATCGGCTGGTTTAACTCCCAAGTTTCCAGACTCTCGAAGGAGATCAAATACATACTTTTTTTGTGAGATGAACACACCCTGCTTTGACCTAGCAACCTCAATGCCCAGAAAGTATCTCAAGGTTCCCAGATCCTTGATTTCGAACTCTGTGCCGAGGTATTTTTTCAATTTACAAACCTCATCTGGGTCATCTCCTGTGACCACGATATCATCCACATACACAATAAGAGCAGTAAGACGACCTTGACTTCTCTTAATGAAAAGAGTGTGGTCCGCCTGACTCTGCGAGTAGCCAATCTTCTTGACTGCAGAACTGAACCTCTCGAACCAAGCCCTTGGTGACTATTTAAGCCCATACAAGGCTTTCTTCAGTCTGCACACAAGTTCCTTACTCCCAGTCGGACTGAACCCCGGAGGACCTGTCATGTAGACCTCTTCCTCTAGATCACCATGGAGGAAGGCATTCTTGACATCCAACTGGTGGAGGGGCCAAGAAAAATTTGCCGCTAGAGATAACAGAACTCGAACTGAGTTCATCTTGGCCACAGGAGCAAACGTCTCTTGGTAGTCAATCCCATAAGTCTGTGTGTACCCTTTTGCAACGAGACAGGCCTTGTACCTGTCGATGCTTCCATCTGCTTTGTATTTCACTGTATATACCCACTTGCACCCCACGGGTTTCTTTCCTCTAGGCAATGGAACCAAATCCCAAGTACCATTCTTTTCTAGAGCTGCCATCTCCTCTAGCATGGCTGCTTTCCACTGAGGCTGGCTAAGGGCATCTGAGACACCGGATGGCAGAGCGACACTGGATAGGGAAGTAGCAAATGCCCTGTAGGATGGTGAGAGCTGCTGATAGGAAACAAAGTGAGAGATAGGGTGCTTGGTAATACAGTTCCGAACACCCTTCCGATGAGCAATAGGTACATCAATGTCTATGGGAAGGATAGTAGAAGGAGCAACAGACATATCATCATGAGGATCACTGAGGACACGATTACCTGGATCGAGTTGGATTTCCTGGCAGTGAGCTTGGATGGTGGACTGTTTCTCTTTTTGACGTCGTCTGGCATATGTCTTCAGCTGCGGATCCTGTGGCACAGTGTCAGTAGGAGATAAGGACAAGGGTACAGGAGACTCATCAGGCAAATCAAGGGGTACTGGTTGAGGAATCTCCCCCTGTGGAGGTATCGGACTCTCGTCAATACTCCCAAGCTCCCCCTGAAGAGAAGTCCGATCAACTGAGAAGAAGGGAAGACTCTCAAAAAAGGTAACATCTAGAGAAACAAACCGACGACGGGTAGAGGGATGGAAACACCGATATCCCTTCTGAGTGGACGAATAGCCAAGGAACACACATCGAACGGCTTTCGGATCTAACTTGTCCTTCCTGTGATGGGCGTGAACATAGCAAACACAACCAAAGACCTTAGATGGAATGGAGAACACAGGACAGGAAGGAAACAGGAGTGAAAGGGGAGACTTCGACCCCAAGACACGAGATGGCATTCGATTTATCAAGTAGGATGCCGTCAATACAGCGTCAGCCCAATAACCCTTGGGTACCCGAGTACCAAGAAGAAGTGCCTTAGCAACCTCCAGGACATGGCGATGCTTTCGCTCAGCGGTCCCATTCTGTTGAGGTGTATCGGCACATGAAGTCTGATGAAGAATTCCATGCTCTTCAAAGTAGGAGGCAAGGACACTGTACATGTATTCCCCCCCATTGTCAGTGCGTAGGACTTTTAGGGTGGTGCCCAATTGATTGCACACCATTTTATGGAAGGTCTGAAAGATAGTATGCACCTCATTTTTTGATTTCATAAGGTAGATCCAAGTGTAACGACTATAGTCATCCACAAAAACCACAAAGTAGCGAAAACCAAAGATAGAAGTGGTGGGATTTGGGTCCCCAAACATCAGAGTGCACAAGCTGTAAAGGAAACGTACTTTTTTTATTACTGGTCGGAAAAGACACCCGACATTGTTTTGCAAGTACACAAGTTTCACAGTTGAACTCAAAAAATGGAATAGACGCAAACTGAGGTAACAGACTCTTCATGACTGAAAGTGGTAAATGACCTAGCCTGTTATGCCATCGCATTAACAGGTCTTTATTAACGCTAGAACTACTGACATTGGCACTAGACTGATGTGCAACAGAATATGAAGTCGGCTGGCTATCGAGCAGGTACAATCCACCATCCTCACGACCACTGCCAATCATCCGCCTCGTCTCCAAGTCCTGAAAAACACAGTGAGTAGGAAAAAAGGTAACACTGTAGTTTAGGCTCTTAGTAAGATGGCTAACAGAAAGCAGGTTAGTGGTGAATTTAGGAACATGAAGTACAGAGGATAAAGACAAAGTAGGTGTGGCAGAGATAGTGCCCTTCCCTGAGATAGAGGAGAAGGTGCCATCGGCCACGCGGACCTTGTCCTTACCTGAACAGATATTATAGGTGGAGAAAAGGGATGGCATACCAGTCATATGATCGGAGGCACTAGAGTCAATGATCCAAGAAGGACCAATGGGTGCCGTAGACACATGGTGGGCTGAATGGGATGTACCTGTCTGAGCAAATGATGATGTAGGTGGGGAAGGGCCATCAAGCTGAGTAAGTAATTGTCGAAGCCTGTCAATGTCCATGCTAGAGAAGGTGTTGGACTGCCCAGAGGAAGGGGTCACATCAGAGGAATCTTGGCTGGTGGCATGAGCGGCTGAGGTTCCATGTTTGCTACCAGAGGGCTTCTTTGAGGAGCCTTGCTTCCCCCCAGAGAACTGTGCAGGACGACCATGAAGACTCCAGCAGGTCTCCCGAGTGTGGCGACGCTTGCCACAGTGATCACATCTGAGTCGATCACGATCATCAAGATCCCCATCCTTCTTGGATGTGGGTTTGCTCGATTTCTGAGTGGCCAAGGCAGACTTCTCAGATAAAGGAACATCAGCATCTGTCTTAGAGCTCATGGCTCTCCTCCTGCTGTCCTCGCTCTGGATGTAGGAGTAGACCTGTGCAATGGTCGACGGCGGTGGATCTCTGCCCAAGATGTTGGCTCGAACCTGCTCATAGCTCTGGTTCAAGCAGCCAAGAAACTCGAATATGCGTCCGCATACAATCATCTTTCGGAACTCCGTAGCATCCTTGGTACATGCAGGGGTGTAGGTCTGGTAGTGATCTACCTCTTCCCACTTGCTGCGTAACGCAGCGTAGTATGATCCCAAAGGAAGATCGCCTTGCTTTAGATGTGCTCTCCTGCTGAAGTTCATACATCCTAGCAAAATTTCCATCTTGGGAGTAGGTCTGAGATGCCGTGTCCCATATATCCTTGGCAGTCGGGAGAAAGAGGAAGCCTGTGCTGATCAATGGATGCATGGAATGAAGCAGCCATGACATGACCATCGAGTTTTCCGCTTCCCACTTCTCAAACGTGGCATCGGAGGAATCAGGTGCAGTGATGCGTCCAGTGATATAGCCGGCTTTGCCTCGTCCGGTGATGTACATCTTGGCAGATTGAGACCATGCGAGGTAGTTGGTCCCGTCGAGTTTCACCGTAGTGATCTGTAGGCCCGGGCTGTGATCACCGTGACTTCCCAGACTGGGTGGGGCAACAATGATCTCTGACTTGGCAGAAGATGACTCCTCAGATGTACTCATGGTAGTAGATAAGAATTTTCTGATAAGAAATCACCCAAACTGCTGCTGTGGAGGTGCAAATCACCTTATTTTTATTTTTAAAGCCTCCTTTATAGATTTTCGAAACAACTCCTTTATAGATTTTCTATTGGAGAAAAAACCACTCGCGGAAAACTTGTGAATGGTTCCGATGACCTAAAAAGGTTCCTGGATAGGTGCGGTAGCACTGGGGAGAGGTTCCGGGCTCTTCTGAGACCTGCGGCTATGTCCAGAGGGTCTTCTCTGACCTTTTGGAAGGGGCGGTTAGGCTTGGTGGCTCTTTTCCAGCCTTCTGGAGTGGGCGGCTATGCCTGATAGCTCTTCTCCAGGCTTCTGGAGTGGGCAGCTAGGCCTGGGAGAACTTCTCCAACCTTTTGGAGTGGGCGGCTAGGGTTTCAGACTCTTCTAAAGCCTGTGGCTATCCATGGGAGATGATCTCCTTCTTTGGAAAGCCCTTCGCATCGAATTTCGCAATCCCTAGGGTTCTTCAGACCTCTAGGATTGAGCCATGGTTACATAACCATGCTCTGATACCATGTTGTAATCTTGGATCGTAACCAGGATAAGAGATTAGGGTTAGAGATGGAAGAGAGGAGAGGTGAAGAGAATAGGGGAAAGAGGAGAAATCGTGTAGAGCTTAGAATAGCCTACACGATTTCACCCAACATATATATTAAGTGAAGTTTTACAATATTACAAGGACCCCCTGTAGAATATAAGATATTACAAGTAGGTCCCTGACAACAGTTTCTAGGTCTTCCTTTCCTTGGGTCATTGATTCTGGAGTCACAGATCACATGACTAGGACTTCAAGTGTGCTCTTCTCCATCCAGTATACTTCTTCTCAGTGTGTTACCTTAGCTAATGACAGAACTTCAAAAGCGTCTGGTATAGGTCAAGCTTCTCTTAGTCAATCTTTACCTTTATCTTCTATCTTGTATGTTCCTAAATTTCCATTCAGTTTCGTGTCTTTTAGTAAGCTTACCAGATTGTTGGATTATTCAATGACCTTTTATCCTTGTATTTTTCAGGATCTCAAGATGAATATGAGGATTGCTGGAGGGTATGAGTTTGGTGGCCTCTACTATTTCAATGGTGAGGGGGAGACTACTGCGTTTCAGGCGTCTTCTCTTACACCGCATCAGTGGCATTGCCGGCTTGGTGATCCTTCGTCGCATTCCTTGAAGATTATAGTTCATTCATTAAGTGAAGTGTCTTGTTTAGAGTGTGAGTCTTGTCAGTTAAGAAAACATTTCATTAGCTGCTTCTTCATATTGGCTGTTGTATTAGCTTGATGTAAAGAATGCAGTCTTTCATGACGATCTGTAAGAGGTCTATATGGAGCAACCTCCAGGGTTTGTTGCTCAGGTAGTTTGGGAATGTTTGCCACCTGAAGAAGGCAATTTATGGGATGAAGCAGTCACCACGTGCATGGTTTGGTAGATTTAGTGAGGTTGTAGTTAGATTTGGGTTGACAAAGTGCCAATCCAATCATTTTACCTTTGTGAAAAAAATAGATGATAGAACTAGTGTTGGTCGTGCACGTTGATGACGTACTGGTTACAAGAGATGACACTGAAGGTATTTCGTGCTTAAAGCAATTTCTACAGAGACAGTTTCATACTAAAGACCTAGGAAGCTTCGGTATTTTCTAGGCATTGAGGTTGCCAGGTCAAGCCATGGGATCAGTTTGTCCAAACGGAAGTATGCGCTTGATATTCTTGAGGAGACATGTTTATTGAGGTCAAAACCAGTTGATACATCGTTGGACCCTAATACGAAGCTCGTATGTGATCAGGGTGATTTGTTTGATGATCCACATTGATATTAGAGGCTAGTTGGCAAGCTAAACTATTTCACTATTACCAGACCTGACAGTTCTTTGGCAGTAGTGGATTAGTCAGTTTATGCAACAACTCACGTTCCGAATTGGGATGTGTTATCAGATACGTAGAAATACGTATTTATCTTGTATAGGGGTAGTTCTGTAAATACCTCTTATGAAAGGTATACTTGTCCTTTTTATGTAACCCTTTTTTATGAATAAGATTTATGGGGTCATTGTTAATTAACACAATGACATCCTTCTCTCTTTCTTCTTCTCTCTTCTCTCATCTCTTAAATCTAATCTAACCCTAAAACCTCCATTTCAATTTGGTATCAGAGCCAAATCTATCCATTCTCTATAGACCTTTATTGTGTAAAGCCGGAGGCGAAGGATCTATCAATAGCCGCTGATGCTGACGTCATCAGGCTGTCATGCTAACGTCAGCAACTCTGCAAGTTTGATCTCGATCTCCGAAAGCTTCCCTACTTGATGAAGCTCTATTTTTCGGGATTTTTGGTGATTTTTGCCAAATTTATTGGGACCATCTTGAAGGACTTTCAGGCGATTTTCTCCGAAAATAGGTAAATCGCGTTTTTTACTTCCAGCCTTTCTCCTGATCTGTTAGGACTTTTTTGTCGAGGTTTCTTGCTTGGGTTAGCCTTTATACATAATGAGGAATCCATTGATACCTCTTATGCCTCGATTGGTTGCTGATTGAAGTTGTGGGATCGAAAACCCCACCTATTTCTTACCGCCTAGCCCTTTTTTTTTGCGTTTTTTGGGCTGCTCAAAGGGTAAAAAACCTATCGGATGGCTGTGAGATCTTGTATTTCTTGTTTCTTATACTATGTTTTGATTATATGAGGTTGTGGGATGAAACTTCCCCCTCTAAGTGCTGCCCGTCACGTTTTTGAGCCATTTTTTGACTATCGGTTGGACCTTTAGGCCACCTATTGATCTTCGATGTGGTCATTAGTGTTCTTTTTTGGCCATAGTTCTTCATGGCAGATCCTCCACCTCCCGTGGTTCCTCCATCCGGGTCAGATGTGAGCACAGAAATTCCCTCCAGTGGAGTTGGAGGCCCTATAGTGCAGCACTTAGCCTATGAGAACCCAAGTTTGCAGATCACCTCAGTGAAGTTAGATGGCAAGAACTACTTATGCTGGGCTCAGGCTGCACGGTTGTTCATTGGGGGCCGTGGGAAACTTGGCCACACTACAGGAGATACGGTTGAGCCTCCCAGATCTGATCCTTCTTATCGACAGTGGCAGACAGATGATCTTACTGTCATGTCCTGGCTCCTCAACTCTATGGAGCCTGATATCAGTGAGAGTTTCTTATTCATGCACACAACGCAAGAGATTTGGGAGATCACTGAGAAGACCTATTTGCAACAGCAGAACGATGGACGAGCATTTCAGCTACGACAAACTATCTCCCACTTCCGGCAAGGGGAGAAGTCTCTTTCTCAGTACTATACTGCTCTTCATACCTTGTGGTAGGAGCTTGATCATTATTACTCCTATCAACCCCTCAATCCCACAGAGATTGCCCCCTTTCGTCGATATATAGAGAAGGGCTGGATCTTTGATTTTCTTACTGGCCTCAACCCTTCTTATGAGCTGGCTCGTGTTCAGATCTTGAGTAGCAGGGTGGATCTTCCCTCTCTCAGTGAGGTGTACGCCTATCTTCAGAGTGAAGAGAGTAGGCATCTCTCTTCAGAGTGAGCATCTCCATCCAGAGCGATCAGCGCTAGCTACCTCTCCTGTTTATCAGCTTCAGCAGTCTCAGAGAGGCTCATCTTATCAGACTTCTGTCTCAGCTCCATCCTATGCTCCTATTGGACCTGCTTCTGGGAAGTCTTTGACTAGAGAGAGGCCTAAGTGCGACTTCTGTGGCAAGTTAGGGCATGTGCATGCCAAATGTTGGAAGTTACATGGTCGCCCTAGCTAGCCAGGGTCTTCTGGTGCTCATACTGCCAATGTGGATACTTCGGTTTTAGCTCCTCCTGGACAGTCTCTGACTGTCTCTCCGACTTTAGCTCCTCCTGGTGGTATCTCAGCCACAGAGCTTGCAGGCCTTCGACGATTGCTTCAGTAGCTGGATGGTCCTTCTGCCACATCGTCCACCTCCTTTGCCCAGTCAGGTAACCCTAGATTTGCTCATCATGTGTCTCTTCCATCGTCCAGTCCCACTTGGATCATTGATTCTAGGGCTTTAGAACACATGACGGGCATGTCTTCTTTGTTTTCCAGTTATATTATCTGTTCTGGCCGTGATAAGGTGAAGACAGCTGATGGAACCTTATCTTCTGTGTCTGGGAAAGGGAATATCCTTCCCTCTCCCCAATTGCTTCTTTCATCTGTTTTGCATGTTCCTAGATTTACTTCTAACCTACTTTCTGTTAGTGCTTTAACTAAAACACTAAACTGTAGTGTCACTTTTTCCCCTACTCCTTGTGTCTTTCAGGACCTAGAGACGAGGAGGACGATTGGCACTGTACATGAAGCGAATGGCCTCTACCTTCAAGATGGACACCTTCTTGAGCCCATAGTACTACAGTCTTCTGCTAGTAGTAGTAGTAGTAGGATAAATGTTGTTTTGAACTGGCATGCTCGTCTGGGGCATGTCTCTTTTCAGTATTTGAAACTTTTATTTCCTAGTTTGTTTACTTTTGTTTCTTTTTTTACTTTACACTGTGAGACCTCTGAGCTCTCCAAGCATTGTAGATCAAATTATCCCTCCAGAGGTAATAGAAGTTCTACTTGTTTTGACATTGTGCTCTGATGTATGGGGTCCTTCCCCAACTACTTCTATCTTTGGCTTCCGCTACTTCATTTCCTTTATTGATGATCATACTAAGTGTACATGGGTTTATCTCATGAAAACCAAGGATGAAGCTCATTCCATCTTTCAGGGTTTTCATAAGATGATCCAAACCCAGTATGGTATCTCCATCAAGGTTCTTCATACTGACCAGCGTGAAGAATATATGTTTGGGGGACTTCAACACTACCTTCTTGATCATGGGATTTGTCATCAAAATTCTTGCAGCTACACCCCTCAACAGAATGGTGTAGCTGAGAAAAAAATGAGACATTTGACTGAGATAGCTAGATCTCTTTTGATTGGCTCTCATGTCCCTAAGACCTATTGGTCAGAAGATGTGTTGACGGCTGCCTACTTGAGTAACAGAATACCCTCTCGTGTTCTCAATTTTAAATCTCCTCTTTAGGTTCTTTCCCCTGATTCTCCTCTTTTCTCTGTTCCTCCTCGCATCTTTGGGTGTGTATGTTATGTACATATCCTTGGTCCTCATCGCACCAAACTAGATCCCAAAGCACTCAAGTGCATCTTTCTCGGTTACTCCTCTACCCATAAAGGGTACAAGTGTTACCATCCATCCTCTGGGAAAAAGTTTGTATGCATGGATGTCACCTTCCGTGAGGAGCTTTCTTTTTTCTCTCCCACCTTTATTCAGGGGGAGAGTAGTAATGAAGAGAGGTGGAATGTTCCTCTTCCTACTATATCCCTATCTCCTCCTCTAGAGTTTGAGAGGCCTCCACCTACACATACTACTAGTGTGATTGATAGTGCTCCTGGAGCTCAGAAGGAGCTCAAAGTCTATAGCAGGAGGGCGACAATCATAGCTGATCCAGGACCAGTGGTTCCTTCCTCGGATCCAGGTAATCCTCCATCTCTCCCTATACCTGTCATTCCCTTGTCTACTGATGATTCTGATCTTCCTATTGCTATTAGAAAATGCATCAGAAGTTGTACTCAACATCCTTTGAGCAACTTCGTTTCTTACGATGCCTTGTCACCTTCATTCAGAGCCTTTATCACATCAGTTTTCACCATTCCCACTCCCTCTTCCATGGCAGAAGGGCACCCTAGATGGAAAGCTGCTATGGTAGAAGAAATGAAGGCGCTGGATAAGAACAAAACTTGGGAGCTTGTTGACTTGCCAAGAGGCAAGAAGCCAGTTGGATGCAGATGGGTCAGTAGAGAAGTACAAGGCCAGATTGGTTGCCAAAGGGTACACTCAGACCTACGGGATTGACTATGTGGAGACCTTTGCACCTGTGGCAAGGATGACCTCCATCAGGGTTTTGTTGTCTATAGCAGCAAACCAAGCATGGCCTTTGCATCAGCTGGATGTGAAGAATGCGTTCCTTCATGGTGATCTGCATGAAGAGGTCTATATGGTACCCCTCCAGGGTTCACTTCCTCAGGGGACAGCAGCAAGGTGTTTCGTCTGAGGAAAGCCCTCTATGGGCTTAAGCAATCCCCCAAAGCTTGGTTTGAGAGGTTCACTCTAGTAGTAAAGAAGCTGGGATATACTCAAAGCCAAGCCGATCACACCCTATTTGTGAAGCACCTAGGGAACTCATCGTCTATGTTGATGATATCATTCTGACAGGGAATGATGCAGATGAAGTGATCAAGCTAAAGGATCATCTAACATGCGAGTTTGAGACCAAAGATCTGGGACTCCTCAAGTACTTTCTTAGCATAGAAGTTGCAAGATCCAGCCAAGGGATCTTCATCTCACAAAGGAAGTACGTCCTAGATCTATTGAAGGACTCTGGCAAGCTGGGAGCTAAGCCAGTAGAGACCCCCATAGAGCAGAATCACCAGTTGGCTGACTCAAGTAGTATACCTTTACAAGATGTGGGGAGCTTTCAGAGATTGGTTGGAAGGTTGACCTACCCTCTCCTTGACTCGTCCAGACATTGCCTATACAGTCTGTTATCAGTCAGTACATGCATTCTCCTAGGGAGATTCACTTAGAGACAGCTCACAGGATATTGAGATACCTCAAGTCTACCCTTGGCCGAGGCCTCCTTTTTTAGAAGAATGGCCACATAAGAGTAGTCATATACTGATGTAGACTAGGCTAGTGCCAAGGATGACAGGAGATCTACCTCAGGTTATTGCACATTTGTGGGAGACAATCTAGTTACCTGGAGGAGCAAGAAGCAACCAATAGTTGCCAGATCCAATACAAAAGCAGAATTTAGGGCAATGGCCCATGGCTTGTGTGAAATACTTTGGCTGAAGATGTTGGTGGCTGAACTTGGCTTTCCAGTCTTGGGACCCATGAGCTTGTACTGTGACAACAAGGCTGCTATTAGCATTGCTCACAAGCCGGTGCAACATGATCGGGCCAAGCACATTGAAGTGGATCGCCATTTCATTCGGGAGAAGATTGTATCTGGGGAAGTTTGTACCCCCTTTGTGAAGACAGATGAACAAGTAGCCGATGTCTTCACTAAAGGAGTTCCCAGTTGGCAACTTCATAGATGTTTATGCAAGTTGAGCATGAAAGATATCTATGTGCCAACTTGAGGGGGAGTGTTATCAGATACATAGAAATACGTATTTATCTTGTATAGGGGTAGTTCTGTAAATACCTCCTATGAGAGGTATACTTGTCCTTTTTATGTAACCCTTTTTCATAAATAAGATTTATGGGGTCATTGTTAATTAACACAATGACATCCTTCTCTCTTTCTACTTCTCTTTTCTCTCATCTCTCATCTCTCAAATCTAATCTAATCCTAAAACCTCCATTTCAACTAGATGTAGTTGTTCTTGTAGTCAGATACTTAAAAGGTGGTCCTATCGTGGTTTATTGTATAGATCTTGTGGTCATCTCAGAGTAGTTGGTTATACAGATGCTGACTGGGCTGGTTCACCTTCTAACTGGTCTACCACGGGTTACTGCATGTTTCTTGGTGGAAATATAGTGTCTTGGGAGGAGTAAGAAACAATTTGTGGTTGCTAGATTTAGTGTGGAAGCTCAATATAAAGCAATGGCTCATACGAGTTGTGAGTTGATCTGGTTGAAGCATCTTCTTCAAGAATCAGATGTTGGAGTGGAGATTCCTATGGAGTTGAAATGTGAAAACCAAGGGCCTATTCATATAGCCTTGAATCCAGTGTTCCATGAAAGAACGAAGCATATCGAGATAGATTGTCACTTCGTTCGAGAAAAAGTGATTTGTGATGACATTTCTACTCCGTATTGAAGACAAAACTAGTTAGCAGATATATTACAAAAGCTTTGATTAAAGCTCATCTGGATCTAATTTGTTCCAAGCTAGAGATGCATGATGTTTACTCTCTAGCTTGAGGGGGAGTGTTAGTTATTATGTTACTTAAGTGGGTTTTATGTATGGGACGTATGGGTGTATTATTTTTGTAACATGTTATTTTATGTTTCAAGTGTGGTTAATATATAAATAGGGAGGTATGGCTAGGCTTTTTTGCTTAAGTCGATTCCTCCACTTCTCCCCCAATTCTTCGCTCTCATTCTCTATGAAACCCTCATTAACTAACAGTCTATGTACATCATGGAGAGCGATCTAAACTTGACCCTAAGACACTTAAGTGTATCACTGTTGGATATTTATCATCCCAGTAGGGCTGTAAGTGTTACCATCGGAGATCAAGAAAAAGGTTTGTCTCCATGGATGTTACTTTCTTTAAATCAGTTCCTTATTTTCTAGTGCGCCCAACGTCCGTTCCAAAGGAACATTTTCCCCTTCCTTTACATGTTCTATCACCTAGTTCCGACATTGATATTACTGTGGGCTCACTAAGTGGTGCAGGTACACAAAGTACTATTGAAAAGGTTTAATCAAAGGTGTATACAAGGAGAAATTGCCCTCCGGCCAATCCATTATTGCCATTAGCCCAATCTGAGTCAAGTAATTACACATTTGATTCTTCTTCTGAGTTTATGGTGTCCTTGTTGTGGATGATCTTAGTCTACTGATTGATGTTTGTGAAGGCAAACGGGCTTGTAGTTAACATCCCTTCTCTAATTTTGTCATGTATCAGTCATTATCTTTTACTTACCGATCATTTGCAGCATCTATTTCTTCTTGTTTCGTCCCCTCTAATGTAGGAGATGCATTATCCAAACCTGAATAAGGACAAGCCATGTTGGATGAAATGGAGGCCTTAGAACAAAATCAAACATGGCGGGTGGTTGCACTACCTCCAAGAAAGAATCCAGTTAGGTGCAAGTGGGTGTTCACAACGAAGTATAAAGCCAACATGATAGTTGAGAAAATACAAAGCCAAGTTTGTTGTAAAAGGCTACACACAAGCCATTGGGATTGACTATTAGGAAACTTTGCACTTGTGGCAAAGATGAACTCCATCAAAGTTATCATTTTTGTTGCAGCATATTACACATGGCCATTGTACAAGTTTTATGTGAAGAATGCATTTCTTCACGAAGACCTTGAAGAAGAGGTCTATATGAAGCCACCGCCCGGTTTCAAGATCTTTGGAAGCCGAGTGAAAGGTTTGCTTATTGAAGAAGGCCTTGTATGGCCTGAAACAGTCTCCTAGAGCATGGTTTGAGCGCTTCAGTGGAGCTATGAAGAAAGTTGGGTATATTCAAAGTCAGTCCGATCACACCTTATGTGTTAAGAGATCACATGGCAGTATCACAACGCTGATTATATATGTGGATGATATTGTGATAGGAAACAATAGGGAAGAAATACAACATCACAAGAAGTACTTAGGCACTCAATTTCAGATCGAAAACTTGGATGTGTTGAAGGACTTTCCAAGAATTGAGGTAGCACGATCTCAGAAGGGAATATTTATTTGTCAGTGGAAGTATATGTTAGACCTTCTCCAGCAAATAGGGAAACTTGGGGCCCATACTCATATTGAACAGAACCATGGGTTGAATGGACGTGATGGAGGGCTCCTGAGTGATGCAAAACAATTCCAGAGGCTAGTGGGAAACTTGATATATTTTTCTCACCCGTCCAGATATTGCATATGCCGTGGGTGTGGTTAGTTAGTACTTGCATACCCCAAGGATTACTCACGTGAAAATTGTTTTCACAATCCTTCGTTACCTAAAGTCGGCTCTTGGAATAGATTTATTGTTCTCTGGGAACAGACACTTAAGAATAGAGACATACAAATGCTGATTGGGCAGGTTTGGTATTTGATCGCCAGTCGACCTTTGGTTATTGAACTTTTTTGGGTGGATACATAGAGGAACAATAACAAACAGTGGTTGCGAGATCTAGTGTTGTATCGAGTCCCGATGAGCTTTTACTGCGATAACAAGGCTGCTATCAGCATTGCTCACAACCCAATACAAGAATAGAGACATACAGATGTTGATTGGGCATGTTTGGTATTTGATCAGGTTTGGTATTTGATCTCACTTTCGTAGGTGGAAACCTAGTAACCTAGAGGAACAATAAACAAATTGTGGTCGTGAGAACTAGTAGGCTGCTATCAGCATTGCTCACAACCCTCCTTCTTCTTCTTCTTTCCTTGTACAATTATACAATTATCTCCATGTAGATTGCTACATCTCACTCCAAGAAGAAGCGATATGTATATTGACGTGGAGATGAAAGTGTAGGCATTCTTTATTGTTCCCTTCTTTATATTTGTATTCTTTTCCATGTATTTACCCTTTTCTCTCTTTAATAAAACTTCATCATGTTACTGTTACAAAGAAGAAGAAGAACAAGAGATGATATTCTTACTACAAGAAACGAGGACCAAAGTCTTTGCACGTTATTGATATGATCAAATTTCTCATGAGTGTGGGGCTCTAGCAAATCTAGAGATCTGAAGGGCAAGAGGAACATGGATACTTTGGACCTTCTGTGATTCTTTGTTCTTGAGTTGGTTAAGACCCTTCTGATTTCACCAATTATATCATCAGATGGATTCAATTTGATCCTGCTAAGGGTTTATGGACCCTGTTTAAGAAGCTCTGACCGGATTCTTTTGGGATGGGAAGGGCAAAAGAATATTTTGTGGCAAATGGTGTATCAGAGGGGAGTTACAGCTTTTTCAGAACCAGGTTAAAAGAACAATGAAATGCCTAAAGCAGCATGCAAGACTTCTCAATTTTTCATTGTCTCAAGCATTGTATCATTTACAACATTGTTGAGACATATCTTGATTCTTGATAACAATACTCAACTATTTACTTGAACAAGACGTGAGCACTGATCACAATCATTTTACACATTTAATAAATGCCATACAACACTGTAACTGAATATTATTGAATAACATAATAATATGTCCCTAAGTTTTCCCCTTATAATTTTGACTTGCCTCCGGTCGACCTCTGCATTGACTTCCCTAAGTCACATTGACCACATGGGACCATGTTTCACATCCAAGATTCCATGATGCATAAAGTTCCCGTCCCACTGGTCAGTGAATAATCCTAATCATGCATATTGACGTTATGATGATATTACGATTCCAGAGAAAGGTGATATTAAGCTCACCTTACAAGTCATGGGTCACTTCGGTATTTTTAGATGAACTTTTGGTGGATCTTTTTCCCAGGCCCAGCTAATATTAATTTCTTCCAACATGAATATTACCTACTATATATGAGAAATGGAGCCATTGATGAAAAGATAGAAGTTAATTCATAATGCCTAGTGGATTGTTACTAACTAGCCTTGTGCTCAAGACTAATACATTTATGCCTCTCAATCATGATTATAATAAGGAAATATGTTCTTCATTTGATCAAAGAAAACCCCTCCAAAGGAGCATTGAATTAGGTGTTGTACATGGAATTTTTTTAGTAATGAAATTATGAGATTGGGTTCTACAATTAAAGAAATAAGTTTGCTTAACCATATGCATTGTTGTTCTAATTTGAACACTAGATTTTAAGAGCATTTGAGCAATTAGACAGTCAACAAACACCTAAAGTGCACAACTGCCTCAGCACATAATATTATACCAAACAGGGTCCAGAAACATATTTAAAATAAATAAAGCAGAAATCAGCATAGAAGAACTAAATGAAATTACAACTTTAGAATGATAGATTACCATGCAGTCTGTGCTTCCACTAATAAAAAATCCTGCATCTTCACGATCACCCACTAGATCCCATACCTCTCTTCTTGTTACACAGTGTAGAGCAGTAATGGCACCACTATGACCCCTAAGTATGCGCACACTAGACTGAATTTTCTTCTGCCCAGAAGTAGGTAAATCTGGTTTACGGGGAGAAGCAGTACCTTTCATGTTTTCATTTGCACCTGAAGTCAAAGAATATGAAGCATGGGAGCATAAAAGGCATTCAGAATATTTGGGAATAAAACTCTCGATGACAGTGTCTTTTATATTAATAAGAGATATACCTAAAGTTCCATTATCAGAAGTCCACCTACGAACACGACTGAAAGAGTTTGCTCTTGATGTTGTATCTCTGCTAAACATGCTCTGTACCCAGCTTCGTCCAACACCAGAAGCCTCGGAAGGTTGCTGACTTTCATCCACTGCATCTTGCGAGCGTGGGGATGGCAATCCATAAGATGATGCAGACTGGATCTTCAGAGAAGAGATTCCCCAGTAACCAATCCGTAGTTGTTGGATATGTGACAACAATCCCCTGAGTTTTATCTGAAACGAATCAGAGAACTAATAGCTTCAGCAGTCACTTTCACAAACCCAAATTCGAACATCAGTATTTTCTTAGTTGGATATGATCGGTGAAAAAAAAACTACGTAAAAAAATTCAGAATAATTATCTGACATAATAATTTTAGCAAGTGGTTTAAGAACTTGCATCATGACAATTTTAACTACCAGTCCCATCGGCACCTTATTAAATACAAAAGGAGTTATTGGGAGGGCAGTCCTGATAGCTCTACAATAGAAGCATCAACTTGGGTTGACGCCCAAAAGCAAAAAACTCAAAGGAAACAAATTGATGGATGGGATGATCGGTCATTCAACTATATTGATATTTGATATAAAAGATACTTAGGTGGGATCTCATTGAATGATGGTTCTTACCTGTATGCACATGCACCATAAGCTCGGGCATAAAGATGGTAAATGGTCCTTAAGATGTAGCAAATGTATACCTTAGATTGTTCTGATAAATAATGAAAATACCAATACGCCCACATTTTTATTGGAAATTTTGCAAATAGAATTTGAAAAGACTAAAAAAACGTCACTTGGATTCGATTTTTAGTAAATATGGAGGGTTCTTTTGGGAATAAATGGCCTAAAAATGACGCTGATCCTAATTTGGGACATGGGTGAATTTTCTTTGTAGTTGACAGAGAATTCCACTTGTCTGGAAACTCTGGACACTAGAAATTTTTAGTTCTGCAACAAATACATCAACATGTGTATCTTGATAAAAATTTCAGAATTAAAGAATTTTCTCAACCAAAATTCTACAAAATTATTGGAAACTTTGACTTTCTTCAAACTTATTTGTACTAGTCATGAGTATCAATGGTCTATTACCATTAAGTTAAAAATCTACATTTTGTCACTCGTAAGTCGTAAGTCATGTGATAGTAAAAGGAAAAAGAATTAATATTGTACACCAAAGTCAATATATATAGATACACAAGAATAAATGGAAGGTCTAACTTTTGAAGTCGCCATAAGGTGTGGGATGAAACAATTTTTCAAAAATTACAACTGGATCAAAGTCATCATGAATGTTTTTGTGGGGATGATGTTTTTGTGGTCTAAAGTGTTTGTGGAATGCAAAGGTCTATTCTTTGAAGATTGTGTATTCTGTTGGGACCTATGATGCCCAGATATGGATACGGATACAGGAAGCGGGGATACGACTCGACATTTTCCAAAATCAGGGACACGGATACAGATACGAGTATCCAACCCATTTCCTAAAATTTGTGGCATAGGTACTTCTACATATGATGTCATAAAGTGTACACACATAAATGCACAATCTTGAGTGTGTAAATATCTAAGTACTATAAATGTTTTATTTTATATTACTTATAAAATTAATATAGTTGGACTATCGATTTAAACTAATGTTAATATTAATGTACTATTTTTCGTGTTTTTTTTATAAATAAATACTTGAAGTATCCTGCTCGTATCCTAGCCGTATCCATACCCGTATCCGTGTCGTATCCTGTGGATACTGGTACTTTGGGCATATACAGGTATCGGGTATCATAGGTTGGGACTTACTTTCTTTAGGGACAGTTGTTAGTCTGTTGTTTTCCTTTTCGTAGTCAGCTACTTGTTTCAACTATTAGTTGGCTTTTGCCTTTTTAATGAATCTTATACTTATAAAGAAAAGTCATCATGAATGAACCAATCAGTACCTATATAACAACAACACAGTACTTTTAGGGATTTTGTCCTGTCAGACACATATCGACATGTGTACAGACATGTCTGTGTTTCGGGCTTCTTAAAGGCAACATGACAGATACCTCATAGCTGTATCGGACATCAACATACCTGTCTGTGCCATTGTTTCATAGATCAGTACCTAGCTTACAGAATGCCAGTGCATCTATTTCTTAAACCAACACTGCTTATCTATCAGAAAAGTCATAATTTATTTAAAACTTTCATCCATAACAACGGGGCTATAAAAAACAAAATATTAACTTACGAATTGCTTGTATCCGATGTTGTTTTTCTCAGCAATTGTCTCAATCATGTACCAAGCATCAGTATCAGGAAGTCCTAATCCAGCCTACATAATACAGGAAAAAACAGAATTTAGTATTACAAAGTAGAAGAATATATGTGTGCGTGTGTAGACGATCAGGATAGCATGTATTTGAAAGAAGAAATGAGAAACAAATATACCATGTGTGATGCCACTATAATGAGTTGTGCTGTCACAAGATTCACATAATTGGTCAACCTGACATAATGATAATCATCAGCAAACATGAGTAGGAAGAATTTTTTTATTTTTTGATAAGTTGAGTAGGAAGAATTTCACAAATTGATTACTGCAACACTTAAGTTACTTTGCAGTTATTCATACAAACATATGCAAGTCTGATTTCACGAAGGTTGCAGTTATTCCTCACCAGGTCTTCCCATTGTCTTTCGTAAAGTTAAATCCATCTTCCTCCCCATTTCTAATTGTGTTTCTCTTACTCATTTGGCTCATTTTCGTATGTTTGTCACATCTCTTTCCACTATGCTAGTTACTAATCTTCAAGATGTTGTCACATTCTGGTTGGAGGAAAGAAAAAGATGAAATGGATGCTCTTCATTACAATTGTACTTGGGACCTTCCCTCTACCATCAAAACATCTTCCTGATGGATCTATGGATAGGCTTAAGGCTCATCTTGTTGCCAAAGGTTATTATCAAACTTTTGGCATTGACCAAGGAAATAAATTTCGGTTTCGAGGTTTATTTCGACCAGTCTAAAAATGGAAATATTTCGTGGAAATATTTCGACCAGTGTGGAAATAATACATTTTTCGTGGAAATGATGGAAATAATGTGGAAATGATGGAAATATTGTGGAAACGTTTGTGAAAAGTTTGGGAAATGATGAAACAAGCACAAAAACACACTCATAAGCTTTCAAACCATAATATACAACCATATGTAGTGTGGAAATGAATGACCATAATGGTCTATAATATGTCGCGGCAAGTATCTTTAATTAGTCAAGGTTTAATTTAATTATATAACTATTATTTAATTGCTAATTATAAAAAAAAGTCATGAAATAATATATTAACAAATCCTTATTCACTTACATTAATTTCTTAACATTATATGTAATTTTAGAAAACCTACTTACTATTAACTTATAATATTTATTTAATTTTTTGAACGTTTAATTTTTTATTTGAAATTTTTTTTTTTCAACCCAACCAACTTGTAGAACCGGCTAAGTTATGCAACATATAATCAATTTATGCACAATCATGGATGTTTAGGGTAAAAACCAATGAAATTGGAGTTTTTCCCAAATTCCAAATTTTCACCCTAAACGATCTTCAATCCGTGCACAAATCTAGTATAAATGCATCATAGATTCATAAATTTAATGAATTTACACCTAACCTATTTATTTGTAGCAAGAAATTTTATCCTTATGTATATTTTGAATTTGAAAAAACTCCCAATGTTTTCATGAACCAAAAAATTCACGAACCTAAAAATCTACAATGGAATGATCATTTGTATAAACAAAATGTATGGAAAGGGATTAAATGGATCAAATATGAGATTTATAGCGGTTTTGAGCTCAAATGAGATGTTTCCTACCTACGATTGAAATGTTTTCATACATGTCGAAACATTTCGACCGAAATAATACATATTTACACTGTCAATTGATCGAAATTTACTGTTCACGCGAAATATTTCGACATGATAGAAATATTTCGGGAAATTTAACATTATTTCAACGTAAGTATTATTTCCTGTCGGTAACCTAGAAAATGGAAATCTTTCACGAAATATTTCGATAATTTCGTGAAATTTATTTCCTTGGCATTGACTATGCTAAGGCGTTTTCTCCAGTGGATAAAATATCTTTGGTTCGTTTCATCATCTCTCTTGATGCTAATGCGGTATGGCCATGGTTTTAAAATTCGACAAAATTCGGCAAAATTAGCCGAATTAATTCCGAATTTTGAATGACCGAATTAAAGTGTACATGTATTAAAAAATTTACAAAAATTTGCCGAATTAATTCGAAGTAGAAAGTAAAAATTCGGTTAATTTCTTTAAGTTTGGCCTTTTTTAGTACAAAAATTGGAAAAATTCGCCAAATTAATTCGTTTAATTCGAAGTAAACAAATAACTTAGAAAAGTTGGGAGAATTTTTGCCAAAACATTGGTAAAACACATTGATTTTTAAGGATATGAGAAAACAAACATGATAAAACACATAAAACTTATTGTATCATAAAACAACAATTTTGAGCAACCTAAGCAAGATTAATATCATTTCACTATTTTGGCAAAAAATCTTTAAACTCCTCTAAGTTGGCGAATTTTTACAGAAATTCTCTAAATCGAATTGAACTTCCCTGAACTAATTCCGAATTTTAACTGACCGAAGTCTAAGGCGAAGTCTAAGTATAGAACCCTGGGTATGGCCTTTGTACCAGTTAGATATAAAAAATCCATTCCTTCATGGTACCTTGGATAAAAATGTTTATATGGAGCAACCACCATGATTTGTTGCTCATGAGGAGTCTTCCAAAGTATGTAGATTACGAAAGGCTATATATGGGTTGAAACAATCACCTTGGGATTGATTTGGCAGGTTTAGTGAAGTTGTACTTTGGTTTGTTTTGAGAGGATGTCTAAGACTGGTAAATCGTTTTGGTTGTCTATGTTTATGACATTGTAATTATAGATAATTACGTCATAGAAAATTTGAAGTAGTTTCTCCACGTACACTTTCACACTTAAGGACCTTGGACAGCTAAAGTACTTTTTGGATATTGAAGTTTTTTTTAAGTGTATATATCATTAAATAAGGAAAAAATCCCAAAGAAAAAACAACCGAGGCGTATCTAACTCGTTAAAGAAGGAGGAAGTTCCCCAAGTAACTCATCCCATCTATATACAAAGGATTCAAAAAAACATCTTCTAAAGCGAGGAGAATAGAAGACCAAAGATACAGATGGGCTTTCACATTCAGGACCACCTTGGGAAGACCTTCCTCTTTGCCTTCAAAGGACCTTCGGTTCCTTTCCTTCCATATCGCCCACAAAACAGCAAAAGATAGAATTGCCATAGAAGATGACCTTTCCCAGTAAAGGAATCATCCGCTACCCCTTGGAAGAAACCACGCACATGCTGCGGAACTACATAAGATATACCGAATAGAGTGAAGAAAGTCTGCCACGCGTCCAAGGTGAACCTAAAGTGGATGATCAAGTGATCCACCGACTCTGCTTCTGACTTGCACAACACACATCTGTTTGGCAGTAACATTCCTCTGCTGGTTAAGTGGTTAACTGTAAGAATCTTGTTTTGAAGTGTTGTCCACACAAAGAACTTCACTCTAGATAGGATAGGGAGCTTCCCAATTGTGTGGGCCGAAAAATCCTCTTGTCTCCCCAGGAATCTCTCCCACTGCAAAGATCTAAGAAGGACCCCTTAGGTTCCCACCTCCAAATTCTCTAATCAGGTTCATCCTTCAAACAAGGGTTAACACCAATTCGATCTAGGAGAGTGACTAAGCTGTCCATCTCCCAATCGTTGATATTCATTCTGAAACCAAAGTTCCAAGAATTGAGGCCTTCACTTAGTTCTATATAGTCATGGATGAACGCACCCTCGCAGTCAGATAAGGAATACAAGTTAGGGAAAGCCTCTTTCAAAGGTACTTCCCCGCACCACTTGTCTTCCCAAAATCGGACCATGTCTCCCTTCTCCACCTTGATAAGAATACCAGTTTCAAAGATGTCACGAGTTCTTGCTATCCCTCTCCACGTATTAACTCCATAAGAGGATTGGACAGCAAAACTATCCTAACCATGCTCCATGACGTCATACTTGCTGCCTATCACCTTCCTCCACACACTATTTTCATCTTCGCCGAATCTCCATAACCATTTTGCAAGAAGAGCCACGTTCATATCTCGGAAATGCCTTTGAAGTTGCAGAGTCAAAGGTTGGAATTAAATTGTCTCAACAAAAGTATGTTCCAGATTACTTGAGGAGACTGGTTTATTGGGAATTAAACCAGTAGACACTCCAATGGATCCTCCTGTGAAAGCACATGCATATAGTTGTGTTTCCACACACAAATCCTCACAAAATATGATTCTATTTCTTGGTCCAACCTTGGACTTGATGTTTTTACTAAAGTCCTCAAAATCTTTAAAATACTTTCCACACCTCTAACTCAATAACACGTTAGAACAACATTAGTATCCCACTAACAATTAGTAGTACTGTATTTACAATGCTATCCTTCTCCTCCAAAGACTGTATTTTCCCTCTCCAAATCTCTATAACCAATTTCCCAGCTGGGCTTTATTCATAACTCATAGTGGATGAATCCCCAAACTATCATCCTCCTTGGGAGAACAAACCTTCTTCCACTCCACTAAATGGTACTTCTTTTCATCCTCTAGACCATCCAAAAAGACTTTTTCCAATTTCTCAAGTCAAGATGCAATAAAAGAAGAAGTAGAGAACAAAGATAGAAAATAAGTTGGAAGATTAGATAAAGTGTTGTGGATCAAAGTGAGTTTACCTCCTTTACAGAGGTATCCTTTCCTTCAAGAAGCCAATCTTCTCTCGAATCACTTCATTGATGGATCCAAACAAGCTTAGAGATTTATAATTAGCACCTAAGGGTAGCCCAAGAAAGGTCAAAGGAAAACGATCAAACTTGCACATTAGAGCCAACGTTGATTCCCCCAATATCCACGACATCACCCATTGCAAAGACTCCACGCTTTAAGATATTGATCTTCAGCCCCAAATAGCTTCAAAGCATAAAAAGGATGCAGCTCAAGTATTCGAGTTGGGTCCGCAGCAACTTAAGTGGTGTATAGACTCTCTACCCCTAAGTTGAATCCTCCCACAACTTCATCGTACTACGCCCTTTGCATCAAACAACTGAGGGCTCCGGCCACCAATGTAAACAAGAAAGGGGACAAAGGATCTCCTTGTTGAATATCCCTAGAACTCTGAAGAAAACCTACCAAATTTTAGTTCACTAGGACTATAAAAAGAAGCCATAAAAATACACACCTGCATCCATCTTCTCCATTTAATGCCAAAACCCATTCTCATTAGGATATAATCCATAAACCCCTAGTTGACATGATCATATGTTTTCTCCATGTCAATTTTGCGAAGAACCTCACCTCTCCGCTTGTTAGCCTTGAGTCAATGCATTAATTATCTATAATTGGCCCATCAAGGATTAGCCTCACCCTAGAACTCCTTGAAAAGGAGATGTAACATCTTCCAGAACTAATCTCAGTCTCATGGCTAAAGCCTTTACCAAGATCTTATACACACTCCCGACCAATTTATCAGTCTATAGGATTTAAGTACCACCTTCCTTTTTAACATTCTTATACAAAAGACCCATTCTCTTGAAATTTCATATCACCCTCAAAATGTCATGCTTTATAATCTTCCAACATTTTTCTTAGAAGTCGACTGGGAAACTGCCAAGGCATGGACCTTTATCTCCCCTGATTTGAACCACAGCCTTGAGGATCTCCTCCTCCTCAAACGGCTTCTCCAACCTATCTCTGGACTCCTTTGAAATCTTATTGACGTGCAGCCCCTCAAGCTTAGGCCTAAAATAAGTGGACTCCGCATAGATTGGAGTAATAAGCAACAATAACCTCACAAATTTTCTCTTCTTAGTTCTTCCTCGATCATCTCCTCTCCCATATTCAACCGAGCTATGGTGTTGATCCTTCTTGCATTGGCCATTAATGAAAAAAATTTGTATTCTTGTCCCCTTCTTTTTTTTTTTCTTTCTTTTTTTTTTTTGATAAGAGTTCCCTTCCTTAATCCATGGACCCTTGACTTTTATCTCCAGCTGATTTCCTCCATATGAGCTATAGATAAAAGTTCTTCTCCTTAGCAAATCATTATTAGACAAACTGCCCCATTCCAACAACCTTATTATAGCCCAAAGCTCTCAATTTCTTTTCAAAAACATATCCGACCTTGACTTCAAATGAGAACGATTTCCCCCACAAGTCCACAAAACTGGAAGCTTCCAACCACATATTTTCAAACTAAAATGGGAATGGAGATCTATTTATACCATTAGTATCCAATAGTATTAGCATAATGTCAACAGCCAGTTTGGGAATTGCTTCTTGAGACGCATAAAAATAGTGAGCTTCCCAAGAAGCCGAGACCAAAAAACAATCAAGCTTGCTCATAGATGGATGTTCCTGGTTATTTTGACCAATTCGCAACTCTGAAAGGTAAGTCAATAAAAGCAATAAACTCTGCAATCACATTGAAATCATCTCCCAGACACCATGGAATCCCCTACTTGTTAGTAACACTGCCAAGTTCCATTTCATTTGGGCATTTGGCATGATGAAGTGCAACAAAAAAATGATGCATCTTAAAAAACTGACAGACTAAAGCATTGTATCAACATATTGTATGGGATACCCGTATTCATGCCCATTTCTTGGACTTTGGGAAATGAAGAGTTGTATCCCCATTTTCCATAATAGTGTCCATATCCATATCCATGTGTGGGCATCTAAGCATACCAGTGCTTTGAATTCGGGAAATGAAGACCTAGCAGTGTTAGTATCTGTATCCATATTTTTGGTAAGGATATCTTATCCAGATATGAGTATCTTAGGTAACTTATAAAATTGAAGTAATGTACAAATATCAGGAGCAACGCAGCCATGTTTCGTGATCAAGCAATAAGTTTGTCCATGGTAAACCTTATAAGAACAATATACACAGATATATACAGGAAAAACACATCATGAAAGCAAGCACCAGCCAAAGAGCAAGAAACCTGAAGACAAAGTAGTTACAATATTTAAACTTGAGAAGAATAAAAAAAATTTAACAAGGGTGCATTACTATGATTCCAAATAAAATTTGAAGGCAATAAAATTCACAATGTTCAGACCATCATGTGAGAATAATCCAATAGAGCGGGTGCACTACTAAGCTTCAAGATGAAATAGGATGCATACTTGCTTGACGACTGCTCCATTAAATATTCAAAGAAATCTTCCCAAAATCTGCAGCAGGAGCATGTAGAGTAAAGGAGGAGAAAAATAAAAGCTTAACTACAATGGTTGAAAAAAAGTCTTAAGACACCCTTTCAATCAAAAGTGAAAAAACAAATGAGTTTAAAACTTCAAAGGGCAATGTTTGAACTTTTATCTTTTTCCATTTTCTTGATAAAAGTGATAGAAAATGTCAATTCATGGCCATCATTCCAAACCTAATAAGGAGAATCTAGAACAAAGAACTTTGTACTTCAAATCCTTGAAATACACCTAAATTTACTAATTTTCCTATGACAACATACAAGACAAATAGTCAACGCAATGATATTATTCGGGTCCATCTTTGAAAGCTAAACCCTATGTTACCCAAATAAAATGCTGATACGTCATTGTCCCTAAAAATGAATATTCATACGCATACACCACCTATTTTGAAATTTCCAACTAACATAGGCTAACCCATTAACTCCAGTAACTAATAGCTACAGGATATCAGTCATAAAAAGGTCAAGAACCTTCAAAATAATAATAATAATAATAATAATAATAATAATCACTGTGTATTTTTCATTTGAGGCCGAAATAAAGAAACACAGCTGAAACAATAAAAAGCAACTAAGCAAAATATTTATACTTCCAATAAGGTGCACCAAAGTAGTGTGATGAAGTGTATTGATCTGAAGATACTAATTCCAGACTTTGTATCCAGCTGATCAACACTAATATAATAGCATTATCACAATGGACTGTATATGAAAACACTGTTGTTGTTTGAGGTTGTCACCAATATGCTAAAGATCGAGAGAGAGAGAGAATGGAGGTTAGGGAGAGAAGAAGAGATTAGGGTTTGAGAGAGAATGGGGAGATTGAAGTTAATATTCAATCTCCCATAAGTAATATTAAAAGTAGGGTAAGGGAAACCCCTTCTACAAGTAAAGGAGAAATCGTGTGGGTCAAGTGGAGGCCCACCACTTAACCCACTAACATGAAATAAAGAGATTGTGGGTTAAGTGCGTAAGTCCATCACTTAACCCATAAACAATAGAGAATAAACCCCACGTGGGGTAGTGGAACGCAACCCACTAAGAACACCCCACGTGAGTGTACCTAAAATGCAACACTCCCCCTCAAGCTAGTGCGAAGATATCCATCATGCCCAGCTTGGCTATCAATGTATTTAGGATTGACTTGTTGACTCCCTTAGTAAGTATATCGACAACCTACTCTAAGTCCTTACATAGGGTGTACAAATCAATCCCTGCTAAAACTTCTCCTTGATGAAGTGCCTATCAACCTCAATATGCTTAGTCCTGTCATGCTGAACTGGGTTGTGAGCAATGCTTTGTTGTCGCAATAGAGGCTCATTGGGTCTGTCACCTTGACTCCCAGTTCTGCTAAGATGATCTTCACCACAAGAGCTCACACACTCCATGTGCAATGGAGTGGTACTCTGCCTCTGCACTGGATCGGGCGACAACTGGTTGTTTCTTGCTCCTCCAAGACACCAAGTTGCCTCCAACAAAGGTACAATAACCTGATGTAGAACGTCAATCGGTCACTACCCATGCCCAATTTGCATCATTGTATGCTTCCACCCTGAGATGGCCATGAACTCCAAACAATATGCCTCGACCTGGTGACCCCTTGAGATACCGAAGAACTCTGTGCGCAGCCTTAGGATGTGGTGACCGAGGTGAATGCGTGAATCGGCTAATGACGCTTACTGCATAAGCAATGTCAAGCCGTGTATGGGCCAGATATATCAATCTGCCAACCAATCGCTGAAATAAGGCAGGATCACCTAGAAGTGTACCGTCCTCGGAATTCAGCCGATGGTTCTGATCAATAGGAGTATCTGCTGGTCGCGAACCCAAATACCTAGTCTCACTCAGTAAGTCTAGGACATACTTTCTCTATGAAATGAAGATGCCTCTCGATGACCTAGCAACCTCAATCCCTAGAAAGTATCTCAATGGCCCTAGATCTTTGGTCTCAAACTCAGACGACATGAAGGCCTTGAGCCTTGTGTTCTTTGTCGGGTCACTCCCCGTAACGACTATGTCATCCACATATACGATCAATGCAGTGGTACTAGTCTGTAGATGCTTCACAAACAGAGTGTGATCTGCCTGACTCTGTGTGTAGCCTACCTTTTTCGCTGCACTGCTGAACTTTTCAAATCAAGCTCAATGAGATTGCTTCAACCCATATAAAGCTTTCTTCAGTCTGCACACCCTATCTTCACTTCCAGTCAAGGTTTAAAATTTCGTTTCGGATGAATGTCTTGGTCAAGTGAAAAACCGAGACAAACTCCGAAACGAAACGAAACATTCACGAAACATTTCTGAAACATTGCAAAACATTACGAAACATTACGAAATATTACAAAACATTCCGAAACATTACGAAATATTATTCAAAATCATTAAATTATATTTTTATTTATTTTTATTTTTTTGGATTGTATCGGATTGTCTCGGTTTGTCTCGACGAAACAAACCGAAACATTACGAAACATTCCGAAACGAAACGAAACATACGAAATATTCAATGTTTCATTTCGGTTTCCTTACGAACGAAACAAAACATACGAAACATTACGAAACATTCCGAAATTTTAAACCATGCTTCCAGTAAGCTTCAACCCTGGTGGCACTTTCATGTAAACTTCCTTTGTTAGGTCCCCATGTAGAAAAGCGCTCTTTACATCTAGCTGATGTAAATGCCATGACCTATTTGCAGCCAAGGACAGTAGAACCCTGATTGACTTCATCTTGGCTACAGGTGCAAATGTCTCCTGGTAATCTATCCCATAGGTCCGGGTGAACCCTTTGGCAACTAGCCGAACTTTGTACCTATCAATGGAACCATCTGCCTTGTGCTTCACGGTGAAGACCCACTTGCACCCCACTGGTTTCCTCCCCCTGGGTAAAGAAACAAGATCCCATGTCTTGTTTTTCTCAAGAGCCTGCATTTCGTCTATCATAGCCCCTTTCAACTTTGTATGACTGAGTGCATCTGCAATAGTAAATGGCAAGGAAACAGACGAAACAGTGCTAACAAATGTCTGATAAGATGGAGACAATGGCTGGTAAGAAACGAAGTGAGAGATAGGGTGCTCGGTGCAAGTGCGCACACCCTTACGAAGTGCAATGGGTTGATCCTCCTCTAGAGTAGGAGTCTCTGAGGACTCATGAACTAAAGCAGGGGTAGAAACAATACCTAGATCTAGATCTGAGGGTAGATTGGTAGGCACAGAATCAGTGACTCGTCCTTTCTTCCTGGATCTGACATAAACTCGCATATCCGCCGCTGTAGTAGTAGAAGTGTCGTTGTCAATAGTAGATAGAGATTCGACTATAGGCACAGGAGTGGAGATGGGTACAAGAACTGGTATAGGGACTGGGCTCTCGTCCACAATATCATATTCCCCCTGAAGAGAGACCCTTCTGCCAAAGAATGGAATGTGCTCAGCAAAGGTGACGTCCAGAGATGTGAAACGTCGACGTGAACCCGGATGATAGCATTAGTATCCCTTCTGAGTGGAAGAGTACCCCAGGAAAATACATCTCAAGGCTCGTGCATCAAGTTTGTCACGAGAGTGACAATGACCATGCATACAGCCAAGGAAATAAATTTCGCAAATATTTCCTATTTCTAGTTTACCGAAAGGAAAGAATACATACATGAAATGTTTCCATACAAGTCGAAATATTTTGCGGGTAAATTTCGATCAATTGACAGTGTAAATAAGTATTATTTCAGTCGAAATGTTTCGAAATCTATGGAACATTTCTATTGAAAACAGGAAACATCTCATTTGAGCTCAAAAACACCACAAATCCCCATATTTGATCCATTTAACCCATTTCCATATATTTATTTTATAAAAAAGATCAATCCATTGTAGATTTCTTGGTTCACGGATTGATCGTGAGGATGATTCGAATCCCATTTGGAGTTTTTTTTAAATTCGAAATGTACTTAAGTATACAATTTCTTACTATCATTTCTTGCTACAAATAGATAGTTTAGGTGTGAATGCATCAAATCTATGATGCATTTACACTTGATTGTGCACAGATCGAAGATCATTTAGGGTGAAAATTTGAAATTTAGAGGAAACCCCAATTTCATTGGTTTTTACCCTAAACATCCATGCTTGTGCATAAATTGATTATATGTTGCATTACTCAGCCCATCTACAAGTTGGTTAGGTTAAAGTTTTTTCCTAAAATTATTTGAACATTCAAAAAATTAAGTAAATGTAATAAGATAATAGTAAATAGGTTTTCTAAAATTATACATAATATTAAGACATTAATATAAGTGAATAAAGATTCTTTAATACCTTGATTTATGACTTTTTTATAATAAATAATTGAATAATAGTTATCTAATTAAATTATACCTTGACTGACTATTAGATGCTTGCCTCAACATATTAAAGATCGTTATGATCATTCATTTCCACACTACATATGGTTGTATATCTTGGTTTGATAGCTTATGAGTTTGTTTTTATGCTTGTTTTATCATTTTCCAAACTTTCCACAAACATTTCCACAATATTTCCATCATTTCCACATTATTTCCATGAAAAATGTATTATTTCCACACAGGTCGAAATATTTCCATTTCTGGGCTGGTCGAAATAAACCTCGAAATCGAAATTTATTACCTTGCATATAGCGAACACGCCCAAAGACTTTGGGAGGAACAATGAAGGCTGAACTATCAGGAAGTAGGACAGATAAAGGGGTCTGAAAGCCAAGAATGCGAGAGGGCATGCGATTGATGAGATATACAGCAAGAATGATGCATTCAGACCAAAAAGATTTTGGAACCTGCATCCCAAGACGAAGGGTACGCTCAACCTCGAGAAGGTGACGGTTTTTTCTTTCAACTTTCCCATTTTGTTGGGGTGTCGACGGACAAGACATTTGATGTACAATGCCATAAGAGGCAAAGTAATCTCTAAGGCTCCCATCTAGGTACTAACCCCCATTATCAGACCAGAGAATTTTAAGTGGGGTACTGAACTGAGTGGTGACCATTTTGTGGAAGGTCTGAAAAATGGAAGAAACCTCATCTTTCGACTTCATAAGATATACCCAAGTAGAGCTACTGAAATCATCAACAAATGTAACAATATCGGAATCCAAATAAAAACATCACCAGGACAGGACCCCACACATCAGAATGCAAAATATTGAAAAGAATAGTACTTTTAATTTCACTAAGAGGAAAAACAGTGCGACAATGCTTTGCGAGTTCACAAGTTTCACAGTGGAACGGAACATTGCAAATAGAAGAGAAAGTAGGAAAGACACGTTTTAAAACTGACACAGGTGCATGACCAAGCCGGTTATGCTAAAGCAATAACTGGTCTTTATTGACTCGACTACTACTACTGATGCTGGACTGATGCACTGATAAAGAAAATGAGCGATCCAGGAGGTACAAGCTACCTTCCTCACGTCCACTGCCAATCGTCCGCCTCGACTCCAGATCCTAAAACACACAGTGAGAAGGAAAAAAGGTTACACCGCAATTAAGATTCTTGGTAAGGCTACTGACAGATAAAAGATTAGCTGTAAACTGAGGAACATGCAGTACCGAGGACAAGGTTAGTACTGAAGAGGCATGAAGATTGCCTTTCCCGGAAACAGGGGAAAGGGTGCCATCAGCTATCCTAACCTTGTCAAGACTAGAACAAATAGAATAACTGGAGAAAACTGAAGACATTTCAGTCATATGATCTGAGACCCCTGAATCGATGATCCAGGAGGGACTAGAAGGAATAGTGGATACAGAGAAAGCAAATCCAGTACCTGTCTGGGCATAGGTGGAGGTAGAAGTGGAGGCTTGCCCATTGAGTTGGGCCATCATACGACGAAGTCGCTCAAGATCACTGGGAGAAAGAGTCCATATCCCTAGTAGTAGGAGGTGCTAAGGGTGCAGTGTCCTGAGCCACAGAAAGTGCTGTAGGAGGTCCCTGTCTCGTTGAAGATCACTGACATGGATTTGGGCCCAGACCTGGTGGACGCCCATGTAGCTCCCAACAAATGTCCTTCACATGGCCTAGACGGCTGCAGTGATTACACTTGGGACGTCGCCTTTCATCACCGGTCTTCTTCTAGAAGGATTTCTGACCCTTCTGAGATAGAGGCAAGGGCAGATCGATCATAAGTGTCACTACCACTGTGTAGCTACATGGCAGTGCGACGGCTATCCTCCCCCTGAATGTAGGCGTAGACATGTGCCAATGAAATAGGGGAGGAGATCTGTCAAGTATCTGAACATGGGCAGCCTCGAAGCTAGGATAAAGGCCGGAAAGGAACTGGAATATCCGAGACTGCTCAACCATAGCATGGCAAAACTTCACATCCGCAGCACAAACTGGAGTGTAGTCCTGATAATAATCTATCTCTTCCCATTTGCTTCGGAGATAACCATAATAGGTACCAAGCTTGAGCTCCCCCTGTCGGAGACAAGCAACCTCTTGCTAACTCATAGAGCTTTGCAAAGTTGCCAACTTGTGAATAGGTTTCGGTAACAGAATCCCAGATTTCCTTCGCTGTATGAAGGAACATGAACCCCCTGCTGATCTGGGGTTGCATCGAATGGAGAAGCCAAGACATCATCGTAAGGTTCTCCCTAACACATTTCCGGTGGGATTTTTCTGTGGCGGCAGGTTGGATTGTCTTTCCTGTGACTCACTGTAGCCACATCCCCTGATGTACATGAGTGCAGATGTCTTCCACTCAAGATAGTTGGTCCCAACAAACTTGACCGTAGTGATGCATAATTGGGGGTCGTGGTCTCCATGAGAACCATGAGACGGAGTGCTATCCTCAACTGATGAACTCATCGCAGCGGAAGGCCTGGTAATAACCAACTGACGAACAAAAGGTCTGCAGAACCTAAATCAAGGTTCGGAGGGTTCCTAGGAGCATTTGGGAGGTGCGGCTAGGGAAGAAGTGCCCTGGGAACCTTGGTTTCCAAAAAAGAAGAAAACCCAAAAAAAGGCACAAACCGAATCCGGGCTAAAAAAACCCGGGTGATTTTTCAAATCTGAGATCCGACAATCAGAAAAATCCTAAACCAAGCTCTGTAGATCCCAGATAATCCACAGGGAGGTGCGTTATGGTAGAAAGCCCAAACAACGCGCGAATCGCGATGCAGGATAAAACCAAAATCTGAGACGGCGATCTGATTTTTCGAAACGGAGATCCGACGATCAGAATATTCTTAAACGAGGCTCTGTAGATCCCAGATAATCCACAGGGAGGGGCAGCTAGGGTAGAGAACCCAAGCAATGCACGAATCTCAAGATAATAAAAAACCCGAAATCTGAGTCGGGGATCCGATTTTCTGGAATTGGAGATCCGATGATCCAAAAATTCTGAAATAAGTTTCTGACGAACCTTACTGGCCTTATGAGAGGGGCAGTTTGGGTAGAGAGCCCAAAAATGACACGAATCTCGAGGAAAATTAAAACTCAAAAAACCTCGATATACGTGTTATCCGAAAAAACTGATAAAATATCCTGAAGAACGGGGATAGAGTGGATCTCTGACGACTAATATCAGGCAATACATCAAGAATGATAGATCTCTAGTTCCTTTGCTTCAAAAAAGACCCAAGAACTTCGTAGGAGGACCCTCTGTGATTTGCTGAAAACTTGCTCGGACTTCGGATTCCCACATATAAGATCTTCGAAACTCTAGGGGACAATGATTTAGGCCCTAGAGTAACCATGCTCTGATACCATGTTGTTATTTGAGGTTGTCACCAATATGTGAGAGAGAGAGAATGGAGGTTAGGGAGAGAAGAAGAGATTAGGGTTTGAGAGAGAATGGGGAGATTGAAGTTAATATTCAATCTCCCATAAGTAATATTTATAAGTAGGGGAAACCTCTTCTAGAAGCAAGGTTTAAAATTTCGTTTCGGAGGAATGTCTCGGTCAAGTGAAAAACCAAGACAAACTCCGAAACGAAACGAAACATTGAAAAAATGAAATTTTCGAAACATTACAAAATATTACGAAACATTCCGAAATATTACGAAATATTATTCAAAATCATTAAATTATATTTTTTATTTTTTTTTATTTTTTTCGATTGTATCAGATTGTCTCGGATTGTCTCGGTTTGTCTCGGCGAAACAAACCGAAACATTACGAAACATTCCGAAACATTACGAAACGAAACATACGAAACATTACGAAATTTTAAACCATGGTTTTAAAAATGGCCGTTTAAACGGTAACGCCCCAAGCCCGTTTCCGTTTAAACCGATTAAACCCGTTTTATCGGTTTTGAAAAAATCGGCCGTTAAAATCATTTAAACAGCTGTTTAATTTCGAAAAATTTGGTGAAAAAAAGGCCGTTAAAAACCGTTAAAATCCGTTTAATTTCCGTTAAATTCCGTTTTTTTTTTATTTTCAAAATTTGAATTTCAACGCCACTTTTTCCGTTTTTTTCCATTAAAACCGTTAAAATCCATTTAATTCCATTTTTTCCCATTTTGCCCTTGTCCGTTTTAACGGCCGTTTAAACGGTAACGCCCCCAATCCGTTTAACCGTTAAAACGGCCTCCTTTAAACCTTGTTTTAAACCATGTCTACAAGTAAAAAAGAAATCATGTGGGTCAAGTGGGGGCTCACCACTTAACCCACTAACATGAAATAAAGAGATTGTGGGTTAAGTGGATGGGTCCATCACTTAACCCATAAACAATAGAGAATAAACCCTACGTGGGGTAGTGGAATGCAGCCAACTAAGAACACCCCCACGTGGGTGTACATAGAATCCAACAAATACAAAGTAAAACAATTAGTAGAAGCATGTAAGTGAACGAACTAGATAATGTTGAGGTAATATGGATGATAAAGGATTCAATTCATGTAAACTACGTTTGAAATACTAAATCTAGAAGAAACCACCAGTACAAACTCCAGTATGAGTCCATTTTTCACATAAAAGCAGACCAAATCACAGAGATGCTAAATTGAAACTGGCAGATCAAAACCTCTAAATAATGAGTGGTAAAACGCATACCGTAATTCTTCCCAGATGGATAGCGACAGAAGGTGGCGTTGAACATAGTCTGGAACATTATTAGAGTCTTTTTTATACATTTCAGCAGATACTTCAAGTGCATCTCTTACAGTTGACAAGTCATTCCGAGAGGTTGCACGACTGATTGCTGTTTTGAGCTGAAGTTTCACATAAATCATAATGACATATTACAAAAACCAATACAGGAGACATTGTAAAATATACCAAAAAATGAGACAAGAGGCTTATGCAGGACAATAAAAATGAACAGAAGCAAATGCACAAATATACTCTAAATTAGCTCAAGACTTACCACAGGAACTCATATTTAGGGAATCTTTTTCCTTAGTTTTCTTTTAATACATTTTTCTTACTTATAAAATAAAAATGGAGAAAGTAAATTCATCTCAGTACAAGTGATCCTAATGAATTTTTACATATCTAATTCGCAAACAGTTTTCACCATTGGGAAGAAGTTTGATCTAGATCAAAACCAGAAAAATTGAAGGTTGTTATTTCGACAAGGCACTTAAGCAGTCACATAAACACACCCTCCTATCGTAACACAAGAAGTTCTATTGACAACGTACCAATTCTTTCACTGCAATAAACTGCTCCTCAGTCAACTGACATAGCCATCCCTAAGAACACAAATTTACAAAGAATTAACCATACCCATCTAGAGAAATCATTCAAATAAGGTATCCTTTTGGGAGTTACATACCGAATGAATGTGTTCCCTTATACATTCAACAAATCCACTACCTCCAATCCCCTCTGCATCAGACTCAATCAATGCTGCAAACCAATTCAAGTTGTTAACATGCACAACATAAACAGCTCTAGCATAAAACAAGTTGCACTTTAGAGACATCAACAGTTAGCCTCAACAATGCCAAATTAAAAAGGAAAACTTATAGAATCATACCAAGGATTGTGCCATACTCAAACGATGAAAGAGGATCATCAGTTGCTCCCAGCTTCAAAAGACGCAACCATAATCCCTGTTAAACAAAGCAAACCTCAATACTTGAAATAAAGAATTGAGTCAATGACAACCATGGTCTAAAGTCAGTGTTGAAGTACGTCTCAATCAGTTAACATCTCAATTGAGGTGGTATGGTACCTACTAAGACAAACCCCCAATGTATTGTATCGCTCTGCTCACCACCGAGACAGACATCTCGGCCAAGACATTCCATAACATAACAATACTTTGGACCATAAAAAAGAATCTGAATAACAGCACCATTAAATCGACAATACTGATTTACTTGCTTTATAAGGTGTCACTAAAAACAAAATAGTGGAATAGCATGTTCTTCTTGTTTGTTCTATAACGAAAACAAAGCACCCAACAAGTTCAAGACAAGCACATTATATTAGCATAAGATAAAAAAAAAATTTTAAAAACTTCTGAAAACTGAATCCGGTCAAAAAACATAATAAAGTCAAATCACAACATTGAGCTTGAAAAGTTGATTTCTCAACTTTGCAAAGTTGAGGTGGAAATTTTATGACCATGTCAATGAGGAGATTTTGGAGTATATGCGTATGAGAATGGAGTTCAATATCAAATGGAGGAAATGGATGAGGGTGTGCATGACTACTTTTTTCAGTTCTTGCCAACAGCTCTCTGGATGGTTTCTTTAGAAGCTCGAAAAGCTGAAAGGAAGGCAATTTTTTCTCCCTTTATTTCCATTAATGCCATTAAGGGCTTCAGTAATTTTACCATAAAAGTGGAAGAAGGAGGAGTCTTTGAGGGTTTCCCAATGAGGGCGAATGGCCCAATTATCTCTCATCTTCAATTTGAGATACAATCTTCTTTCAAAAGGCTTCCCAGCATAAAAATCGGCAAAAATTAGCAATTTTGGAATTCATGAATCAAATGCCGATTAATCAGCAATTAATCAAAAAACTCGGTGATTTTGCTGATTAATCGGATGAGATCCATTCTTTTTCCCTTTTGATTTCGATTTTCGAATGCATAAGGGGGTTTTCTTTTAAAATGTATGTGTTTCATCATTATAAATGTGTTTTTTTTAAATCTATTATGGAATTATAGATGTACTTTTCATCATAAAAGTCAGGATTCGACAATAAATCTACTCTCCTACCGTGCCGATTTTTTCCGAATTTTCCCAACCTGACCCCTTATCAATTTATTGTCGAACCCGACTTTGCAAACTGAGGTATTTAAGATGTATTAAGAGGATTCATGGTACGATTTGGAATTTCTAAAGGAAAATTCTATAAGAGGATTCATGGTATTTAAGATGTACCATTGTGATTGACGTGTTCCAATCAGACAAAGGAAAATTCTATAAGATGACAATAACAACGGCAATGCTTTATGGAGCAGAATGTTGGGCTATCAAGAAACAACATGTTTATAAAATGAGTGTAGCTGAGATGAGGATGTTGAGATGGATGTGTGGTAAGATAAGGAAAGACAAAATTAGACATAAACGCATAGGTGAAAATATAGGAGTAGCCCAATACGCGACATAATGAAGTAAAGTCGACTGAGATGGCTTGGTAATGTACAATGAACACCAATGATAGCAATAGTGAAAAGGAATGTGCAAGTCGAAGGGTCTAAAAAGGCTAGGGGAAGGCCAAAACAAACATGGAATGAGGTTTTGAGAGGAAATTTTAAAACACTCGCCTTAACGGAAGAGATGGCTTTAGACAAAATTGAATGGAGGGATAGGATTCATGCAGCCGACCCCATATCATTGGGCTAAGACTTATGATGATGATGTATTAAGATAAATTTTGAAACCGTTTCCATGTAACATATAAACTTTTCTAATAGTGAAGTCTTCAGAGTGAGACAATTTGAGATCATTGGTGGGTTAATAAATTGGGTTGTAAAGTAGCCATGGTTCAAAATTTCGGAATGTTTCGTATGTTTCGTTTCGTAAGAAAATCGAAATGTTTCATTTCGTAATGTTTCGGTTTGTTTCGCTGAGACAATCCGATATAATCCAAAAAATAAAATATAAATAAAAAAAATAATTTCATGATTTTGGAAATATTTCGAAATGTTTCGTAATGATTCAGGAATGTTTCGAAAATTTCGTTTTTTCATCAGTTTTTCAATGTTTCGTGAATGTTTTGGAGTTTGTCTCAGTTTTTCACTTGACCGAGATATTACTCCGAAACGAAATTTTAAACCTTGAAAGTAGCCCACTTTCCCTCAGAGCTCCATACTAAAACAATGCATAATAATTACAAGGTTTTCAGGGAGATAAGTATCAAGAAGGAGGCAATCGAAGAAAGGGGATGATGGACCAGAAGTAATGTTGTTTTAGTGCATGACATAGACCGTGTTGATTCGTTGGAGGATGATGTTGACAATTAACAACTAATGTTAGTAGAAATAAGAGAAATCCAGTAAGATTGGTGGAGGGGGTAGGGCTCGATAACTTTGTGTCAACTTCTAAATTGGAGGGTACAGAGCCAAAGAGCATAGGTTTTTTGCATTGGAGTCTAATCCTTGTCCACTTTCAAATAATTTTCCTTTGGAGCTAGGGTATCAGAGATGATGTATTGAGCATGAGCTCACCCACAACAATAATCTGGTTGCCATTGAGCTGTAGGAAATCAAAAAGTTGTAGATTGATAGGTTAAGTGGAGAAAAATAGGGATAATTGCAAAGAAGGGGGGAAGTAGCTCAAGAGCAACAATTCTAGTGAAGATGTTCAGTTTGGGTTTTCAAAACGATAATGAGGTTAGAAAATGTTTTAGGGTGAGTGTTCCAAGGAGCAGACTGCAGGAGAGGGATAAAAGAGTTTGGATTTGGACTAAAGGGGGGAGCTTTCACGGTAAGATCCTTTTATACGGAGATGAGAAGAACAGAAGGTGTTCCTTTTCCAGTCTCCACGGTATGGAGAACTAAGATACCTTCTAAAATTGCTTTCTTTGCTTGGGAAGCGTCTCTGGACAAGATCCTCACCATTGACCACTTGATGGCTAGAGGTTTTACTATGGTGCAATACTGTTGGATGTGCAGAGCAAATGGGGAATCAGTGGACCATCTTCTCTTACATTGTGAGGTAGCTTCTAAGATTTGGAATGCTTTCTTTCTAGAATTCGGGGTAAGGTGGGCCATGCCAGAGTCGATCAAGGTTCTTCTCCTTAGTTGGAACTCCAACGCTTTTTCCGGAAGATGGAAAGTGCTTTGGAGAATGAGCCCTTTGGCTATTTTATGGGGCATCTGGAAGGAAAGGAACCAGCGGGTCTTTGAAGGTAGACAAGTGGATTTGATGTTGATCATTCTGAACATCAAGGGGCTTATCTTCATGTGGTCGAAAGGGGCAGCAGAGTGTAGGGGCTTGTTTTTCGAAGACTCGTTTTCCGTTGGGAGCAATTATGTACTAAGGAAGGAAGTGGTTAGAGTCTTGTTTCCTTTTTGTTTTTTGGGCCATTGTGGAGGTCATCTCGACCTTCTTCCCTTGGCTGCTTGTATCCTTGGTTTCGGCCCCTTTAATATAATTTTTACTTATAAAAAAAAAAAAGAACAACCTCTTGAATAAATTTGTGTGATCCACAAGTGAGAGGAGAGTGGTATGTGGATCAACTGGAAATCATGCTAAAAATAAAGAAACTAAGGAAGACTATCTCATGTTAGCCTGTGCGGAGGAAATAAGTTTGCAACAAAAATTTCTCGGGCGAAATGGCTTAAAGAGGCGATAAGAAATAGTTTCCATCGCATCGCAAGAAGGTTCAACACTATCTCTCGATTTAAAGTGAGAGGTGATTGTGGAGGATGAAGGAAAACAATTCTAGAGACCATCTTGAACTACTATTCCAATCTCTATTTAGAGAATACATCTTCCATCTGATCCATTATGGGTTAGCTTTTGTCAAATCCTCATTGAAAACTTGTGATCCATTGGATATATCTATTTAAGAGGAAGACCTAAAGGCTCTTGGTGAGATGAGTGGTGAACATGCTCCCAGCCCAAATGTTTTCTCAATCAATTCTTACAAAAAGTGTTGGGATAGTATCAATTATCTCATGAAGACCTTGAAGAAATGTCATGAGAAGGGATCTCTTGTAGAAGCTCAACTGAGACTTCTTTTGCTCTACTTCCAAGGGTAAGAGATACCAAAGAACTTATAGATTTTAGGTCAATAAGTTTGATGGGGAGGGTGTACAAAATCATCTCCAAAATCCTTGCCTCTAGACTAAAAAGTAGATTGGATTCCATATATCTCCCTTCAAAGGTGTGCTTGTTCATGGTAAACAAATCGATGATGCAATCTTAACTATTAATAGATGCATTGATTTAAGAAAGCTATGTGGGATCCCCATAAGATTGAAATAGCGAAAGCTTATGGTTCATGTCTATTGGAATTTATTGGATTATTTCTTTGGGTGGGATTTCGCATTGAATGGAGGATGTGGATTAAAGTTTGTATTGCTCTGTCTTCTTACTCGATTCTTATGAATCGCGCTCCAGCCAATATTTTCATACCTCTTAAGAGGTGTGCGACAAATGAGCCACCTTTCTTTATTTCTTCTCATCATCGTGAGAAGTTTTAAATAGCCTTCTACAAAAGGCATTATAAGGTAGAGTGATAATAGGTTTCTCGATGGGCATAGGTGGACTGACTATTTCTAGTCTTCAATTTTTTTGCGATTCAATTTTTTCTATTGCAAGGCCACTCATGAGCTATTAAGAAACTTGTGTCTATATTGCGCAATGCTTTGAGGTGGTTTCAGGTCTCCAAATCAATCTTAGTAAGCGTGAATTTTTTAGAGGGTGATGTGGACAACATGGATGATCAAGTGGGTATTTTGGGTGCAAGGTGGTTGCTCTTCCTTCCACCTTTCTTCTTTTTTTTCTAATAATAGGACAACTACTTAGCCTCCCTTTAGAGGTCAACTACATATAAATTGAAGATTTGGGATCCAGTGGTGGAAATTTTGAGAGGAGAATTACATCTTGAACAAAGGACAATCTATCCAAATTCCAAAGGATAGTAAATTACTCTTATTCTATGATACCCGGATACTTGTACTAGTGCCTCGTACCAATGTCGTGTCGTGTCGACACAGATATGGACACCAGACACTCCACCGACACGTATCCCCACGTATCCTTCATAAAAAGTTGAAAAAATTAGAAAAAATAAAAATTTTGAACTACAAAATAAGATACTCGTATCCGTATCCGTGTCCTTGATTTTGGAAAATGTCGAGTCGTATCCCCCCTTCCCGTATCCGTGTCCATATCCGTATCCAGGCATCATAGCTCTTATTAGCAAACTTTGCATGCTTTTTACCTTTATTCATTATTCTGACTTTATTTCTTTGTCTTGAGAAGATTGAGAGGGATAATTTCTCCAATTAGGGCAAGCTATCATGAAGGGGGATTCGTAATGGGAAAGGATTATTTCTCCAAGGGGGGAGGAAGTAACATTTATCAAGCACCCTTTCTAGTCTCCAGGTCTATTTTTTGTCTCTTTTCTTTGTGTCGCTTACTATTTCCTTTGGTCTTGAAAATCTTAAAAGGGACTATTTTGGAAAGGTATGAAAAATTAAAAAAGAAGAAAAAGAAAAAAAAAACACACTTAGATTAGGAATGGTGTGTAAACTAGAGGGATTTTAGGCCTTAGAACCATTAAAAGAAGAATAAAACTCTCGAGTAATTGGTTATTGAAATGTGGAGAAGTTACCGAGATTCTTTTGAGGAGAGTTGTTGAATGTAAACTACACTAGTAGAAACACTTGATGCGACAACAATGGTGTTGTAGTATATAGTTATGGTGGGGAAGGGGATAATGAAAGCTTTTAATGACTTTGTTTAGGACATCCATTTTAGGGAGGTACAGACAATATGGTGAAATTTTAGAACATTTGTCGTGTGTGGAAGAGGTTGTCTATAGCATCTTTTTCGAATTCCTATGAGATGGAAAGAAATAGGCATCCCCTGTTGCAAGTTGTACAAAAGGATGTGGGGAGGGTTGATAAGATTCTGACAACAAAGGTATTGTCTTGGTTAAGCCCCTCTTTGTGGCATTTTTTTGGGTCACCTCTCTCTTTTCCAACTAATTTAGTATGGGGCAACCATATTCTGAGGAAGGTGACCTTCCTTTGGACGACAATGTTTGATAAAACCCATAAGATCCTCACTATGGACCACATAATCAGTAAAAGAGATATCGTGCCAAACATGCATTTCTAATGGAAGGCAAGTGGCAACTCCGTCAATCATCTTTTTCATAAATGGTTGTCAAAAAGTGTGAAGGGCCATCAAGAATCATGCTCAAAAACTCTAGAAGATGTTCTATTCATTATCTTTTTGTGTTTATTGAAAGGAAGGAAAATTGTATCTATGTGGACAATGTTTTATCTGTTGGAAAAGTGGTAGATTTAAAGAAACTTTGTTCTATTGGTCAGTCACTCTCAAAGATTTAAAAAAAAAATCAGCTCGACTTTTGAGATAGAAAACCATTATCCCTTCCAAGTTTAAAAACAACTATCCAAAGGAAATCTCCTATAGTCAAGATATCTCCAACTTGGAAGCCTCTAATCCAAGGGAGTTTAACATTAATTTTGATAGTTGTCTGTTAGGGAATCCTGGACCCGACAGTATTAGGAGGGTAAATGTTGGTGTGGGGTTGGTAGGTTAAGCCAGGTGTGTCCACGTCTCTACAAACTCTATCCGAATAAGGGGTTAAAAGGTGACTTTTTTTTGTTAGGAGTAATGAAGAGATTGTATAAAATCTGAGGTTCAAAATGAATTTGCTAGATTGGGAAATTGAGGAATGTGTTGTTCTCCTTAAACTCCTAGAAGATGCTTATAGAAGGTTTACTCTATAGATAGGCAAGTTTAGAAAAATGATTTTAAATGAAACTTTTCGATGCACTAATTTTATGATCGGTTAGCACAATTTTGGGAGCACAAATCCCTTATAGCGCCTATGTGGGGTTTCCCATCCCTTTCAGAGTGGAGGCCTCCATATTGATGGTCATCATGGACAAAAGCCTAATTGTTGATCATCTCAACCATCAAAAGGATGCTTAAACTGATTGTGCAAAGACCAAGAAGAGAGCGTCTATCACCTCTGAATGAATTGGGTCTTTTCTAAAGACATTGTGGACGTATTCCTCTTTTGTTCATGCGACTCCCTTGGTGTTAGGTAGGGGTGTCAATTTTACCCGTTTATCCGGAACCGAATCGGAACCGGAACCGAAAACAGCGGTTCCGGTTCCACTTTTTTGGGAACCGATTAAAAAGTAACCAAAACCAGAACCGAACCGGCAATAACGATTCCGGTTCTGGGTAGCCTAATATGGAACCGAAACCGATAAGAACCGGAACCGAACCGATAAAACCGGTACCAATAAATAAATATAGTGTAAATATTCTAATATTCTCAAGATTTGGCCCAATATACCTAGAATCGGAACCGGAACCGACATAAATACATAATCGGTTCCGGTTCCGGATCCATCGCTTTGAGAACCAGAACCGTTAAGGAACCGAACCGATAAGAACCGGAACCGATTGTTCCGGTTCTGGTCACCTTAGGAACCGAACCGGAACCGACCTCTTGACACCCCTAGTGTTAGGAGGAGGCTCTTGTTGAAATTCTTCCTTTCACTATCTGTACGGAACATGGAAGGAGCATAACAATTGTATCTTTGAAGGTCGAATTTGGTAGTTGCTGGATATTTTCTTGGCTATAGGGAAATATATTATTGAATGGTCATCAGTTATCAAGGAGTTCCAAGATATAAATATGGAAGATTTTGGACAAAAGTGGGAATCTGTAATTAATCATTTTTAGGAGAGGGTTTGGGCCATTGTAATTCTTGCTTCCTCTTTTTTTCTTCAGAAGTTTTCTCTATTGTTTTATTTTTAGGAAACCTCTCTTTCCATTAATACAAGTTTCATTATCTATCAAAAGAAAAGAAAAAATTGGGTGAGCAGTGCAAGGCTTTTTGGGTCTAGTGGGGTCTTCTTGAGGAGGAAGACATTTCCTTTACTGTCATCTCTTTGGCCCTTGACCCTTACAAGGTCCATGGAGGTAGCCAATTCAATTGACCAAATAACATACCTTGCTAAGGGAAGGATTTTTTGTATAGTCATGTTCATAGAATCACTAATTAGATTGCCAACTCATTCGCTAAGGGTGGTGTACACTAATATTTTATATTGATAATTTGATGCATACTTTCTCTTTACTTACCAAGAAAAAAAGTAGACTGTACGATTTCTAAAAAATAAGTAGAAATAAAAAATTTAAATAAATCATTTAAAAATAATAAAATATAAAATATAGAGGTTTTATCATCCTACAAAAAGATTGACCATTACACCATGTTGCCATACTAGTTCAAAAGTAGCCAATAGCCATATTTTCTCAGCATTGTTGGAAACAAGTGGTGACATTACATAACTTGGAGAACTCTCCAAAAGGGAGCCCTCAATAACTCACTAGTTCCAAATGAAAACCATCATATTTGTTAAGTTCAACCAACCCAAGAAAATAGCTATCAAAACCATATGATATATGCTTAAAAAGATAATAACAACTCTCACCTACTAAGCAAGGAAATAAATATGGTGAAATTATCGAAATAGTTCCATTTTCTAGGTTACCGACAGGAAAGAATACATACACGAAATGTTTCCATACATGTTGAAATATTTCGCGTGAATAGTAAATTTTGATCAATTTACAGTGTCAATATGTATTATTTCGGTTGAAATGTTTCGACATCTATGGAAACATTTCGATTGAAGGTAGGAAACATCCCATTTGAGCTCAAAACCACCACGAATCCCATATTTGATCAATTTAACCATTTTTCATATTTTTTTTTATAAAAAGCTAACCATTGTAGATTTCTTGGTTTAAGGATTGATCATGCGGATGAATCGAATCCCGTTTTGGAGTTTTTTCAAATTCGAAATGTACTTAAGTATAACTTATCAAAAAAAATGTACGTAAGTATAAAATTACTTGCCATTGTTTCTTGCTACAAATAGACAGATTAGGTGTAAATGCATAAAATCTATGAATCTATGATGCATTTACACTTGATTTGTACATGGATTGAAGAAAAATATAGTGAAAATTTGAAATCTGGGAAAAACCCCAATTTCATTGTTTTTAACCTAAACATCCATGATTGTGCATAAATTAATCATATGTTGCATAACTTAGCCCGTTCTACAAATTGGTTGGGTTAAATTTTGTTCCAAAAACAATATTTAAGCATTCAAAAAATTAAGTAAATGTTATAAGTTAATAGTAAATAGGTTTTCTAAAATTATATATACTATTAAGCCATTAATGTAAGTGAATAAAGATTCGTTAATACCTTGATTTATGATTTTTTATAATAAGCAATTAAATAATACCTTGATTGACTATCACATACCTACTTTAACATATTACAGACCGCTATGGTCATTCATTTCCACACTACATTTGGTTGTATATTATGGTTTGATAGCTTATGAGTGTGTTTTTATGATTGTTTTATCATTCCCAAACTTTCCACAAACATTTCCACAATACTTCCACCATTTCCGCATTATTTCCATCATTTCCATGAAAAATGTATTATTTCTACACTGATCGAAATATTTCCATTTCTACACTGGTCGAAATAAACCTCGAAACTGAAATTTATTTCCTTGCTACTAAGAAAGACCAACCAGTAGACTAGAAAATCTCATCTCCTACAAGACAACTGGCAATTGCATCATGATTAAATGAATGCTTAGAGTGGAAAAAGGTCCTGACAATCATCATTTTTTTCATGGATAGAATTCAACATAATTATCATAAAATAAATAAAAATTAACAATCAATAGTAGCGTAAAGCTAATGGAGTTCCCTTTAATGGTCATTACTCAGTAATATTTCTACACTAAACTTTCCTTACATTTTCAAAAAACAAGTAAGAACTGAAAGAACCACATAACGAAGGAATCCACTATAGCAACAGGCATGCCATGCAAGTTAACATATTTAACACTGGTAAAGAGGTGATTTGTGGCTATTCAATTCCAGAACAACCACTAAAAGTTTAATTGTAATAGTGTAGAGGAGCCTCACCTGTAGCTTCACTTTAATGTCCAAAACCATACGCTCTCTTTCTGCCTGTAAATTGTAAAAATTCAAGTTATGCATAATATAATATGTCCAAAATACACATAGGATTGTAGGGGCATCATGGTGCTGGTCAACAGAACTTACAGCTCTCTCCCTCGAACTAAGACGCTCTACCTTTGGGTCCTTACCCACAGGCACAGAAGGTGAACTGGTAAAATGAAATGAAGAAACCGATGAAGTTGGGATAAATTTGAACAAAACTGTCAGTCTGTATATTAGCAAACTTCATTTGTATGTACTCAGATGGGAAATGACTCAACAGAGAGTACATATCAAACTGAAGCAAAATAAGTCCATAGTGCCCATGTCAAAAGACGAAAGTGTCAAAAATAGTTCAGTTTTTCATTTACATGTACCTAGGAGTATGCTTTCCTAAATATTCCGGAGCTCCACTTGCTGCTGCAAGAATTGCCCTCCTCTTTTCTTCCATTTCTTCTGTTCTAATGTTTGAAGGAAATCTGTCATAACAGTATTTGGCACCCGATCCTGATAGACCAAGGAAAGTTGAATTTGAAGATCAGCATTTAGATGAGATATAAAGGATTGAGGATTTTTCTTGTAATCGAGGCCTAGCCATTAGCTATCCCTTTGCATTCTTTCTGTATTTCTGATTTCTGTCCAGGAATGCTATTCTCTATTCTTGTACATTTCCTACACATAATATACTACAATATAATCTTGATATGATCCTTAAAAAAATATAAAGGTTAGCACCAAAGAACCATTCAGGTGCCAAAATATATTTGCTTCTTTTGCACACATAGCATGTGAAACTGATCAATTCTAGTAAACAGGTATATCAAAAATACCTGAAATTCCAACACCGGGATCGGATATAGTAATGATCTCAGGCTCTGCCAAAGGAGAGGGAAGAATCGAAATAGGATTTTGGCCTCTCCCAATCGCATCTTGTAACTTCTCAAGAAGATTATTAACTTTTTCGTCAGAACCGATACCTCTCTCCAGATAATCAAGGAAACCATGAGAATCTAAAAACTGTGAAATCTGTTGGAAAACAAAAGAGAAAGAAGTGCTTTCAGTCCAACTAGAGACAAAGTTGACCTCCAAGTGCTGGATCAATATTAAGAAAAGAACGGTCCTATTGTGCTCATTGTTTGCTTAAAATTATAGAGAACAAAAATTGCACAATTAACCAAAATTGATGATAAAATAATTTAGTGATTCTATGCAAATAACAAATAGGGTAAGGTAACATCACCATGGACTCTGGTGGTTGGTTTGTTGACCGAGAGCGTTTCTTCATAAATGCTTGAGTGTTGAAGATGTTAGTAGCAGAATTTTCCTGACCAAGGAACAAAAAACAAATGGGATAAGCGTTGAAGCAATTGTGACCAAAATCATATAGAAAACTAAATATGAAAATCCTTACCATGAAATTACGGTAGCCACTCAAAATTGATGCAAAGAACTTTAGGAATATTAACCTGCAGACAGGAATCCACCCAAATAATAAGTAAATATATGTTCCATGTTGTATTGTCATCAATATTGTAACGAGTTATGTACATTAATAGCTACTCTGACATGCATTGCTTAAAATCTCGGTCTTGTTCCACACCATGGTAAGAAGACATCTCAACCAAGGCAGAATGATACATTCGAAAAATCTTTTTTTTTAATAAGTATTTTTTATTTTTTGGAAAAATCTTGATATGCCTCGATAAGCAAATATGAAGAATACATTAAACTAGACAAGTTTTAAAACTTAATTAAGCTAAAAAAATGTTTTTTTTATCTTTTATACGTGCAAAACACCTATATTTTACAAGCAAGGTTTTAATTACTTAACTAGTTGGAAGTTGGAACTACTTTCGAATTTGTTCAGTTCTACACTTCTATCAACTAGTTTCCCGTGACTGGGTTTCAACTCGTTGAGCTTGATCTAAAAAGAACGATGGCACACAAGCATATCATGTCGATTGGATCAAAGTCTTAAAGGAAAACCACAGAGAGCTACAAAGGAGGACCTCCAGGAGAGGGCCTTTGTAATACCCTAAACTTTCATTCATGGGTACGATCATAATTTACTTATAATTAGACATTTTAATTGCTCCTACGTGTTTATTTATCATATTTATTAACCTTAAAAAGTATACAAGGAACCTAAACAAAACTTGAAATTTATTACATTTAGGGTCAGTTACATGCTTGAACACTAAAATAAAACTTCGTAGGGGCACAATCTGGATATCATTTAACGTACTTAATCTAATAAGAGCATAATAAATTTGGAGGTGGTTGGACCCACCGAGAACCCTAGTGACACCAAAATGTCAATAAATAACCCTAGAATGGTAATTTTGAACAATTATCACAAATGTACTACCAAACATAAATGGACCTCTCAGACACTTTAATTGGCCAATAACGAATGTAATATAAGTACTTGCATGGTTGATTGGGTTATAATTGTTGGGTGGGCCTACAGGGCTAATTTAGAGATCTTTTGGGCTTAAAAATAACTTAAATGAAGCCTAGTTGATACCTATAGGCTTTCGGCCCATTTCTGGCCTATAGACCCGTTTTACTAACTGCATGTCAGTACAATCTTAATTAGGAGACTACAGTATTTCAAAACCTTGTTTAGCTTTTATCTTAGATCTTTAAAACAAAAACCATATGATATTTTTTGATAGAAAAATAGCTTATTTTGAGTACTTATGTTTTCATATATTACTTGCTTGCTTTCATTAAGAATTAACTCCTAAAACATGCGACTAGATAAGAAAAAAATTAACAAACTGAGTTTTTCCGATCTCTTTTAGAGAACTGCGGATGCTTGTAAAACAACTAAAAGAATTATAAAACATCATTTTTGGCCAAAATTCCTTTATTAAAGTTGTTTAAACTTATTTATAGAACAAAACCCTTGAAAGAATTAATTTATTGACTTTTAGTTTGACTTTGATTTTGATCTTGTTTATTGCACTATAACCATGGTTTAAAATTTCAGAATGTTTCGTATGTTTCGTTTCGTTTCGGAATGTTTCGGTTTGTTTTGTTGAGACAAACCGAGACAATCCAATACAATCCAAAAAAATAAAAATATAATTTAATGATTTTGAATAATATTTCGTAATGTTTCGGAATGTTTCGTAATGTTTCGTAATATTTCGTAATGTTTCGCAATGTTTCGTAATGTTTCGTAAATTTCGTTTTTTCAATGTTTCGTGAATGTTCGTTCGTTTCGGAGTTTATCTCGGTTTTTCACTTGACCGAGACATTCATCCGAAACGAAATTTTAAACCTTGACTGTAACAGCTTATTTACGCTTCCGCAGACATTTGGGCGAATTTAATGTGATTACAGTTATTTTTTAATTCGTTTATATTTAGTTACCATGGTTTAATTATGTATTTTTTATTTTTATCACACCCTGTATTTTGAGTAATCGGGTTGATCCACGGGCATTCAGGTCAGGTCGGGGTGCCCAGGTCCTGGGCATGACAGCCTTAAAGCAGAGACCAAAGAAACATAAAACATCAACTGGGAGCCGAACCACCAAGAAGCTCGTCCCAACGAAACACAAAAGCCTCGAAAAAACATCCTCTAAACTCCGTGGAGACTAAGGACCACAAGTATAAATAACCTTTCACCTTTAGCAAAACTTTTGAAACCTCCTCTTCCTCCCCCTTGAGGCCTGAGACTTTGAGTTTTGTTTGAAGTTTGAATAGTTATGTGTTCAATTTGAACTATTGGATGTGGCACTTAGTCACTAAAGTATTTTGGTTTGAACTATTAGATGTGGCGCTAAGCAGCCACTAAACCATTTCATATTTTGGGTTTATTTCGCATATAGTTGTTTAGTACACACAATTCACTTGGCTCTTTCGTTTCTACTATACTATGTGGCTATGTACTTATTTATTTTTCCTTTAATCTTTTTAGCAGTATAGATGTATATGTGCTATATATATTAGGACGAGATCAAACCTATAAGGTCAATGTTATATTGTATTTTACATATAAGAAAAACGCAAAAGTATAGATACATATAAACCTCATGAACTAACAATTCTCTAAACCCTAATAAGAGAAGAAAGTAAGCTTCCAACTCTTATGATTGATTGTCAAGATGTTGGGTAGTAGTTCTTCGGGGATTTGAGGTCCGTGACTTGACTTTGTTTGAAGTTTGAACCTCTGTAGTCAAGGCTCGCGCCTCAGGCGCAAGGCACACCTAAAGCGTCTTAGAAGGGTCAAGGCGAGGCACGTTTAGTAAGGCGTGCGCCTTCTGCTCAAGGCACGCGCCTCAAACCAGGCTCCAGGCACATTAGGCGCACGCCTCACTAAAATACATGTTTTTTTGTAAAAATTTTGTTCTTTGGCCTATTATATTAAACATCGATATAATAGGAGAGATACAATTGAACCTATCTCATTGAAAGACATTAATGAAAGCAATGAATGACTACTTGGGGAGATGGAAACAGAAGGTGGAGTAGCAGAACGTGTTTGAGGATGATAGCTTGACATGGAGTGTTGTTGCGAGAGCTGCTGGAGTTGGTGAATCAACATCAAATACTAGATCGCAATCAATGTCAAGAGTAAGAGCAAGGGTTTTAATAAGGGAGCCGGAAGAGGACGAGGCCAATTCGGATGAGACAGAAGAAGAAGAATATATTGAGGAGGCTAACACATCTGATGATGATGAGGATGAAGCTAATGATTATATTTTAAACGATGGCGATGTTAACTAGAACTAATTGTGGGCAATTTGAAATTTTGAATATTTGTTATCTTTTATGTTTTATGGCTTTTTGATTACTTGTTTTGTATTAATGACAATGTTAACTAGAATTGCTTTTGGGTTACTTGAGATTTTCGACATTTTCTATCTTTTATGTTTTACGGCATAATGATTACTTATTTTGTTATTTTATGATGTTATTTTTCTTTATTTTTTATATTTATTCTATTTATTATAATTTTTAATATTGCGCCTTGCTTCAATCAGGCGCGTGCCTCGCCTTGCGCCTCAGGCGCTAGAGGTCCTAGCACCTTAAGTGCGCCTTGTGCCTTTAACTACCTTGGTTTGAACAGTTATCTGCTTGTTTCGAACTATTAGATGTGGCACCAAGTCACTAAAATATTTTGGTTTAGAACTATTAAATGTGGTGCTAAGCCACTAAACTATTTCCATTTTTGGGTTTATTTCGCATATAGTTGTTCAGATTACAATAATTAGCTTTGCTCTTTCGTTTCTACTTGCTCTTGCGACTATGCACTTATTTCTTTTCCATTTAATCTTTTTAGCAACATAGATTTTATTTCGTTTTTATAAAACAAATAAATAAATGAAATGTCGCCTAGGCATCGCATCGCCTAGGGGACCCTTGTCACCTATTGCTTTTGATATATACATTTCTTACATCCAATTCCTACACCCGGGGTGGGGGCCCACATGGAGATCACATTGGACAATCCAACCGCACAATGAGTTGTTCATGCTATGGTTACCCTCCTCACAAAATATCATGAAAATTCAACATTACTAACCTCATGAAAAATAGACTTTAATTTGAAAAATCCAGACCATCCAATTAAACCATTATTTTGGGTCAATTTTTTTATATAGTTGGTAATGTCAAAATAAATTGATTTTTGGTGATGATGATCATCATGGCAAGAACAACTCATTGTGCGGTTGGATTGTCCAACATAATCTCCATGTGGGCCCCACCCCTGGGTGTAGGAACTGGATGTAAGAAATGGGTGTAGCTCTAGACGGACTCATATATATCATAGTTGATTTGTTTTTCACATTTCTAGACAGCATTAGGTGCCGTTTGACTACAATTTCCTAGGCAACTGAGTTTTTCCCTGTTGTTCATTCTCATGGAAACTATTGATATCCAGCTTCACTATTTCCTTCCAGATAAAGATCATGAGATACTAAGTAACATCCTTACTCAAGTATATTTGGTAACAATATCATTCTAACAGTTGTAAGTTGGAAACGTCGTTGGGTTTTGATACTTGAGTTTAAAACCCGTCTTCACAAACCCACTAACCTACTGACCACCTGCTTGTCTACCAAAAAAAGAACAATATTTATAACAGTTCATCATGAAACCACTTGAATAGTTCTGGTTTCTTATAGCCAAGATCTGAGGCACCTGTTAGATTATAAAATAACATAAAGTTGTAAAAGCATGCACCTGATGTATGTCACTCATTTATTTCCATAAAGTTCAACTAAATTAAAATCAACTAGCTCCAGGCAAACTATGTATACTTCCTAAACAATTCAGAAGGAAACTTCTTAAACATTTCAAGGGACATCCAGGCATCACCTAAGTTGAAGGTCATGCTCCTCTCCCCAAGACTTGCCTCCGCCTTTAGGATATAGTTCAGAAGAATTTCCAAAGCCAGCCTTCATCTGGTCTATCCCAACAACTTTTGGATACAATAACTTCATTATTTCGCCACGCAAAGAACCTAATTCCGGCTCAGGTATAGGAGGTATTTCTTCTGATGTGGTGATGCAATTGTACTCAAGGTCCACAACAACTACCTGCAGCAAAGGAAAAGGGACAACAAATCCATAATTAGGAGTTAAGAATATGTGTCACGATTTCAAAAAAATTGTAAAATAGACCGTAAAATAGACCAAGCATCGTTGATCATGGACTCCTTATTTAGGGAAGCTCATTTCAAAAAGCAATTCGACAGTAGATGATATACCTACAAGGCTTATTATAATTCTCATTCAGAAAGTAGTACATTTTGATAACAAGACTTAGTATGCAACACTACAATATGGAATAACCACTAAATTAACTCCTGATAGAATATCAAACACCACATCACATTCTTTTTTTCCCATAAATGACGATGTAGTTGTTTTACAAAGAAGTACAAGTTAAGGGAAGAGAATTCAAAATGAACAACAAAATTTCTATTTACACCATTTTTGGCTAAAGAGTATGCTAACTCATTAGTGTTATGAGAGATGATAAGAGTCCACCACTCCACCAAACCGAACACCTCTGGCAAAGTCCACGGAAATCTTCAAAATGCCCCTCCACACACTACAACCATATGGACAACGAGCCACACCACTCTCCCAACCATAGGGCATCTCTCTATATTTGCCGGCTGTAACCCTCCGCCAATGGCTAGAAAACTCCACCCCAAACCTCCACAGCCATTTACCCAAAAGAGCTTGGTTCATAACTTTGATTTTCTTTTTTTTTTTTTTGATAAGTTGTATAATTCATTAAAAAATAGGAAAACCCCAAAGAAAACAAAGACAGGCGGAACTAACTCCTCGAAATATGGAGGAAGTTCCCTATGTATCTCATCTCATCTATAGACAAAAGATTCAAAAAAATGTTAAATAACCATTTACCCAAAAAGATGGACCTATTGGGGAAAGGCGAAACAACTATGTATACCAACGGGGTGTCGGGCCAACACAACACGTGCACGAGAACACACCCTCCGCTAACACGCCCCTCAGAGGGAATACACTCTGTTGGAGACTTGACCCAGGTCTTAAGGATCTGATATCATGTTAAATAACCATTTACCCCAAAAGATCGACCTATTGGGGAAAGACGAAAGAACTATGTATACCAACGGGTCGTCGGGCCAACACAACACGTGCGCAGGAACACACGCTCCATTAACAAAAAACATCCTCTAAAAAGAGGCGAAACCGAAGCCCAAAGATACAAAAGGGCTTTCACATGAAGGATCATCTCATGGAGGCCTTCCTTTTTCCCTTCAAATAGTAAAAAGGAGGAACCGCCAAAGAAGTCGCCCTTTTCCAGAGAAGGACTCAGTCGCCACGCCATGGAACAAACCACTTACGTGTTATGGAGCAACGTAAGGGATACCAAATAGGGCTAAAAAAGTTTGCCATATAGTAGATGTGAACCTATAGTGGATGAAACACATGATCCACTGACTCTGCTTCAGATTTGCACAGCACGCATCTATTAGGCAATGCCATCCCTTGAGTCGCCACACCATGGAACAAACCACTTACGTGCTGTGGAGCAACGTAAGGGATACCAAATAGGGCAAAAAAAGTGTGCCATATAGTAGATATGAACCTACAGTGGATGAAACACATGGTCCACTGACTCTGCTTCAGATTTGCACAGCACGCATCTATTAGGCAATGCCATCCCTTTACTCATTAAATGGTCCACTTTGAGAATCTTGCCTTGGATAAAAAGTTTGTCATATAGTAGATGTGAACCTACAGTAGATGAACACATGGTCCACTGATAGGCATAGGACGCAAGAGTATGAGTAACTCTGCCTGAACTTGTCTTTGGATCCTTAGAAAGTTTGCAAACGTCAGAAGTTTGGGCCAGCGTTCACCATTTCAACCACCTACCTAGCTATGTTTCACTATTAACAGTGGCCTATTGGCGACCTAAGCCGGAAACGTGGGGTACAATGTCTGACCCGTGCCAGATAAGCTAAAAGGGTGTCAACAGTAGCACCTAGGCTAGAAAATCAAGGCAGGTTGAAGGCTACCCAGCCCGCTAAAAAAGGCTAACAATGTATTCCATATCGGTGAATACACACTGAAATAATGTCATGACTGGGGATGTACACTAGTAGTACCTAATGAGATGCTCATACTCTACATCACCTATTTAAATTGCTAATTATACTTGTAGATGTGAGATCATGTTATGATTTTTGGATTATACATGTTCAATATGATTTACGATTATATTTTATATAAATGGTTTTAACTGATGCAAATGTAGTATAAAAGTATTACTATTATTTTTTCTAGTTATTCAGTTGTTTTCTACCTATATAATTAGTCTAATTCACTTATTGGGCTTTGGTTGAAAGCTTAAGATACGCACTCTATTTTTTTTCAGATTACCTTGTAGAGGATACCAAGTATCTTGTGGATTCTTTAGACGTAAACTCGTACTTGGAGTTTGCGAGTGCGAACGAGGAGTTCATAGAGTAGTGGTATTCTACTTCTTTGGATCCTTTAGACGTAAACCCCTACCGGGAGTTTGCGAGTGCGAATGAGGAGTTCATAGAGTAGTGGTATTCTACTTCTTTTTGTATTGAGGAGACGAGATGGAATTGTCGTCATTTTATTGTCTTTTCAATCTTATCTTCTTTGTAGAAAACTGGGATTTCATGCTAACCAGAGAAGCTGATTTTTCAGTTGTTTGCTTTAGGATGCCATCTTTTTGGGTTCTCTGCTTCTTCTTTTTGTATTCAAAGGGAATCCTTTTCCCTTGTACATTTCGTACACTTTAATACAAATCTCTTATTACTGATAAAGAAAGATATTTGAGAGAGCATCTTAACTTCCTCCATGGACAAAGTGTCCTAATCGACCCTTTAAAAACTACTACATGGATCTTCTATTGCCTGAAATGTTAAGATGAACCAACCAAATCAGGGGAGCTCAAAAGTGCAAATCCAAGCTTTTTTTTCTATGGTCTACTCAGAATACACATCCCACCGTCTGATGCCACTAATCAAGGAAGAGAAAACAATTACTACAAAAACTCTCACCATTTGAAGAATATGCCAAGTCTCCTCCGATGGAAATTTGAATAAAACCAACCAATGGTTCGGACCTTTACCAACACTGGAAGAGCAACCTTCCTCCTTCTCTAGACCCAATGTCCAACCACCTCAAGATTAAAGCTTCCCCTTTAAAGCAACCCACCAGACAGTTCCAAAATACAACCTTTTCTTCAACCCCGTCCGAGCTCAAATGTCATCGTCCATCTCCCCCTTTAGAAACAATCCTACGTATTCCCTTTTCTACCATCTAGCAACAGATGCTACATCTCCGTAACTTGAACAAACCTAAACCCCTATACCTGAGAGAAGCCTATAGAGCAGTATCTTCTTTGTGGATAATCAGGAGACGGTGGATTTTCTATGCAATTTGACGTCAATTAGGGTGGGGTACAATATTATCTACCTTAGTAGATGGTGGCCATTATTCAATTCCGATTCCAAGCTCTGGTATTCTTCCCCGATTTGGATCCTGGTTCAGGGGTTGCCCTTCCATTTATGGAATAGACAGACGTTTGAACAAATCGGAGGAAGGATGGGAGGGTTGGTGGACGTAGATGTTGCATCCTCTCAAGGAATAAACTTCAGTGCCCTTCGATTGAAGGTTGGAGGCATCGCGAAGGACATTTCGAGAACAGTACAAGTACAGGACGGCGACTCTGTTTTCCACATAAGCATCGAGATTATCCTTGAAGGGGTTTCGAAGACAAGCTGGCCACAGTCGAGTGATAGGGGAAATACTCAGACTCCCTTAGAGATTATGAACTCGGGGAGTGGAGGAGAGGATCGCGGTGGGGGAAGAGGGTTTTCTCCGCCGAGGGAGGAGGAGCATCTTACCGGTGTTCCAGCGACTGGTGGTGCCGTACGAGCTATGGTACGTCCAGCTGGAGAGTTAGGGGTCGTACCCACAAGTAGCTATTCCGTGTCTAAGAAGGGAAATCAGTCGATAGTTGGGAGGGCAGAGAAATCAGATTTGAGTTTTAAAACTCAAGTCGAATCTCGTAAGTTCGAGAAGATAGGCGGGACTAAACCACGAACATACACATGGAGGGATAAGAAAAGAGGAAGCAAGGAAATGTTATATAGCAGGGGGAACAGGGGATCAATTGGTTTTAAATTTCGAGCGTTGCATTTGGGCGAGTATGGGAAATCAAGGAGAAAACGGTTCTTAGGATTCGGGTCTTCGGGTCGGAGGGGTATGAATCATATAAGTATATTAGAACCTCTCGCCCTAGCCATTCTTCTCATAGTCGTTACGAGAAGTATCAGGAGATGTTGAATATCCATCTCTCACACCCATCTGCTGGAGATCGAGGCAAGGAAAAATCTCAGATGACGAAGGGGTCTTGCGAAGGCGTTGCCATCAAAGGTAAGGAGAAAATTTTCACCTCCTCTTCCTCTCCCTCTTCTTCCTCTGGGGATCCTTTTTTTCTGCCTGCTCATCTTGAAGGTAGTTTGCGGTTTGGGCATTTTGAGAGAGGAGATTGTAGTATTCCTATCCCAAGTTTGGGAGGAGGGTTATCTAATAGCAGCATTCAAGGGGGAGATGATTCTCAGAACCAACTGACTACTGCCGATGAAGGGAGAGTCAACGAAGGGGGTTCTGGTATGAGGTTGGTGGCCGTATCTCAATTAAACCAGAATTCAGGGGTTTCAAAGACTGGTTGTTCTAGCATGGCAGCTTGATCTCAAGGGGAAACAGGTAGAGAGCAGGAGGGCTTGAGGCTATTACTTAACAGGTTTGGGAATAATGGGATTTCAAGAGCCCCTGCCTCAATCAGTCCGGTAGAGGCTGATCTCAATAACTGGTTCAGGAGCAACATTCTTAAACTGGGGGAGTCGTTGGGTTTATCCTTTAAAGGATATGAAGAAAAGACCAGAAATCTGTTACTCTCCATCTTAGGGGCAAATAATTATTCTGGTGGATCTCCAAAGGATAATGGTCTTGATCAGGTGGGACGGGGCTCCAGGAGAATAACGGATATGTATGCTCAGCCGGAAGAACCCCATAACCCAGTAGTAACAGAGGCTGGAGTGGGGGTTGGAGTAGGGGAAGGAAGGTCTCCAAAGGAGAAGACTGGGAGTGGAGACAGTAGAGTGGTGTGAATCCCCTCTTTCAATTAAACCTAACAAAGTTCCTAGAGAGATTCTACGATTGGCGTGCCCCTTCAATGCCGAAGGTACTATGGTGTATAGGAGTAGACGTAGTGGGCGTATACAGAAAGTTGTTAGATGAAGCTAAAAATTATGTCTTGGAATGTGAGGGGGCTGGGCAAAAAGAATAGAAGATCAGTCACAAAAAGCTTGATTAAAAGATGGGGTGCTAAGGTGATTATTATTCAAGAATCGAGGCTGGTTAAGGTGGAGGAGAAGGATATAAAAGATATTTGCTGCAGGGGGGACTTCGGGTGGCAGTTTCAGCCTGCAAAAGGGTCCTCTGGTGGAATTATTATAGCCTGGGATAGGAATTGTATTGAGGTGGACGAGACTCTTATTGGTGCTTTTTCGGTTTCCATTAGATGCAGATGCGTGGGAGAGCAGCTTTGGTGGATCCTTACGGGGCTGTATGGTCCTTCGGACAGTAGGGGCAGAGATCAATTTTGGGAGGATTTGGAGGATACAGCCGGTTTATGGGATGATCCGTGGTGCATTGGGGGAGATTTTAATGTCATTCATTATCCTCATGAGAAGTCAAGAGGAGGAAGAGTGACCAAAAACATGAGGGATTTTGGGGATTTCATAAATAGGAATGCTCTAATGGAGATTCCTATGGGAGGAGCTAAATTTACATGGACAAATAATCAAGCCAGGCCCACTCTCTGTAAGCTTGACAGATTCCTCGTTTCCTCGAGTTGGGAGGATCATTTCAAGGATGTTTCTCTGGTAGCGATTCCAAGACCGGCTTCAGATCATACACCCTTGATGTTAGGATGTGGGGTTTTAGATCCAATCCTACTCCTCTTCGGTTTGAAAATAGGTGGCTGAGCAACTCCCAATTCAAGGTTAAGGTGGGGAAGTGGTGGGGTTCTTTCTCATTTGAGGGGAAGGCAGGGGTGTCCTTTAGACGTAAGCTTAAGGCGTTGAAGGGGAAAATCAAGACTTGGAATAGAGAGGTGTTCGGAAATATTGATCACAAGAAGGGCTTAGTGCTAGATAAGATTACTTTGCTTGATAGAAAGGAGGAAAACACAAACCTCTCTTTGGAGGACCAGTTGGAAAGAACTAATTTGAAGGGAGAGTACCATCAGTTGGTAAAGATGGAGGAGATAAGTTGGAGACAGAAATCAAGGGTTAAGTAGCTCAAGGAGGGGGACCAAAATACAAAATTCTTTCACAGGGTCGCCAATGCTAATAGGAGAAGAAATTATATTCCTCGACTCAGCATCAAAGGAGAGAGTAAGGAGGATGAGGATAGCATCAGGAAGGGAGTGGTTGAGTTCTATTCCAATTTGTATACCGAAACGGCTCCCTTTAGGCCCTCTTTGGAGGGTCTCCAGTTCGACCAAATAAGTAGGGGGATAGAGAGAGGTTGGAGAAACCTATTTCGGAGGAGGAGGTGGTGAATGTTCTCTCTGTTCTGGCCCATGACAAGGCCCCAGGTCTAGATGGCTTTACTATAGCCTTTTACAAAGAGTGCTGGGAGTTCATTGGAGCAGACTTTATGAAGATGGTGATGGAATTTCAGGAAGAGGGTTTCTGGGATTTCCCTTCTAACAGCACTTTTATAGCTATGATTCCTAAGATTTCTAGAGCTAAGGACATCTCAGATTACAGACCTATCAGTTTAGTGGGCAGTGCCTACAAAATCATAGCTAAGGTTCTTGCCTTGAGATTTAGAGAGGTTATGGCTTCAGTTATATCGCCTAATCAAGGGGCTTTTGTGAGAGGGCGTCAGATTCTTGATGGAGTCCTTATTGCAAATGAATGTATTGATTCGAGAATGAAATCGAGACAACCAGGGTTGGTTTGCAAAATCGACATGGAGAAGGCTTATGATCATGTCAACTGGGGTTTTCTCGATTATACTCTTGGAAGAATGGGGTTTGGGGCTAGATGGAGAAAGTGGATTTGGAGATGCATATCATCCGCTTCCTTCTCTATCTTGGTGAATGGGTCTCCAGCGGGATACTTCAAGAGCTTAAGAGGGTTACGTCAAGGTAGCCTTCTCTCCCCTTTCTTGTTCATCGTTGTGGTGGAGGCTCTCAGCAAATTATTATCTAAAGTCGTGTCCTTAGGAGAGATGGAGGGGTTTGTTATTGCTCCAGGGTTTCCCAGCATTTCCCACCTCCAGTTCGCTGATGATACTCTCATTTTTCTTACTCCAAAGGGCTCTCAAGTGAGATTCCGCAAAGGTACCCTCGCTTGCTTTGAGGTGGTTTTAGGACTCTGGGTTAACCTCAACAAAAGTAAAATGTTTGGTGTTGGAGAGGTTGAAGATTTGGAAGGATTGGCGAACATCCTAAAATGTCGCATTGATAATTTCCCGACTACTTACCTTGGCCTTCCACTGGGCGTTGCATACAGATCTAAGGAGCTTTGGAGACCGGTGGTTGATAGCTTTGGAAGGAGACTGGCTTCATGGAAAGCTAGGTACTTATCGAAAGGGGGAAGACTTGTGTTGATTAAGAGTTCTCTCTCAAGCTTGCCAATTTACTATATGTCCTTGTTCCTGATTCCAAAAAGTATTCTTCTCAACCTTGATAAGATTATGAGGGATTTCTTGTAGGACGGGAATTCGGAAAACCACGAGTTCATTTGGTGAGATGGGAGAGGGTTTGCCAAGCCAAAGACATAGGCGGACTAGGCATTATACATCTCAAATCCATGAACTTAGCTCTCCTGGGCAAGTGGTTATGGAGAATTGGGGAGGAGACGACGAGCCTCTGGAGGATTGTTATGGCCGGAAAATATGGAGTTGACTCCTTTGGTTGGAAAAGCCTAGTGGTGAGAAGCCCGTATGGTTGTGGTATGTGGCGGGGGATTTTGAAGGTTTCAAAGGATTTCAATAAAGGCGTGCGGTTTGAGGTTGGCGCTAGTGACAGAATAAGCTTCTGAGAGGATCTCTGGTGTGGTGATAAACCCCTTCGGGAAGACTATCTGGATTTGTTCTCCATTTCGGAAAGGAAAAGGGGGTCTATTCTCGATTGCTGTCAGATAGAAGGAGAGGGAGGAGGGTGGAATTTGGGCTTCAGAAGAAACTTAAACGACTGGGACATTGATCCTCTCTCCAGATTGATAACCAGATTACAAGATATTCATCTAAGACCGCAGGTGAGGGATAAAAGAGTTTGGATCTGGACTAAAGGGGGAACTTTTACGGTGAAATCCTTTTATATGGAGATGAGAAGAACAGAAGGAGTCTATTTCCCAGTCTTCCTGGTATGGAGATCTAAGATTCTAACGGGGAATCAGTGGATCATCTTCTCTTACATTGTGAGGTAGCTTCTAGGATTTGGAATGCATTCTTACTTGAGTACGGGGTGAGGTGGGTCATGCCAGCCTCGATCATGGGTCTCCCTCTCAGTTGGAAATCCAACGCTTTCTCCGGTAGAGGGAATGTGCTATGGAGAATGACCCCTTTTGCAATTATATGGGGGATCTGGAAGGAAAGGAACCAAAGAGTCTTTGAAGGTAAACAAGTGGATGTGATGTCGATCATCCTAAATATCAAGGGGTTGATGTTCATGTGGTCGAAAGGGTTGGTAGAATGCAGGGGCTTGTTTTTTGAAGACTTCGTCTTCCGTTGGAAGCATTTATGTATTAAGGAAGGGAGTGAATAGTGTCTTGTTTCCTTTCTGTTTTATCGGGGAGTTGTGGAGGTCATCTCGACCTTCTTCCCCTTGGCTGCTTGTATCTTTTGGCTTCGGCCCCTTCTATATATCTTTTACTTATCAAAAAGATAAAAGAAAAAAAAAAGATCGGTTATAAGTACAACCCAAATGGATTGTTTTTCTTCATCAAAGTGTCACTGCACCTACAACCACGAGCACGAGCCGTAACAACATAAGACAATGATATAGTATTTGGTTTAACAAGCACGAGACAAAACTACAAAAGCATTTAACATAAATTTTGAGAGGACGTGTACAATTAAGCTCCCCTTAATGGACTAACAGGATCTGATAGAGCTTACCTTCTCATGTAAACATATTTTCGTGACCAGATCAACTACAAACATTATTGCAAATATATCTAATATTTACACTGTAAAAACCTCCCAATGTAAAACAGCAATCATCTATTACCAAATAAAAGCAGCTAAAGGTGAAAAATGTAACTTAGGTCATCCACGAGCCCACCAAATTAGTCATGCATCACAGCTTAAAAACCAAATGTCGGGATGTTCCACCACACAAACAAAATCATCATCACAGCATCAAGCAATCAAGTAAACAAATGTAATAAAGCCCTCAAATGTTTCTGAAAGGTGGGAGACTTACACCATCCATAGTCAGACCCAATGTGTCAACACCTGAATGAAGACCCATCATGTACGGTGTAGGAGCGTCAATATAGTCTACTCCACTGAAAAATAGTAATGGAATGTAGACGTGCTTCAGCACAACAACAAAAAAACAAAGATTAGATCATGAGAGGCATTGAAAGATCGAGTAAAGGCATCAGTGCTGCATAAGTGTTAAACTACAGGTTCTAAATATCACGACATAAATATACTGCCATAGGATTGGCCCATGCAGCATGCATATAGGGGGCAAGCAGTTCTTGCAACTTCAAAGCTTACCTGCCACCTGAATGGATATATCAAATGGCAGATGGCCTCTGATACCAGAGTTAAAAGAGAATACCTGCCAGAAGACGAAAAGAAAGTGGTACATCAAGAGACATTCATAATCGATATCCGCACATAAACAAAACAATAGCCATTCAAGTTTTCAAAATTATCAGAAAATGATCAGCAGACATGATATTCACACCATTAAAAAGGAAACTGCCAATTTCATTACTAATTTACTACTGGGCTTCCTTTCTAATTTAGATAGATATATGGTATCAATTAAAGTCAAGAAGCAGTGATGATGGACATTACTCACTTCCACGATTGAAATTTCTGGAGCAGCTACAATCATGGCCAACAGTTATTCTAGGACAAAACTTTGGAGGGTTTACTGAAGAAAATGGAATTACTACAAATGGAAATCATACTTAGAACTATCAATGAAAGAATCAACTTTTTTTTATTAGTAAAAGCCTTATTGAGGGCCAACGCCAAAAAAGACAGACAAGCATAGGCTAGAAAAGTCGAGATGACCTACAAAAGGCAAAGACAAAACAAACAAAAATACAAGCGAGCACCCAATTAACTGCCATCCCGAGAACATAAAAGATCCCAACGGAGGACAATATCTTCGTAGAACAAATCCCTACATTCCGGAAACGTCTTAGACCAAAAGAACATCAGTCCCTTGATGTTGAGAATAATGGCATTCAAATCCGCTTGCTTGCCTTCAAAGACTCTCATTTCTCTCCTTCAGAAGGCCCCAAATAATCGCTAGAGGAAGTATCCTCCATAAAACACTGCCTCTGGATGAAAAAGCTTTGGATTTTCGGCAAAGGAGGGACATGAGAGTGACCGGCATAATCCAACTCATCCCGAAATCTGAGAGAAATAAGCACCAGACCTCCCTAGCCATGTCACCATGAAGCAAGAGATGATCCACAGATTCCCCATTGCTTTTACACATCCAGCAATAATCGACCATTTTAAAACCCTCTAGATATCAGATGATTCACTGTTAAAATCTTGTCTAAAGAAGACTCCCAAGAAAAGAAAGCCACTTTAGTAGGGATCTTGGATCTCCAAATCAAAGAAACCGAAAAAGGAGAGCCATCTAACTTCGTAACGCCTCATAGAAAGATCAAACCGAGAATGACCCGCTTTTAGTCCAAATCCAAACCCTCCTATCCTAAACCGCAGGCCAGAGGTGGATATCTTGCAACCTGGATATCAATCTAGATAAAGGTTCAATTTCCCAATCGTAAAGATCTCTCCTGAAACCCAAATTACACCCATCTTCTTCCCCTTCAATCTGAAAACAATCTTGAATAGACCTATTTTTCCTCTCGGAAATAATGTAACGCTCCAGAAAATCCACATGAAAAGGATTGTCCCCACACTAGGTATCCTCCCAGAATCTAATCCTGCTACCAGATCCTACCTCGAACCGAACTCCTCTACCAAATTCCTCTGAGGCCTTTAAATCCCTCTCCACACTCTACACCCATACAAGCTTCTAACCACATAGCTCTCTTATAGCCAAAAGAAGAAGCCCCATACTTGATCCACCCCGAACCTCCATAACCATTTTCCCAAAAGGGCTAGATTCATAGCTTTGAGATGTTTAATCCCCAAGCCCCATTTGTCCTTAGCCTTACAAACCCTATTCAATCCCACCAAATGAATCTTATGTTCCTCCTTACTCCCATTCCACAAGAAGCCCCTCAATCTTTTCCAGAGTAAACAACACACTTCTCGGAATCAAGAACATGGACATATTATAAATGGGTAAACTCGAGAGAGAACTTTAATCAACACCAATCTGTCACCTTTGGAAAGATATATGGACTTCCACATTGCTAGTCTCTTCCCGAAGCTCTCAACCACTAGCTCCCATAGACTTGGATCTATAAGCTGCCCCAAGGGGAAGACGCAAGTAAAGAAAACGGAAATTTGTCGATTCGACAATTCAGTATGCTAGCCAATCCCGAGATGTTCTCCCATAGAGACTTGGATCATAACTTTCAAAGCCAGAAGAATCCCTTTGAGCGAAGTTTGAAGATATTATATACTTCACTTATTTCTATTGTAATACATACAAATGTATGCATTTAGCCATATAGACATATTACATACATATATGCATGCAGATACGCACAGACTACAAACATACAACTTCATTAGGTTTGCCTCATTATTTCACTGTTGTTCTATCCTTCATTACTCATTTTTTTTCATAATAAACAGTAACCTTGTCATTCGGATTTATGCACCACATTTTTTTTCTTTCTTTGATAAATAACAAGGTTGTATAAAAATCATAAAAAGAAATACAAATACCACTATTGATTCTTGGCTAACTGGTAGATCTAAGCAACCAGCAACATTGGCTCACTGAGGGACGCTACCTTTTGCATGACTCTGTCATTGGATTGAGTCTTCTAGAGCATAAGGCATCAAATTCAGTATCCATAACCATGGTACAGCTACCTATTTGCAAGGCCTAGCAATCTACAACATGCAGAAATTGACAAGAAAAGAATTGGATACATCAAACTCATGCAGCCAATTGTAATGTGCTTGTAGATGCCCAAGACTTAATATTCGAAACAATCAGCAGAACCATACCACATCATTTTAAATAACACATGTCCTCAATGAAACTGTTTCTGATCTCCATGCTATTAAACTGGTAGCCGAGGAAAGATTTTATTCACCAGTTACAATGCCAAAATTGAACCAAGAATGACAATATTAAGAAATTAGCAGAATTCTGTTGAAAAGAAAGAATCTTTTGAATGTCTCAAGTCAGAGACGTACTTATTTGACCGGAGTAAAATCCGTCTTTCAAGCAACACAGCAGTAAAAAGCCTAATTAAGTTGTCAACATCCAAGCACTGCACCAATGGTTGAAAGGATATCTGCACTCAGTAAAACAAATGATGGTTAATGAATGACATGGTTGATCTTAACAATTTTCATACCAATTATTGAATCACCAATAGAGAAAATCAGTAGAGACAGTCAGCAGACTTAAACAAATTTAAAGGGATCATACATCAGCATGAGGGAGTCCATCCTTTTGGGGAGCCTCAACAGAAAGCAGGCAATTCTCAATAGCAAAAAGGACTCGATCCTTTCCGGGAGTAGGCAGAGGAACGTTCGATACCATATAAGAGATAACATCCCATAATGGCTTGCTGAAAAAGTTGGAAAGCTGAGAAAGTTACATAAGAAAAAGAGAATAACATGTATCAAAATTAAAACATTTATTGGACAAACAATTAAAACCCCAAAAAAAACAGAAGTCGTAGACATAAATGGTATCTCTGACAAGCGAAATACATATTCACAGTTAGTTCCCATTTGGATGTGCCATGTTCATGTTTTTCACCATTTACAGGGAAATCAGAGCCTTTTTCCCTTTTGGGGAAAAAAACTTTTCAACTCAGAGATGTGCTTCAATAATTTTTTTTTGAATGCCAAAATTGGTACTTAATGGGGTAAAATGACAGACTTGTTTTTTGTCCTTAGTCATCATGATTTCCAATTAGTCAGATTGCAAAAATTAAATAAAAAAAAAATCGAAATTAGGCCCTTGGTAACTCAAGATCCAGACCTTTACAACATAAAACTGTTGAGGGACCATGCCAGAGCAGAGTATCAATTCCTTGTTGGTTGGATGGTTCAAAAATCAGATCCAAATAGTATGTTTAGAAAGGTACAATTAATTCAAAGTTATTAACCATAATGGAAACTCATTCACATGGCATCAAGTTGTTAAAGGGGAGCAACTAGGCACTCACCTGGTTTTTAAGGCATGTGCCTAGGTATCCAGGTGCACAACTAGTCCATAAGGGGCGAAAATGTCACTTTTAATAGTTTTTAACAGTCTAAAACCATTATCTCTTTAAAACCTTCAGCCCTCTGTCAATGATATCCAGAAAGCAAGACGGGCACATCGAAATTGGTTTTTTTTCTTCCTACAAAAAGGGTGATCGGATTGAAAAACTCAATTAACACGAAAGATTGGGTTTTGGAGACCAATCCCTTGTTTCTAGATCCAAACATAGTCCCAAAGTTATTTAGGAAAAAAGAATAAAAGAATTAGGGTATTTTTCTTTTGATCCATCGACATAACTGTGGATCATATGAGAGAAAATCAAATTTATATTTATTAAAAATTATACCTGCTGCCGGAAGGGGAAAAGCAAAGAACAAATAATTCCTCCAGTGCATCCCGAAGGACACGGAAACTGGGCAAGCGTGAAACAAGACAGATGCACTTATCAGCAAATGAATTAGCTGGGATGCGATAAGCTTCAGCAATATCCTCACAAACTGGATCCCGAAAAGCAATGCAGCTAACATAAATTTTAGATCCATCACCCTCTGCAGCAAATTTTCAAGTAAAATATTGAATATTATTTTGAAGGGGTGCAAGGGTTATCGGGTGCTAATAATGCAACTACCAGCAAGCAAACTACAAACATAGAAGACTTAAGAAATCAATGCAAATACATACGAAGGTTAAGCCTTGTTAGGATCAACTAATCATCTTTTCCTTCAGGGGCTTCAGTTTAACAAGATCAGCTTAACTTAATTTCATGCTCGCCACTTCTATGGAAAGAGATCAGTTCATGGATGATATTTCTTTTTTTATAAGTTCGTGGATGATATATTAGAGTATTCCAATCAAATGACATGGAATCCACTTTTGGCGTGGGCTGATAATATTGGGTAATGGAAGAGAAAATATAGGTGAACCACAAAATCAAAGGTGGCAAGGTGTGTAGAAAAGTCATATAGCCTTCGCAACAACTAGTCGAAGTGCAAGAGATAGAAGAATGATATTAAAAGAGGAAAGAAGAGTGCAAGAGAAAACAAGAGAATAGGAGTTGGGTCTGAATTTATTAAATTCTCTTTGTTGGTAATCCTAATTTGGACTCCTCTCCACATCCTGTTCTTCCATCATTTGCAGTTTCTTCAAGTCCTCTTGCCCCAACAATTTTTGCTGTTTCTTCTATTGATTTTGATTTGAACATTGTGTCATGTGAAGGAAAGAGGAGACCTTGCCCTACTAATCACTTTTTGTTGTTATCAAAATTAGTCTCCAGCATACATGGAATATTGTATCTTCTATTTCTTCCACAAATGTATTCTTTTCTTCCACAGCTTCCTTGCAGTTAATGTAACAATGACATGGACACAGGACAGCTTTGGAAACCACACGTCCACACATGTATAAATTTATTATATTTTAATTTTTTTTTATAAGTATAAATTTTATTGAAGCGAAACTCCAATACAAAGGCCTAAGCTAGATAGGTCGAGGTGGCCTACTCTAAGCAAAGGCTAAGCTAACAAAAAACAAAGCAAGCACTCAATTAAGAACCCTCCCTAGTACATAGGATATCCCATTGGAAGACGAAGTCTGCGAAAAAAATGCCCCTACATTCCAGATATACCTTCAACCATATGTACATCAACCCCGTGATGTTAAGAATAATACCATTCAGATCTGCTTGCTTGCCTTCAAAGACTCTGATTTCTCTCTTCCAAAGGCCCCAAATTATAGCAAGAAGAAGCATCCTCCATAAAATGTTACTCTGGAAGAAAAGGCTTGGCTTTTCCAACAGAGTAGAAGCATCGAAAGGGATTCTGGCATCACCCAACTTATCCCAAACTCCACTAGGAACAAAGACCAAACCTCCCTGGTATATGTTAGTCCTATTTTATATAGAAATATTTTCAAAAATTAAAATTTCTTTTGGGTGACAATTGTAAGAATTCCTTGTGAAGACGAATCTTCCCTTCCTCCCTCCACTTGCCTTTGAAATATTCAATTTTAGGGATAGGATATCCATAAACCATTAAATATACATAAGCATGTACTTTAAAGGGAAAAAAGATCTAAAGCCTTCAAGTCCTTCAAGATGAATAGAAATGAAAACCATTCTCTCCCTCTCTTGTGTGCGAACAATGAGGAAGAAGGTGCACTTTTTCCTGGTTTTTCCTCTTTTTTCTCCATCTCTTTTGAGTAATCTTTGTTGTCAGGTAGTACTATAATACCTTTATGTATGTAGGGGCATACTTGTCCATGTAAAAGTTTTCTCATATAAAGAAGAAGATTGGAGTCATGTAGCACACAAATGCCTCTCTCTCTCTCTCTCTCTCTCTCTCTCTCTCTCTCTCTCTCTCTTTGCTCTTTCTTTTCTCTTTCTCCTCTACTCCAAACCCTAAAACCAAACTCTAAGACCTACACTAGATTTCTACTTGGTATCCGAGCAAGGTTGCGAAGAAAGAACAGTCGTAGAAAAGTGCTGACAGGTGTTGACGTCATCATTCGTACAGTTGACGTCAACAACCGTATGGACCTCGAGGCCCCGAGGGAGGTACTACTTGGAGGACATTTTTCTGGGTTATTTGGTGATTTTTGCCGAATTTTTTGAGGTGGTTTTGATGGACTTTTGCTAGGTTTTCTACAAAGAGAGTAAGAATTTGTTTTCAAGTTTTGTGGATGTATTGTTTGATGGGGGAATTCTTGCATGTTTAGTCCCATACATAATTCCATCACGTAAAAACAATCCCCACTAAGTTTCATCATTTTTTTAGGTTTCGGGAGATGAAACTCTCCCCTAAAGTTACCGCCAGCCCCTTTTTGGCATTTTTAGAGTGTTTTTGTTATCATATACGTATGTTTATACGTAGTTTATATGTAATAGGGTAGCCTTTGTAAATACTTCTTATGTTGAGGGGTATACTCGTCCATGTTAGCTCTCCATATAAATAAGAAATTGTGGAATGATGTGAGACACACATGACATCCTTCTCTCTTCTCTCTTCTCTTTTCTCTCAACTCTAAACTAACCCTAACCCTAAAACCTCCATTGCAACTTGGTATCAGAGCCATCAATCTTGATTTACAGCTGAAGAACAACCGAAGGAGGATCACCGGAGTACTAGCGTCAACTGACGTCAACATGCCGTACAGTTGACATCATCAACTGTATGGACACGTTTGTCGAGGTCTCCCGAAACCCTTCCTACTTGATAGATCTTGAGTTTTCATTGATTGTAGTATTTTTTGTGAATGTTTTGGGGCATTCTTGATGATTTTTAGACCCTTCTCTTAAAATTCGTTTTTAATGGTTTTTTGAACCAACCAAAAATTTGATCTCTTGAGGGTTTCTTGTTGGGGCTTTCTACTTTTGTTTGGTCGTCTATTATTTTAGGAACCCATAGGATCCATCCATGTGCTGTTCCATCAGCCAGTACATGCACTCACCTAAGGAGATTCACTGAGAGGCAATACACAAGATTTTGAGGTACCTCAAGTCTGCTCCTAGCAGAGGCCTCCTTTTCAAGAAGAATGATCACATGAGAGTAGAGTCATACACTGATGCAGACAGGGCTGGTGCCAAAGATGACAGAAATTTACATCATGCTATTACACCTTTGTTGGGGGCAATCTAGATACTTGGAGGAGCAAGAAGCAACCTGTAGGTGCCAGATCCAGTGTAGAGGCATAGTTTAAAGCAATGGCCCATGGTTTCTGTGAGATGCTCTGGTAGAAGATGTTGATTGCTGAGCTTGGTTTTCCAGTCTCGGGATCTGTGAGCTTGTATTATGACAAGGCCGCCATCAGCATTGCTCACAATCCAGTACAGCATGATCGAGCCAAGCACATTGAGGTGGATCGCCACGTCATTAGAGAGAAGATTGTATCTGGGGAAGTATGTACTCCCTTTGTGAAGACAGATAAACAAGTAGCCGATGTCTTCACTAAGGGAGTTCCCAGTTGGCAACTTCACAAATGTTTATGCAAGTTGGGCATGAGAGATATCTATGCACCAACTTGAGGGGGAGTGTTATCATATACGTATATTTATACGTATTTTATATGTAATAGGGTAGCCTTTGTAAATACCTCTCATGTAGAGGGGTATACTCGTCCATGTTACCTCTCCATATAAATAAGAAATTGTGGAGTCATGTGAGACACACATGACATCCTTCTCTCTTCTCTCTTCTCTATTCTCTCTCAACTCTAACCCAACCCTAACCCTAAAACCTCCATTGCAACTTATTTTGGGTTGAAAACCCCACGGGTGATTCTCTTTGGTGTTTACAGGCATGTTGTGTGTACAAGGCCTCTTTTTCTTGTTTGTTGGTGGATATAGGGTATCCATGTCCACCGTGATTAGCTCAGATGTAGACTTAAAGGGTGTCAAAGGGTCCACCGTGAGTCCGTGACTCATTTGGGGTTTGAAAACTCAGGTTTACATGTTGCCTCTATTAAGTTGGATGGAAAAAAATATTTAGAGTGACCTCAGGCAACTGAGTATGGGTTAGCCAGGATATAGATTTTGAGCAGGAACTCTCTACCATCGCTCAGTTAGGTGTACTTGTATGTACAGAGCAAAGAGAGCAGGAGCAGTGCCATGGCACCATCCCCAGCTATAGATAGGTCTGCTCTTACCTCTGTTTCCGCTCCACGGTACATCCAGAAAGCAAGCCTTTGTCTCAAGCCCAGTCCTCTGCTGGGAGGTTTTCTGATCGGGATAAGCCCAAGTCTGCCCAATGTGGCCACCGAAGACATATGAAGGACTAGTGTTAGGACTTGCATGGTCGTCCACCACGACCCAACAAACCTACAACTCATAATACTAGTTCCGACACTTCAGACGATGCACCCCAGGGCACTATGACTTGGGCTTCTCTACTTAAGGACACTCAGCATTCCGCTTCTTGTACAGTCCCAGTTCAGCAAGCCGAGATTGGCATCTAACGTTTTCTTGCTCAATTAGAGGTCCCTTCTGCCACATCCACCTCGTCCTTTGCTTAGTTAGGTACCATAAGCACTACTCATCATGTGTCTACTCCCCATCCAATCTCACCTGGATCAGTGAGTCAAATGCCTCCGAGCACATGACTGGTATCTATTCATTATTTTCCTCATTTTCTATATGTTTAGGTCATGATAAAGTTAAAATCGTTGATGGTACCTTCTCATGTGTCTGGGAAAGGGAATGTCAATCTCTCTTCCCATCTTTCTTTTGTTGGATTCTATTAACACCCACGTGAGGGTGTTCTTAGTGGGCTGCGTTCCACTACCCCACGTGGGGTTTATTCTCTATTGTTTATGGGTTAAGTGATGGGCCCATCCACTTAACCCACAATCTCTTATTTCATGTTAGTGGGTTAAGTGGTGGGCCCCCACTTGACCCACACGATTTCTCCTTTACTTGTAGAAGGGGTTTCCCCTACTTATAAATATTACTTATGGGAGATTGAATATTCACTTCAATCTCCCAATTCTCTCTCAAACCCTAATCTCTCCTTCTCTCCCTAACCTCCATTATCTCTCTCTCAATCTTTAGCATATTGGTGACAACTCCAAACAACAATATGGTATCAGAACATGGTTACTCTAGGGCCAAAATCATTATCCCCTAGAGTTTCCACGAAGATCTTATATGTGGGCATCCGAAGTCCGGGCAAGTTTTGAGCAAATCGCAGAGGGTACTCCTGCGAAGTTCTTGGATCTTTTCTGAAGCAAAGGAACCAGAGATCTATCATTCTTGGTGTATTGCCTGCTATCAGTCGTCAGAGATCCACTCTATCCCTGTTCTTCAGGATTTTTTATCAGTTTTTTCGGAGAACACGTATATCGAGGTTTTTTGAGTTTTGATTTTCCTCGAGATTCGTGTCATTTTTGGGCTCTCTACCCAAACCGCCAGTCTCATAGGGCCAGTAAGGTTCGACAAAAACTTATTTCAGAATTTTTGGATCATCGGATCTCCGGTTTCAAAAATCGGATCCCCGCTCAGATTTCAGACTTTTTATTTTCTTGAGATTCGTGCACTGCTTGGGCTCTCTACTCTAGCCGCACCTCCCTGTGGATTATCTGGGATCTATAAAGTCTCGTTTGAGAATTTTCTGATCGTCAGATCTCCGGTTCAAAAAATCGGATCCCCAGCTCAATTTTTTGGTTTTTTTCTACCTCGAGATTCAAGCGTTGTTTGGGCTTTCTACCCTAACCGCACCTCCTTGTGGACTATCTGGGATCTACAGAGCTTGGTTTGGGATTTTTCTGATTGTCAGATCTCCGGTTTGAAAAATCGTCTGGGTTTTTGGCCCGGATCAGGTTTTGCCTTTTTTGGGTTTTCTACTTTTTTGGAAACCAAGGTTCCCAGGGCACTTCTACCCTAGCCGCACCTCCCAAAGTGCTCCTAGGAACCCCCCTAACCTTGGTTTAGGTTCTGTAGACCTTCTGTTCGTCAGTTGGTTATTTCCAGCCCTTCCGCTACGATGAGTTCATCAGAGGTTTCATCAGTTGAAAATAGCACTCCGTCACATGGTTTTCATGGAGACCACAACCCCCAACTATGCATCACTACGATCGAGTTTGTTGGGACAAACTATCTTGAGTGGAAGACATCGGCACTCATGTACATCAGGGGACGTGGCTACAGTGAGTACCTCATAGGAAAGACAGTCTAGCCTGCCGCCATAGACAAATCCCACCGGAAATACGTTATGGAGAACCTTAAGGTGATGTCTTGGCTTCTCCATTCGATGCAACCCCAAATCAGCAGGGGGTTCATGTTCCTTCCTACAGCGAGGGAAATCTTGGATTCTGTTACCGAAACCTATTCCCAGGTTGGCAACTTTGCGAAGCTCTATGAGTTAGAGCAAGAGATTGCTTGTCTCCGACAGGGGGAGCTCAAGCTTGGTACTTATTATGCTTCTCTACAAAGAAAATAGGAAGAGATAGATCATTATCAGGACTACACCCCGGTTTGTGCTGCGGATGTGAAGTCTTTCCGTGCTATTGTTGAGCAATCCCGGATATTCCAGTTCCTTTCCGGCCTTCATCCTAGCTTTGAGGCTGCCCGTGTTCAAATACTTGGCAGATCTCCTCCCCCTACTTCATTGGCACAAGTCTATGCCTACATTCAGGGGGAGGATAGTCACCGCACTGCCATGCAGCTACGCAGTGGTAGTGACACTCATGATCGATCTGCCCTTGCCTCTGCGTCTCAGAAGGGTCAGAAATCCTTCTAGAAGAAGACCAGTGATGACAGACGACATCCCAAGTGTGATCACTGCAACCGTCTAGGCCATGTGAAGGACATTTGTTGGGAGCTGCATGGACGCCCACAGGGTCTAGGCCCAAATCCACAACAGTGATCTTCAGCGAGACAGGAGCCTCCTGCAGCACTTTCTATGGCTCACGACACTGCACCCTCAGCACCTCCTACCAATGGGGATATGGACTCTTTTTCTCCCAGTGATCTTGAGCGACTTCGTCGTATGATGGCCCAGCTCAATGGGCAAGCCTCCACTTCTACCTCCACCTATGCACAGACAGGTACTGGATCTGCTTTCTCTGTATCCATTGTTCTTTCTACTCCCTCCTGGATCATCGATTTAGGGGCCTCAGATCATATGACTGGTATGTCTTCAGTTTTCTCTAGTTATTCTATTTGTTCTGGTCTTGACAAGGTTAGGATAGCTGATGGCACCCTTTCCTCTGTTTCCGGGAAGGACAATGTTCATGCCTCTTCAGCACTAACCTTGTCCTCGGTACTGCATGTTCCTCAGTTTACAGCTAATCTTTTATCTGTCAATAGCCTTACTAAGAATCTTAATTGCAGTGTAACATTTTTTCCTTCTCATTGTGTGTTTCAGGAATTGGAGTCGAGGAGGACGATTGGCAGTGGACGTGAGGAAGGTGGCTTGTACCTCCTGGATCGCTCAGTTTCCTCTTCAGCACATCAGTCCAGCATTAGTAGCAGTAGTCGAGTCAATAAAAACCAGTTATTGCTTTGGCATAACCGCTGGTCATGTACCCATGTCAGTTTTAAAACGTGTCTTTCCTGCTTTCTCTTCTTTTGCAATGTTCCGTTCCACTGTGAAACTTGTGAACTCGCAAAGCATTGTCACACTGTTTTTCCTCTCAGTGAAAATAAAAGTACTATTCCTTTCAATATTGTGCATTCTGCCCCGATGATGTCTTTATTTGGATTCTGATATTTTGTTACATTTATTGATGATTTCAGTGGCTCTACTTGGGTATATCTTATGAAGTCGAAAGATGAGGTTTCTTCCATTTTTCAGACCTTCCACAAGATAGTCACCACTCAGTTCAGTACCCCACTCAAAATTCTCCGATCTAATAATGGGGGTGAGTACCTAGACGGGAGCCTTAGAGATTACTTTGCCTCTCATAGCATTGTACATCAAACTTCTTGTCCGTCGACTCCCCCACACAATGGGAAAGCTGAAAGAAAAAACCATCACCTTCTCAAGGTTGAGCGTACCCTTCGTCTTGGGATGCAGGTTCCAAAATCTTTTTGGTCTAAATTCATCCTTCTGGCTGCGTATCTTATCAATAGCATGCCATCTCATATTCTTGGCTTTCAGACCCCTTTGTCTGTCCTGCGTCCCGATAGTCTAGCTTTCATTGTTGCACCCAAAGTCTTTGGGTGTGTATGCTATGTGCATGTTCATCGTCACTCTCGTGACAAACTTGATGCACGAGCCTTGAGATATATTTTCCTGGGGTACCCTTCCACTCATAAGGGATACAAATGCTATCATCCGGGTTCGCGTCGACGTTTCACATCTCTGGACGTCACATTTGCTGAGCACGTTCCATTCTTTGGCTGTAGGGTCTCTCTTCAGGGGAAGTGTGATATTGTGGACGAGAGCCCTGTCCCCATGCCGGAACTTGTACCCATCTCCACTCCTGTGCCTATGGTCGAATCTGTCTACTATTGACAAGGACACTTCTACTACAACATCGACGGATATGCGAGTTTATGCCAGATCCAGGAAGAAATGACAAGTCACTGATTCTGTGCCTGTCAGTCTACCCTCGGATCCAGATCCAAGTATTGTTTCTACCCCTGCTTTAGTTCATGAGTCTTCAGAGACTCCTACTCCAGAGGAGGATCTACCCATTGCACTTCGTAAGGGTGTGCGCACTTGCACCGAGCACCCTATCTCTCACTTCGTTTCTTACTAGTCATTGTCTCCATCTTATCAGACATTTGTTAGCACTGTTTCGTCTGTTTCCTTGCCATCTACCATTGCAGATGCACTTAGCCACCCAAAGTGGAAATGGGCAATAATAGACGAAATGCAGGCTCTTGAAAAAAACAAGACATGGGATCTTGTTTCTTTACCCAGGGGGAAGAAACCAGTGGGGTGCAAGTGGGTCTTCACCGTGAAGCACAAAGCAGATGGTTCCATTGATAGGTACAAAGCTCGGCTAGTTGCCAAGGGGTTCACTCAGACCTATGGGATAGATTACCAGGAGACATTTGCACCTGTAGCCAAGACGAACTCGATCAGGGTTCTACTGTCCTTGGCTGCAAACAGGTCATGCCTTTACATCAGTTGGATGTAAAGAACACTTTTCTACATGGGGACCTAACAGAGGAAGTTTACATGAAAGTGCCACCAGGGTTGAAGCTTGCTGGAAGTGAAGACAGGGTGTGCAGACTGAAGAAAGCTTTATATGGGTTGAAGCAATCTCCTCGAGCTTGGATTGAACAGTTCAGTAGTGCAGTGAGAAAGGTAGGCTACACACAGAGTCAGGCAGATCACACTCTGTTTGTGAAGCATCTACAGACCAGTATCACTGCATTGATCGTATATGTGGATGACATAGTCATTACGGGGAGTGACCCGACAAAGATTACAAGGCTCAAGGCCTTCATGTCGTCTGAGTTTGAAACGAAAGATCTAGGACCATTAAGATACTTTCTAGGGATTGAGGTTGCCAGGTCATCGAGGGACATCTTCATTTCACAGAGAAAGTATGTCCTAGACTTACTGAGCGAGACTGGGTATTTGGGTTCGCGACCAGCAGATACTCCTATTGATCAGAACCATCAACTGAATTCGAGGACGGTACACTTCTAGGTGATCTTGCCTTATTTCAGCGATTGGTTTGCAGATTGATATATCTTGCCCATACACGGCCTGACATTGCTTATGCAGTAAGCGTCATTAGTCGATTCATGCATTCACCTCGGTCACCACATCTTGAGGCTGCACACAGAGTCCTTCGGTATCTCAAGGGATCACTAGGTCGAGGCATATTGTTTGGAGTTCATGGCCACCTCAGGTTGGAAGCATACAGTGATACAGATTGGGCAGGTGCAGTGACCGATAGACGGTCTACATCAGGTTATTGTACCTTGTTGGAGGCGACTTGGTGTCTTGGAGGAGCAAGAAACAACCAGTTATCGCCCGATCCAATGCAGAGGCAGAGTTCCGCTCCATGGCACATGGAGTGTGTGAGCTCTTGTGGTTGAAGATTATGTTAGCAGAATTGGGAGTCAAGGTGACAGACCCAATGAGCCTCTATTGCGACAATAAAGTGACCATTAGCATTGCTCATAACCATGGTTTAAAATTTCGGAATGTTTCGTAATGTTTCGTATGTTTCGTTTCGTTTCGTAAGGAAACCGAAACAAAACATTGAATGTTTCGTTTCGTTTCGTAATATTTCGGTTTGTTTCACCAAGACAAACCGAGACAATCCGATACAATCCAAAAAAATAAAAATAAATAAAAAGTATAATTTAATGATTTTGAATAATATTTCGGAACGGTCGTAATGTTTCGTAATATTTCGTAATGTTCCGTAAATGTTTCGTAATATTTCGGAAATTTCGTTTTTTCAATGTTTCGTGAATGTTTCGTTTCGTTTTGGAGTTTGTCTCGGTTTTTCACTTGACCGAGACATTCCTCCAAAACGAAATTTTAAACCTTGCTCACAACCCAGTTCAGCATGACAGGACTAAACACATCGAGGTTGATAGGCACTTCATCAAGGAGAAGCTTCAGCAGGGATTGATTTGTACACCCTATGTAAGGACTCAGGAGCAGGTTGCCGATATACTTACTAAGGGAGTCAACAAGTCAATCCTGAATACATTGATAGCCAAGCTGGGTATAATGGATATCTTCGCACCAGTTTGAGGGAGAGTATTAGATTCTATGTACACCCACGTAGGGGTGTTCTTAGTGGGCTGCGTTCCACTACCCCACGTGGGGTTTATTCTCTATTGTTTATGGGTTAAGTGATGGGTCCATCGACTTAACCCACAATCTCTTTATTTCATGTTAGTGGGTTAAGAGGTGGGCCCCCACTTGACCCACACGATTTCTCTTTACTTGTAGAAGGGGTTTCCCCTACTTATAAATATTACTTATGGGAGATTGAATATTCACCTCAATCTCCCCATTCTCTCTCAAACCCTAATCTCTCCTTCTCTCCCTAACCTCCATTATCTCTCTCTCTCTCTCAATCTTTAGCATATTGGTGACAACCTCAAACAACATCTTTATCATCTATTTTACATATTCCAAAGTTTACTTCCAACCTCTTATCTATTAGTTCCTTTACCAAACGTTTGAATTGTAGTGTTACATTCTTTCCTTCTTCGTGTGTCTTCCAGGACCTATGTACGAAGAGGACGATTGGTATTGGATGTGAGGCTAATGGTTTATACCTCTTAGATGGACATCGTGTTGAACCCACAACACTGCACTCTCGTAAAAGTAGTCGACTCAGTCTAGACTATATTTCGGTTTCGACCCTCACTGAAATGGCATGCGAAACCAAAATTTAAACCTTGCCCTGGTGTGTTTGACTATTACTAGACCAAAAATGATATCAAGGTTTTCTACTTCTACGAATAAACAAATAACTAAAAATCTCATACCACATGTCAATACCATCATTTCTATTTAAGACCACAAACTTCAAAATAGTCTTCAATATTAAGATTCCTTAAAATATCTTTGAGCGCTTCTGAAATACCAGTTAAAACTATTGGATAGCTCCGTGGGAATGTTGAGACATCATCAGAATCAAGCCCTGATGAATAGAACTCCACACCAGCTGGTAGAACACACTGCAATTGTAGGACAACATTAGAAGTACAAATTATAAACTTTCTGGCATAAATTTCTCAAATCAGTTGCTATTAAAATTGTTGCCATAAAAAACTAAAAACAATCTACCAGTTCATCCATACACAAGCAATTGCAACACATAACATCAACAATACTTTCTCTCAATGAGCCAAGTATTTCAGTAATAAAGCAGTGTAATAGAAACACATTTGAGAATACTGAACTAAAACTGAGTACGCACTACGAATGGATAAGATCCCAACAGTTTTACAATTACAAAAAAGGGAATCAATTGGCAAGTAGAAAACTTTGAATAAATATCATCAATAAATGACTATGTAAGGATGACACCATATTCATGGTAAAAAGGGAACCTAGATTCTTGTGCATCATGGATAAATTCCCAACTAAACATATTGAAAGTAATACTTACAAGTACCTAAAAGAAAAACTACACTGCAAAAGAAATGGCACAAGCACAAAATAAAAGACATAAAGGTGTAAATAGATGCGAATGTTCTTGAGTGTTAGCATTGAGTCAAAACAGAATCAAACAGGTAGGCCTCCCTTGAGCTAGAATTAAGAATTTCAGAATTAGCATTACATTGGTGAAATCAGTATAGATCCTTTTAAGTTAAACAAGATGTCAGACATTGAATTAGATCAACCCATATCGGAAATAAATTTCGGTTTTGGTTTATTTCGACCAACCCAGAAATGGAAATATTTCGTGGAAATATTTCAACCAGTGTGGAAATAATACATTTTTCGTGGAAATGATGGAAATAATGTGAAAATGTTTGTGGAAAGTTTGGGAAATGATAAAACAAGCATAACACACTCATATGCTATCAAACCATAATATACAACCATATGTAGTGTGGAAATGAATGACCATCGCCATCTGTAATATGTTAAAACATGTATCTAATAGTCAGTCAATGTATTATTTAATTAGATAACTATTATTTAATTACTTATTATAAAAAATCATAAATCAAGGTTATTAACGAATCTTTATTCACTTACATTAATGTCTTAATATTATGTATAATTTTAGAAAACCTATTAACTTATAACATTTACTTAATTTTTTGAATGCTTAAATATTGTTTTTGGAACAAAATTTAACCCAACCAACTTGTAGAATAGGCTAAGTTATGCAACATATAATCAATTTATGCACAATCATGGATGTTTGGGGTAAAAACCAATGAGAATGAGGGTTTTCCCAAATTTCAAACTTTCACCCTAATGATCTTCAATTCATGCACAAATCAAGCGTAAATACATCATAGATTCATAGATTTTATGCACTTACACCTAATCTATCTATTTGTAGCCATAAATTTTATACTTACGTACATGTGGCAGGAGCTTGATCATTACTACTCTTATCAGCCTCTCTTCACCCAGGAGAGATTGCTCCCTACCAACAGTATATGGAGAAGGGTCGGATTTTTGATTTCCTTGCTGGACTCAATCCATCTTATGAGCTTGCTCGTGTTCAGATCTTGAGTAGCAGGGTGGATCTTCCCTCTCTCAGTGAGGTGTATGCCTATCTTCAGAGTGAGGAGAGTATGCGGATCTCCCTTCCGAGTGAGCACCTCTCGGAGCGATCAGCACTAGTTACTTCTCCTGCCTACCAGCCTCAGCATTCACAGCAGCCTCAGAGAGGCCCACATTATCAGACTCCTGTCTCAGCACCCTCCTATGCTCCTACTGAACCTTCTTCTGGCAAGTCCATGACTAAAGAGAGGCCCAAGTGCGATTTCTGTGGCAAGTTAGGGCATGTGCGTGCCAAATGTTGGAAGTTACATTGTCGCCCTAGCTAGCCAGGGTCTTCTGGTGCTCATACAACCAGTGTGGATTATTCTGTTCCTCCTCCTGGACAGCCTCTGGCGAGTTCTCCGACTTTAGCTCCTCCTGGTGGTATCTCAGCCACGAAGCTTATAGGCCCTCGACGTCTGCTTCAGCAACTGGATGGTCCTTCTGCCACTCCGTCCACCTCCTTTACCCAGTCAGGTAACACTAGACCTGCTCATCATGTGTCTCTTCCATCGTCCAGTCCCACTTGGATCATTGATTCAGGGGCTTCAGAACACATGACGGGCATGTCTTCCTTATTTTCCAGTTATAATATCTATTCTGGCCATAATAAGGTGAAAACAACTGATGGCACCTTATCCTCTGTGTCTGGGAAAGGGAGAATCCTCCCCTCTACTAAACTAGCTCTTTCATCTGTTTTGCATGTGCTTAGATTTACTTCTAACCTACTTTCTGTTAGTGCTTTGACTAAATCCCTAAACTGTAGTGTCATTTTCTCCCCTACTTCTTGTGTCTTTCAGGACCTCGAGACGAGGAGGACGATTGGCACTGGACATGAAGCGCATGGCATTTACCTTCTGGATGGAAGCCTTCCTGAACCTATAGCACTATAGTCTTCTGCTAGTAGTAGTAGTAGTAGGATAGATGTTATTTTTGAGTTGGCATGCCCGTTTAGGGCATGTTTCTTTTCAGTATCTTAAACTTTTATTTCTAAGTTGGTTTGTTTCTGTTTCTTTTTCGGCTTTACACCATGAGACTTGTGAGCTCTCCAAGCATTGTAGATCGAATTATCCCTCCAGAGGTAATAGAAGTTCTACTTGTTTATCCCCCACTACTTCTATTTTTGGCTTCCGCTATTTTGTTTCGTTTGTTGATGATCATACTAGGTGCACATAGGTCTATCTCATGAAAACCAAAGATGAGGTTCATTCCATCTTTCAGGGTTTTCATAAGATGATCCAAACCCAGTATGGTGCCTCCATCAAGGTTCTTCGTACTGACCAGGGTGGAGAATATATGTTTGGTGGTCTTCAACACTACCTCCTTGACCATGGGATTTGTCACCAAAATTCCTGCAGCTACACTCATCAGAATGGTGTAGCTGAAAGGAAAATGCAGCACTTGACTGAGATAGCTCGATCTCTCTTGATTGGCTCTCATGTCCCCAAATCTTATTGGTCGGATGCTGTGTTGACGCTGCCTACTTAACTAACAGAATGCCATCTCGAGTGCTCAATTTCCAATCTCCTATTCAAGTCCTTGCTCCTGGCTCTCCTCTATTCACTATTCCTCCTTGCATCTTTGGGTGTGTATCTATGTACATATCCTGGGTCCCCATCGCACCAAACTCCGTCCTCTGGGAAGAAGTTTGTCTGCATGGATGTCACCTTCCGTGAGGAGCTGTCTTTTTTCTCCCTCACCTCTCTTCAGGGGGGGAGTAGTAATAAAGAGAGGTGGATTGTTCCTCTTCCTGCTATATCCCTATCCCCTCCTTTAGAGTTTGAGAGCTCTCCGCTTACTCATACTACTAGTGGGATTGATAGTGCTCCTGGAGCTCAGAAGGAGCTCAAAGTCTATAGCAGAAGGGAGAAAGCCACAGCCGATCCAGTACCAGTGGTTCCTATTGATGCTTTTGATCTTCCCATCGCTCTAAGAAAAGGAGTCAGAAGCTGCACTCAGCATCCTCTGAGCCACTTTGTCTCCTATGATGCCTTATCCCCCTCCTTTAAAGCCTTTATCACATCAATTTCCACTATTCCTATACCCTCTTCAATGGCAGAAGGGCTGGCTCAACCAAGATGAAAAGTTGTTATGATAGAGGAAATGAGAGCTCTGGACAAGAATGGGACATGGGAGCTTGTTGACCTGCCAAGAGGCAAGAAACCTGTGGGTTGCAGTTGCAGATGGGTGTTCACAGTCAAACACATGGCAGACGGGTCAGTTCAGAAGTACAAGGCGAGATTAGTAGCCAAGGGGTACACCCAGACCTATGGGATTGACTATGTGGAGACCTTTGCACCTGTGACAAAGATGACTTCCATCAGGGTGTTGTTGTCAGTGGCAGCAAATCAAAGTGGCCTTTGCATTAGTTGGATGTGAAGAATGCTTTTCTTCATGAGGACCTACATGAAGAAGTCTACATGGTGCCTCCTGGATTCACTCTACCAGGACATAGTAACTAGGTGTGTTGACTGAAGAAAGCCCTTTCTGGGCTTAAATAATCTCCAAGGGCATGGTTCGAGAGATTCACCCTAGCCGTAAAGAAGCTAGGTTACACTCAAACTCAAGCCGATCACACCCTATTTGTGAGTATCGAGGAAAGAACACCACTGCCTCATTGTTTATGTTGATGACATCATTCTCACAAGGAATGATGCAGCAGAGGTAACCAAACTGAAGTGTCAGTTAGCAGAGGAGTTTGAAACCAAAGATCTAGGACCTCTCAAACAAGGTTCTAAACTTCGACTTCGCCTTAGACTTCGGTCAGTTAAAATTCAGAATTAATTCGAGGAAGTTCAATTCAATTTAGAGAATTTCTGTAAATGGGTGTAGCCTGTGGAGGAGCATTATGAAGATTCAGGGCCACTTCTCAGAAGGGATCTTATATATAGTTGGGAAAGGAAGCAGGATTCGCTTTTGGAAGGACACTTGGTGTGGAGAAGAAACTCTCAAGGAAGCTTTCCCATCTCTTTTCCTTATCTCTGAGAGACAGGAAGCTTATATTCAGGACTGTGTGGTAGTCAGTGAAGGGAAGACTTCGTGGAACATGGGCTTCAGAAGAAATTTAAACGATTGGGAAGTAGACAGCCTGGGCAACCTCCTGATTAGGATTGGGGATGCACCTATGACGTCAGACGAGGAGGATTGAAGAGATGGAAGTGGGAAAGTAAGGGGGTGTACACTGTCGGTTCCTTCTTCCATCATCTTAGTAATCATGGTCAGAGATCGTCCCCGACTCCTTGCGTATGGGGTGTTCCCATCCCGACGAAGGTGATCTTCTTTGTTTGGATGGCCATCCTAGACAAAATCTTGACAGTGGACCATCTAAATAATAGGGGAATGATGATCCCTAACAGGTGTGTCATGTACTATAGTGCTGCCAAGTCTGTGGACCATCTGATGCTGCATTGTCATGTCTCATCCTCGATATGGCAAATATGGTTCTCCATTTTTGGTGTTGCTTTTGCATGCCGGAGAAAGTGGATTCCCTCATCCATATAATTTCTTTGAGCACGTTTTCGGGAAGAGCCAGGCTTCTATGGTGTTTCCTTCCTTATGGTGTTGCTTTTGCATGCCGGAGAAAGTGGATTCCCTCATCCATATAATTTCTTTGAGCACGTTTTCGGGAAGAGCCAGGCTTCTATGGTGTTTCCTTCCTTATGCGGTCATAGAGGCCATATGGAAAGAAAGGAACCGCCGCATTTTTGAGGGGACAGAAGAGGAGATCCCAAAGATCATCTTGAGGATTAAGGCCTATATGTTTTATTGGTCTTCCTGTTCGCCGGATTTCAGGGGATGTTTCTTTGACGATTTCGTTTTCAGATGCGTTGAGCTTCTGAAGGTTTAGTGTCGTGTTCTTTCTTTTTGGTTCCAGGTATCTCGTCTTGAGATCTCTTTGTAGCTTTGGGGGCTCCCCTTTTTTAATGAATCATCCTCAACTTATCAAAAAAAAATAAAAATTTAGAGAATTTCTATAAAAATTCGCCGACTTAGAGAAGTTTAAATATTTTTTGCCAAAATGAGTGAAACGATATTAATCTTGCTAAGGTTGCTCTAAATGGTTGTTTTTATGATATAATAAGTTATAAGTGTTTTACCATGCTTATTTTATCATATCTTTAAAAATTAATGTGTTTTACCAACGTTTTGCTAAAAATTCTCCAAACTTCTCTAAGTTAACTGTTTACTTCAAATTAAACGAATTAATTCGGCGAATTAATTCAACGAATTTATGCAATTTTTGTACTAAAAAGGCTAAACTTCAAGAAAATAGCAGAATTTTTACTGTTTACTTCGAATTAATTTGGAGATTTTTTGTAAATTTTTTAATACATGTACACTTTAATTCGGTCAGTCAAAATTCGGAATTAATTCGGCAAATTTCACCGAATTTTGTCGAATTTTAAAACCATCCTCTCAAATACTTCCTAGGCATCGAAGTTGCAAAATCCAGTCAGGGGATCTTCATCTCTCAGAGGAAGTATGTCTTAGACTTGTTACAAGACTCAGGCAGATTGGGTACCAAACAGTAGAAACTCCTATAGAGCAGAATCACCAGCTAGCAGATGTCAGTGGTGAGCTACTACAGGATGTAGGGAGCTTTCAGAGGCTAGTTGGGCGATTGATCTATCTCTCCCTGACTTGACCTAACATTGCATATGCAGTGAGTGTGATCGGTCAGTATATGCACTCACCCAGAGGTGTTCATTAAGAGGCAACACATCGGATCTTGAGGTATCTCAAGTCATATCTTGGTAAAGGTCTTCTGTTTAAGAAGAATGGTCACATGCGTATAGAGGCTTATACCGATGCAGACTAAGCATGGGCCAAAGATGATTGGAGATCTACTTCTAGATATTGTACCTCTGTTGGGGGCAATCTGGTCACTTGGAGAAGCAACTCGTTGTCACCAGATCTAGTGCAGAGGCCGAATACAGATCAATGGCTCATGGCTTGTGTGAGATGCTTTGGTTGAAAGTGTTGGTTGCTGAACTTGGTTTCCTAGTTTCAGGGTCTGTGAGCTTATACTGTGACAACAAGGCCGCCATCAGCATTGCTCAGAATCCCGTTCAAGCATGATCGTGCCAAACACATTAAGGTGGACCAGTACTTCATTAGAAAGAAGATTATCTCTGGGGCAGTGTGCACCCCATTTGTGAAAACTGATGAACAGGTTGCAGATGTTTTCACGAAGGGAGTTTCCAGTTGGCAACTCCATAAGTGCTTGTGCAAGTTGGGCATGAGAGATATCTATGCACCAACTTGAGGGGGAGTGTTATCATATACGTAGAAATACATATTTTATATGTATCGGGGGTAGTTCTGTAAATACCCCCCTTGAAGGGTATATTTGTCTTTTCTGTAATTCCTCTACATAAATAAGATTTATGGAGTCATTGTGACCTAAGCACACATGACATCCTTCTTCCACTTTTCTCTCTTTTCTCCCTTCTTCTCTTTCTCTCTTTGATCCTAACCCTAACCCTAACCCTAATTTAGCAATTCAACTCCTCGTCGATGTTGACAACGGATCGCACTATGAGTCTCATGGCACACTCTTAGAGACCACTGACCTTATGGATGTTTGGCCCAACCGTAGGTGAACCTATAGACCAAAAATTAGCCTAATTATTAATTTTTAAGCATTGGATTAGAGTCATTTTCCTGGGTTGATTTTATTTGTAGAATTTGAGCATTATTTAGGGTACAAAGATCTAATGGTTTGAAATCACTAATCAGCTAATATTTGGTATGTGCTCCACCTAGCGATGGGCGGCCCAACATCCGTAAGTTTAGTGACCTCTAAGAGTGTGCCACGTGGCTCATTTTGTGGTCATTCATCATTGATGATGAAGGACATCGGCGTGCTTAATTTTTTTTTGAAAAGTATAAACTTTATTGAGAAGAAACCGGCAAAGAAAAGCCTAAACAAGCCAGAAAGCAGACCGCCAAATTACAAGAGATCTGAAAAACAAAGTCAATCCCATCTACACACAAAGTCATCAAAAAAAGTCCCCCGGCATTCGGGGAATACTTTAGACCAAAAAAATAATAATGCTTTAATGTTGATGATAATTTTTTTTTGATAAGTAAATGTTGATGATAATCTTGTCCAGCCCTTCCTCTTTTCCCTCTAAGACTCTCCAATTTCTTTCTTTCCAGATCCCCCAACAGATAGCAAGTGGAAGAAGACGCCAAAGAATTTTTCTTCTAACCGAGAAAGCCCAAGTGTGCCAACTTTGTATAAGTTCCAAGATCGACTGGGGAAGAACCCAATGCATGTCAAATTCACGGAGAAAGGCCATCCAGACAGCCCTCGCCAAATCACAATGTAATAAAAGATGATTGACCGTCTCTCCACTCCTCTTGCACATCGAGAAATAATCCACAATAATGACCTTTCGGGATCTCAAATGGTCAATAGTGAGGATCTTGTCCAAAGCCGCGGTCCACAAGAAGAAAGCTACCTTGGTCGGAACCTTAGAACTCCATACAAAGCGGTCATGAAATATGGTCAATGAAGAAGATGATAAGACGCTATAGAACGCACTGACTGCGAAATTGCCATCTTTCGAGTTCGCCTAGATGCACCTATCCTCAACACGAGGATGTTGTCCATAAGGCTCTAGACACAGCAATAAACGAAACACATCTTCAATTTCCCAATCGTTGAGTCTTCTCCTAAATTCCAGATTCCACCCTTCCACATCCCCTTCACAATGCAAACAATCCTGAATAGAACAATTCTTCTTATCCGATATATCAAAGAGGTTGGGAAAGTCAAACTTGAGGAGAGCTTCACCACACAACCAATCTTCCCAGAACCTCATCCTGTTACCGAAACCCACCTTTAATTTAACGCTTTTCAAAACATTGCCAATCCTTTTCATGATGCCCCTCCAAACACTGCACCCGTAACTCGAGTTAACCTCCTTGCCCACCCACCCATACTCAATAACCCCGTATTTTCCTGCCATAGCAGCTCTCCAAAGACTGGTGTTTTCTTCCCCGAACCTCCATAACCATTTCCCCAACAAGGCTTCATTCATAGCTACTAATCTCCTGATGCAGAGACCTCCTTGAGCTTTCGGGGTGCACACGGTATTTCAGTCCACCAAATGATACTTATTCTTCTCCTTGTCATTCCATAAAAAGTCCATCATAATCTTCTCAAGAACCCCAGCCATACTCTTAGGGATAGAAAAGAGAGAGAGGTAATAAAGGGGCAGACTGGAGAGAATGCTTAATCAACACTAGCTTACCTCAGAGAGAAATTGGGTCTTCCAAGATCTTAACCTTCCTTGGACTCTTTCGACAACCGGATTCTAGATATCCTTAGAATTGTATTTAACTCCCAAGGGTAAACCTAAATACTGAGTGGGAAAACTAGGCGGTGTGCACCCCAGGGTATTAGCTAGATCATCAATGTTCTCCACTTCTCCTACACCGAAAACATTACTCTTCCCCAAGTTAACTCAGAGACCAGAAACCGCCTCAAAGCAACATAACAACCGTCTCAGGAAAGCCACTTGGTTTTGCTCCGCTGCAATAATGACCAATGTATCATCGGCGAACTAAAGGTGAGAAATAGCTGGGACCCCTGCGCCTACCTCAAAACCCGAAATCTCCCCTTCTTCAGCCGCTATGGATACCATTCTACCCAGAGCCTCCACCACTACAATGAAGAGATATGGTGATAATGGATCCCCTTGCCTGAGTCCTCGCGAGCTACGAAAGTAACCAGCCAGGGGACCCATTCACCATAATAGAAAAGGATGCTGAGGATATACACTTGCTCACCCAACGTCTCCACTTGATCCCGAAGCCCAATTGATCTAACATGTAGTCCAGGAAGCTCCAACTAACATGATCATACACCTTCTCCATGTCGATTTTGCACACTAACCCAGAGATACCTGCTTTGATTCTAGAGTCAATACTTTTGTTGGCTAGAAGGACGCCGTCCAAAATCTGCCTCATCTTCACGAAAGCTCCTTGAGATAGCGAGATCACCAAATTTAAGACCCTACTAATTCTCGAGGCGAGAGTTTTAGCCAGAATCTTGTACACGCTCCCTACCAAATTGATAGGTCAAAAATCAGATATGAGAGTAACCCTTTGTTTCTTGGGTATCAACACCACAAAAGTACTATTGGATGTGTAATCCAGATAATTCTCCTCTTGGAATTCCTCCACCACCTTCATGAAATCCCCTCCAATGATATCCCAGCAATGTTTGAAGAAGCGAGGGTAAATTCGTCGGGCTCCGGTGCCTTGTCTCCTGCCAAATCAGAAATAGAAGTCAAGATTTCCTCCTCGAGGAAAGGTCTCCACCCACTCTCTATTCACGGAGCTAATGCCATCAAAATGTAGACCATCTAACAGAGGCCTGAAAGATGATGTTTCGATGTACAACGTGGAGTAATAGTCAACCACTCCTTTTCTAATACTCCCTTCCTCTTCAAGAACGGCACCATTCACAACAAGACTACTCAAAAAATTACTTCTTCTGTGAGAATTAGTCGTTTTATGAATGAACTTGGTATTGTTGTCGCCCTCCTTCAGCCATCGAACCCTCGACTTTTGTTTCCAACTAATCTCCTCTAATTTCACAACATGCTGGAAATCTGCTTTCAAGTTAAATCTTCTAGAGCGCTCTTCCGGCAACAACGGGCCAATTTCCTCTTTTCTATCCAACTGAGCTATCTCCTCCAGAATGGTTGTCTTCTGCTGATCAATCTTACCAAATTCTTCTCTGTTCCAAATCTTGATACTATCTTTCGAAGCTTTAAGCTTCCTTCTGAATTTCTCCCAGAGAAAGAGAAACTATTCCACCGAACCTTAACCCTATCCTTGAACTTACCATTGAGAAGCCACATGTTCTCAAACCGGAAGGGAGAAGGCTCTGTAAATGTGTAGAGCCAAGTGTAGTGTGGTGTAGTAGTAGGCACTTCTAGGCCCCTTCTCGGCTACTGGATCACTCCAGTGCTTCGGGTACTACAGACCCTCTGCCATCCATTGCAGCAGAGCCGTTTCGTGAGCGGGGGGGGGGGGCTAGTACCAAAGCCTCCAATATCCAGCAAAATAGGCACATGATCAGAAGCAGGTCTAGCCACTACCATCTGTAATACCCCAGGGAAATGTGCCTCCCACTCCACCGAAACCAAGAATCTGTCGATCCAACTGAGGGAAGATTGCTCTTGATTGTTGGACCAAGTAAACTGATACCCGCTCATGGGTAAATCCAAAAGAAAATTACGATCAATGAACTCCCCAAAACTACGCATGCAACCTGTCACTCCCCTCTGACCATTTCTCTCATGACTGAAACGAACTACGTTAAAGTCGCCACCAATGCACCACGAATGATTCCATAACCCTGCCACATCGTCGAACTCTTCCCAAAATTGCTTACGAAGCCTCTTCTCATTAGGACCATAAACACCCGTCAGCACCCAAGTAAAATTCTCCCCCACCCAGTTAGATAAAACAGAGATCGAAAAGGCCCCAATAAGAACATCCCTGACCTCCAAAAATCTATGATCCCACACTATAACAATCCCTCCTGAAGCTCCAACAGCAGGTAACTCGTGCCAACCCACTTCTCTGAACCCGCAAATCTCTTTGACAATACGATCGTCATTGCATTCCAGCTTAGTTTCTTGTAACATAACCATCTTTGCGTCATATTGCCTAACTAAATATTTCACAATAGATCTCCTAGCTAGACTGCCCAAGCCTCGGACATTCCAAGATATGATTTTGTTCTTCATTTGACACCAGTGGTCTTCCTCCCTTTCCTACGGCCCTTCTCCCATATAAACATGACATGCTAGTCTCTGCAATTCGCGGGCTACACGGGCAGATTTATCGGCAGATCTCGGGCACACAATGGTCCTATCTTCACTGCCCTTGTCGAGAGTAATATCCTCTTCCAACATCTTCCTCTGAGTATTCCCACAGTACCCTGTTGCTAAACAGAACAGGGGTCAACATGTAGAACTTGTAGGGGTAAAGCCTCCTCATCCTCCACCACGACCAGAGCTTTGGACAAATCATCTCCTTTTGGATCCACTATAGGATAAGAAATAGAGCGAAGGAGATTAACAACCTCTTCTTCATGGCCCGAGAAGGACATACCTAATGAAACCAGAATCTTCATAATATTGTGGTAGTAAACCCAAATCCCCGGCCAACCTCTGAAGGGTAACCTTTAATGGTCTAGGGACCATATTCGAAGCAAGCTTTTTCTTAGAGGTCTCCATAACTCCATATAAAACATCATAAGCATTTCCAACTTCTTCCTAGCAACCCTTGGAATAATGCCGAGCGTCAAAAGAACTCGCCCCAATTTTCTCTCTAGTTACCCCTGCCACAACTAATTGAGACCTTCCCTTATTGCTGCCACACGTGGGAGCTCCGATGAGAAGCCCTAGATTATTATCGGTGATGGACAGGGGAGTTCAGTTTCAGCTAACGGTCACGATGACGGTGACGGTGGAGGCTGATCACAACCATCCAAGGATGAGTATGGTTCATGCAGCAACTCCTTCGACTTGGGCTGAGGTTGTGAGCAAGAATTTATCAGGTGGAGATAAGGCATTAGCAGAGCCAGATAAGCACCATTCGAACCCACCGTCGCCGACAACGGAGAAGGTGCAAGATATCGACGCTGCTAAAGAGAGAAACCCTACTATTTGACTCGGATTATCTTCATATGCCGCCCTCTCCAACGGTGAAGAATGAACTCCAGCCCCAGAATGTTTCACCCGAAAGACAGCCAGCCCCTCTGCCAATCTGCGCCATCCAATATTGTTGATACCCGCTGGAAAACAAAAAGACTTGTTTCGCCCAGAGGCTGAGAACTCCGAGAGCCTAACATACCTGCCTCCCTTATTGCTAAATTCCTCCACAATGAAACTTCTCCCTCAAACCACAGTCTTCCTCCAAAAGCGAGATGAAGATTTGTGACTAATAATGTCCCGGAAAGCCCCCTCAAGCCATCTAGCTATCTCCTCAGGTAGATCAGCTTCTTCTGTCCACCTCTTCGCTTCTTTAACTCGGATGAAAGAAGTACCACCCCTCTTGATCTTTGAGAAGTCAAAGCGCTTAGCTTCCACCGAAACTATTCTTCGCAAGCTACTCAAGAATAGCATTTCAAAGTTCAAGCCATCAGCATGCTTTATTGGGATGTCCCCCTTACTTTCTTATTAGGAAAAGGGATTTTTGGCTTGTCCCCCGATTGATGCAATTTGCATCGCACCCGATGTTTTTAAAATATTTGCGTCTCACCCAAGGTTATTAGAGTCATTTAAAAATATATTCATCTGAAGACCGTTAATGGGCGTCTATGGTCAACGGCGTTGACCATGGTCAAAGGGTGAGTCGCAAATATTTTGATAACATTGGGTGAGATGCAAATTGCATCAATAAAGTAAGGGGGACAAGCCAAAAATACCTAAAATAAATAAATAAATAAAATATAATGTTTGAAAACAAACATTGATAATTTATATATACAGGTAATGTAAAGATGCGACCTTGCAATAACTAAAGAGTATCTCACTACCTAAGTGGGAATAGTCCCACATTGGATAGGAAACAATTCATTGGAAACTTGGAAAGGATAGATATCCTTCCAACAAGAAATGCAAATTGTGCACACACAAGAACAATACCGTGGTCAGAAGGGTGCTTGAAGCACACTTTGCACTTAGCACATCATGGAGTCGCATTAAGGCTGCTTGACCTCTTTTGACCGTTAGATGGAGAACCTCATGATGGAAGCTAGTATGATTAGAGACATCTGTTCAAAGAACTCTCCAGATGAGCATTGGTATGGAGCAACTCAATCTAAGAGTTGGTCACTTAAAAATGGACCTTGACCACATTTGAAATGAGTAGAATGGGTCTAGAAGACTCAGCTATGCTGGTAGGTTGGTTAAGCCCATTAATGGGCTTCACCTAACACCACCTAGCGCATCTCTATAAAATGCGGTGGAAGGGAGAAAGTTGGGTCGTCCCTAACATGACTCTGCTCTAGTAAACAGTCAATAGAAATTAGTGAGAACAGAAGCCCAACAAGGTTGGCTCGTGGACAAAGAGTGAGACAGAATCCCATCTAAAGAGAAATTGAGTGAAGCAAAATCAAAGCCCCTCACAGTCTAAGCTTGTGAAGAACTAGGCTTGGGTTCTGTACAGACCTTAACTGTCTTTACAAGCCCAATAAAGGGACTCCATGTGCCATTATCAAGTCCACAAAAGGGACTTCATGAGCCCATTGTAAGAAGTCGTTCAAACCAAATTTTATCTAGTCTACTTCAGCCCAGACTTGTTTCTAGCTAGCTGAACCTTGTTATACCACTTCCTCTCTTTTGTGGGTTCATTTTGAAGTTGTTTTGAAGGACTGTCCTGAGTTGACATAACCCAGTTTGATTAAGTCTGTGAGACAGACAATTCAATTGCATTAAGCAATATCTACTACCGTTCTGTAGAACTAAAACAAAGTTCTAAAATTAACCAATTTTTGGGCATTTTGCAAAGAGATCACTTACTTCGTCCCTGTCATACAATGCAAGTACATAAAGAGGCTTGAAACGAGTCTAGTTGTTGAATACTTGAATCATAGGGATAGGGTCGCCATTAATCCTTTGCAAATTGGGAGGCATCAACTATCTCAAGAAGTGAAGATTCGATTTAATCATATTTAATTAAGGCATATAGCCATTTTCTAGTGCAAGGAAATCCTCAAATTTTCAACATAGTGGTCTACTGTCCCAAGAACACTCATATAAGTAATATTTAATGACTCGCCAAGTCACTTGTAAATAATCAAGTCATCTCGACCCAATGGACTTTCAAGTCAAGTTTTCGGGTTTTAAAATACTGACCAGAACTCGATTACAAAGAGCACTTACAAATGAAGAATAAATTACAGCAAAAACCAGAATTTCTTCGAAAACAAACTAAATTGATCGAAAATTAAATAACGTAGGAAACAGAGGAGATATAAGAGTAGATATTTTTACTTACAGTCGGAAGCTGAGGGGGCGGGGGAGGGTAAAGCGAGTGATTGGAGGGAGGGAATTGATCGAGGAGAGAAGGTAAGTACATGACGTCTGTTCCATGAAATCCTTTGTTCCCATCGAGCGTTCGGATCTCCGGACCGATCCCGCAAACCACGAAGTATTCAAAGATCCGAGCCATGGCTTCTCTGCTCTTTTAACGAGAAACGAAGAAAAAATTCCTCCCGGATCTGCTTTCCTCCTCAATCTCCGCCTGCTACTCTGGCGAGATGCTCTGAGATCTGCTCCGATCTGGTTCTCATGGTGTTTTCTCCTGCGGGAGTTTTTTTTATTTTTTTTAATTTTTTTAATAGCACTTGCAGGAGATTAATTCCAGAAAGAAAAAAGGAAAATACTCAAAATAGAGCTGGTATCGATCTGGTTTGCTTTAAAACATGGGCTCGGAAAAAAGTTTGCTCCACAGGGTCGTTGTAAACTTTGCTCGACCCCTCACTAAAATGACACGTGGCAACAATGGACCCACTGACACACAAAAAAAATCTGATTGTATAGGACCCGGTCCCATCTCGAGTTTCAAGGACCCTCCCAAAATGCCACATTGCAAAATCTTTTGGGCCAACTGACGATTAATGTTTGGCCCATCACTTGGGTGACCAGTAAAACTTTATGACAGGGGTCGGATGTTTTTCCAATCCCTAGGTGGACATACAAACAAAAAATCAGCTTGATTAGTGATTTCAAACCTTTGGATCTTTGTACCTCAAATAATGTTCAATAATGCTCAAATTCCCACGGTAAAAATCAACAAGATAATTCCAATCCAATGGCTAGAAATCACTAGTCAGGTGGATTTTTGCTTGTGGGTCCACCTAGGGATTGACCAAACATCCTTACGGTTAGAGTCCTCTAAGAGTGTGCCTTGTGGCTCAATTGCGTCCTGCCATCGGCCTCGATGAGAGGGCCCTGTCATCAAAGTTTTACTATGGGTAACCCACACACAAAAAATCGGCCTGGTGGTGATTTGGTCATTAGATTTGAGCTTTTTACATCCTGGGCTTGGATCTCATCCATTGGCCTGTTCATGAAGCGTAGCTATGATGAAAATAAGCTTAAGTCCAACTGCTAGAAATCATCAATCTGGCTGTTTTTTGGTGTCTATGTTCACCGGGTTGGGAAGCATTCATGGGTCAGTGGACCTGAAAGAGTGTCACATGGCATTATTGGGAAGGGGTCCTATCAAACTTTGTGTGAGACTCGGTCCTATAAAATAGGGCTGCAACTCGGGCGGGTTGGGTTGGGTTGGGGCTCAACCCGCCCAACCCAACCTTCAGATCATCAAGCCCGAGCCCGAGCCCAACCAAAGGTCGGGCCTAACGTGTTCAGGCCGAGCCCAACCCAATCGAGTTGGCCGGGTTCACCGGGTTAGTAGAGAGAAAATTGAAAAAGGGGAGATGAAAGAGAGGTTCATAGCCGGAGGTCGCCTGGTCAGAATCCTCATCGGTTTGTTACATGAGACACTCACTCATATAACATAGTGATCCAATACCGCAATACCACTCTCTACTTTTCCAAACATCAACGGTGATATCATGGTTTTGATTAAGTCCTGACACTACCAGCGAACATTAGTAAACGACCAAACTTTCCCCATTATCCCCATCCCATCCTCAATAAATCACTTGTTCCATTGAATACAAACCAGCCACTCATTCTCTCTAGATCTCTGTGAGATAATCACTAAAATGATAGGCAATAAGAGGAAACCTGCAAAGCTTCTCCTACCTGACCATTAGAGAGCCAACGAGTTGCAGAAATACGAGCCCCTCGTCACTCATCCCCACATAACAATCTGAATGCGAACCATGTACTCGTTGAGGAGCAATGGCAACATGAACGGCTTATCAAGGAGAGAGGGGATAGTAGAGAGGAGGAGCGTAGGGGAGGGGGGCATTTAGGGCTTTGGAAAGGAAAGGGAGAGGGGCTTAGGAGAGAGGAGAGGGGAGGAGGAGTTTAGGGTTTGTAAAAATTACCTTATGTTACATATCGGGCTCGGGTTGGGCCAGGTTGTTACAGGCCTCAACCTGAGCCCAACCCGAGTTTCGATCGGGCTTTAAAATATAGGCCCGAGCCCGAGCCCGAGTCCTGTAGATATCAATCCAAGCCCGGCCTGAGGTCGGGTTAAGCCCATCGGGCTCGGGTTGAGCCCGCCCAAGTTGCAGCCCTACTATAAAAGCCAAGCTCATAAAAGTTGATTGTTGTGAGTTCAATCACTCCATTCTCTCTCTAAAACCCTACTCTTCTTCTCTTTCTAATCTTTCAAGTCTCTCTCTCTCTCTCTCTCTCTCTCTCTCTCTCTCTCTCTCTCTCTCTCTCTCTCTCTCTCTCTCTCTTACACTTTTGGTGACAATCAAGTTTACAACAGTTGGCCCATCAATTAGATAGTCCTGATCTGTGAGTAGAATATTTCATGGCACATATGATGCATGCACACATTTTAATGAAGAGGGGGTCCCTTGACTCGATGTCTTTTTTTTTTTTTTTTTTTGAAACCGTGGGTATCCGGGCATCTTAGAGCACCCGACTAGTCCCCGGGGGCATGATAGTCACCCCTTCCACACATGCCGGAGTGTACTGGAAGAGTTTACTCTTTCCAGGGGGTGGCCCCAAGGAGAGTTGAACTCATAACCTCCTACTTTTTGGAGTGGAGTCCTGGCCATCTGCACTCAACCCTTGGCTTGATGTCGTTTAACCAAGTTGATAGAAAAGGACATGAATTGAGGCAAGGAAAAATGTTTGAATCAATGGTTCATAAAAATAACATGTGCTCTACAAGAAAAAGTATACAAATCTCAGATGGCTATGGTTACTCCATCTAGTTGAATTTTCACTAGAGTTGTTACTGAGTCGACACTAAGTGTTCCTTGTTTATATGGTTAACTTATTCATTTTTGGAGAATCACAATTATTCATCATTTCTTGTCCAAATGAAATGTGATTGAACAAATATAGCAAAGAACCTATCCAATGCTGAAGTTGACTTCATATAGTAGGGACAACGCATAGAGGATGATAGAGGTACAGTCTAGAAAGAAAACATGTCCCCTAAAATATTATAATTTATCTATCCAAAAATTCATGAGAAGGTATGTATTAGTTAAACTCAGATATAGGTTTGCAGTTTAACAACATATTTGTGAAGAAACATGTGCAGTAAAGTGTTTAAAAATTAAGCCTAAAAAGGACACCTCAATTTTTTTTACTAATGCAAGAAACAAGAAATGTGAAGATAAACAAGTAAGAGATTTCAAGAAACAAATGGGAAACAGCAATAGGAAATTGGAAATGCTCGCCAATTAAAAAACTACACTTGCATTTGGAAATGCATTTCCCAAGAAATGTCAATCGCACTAAAAAAATGCATTCCCTGCAACTATAGGCAATCATTCCCATGTTCTACTCACATTAATAGAGTGTGATTGTAGATTAATTATATCTTTTCATCATTAGTTATAGCTCAATAAACATATAGGACGTTAATTTTGTTATTTCTGCATTTGGTTTAGTTGGACTTGTGTTTCTTTATGTTTCAGATATTATTTAGTTGAGTTGGCTTTTATATTGATCTAACATTTATTAGGATTTTGTGATTCTCGTGATGTATTGGGATTTGTTCCCAACTCGTGCCTCGGGATTCGTACACAGATAGAGATATTCTAGATACGGGTTGTGGGCGTGACACACAAAGAGCGATCTGGAATTTCGGATCAATGACTTAGTCACGATTTTTGGTGAGTGTTACGTCCTCTAATTGGCATTATTTAGTCTATTTTTCTCTTCCCTTAGCCCCTTAGAGCATCTCCAAAGCCAAAATGCTAAAAAGCCCTCTCAATTCTATATTTTGAGACAGCTATAGAGCCAAAATGTTATATTTGGCATGACATGCTCCAATGGTGCAATGCTATATCTCAATGTATTTTTTGGATTGAGTTATTTTTATGGGTTGATTTTAACTTGGGGATTTGAGCATTATTTGGGGTTCAAGATCAAAAGGTTTGAAATCACTAATCAGGCCTTTTGGTTTGTAGGTCCACATGGGGATTGGCCAAACATCCATACGGTCAGCATCCTCTAAAAATGTGCCTCGTGGACAGTCGATCAGCCAATCATGGGTTGATTTTAATCGTTGGATTTTGAGCATTTTTTGGGGTACAAGATCTAAAGGTTTGAATAGGTCAAAAGAGTGAAAACCCATAATTAAAGCTGCCACATGCTAAAATATAGCATATGCTATATCCTGTGCCAAATATAGCATATGCTATATTTTAGCATTGCAATAGCACAATGTTGGATTGGAGCACCCTTTTTTCACCCACTGTGCCAAATTTTAGGATAGCACAGGTGGGATAGCATAGCGTTGGAGATGCTCTTACATATATGGGCTTTACCCTAGTTAGAAAACATACTATTTTGCCCAAAATCTCCTTTGATATCCTACGAAGATAAAAAGAGTTTGGTTTATTGTGAGTCTCACTTATTTTATCCTAGCTTCATCCTTTTGTGTATACTTCCAAGACTTGATTGCTTCCACTATATCATCTCAAGTCTTCCTCTTCTACGAGTAGAGGAGAATCTCTGTGAATGAAATAATCTTGTTGAAACATCTATCGAAGATTCAACCCATTTGGTTTGGATTCTTTTAAAGGTTAGTATTTCAATGATAGCCCTTTAGATGAATATTTACTATCAATATCTATGAACCTTTATTTGTTTATACACTTAGTGAGTGGTTACTCGTTGTGACTAAGTTGGGGATTGTATATTCCTTTAGAATTGAGGTGCTCCTAGCCTAGTTGACTGACTTGGTGCTTCGAGAGTGATTCTCGAGTGTTATGTTGAGTGGATTCTTAGTCGGTAGTTCATTAAATTGAAAAGTGTTATAATACATGATTGAGTGAATAATACATTACTCGTGTTGAGTGTGGTGCAATTGTGAATCTTCGTTATTTTGTCTCAAATTGATTATTTTATCAATCTTACTTGTGGGTGAATGTTAACATGTTTAACGCTTTGAACAATTTTGCATGAGATTACATGTTAATTTGGATCTACATTTTTTAAGTTGTAAATAAATTTTAATTGTCCTATAACCCCCCTCTAAGAATTGTCAGAGTAGTTGAAAGGGAATTTCAATTGGTATCAGAGCTAGATCACTTGTTAAAGTTCTAACAACCCGAGTGTGATCCGTAGGTTCCCTTATAATGGCTATGAGTCAAAAGGGCTACTCTATTTCTAGACCTACTCTATTCAATGGTACAAATTATGCATATTGGAAGTCTAAAATGAGGATTCCTCAAATCTATCAGTGAAATGATTTGAGAAGTAGTGAAAATGGGATGGACTTCCCCTACTGTTGCATCAATTGTTGGTGAAATGACCATCATCACTATTATAACAAAATGTGATTGGAGTATTGGTGATAAGGAAGCATATACCTTTAACAACAAAGCCTTAAATGCCATAAATTGTTCCTTATCACTCGACGAATTCCAAAGAATCTTTGTTTGTGAAATGACCAAATAGCATGGGATATTTTGGAGATGACCCATGAAGGAACTAGTCCAGTTACAGTGTCAAAACTTCAAATGCTTATAACCCAGTTCGAAATCATAAGACTCACTAAAGATGAGACTTTCATGGACTTTTACACAAAATTTAGAGAAATAAATAATTCTATGTGGGGTTTTGGTGGAGCTATCCTGAAGTCTAAAATGTAAGAAATGTTTGAGATCTTTACCTAATATGTTTCACCAAAAAATCACTACCATTAAGGAAAGCAAAGATGTTGACCCAATTAAATTAGAAGAACATATAGGGTCAATAAAAACCTTTGAACTTAAACTCCTAACTCCTACTAAAAGGGGAATATCTTTAAAAACCCCCAAGAAACAAGCTAGAGAAGAAGATGGCTCTGACGAGTCAAGTAACATTGAAGAAGAGGTTGCTCTCCTAGCTAAAAATTTCAAAAATTCTTTAAAAACAAAGATAGAAGAAACTTTGTTCAAAGAAACAAGAAACCTTTTGAAATGAGTAATAAATATAAAAGGGAAGACAATACAATGTAAACATTTCTTTGATTTGATCATCAAGAAATTTGGATGTGTTAGAAGTATAAAGTCCTAGGGTTTGAGAGAAGAAAGAGAGAGAGAGTCACAAACTTCGGTAGTTTGGCCTCTTTATTACGATATATATACTAGTCACTTAAGTGATGTGGGCCCACTAACATTAATAGAACATATGGGCCCAATACTATACATAAAGCACAACTATGTAATATAAACATAAAGAAAATAAACTAAGAACTCTAATACTCCCCCTCAATCCGGAGCATACAAATCAAACATGCCGAGCTTGATACATAAAGTAGAAAAGGGGTTCTTAGGCATGGCCTCTGTAAGAACATGTCCCAACTAATTTGCTGACTTGATATATGGAGTGATAATCCATTTGTGTAACACCATGTCACGGAAAAAATAATATTCAAACTCGATGTGCTTTGTCCGCTCATGAACCATTGGATTGCTAGCAATAAAGCTAGCAAACTGGTAATCACAATACATGGGCATAGGACTAGGAGAAGGAACCTCAAATCTCATCTCCTTAAGAAGGAACCAAACCCATAACGTCTCACACGCAGTGTGAGCCATAGCCTGTATTCTGCTTCGACACTGGAGCAAGCGGCAACATTCTGCTTCTTACTACGTAAAGTCACCAAATTACTATGAACAAATGTACAGTAACTTGAGTAGTAGATCGACGATTTGTACAACTACCAGCCCAATCAGCATCAGAGAAACCTGTAATAATTAAAGTTTGTAATGGTCGATACAACAATCCTTTGCCTAATAACTCATTTAAATAACATAGAATCTAAAAAACTACATCCCAATGTGGCTGTCGTGGGGCATGCATAAATTGATGGACTAACTACGCCAATAACAAAGGTCATGTCTGGATGAGTGATAGTAAGAAAAATCAACTTACCAACTAATCGACGATAACGACCAGCATCAACATAAACCTTCTCCTATCCAACATTAAGCTTAACAGTGGGATTCATAGGAGTATTAACTAGCTTAGAGCGTATCGTACCTATCTCAAAAAAGAGGTGTAACACATACTTGCATTGAGAAAGGCTAATACCAATTTTGGAACGAGCAACCTCGATGCCAAGAAAATAACGGAGAAGACCCAAATCCTTAGTATGAAACTATCTAGACAAATGAGTCTTCAAGGCTAAGATACCACAGAAGTCACTTTCTCTGATAATTATATCATCCACATACACAATCAGAATAATAACACCAGCGAAAGACCATCTAAAAAAATTGAATGAGTGAAAGTAGAAAACCATGACCGAGCAGAACTCATGAATTGTGTAAGGAATATTTTCATATTCTAGTTTGGCAAAGATTCTGTATGACATAAAAACATTCACGTAACCGTTCCTACGAGCACCAGTGTAGTGTGAAGATGTCGTAGTACGCATACTTCATCGACTACGTGAAGACTAGAAGACAGAGACAATAAGGATTAGACAGTTGACGACAGGAGTTATCTGAGTAACTGCCTATTTGTCGATTATAGATCATGTACGCTCGCTTAGGAAGGTAAGTGACTTAGTGGCTATATGAATAGGTTTAAATAAATAAAATATATTGGTCAAACCTAGTCATTGGACAGAACTGAGTCTAAGTCAATGTTATTGATTTCTGGGAAAGTCCAATCGATTGGACTATTTGGGCCAATCGATTGGATAAAGCCTAATCGATTGGAGACCTCTATTAAATCGATTGGAGTCTACGAGACAGAACTTGATAAAGCCCAATAGATTAGAGACCTCTGTTAAATCGATTGGAGTCTACGAGATAGAACTTGATCAAAGCCCAATTGATTGGAGACCTCTGTTAAATCGATTGAGCTTACGGGGCAGAAACTTATTTAAGGTCGATCGATTGGACTATGAACAATTGATTAGATTTACGAAGGAAAAACCCATCCGTATAAGGCCAATCGATTGGACCCAAAACTCAATCGATTGGACTTGGCCAAATTGATTGGACCCAGAGTACAATCGGTTGGACTTCACACGAATTGAGTATTTCTCAGATTCGAAATTCTAATTTCCATTATCCCACGTTCTAAAGGGCTCAGGGTTATGAATTCTATAAATATAACCATTCTATACCTTTTCTAAACACACTTCTATACACATTGAATAGAGAGAAAAATGTTTATTTATTAGAGTGTCCATTCGAAGAGCAAGAAGCCTTTAGTTCTTATAAATATCTTGTGAGCTTTTTTCTTTTCTAAATCAAAGCCAAGAGCTTGATCGATTACTCAGCTTAGGTCTTTCACATAGATATTTGACCTAGTAGCTTGAATGTACTAGTATGACTCAACACCTATTGAGTAACCTAGGGTTCAGGGTGTATTGAATCATTCACCTTCGGTAAAAGTTGAAGTGTTGAGAATTAAGATTGGAGTGGCTAATCGACGGTAGGTTTGGGGTATACCAAACTAAACAAGCGGACAAGACTTCTTGGCCAGGAGGATGCGTATGGACTCGTAGTGTTGATTCAGAGGACGTGGACACATCGGTAGTAGGCCTTGGCTAATGTTGGAAGCTGTATTTACAATGGTGCTGCGTAGGTAACCTTTGTTTCGTTTAACTTTCCAATTAGTGATACTTTCCGTCTGGACGTGGTCCCATGGTTTTTCTTGACTAAGGTTTCTACGTAAAAAATCTCTTGTCTTGTGTGATTGTTTTTTTGTATTCCGTTATCTATATTGATCAGATCAAACAACGAAAATAAGATATACCACGGAGGTATATTTGATTTGAATCTGTTGTGACAATCATTTATCAAACAACTAAGGCATGCGATTTTATTCCCTACCATAGACCAGTAAAACTGTTTAGGTTTAATTAATTTTAAATACCTAATCAACTCTGATATTCGCTCAAAAGTGCTTATTTTAAGCAATTATCCTTTTAGCGTTATTGCATTCTCCTACGTAAAATACTCTATTTACCTACTTATCTACGTAAGAGTCTCTTTTGTTGCGTAGAACACACTTTTCTGGACGAAATGGTATATTTGCATGCATTAAACACATTTTCGGAAGTCTAAATATTAAGCCGTTCTGATAAAGTCTCATTACGCGCTTCTTCTGTCGCAGGAAACCCCGATGGGACGATTCTCGAGACTTGTGGGCCCAAATCGATCATGAAAGCCCATTATCAAAGCTTAACAAGCCCACATGCTACGACTAGAAGATATGGGCCAAATATGGGCTGAATAAGAGGACCAAAAAGCCGGCCCAAAGAACGAAGAGAGTAGGAGAGCCAATGACCAAGAGACGGACCAAAGCGTTTAAAGTCACATGAGTCAGCAAAGAATGATGGTCGACTCTACTGGAGAAGCGTGAGGATGGTCACAGTGAAGACCAGGGTTCCAGACCCTCCGCCAGTGCTTTTCTCTCTATTTTCTGATACTTTCTCTCTCATATCTCCTTATTCTCTCTCTCTCTCTTCATCTCTCGGTCCTCGAATCTACTGACCTAACCCCAGAACTCCTGCCCATCAGCTCTATCTCATCTCCCTTAGCTTTCTGACCGTTGGATCTTCCATCGGACCGTTGGATCTTCAATCGGACCGTTAGATCTCTCTAGATCCGTCGATCCACCAATCTGAGTCCCAATCAAGTCACCATCCATCCGATCGCCATCAGACCATCTGTCACATCATCTTGTGAGAAGATGGACATCATCAATCCATGTGGGCCAATAGCCGGGCCCATCTTCATCGACCCGCTGTCCGACCAGTTAGTGGACCCCGCGAATTTCAAAATAATTTTAATTAAATGGGGGGTCCACTAATTGGGGAGATTCCCCATAGAAAAGTAGGTTTTTACTTAAAATATATATATATATATATATATATATATATATATATATATATATATATTTTTTTTTTCTTATTTTTTTATTTTCAAAAATCCCCTATTTCCATTAAAGGAAATAGGGAAGCTTTAAAAGGAGAAGGATAGGGGTTCGTTCGAACCCTAATCCCTCTCCCATCTTCACCTCTCCTTTCCCGAAAACTCCCCCCACGATTTCTTCTTCTTTGGCTCATTTTCTTCTTCTTTTCTCCACCTTCTTCTTCATCTTCCTCTCTTATTTCTCGCCGGAGTTGCAGAACTCCGGCCATCTGAAACTCTTTTAACCTCCCCACATGTCTCATTCACTTATCCTCTCTCCTTGCTTGCTGTCGTAGTCGCCTGCAACATCAGCCGGTTTTTAGCAACCTTCACCGCCTGCAACCCTCCCCTTTTGGGATCTTCACCACGTCATTGCCGGAGTTGCAGCCTGTAACTCCGGCCGGCAGCGCCCCCCCCAACCAGTCCAGTACGCCTCTCTCTCCTGCCGCCGTCTTCATCCTCTCTAAAGCAAGAAAGAAAACAAAAAAAAAGGGAGGAGATAAGAAGGGGGGAAGAAGAAGGAGAGTCTCCTTCTTGATTACCGCCTGCAGGTGCACCGCCCCACGTCCTCCGTCCAGCAACCACGCCTCCTCTTCTTCTCCGCCTGAACTCCACACCGGAGTTGCAAACCTGCAACTCCGGTCAACCTCCATTACCGAATGCTTGCATCCATTGGACGTGATAAGCAGCATCGTCCTCATCTTCATCAACGGCGTGGACTTCCGCCCTCTTGCTCACCATATCAGAGATCTCCTCCATCTGCAACTCCATCACCGGAGGAGTTGCAGACCCCCTCATCTTGCTGCCTTCCGTTCACTTCCAGAAATACCACCAGCAGCAAGTGTTTGAGCCGGTGCTGCACCCAGCAACACCGAATCTGCACCCCAAGGCCATTAACGTCATCCCTTGCTGGTTCGACCAGCAAGGGTGCATGCGCTGCCATCGGTCTCTCCTCCATCACCATTGGATTCGCCCCTCTTCAAGATCTGTTCCATCTCACGACTCTACCAGCCTGAAAGCTTCCCTTATCCAACAACCACACCAGTGTGCACTTATTCTCATTGGATATCGTCCTTACAGGTCTTCTTCTCCACCACGCACGGGCATGTTCTTCTCCTTTTCGTGGGAGACCACGGTCGATCCACCTTGCACAAACCTTCATTGCCAATCCATTTCAATGGTAAGACTTAGGAAAATTTCTTTTCCTCTCTATTATTTCTTCCTCTCTCTAAAAAATTCCCTCTAATAAGTGTATCTCTCTACAATCTTTCTCTCTATCTCTAGATCTATTTAGTCATTTTCTCTCTCTACTTTCTCTCTCTAGGTCTCCATCTTTATTTTCTTTATGCTTTATAGAATTGTCATTTTATTATCTTTTTATTAGAAGTTTGTATCTCAATATTTGATTCGAATGAAATTTAGTTTGATTTTGCAATATTGTGTTCAATTCTTGTTCTTAGTTTACTTTTGTGTTTTTGGTTGGTTTTGGCAATTTCTCTCTCTAAAAATCACTAAGTATGTTTTAAATCGCTTCACCATTCTCACCCCACCACAATTTCTGAGATAAATCCGTCATTTCATGTTCATGAATTGCGCGACTTAACCCCCGAGTGCGGATCGACATCCGACACGAATCCCTATACAAAAGTTTATATTTTGCAGGATTAAAATGCGGATCAAATTACAAATGTGTTGATTCTAGGGTTTTCGTAACCAACGACGCGGAAAAATCCTAGTTTCAAACTCCCCCTTGTAGGTATTTCTGATTAAAGAGAACGGACCAGTTGTTATTTTCAATAGGTATCAAAGCGGATTATTCTATAAAATGTTTAATCACCTGAATTTAGATTCCTACAAAATTAGTTTATTTTTTACTTTTATAAAGATGTCAAAAGAAGGGTTCATTGTGAATAGTCATAGTGACTCAGATAGTGAAGATCAATGTGATCTTTATACTGCTTATCAAGAGCTATATAAAGAAAGCCTTAGACTGACCAAAGCAAATAAGAAAGTGACTAATAGAGTTGAATTTCTTGACTCTAAAAATACTGCTTGTAAACTAGACAATAATGAATTATCTGTGTTAGTTGGTCAGCTTAGGGAAGAGAAGAAATCTATTCAAAAGAGAAACAAGTTATTGAAATGTGAGTTCCAAACTTGTATGGATGCTAAAATATCTTTTGAAAGTGAGCATGAAAAATATGAAGCTATATTTAGACAGCTTGAAGAAGAGAAAGCTAGCCTCTAAGATAAAGTTAAATCTCTTGAATTTGATTATCAAGAATGTCTGAAGAAGAGGAAGTCACTTGAACTTGATCTAGTTCAATTGAAAAAGGACTTGTCGTATATTTCTCAAAGCACTGAGAAATTAAATGAGATTCTAAGTGTGGGACAAAGATATAGAGACAAACTGGAAATTAGATATGTTGATAATGTTAATACCTCATCATCTTTAGGAACTAAATTTGTAAAAGCCAAAGTTCCTTCCACACAACAGGTTGATCAACATAGACCCAAATCAGTTATACATGTGCTTGTTTATAATTACTGTAGAGGTAAAAGGCACCTGAGTAAAAATTGCTTCTAAAAGAGGAGAGATACCATGGTTCATCTCAAGAGAAAATCATATGGGAACCAATGAGATCTACTCTATAAAATGACAGCATTACATCAAAAGTCAGATGCCATGAGTAGAGAGATTGCAAACTTTATGAAACTCAAGGGCACCTAGACTCAAAGGGCTTAAAATTAAATGACAAATAAGAAAAGAAATGTCGATCCTCCTTCACCGCCTAAATAAATGGCGAAGAAAAAGAACCCACTTACAATGTATAAGATAATATGGGTGAGAAATGATGGACTGATAAATCTAGATTCTATTTGAATGAATTCCTTATGAAGTCTAGTGGCACTTGTCCCATTGATTGAATAAATGTGGTTCTTTACGCTCTTCTCTATTTTATGATTGTATATCTTTTGTGAGTTGGGTGTATAGTTTTGTTTTAGGATTTTATTTTCTTTAGTTTTCTATTTGTTTTAGACCTTTTCTTATTTGTATTGTTTTGAGTTCATCTATTCAAAAACAAAAATAAAAAATTTAAAAATCAAATTTTTTTTGTGTCTTATTAAGATTTTGTTTTAGAGTTGTGCATTGCATAATTGTATTTTATATGATGGGCATTGACTCTAGAAAATTCTAGAACCAGGATTTGGCACAAGGTAAATTGAGACTAGATTATTGTAGAAAACTCTAGAATATTTAGAAGATTAGTCTATTTTATTAATTATCAGTTAGTGGATGTTCATAAGTTTTAACTTGTTATTCACATGCACACTGACTGACACTAGTTAGGAGTGGATTTAATTGAGGTAATAAATCTAGTATTCTATGGGAATCGAGAATAAATTTTTACTTTTCATGACTTCAAATTAGTTGTGTTCCTACCCTCAGTTGATTTTGAAACTATAAAATAATCGACTGTTGGCCTCCCTGTGTGATAGTTTTCAATGGAAAGAGTCACCTCAAGTGGATGTGGTAAAATATGTATATATATATATAAATCTGATTACATAATGCTGTAGAGGATACCATACGGATCGAGTGTGAAAGCTACTATACCAACCAAGTGTCAAAGATGCGAACTTGAAAAAAAAATTCTGATAAAACAAGTGAGTAAAAAATAGCCATGTTTGCTACAAAAGTAATATGAAATCATATTATTAAATACATTTATAAATAGAGAGTTAGTGAGAACCTATTAACTCTAATGAGGATTTCATGATTGGATATAGGATATCTACAGATTCTGAGTAAGTATTTAGATTTTTACTAATATCTGTCTTGTACCCCAGGATGTGATAAATGAATTAGATTGACTGCATTTGAATGGTTTAAGATTAAACTGAGTAGTTAAGTCTAAAATCCTAGGTTTTATATTTATTAGAGTCAATCACATTGAAACTCATTATGCATTACATTTAACTTGACTTTTCATGAATTTTAACATACTTTAGATTTGACATTTTTATTCGAATTAATCTGGATTGATCTGATTTGAGTTCTGTGAGTTGTAAACCTTTTCAAAGATAATTTAAAATTCATTTGAAAAAGATTTATGATTGGTTAGATGGTTTCACCAAAATTTAAACCATAGATGTATTTAGACTATGCGTTATGTTTATCTTTTAGTCTTTATACTTGTTATCATATTGCACTGATGCACTTGCGATTCATGATAATATATTATGCATGTTTATTATCTGCTTATATTTATGTACCTTTGTCATTCTGTGACAAAAAGGGAGAGAGAAAATCATAAAGGTAAAAACAAATAGAGCCATGAGATAAGGGGAGAGAAATTAATGACGAAAAAAATTATTTATATTATTTTTTCAATTTCTTTGCATGTGATGTGCATAATTAACTCATTGCATTTTATTATTGGTTTATTAATTATTTTTGCCGATAATATTACATGATATGTGTTGTTGGCAGAATGTGCAGGGAACAGATCAAAAGCTACTATTCTATTATCTGTTTGATTATCTCCGAGAGATTGTGAGATAGTGAGTGAATCATGTAAGAGGGTGGGATTATAATTATTTTGTGTTTACCTTCTATATGATTAAATATTTTTTATCACGGAATTGCCAAAGGGGAAGATTGTAAGAAATATTTTCATATTCTAGTTTGGCAAAGATTTCGTATGACATAAAAACATTCATATAACCATTCCTACGAGCACTAGTGTAGTGTGAAGATGTCGTAGTACGCATACTTCGTCGACTACGTGAAGACTAGAAGATAGAGACAGCAAGGATCAGACGGTTAACGACATGAGTCATTTGAGTAACTGCCCATTTGTTGGTTATAGATCGTGTACGCTTGCTTAGGAAGGTAAGTGACTTAGTAGTCATAGGAATAGGTTTAAATGAATAAAATATATTGGTCAAACCTAGTCATTGGATAGAACTGAGTCTAAGTCAATGTTATTGACTTTTGGATAAGTACAATTGATTGGACTATTTGGTTAAATCAATTGGATAAAGCCCAATCGATTGGAGACCTTTGTTAAATTGATTGGATTCTACGAGACAGAACTTGATCAAAGCCCAATCGATTGGAGACCTCTGTTAAATTTATTGGAGTCTATGAGACAGAACTTGATCAAAGCCCAATCGATTGGAGACCTTTGTTAAATCGATTGGAGCTTATGGGACATAAACTTATTTAAGTCCGATCGATTGGACTATGAATAATAGATTGGATTTACGAAGGAAAAACCCATCCGTACAAGGCCAATTGATTGAACCCAAAACCCAATCGATTGGACCCAGAGTACAATCGATTGATCTTCACATGGATTGAGTCTTTCTCAGATCTGAAATTCTAGTTTCCACTCTCCCAAGTTCTAAAGGGCTTAAGGTTATGAATTCTATAAATATAACACTTCGATGCCCTCTCTAAACACACTTCTATACACATTGAATAGAGTTATTAGAGTGTCCATTTAATGAGCAAGAAGCCTTTTAGTTCTTATAAATATTTTATGAGCTTTTTCCTCTTCTAGATCAAAGCCAAGAGCTTGATCGATTACTCAACTTAGGTCTTTAATATAGATATTTGACCTAGTAGCCTGAGCGTACTAGTGTGACTCAACACCTATTGAGTAACCTAGGGTTCAGGGTGTACTGAATTCTTCACCTTCGGCAAAGGCTGGAGTGTTGAGAATTAAGATCGGAGTGGCTGATCGACGGTAGGTTTAGGGTGTACCAAATTGAACAAGCGGACAAGGCTTCTTGGCTGGGAGGGCTTGCGTGGACTCGTAGCGTTGATTTAGAGGACATGGATGCATCGACATTAGGCCTTGGCTAAGGTTAAAAGCTGTATTTGCAATGGTGCTACGTAGGTAATCTTTGTTTCGTTTAACTTTTCAAACTTTTTCATCTGGACGTGGTCCCGTGGTTTTCTTAGTTAAGGTTTCCACTTAAAAAATCTCTTGTCTTGTATGATTGTTTATTTATATTTTGTTATCTATATTGATTAGATCAAATGACGAAAAGAAGATATACCACGAATGTATATTTGATTTGAATTGGTTCTGATAATCGTTTATCAAACAACTAAGAAATGCGATTTTATTCCCTACCATAGACCAGTAAAACTGTTTAGGTTTAATTAATTTTAAATACCTAATCAACCCCCCTTCTAGGTATTTCTGATTAAAGAGAATGGACCGATTGTTATTTTTAAATTAAACTAATCAAACCAAGCTCAATGTGACTGCTTCAAACCATAAATAACTTTCCATAGGTGACAAACCAACTGAGTCTAACTAGAAGGAGCATAGCCAGGCAGTTGCTCCAAATAAACCTCTTCTTTGCAAGTCCCCATGTAAGAAGGCATTCTTTATATCCAACTAATATAAAGGCCAATCACAATATATCATCCAAGCCGCCGAGGAGAAAGTCTTAAAATAATCCACACCAAACTTTTGAGTAAACCCTTTTGTGATTAAGCACACCTTTAAGCCCTCAACAAATCTATCGAAAAAATACTTGATGTTGTACACCCATCGACATTTAACAGTCTGCTTTCCTGAAAGAAGTGGAATATGATACCAAGTACAATTATGATGAAGAGTAGCCATCTCCTCATCTATAGCCAATTTCCAACCAAGAGAAGACTAGGCATGCATAAAAAAAATAAGAACAGAAACAGTCGACAAGAAAAGAGTAAAACTCTTGAAAAATAGAGACACGATGAAGTGAAACAAAGTCATCAATGGGATGTTTAAGGCACGTGCGAGTACCTTTCCTTAAGGTGATCGGTAAGTCAATGGTGGAAATCGGAGATAGAGTAGAAGTAGAAACCTTAATTGAAGACGATGATGGATCAAGGGCTTGAGTAGCAGGAGGTAGGCCATGTCCATAAGGCACAACTGCATGCGATTTGGTACGCTCATAAACATTGATTGTGTAATACCCTGAACTTTCATTCTAGGGTATTATGGTAAATTCACCTAATAATGAAAACCTGAACCTTTTTCAGACTTCGATTATTATTTTTATGGTTAAATTTCATGCTTGAGTATGTATATTTAATTTGGTTTCATTCTGACAACTTTGAAAAACCTATTATTTTTGAAACTCGCTCTTTAGGGCTAAATTCCTATTAAGAATAATGAATTATAACTTGTAGCGGATTTTTTATTGCCGCAACTAACATTCCAGAACTTTTATAAAAAAATTATTTTATGAGCCCGAGACACTAAAAATATTCCTATTTTATCCTTAGCAACTTATCTGTCAAATTTGGAACTTTTCCCGAGACATGAAAACCCTAGCGGGAGATTCGGCAAAAATAGTATTTTCATAATTTTTGAACTTTTCTACAATTCTTATATTTTCAAAAATAATATTTAATTATATTTTATTTATTTAATATGCGTGTAGGACCCGCAAATCACTTTCGGGTCATTCCGATGTCATTTAACACTTTTCAAGGGTTTTGAACATTTTTATGATTTATGTGCGTTACATGTGTCAATACCTTATTGTATGGACTTTTAAATTATATAATATAATTTAATTAAATTCATGTATAATTATTTGTGTTATGATTGTTGAGTGGAACTGTATGACCAATCTAGAGGTCTTTTGGGCTTAATAATATTCTTAAATAAAGCCTATTGATATATATATATATATATAAGCCTTGAGCCCATTTCTAACCCATTAGTAATGTAAAATATAAGTTTTTGAGGGTTGAAAAAGTCATCTTTTTGATAGTTACGAATTCCACAAAAATAGAAACTCTAATCATTCCCTAAACCTATTATAAAAACCCTAAAGCTTTAGAAGCTTTCACAAATCCAACTCCATTAAAGAATAGAGAAAACTCTATTAAACCTTCATCCGGGCACCGATTGTACTCGAGCAAGAAAGGAGAATTGATGGGGACTTCGATTAGAAGAACATACTCCGAGGAAATGACGATCCGACGACTTTCAAATTTGAAGAAATTTTCAATTTCCATTAAAGTTCAAAAAACCTTGAGGTAAGTGTGTTTGATCCATCCTATACTTGTTTTTCTTTAAGATTTTATTTTATTTTTATTAGGTAATGGTTTATACTCATTATAAATTAATTTCGACAGTATTTACTTTATTCTTATTGGGTTGATCTTTATTTTGGGCCACCATGATGAGTTTGGTCATGGTCTATTTTGTACCTATAACAAATGACTATGTTCTTTATCATTTTGTATTTTTATGATTTAAATATTTTTATAATTATTTTTTTTAAATACCTCTATGAATCTATTTTTAGAACCTTTGAGTTTGTATTTTTCTGATTTGTATTGATTAAGTTATAATTTTTCTAAGTTGTTGGATTTTACAAAATAACCTAGAATTCTAGATTTTACATGATCTATTTTACTTGAGATTTCGATTTATATTTTTAATCTAAATATTTTTCTAATTATTTTTTATAAATACTTATATTAATTTAGTTTCTAAAACCTTTGAGTTTGTATTTTTCTGATTTGGATTTATTAAGTTATAATTTTTCAAATGTGTTGGTCTTTTCTGTAAAGCCTAGAATTTTAGATTTTACATAGTTCACTTCACTTGTGATTTCGATCTATATTTTTAACTTAAATATTTTTCTAATTATTTTTTATCGATACATCTATCAATATAGTTTCTAGAACCTTTGAGTTTGTAATTTTCTGATTTGTATTGATTAAGTTATGATTTTTCAAATGTGCTAGACTTTTCTGTAAAATCTAAAATTTTGGATTTTACATGGTCCACTTCACTTGAGATTTTGATCTATATTTTTAACCTAAATATTTTTCTAATTATTTTTGATAGAAACTTCTATCAATATAGTTTCTAGAACCTTTGAGTTTGTATTTTTTGGATTTGTATTGATTAAGTTATGATTTTTCAAATGTGCTTGACTTTTTTGTAAAACTCAGAATTTTAGATTCTGTCCGGCCCACTTCATTAAGGGTTTTGACCCATATTTTACATCTGAATATTTTTTTATTTATTTTTTATGAATACCTTTTAAATCTAGTTTCTATAACATTTGAGTTTATATTTTTTTTTATTTTTATTGATTAAGTTATGATTTTTCAAATGTGCGGGACTTTTCTGTAAAACCCAAAATTTCAGATTCTGTCTGATTTATTTAATTAAGGGTTTCGACCTATATTTTGAAACTGAATATTTTCTATTTATTTTTCCTAAAAACCTCTATGAATATAGTTTTTAAATCCATTGAGTTTATATTTTTTTAATTTATATTTATTTAGTTATAATTTTTACAAGTAAACATGTTTTCTGTGAACTACCTATTTCTTGGATTTTTGACGATTAATTGGCCTTGTGAACCCTTAGTGGTTCGGTCATGACTTATTAACTAATAAGGGGTTTAGCCCTTGTTGTTTGATTAAACATTAGATGGTTTGACCTATACTTGTATATATGGGGATCCCACCCATGTGTCTTGGATCTCTCATAGGGTTCGGCCAAGTGTCTTGGATCCTTCTTTAGGGTTCGACCTTGTGTTATGGATCCCTCATAGGGTTCGGCCATGGAGTGTTGGATTCTTTTGCGATTTTCACTTATATTATTCATCGATGTTGATCGTGATCTTTGGTAATCGTTTATATGTTATTCATGTATTTTAACCCTAGTTCATTCCCATTTTATTACTCTCAATGATCATGTGTTTATTTTATTATTTTATATTCTTATTTAAATGTTAAATCTATGTTTGCTTATGCCATGTAACCCTAGTACCATCTTGTTATCATACCATGATCATCACGTCATTTCATATAAGGGGTGCATAAGGGAACGGGGTTGAAGTATATTATATACGTTTATATTAATTTTATCAATTAATCAGGGTTTAGTACCCTAAGGTGAAAGGCCCCAGACGTTATTATATCTTGTAGATGGGTCGATAAGACCGCTCCCAGTGCGGGAAGGAGATGGATACCCTATCTGGTTATAGGTACCATTTGCATTTGCATCCCGTACTCACTTGCATTCACCCTCATATTCATGTAATCCTTATTATACGATTGAGATGCATACCTTGATTAAAAAACTTGTATAGTATGATATCATATCATGCACACTATTATATTACTGGGCCTCGGCTCACGGTGCTACACCGATATCATGTTTAGATTTTGAGGAGCCGGGTATGTGAGATGATTTTAAGGCGAAAGACTCCGGTGCATTCGAGGAGATCGGCAAGGATTTGGGAGTCGATCCCACACTTTAGAAGACTTTATTTCGATTGTTTTAAAACATTACTTATTTATTTTTACGGGCCTGTAGTCCTTTGATTGAGAGCATGTTCTCATCTTCTTCTGTCCACATTTAGTTGATTGATTGAATTATTTATTTTCTACATCTAGAATTCTTTTTTTTTACTTAGTAGGTTTTCGAATGAATCTTAGTAGCCTAATTGACCTAATTGGACCACTAGGGGACATTAATGGATCACCTCTAGTTTGGGTACGGGTCGATCCATAGATTTTTGGGTCGTATCTGGATATCTGGATTCGGGGCGTGACAGATTGGAGCATTTGTGGTAGTATCTTGATATAATGAATATTTTCATATTCAAATTGGCAAAGATTCCGTTTGACATAAAAATATTCTTGTAACCGTTCCTACGAGCACTAGTGTAGTGTGAAGATGTCGTGGTACGCATACTTCGCCAACTATGTGAAGACTAAAAGACAAAGACAGCAAGAATCAGACGGTTGACGACAGGAGTCATCTGAGTAACTGTCGACTTGTCGGTTAAAGATCGTGTATACTCAATTAGGAAGGTAAGTGACTTAGTGGTCATAGGAGTTGATTAAAATGAACAAAATATAATGGTCAAACTTAGTCATTGGACAGACCGGAGTCTAAGTCAATTATATTGACTAATGGGACAGTCCAATCGATTGGAGACACTGTGTAATCGATTGGAGACTACAAGGCAGAAACTTATTTGAGCACAATCGATTCGAGACTCTGTGAAATCGATTGGAGCCTCGGGACAGAAATCTATCTGAGTACAATTGATTGGAGACTCCATGAAATCGATTGGAGTCTTCGGGATAGAAAGTTATATGAGTCAAATTGATTGGAGAACCTGTGCAATCGATCAGTGCCTTCAGAACAGAAATCCTATTGAGTCCAATCGATTGGACACTTATCCCCAATCGATTGGACATGGCCCAATCGATTCGACCTTGAACAGAATTGGTCTTTCTCAGATTCGAAATTCTTGGTTCCATCATCCCACGTTCCACACGACTTAGGATCTTGGAATTCTATAAATAGAACCATTCTATGCCTTCTCTAAATACACACAGAGACAGAGTGACTCAATCTTTAAGAAAGAGAAGTTAAGATTATATTTATTAGAGTGTCCATTCGAAGAGCAAGAAGCTTATTTTTCATTCACATCTTGTGAGCTTGTTCTCTTCTTGATCAAAGCGAAGAGCTTGATCCTTTCCTCAACATAGGTTTTCTACTTCTATATTCAACCTAGTAAGCCTGAGTGTACTAGTGTGACTCAACACCATTTGAGCAAATTATAGTTCAAGGTGTACTGAATCTTTCACATTCTGCAAAGGCGGGGGTGTTGAGAATTAAGATCGGAGGAACCGATCGACGGTAGGTTTGGGGTGTACCAAACTAAACAAGCGAATAAGGCTTTTTGGCTAGAAGGGCGCATGTGGATTCGTAGCGTTGATTCAGAGGACGTTGACGCATCGGCAGTAGGCGTTGGCTAAGGTTGGAAGCTGTATTTGCAACGGTGCCGCATATGTAACCTTTGTTTCGTTTAACTTTTCAGTTAGTGATACTTTCGGTCTGGACGTGGTCCCGTGGTTTTTCCTTGGCTAAGGTTTCCACGTAAAAATCTCTTGTCTTGTGTGATTGTTTGTTTGTATTCCGCAATCTATCTTGATTAGATCAAACGACAAAAAGATAATATGCCACGGAGGTATATTTGATTTGAGTCGGTTGTGATAATCTTTTATCAAACAACTAAGGCATGCGATTTTATTCCCTTACCATCGTCTAGTAAAACTGTGTAGGTATAATTAATTTTAAATACCTAATCAACCCCCCCTTCTAGATATATTGAGTTAAAGAGAACAGACCGGTGAAATTTCAATTGGTATCAGAGCAGGGTATTTCTATTTAAGGTTTAATCACCTAAATTTAGATTCCTGTAAAACTAGTTCATTCTTTTATTTATAAAAATGCCTAAAGAAGGGTTCACTGTCAATAGCCATAGTGACTCAGACAGTGAAGATCAATGCGATCTTTATACTGCTTATCAAGAGCTATATAAAGAAAGCTTTAGATTGACCAAAGCTAATAAGAAATTGACTAATAGAGTTAAATTTCTTGACTCTGAAAATTCTGCTTGTAAATTAGACAATAACGAATTATCTGTGCTAGTTGGTCAACTTAAGGAAGAGAAGAAATCTCTTCAAGAAAGAAACAAGTTATTGGAATGTGAGTTCTAAACTTGTATGGATGCTAAAATGTCTTTTGAAAGTGAGCATGAAAAATATGAAACTATTTTTAGACAGAATGAAGAAGAGAAAGCTAGCCTCGAAAATAAATTTAAATTTCTTGAAACTGAGTATCTAGAATGTCTGGAGAAGAGGAAGTCACTCGAACTTGATCTAGTTCAACTGAAAAAGGACTTGCCTTATACTTCTCAAAGCACCGAGAAATTAAATGAGATTCTAAGTGTGGGACAAAGATGTGGAGACAAGCAGGGACTTGGATATGTTGATAATGCTAATACCCCATCGTCTTCAGGAACTAAATTTGTAAAAGCCAAAGTTCATTCCACACCACAGGTTGATCAACCTAGACCCAAATCAGTTATACATGTGCATGTTTGTAAATACTATTGGGGTAAAGGTCACCTGAGCAAGAATTACTTTCAAAAGAAGAGAGATACCATGGTTCCTCCCAAGAGAAAATCATATAGGAACCAAGGAGATCTACTCCATAAAATGACAGTCTTGTATCAAAAGTCGGATGCCTTGAGTAGAGAGATTGCTAACCTTATGAAACTCAAGAGCACCCAGACTCAAAGGGCTCAGAATAAGAGGACAAATAAAAAGAAAAATATCGATCCTCCTTTATCGCCTAAACAAATGGCAAAGAAAAAGACCCACCTACAAGGTATAAGACCATATGGGTGAGAAAGGAATGACCGATAAGTCTAGATTAAATTTGGAGTAAATTCCTTATGAAGTCTAGTGGCACTTGTCCCATTGATTGAATAAATGTGGTTCTTTACACTCTTCTCTATTTTATAATTGTATATCTTTTATGAGTTGAGTGTGTAGTTTTGTTTTAGGATTTTGTTTTCTTTATAGTTTTCTATTTGTTTTAGATCTTTGCTTATTCGCATTGTTTTGAGTTCATCTATTCAAAAACAAAAATCAAAAATTTGAAAATCAAAAATTGTTTTGTGTCAAGTTTAGGATTTTGTTTTAGAATTGTGCATTGCATAAGTGTTTTTAATATGATGGGCATTAACTCTAGAAAATTCTAGAACAATACTTGAAAAGGTAAATTGAGACTAGATCATTGCAGAAAATTCTAAAAAATTTAGAAGATTAATCTATTTTACTAATTCTCGGTTAGTGGATGTTCATAAGTTTTAACTTGTTATTCACATGCAGACTGATTGACACTAGTTGGGACTGGATTTGATTGAGGTAATAAACCTAGTACTCTATAGGAATCAGGAATAAACTTCTACTTTTCATGACTTCAAATTAGCTGTGTTCCAGCTTTCAGTTGATTTTGAAATTGCAATATAATCGACTATTGGCCTCCCTGTGTGATAGTTCTCCATGGAAAGAGCTACCTCAAGTGGATGTGGTAAAATTTGTAAGGCCCCTATCTAAATAAAAATCTAAGCACTTAAATATTACAGAGGATACCATACAGACCGAGTGTGAAAGCTACCAAATCGACCAAGTATCAAAAGATGAGAACTTGAAAAATAAAATTCTGGTAAAACAAGTGAGTAAGAAATAACCATGTTTGCTACAAAAGTAATGTGAAATCACATTAGCAAATACACTTGAAAATAGAGAGTTTGTGAGAACCTATAAGCTCTAAGGAGGATTTCATGATTGGATACAAGATACCTCCAGATTTTGAGTAAAGTATTTAGATTTTTACTAACATCTGTCTTATATCCTAAGAAGTGGAAAGTCAGAGCATAGTACACCCAAGTGAAAGAAATTAAAAATTCAACTAAAGTGTACTAGTTTGACTGACTGGCTCTGATAAATGGCATAGATTGACTGCATTTGAACTATTTAAGATTAAACTGAGTAGTTAAGTCCAAAATCCTAGGTTTGATATTTGTTAGTGCCAATCACATTGAAACTCATTATGCATTGCATTTAACTTGACTTTTCATGAATTTTAGCATACTTCAGATTTGAATTTTTCAAGATTGATCTGATTTGAGTTTTGTGAGTTGTAAATCTTTTCAGAGATGATTTAAAAATTTAAAATTCATTTGAAAAAGATTTATGATTGGTTAAATGGTTTCACCGAAACTTAAACCATTGATGTATTTAGACTATGCATCATGTCTATCTTTTAGTCTTTATACTTGATATCATGTTGCACTGATGCACTTGTTTCTTATGATAATATTCATTGCATACTTGTTATTTGCTTATTTTTATACTTTTGTCAATCTGTGATAAAAAGGGGGAGAGAAAATCATAGCGGTAAAAATAAGTTGATGCATGAGATAGGGGAGAAAAATTTTCTACTATTTTTTCAATTTCTCTACTTGTTACGTGCAAAATTAACTCACTGCATTTTAATGATTTATTGATTGCCGATGATATTACATGGTATGTATTGTTGGTAGAATGTGCGGGGAAAGATCAAAAGCCATTACACTATATCTGTTCGATTATCTCCAAGAGAGTGTGAGATAGTGAGTGAATCATGTAAGAGGGTGGGATTGTATTTTCTATTTTTTACCTTCTTTATGATAAAATATTTTTTGTCGCGGAATTGCCGAAGGGGGAGATTGTAAGGAATATTTTTATATTCAATTTGGCAAAGATTCCGTTTGACATAAAAATATTCTTGTAACCGTTCCTATGAGCACTAGTGTAGTGTGAAGATGTCGTGGTACGCATACTTCGCCAACTACGTGAAGACTAAAAGGCAGAGACAACAAGAATCATACGGTTGACGACAGGAGTCATCTGAGTAACTGCCGACTTGTCAGTTAAAGATCGTGTACGCTCGATTAGGAAGGTAAGTGACTTAGTGGCTATAGGAGTTGATTAAAATGAATAAAATATAATAGTCAAACTTAGTCATTGGATAGATCGGAGTCTAAGTTAATTATATTGACTAATGGGATAGTCCAATCGATTGGAGACTATGAGGCATAAACCTATTTGAGTACAATCGATTGGAGACTCTGTGAAATCGATTGGAGTCTTCGGGACAGAAAGTTATATGAGTCAAATCGATTGGAGAACCCTGTGCAATCGATTGGTGCCTTCGGAACAGAAATCCTATTGAGTCCAATTGATTGGACACTTATCCCCAATCGATTGGACATGGCCCAATCGATTGGACCAAGTGTACAATCGATTGGACCTTGAACAGAATTGGTCTTTCTCAGATCCGAAATTCTAGGTTCCATCATCCCAGGTTCCACACGACTCAGGGTCTTGGAATTCTATAAATAGAATCCTTCTATGTCTTCTCTAAACACTCACAAAGACACAGAGTGACTCAATCTTCACGAGAGAGAAGTAAATGTTATATTTATTAGAGTGTCCATTCAAAAAGTAAGAAGCTTATTTTCCATTCACATCTTGTGAGCTTGTTCTCTTCTTCATCAAAGCCAAGAGCTTGATCCTTTCCTCAGCTTAGGTTTTCCACTTCTATATTCAACTTAGTAGCCTGAGTGTATCGGTGTGACTCAACACCATTTGAGCAACTTAGGGTTCAGGGTGTACTGAATCCTTCACCTTCTACAAAAGCAGGAGGGTTGAGAATTAAGATCGGAGGAGCCGATTAACGGTAGGTTTGGGGTGTACCAAACTGAACAAGCGGATAAGGCTTCTTGGCTGAAAGGGTGCGCGTGGATTCGTAGCGTTGATTCAGAGGACGTGGACGCATCGGCAGTAGGCCTTGGCTAAGGTTGAAAGCTGTATTTGCAACGGTGCTGCATAGGTAACCTTTGTTTCGTTTAACTTTTCAGTTAGTGATACTTTCGATCTGGACGTGGTCTTGTGGTTTTTCTTTGGCTAAGGTTTCCACGTAAAAATCTCTTGTCTTGTGTGATTGTTTGTTTGTATTCCGCAATCTATCTTGATTAGATCAAACGACAAAAAGACAATATGCCACAGAGGTATATTTGATTTGCGTCGGTTGTGATAATCTTTTATCAAACAACCAAGACATGCGATTTTATTCCCTTACCATTGTCTAGTAAAACTGTGTAGGTATAATTAATTTTAAATACCTAATCAACCCCCCCTTCTAGGTATATTGAGTTAAAGAGAACGGACCGGTGAAATTTTACTTAAAAAATTATTGGTATAACAGAAGTAGGGAACGCAATAGGTAATGAACTAGTAAACTCCCCCTGATGAAGGGACACAAGATCCAAATCATAGGACTCCCCAAGAGACTACAAAAAGGAGTAGACTCAAAAAAGGTGACATCAGCACTGACATAATAATGGTGAGACGTAGGATAATAGCAACAATACCATTTTGGAGTACCAGAGTAGCCCAAAAAGATACTTAACAGAGCGATGAGAAAATCTATTATGACTAGGACCAAGCACGTAAACAAAGGACACATAACCAAATACACGAGGAGGTACATTAAACAGATTGACATTAGGGTATAACAAGGAGAAAGGGGAACGGCCATCTAGAATTGACGACGACATACGGTTAATAAGGTAGCAAACAATGATGACAACATTACCCGAGTAAGGATTTGGGACATGCATATGAAATATAAGGGTATGGGCAACATCCAACAGATGACGGTGCTTACGTTCCACAACACCATTTTTATTGGGATGTATGAGCACAAGAAGTCTAATGGATCATGCCTCGATCATAACAAAATGCATGGATAGAGGCTTGCATGTATTCAAGACCATTCAAAATGAAATATTTTAATAGGCTTGTCAAACTGGACATATATCTCATTATAAAATGTAGTAAAAACACGGGGTAATTCAGCACGATCTTTTAACAAAAATAGTCATGTCATTCTAGAATAATCATCCACAAACACAACAAAATAATGAAAACGAGATAAACTTTTTATTCTTGAAGGACCCCAAATATCTATGTGGATTACATCAAAAGAACTAGACTTACGACTCTCAATATGATGCGAAAAAGAATTATGGTGATGCTTGCCTAACTGATGACTTCACATTCTAAAACAGACACTAGACTCAACTTAGGTATGACACAACGTAAATTAGACAATGACAAATGGTCCAAACAAAAATGTCATTGAAGTAGAGACACAGTTGTACTCATCACAGATGCAGGTGCACCAAGATCTAGGTAATATAAACCATCCTTCTCATGCCTCAAACCAATCACCTTCTTCGTCTTAAGATCTTGAAAAATATAAGTAGGAGATTAATTTACAATGCACTATAAGGATTTAGTGAGTTAACTAACAGATAACAAATTAAATGGAAATTCAGGAAGAAGCAGAGTGGATGAAAAATAAACAAATAGAGTAGGGTGAATTTCACATTTCCCTACAACTTAATGAGTGGACCCATTAGCTAAAAATAAGATAAGATCTAATGGACTAAAAATTAAAAACGACGGAGGTTATACCAGACATATGACCACTCACCCCTGAATTGATGACCCAAGAGAAAGGAGACTTGGCGGCCAAACATGCAAAATTACATGTATTTTCCATAGTGGTTGTACGATGTGAAGAGCTGGCGATCAACAAATTCAATTTCTGAAGGCGATGGTTAAGCTAAGTAGTATACTTAGAAGGAACTACACTCTGCCTTCAAATCTTGAAGAAACACGAAACTCCAAAAAATCTCTCTCCGATGAGTAAAACTTGAAACCTGCACCTTAGGATTTCAAAATCATATACATAAGCTTCGCGACTTTCAGAAACACCAACACCACCAAACAAACCCTAGATACAGATCTAGTTATAAACAAACCTCATAAGTTTTTTTTTGCAAACTTCATAAATTTTTTTGAATAACAATTTTCAAAGTTTTTTTGTACCAAAAACCTTAGAAACTTTATTCCCATTTGAAGAAGATGAAAAAAGAGACGATGGGAAAGAAAGGACTAGGGTTCTTATGATCAAATATGCTCTGATACCGTGTTAGAAATAAAGTCCTAAGTTTTGAGAGAAGAAAGATAAGAGAATAGAAGAGAGAAAGAGAGTCACAAAATTCAATAGTTTGGCCTCCTCATTGTGATACATATACTAGTCACTTAAGTGGTGTGGGCCCACTTACATTAATAGAACACCTGGGCCCAACACTCTATATAAAGCCCAACTATGTAATATAAACATAAAGGAAATAAACTAAGAACTCTAACAGGCTGTAATCATTAAAAGTATTTATAGTTATATTCTTTTTCTTTTGTCAATTCTTGACAAGGGAGAGAATTTGGGTAATGATTGATTGGTTTGGTTGATAATGAATTTTTGAGAATTTGGGCAATGGTGTGAGTAATTGGTTGATATGATTGAAATTGGACATTTGGAAATTCAGAAATTTGGAAGAAAATTTGAAAATTGGTTACTTGGCAGTAAAAATTTTGTGCATAGGGTACTTTTGCCAAAATAACTTTGGTTACTTGGTACTTTGGTCTAAGCTTGGCTGGTCAACTCTTTCAAACTGGACTATTGATTCTTGGATTCCTGTAGCTCTCCTTTGAGACATTAGATACTTTGGATGGTAAAAACTTTCATCTGTCACTTCGATAACTTCTTGTGACTCTTCGATTCTCTTAAAATTTTAACTAAAACTCTTTGACTTGGTTCTTTTAAAACTTATCAACTAAACTAATATTGGATTAAGGCAGAGTATAATCCCTAATTTTTGTTTGGCAACCTAGTCTATGATTTATAGGTTCTAACAAAGTTGTATTGATGCCTCTCGCTCTACTCAAGGATCTGACGCGAAAACAAGGTTAGCTAGGTGGAGCTGGCTAAGCTGAGTAGTATACTTAGAAGGAACAACACTCCATTTAAATCTTGAAGAAACACGAAAACCCAAAAAATCTTTCCCGATGAGCAAAAAATGAAACCTACACCTTAGAATTTCAAAACCATATATGGAAGTTTTGCAACCTTCAGAAATACCAACAACACAAAACAAGCCCTAGATACACATTTTTGTATAACACAAACCTCATAAGTTTTTTTTTGCAAACCTCATAATGTTTTTTTGAAAAACAAGTTCCGAAATTATTTTTGTACCAAAAACCTTAGAAACTTTATTCCGACTTGAAGAAGATGAAGGAAAAAAGAAGAAATGATGGAAAAAAAGGACTAGGGTTCTTAGGATCCAATATGCTCTCATACCATGTTAGAAGTAATATCGTAGGGTTTGAGAGAAGAGAGAAAGAAAGAGTCACAGACTTCGATAGTTTAGCCTCATCTTTGTGATATATATACTAGTCACTTAAGTGGTGTCGACCCACTTACATTAATAGAACATATGGGCCCAACACTCTACATAAAGCCTAATTATGTAATATAAACATAAAAGAAATAAACTAAGAACTCTGACAGGCCGTATTCATTAAAATTGCTTATCGTCATATTCTTTTTCTTTTGTCAATTCATGACAAGAAGGGAGAGAATTTGGGCAATGGTTGATAATGAATTTTTGAGAATTTGGGCAATGGTGTGAGTAGTTGAAATGGTTGAATTTGGACAAATGGAAATTCAGAAAGTTAGAAGGAAATTTAAAATTTGGTTACTTGTAAATTTGTACATAGGGTACTTTTGCCAAAATAACTTTGGATACTTGGCACATTGGGATGAGCTTGGCTTGGTCAGCTCTTTCAGACTGGACTATTGATTCTTAGGTTCCTACAACTCTCCTTTGAAACATTAGATACTTTAGATGGTAAAATTTTTGATATGTCACTTGGATAACTTAGTGTGACTCTTCGATTCTTTAAAAACTTTAACTAAAACTCTTTGACTTGGTTCTTTTAAAATTGTCAACTAAACTAATATTGGACTAAGGGGGTGTATAATCCCTAACTTTTGTTTGGCAAACTTTTCTTGTTGTATAAGTTCTAGCAAAGTTGTATTGATGCCTTTCGCTGTGCTCAAGGCTCTGATTACATCAGTTTGGGGTTGGACTTATTGTTAGGGGGAGAACCATTTCATTTTGTCTTGGAATTGACGATGGAAGAGGTTGATAAAGATATGATCCTTATATTATCAATACCATGAAATCCCTTAGTTTCACTTATGTAACCTTATTTAGGAGAGATCAATTAATTACATCAGACTTGGAGTGATGGACTTGACTTGGTGATCAAACACTCAGCTTGGCATGAAGTTCCCTTGATATTGATACAAGATGACCTAGAGGGGGGGGGTGAATAGGTCTATTAGTTTTAAGCCTAAGTTGATTACTAATATGCTTGAGAAGAGTAATCAATCAAAGATAGTAAATGTAGAGAGACAACAATCCACAACACAAAGATATATAGTGGTTCGGTGTTTCAACACCTACGTCCACTCTCAGAATAGCTCTATTGAGCTTGTCACATTTTTAATTCAATATTTAAGCAACCTTACAATATTGAATAGGGTAAAGAACCCAGTCTTGATCGTAATGGATATGGATGGAGAAAGGTCGCAACTAAACTCTAGCTAAGTCAAGATTTCTCTTGACTCGAGCAGCACAACAGAGGAAATATGATTTATCGAAAAGCTCTCTTCTAAAAAACAAGTTACCTCTCAACCGAGATTGACGAGGAACATAGCTTCGATGTTGTTGAAGCTAGATCAAGCTTGCTGTTGACAGTGAAATGTGGATCACTTCGAAAATCATGACCAAAGGACGTGAAAACTGATTGTCAGAGTCAAAGTCAACCGCGCGACAGTAGACAAATCATAGTAGAGGACTTGGATATGACATTTTACTGGGGATCTAATCATATACGGTTGTGTAAAAGATGAGAGTACACAACCATATTCAGTCAGAATTAGTACAACTGGTGCGGATTTCAAGAAAATGAAGACAGCCAGTTTTGGGTAGAACCAGCCCAAATCATCAAGAAGTAATTGCATACGGTTGTGTAGGACATAGAGATGCACAACCGTATGCCATCAGATTTGTCAGATTAAGGTCGAATTTTTGCATAAAGGGCATGCCTCGATTTCTGAGCCAACCACCTACAGATTAGAGAAAGTAAATAAATACGGTTGTGTAGGAAGGATAGCTACACAATCGTATGGAGTCAGATCTGGAAGATCTACGACCGCTAGTGAGATAAAGGGGACATGCCCTTTTCCTCTAGATCCGTGCAGTGGAGCAGAAAACTAGTCACATACGATTGTGTAGGACCTCCTCCTACACAACCGTATATAATTAAAATTTCAAAAATACCCCTCATTTTATCAGAAGAGCACCCATACCCTTTTCCTCGAGAGTCATGCATGGGACCCAAAAAATAGCCATATACGGTTGTGTAGGACCTCCTCCTACACAACCGTATGCAGTTACATTCGCAGAAAAACTTCTCATTTTTTTAGAAAAGTACACATGTCATTTGCCTTGAAATACATGCAAAATCTGTAAGGATTGGTGGCATATGGTTGTGTAGCACTATTGACTACACAATTGTATGTGATTATTTTTTAAAGATTGTTTATATTTATTCATTAATTCAAGTATTTTTCCTTATAAAGGTGAGTCTGCAACATGTGCAGACCCCTTCCTAGAACTCTATAAATAGAGAACTCTAGGGGACAGAAAAAGGAATCTGATCTTTTATTTTCCAATCAGGAGAATGGATTGAGGCAAAGGAACAAGCCTATCCTTTATGGGTCCGATGGATTTCATTAAGGGTAGGAAAACAGCTAAGAATCTGTTATATAAATGTTATTGAGACCGGGAGATCCTCTCTCTTGATTAAATACCATGAAAAGATAAAAAACAGATATTTGGAACCAAGGATTAATTAAGAACTAATTGAATCACACCCCTTTTGAGATCGTTTGAGGAGAGGATGAATCCGGTTAGCAGTATTGAAACCGTTGGATGCACTTTGGACATTCCCTAATCCCTCAGTGTGACAGACTGAGGGAACCATTCAATAAGACTAAATTAACATTACCTTCTTGGGGAATGATGAACTGGAAGCACCGTAAATTAAACCAGCCTCCCGCTAATAATTGAATGGACTGATAGAGACTACCCACACCCCGAGGACCTCAGAAATGACACCATAATAGGAAGACTATTCCCCCCAACACATGACTGATTTAGATTACAGGAGAATGAACACCGATTGTCACATCAATCTTCTCTTCTCCCAACCCCTAGAAGAAAAACCATGGAAGAAGTCTTGAAAGATTTTGAAATTCTCTTTTAATTATTAGGTTAAGTCCTAGAGAGGGGTGAATAGGACAATTTTTAATTCCTTTGCGAATTCTTCATGGATTAAAAAATTATTGATCACACAAGGCGGAAAAGGATCAAGCAATTAATATATTAATCATCCACAGAAGCATAGAATGAGAAACAATTATGCAAACATTCACAATCACACAAGACTCAGGTTTACAGTGGTTCGATGACTCCGCACCTACGTCCACTGTCCAATACTCACCACGAGTAGTATTATATTATTTCAATCATACATTACAATATTTCCAATTGAAATAAATAATCAACCAACTAATATTACACTTAGTCTCAATCTAATGAGAATCGCTTTTCGCTCACCTAGAGAGTCAGCCTAGGCTAGTAGTCTATTTAGAGAAATTCTTTTCTCTTGGATCTACAATCCACAACTCAGTTAGATGAGTCCACACTCATCCACCAATCACAAAATAATAGTGTTTATAAATATCGAATTCTATCAACAAGGTATTGGTTCATAGAAACACTTACTTCTCGATGAATACGATCGAATGGAAACTCCTTTGGAGAAGAATTTGCCTAAGAGACGCTCTGCCAAGAGTAATCCTCTTCTTGGAAGAAGATTCTTGCAGATTAACAATACCAAATAGTCTATTCCAAACACTTAGAGACTTCACAACGAATTCTCAACTTTGCTCTGATGAAGCTCTTACAAATTTCAGATCTCTGGACTTAAAAAATGATAATCAAGTAAAGTAGAGATCTCTTGATTGGGTTGATTCTATTAAAGGGAGAGTGCTCTTATTTATAAACAGGCCTCCCTTTGCTAGAATCGTACCGAATATAGCTGTTTGAAAGACCAAAATGCGCTTCTAATCGCATAAAAGATTTCGTCAAACGAGATCCGAAACTGGCGGGGTAGACCGCATTATTGGCCGGTCGACCGGACCTCGGTCGACCGAGCCTTTAGTCGGTTGCCCGCTTAGGCTTTAAGCCAACTTTCTCGAACCTGAGAATTAGAGTTGACCGGACCATTATGGCCAGTCGACCGGACCTTCGGTCGCCCGCACAAATGAGCCAGTCGGCCGGACAGTTTTGTGCATAGCCGAATGCTACCAAATTTCTGAGAATTTCTCTTCTCATCACACGCACAAACCCTAACCAAAATTTAATCATCTAGCGTACAACAATATCCACTGGCAATGCGCGGTTTTACCCTCAGATTTGCGTAAGTAACCGCAACACGAGTTTCTTCATAGTTGAACATTCGTTGAGTGAGAACGTACTTGAGCTTTTGACTTTGTCTTTAGTTGAGCTTGATCATTTGACTTTGTCTTCAGTTGTACTTGATAATCTTGACTTTGTCTTCAGTTGATCTTGAGCACTTGGGTTGTCTTTTCTTCAGCTTTAATCTTTCTTTTGTTTTGTCGAAGGCACAACAATACATATATTTACCGAAGAACTAAGTATTCTTGGGATTTGACAACCGAGACTTTTCAATCTCCCCTTTTGTTAATGCCAGGACAAAAACAAATACTTACCCAATTATATTATACTTTTTGTCAATTATAAATAAATAAAAAATGCTCCCCCTAAGTACAAGGAGGCAACGCTGTAGCTCACGATTAGTATCGCGATTGGTACCACACTTATTGCAAATAACCTGTTGCTACAAAATAATCAACTTGATAGAAAAAATCTTTGACAATAGCTTCTCATTAGTATATTAGTCAAAAATATACCAAAAACGTCTTCTCAATATATTTAGTCAAATAGAACTAAATAATAATCACATATATTTTATGACAAGTAGTTCAATAAGATAGTAAAACCAACAAGTGTTATTATCAATGTAATTCACATTATAATCGATTTCTCCCCCTTTTTGTCATACATTGACAAAGGGAAGAACTCAAACCTGTGATGATAAAGAATATAAGACATTGCTAATCAATCATACAGGAAAAAAAATCATACCAAATTATACCAAAATATATCATAAAGTAAACCGGTCAACATAGTGACCAATATCCAACATCCACACAAAGTAGCCAAAGTACTTCAGTATCAAATAGTATAGACCAATAATATCAAATAATACATCAACACAACATGTATTACTGATCTATAAAGAGAGAAAAAGCAAAGCGTGCTCTAGTCATAATCATCCTCATCGTCATCATTAACTGCATCATCTCCTTCTTCTTCATCTTCGTCCTCATCTTCATATTCGTTTTCATCTTCTTCTTCATCATCGCTAGCTGCTGAAGGCACGGTCGTCTCCTCAGGTGAAGACTGGAGATAGTCATGATGTTGAGACCATAGGAATGAAGTCATATGCTGCTGACGTCGAGAAAATTTGTCAATCGATGCATAAAGATTGTCCAACTTGGATGAGAGATCTGCAATAGATGCAGATACAGAGGACCGACGGGATCTAGAACTCGAAGTAGAAGTAGAAACATGAGCAGACATAGACGATTCACCAACCAACATCTTACTAAAAGTAGCTTGATTGATAGGTGAGATGGGATGCATAGTTTCATCAGAGTCTAAAATAGGAACTTTGTAATGACTCAAATTTTAAAACTAAAATGCCAAAAGGCAAAGACCGCTTGCGATTCTCAATCGCCAAATTCTCAACCATGAGATGAAAAATTACTAATGGACCACAAATTTTCGTGCCTTGAGAGACACAATACAGAAGATACTAGATAGAAGGTCCAATTTCACTCCGATGTCCCGAATAGCCTGTTCCGGCTAGCACCATTTTGTTACTCACTGTTGCCATTTGGGCTCACTGACCGTATGGATGATTAGTCGATTAAAACTTTGATGATAGGACGCAATTGAGCTACGTGGCACACTTAGAGGATTCTAACTGTATGGATGTTTGGCCAATCCCTAGTTGGGCCCACAAACCAAAAATCAGCCCGATTAGTAATTTCTAGCCATTGGATTCGAATTATTTTTATGGGTTGATTTAAACCGTGGAATTTGAGCATTATTGACCATTATTTGAGGTACAAAGATCCAAAGGTTTGAAATCACAAATCAAGCTAATTTTTTGTTTGTAGGTCCACCTAAAGATTGGAAAAACATCCATACGGTCAAAGTCCTCTAAGAGTGTGACATGTGGCTCATATTGTGCCCTGCCATCAAAGTTTTTCTCTGTTTAGTCCACCCCTTGGTAGACATTCATACCAAAAATCAACTTGTTCGATAATTTTTAGCCGTTGGAATTAGTACTCAAAAAAACAAATGGTTGAATTCCACGGATAAAATCATGGCTTAATTAATAGTACTAAAATCTAATGGCTAGAGATTCATGGTGATTTTTGGTGTGTATATCCACCAAGGGCTGCGCTAAACATCCATGCGGTCAGTGGGCCCAGATGGCAATGGTGAGTAACAAAAATGGTGCTAGCTACAGTTAGTTTACATCACCACCATTTTTTTTATATTCAAGGCCCACCAACTAATCCATCTTCACCATTCAAATTAACAGTCAATCTAGATGACTGATCATATGCTCGCGCTCTAAACTCTCTTTCTAGAGAGAAAGAGAGAGGTCCCACCACTCTTGAGTTGCATTTTGGACTAAACGGAGCCACAATGATATCTATAAAAAGGATGAGACGAGCCTAATGAACTCATCGAGGGTTAATCATGATGCATTAGTTTACATGTTTTTCTCAATTGCTACCAAAAAACCGTAAACTAATGCACAGAAACTTAACGCATTTGTATTCATTTACAACGTACCAAGCAGAGCCTTAATGTTATCAGTTTCATTATTATCACTAGAGGTGTCATATTCATTATTAGTTTCATTATCCCAGGTGGCTATCATAGCCTTATTTCATCTTTCTTAGATTTAATTGTGCATTCATTAGCTATGTGATAATTGAAAGTAAGATTTTTTCCGTGTCGTTGGATCGGAAACCCTTGATTTAAACAATATTTGTAATTTTTCTAAATTGGTTCACTTAATCTGTAAATAAGTAGACTTGCACAGTGGCTCGTGTCGGATATCGTTCACACTCGGGATTAGTTAGCATAATAAGAAACAAGAATAATCAGAAAATGCTCAGAATAAATAGAAGGGTGAGTGTAATTCCTTGAACCTTTGGTCAAGAGTATTAGTGTAAATCACCACTAGGAGGATTACCTAGTCACTTTGATATATTTACAATTCCTTATCCTAGTGCATCACATGATTGACATTTAACAAAATTTTTAGAATTTAGATGAGAACTCTTATATCATGTCATGCAGGGATTTCTGAAACACTTGACACCACAAATGAATCATTTTCATTCTTACACTAGTACACAAATTAATGTCAGACCACTCTGGGTAGCTACTAATAACTAACTTAATGTATTCTAAAGCATAATAAACACTAAGATGTGGGACCCTCAAATGACCCTAATATACATATATTAGCCACATTCTGTATAATCCATAATTGGTGGGCCCGTAGTGAAGAATTGAGCACTTGTGTAGACAAGTTAGACATTTGGGACTCACCTACAAAATTTGAATAATTGTGAACCTTTATACGACGAACCTTAACGCATTAATTAAGGCGTAAATTGACTAACTTATTAGGGTACTATTCGATGGGCCTAAGGAGTACCCATACCCATGAGCCCTTTCATTCACCATACCTTAATATACTACAATACATAAAATGTTCTTTTAAAAATAATAATAATAATAATACCTTGGTAATCTCACAAAATAATTCTTTGACTTTTTAAAATAAAATAATGACCATTGGTCTTGTTGGATGTGTGCCACTATGGCCACATGCTCACACTCTTCTTTTTAGAGTAGAAACCCAATAATTGCGAATCTGCCACAAAGGCATCAATCACCAAAAATTTGGGCAAGGATATATAATATATAATGAGGAGCAATAAATTCCTAGAGAGAGAATCATTCTCTCATACACACACAAACCAGAAATGTTAGAATTGTGGGACCCATCTACACTAGACTTCAATGGGGAAATTTGGAAAACTACACCTAGACTACCCACGTCTTTACCTTGAGAGAGAGTCCCTTGACCACCCTCTTGACACCTAGCCTCCCATGTGGAATAGCAAACCTGCAAGGAAAGAAAGAGAAGACAGATTAGGATAGTATCTATAATCCTCTAGGGGTGAAGGAGATCTTTTGATCACCGTAGATGTGAGCACTAGGAAGTAATCCATTCCACATAGGCAGTGAACACGTGGGTGACCTTCTTACTTTAACTTTTGTAAGAACTTTCTAAAATCTGGAAATTTTTGTAGACCTTGAAACACCACTTAGTCACGTTTCTCGCCATTATACCTATTGCCAAACGTGTGAGCGGCCAATATAGAAACTCACAAACCTTTCCTTTGGACTGACGCCATTTAAGAACATTGTAACAATGGAACACCTCCAGCAATCGTCTAAACACCTCTCTCACAAATACTAGTAAGCCAAAATCATGAACTAAATAGCAAACCCGAGAGAAAAGCGTGGTGACCTTTAGGAGGAGGAATCGTGTGATCTCCCAAGGTAGAGAGGAACTTCAAGAGTTGGGGAGGAGATCGATCATCTCAGTCCATCACGTCTCCATTGGGTAAAATAAATCAAGTGACCCAAAACATAAGAATAAAATAAACGCCGAGGATCCAACGGCTTCAACTTGAGGAACCTTCGGCATTCGCAAACGATCTACGGTTAAAGGTAGGTACTCCTACGAGTTGATGTGATTGTCTATTTCTTTACCTCCCTATCATGTTCATTGTTTTAGAAATCGTTAAAGGAATACATGCTAGAAATTCTGGACGTTATCATGTTGTACAAAAAAAAACAAAATGGGTTCATATATGTATGTTACTTCTCTAGTAGCCATGTGAACATGACTTGATATTCTAACTTTCTTGCTTTATTTGATCATGAACTCGAATTGTGATTGATATGTGGTTATACCGTTATGGTAACGAAATGATTAAATTGTTGTTACCATGTGAACTTGATTGCTCAAAGTTATGAATAAGATTCAATCGGATGGAGCCAATAATGATTACGACTCGTGGTAGTCTCCCAAGAGAAACTTTGGGGCTAGAATGCTCTATCATTTTCTCCATGAGGGATAATCACGAGCCAAATCCACATGCTCCATCGATGTGGTTACGTTACGGTAGGAAGAGGTTTCGAATATTCATTTTTGTACTGGAATTATTTTGCATAGCATGCTAGCATATGTTAAAGGTGTTCGGATATGGCAAAATAAGTAGGGCTCGGTGCCCTTGGGTGAAAAACCCTAATCCCCTGTAGAAGAGCTCTCGGCTGAGCTACTCCCGGCGTGGGAAGGAGTAGGAGACCCAGATATGGGTTGCACTCATTTTTGCATGCATTGTATTTTGCATACTGGGATGATTAGGAATAACCATAATTGTGATTGAATGCCTAATTTATGTTTACTTGAACTACAATTCTATGATGATGACATGATTTGATAATAAAGTGATAGACTATGACCTTAGCTTGAATGGAGTACGGTAGATTTTCTATTGAGCGTTAGCTCACGGCGTAAGCCGACCCCTTTAGGTTTTGTAGATGATGATGTGGGCGCGGACATGGGCACGTGGGAGAATGTCCATGGTATGGAGGCGGCGGCGGAGACACTAGATGGCGTTGAAGGAATTATGGGTTGATCTTAGGCTTGTTGGACTACGGTTATAGGATTATATTTATGCATTGAAACTAATGATATTGATGTAATAAGTTAGACGTGGGGATGGCCACTTTGAATTGATTGGGTGTTGATTCATTCGTGATGATACACCGTTAACGCTTATTTAGAACTTGGAACCTTTTTGAACTTGGTATGAACTAATTAATGCTCGATATTCTTAGAATGTTATCATTATATACTTTGTAAGTTCCGGTAGAAATTTCACGAAGATTTAATGAGAAATGGCTCACAAAATATCGGCCCAAAGCGATAAAATCACCAAAACTTAACGTGGACAGATTCTGTATTGCAGACTTGCAGCACCTTTTCTGTCAGGAAGATGGTAGAACCAGACCTTCGAGAAAATAGATTAATCGAAGCTCGTTTTGTCAGCTTTCTGAACATAAAAAGTACGTTATGAGATTCAATGTGTACTGTCCTAAGAGGCCAAAACACTATACCTATCTTGAATCTGTCTGGACCTGTGTTTTGATTTGCAGCACCTATTCGGACCACTAAACAGTAGAATCTGACTTTGGACCGAACTGAAATAATGAGTTTCTTTTTGTTAGCTTTCCAGAATGTAATGTGCGTTAGGTGATTCAAACTGTGCTGCTTTCAGTGGCCAAATCATTGAACCTATGTCAGACTAGTCTGATTTTGTTTTTAGACTTAAGACACCTTTTTCACATAGTAATTTGTAGAAACTGACCTTGGACAAAATAGGAAAGTTGGAGCTTATTGAATTAGCTTTCCGATGATATAAAGTATATCAGTATATTCACTCGGGACTGATCTACATGGTCAATTTACTGTGTATAGGTCTGTTCAATTGAGTCGCTAGACTTGGAAAAATCCACTAATACCCCGATCTTACCAAATTGGGATGTACCGTGTGATCCATGCATTAATATTTGAACTCATGTATATAGATCCATGATTAATCGGGTAATTTGATAGACTACTTTTATTAAAATTATTATTAATGCTTCCGCTTAGTTGATAACGTGTGTTATAGTTAATGCCTTAATGGGTTATAGGGGTAAATTATAGTTGATTGGTTCACTCTTTAAATTGGATTGGCTTTAAGGACAATCTCATTCTCATGTCAGGGTTCGGGTATGGGTCGACCCATGGATAATTGAGTCGAATCCGGGTGCCCGGATTCGGGGCGTGACAGTGAGAATGGTGGAGGTTGATTTAAAATATGCTTGAGATTGTTGTTAAAACTATTAGAATAAAAAAACATAAGAGAAATGAGAATGAAAAACACAATAAATGAAAACAACTTAAACTTGAATTTAAAACTTGTTCATTAAACTAAAAACAAATACTTACAATGCTTTACAACAGAAATAACATTAAACCAAATTAATCTAGAAAGCCATTAAAATATTATCCTAGAAAGCATGTAAAGGTAGAGAGGGAAAGAAGAGAGAGAAAGAAGGTAGGAAGGTTAGAGAGATGAATTAGAGAGAAGCTTACCATTGAAGAGGTAGATGGTGCAACTTCGATTGGATAGACCTCAATAGGATTGAGGATTGTAGCCTTTGATTGTGGTGAATGGAATGGGCAGCAAGGAGACGTTGCTATTTGACGCTTTGCACCTCGAGGTGGAGGCATTAATGGTGAGCTCGCCGGAGAAGAAGGGTGAAGAAGAGAAAGAAAGAAGAAAGAGAGGAAGAGAAGGGGGAGGGAACCAACCCAAGAAGGAGAGATCGTAGATCTCTTATAGACTTTTTTTTTTCTTTTTGCTTGTTGTAAAAATGATGACCGTTGGATCTAGAGAGATCCAACGGTTGGGAATGTGTTAGTTAGATGAGAGAGAGAGTGACTAGAATAGAGAGATATGGGGGAGAGAAGAATCGATCAAGTGAGACCAATTCTCTCTTGTTGTTGCAAATGGGCATAAGCATGGGTAATGGGCATGGGTCATGGGTATGGGCATGGGTCATGGGCTTAGGCATGGGCCTATGTCATGGGCCAAGATAGATAGATAAAGAGAGAAATAGGAGAGAGGTGAGAGAAAAATACAAAAATAAAAGCATTAGAGGGTCTTGAACCCTGGTCTTTTTTATTCTCTCTCGTCCGCTCCACCAATAAGTAAAACTTATCTTTTGACGTCAATTGGTGTGGCCTTTAACACCTAAGTCCTTCTCTTGGTCTCCAGCTATTCTTCTCTCTTAGTCCTTGTTCTGGCTCTACGATCCTCTAGCTTTGCCCGTACATGTCTTCTATCTTTTTATCCTAGCCTGTTGACTCTTTAAGCTTTGATAGAAGTCTTCTGTGGTTGATCGTGGGCCCGCTAGTCCTTGAGAATTGCCCGATAGGGTCTCCTACAAATGAAAAAGCGCGTAATGAGATTCAACTAAAATGGCTTGATACTGGATTATCCGAAATGCGTATATTTCATGCAAATAGTCGATTTTCATCTAAAGAATGCATTTTACGCAATGGAAGAAACTCTTACATGGAAAAGTCGACGAAAAGACAAGTTTTACGTAGGAGAATGTGACATCTCTATAAGGATAATGGCTTAAAATAAGCACTTTCTAGTGAATATCAATAATAACCTATACATTTGTAGCATTGTATTTCATCATTAGTGTTTTCAGAAAATTTCTTCTCCTTTTGATCAAAGGTTCTTTTATTAAAGAATTTTTTAAATCTTTTGGCAATTAAAGTCATTTCTTCCTCAAAGTTGGATTCATCTAAGTCATTATTTCTATATTGATTTCTAGAAGTTTTTAAGGCAATTCCCTTTTTCTTTGGTGGTTGTAGTTTTAGTTTAAAGCTTTGTATTGATCCGGCAAGTTCTTCTAATTTGATGATATCAACATCCTTACTCTCTTCTATAGCTGTTATCTTAGGATGAAATCTATCAAGAAGGGATCTTAGAATTTTTCTAACAATTTTGGGTTCAGGGATAGCTTCTCCTAGACCCCACATGGAGTTGATAATATCACTACGTCTAGTGTATAAGCAAATAAATATTTCATCGTCATCCATCCTAATTAAATTTGAATTTGTATAGTGAGCATTTGTAGTTTAGAGATTTTTACAAAGTTGGTTCCCTTATGGGTAGTTTCAAGAATATCCCAAGCTTGTTTAGCAGTTTTACAAGCAATAACTCTTTTAAATTCATCAGGAGATAAATAGTAGCAAATAGCATTCAAAACCCTATTATTAATATTAAATGCATCTTTATCTAGCACAGACCAATCAGATTTACTCTTTAAATTCTCTATGGTGACTTCACCAATAGTTATAGTTTTCGTAGGCCAGTTCCAGCGCATTTTCACTAATTCCCAAACTCTCCCATCTAGGGATTTTAGGAAGATGCTCATCCTAGCCTTCTAATAGGCATAGTTTGAACCATCAAACAATGGTGGTTTGGAACACAAGGTTACCCTCTTCTCTCATAACTATATCAAGAAAATGATCTCACTTAGGTGATTAAACCTTTTCACAAGTGTTAGGCTCTGATACCAATTGAAGTTTCCTTGATATTGATACAAGATGACCTAGAGGGGGGGGGTGTGAATAGGTCTATTAATTTTAAGCCTAAGTTGATTACAAATATTCTTGAGAAGAGTAATAAATCAAAGACAATACATGTAAAGAGACAACAATCTGCAACACAAATATATATAGTGGTTCAGTGTATGAACACCTACATCCACTCTCAGAATAGCTCCATTGAGCTCGTCACATTTTTAATTCAATATTTAAACAACTTTACCATATTGAATAGGATAAAGAATCTGGTCTCGATCGCAATTGATATGGACGGAAAAGGTCGCAACCAAACTCTAGCTCAGTCAAGATTTCTCTTGACTCGAGTTGCACAACAATAGGAAATATGATTTATCAAAAAGCTATCTTCTAACAAACAAGTTACCTCTCAACTGAGATTGACGAGGAACATAGCTTTGATGTTGTTGAAGCTAGATCAAGCCTGTAGATCGAAATCGCAACGCGCACCAATCACCAAGTTGATCCGGAGCCGAAGAACACAGACCACCAAAGTTGATTTCCCACACAAGGCTAGCAAGCTAGACTGCCGAAGTCAGCACACCACTAGGGCAAGGGAGCAAGAACAAAAGCTAGAATATTAGAACAAATCTCTTGGAGTGAAGAATTCCAGAGAAGGCTGAGTGAATTAGAAGTATTAAGAGTAGGGGAGGGATATTTATAGTAGGAGGGGTAGGGAAATGTGAAAGTAAGGTTTTTCCTCGTCGTTGGTTACGGAAACCCTAGAATCAACATATTTGTAATTATCTGAGACTTTAATCCTGCAAAATTAGACAATTCTTGCACAGTAGAAAGTCGGAGTCGTATCTGCACTCGGGATTAGTCAGATCAGTGCAATAAGGAACATAAAATAACAGGAATTCATCGATCTTGAATCAAAATAAACTTTATTTCATGAATTCAAATGTAACTTACAACTCAAACATGAAACAATTAATCTAGAAAATAGTAAAATTGAATTAGAGAGAGAAAGATAAGAGAGATGAAAGCTAAGTAGAGAGAGAAAATATCAAAACCTAAAGAGAGAAATAAGAGACCTAGAGAGAGAAACTAGTGTAAAGAGAGAGAAAATGCTAACGAGATAAACAAAGGGGGAGAGAATTCTCACCATGGAAGTGGCAACCATGGTTCGATCACGGAATGTGATCACCATGTAACGAAGATGGCATGTGTGGTATGGCAGAATTGTGGTAGATGGCACACTTGGTGAGCACTAGCTGTTGGGCGGTTCAAGTGGAGATGGTAATGGCGGTAATGGGGTGATGGAAGACGTGCTACACGCAGCAGCAAAGAGGAAGGGAGGAGCGCTGTGGTGAAGGAAGAGCTGCAGGTGGGCTGAGCGGCAGTGCAGCTCACAGGCGGTGCGGCTCATAGGCGGAGCAGCAGGCAATAGGAGAGGCGGCCTGAAGTTGCAGGCGGTGTGGCTCGTGGAAGTTGCAGCGGCCGGAAGTGGGGGAGCACGGGCAGCAGAAGAAGAAGAAGAAGAAGAAGAAGAAGAAGAAGAAGAAGAAGGAGAAGGAGCGGCCGGAGTTCTGCAACTCCGGCTGTTAGATGACGAAGAAGAAGAAGAAGAAGAAAGGAAAGGAAGAAGCGAAGGAGAATGTGGGGGATTGATAGGAGGAGATGGGGAAGGGATTGAAGGGGATTAGGGTTCCAAAGAACCATTCTCCTTCCCCTTTTAAAGCTCCCTAGTTTCCATTAATGGAAATTAGGGAATTTTTGAAATAATTTTTTTTTTTTTAAAGTAAAACCCTACTTTTCTTTGGGGAATTTCCCCATTTAGTGGACCCCCCATTTTTTAAAATTTAATTAAAATTATTTTGAAATTCACGGGGTCCACTAACTGGTCGGATAGCGGGTCGATGATGATGGGCTTGGCTACTGGCCCACATGGAATGATGATGTCCATCGTCTCACAAGATGATGTGACATACAATCTGATGGCGATCAGATGGATGGTGACTTGATTGGGACCCAGATTGGTAGATCGATGGATCTAGAGAGATCCAACGGTCCGGTGGAAGATCCAACGGTCCGATTGAAGATCCAACGGTCAGAAAGCTAAGAGAGATGAGATAGAGCCGATGGGCAGGAGTTCTGGGGTTAGGTCAGTAGATTCGAGGACCGAGAGATGAATAGAGAGAGAATAAGGAGAGGTGAGAGAAAATTTCAGAAAATGGAGATAAAAGTATTGGCAGAGGGTCTGGAACCCTGGTCTTCACTGTGACCATCCTCACGCTTCTCCAGTAGAGTAGACTATCATTCCTTGCTGACTCATGTGGCTTTAAACGCTTTGGTCCATCTCTTGGTCATTGACTCTCCTACTCTTTTCGTTCTTTGGGCCGACATTTTAGTCTTCTTATTCAGCCCATATTTGGCCCATATCTTCTAGTCATAGCATGTGGGCTCTTTAAGCTTTTATAATGGGCTTTCCTGATCGATGTGGGCTCGCAAGTCTCGAGAATTATCCCATCGGGGTTTCCTGCGATAGAAGAAGCGCGTAATGAGACTCTATCAGAATGACTTCATGTCTAGACTTTCGAAAATATGTTTAATGCATGCAAATATACCATTTCGTCCAGAAAAGTGTGTTTTACGCAACAAAAGAGACTCTTACGTAGAAAAGTAGATAAATAGAGCATTTTAACGTAGGAGAATGTGAAAACGCTTAGAAGATAACAGTGGAAAATACGTACTTTTAAGCGAATATCAAAATGCGTGCACACGATTCGAGGATCTACTGGATCGATCGACCGGTCATACCACCGGTCGCCTGGTCTAATAGAAACCCACTTTTAGGGTTTCCTACTATGGGGGACCCTCATGATATGTCCGGGGGGGGGGGTTCCAAATGTGCTCGAGTGGACTTCTTGGGATTTTTCCCAAGTCCATGATTCTTTAGTCCCCGTTACTATCATTCGAATTATCGCGACACGCTTTCCCAAGACCAAAGTAGAGAGCCAATATCGGTTACATAAATACATACCCAAGGTTGTTCTGGAATTGAATACTTATCAGGAAGAACTTTTAGAATGCCGAGAAGATTAAAGCCCTGATATAAAGATTCTGAGGGTTCTCGACTTGCTTGTTGGACTTCTTTAGATGCACATAAACTGTCCTATATACCCATCTATTGACCCTTGACCCTTTTCATGACTTATGGCTTTTAAGTATGCTCTTTTGGAGGGATATGACGCCCAACAAGCAGGATGGGGGACCGATTTGTCAGTCCAATAGACTAGTGGGATAGGGCAATTGGTTAGTCAAAGTAGTCAACCTATCCCTCTACGCATGTCCAATCCCCTTTGGACTCTCGTCCTATAAATTACCCTCCCCTCCTCCATTATTTCTTATCCTTTCTCACTGATCCTTCCGAGCTTCTTTGAGCTACTACTGAGTGACTTCACTGTGAGAAAATCTCCTAGGCCTTCTGCATTTGTTCTTGTAATCTTTTGAGGAGATCTTTGTTTGAACTCACCTTTGTGATTTTTGGATCATCTTGGTGAGCTGTCCGAGTTGGAGTCTAATCGGCTTTGTGCTTTAACAACATCGAAACATTCATTCATCTTGATCACCATTGGGAGATAACTTTGTTTGTTGGGATCCTTCTTTTAGAACGCTCTCTATATTATTGGAATAGTTCATTTTTATATTCTGTTACCCAGCTTGAGTCAAGAGGTGTCTTGATTAAGATAGAGTTTAGTTGCAACTTAACTCTATTTTATATCGATTGCGATCGATCGGCTCCTTTACCCTATTCAATCAATGTAAGGTTTCTTATGTGATTGAATTAAAAAGATGATAGCTCGTTGGAGCTTTTTGAGCGTGAATGTAGGTGTTGCAACACTGAACCACTATAAATCTTTATGTCGTGGATTGTGTCTCTATCTCTCTAATTTGTTTAAGTTGATTCTTGTTATGCATTTATTTAAGTTAAATCATGCATATTTGTAATGAACTTAGCAAAAAATTTAAATTAGATTTATTCACCCCCTCTAGGTCTTTTCATATCAATTGTGTCTCTATCTCTCTAATTTGTTTAAGTTGATTCTTGTTATGCATTTGTTTAAGTTAAATCATGCATATTTGTAATGAACTTAGCAAAAAATTTAAATTAGATTTATTCACCCCCTCTAGGTCTTTTCATATCAATACTAAGGGAACTTCAACCACAAGTTCAAACCAAAGTTGAAAGAAGCATAAGAAAAATGATTTTTGCTAGTTTTGAGCATTTATATTATGGAATTATGTCATTTCCACAATCAAATTTGATTAGTTTGGGTAGATAATTCCTAATTTGGGTGCTATGGTCATTTCCTCAAATTTGGACAAGATCTGGCAATGTCGTTCAATCCGAATGAAGTAGAAGGCGATTTGATGTGTTGATGGATTTTGATTTCATGGAATGTGTTTTTTCACAATCTAAATTTACATATTGACAGATTTGAAGATTCATGCCTACACTTCGTGTGATAGACCAACTAGTGAATACCATGTGTGGCTTTTTCTCTTGGAAGCTCTCTAAATAGGGGGACTTGGGATGAGAAAAAGGAGCTTTTTTCATTCTTTGTTTTTGGGTCCTTACTCTGTTCATTTTTCTTTAGCTCTATATTAGGTGAACTCTTTGAAATTCATCTAAAGTAGGAAAATAGAGAAGGATCTTAATTATAATTCTTGGCTTTTGCTGGTACCCTCTAGGTGATTTGGTGGACTATAATAATGAATCTAAAAGCTACACTCCACTCCCCAAACCCTTTATATCTGAGTATACTCTTAAGAATTGGACATTAACAAGGCTCCTTGAACCTCTAAAATAACAATGAGTTATAATTTAAAGTGTTGGTAGCAAAATTATCAGAGTTGAGGAGCATCGAGCTTGATGCACCTCATCCACACCCTATAAAACACAACTGTTACAACTTAAAATAAAATTTGTCATTCCAATTAAAGCTGAACATGTGGCACCCACGTCGAGCATCTACAGTTAGTGGGTTCACCTCGCCGTGTGTGATGATGCCAACATTTGCGGTGGCCTCCACTATGTATGGTGTCATCATCACCATAGAGTCCTATCAATAAGGTGGTGACATACACCAGTGGATGACACATGCCACTTGTAATAGACAAGGGTTTGACTTGGTCAAACCCAAGTCCCCTTAAGTAAAAGGGAGGACCAATTATAAGCTTAAACGTGAGTGTTTAATTGCTAGTCCGATAAATAGAAACTCCTCGTATCTCGCGAGGATTACTTCAATTAAAATCCTTTTAACCAAAAGACTAAAACACTAATTGGACTAAAAATCTTAAGTCCATTAGATTCCCTATCTCTCTATCATTGAAGAGAACAAAAGCGTAACTCATACGAGAGTTATTCTCACACAATAAGACTCTTTCATTGGAGGAGAAGAGGTCGTACAAACTTGTACAACACTCTAACTAATTCATTTTTATAAAGGGTGGGATTTTTGGGAAAAAAAAATACAAATCGGCACTTTTTTTTGTAATCTTTTGGCATTTTTAGTCTAAACAGCTCTACGAAGGAATTCTTCTTCGTATAGAAAGCAAGAAAGGAGAAGAAGACTATGCATCCTGAGGTATACTCAAGGCTTACTAATGACATTTCTTGGGTGAGATAATATGGTTTTCTTTGTAAAGATCATCCTTGCGCATATACAGGATAACATAAACAAGCCTATGTATAGGCTTAGTTTTTTCTTTCAAAATGGACACATCTAATCTAGATTGTCTTAAAAAGGGATATCATGTACGCAAGTCCAGTAAAGACTTTTATATATCAAGCCTCTCATTAGAAGCATAAATATGATCATGTACATGATAAATCTCACATATCTTGTAAAGACATTAATTCATGGATGTATTTTGTGCATGATTACTATTGTACACTCATTCTCTTAATCAAATGTGATCTCTTCACAAAGATGAGATGCAATTAACGATCTGATTTTAATAAGATTAGAAGATAAGTTCTCCACATCCTAAACAATAACTTGATCATCATATCAACCAATGAGTTCAATCCTATTGATTTCGAGAACTTAAAATTTTGAATACTGACTCAAAATTGGTTGTGAGCACACTAAAGAACTCATTGACAACTAATCCAGCAACAACATCAACAGTGGAGCGTAGGAAACCTTAACAAAATGGTGCCGCAGACAGCCCATTTGTTCTAGCTATGGGCAAGCCATGTCCAACTGACTAATTAAGGAGAAATTGTAATAGATTGAATAGTGTTACCTGAACCTCATGTTTCCTAGCCTTGCTTGCTTATTTTTCACATCTACCTTGCCTTTTCTGGTTACATCTAAACTCTCACATTTACTTTAGATCTAGGTTCACTTGTTGGATCTATCTTTGTCCAGATTCACTTGTTGGATCATTGTCCAGATTTCATGTTATTGTCTTAATGCGACTGGTTTGGTTAAGATCTCATTTTAAAATTGGGTTCTCTCATTAGAACATTCGATCAATTTGATAAAGAGAGAAGCAAAAGGAAGCTAAGCTAATGCTTCACAAATCTGGATTTCACCATTTTTCACAATTTTTAGACCTGCATTTCTTTAGGCCAAATGTTAGGCGTCCCCATGGATTGGCACAAACCCAAATTTACGTTATTTAGGCAACTTAGTTGCCCCATCAATGCCTAGTTTTGGATGGTTGTCTAAGCTTTCTGTTTTTTTTTCTCCTTTTGGTCGGGGTTGTCTAACCATTTTGAACGTCGAAATAATGCCTTCTGTTGAAAGTTCAGACTGCTATTATTCTTAGAACAACACTACATGTATATGTGCATACACCCATGATGTAACATAGACTGGGTAGTAAGTATATAACAATGCCAAAACTAGCTATATATATGATGCTTCCCTCAAAAACACAAAAAATAAATCAAACCCCATCTTTCATGAAAATTTCCCTAATTTCTCATCCTCTCTCAAGAATGGATAATCATTTATAACATATTTTTCCGTTTTACAATTTTTTTTTTTTTTTAAATTACTTGAGAACTATATTGAGATGCATATTACTTCTTAGTTTTAAGTTCAACTTCTGAAATTACTTTTCTTAAGCCAAAAAGCTTTCACTTAGGCCCTGCTTGGTTCGCTGCACTGCGATGTATTTTGCACTCCGGTGCAAAATGCACCGAGTTGCATTGCAGTCTTTTACCACAGTTTTTGGGCTGCACATGCTTGCATCCATTTTCTTAAAGAGTTTGCAAGGGCTTGGCAACACACACACACACACACACACCCCCCCACACCACCCCCCGATAAATAGCTTCTGAAATGACTACAAAAAAATGAGAACAAAGAAGAGAAAAAGATATATTTTGAAAGAATAAAATAATGGATATCAATTAACACACATCCCTTTGCAAAACAGCATAGAATGGTATAAATGAAGGGATATTGATCAAATTTCCCTTACCAACCAAAGGTCTTGTGGCCTGAAGGTTATCTGAAATTAGTCCCTACTGGATCTAGTGGCTAGAATGCTTTGTGTAGCGTGCATAGTGGAGAAAACAGGGTCAGCCAATCTATAGATTCTGTGAAAAAAAAAAAGGAAAAAAAAAAGGAAAGAAAGAAAGATCTGTAGATTCTGTCTGTACTCCCTACACTGGATTCCCCTAGAATAACAAAAGAAATCTTACTTCCTCCTTTATTTGAATAACAGTGTAACAATAACATTGCACCAAATATTTATTCTTCACAGTACCATCAGATCCAATGAGCTTGGAAAGAGATAATGAATTCTAATTTCCATGTTACAAAAAAGCAAAACAATATTATACTGCTTAATGGTCTAGAGAAGTATTGTGGGCTTTACACTTTATGCTTGAGAATGCAATGGTGCAGTTGAGTTTCTTCTTCATAATACCGTCCAATATTTGTGATACTTCCATGATTGGTAGAGACAATGCGAAGGTTAAAAAATGAAGCATGTTCTCCTTTGTGTTTATAGTCATTCCCCTCGATCTTTGATGACATGAGAAAGTCATCGGTGATGGTCATGGTGAAGGTTCGAGGCTGAGGCCTTCAAACCCTTGGTCCTTGTGATCCTTTGGCAACGTGACACGCTCTTAATCTCTTGCTCAAATGAGTGTTCCAACTGATGGCTTACAAATTTGCCAGGCGTTTCCAAGAACATGATAGCCATTTCCTGCAAAACATAGTATAATATTACGAGGGAGAGAGAGAGACTAAATAGATATAGGACTAAAATAATCTAATTACGAGAAAATTTTTGATGCAGCCAAGCAGTGGCGAATCAAATGGCGCCACAATCCGCTGATGCTTTAAAAAAAACCCAGAAATGCTTTTGAACAGCGGATGATGGCGCCATTTGATTGGCCACTGTTTCGCTGCTTCAAAAATCCACTGCTTCAAAATTTTTCTCTCTAATTACAGATGCTACTGCTCCTTTGTATAGGCAAGGAGGCTATACAACTGCGCTCCGGCTAGGCAGGATCAAAGATCTCTATTCTAATAACAAAAACCATGGTTCACACCCCACAATGACAAGAAGGTTCTCATGGAGAAAGATTACCTGAGTTCCGAACTGAACATGTTTTTCTTCTTCTTCTTCTTCACTACTTGGAGCACCCAATTCACCAGTCGAGTGCATCTGACTCGCAGTTGAATGAATAGGGAGGCCCATGTAGTGATGCTTATCCTCTCTTTGGCCTGAACTTCAGTGAAGCTCTTGGCTTGTATTTATAGTGTTCTTGAGAGAGAGTGTGTGGTGGTTGGGGTCCTGAACGAGCCACCATCCAAGCTAACAAGCGTGAACACCCACCTTGCAAACCCTCCAATTATTTTTTTTAAAGAAAAATAGACATTTGAATTTTTTTTGAAGCGGTGGATTTTTGAAACAGCAAAGCAGTGGCCAATCACATCACGCCACAAACCGCTCTTCCAAAGCATTTCTGGGTTTGTGGAGTGATGTGATTGGCCACCGCTTAGCTGCTTCAAAAATCCACCGCTTCAAAAATTTTCTCCACAACTAGTGGCGGAGCCAGGGGCCCCTCAACTTTAAATCTTTTCTGTGTAATAAGAGCCAAGGGGGGGGGGTCCGAGGGCAATTGCCCCATCTTAGGTGGACCATACAGTATGAGCCACTTGCAACACTCCGATAGACCACTGACCATATGGATTTTTAGGCCATACCTTGGTGGACCTCGACACCAAAAATCAGCCTAGTTAGTGATTTCTATCCCTTGGATCTGAGTACCCCAAATAATTCTCAAATACAACGGTTAAAGATATTCCACATAGGCCACTATTCTCGTAAATAAATTCCTTATCCTGTAACATTTTTTTCCTTGGTAAGTTAATGTTTAACATCTTGCCACCTAAATAAATTCCCTCTTTCATAGCAAGGGAATCTATTTTATATCGTTACGCCCATGGTTTAAAAAACTGTCGTTATAACGGATTCAGACCTCCCCCGTTTTGTTACATACCGTTAAAACGTCCAAAAATAACGACCGTTATTTTCTAGAAAAACTGTGAAAAAAGGCCGTTATTTTCGTTATTTTTCGCAAATTTCAAAATTTGAATTTCAGTGCGATTTTTTCCGTTGAAAAAATGTTAACACCCCGGCCCAGTCCGTTATACCGTTATAACAGCCCCTTTTAAACCTTGTTTAGGCCCACGAAAAGTATTAATTATTTTTATTTCTGCCCCAACTCTTGAAGGATGAAGTCATTTTGAACTAAAGGAGGGACAGAATTGGGAGAAAAATATTTGCTGTCCCGTGGGGACTGCAAGTTTGAACTCCCCTTCCAAAATGTCCAAATGACCTTCTTAACTCTCCCTTAACCAATTAACCAAGGGCTTAACATGGGTTGGGTTAATGCCTTGAGGTTAAGGGAAATAAAATGCTGAGAAAAAATTGGCTCTCCCCATGAGACTACAAGTTTGAAGTCCTTGAAGTCCCCCTCCCAAAATATTGACACGTATCCGTTGTTAACTCCCTAAATCGACTAACCAAGGACTTAACTCGTGCATTGGATTAAAGGGTTGGATTAAGAGAGTTAAACAAGGGGTACGTGTCGACATTTTTGGGATGGGGGCTTCAAACTTTGCAGTCCCCGAGGGGATAGCGAATTTTTTCTCATAAAGTGCTGGTACCACGACGCTTCGGGAGGGAATTTTTTCTGCATAATTGGAATACTGGCGGCATATTTGCGGGCTTGAATCTGACTGTTTGATAGGACCCACTAAGAAGATATCTCTTGCCATAAACCAACCCCATGGAATGACCTTATAAGGATCCAATGTATAGCATTCTTCCGAAATACTAGATCGTCTGATTCGGGCTGTCTGGATACAAGTAGAAGCCTAAGGCGAAAACTCTGTAATAGGCTTTTTTGTATATTTAATATATTAATATATATGGTATTAATTAAAGGGTCAGGCTCCGTTGACAGCCCCAAAATGACAGGATTCTGTACATGACACAAATATATGCCATGTAGCACACTCTTGGAGGACTCTGACCGTATGGATGTTTGGCCAACCACTAGGTGGACCTACAAACCAAAATTCAGCCTGATTAGTGATTTTGAGACGTTGGATTGGACTTATTTTCTTGGGTTGGTCTCAACTGTGGGAATTATAGCATTATTTGAGGTACAAAGATCCAATGCCTAGAAATCACTAATCAGGCTGAATTTTGGTTTGTAGGTCCAGCTAGGGATTGGCCAAACATCCATACGGTCAGAGACCTCTTAAGAGTGTGCCATGTGGCACATATTTGTGTCCTGTACAGAATCCTGTCATTTTAGGGCTGTTAACGGAGCCCGACCCTTAATTAAAATTTTAATTCTCTTGATAATCACAAATTACCGAAAAAAATTAGATAGAGGACTCCAGTTGGGGTCAATGCAGAGGTCCCACATGGCCCTACATAGATCAATTTTTGGGCAAAATGACTGCTTGGATGTTCAAGTCACCTATTGGTGCATAGACACTAAAAATCAGCTTGATTGGTGATTTCTAGCCATTGGATTTACTACACAAAAAAATATGCTTGAATCCAACGGCTTGAATAAGTTCTCTAATCTATGACTAGAGATAATCAATCAGGTTGATTTTTGGTTTTTATATCCAATAAGGGGTGGGCAAAAAATCTGTGGTTAGTGGAACTTGGGCTGGGGGCCTTCTCTCACTTAGGCCGTCTAGAGATAAGTTGAGGCCTAAGGCGAAAATTCTATATAAGACCCTTTTATATTTAATATATAATATTAATTAAAATATTAAACTCTACATTATTTGAAATCTTTATATAAAACCTATTCTTGATAATAAAAAAACCACGGCAAAAAAAAATAGATCCAGAGAACTCCCGGTATAGTCGATGCAGAGGACTCTTGTGGCCCTACATAGATCATTTTTTGGGCCCAATGACTGTATGGATGTTCAGCCCACCTATTGGTGGGCAAACACAATAAAAATGAGCTTGAATCCAAAGGGCTAGATTTATGTCCTAAAAATTACAAAAATTTATGGCTAGAAATAATCAATCAGGTTGATTTTTGGTTGGTACATCGAATAAGAGGTGGGCTAAAATCCATGTGGTTAGTGGGACTTGGGCTGGAGGAGTTCTCTCACCAAAGGCCTTAGGCAACCGCCTTAATGGCCTTAAGGTAGCCATTTGATATGGACTAAATATATATTGTATGAGAACTATGACACACTGTCCTACGGTCTACTTGAGAGGTACCTTAACTTCTCTCCTCTAAATCTAGCTATATAGTTATTGAGCCGGGCTCCTTTGACAGGTGGCAAAATGACAGGATTCTGTACAGGGACATAATATAAACCACGTGGCACACTCTTAGAGGAATCTGACCGTATGGATGTTTGTCCAATCCCATGGAGGACTTACAAACCAAAACTCAGCCTGAGTAGTGATTTATAGGCGTTGGATCTTTGTACTTCAAATACTGCTCAAATTCCCACAGTTGAGATCAGCCCATGAAAATAAGTCCAAACCAAAGCCAATAAATCACTACATCCATACGGTCAGATTCCTCTAAGAGTATGCCACGTGGCTTATATTGTGTCCCCGTACAGAATCCTGTCATTTTTTGACCTGTCAACGGAGCCCGACCCATAGTTATTATGGATACTGTTTCAATAGAGTGATGGACAACACAATATCTTCCATACAACGCAGAGGCATTGTTTGCATTCTTGTTAGTCTTTCGAAGGAGTGATGGTGGTAATAGAGAGTACTTTCTTCACATGAACTCCGCCTTTTTTCTCTCTCTCTTGCTTCGTCTTCACATGAACTCGGGCCTTTTTTTCTCTCTCTCTTGCTTAGTACGTTTGGTTGAACCGCGTGATTAGAGTGTGAGTTCACGTGGTGTTCAATGTGGCCACGCCACTCCACGTAATTGGAGGGCGACGGTTCAGTCGCTGAGACCTGATCTTCACGTGGGACTGCTCAACTTTCCATTTCGTGCGTCCCAACCTCCAAATTACGAAGACCACGTGTTGTCTCCGTCTCCTTAGATTGTGCCAGAAAGATTCTTTTTTAGTACATTGGTCTTAGAGGAGTAAAACTTGCCGCACACAAGCTGCTTGCGGCGTGAATTTTGTACGGTAGCAAGTCACATCGGCACGAGCCTCAGCCACAGACTCATCCTCTCCTCCTTGGTTAACCTACTCAGGTTTGGTGAGAGTAAATGAAAAAAGTGAGAAAAAATAAAAGTAAAAAAAACTAAAGCAACGCGAAGAAGACGCAATTTCTTATACGATATTGACTTTAGATGTTTGACCCATGGTTTTAAAAACGGCCGTTGAAATGGTAACGTCCCAACCCTGTTTCCGTTTAAACACATTTTAATGATTTTGAAAAAAAGGCCCTTTTTTTGTTTTAACAGCCGTTAAAATCGTTTAAACGGCCGTTAAAATCGTTTTAACAGCCGTTTAATTCTGAAAAATTTTGTGAAAAAAAGGGCCATTAAATCCGTATAATTTCGTTAAAATCCGTTTAATTTCCGTTAAATTCCATTTTTTTTATTTTTCAAAATTTAAAATTTGAATTTCAGCGTTATTTTTTCCGTTTTTTTCCATTTTTTTTTTCATTTTTACCCGTCTGTTTCAATCCGTTATAACGGCTGTTTAAACGGTAACGCCCCCAGTCCATTTAACCGTTAAAACGGCCTCCTTTAAACCTTGGTTTGACCCATGGTTTTAAAAATGACCGTTTAAACGGAAACTCCCCAAGCCCGTTTCCGTTAAAACCGTTTAAACACTTTTTAACGTATTTAAATTTAACGGCCATTAAATTCTGAAATTTGTTTTGAAAAAAATATCCGTTAAATCCGTTTAATTTCCGTTAAATTTCGTATTTTTTTTAATTTTCAAAATTCAAAATTTGAATTTCAGCGCCATTTTTCCATTAATCGTTAAAACCCGTTAAAATCTGTTTAATTCCGTTTTTTACCCCTGGCAGTTTCAATCCTTTTTAACGGCCGTTTAAACTGTTTAAACGGTGACGCCCCCAGTCCGTTTAACCATTAAAACGGCCTCCTTTAAACTTTGGGTAAGTTTTCACGGTATAACCCACTGGGGGCATTACCGTTAAAACGGATTGTAATAGCCAAGGCCAACAAAAGAAAAAAAGGGAAAAATAGAATTTAACGAATTTTAACAGAAAAAATGGTGCTGAAAGTCAAATTTCGAAATTTGAAATTAAAAATGAAAAAAATGAAAAAACGGATTTTAACAGCCATTTTTTTCCACAAAAATTTCCAGAATTTAAGGGCTGTTAGAAACGATTTTAATGGCGGTTAAAATGAAAAAAAAAAAACGGCCATTAAATTCAAAGCGTCAAAACGGATTTTAACGATTTTACGGTAATGGGCTTGGGGTGTTACCCTTTAAACGGCTGTTTTTAAATCCATGACTTTGACCCTAGCTAGTAAATTCACGTATTATACACGAATTTTTTTTTTTTCGAAGGAACATTTAAAATTACCATATGAAATAAAAAATCAGAAAAAATCACGAATTTTAAGATTATACGAATAAAACATGTATTATTCATGTTTAATACATGAATTGCGTGTTTTTTAAATAAAAACATGTTAAATGGCTGCATAAAATGAAAAAATTGATAAAATTCAGGCTTTTTAAGGCTAAATGAATATAAATTTCAACAATGACCGAATTTTTGACCAGATGTTTTTATCCCGAAACCGAATTAAACTCGAACTTTTCTGGTTTTGAATCTTTACTGAATTGCTAACTGGTACATTAAAAACTGTTAAAACCCGTTTTGACGCTTAGAAAGTAACGGCCTGTTTTCGTTTTAACGGCTGTTAAAATTTTTTGTGAAAAAGGCCATTATTTCTGTTAAATTCCATTTTTTTTCATTTTTCAAAATTTCTAATTTTAAAAATCAGCACTATTTTCCCTTTTTTTTCCGTTGAATTCGTTAAAATTTATTTTTTTTTTCATTTTTGCCCATCCGCTACAATCCGTTTTAACGGTAACGCCGCCAGTCTGTTATACCATTAAAACATGGTTTTAAAAACGGCTGTTTAAACGGTTTTAACGGCCGTTTAAACGGTAACGCCCCAAGCCCGTTTCCGTTAAAACAGTTTAAACACGTTTTATCGGTTTTGAAAAAAACGGCCCTTAAAATCGTTTAAACAGCCGTTTAATTTAAAATTTTTTGTGAAAACAACGGCCATTAAATCAGTTTAATTCCGTTAAATCCGTTTATTTCCGTTAAAATTCGTTAAATTCCGTTTTTTTTTTTTAATTTTCAAAATTTGAATTTCAGTGCCACTTTTTCCGTTAAAATCGTTAAAATAAGTTTCATTCCATTTTTTCTCATTTTTGCCCCTGACCGTTTCAATCCGTTTTAATGGCCGTTTAAACGGTAATGCCCCCAGTCCGTTTAACCGTTAAAACGGCCTCCTTTAAACCTTGCGGTTAAAACAGTCTCCTTTAAACCTTGGTTTGGCCAATCCCTAGGTGGAGTAAAACTTCGGTCACAACGCACAAGATGAGCCACGTGGCACACTCTTGGTGGACGCTGATCGTATGGATGTTTGGCCAATCACTAGGCGGACCTACAAACTAGAAATAAACCTGGTCGGTGATTTCTAAGCGTTGGATTGAAGTTATTTTCATGGGTTGATTTTTACCGTATGGATTTTGAGCATTATTTGGGTGCAAAGATCCATAGGTTGTAAAAGGTAACTGAGTTACTTTACCTTTTTTTTTTAAATTTTTTTAGGAGAAAAAAGGAAATTACTCTTTCGCTCTCACCAAACCTGAGCAGGTTTACCAGAGGAGAGGATGAGTTTATGGCTTGTGCGGACGCGACTTGCTACCGTACGTAAGCCACGCGGCAAGCACCTAGCCTATGGTTTGGTATAAACCACACCACAGGTGGTCAGGCAAGTTTTACTCAGGAGAAAAACGTTGCTCTTCAGCACAGGGGAGCATTTTTTGTACACCAATTCTCTCCTTAGATTGTGCCAGAAAGATTCTTTTTTAGTACATTGGTCTTAGAGGAGAAGAACGTTGCTCTTCAGCACAGGAGAGCATTTTTTGTACACCAATTCTCAATAAATGCTTCTCAATAAATGCCCTGTGTCACACTACTCTTTGGAGCCCACTGACCTTTGAATGTTTGGCCCACCTCAGCTGTTTGGATTATTGCATATATTTTTCATCGTGGGGTTAGAACTCACTCGTAAACTTTGAATCCAATGGCTAGCAATCTAGCTGATTTTTGACCTGTACGTCCATTAAAGGGTGGGCCAAACATTCATTGGTTCATAAGCGAAAAATAAGTGCAGTTCAAGACAGAGAAAAATAAAATGACAAAAAAAGTTAAAGGCCTATTTGGATGGACCACAGCAACTGCAGTTCGGGTTTTCATGCTTTGGTACGGTGCCCACGAAATATAGATAAAATTTAGCCTCGGGGGGCTTTTTTCTCTTGGGTCGGGCTCAGGATCCCCCGTTTTTTCTTATCCCTCGGGAGTCGGACGACTCGGACCAACTGCGGTTAATAGTGCTGAGCTGGCATTTATTTTTTGTATTAAGTAAATGCTGGCTCAGCCTACCAACCACCGTTGGATTCTTGGAATCCAACGGTGCCCAGTTCAACTCCCGATCGGGGTCAGAAAAGGGGGTGCTCGGAGCCTGTTCCTTCTCTCTTTGTTGTTAGGGCGCATGGAGTGTGCCATGGGGCACACTTTTGAGTCCACTGACAAGTAAATAATTGGCCCACCCCTTGATGGACATACACACCAGAAAGTAGCATGATTGGTGATCTCTGACAATTCGATCTCTTTACCAAAAAATGCTGGAATAAAACGGCTAGAAATCACCCAATGTAAAATGCTAGAATCCGGTGGCTAGGGATCACCAATCAGGCTGACTGTTGGTGTGTGGGTTCATCAAGGGGTGGGCCAATTATTCATGACTAGTAGACTCAGATGAGTCTGTCACGTGGCACATTTTTATGTGCCTCATAGGGGAAAAATATCCTCAATCTAATTTTTTTTTCCAAAGTAAGCCTCAAAATAGTGCTGGTGAGTGAACGAGTGCTTTTCTTGCATATTTCAATTTTTCGACAATTCAGCTTTTTAGCCATAAATGAGGGCGTGTTTGATTACCAAGTGGAAAAATTGCATTTTCCTTGGGAAAGCACAACTGTCCATTGTTAGATAGCCATTATAAATCTGTATAATTTTTCCTAACAAGCCATTTAAATCTGGATAATTTTCCCTACTAAGCCCGGAATTCATTTCCCATCTAGATAGGTGAGAATTCATTTCCAACTGAAAATACACATTTATGTTCTCACATGATTGAAATATGTTTTCTCAGTTGCAATCAATTTAGCCATTTAAGGCATATCCCAGATGATTTTCTCGGGAAAATTTTCTGTGCAATCAAACAGGGCCTAAGGAAAAAATTAGATGAAGGGGAGTTTGGATGCAGAAGGTTCTTGTGGGCTTGTGGCCCTACATAGCTCAATTTTTTGACCCCACTAACCGCATGTATTTTTAGCATACCCGTCGGTGGATATACATACCAAAAATCAGCTTGATCAATAATTTCTAGTTGTTAGATTAAATACCCAAAAAGTATGAAAAAATATGCTTGAATCCAACGGCTATAGCCAATCCTAGAAAAGTGCTAAAATATATGGCTAGAGAAAACCAATCAGACTGATTTTTTGTTATGTATAGGCACCAATGGGTGGGCTAAACATCCATTCGGTAAGTGGGCTAAAAAAAATGAGCTATGTAGAGCTACACAAGCATCGACTGCATCCAAAGTCCTCTGCAACTAAATTTTCCCATAAAAGGGACCCCTTGGGTAGGGCTGTCATTGGATAGTAGAAAATTCGAATTCGATTTGAATCCGTATTCGAAAAATCGGATATTATCCGAAAACTTTAGATATCGAATTCGGATTCGATATATTTTTAATATTCAAATAGTTTCCGGATACAAATTCGGATATTGATGTATTTGATTCGATAATATTCGATCCAATATATTAATTAATAATTCTATTTAATATTTATAAATTATATTTATTATGTATAATAGTTATCATATTAAATAATATTTATTACATAAAATATAATATTTTTAATTATTTTACATTTATTTTTTATTATGTAATTATATATATATATCCAATTTTCAGATCGGATATTATCGAATATCCGATAAGTTAATCGGATTTGAATTCGAATATTAATTTAGGATATCCGTCAGATATCGAATCAGATTCGGATATCGAAAAAACTTTTCGGATTCAGATTCGGATATGCTTATATTCAATCTGAATAGTATCCGTTGACAGCCCTACCGTTGGGCACTCACCTCAATATTACTCCACGCAATTTTGGTGTGGGTGCACAGAAATTTTGAAGAGTATTTTTACTCAAAACTGTAAGAAAACACAGAAATAGAGCGAACAATAAAGTGGAATATTCATGCTCGCACTAGAATTGTTCTCATGCATCACAACATAGTAATAAATCAAACAAATTACATCACATACTCGAATTCAAGTAATTGCAATTTGTTCTTGGCCATGAAGTGTAGAAATCAGAATTTGGTAGGATGGAGTTTTAACCTTTTTCGAAACTCTAAATTACAATGGAACTTTTCCTAAGGCTGAAAAGTGTAGTGGAGCATCCATATGTGCTTATATAATGTCTTTTTAATCCCTTCCATCAAAGGAAAGAGAGACCTAAAGGGTTTGTCCTTTATTTAGTAGTTGTAAATGCTCTACAAGTCTCTTTCCTAAACAAACCAAACTTGTACATAAAGTTCATCACTTTCTTTTCAGGATGTTTGGTTCTTTATCTTGTTTAATTCCAGTTAAGTTTTTTTTTTTCCTTTTTGGTAGTTAAGCCTGTTTTTAAAGAGATCGGTAACTCGGTAAAGGTGGGTTTTGAACTCAGGTCTATGGTATCATCACCCACAAACTTTACCAACTGAGCAAGCTGGCACCTTCTTTTCGAGTTAAGCTAATCTAACTAAAGTTCTAGTGTGGGTCATATAGAAAGTTCACATTCTCCCACTTGACCTCCAATTAATACAGTTGTTTTAGAAAATGACTCTAAGGTTATACTGAAACATTTGTTGAGTGGCTACTCTAATTTTGAGAACTGATAACTTAAAAGAGTAGACAAGAGATGCATTTAGTTTTATCCTTAATCCAACTCAAATATGCTATTAATATTGGATCACGAATATCAATGCATGTTTTGTAGTCTCAATAATAGTACTATAATATTCTTGTCAAGTCTTTACCCTTACTTGTGTTGTGTGGGCTTTGTATAATTTTAGTGTAGTATAATTAATCTATACGATCCCACACTAAACAACTATGTGTCATTCATTGCATTACTGATCTAATCATATGATCCCTTATCACCCAAACAACAAGAATAAAAGTATTTAGGATCATGATGCTTAATCATAACCCGATCGAAGAAAATTTTTAAAGCAAACATTTATGGGTTACCAAATGACCAACAATATCACATGCATAAAATGATATGTTCCCAATAAACTACATAATCAAAAGGATTCAACAATTCTATACAAGGCATATATTTTGTAAAGGCCTTAGGGTGAATACTCTTGATCAAAGGATAGGTCATCGAAGTATGGGTCGGGTACCTCAATCATTCATGCTCACACTTTATCCCATATGAACAAGTACTGATCTCAATATGTTTATTCCTTGCTGACACATGGTCGTTTTAAATGTATTTTACAATAACATCATTGTCACAATATATATCCGAATTGGCTTGTTAATAGACTAAATGATCTTTAGTTCACCTATGAATTTCTTCATTCAAACCGCATACTGACTCGCCTAGAAATAGGGAATATACTCTGCCTCTATGGTCAATGTAGTGACTAGTGACTATCTAGCACTCTTCATAAAATGGCTCCATTTGCAAACATAAAGACCTTGAAGTGTAAATTTGAGAATCCTCATAGCCTACATAATCAAAGATTGAATACCCCAAGTACCTATAACTCATTGAATTTCTATAAACTAACATAAATTTTTTATCCTTTGCAAATAGCATACAATTTTATTAAACTCTATCCAACGAGTAGTATCCAAGTTCTATTAAAATGACTAAGTATATTATAAATAAAATTGATATCAAGTTGGGTACAGATCATCTCATACATGAGACTCCCTATTAATGAGGCATATTCTCATTGACATTTTTCTTCTCATCATTATTCTTGCAACATTAATTATTTTCTACTAAGCACGTCTCCCTTAGAGATAGGAACATCTCTAAGCATACATCTTGCTCTCTTAATCTCTTTACCACTTTAACCACAAAGGCCCACTAAGATAAACCCATATAACCTGTTAATTTATCACTTTTAATCCTTATGCTTACATATATGTTGCCTCTCCAAGATCCTTCATATCAAAATAATTTGACAAGAAGTGCTTTAAATCCCAAAGCATATCCAAATCATTACTAACCAGTAGTATGTCATCCGCATATAAAATTAGATGAAACATGTATTGACTCCTACTGAGCTCTAGGTAGATATACTAATCCATAGGGTTCTTCACAAATCCAAAAGTAGAAATCGTCATTTGGTAAAATTTTAAATACCACTATCTAGAAGCATGTTTCAAATCATTTAGTGACTTCTTTAACTTGTAGACTAATAGTTCTTTTCCTTTCGTCTCAAATCCCTCGTGCTATTCCATATTAATATCTCGATCTAGATCTCCATTTAGAATTTTTTAACATTCATCTAGTGCATGTCTAGGTCATAATATGCAACCAGTACAAGAATAATCTTAAGAGAATATTTATTAGACTTATATCACCTATTTGCATCCAACTAATGCTACTCCCCACGTGACAAAGTAACTAAGTCCTAGCAGTCATTCTCCTTTAAACAATTTTACTCTTCTACTATGTCTTTATGTCATTCCCAAGAGCGACTACTACTCCTAGACCGATTGTAGTTTGCCAAATCATTAGTGTTCTTACTAACTATATTTCCCTCTCAAAGATAGACCTTGACAAGCAAGGCATAGTTGATCTCTGGACTCTTCTAGATTTATGACTTGCCATTATTTCTAGATAATTTGCTCGTATTGTTGCTTTTAACTACAATGCACTACAATGGGCTTTAAAACACACTTTGCCTCTAGAGTCTCGTGAATTGGTGGTGTTTGAATATGTGAAACTACAATGGATACCATATCAATGATCTCTTCAAACAATATATCCCAGTAATCTGTGTTTTTACTATCACTATCGTCCTATGTAAGGAATATAACTATATTCTGTTTTGACGAAATTTCATACGATATAAAAAACACTGTTTTACCTGTCCTACTGTGTGTTAGTTCGGCCTTGAGTGTGTTAGTGGTATGCATCACTCCTAATTGCCTAAAGACTACAAGATGAAGACCAAAGACTCACAAGACTGAAGATTGATTCATCTTAAGACTTGCTTTTGTTTGCTTTATCCGCATACACACACATAGGATGATACGTGACTTAAAGACCTTAGACATAGGTGACTATGATACCATGCTAAGCGGGTGTGCAAGCTACCATCCAGACATACAAAAAAATTAGCCCGTGTCAAAAGATGAGAACTTGAAAAAGAAAAATTGATAAAAACAAGTGAGTTAAAGACAACCATATTTGCTAGATAAATAATGTTAATTAATTGGCAAATACACTTGTAAAAGAGAGAATGGTTAGAACTCAATAACTCTAATGAGAATTTTATAATTGGATATGGATACCTCCAGATTCTAGTTTAGTGCTTAGAATTGAACTTATATCTATTTTTTACTCTGGGATATGAAAAGTTAGATCACTGTACACCTAAGTAAATGAAATTGAAAATTATTTAAAGTGTACTAGTTTAATTGACTTGCTCTGAATGACTATATTTAAAATATTTAAGATTAAACTGCGTAGTTAAGTATAAAATTCTAGGTTTGATATATATTAGTGCCTATCATATTAAAACTCATTTTGCATTGCATTAACTTAATTTTTTTGTGCATTTTAGCGAAATTTGGTTCAAAGCAATTTATCCGATTGATGCGAATTGAGTCATGTAGATTTTTTTCATAGATTATTTAATTGGTTAAATTTTTTTGAAAAGATAATTCGATTGGTGGAGAGTTTTAGAGGATTTTTTTAATGATTTTTTTGATAAAATAGGATTTTTATCAAAAAAAAAAAATCCAAGTTGGCGTCTGCCCAATCAATTGGAGCAGTAGCCCAATTGGTTGGACTAAAATAGGCAAGGATAAAAATCAATTTTTACTTTTTTTTTACTCCAATCAATCATACCTGCTCCTACTCCTTCCCCAATTGATCCAGCACTTCAGATCTAAGTTTAGGCATTTCTTGGTGGATTTCGATCAGTTAATCTTCAGATCTATCTTCTGTGTGCTTGATCTCTTAATTACATTGAGATTTTGGGAAAATTGGTTTCTTGTTTTGGTTTATCCCATTTTTGGTGCTCATGGCTGATGACACTAGAAGGAGAAGATTTGTGGTTCAATCTGATGAAGACATCCCAGAGGAAGATTTCTTGGATCAGTTGCAATGAAGGAGTTCCATTCGGACTAAGAGAAGGGCGAGACCTCCATCTATATCTAGAGGAGCTTCCATGAGACATTATACTAGAGGAGTGTCTTCATCATGTGATCTGAGCTGAGCATCATCATCTCGATGGCCGAGATATCCCACCCCTCCTATAGCTAGTGAGTATGGTCTTGACTTCATCTCTGCTGATGCATTTATTCACTTTCAACATTTTAGTACTCGTTCATTCGTAACTGAGCAATTTGTTCACTTGAGAGAGTTTAGGGGTAATCTTATTGATCATGTCTTTAGGACTAGGGATTGGCTTCTAGTCATTTAGGGAGATATTGTGTATTATCCCAGGCTCTTCCAGTTGTTCTATTTGAACATCTATGACATTCAAGGTGCAAATTATGATTCTTTATCCTTTCAGACTTATGTTTCTGGCACACCTATGATGATCACACCTAGAGTGATTTCCTATGTCCTTGTCCTTCATAGTCATGCAAATGATGAGTATCTACCCCACACTAGAGTTATGACTACTGGCAAACGTCTTCTCACTCGTACTTTGTGTGGTGCTGATTTTGATTGGATCTCCAGCATACCACTTAGTAGTGTGCTTGATGACTTCCGGTTGTTGCATCTGATCGTCAGATACAACAACGATCATCCTAGTCATGGAGCAGATGTAACCGTTGATCATCTCCAACTCCTATATCATCTAAGTTCTAGTTTTGCTATGGACTTTCCTCATTTCATGTTTAGGGTCATTTCTAGAGACAACGAATTGTTGCTTTGACATCTTTGCCTCCCTTATCCTTCGTTGGTTTGTGCTATTCTTTGTCACTTCAGTGTCACGATCGATGATGATGAGCCAAGAGAGTGATAAATGGGTGCTATAGGTAGCACATCAGTGAGGAAGAGCCACTCTCAGGTACAATGTGTACCTGACAGACATCACGATTCTGATGTAGATCGAGGATAACGATGAGCTTGAGGATATTGATGGAGGAGATGCTGATGATGAGCCACTCGCTCTTGACTTTATGGATGGAATTGATGCTGATGATGTGGAACGAGGCCATGCAGCTACAAATGAGAGGCCTCCTATTACACTTCAGTCGTTGAATATGAGACTCGACCAATTTGAGAGACAGATTTCCATGGAGTTCAGGAGTCTTCATGACTCTTTGACCGGGATGGAGAGATTCCTTGAGCACCAGTTTGCTTAGTTGAGAGTTGCTCTATCGCCAGAGTATCCAGATGTTGATCTGATGCATCATCATGATGGAGCTAACACATTTAGTGGACCTCATCTCTAGACTTGACTGTCAGTTGCTTTTAGTGTTGTGACTATGAGAGTTTGCTTGAGTTATATGTATTTTGTGTTGTTATTTATTACGCACAAATAAACTTAGTTTGTATAACATGGTTAAACTCATGTTTTTAATATATATTTGTTGTACCATAGATCTAAATTGGAAATGTATTTTGGATACTATGATTGTGCATCCTTTTTGTCTTTATACCTCATTTATCTGCACATGCATTGGTTTTATTTTGTTTCATAAAATACATGCTAGACATTCTTATCTTGAACCTTTGTCATTCTATGACAAAAAGGGGGAGAGAGAGTTGAAGAGTTAAAACATGAAGATAATATATAAGTTAGGGGGAGAAAGATTTAGGGAGAGAATATTTTCTCCATTTTATAAATTGATTGAATTCTCCTAATATATATTATCTAGTAATGCTGAAGATAATATATCATGAAGATAATATATTGCATGCAGATATTTTCTCTCATTCACTGCACTTGTATTTCATTGATTTTATTTGTTCAAACGATACTGCTGGTATGAGTTATTTGTGAATGTGTAGGAAACATGCTGAGAAAGAAATTCAAATATATCAGTTGTCTGTTTGTTTTCACTGAGAGAAAGAGTGAGTGAAACATGTAAAGGTTGGGATTTGTACACTTTTTATATGTATGTTTTGTCATGAATTTACCAAAGGAGAAGATTATAAAAATATGACATATTGTATTGGCTAAATTCTATATGAGAAATATAGTTGTAATCGATCCTATAGTATGCTAGTTAGGCCAAGAGTGTGTTAGTAGTTGCATCACTCTTGCATTGCTTGAAGACTACAATGATGAAGCCTGAAGACTTAAAAGATTAAAGATTGGTTCATTTGAAGACTCAGAACTTTGTCCATTTATCCAAACTCACACATATAGAATAGTAAGTGAATATGTGATAGAATGATAAAATTCACCTAGAACTAAGTCAATTAAGCAAAGGGATCAGGTTCAGGGCTTCAAGGACTGAAAAACTTGAGTCTAGGGTGTCCAATCGATTGGGGGACTCAATTCAATTTATTGGACTAGTAGCCCAATTGAGTAGACTTTGAATCCAATCGATTGGACTTGCATAGAGATAGTTTTTCCAACCTAAAAAGAGTTTTAAATGCATTCAAACACTTGCTATTTCATTAGGCTTTACTATAGATTCATGCTTTAAGGTTATAAAACCTAACTAATTAACTCATCAATTGAAGAACTCAAAGAGAGAATCAAACAAAAGTGAGAGAGAGAGCTCAAATTAAGGAGGAGTTGAAGCTTTAAGCATTCAATTGGATCATCAAAGATCACGTGAGCCTCATTGATTAAGGAGAGAAACCCTAGGTAATCAATTTCATTATTTTGAGCTTATTTCCTATATGACCAAAGCTGGAAACATGAGTCACAATATTTTCTTCCAATCTTGATCAATCTCCGTCTATGATTCACTTCCATATCAAAAACCTAGATGTTAGAGAAGACCACACGGTTTAGTTACTCAAATCTATTTTGAGTTGTGTTGTGGAATCGGGTCTATACCAAATCCATCACTTTCCGGGCTGGATCAGATTGTGTGAAGAACATCAAGGTTGGACCGATCAAATGGTAGGTTAGGGGATAGACCAAAAAGAAAACTGTTGATATTTAGCGAAATGACGTTCATGGACTCATTTGTGAAAGGCAGGGGGCATGGATGTATTAGTAGTTGGCTCGAGGGATGGACTTGGGTTGTATGATGTAGTAACGATATTGCGTGGGTAACTTCTGTATTTGATAACTTTTCGTTAGTGATACATTAATAGTTGGACATGATCCTATTTTGTTTTCTTGAGAAATGTTTCTATTTAAAAAACTCGCATTTGTAATTGATTGATTTATTTTCTCACATATATTTAGATTAGATCAAACAATTAAGAAATAATATATCTTCGATATATTAGATCTGAATCGGTTGAGATAATCACTTGTTAATCAATCAACCTTAACAAGGATTGTTAGAACATGCGATTAGATTACACCTACCTAGATAGAGTGATTAATTGTTAGATAATTTTAAAATACTTATTCACCCCTTCTAGGTATCTTTGATTGGATTGAAAGAAACTTTTACTAAATGTACTCAAACACTTACTAATTCAGTAGGCTTTGTTGCTCTCACTATAAATTAATACTTAATGTTTGTAAAACCTAATTGGAGAAAAATAAAAAAAAGTAAGAGAGCTCAAAGAAGGCAATTGAAGCTTCAAGCGTTAATTGGATCATCAAGAGCACAATAGCCTCTATGATAAAAGAGAGAAACCCCTAGGTAATCCTATTTCAATTCTTTTGGGTTTTTAATCTTTTGTCATCAAAGTTTGAGAACATGAACTCCATTATTTTCTTCAAAGCTTGATCAATCTCCATCTATGATTCACTTTTATATCTAAAACCTAGATTTTAGAGACCACAAGGTTGAGTTACTTAAAACTATTTTGAGTTGTATATGTGGAATCGGGGTTGTACCAAATCTATTACTTTTCGAGGTTGGACCAGATTATGAGAAGAAGATGGGGGTTGGACTGATCGAAGGGTAGGTTTCATGATAGATCAAACTGAACACTATTGAGAGGATCTTAGTGGAAGGGCATTCGTGAACTCATACGTAAAAGGCAGATGGAGTAAATGCATCGGCAGTTGGCTCGAGGGATGGACTTGGGTTTTATGCTTTGAGTAACGATGTTGCATGGGTAACTTCTGATCTTGTTAACTTTTCGTTAGTCATACTTTAACCACTGGATGTGATTCCGTGGTTTTCATTGAGAAATGTTTTCACATAAAAAACTCACATGTGTTGATTGATTTATTTAATTACGTACATTGAAATAGATTACATCAAATGATTAAGAATGATATATCTTTGATTCATTAAATCCTAATCTGTTAAGGCAATCATTTGCTAATCATAAACAATCTTAACTTGGATTATCTGTATGCGATTAGTACCCTTTTACCTAGACCAGCAATTTAAATTAAGTGTTAATTGTTAGATAATTTTTAAATACCTATTCACCCCTCTTTAGGTTAACATTTAATTGTGAAAGGGATATTTCAAGTATCACTGTCAAAAAGTTAACCAGACAAATTAAAGTAACTAATGCAACACCATTTCACATAGCTCTTCCAACTCAAATCACTCAAGCCACTGCCAATGCTTCCACGCATGAATCTACGAATGCCTTTTCGATGCGATTCATTCAATAGTTTTCAGTTTGGTCTAGCCACAAACCTACCCTTCGATCAGTTCAATCCGATCTTCTTGTTACAATCCAGTCCAACCCCGAATAGTGATGGCTTCAGTATAATCTCGATTCTACACAATCGAAGTCAAATGTATTTTGAGTAACACAAACATTATGGTCTCTCTAATATCTAAGTTTATATATGAAAGTGAATCTTAGATGAAGATTGATCAAGCTTGGAATATATTGAAAGCACTATAATATAAAGCTGAAAAGATGGAACAAAATTACCTAGGGTTTCTCTCTTGAATCTTGGAGGCTCTTGTGCTCTTTTCTCTTTGATAGCTTAGGGTTTTCAACTGTAAATCATCAATATATAGTGAGAGCAACAAGACCCACAAATTTAGCAAGTATTGGAGTACAAGTAGGAATCTTTCTGAGTTTAAAAAAAAATAATTCTCGTGCATGTCCAATCGATTGTGCAATAGGTCTAATTGATTGTGTAACAATCAAACAATTTTTTGTTATATCTGAGGAAGTCCAATCGATTGGATTGGGTCCCCCAATAGATTGGGCACTCCAGTTCTAGTATAACAAGCCCTCAAGGGTCTAAAATTGATTCCCCTGCTCATATGACTTAGTTCTAAGTGTTTTAAAGGTTCTAGCACATTTTTTAGGGTATCTAAGTCACTTACTATCCTATATATGTAGATTCGGGTAATCAAACAAAGTTCTGAGTCTCCAAATGAACCAATCTTCAATCTTCTGAGTCTCTAGGCTTCATTTCTATAGGCTTCAGGCAGTACTTCAGTGATGCAACTACTGACACACTCTCAACCTAACTAACGCACTCTAGGATAGTTATATTTGTGTTTTCTCACGTAGAATTTGGCCAATACAATATGTAACATATTCCTTACAATAAGGATAAGTAGCAAAGCCCAATAAAGATACATTACCGACCCATATGGGTATGGTGGAATAACGATAAAACATGCTTTTGAAAGACAACTCAAAAGAATTAATAGAAAACTAACCTACATGATCATTCTCACAAAAAAAATAAGCCTTTAACTCATTTGCAGTGGTCCCCACAAATGAGTGTCATTTTATTAGTCAAAAAGCATTAGTAACTTTATCCCATATATAAATATATATGTATATGTAAATATATATATATATATATCAAAATAAGAATCAAGAAAATTTAGAGATAGTTATAATTAAACACATGATGAAATAATCAAGGGACAAACCTGATGCGATGCACCAAACATTCTTGAGTACTCAGACATTCTCAGTTTTTAATTAACTCGATATAGAGTACAAAAAACTTAATTGATGTTAAGAGATAACTAAATAGCATGCTATAGTTTTATGCTTATTAATGGTAACACTAGGGCTGCAACTTGGGCGGGCTCAACCCGAGCCCGACGGGTTGAACCCGACATTAGGGTTGGGTTGGGTTAGCCCTTTTAGAACTTGGGTTGGGCTTGGGCTGAATTTTTGGTTACCCGATCAAATCGGGTTGGGTTAGGGTTGAGGCTTGGCCCAACCCGAGCCCGACTTACAAACTATATATATATGTGTGTGTGTGGGGTGGGGTGGGGTGGGTGGGGGGGGGGGGGGGTCAGGATCGAGAGACGACAACAATTTTCACAATATTTTCTACAACAAAAAATTGGCGTACCCACATGGAATATGAATCAATAGCTGATTTTCGGTGAGGATGAACTCCTCACCATATAGATCACTCTTACAAAAAATCAGCCCATTCTGAAATTTCTAACCCCATCAAGTGTGGTGGGGTGGGGGGGGGGGGTCAGGATCGAGAGACGACAACAATTTTCACAATATTTTCTACAACAAAAAATTGGCGTACCCACATGGAATATGAATCAATAGCTGATTTTCGGTGAGGATGAACTCCTCACCATATAGATCACTCTTACAAAAAATCAGCCCATTCTGAAATTTCTAACCCCATCAAGTGTAGTCTTCAAGTTAACGGTAAAAATAGACGGTCCATAATTCTTTAACTTCAAAACCAGTCTATGAATGTCAGAATGATTTGAACTTTTGTGAGGATGATCTTCTCGCCATAGAGACCATCCTTGCCAAAAATCATCCAATTCCAAAACTTGTAATGTATATATTGGCCCGCGCCAATTTTTTGTTGTAGAAAATGTTGTGAAAATTGTTGTCTCCCGATCCTGACCCTATATATATTAGTTTTACTGACAAATATCCACACTACTTTTTAGCAACTGCAGCAACCCATGGATGTTTGTCCATAGTAATTTTTGGGTTTTTTTTAGTGACTTTTATCATGCATTTGAGTTAATGAACTTTTCTGTTATTATGAAAATATCATGTTTTCTTTCATGAGCTTTGGAAATGAAGTTATGCTATTATTTAATGGTTAGCACAACGGCTACTGTATTGATCGATAAATTATTTTAATATGAAAAAATTTAACAATATTTTCAACCAATAAATAAAATTAAGAAATTGACCAACACTAACCCGACCCAACCTGATAGGGTTGGGTTAGGGTTGGAAAATCTAGGCTCGACCTTGGGTTGGGTTGGGTTAGGGTTGACAGCCTTTAAGGTTGGGTTGGGCTAGGGTGACCTCCAACCCGACCCAACCCACCTGAGTTGCAGCCCTAGGTAACACAGAACCTATTGACCATATTTTGACTTCATCGACCTAATGTTGACTCTTGATCATTAAGAGTGTAATTCTTCATAATTGGACCCATTTGATGCATGTTTGCTATTTTATGTGGTTTTGAACCTTTTACCTTTCTTAACCCTTATGCGTTGCCTTTGGGTTTTCAAGTCAACTCACAATTGCGGGTCAGACAACCGACGGATAGCAGGTCAGATAGCTAGTTGTGGGCCTGAACACTAGGTTCGGTGCATGACAGGTTTAAAAGAGTGTGCCACGCTCATTTAAAAATCATTGAGTATATTTGCTCAAAGACGTCTTTTGAGGAAAAATGGACTCCCACTGACCAATCAATATTTGGCTCACCCCTGATGGACCTACATATAAAGAATCAGCTTGATTGGCGATTTCTAGCCATTGGATTCAAGCACTTTTTTTTTCTATCATGGGCTTACGGTCAGAAAAAGAAAAGTTTCTTTAAACGCGTCAAAGGGTCGTGCTTACTATAATAGTAGAGATTAGAAACTGATTCAAAGAACAACATAGCGGCCAGCTTTAGTAAATGTTCTTTCCTTAGAAATTGAGGTTGTTTTGGTTCACGGATCATTAGAAATTTAAAGTGTCCAACACTAATGATATTCACTCAAAAGTGCTTATTTTAAGCAATTATCCTTCTAGGGTTATCACACTCTTCTACGTAAAACTGCATTTTTATCAACATTTCTACGTAAGAGTTTTTCTCAGTGCGTAGAACACACTTTTCTAGTTAAAATTGTATATTTGCATGCATTCATACGCATTTATTTGACCCACATGCGAAGTCATTCTCATTACGCGATTTTTTATCGCAGGAGCACTAATCGGGCAATTTTGATGGAATGCAGGCCCATAATCAACTTTCAGAACCTAGGATCAAAGCTCAAGAGCCAACAAACTGAGTATGAGGAGATATAGGCCAAAGACGGGAAGAGCCAGAGAGTCGAAAGAATCGAGGGACGACCAAGAGAGAAGGAGAGACAAGCCCTCAAAGAAGAGACTAAGGAGATTAAAGCTTATAAACCAACACAAGGCGAGTGCTTGCTCAGTTGGTAAAGCATGCAGAAGACCACGTCAGAGATTGGGGTTCAAGACCCTCTGCTAGCATTTTCTCTTTATTTTGTAATATTTTCTCTTTCCTCTCTCTAAATCCTCATTCTCCCTCTACTCTCAATCATCCAATCATCTCTCCATTCGCAATCACACGATCCTACGGCCTACCTTGGCCGATCGTCACTGTCTAATGATCCATCCTATTATAGCCATCCTCGTCTACCGTCTGATCACCAGTGGATCATCCGATCCTCTATCCATCCTCAGCCACTCTATCCTACGGCCTACCTTGGCCGATGATCCAACCCATCATCACCATTCGATCATCACTACTGTCTGATCACCAGCAGATCATCTGATCATTCCGTCCGATCATCCACGCTCCTCATCTTCAATCCCTCTCTATTACCTTTTTGATAAGGAAATCAAAAAGAATTTTGGAAAGTTAAATGCTTTTAAAGAAAAGATTTCCTCAACATAAGAATAGATTTCAAAAGCACGTTTTGGACGGCTAGGATGGGGAAGAGGACATCTAGCCATTCGATGGGACCCACATGCCTAGCATGGATGGGAATGAATCCTAAAGAAGAAGAAGGAAAGGAAAAAGATTTTAAATCAAATTTTTTTTTGCAAAGATCAAGTTAAAAAAAGAAAAAAAAAAAAGGGATTTTTTTCATTTTTTAGAAACCGTGGGTTTCTAAGATAGAAACCCACGGTTTCTATCTATAGATGGAACGTTTTGGAGAAGAGGATTATTTTTTTGGGAAACCCTAGCTGTTACCCCCACATACATTCCATTCTACTCCCCCAAAAGTAGTTGACCTCAAGAGGAGATGAACCCCATAATAGAAACCCGAGTGGCCCTTGTATAAGTGGATCTTCTCCCCACGTTTTGGTGTCTGCCATATTCCATCTTCTAAACCTCCACGTTTTTTGACTACCCCATCTTTCCTCTCCCATCTTCCCTACATACATCCCATCCATCCACCATTGTTCTTGCTGGGCGAACCAGCAAGAACGGGTTGCCATTACAGCACCACTCCGCCCAAACAAAAAAAAAAAAAAAAGAGAAAAGATAAGAAGAAGAAGAAGGAGAGAGAGTGGAAAGTCGGTACCTGCTCCACCTCCATTAACGCCTGTTGCCGGTAGTAGCAGCAAGCCACCATCAGCTCCAATACCGCCTGCACCATCATCATCGTTCCCCCATCAAGACCACCAAGCCGCTGCTCCCTTCAAGAACCCAGCATCGTCACTCTCTCCCTCTTCTTCATCATTCCCCTAGTAAGAAAACAAAAAAAAAAGAGAGAAGAAGAACTAGAGAAAAGAAAAGAAAACAGGGAAGAACAAGAAGAGAGAGGGAAGATCGTCCTCACCTGTCCCCATTCCGCCTCAACCACATTGCTGCTACCACCGTCTTCATCAAACACCATAGCACCTCATCAACCCATCCACCAGCCAGCAACGCTCCACTAGTCTCCTTTTCCATCGTCATCAACCCAGCAGCCATTAGAAAACCAGACCGCCCTTACCATTAAGCCTCTTCCATCCATTACATTCTCCCCAAAGCCAAACCGTTTGCACCTAGATCGTCCCCAGTCGCTCAACTCTTCCATCTAGCCAAGCCGCTCCACAACACCATCAATCCACAATCTCCATTCCACTTTTTTTAAACCTTGGATCGCCCCTCCATCACCACCAGCACACCCAGTCCGTGCGCCCCTCCATTGGTAAGTGGTGAGTGGTTTAATCCATTCACCTTCTCTCTTATCACTTTCTCTAAGCTTAGTTTTCCTCTTTATTTTTTTATTTTATTTGTCGCTTTCTATTTCTTTGTTTAGCTAATGTCTTGGATTGAATGAATTTTTGTAAGGATTTTTGATTCAATAAAGCTTAGTTTACTTTTGCACTATTGCATTTTAATTATCATGATTAGTTAGTTCTTGTTCTAAGCATTTGTGGAAATTCTCTCTTTAAAATCTCAAGAACGTTTTAATCTCATGTCATCACCATTCTCATTCCTCAATTCTCTTAACATAGTATTTTTCAAAAGAAAAGCCATCATTTTATGTGTCTAAATTGCACAAACTAACCCCGAGTGCGGATCGACATCCGACATAAAACTGCTATACAGAAGTCTCAAATTTTGTAGGAAATCGGATAAAAATTACAAATGTGTTGATTTTAGGGTTTCCGTAACCAATGACGCGAAAAAATCTTACTTTCAACCAACAAGCTACCTAAGAAATTTGTTGCCTCTTTTTTTAAAAGCAAAACTAAAACAAAAGAGGACAGGGTAAGACTTGCGTGCCCACCCACAATATAAGCCACGTGGAAATTTCTTAGAGGAGGCTGACCGTATGGATGTTTGGTCAATCCCTAAGTGGACCTACAAACCAAAACTCAGCCTGATTAGTGATTTCAAACCTTTGGATCTTTGTACCCAAATAAATGGTAAATAATGCTCAAATTTCTACGGTTAAAAATCAACCCGTGAAAATGACTTCAACTAATGCTTATAAATCACTAATTATGTAGATTTTGCGTTTATAGCTCCACCTGGGGATTGGCCAAACATCTATATAGTCAATGTCCTCTAAAAAATTGCCATGTGGATTATATCGTGGGTAAGTCTTACTCTAGTCTGCAAAAACTTGCCTGACACAGGTGGTCTGGTGGCTACCTGACTATAGCTGCAGTGCTCGGCACGTGGATTTCGTACGGGCGAAACAGGGTGGAGTGCTTGGCACGTACACCAAGATCATTTTGCATTTGTATTAAAAAAATTAAAAAACAAATCTTAAAAAACTCACCTGGGTACGTGTTTGGTGGGGCTGTGTTTGTCAGTCCATACGAAATCCACTTGTCGAACACTACAGCTATCGTCGGGTAGCTACCAAACCATGGTCAGGCAAGTTTTACCACTGTAAACATTGTCAGTACAATTGGATGTCCCTTGAAAAACATGTTTTTTTGAAAACATTGAAATAACACATTTTTCAAGAAACATCCAACAGTACTGACATTGTTTGCATACTATTAAGTCTGCAAACAGTTGCATACTAGATTTGTCCCATGAATACATTGCAAAATGCACTCCGAATCTGTGCCGAGAACTCATTGACTATCACGGGCTTTGATGACAGTACATTGTCATCATAATTTTTGTGGGTACCAAATTTGTGACATCCATGCAGATGGTTAGGATGGCGACACGTGGACATGTCCGAGGCCGAGACTAGTCTGGGTGGTCTAGGCCGAGATCAGTCTAGGTGTCCGAGGCCGAGACCAGTCTGGGTGTCCAAGGCCGAGACCAGTCTGGGTGTTCGAGGCCGAGACCAGTGAGTGGTCTAGGCCAAGATTGGTTTGGTGTCCAAGGCCGAGACTAGTCTGGGTTTAAGAGGCCAAGACTAGCCTGGGTGTCCGAGGAGTTTGATGTCGAGATGCATAGATCATGAAGAGAAAACACAGAGGTTCGACGTCGACAAAAAATATGATAGCTTGGCAAGACACACCGAAGATGAAATAGAAGAGTACAGAGTTGGTAGACTAACATGGTAGGTGGTTATCCCTGTCAGAGTACAAGTCAGTCGGTGGTAGGTGGGGGAATGACTGGACTGCAGTGGTGGGTAGTTAACTGTGTTAGTGGGCATAGTAGTCAGCAATAGGTTGGTCAGAGTAGAATAGTTGCTACGACCATTGACAGTCGCTGTTGATAGAAGAACGGACAGACTGACTTTGTCAAAAAAGACAGTCTACGCCAGATGAGATGTATACAATAGAGGAAGAGTGTAGTAGGAGCAACTGACATGTCAGCAGGTGAAATGCCTATAAATAGAAGTAGATTGGCGCATTAAAGAGGTATTGAATTTCTGAGCCAAAATTCTGTCAAATTACCTTGAGAATTTATTGCTAACTTGATCGTCGGAGGCTCTACCAGTGGGATCCCCTCCCCGACTCTCTTCTTGGATTCCACTTGCAAGGGTTCTTGCAGGGCTCACGGAGTTCTCGGCTCGGAAGCAGACTTCTCGGATTGAGGTGGCGGAGACCCCAGACCAGTGCATGACTTATCGGCCAGACTGAGCTGGATCAGATCCGAGGCCGACTGGTCACCAGAAGTGCGAGGGTATTAGTCTACACCAACCCTATTGGGGTGTGTGGGATTTCTCCCCCACAATTTTACTCTTGGTTGAGTTAACGAGGGGTTCGGGCGAAAGATACCAACATATTACTAAGCCTACCAATAGGCAAGCGAGTAAAACAAAGCTCCCTTAATTTCCAGAGGCAAGTGACTAAAACAAAACCACTATCTTTTTCCCTTAATTTCCAAGGCTACGGGCCCAGCTAATTAAAGAAGAGGCCCCACATAAAGAGTTGGGTCCAGCATAAATAGAGAAAGAGTCGTTTCAAGTTTCGACGATGCCCTTTGAATCCTTCAGGCTTCAGCTGTGCTTGTTTTGTCAGTCTTTATCATCCCATTGGAAGGGATCTAAGCTTCTGTGTGTAGTCGTGTGGTTCCATCAAGGGTGGCCTACACTATAGTAAAGAGAAGCTGATCACAGCCCATAGTATGAGCCACATGGCACACTCTTAGAGGGCGCTGACAGTATGGATGTTTGACCAATCACTAGGTGGACCTACGAACCAAAAATCAGCCTGATTGGTGATTTACAACCTTTGAATCTTTGCACCCAAATAATGCTCAATAATGCTCAAATTCCTATGGTTAAAATCAACCGAGGAAAATAACTTCTATCCAACACTTGAAATCATTGATCATGTTCATTTTTGGTTTGTAGGTCCACCTAGTGATTGGCATCTTAGCTTCATCCTAATTAAGGACAATGCTATAGCATCTTCTTCACAATGTGTAGATCGTGGTTTTAAAAATGGTCATTTAAACGGTTTTAATGGCCGTTTAAAGGGTAACACTCCAGGCCCGTTAAGGTAAAAATCGTCAAAACCCATTTTGATGCTTCAAATTTAACAGCCATTTTTTTCATTTTAGTGGCCATTGAAACTGTTTAAATGACCGTTAAAATCATTTTAACAGTCATTAAATTCTGGAAAATTTTATGGAAAAAAATGACTGTTAAAATCTGTTATTTTTCTGTTAAATTCCATTTTTTCGATTTTTGAAATTTTCAACTTCAGAATTTGAATTTTAGCGCCATTTTTTCCGTTTTTTCTGTTAAAATCCATTAAATTTTGTTTTTCCATTTTTTTTTTAATTTTTGCCTCTGGCTAATACAAACTATTTTAACGGTAATGCCCCTAGTCCATTATACTATTAAAATGGCCTCCTTTTAACCTTGGTCCAGATTATGGTCGTGTGGTTCCATCAAGGGTGGCCTACACTATAGCATCCTCATCTATAGTATCATCCCACGAGGAGTGTTAGCATCATCATCTCAATGTCCTCAATGTCCAAATCATTTCGAGCAGGTTCTCAGAAAATAAATCCCAAAGACCACCACACATATTTAAAGAACATCAAATGGTTTCAAAACTCCGATGATGTGCTACAGATCTTCCTAAGGACGATACTTAAATTTTGTAAAAAATATTTTATTTGAAATTGGATTAAAATGAGGTGAAATGAAATGTAAATTCATTTTGGTACGTAGGTCCACCTAGAGATGGACCAAACATCCATACATCACTATCCTCTACATGATACTTTTTTTAAGTGTTGTACGTAGAAGGAAGCTTTTTTATTTATTATTTTTGAAACATACATTTAATGAGCATCCAGAGGGTGACATATGTCTTTGCAAACTAAAAGACAAAAGCACCCTGTTGAAGGAATAATTTTGAGAAAATAAAAGAAACAAATATGGGGATATTTTGGGCATACTGAGTTTTGGGATATGTTGTGAAGAACATCATGGTTTAAAAATACAGATGATGTGCTATAGTATCTTCCTAAGGACGATACTAAAATTGTCTAAAAAATATTTTATTTGAATTTGGAATAAATTGTGGATTGCAATAATAAAGGAGATAGCATCAACTACGTTTCAATAGATAGACGATACACCAAATCCATATTAGATTTAGAGAGACCTTAATATTTGATCACCCCAATCAGAACAAGACGACTATGGTCTTATTTAAATAATTATTTAAACCAAAAAAAAGTATAAGCAAAAAATAACTATAGTTATATGCACAAATAAGGTTTTTTTTAACACCCTTGATAAATCTTCTATATCAATGAAACCCCTTCTGAGCAAAAATAATCAATGACATATGTATTTAATAGTTGGTAAGTGAAGTCTTGTGTGGTGAGACCATGAATCTCTTACAATCGTATGTATTTATCTATAATACTTCAAAGTCATAAACAAGCACTATAGGAAAATAGGGTATTAGCAACGGCCGCGACAGCCGCTAAAAGTCACAAAAATCATCGCAAAAATTTTTAACGGCAGCCACAACGGCAGTCGGCGACCGCCGTTGATACCTTGGTCGCTGAAAGTTTAGTGACGGCCACCTGAAAATTTGCCGATGCTAAAAAAGCACCACACCACCGATGGTACAGTTGTGGTGGAAATCCTATATTACAGGCGGAAAAATTAGTATTAGCGATGGTCAATAACCGCCGCTAAAAGATGTGTTAGCGGCAGTCACATATTCACCGCCGCTGAAAGTATGTATTAGCGGCGGTTAGACTCTGACCGCAACTAAAAGAAGTATTAATGGCGGTCAAAAACCACCACTAATACTCACTTTCAGTGGCAGTCAAAGTCGAACTGTAGCTAATACATACTTTAAGCGGCGGTCAATAATCGCCGCTAATACATACTTTCAGGGGCAGTGAATATGTGACCGCCACTAATACATCTTTTAGCGGTGGTTATTGACTGCCACTAATACTGATTTGTTTATGTTATAGTGGCGGCCAATGATCGCCGCTAATATTTTTTTATTTTTTTGAATTTTTTTTTCACCTATACCTGTACCAACTGTAGACCTATAACATTTTGATTACTATAATACTAACTAAACCAAATAAAAAAAAATAAAAATAATCTGTTTATTAAACTCAAAGATTAATTAATACAATATTCTTAGTTCAGAAACATCCATAAATGAAATAGAAAAGTTGATGGCTCAAACATCAACTAGGTCTGCAGCATATCAATAAGCTAGGTCTTGTAAAAAAAAAAATAGTAAACTTATTAGAATAAAATATGTTAAAACATATAATAAAATAAATATATCATTAAAAACTCGAAATGGACGTTACTTTTAAGTCTTAAATGTCTAAACTTACAAGTGACTACAAACTCCCAACCGAAAGTCGAAATTTGACCCCATATCTTCTAACACATTTGTTTCAACACGTTTTAAGTATTGGAAGAGGTTCCGAGAGATTCGGACATCGTTTGTTCGGTTTGGACGTCGACGTTTCGAAATAGATTTTAGTTCTAAGTCTTAAATGCCTAAACTTACAATTGACTACAGTGTATTAACTAGACCTTGGATTCTGAGCCCGTCTCTTTTAACACATTTGTTTCAACACAATTGAAGTGTTGGAAGAGGTTTCGGTAGATTCCGACCTCGTTTGCTCGATTTGGGCGTCGAGGTCCAAATAATGGATTTCAATTCTAAGTCTTAAATGCCAAAATCTACAACTGACTATAGTTTTCTAAACCGACTTCAGAATTTGACCCTATCTCTACCAACACATTTGTTTAAACACATTAAAAATGTTGGAAGAAGTTTCAGGAGATTCCGATATCGTTTGCCCGATTTGGACGCTGAAGTCCCGAAATGGATTTCTATTCTAAGTCTTAAATGCTTAAACCTACAACTGACTATAGTTTTCTAACCTGACCTCAGAATTTGACCCTGTCCTTCCATCACATTTATTTCAACACGTTTGAAATATTGGAAGAAGTTTCGATAGATTCTGACCTCGTTTGCCCGATTTGGGTGTCGAGGTCTAAATAATGGATTTCAATTCTAAGTCTTAAATGCCTAAACCTATAACTGACTATAGTTTTCTAATCCGACCTCAGAATTTGACTCCGTCTCTTCCAACACATTTGTTTCAACATGTTTCAAGTGTTGGAAGAAGTTTCGAAAGATTTCGACATCGTTTGCTCGATTTGGGCGTCGAGGTCAAAATAATGGATTTCAATTCTAAGTCTTTAATGCTTAAACTTACAACTGACTATAGTTTTCTAACCTGACCTCAAAATTTGATCCCGTCTCTTCCAACTCATTTGTTTCAACACGTTTGAAGTAGTGCAAGAAGTTTCAAGAGATTCCAACCTCGTTTGCCCAATTTGGGTGTCGAAGTCCAAATAATGGATTTCAGTTCTAAATCGTAAATGCCTAAATCTACAACTGACTATAGTGTACTAACCAGACCTTGGATTCTGATTCCGTCTCTTCTAACACATTTGTTTTAACACAATTGAAGTGTTGGAAGAGGTTTCGGTAGATTCCGACCTCATTTGCTCAATTTGGGCGTCGAGGTCCAAATAATGGATTTAAGTTCTAAGTCTTAAATGCCTAAACCTTCAACTGACTATAGGTTTTTAACCCGACTTCATAATTTAACCCCGTCTCTTCCAACACATTTGTTTCAACATGTTTGAAGTGTTAGAAGAAGTTTCGGGAGATTCCGACATCGTTTGCTCGATTTGGGCATCAAGGTCCAAATAATGGATTTTAATTCTAAGTCCTAAATGGCTAAACCTATAACTGATTACAATTTCATAACAGAAAGTTAGAAGAAATATTTTCATATTCAATTTGGCAAAGATTCTGTTTGACATAAAAATATTCTTGTAACCGTTCTTACGAGCACTAGTGTAGTGTGGAGATGTTGTCGTACGCATACTTCATCTACTACGTGAAGACTACAAGACAGACAGCAAGAATCAGACGGTTGACGACAGGAGTCATCTGAGTAACTGTCGATTTGTCAGTTAACGATCATGTACAGTCGATTAGGAAGGTAAGTGACTTAATGGCCATAGGAGTTGGTTAAAATGAACAAAAATATAATGGTCAAACTTAATCATTGGACAGACTCGAGTCTAAGTCAATAAAATTGACTAATGGGAAAGTCCAATGATTAGACACTTATTCCCAATCGATTGGACACAGCCCAATCAATTGGAGACTCTGTGTAATCGATTGAAAACTACGAGGCAGAAACTTAGTTCAGCCCAATTGATTGGAAACTCTGTGAAATCGATTAGAGCCTTCGAGATAGAAACTTTTTTGAGTCAAATCGATTGGAGAACCCTATGTAATCGATTGGTGCCTTCGGAATAGAAATCTTATTGAGCCCAATCGATTGGACACTTATCCCCAATCGATTGGACATGGCCCAATCGATTGGACCCAATGTACAATCGATTGGACCATGCACAGAATTAGTCTTTCTCAGATTTGAAATTCATGGTTCCATCATCCCACGTTCTATACAACTCAGGGTCTTGAAATTCTATAAATACAATCCTTCTATGCCTTCTCTAAACACACATAGAGACACAGAGTGACTCAATCTTCAAGAGAGAGAAGAAAATGTTATATTTATTAGAGTGTCCATTCGAAGAGCAAAAAGTTTATTTTCCATTCACATCTTATGAGCTTGTTCTTTTCTTGATCATAGCCAAGAGCTTGATCCTTTCCTCAGCTTAGTTCTTCTACTTCTATATTCGACCTAGTAGCCTGAGTATACCAGTGTGACTCAACACCATTTGAGCAACTTAGGGTTCAGGGTGTACTGTATCCTTCACCTTCTGAAAAGGTGGGAGTGTTGAGAATTAAGATCGGAGGAGCCGATCGATGGTAGGTTTGGGGTGTACCAAACTGAACAATCAGACAAGGCTTCTTAGTTGAAAGGGCGCGCATGGATTCGTAGCGTTGATTTAGAGGACGTGGACGCATTGGCAGTAGGCCTTGGCTAAGGTTGGAAGCTGTATTTGCAATGGTGCTGTGTAGATAACCTTTGTTTTGTTTAACTTTTTAGTTAGTGATACTTTTCGTCTGGACGTGGTCCCGTGGTTTTTCCTTGGCTAAGGTTTCCACGTAAAAATATCTTGTCTTGTGTGATTGTTTGTTTGTATTTCATAATCTATTTTGATTAAATCAAACGATGAAAAGAAAATATACTACGGAGGTATATTCGATTTGAGTCGGTTGTGATAATCTTTTATCAAACAACTAAGGCATGTGATTTTATTCCCTTACCATGATCCAATAAAACTATGTTGGTATAATTAATTTTAAATACCTAATCAACCCCCCCTTTTAGGAATATTGGGTTAAAGAGAACGGACCGGTGAAATTTTAAAAGTACTTAAATGTGGACATACCTCATCGTCATCAATCAGATCGTCATGCCCCAAATCCTCATCGTCAGAATGGTTGGGAGGCTGCATGTTTCAAAGAAAATCCATAAACTGCCTCTGAAATTGCATCTCTAAATCCATCCGCAGCGTCTCTTCTCTCTCTAGCTACTACTGGTCCTGTATCTCCATTTGGTGATGAATACAAGTCAACTTCTCCTGATGATGAGTCTCACGCTCTGCCATCTGTACTTGTAGTCGTGTCAATTCCTCTTCAAGGGCACTGTTGCTGCTGCTCCAACTGGAGGTATTGGAGGTACCCAAGATAGTAGAAGGAGTTGGACCTAAGCCGTAACCACATACACAGCCATGCCTCTCTAGACCCATCACAGCGGTATAGATGGCATCAGGGTCGAGACTAGAGGACTCTTCAGTCTGTGAGAGCTGCGTAAATTTTGACTGCATAGAAAATAATTAATTAGTACACAACCAACTATATATTATTATGTATAATAAGAATCATACATACAATAATTTTAGTAGACCCTTTATCGACTGGTGACCTATCTTTTTGTGTATAGGTCATAATAAATAGTGCTACCCGAGTTGGTGGAGTACCGTCATTACTTCGAATCTATCATTGCAGAAAATAGACCCATTGTTAGAAGTTATATGTGAATGTTAAATTTAAAAAAGTAAAATAATTTATAAATCAATGGTAGTAACCTTACCGCTTTTCCCCTGCAACGGGCAAATGTCTTTGTTCCCCAGCATGATTTATTCTTTGTTTCTTGCGGTTCACTTTGTTTCTTGTCGACACCGCCTGCATAAATGAATTGATTTTTTGATTTAACATCTTAACAGATGAGTAATGGATAGTTAATTAAGTATGACTTTTTTTCATACCTTGAAGTTGTCACTACTCTAGTAGTCGACAAGCCAGATCCAATCCTCCTCTGCGACACCATCAGGTTTATTGTTGATTCGATCCTGACGTATGTCCATTACATCAAAATATTGGCATTTCATATTACCTCGTAAATCTCTGAATCGCTTGCCCATTGATTGCAAGGTATAGCTTTTTCGTTCATTGTTGATGTCAAATTTACTCTGCCAAGTATGTAAAAAATATTAGTTATGTACATGAAAATAATTCTTAAGATACAATATAAACAAATTATACCAAACGATGATTATCAGACACATTTACCTTGACTTCTTGCCACAACAGGTCCTTGTTGTGAGGAGGCATTTTGCCCCATGTCTCTACTTGTAACTGGGCATGCCTAGAAGTACGGACAATCACCCCTAATTGATTGGCAAACGTGGATGCCGTTTTGCCTATGGGTTGGTTTGTTTCATTCCAAGTTAGGGGCCCCTTTGTCATAGAGCCTGTAACCAAGGGCAGGCTTTTCGTGGACCCTCACTACCTGACGCTACTCAAAGTTGTTTTAATAATACAAAAATAAGAACGAAATACCTACACGTTAATGAGTATACAACAATTACAAATATTTACAATAACAAATAATTGAACATACCAATGGTGTCATTGGACTGCTGAGTAATAGGGGAGGGGGCTCCCTGTTGCTGTGGTTGAAAGTTGGGTTTTTTCCGTCGTTGAGAGAACGACCCTAACTTCAACACAATTTGTAATTTATCCGAGATTTCCTGTAAAATATAGAGATATTGTATAGGGATTCGTGTCGGATGTCGATCCGCACTCGGGGTTAGTTTGTGCAAGCAGTGAACATGAAATGACAAAATTTTCTCAGAAATTGTCGCTAAGAAAGATGGAGTGGTGAGGATGATGATCACGAGATTTTAAAACATGATTTTTTTTAATTTTTAGAGAGAGAATCATGAAAATCAACACATTACTAAAAAGTGAAATAATGCAATACTGATCGAACTTAACTTGTATTGAAAATTATAGGAATTACATTGCTTTTGAATGGAAATCTATGTAAATAACTTGAAGCAAATTACACTAGAAAGCAATAAAAACTAGAGAGATAAACTACTTTTAGAGAGATAAAAGAGGAATAGAGAAAGAGACCAAGTAGAGAGAGAATGAGGATTTTAGAGAGAGAAATGGGAAAATTTAGAGAGAGAAAGAGACCTCTAAAGAGCGAGAAAGCTAAAGAGAGAGATCTACCTTGGGACAACTTACCATGAAGATGGCAATGATTTTGCCAAGATGTGGATCGGCCTGGTGAGTGGTTCGGCCCAGGTCTGTGGTGCACGTTGCAGGCTGCAAAGGCAACAAAGAGGAGAGTGGTGATGCTCTATATGATGGTGAGGCGTCCTCCTCAACACCTTCCGGAGTTGCAAGTGGTGGTTGGGCTGGGCGGTGTAGAGACGTTGATGAAGACGGTTTTAATGTTCTCCACGGCCTTGAGATGTGGAAGAGAAGGAGGTGGGGGACAGGATCCGACAACTAAAAGCTGCAGGTCGTTAAGAATGGTGCAACTGTGATCTGTGGTGGAGATGCAAGGCTAAGGCGCTGTTGCAGGTGGAGCAAGGAGGAGGACGAAGCAGCATGTGGAGAAGGGGTTGCTGGCCGTTGATGGGGGCGGCAACCGAAGTTGCAGCAATGTGAGAACCTCCGTTGGGTTCTGGTGGTAGAGGAGGTGGAACGGCGAGCAAGGAGGGGCAGTCGTGAGGTAATCCGACAGTAGGAGAAGGAGGAGGCGGTGCTGGTTGCAGCACCGTTAACCAGCACCGTTGGATGGTTGTTGCAGGGGCAGAAGATCCGTTGCTGTGGGTAGAGCAACAGCAGTGGTGCTACACAAAGGTGCAGCACAGAAGAAGAAGAAGAAGAAGAAGAAGAAGAAGAAGAAGATGGTGGAGCCGGCGTACCAGTCCGGTGGTGGCTCGCCGGAGAGGAAGGAGTGGAGGAGAAGAAGAAGAAGAAGGAGGAGAAAGCGCCGAAAACCTCGGGGGAGTTTTGGGGGAAGGAGAGGAGAAGATTTGAGGGGGATTAGGGTTCGAATGAACCCTCCCTTCTCCCCTTTTAAAGCTTCCCTATTTCCTTTAATGGAAATAGGGGGTTTTTGAAAATAAAAAAAATAAGAAAAATATTTTTTTTTTTTTTTTTTTTTTAAGTAAAAACCTACTTTTCTATGGGGAATCTCCCCAATTAGTGGACCCCCTATTTAATTAAAATTATTTTGAAATTCGCAGGGTCCACTAACTGGTCGGACAGCGGGTCGATGAAGATGGGCCCGGCTACTGGCCCATATGGATTGATGATGTCCATCGTCTCACAAGATGATGTGACAGACAGTCTGATGGCGATCGGATGGATGGTGACTTGATTGGGACCCAGATTGGTAAATCGACGGATCTAGAGAGATCCAACGGTCCGATTGAAGATCCAACGGTCCGATTGAAGATCCAACGGTCAGAAAGCTAAGGGAGATGAGATAGAGCCGATGGGTAGGAGTTCTGGGGTTAGGTCAGTAGATTCGAGGATCGAAAGATGAAGAGAGAGAGAGAATAAGAAGATATGAGAGAAAAAGTATCAAAAAAATGGAAAAAAGCACTGGCGGAGGGTCTGGAACCCTGGTCTTCACTGTGACCATCCTCAAGCTTCTCCAGTAGAGTCGACTATCATTCTTTGCTGACTCATGTGGCTTTAAACGCTTTGGTCTGTCTCTTGGTCATTGGCTCTCCTACTCTCTTCGTTCTTTGGGCCGGCTTTTTGGTCCTCATAGTTGGCCCATATCTTTTAGTCATAGCATGTGGGCTCTTTAAGCTTTGATAATGGGCTTTCCTGATCGATGTGGGCTAGCAAGTCTCGAGAAATGTCCCATCGGGATTTCCTGCGACAGAAGAAGCGCGTAATGAGACTCTATCAGAATGACTACATGTCTAGACTTCCGAAAATGTGTTTAATGCATGCAAATATACCATTTCGTCCAGAAAAGTGTGTTCTACACAACACAAGAGACTCTTACGTAGAAAAGTGGATAATTAGAGCAGTTTTACGTAGGAGAGTGCGATAACGCTAACAGGATAAGTGCTTAAAATAAGCACTTTTGAGCGAATATCAGTGGTGCCGAGGTAGAAGTCCCCCTGCCATGGTGCCGAGGTGGAGGGGGGACCCTGTTGCTGTGGTGTCGAGGTGTAGGGGCGTCCGCTGCTGTAGTGCCAAGGTGGAGGGGGGCCCTGCTATTGTGGTGCCAATGTGGAGGGGGACTCTGCTGCTGTGGTGCCGATGTAGAGGGGCGGCCCATCTGATGCTGTGCTGTCGATGTAGAAGGGCCCTACTATTGTGTTGCCGATTTGGAAAGAGCAAACTGCAGCAGCTCTAGCGGATTTTTGACTCTGACTAAATATTTCTAAATTGCTACATGAATCATGAATTATATATACACATATATGCCAACATCATCAAGATGGATAAATGAACAGAGATCCCAATAAACACATAAAGAATATGAATAAATAAATGTAGCCATTAGAGAACATTACAACAATTGATATTTATCCAAGTTGATGCAAAAAATAGAAAGAACATCCAAATACTCAAATTTATTAATTAAACATCTTACAAAAATAACATTACAACAATTGATATTCAACTTTATACTAAGTACAATCATCTCTATCATCAATAAAGGCTTGATCTGCTGCAAACTGTCCTTCAACCACAATATCGTCGATATCATTCCTACTCCAAGTGACAACCTCATCATTGGTGTCGATTGAATCAAAGTGCAACCCAGACTCATTTTCTTGGAAAGGCTCTTCTTCAAGCTCATTTGTTGATGCCATATCGTATGTGTCCCGTGGTGTTGTCTTTATTGCGACGCCCCAATCGTCATTGGTGGTGTCTTGGATATAAAATATTTGTTATGATTGATTTGCAAGAATAAATGGTTCATTTGTAGTTAAGGTACGTTTGACATTAACACAGTTGAACCCATACTCATCTTGCTTAAATCCCCTACTATGAAATCATACCAATGACATTTAAATAACACAATAGTATTCTAGCCGGGATACTGTAACTCTAGAACTTCATTTAAGATGCGATAGTATCCGACGTTGCCTACCATCGGGTTCGTGTCGCTCACGCTAATGATGTTATTTGTCTCTACAGTTACGAAAACTCTATTATTTTGAGTTTTCCTTCATAACTCCCTATCGCTTGTGTGAAATCGAAAGCCATTGACAATGTATCCTGAAAATGATCTTACTGTCCACCTAGGACCCACAGACAACAATTCGAGTGATTTATCTATTTTTTCACCGTTATATCGTATTTGCATCACCTATTCAGATAAAACTTAAATTAATGCCTTTTACATATTTCAATTTGCATCACATAATATTACAATTAAAAAGTAAAATTATTATATATCTAAACCTAACATATTTTTTAAAGCATTGCGCAAACTCCTTATTATGTTTCCATTCCAGATCCCTAGGAAGTATACGATTATTAGTCTCCTTGATTACTTCTTTGTGCTTCATGTACAATAAATAATTAAATTACAATCCAAACCTAAAGAAAACATTAAGTATCAATGTATACGAATAACATAATCTTAGTAGATTTAGAATAGTTAGTTTTACTCAATAAATGGAGCGACTTTAGAGCAGTTGATGAGCACATAGAGACGAACTTGTTTCCACTCAGTGTTGTTTAGCATGCGTGATGTAGGCATCCCAACGGCACGACCAGTTCTTATAAAATGGATACCTTAGCAGGAGATTCAGCATCAACATCATTATTCCGCTCTGGTCAGTTGAACCTTATCTCAATCCCATGCAAGTATCTTGAGCAAAATGTCAAGGTTTCTTCACATATATACCCTTCCGCTATTGAACCCTCAGGATAGTTTTTATTTCGGACATATGTCTTCAACCTATGCAAGTACCTCTCTATTGGATACATCTACCGGTACTGCATTGGTCCGGCTATCTTGGCCTCACCAGCGAATGGGCAAGTGCACCATAATATCAACAAAAGTCAACAGAAAAATCATCTCTAATTTACAAAGTGTTACTATAATCTGTGCTTCAAGTTGTTCTAGTTCTCCCACCTTCAAGACCTTCGAACGTAACTGCCTGAAGAATGTGGACAACTCAATCAATGCTGAACAAACGTTCTTAGGTAAGATACCACGTACTGCAAGTGGTAGAAATTGTTGAATAAGAACATGACATTCATGACTCTTCAGCCCTGACATCTTGCACTGTTTGGCCTGAACACATCATGAAAAGTTTGACAAATAATTATCTAGAACCTTGACCTCTTTTAATATTTGACAAAACTTCCTTTTTTTAATAGTCGACATTGTGTTGCGTGCTGAAGGTAGTAAATATTTTCTCCCGTCCGATTTTGGGTGAAGTTCTTTCTTTATACGCATTCTCTTCATATCTAGACGAGCCTTCAAGTTGTCTTTTGAACCTTCCATGTCCAACAGTGTCCCGATCACATTATCGTAGACATTCTTCTCAATGTGCATAACATCCAGATTGTACCACAATAAAAGATCTTTCCAATATGGTAATTCGAAGAAAACGCTCATCTTCTTCTAATTCTTTAGTAAATTATAGTCATCCCTCTTTCTCTTCCTCCCACTGATATCCATATCTGCCTTGCCAAATGTGATATGCTCATAATCATATAATTGATCGAGCACATCCCTGCCAGTCAACGGTTTGGGCACATTCCTTGTTTCTGTTTTGCAATCAAACGACCTCTTGTTCTGTCAAAATTTATGAACATGAGGAAGAAATCGACGGTGTCCCATGTAGCTTTCTTTGCGTCCTTCTACCAATCTAACCTAACATGTCTCCCTGTGGCAAGAGGGACAAGCAAGTTTTCATTAGTGTTCCATCCTGACAAGTTCGCTAATGCATGTTTGGCCAATCTCTAAGTGGATCCACAAATCAAAAGTCAACTTGATTAGTGATTTCTAAGTGTTGGATTGGAGTTGTATTCATGGGTTGAATGTCTACCAAAGGATGGGTAAACATCCATGTGGTCAGTGGGCCCATTTGCCCCAATTTGACAGGCGCTTGTTGCCTTGCCCACTAGAACAAAATGCTAGCTCCACCACTGTGTACATCCACTAAGGATGAGCTAAATATCCATGTGATCAGTGGGTCCACAAAGATAGAAAAAAATAAAAAAAAACCAAAAATCAGCCTGATTACTGATTCCAAAGGTTTGAAATCAATAATATGGCTGATTTTTGGTCTGTTTTGGGGAACAAAGATCATATCCAAAAGTTTAAAATCAATAATCAGACTGATTTTTGGTCTGGCCACTGACAAAACCCATGAAATCAAACCATGAAAATAGACTCTAATCCAACACTTAGAAATCACAAATCAGCCTGATTAGTGATTAAAACATTGGATCTTTGTACCCAAATAATGCTCAGATTCCTACGGTTCTACCCATGAAATAGATTCAATCCAATGCTTACAAATCACTGATCAGCCTGATTAGTGATTTAAAACCTTTGGATCTTTGTACCCAAACAATGCTCAGATTCCTACAGTTAAAATCAACCCATGAAAATGGTTTCAATCCAACGCTTAGAAATCACTAATCAGCTTGATTTGTGATTTAAAGCCTTTGGATCTTCGTACCCAAACAAATAGAATAAAAAATTTACCCCCAACCTTTCATGGATTATTAGAACAAGATCGAAAGGTTTGAAACCTTGATCAGGTTAGAAACCCTGATCGAAAACAGAAAAAAAATTTACAATTACTTACAGGTGCAGCGGTGCAAGGCGGAACTCCAGCAACGGCAAGGCGGGGCTCTAGAGACAGCACGACAAGGTGGGGATCCGGCTACGATAGGCGACGAGGGGCGACGGAGGAGAGGGAGAAGGGTTTCGGGTGACAGAATAACAGAGAGGAGGAAAGTTAGAATTTTTTTTTTATATCTTAACTTTTACCGGCGGCTACTCTATGACCGCCGCTATAGGATGATATTAGTGGCGGTCATGTACCTAACCGCCGCTAATACCATACATATAGCGGCGGGGAGAAACAAATCGCCTCTATAAGTCATATTAGCGGGTGTTCGGTACTGACAGTCGGTAAAGGGTCGCTGTTGTAAGCAAATTTTTTTCCCTCCATTTTTCCAATAAGCTTTTAGAGGCGGTTTTGCCACTGGCCACCGCTAAAACCCTCTATAGCGGCAATTTTTTACTGGCCACCGCTAAAAGTCCACCGCTAAAAACTGAATTTCTTGTAGTAAAGGCTTCCCGCATGGGTCATCAGTAATTCCCAGTGTTGAAACAACATATCTCTATATTAACTAGGGGAACGCATGTCCACCTTATTACACTTGGCACACTCATATAGATCACCCATCATATGGATATATGGCCTATCCCTGGTACATGCAAAAAATCAGCGTGATTAGTGATTTCTAAGCATTCAATTGGATTTGTTTTCATGGTTTGATTTTTAACTATAGATTTTGAGCATTATTTAGGGTATTCAGATCCAAAGGCCAGAAATCACTCATTAATTAGGCTGATTTTTGGTATGTAGGTCCACTTAGAGATGGACCAAACATCCATACATTAGTGACCTCTACATGGTACTTCTTTTAATAGTGTTGTACCTAAAAGGAAGCTTTTTTATTTTATATTTTTAGAATATGCATTTAATGAGCAACTAGAGGGTGACATATGTCTTTGCAAACTAAAAGACAAAAGAACCATGTTGAGGGAATAATTTCAAGAAAACAAAAGAAACAAAAGTTGATTTTTGAAATACTGAGTTTTGGTATATTGTGAAACCCATTTGTACGCGAAGTGAGTGTGAAGCCCACATGTATGGCATCATCCAACCCCAATTTTGGCTTTATATATTGGATATATTTCTTTCCTTTTCATTTCATCCAGCCATCACTAATTTTTGCCTGAATGTGCGGTAAACTTACACTATAACATTCCATTAATTTTTTTTAATAATGTGAAAACAAATTTATGTGTCACTAAAACAAGGGTTTTTCCGTGTCGTCGGATCGAAAACCCTAATTTCAACAAAATTTGTATCTTTTCTGGTTCACTTATCTCGTAAAATGCAGAGATCTGTATAGGGATTCTTGTCAGGTATCGTTCACACTCGGGGTTAGTTAGCACATGTAAAGAACATAAAATGACAATTTTTATCAGAAAAACATGGAGAATATGGAGAGGTGAGAATGGTGGGGAGATCGAGATTAAAACTTGCTTTTGGATTTTTAAGATTAACTTGAACAACTCACTAAATACCAATGAAATTGAAATCAAAAGAACATGAGAAACTATCACTTTATTTATTGCCGAGAATGTCTTACAATAATCAAGGTAATGCTAAAACAACATTTAAACTAGAAAGTAATAACTAGAGAGAGATTAGAGTGAGAAAATGGAGATCTATAGAGAGAAAATTCTTGAGAGAGTTAGAGAGAGAAAATTAGAAAGAGAGATTGAGATAGAGAGAGAAAGTTAGGGAGAGAATAGAAGAGTAGAGAGAAAGAGGGGAATTACCATTAAACCTTACCAGAATGCTTGGGGAGGGGCAACAACTATTGATAGAGTTGCAGCCCAACCTGTTGATGATGGAGAATAGGACGGTGTGTACTGAAGGCACTGCCAAAGGAAGAGACACTGGTGAGTTGCAGGCGGTGGTGCGTTGGTGAGTTGCAGGCATTGGCTTCTTGAGGAGCTGCTACCGTTGGAGAAGATCATGGTGCAAAGATGGGCCAATGAAGGCACACAGGTGTTGCTTTGAAAAGAGGATGGTGGTTCGTGGAGCAGCATGGAGAAACCAGTGGAGGTGCACACCGTGTGGTTGCGGACCATGGGTTTTGAATCCTGAAACAATGGTGAAGATGGAGAAGTGCCACCACAAGTTGAGAGGGAGAGAAAAGAGAAGATGCGAGAAGTCGAGGAGGAGATCAGAGGATGGCGATAGAGATGGATTCGATTTTCAAGATGGTTGTGGACAGCTTGTGGTGGAGAAGATGTTGGTGGAACTGGCAAGTGGTGGTGGAGAGGAGGAGACTGAAGAAGAAGAAGGAGAAGGGGCTGTGCAGGCAGTGGAGAATGAGAGAAGAAGAAGATAATGGCTAAGCTTTTTGGGGGAAGAAGAAGATGGAGAAGAAGAAGAAGGCATTGGGAGTTGGACTATTGGGCAGCAAGATGGTGGCGGTTTGTGGAAGCACACGGCTTGAACCTTGAGTTTTCCTCATCGTGGAGCGGTGAAGGAGCGGGTTGGAATGAGGTGTGAGAGTGGTAGTTGCAGGCTGCACCCACGGTGGCTGGTGGAGAGAAGAGTGAGAAGAGGAAGAAGAAGAAGAATGTGGGGGAGGTGGAGAATAAGGGTATGATATTCACTCAAAAGTGCTTATTTTAAGCAATTATCCTTTTAGCGTTATCACATTCTCCTATATAAAATTGAACTATTTATCTCTTTTATACATAAGAGTCTCTTCCATTGCGTAGAACACACTTTTCTGGACAACATGGGCTATTTGTATGATGAATTAAACACATTCTCGGAAGTCTAGATACTAAGCCGTTTTGATTAAGTCTCATTACGTGCTTTTTCTATCGTAAGAAACCAAATCGGACGATTCTAATAGATTGCGGGTCCACAATTGACTGCCAGAGTCTAGGACCCAAGCTCAAGAGCCAACATGCTGAGGATAAGAAGATACATGCCAAATGTAGGGAGAGCCAGAAAGGCAGAAAAGCCTGAGAGAAGATCAAAAAAGAAGGAGAACCAAGCGCCTCGAGAAGGGTCTAAGAAGATTAAAGGTTAAACAACTAACACAAGATAAAGGCATGCTTAATTGAAAAGCTTATAGAAGACCAAGTCAAAGACCAGGGTTCAAGACCCTCTGCTAACATTTTCTCTTTAATTTTGTAATATTTTCTCTCTACTCTTTCTAGATCCTCATTCTCTCTACCCTGAAATCTCAACCACCTGATCGTCTCCTTTTACAATCTCTCCTTCTGCGATCACTCGATCCTACAGCCTACCTTGGCCGACCTCCATCGTCCGATGATCCATCCGATCATCGCCACCCTAGTCTATCGTCTAATTGCCAGTAGATCATCCATCCTATCATCACCCATCTCAAAATTCGAAGATCATCTTTTTCTTCTTCTAGATCCTATGGTCACGACTTGACCTATGTGATCATGACCCCTATAGAGATGGACGACCCATATTAAAGATTGACTTGTTTTTACGAAAATGGAAAGCTTCTTTAAAAAAAGAGCAAATCGAGTTTTGGAAAGTTTTGAAAATCAAAAGTTTTTATTTTATTTTCAAAACTTATGAAAAATTTCTTAGATGAGGTGGCATTAAAGGAGATTTCATGGGATTCGTCAAAAAGGGCAAGTTTTGCTTTTAGAAAATAAGAATATAAGAGTTTCTAAAAACTTGAAACCGTGGATTTCGCATATAGAAACCCACGGTTCTTATTATCGATAGGGAGCACATTTTCTAAAAGAGGCCCCCCTTTAATTCTCATCTCTTTCTTACTTTCTCCCCCTGGCACAAAAGAAAAAAGAAAGGTAAAATAAAAAAAAAAAAAATTGGTGTCTCTACCTTTCCTTCTCCATCGAACGGCTCCATCATCTTCTTCTCAATACAGGTCCAAGAACACTGGTTTGCTCTCCTCTTCTCCTTCTCTATCTCTTTTTCTCTAATATCTTTTTTTATTGCTTTCTAGTGAAGTTTTTATTTGCTTTATTTATTTAAGAATTTTTAATTCAAGCATTGTAAGTTACATTTTTTTTATAAATGAAGTTTACTTTGGCATTTTATTTTCTATTATTACATATTTATTTTTTTATTAATATTGTAAGTAATTCCCCTCCTATAAAAAATGTTTTAAAAATTATTTTCCACCATTCTTATCTCTCCACCATTTCTTTGCTTTCTTTAATGTTACTTCTCTAACCCGAGTGTGGATTCGACATCCGACATGCCACTGTACAAGTTTGCATTTGTACAGATTTTTAAGTGAACCAGATCATTAAAATGTGTTGAGCCAAGGGTTTCGTTTAATGACTGGAAAAACCTTATTTCAAATGGCGCCATTGTCGCTCGGATATACAGGAAATGCAAAGAAGAACACAAACATTATTTTGAAGTGCTAAAATTTTTTTTTTTTGGGACAACAGTACTTTTTTTTATGCCTCGGAAGGCCGAGTGCAACTTATAACACTTTTGAACTTATTATTATTGATTAGATGTGTGTTCAAGAGTTTAGCAAACCTTGATTAAGTGCAAAAGAAAAAAAAACTTTTTTTAGGGACAATAGTAATTTTTTTTACGTATTTTTTCTAAGCCTTGGATGGCCAAGTGCAAATTGTAATAACTTAGGACATTTTTTTTTCTGAATATTTACTACTTGATCTTGTTCGAGGGTTTTAGAAATCCTAGATTGAGTGAAAATATAAAAAAATCCAAAAATTCAAAAAATAAATAGGATTTATATTCTCTGCACATTTTTTAGATCACCAAATTGGGCATTTTAAGTATTTTGGACAGTTTCTAAAATTTAGAAATTTTGCAAAATTAGGGTTTCTAAGTTTAAAAGATTCTAGTTTTAGTGAATTTCTATCTTTAGAGATTCTCTAAAATCGAAAAATCTTGAAAAAGGAAATGACCCAAATTTAGCAAAATTTCAAATTTGGGAAATTTTCAATTTAATTAACTGGGATTTCGAAATCTATTTATTTTTGGAAGGTTTCTAAAATATGAATAATTCGAACTTAGTATATCGGAATCTTAATTCGGGAATTTTTAAATTTGAATTTAAACCCTAACTTAGAAATTAATTACATAACTCGCCTTAGTCTATTGCATGTTGTTTGAAGCCCTAAAGGCGGGTAACCTTCCAATTAAATCCTAGAACCTAGACTATGCGATCTAATGTTTTTGCAACGTACGATCCAAGTGTGGGTAGGGAGCGGAAGCTAAAAGAGGAGGACTTGGGCCCAAACCCATTTGGTTACCCCTCCCTATCCCACGGAGGCGACCCCGTGGCGTGGCCCACGGGAGGTAAGTCTCTTTCCTCGCCTTGAGTGCGATACTGTGCAATTGGGTGCATTAAAGTGCCGTGTGTCTATTTGTTTTTTGCATAAACTTATTCGCACTGCGTGGATGGCCGGTAATTAATGAACCCTAATTGAGCAGACCCAGCTCCTCTTAAAACTGGTGGGATTTCATCACCCACCTCATCACTCCAACTGAGCTTAATCCCCAAGATCCACTATGATAAAAAGAACCAAGAGTTAGGGTGATATTCGCTCAAAAGTGCTTATTTTAAGCAATTATCCTTTTAGCGTTATTGCATTCTCCTATGTTAAAATGCTCTATTTATCTACTTTTCTATGTAAGAGTTTCTTTTGTTGCGTAGAATACACTTTTCTGGACGAAATTGTATATTTGCATGCATTAAACACATTTTCGGAAGTCTAGACATGAAGTCATTCTGATAGAGTCTCATTACGCACTTCTTCTGTCGCAGGAAACCCCGATGGGACAATTCTCGAGACTTGCGAGCCCACATCGATCAGGAAAGCCCATTATCAAAGCTTAAAGAGCCCACATGCTATGACTAGAAGATATGGGCCAAATATGGGTTGAATAAGAGGACCAAAAAGCCGGCCTAAAGAACGAAGAGAGTAGGAGAGCCAATGACCAAAAGAAGGACCAAAGTATTTAAAGCCACATGAGTCAACAAGGAATGATAGTCTACTCTACTGGAGAAGCGTGGGGATGGTCACAGTGAAGACCAGGGTTCCAGACCCTCTGCCAATACTTTTATCTCCATTTTCTGATACTTTCTCTCATCTCTCATTATTCTCTCTCTCTCTTCATCTCTCGGTCCTCGAATCTACTGACCTGACCCCAAAACTCCTGCCCATCGGCTCTATCTCATCTCCCTTAGCTTTCTGACCGTTGGATCTTCAATCGGACCGTTGGATCTCTCTAGATCCGTCGATCTACCAATTTGGGTCCCTATCAAGTCACCATCCATCCGATTGCTATCAGACTATCTGTCACATCATCTTGTGAGACGATGGACATCATCAATCCATGTGGGCCAGTAGCCGGGCCCATCATCATCGACCCGCTATCCGACTAGTTAGTGGACCCCATGAATTTCAAAATAATTTTAATTAAATTTTAAAAAATGGGGGGTCCACTAAATGGGGACATTCCCCAAAGAAAAGTAGTGTTTTACTTAAAAATATATATATATATATATATATATATATATATATATATATGTATTTTTATTTCAAAAATTCCCTAATTTTCATTAATGGAAACTAGGGAGCTTTAAAAGGGGAAGGAGAAGGGTTCTTTGGAACCCTAATCCCCCTCTTTTCTACTCATTTCTCTCCCCAAAACCTTCCCCCACGTTCTACCCTTCCTCCTCTCCTTCTTTTTTCTCCTTCTCTTCTTCTCCACGCTTTCTTCTTCATCATGGACTAGTTATCTCCAAGCACCGGATGCCAATCTCTTCTTTATCTACGCTTTGGCAGTAGCCAGCGGCTGCTCCTCCTCATTGCTACTTTGTTCCTGCCCTGCACGTCCACCTTACTGTGGTTTCACGATTTGAAAGGGTGCAGACCGTGAGCGCCACCTCTCGCCGCCTCTCCTTTGGAAGCTCCACCGACCTGCAACATCTCGCCGGAGCATCTAGTGCTTTTACTTCCCTCCATAGCACATCTTCTTCTTCTTCTTTTTCTTCTTTAATTTCACCGGAGTTGCAGGTGCAACTCCGGTCATCTCCTACGGCGAGAAGCTCGCCGAAAACCTGCACAGCAACCTGCTGCCTCCTTAGTGCACCAAGCAGCACTTCCATCTTTTGCTGTACCGTCAGCATTAGCTCCGCCCCTGCTCCTCATCTTCCACCAACAAAAAAAAAAAAAACCGTTCCTCAAGCTGCTGCAACTCCAGCTAGCTTGCACCACCTGCCCCCACTTCTTCCTCACCTGCAATGAGCATCGGCAACCACCACCGTCACCACTGCTCCTTCCTCTCGCCTGCATGCACACCACACCGCCAATACCACCGTGGAAGTTCGGGCTCCAAAACCTGCAACTCGAGTTGCTAGGTCCTTCCTCCAATCAACTTCAGTAGCACCTTACAGCACTAGTCCGCCCTCATCTCGTCCTCACGGTGGTCCGTGGTGCGACACCTCCTCTTTCAAGCGCTCCACCACGTGGCTGATACCACGATCCACCTGTTGCACAGGCAACATCCTTACTGCCCGTCTCAGCCTACAATATCTCAATCCACCACCAACGTGCAGCAAGCCTTCCCCACCTTCCAACCATGCCTTCATCATTTGTACCATCCTCCAAGGCACCAGGCAGCATATGATTTGCTTACGGTTAGTCTTCTTCTTGCTGGCCAATCCTCATCCCCGCAGGTAAGATGTCCGAAGGTATTTCCTCTCTCTCTCTTTTCACTGTTCCTTTTTCTCTCTCTAGTTAATCCCTCTAGATTCTAATCTCTTTTTCTTTCTTACGATCTTTTTCTCTCTCTAAGTCTAGTTCATTTCTCTCTCTACAATCTATCTTTCTCTCTCTAGATTAAATTTGTTTATAGCTTTCTAGATTGTTTTTGAATTTAATTTGATTTGTAAGAACTCATTGAGGATGAATAAAATTGTTATTTTTACATTTGTTAGTTTACTTTTGTGTTTTTGGTTGTTTGTGGCAATTTCTCTCTCTAAAAATCACTAAGCATGTTTTAAATCGCTTCACCATTCTCACCCCACCATAATTTCTGAGATAAATCCGTCATTTCATGTTCATGAATTGCACGACTTAACCCCCGAGTGCGGATCGACATCCGACAGGAATCCCTATACAAAATTTTATATTTTGCAGGATTAAAATGCAGATCAAATTACAAATGTGTTGAAATTAGGGTTTCTGTAACCAACGACGCGGAAAAATCTACTTTCATAGGGCCAAGCTAGATCGATGTTCTAAGGCACCCCTCCATGTAGTCATTTCATCGATCCCGGGTCGAATAAGTCCATGAGCGCAGGTCCCTGTTGTGTAACACACCCATAGGTCCTTACTACTCAAGTATATTGAGCTCGCCAGTGGCTTCCCTGGTTCTTTGTTGATCTGCTATTTATTGGGTTAGGAACACAAACCAACCCTAGCTTATATTGTGGGAAAACTCATCTCCACTGCTTGACAAATCTGATAAGTCAAGAGTGTATTTTAGACAGCCGATGTGCCGTACGTCTGTCTAGGCTTTGGATTATCTTGCGATAAACTTGAATTAGTACTAGAGCATTTTCTTTGAAGAGTGTATCCTAGTGAGAACCCAAGAGCGACAAAGTTTGTCCGGCGGGTAACAAAGATAAACTAGTGGTCCGCCCACTGTCATAATATACCTCAGCCCACAAACTAACAAGATAATCCCTTAAAATAACCTGATTGTTTTAGAAATAGGGTTATCATGTTTGCTCCTCGTACATCATATAGTCTACTTTAGGTTAGTGTTCTCCTCTGACAACTTTTTGTCGAGTCTACAGCTTGTTTTTTCAAGCATATGCTCGTCTGGACCCGATCCAACCGTAGATTGATTCGATCTGAGAGTAAGTCTAACATTTTAGGTTCTTCACCAGTATCTTCATCTACTCTATCTCCTACTCTCCCCTCCTCTCCCAGAGAAACTACCTTCGTAGAATTGGCAGCTGAACGACCTCTCATTGAGAGGTATGCGCCTATATCTATAAACCTACCTACTTGCATTGTACTTCCACCCATGACGGTGGTTCAGTTCAAAATTCGACCGCAAATAGTACAAATGCTGCCTACCTTTCATGGTCTTTTAAAAGATGATCCCTACACTCATCTGAGACAGTTTATGAACATCTACACTCTCTTCAAACTTCAACACCTTGATGACGAAAGTGTCAAATTAAGAGTTTTTCCTTTTTCTCTGAAAGATAAAGCCACTGCTTGGTTTTATTCTTTGCCTGAGAATTCTATTACCACATGGGACGAACTAGCTCAAAAGTTTGTATTCAAATTTTACCACATGTCAAGGACGAACGAGATGAAGCAGATCATCCAAGACTTTCGACAAAAGTCAGATGAAAGACTCCATGAAGCGTGGGTTAGGTTCCAAGACTCTATAACCAAGTGTCTCCATCATAATTTCGACAAGGGGAGTCTAGTCACATGTTCTATAAAGGACTCACTAATGAATCTAGGATTCTGCTAGAGTCAATGTGCGAAGGCAAATTTATGCACAAGACTCCAACCGAAGGCTACATTTTCTTAAGAGAACTAGGCGAGAACTCTCAGCACTGGAATATCAATTTTGCGTGCAGTAGTGACACTCCGGTCCAACGGACTTCTATGGGATATGAGACAAAGGGTGACCCCTGTAGAAAATCTAACAAGTTGGAGAGAATAAGGTTTAAGCTTTTCACTGAAAACGTGAATTGCTTAGACCGCGGGTGACTTTATTTATAGCTTTTTGAAAAGAGAAAAGGTTATTACAGTCCTATTAAAGAGGAAACAACAGGAATAGGAAACTCTCCAACTAGCTCTCGTCACTCAAACGGTAAGATTCTAGATTGTGAATGACGACTTTAGCGCCTTTCTATATGGGTAGCAAGGCTATTAACAACACCTGCTATTCTGGGAAAAACACCTAGCAGCAACCTTCCTTTCATGCTTGTAGCAACTCTTCTCTTTTGGCAAGTTCGTGTATAACAAGGGAAGCATGTCGATGTTGGGAAGTTGCTATCTGAGAGAACCGTGTGCATCATCATGCGTGTCATGCTGCTGACGTGGAGGGCATGAGTCTTTGGCACATGCGTTAACACACCCCCTCAAGCTGGTGGGCGGTGGTTGTAACACGCCAAGCTTGGCATGACGGCCATGGAAAGGGAGCCCGAGCTACAATCCCTAATTCAAGAACTTACCAAATTGGTCTCCACCCTTGCTGTCTCGGTCTAGAAACCTATGTATCATTCCAACTCTATGGGATATTTCCCTCTTGTCTAGGAAGAGGTCTGTACTTTTAGTACATTTCAATCTCCGATGCAGACTACCCCGCAGCAACTGCAATAGGGTATGTATCTTTCTGAGTTTCATCAACCCAATGGACAATATGATTAGCAGTACTCGCAATCGCAGTACCAGGCATACCCATAGATTAACTATTCTAGTCAACAGTGGACCCCTAAGGATTCTCAGAGTTAGCAGATAGTCCTAGACTCACTTCAGTCCTATCACTTTCATACTTAGTCAGACTACAATCAAGAATTGGTACCTCAACTTCTCTTAGCTGAACCGCCGCAGTCTACTACTAAACCTGGTCTAGAGGAGCTTTTCTCTCAATTTATCTTCCAACAACAGCAATCCATAGATAGATTGGAACACTGTCTAGGTCAGTTAGAATCTGAGAGAGAGAAGGTCAACTTCCCTAGCCAACCTATAGTCTATCCAGAAGGAAATGCCATTGCCACAATCTATGAGGAGGATTTGCATATAATGAACCTGAGCTGGAATTTTTAGAAAGAAATAGAAGTTGTTACCATCACTAGATCGGGCCAGAATATTGATGAGCCAGTGTCTCCATCTTTGATGCCCTTAAAAGCACCAAATCCTGAACCTACCTCAGGGGAACCTACTTCCAAAGCTACCTCTGATGCTTCTACCTCTGCACATGATGCAGACATTTCTGACACTGAGCCGTGTCTAGAGGATAGAATCCCAGTTGTCCTGGACCACCCGTTCCTCACCACCGTGGATGCATACATCAGGTGTAAGGACGCGGACATGTCAACAGCATTAGGAAACCTCGAGGAATAGGTTAATATTTTTCAACAATTGACTAACGTCGATATCATCGAAAAACTGTGTGCCATTGAGAGTCTAATTTCGGACTATCCCGAGGAAAAATTAGATAAGTGTCAAGAACACTTTGGGCCTGACTTCAAATCGGAGTTAGCCAAATCTGGATTTATTGATCTGCTGGAGTCGTGCTCCATTAAGATACATTCCCGCTAAACTCAATGTGTTTGAGGTTCTGCTAAGCATGGTCAGCGAAACCACTATTGCAATCCTCTTAGTTGTTACTGAGAAACTTCGATCCATCCCCGCTAAACTACATGTTTTTGCGAGGTTGCTTAGAGCACTTACTGTCCTTCTCTCAGTCTACTCTGAGAAAGACCTCTTCTACACAGGTATACCTAGACAAGGGATATGATAACTGTCTCTATTCCACCTAAAGTGTAGGGAAGACTACAGATTCACTCAGTCTCCATGAGTTTTAACCTGGTTGGGGGTACTTAATATACCCCGTCATGTCTGGCTGAAGACGTAAAACTTATCGCTTTCGAAAAGGTAATTTCGGTATTCTTAGAGTACACGAGTCTCATGCATTTATTATTACTGCTATATCTCTGGACATGCAGGTACATTCATTCTGAAGATCATCCCGCGCTAGGTCCAATTTATGCCGAATTGGTAAAACCCTTCCTAACCCCTTACATTCTCATTATCGATTTTTTATCATTTTATGTCCTGGTTATGAGCACCGAGGACGGTGCTATATTTTGGTTGGGGCTGGGTATTTACCAAAACTCATGTCTTCGTTTTGATAAAAAAAAAATAAAAAAACCAAAAATAAAAATGAAAAAAAGCCTGGTGTTTTTGGGTGATTTCCGATGATTTTCAAAGTTTTCTAGAACTTCTACAATAGTTTTTTGTAAATGCCCTGACCTATGATTAGCTGAAACTTTTGTTTAGTCTTTTTTCTAAAGGATGTCATCTTTTAAAGTGTTACATTTTAGCTTGAGTTCAATTCAAGTCAATCAGTACTACATTGATTTCAGACACTTAGAAAAACTCAGATTCAGCACAAATTGTACACTATCAGCATTAGAGTCATCTTAAGTTTAGATTCTCTAGAGATCTTAGAAGAATGTTTGTGGAGACTTAATCTAGTAAGCTTTTGAGCATTTCATCATTTTTGAGGATTATAAAATCATTCTGAGTGACAAGATGACTCACTAATTCTTCATGTCCCCACTTATTTTGTTGCTAAATCCCATTAATTTTTGCCTTGGTCATAGAACTTGGAATGATATCAAAGATTGGATTATTACGAAAGAACTTTCTCAATATCCATTCGAGACATAACACATGAGAGTGCAAACCCTAAAAAATGATTTAGGCCATTTTTCTATACATCTCAGACTTTTTGGCTTACCTGAATTCTTCACCATTAGAAACTTCTTTGACCATTTTATGAAAACCTTTCTTTGACAGCCATTTACCGAAAATCAAACCCGAGCAAGAAATACATTACCCTACTTCTGTGGAGGATATAGAAAGTGATTGGTATGGGTACACCCTGAAAGGAAAATCAGAGGAAAGAAGAAAAACAAGTGGAGCTCAAGCTAAAAAGAAAATACAAGCTGAAAAAGGAAAGTTCAAAAGAAAGCAGAAAAATGTATTGAGTGAAATTCCACCGGTCCGTTTTCTTTAACTTCATATACCTAGAAGGGGGGGTTAATTAGGTATTTAAATTTAGATATACCTATACAGTTTTACTGGTCTATGGTATGGGGATAAAATCTCATGCCTTAGTTGTTTGAAAAAGATTATTACAACCGACTCAAATCAAATATACCTCCGTGGTATATTATCTTTTTGTCGTTTGATCTAATAAGAATATAATGCGGAACACAGAAAAACAATCACACAAGACAAGATATTTTTAAGTAGAAACCTTAGCCAAGGAAAAACCACGGGACCACGTCCAGACGGAAAGTATCACTAACTGAAAAGTTAAATGAAACAAAGGTTACCTACGCAGCATCGTTGCAAATACAACATCCAGCCTTAACCAAGGCCCACTGCTGATGCCTCCACGTCTTCTGAGTCAATGCCACGAATCCACGTGCGCCCTTCTAGCCAAGAAGCCTTATCCGCTTGTTTAGTTTGATACACCCCCAACTTACCTTCGACCGGCTCTTCCAATCTTAATTCTCAACACTCCTGCCTTTGCAGAAGGTGAAGGATTCAGTATACCCTGAACACCAAGTTGTTCAAAAGGTGTTTGAGTCACACTGGTACTCTCAGGCTTACCAGGTTAAGTATAGAATTGGAAAACCTAGGCTGAGTAAAGATCAAGCTCTTGGCTTTGATTGAGAAGAGAACAAGCTTACAAGATGTGAATGAAAATAAGCTTCTTGCTCTTCAAAATGGACACTCTACTAAATATAGCCTTAGCTTCTCTCTCTTGAAGATTGAGTCACTCTGTGTCTCTGTGTGTGTTTAGAGAAGACATAGAGGGGTTATATTTATAGAATACCAAGACCCTGAGTCGTGTGGAACGTGGGATAATGGAACCATGAATTTTGGATCTGATATAACCGATTCTGTTCAAAGTCCTATCGATTGTACACTTAGTCCAATCGATTGGGCTCAATAAGTTTTCCATTTTCGAAGGCACCAATCGATTGCACAAGGTTCTCCAATCAATTTGACATTTATAACTTTCTGTCTCGAAGGCTCCAATCGATTAATCAGAGTCTCCAATTGATTTGACATTTATAACTTTCTGTCCCAAAGACTCCAATCGATTAATTAGAGTCTCCAATCGATTTGACTCAAAGATTTCTGTCCCGTAGTCTCCAATCGATTACACAGTGTCTCCAATCGATTGGGCTCAATTATGTTTCTGCCTCGTAGTGTCCAATCGATTACACAGTGTCTCCAATCAATTGGGCTATCTCTAATCGATTGGGGACACATGTCCAATCGATTGGACTTTCCCACTAGTCAATAAAATTGACTTTGACTCGGGTCTGTATATTTTGTTCATTTTAATCAACTCCTATGGCCACTAAGTCATTTACCTTCCTAATCGAGCGTAAACGATTGTTACTGACAAATCGACAGTTACTCAGATGACTCTTGTCGTCAATCGTCTGATTCTTGCTGTCTCTATCTTTTAATCTTCACGTAGTTGGCGAAGTATGCGTACCATGACATCTTCACACTACACTTGTGCTCGTTGGAACGGTTACACGAATATTTTTATGTCAAACGAAATCTTTGCGAAATTGAATATGAAAATATTCCTTACAATCTCCTCCTTTGGCAATTCCGTCACAAAAAATATTTAATCATAAAGAAGAAAAAAATAAAAAATACAATCCCACCCTCTTACATGATTCACTCACTATCTCACTCTTTTGGAGATAATCGAACAGATATAGTGTAATGGCTTTTGATCTATTCCCTGCACATTCTACCAACAATACATACCCTGTAATATCATCGACAATTAATAATTTATATAAAATGCAGTGAGTATAATTATGCACATCACAAGAAGAGAAATTGAAAAAATAATCAAATATTTTTCTCCCCTTAAATTTCTCTCCCCCTATCTCATGCATCCACTTATTTTTATCGCTATGATTTTCTCTCCCCTTTTTGTCACAAATTGACAAAGGTACAGAAATATAAGCAAATAATAAGCATGCAGTTAAGAATATCATGATAAACAAGTATAATATATACATCCATAACCAATCAATTCATAGTAATCAAACAAATTATAGTAGATCTTGAAGCATAAACTGAGCTTTGGAAACTAGTGATTGGAATATAAATTGGTTGGGATAAAATTTTTAAGAAGCAAACAAAATAAAATTTTTGAAACATGTTTGATTAATACTGACAAAGATTACCAGAAATACAGAACTTGTGAAAGTTAAAATTTCAACTAGATCAAAATATGTATATTGAGATTCTTATTCGTCAGTTTAATAAAAAATACTTAGTCAAAGAAAATAATAAAATTATTGCTCTTGAGAATCAGTATAATGTACAATGCCGAAATCAGAATCGACACAAGATAGGATAATTAATGTCAGTAATATTTCAGATATCAAATTCTAGAAATTCTAGAGGTATCCTGTATCTAGATATGAAATCCTCATTAGAGCTATTAAGGGTTCTTACATATGCTCATGTATATGGGTATTTGCTGATGGATAAGAATTTTCTAGTAAATCGGCTATCTTTTATACCTTTTTTATTCACTTTGAATATAGGTAGCTTTCATTCTCCATGTAGGTAGCCCTTTTCTGCAGCAAATGAGAATCAGATTTCAATTTCAAATAGGGCCATACAGACGGCATACACTCTAACTTGAATGGAGGTAGCTGTTTCCTTAATATAATAACTCTCATTGGGAAGCCAACAGTCGACTATAGTGCAATTTCAAAATCAACTGAAGGCAGGAACACTACTAATTTGAAGTCATATCTAGTAGAGATATATTCCTCATTCTTGGAATAAGATCTAGAAATAATACTGAAATCATATCTATCCATGAAGAAAAATCAATCAGTGTGTAGTGTGAGAAATCCATGATTGCAAGAGATAATTTTAATCACTGACACAGACAAGGTATAAATGAATAAACATTACAAACACAAAAATATATATATCTCACCATGATATGATTTTGATGAACTCAAAAACAAGTCTGTAATTAGATTATTCAAAATCAGTTATAATCAAACAAATTATTATGAAAGCAAAAAAATATAAACTTCAAAATCAATCAATCAGGCTAATACCGATAGATTTACGAAGAAATTCGAATCTAACGACCTCAAGAGGTTTTGTAAAAATATTCGCTAATTGATTTTCAATTACAACGTGCTCCAAAGTGATAATTTTTTCTTTGACAAGATCTCTTATAAAATGATGACGAATGTCATGTTTAGTTCTAGAGTATTGAACAGGATTTTTGGATATATTTATCGAACTAGTATTATCACAATATATAGTCATCAATCCTTGATTGATCCCATAGTAAGTCAACATCTACTTCATCCATAACAGTTGAGTACAACAGCTCCCAGCTGCAATATACTCGACTTCAGTAGTAGATAAAGAAATACAGTTCTGTTTCTTACTTTGCCAACTAACTAGGCTGTTTCCAACATAAAAACACCCACCACTAGTGCTTTTTCTATCATCAACATTTCCAGCCTAGTCAGCATCAGAATATCCTGCAAGTTCTGCAGTAGTATCAAAAGAATACCAGAGACCATATCCCACAGTTCCACTAACATACCTGATGATACGTTTGACTGCAAGAATATGAGATTCTTTGAGATTAGCTTGAAATCTAGCACATGCACCCACACTAAAGGAAATATCAAGATGGGTAGCAGTGAGATAGAGCAAACTTCCTATCATGCTTCTGTATAAGGTCTGGTCAACATCCTTTCCTTCAGTGTCTTTGCTCAGCTTTGTAGTAGTACTCATGGGAGTACGATGGTGTTTAGCTGATTCCATACCAAATTTCTTAACTAAGTCTTTGCTATATTTGGATTGAGAAATTTCATCATCCAACTATTTTATTTGAAGACCTAGAAAATAACTCAGCTCACCAACCATACTCATTTCAAATTCTTTTTTTATTTGTTCTGAAAACATGTGAGCATGATCAACAGATGTGGACCCAAAAACTATATCATCAACATAGATTTGAGCAATCACATAAATTTTCTGAATGGCTTTGACAAATAAGGTCTTGTCCACTTCTCCTCTGATGAAACCTTGATGAAGTAGAAAAGTGGTCAATCTCTCTTACCAAGCTTTGGGGACTTGTTTTAAACCATACAATGCCTTTTTGAGACGATAAACTTGATCAAGAAATTTTGGATCCTCAAACCCTTTGGGTTGTTCCACATAAACTTCTTCTTGAAGAACACCATTCAAGAAGGCACTCTTGACATCCATCTGAAAAGGTTTAAATTTAAGATGACAAGCAACAGCAAGCAGTATACGAATGGATTCCAATCTAACAACATGAGCAAAAGTTTCATCAAAATCAATGACTTCAATTTAAGTATAGCCTTGAGCTACAAGTCTGGCTTTGTTTTTGACAACTGTTCCATTTTCATCTGATTTATTTTTGAAAATCCATTTTGTGCCTATAACATTTGTATCTTTAGGTCTGGGCACTAAATACCAAACATCATTTCTAGTAAATTGACTTAGTTCCTCCTACATGGCACTAATCCAATTTTCATCAGTAAGAGCTTCAGAAATATTTTTTGGTTCAATCTGAGAAGTATAACATACAAAATTAACAACATTTTTAATCTGTCTTCTAGTTTGAACTCTACTCCCTGCCTCACCAATGATGTCAACACTAGGGTGATTTTTCTTAACCCACAAGGGTGGAGATTTATCAGTAGGAGAATCACTAGAACATGAAGTAACATGAATGTCATCAATACTTTGACAGATATCATCGCAGTTGTCATATTGAGAGGAATTTTCTTCAGTATTCAAATCATCAATAACCACATTAATAAACTCTATTATCGTTTCAGTTCTTTGATTGAGAACCCGATAAGCTCTACTATTAGTGAAATATCCTAGAAAATTCCTTCATCTCCTCTTTTGTCAAATTTTCCTAGAGATTCTCTATCTCTAAGAATGTAGCCTTTGCTCCCAAAAAACCTTGAAATATTTGACATTAGGTTTTTTACTTGACCAGATTTTATAAGGAGTATTCAAAGTTCCTGGTCTCAAATAAACTATTGAGAGTATAGCAAGCAGTGTTCACTGTTTCTACCCATAAATTTTGAGGTAAGTTTTTGCTGTGAAGCATTACCCGGGCCATTTCTTGAATCACCCTATTCTTTCTTTCCACCACTCCATTTTGCTGTGGTGTAATGGGTGCAGAAAATTCATGCTTAATGCCAATGACATCACAGTACTCAGTGAGACGATAATCTTCAAATTCTCCATCATGATCAGTACGAATCCTTACTATACTGTAGCCTTTTTCATTCTGAATTTTTTGGCATATCTTTTTACATTCTTCAAAAATATCTGATTTCTCTCTTAGAAAAGCAATTCAAGTCAATCTAGAGTAATCATCTACCATGACCAAAATGTATCTTTTACCTTCCAAACTTTCAATCCTCATTGGACCCATAAGATCTATGTGAATCAGATCAAGCACTTTGGAAGTAGCACAATAATTTTCCTTTTTGTGTGAGCTTTTTATTTGTTTATCATTTTGGCACACCTCTCACTAATTCTTTATTAGTGATTTTAACTAGGTCCTTTTGGTTCATGTAACCTAGTCTTTGGTGCCATAAGTCAAAATCATTTAATTTGACAGAATTACAAATGATCTTGGGATTTCTATCAATGATATAACAGTTTTCAGAGGTTCTTGAACCTCTCATAACACATTTGCCAGATTCATCAATAACATCACATCCTCGACTAATGAATTTAACTGTATGATTATTATCACAAATTTGACTTATGCTAAGAAGATTGGCTTTAAGTCCCTCAACAGAACATTATCAAGCTTGGGAATACCTGTAGCTTGAATACTTCCCCGACCAATGACTTTGGCCATACTTTGATCCCCAAAAGTAACACTACCATCCTTATGATCTTTAATATGATAAAACATTGACTTGTCTCTAGTCATGTGTCTAGAACAACTACTGTCCAGATACCATTTATTATTTTCCAAAGCTTTGAAAGCAGAATGAATCATAAGACATTTTTTATCATCTTTTCTCACCCAAATGGTCTTAAATTTTAAAGGTTTTGCCATTTGTTTGGGAATAAATGAATAGTTCATTCTTTTGTCGTTTCTGGACCATTGATTCTTAGCAACATGACTATCAAACAAAGTTTTTCTTAATTCAAAAATTTTAAAAATTTCTCTCTTTAGTTCATTAGATTTCATGTATAACCCACTTAGCTTAGAACTATGATGACTTACCAATTTAGTTTATTTGAACTTTGTTGTCATACATTTTCCTATAGGATATGTGGGTTTCACATTATTCTTATGAGAACAAAGATGAGAATTAAAATTCTTGATTAGCAATATCATTCTTGTTTGTCAAATGATTGTTCAAGGACTTTTGAAATTCTTTTTTCAAAACATTATTTTTCATTAGAAGCAATTTCTTTTCTTCTTCCAACTGTCTCCTTTCATCAGTGAGTTCAATATTTGCTAGTTCTAATGACAAATTTTTACAATCCAATTGCTCAATTTGTAAAAATAGATCTTTATTTTCTTTAGTCAATCTCAGACTAGTCTAAATATAGTTTTTCATAAGCTATATTCAAATAGTCTTCGGACAATGGAGTTCTAGATGTATTTTCACATTCTCTTTGCATTTTGTCAAATTAATGAAAATGGACTGGTTTCTCAGGAATCTAAATTCAGGTGATTAAACCTTAATTAGAAATACCCGCTCTGATACTAATTGAAATTCCACCGGTCCGTTCTCTTTAACTTAATATACCTAGAAGGGGGGTTGATTAGGTATTTAAATTTAGATATACCTATACAGTTTTACTGGTCTATGGTATGGGGATAAAATCTCATGCCTTGGTTGTTTGAAAAAGATTATTACAACCGACTCAAATCAAATATACCTCCATGGTATATTATCTTTTTGTCGTTTGATCTAATCAAGATATAATGCGGAACACAGACAAACAATCACACAAGACAAGATATTTTTACGTGAAACCTGAGCCAAGAAAAAACCATGGGACCACTTCCAGACGGAAAATATCACTAATTGAAAAGTTAAACGAAACAAAGGTTACCTATGCAGTACCATTGCAAATACAGTATCCAACCTTAGCCAAGGTCCACTGCCGATGCGTCCACGTCTTCTGAGTAAACGCCACGAATCCACGTGTGCCCTTCCAATCAAGAAGCCTTATCCGCTTGTTCAGTTTGGAACACCCCAAACCTACCTTTGATCGGCTCCTCCGATCTTAATTCTCAACACTCCCGCCTTTGCAGAAGGTGGAGGATTCAGTACACCCTGAACCCCAAGTTGCTCAAAAGGTGTTTGAGTCACACTGATACTCTCAGGCTTACTAGGTTAAGTATAGAATTGGAAAACCTAGGCTGAGTAAAGATCAAGCTCTTGGCTTTTATCGAGAAAAGAACAAGCTCATAAGATGTGAATGAAAAAAAGCTTCTTGCTCTTCGAAATGGACACTCTATTAAATATAGCCTTAGCTTCTCTTTCTTGAAGATTGATTCACTTTGTGTCTCTGTGTGTGTTTAGAGAAGGCATAGAGGGGTTATATTTATAGAATACCAAGACCCTGAGTCGTGTGGAACGTGGGATAATGGAACCATGAATTTCGGATCTGATATAACCGATTCTGTTCAAAGTCCAATCGATTATACACTTGGTCCAATCGATTGGGCTCAATAAGTTTTCTGTTCCGAAGGCACCAATCGATTGCATAGGGTTCTCCAATCGATTTGACATTTATAAATTTCTGTCTCGAAGGCTCCAATCGATTAATCAGAGTCTCCAATCGTTTTGACATTTATAACTTTCCATCCCGAAAACTCCAATCGATTAATCAGAGTCTCCAATTGATTTGACTCAAAGATTTCTATCCCGTAGTCTCCAATCGATTACACTGTGTCTCCAATCGATTGGGCTCAATTATGTTTCTGCTTCGTAGTGTCCAATCGATTACACAATGTCTCCAATCGATTGGGCTATGTCCAATCGATTGGGGACACATGTCCAATCGATTGGACTTTTCCACTAGTCAATAAAATTGACTTTGACTCAGGTTTGTCCAATGACTAAGTCTGACCATTATATTTTATTTATTTTAATCAACTCCTATGGCCACTAAGTCATTTACCTTCTTAATCGAGCGTACATGATTGTTACTGACAAATCGACAGTTACTCAGATGACTCCTGTCATCAACCGTCTGATTCTTACTATCTCTGTCTTTTAGTCTTCACGTAGTTGGTGAAGTATGCGTACCACGACATCTTCACACTACACTTGTGCTCGTAGGAATGGTTTCACGAATGTTTTTATGTCAAACGAAATCTTTGCGAAATTAAATATGAAAATTTTCCTTACATTGAGCTGTTTAAAAAATATCAAAAAAAGAGAAAAATAGGAAAGAGGAAAAGAAAAAAGAAAAGAAAAATGGTGCTACACCCTCAGGACAAGTTGCAAAGAAAAAGTTGAGATATCCTCTCAGAATTTTGAATCCTTGTGTATCCTTATTTTTCTAAACCTATCCAAAGCCTCAATACAACCTAGTAAAGCCTTATTTGATTCTAGGCTAGCACAATCATAGAATATGGAGAATGGAGAAAAGAAAAATTATAGAGATTGATCCAAAGTTACCAAGCGAAATGATATTCTATTCATGAGATCTTCTGAATTCCTAATATCGTCCCTTCAAAATAGAATATGTGAGATATTTGTCTATTCTTCTCAACTTATCTCTTTACATATCACTTGAGAGAAAAATAGTTTAACCATTTTGGAGTGATTTATTTTCGAGTGACACACAAGTGAGTTTTCAAGTCGAGGCATAAAATCTTAGAGGAGAATCTAGAAATCTTCACTACGGGATGATTATATTATCGAGCACACAAACACGCTGAGTCTGATTATTCTGGGTCCTTATTATCAATCTGTAATTTTACTAGAATCTTTCGACTATTTGCTAGCTTGTAACTATTTTCATGTATCCTTCAAATGAATTTAACAAAATAGAGTTTTTCTCTGAGCTAATGAGAAAAGTGTGCAGCATGTGCCTAGTCCTTTTACGCTCATTTTTTCGCACTAATTGCCAAAGATTGACAATATGCTGGTTGGGGGTTGTGATATTTGTTCAAAAGTTTTTATTTTAAGTAATTATCCTTTTAGCGTTATCACACTCTCCTATATACAACTGCACTATTTATCCACTTTTCTACGTAAGAGTCTCTTCCATTGTGTAGAACACACTTTTCTGGACAAAATTGTAAGGAATATTTTCGTATTCAATTTGGCAAAGATTCCGTTTGACATAAAAACATTTTTGTAATCGTTTCTATGACCACTAGTGTAGTGTGGAGATGTTGTGGTACGCATACTTCCTCGACTACTTGAAGACTAGAAGACAGAGACAGCAAGAATCAGATGGTTGACGATATGAGTCATCTGAGTAACTACCCATTTGTTAGTTAAAGATCATCTACGCTCGATTAGGAAGGTAAGTGACTTAGTGGCCATAGGAATTGGTTAAAATAGATAAAATATAATGGTCAAACCTAGTCATTGGACAGACCCGAGTCTGAGTCAAAGATATTGACTATTGAGATAGTCCAATCGATTGGACACTTATACCCAATTGATTGAAGGACTTTGTGTAATCGATTGGAAGCTACGAGGCAGAAACTTATTTCAACCAAATTGATTGGAGACTCTGTGAAATCGATTGGAGTCTTCGGGACAGAAACTTATTTTAACCAAATTGATTGGAGACTCTGTGAAATTGATTAGAGTCTTCGAGACAGAAACTTATTTGAGTCAAATTGATTGGAGACCTCTGTGTAATCGATTGGAGCCTTCGAATAGGAAACTTATTGAGCCCAATCGATTGGATACTTATCCCCAATCGATTGGACATGGCCCAATCAATTGGACCCAGAATACAATCGATTGGACTTTGCATAGAATCAATCTTTCTCAGATCTGAAATTCTTGGTTCCATTATCCCACGTTCTACACGACTTAGGGTCATGGAATTCTATAAATATAACCCTTCTATACCTTCTCTAAACACACACAGAGACATAGAGTAACTCAATCTTTAAGAGAGAGAAGAAAATGTTTTATTTATTAGAGTGTCCATTCGAAGAGCAATAAGCTTATTTCCCATTCACATCTTGTGAGCTTGTTATCTTTTTTATCAAAGCCAAGTGCTTAATCCATTCATCAGCTTAGGTCTTTCACTTCTATATTCGACCTAGTAGCCTGAGTGTACCAGTGTGACTCAACACCATTTGAGGAACCTAGGGTTCAGGGTGTATTGAATCCTTCACCTTCTGTAAAGGCAGGAGTGTTGAGAATTAAGATCGGAGGAGCCGATCGACGGTAGGTTAGGGTGTACCAAACTGAACAAGCGGACAAGGCTTCTTGGCTGGAAAGGCGTACGTGGATTCGTAGCATTGATTCAGAGGACGTAGACGCATCGACAGTAGGCCTTGGCAAAGGTTGGAAACTGTATTTGTAACGGTGCTGCGTAGGTAACTTTTGTTTCGTTTAACATTTCAGTTAGTGATACTTTCCGTCTGGACGTGGTCCTATGGTTTTTCCTTGGCTAAGGTTTCCACGTAAAAATCTCTTGTCTTGTGTGATTGTTTGTTTGTATTTTGCTATCTATCTTGATTAGACCGAATGATGAAAAGAAAATATACCACGGAGGTATATTCAATTTGAGTCGGTTGTGATAATCTTTTATCAAACAACTAAGGCATGCGATTTTGTTCCCCTACCATAGACTAGAAAAACTGCGTAGGTATAATTAATTTTAAAATACCTAATTAACTCCACCTTCTAGGTATATTGGATTAAAGAGAACGGACATGTGTAATTTTAAAAATAGACTATTTGCATGAATTAAACACATTCTCGGAAGTCTAGATATTAAGCCGTTTTGATTAAGTTTCATTACGTACTTTTTCTATCGTAGGAAATAAAATTGGACGATTCTAATAGATTGCGGGCCCACAACTGACTGCCAGAGTCTAAGACCCAAGCTCAAGACCCAACAGGCTGAGGATAAGAAGATACATGCCAAATAAAGGGAGAGCCAGAGAGTCGGAAAAGCCTGAGAGAAGATTAAGAGAGAAGGAGAGCCAAGCGCCCTTAGAAGGGACTAAGAAGATTAAAGGTTAAACAACTAATACAAGACAAATGCTTGCTTAATTGGAAAAGCTTGCAGAAGACCAAGTCAAAGACCAGGGTTCAAGACCCTCTACTAGCATTTTCTCTTTAATTTTATAATATTTTCTCTCTCCTCTCTCTAGATCCTTATTCTCTCTCTACCATGAAATCTCAACCACCCGATCCTCTCCTTTCACAATCTCTCCTTCGTGATCACTCGATCCTACGGCCTACTTTGGCCGACCTCCACCGTCCGATGATCCATCCGATCCTCGCCACCCTAGTCTACCGTCTGATCGCCAATAGATCATCTGTCCTATCATCACGCATCTCAAAATCCGATGATCATCTTTTTTTTCTTCTAGATCCTATGGTCACGACTTGACCTATGTGATCATGACCCCTATAGAGATGGATGGCCCATATTAAAGATTGACTTATTTTTACGAAAATAGAAATGTTCTTTAAAGAAAAGGGCAAATCGAGTTTTAGAAAGTTTTCAAAGTCAAACATTTTTATTTAATTTTAAGAACTTAGGAAAGATTTCTTAGATGAGGTGGCATTAAAGGAGATTTCATGGGATTCTTCAAAAAGGGCAAGTTATATTTTTAGAAAATAAGAATATAAGAGTTTCTAAAAACTTGAAACCGTGGGTTTCTCATATAGAAACCCACGGTTCTTATTATAAATAGGGAGCACATTTTCTAAAAGAGGCCCCCCCTCTAATTCCCATATCTTTCTTACTTTCTACCCAAGCACAAAAGAAAAAAGAAAGGTAAAATAAAATAAAAATAAAAAAATTGGCGTATCTACCTTTCCTTCTCCATCGAATGGCTCCATAATCTTCTTCTCAATACAGGTCCAAGAACACTAGTTTGCTCTCCTTTTCTCCTTCTCTAATCTCTTTCTCTCTCTAATCTCTTCTTTTATTACTTTCTAGTTAAGTTTTTATTTGTTTTATTTATTTAAGCATTTTTAATTCAAGCATTGTAAGTTACATTTTTTTTTATAAATGAAGTTTACTTTAGCATCTTATTTTCTGTTATTACATATTCATTTTCTTTTATTAATATTGTAGGTAATTCCCTTCTTGTAAAAAATGTTTTAAAAATCATTTTCCACCATTCTCATCTCTCTACTATTTTCTTTCTTGCTTTCTTTAATGTTACTTCTATAACCCGAGTGCAGATTCAACATCCGATATGCCATTGTACAAGTTTGAATTTTTGCAGATTTTTAAGTGAACCAGATCATTAAAAATGTGTTGAGCCAAGGGTTTTTGTCCAATGACCAGAAAAACCTTATTTCAAGGTAGCAAAATGGCTATTTTTTTTGTGATGGAAGAAAGTTGGATAGCAAGGGAAATCCACCCCGTTCGTGGTTTCTTTCCCCTTTTAATATGGTCCACCTCTTTAGGGTTTTAATTCCCTTTTTGCTATTTTAAACGTGGAGCACCCCCCTCATGGAAAGCGTGGGCCCCTCTTTTAAGAGAGGGAGAGAGATCAATGGCCAAGATTTCAACCCTTCTCTTTTAAAAGAAAGAGAGTTTTAATTCTCCTTTTGCCAAAAATGGGAAGTTGCCTCTGTGTGAAAATATATCCATCCTTGGATCCCTCCAACCAAAACATTTTCACAATTGTTAAGTCAAACCCCATTAAAAAGATATTTTTACAATGCTAAAAATATCTTCCTTTTTCAAAGAATCTTTTAAAATATCATGTTCCAATTTAGAATTTTTGTGAGAAAAAGGGTTCGATCTCATTTTAGAAGCTATGGGGTCCACCTTAAATTAAGCAAGGGTGTGGGGTCTGCTAATTGGCTAGGTCATGGGTCACAGACGACTAGGCCAGTATTTTTGCTTGACTTTGGCCCATATGTTTGGACATGGAATGACGAGAGCCATTGGATTCTAAGATTGCGTGATGGATGATTGGAAGAATGAACAGAGGATTTGCTGGCGATCAGATGGTGGAGATCATCCAAGGTAGGCCCTAGGATAGGGTGATTATGAAAAGAGAAAGGATCGAATGATTGAGATTTGAGAGTAGAGAGAGAATGGTGGTTCAGAGAGAGGAGAGAGAAAATTTTACAAAATAAGGAGAAAATGCTAGCAGAGGGTCTTGAACCCTGGTCTTTGACTTGGTCTTCTGTGAGCTTTACCAACTGGTGAAGTCTTCATCTTGTGTCAGTTGATTGAGCTTTATTCTTCTTAATCTCTTCTCAGGGTGCTTGGTTCTCCTTCTCTCTTGATCTTTTTTCTAGCTTTTCTGACTCTCTGATTCTCCCATCATTTGGCCTGTAACTTCTTCTCCTAGCCTAGTGGCTCTTGAGCTTTCATCATAGGTTCTGGAGGTTGATTGTGGGCCCACATTTCATCAAAATTATCCGATTAGTGCTCTTGCGATAAAAAAATCACGTAATGAGACTTTTACAAACACTACTACATAATACTGTTTAGACTACACTACTAAAAAATCAATAGACTATGATTTTATTAAAAAATGAAGCCTAATACTATAATTTAAAAATAATTAATTTAGAAAAATAAAAAACTACAATTTTCGGAAACACCGTAGCCTAAAGTTTTGTCAAATGGCCACAATTTTCACTAAAACTGTAGTGTTAAACCTTTAAGCCATAGCTTTATCGAAAACCATGGTTATTGACCACATAATTACAAAGACAAAATACAACGATTTTAGTAAAATCCATAACCTAAAGGTTTGCAATATGGCCACGGTATTTGCAAAAATCGTAATTTTACACATTAGTAGAGTATAAGCCACGGTTTCTAACAAACCATAGTATTAGGAATTATAAATACTCCCGACGATTTATCTCTCAATCACTTCATTCCCTCTCTCTCTCAATGCGATATCTTCTTGCTCGTCTTCATCCCAGACCGTATCTCTTTCTCTGCCCTAGCCCTTTCTTTGGCTTAGTCTTGTTCTCTCCATGCCTCTGCTGCCTGCTACCATCGTTCTGTCGTCCATCACTGCCAACTACTGCCATTCACCATCGTCATTTGCCCTTCAACTCCGGCCATTTGCCCTTAAGGTAAGTATTAGTTAGTTTTTTCGTGTCTGGGATTTAGGGTATTAATAAACCCTAAGCTTCTCTCTAGAGTTTTCAAAGTAGAGGAGAAAAGGCAGCCTTGCGATTTTCTTATCTCTCCACTATCAAAAGGTACACACGGACATATGTCGGTGATGTGGCTGTTGCCTTGGCTCTCTTCTTCTCCTTCTTCTTCCCTCCTTCGTTCATCTCTCTGCAAAATGCCGAAGAAGACAATCTAGGTTCAGGTTTTTTCGTTCTGAGAATCACTCTTTTGGTGTTTGTTTTTTTGTTCTTCAAAATTATTTCTGATTCTTAGGTTTTCGAGGTGAAGATTTCAAGAGTTTTGGAAGTGATATCCCCTTCATTTGATTGTTAAGATCTAGCAATTAGTTTTTTCTCAATGGAAAACTAATAGTTCATGATGGTAGATCTTATGTTTTTTGGTTGAAGGATGGTAGATCTGATGTTGATCCTGTCTTTGAAATTATTGTTGGCATGCTTAATTAAGTGAATAGATATACAAGAGAACTTATAACATCTTTTGGGTTTATGGGTTCTTCAAAACCAAAAATACATATACATTGGTATTCGGGAGTCACCAAGATTAAGAATCGAAATGTGAAATCCTTTAAAATGGGAACGTATTTAGGAAGGGACACTCGTTAAGGTGTCAATATCACATTTTGTTGTGTAAGATATACATACTTTCAACTGTTCCATGTGCTAAAAAATGGATTTCTGGCCAAAAGACTATTCTGGAAGGGACTTTCTATCTCCATGTGTCATTTCTTCTAAATATTCATAACCCTTTTGTGGCATTTTGCTACAGTTTCATCATATACAATATTATTCCCTCTTTTTGATGCTTACTTAAATGAGTTTTTCTGATTTTCTTGAATTCCATTTACATCAAATTTTAAATGATTTCTTTTGGATTTGGATTGACATTTTGCAGTATTGGTTATGTCTGCTGGATATTATCATCCTACCAAGAGTACAATAGTGAAGATACTCATTAGGTGCAGTGTTCTTTATTTATTTTTATTTTTTTTGTTTGTTGATTTTGGATTAGAAAATGATCTTGGAATGTGGAAAATATTGATACTTGGGTGGCTAGAGTTCAAAAATCAAGGGGTTAATCTTATTTCAGACCTGAAATAGTTTTGGAGCATTTGAATATCTAAACGACGATTCTTTTGTAAACTCACATCAAACGAGATTACTGAATTTATCATTTTGAACCACTTATGAGTTCCTTTTGACATACTTGCATCAATGGTAAGTTTTCCCGACTCTAAGTGATGTAAATGTTTCGTTGATGTAACATTTTCCCAAGTACTACACAGTTCACAGCTACCTTTTATCCATTTTCTGCTCACTGAGAGTTTCACAGGTCTGGTTTCAAGCCTAAAAGATCATTAGAGGTGATCTTGTTCACTTCGGAGGAGCCTACACGTTTTGGGATCAGCTGCTTGGGAAGGTCAGTGCCAAAAATTTACTTATGAGATAATAGATTAGGCTACACATGTTATTTGGTTACAATGTTATAATTTTTATCTATTCATTCTTGATTAATCTCTTAACTTTAAAATTCCTGTACCTCTAGTAACTCTTATCGAATATCTCCATTGCTTGCTGAAGGCATCTTATACATTATCTCAAACGTGCAGCCGCTTATTGGCAGGGAGTGAGCCACTTGCAAAAGCACTCAAGGAGATAGCTGATGGTCAAAATGTATCATTTTTTTATGCTGCAAGATCTGCTGGTTATGCAAAGATCAAGAGGACTTATCTAGTGTGTTCCTGAAGAAGGGAAGCTATTCTGCTTTTGTGGAGTTACACATAGAGCAGGGTCCCATTCTGGAAGAAGAAGGCAAGCTGGTCTAACATTCATATAAATACCCCTTTGGTAGTCACCATTTTAAATTCTTGTTAATCATAATTATCCGACACCCAGGCATTTCTATTGGTATTGTAACTGCAATTGCTGCCCCTGCAAGTATCAAGGTGGATTTTGAAGGAAATGGAGGCCATGCAGGAGCTGTCTTAATGCCACATAGGTGATGGACATGTTCATTTTTCTAACTGTCATTACTTCTTGATATAGGCATTAATAACAGTCTGGACTTTGATAGTATCACAGAAACTTCTTCCCATCAATATTTACTTATAAATTTAAGTTTATTTCTACAATGGTTGAAAGCGAAGAGTTGACAGACAACACCGTATGCATACCTACCTGATCAGAGTCTGAGAGTGTAGACTATCCCCAAGTTAAGAAAGAAGTTGGTGGGGTGCAATATGTGTCCCCAGTCAAAAGTTTTTTCATGGCCATTTATGAGCACTCAAGATTAGCTCAACAGAGAGCTGACGATACAGGTCAAGTTCAAGATCATTGAAGACTTTGCCTTAAGTGTGTGACCAACGGTTTAAGCCTAGTAGAGCATTAGTTAAATAATTTTAATTCCTCTTCTCCTCTATATATGAAGGGGCATTGGTCTTAGATTTATCAGTTTCCGTAGTGGAGTAGTCGTCGTGTAGCAACCTTATACACCCGATCTTCACAAACAGTGCTCAACTTCATGATTTTTCTGTTTTGATTTTAATAATTTGTCTCCTCTACAACCCAAAAAGGGATATCTCTGACATGAAATCTTAGTTTACATAAACCGATGATCTTCTCATATCCATTTAATAGTGAAAGGATGGTAATTGAGGAACATTAACAACTATGTTCCATAGGCTCAGTTTAGCTAAATTGACGTGTTCCTGGTTGTCAAAGCTTGAAGTCCCCACTTTAGCAGTTGACTGTCTTTACTTTTACTCTTTTTATTTTTTGTGCTCATTTGTAGAAATGAGATTCATAAACTTTGTATCACATCACTGTGAGCAGAAATGATGCTGGACTAGCAGCTGCAGAATTAGCACTGGCTGTTGAGAAACATGTGTTAGAATCTGGATCAATTGACACTGTTGGTACAGTAGGTAAGGTGAACTGCTGAACTTCATTTTTATGTCTTTGAAGTCTTGTAAATTACAAGGTCCTGCTCTCAAGTTATGGAGCACCACATTTTGCTTATTAGTAGATCTAACCTGTTTAGTATATTCATTCTTCATTATATGCTGTTTCTTTATCTGTATTAACTAATCTTACTGGTACTCACTCTTAAACCGACTAGAAATGTTTTTAGATAAAGAATAAATTGGCATTCTTTTGAGGATTTGTGTTTTTTTAATAACTTATTGCTATTTTTGCAAGGCATTTTGGAGCTACATCCAGGGGCCATCAATAGCATCCCAAGCAAATCACATCTAGAAATTGGTATGCTTATCTTTGATGAATGTGTGTTTCAAATATGGGTTGTTTTCCTAGGACAATAGCTCGCATATGCTCTATGATGATTTGGTTGTTTCTGTTGCTGAAGTGAATTTGGGAAGTTGTCAAGTATAACATATCACCAAGCTATCTGTTCCCAGCGGATGATGTGGTTAATATCATTAAATTGTTAATATATTCTTTTGTCTTTTATTCCATTTGTCAGACACACGAGACATCGATGAGAAGCGAAGGAACAATGTAATTGAGAAAATTCATCAATCTGCTATTACAATAGCTAAGAATCATAAGGTCAAGCTATCGGAATTTAAAATTGTCAACCAGGATCCACCAGCACTATCATATGAAACAGTAATTAAGGCAATGGAAGTTGCATCACAAGAGCTGAACCTCACCCACAAGTTGATGATTAGCCGAGCCTACCATGATTCACTATTCGTGGCCAGGTAATTCAAAATTAAAAAATAAAAACAAAAGGGGAAAAGATGAAATGCTGCTCTTTGACCTTTGTTAAATGCAATTTCTCAACTCCTTCGGAACAAATAGAACTATATTTTACATGCTTAAGCTTGGTTGTGAGTATTTGATGTGTAAGGGAGGCTTCCATGCATACCAAATATAAAATACTTGGAACCTTAAATTTTATTTTGCCACAAATTGCTGCTAATCGTTCAATGATGCATCTATGCAGAAGATCTCCAATGGGCATGATCTTCATTCCATGTTACAAAGGTTTGTATTGTCCCTTATTCTTCTCTATTCATTTTCTTCTCTGCACAATGGTAGTACCATATTGACATGAACGCATTCTATTGAATGGAATTCCTTCGATCTGCAAGTGTATTAGTCAAAAATATTTTTTTATTTCCCTTCTTGATAAGTAAAATTAATTTATCATGATAGAGAAAAGACGAGCTACTGGAGACTGTTTTCCCTATATAAGGATTGTGTTATTTCTCCTTAAGCCAATATATTGACAGTTTCATTGGCATTTAAACTTTTGTACATATAAAGAAGTTGCTAAAAAGTTATTATTTTTTAGCACTTAACATTTCAAGAGCAGCTCTTGGCACCTTGGAATAACATCTTTTATGGACTCATTAAATAATTAGTTATTATAAAAGTTACTTTTGTAGGTGATGTTGAATTTCTTCAAGGAATTGGACACGAAACCTAGGATCAAGGTCACTTGCTCACAAGAGACTAGGCCACTCGGCACCATGGGTCCCTTGGCTCTAGCCAAGGACAAGCTGGTCAATGATTTTGGTGAGCCATTTTTCATCCTCAACAGTGATGTTATTAGTGACTACCTGCTCAAAGAAATGATCGAATTCCACAAAGCTCATGGAGGAGAGGTTAAAGACCATAGTCTTTCACTGTAAACCGTAGTCTAAAACTATCTCTAAAAGTGTAGTCTAATCGGGTGTAGTCTAAAGTTGGCAAAAACGACTACGGTTTTTAACTGCGGTCTATAAAAGGTATAAGACTACGGGTTTATCCCAAACTGTAGTTATAAGTCTACATAAAAGACTTCGATCATTTCTTTGAGCGGGTAGTCACTAATAACATCACTGTTGAGGACGAAAAATAGCTCACCAAAATCATTGACCAGCTTGTCCTTGGCTAGGGCCAAGGGACCCGTGGTGCCGAGTGGCCTAGTCTCTTGTGAGCAAGTGACCTTGATCCTAGGTTTCGTGTCCAATTCCTTAAAGAAATTCAGCATCACCTACAAAAGTAACTTTTATAATAACTAATTATTTAATGAGTCCATAAAAGATGTTATTCCAAGGTGCCAAAAGCTGCTCTTGAAATGTTAAGTGCTAAAAAACAATAACTTTTTAGCAACTTCTTTATATGTGCAAAAGTTTAAATGCCAATGAAACTGCCAATATATTGGCTTAAGGTGAAATAACACAATCCTTATACAGGAAAAACAGTCCCCAGTAGCTCTTCTTTTCTCTATCATGATAAATTAATTTTACTTATCAAGAAGGGAAATAAACAAATATTTTCAACTAATACACTTGCAGATCGAAGGAATTCCATTCAATAGAATGCGTTCATGTCAATATGGTACTACCATTGTGCAGAGAAGAAAATGATTAGAGAAGAATAGGGGACAACACAAACCTTTGTAACATGGAATGAAGATCATGCCCATTGGAGATATTCTGCATAGATGCATCATTGAACGATTAGCAGCAATTTGTGGCAAAATAAAATTTAAGGTTCCAAGTATTTTATATTTGGTATGCATGGAAGCATCCCTTACACATCAAATACTCACAACCAAGCTTAAGCATGTAAAATATAGTTCTATTTGTTCCGAAGGAGTTGAGAAATTACATTTGACAAAAGTCAAAGAGCAGCATTTCATCTTTTCCCCTTTTGTTTTTATTTTTTAATTTTGAATTACCTGGCCACGAATAGTGAATCATGGTAGGCTCGGCTAATCATCAACTTGTGGGTGAGGTTCAGCTCTTGTGATGCAACTTCCATTGCCTTAATTACTGTTTCATATGACAGTGCTAGTGGATCCTGGTTGACAATTTTAAATTCCGATAGCTTGACCTTACGATTCTTAGCTATTGTAATAGCAGATTGATGAATTTTCTCAATTACATTGTTCCTTCGCTTCTCATTGATGTCTTGTGTGTCTGACAAATGGAATAAAAGACAAAAGAATATATTAACAATTTAATGATATTAACCACATCATCCGCTGGGAACAGATAGCTTGGTGATATGTTATACTTGACAACTTCCCAATTCACTTCAGCAACAGAAACAACCAAACCATCATAGAGCATATGCGAGCTATTGTCCCAGGAAAACAACCCATATTTGAAACACACATTCATCAAAGATAAGCATACCAATTTCTAGATGTGATTTGCTTGGGATGCTATTGATGGCCCCTGGATGTAGATCCAAAATGCCTTGCAAAAACAGCAATAAGTTATTAAAAAAACACAAATCCTCAAAAGAATGCCAATTTATTCTTTATCTAAAAACATTTCCAGTCGGTTTAAGAGTGAGTACCAGTAAGATTAGTTAATACAGATAAAGAAACAGCATATAACGAAGAATGAATATACTAAACAGGTTAGATCTCCTAATAAGCAAAATGTGGTGCTCCATAACTTGAGAGCAGGACCTTGTAATTTACAAGACTTCAAAGACATAAAAATGAAGTTCAGCAGTTCACCTTACCTACTGTACCAATAGTGTCAATTGATCCAGATTCTAACATATGTTTCTCAACAGCCAGTGCTAATTCTGTAGCTGCTAGTCCAGCATCATTTCTGCTCATAGTGATGTGATACAAAGTTTATGAATCTCATTTCTACAAATGAGCACAAAAAATAAAAAGAGTAAAAGTAAAGACAGTCAACTGCTAAAGTGGGGACTTCAAGCTTTGACAACCAGGAACACGTCAATTTAGCTAAACTGAGCCTATGGAACATAGTTGCTAATGTTCCTCAATTACCATCCTTTCACTATTAAATGGATATGAGAAGATCATCAGTTTATGTAAACTAAGATTTCATGTCGGAGATATCCCTTTTTGGGTTGTAGAGGAGACAAATTATTAAAATCAAAACGGAAAAATATGAAGTTGAGCACTGTTTGTGAAGATCGGGTGTATAAGGTTGCTACACGACGACTACTCCACTACGGAAACTGATAAATCTAAGACCAATGCCCCTTCATATATAGAGGATAAGAGGAATTAAAATTATTTAACTAATGCTCTACTAGGCTTAAACCGTTGGTCACACACTTAAGGCAAAGTCTTCAATGATCTTGAACTTGACCTGTATCTTCAGCTCTCTGTTGAACTAATCTTGAGTGTTCATAAATGGCCATGAAAAAACTTTTGACTGGGGACACATATTGCACCCCACCAACTTCTTTCTTAACTTGGGGATAGTCTACACTCTCAGACTCTGATCAGGTAGGTATGCATACGGTGTTGTCTATCAACTCTTCGCTTTCAACCATTGTAGAAATAAACTTAAATTTATAAGTAAATATTGATGGGAAGAAGTTTCTGTGATACTATCAAAGTCCAGACTGTTATTAATGCCTATATCAAGAAGTAATGACAGTTAGAAAAATGAACATGTCCATCACCTATGTGGCATTAAGACAGCTCCTGCATGGCCTCCATTTCCTTCAAAATCCACCTTGATACTTGCAGGGGCAGCAATTGCAGTTACAATACCAATAGAAATGCCTGGGTGTCAGATAATTATGATTAACAAGAATTTAAAATGGTGACTACCAATGGGGTATTTATATGAATGTTAGACAAGCTTGCCTTCTTCTTCCAGAATGGGACCCTGCTCTATGTGTAACTCCACAAAAGCAGAATAGCTTCCCTTCTTCAGGAACACACTAGATAAGTCCTCTTGATCTTTTGCATAACCAGCAGATCTTGCAACATAAAAAAATGATACATTTTGACCATCAGCCGTCTCCTTGAGTGCTTTTGCAAGTGGCTCACTCCCTGCCAATAAGCGGCTGCACGTTTGAGATAACGTATAAGATGCCTTCAGCAAGCAATGGAGATATTCGATAAGAGTTACTAGAGGTACATGAATTTTAAAGTTAAGAGATTAATCAAGAGTGAATAGATAAAAATTATAACATTGTAACCAAATAACATGTGTAGCCTAATCTATTATCTCATAAGTAAATTTTTGGCACTGACCTTCCCAAGCAGCTGATCCCAAAACATGTAGGCTCCTCCGAAGTGAACAAGATCACCTCTAATGATCTTTTAGGCATGAAACCAGACCTGTGAAACTCTCAGTGAGGAGAAAATGGATAAAAGGTAGCTGTGAACTGTGTAGTTCTTGGGAAAATGTTACATCAACGAAACATTTACATCACTTAGAGTCGGGAAAACTTACCATTGATGCAAGTATGTCAAAAGGAACTCATAAGTGGTTCAAAATGATAAATTCAGTAATCTCGTTTGAAGTGAGTTTACAAAAGAATCGTCGTTTAGATATTCAATTGCTCCAAAACTATTTCAGGTCTGAAATAAGATTAACCCCTTGATTTTTGAATTCTAGCCACCCAAGTATCAATATTTTCCACATTCCAAGATCATTTTCTAATCCAAAATCAACAAACAAAAAAAAAAAAAAACAAATAAAGAACACTGCACCTGAATGAGTATCTTCACTATTGTACTCTTGGTAGGATGATAATATCCAGCAAACATAACCAATACTGCAAAATGTCAATCCAAATCCAAAAGAAATCATTTAAAATTTGATGTAAATGGAATTCAAGAAAATCAGAAAAACTCATTTAAGTAAGCATCAAAAAAATATTGTATATGATGAAACTGTAGCAAAATGCCACAAAAGGGTTATGAATATTTAGAAGAAATGACACATGGAGATAGAAAGTCCCTTCCAGAATAGTCTTTTGGCCAGAAATCCATTTTTTAGCACATGGAACAGTTGAAAGTATGTATATCTTACACAACAAAATGTGATATTGACACCTTAACAAGTGTCCCTTCCTAAATACGTTCCCATTTTAAAGGATTTCAAATTTCGATTCTTAATCTTGGTGACTCCCGAATACCAGTGTATATGTATTTTTGGTTTTGAAGAACCCATAAACCCAAAAGATGTTATAAGTTCTCTTGTATATCTATTCAATTAATTAACCATGCCAACAATAATTTCAAAGACAGGATCAACATCAGATCTACCATCCTTCGACCAAAAAACATAAGATCTACCATCATGAACTAATAGTTTTCCATTGAGAAAAAACTAATTGCTAGATCTTAACAATCAAATTAAGGGGATATCACTTCCAAAACTCTTGAAATCTTCACCTCCAAAAACCTAAGAATCAGAAATAATTTTGAAGAACGAAAAAACAAACAACAAAAGAGTGATTCTCAGAACGAAAAAACCTAAACCTAGACTGTCTTCTTCGGCATTTTGCAGAGAGATGAACGAAGGAGGGAAGAAGAAGGAGAAGAAGAGAGCCAAGGCAACAGCCACATCACCGACATATGTCCGTGTGTACCTTTTGATAGTCGAGAGATAAGAAAATCGCAAGGCTGCCTTTTCTCCTCTACTTTGAAAACTCTAGAGAGAAGCTTAGGGTTTATTAATACCCTAAATCCCAGACACGAAAAAACTAACTAATACTTACCTTAAGGGCAAATGGCCGGAGTTGAAGGGAACAACGATGGCGAATGGCAGTAGTTGGCAGCGATGGATGACAGAACGATGGTAGCAGGCAGCAGAGGCATGGAGAGAACAAGACTAAGCCAAAGAAAGGGCTAGGGCAGAAAAAGAGATACGGTCTGGGATGAAGACGAGCAAGAAGATATCGCAATGAGAGAGAGAGGCAATGAAGTGATTGAGAGATAAATCGTCAGGAGTATTTATAATTCCCAATACTATGGTTTGTTAGAAACCGTGGCTTATACTCTACTAATGTGTAAAATTACGGTTTTTGCAAATACTGTGGCCATATTGCAAACCTTTAGGTTATGGATTTTACTAAAACCGTTGTACTTTGTCTTTGTAATTATGTGGTCAATAACCTTGGTTTTCGATAAAGCTGTGGCTTAAAGGTTTAACACTACGGTTTTAGTGAAAATTGTGGCCATTTGACAAAACTTTAGGCTACGGTGTTTCTGAAAATTGTAGTTTTTTATTTTTCTAAATTAATTATTTTTAAATTATAGTATTAGGCTTTGATTTTTAATAAAATTGTAGGCTATTGATTTTTTAGTAGTGTAGTCTAAACAGTATTATGTAGTAGTGATGGTGGTGGGTTTAAAACATGATATTTTTAGAAAGAGATTATCAGATAACTGCAAAAACACATTGATTCAATAAATAACAAAACTCGCACCAAAGTAAACTAACTTCCATTGATTCGAATAACTTCTTTTACAACATAACAAAAGCAATAAATCTAACTAGAAAGCAGATAAAAATGATGTGAGATGTAGAGAGAGAGAATAGAGAGGGAAACTAACCCTTAAGAGAGAAAGTGGAGAAGAGAGAGAAAGTGAAAGAAAGATAAAGAAAGAAAGAGAAATCTAGAGAGAGAAAACCTAAAAGAAGAGAGAAAGAGAGATCTTGAGAGAGAAAGCCTAAAAGAAGAGAGAGAAAGTGGAAGCTCACCATTAGCACTTACCATTTGGCATTGAGAGTGAGGATCGACCATGGAAGTGGAACACGTGGTAGGAGAGTAGCATGCAGTGCAGCAACCAAGAGGATGTTGCTGGTTCTCCAAGAAAGAAGGTGAGGGGCTATAGGTCTGGCCAAGTGGTGGCAGTGAGATGGTGGTCCTCGTGAGTTGGTGGTGAAGATAGCAAGATTGGAGCGCTTGACTAGCAAGTGAGAGTAGAACACTATGTTGGTGTCTCCAAGGGGATACAACCCGTGGATGTGCAGGTTGGTACAGTAGGTCTCACTAAAGTTGTTGATGCCCACGGTCAAGAAGGAGGCGTTGCTGGCCATGGAAGATGGAGGGCATGCAAGGTTGTGACGGTGATGAAGGAAGGAGGAGGTCTGCATGTGGACACAACACGAGAGTTTGAGAAAAGGAGGATCACGGCCTGCAACACGAGAGGGAAACTTGATGTTCTGAGATGCTCAACGGCTGTGAAGCCGTGGAGAATGGTGGTGATCATGGCATGCTGGAGAGGAAGGTGGTGACCGGAGGGAGGCGGTTGACCGTTGGAGAAGGCATGGTGGGGAGGAGGTATTGGACGAAGAGGAGCATGTGCAAGGAGGAAAAGATCAGGGGAGAAGCCAGCACCGCTAGGGAGATGCTCACGCTAGTGTTTAAAGAAGAAAACCGAAGTTACAGACGACCAAAGTTCTACAACTCCAGTGGAAAGAAAGGGAGAAGAAGAAGAAGGTGGTGCTGTACTCACAGTCTGCCCCCTTGAAGGAGAAGATGAGGGCGGCAGTGCTGTGGAGGGAAGTGGAAGTGGAAGCCCATGAGCTTGCAGATGTTGCAACTTTTTACTTTGGAGGAACAACAGATTCAGGTGGTGGTGCAATCCGTGGAGGAGCACTAGTTCGCCGGCAATAGCATGATGGAGAAGGAGTCCAAGTGGTTGATCGAACTGTGGAGAGCAAGGCAACGAGGTGGTAAGCCGTGGGGTAGCAGTAGAAGAAGAACGGCCGGAGTTGTAGGGCGAAAGCTAGGAGGAAGAAGAAGAAGAAGAAGAAGAGGATGACGAGCAAGAAGAAGAGGAGGAAGGGAGAAGGAGAGGAGGAGAGGGGGGAAAGGGGATTAGGGTTCGTCCCTCTCCTTCCCCTTTTTATAAGCTTCCTTCTTTCCTTTAATGGAAATTAGGATTTAAAAACAAATAATAATAATAAAAAAAAATTTAAATATTTTCTTTCTTTTAATGGGTAATTTCCCATTTAGTGGACCCCCCATTTTCAAAAATTAATTTAAAATATTTTGAAATTGCGGGGTCCACTAAATGACTGGGCCGTGATTTGATGATGATGGGCCCGGCTGTTGGCCCACACATTTTAGCATAGAATGATGAGGGCCATCATATCAAAAGATGATGTGAAGGATAATTTGCCGATGCTAGGATGGATGATGACTGGATTGGGACCCAGATTGGTGGACCGACGGATCTAGAGAGATCCAACGGTCAGAAAGCTAAAGGAGATGAGGCAGAGCCAACGAACATGAGATCTGAGGTTAGGTCAGTAGATCTGAGGATCGGGTGGTGAGGTATGAAGAGAGAGGAGAGAGAATTAGGAGAGATGAGAGAGAAAATACTATAGACTACAGATATAATAGCTGGCGGAGGGTCTAGAACCCTTGTGTTCAATATGTTCTCTTCTCGGGCTTCGCCAACAGAACAGATTATTATTTCTTCTCATTTCATGTGGCTTCGACTGCTTTGGTCCATCTCCTGGTCATCAGCTCTCCCACTCTCTTAGTTCTTTGGGCTGGCTCTTCGATCCTTTTGTTCAGCCCGTAATAGGCCCATATCTTCTAAACATAGTGTGTTGACTCTTTAAGCTTTGATGATGGGCTTTCATTATCGATGTGGGCCCGCAAGTCTCGAGAATCATCCAATCTAGGTTTCCTACGATAGAAGAAGCGCGTAATGAGACTTAATCAAAATGACTTTATATCTAGACTTCCGAAAATGTGTTTAATGCATGCAAATATACCATTCGTCCAGAAAAATGTGTTCTACGCAACATAAGAGACTCTTACATAGAAATGTGGATAAATAGAGCAATTTTACGTAGGAGAGCGTGATAACGCTAAAAGGATAATTGCTTAAAATAAGCACTTTTTAGCAAATATCATGAAGCACATTTCTTTGTCAGTGTTTATCATCCTATCGGAAGGGATCTAAGCTTATGTGTGTGGTCGTGTGGTTCCATCAAGGGTGGACCTATACTATATCATCGTCGTCTATAGCATCATCCTATGTGGAGTGTTAGCTTCATCCTAAGGATGATACTATATCATTGCCGTCTCAATGTCCAGATCATTGATATTTTTTTTCAGTTCTCACAACAGAAATCCCAAAGACCAACCACATATATTTTAAAGAACATCAAATAGTTTAAAAATGCAGATGATGTGCTACAATATCTTCCTAAAGACGATACTAAAACTTTCTAAATAAAATTTTATTTGGTTTGAAATTGGAGTAAATTGAAGATACACCAAATTTATCTTAGATTTAGAGACCTTAATATTTAATCACCCAGTCAGAAGAAGACAAGTATCATTTTATTTAAATAAATATTTAAACAAAAAAATGTACAAATAAAAAATAACTTCAGTTATATGCACAAATAAGGGTTTTTTTTAACACCCTTGATAAATCTTCTATATTAGTGAAACCCCCTTTGTGCAAAAATAATCAAGGACATATGTATTTTTAAGAGTTGGCAAGTGACGTTTTGTGAGGTGAGACCATGAATCTCTTACAATAATAGGTATTTATCTATAATACTTTAGAGCCATAAACAAAGCTTCACGCATGGGTCATCAGTAATTCCATTGTTGAAAAGAAATATCTCTATATTAACTAGGTGGATGCACATGCACCTTACATGTGCCACACTCTTATAGATCACCAATCATATGGATGTATGGCCTATCCCTAGGTGGACGTGCATGCAAAAAATCAGCCTGATTAGTGATTTCTAGATTGGAGTTGTTTTCATGGGTTGATTTTTAACCGTAGATTTTGAGCATTATCTGGAGTACTCAGATCCAAAGGCCAGAAATCACTAATCAGGCTGATTTTTAGTATGTAGGTCCAACTAGAGATGGACCAGACATCTATACATCATTGACCTCTACATGGTATTTTTTTAGTAGTGTTGCACCTAAAAGGAAGCTTTTTTTTTTGGAAGATGCATTTAATGAGCAGCCAGAGGGTGACATATGTCTTTCCAAGCTAAAGACAAAAGAATCCCCCGTTGAGGGAATAATTTCAAGACAAAAGAAACAAAAATGGGGGTATTTTGGGAATACTGAGTTTTGGGGTATATTGTGAAACCCGTGTATGTGAAGTGAGAGTGAAGCCCATGTGTATGGCAACACCCAACCCCAATTTTGGCTTTATATATTAGATAGATTTATTTCCTTTTCATTTCATTCAGCCATCACTAATAATTTGTGGATGGATGTGCGGCAAACTTGCACTATAACATTCCATTAAAATATCTTTTTAATAATGTGAAAACAAATTCATGTGTCACCCACTAGTAAAAATTCAAAATAAGTAAAAATGTAGCGTATTTTAGGAAAATAATGCAAAAGACTAATCATTGGTATCTTACAAGAAATTTGTGTCCAAATGTAAGTTCTTTTTGAAGAACAATGCAAAAGATGATGATCGTTCCAAAGGGGTGGTTTACGGTTAAGTAGAAGAAATGCACACTGTAATTTGTGTGTACAGTGTTAAATGGTCACAATCATCCAACCAGGGAATCTTTGGGTTGGAGAAATGCTATGTACGAGGACAGATAATTAGGACATGCAGTTTGTTTTATTATTAACATTCTCAGTTCTTAGATGTATATCTTGTGGTGAAAAGATGATTAATGGTTTGGATTTCCCTTTCAACAATGCTTTCCATGTTCGAAAAAATGAAAAAAAAAGAAAACAATGCTACCCATTCTTATCCTGATTTATACTAGTTGGAAGCACATGTGGTGCATAAGGAGAGGTGTTGGGGTTGTTGTGTTGTCATTCTTTTTTTTTCTTTTTTTAGAGAAAAAGGTGCAGTACTCATGGGATCGATCCATTGCTTAAATGGGTACTAGAGGGTCAGTTTCCCATGTAAGGTCTAGATTTTTTCGTTGGCTAATTCCGTATGACAAAACATGTGTATGTAACCTTCCTAGTTTGATGCTCAAGATTCTTTTATATAAAGTTATACCTTTTGATCTTGAGTGAAGGAGTGTTGATCTCTTTATGTTGATTCTCTTTCTTCCATAAAGGATTAAACATATTGGGTTGTTTCATTACCTTCTTTATTAGTTACCCACCGTGTGGATTCGTTGTGAACTCGTGTGTGAATCGAGTTGGCTATGATTCGGTGTGCATCCCAGATTGGATTCGAAATCAAACCCTAAAGGCGTTCGTGTGGTTCTGAGAGCGAAGATATAAGGCAACGATGCGATAAATCGATGGTTATTCAATCACCACCGACCATTAAAATATAATTTCAAATTTAATTCGTTTAAGTAAAATATTCATTCATAAATATAATTAAACTGTGTACATTGTCATAACAAAAATACAAATAAAATGATCATGATTATCGAGCTTTTGAGAAGCTATGTACCAGAGTCTCTACTGGCCTATAAATAAATAAAAAATATGATTAGATACTATCTAAAAATACAACATGTATGATATATATATATATATATATATATATATATGACAAATCAAAGATAATTAATATGCTCTAAGTTTAAAATATGAGACTCAAGCTTTAATATCACACTCCAAAACCCGTATCATATTAAAACAACTCAATAACCAAGTTTGATATAAATTTGGAGTTGACTATGCCTATAGAAATTTTGGCAGAGTCTCCTCTGTTTTATTGATATTTTAAAAATTATCACCTAATAGACATAGTTTATAAGTTGAATTAAAGATCCATACAATCCCTAATATCGACTAACCATTCATATCTACTAGTCTTAGCACTTCAACTAGTAGAAACAATGAGGTGTTTGTGTTGGTAATCTAAAAGAAGAAACACAAGTTAAAGCATAAATGTAATAAGGTGTTTATATCGGTTTTGAGCGAGTCAAACCAATAATGCTTTAAATTTTGTAGTTAACTTTATAATTAATTTACGATTGAAGAGATCTTACCATGTCAGAATGAGGAGTGGTAGGAATTTGCCCTGACTCTTTGAACTATTGGAGTAGGGTGGCACAAGCTGGGACTAAAACACGGCCTACACCCGATTATGCACCTGTGTCTGCTGCAAGGCTACCTGGGACTCTAACGACTCCAAGTGTGTCATAAACTCCCCATTCTCCTTCTCCAACAATCCAACCGCCTCCTATCTTCTTCAGCTTGCCTCCTAAACTCCTCACTTTCCCTCTCTAGTTGCGTACGATCCGCGGCCCAGATGTTGATGTCGTGGGCTTCGGTCCAGCCCCATGACCACGTATATATCTTGACCATTCTGATCCAAGCACTGACTCAAACCTCTAATGCTTGGTCATGGGGGCATCACCCTCCTCCAATGCCCGAGACTCTAGCTTCTGAAGCTCCTCCTACATTTAGAAACAAATGTCATTAATGATATTATCAATCAATTTAGAAATATATAAGAAAATTGATAAAGAAATAGAGAAGGGCATGATAACTTACGTAGACTTCCTTTGATCTCGAATCAACCTAAGTGTTATTCTTCTTACTAAACTGGGTGGTGAACCACATGTTAGTCTAAGAGGGCTCATCCCCCATTTTAGGATCACACTGTCATTAAGATATATAATTATATATTTAATAACATAAGTGCCCTAAACATTTAATATAAAGCTTACACTATCATAGCTGATCCGAGAAAAGGCCTCCGACACTAATTATATTTCCCTCCAAAAGAAATGCACGCCAAAATTTCCTACCATCCATTTAGTGGTGACTTTTTGCTGCGACATTTCGATTGTCGCTAAAAATGGCTATGCTGACACCTTTAGTGGCAACATTAGATGTTCGCCACTAAAGATGAGTTTTAAGTGGCGATATAAGAATTGCGGCTAAAAATGTTGCCACTAAAACCTACATTTCTTGTAGAGTGTTGAAGACCAGGGTTTAAGACCCTCCGACTGCTCTTTTCTTTCTATTTTGTATTATTTCTCTCTCCTCTCTCTAAACCTTAATTCTCTTTGTCCTCTCAATCTCGACCATCCAACTCTCTCTCCTCACCATCACCCTATCCCATGACCTACATTGTCCGATCATCATCTCTCTCCGATCGCCATTCGATCATATATGGCTGATCACCACCATTCATCTCATCTGTTCGATCATCTCTCATCCACCCATTCAATCCCTCAACATCTCATCGATCTCACACGATTGCCATCCGATCACTCAATATCTCAACAGAATCACCCACGATTTCCCCTGACCATCGTTCCATATCCTAATCCCCTTTCATACTATCCTCTATCCGCCATCCATTGGATTTTCTTTATCCAATGGCTATCACCCCATCACATCTTAATCCTCTCTCTCCATCTAAAGGCCATATCCCTCTCAAATTCAAACTGTTGGATTCCCTTTCCCTTCCATTCCCATGCATCTCCTAAAAACCCACACCACTCCATCAAATCCTGCGGCCTTCATGGCCACTAATCCCTTCACCCAATAAAATATACAACGGTCTAAGACCTGACCCTCTCATTCCCATGGGGGAAAACCCTAACAAAAAAAGAAATAGAAGAAAAAGAAAAGACAAATAAAAAAATGAAGAGACTCCCATGGTTTCTAAAACTGTTGATCGCTCTCTCTCACACCTCCCCATCTCCACCTCACATTCCACTCACCCATCTCTCCATCATCATGGGCAACATCCACCACCTTCATACCCCCAACCGCAACCTTTTTCCCCCACTCGCAGACTGTGCAATAGTCGAGCTCCTTATCCCGTTCACGAACTCTCTCTCTCTCTCTCTCTCTCAAATTCTCCCTCACGGTCCTCAACTCCCCCCCCCCCCCCATGCTCTATCCTTCTCGACTCTCTCCTTCACCACAAAGAGGAGTCATGGGCTCCTCCCCAATCTTCACCACCACCCTTTTTCGATGTCTCCCACAGCCGATGAGCACTGCCCTTCACTGCTTCGCCTATCACATGCCCTGCATGCTTCCAACCGTTGGACTGGTTCCTTGTTTCCTTGGGTGCACGTGGCAAGCTTCCAAATGCTACACCGGATCCTCCAACTCCCATGTACACACATCTCCAGCAAAGATCAAGGGTTTAGATTAACTTTAAGAGGAGAGTGGGCCTAGATCAAAAGTGAAGTCCGAGTTGGGCTTGGGTGGCCCATCCAATACAATGAACCATCCTTTATTAAATGGTGGCAAAGTATTAGTGGGTCCCCACAAGTCAACTTGGGGATGGACTTTTGACTCAAGTCTCGAATAGGGTGTTAAACCTCTCGTTAACCCTATATCATGTTTCTCACTTGGAGATGGCCTACGGGGAGTTGGGTCATCTCTCAACGATCCTACGCTCCAAGATGCTCATTGATGGTCCACCACTTTCACTTGTTCTCTCACGCGATGATTATCCTACAATTATCCAATGCATGTGTAATGAGAGTCTAAGTTTGCTAAGCTATGCATGGGAGACCTAAGATGCATTTTACGCCCAAATGTGGAGTTATAAGCTCATGATATCCGATAATGCCCTAAGGTTACGACGGACCATGCATGTCTGTTGTTCATTAAATAAATGATAGACCATATCTGAATTTTTTAAGGCGCAAAAAATGATGAACTAGGTCTGTCGTTTTTGGGAATTGACAATTATGATGGACAAAGTTTGTCATCCATCGTTGTTTGTGCTTAAACAAATGACGGACTTGGTCTGTCATTTTTAGGGCATTTTAGCTGTCATTTTTTTAGTCTTTTTGGTGTAGTGCAGTACTGATTTGATGGCAAAAGATGAACTTTCACTTTGTTTTTTCACTAGAATAATTTTAATCATCCCTCGATGGATTTATGAAATCTTATATATAATGATTTTATGGGTCGTTCAAAACAAAATTTTGCCCTTTAGGGCCTGTTTGGTAACCAGACATGGATTTGGAATATTCAATTCCAAGACTTGTGATTCTGAGAATTTAAATTCCAAGAATTGAAATTTCTTTTGTTTGGTTGCACCGTGGAATTTACTTAGAATTCTCAATGAATTCTAATTTTAGTTGTTTGGATATCTAAAAAAATTGAAATTTCTATCTATCTACATAAGAGAAATATCATCTCATGAACTTACTGTATAACAGTTGCTATTTTTTCACATTCGTCAATTTACTGTTAAGAAAGTTAATTTAAATAAACAATTTGAAAAATAATAAATAAAATTATTTTAATATTTTTTTACCACAATAAATAAAATCATTGTCCCATCCCTAGATGCATATATATACTAAAAATCAGGCTGATTAGTTATTTCTAACCTTTAGATTAGAGAACCCCAAATAATGCAAAATATCCCATGGTTAAAAATACATAAAAAGACACAAATCCAATGGTTACAAATCACTAATACCTTATGGATAATTGTCCCATCCCTAGGTGGACCTAATTTTAAAAATAAGACTGATTGGTTATTTATAAACTTTGGATCTTCGTACCCCAACTAATGTTAGACATCCCACGCGCGGTTAAAAATCAACCCATAAAGACACCAGTCCAATGGTTAGTTACATCCCTTGGTGGACCTATAAACTAAAATAAGATTGATTAGTTATTTGTCAACTTTGGATGTTCGTACTCCCAACTAATGCTATATATCCCATGGTTAAAAATCTACCCATAGAAGACATCAATCCAATGGTTAGTTACATTCCTAGGTGGACCTTATCTCTCAACTTTGGATCTTTGTGCCCCAATGAATGCTATATATTCCACAGTTAAAAATCAACCCATAAAAGACATCAATTCGACGGTTACAAATTTGTAATCCATTGAAGATAGACCACAATATGAGCCACGTGGCACATTATTAGAGACCATGGACCGTATGGATGTTTCTCCCATCCCTCCCTACATGCTAAAAATTAAGCTGATTAACATTTTCTAACCTTTGGATCTGAGTACCCCAAATTATGTTAGATATCCCACAGTTAATAATCAACCAATAAAAAGACATCAATCCAACGGTTGGAAACAACTAATCTTGTTGATTTTTGGTTTGGAGATAGAAGATGTTATAACGTGTGAGAGTTGTAGCCCGCTAAAAATTCTCTTTAATCTATCTGCCTGGAAATAGAAGTCCAGGAATTAGAAGTTTCTTCCCCCCTTAACACTTCTAATTCAAGAAAAATCACGGAATTGGAAATATAATTCCTGGAATTCGGTCCTCCCAAACACAAGGATTAATGATTCCAAGAATCACAAATCCAAATCCGACTCAATTCCGGGTTACCAAACAGACCCTTAGGGCTCTTTAGTTTAAATAGAATGTCTCTTTGATAAATAAAAAAAGTAAACTTTTAAAAAAAAAATCCTGCCTTTCAAAAAATTAATCACATACACATCTAATAATTTATTTGAAATCTCTGAATTATGGTGTCGTATCCTGGGCTTTGAGCTTATCAATAAGTTGAATAATCTAGGACGTAGGTCCTCTCGCATTAGCAATACTAGGGGAAGACATGAAAGTGTAGAGAGAGAGAGAGAGAGAAGAGTCTATTTATTCGAGACGAAGGGTTTTCGGAGAGTTGAGTGCAATTTTGAAAAAATGTGGCATAATCTTTCTTACCGTTATAAGAACTAGTGGGTGTGGCACGTGCATATGCGCGTGATTAACATGCGAATTATTAAAACATAGGGGCTGTTTTAGTACTATGGAAAAATGGCAAGGGATGTAAATAAGTGATTAAAAGGGGTTGTCTACTTGTCTTCATAAAATGGATCAGAAGCATAGGAAGTAAATAAGTGGTTAAAAGGGACTGTTTTAGAAATATAATTTAATTTCATCTACTAACCATTAGTGAAAAGTCATTGTTGCCTGAAGCCTGAGTGTGGCCAATCGCATTGCGCCACAATCCTTGGTTCAAAAGCATTTTAGGGTTTGTTTTAAAGCATAAGCGGACTGTAGCATGATGTGATTGGCCTTTACCGCTTTAAAAAATTTCTTGTTTACCAAGATTTTTTTGAAGCGACGAAGCAGTGGCCAATCATATCATGCCACATTCCGCTGATGCTTTAAAACAAACCCAAAAATGCTTTTGAACCGCGGATTGTGATTGGCCACTGCTTTGCTGCTTCAAAAATTTTCTCACGCTACCCCTTTTCTACCCCTCTCAGTAGTCGTGTTCTTGGCTGTGGATTCCGAGAATCCAACAGTGGTTGATACTTGATAGCACTGGCATTAACTTTTTTCACTTTTTGCCAGTACTCAACCACCCTTGGACTGCCGAAAATACAACTCGAGGCCTCGAGCCCAAGCCTAAGCCCAAGCCTAAGCCTATTGATAAATAAATAAAGCGTGTAGTCAAAATATATGTGTAAAGACAAGAGTAAAACTTCTGTCACAAGAAATTGTAAATCACACAATCACAAGCCAATGAGTTCTCGGCACGTAAACAAGTGCTTGTTGCAACGTACCCATGTGCTTTTGCTTTGAGGTGTACGTGCCGAGAACTCATTGGCTGTGTATGTGTGATTTGCGATCCGATTGGGACAGAAGTTTTACTCGTAAAGACAACGAACTTAGTAGAAGAAAAAACTTGACATTGAAAAGTGACTGAGGTGACATGTCCTGACGCATTCAATTGCATGTAAATCACATTTTTTTTCAAAAACCATGTGATTCAAATGTTCTTCCTTGCTTTCGTTTCAAACTTGGTTACCAGGAGAAAATTTTTGAAGCAGCGAAGCAGTGGCAAATCACATCGGACCATTTCCGGGTTTGTTTGAAAGCATCAGCGGTCGGACTGTGGCGCGATGTGATTGGCCAATGCTTCGTCACTTCATAAAATCTACTGCTTCAAAAATTTTCTCGGTTATGAGGTTCATAATTGTTCTCGGTCACTGTGCCAGCAACATTCCTAGTACGCTCGCGAGTGAGATTGGAACAACGACCTCCACCACAAGTTCCAGTCCATAATGAAACAACCCCACCGACGCTGTTCGAGAGGTATGTTGCATTGATACGTGTACGCAGTGTTCGATAGATTTATAGACTAAATGACACGAAGCTATGTTCTAAAACTCGGAACTCGGACTCGGACTCGGCTCGGAAGTCCATTGGGCCGAGTCACCTCGATGACTCGGGAGTCGACTCGGTGAGTCATTAAATTGATTATTATTTATTTAAATATATAAAAAATCAAATTTATTAAGAAAAACTTTGAAAATAGGAAACAAATACAAAAAAACATTTAGAAAATCAGAAAAAAAATTTTAATTTTGATTGGACTCGGCCTTTAAACGGGTGACTCGGCTGAACTGTGAGTCAACTCGGACGATTGTCCGAGTCAACTCGCTAAACTATACAAATCCGAGTTTGTAGCCTTAAAAAGCCTGAATTTTACCGATTTTATTAAAAAAAAACAAAATTCATGTATTCAACCTGAATAATACGCATTTTATTCGTTTAATATAAAAATTCACAATTTTTTCTGATTTTTTTATATGGTAGTATTAAAAACTTGCGTATTAAACGTAAATAACACGTGAATTTACTAAGACGACACGTGTTGTACATGGGTAATTCAAAATATGGAATGATCTTCATGCACTAGAATAAAACTTGGGTTGGAAATGCAGGTCCTTGTTTTTTGGCTGTTTTTGTTTTGTAACGCAAGGTGAATAGTAAATAAGTTAAGGGAGGTGTGCAAAATGTGCCACATTCCTGGTCGGGGAAAGGATAACATCTTGAAAACTGTGTTTGCAACCAAACACCCCTAGCCAATGGAGAAAAAGTTATGGGGCCCTTAATGAAGTATTATATAAAGTAGAGATGGGAGATAGAAGAGATCATATATTTAGTAGCATTCACTTCTGGGATCACTATGCTTCTCTTTGTAGTCCTTGCAGGTCTCTGCTCGATAGCCTACCTCATAAGCTCATTGAGAGGGAAAGCCCAGAACAATGAACGACGGCTACCCCCCGGTCCTCCGGGGTTGCCGATTCTCGGCCACCTTCTCATGATGGGTGATCACCCTCACCGCAGCCTCCGTCAATTGGCCAAGAAATATGGTCCAATTATGTCCATACGGCTCGGTCTTGTCCCAACCATTGTAGTCTCCACTCCTGAGGCAGCCGAGTTGTTCCTCAAGAAGCATGACATCAACTTTGCGACTCGACCCAAAGTCCAAGCTGCTGAGTACATGTCTTACGGAAGCAAGGGAATCGCCTTCTCCGAGTACGGCTCTTATTGGCGAAATATTCGCAAATTGTGCACCATAGAGCTCCTTACCAACTCAAAGATTGATTCATTTCAGCTCATGAGGAGAAACGAGCTTGGTCGTCTTGTTAAGTTTCTTAGCGGAGCCGCGAAGACTCGAACAGTGGTCAATCTTAGCGCCGAAATTGGATTGCTTGTTGAAGAAATGACATACCGGATGACACTTGGTTGCGGCAAGGACGGCAGGTTCAGCTTCAAACCGATCACCCAGGAGGCCTTGAAGCTGGCTGGAGCTTTCAACCTATCTGATTATATCCCATATATCGGGATACTTGACCTTCAGGCATGGTTTTGATAATGATGCTTAACTTATAATGGTTGTTATTAGCACAATTTTATAACTTGGTGAGTTGACTCGGAACTAGACTGAGTCAACCCAATTTGATTACATTTTTAATAGACTCAGGCTAGTGACTCAATTAGTAGATACGTACACATGCCATAAAAAAAATTCGTAGCTACTTAATTAGTTTTCTTGTAAACTAATAGTTTAAAACTCGGTCAGTTGACTCAGAACAGAGTCAAGACAATTTTATTAGATTTCCGGTAGACTCAGGCTAGTGACTCAATTAGTAGCTACATGCCCATAAAATGACATTTAGTAGCTTCTTTAGCTATTTATATAAAGGCAATTGTTGAAATGTGCCTTTATTTTCACATTTTGCCCCTTATTTCATTTTTTCCTTAAGTTCCGTGGTCATTTCTGACTTTTCGTTATCCTCTCTATCTTGAAGGTTCTTTGACATGGGCAGCTTTGACTTTTCTAACTTCTTTCGCGTTTCTATGCCGAGTAGAACATTACTGAACGGTGTTGGTCAGCAAACATGCTGACCAACCATAATATGAGCCACGTGGCACACTCTTAAACGACTCGGACCATATGAATGTTTGGCCAATCCCTAGGTGGACCAACAAACCAAAAATCAGACTAATTAGGATTTTTTAAGTGTTGGATTGGAGTCATTTTCATGGGTTGATTTTTAACCATGGATTTTAAGAATTATTATCTATAGTTTGGGGTACAAAGATCCACAGGTTTAAAATCACTAATCAGGCTAATTTTTGGTTTGTAGGTCCACTTGGGGATTGGCCAAACATCATACGGTTAGCATCCTCTAAGAGAATCCTCTAAGAGTGTGCCACATGGCTCAAATTATGATCTGTCAGCAACTTTGCTGGTCAGCAAACCTTCTGAAGGGCCGTCTCAACCATAAGGCTAGTAAGGCGGTCGCCTTAGGCCCCAGGTGAGAGAAGGCCCCCAGCCCAAGTGAGAGAAGGCCCCATCCCGCAAACCACATGGATGTTTAGCCAACCCCTTGTTGGATCTACAAACCAAAAATTAAATTTATTCGTTCTCTAGCCATATATTTTAGTACTTTTTAAGTTGATTCTAGCCATTGGATTCAAGCATAATATTTTTTGGGTAGTAAATCCAATGGTTAGAAATCATCAATCAAGCTGATTTTTAGTGTGTTTATCCGCCACCAATAGGTACAATGGCTGTTATAGAAAAAAATATTATTTTTTGTCCATTATCTGTAATAACATTTTCAAAATCCTTGCTGCCTCTAGGGACTAGCTCGCCGCATGAAGGCTGTAAGCAAGGTTGTAGACGAATACTTAGAGATGATCATCGAGGAGCATGTACAAGATGCTAAAGATGGAAAGGATCAGCAAAGGGACTTTATTGATGTAATGTTGTCCTTGGGGGAATCCAATACACATGACATGCAGCTGGATCGAACCAATATCAAGGCAATCATCTTGGACATGCTTGGGGGTGCAATGGACACATCAGCTACTGCAGTTGAGTGGGCCCTTTCGGAACTCATAAGGAATCCACGGGTGTTGAAACAGGTCCAAGAAGAATTAGAGAGTGTAGTTGGCATGGACCGGGTGGTAGAGGAGACTGATTTGGCGAAGTTAGACTACTTCAACATGGTGGTGAAGGAAAGCATGAGGCTCCATCCGACCGGCCCATTGCTCGTCCCACATGAATCCAGGGAAGACATCATCATAAACGGATACCATATACCCAAGAAGGCCAGGATCATTATAAATGCTTCCGCGATTGGACGGGACTCCAATGCGTGGTCTGACAATGCTGAAGAATTCTATCCCGAGAGGTTCATCGGTACCAATATAAATGTCCGGGGAAATGACTTACAACTTATACCATTTGGATCTGGCCGAAGAGGGTGCCCAGCAATGCAGTTAGGTTTAACAGTGGTTCGAATAGTACTTGCACAATTGGCACACTGCTTCGATTGGGAGCTTCCGGATGGCATGTCACCCAAAGACTTGGATATGAAGGAGAAGCCTGGCCTAACAGTGCCAAGGGCTAACCCTCTACTTGCTATCCCAACTTATCGCCTACGCATCTAAGGAGAATCTACCACTCACCTCAAAATTTGTGCTCATGGGTGTGTTTTAGAGTGGCTTCCTCTATTAGAGAGAAGATTTTATGTACAATGTAATAAGGTGTATGAGATACACCGAATGATAATTAACTGTATCTCATCACAGTCTCTTATTATGATTAGAATAAGATCAATTAGAACTGATTAGTATCTATTAAATTATAATTAATTATGATTTATGTTTAAACTATGGTTGTGATTTACCTAAATTGTAATTCATCATCTACTTTATCAATCAATCTCATTTCCTAGCATGGTATCCGAGCAAGTCATTCGTCGACTTTGTTCTCTCGATCCTGATCTATATGCATCGTTCCCAAGTCCGGTGACAGCATCGCGATGCCCGTTGGGCCCAATAATTAATCCTTGGTACATCTAAAAAAATGTTGTGTTAGAACCATCCCAACTCAGCCACCGTCGCACCGATGCTTCTACATCGTCACCCTCAGAAACTATTTCTCCATCTTAGAATAGCCCTCCATCTAGTCCCTTCCAAATCCGACTAGGTATCGTAGTGTGGTAGGGGCTCCAGTATTTAACATTAATCCGTCCGGACCTATCTTATGATGTTAATCAGGTTTGCCAGTACATGCATCATCCTACCATTACTCATTGGACTATAGTTAAGTGTATTTTCCGCTACGTCAAAGGCTCCTTTGATCATGGCCTACTCTTTCAATCCAGATCTTTGCAATTGGAAACCTATTCAAATTCTGATTATTTCGGGAGCCTACATGATCGACGGTCAAGCAGAGGCTACTGTGTCTATTTGGGATCTAATGCCATCTCAAGGAGTGCTAAAAAGCAACCCATTGTCTCTCGCTTTATTACAGAATCCGAACATCGTCAATTGGCACAAACAACTGCAGATATTTCTTGGTTTTGTTCCCTATTGAAAGATCTTTGGATTTTTTATCTACTCCACTCATTTGGTGCGACAACATTAGTTCAATCTCCCTCACCTCTAATCCAATATTTCATGCTCGCATCAAACATTTGGAAGTTGATTATCACCATGTTCGGGAGAAAGTTGTCCACAAGGAATGGATGTTCTATACATTTGTACCGAAGATCAAGTCTGACATTTTCACTAAAGGGCTCTCTCTACTTCTCATTTTCAGAAGTAGAAGGACAAGCTAATGGTCCATCAACGACCCATCATCTTGCAGGGGTGTATTAGACAACCATGTGATCACAATCACACATCACACCAGCTCATTCCTCTAGATCCCAATCTATTGGATATGTAAATATACCAAGATCCGACTAGTGATTGAGCAATATCTTTGATTTGTATATATTTGGGATGATTCCTTCGTTTTATTAAGCAACTATTTATACGTGGGATATGATTCCTTTTCTGTGTTTAGCAACTATTTATCTTTGTGATGATTATCCCTTTCTTTTGGAAAGTCTCGGGAATCGCAATCCCTTGATTATTGCTGTAACCGTGTCTATATAATAAGATGGTAGTATCTCCCATTCACTCATGGTTTTGAGCTTGGAGAACTTTCATATCTTGTCTTCTCCCTTATTTTTGGTATTGTTTACATTGTTTTGAGTAACTTCTGTACTTGTACCTCTTATATTGCACTTTCCAATCTGGACCTAGTCCCGAGGTTTTTTCCATTTGGATTTCATTGTTAAATAACATGTATAATGCTAATGTGTAATGTATGTAATGCATATAAGTATATAACATTAGAATCCAATTCATATTCCAACATTAGTTAGTAGTTAGTCAGGTAATTAGTCAATCAGTCAAGCATTTTCTCTCCTTTTTGTCACAAGTTGATAAAGGAAAGAATTAAAAAAATAACTAAGAGAGATAACCATTAATGTAAAGAGCAAACACCGATCGACCAAGAATGACAATCCGAAATCAATGGACCAAAAGAGAATGAAATCGTACAAAATGAAAGATGCATGTGGAGGGGTTGAAAATATACTAGAAACGTTTTAGAGAGGTTTTAGGAGAGAAAGGTGCTCTAAAATGAAGCCCCAGGTGCAATTTATTTCCTGCTCGAATGACTATCGAACTTCTCGTTCAAACGGGGTATGAGACATTTGAACCTCGTTCGAACGAACAATTATTGGTTTGAAGGAAATTGAAGAACATCATTTCACATAGATTTTCCAATTCAAATTTTTAGATACATGGATCAAATTTACACAAATTTTAGGTTCACTTTAAAAGTTCATTCATCCAGTCACTAGCACTAGTCAAAAAAATTGCAGATTTCCAATGTAAAGACACTTTGTTGTAAACTGAATTAAGATCTTTGTAGAGAAATCAAAGATAAATCTGGCCGAATCATCTCAACGAAAATAAGATCGAGTATATGTACTGGCAAATGGTGTAACAAATATGATGTATAGTGAAATTTTTATGACCATTACACTAGGCAACTTTCACACTAAATCTTTTGAAGTTAGGCAACTCTTTCCATGTTACATCCATGTTAGCTTTCGCACTAACGTCTAGCTAGGTAGCCATTTCCTATATAGAATGTTTTTTGATCAATGGGAGAGGAGGCTTTCATTCTAACTCTTTTAGATTAGGTAGCCCTCTCCAAGTTGGCTCCATACTAATCTAGGCAGCCCTTTCTTCAATATAGAAATATACATGAAAAATGAGGTGTGAGAAATCAGTCCAACATACTCATAAACATCTCTATGGTCAACTTATCAACTCTAAGTGAATATAAGGAAGAAGGCATGCACATTCAATATGAGACATGCAAACAAGTATGACAAGCAATATGAATGAAAAAGAGAAGATGGAAAAAGAGAGAAAATGGATTTTTATTTTTTTTGCGTAGTTTATAAATACAGAAATAATGACAGACTTTTGACTGTCCTTTTTAAAATGGGTGAAAATGGCAGACCAAGTCCGTCGTATTTTAATAATGAAATTTAGTCCATCGATTTTTTATCTTTATAAAATGACATACGTAATCCGTCAATTATTTATGTGTCCGTTTTATTGATTAAAGGACAACATGTCATGTCTGTAATTTTTTTAAGACGCATAAAATAACAGGCTTGGTCCGTTGTTTCTTGCACCTTTTAGGGCATTCTAACCCCAACTTTTTTTCCTTTTAGGGATTTTTAGTTTAAATTGAATGTCCCTTTAATAAAACAAAAAAAGGTAATTAATTTCTTGAAATTTTTAAAATTTTCTTATTTTACCTTTAAAAAAATTGTAATCACATACACATCTAACAAGTGATATGAAAATCTTAGAATTATGGACTCCATTTTGCTAGGCGTTGTATTATTGGCTTTGAGCTTATCAATAATTAAGTTGAATAATCTAAGAAATATGAGATTTCGCATTAGTAATGCTAGGGGAAGACATGAAAGGGTTGTCCGCACGTGCGCACATGCGAGTTTGTGTGAGAGAGAGAGAGAGAGATTAGGGAGAGAGAGAGAGAGAGAGAGAGAGAACAGTCTATTTATGCGAGGCGAACGGTTTGGGAGAATTAAGTGCATCTTTGAAAAAACGTGGCATAATATAAACAACCTTTTTTACCGTTACAATAACTAGTAGGCGGCACATGCATTTGCACGTGATTAATAGATATGCGAATTATTAAAACATTAGGGCTGTTTTAGAAATTTGGCAATCAAGAATCATTTAAAAAAAATTGGACTCAATTATTCTTGTCAATTAATGGACTAATTTGAAAATTTTGATATATACTTATAATGGATAACTCAATTATTCTTAGATGAAATGGCATGGAAAGTAATTAGGTAATTATATGGGTTATTTAGAAATATAGATGAAATGGCTTGAATTAAGTGGTTAAAAGGGGCTGTATTGATAAAATGGAGCAGTGGCATGGAAAGTAAATAAGTGTTAAAAGGGACTATTTTGGAAATATAATTTAATTTCGTTCCGTCGTGTTGTTGGGCCGTTGTTGCGTGAAGTACCAAACTTGGAACTCAGACTCGACTCGGAAGTCCATCGGGTCGAGTCACCTCGATGACTCGCGGGAGTCGACTCGGTGAGTCATTAAATTAATTATGATTTAAATATATAAAAAATAATATTTATTAAAAAAATTTGAAAAATCATAAAATATATAAAAAAATACTAAATACATTTAGAACTTCAAAAAAATAACATTGAGTTTCGAGTCGACTCGGCCTTTAAACAGTTGACTCAGACGAGTTTTGAGTCTACACAGTTGAGCTTCTTAGCCAACTCGCCGAGGCTTACAAATCTGAGTTTGAATGTCGAGTCGACCTGAAATGCTATCGAGTAGAGTCGACTTGGCCGAGTCTCGAGTCAATTCAGTTAGTTTTAAAACTATGGTTGAGAACATGTCATGAAAAACATGGCAAAATGTTTTTGCAGAATAGGACTCCTACCAACAGGCCAACGCAGAAGAGACTAAATTTTTGAAGAGGACTGGTACCAGGAGGCCCACGCACTCTGTTCCTAGTCACTAGTCGACGCTAGTTTGCTTGTACCCTCGTGAGTGAGAGTGAAACAATGACCTCCACCACAAATTCCATGCCATGATGAAATTTAGTGGTTATTAAATCTCCACGAGTGAGATTGTACCTATGACCTCCCCCACAAGTTACGACCCATTGGCCAAAAGACCTATGTTGCATTGACACGGGAACATGGATGTCAGAGTCTGACATGAGTATATATGAAGTTTCTAGTGAGCTTTGAAAAGTAGGATTTGTAGACTTTACGATATACTTTAAAATTATATGACATAAATGACACGAAGTACTTGTTTTAATTATAACTAGGGGAACGCCACGTGGGATGCACATGCACCTTACACATGGAAGCACCTTACATGTGACACTCGTAGAGATCACTGACTATATCAATGATTAATGGCCCATCCCTAAGTGGACCTATATGCAAAAAAGTAGCCTGATTAGTGGTTTTTAAGCATTTGATTGGAGTAGTACCTGAGTGTACTAGTATGACTCAAAACATTTGAGACCCTAGGGTTCAGGGTGTACTGAATCCTTCACCTTCGGCAAAGGCGGGAGTGTTGAGAATTATGATCAGAGCAGCCGATCGATGGTAGGTTTGGGGTGTACCAAACTGAACAAGCGGACAAGGCTTATTGGTTGGAAGGGCACGCGTGGATTCGTAGCGCTGATTCAGAGGACGCGGATGCATCGACAGTGGGCCTTGACTAAGGTTGGAAGCTGTATTTGCAACGCTGCTGCGTAGATAACTTTTGTTTTGTTTAACTTTTCAGTTAGTGATACTTTCCGTCTAGACGTGGTCTTGTTGTTTTTCCTTGGCTAAGGTTTCTACTTGAAAATTTCTTATCTTGTGTGATTATTTTTTTGTATTCCGCTATCTATCTTGATTAGACCAAACGACAAAAAAAAAATATACCATGGAGGTATATTTGATTTAAGTCGGTTGTGATAATCTTTGATCAAACAACTAAGGCATGCGATTTTGTTCTCCTAAAATAGACTAGTAAAACTGTGTAGGTATAATTAATTTAATTTTAAATACCTAATCAATCCCCCTTCTAGGTATATTAGATTAAAGAGAACGGACCGGTTGTTATTTCAAATAACATCAACATCCATCATCTCACAATAAGGTATCTCGGTAGCAAATACTACAAACCAAAAGTATCAAATAATACATCTCAAAAAAAATGTACTACTGATTTACAAAGAGAGAGAGCAAAACGTACTCTAATCATAGTCATCATCCTCGTTGGCATCATTGGCATCATCATCATCCTCATCGTCAACTGCATTGTCTTCTTCTTCTTTTTCTTCTTCATCTTTGTCCTCATCTTCATCTTCGTCTTCGTCTTCATCTTCATCGTCTCCAACCACAGAAGGCACGGTGGTCTCCTCAAGTGAAGATTCTGGATAGTCAGGGTGCTGAGACCTAAGAAATGAAGTCATACACTGCTGACGTCGAGAAAATTAGTTAATCAACGCACAGAGATTGTCCAATTTGGACGAAAGACCTGCAATGGATGCAGATACAGAGGAACGACGAGAAATTGAGCTCGAAACAAAAGTAGAGGCAGGAGCAGACGAGTCACCAACCAATATTTTACTAAATGTAGCTTGATTGATAAGTGAGATGGGATGCAAAGTTTCATCAGAGTCAAGAATAAGAACTTTGTAATGATTCAGAATTTTTGAAATTAGAATGCCAAAAGGCAAAGACCGCTTGCGATTCTCATTCGCCAAATTTTTGACCATGAGATGAAAGATAACTGAAGGACCACAGATTCGTGTGTCCTGAAAGACACAATACAAAATGTACTGGATATAAGGATCAATCTCACTCCGATGTCCAGCCTTTGGGACTAAGTTGTAGGAGAAGATCAACCCTAACAAGTGGTACATGGGAAATAATTTTCGAGTAGTCAAGTCAGAGTTCCAATGAACTACCTTCCCACAGATGGCTTTTGAGATAGCCTTTTTGTTCTTAAGAGATAGGGAATGGGAGAAAATTCCTCCATTAAGTATACGAGGAAGACCTATAATCTTTGAAATCAAAGATAAAGTAATTTTTAATCTAACTCCTCGGACTTCAGAATAAAGAAATGGACCTTCTGGATCATGATTGTTCAGATTGCAATAAAACATCCTGACTAACTCAGGATATGTAACACTAGAAATGGAAAGAAGTTTAGACCAATCTACCGAATTCAGAAGATTGGGGATTCCAATCATGGTCACTTCTTTTTCGATAACCCCACACTCAGCAATAACTGCTCTTTTGATGTAGTATTTCAAGACGCTAGCCCTAGCCATGGGATTGATGAATAGGCTAAGAAGATAAGGATCATTTGAAGATGATTCACCTCTTGCTCTTTTTCTTTGTGGTTCCGTGGAAGGAAAATCAAAGAGATTTCACTCAAATGGGAATGGGAATGGGAGTCTATAAAAGAAATTTCTAGGGTTCCAAAGAGTTCAAATGACCCAAAATCGATTTAGAGATATTTATAACCATGTGTGATGGACCGGACATGGGTCGACCCGCCCACGAGAATATTATAACATTCGGGTGCGAGGCGCGATTGACGGGTGATAATGGTCGGTCGACCGGGCATGTTCGGTCGACTGAACCTAATGTTCGGTCGACCCGACCCCGCAAACACAAATTTCAAAACCCAAAAAATTTTATCTAGTCGACCGGACCTTTTGTTTGGTCGACCCGACTTCGCAAACTTCATTTTCAGAAACTCAATCACCTCAACATTTTCTTCAGTCGGCCTGACAATTTCATCGGTCGGCTCGACTTTGTGAATGTCATTTTTAAACACCCAATCATCCCAAATTATCACAAATTTTCTAAACAATCAATATTTTCAATAATATCATCAAATTTTTACAAACAACATTAGCTAATCATTATTTAAATGATTAGACAATAAGACTAACTAAAATACTGAAGATATGATATTCAATATTAATCTAAATATTCAATCAGTACCAACAGAAATTAATCAATGGGACAAACTCTGATAGATTTCCTCAAATATTCATATTTGAGCGAATCTAAAAGTTTAGTCAAAATATCAGCAAGTTGAATTTCTGTGTTCATATATTCTAATGGAATTATCTGTTCTTCAACCAATTCTAGAATAAAGTGATGTCTGATATCTATGTGCTTGGTTCTAGAGTGCTGTACATGATTTTTAGAAATACAAATCACACTCGTGTTATCACAGAATAAATTCATAGATCCTTGATTAATTCCATAATCCAACAACACTTGCTTCATCCAAATTAACTAAGCACAGCAACTGCCGACAATAATATATTCTACTTCAGCAGTAGACAAAGATATAGCATTCTGTTTCTTGCTGTGCCAAGCAACCAAATAATTTTTAATATAAAATCACCCACTACTAGTGCTTTTGCGATCATCAGCATTTTCTACCCAATCGACATTTGAATAACCGGCAATTTCACTGTTAGTTTCAAGAGAATACCAGAGACCGTATTCAATGGTACCACTGACATATTTAATGATTCTTTTAACAGCCAAGAGATGAGATTCTTTCCAGTCAGATTGATACCTAGCACAAGCTCCTATACTAAAAGCAATATCGGGTCTGCTAGTTGTGAGATAGAGGAGACTACCAATCATACTCCTGTACAAAGTCTGATCAACTGATTTTCCACTTAAATCCTTGGTGAGTTTAATGCTAGTGCTCATAAGAGTGTGTGAAGATTTAGATGATTCTAGGCTAATTTTTTTAAGCAATTCTTTAGAATATTTAGGTTGGGAAAGAAAAATTTTATTTTCTAATTGTTTAACTTGAAGACCTAGAAAGAAGTTCAGTTCACCTTCCATGCTCATCTCAAATTTAGATTTTATAGCTTGAGCAAATTCTAAAACATGCATCTTAGTGGTTGAGCCAAAGACAATATCATCAACATATATCTGGGATATCAGAATGTCATTATCTCTTTTCTTAATAAACAGTGTTTTATCAATAATTCCTCTTGTAAATCTATTTTTCAATAGAAATTTAGTTAATCTTTCATACCAAGCTCTTGGTGCTTGTTTCAACCCATATAAGGCTTTCTTAAGCCTATAGACATGATTACTTTTATAAGGGTATTCAAAACATTTATGTTGTTCTACATAAACTTCTTCTTCTAAAATCTCATTTAGAAAAGCACTCTTAACATCCATTTAATAGAGTTTAAATTTTAGGACACATGCTAATGTTAAAAGAATCCTAATAGATTCTAGTCTAGCTACTGAGGTAAAAGTCTGATCAAAATCAATCCCTTCAACTTGAGAGTACCCTTGAGCTACTAATCTGGCTTTTTCTAGTTATTACTCCGTTCTCATCAAGTTTATTTTTATATATCCATTTAGTTCTTGTCACATTTTTATCCAAAGGTCTAGGGGTTAGAAACCAAACATCATTTCTCTTAAATTGATTTAATTATTCTTACATGGCATTTATCCAATGTTCATCTAAAAGAGCTTCTTTAATGTTTCTTGGTTCAATCTTAGAGGTAAAGCATAAATGACTGGATATATTTTTCAATTGACTTCTTGTTCGCACACCACTATCCTTGTTTCTAATAATCTCTGAACTAGAATGATCTTTAATGTATTTTTATTCTCTGGGTTTTTCTGGGTTGTGAACATTTGTTTCACCTTTCTCAATATTTGTAGATTCTACCATCTCATCTGAATTATTACCAATTTTTGAAGATTCATCATTAATTACCACATTAACAGATTCTTCTATAGTTAAGGTTCTTTTGTTAAAGATCCTATAGGCTCTGCTTCTGGTGGAATATCCTAAAAAAATACCTTCATCACTTTTGGATTCAAACTTTCCAAGATTTTCTCTGTCTCTAAGCATGTAGCATGTACTCCTAAAGATCTTGAAATATTTTACATTTAGTTTAACTCCATTCCAAATTTCATAGGCTATCTGTAATGTTCATATTCTCAAATAAACACGATTGATCGTATAGCAGGCAGTATTGACTGCTTCGGCTCACAAATTTCTTGTTAAATTTTTGCTGGTAAGCATAACTCTACCCATTTCCTCAAGAGTCCTATTTTTACTTTCAGCCACACCATTCTGCTGAGGTGTTTTGGCTGTAGAGAATTCATGTTTAATCCTATTTTCCTCACAATATTCATCAAACTTGTGATTATCAAATTCTCTCCTATTATCACTTCTAATCCTGAGAATAGACAAACCTTTCTCATTTTGAACCTTTTTACAGATCTTCATGAGTTCATCAAATGCTTCAGATTTTTCTCTAAGAAAAGCTACCCAAGTAAATCTCGAGAAATCATTAACAACAGTTAAGAAATATCTTTTTCCTCCAAGAATTTCTATTTTATTTGGTCCAATTAAGTCCATATGTAATAATTCAAAAATTCTAGAGATAACAATATTTTTTATCTTTTTGTGAGAGTTTCTAATTTATTTTTATTTTAGCAAGACCCACAAACAGTTTAATAATTCTTATTGAGTTTTGAAACACCTCTTATTAATTCTTTCCTACTGATCTTGTCTAAGTCTTTAAAGTTTATGTGTCCTAGACGTTGGTGCCATAATTCAGTTTCATTTGTTAGTGCCATGTTGCACTTAATCGAACCACCAGTCTCAATGACATAGCAATTATTAGTATTTATTTTTTCTTGAATTATTACTTTGTTGGAGTTTTTGTCTATGATTTCACATTTCTCTTTCGAAAACTTGCAAATATGATCTTTATCACGGATTTGACTAATGCTTAGTAAGTTATGTTTTAGACCATCCACACATAAAATATTTTCAATCTTAGGTATTCCTAGACCTTGGATACTCCATTTACCAATTATTTTAGTACTACTGCCATCTCCGAATATAACCTCACCATCATGGCATTCATCAAGGAAGCAAAAGTGAAATCTTTCTCCAGTCATGTGTCTGCAGCATCCACTATCCAAATACCACTTAGAAGTTTCATTAGCAATAAGAGTAGTATGAATGACTAAACATTTTTCAACATATTTCTCATTCCATATTCTTATGGGAGCATTACCAGTCTGATTGATCTGAGAGTTATTAAGGTTTTCTTTTCTGTTTTTAGCTTTAGCATTTAAATCCGCTATCTTTTTAAACAATTATTTTTGTTTGTTTAGTTTTCTAGTTTTCTCCAAATTTTTTAGATCATTCTCTTCCTTTTTACTTTTGAAATTCTAATTTCTTTTTAAGAACATGACAATTATATTTTTTATGTCAAGAATGTTTACAATAATGACAAATAATATTTAACTTTTCAATTTGTTCAATTTGGGTTGAATCCAGGGTGGATTTTACAAACATAGTTTTGGAATTTGAATTTTTAGTCGATTTTTCAATGTAACCAAGTCATCGCCTATCATGGTTTGCTTTTCCCATGGTTAATAGGTTTTCTAGTCTAGAATTTCTCGGAATAATGTTTCTAATTAAGGTTACATTCTTGACTTCAAGATCTTTTCTTCCAAGACTTAATTTCTCAATTTCTTTTTCAAGTTCTTGTTCTTTGCTTAAGATTTGATTTACTTCATCTTCTTTATTCATCACAATTTGATGTAAATTTTTTAATTCAATTTTTAGTGAAGCGTTTTCACAACATACAACAATTTTTTCCTTCTTTAAGTAATCACAGGATTTTGCCAAAATTAAGCTTTCCTTATATAAATTATTAAAAGCAATCTGAATATTTTCTTCACTTTCATCATTACTTAAATCGGTTTCATTATCCACTTTAGCATTTTGAGAGTGACAATTTTCATTAAGATTAGCAATAGCCATTAATGCTCTAACATTAGATGATTCTCCGCTATCACTGGATGTGCTCGTTTCAGTATCGGATTCATCACTATTTATGTCCCAAGCAATAGCCTTCATAGCTAGTTTTTCCTTTCTTAACATTATTAGGACAGTTAAGTAGAAATATGACCAAACCCCCTACATTTATAACATTGTATTTCATCTTTGTTGTTCTCTCCCCTTTTGTATTTATCAAATTTCTTAAAAGGTTTCCTATTCTTTTGTGTGAAATTTTTCTTGTCTTTGTTTCTGAAAAACTTTCTGATTTTTCTAACAAAAATGGCAACTTCATCATCAATGTTATTAGACTCATTAGAGTCAGTTTCTTCTCTTAATTGTTTCTTAGAAGTTTCTAGAGCTAATCCTTTCTTTTTAGGTGTATGAAGTTTTAGTTCAAATGTTTGAATTGATCCTATTAGTTCTACTAATCTTATCAGATCAACATTATTACTTTTTTTAATAGTTATAATTTTAGGATGAAACCTATCAGGTAATGATCTCAGAATTTTTCTAACAATTTTTTGTTTAGGAATAGCTTCACCAAGACCCCACCCGGAGTTAATTATTTCACTTAGTTTGGTGTAGTAGTCTGTTAAGCTCTTCACAAAGTGACATTGCTCTGATACCAATTGAAATTCCCTTTTAATTACCAAGTTAAGTCCTAGAGGGGGGTGAATAAGACAATTTTTAATTCCTCTGCTAATTCTATATGGGTTGAAGAAATTATTGATCACACAAGGCGGAAAAGGAATATCAATTAAAATATGAATCATCCATAGAACATAGATATGGGAAAATCTGAGATACAATATGCAAACATTCACAATCACACAAGACTCAAATTTATAGTGGTTCGGCGACTCTGCACCTACGTCCACTGTCCAATACTCAACACGAATAATATTATATTATCTCAATCATGCATTACAACATATCCAATTGAAATAAATGATTGACTAACTAAGATATCACTTAGTTTTAATCTAACGAGAATCACTTTTCGCTCACCTAGAGAGTCAGCCTAGGCTAGTAGTCGATTTAGAGAAATTCTTTTCTCATGGATCTACAATCCTCAACTTAGTTAGATGAGTTCTCACTCATCCACAATCACAAAATATTCAGTGTTCATAAATTTTGAATTCTATCAAAAAGGTATTTAATCATAGAAACACTTACATTTTGATGAATACGATCAAATGGAATACCCTTTGGAGAAGAATTCACTCAAGAGACACTCTGCCAAGAGTAATCCTCTTCTTAGAAGAAGATGCTTGCATAATAATACTATCAAATAGTCTCTTCTAAATACTTAGAGCATTCACCATGAATACACAGCTTTGCTCTAGTGAAGCTCTAACAAATTCCAGATCTCTGGACTCAAAGAATGAGAATCAAAAAATGTAAAATAAAGATCTCTTGATTGGGTTGATTCTAATGAGGGGAGAAGGCTCTTATTTTTAAGTAGGCCTCCCATCAATAGAACCGAACCGAATATAACCGTTTGAAGGGCCAAAGTGCACTTAAAAATGCATAAGAGATTGAGTCAAAATGAGATCTAAAAGGGGTGGGGTCGACCGCACTTTTGGGCTGTCGACTGAACCTTTTAGTCGGTCGCCCGCTCAGGTATATACTGAATTATTTCGAACCCGAGAGTTTAGGTCGACTGCACCTTTTTGGCTAGTCAACCGGACATCCGGTCGCTCGCTCAAAAAGGTCGGTCGGTCGGACCTCTTAGTCTAGAACCGAATACTTCTAATCTTTTTAGAAATTTCATTTTTTGACATGCACATGACACCTAACTATCACTAAACCATCTAGGGTAAATCTTGATCCACTGGCAACGCGCGGCGTACCCTTACATTTACGTAAGTAACCGCAACACGAGATTGTTCATAGTTGAACGTTCGTTGAGTGAGAACGTACTCAGATCTTTTAAATCTTCATGCTTGAGCTTGACTTTATCTTCAGTTGAGCTTAATCACTTGACTTTGTCTTTAATTGATCTTGAACACGTAGGTTGATTTTCTTCAGCGGATTTGTGACACAACGATATATATTACCGAAGAACTAAGTATTCCTAGGATTAACAACCGAGACTTTTTAGACACCACTAATGATGGGCCATATTATGAGCCACATGGCACAATCTTAGAGATCACTGACCGTATGGATGTTTTGCCCATCCATAGTTGGACTTACATATCAAAATTCATCATGATCAGTTTTTTTAATAACCAAGTCCTTTTATTAATATATTTGTAACCATGGATTTTGATCCTTATGATCCAAAGGTTAACAATCAGTAATCAGGTTCATTTTTGTTACATAAGTCCATCTAGGGATGGTCCAACCATCCATACGGTCAGTAGCCTCTGGTAAGGTGACACGTGTCTCACATTGTGAGTCCATCATCAACTTTGATGATGGACTTCATCATCTAAATGCTTCTTGCCTTAGAGTTTAAGTACAACTTCAAGATGCAATAATTACTTGCACAGTTGAGTTGAAATGCGAATCTATTGAATGACCAAAGAACCCTTGTAAATTTAAAAAATTTCAAAAATCGGAATAGACAATTTTTTGTCAAAATAAAGGAACTTGAGGGCATATTAGGAATTCAAATTTATTTTTCCTTTTTAACATTGAATGAGCTACAGGGTGACATGTGCTAGCAGGGTGACGTGTTCTTAGGCACCAAAAAGACCAAACAAACCCTGTCAAGTAAATAAAATGAAAACAAGAAAAGAATAAAAAATAAGTGCATTTGTGGGATATTGGGGTTTAGCGTGAGGCATGCAATAAGCCCTTCGTGCGTTAATAAGTAGAATAGATGAAGATTATCTTGGATAATATATAAGATAGAATATCTTATGTTTTGTATCGTACTAGTGGGTGGCCCGTGCCCATGGAGTGCCCCAACAAAGCATTTGCCAAGATCGGGTGTGAGTGGCTGAGATACACCGTACTGTTGGGGGATAAGATCTCGGCCCTTCTTTATTGAAGCCTATAAGAGAGGTGAAAGTGGGGAGACAACCACTGTCACTTGTTATATAGACTAGTGCCCCATGCCATCGAAACTCCTCGACAAAGAATTTGCCAAAATCAGGTGAGTGGCGGAGATCCACCATCCATTTGGGGGAGGATTAGATCTCGGCCCTTCTTTGTTGATGCTTATAAGATGAGGTATAAGTAGGGAGACAACCAATGTGTTTTGTTGTATAAAATAGTAAATGGCCCACTCCCACAACACTCTCCGACAAAAGCGTTTGCAAAAATTGGGTGCCTTCGGCACTCAAACGATATAACGGACTGGGCGTTACTGTTTTTCCATTATAGCGGCTGTTATAACGGATTGTAACGCACAGAGGAAGAAATGGGAAAATAACATAAATAACAAAAAATAACGGTGTTGAAATTTAAATTTTGAATAAATTGAGGTCAAATGAGGCAGATTGAGTGGCTAAAATCTAACCGTCCACATTAGATCGATGGATTTGATCTCAACCACTCTTTATCTAACCGTCCACATTAGATGGATAGATAAGATAAGAGAATACAACTGAGTTGTCTTGATATATACGTGGGTGGCCCGTGCTCGCGGCACTTTTCGACAAAGTGATTGTCAAAATCGGGTGGGAGTTAATCTCAGCCATCGATATGAAGCATAGTGGTGAAAAAAAACAATGGTCGGTTATCTTTAATCAAAAATACTTAGAAGGGAGGGGTGATTAGGTTATTTAAAAATTAATCTAATCTATCACAAGTTTACTAGTCAAGTTAAGGTAATAAACTCGCATGCCTTAGTTGATTAATAAAAATGATTATCCCAACCGACTTAATTCAAATATACCTCCGTGGTATATTGTCTTTTCGTCATTTGGTCTAATCAATAGATTTAGCAGAACAACAATCAAACATCCACAAGACAAAGGGTTTTAGCATGGAAACCTTAGCCAAGGAAAACCACGAGACCACGACCAGATGGAAAGTATCACTAACTGAAAAGTTAAATGAAACAAAGGTTACTTACACAGCACCGTTGCAAACGCAGCTTTCAACCTTAGCCAAAGGACTACTGCCGATGTGTCCACGTCCTCTGACTCAACGTTACGAATCCACCTGTGCCCTCCCAACCAAGAAGCATTGTTTGCTTGTTCAATTTGGTACTCCCCAAACCTACATTCGATCAGCCACTCCGATCTTAATTCTCAACTCTCCATCCTTTGCTGAAGGTGAAGGATTCAGTACACCCTAAATTCTAAGTCGCTCAAATAGTATTGAGACGTACTGATACTCTCAGACTACTAGGTCAAGTATTTATGTGGAAGACCTAAGCTGAGTAAGAAATTAAGCTTTTGGCTTTGATTTAAAAGAGAAAAGCTCACAAGATATTTATAAGAACTAAAGGCTTTTTGCTCTTCTAATGGACACTCTTGATAAATAAAACTTTCTTTTATGTATTCTAAAGTGTAAAAGTTTATTATGTAAAGCCAGAGAGGAGTTATATTTAAAGAATTCGTAGCCCAGAGTCTTTTAGAAAGTGGGAGAATTGGAACTAGAATTTTGGATCTGAGAAAGACGCAATCCGTGTGAAGTCCAATCGATTGTACTCTAGGTCCAATCGATTGGGCTAAGTCCAATCGATTAGGCTTTGGGTCCAATCGATTGGTCTTGTACGGATGAGTTTTTCCTTCATAAATCCAATCGATTGTACATAGTCCAATCAATCGGACTTAAATAAGTTTATGTCCCGTAAGCTCCAATTGATTTAATATTGGTCTCCAATCAATTCGACTTTTATTAAGTTCTGTCTCGTAGACTCCAATCGAATTAATAGAGGTCACCAATCGATTGGGCTTTGTCTAATCGATTGGCCCAAATAGTCTAATCGATTAGACTTTTCCAAAGTTAATAATATTGACTTAGACTAGGGTTTGACCATTATATTTTATTCATTTAAACCTATTCCTATGGCCACTAAGTCACTTAACTTCCTAAGCGAGTATATACGATCCATAACCGACAAAATTACAGTTACTCAGATGAGTCCTGTCGTCAACTGTCTGATCCTTGCTGTCTCTGTCTTCTAGTCTTCACGTAGTCGACGAAATATACGTACCACGACATCTTCACACTACACTGGTGCTCATAGGTAAGGTTACATGAATGTTTTATGTCATACGGAATCTTTGCCAAACTAGAATATGAAAATATTCCTTACAATCTCCCTCTTTGGCAATTCTGTAACAAAAAATATTTAATCATATAGAAGGTAAACAAAGAATATAGAAATACAATCCTACCCCTTTACATGATTCACTCACTATCTCACAATCTCTCGAAGATAACAAACAGATATAAATAAACACTTTGATCTGTTCCCTACACATTCTACCAATAAAATATACCATGTAATATCATCGACAGAAACATATATAAAATAATTAAGCATAGCAGTGAGATAATTATGCACATCATAGGTAGAGAAATAGGTAAAATATTGAAATAATTTTACTCCCCCTTAATTTCTCTCTTGTTGTCTCATGTATCTACTAGTTTACATCATATGATTTTCTCTCATCATTTTTGTCACAGAATGACAAAGGTACGAAAAATAAACAGATAAATAGCATGCATAATTATTTATCATGAATCACAAGTGCATCAGTGCAATAGGATAACATGTATAAAGACTAAAAGATAAGCATAACGCATAGTCTAAATACATTAATGGTTTAATTTTGGTGAAATCATCTAACCAATCATAAATCTTTTTCAAATGAATTTTAAAATTTTAAATCATCTCTGAAAAAATTTACAATTCACAGAACTCAAATCAGATCAATCAGGATTAATTCGAATAAAAAGGTCAAATCTGAAGTATGCTAAAATTCATGAAAGTCGAGTTAAATGCAATGCATAATGAGTTTCAATGTGATTGGCACTAACAAATATCAAACCCAGGATTTAAGACTTAACTACTCAGTTTAATCTTGAATAGTTCAAATACAGTCAATCTAGGCCATTTATCAGAGCCAGTCAGTCACACTAGTATACTTTAGTCGAATTTTTAATTTCTTTCACTTAGGTGTACTGTGATCTAACTTTTCACTTCGTATGGTACAAGACAGATGTTAGTAAAAATCTAAATACTTTACTAAAAATCTGGAGGTATCCTGTATTCAATCATGAAATTCTCATTAGTGCTAATAAGTTCTCACTTAACTCTCTATTTTCAAGTGTATTTGCCAATTTGATTTCACATTACTTTTGTAGCAAACATGGCTATTTTTGTACTCACTTGTTTTATCAGAATTTCAATTTTCAAGTTCTCATCTTTTGACACTTGGTCGGTTTGGTAGCTTTCATACTCGGTCGGTATGGTATCCTCTGTAGCATTAAGTAATCAGATTTTTATATAGATCGGGGTCATACAGATTTTACCACATCCACTTGAAGTATCTCTTTCCATAGAGAACTATCACACAGGGAGGCCAACAGTCGATTATATTGTAATTTCAAAATCAACTAAGGGTAGGAACACAACTAATTTGAAGTCATGAAAAGTAGAAATTTATTCCTGATTCCCATAGAGTACTAGATTTATTATCTTAATCAACCGTCTGATTCTTGTTGTCTCTGTCTTTTAATCTTCTCGTAGTCGACGAAGTATACGTACCACGATATCTTCAACACTATACTCGTGCTCGTAGGAACGGTTACATGAATATTTTACGTCACACGGAATCTTTACCTAATTAAAATATGAAAATATTATTTACAATCTCCCCATTTGGCAATTCCGTGACAAAAAAAAATATTTAATCATATAGAAGGTAAACAAAAATAGAATTACAATCCCATTCTCTTACATAATTCACTCACTATCTCACAATCTCTCGGAGATAACAGACAGATAATAGAATATAAGCTTTTGATCTGTTCATTGCATATTCTGCCAATAAAACATACCATGTACTATCATCGATAGAAATAAATAAAACAATTAAACATTGCAGTGAGATAATTATGCACATTACAAGTTAAGAAAATTGAAAAAATAATACAAATAATTTTTCTCCCCTATCTCATGCATCCACTTGTTTACCTCTATAATTTTTCTCTTCCCCTTTTTATCACAGAATGACAAAGGTACAGAAATATAAGTAGATAAATAGCATGCATTGGATATTATCATGAAACACAACTGCATTAAAAATATATAACAAAATACAGACAGAACCATGTCATATAATAAGAGAATAAGGTTTATACTCTAGTACAAATCAGCAAGAAAATAATACAGAGTACGACCACAAAACAAATGAGTTTATTTGTGTACAATGATCTCAAAGAAAAATAAATGCAGATAACTCAAGCAAAGTCTCTCTTTACGAGACTAAGAAGATGGTCATGTACCATCATGCTGGTCTGGAGTAGGAAATGATGGATGCTGACCAAATCCCATTAAGGTGAACTGATGCTCCATGTATCGTTGCATGTCTGTGAGTGTGCCGGTCATCCGATCAAAATAGGCATCCTGTCTCTCCTCCAATCGACGAAAGCTCTAAGACATCCACTCCTCATGCGACCTGAGCCGTTGATTAAATCCAATCATCTAATAATTAAGAGACTCTAATGTATAAGGCGCACGCATCTCGAGGGGCTGCTTGTAAGGAGGCTGCGTCTCTAGAGGCTGCATCTCTGTATCTGCATGCTGTGCTCCCTGCTCTGTATCGTCTCTTAAGTCATCGTCAAAGATATCCTCGAAACCAAGAGGAACATCAGTGACCCGACGGACCTGGGACATTCTCTTATGGATAGTTGAGGGCCCAATGAGTCCCATGGGTGCATACACATCCTCCGACTGTGAGAAAGGAACATCAAGATGTAGAAGAATAAAACTTACAAGAAGAGGAAAGGGAAGACATAGATGATTACCCAGATTGCTACCAGCTCTGGCCATGGCCCTAGACATGAATCTAGGGAGGTCAATGACAAAACCAGAACCAAGATGATATAGCAACTGAAGACGATCAATGTTCACCTGTGCCCCATGGCCAGGTGGATCAATGTTGCACCTACAAATCAGGTGCAACAAGCGATAATCAGGTAAGAGAGATGTAAGTGGAATATACGATCTCCAATCTAAAGTCTGACCAGTGAGAGTCTCAATCAGGAGAACTCTGCCAATCGTCAACTCTTTAGACTAGACGCATAACCTTTTTTTTCCTTAGAGGCTCCCCACCAAAATTGATTTGTCAATTTATCCATCTCAGAACAATTGCATTAATTAGGTCGGGATTGCCATGATCAATGATTTGATAAGAGTTGTTTTCCCCTCTCCAGATAGACATTTTGCACGTCATCCTGTGGTGAGCTGTTTGATACGATCAACACAACTATGAACCGCCTGAGATCGAGATTTCCCTACAAACAAGGGAGAGCCCAAGTATTTTTCAGAAATGCGCATATTTTTTTATCCGGGCAATAATAACAAGGGCTTTTCTTTGTCAACGATGAAGGTTTGGGCTGAATTGAATCCCTGATTTCTCAAAGTTAATTTGTTCCCTGGACATTTAGCAGAATTGACCCAAGAGATCACAGAGAGAACGTGCTTCCACTAGATTAGCACGGCAGAATAGCATACAGTCATCTGCAAAGAACAGGTGGGAAATAGGATGAAGTTGAAAGCGTGTCATGAAAAACATGGCAACAATTGATATTTTTACCCTTCTCAAGCTGTCAACATAATTGTAAACAGCGAACGTAGTACATGAATTAGTACCCTCATGAGTGAGACTGAAACAACGACCTCCACCACAAGTTCCATTCCATAATAAAATCTAGTGGTTAATATACATTGAATTAATATCTCCGGTTGATTCAGTACACACAATAGTGTCCGATTAACCTCAACCCACCAATGGTTCTAGACCTATGTTTCAGTACGGTCAGCACCCTCTGATCGTGTGCCACGTGGCTCGTATTGAGTGCTGTGACCGACTTCCATCACAACATCTTGTGACACATTGTTTTACTCACACTATTGCTGCCCTCGTCATAAGTTAATTGTTCTTTTCAGACACAGCTCAGGCAATCATTAATATGGAACGAGACTCACGCTCTGGAATAAAACTTGGGTTGGAAATTCAGGTCCGTGTTTTTCGGCTATTTTTGTTTTGTAAGGCAAGGTGAATAGTGAATAAGTTAAGGTAGGAGTGCCACCAAAAAAAAAAAAGACACGGGTGCCACTTTCCTTGTCGGGGGAACGGAGAACATCTTGAAAGCACTCTGTGCTTGCATACAAATCACCTATAAGTAGAGATGGGAGATGGAAGAGATCATATATTTAGTAGCATATTGTTAGTGATTACCAATCACTTCTGGGATCACTATGCTTCTCTTTGTAGTCCTTGCAGGGCTCTGCTCGATAGCCTACCTCATAAGTTCATTGAGAGGGAAAGACCGGAATAATGATCGATGGCTACCCGCAGGTCCTCCCGGGTTGCCCATTCTCGGTCACCTTCTCATGATGGGTGATCACCCTCACTGCAGCCTCCGTCAATTGGCCAAGAAATATGGTCCAATTATGTACATACGGCTCGGTCTTGTCCCAACCATTGTAGTCTCCACTCCTGAGGCAGCCGAGTTGTTCCTCAAGAAGCATGACATCAACTTTGCGACTCGACCCAAAGTCCAAGCTGCTGGGTACATGTCTTACAGAAGCAAGGGAATCGCCTTCTCCGAGTACGGCTCTTATTGGCGAAATATTCGCAAATTGTGCACCATAGAGCTCCTTACCAACTCAAAGATTGATTCATTTCAGCTCATGAGGAGAAACGAGCTTGGTCGTCTTGTTAAGTTTCTTAGCGGAGCCGCGAAGACTCGAACAGTGGTCAATCTTAGCGCCGAAATTGGATTGCTTGTTGAAGAAATGACATACCGGATGACACTTGGTTGCGGCAAGGACGGCAGGTTCAGCTTCAAACCGATCACCCAGGAGGGCTTGAAGTTGGCTGGAGCTTTCAACCTATCTGACTATATCCCATATATGGGGATACTTGACCTTCAGGCATGGTTTTGATAATGATGCTTAACTTATAATGGTTGTTATTACCACAATTTTATATTCGGCGAGTTGACTCGGAACTAGACTGAGTCAACCCAATTTGATTACATTTTTAATAGACTCAGGCTAGTGACTCAATTAGTAGATACGTACACATGCCCATAAAAAAAATTCGTAGCTACTTAATTAGTTTTCTTGTAAACTAATAGTTTAAAACTCGGTCAGTTGACTCAGAACAGAGTCAAGACAATTTTATTAGATTTCCGGTAGACTCAGGCTAGTGACTCAATTAGTAGCTACATGCCCATAAAAAGACATTTAGTAGCTTCTTTAGCTATTTATATAAAGGCAATACAATTGTTGAAGTGTGCCTTTATTTTCACATTTTGCCTCTTATTTCATTTTTTTCCTTAAGTTCCGTGGTCATTTCTGACTTTTCGTTATCCTCTCCATCTTGAAGGTTCTTTGACATGGGCAGAATCGACTTTTCTAACTTCTTTCGCGTGTTACCCTCTCTATCTTGAAGGTTCTTTGACATGGGCAGCTTCGACTTTTCTAACTTCTTTCGCGTTTCTATGCCGAGTAGAACATTATTGGCCGGTGTTGGTCATGCTGACCAACCATAATATGAGTCACGTGGCACACTCTTAAACGACGCGGGCCATATGAATGTTTGGCCAATCCCTAAGTGGACCAACAAACCAAAAATCAGCCTAATTAGGATTTTTTAAGTGTTGGATTGGAGTCGTTTTCATGGGTTGATTTTTAACCGTGGATTTTAAGAATTATTATCTATTATTTGGGGTACAAAGATCCACAGGTTTAAAATCACTAATCAGGCTAATTTTTGGTTTGTAGGTCCACTTAGGGATTGGCCAAACATCATACGGTTAGCATCCGCTAAGAGAATCCTCTAAGAGTGTGCCACATGGCTCATATTATGATCTGTCAGCAACTTTGCTGATCAGGAAACCTTCTGAAGGTCCGTCTCAACCATAAGGCTAGTAAGGCGGTCGCCTTAGGCCCCAGGTGAGAGAAGGCCCCCTGCCCAAGTGAGAGAAGGCCCCATCCCGCAAACCACATGGATGTTTAGTCAACCCCTTGTTGGATATACAAACCAAAAATTAAATTTATTCGTTCTCTAGCCATATATTTTAGTACTTTTTAAGTTGATTCTAGCCATTGGATTCAAGCATAATATTTTTTGGGTAGTAAATCCAATGGCTAGAAATCATCAGTCAAGCTGATTTTTAGTGTGTTTATCCACCAATAGGTACAATGGCTGTTATAGAAAAAAATATTATTTTTTGTCCATTATCTGTAATAACATTTTCAAAATCCTTGCTGCCTCTAGGGACTAGCTCGCCACATGAAGGCTGTAAGCAAGGTTGTAGACGAATACTTAGAGATGATCATCGAGGAGCATGTACAAGATGCTAAAGATGGAAAGGATCAGCAAAGGGACTTTATTGATGTAATGTTGTCCTTGGGGGAATCCAATACACATGACATGCAGCTGGATCGAACCAATATCAAGGCAATCATCTTGGACATGCTTGGGGGTGCAATGGACACATCAGCTACTGCAGTTGAGTGGGCCCTTTCGGAACTCATAAGGAATCCACGGGTGTTGAAACAGGTCCAAGAAGAATTAGAGTGTAGTTGGCATGGACCGGGTGGTAGAGGAGACTGATTTGGCGAAGTTAGATTACTTCAACATGGTGGTGAAGGAAAGCATGAGGCTCCATCCGACCAGCCCATTGATCGTCCTACATGAATCCAGGGAAGACATCATCATAAACGGATACCATATACCCAAGAAGGCCAGGATCATTATCAAAATTCATCATGATCAATTTTTTTATAACCGAGTCTTTTATTAATTTATTTGTAACCATGGATTTTGATCCTTATGATCCAAAGGTTAACAATCAGTAATCAGGTTCATTTTTGTTACATAAGTCCATCTAGGGATGGTCCAACCATCCATACGGTCAGTAGCCTCTGGTAAGGTGACACGTGTCTCACATTGTGAGTCCATCATCAACTTTGATGATGGACTTCATCATCTAAATGCTTTTTGCCTTAGAGTTTAAGTACAACTTCAAGATGCAATAATTACTTGCACAGTTGAGTTGATGAAATGCGAATGTATTGAATGACCAAAGAACCCTTATAAATTTCAAAAATTTCAAAAATCGGAATAGACAATTTTTTGTCAAAATAAAGGAACTTGAGGGCATATTAGGAATTTGAATTTATTTTTCCTTTTTAACATTGAATGAGCTACAGGGTGACGTGTGCTAGTAGGGTGACGTGTTCTTAAGCACCAAAAAGACCAAGCAAACCCTGTCAAGTAAATAAAATGAAAACAAGAAAAGAATAAAAAATAAGTGCATTTGTGGGATATTGGGGTTTAGCATGAGGCACACAATAAGCCCTTCGTGCGTTAATAAGTAGAATAGATGAAGATTATCTTGGATAATAAGATAGAATATCTTATGTTTTGTATCGTACTAGTGGGTGGTCCGTGCCCATGGAATTCCCCAACAAAGCATTTGCCAAGATCGGGTGTGAGTGGCTGAGATACACCGTACTGTTGGGGGATAAGATCTCGGCTCTTCTTTATTGAAGCCTATAAGAGAGGGTGTAAGTGGGGAGACAACCGCTGTCACTTGTTATATAGACTAGTGGGTGCCCTGTGCCATCGAAACTCCTCGACAAAGAATTTGCCAAAATCAGGTGAGTGGCAGAGATCCATCTTTGTTGATGCTTATAAGAGGAGGTATAAGTAGGGAGACAACCAATGTGTTTTGTTATATAAAATAGTAAATGGCGTACGCCCACAGTACTCTCCGACAAAAGCATTTGCAAAAATTGGGTGCCTTCGGCACTCAAACGATATAACGGACTGGGCGTTACCGTTTTTCCATTGTAATGGCTGTTATAACGGATTGTAACGCACAGAGGGAGAAATGGGAAAATAACATAAATAACAAAAAATAACGGTGTTGAAATTTAAATTTTGAATAAATTGAGGTCAAATGAGGCGGATTGAGTGGCTAAAATCTAACCGTCCACATTAGATCGATGGATTTGATCTCAACCACTCTTTATCTAACCGTCCACATTAGATGGATGGATAAGATAAGAGAATGCAACTGAGTTGTCTTGATATATGCGTGGGTGGCCCGTGCCCGCGGCACTTTTCGACAAAGTGTTTGTCAAAATCGGGTGGCAGTTAATCTCAGCCATCGATATGAAGCATAGTGGTGAAAAAAAACAATGGTTGGTTCTCTTTAGTCAGAAATATTTAGAAGGAAGGGGTGATTAGGTTATTTAAAAATTAATCTAACCTATCACAAGTTTACTGGTCAAGGTAAGGTAATAAACTCGCATGCCTTAGTTGATTGATAAAAATGATTATCACAACCGACTCAATTTTAATATACCTCCGTGGTATATTATCTTTTCGTCATATGGTCTAATCAATAGATTTAGCGGAACAACAATCAAACATCTACAAGACAAAGAGTTTTATCATGGAAACCTTAGCTAAGGAAAACCACGGGACCACGTCCAGATGGAAAGTATCACTAACTAGAAAGTTAAACAAAACAAAGGTTACTTACACAGCACCGTTGGAAATGCAGCTTTCAACCTTAGCCAAAGGACTACTGCCGATGCGTCCACATCCTCTGAATCAACGTTACAAATCCACCCGTGCCCTCCCAACCAAGAAGCAATGTTTGCTCGTTCAGTTTGGTACTCCCCAAACCTACATTCGATCAGCCACTCTGATCTTAATTCTCAACTCTCCATCCTTTGCTAAAGGTGAAGGATTCAGTACACCCTAAACTCTAAGTTGCTCAAATAGTGTTGAGTCGCACTGGTACTCTCAGACTACTAGGTCAAGTATCTATGTGGAAGACCTAAGCTGAGTAAGAAATTAAGCTTTTGGCTTTGATCTAGAAGAGAAAAGCTCACAAGATATTTATAAGAACTAAAGGATTTTTACTCTTCTAATGGACACTCTTGATAAATAAAACTTTCTTTTATGTATTCTAAAGTGTAGAAGTGTATTTTGTAAAGCCAGAGAGAAGTTATATTTATAGAATTCGTAGCCTAGAGTCTTTTAGAAAGTGGGAGAGTGAGAACTAGAATTTTGGATCTGAGAAAGACTCAATCCGTGTGAAGTCCAATCGATTGTACTCTAGGTCCAATCGATTGGGCTAAGTCCAATCGATTAGGCTTTGGGTCTAATCGATTGGTCTTGTACGGATGAGTTTTTCCTTCATAAATCCAATCGATTGTACATAGTCCAATCAATCGGACTTAAATAAGTTTATGTCCCGTAAGCTCCAATCGATTTAATATTGGTCTCCAATCAATTCGACTTTTATTAAGTTATGTCTCGTAGACTCCAATCGATTTAACAGAGGTCACTAATCGATTGGCCCAAATAGTCTAATCGATTAGACTTTCCCAGAGTCAATAATATTGACTTAGATTCGGGTTTGACCATTATATTTTATTCATTTAAACCTATTCCTATGGCCACTAAGTCACTTACCTTCCTAAGCGAGCATACACGATCCATAACCGACAAAATTACAGTTACTCGGATGACTCCTGTTGTCAACGGTCTGATCCTTGCTGTCTCTGTCTTCGAGTCTTCACGTAGTCGACGAAGTATGCGTACCACGACATCTTCACACTACACTGGTGCTCATAGGTAAGGTTACATGAATGTTTTATGTCATACAGAATCTTTGCCAAACTAGAATATGAAAATATTCCTTACAATCTCCCCCTTTTACAATTCTGTAACAAAAAATATTTAATCATATAGAAGGTAAACAAAGAATATAAAAATACAATCCCATCCCTTTACACGATTCACTCACTATCTCACAATCTCTCGGAGATAACAAACGGATATAAATAAACGCTTTGATCTGTTCCTTGCACATTCTGCCAACAAAATATACCATGTAATATCATCGGCAGAAATATATATAAAATAATTAAGCATAGCAGTGAGATAATTATGCACATCATAGGTATAGAAATAGGTAAAATATTAAAACAATTTTACTCCCCATAAATTTCTCTCCTGTTGTCTCATGCATCTACTAGTTTACATCATATGATTTTCTTTCCTCATTTTTGTCACAGAATGACAAAGGTACAGAAAATAAATAGATAAATAGCATGCATAATTATTTATCATGAATCACAAGTGCATCAGTGCAACATGATAACAAGTATAAAGACTAAAAGATAAGCATAACGTATAGTCTAAATACATTAATGGTTTAACTTTTGGTGAAACTATCTAACCAATCATAAATCTTTTTCAAATGAATTTTAAAATTTTAAATCATCTTTGAAAGATTTAAAACTCACAGAACTCAAATCAGATCAATCCGGATTAATTCGAATAAAAAGGTCAAATCTAAAGTTTGCTAAAATTTATGAAAAATCAAGTTAAATGCAATGCATAATAATTTTAATGTGATTGGCACTAACAAATATCAAACCTATGATTTTAGACTTAACTACTCAGTTTAATCTTGAATAGTTCAAATGCAGTCAATATAGGCCATTTATCAGAGCTAGTCAGTCAAACTAGTACACATTAGTCGAATTTTCAATTTCTTTCACTTAGGTGTATTGTGATCTGACTTTCCACTTCTTATGGTACAAGACATATGTTAGTAAAAATCAAAATACTTTACTAAAAATCTGGAGCTATCCTGTATCCAATCATGAAATCCTCATTAGTGCTAATAGGTTCTCACTTAACTTTCTATTTTCAACTGTATTTGCCAATATGATTTCACATTACTTTTGTAGCAAACATGGCTATTTTTTTTACTCACTTGTTTTACTAGAATTTCAATTTTTAAGTTCTCATCTTTTGACACTTGGTCGGTTTGGTAGCTTTCATACTCGGTTGATATGGTATCCTCTGTAGCATTAAGTAATCAGATTTTTATGAAGATTGAGGTCATACAGATTTTACCACATCCACTTGAGGTAGCTCTTTCTATGGAGAACTATCATACAGGGAGGCCAACAGTCGATTATATTGTAATTTCAAATCAATTAAGGGTTGGAACACAACTAATTTGAAGTCATGAAAAGTAGAAGTTTATTCTTGATTCCCATAGAGTACTAGATTTATTATCTCAATCAACCGTCTAATTTTTGTTGTCTCTATTTTTTAATCTTTACGTAGTCGACGAAGTATGCGTACCACGATATCTTCAACACTACACTCGTGCTCGTAGGAACGGTTACATGAATATTTTATGTCACACAGAATCTTTGCCTAACTAAAATATGAAAATATTATTTACAATCTCCCCCTTTGGCAATTCCATGACAAAAAAAAAAAATTAATCATATAGAAGGTAAACAAAAATAGAATTACAATCCCATTCTCTTACATGATTCACTCACTATCTCACAATCTTTCGGAGATAACAGACAGATAATAGAATATAAGCTTTTGATCTGTTCACTGCATATTCTGCCAATAAAACATACCATGTACTATCATGGACAGAAATAAATAAAATAATTAAACATTGCAGTGAGATAATTATGCACATCACAAGTTAGGAAAATTGGAAAAATAATACAACAAATTTTTCCACTTGTTTAGCTCTATAATTTTTCTCTCTTCCTTTTTATCATAGAATGACAAAGGTACAGAAATATAAGTAGATAAATAGCATGCATTGGATATTATCATAAAACACAAGTGCATTTAAAATATATAACAAAATACAGACAGTACCATGTCATATAATAAGAGAATAAGGTTTATACTTTGGTACAAATCAGCAAGAAAATAATACAGAGTACGACCACAAAACAAATGAGTTTATCTGTGTACAATGTTCTCAAAGAAAAATAAATGCAAATAACTCAAGCAAAGTCTCTCTCTACGAGACTAAGAAGATGGTCATGTACCATCATGCTGGTCCAGAGTAGGAAATGATGGATGCTGACCAAATCCCATCAAGGTGAACTGATGCTCCATGTATCATTGCATGTCTGTCAGTGTGCCAGTCATCCAATCAAAATTGACATCATGTCTCTCCTCCAATCGACGAAAGCTCTGAGACATCCACTCCTCATGCTACCTGAGCCGTTGATAAAATCCAATTATCTGATGATGAAGAGACTCTAATGTATAAGGCGCACACATCTCGGGGGGCTGCTTGTAAGGAGGCTGTGTCTCTAGAGGCTGTATCTCTGTATCTGCATGCTGCGCTCCCTGCTCTGTATCGTCTCTTAAGTCATCGTCATAGATATCCTCGAAACCAAGAGGAACATCAATGACCCGACGGACCTATGACATTCTCTTATGGATAGTAGAGGGCCCAATGAGTCCCATGGGTGCATACACATCCTCCGACAGTGAAAAAGGAACATCAAGATGTAGAAGAATAGAACTTACAAGAAGAGGAAAGGGAAAACATGGATGATTAGCCAGATTGCTACTAGCTTTGGCCATGGCCCTAAACATGAATCTAGGAAGGTCAATGACAAAACCAGAACCAAGATGATATAGCAGCTGAAGACGATCAATGTTCACCTGTGCACCATGGCCAGGTGGATCAATGTTGCACCTACAAATCAGGTGCAACAAACGATAATCAAGTAGGAGAGATGTAAGTGGAATATACGATCTCCAATCTAAAGTCTGACCAGTGAGAGTCTCAGTCTGGAGAACTCTGTCAGTCGTCAACTCTTTAGACTAGATGCATAACCTTTTTTCCTTAGAGGCTCCCCATTAGAAATGATTTGCCAATATATCCATCTCAGAACAATTGCATTAATTAGGTCGGGATTGCCATGATCACTGATTTGATAAGAGTTGTTTTCCCCGCTCCAGACAGACATTTTGCACGTCATCCTGTGGTGAGCTGTTTGATATGATCAACACAACTATGAACCGCCTGAGATCGAGATTTCCCTACAAACAAGGGAGTGCCCAGGTATTTTTCAAAAATGCGCATATTTTTTATCCGGGCAATAATAACAAGGGCTTTTCTTTGTCAATGATGAAGGTTTGGGTTGAATTGAATCCCTGATTTCTCAAAGTTAATTTGTTGCCTGGACATTTCGCAGAACTGGCCCAAGAGATCACGGAGAGAACGTGCTTCCACTAGATTAGCACGGCAGAATAGCATACAGTCATCTGCAAAGAATAGGTGGGAAATAGGTTGAAGTTGGAAGCGTGTCATGAAAAACATGGCAACAATTGATATTTTTACCCTTCTCAAGCTGTCAACATAATTGTAAACAGCGAACGTAGTACATGAACTAGTACCCTCGTGAGTGAGACTAAAACAACAACCTCCACCACAAATTCCATTCCATAATAAAATCTAGCTAGTGGTTAATATACATTGAATTAATATCTCCGGTTGATTCAGTACAGACAGTAGTGTCCAATTAACCTCAACCCACCGATGGTTCCAGACCTATGTTTCAGTGTCCGATTCGGTGAACTTTTAAAAATAGAATTTATAGAAGTAAAACTTGCCTGACCACCGATGGAGCTACCAGACCATCGGTGTAGAACTCGGCACTTGGATTTTTTACAGACTGATGACAACCATAGCCTGACCAAACACATAATTAACCAGGTGAGTATTTTTGAGATATAGTTTTTAATGCAAAAGCAAAAGCACCTCGGCGTAGGTGCCCATCACCCCGTGGTTTTTTGCCCGTAGAAAAGCCGCATGCAAAGCACCCCATGGTTTTTCACCCGTACAAAATCCACGTGCCAAGCACTGCACCGATGGTCAAGGAGCTACTAGACCATCGGTGGTCAGGCAAGTTTCATTCGATTTATAGACTCCACAATTAGCTTTAAAACTAGCTATATGACATAAATGACACAAAGTACTTGCTTTAGTATATAATAGATAATATTCGAAAATGTGAGAGTATATCTTATGATTTGTATCATGTACTATACTAGTGGGTGGCCCATGCCCATGGCACTCCCAACAAAGCATTTCCCAAAAGAGTGGCTGAGATCCACCGACCAGTTGGGAGAGAAAATCTCGGCCCTTCTTTATTGAAGCTTATAAGTGGGGAGACAACCACTCTCACTTGTTATATAGATAGACAAACAAATACAAATATTTAATATTTTATGTTTTGCATAGACAACTTCAATTGTAAAAGTTAGAATTCATAGCCAACAAATAATGTTAATAAGTATCTTACAAGTTTAAAATATATATATACACACGTGGTCACACAAAAATAAGTATCCGTGTTAAACTCCGACCATAGTTAGCAATTCGGCATAGAGCAAAAATTCATAATGGGAAAAGTTTGAGTTTAATTCGGTTTCAGGATATAAAAATTCAGTCATTGATGAAGTGTATATATTCGTTTAGCCTTAAAAAGCATGAATTTTACAGATTTTTTCACTTTATATGGCCGTTTAATACGTTTTGTATAAAAAAAAAAAACACAAAATTCGTGTATTAAACGAAAATAAAACGCATTTTATTCGTTTAATCTTAAAATTCGCTATTTTTTCTGATTTTTTTCTATGGTCGTATTAAACTTTTTGAAAAAAAAAAAAGAATGAAAAATTCGCATATTAAAACCTAAATTTACTAACTATGACTTCAACACGTGTCCTACACGGCTATTCAAAACATAGCAAAAGACTATTGCTGCCCTCCTTATAAGTTAAGGGTGCGTTTGATAGGTTTACGCATGCAATCGTTTCCAACGCATGTTTGGTATGCGTGCATTCGGAGATTTGCACATGCATAGGGGCAAATGAATGCTCGCCTTCTTTAGCAATTAAAAACCCATTTCACCCCCTGAGCAATCGTTTACACAACCTCCTTGTGCAAATGATTTGCATAAGGTACAAATTAAAATCCAATATTTTCTCAAATTAAGTCCTATCTTTCTCAAAACAAAAAAAAAAAAAAATAGAAATAATGAAAAAAATGGCCTTGAGATTTAAAATTTTAAAAATTGAAAAAAATAGAAAAAAATAAAATAAAATAATGGCCCTTTTTTCACAATTTTTTTAAAAAAATAATGGTCGTTTTTTCGTTACAACAGAAAATAATGATCCTTATTTTTTTACCATTTTAACGGTACCTAACGTAACAGGGTAGATCCAAATCCATTACAATGGCCGTTATTTTTGCCATAACGGATTCGGACCTACCTCGTTACTTTATATACCGTTAAAATGCTGAAAAAATATACCAGAAAACAACGACCATTATTTTCTGAAAAATTGTGGAAAAAAAAACGTCCGTTATTTCTGTTTTTGCCCATTATTTTTCTGATTATTTTTATTTTTTTCGTTTTTGAAAATTCGAAATTTACTTTCAAATATGTGGGGCCCACGTATTAAGTACAGAAAATTCATTTTTTTTTGTACTTAATATGTGGGGCCCACATATTTTGTGCTTTCCTAAGTGAGCATGCGCGCAAACCAAACGGTACTAAATATGAACAGTCCGAAAATTTTGAAATTTGCATATGCAAAGTTAGTGCGAACCAAACGCAAGAAAATATAATGAGTGCGCAAACCATTGTACGCACAAACCATTGCATGCGCAAACCATTGCAAGCGTAATGGTTTGCATGCGTACCAAACAGACCCTAATATGTTTCGGCTATGGAACGAGACTCACGCTCTGGAATAAAACTTGGGTTGGAAATTCAGGTCCGTTTTTTCGGCTAATTTTGTTTTGTAAGGCAAGGTGAATAGTGAACAAGGTAGGACGCCACAAAAAAAAGAAAAAGGACACGGGTGCCACTTTCCTTGTCGGGGGAACAGAGAACATCTTGAAAGCACTCTGTGCTTGCATTAGTGCATACAAATCCCCCTAGTATTATATAAGTAGAGATGGGAGATGGAAGAGATCATATATTTAGTAGCATATATATTGTTAGTGATTACCAATCACTTCTGGGATCACTATGCTTCTCTTTGTAGTCCTTGCAGGGCTCTGCTCGATAGCCTACCTCATAAGTTCATTGAGAGGGAAAGACCCGAACAATGATCGACGGCTACCCCCTGGTCCTCCCGGGTTGCCGATTCTCGGCCACCTTCTCATGATGGGTGATCACCCTCACCGTAGCCTCCGTCAATTGGCCAAGAAATATGGTCCAATTATGTACATACGGCTCGGTCTTGTCCCAACCATTGTAGTCTCCACTCCTGAGGCAGCCGAGTTGTTTCTCAAGAAGCATGACAGAAACTTTGCGACTCGACCCAAAGTCCAAGCTGCTGAGTACATGTCTTACGGAAGCAAGGGGATAGCCTTCTCCGTGTACGGCTCTTATTGGAGAAACATTCGCAAATTGTGCACCATAGAGCTCCTTAGCAATTCAAAGATTGATTCATTTCAGCTGATGAGGAGAAACGAGCTTGGTCGTCTTGTTAAGTTTCTTAGCGGAGCCGCGAAGACTCGTACAGTGGTCAATCTTAGCGCCGAAGTGGGATTGCTTGTTGAAGAAATGACATACCGGATGACACTTGGTTGCGGCAAGGACGGCAGGTTCAGCTTCAAACCAATCACCCAGGAGGCCTTGAAGTTGGCTGGAGCTTTCAACCTAGCTGATTATATCCCATATATCGGGATACTTGACCTTCAGGCATGGTTTTGAATCTTTTGATAATGATACTTAATTACCACAATATTCAAACTCGGCCAGTTGAGTCCAAACTAGACTGAGTCAACCCAATTTGATGACATTTTCAATAGACTCAGGCTAGTGACTCAATTAGTAGATACATACACGTGCCCTTAAAAAAAAAAGTAGCTACTTATTAGTCGGCGAGTTGACTCGGAACTTGACTGAGTCAAGACAATTTTATGAGATTTCCAGTAGACTCAGGCTAGTAACTGCTTAATAAGTTGACTTGTAAACTCAGTGAGTTGACTCGACTCTTAAGTTTGAAATAATTCTTTTTTTAGTTTTTTTATGTTACTTTTTATCGAAATATGATATAGAAAAAATCATATTTTATTTTTTGATATTTAATATTTTTTAGATTTTATGTAAATTGATAATCTATTAAATGACTGAGTTGACTCGCAAGTCATCAAGTCAACTTGACCTAATAAGCATTCAAGTTAAATATCGAGTTTTCAGGTTTTAAAACACTAATTTTAATTAAAATATAAATTAAATTTAGGCCGTGTTTGATTGCACGAAAAATTTTCTCGAGAAAATACATCTAGGATATGCCTTAAATGGCTGACTGAGAACACACATTTCAATCATGTGAGAAAATAAATTTGTATTTTCAGGTGGACATGAATTCTCACCTATTTGGATGGGAAACGAATTCCAAGCTTAGTAGAAAAAATTATCCAGATTTAAATGGCTTATTATGGAAAATTATACAGATTTAAACTGGCTATCTAACAACGGACAGTTGTGTTTTCCTAAGGAAAATACAATTTTCCCACTTGGTAATCAAACACTGCCTTATAGCAAAAGTGGGCCTTTATTTTCTTATTTTCCCCCTTATTTCATTTTTTCCTTAAGTTTCATGATCATTTCTGACTTTTCATTGTCCTCTCTATCACGAAGGTTCTTTGATATGGGCAGCTTTGACTTTTCTAACTTGATTTGCATTTCTATGCCGAGTAGAACTTTATTTGCCGGTGTTGGTCAGCAAAGATTTTGACCGACCACAATATGAGTCACGTGGCAGACTCTTAAACGTGCGGACTGTATGAATGTTCGGCCAATCCCTTGCGGGATCTACAAAAAATCAGCCTAATTAAGGATTTCAAGTGTTGGATTGGTGTCTTTCATGGGTGATTTTTAACCATCAAATTCAAGAATTATATTATCCATTATTCGGGGTACAGAAATCACTAATCAGGCTAATTTTCCGTTTGTACGTCTACGTCTACGTAGGGATTGGCCAAACATTACGGTTAGGGTTAGCATCCTGTAAGAGTGTACCACATGGCTTATATTATTGCTGACCAGCACTGAGCAGCAAACTCTTCTACTCTATCCATACCTTCAGTTAAACAATTTTCAGATTTGCCCCCTCTTAACCAATCTTCCAAAACTGCCATTTTGACCATTACCTGTAATTAATGACTTTTTCAAAATCCTTGCCTCCAGGGACTAGGTCGCCGCATGAAGGCTATCAGCAAGGTTATGGACGAATACTTAGAGATGATCATCGAGGAGCATGCACAAGATGCTAAAGATCGACTGAATCATCAAAGGGACTTTGTCGATGTAATGTTGTCCTTGATGGAATCCAATACACATGACCTGCAGCTGGATCGAGCCCATATCAAGGCTATCATCTTGGACATGCTTGGGGGTGCAATGGACACATCAGCTGCTGCAGTCGAGTGGGCACTATCGGAACTCATAAGGCATCCACGGGTGATGAAACAGGTCCAAGAAGAATCAGAGAGTGTAGTTGGAATGGACCGGATGGTAGAGGAGACTGATTTGGCGAAGTTGGACTATTTTAACATGGTGGTGAAGGAAAGCATGAGGCTCCATCCGACCGGCCCATTGCTCGTCCCTCATGAATCCATGGAAGACATCACGATAAATGGATACCATATACCCAAGAAGTCCCGGATCATTATAAATGCTTCGGCGATTGGACGGGACCCCAACGCGTGGTCTGACAATGCTGAAGAATTCTATCCAGAGAGGTTCATCGGTACCAATATAAATGTTTGGGGAAATGACTTACAACTTATACCATTTGGATCAGGCCGTAGAGGGTGCCCGGCAATGCAGTTAGGTTTAACAGTGGTTCGACTAGTACTTGCACAGTTGGTACACTGCTTCGATTGGGAGCTTCCAGATGGCATGTCACCCAAAGACTTGGATATGATAGAGAAGCCAGGCCTAACAGTGCCAAGGGCTAACCCTCTACTTGCTATCCCAACTTATCGCCTACGCATCAAAAATTTCTGAGGATAATCTGCCTCTCACCTCAGGATTTGTGCTCACGAGTGTGTCTTATAGTGGCTTCCTCTATTAAAGATATAAGATCTTTGGTACAATGTAATAAGGTGTATGAGATACCTTCACCTTCGTCTATGTTTAAACTACTGTCTTTATTTACCTAAACGTACAATACTCTTATATAAGGAAGTGTAATTCATCATCTAGTTTATCAATAAATCTCATTTCCTAACACGGTATCAAAGCAAGTCATTCATCGACCGTGTTCTCTAAATCCTGATCTAGGTGCATCGTTCCTAAGTCCGGTGGCAGCATCGCCATGCACGTTGGGCCCAATAATGAATCCTTGCTACTTCTTAAATAAAGTTGTGTTAGAACCATCCCCCAACTAGCCAAAATAGCTACATATCAGCAATCCATCAGCCATCTAAAACCAATCAATTCTTGATTTCAACTTATACAACTCTTCCCTCCGGCCACTCACCTCCCATCTCTATAACTTTTTCACTTTCTAGGTCTATCCCCTTGGACCTTTATGGACCATCTTTGACTTCCAGTAACTTGCATCATGCCCTGTTAACAGCATAATTTAAAGAACACACTACCCTTAATTTTTAAAATGACATAAATATCCTTCTAATCATTTCAAATCAATTGATGACAATTAATGTTGCCTTTTTTACACCAACCACGAGTTGACACGTGGTACCCTATTTATTTCTGAAATCTGAATCGGTGATTTTCCATTTATCATGAAATCTTAGAATGGAGACTAAAACTAATGTAATTCTCATCCAACCCATACTAGTCTGACACTAAGTCACAAGAGAGTGGAGCGGGTACGGGTGCGGGTGCGGGAGCGCCCAATTCAAAAAGAAAGATTGTTTTCTATGTGTCTTGGAATGTGGAGTTAGTGTAATTTGTGTAAATTCAGAGTTTAAATGTAGGCTATAAATTAAGCCATGTATTAAGCTCATTTGTCATATCAAGTTCATTAATGCATTATTAAGCTTAGTCTCCTTTCTTTTTCTCTTTTTCTTCACGATGTCGGGCACTTAGGCCTGTGGACAGCTTCATGTAGAAAGGAGTGGGCGAAACATCCATGGGTTCAGTGGGCTCCAAAGAGTGTGCCATGTGGCATTTTCGGGAGGGGTACTATCAAACTTTGTATGAGACCAGGTCTTATATACAAGCCGGACTTCCACTAGTAGGTTGTACATACATGGGGTGGGTACCTAATCAGATTCACTTTGAGCTGGGCTTGGGCTGCATCTCCCAGGCCGTAAGTTGGGATTGGGCTTCAATTTCAGTGCTAATACATTAATTGGACTACAGTGAGTCTGACTTTATTTTAAAAGTATGTTTGTAGACTTTTCGATTGTCATTTCCAGAGCAAGAAAGGATATTTTATGCAATTTTTTTTGGGCGGGGTTGCTGGGTCAGGCCTCAAGTGGGTGGACCCGGGCCCCACCCGAGAAATACACTGGGCTGGACTGGCTTAGCCACAGGCCAAAATGCCAGGCTAATTTGTTCTGCGATATCCGGTAAAACACTTCGCTCTGCATTTCACCTATGCATGACTCCTACCCTTAAAACTGCTTTAAATCATTTCAATCATGGTTTTCAAAACGGCCGTTTAAACGGTAACGCCCCAAGCCCATTTCTGTTAAAACCGTTAAAACACGTTTTAACGTTTTTGAATTTAACGGCCCTTAAAATCGTTTAAACAACCGTTAAATTCTGAAAAAATTTGTGAAAAAAACGGCCGTTAATTCCGTTAAATTCCTTTTTTTTTTTTTTTCAAATTTCAAAATTTGAATTTCAGCTTCAATTTTCAGTTTTTTCTGTTAAAATCCGTTAAAGTCCGTTAAATTCTATTTTTTTTTTCTGTTTTTTTCATATTTATTTCTTTTTTGCCCCTGGCCATTTCAATCCATTTTAACAGCCGTTTAAACGGTAACGGCCCCAATCCGTTTAACCGTTTAAACGGCCTCCTTTAAACCTTGATTTCAATAACAAAGTGTGCTCAACATGCATCACATGTAAAGAATTTTCAGAGATAAAATTTTGCCCCGAGAAATTTCGAAAGAAAATTTTGTCTCCTGCACAAGAGAGCAATTATGAGCAAAAATACTGACGGTATTGTGAATTTGATGTGATTCAAACTGCCTTTCATTGATAATGTCATACACATATATAGCCCTTGATCGGGACGTTACAATATGGATGGCGATATTGTAACTGATGCCAGAAGAGCGGAGGTCATCCATCGGTTACAACCGTTACAATTATAACAGACGGCACATTCTTTCAAGTCAACTGACTGAGCCCATTTTGCTCGAAGATGGTTGTGTGAGCAACGTGGCACAATCTTTGATACCACTGACTCAATGGATGTTAGACCCATACCTAGGCAGATTTATGGACGGAAAATCAGCCCCCAATTGGTGATTTCTAGTCCTTGTATTTGACTCTTTATCATGACTTCATTTTTAGCCATGGGATTCAAGCATTATTTGGAGTACTCAGATCCAATGGCTATAAATCATAAATGAAGATGATTTTTTATATATAGATCCACCTAGGGATGGTCCAAACATCCAGATGGTTGGTGGTCTCGAAGAGTGTGCCAGGTGCCTCATATGAAAATCTTTGATCATTTTTGCTCAAAGACGGCGTTGAGGAAAATGGACTAGGTCCGTCGTCTTTGAAGACCCATTGCTTCATTAACACCAAGAAAGAGGAAGCGATTAATCTTAAAGGTTTACTATGTTGCTTTGAAGCGGTCTCTGATCTAAAAATCAATCTCATGCACAATAAAAGCATTCCCATTGGTATATGCAGAGATGTTGACGGAAGCTTTGAAGAATGCACGAAATGCTATGGTTGTAGACTTAGGAACTTTCTGATTATTTACTTGGATCTCCTGTTGGGTGCTCTCTCTAGCTCTAAGAGTTGGGGTTAGGATTACTTTAATTTGATTAAAAGTACCATGGCCAGATTATTGCCGGTTTACTATATGTCCCTTTTTAAGATGCCGAATGATATGAGAAGATATTAGGGTGTGCGAGTAGGTAGCTGTGAAGATCCAGTTAAAATCGTAGAACATTTTTAGAGACTTTATCAGAATTTTCGAAAAATTCTGATTGCGAACCAAACCCCAATGGGAATTTGTTCGTTAATTTGATCGAATCCATGTAAAAGTGGGTCAATCCAACATCACCATTGAGTTTGTTTTGTCGAATTACTTCAGGGGACTAGTCTCTTGACTATTGCCTGTGTCGATCAATATTAGTCATTGTGCAACCCTAGACCTAGGCTACCCCGAAAATGGTGCAAGTAATATACACCATCGTAAAACTTTAAAGAAATGGATTTGTTAAGTGCATAGATATAAGGTGTACTTGTAGTACACCATAGTGAAACCAAATATACACTAGCTCATCCAAACAATTGATTCCCCGAGTCGGTGAGCAAGTTCACAAAATTATATATATATAGATATAGTTAGGGTCGGGCTCAAGGGACCCCCATTTCTGACCCCCTTTTTTGACCCCCATCTTGGCGTACCCATGTAGAAGATGAATCCATGGCTGATTTTTGGTGGGGATGATAACCTCACCATATAGATCACCCCAACAAAAAATCAGCCCATTCTGAAATTTCTAACCCCATCAAATGTGGTTTTAAAGTTACACGGTAAAATCGAAGGTCCGTAATGCTTCAGCTTCTAAACCAGTCTATGAATATCAGCATGATTTTAATTTCTGTGAGGATGATCTCCTCACCATAGAGATCATCCTCACCAATAATCAGCCATTGATTCATCTTCTATGTGGGTACGCCAAGGTGGGGGTCAAAAAAGGGGATCAGAAATGGGGGTCCCTTGAGGCCGACCTTATATATATAGGTTAGGATCAGAAGAAAACATTTTCGTACAACATTTTTGACAACATTTTTGGCGTACCCACATGGAAGATGAATTGATAGCTGATTTTTGGTGAGGATGATCTCCTCACCATATAGATCACCCCTACAAAAAATCAGCACATTCCGAAATTTCTAACACCCTCAAATGTGGTTTTGAAGTTAATGATAAAAATAGACAGTCCATAATTCTTCAACTTATAAACCGGTCTATGAATATCGGAATGATTTGGATTTTTGTAAGGAAGATCTCCTCACCATAGAGACCATCCTCACCAAAAATCATACCATTCCAAAACTCTAATTTATATATTGGGCTGCACCAAGTTTTTGTTGTAAAATATGTTGTATGAAAATGTTGTCCCCCGATCCTGACCCTATATATATATATATATAGGGTGCTCAACTCGACTTTAGGTTAGGGTTGGGTTGGGGTCAGGCCTGAATTTTGAGAACTCAATCAAATAGGGTTGAGGTTCAACAAAACCTAACCCAACTCGAGCCAGACACACACACACATATTAACAAAGATATTCTTGAGACAAATCCTTAAAGGCAACCCAGTACTGCAAGAGTTGGCTTGACTTCAATTCTGTATGAGAATGTGAGCAGTTGAAAAGCTTATTCTTATGTTGCTAATAATAGAAGTATTTTTTAGTCTTAACTGAAGCCTTGTGTTTTGCTAATGTGAAAATGAAGTTATTCTTTAATGGATAGCAAAACAGTCATTGTATTGATCTTGGTTAAAAACCATGGGTCGGGTTGAGAAGAGAGAGAGAGAGAGAGTGATAAACTGCTGATGCCCGGTGACATCTCATGCAAACTAGAAAAATGCTACCCCTCAGATAACGGAACAAAAATATGTGCGCACAGTTGAAGCCATCCACCATAGGATTTTAGAGATCCAATAGGTCCACGAGGCAACTGTGACGGGTAAATAGTTTTTGCCTCGTGGACCTATTGGATCCCTAAAATCCTATGGTCAATTGACTCAACCGCACATGTATCTGTCTGTACTTTGCAGGAAAGTATTTGTAGGAAAATTTATTGGATTATCAAATGTTTGCAATTTGCCGGGAAAATTTTCGTATGGTGGGGAAGTCCAAGGGAGAGGAGAGAGTCATTTACCAACATTAGGATTTGGTCTGAAGCAAATATTTGTTAGATGTTGTGCCACCAAACACACGTAAATGCCATAAACATTACGCACAAACATTTGTAGGACGACCAAGCATAGCCCTTGAGTGTATAATAAAATGCAAATAAATGCATGTGCCAGCACTAGTAAAAATAAAAAATTTAAAATACCCTTGAGTGTAATAAAATGCAAATCAATATATGCATGTGCCAGCACTAGTAACAATTTAAAATATAAAATACCCTTGAGTGTATAATAAAATGCAAATAAATGAATGTGCCACCACTAGTATAACAATTTAATATATAAAAGACGATTGTCGGTGAGATTCGCGTCGCACAAGAAATATATAAAAAAATAAAAAAAATAATGAAAATAACAGACTTTTTTCTACAAATTGTCTCAGAAAATAATGGTCATTATATTCATTATAACAGAAAAATAATGAAAAATAACAGCCGTTAAAACGAAAATAACGACAATTATTTTCTGAGCATTAAAACGGTACATAACGTAATAGGGGAGGACCAAATCCGTTATAACGTCTGTTTTCTAAACCATGGTTAGGACTGCTAAATATGGATTTTAAGGGGTGTTATGCCTACGAAGAGGCATCCCAAAAAAACCAAGGATGCCACACACAAAAAGTTGGTCCAAAATCCACTGTCTAATGAGTTGTTATAGGGTCACCTGTCGGTGACACTTTAATATTAATTGTTAATGAGTTCCAAGTTACCTAGGGAATCTAACCCTTTTTAAAAAATTAAAACATGCGAGAGAAAGGAAAAAACCGGTTGGCATAGTCCCCGGTTTCCTTAGGTACATGTGTCACAACTTTATTAGTGTTGGACACTTTATATGCCCAACATCGTTGCACACTACAAATTATCCTCGTCCCAAATAATGAAGTGAAGGATTTGGGACAAAAATATGCCGTTGGATTTGCAGTTGTTGCCTAGTGGACCGTGGATCTTTTGAATCAATCAATCAATGGCCTCGAATATATGCTTTTTTGTCCAGTTATCCATGGCAAAACATTTTTCTATAGTATGATATAAGCAGAGATGGGAGATGGAAGAGATCATGTTTGGTGATTACAGCGATGACTTCATGGATCACTATGCTTCTCTTTGTAGTTCTTGTAGGGCTATGGTCGATTGCCTACCTCATACGCTCATTTAGAGGGAAATCCCGGCTTCCCCCAGGTCCCTGGGGGCTGCCAGTTCTTGGCAACCTTCACGTGTTGGGTGATCTCCCTCATCGCAGCCTCCATCGGTTGGCCAAGAAGTATGGTCCAATCATGCACATACGGCTTGGTTTTGTTCAGGCTGTCGTGGTCTCATCCCCTCAGGCGGCTGAGTTGTTCCTCAAGACACATGACATCACCTTTGCTGGTCGACCCAAAGTACAGGCTTCCGAGTACATGTCGTACGGAAACAGGGGAATGGGATTCTCCACGTATGGCCCTTATTGGCGAAATATTCGCAAATTGTGCACTGTAGAGCTCCTTAATAATTCAAAGATTGATTCATTCCAGCCCATGAGGAGAGAGGAGCTAGGTCGTCTTGTTAAGTTACTCAGTGGTGCTGCAAATACTCGGGCGGTGGTTGATCTTAGCGCAGAAGTGGGATTGCTTATTGAGGAAATGGCATACCGGATGGTATTTGGCAGTGGCAGGGACGGCAGGTTCAATTTCAAACCAATCATCCAGGAGGCCTTGAAGTTGGCTGGAGCTTTCAACCTAGCTGATTATATCCCATATATCGGGACACTCGATCTTCAGGCATGGTTTCTATAATCCTTTAATGATTTTAAAGGAACACAATGGAGTTGTTTTCACGGGTTGATTTTTAACCGGAGATTTTTAAGCATTATATGTGTATTCAGATCCAAAGGTTTGAAATCACCAAACAGGCTTATATAGGTCCACCTAGGGATGTGACAAACATCCATTCGGTCAGTTGTCCCTAAACGTGTGCCACGTGTCTTATACTATTGTTCCTCATCATTATTGATGAGGGATGTGGACGTGCTGGACATCCTAACTAAGGTTTTACATTTTGAAAGTAGAGAGGCCTTTAATTGTGTCATATGGGTGGGTGACCACTTGCGAGTCCTTTATTCAAATCAACCTGATGAACTTTCGAGTTGAGGTTTTAAAACACTAGTTTTAATTAAATTCTGAAATAAATTTGAACAGATCGAACACTTGTAATTCCATATAACCATCAGTGATAATAACATTTTATAAATCCTTGCGTCCAGGGACTAACTCGCCGCATGAAGGGTGTCAGCAAGGTCTTAGATGAATTCTTAGAAAAGATCATCGAGGAGCATGCACAAGATACTCAAGACCAGCGGGGGAATCATAGGGACTTCATCGACGTAATGTTGTCCTTGAAGGAGTCCAATGCACATGAAATGCAGCTTGATCGAAACAATATCAAGGCAATCATCTTGGACATGCTTGGGGGAGCAATGGACACATCAATTACTACAATAGAGTGGGCCCTGTCGGAACTCCTGAAGCATCCACAGGTGATGAAACGAGCCCAAGAAGAATTAGAGAGTGTAGTTGGTATGGACCGGGTTGTAGAGGAGACTGATTTACCAAGGTTAGACTACTTGGACATGGTGGTGAAGGAAAGCATGAGGCTCCATCCGGCCGCCCCACTGCTCATCCCTCATGAGTCCATGGAAGATATCACCATAAACGGATACCATATACCCAAGAAGTCTCGGGTCCTGATAAATGTTTGGGCGATTGGACACGACCCCGATGCGTGGTCTGACAATGCCGAAGAATTCTGTCCTGAGAAGTTTATTGGTACCAATATAGATGTTCGGGGACATGACTTCCAACTATTACCATTTGGATCAGGTCGTAGAGGGTGCCCCGGATTGCAGTTAGGCTTAACATTGGTTCAACTAGTAGTTGCACAGTTGGTACACTGCTTCAACTGGGAGCTTCCGGATGGCATGTCACCCAAAAACTTGGACATGAGTGAGAAATTCGGCCTAACGGTAACAAGGGCTAACCATCTACTTGCCATCCCAACTTATCGCCTACGCATAAAAAATTCATGAGTGTCCTCTCATCTCAGGATTTGTGCTCATGGGTGTCTTGGGTGCGGAATAAATCTCACAAATGCCTTATTATGTAAAATCAGTGTATCCCTTGCATGTTAGTTCAAGTGGAGGCACGCACAGTACTGTGACTTCAATCTAGAGTGATAAGATATTCCACCAAGAGTTGAAGCCTTCTTATGGACACCAGCGCTGGAAAAATCCCATTAGTAGGCCATCTCAATCATAGGAATTATTTCGAATAAATGTATCATGTGTAAGGAGAATGAGGAATATGTAAACCTTCTTCTCATACCCTGCAAAATCACTTGCTGTAAAATCACTTGTGGCTTTAACTCTTTCGCTTCTTTAGATCCTCCTCCTCTTCTTCTCGTACTCTTTTCTTCTAACCTCTTCCAATGGCAGCCACCATGCCCTCTGTTTCTTTTCCTCTTCCAAATGTAACCACTCTTGTGTCTATTAAACTTGAAAAAGAAAATTATTTACTTTGGCGTAGCCAATTCGAGCCAATCCTCTTCACCAACGATCTTTATGGCTTCGTTGATGGCTCTATTCCATGTCCCGACCAGCAATTTTCTGATTCAGATGGCAACACAACGATTAATCCAGCATTCTTATTGTGGTGAAAACAAGATCAGATGATTGCAAGCTGGCTTAAAGCCACTTTATCAAAGTCGGTTCTCACTCAGGTCGTCCGTTTGACCTCCTCACATGAAATCTGGAACTCTCTTGAATCGTAGAACGCCATTCATTGAAGGTCTCAAAAATCTCAACTTCGATTGCAGATCCAGACTTCGAAGAAAGGGACATTTTTTCTAACAGAGTATTTTCATCGGGCCAAGATCGCAGACAACTTAGCTGCAATCGACTTCCCTATTCCAGAAGACGATTTCGTCTCTTCCATGCTTCGTGCATGGTCCCAAAGACTACGATGCGTTATATATTTTGTTTCTTCCAAATGTGATACTACCTCTTTGGATGAACTCCATGGTCTCCTCCTTAGCCAAGAAATGAGACTTGAATGTCAAATTCAAGAACCTTACACAAGAGTCACCATCAGCTGCCCTTTTTATTTCCAAGAAAGGCACTTCTTCATCACGTGGAAAGAACAATATTGTCTCACGCACTCCACATAATCGGGGACGTGGTCGAGGCAGAGGTGGCCCGCCATCTCGATTTACTCATCAATTACATGGTTCCACTCCTACCCGGCCTCCATGCCAAATATGCAACAAAATTGGCCATACGACCTTGGATTGCTTCCATCGTATGGACCACTCCTTCGAAGGACGTTAGCCTCCTGAAAAACTCGCAGCTATGGTTGCTTCTCGGAATTCTAACTACACATGGTACACCGATACTGGTGAAACCAATCATGTCACCTCCAACTTGGCAAATCTGTCCGTCCAGCTTGAATATCAGGATCGAGGTGATCAAATATCTGTCGAAAATGGTAATGGTCTTGATATTAAGTATTATGGCTCCTCTTTACTTCGAACCTCTGCTCACAATTGTAAGCTTAATAATCTCCTACATGTTCCTACCATGACAACTAACCTTACTCGGTCAACCAATTTGGCAAAGATAACAATTGTCCATTTATCTTCACTAACACCTCTTTTTTTGTTAAGGACAACTTGTCGGGGAAGATCATTTTGAAAGGGCTGAGTAAGGATGGACTATACCCATTACAAATAAAGCATGACCACAATAATAAAGCTTCACCTCTAACTTCTCTCTTCACTGCTCGAGCTCCCTACAACATCTGGCATCACAGACTTGGTCATCCGACAAAGAATGTTATGAGTCAGATCTTATCCAGTCATACACATCCTATTCAAGGATCTTCTCAACTCTTATCCATTTGCTCCTCTTGTCAAATGGGTAAGAGTTGTCGATTACCTTTTTCAACGTCAGATTCTGTTGCACCTCTTGAACTTGTTCACACTTACATTAGGGGCCTTTCGCCTATTACTTCAATAAGTGATCTTCGCTATTATATTATATTTGTTGACGACTTTAGTCACTACTGTTTGTTCTGTCCTCTCACTCGCAAATCTGATGCATTCGATACTTTTGTCTCCTTCAAAAATTTAGTTGGATAGCATCTTGCGCTCCTTTGGTTGTGCTTGCTTTCCATTCTTACGACCATTTCAACTCACACAAATTGCAATATCGCTCGGTCACATGCATCTTTCTTGGATATAGTCCTCAACATCGGGGCTTCCGAAGCTTAGATCCACAAACTGGACGTGTGTATGTCTCACGACATGTCAAATTTGATGAAATGGTCTTTCCTTTTGCTAATTGCAATGGCTCTAGTCCATTTATGTAGCCCTCTTAATGGATTTCCCCAACGGTTTACTTGGCCCACACCCATCACCTACACCTCCCCCATGTCCAAAGGATTATTCATCCTACCACAATGGCCCTGTAATGACCCAAGTTTTCGTGTCTTCTTCGAGGAATTCGGGTCGCCCACTGGGATTCCAGACCCATTTTTGATCACTTTCTTCCCCGGGTTTGCAGGTCACACCTCATGATCCAAGGAAGTTGTTAGCAATAAAAGTCCATCTGTGGACTTAGGGTGCTCCTTCCCTCGCTTTCTAGAGGACTATGGTTCTCTACGAATTCTTTTTGGGCGCCTATAGCCTTAAATAGAATTCGAATTCACTGTCATGGCCTAATCTCACATTGCTTTTGGTGCCCATGTGACATCTGAGTACAACAGTAGGTAGAGAGATGAACACTCTTCGCATCCGTATGGTCAGATTTTTTAGAGTCGCTCTGTACCACATCTTATAAAGGAAAATATTTTAGAATGTATAATGGATTGGTACACATACAACCAAGTGATGAAATGATGGAATTTCAACCAACCCTACCTACTACACCCTATGTTGGCCCATGTTGCGACATGTGTCGAGACACTTCATAGGATGTCAATACATGTCAATCACAACTTTTACACAAATGACAAAGTTTAGGGAAAGGGCAAACTTACCATTTTCAATATTACCATAATGCCATTAAAAAAACAACATATACATTTAGGGGTGATGGATAGTATTTTGCTCTATCGTTGTAACTTACTCACAAATCGAATCCAAAATCTACAAAAAATCAAATTAACAATTTAAGTATAGTACAAATATAGGGATCGAACTGCAAAAAATGGTGATGAATAAGGAAATAACTTGATCAAACAAATAATTCTAGACAAAATTTTTTTTATTAACTATAACTGTAGAGAACAAGTTTTTACCAGTCATCAACAGAAGTTGTCAATCTCTCTAATGACTGGAAAACATTACACTTGATAAGCAAAGCTAAACTAAAAAAATATAAGAATGATAAATAAATTAAAGATTAAAAGAAATAAACAAAGAAAAAAGAGATCTGATGCCAAGAAAAGACTATAGCCGAATAGGTGTGTAGTCGAGAGAGATCGCTAGCCGGAAAGTAGCCAAGAGAAAAACTCCTTCCATCGTCTATTGAAGGTCCTTTTATAGATGGGATGTGTAACATTCTTTCTATCTTTAGTGAATTAAGACTTTCTTTTCTTAGAAAAAATATTTTCAAAGATGAAAATAATTATATACAATATATTTTTCTTTTCTCAATAGAATCATTCACCAAATTATTCTCTTAAAACTTCATTTTGAAAATCAATAAAATATTCTTTTATTTTGCAAAAAAGAATTTTTTTTCGATAAGATATTTCTTTCTTAGGCATTCCATCATTTTTAAATTTTAAAAATATTTTATTTTTGCAAAGCCATCCTCTTACCTTTTTTAATCTGGACCGTTTAATTTGTTGTAATCTAAATCACCTTGGTTCATATTTGGCCTACTGCATTGGCTCACTTCTTGCCTAATTTCTTGGCCCATCAACGTAATCCACCATTTTGCTCAGATTTGGGCTTTTATACATAAGCTTTTTTTGGGCTTGGACTTATGCTCGCTTTAGTCTTGTGGGTTCGGGTACCTAATGAAATAAGATTATTAATAAAAAGTAATTAACTATTATTAAGAGAAATCTAATATACAATTGGTGAAAAGAGAATATCCTATTTAATGTAAGTTTGAGGATTTGTATAAGATAATTCTAATAATCAACTAAGGAAAATGGGGTAAAAATGCATAAAATGATGACTTATTAAGGGGAGTGCCTTGCGTGAAAAGAAAGAAAATCTTTGTCTTCTTTTCCTCTCGAAACTCCTCCTAGTAAACTTCCTCTATAGATCTCCCTCTCTCTCTACTCTCTCACTCTCTAGAGTAACTAAACTTAATTGTGAGTATGTTGCTCACCTCTCTTCCTTCTCCATGATTGAACCCCAAATGAAAGCCGTTTAAGAACTAGCGAAAGTTGTGGAGGGAGAAGCACCACACCTTGAAGAGGAAAGCTCTGTCACAAGTAAGTAACCTCCCCTCCTCTCCATACCCCTGTCCTTTCACTCTTTCATGGGTTCTTATATTATATTGAATTTATATGACTACCTCTTGTTTAAGAGCATTTACTTCGGCCATTAATGGCCACTTAATATGACAGAAAACAATGAATTAGAAAAGAAGTATAAGAGGAGAAAATCCAAGGGGAATGTACAAGAAGAGTCTTGTATCAAGATTCATATGGATCCCTATAGTTGACCATCCAGTTGCTTGATTTCCAAAATAGTCCTTCCCTATTTTGCCAACATACATCGACCAAGTCCATCTTGGTTTGGTCCAAGCCTTTACCTTCAGGACAACCGACAATTCATCTGGGCAAGTGACCATTCATTAAAGTGTTGTGAACACTTCTTGCACATCTGACCTTCAGGATGTCACCAACTATCCTCACTCTAATCGATGGTGCACCATCCATTAAACCAGCTAGAGGACATGAATATGCACGGCCTTCCTATGCATGATAGTAAGAAACACGTGTCAATCTCCCACCACCGATTGGCCTAGCTTTTCGCGTCGAACACCACCGCAACCTTGACCCATGCATGACCACCTCTAATTTGGACCGTCAAATGTACCTGCAAACATCACATAGGATCGCAAATGGCAGGTAAAATCGAAAAAAAAAAAGTGGAGGAATCAGCCCATCCAACGGTTGGATGTCACCACCCATGGCAGGTATGGGTGCCCACTTGAGCCATGTCATCTCCTCCTCCAGCCATGCACAAGTTCATCTTGCCAACACCTTCTAGGTGAGTTGTTGCCTTGGACTCGCTAGCATGACAGATTTATACAGCTTCAGCTTCACTCCCCTAGTTGGACCAATCGAAGTATCTGGATCCAACTCCAATAAGGACCACATATACGTGACCAGCCTTACATCTGGACCACCCAGGGTCACTTGTGAGGTGAGGATACTATGTGGCTCATCCTATGGCATGATCTAACGATTAGTTGGATTGACCGTATGATGGAAAAGTCGAGAATAGTCATGCCCAGATGATTTTGTCAAGTGAACCATTGATAAATCTCCCATGTATATCACCCTTCTCTTGGGCAGCTAGCTGCCATGCAATCCTATAACCAACACGTACCACCCTACCAAGTAGCCTTGCTCCCTTCCTCACATATAGTTAAGTTCCAACGACGAAACTAACCTTAGAAACTAAATCGTCACCATGTTTAACCTAAATAAACCAAATAATCGAATATCCAGATCCTTATAAGTGTCAGAGCATGGGTTTCCTGTTCAAGTTAGAGACTCACTGAAACCTTTTCAATCGAACTCCAACTTACCAAAGCGAGTCGGGTTAACCGAATCATGATTGATCGTGGTTTACCTATTTTACTGAAGTTCATCTCACCTGATTGAGATTACGGTTTCTGTAGAGTCTTGACCGTGGCCAAAGTCGATTAGCCTATAAGACATTTTTTTATCGGTATGTATTTTTTTAAAAACCCTCTTATATTCCAAATCCTATTTTAGTTTCTCTTAAACGTTTTTCATGATGACAGCGTACGGCCTCAAGGAAGAAATAATGAATGAGGAGAAATTCAAAGCAGAGATCGAAGGAATAGAAACTGGGAAGTACTAGACTAGTTACTCAACCAACAAAGAGAAATTATACATTTTACTGTAAGTGGCCTCCCTTCTCCTTCATGCCTTGTATTAGGCCTCCGTAGAACCAAAACTAATTTATTGAAAATGTTCTTCAATGAAATGCTTTGACTTGCATATCAAATTTGTTTTATGCATTATTATTATCTATCTCTAAACTTGCATATTTTGAAATGTTAGGATTCTTGTATGATTCGAGGAGTTATTTAGGATTTTAAACTACACTAAGCATGTGACAAGATAATCATTGTTTTATTTGTATGATCACCAGACACTAAGCATGTAACAAGATATGATCGCCCGATGGGGATTAGACGCACCAGATAAACTTTGGATCCTTAGTAAATCTACAGCCATCGAATGTTTGACTAGCGGTGAATTTGGTTACGTAACAGACTCTAGCTAGTGAACTTGGGAGCTATGTATATAGCTATTGATGAGTTGGATATGAGACGAGGGATTGATTTGGAGAGATACTCAGGTTGGGGTGGTGAGAAAATCAGTCAGATACCACGCTGGGGTGGTGAGAAAATCAGTCGATATTTTTAGTGGTCCAAATAAACTTGTGGGACTGGGTCCCAATTTAGAAAGTGGAAAAATGATAATTAATAAAATGAAACCTGTTATATATATTGCATGCTTATAGGTAGACTCTTGAGTAAAGCCCGGTGTGGGCCGAGAGGTTACGACTTCGGCCCAACACTATTATTGATTTATGAACTGCAAACTCATGCATCTATGACGTACATGATTATTCTTGCATTATTTCAAATACATGATTTTATAATCTCTCTAACTGTAGTTCTTTTACAACTGTGCATGGTTTTATATCGTGACCAAAAGGATTTACTTGAGTTTTGATTTGCAAAATGTTTTATCCCCTGACATGTAGAAGTTGGGCATATTTACGAGCTTTTTCATAAAAGCTCATCTACTTACAGTCTGTTGCGGAGAAAAACTTATGGAATTATCCAGATTGATTTTGGAGTGATGTTCAAATGAGGTGGAGTGTAATTCACTACGATATTATGGTCGAGTAGGTATTTATCTTTAGATCGTTCAATTTCTTTGCTTGTTTACATATATGTATCATTGAGTTTACACACCTCATTAATGTATAATATTGTGATAACACATAGGATCTATCATTAGTAACTATTAACCTTATTACAACCCATTATGTTCTTTACATTAATTGAAATGGTTTAGGTGCAGATGTGTTGCTTAGTAGATTCCCGCTTCCGCACTAAAAAAAAAAGTTACCCTAATTTTTTCATAACTTGGGTTAGATGAGAGAGAGTGAGAGCCTTGTGTACCTTGAATTCAAGCGTTGGATTCAGGATATAAGGTGCACACCTCGGGATTTGTGTAGTTGGAATCGAGGACGTGACAGGCCCCCACCACCTCATCAATAGCTCATTTACCCTTCCCTACTCTAACACCTATCACTCTCCCTATTATTACCCCAACCCAATCTAATACATCTTTAGTCCATTTAGTCCCCACACCCACACCCACACCCACACCAACACCATCTAGCCCATCGTCTATACCTCCCATGGATACACCTCAGCCAACAATTCCTCCCGTGGAACATAACACACAACCAACTTCTACCCCCATTATAAATCCTAACTTACCATCTATCAACACCGATCACCTACCCGCTACCACCATGGTCCTACCTATTCATCCCATGAGGACTCAAAGTAAAGATGGAATCTTTAAGCCAAAATCTCTTATTGTTACACGATATCCATTACCATTGGCATTAATCACTTGCTCAATACCGGCTGAGTCAAGCTCCTATTCTCAAGCCCACAAACATATGGAATGAAAGGCAGCCATGGGAGCTGAAATAGATGTGCTGCTCAAACAAGGCAGCTGAACTCTAGTGCCTTCTCAACCCCAAAAAAATGTTGTGGGCTGTATATGGGTGTACAAGATCAAGCAACTTGTTGATGGGTCCTTTGAGTGATATAAGGCCTGGCTTGTTGCCAAAGGCTTTCATCAACAATATGGAGTAGACTATGGGGAGACATTTAGTCCCATTGTAAAACCTACCACCATCCATGTAGTTCTCGCTATTGCTATGCACTTTAACTAGACAATTAGACAAATGGATGTTCAAAATACATTTTTGCATGGTGTCCTCAATGAAGAGGTTTACATGAGCTAACCGCAAGGGTTTCTTGATCCGGACCACCCTTCTCATGTTTGCCGATTGCACGAAGCCATATATAAACTTAAAAAAAGTCCTCGTGCTTGGTTTTTACGCTTCACGGAATATCTTGTCGAACTTGGGTTTGAAGGTTCCTTGCTGGCTGATCCTTCTTTATTTGTTCGCTCCACCAAGACTGAGGTCATTTTTCCCCTAATGTACATCGATGATATGATTGTCACTAGTAACAACATGGGCTCCCTCCAATTACTTATGGATGACTTAAACAAGATCTTCTTAATGAAAGATTTGGGCCCATTGCATTACATTCTTGTATTGAAGCTTATTGTACCTCCAATAAATTATACTTATGTCAAACAAAATACATCATCGACCTTCTCCGCAGAGCTCAGATGGAAGTGTAAAACCGTTGAAATCTCCGATGTCACCAAGCTCCAAACTATCTAAAGACATGGGAGATCCATTGCCTGATGGCACCACTTACCGAAGTATTGTTGGCGCCCTTCAATATCAGACATTGACTAGACTAGATATCGCTTTCGTCATTAATCAAGTCTGCCAGTTTATGCATTCTCTAACCACTGACCATTGGCAAGCTATTAAGAGAATCCTCCGGTTCTTAAAAGGGACATTGGACCATGGGATTCATTTCAAACCTGGTTCTTTTGATCTCTTAGCCTACTCCGATGCTGATGGGATTGGTAACCCCGATGATCATCGTTCGACAAGTGGATATTGTGTCTTCCTAGATCATAATTGTTTTCTCGTGGAGTGCCAAAAAACAAGCAACAGTGGCACGGTCTAGTACTGAGGTTGAATATCGCTCTTTATCGCATATGACAACTGAATTATGTTGGATTCAGACTCTGCTAAAGGACTTACACATTTTCTTACCAAAATCTCCTATTCTCTGGTGCGATAACATCAGTGCTCTTCATCTTGCTACGAACCCAGTTTTCCACGCATGCACAAAGCACATTGAAATTGATTATCACTTTGTTCAGGAAAAAGTGATACGTCGAGATATTGAAGTCAGGTATGTTGCGTCTGAAAATCAACTCGCGGATATCTTCACAAAGGGCCTCTCATCTATACGGTTTCAAAGATTGCAAACCAAACTTACTATTGCATCCCCACCAATCAGCTTGAAGGCGTGTGTATAATTAGGAAACCCACACACGGATTGCCAAGCTGTCATAACAGCCAACGATAATCACTCTAGAATCCCACCTTCAATATAAGGATTGCCAAAGATGTCGTAACAATGCCATGATTCTGATCTCCTTCTACATAATCCTTCCTTATTTACTATTGTAAAAATCTTCCTTATAGTTGGAACATGCCTATTGAGCTTTCCGGCTCACCTCCTATTTACCATGTTTTAGATTCGCCCGAGGGTGCGAGTGGCTAGCTATGAAGATCTAGTTAAAAACTGAGAACAATTTTAAAGACTTTCAGAACTTTACTAGACTTTTCAAAAAATTCTAATTGCGAACAAAACCCCGAATGGGAATGTGTAAGTTAAATTTGATTGAATCCATGTAAAAGTGGGTCAATCCGACATCACCATTGAGTTTTTCTTGTTGAATTACTTTAGGGGACTTAGTCTCTTGACTATTGCCTGTGTCAATATTACTCATTGTGCAACCCTTGGCCTAGGTTACCCCGAAAATGTTGCAAGTAATATACACCATCGTAAAACATTGAAGAAATGGATTTGAAATAATAATAAAGTATAATATAACCATTAACCAATTATATGTTAAGTGCATTAGATATAAGGTGTAGTACACCATAGTGAAACCAAATATAAACTCATCCAAATAATTGATTCAGCGAGCAGAAATCAAAATTATATAAAAAGAGAGAACTTGTTTGTATTTAGAGATGTGAGAACCAAGGAAACTATGAGAGGATTGAAGGAGATGATAAAAGGGTTTTAATTAGGGCTGCAACTTGGGTGTGTTCAATCTGACTAGGTTAGGGTTGGGTTGGCCCCTGTTGGGTTCGGGCTTGAATTTTGACAACCTGATCAAATAAGGTGGTGCTATGGCTGAGGCTTCAACTAAATTTGAGCCCGACATATACACTGTACACACACATACACACATTATCAAAGACATATATGCTTGAGACAAATCCATAGAGGTGACCCATTGCAAGAGGTGCATCACATCACCAATGGCTTGACAATTTTGTATGAGAATGTGATTGAGCAGTTGAAAAGCTCATTGTTATGTTGCTGATAATGGAGGTATTTTTTAGTCTTGCCTGAAGCCGTGTGTTTCGCTAATGTGTAAGTCTCGTTCTGCTGCAAACTTGTGTTACCATTCACAATTGTGTTATTATCTGCAGGTGAAGGCAAATTATTTGACATGTTTAGAAGCAAGATTATATGGAGAATTTTGGACTCGTAATTCTTATATGAATGAACATGTAAAGATGACGAATATAAACGTACATATAATTTGTTAATGTGGTCTTATTTAATTACAAGTTGTGGAAATAAAGTTATTTAATAGATAGCATAGCGGTCATTGTATTGATCTTGGTTTTTAAACCATGGGTCGGGCTGAGAATCATGGATCGGGTCTGGTAGACTCGGAAGAGAGAGCGAGAGAGAGAGAGAGAGAGAGAATTGCCCATGCCCGGTGACATCTCATGCAAACTAGGAAAATGCTCCCCCACAGATAACCGAACAAAAATATGAGGTTGAAGCCATCGGCCATAGGATTTTAGAGATCCAAGGTCCACGAGGCAACACCTGTAAAGGGTAAATTGTTGTTGCCTCATGGACAACGGATCTCTTGAATCCAATGGTCAATGGACTCAACCACACGTATATTTTTGTTCGGTTATCCATGGGGTAGCACAACTCTCCAAACTATAACATTCATTTAAAATTAATATTTTGTTATTAAGGCCCCACTTAGTATCCTGTTTGTACTTTGCAGGAAAGTATTTGTAGGAAAATATATTGGTTTATCAAATGTTTGCAATTTGTTGGGAAAATATTCGTATGGTTGGGAGGGGAGAGCTGTTGGGGAAGTCCATGGGAGAGGAGAGAGTCATTTACCAATTGTTTGCAGCCACTTTGTAGTACTACCAAGCTAGGGCCATGTCGATACTTGTGGCCTAAGGCGAAAAATATATATAAGGAATTTTTTTATATATAATATATTAATATATATTGTATTAATTAAAAAAATTAAACTCTATATAATGGAAAATATGTATAAAAAAAATATTCTTGATAATAAAAAACTACAAAAAAATTTAGATGTAGAAGACTCCCGTTGCAGTCGATGCAGAGGACTCTCGTGGCCCTACATAGATCATTTTTTGGGCCCAATGACTGCGTGGATGTACAACCCATCTATTGGTTGATAAACACACTAAAATTCAGCTTGATTAATGATTTCTAGCTATTGGATTTACTACCCAAAAAACATGCTTTAATCCAACGGCGGCTAAAATCATGTTCTAAAAAGTATTAAACTCTATGACTAGAGATAATCAATCAGGTTGATTTTTGGTTTGTATATGCAATAAGGGATGGGCTAAAAATCCATGTGGCTGGGGGCTTTCTCTCACAAAGGGGCCTTAGGCGACTGCCTTCATGGCCATAAGGTAGAGCCGGCCCTGTACCAAGCATTGCCTAAAGTGCAAACAAACGCATGTGCCAACATGTGCCACCACTAGAAACAAATTAAAATATAAAATACCCTTGCTGTCATAATAAAGTTTAAACAAATTCATGTGTCACCTCACTAGTAACAATTTAAAATATAAAATACCCGTGCGTGTATAAAGAATAGTAGAGATATGACGATGGCCGGTCAGTTTGATTCTTGACGCACAAGTTTTATTTTATTTATTTATTATTTATTTATTTATTCTCTACCTTTATTTATTTATTTATTATTATCTTTTATTTATTTATTTATTATTATATTTTATTTATTTATTTATTATTATTTATTTATTTATTTATTGTTATTTATTTATTATTATCTTTTGCTAGGTGCCGAACTCTCTCTCATTGGTTGCAGGTCCTTGTTTTTTTTTTTTTTTTTTTTCTATATATTTTTTGTAGTTTTTGGTTTGACAAGTGAGTAATAAGTTAAAGTAGGATCAAGGTTTTAAAGGGGCCGTTATAACGTATAATGGACTGGGGGCAATACCGAGCATTTTTCCCGTTATAACAAATTGTAAAGTTCGGGGGAGAAAATGAAGAAAAAAAAAAAGAAGGCGGTAAAATTCAAATTTCAAAATTTCAATAAAAAAATAACGGAAATAAGGGAAAATTAATTTTCCACAAATTTCTCAGAAAATAACGGTTGTTATTTTTGTTATAACGGAGAAATAATGGAAAATAATGTCCGTTATAACGTAATGGGAGATGACCAAATCCGTTATAACGGCCGTCTTTTAAACCATGGATAGGAGTAGGACTGCTAAATATGGGTTTTAAGGGGTCTTATGCCTAGGAAGAGGCATCCCAAAAAAAAAACAGGGATGCCACTTTCCCTAATAGGGAAAGGAGTAATCTTGAAAGCACAACTTTATCCTTTCACCCAAACACCCTCACTGTGCAAATCCAACTTATGCCACATACAAAAAGTTGGTCCAAAATCAACTTTCAAATGCGTTGTTGTAAGGTCACATGTAGTTGGACACTTAGAATGTCAAACTGTAAATTAGAGTTCCCGGTTACTTGGGGAATCTAACCTTTTTTAAAAAAAAATAACGTGCAAAAGAAATGGAAAAACCGATTGGCATAGTCTCCGGTTTCCTTAGGTACATATCTCACAACTTAGGAAAAATTTTAGATTCAGAGGACTTTGGATGCAGTCGATGCAGAGGGGTCTCATGGCCCAATATGGCTCATTGTTTGGCGCCCACTAACCGCATGGATGTGTACCCCACCCCTTGGTGGATATGCATACTAAAAATCAGCTTGGTTGATAATTTGTAGCCATTGGATTAAGTGTCCAAAAGATATGCAAAAAACGTGCATGAATCCAACGGTTACTGTCAATCCTAAAAAAGTGCTAAAATCTTTGGCTAGATAAAATCAATGTGATTAATTTTTCGTATTCATATCCACCAAGGGGTGGGATAAACATCCATGGGGTTATTGTGCCCCAAAAAATGAGCCATGTTGGGCCACGAGACCCCTCTACATCGACTGCATCCATAGTCCTCTGGACAATGCCATTGGATTCAAAAGATCCTTAGGTCCACGTGGCAAAAACTATTTTACCTTTTGCAGATGTTGCCTAGTGGACCGTGGATCTTTTAAATCAAACGGCGAATGGCCTCAAATGTATGTTCTTTTGTCCAGTTATTCATGGGGAAACATTTTTCTAAAGCAAGATAAATAAGTAGAGATGGGAGATGGAAGAGATCATGTTTGGTGATTACAGCGATGACTTCATGGATCACCATGCTTCTCTTTGTAGTTCTTGCAGGGCTATGGTCGATTGCCTACCTCATACGCTCATTTAGAGGGAAATCCCGGCTTCCTCCAGGTCCCTGGGGGCTGCCAGTTCTTGGCAACCTTCACATGTTGGGTGATCTCCCTCATCGCAGCCTCCATCGGTTGGCCAAGAAGTATGGTCCAATCATGCACATACGGCTCGGTTTTGTTCCAGCCGTCGTGGTCTCATCCCCTCAGGTGGCCGAGTTGTTCCTCAAGACGCATGACATCACCTTCGCTGGTCGACCCAAAATCCAGGCTTCCGAGTACATGTCTTATGGAACCAGGGGCATGGGATTTTCCACATACGGCCCTTATTGGCGAAATATTCGAAAATTGTGCACTTTAGAGCTCCTTACTAGTTCAAAGATTGATTCATTCCAGCCCATGAGGAGAGAGGAGCTAGGCCGTCTTGTTAAGTTACTCAGTGGTGCTGCAAATACTCGGGCAGTGGTTGATCTTAGCGCTGAAGTGGGATTGCTTATTGAGGAAATGACATGCCGGATGATATTTGGCAGCGGCAAGGACGACAGGTTCAACTTTAAACCAGTCATCCAGGAGGCCTTGAAGATAGCTGGAGAGTTCAACCTAGCTGATTATGTCCCATATGTCGGGAAACTCGATCTTCAGGCATGGTTTCTATAATGACAAATAACCTATTGTAGCCATGATTTTAAAATTTAACAAGTCGAATCGAAACTCAGCTGAGTCAACTCGATTTGGTGAGATTTCATAATTTTATTAACTCGCTGATGACCTTTCGAGTTGAGGTTTTAAAATATTTCATTTTTTTTTTTGAGACAGTAAAAAGGCAAAAGGTTTTGTCATGTATATGAAGCATTAATCAAATAAAAGAAACTTTAAAAACAAGGGAAATAGCGTTACCCTTGTTGTTAGAGCAATATATATGTGATAATAACATTCTATAAATCCTTGCCTCCAGGGACTAACTCGCCGCATGAAGGCCATCAGTAAGGTCTTAGATGAATTCTTAGAGAAGATCATCGAGGAGCATGCACAAGATGCTCGAGACCAGTGGGAGAATCATCGGGACTTCATCGACGTATTGTTGTCATTGAAGGAGTCCAATGCACATGAAATGCAGCTGGATCGAAATAATATCAAGGCAATCATCTTGGACATGCTTGGGGGAGGAATGGACACATCAAGTACTGCAATAGAGTGGGCCATGTCTGAACTCCTGAGGCATCCACAGGTTATGAAACGAGCCCAAGAAGAATTAGAGAGTGTAGTTGGCATGGACCGGGTGGTAGAGGAGACTGATTTAGCAAAGTTTGACTACTTGGACATGGTGGTGAAGGAAAGCATGAGGCTCCATCCGGTCGCCCCACTGCTCATCCCTCATGAGTCCATGGAAGACATCACGATAAACGGATACCATATACCCAAGAAGTCTCGGGTCATGATAAATGTTTGGGCAATTGGGCGCGACCCCGATGCATGGTCTGACAATGCTGAAGAATTCTGTCCTGAGAAATTTATTGGTACCAATATAGATGTTCGGGGTCATGACTTCCAACTCTTACCATTTGGATCAGGTCGTAGAGGGTGCCCAGGATTGCAGTTAGGCTTAACATTGGTTCGACTAGTAGTTGCACAGTTGGTACACTGCTTCGATTGGGAGCTTCCGGATGGCATGTCACCCAGAGACTTGGACATGAATGAGAAATTCGGCATAACAGTACCAAGGGCTAACCATCTACTTGCCGTCCCAACTTATCGCCTACACATAAAAAATTCATGAGGAGTGTCCTCTCATCTCACGATTTGTTCTCATGGGTGTGTCTTGAGTGTCTTCCTAGTCCTCTTTTGTTTGTCTTTTAAATAAGGAAGACCACCTTTTGTTTTTTAAGTTTTTGTTGGATAGATTGTCTTTGTTTTTTTGTACCAGTGTGACCTCATTTATGCTCAAATGTTCATAATCATAAAAGGTTTCAAGGGATTTTTTTCCTTTATATTTTGCTTTTGGTTGTGATGTAATAAGGTATACATGATGCCAAAACACATTTTTGTTACTCACTGCTGCCATATGGGCCCACTGACCGAAGACCAGATAGATGTTTAGCAAACCCCTTGGTAGCTATTCACTCCAATAATCAGATTATTTGATTATTTGTAGCAGTTGGTTTTAATACTCAAAAAATGGTTGGATCCAATGGCTAGAATCACATGCACCTTAAAAATTACTATAATCTAATGGCTAGGGATGACCAATAAGGGTATTTTTGGTATGTACTAGGAGGTTTGCACATGGACATGCAAATAGAATTGGACTGAAAACGTGAATAATTAGTTAAACGAAAACGTTTGAATCAAAATATGAACGAACGAAGGTTGCATGAATTTGAAAAGTACCTAAGTGAGTTTTGAATAAGAATTGAAATAATAGAGAAGTTCAAGCCTCGTAGAAAATAGTGTAGGACAAGCAGAGAGTGAACGTAATAGTGTGAATCAAAACATAGAGAGGGATTACAGAGAACCTTAACCGATGTATTATAAAAAATTTATGGAGAAGAAGAAAAATTAATTCTAGAGGGAGAAGGTGTGGGTAATTATGTCTATGTTTCAGAAACTTATAATGTGCGCGCAATTCTATATAATTTAAGAAATAGAAATTTTACATATCTTAATGTTAACATTTTTTAACATATGGTAACAAATTAGAATCTATAAAAGAAAAATAATGAAGGACTAATCTGTTAATTTGAAAAGAGATGAGGCACGCGTTCAACGTGTTGTCTTAAAGCAGATTCATCCCTTGCACCATCTATGTGTTACTGACAAGTTTATAAAACATCTACTCCCAGGATTTAGCAGCTCGATTGAATGTATGCAGCACTCTAAGACCCTTAATCCTACAAACTCATTTAAAATTATAAACTCAAAGAAAAGAGAGAACGTGTCTCTATGTAAACTATTATTATGAAATTTTCTTACACACTCCTATTTTCCTCTCTTTATATAGAATTGGAAAAAACATTCAAGTAAAGAGTCTAATTAAACTGTACATGAAATGTTACAAAAATTAATGAGTTTTATATGTCCATGGACCGTTATTAAATTCAAAGTGAATGTGCATAATAAACATGTATTTTAGTGTGAGAAAATCAAAAGTCATTTTAAACTTTTAATATATAGCCCATAACCCATAACTCATAATCCACAGTCCACAACCCGTGGCCTATGCCTCTTTTCATTCAAAAATTTTTAGTTTTAAAAACCTTTAAATAACATAAGGAATGTTGTGGAGAAAGGAAGTCCGGTTAATTTCTATTTTTTTTAATTTTGGGCGTAGAAGGAAATTATCAAGTCGTGGGAGAAAGAAAGTATAGTGGTAGTAGAAAAGGGTATAACAGCCATAAAAAGGAAAAATGTATTTAAGTCAATAAAAAGTTTTTATCATATCGGTGTTTTTATAAGTGATATAATATAGATATTCATAAAAGGGTGGGCTAAACCTCCATTCCATTAGTGGGCTCATAGGGCAATGGTGAATAAACAAATTTGGATGTACCTTGTTACATATTTTTCCTTTTTCTCTACATTTTCAAAATGAGGGCCTGTTTTCTAGACTTGACACTGCAAACCACTCATAATTAATTCTGCACAAAATTAAATTTTCTTACACAACCGCTGAGGTGGGGTGCAATGCATTTAGCTACCACGTCTCTCACTAAAACCATAATTCATAAAATGGTATGCGCATGACGTGGACAAGGGATCATCCACGGGGCCAATCTTGATGGTTGTATAATCAATTGAACAACTAGATTGACTGCATTAGCCCTCTACATGCCAACAAACATCCGTTGGATGAGAAGTTTATAGCGACCCTCCATCAAATCTAGGCCTATAATTTTGGGCCAAAGCCCAGCTTGTGGCCTGATCTGGATCGGTCTGATATGGTCATTAGGCTGGGCCCAGTCCTGCCCACTAAAGCCCAACCTGATGTTGGCCCAGCCCAAGCTCATCGCTAGCCGCTCCCTTTTGAAAATTCAATTTTTGTATTTGAAAATTTGACCCTTTTTACCCCTACATCCCCTAAATTCAAAAAATACCCTACACATCCCCCCCCATGTTTACTAAAAATATCCTTCTTTTAACCCTCCAACATTAATAAAAATGGGGGCATCCTATTTCTTTTTACAAGTTTTTCCTGTAAAACCACCTAACCCCCTCCCATTTTTAAGCTATGTTTCTACTGTCAAGCATTCTCTCTACTCTCAAGCAATCTCTACAAAAGATTTAAACCTTGAAGAAAATGTCAATCCTTTTTTTTTATACCATGGGTATCCGGGACTCTTAGAGCACCCGACTAATCTCATGGGAAATGCAAGTCACCCCTACCAAACGTGCCAGATGTACTAGGATAAATCCTAGGGGTATGGCTGCCCAAGGAGATTTGAACTCAGGACCACATGTTTACCGAGGTAGGGTCTAGACCATCTTGCATTTGTTGGAATATGATATGGATCAGATCTTTTCAAATTTATACATTTGTTAGAATTATAATTACTAAAGTTACATTTATTAGAACTCTAAAAAAACTAAAATATTTGGATTTTTTAGATTTGTTATATTTCTAACATTTATTATAATTGTTAAAAAATTTAGCTTTGTTACATTACTACATTTGTTAAAAAAATCTGAAAAATTTAGATTTGTTACATTAGTAAGAAATCTAAAGTTACATTTATTACATTGTTAGAAATAAAAAAAATCTACAAAATTTAGATTTGTTAAAAATGTAAATTTGTTGCATTTATTACATTTGTTAGATATCAAAAAACTCTAAGAACTTGAGAATTGTTACAATTGTTAATAAATTTGATTTATTACAGTAATATGAAAATTAAAGTTACTTTCTTAGATTTATTACATTTCTTAAAAATCTAAAACGATTTAGATTTTTTACATTAATAAGAAACTTAAAGTTATAATTAATACGTTTTTAGAAAATTTAAATTTATTACATTAATTAATAAGAAAACTAAAGTTGCACTTATTAGATTTGTATGCATTTGTTAGAAATTTTAAAAAGCTAAAAAATTCGAAAAAAAATTTAAAATAAAAAATCTTAAAAATTAGAAAAAATCTTAAAAATTTTTAAAAATTCTAAAAGAAATTAAAATGTTCTTAAAAATTATAAAAACTCTAAAAACTTATAAATCCTAAAAAAAATGCTAATTTTTTTTTCTAAAATGTTAAATAATTGTAAAAGAAAACTAAGAAACTTTTAACAGAATAACTTTTAACAGAATTTAAAAAGTTCTTAAAATTTTCAAAAAATTCTAGAAAATTAAAATATAGTAAATATAAAAATATTTAACATTCTAAAAATTAAAAAAGATCCATAAAATTCTACGACTCTAAAAAATTAAAGAACTCAAAAAATCTAATGAATTATAAAAATTCTAAATAAATTTAAAAGATTTAAAAGTTCCTAAAAAATTCTAATTGCTAAAATAAGTACTTATTAACTTAGTGTTAGATACTTATATCCCTCAAACTTAGTTTTACACCCCCATCTAAATTAAAAAGGAATTAGTTATAAACCCTCTTTAACCTAGTGTCACAGGCACTTAAATTATTTATAAACCCTAGACTTAAACCATTGGATGGATCCTTGTAATTATGAACATGTAGATTTAGATTAGGATGGGATACTAACCTAAGAACGTATCTTAGAATCTATAAGATCCCCTAACCCTAATGAGGCATCGTCCTAAAAAATGTAAACAAATTACTCTACCAAATGGAATCAGGTAATAAGGAGTTTGGAATCTATGTCTCAATAAGAACATGCATTCTTCTCATCTCTAACCTTTCTTCATCTCTTTATTTTTTCTGTTCTCGGAATCTAACTTGAGCGTCGGAGCTCTCCCAATCGACCCCCCCTTTCCATCGGATGCTCACTATGAAGAACTTGTGCGAGTACTTCTCAACGTGCACTTCAGGACAACAACAGACCTCTTGGGCATGCATCCAACATGGAGATACATTGGGATTTTTCTCCCACATTCTTCTCAAACAATCTCTAATCTTAACTATCCTCTCCTTTTTACGTTTTTGCATTGTAATTAATTAGTGAGAGAATAGAAAATTCAAAACTTGTGGCATGTCGCAACTCTACAATGCACGAAGAAGCTATGCTTGTAATTGGAGCTTTGGCACGTGCCATCAATGTTGAGTTTGGCAAGTATATGCAGAAGTTCTACAAGTATTTAAAGATGGGTTTGCAGAATTTTGAGTACCACTTGGTATGCGCCATATTTGTTGGGGTGATAGGCAAGAGAGTGTCATCATCGGAGTTTCTGGAGTGTTTCCTCTCACTGGCACCAACAACTGTTGCAGTCTCCAAGGAGAAAGGGAGGGATGTGAGAGTTAGGATTAGGGCTAAGAGGGGTGAGGAGGGGTTGGGTATGAGTGTGCATCAACTTGGTTACACCTCATACACTATAACATTCCTTTAAAATATTTTATTATTAATGTGTCAAAAGACTCAAAACTAAGAAATATTAAAATATAATTTTCCTTGCGTGCATAAAATAAATATACACGAAATTATGATTGTCTTCTAAATTGTATAGATTGATTTATATATTATGTCATTGAATGAACTTAGGTGTAAGTAAATGCACACATGTAATTCTAAGATTAAATGTTGGATCAAAAGAGAATAATTGATAAGTATTCATAAAATTTAGAGAATAAGATGCGTGTATGTACAAACACCTAGGGAATTAATGTGAAAGACAAACTTAGATATATTAAGGTGAAGGTCTTGTCTATAAGGGTTTAGGAAGTCCGATCATTAATATCACTTTATGGCACTTATTTGCATGAAGTCTCTAATTTCTGCCCAAAGGTGATGTAGGGATGTTCATGTAAGTAGATTGAATAGAATAGGTATGAATGTTGAATGGAGGGGGGGGGGGGAGATAATCCGCTTGTCCAATGGTGTGGATAGTGTCGGGGTCAAACTTGAACATTAATTGAAGATCTATGCGCGTTCTTCAATGTGATATTAGGGGGCATACATCATGTCAAGATTTTTGTCCAAAGATAATTCTTGATGATAGAACTTGGATATACCTGTCTAATGGAAAGTTTTCCTTCATTCAATAAAACACTTAGAAACGACTCGACCAAAACCCATAAAAAGAGTTGAAAGATTAAAGCTTATAGGTATCTATTATGATGTTTGACAGCGTCTTATTACAGCTATGGACATGTCTATGATTTAAAAGAGTCTAGCAGAGATTAAGCCTTTTGAGTTCCTCTAATTACTCATCTTGGATGATGGGATTTTATATCATGCTAGGTTGCATGGATTCCAATTTTGTCATGTTTATGGAGAAACAATCAACTCCATCTCCAAAATCTACGGAATTGGCAAGGATCCAATTTGTGAAATAAAAGAAAGTGGATAGATTGTCTAAAATGATCATCAAAGCATCTATCAGTGAGCCTCTTCAAGGTGGTATGAGATTAATAATATAGCAAAGAAGTTACTACTTATCAAGCAACAGTTTGTAGAATCTAAGAAATCTCTATAGTATAAATGTTGGGTGCATTGATGAGTATGAAGTATGATGGTTTGGGAAGTGTGCGTGAGCAAATACTCAAGATGTTCAAGCTAGTTATAGCTCTACATGAGCATGGGATCACTTAAGATAATGATCTTTTGGTACACACGGAAGTTTCGTCATACCTAGCTCTTATGACACTTTTAAAGTTAACTACAATGCACAAGAAACGAAATGGGATTTACATCAACTCATTACCCTGTGTGTCAATGAAGAATAAAGATTGAAAGGTTTCAAAGTTGAGTCAACACACTTAATAGTTTATATGAATAGCAAGAAGAACTTCAAGAACAAAGGTTTCAAGAATCAAAATATAAGCAAAGAAAAGACAATGGCAGTAAGGATAAAGACTGGAAGATCAGATGATGAGGAATGCTGGTTCTACAAGAGGAGGGGTCACATGAAAAAATACTATCTTTCCTATAAGAACTGGTTGCAGAAGAACCAATGAGGGGTTCATCTGTAGGAGAGGAATCATACTGGATGATAGTTTTTCTTTGGGAATGCAGAAAACACATTAGAAGTTACTTTCTTTATTCTATCATTCAAAAAAATTTTAAGCGATTATGACACTTGAGATTAGGATTATTTGAGGATTGTATTCTAGACTCTATAGATTTTATTTCTATTTCAGCACCTAGGGATAAATGATTGCATAACAGAATTTTGAAGCAGCTAAAGGCTACGTATCACTTAGACACCACGAGAGGTCAAAGAGTTATAGTTTTGTTGCGAATCGAGGCACATGAAATTTTGAAACTGATTATGCTAAATTTTAGAGCATGGCTAAATCAATGGGAGTAGTTGAGTTATTTTTTGTTGGTTCTACTTTATTTATGCTATTGTTCGACTGCTCGATGTTGTTTAAAGTTATGAGGATATTTAATAATTAATGTTCATACTCTATAGTGAATGCATATTGTTGTTGCCTATGAGTAAATGTACTCATAAAATTTTAAGATGTTTGGGCCAGACATGACTTAGCATCACGTTTGCTAGGCCCTCATGTTAATGTTGTTACTTTTGAGTAAATATACTCGTAAAGTTTTAAGATGCTTGTGCTAGACGTAACTTGGCATCACGTTGGTGAAGCCTTTATTATAGATAGAAAGATGATGAGACATCACATGGCGGGTTGCTAGTAAAATATCAAAATGACATAAGATGAGTATGAAGTTGGACACTATGAAATATACATACAGACACTACTACAAAAATCAAAAAAGTTATCGCTTATAAAAATTAGAAAGATATCGATTAATAGAAAATCGAGATAGAAACCTTGGTGCCCAAATATATCATACATTCTATCTCGGTTTTGTATCTAACCGTAATAAAAAAGTTGATGAAAACTTGATATTTCGGTTTTTAAATAAACTGAGATGAAAAGACAACTTTTATTTATCGGTTCAAATTAAAACCAGGATAGACACTATCCCGGTTGGGTAGAAACCGAAATATAAACCTTCTATTTCAGTTTTTAGCAAGTAACCCGCGCGGGCGGGCGCACGGCTATCACTAACGAAATATAAACTTTCGATTTTAATCTCTCTCCCACTCTCTCATTCTCTGGTTCTCTCCCTCCCAAATCTCTCCCTCTCCCTCAAATCTCTCCGCCGGTAATCTCCTTTGTCGCCGCGACATCTCTGACCTTGTTGGTCGTTGCCGCTCGTCGTTGCTACCGGTAGTTACCGTTGCCGGCGCTACCACCAGTCGTTGCCGCTGTCATTACCCCACACCCGGTAAGCTCTTCAATAATCTCTCTCTCTCTCTCTCTCTCTCTCTCTCTGTTTTTTCCTTTTTTTTTTTAATCTAACCTCAAGTCTTGCCGCCCCCTGCAACCCGAAGTCTTTGAGTCAAGTAGGGTTTCTTTTAGGGGTTTGGGGCAACAACAACTGTTTCGATTTTCAGATTAGTTTGGGGGGTTCGTTTGATGATGTGATTAATTTTTTGGGTTTGGTTTTGGGTTTGGGTTCGAGGGTTTTGTGATTACCTTCTTCAAATTGGGCTGAAGTAGTGCATATTTTGGCTGTTGCTGAAGTTGTTTTTGATTTGCACAATTCATAAACATCAAATCTCTCTGCCTTGCTTTTAAAAAATGTTCTAGTTAGCTCTACTGACCAAATATCATTGATGGGAGAAGTAAGAATTATGTGAAACCATGAATGCTAAGTGGCCAAAGCGTAGCAGCAAATGGTATGTGGTGCCATATTAAATTCAACATTAACCTTCTGTACTTGTTGAATGACACCTCCATGGACTATCTTTGTTAGTAAGCTGGGTTTAGAACTTTTGCTTGGAAATTGTTTGAACTTTGAAGGGGTCACCTTATAATATAAGTGTATATTAATGTTTACCTATTTGAAGGTGACTGATTTGTTTCTATATGAGAGGTGCCATTCAGTTGTGCTTCATATGTCTCAGTCAATTGGGTTCCTCAACCCTTTCTTTTTAAGTTGGATAAGCATTGGGTTCCTCAACTTGAAAATGTCTTAGCTGCGACTATACATACTAGGGTGGTGGATCCCTTAAATTGTTTGTTATGGAGTTATGAGAAGAGCATGTATTAACTTAAAATCTCATGGGCTTAGATAGTAAATTTCCCTGTCATTATACTTTGACTCTCATTAGGTCATGTTTATAATTTATTTAAGATTTTAGTTTGTTATAAGTGGAGTTGTTCACATGGTACCATCATTCCCTTTGTTAGAAGCCATCGTCTATCTGATTATCAAAAAAAAAAGGACTCGAAGTCAACCAAAGTATGCTAGAGTCATTCAAGAAGGTATAGTATGACCCAAAGTAGATAATGGTTACATATGGAGGTATAGTATGCCAGAGTCATTCAAGACATCAAGTCTTTGGGCGGTTTTTAAAGTAGAGAATGGCTACAAAGGAAGGGTCGATTTCAATCATAGGAGAGATTATTGTTGAAGGTCTGAAGTTGGTGCAAAAATCAATGCTCACACTCCCAAAAGTGTGATTGGCCACACTGTGATTAACCCTTGCAAGTCTAATAAGAGCTTGGAAGACATGGCAGACCATTGCTCTTTCATCACCCCTGTGGTGCTCAAGGTTGTGTGCTCTTTGTTTATGCAGGTGAATGATCATGCAGCTGGTGGTGTAATGAAAATTCAGTCTCATTGATGCCCTTTTCACGAGAGTGCATGCTGAATCAACATCTTGCCAGTCTCCGTTGGCAACTGTAATTGTGGAATAACCAATGTTGAGGGTAAATCCACCCAATTTTCCATCGATCATTTGTCTTCTAATTTGTTTCCAATTCCTATAGTGTTGTTTAAGTTGGACGTGAGTGCATGCTGAATTTTATTCTTATTTAGTTGTGCTCATCTTAGTTGGTTCTCTGACCATTTTATGCTTCTTTGTGTAATAGTGTCTGGTAGTTTGTAAACTGCCCCCTGATTCAGTTGATCAGCTCGGGCAAATGCTCTTTAATCAACCCCAGATTGTCGTATGACCACCTAGTTTCCGGGGTGGTATGGCCTGTTTTGAAACCCAAAAAGTGGGTGGCTGAGTTGGGTCCTAGTCCTTGTGTTTGGAAAAAGTTTCAAATCATGGTGTGGCAAAAAAAAAACATGTTTTTTGAAAAAATTTCAAACATAAACCTGTATTGCAAAAATAGAATTAGCCCAATGCCCTTATACAAAGTTTCGAGCAACAGTAAAAATTGATATTACATAGATAATTTTCCACTAGTTCAACATGCTAGAGTACCTAACAAAGGTAAATTTGTGCAAAATGTCTATAGGCCATTGGACTAGTAGCTGCTTTAGCAGCTGGGATCTTGACTCACGCACCCCAACCTGCTCTTCTTTATCTAGTTTGTTTATAGACCGAAATATAAACAGGCTTAAATGGCCTTTTTAGAAAGCTCATGCTTTTTGGGCCTAGGAATGGAAGAAGTGGTTCAATGTTGCAACCTCTTTTCAGAATGCCAACTCTGCTCATGGTCAAGGAGAAAATCTGAAAAAGTGGGGCCCAAATATTTGTCCAGCACAGTTACCATACATAAGTCGGAACAATTGGATTTTACTGACCTTGGCTGACCTCATATTTTGGGCTTCCAAATAGGCACTAAGCACATGGTTTCCTCCACCTGAGATATGGGTGCAAACACCACCTAGTTTTTCTTTGTTCACATCTTTATGCATTGGTTGTCAAATTTCTAGTATCAAGTTTTTTTAAACCTTGAAATAATTTGTAAGGTGTTAAGGAATTTTTAATTAGATGACTTGTTCTTCTCCTTACAGTTTTCCCCGGAGGATTCTCAAAGAGTTACCTGGAGGATTCTCAAAGAGTTACCTGGAGGATTCTCAAAGAGTTATAATAACAACAACAAACTCTAGCAACCAAAACATTGTCTACAAATTATACTAGCGCGTGCCCCCATATGGGGAGGAAATAGGCTCGCATCTCGTGAAAGTAGATGTCCTACCGTAGTTGACATAACTAGTTGCTTCCTGCAAGTAATAGCCCACCTTACTAAATGTCCAGCTGAGTCAATTTGAACCATAAAATCAGTCAGCACTTCTTGAATGGACCATCACAATGAACCTATTACAAAATATGGTCTGCGAAGTTACCCATTTATATAAATATATAGATAAGCAAGCCACTACAAGGGCCTAAGTTTTTTGCACATGAAATGCATGTTCTCATTACTACAATCCTCTCAAGACATATAAGAACCTTCTTCCACCATCATTACCACAATTAGGAGCTCTCTAACCTGTAAAAGAAGAAGGGATTGGCTATTACATGGTAGAAATCCATAAATAAACATTGGGAAGAGTTTATGACCCAAAGAAAGAAACCAAATGATGCTGGAACATGTAGTTGGGAGATATTTCCGTACCTTTCAGTACAAGAGTTGAAGTTCAGTGTTGTTTGGGCTTGCATTATGGCTTTGAGTTTGTGAATACGAACAATGTAATAGTTTCAGTGCCACCTGCACATATATTGGACAATGATCGCTCCCTGATTTGGATTGAAATGTATGAAAGAAGTACTTGCTATCAGTGTATTTTTGTAATTACTTATTTATGTACCAAGGTTTGTTATATTCCTACTGAAAAGGTGCAAAAGGGTCTGTAAAACATGATGCAAGAGTTTACATTGATCATGTTGGACTCATCTTGTGGTTTTAAGTCAGTGTTTGAAAAATTGAATATTAATGATTTAACAGTGATATAAAGTGTGTAGGTTCAAGCACTATTTACATGTAGTGGTTTGACTGTGAGCTTGATGTTGGAATTGAAAATAATTTTGGGAGAATGTATTTATTTGTTCATTTGTTGAGTTGCTATATGATGGACCTGAGCTCAAGCATCCACCATTTAATCTACTTTCTGTATTGCACTGGTATTAGCTCGCCAACTTGTTGAGCCAATATTTCCCCATGTGTGTAAATTACTTGCTGACAAAGTCGCAAAGTGTGTGCAGTACAATTTTAGCCACACAAACAATATTATATTATGTTTTAAATCCTTTTCTGTAGGGTTTTACATAGATGGGAACAATGATTAATAGCTTTATGCTCTTTCTTCTTTGAGATTTCTTACAGAAGTTTGTGTAGCATTAAAATTGGTTCAAGTAAAATTTGTAGCTTATGCTTGTTAAGTTGTCACTTTTGTTCGAGTTTTTTGTATTAAAAACTATTAATTACAGTACTACTGCTATCATTTTGACATGATCCTACCATAGAAGCACACACACACAAGTGGTCTACCCTTGTGTGTGCACGTCGCTTCTTTCTCAATAGAATTGCCATTGACTTCAAGGAAATTATCTTGAAGACAAATCATGTTGCCCCACCTTCCATGTATAGTTGGCTGTTGCTTATTGGAATGGAACACATATACATCTAGAACACATAAAATGCACGAATATAAGTGTAGATGGTTGCGGAAGTGTTTTAATAGGTGTCGTAGATACCTTTGATTCCTCTAGAAATAGATGAAACTTCGTCAAAATTTCAGTAGGTTTCCGTTGGCATTATTTTCTTTTGATGCACCTATGATTTTGTTCTACGATATGTTCACATAACAGACTACGTACCCCAAACACAATCTAAAAAAGTTAAAACTGATGTGTTCCAGGTAACCCACGATATTTGCTTTGAAATGGATAGATCTTGGATGTCGAAGCATAGAAGGTCACGAGAGTATGAGGAGGGGGTTGAACAATTTCTCAACTTTGCCACAGTCCATGCGGTTAACTGTAATTCCGTACGATGTCCATGCACACGATGTGGGAATAGAAAAAAACATACTTTAGAAGACATAATAGGTCATCTATTTTTTTATGGGATTGATCAAAGGTATGGCACATGGGTCTGGCATGGAAAAGAAGCTCCTAGTGGGGCATCACCAAGTGTCATTGCACAAGCTTTTGTTCATGAACAATTTGAAACGACAGACCTAGATGAGGCTGCGAACACTGTAGATATGGTTCAGGACGCACACGATCACTTCACAGGTGATCTTGAAATGTTTAAAAAATTACTTGAAGATGCTGAGATACCTTTATATCCAGATTGTTCAAACTTTACAAAGTTATCTGCATTGGTCAAACTGTACAACTTGAAAGCAAAGAATGGGTGGTCCGACAAAAGCTTTTCAGAGCTACTTCAATTGTTGGGAGAAATGCTCCAACCGATAATGAAATTCCCTTATCTATGTATGAAGCTAAGAAGACCTTGACTTCATTGGGAATGGAATATGAGAAAATACATGCATGTCCTAATGATTGCATACTCTATAGAAAAGAGTACAAGGATGCAACTGTATGTCCCACTTGTGGAACATCAAGATGGAAGATAAACAAGCATACGGAAAAGTTATTCACAGGGGTGCCTGCAAAAGTATTGTGTTATTTTCTACCTATATCAAGATTCCGAAGGATGTTTCGATCCACACAGACAGCAAAGGACTTGACATGGCATGCCCATCAAAGAGAAATTGATGGCCAATTACGCTACCCGACAGACTCACCAATATGGAAGCTAATAGACTATAAGTGGCCAGAGTTTGGAGTTAAACAAAGAAACCTTCGATTAGCCATTTCAGCAGATGGAATAAATCCACATAGTTCCATGAGTAGTAGATATAGTTGTTGGCCAATTATAATAGTCATCTATAACCTTCCACCATGGTTGTGCATGAAGAGAAAATTCATGATGTTAACAATGTTGATATCAGGTCCACAACAACCTGGCAATGACATTGATGTTTACTTGGCACCATTAGTTGATGATCTGAAAATATTATGGGTGGGAATTGAAGCGTACGATGCCTACCAACAAGAATTTTTTACATTAAAAGCTGTAGTGATATGGACAATCAACGATTTTCCTGCATATGGCAACTTGTGCGGTTGCAAAGTCAAAGGATATTTTGCATGTCCAATATGTAGCGAAGAAACTGATTCCTATAGACTAAAATATGGTAAGAAGAATTCATATACAGGACACAGAAGATTCCTTCCACGGTATCATCCATACCGAAGTCAAAGAAAGGCATTTAATGGTGATCAAGAGTTTCGGTTGCCTCCAGAACCATTAAGTGGAGAGTAGATATTAAGAAAAGCTGAAGGGATCCAAATCTCATGGGGAAAGAAGTTAAGTAAAAAAAAGTCAACATCAAAGAGTGTGCGAGATGAAGATAATATAGCTGTTCATGCTATATATTATGGGAATAAAAAGTCAATATTCTTTGAGCTTGAATACTGAAAACATTTGCCTGTTCGACACAATTTAGATGTTATGCACATCGAGAAGAATGTGTGCGAGAGCATCATTGGGACATTGCTTAACATCCCAGGGAAAACAAAGGATGGACTTAATTGTGGTATGGACCTTGTAGAGATGGGCTTAAGGAATGAATTGGCGCCGCAATTTGGAGAAAAGCGAACATACCTACCTCCAGCATGTTATACATTCTTGTCGTTGAAATGATAGTGTCAAAAACTTCATGCCTGTGGGAACTTCACCAGAATTGCTTACGCAATTGTCAAAAACGTAAATGCTTTGAATTGGAAAAATGACCAAAAGACCTAATGAGTAGCAACTTACCCAACTGATGATGCAATGGGCAGAGCTAAAATGATCTCCAAGAATATGAAAGACCCATCATTTGTTTTAGTTGTATTACTTCAGGTTGGCAACCAAACATTGAATCAATGTTATTTAGTTATCTTTTTAAAAAGAAAACAAAAAAAATTTGCTTACTTTTATGTGGAAAGTGTTCTTGAAGTAGAGTTGAAAGTGACTTGTTTTGTTACCAACCAGATGGACAGGTTTCACTCTTAACACAAGTTTGCATTTTCAGTATCCCTGTTAATCATAGATATATCATAATCATCTTTTTTTTTTTCTGGTGATTACCAAAAGTGGCTATAATGAACTTTGAATGCAGCCGACCCCATGTAATTGAGTAAGGGCTATGATGATGATGTTTATAACTGCATATACTTTCAAGCATTGAACCTCTAATAAACGTAGGATACATATCAAATTTAGAGTTTGACAGATTGCAAATTCGTTTAGCTATTTCCACATACTTAGTTGCTTCTTTCATCTCTAGTTGGCATATACATGAGAAGCAACTATATAGCAAGTACTTCCCTTATATGTTTCTTCTGGGTTTTGTGTGTTCAGATGAATGATTTCTTTCTTGGTATGCTCCATGCAGGTGACAAAATTTTGTGACTTGGGAATGGATGACAATGTTTGTTTTGTGGGTTTGGAGCTGCGTGGCACAAACTTGGTAGTTGGAACCCATCAAACATTTGAAGCCAGCAAAAAGAAGAAGAAGAAGATCATCCTCGCATCCAAAGCTTCTAGACCTCGCCTATTTAATCTTTCTGATAATACTGAAGAGAATTTTATTGAAGCGATATTTAAGATGTTGGCAGAACTAAGCAAATTAAGGAGATGGTGCTTCCACATTTGAGTTCATTGGTAGTGGAGTTGTAGCTTTGCTGAATTTTTTTTATCGTTGACACTTTTGTATTTACTTAAGTTAGATGGATTGGATTTTTGTCCTTATCTTGTAACCACCAAATTATCCATGTAAATAAAAAAAGTTTAATTTTATCAAAATATTTAAATTATGATTCCCTTCTTGGCTTTATTTATTGGATTTGGTTCTTTCTGGGTTATGATATTATTCAAGGTTTATTATATGAAAATATGTAGAACAAGATTATTAAAAAAAAAAAAATTACAAACAAAAATGCATCAAATGCGTTGTTTATGGATCTCGGTTTCATGGAAAACCGAGAACTAAAGTATTAAGAGATCTCGGATAACTGATAACTAAAGTATTAATAGATCTTAGTTTTTAAATAAAATTGATAACAAAAGTTACTATAGATCTCGGTCTTTTAGATAACTGAGAGCTAAAGTATTAATATATCTTGGTTTCTAAATAAAATCGTTAACAAAAGTTACTATAAATCTCGGTATTTTTGATAACTGAGAACTAAAGTATTAAGCTATCACAATTTTTAAATAAAACCGATAACAAAAGTTATTGTAGATCTCGGTCTTTTAGATAACTGAGAACTAAAGTATTAAGATATTTCAGTTTCTTAATAAAACTGAGATATAAAGTTACTATAGATCTCAGTTGTTTAGACAACCGAGGCCTAAAGTATCACAAGATCTCTATTTTTATGAACCTAAAGATTTCGGTTTGAAACAACCGAGATCAAAAGTTTTAGAAAAGACATCGGTGGCAAAGATATCGGTTTTTGTGGATGCCAAAAATCGATATGACTGATGTTTTATCCCAATTTTTAACCGGGATCTTTCTTGATTTTTGTAGTAGTGAGACTACATTGAGAGGTGTACATTATCCTAATGCCACAAAAGAAAAATCATATAAAGGTAAACTCCTGAGTTCATTGGTGGTGCTTATTCTTGAGATCGTGGAACTGTCATAGACCCAATTGATGAGCACTCCGTTATATCCATGATCCACTACTAGTGGTATCTATGAGCAAGAATGACAGTTGAAATTTATCTTAATTATGTTGAGCAACTATTTTTCAAAAGAATACTCGTCTATTCAAAATATAATAATCCAATGAGTCATTTTCTAAAACTTGTCATTACATGTACAGTTTCATAATGTTCAACGATCCAAGGTTGGAGCATAGTTGATGTTGAATCTAAAGGATCTACTGTTTGATAGACACCTATGGTAGCTAGTCCTCTTGATAGTACATTAGTAGCATCTAAATGAGCAAATGTCGTGGCAAGAGCACAGTCGGTCAAATCATCCCGGATCATATAGATATCCCTTCAACACAACATAGGTCATCAAAAATATCTTGGACGACCCACCAAAGCATGAAAGCCAGGATCTTTCAGAAAATAGATTCATATTCGAAGATCAACCATAAACTTTGCATTTGTGGATGGAATCCCCCGAGAAGGGTTGGAATGGTAGTTCCCGCTCCTTGGGAGGTACCAAATAAATGACATGCGTAGTTTTATGTTTAACAATTGGATTGTATGTTGTTCACTACTAGTAATTACCTGTGTCAATGACACTCCCTGACAAAGCGTCTCCAAATAAATCAGATGCCTTCGGCATTCAAATCCTCATGCCTATGGCACTCCCTAACAAAGCATTTGCAAATCAATTTGTGTGCCTGCAACACTCAAATCCCCACGCTACGACACTCCCCGATAAAGCATCTATAAATAAATTCGGGTATTGGTCGACACTCAAGGACTTTAGAGTGAAGTGCGTAACTATGAAGCTTTGTATAATGATGAACAAAATGTTTTACAGAAGAAAGATTTGTATATCAAAGTTTCACAGAAAAAAAGGATATGCATGTCAGATAGAAACTAAAACAATAATTGCCCATAACAAAAACACACGTGAACCTTGATGTAGAGACCATCCATGTGAATTGTTTGATTGTTGGACCCCACCTCTTTGATAATTGGGCTTCAGGATCTTAACCCTCCCATCTATAGCTAAAACGTGGCAATTGAAAATAATGAGATGTATCTGACCATGAAGATCTTAAAACCTCTCATCTATAACTAAAACTTGACAATGGAAAATAATAAGATGTATCTGACCATTATCGTGGTTTAGAGAGGTTTGTTCAAGTACTTTATGAACACACCCTATGAATCTAACCGGGGCTATTCATATGTCAGATTGATTAAATCAATTTTGACCATTGATCTGTTTGATACATAGCTAAGATTAAAAATATGACTGATGATCATATATAGCATTCAATTATATTAAGATTTTAGTGATTATAGGGTAATGATGAACACACCATATGGTCGATGATCATGAACAAAGTGGTATGTATTGCTTGAGCATTATAACTCTTGGGTTGTTGCCCATCTAAGGAATGGATGGGTAGACGATTTGGATGCTTTATGAGTGTTGGTGTTCAGGTCAAGAACCTTCACAAAATAGTGTGCGTTAGATTATAAAAAATTCAAAGGATTACGATCATCAATCTGGACCATCCAAATGTTAGCCCACCTCTTGGATCAACCATTACACAACATTAACAATATCTCCAGTCCAATCAAAACCTGACATTTGATAATATCTCTTTGCCTCTGTCTCTCTTTAACAAAAATTCACATTACGACAACGGAGAGAACAGTTGCAACGGTGAGGAGGGCAGTAGAACACCACTGCAATAGAATACAACTTCTATATAAACTCTAAACTTTAATGTTTCAATTTCTCCTTCTTCATGTTTTTTGAGGCCAGTTTCTTCATTTTTGTTTTCTTCTAAAAATTCAATGTTTTGTTTCCTTCTTAGAGAAATGTTTTGTTTCATTCTTCTCGATTTGGGTTTCCTTCTTCATCTTATTTCCTTCTTAGTGGGTGCTGAGGGATGGAGGGTTTCCTAATGTGTTTTATTACCTTCTTCATGGGCGGTAGAGGATTTCTTTATTTGTAGAGGGTTTCCTTCTTCGTGAATGTGTATTCAAGAGGCGAGAGAAGATCTGGGCAGAAGATAATATGTCAACCATTGGGTGCCAAACTGGTGTTGGTCAATCTCAACTACCACTTAAATAACAAAACATAAAGGTTGTGTTTGGTTATATAGATTAATGATGATATATATTGTGACCCACGTGTATGGTCTATGTGATTTCTAATATCACGTATGATGGGTTAGTGATGCGCCCAATTATAACTCTAGTAGTGGTATCCATCTAGGAGATTAATTTTCTTTGATGAGAGGAGAACCGATCTCCACTCTTTATATATAGGTACGTAGTAGTCCCACATTCTCTAAAGGCACATCTATTCTAGAGATAAAGGTTCCCATCAACAAAGTGTAGGAGAGTTGAGGTAGAGCTACCTATCCAAAGACATTGAACTATTACATAGAATTTATCGAATCTAGGTATGTATTAATCGCTTTATTATATTGATGGTTTTGTCCAATTCAAATCCTAGATCCATGGTATTATTGTTTATTAATTTATTTCTACGAATAATACCAACAGAGGGTGGGCATGTTACTTGGCTCGAGAGATAAGCTGGGACCAACTCATTCAGTATTGGGGTTGTCTCATCCAACACCAACTGTTTGCATGGGGCTCACATCATCTTGAGCAAAACAACCGGAGACTGTGGTATAGCACCAGTCAAATTAAAATCTCTGGTTCATGGTCTAATTGTTTTGTTTTGTAGGGACCTAACAAGAACATGGCCAATTCTCTTGAACCACGTAAACTAACCCAAGTTTGGATCTTTGTACCTCAAATAATGGTCAATAATGCTCAAATTTAAAACGGTTAAATCAACCCATGAAAACAATTCCAATCCAACGCCTAGAAATTACTAATTGGGCTGATTTTTGGTTTGTAGGTCCACCTAATGATTGGCCAAACATCTATACGATCAGAGTCCTCTAAGAGTGTTCCACGTGGCTCATATTGTGCTTGTCATCGGCCTTGATGACAGGGGCCTGTCATCAAAGTTTTATTCTGTTAGAATTGGCGGCACTTAACCCTTCCAGGAATAAAACTTTGATGACAGGCCTTGTCATCAAGGCCGTCTAACAGATAAAACTTTGATGACAGGGCAGCAGATCTCGGCACGGGGATTTGTACGAACTGACCACCTCGGCCTCACCACACATGTACCCAGGTGAGTACTCAAGTGCTTTTTTGCCAAAACACTCACCAGTGTACACGGGCGGTGAGGCCGAGGTGGTCAGTCCATACAAATCCACGTGCCATCATCTGCTGCCCTGTCTTCCCCTTCGATGACAGGGCCCTGTCATCTAAGTTTTACTCCCATCTAACATACCCCACTGACAGGGTTAACTACCCTCACTTCTGACATGGCAGCCCTTACCTGACAAAGACGTCATATCCCTTGATCCGACCAATGAGATCCGAGGATGACATGCCTTTGTTCTATTTGGCCTGTGGTCATGGATATGTCGTCACAGTCTTATTGGCCAAGATCAGTACCTTGGCCTTTACAACTTGGGCTCAGATTCGCCATTGTTCGCCTCCATGCACTCTCGAGATATATCTCGGCTACAAGCCTCAATAGACGAGAACTACATCTCGGCTGGGACGTTCCGAGCATACATTGTCGCCCATGTGTTGCCACTCACCCTTCCACGTGTCGCTATCCCAGTCAAATCCACGTGGCGGGTATGGATATTGGCACCTTGTTCAACGGTGACGAAGGTACAATCCAGATTGCATAAAAGGGTGGCGGCACATGGGCCGGGATCGGGGGACAGAGGATGAAACCTAAACGCTAGAGACGTTGATATATTAACATCGAACGACCTTCTTTCACTTCATTCTCCACTAAGGGAGCCGAGCCGATTTGAGCCGGATTGGAGAAAAGCAATCGTCATTTGAAAAACGAGGGACGAGACTTTCAAAACTTTCCAGGTGGCATGTCGATCGTGGAACAATGTCTGGTACGTCTTTCTAGCCCATCACGTCTCTCACTCCCTCTCTGTTCTCTACGACACCTCTCCTCTCACCTCTTCTCTCCTCCTCTTCTCTACATTTCTACAACTCCTATTCTTCTCTACTCTCTTAAACTCCTCTTCTACGCTGATTTTTTGTGCTAGTTCTACAGTTAAGTAGAGCTTTCCTCCTGATGCATTTGGTATGCTGGTGCTAGGAAAATCTTACGGTTGCTGTAACGCATTGGAGGGTGAGGAAAAAGAGATGTTCTCTCTCTCACTCACGGTTGCTGTAACGCTTCGTGGGCATTGGGTTTGATGGGGTTGCTGTAACCCCATCAAACGTGGGTTTCAAGTTAAAGAAAAAAAAAATAGACGATCCATAATTCTTCAACTTGTAAACCAGGCTAGGAATATCAGAATGATTTGCATTTTTGTGAGGGTACACCAAAGGCACTTGGAAGAGGGTAAGAAAAGAATTTTCTTAAATTTCGTTTATAGTAGTAATGATAGTTTTGTTCTTTTCAAACAAATTTTTCATGCTTAACCCATATTTTAGTTGAATGTGTCCAGGAGGTTTCATGGAGGTGGATTTCAAGGCCATATGCTGGCAAGTTTTTGAAGACAGATAGATTTCTCATTTCTAGAAATCCATTAGTAAGAAAGGTAGTTGAAGCCTATTTCTGACATGTTGAGGGAATGAACAAGTGGAGATCAAATACTCTAGTGCTCCCGTGCTAGCACAAGCAGTGGCCATACTGACAAACGTGAATTTATCAATTAACATACAATTATACTGCTTCTGCATTCTCCTGAATATATCAATTGCTTCTTTGTAAAACCCATGATAGTTTAAGCCAGAAATCAGGCTGCTAAGCAGAGATGATTGTATTCCAAGAGTGGGTGTTTTTACTGGGAAGATCATTAAAGGCCTGTTTTTTTTATTTTTTTTGTAAACCCATTAAAGGCCTGTTGAGTACTTTGTATTGAGTTGCACTCCATTTGGCATACACTAGTGTTATTGGTCTGTGCTAAAGCACGGGGTAAGAAATTAAAATGAATTTCTTTATAAACAAAGAAATTCATAAAAAAAATAAAAGACAAAAACTTTCATTATGACTAAATAAAAATTAAAAGAAAAATATAATTGGACCCCTTGTATATAAAAAATACCTACAAATTTAATACTATGCTCTAAATATATTTAGTAAAAATATCTAGAATAATTATGTTACCACGTCCTTTAAAACGGTAATATAATTACGTAAGACTAAAATGTGTTATTGGCAACTTCATAATTAAGATCTTTAAAATAAATAAAAAACTACAATAATATACAATAAGCAAGACATCCTTCTTAGTTTACAATTTTACATTATAATTCTTAACTAATACGGCCATATACATCAAATTGATCTTAAAAAAGAGAAAAAATTGTCTCAATTTCTTTTTCTTTGGCTTGATGCACAACTTCTCAAAGCTCCGAGTCTTCAAAATATATATTCACCCGCACTTCTGAAATTCTGATAAGTGATCATGCTACAAAGGATCAGCCGATCATATTATTCATTCTTCATTTGTTGCCTACAAAGCTCTATCAGTCCAAGCGGGTGCTAAAGAACTCGACAATTACTGTTAAGAATAACAGATTTGCGTCGATTCATCAGCCTTTTTCAATCTGTTATATACATATAGAATATAGACAAAAAAATAAAAAGAAAATAGAAATTCAAAGAAGTGGATGAGACATGCCTGCAATTTTTGTGGAGAGTTGTGTAAAAGATCACTGATGTTTTCTCCGTCCATGTACAATTTTTGTCTAATTAAATAAAAAAAGAAAAAATAATCTAAAAAAGAGAAAAAATATACAATCAGGCAAAAAAAATACATGGTCAATAAATTGATTAACTCGCATCGATGTAGATAAATTTTTTGCTCCTGCGTCTTTTGCTAGGAGACGTTTTAGCCATTGGACAATGGATGGAGAGATTTTATAAGGAAAGCAGAGACATTTTAGGAAGTTTTAAATAAAAAAGCATAGATTGACGTTTTAGAAAAGCGTAGAGACGTTTTAAGGAGAGTTTTAGGAAGTTTTAAGAAAACAAAGAGACATTTTAAGAATGAAAGACGTTTTAAGAAACCAAATAGACGTTTTAAGAAAACGTAGAAACGTTTTAAGATGAGTTTTAGGAAGTTTTAAGAAAATAAATAAACATTTTAAGAATAAAAGACGTTTTAAGAAACCAAATAGACGTTTTAAGAGAGGAGATAGACATTTTGGATAGTATGTAACGGTTTTGGAATAATATACATTTAATGTAACTAATTCAACTTTGATATAGTCATTAATTGTATTAATGTAGGAAGGAAGAATAGATGATAGAAAATTCAATGTCGATGACATGGCACTCTGCATGAGGAGAGTGCCACGTCACCTTGATGTGGAGGAGAGAGATGGACGCTGCCCACTTCTCCGCTATACTATAGATACTAGTGTTATTGGCCCGTGCTAAAGCACAGGGTAAGAAATTAAAAAGAATTTCTTTATAAACAAAGAAATTCATAAAAAAAAATAAAAAACAAAAACTTTCATTATGACTAAATAAAATTAAAAAGAAAATATAATTGGACCCCTTGCATATAAAAAATATCTACAAATTTAACACTATGCTCTAAATATATTTAGTAAAAAAATCTCTAAAAAATATCTAGAATAATTATGTTACCACGTCCTTTAAAACAGTAATATAATTACGTAAAATTAAAATGTGTTATTGGCGACTTCATAATTAAGATCTTTAAGATAAAAAAAAACCTACAATAATATACAATAAGCAAGACATCCTTATTAGTTTATAATTTTACATTATAATTCTTAATTAATACGGTCATATACATCAAATTGATCTTAAAAAAAAAAAAAGACAATCTTTTTTTATCCACATTCATACGTCCATTCATTCTTAAGAGTGTTCCTCGTAGCCAAGAGCAAAAATTGTCTCAATTTCTTTTTCTTTGGCTTGATGCCCAACTTCTCAAAGCTCCGAGTCTCAAAAAATATATTCACCTGTAGTTCTGAAATTCTGATAAGTGATCATGCTACAAAGGATCAGCCGATCATATTATTCTATCTTCATTTGTTACCTACAAAGCTCTATCAGTCCAAGCGGGTGCTAAAGAACTCAGCAATTGCTATTAAGAATAATAGATTTGCGTCAATTCATCAGGCTATTTTCAATCTGTTATATATATATAGAATATAGATAAAAAAATAAAAAGAAAATAGAAATTCAAAGGAGAAGTGGAGGAGACATACCTGCAATTTTTGTGGAGTTGTGTAAAAGATCACTGATGTTTTCTTCAACTATGTACAATTTTTATCTAATTAAATAGAAAAAGAAAAAATAATGAAAAAATAATCTAAAAAAGAGAAAAAATATACAATGAGGCAAAAAAAATACATGGTCAATAAGTTGATTAGCCCACATCAATGTAGAATTTTTTTTTGCTCCTGTGTCTTTTGCTAGGAGACGTTTTAGTCATTGGATAATGGAGTGAGAGATTTTATAAGAAAAGCAGAGACATTTTAGGAAGTTTTAAGTAAAAAAGCATAGATCGACGTTTTAGGAAAGCGTAGAGACGTTTTAAGGAGAGTTTTAGGAAGTTTTAAGAAAACAAAGAGACATTTTAAGAATGAAAGACGTTTTAAGAAACTAAATAAACGTTTTAGGAAAGTGTAGAGAAGTTTTAAAGAGAGTTTTAGGAAGTTTTAAGAAAACAATGAGACATTTTAAGAATGAAATACGTTTTAAGAAACTAAATAGACATTTTAAGAGAGGAGATAGACGTTTTGGATAGTATGTAACGGTTTTGGAATAATATACACTTAATGTAACTAATTCAATTTTGATATAGTCATTAATTGTATTAATGCAGGAAGGAAGAATAGATGACAGAAAATTCGATATCGATGACATGGCACTTTGCATGAGGAGAGTGCCACGTCAACTTGATGTGGAGGAGAGAGAGGGACGCTGCCCACTTCTCTGCTATAGTATAGATATATAGATGTCTATGAGATGGTGGTTAGAGAGGAAGATGTTAAGGTTGAAAGCCGTTTTGATAAAGTGCGAGTGGAGGAGTTTCTAGGTGGGCCCTACAAACCCAAAATCAACCTGATCAGTGATTTCTAAGCATTGGTTGAAGTCATTTTTGTTGGTTGATTTTAACGGTAGGAATTTGACCATTATTTTACCATTATCTCTGTACAAATGTCCAAAGGTTTTAAATCACTTATCAACCTGAGAGAAAACCTTCACTCACACAACAATATGAGCCACGTGGCACTCTTAGAGGACGATGACCGTATGGATGTTTGGCCAGTCCCTCGGTGAACTTATAAACCAAAAATCAGCCTGATTCGGGTTCAGGGGACAACAATTTTTGACAGCCACTTTTGACACCCATTTTGGCGGACCCACATATAAGATAAATCAATGGCTGATTTTCGGTGAGGATGATCTCCTCACCGTATAGATCACCCAAACAAAAAATCAGCCCATTCTGATATTTCTAAACCCTCGAATGTGATTTTCAAGGTACACAGTAAAAATCGACGGTCCATAATTCTTCAACTTCTAAACCAGTCTATGAATATGAGAATGATTTCAATTTTTGCGAGGATGATTTTCTCACCATAGAGATCATCCTCACCAAAAATCAGCCATTGATTCATCTTCTATGTGGGTACGCCAAATGGTTATCTCACAAACCTGATCCTTAGTTATTTCTAAGCATTGGATTGGAGTCATGTTCATGGGTTGATTTTAACGGTAGAATTTTGAGCATTATTTGAGGTACTAGATCCAAAGGTCTGACCTCACTAGTCAGGCTGATTTTGGTTTGCAGGTCCACCGAGGGTCTGGCCAACCAACCATCAGCGTCCTCTAAGGGTGTGACACGTGGTTCATATTGTGGTGTGTGATCGGTTTCTCTCCGAAACAGGTGTGAGCAATTAAAGGTTTTCTAGCTGATTTTTAGTTTATAAGTCCACTTATGGATTAGTCAAACATCTACGCGGTCAGTGTCCTCTAATAAAGTGCCACGTAGCTTATATTGTGGGGTCAGGTAGCTACCAAGTCTTACTCTGATAAGACTGTACAGCTCTTTTCAATTGGAGAAGACTTGCTGCAGAGAGGACGTTGCAGATTTAGACACGTGTAATCTCAAGTTAATGCTTCTCTGTTGTTACTTTTCAATCGAAGGGAGTCAGATCCAATCGGCTCGGCTCGGCTCGATATACTTGAAAAGTAAACAGAACTAGCTGTTCGATTTTGTTAGATCGATGGTTCCGTCGTCTAGGTCTCATCCTCGGTTTCATCCTCTGTCCCCCGATCCTATTCTGTGTTATTCATTTCTTAGTCAACAATGGCGGATTGGGTCGACAAAGTCAACAACGGCGGATTGGGACAATTGAACGTATGTCACCCATTCTTCTTTTTTGTGGTGATTGTATGTCACCCTTTCTGTTTTATTTATTTCTTAGCCAAAGATTTGAGATTGAACCCATTTCCTCCACATAGCTTGCGCTGAATATATAGGCTGGGCGGTCCTTTTTTTAGCTATTTTTGGTTTCTCAAACAAAGGCAAACAGTAAACAAGTTAAGGTAGAGTGCAAATTAATGGATTTAACGGATCTTATACCTAAGAAGTGGCGTCCCCTGATGAGGAAAGGAGTAAATCTTGAAAATACGACTCTATCCTTGCACCCAAACACCCCGATTGTATAGTCAAAATCCAATTTTTTAATGAAGGCTTGGGACTACCCTATGGGACCTTGGCATTGTATAGAAGATATCATCATTTTTATTAGCATTGTTTGGTGATTTCAGCGATGACTTCATGGATTACTATGCTTCTTTTTGTAGTTCTTGCAGGGCTATGGTCGATGGCCTACTTCATACGCTCATTTAAAGGGAAATACCGGCTTCCCCCAGGTCCCTGGGGGCTGCCAGTTCTTGGCAACCTTCACATGTTGGGTGATCTCCCTCATCGCAGCCTCCATCGGTTGGCCAAGAAGTATGGTCCAATCATGCACATACGGCTCGGTTTTGTTCCGGCTGTCGTGGTCTCATCCCCTCAGGTGGCTGAGTTGTTCCTCAAGACGCATGACATCACCTTCGCTGGTCGACCCAAAATCCAGTGGTCCGAGTACATGTCATATGGAACCCGGGGAATGGGATTTTCCACATACGGCCCTTATTGGCGAAATATTCGAAAGCTGTGCACTTTAGAGCTCCTTACTAATTCAAAGATTGATTCATTCCAGCCCATGAGGAGAGAGGAGCTAGGCTGTCTTGTTAAGTTACTCAGTGGTGCTGCAAATAGTCGGGCAGTGGTTGATCTTAGCGCTGAAGTGGGATTGCTTATTGAGGAAATGACATGCCGGATGATATTTGGCAGCGGCAAGGACGACAGGTTCAACTTTAAACCAATCATCCAGGAGGCATTGAAGATGGCTGGAGAGTTCAACCTAGCTGATTATGTCCCATATGTCGGGAAACTCGATCTTCAGGTATGGTTTCAAAATATGATAAGTCAACTCAAAACTCAGCTGAGTCAACTCAATTTGATGAGATTTCGAGTAGACTTAGGCTAGTGATTCAATTAGTAGCTGCTCCCACGCTCAAGTAAGAAACTTTTTTCATTTTATGATTTTTTTAGTTTTTGAAATGTTTATAATTCTTTATGTATATTCATAATTTTAGTAACTCACCGGGTCGACTTGTGAGTCCCTGAGTCAAATCAACCAGATGAGCTTTCGAGTCGAGGTTTTAAGACACTAGTTTTAGTCTATGTTTTAAAACTCGCCGAGTCGACTCGACTCGATGGTATTTCGAGTTGACTCGGCATACAAACTCTGATTTGCATGCCTTGCCGAGTTGACTCCGAAACTCGGCCGTCTTTACTGTGTCAACCATTTAAAGGCCATGTCGACTCAAAATTAAATGTTTTTTTTTTGAATTTCTAAATTTTTTTTACTATATTTTATAATTTTTCAAAGTTTTTTTAATAAATATTAATTTTTATATATTTAAATATTTAAAAAATAATTTAATGACTCTCCGAGTCGACTCCCGAGTCTTTGAGGTGACTCGACCCAAATGGACTTCCGAGTCGAGTCCGAGTTCCGAGTTTTAAAACATAGGTTTTAATTAAATTCTGAAATAAATTTGCAACAGAACACTTGTTATTCCATATACTCTAAACATTTTATATATATATAACCATCAGCGATGATAACATTTTATAAATCCTTGCCTCCAGGGACTAACTCGCCGCATGAAGGCCATCAGTAAGGTCTTAGATGAATTCTTAGAGAAGATCATCGAGGAGCATGCACAAGATGCTCGAGACCAGCGGGAGAATCATCGGGACTTCATCGACGTATTGTTGTCCTTTGAAGGAGTCCAATGCACATGAAATGCAGCTTGATCGAAACAATATCAAGGCAATCATCTTAGACATGCTTGGGGGAGGAATGGACACATCAACCACAGCAATAGAGTGGACCATGTCGGAACTCTTGAAGCATCCACAGGTGATGAAACGAGCCCAAGAAGAGTTAGAGAGTGTAGTTGGTATGGACCGGATGGTAGAGGAGACCGATTTAGCAAAGTTAGACTACTTGGACATGGTGGTGAAGGAAAGTCTGAGGCTCCATCCGGTCGTCCCACTGCTCATCCCTCATGAGTCCATGGAAGACGTCATGATAAACGGATACCATATACCCAAGAAGTCTCGGGTCATGATAAATGTTTGGGCGATTGGGCGCGACCCCGATGCGTGGTCTGACAAGGCAGAAGAATTCTGTCCTGAGAAGTTTATTGGTACCAATATAGATGTTCGGGGACATGACTTCCAACTATTACCATTTGGATCAGGTCGTAGAGGGTGCCCAGGATTGCAGTTAGGCTTAACATTGGTTCGACTAGTAGTTGCACAGTTGGTACACTGCTTCGACTGGGAGCTTCCGGATGGCATGTCACCCAGAGACTTGGACATGAGTGAGAAATTCGGCATAACGGTACCAAGGGCTAACCATCTACTTGCCATCCCAACTTATCGCCTACGTATAAAAGGTTTATGATTGTCCTCTCATCTCAGGATTTGTGCTAATGGGTGTGTGTTGATGTCTCGCTCGTTCTCTTAATTATGTTTGTCTTTTAAATAAGAAAAAGTGAAACTTTTTTTTTTTCATTTTTGTTGGTTAGAAATTTGTCTTTTTCTTTTTGTACCTCTGTGATCTCATTTATTCTCAAACGTTCCTGAGACAAAATTGTTCGGTTATGCTCCATGAAAGCTTTCGTGGTACATTTGCCTTCAAAGCTGTCTGTAATCATAATAAAACATCTCAGAAATTTAATTTCCTTTGGATTTTGCTTTTGGTCGTGATGTGACCTATGTTCTAAAACTCGGAACTCGGACTCGACTCAGAAGTCCATTGGGCCGAGTCACCTCAATGACTCGGCGAGTCATTAAATTGATTATTATTTATTTAAATATATAAAAAATAATATTTATTAAGAAAAACGTTGAAAATAGGAAAAAATATAAAAAAACATTTAGAATATCAGAAAAAAAAAATTTGAGTTTTGACTGGACTCGGCCTTTAAACGGGTGACTCTGCTGAATTGTGAGTCAACTCAGATGATTTTCCGAGTCAACTCGCCGAACTATGCAAATCCGAGTTTGTATGCCGAGTCGACTCGAAATACTATCCAGTCGACTCAACCGAGTCCCGAGTTGACTCGACGAGTTTTGAAACATAGGATGTGACAAGGTAAGTGCATTTTTGTTACTCACCGTTGCCATATGGGCCCACTGATCGGATAGATGTTTACCAAAATCACACCTTAAAGTACTAAAATCTAATGGCTAGGTGATTATTGGTGTGTATATCCCCCATAGGGTGGGCTAAACATCCATGTTGCCAGTGGGCCCAAAAGGTAGCAGAGAATTAAAAATAATACGCTTCCTAGCACCAAAAAAAAATTTAGGTTTCCTTTTGCTTTACATTTTTTGAATGAGGACCTGTTTTCGAGACTCGACACTGCATACCACTCGAAATTACTTCTGAGCAAAATTGAATTTTCTTATACAACAACTAAGGTGGGGCTCAACGCATTTACTTACCTTACTCTCTCACTAAAACTACAAATCATAAAATGGTATGGGCATGATGTGGCAACGGATCATCAACGAGGCCAATCTAGATGGTTGTATATTTAATTGAACGGCTAGATTGGCAGCATTAACCCTCTACATGCCAACAAACATATCAATGTTTGGTTGCATAAATAGGCACTCTTCGGCCAAAAATTTGAGCTGATATACGCACTTCAGCCAAAAATCGATATACGCACTTTGGTCAAAAGCCGAGTATTTTGTTGCATCAATATGTGAGACTCACAATGCGCACCAGGGCTCTCAATGTGCGTTAAGACACGAGTTACAATAAACACCCCTCCTTAAGAATCAGAACATGTGCCAAATCGCGTATTACAACACGCCCCGATGTACTATAAGACACTTATGATGCATCGCATTGTGCACCACACTATATATATATATATATATATATTCAATATATTATATAATATCTAATATATTATTATAAGAGTATATATATAAATATAATATATAATATATCTAATATAATATATAGTAGAATATAAAATATATCTAATATATAATATTATAAACTATATAATATATTATATCTATATTTAGATTGTATAAAAATATTCGAGTACACGTAGCAGTTCGAAACGTGCATGTATAATTTTATACAATGCAACGTGATGCACTGAATTAGGCACAACATCTACCATCATTTGCGCAAACAAATACACATAATTAATTTTTGTGCTTAATTTATTGAGTTCGCCCAAACGTCATATATCCAAAGTCGCGCGTATTTAACTTGCGTGGGTTCTAAAATACGCACGTCCAAAAACACGAGTTAAAAAAATAAATAAGGCCTTAAATTTATTACATTAATAAGAATATTAAAGTTGTCAGAATGAAGGCAGGCTTCCCAACTATGTTGCCACCCGTACCCTCATCCATCATTTGTACAACTCGATCGAAGATACTCAAGCACTAAATTAATAATAATGCCTCTCAAGATCGTAATGTTATAAAAAAGGTAGGCCTATTATTCCACCTGTAATACCTTGAACATTTGGTCAAGGGTATTAGTATAAATCACCATTATGAGGGCAACTTAGTCATTTCAATCATGCTGACAATTCATTTTTCTGTTACACCAAGTAATTGACACTTAACAAAATTTTCAGAACTTAGATTAGAACTCTTATATCATGTCATATAGGAATTCTCAAACACTTGATGCACACAAACGATCAATTACATGCATACACTGGTGCACACATGAATGTCGGATCACTTTGGATAACCACTTACGAACTTGATATATTAGAAAGCGTAATGAACTCTAAGACGTGGGACCCACCAATGACCCTAATTCACTTATTATAACTACATTTTAAATAATCCATAATTGGTGGAGCCTACAGTGAATTATTGAACAACCAGTATAAACAAATCGAATATTAGGGGCTTACCTACAATTTGGGGATAACTGAGGGTGATTTGTACAACGGACCATAACACGTTAACTATGCTTGATCAGACATTAATTAGATAATTGGGATAATGTTTTACAGATCTGAAGTATAAATATGACATGGTACAGCCTACTGTATATAATTACTTTAGTACATAGTCTTATATATTATATACTAATGACATATTTGTAAATTCTATGAATATGGTGATAACATTATGCATAGACATGTGTCACCTAGGCCACACATCCACATGTCCACACTTGGTGAGGTTCGGTTGGAAAATCAATGAACTTTATAACAAACTATAAAAAAAAATATTTCTTTAATACCTTGGCTGGTCGCATACCTCCTATGGACAGCACGTCCCCATATTTTCTAGATTAATTTAGGAGGGCCCACTAGACCTCAAAGTTGACACCTATTAGTGTGAGTTGACAAGGAATATTTTAAAAGAAAAATAAAGAGGAAACAAGTAAAAAAATGTAAAGTTAGTTACCATAGAAAACTAAAATATAAGGAATAAAGAGAACGGAGTTTCCAAATAAATTAAAAAATTATGAACTTTTATAAATAAAAATTAGAAACATTGGGATGATTTCTTGTATAAAATAATACTTTTCTAGTTTGGGCATGTGACTTCCATTGACAACATGTCCACACAATTATTAGTAGTAAGAAGTTAACCCGATTTGGAAACACTTGTAAACAAATCAGCAACTACCTTTCCTAGCTTTCATAGGATTGTTGACATAGTGAGACCCACAAATATTGCAACCCATATCACTCTCATGAAAATAATATTTAACAATTAAGGAGCCAACATTCCCCACTTTTTGGAAAAAGAATTGATCAACTTTTGAAATCCTTTAATAGAAATCCTCTCTCAATTGTGGACCCCACCTCTAGCAACAAGAGTACCCTAAACATTTATAACTTAGAGTCATATTTCCAGACCACACCAAAAGAAACCCTAAAGGTGAAATCGTTGGAGAGAGAAAGAGAGAGAGGAGAAGGAGAACCCACTCTGTTATCAAAGAAAAGAAGAACTTCAAAGCTTCTAAAAATCATCGTACTTCGCCCGTTTACTCTCAAGCCAGAAGATAAAGTTGTTGCTTGGATCTCGAAGTACCACATACTTGAAGGAGAGCCCCATCCCACAACATTTGAAGGAAACAAAACATCACATTTCCATCTCTAAAATCTAAAGAAAATAACAATTGAGGTAGGTATACTACATAATGAATACAATTTCCCATTTCATGCTTCCCTCGTATTTTATTTCATGTACTCACTACTAGAAAAATGGCATTTGGCATCGGTTAAAAACTGACGCTGTAGACATTTGGCGTCGATTTTTTGTTCCTTAAAAACCGACGCGAATACTAGTGACGCGAAAGCTTTTGCGTCGGCTTTTCGTAAAGGAAAACTGACGGTGTAATTGTATGAAATGGCGTCGGTTTTTGTAAAAATCGATGCCATATGTTACATATTGCATTGGTTTTTCCAAAAACCGACACTATATGTAACATTTAAATAACACTACGGCGTCGGTTTGTCCAAAAACTGACGCCAAATGTTATATTTTTTTTTTTGATATTTTATTTGTTCTTTCACTGTCGCCTATACCCACCTGCATAATACACCACCTGCAACATACAGACCAATTTAACAGACATTCATTCACTACCATTTACGTTCACCACCATTTACAATTAAGTAGGTTACACATTGTATATTTAGGTTTTTCCAACACAACTAATTAGTTAGAATCAGTCCTAAGTACTTATAAAATTATGCAGATGTTTAGCTTATCCCTCAATGAACCTTTAGAATAACCTAATTAGTGATTTACACCCAAGTAACGCTCAATAATCCTCAAATTCTTACAATTAAAACCAACCCATGAAAACAATGAAAATAACTTAATCAATTCACTTAGAAATCACTAATTAGGCTGATTTTTGGTTTAGAGGTCCATTGAGGGATTGGCAAAAATTTCATACGGTCAGAGTCCACTAACAGTATGCCACATGGGTTGTGATTTTTATTGTAATAGAAGCATATGTGAGAACGTTGTGATAGAAGTTTTACTCATGTTTTTAGTCATAAAGTTTAAGTACAATGACAGGATGCAATAATTACTTGAATAGATGAGTTGAAATTATGTGAAAGTATTGAATGACCAAAGTTGCAGGGTGACGTGTTCATTGACACCAAAAAGACCAAAAAGCCCCTATAAGTAAATAAAATGAAAAGAAGCAAAGTTTAGTACAATGTCAGGATGCAATAATTACTTGAACAGTTGAGTTAAAATTATGTGAAAGTATTGAATGACCAAAGTTGCAGGTTGACGTGTGGGGTAGGGTGACGTGTTCATTGGCACCAAAAAAGACCAAAAAACCCATGTAAGTAAATAAAATGAAAAGAAGTCAAGTTTAAGTACAATGTCAGGATGCAATAATTACTTGAACAATTGAGTTGAAATTATGTGAAAGTATTGAATGACCAAAATTGTAAGTTGACGTGTGGGGTAGGGTGACATGTTCATTGGCACCAAAAAGATCAAAAAGCCCCTGTAAGTAAATAAAAGGAAAAGAAGCAAAACTATATAGATTTAAATAGCTTAGTAGGAAAATATACAGATTTAGAAGAAGATATACCTTCGTTTCTCAGAAAAATAGCTAATCGTCTGCAACAATATTAAAAAATCAAGAAAAAATTAGCTAGAGCCAATAAATGCACATGCATTGCTTAGAAAAAAAAAGAAATGATGACAAACGATCTATGTCATTAATATACCTCTAAAATTCTCTTTGAAGAGCTCAATCCACTCAACTCTACATTCTATCAGCTCTTCAAATGTGTATTTAGCGTTTGATTTTAAAATTTTGACCTAATTAACAAAAAATAGGTGGAGATAATTAGTATTACTTATTAAAACGTACACATAAAGAATACGTAATAGAACAAATGTCTCACCGAATTTTGAATTGTCTCATCATAATCGGTAATGAGGTCTCTCACGTACCTCATAACAAAAAATCCACAAGATTTCATATCTTGTTGTTTCGGGCACTACATACAAGAATGTAATAATTTGTTAATTAATAAGCAAAAATTAAACTTCTGACCAATAAAAACTAAGTACTAATAGAAAGAATTTTATTACCACAACTATCCTCTATATTGGTTCCTTCTTCTTCAATTTGTGACCCAAATTCTCTTTTTCAAATACTTTAAAGGCACTACAAGAAAGGAATTGAAACAATAATTAAATTAATCATTACTGCATGTATAAATATTGTTTAATTTACTAATATAAACATTAACTTACTTTTTGATGTTGGCTTTCAAAGTTTGGTCAATTGAATTATTTAGTGAGTCGAAATAATAGATTGTCATCGATAATAAGTTGATGACAATCAAAATCCAATATGCCCTATGTATAAACAACAATCAAGTTATTAGCAAGACATTCAACAGGTTATTAATTAATTATCAAATCTAATGACAATTGAAAATAGAATTGCCCAATATTTATGGGAATAAATAATATCCTCCCGTCGATGTATATAAATACAAATATATTAACAAGATATTCCACAAACTGTCCATCCCTTATACACGCACTGATGGCTTGAGCACTAACCATCATAATTTTATCAACCAAATCCCTTTCAATTAACATTTGGTAGATGTGACTGAGAAATAAAAAAAATTAATTAGAATGCCATCATCATATGTATGAAATTTAGATCGATAAAAGAAACTCTAAAGTATCTTACCATTGATATAGTGTCAAGTACTATGATGACACATCTTGTAGTTCACACACCAAAGGTACATCTAGAAAGTCAATTTGAATTGCCTCTGGTACCCCAAATACTTCCGACCCGATAGTAATACCAACGGATATGAAAGATGGGTCGTGTGCACAAAGATGATCATAAAATTCCTTAATGAAAGTGAAATTTTTTAATTTCACTTCTATTCTCTTGTACCTATAATCAAAATTAAAGTTATAATCAATATATATATATGAATATATTAAATCAAGTAGATATGATAAAAAATTTATAAATGTGTACATGATCAGCGTTTGTGGACACTACCCACAATTTAGGCCATGCCACGATGCTCCCAACTGCATCTCCCACCATAGTAAACACATCACGAACTGGTAGTGGGAGTTCGGCATCCGACACTATGGGTACTTTGATTGACACACGAAAATTATCAAGTCCCAATGGGATAAAGTGCACCATTTGATTAGGTGTACTATCCAAAACGATCCCCTCTGTAACAATATTATGAGGGGTATGTATTGCCAGCCTACATGGCTTTCCCTATAACGAAAAAGTTAAAAATTTAATAAGATAATGCAAATAAATTTAATAAAATAAATTAAGGTACACAGTATGTACCTTTTCAACTCTATAGCTGGGGCTCGATGGTGGCATCTCATCCCTAGTCTTCTGATGCGCACGTGATTGCGATATACTATCACCCGGGCTGGGACAACTACATGAGGCTACCTTCTCAGATCCCAGTGATGGGATATATTACAATGGCATACGTTGCAATTGAGTTAGCTGCTTAAGTTGTAACTACATCGCCCTTATCATCTGAGCCTGACTCTCAAGTAGAGATGCCTGACTCTCTATCTAGGACATCATCTACACTTGGTTACATTTCAAATGAGCTATGTTCGCTTTGTTTCCACGTTTGGGGATCTGGAAGTATTTTAAAGGGGTAACAAAATTCTTTATGCCCCTAACCCTACCGGGATGTTTTTGGGTCCCAAATGCCATTGTCAGTACATCATTACTTCCCTAAGTGGATAGGGACCCCTCTGCAACTTGTCTTTTTAAATTGTCCTACAAAAATAAAATGCCATTAATTCTGATAACTATGTAATTCACGAGATTGAAGCAAGTTGATTGATAAGGCAACTTACAATTTTGAGTGTCGTTTCCCTGACGGCATTGTCTACATACTGTCCAACGTTATTTTTACGAGCCTTCTTCCATAACTCACTCCGATCTACCTCTTCTGAGTGACTGGATTATTTCTGTTATAAATTAAATAATTTACATTAGTGTTTGTATATTTAGAAATTTTATAATTAGCTAGAGGCAAAAACTTACCAACTCCTCAGCCAAATTGGCATAAGACTTTCTGCCAAGGCGATGGTTGTATTTATTCATTGCTCTCTTTTCTTTTTGGCTTCACGATAAGCCATCCCTTCTGGTGATATTTTTGAAGCTACAAAAGCTGCCCAATCTTCTCGATCAATGTAATTGTACTTAAGTGGCTTGATATTGAGAAGCTCGGGCTCTGCCATATAAGGAACGATATGATCATAATTCAACTTTGTTTTAAAATCCCTCCATCTGGTACCGATAAGGGACAATGTATGGCGTTTACTTTTTGGGTCCAACACAAAATGCTCCTGCAAGTTAATTAGAATTGAATCACATCAGATGAGAGTGGTAGAGTTTCGAAACATTATTTTAACTAATTTTAACTTTTACCTGAATACATGACCATAATTTTTCTTTCAACTCATTTGGCACATCTTTCCAAACTACATGCCTTATTGGAATCATTTGGCGAGCAATTAGACCACCATATGTGGATAGAGTTGCTCATTCATCTCCTATTGGTACCCCATCTTCATTGTATTTCACTACTAATTTTTCACTTGACTTTAATAATTATTGCAGCTTTGTAGCGCCTCGGCTTTTTTTTTGTGCAGATGCAGCACCTGTATGCGGCTCCATACTAGAACAAAGATAAATAGTTAGTAATAAAATTAATGTAAAAAGCTAATACATGAAAGAACGAATATAAACAAAGACTTTTAGATAGCCAAAATATATTTTCATTAATAAAAATAATCCAATACATTAGGGGGGGACATTCAGCCTTACCCCTATCCCACAATTTACAAAAAATCATCAATTACGAATTTCTAATATCAATCCAAATTCTTTCAGAATGATCATGTTGCACATAAGACTCATCAGACTCTTCAATGTCATCAATTGGTAGTACACTAGTAACAGGCTGATGTTCATTACAAACATCAATAAATTCATCATCGTAGTCGTTTTCAGGATACTCTCTCATAGGAGTTGAGAGAACAATTGACATTTTATGATCAAGTTGGTTTTCAATGTAAAAAACTTATTTTGCTTGGGAAGCCAAAATAAAAGAATCAGATTTGTGGCCTACTCTACCAAGCTCAACTGATATGAAACCAAACTCACCTTTTTTATGTCATTCTTACTATCAACCCAATTACATTTAAATACCAGAATCTTGAACACGTGGTAATCAAGCAGCCATATCTTGTTAATAACACCATAAAAACACATCTGGGCGTCTCCCCACCTTTAGCTCTAAGCATTGGAGGGCGTCTCCCCACCTTTAGCTCAAACCATTCGAGGACGTCTCCCCACCTTTAGCTCTAATCATTCGAGGGCGTCTCATCACCTTTAGCTCTAAGCATTCGAGGGCGTCTCCCCACCTTTAGCTCAAAGCATTCGAGAGCGTCTCTCCACCTTTAGCTCTAAGCATTTGAAGGCATCTCCCCACCTTTAGCTCAAAGCATTCAAGAGTGTCTCCCCACCTTTAGCTCTAAGCATTCGAGGGCGTCTCCCCACCTTTAGCTCCTTTAGCTCTAACCATTCAAGGGCTTCTCCCCACTGTGAACTCCAATGTTTAAATGTGTTCATATAAGTTTGAATTAAAAGTTGTTTGGATATGTTATGCTTAATTTACATGAACTGATATTTGTATGTATTTGGTATAATTGAAGACACAAGGAAAAAGAAGATTGTGAGTAAAAAATTGTAGAGTATTTCATTTCCTTTCAAAAGATTTACATGTGCTTCACCACGGCTAGCTCCGTCTCTGCGTCTACTTCACTCTTGGGAATCTTTAGGTAGGAGAATGACAACTTTCCCTCCTTCACCTGTTCATTACACATTTTTCCACCAAAAGTCAGTGCCCAATAGCAAGTTTTTTACCCAAGTCTTACCCAAACTTCTGTTCAACTATATCACTCCCTACCTATCCCCATGAAATCTTCTCCATCAAGTTTCAGCTAGTCAAGTACTGCTTGCCAGCCCTTGTCAAAAGGGGCTTCTGCTCCCTCCATGTGTACCTCCTGTACAGTTGGCTGGCTCGACATCGCTTCTACTCTTGCATATGAGTTCTAGGTTAGCATAAAGCGACAGTTGTGAAAAGCGGGCATATTGATACATAGCCCCCCATTTTTAACTCTGTGCATGCTCTGTACATTAAATTAAAACATTGTAGCAATTGCAAAAAAAAAAAAAAACAAAAAAAAATATTATTATTGAGTTCATAACGCCTTACTTCACTCAACAGTAGAACATCACATCTTTAATACAATCCTTGATCTGCGGAAGGGGCATCACTTCAGCTTTTCTCCCCCCTCTTGGCTGCTAGCTGCATTGGCTGTAGAGTGATATATTGCTCTCCATCCACTGTAATCTCTACGATGGCGGGCTCATTATCGTGTCCCCGGGCCAGTACTAGAGTAGGCCTTTCGGCCTTCGAAGCCTCTCTTGGCGTTTCTCTTGGCATCTTGGAGTTTCACTTATATACATGGTACCCCCGGCTAGTTTCATTTTATCGTCTTTCACTTTCGGTGCCATTTTCTTCTTGTTTGTTTCCAACCTATCTCCGTCAAACGGTTCCACGTGACTGTCCACTCACGCCACTTTGTGTGTGTTTCTTCGCATCCAACCCTACATACATCATCGAAATCAAGTCAGATTTCATTTTCTTTTCTTTAGAACCAGTATACTTAGGATCTTTGATCGGTCAACCGTTTCATGGGAATGATGGGAGGAATCACCCTTTTATTAGTCTCAAGAAAAAAAAATAAAAAAAAAACTATTTTCGACTAAATCGTCGATTCCAGACCAATTTTAGCGTGGATTCTTCCCAAATTTTGAGGGAATTTCTATTTTTTTCCCTACTTCCATCCCCTATAATCTCACCAAACGTTTCCTCCTCGTTTGGGAGATCTCTCCAACCTTTGGTTCAGCTTCTTAGGGCATTTTTCACCATTTTTGTGTCATTTTTCATCCATTTTTCCTCTTTTGTGATTGTTTTACCTTATTTTTAGATGTTCCTTGTTATTTAGAACCTTTGTCTAGATTTCTCACAATTTTGGCAGAGCTCCCGTGCCAGGTACATTTGCATGAAGGTCATGTCTTGAATGACCATCGACTCCCATGTGGTTCTGGTTGAACTTGCCCGCCTTTTCCTCGACAGCATGGTGGGTCTCTTTGGTTTACTTTGGGGAGACTCTCTTGGTTGGTGTTTCCTTATGAGCCCCCTGTGGCTATTTATAGACTTCTATCCTTCTACATTTTAGTTCCTTGTCCAGGCACACCTTCATTCATGTTTCGCCGAACGCACTTGGTGTGCCACTTGGGTGTGCATTTGGCGATGGGGCTTTATGTTGACAGTGAAATATGGATCGCAACGAAAATCATGACCAAGGGACGCGAAGACTGACTACCAACGCATAACCACACATGTCATTTCTTCAAGATAATGGCATTTTTCAGAGTAGAGGACTAGGATAGGATATTCTTTCTGAGGAGATGCTCATATACGATTGTACAGAGGACAAGAGTACACAACCGTATTCAGTCAGAAGTAGCATAACTGGTGTGGATTTCAAAAAATGAAAACAGTCAATTTCGAGCATAACCAGCCCAATTCTCCAAGAAGTAACTACATACGGTTGTGTAAAACATAGGGATACACGACCATATGCCCTCAGATTTGACAGATCAGGGTTAAATTTTTGCATAAAGGGCACACTTCAATTTCTGAGCCAACCACCCACAGATTAGAGAGATAAATTGGATACGGTTGTGTAGAAAGAAAAGCTACACAATTGTATGGAGTCAGATTTGGAAGATCTAAGGTGACAAAAGAGAAAAAGTTCATGTGCCATTTTCCTCGAGATCCGCGTAGTGGGATGAAAAACTATTCACATACAGTTGTGTAGGACCTCCTCTTACACAACCGTATGCAATTACATTTCCAAAAATACCCTTCATATCCCCAGAAAAGCACATATGCCATTTTCCTCGAGATGCATGCAGGGGATCTAAAAAGTGATGATATACGGTTGTGTAGGACCTTCTCCTACACAACCGTATGCAGTTAAAATTTCAGAGAGACCACTCAATTCTTTAGAAAAGCACATATGCCATTTTCCTCGAAAAGTGTGCAGAATCAACTAGAGTTAATGCCATACGGCTGTGTATCTCTAAGAACCCTACAACTGTATGCAATCATTTATTAAAGATTATTTGTAATTTTTCATTATTTTAATATTTTTTTTTCTTATAAAGGTGAGTCTGCAACACTAAAGGCTATATACTCTGTCGAAATTCATTTAGAATTTGACTTAGTATTTTTCTTCAGTGTATGTGAGATTTACAGAAGAAATACAGAATCTCGAGTTAAAATATCCTGTGCAACATTAGTAAAAAGTAATTCCTAATGAACTATACCTGATGGATGTTCCTCTTCTAAGGACTCTATGCCAGGTTACTACACGATTAATACTTGAGTGATGTACTCCCCGTCTTGAGGGGAATGGACTGAAGCAAGATAACAAGCCTATCTTTTGAGGGTCCAGGGGATTCCAGTTAGGGTTGAAAAATGGTTAAGAATCTGGCACTTAGAATGTAACGGAGTTGTCTTGCCGCATAAATATTTCTGTCGCATTGTTTAATGAACCTATTAATGTTATTGAGACCCGGAGATCTTCTCCTTCTTAATGAACCTATTAATGTTATTGATATCTGAAGATTTTCTCTCCATTGTTTAAAGTAGGACGTTTAAAAGATAATCATGGACTAATCAATGAATTAATTGAATCATACCCCTTTGAGACTACCCAAGTAGAGGACGACTCCATTTAACAATGTTTTAAACCCGTTGGATGCATTTTGGACATTCCCCAGTCCCTTAGTGTGATAGGCTGAGGGACCCATTCAGCATGACTAAATTAAGATTACCTTCTTGGGGAATGATGAACTGGAAGTGACATTAATCAATCAACCCCCTGTTACGTTTGTGGCTGTTTGGAATAACGATGTTAGTGAAGGACAGTTCAGTCAAGTTCTACTGTATGAAATGGATGCCATTATGTCTATAGTTGTTCAGAAGAGAGGACACACACCGCATTACCATTCTCACAGACTGATAGAGACCACTCATACCCTGGGATCCCTAGAAATGACGCCAGCACGCGCTTCTCCCGCTTCAAGCTTTGCGTGTCGCAAAAATCAGCCCGATAGCAGTTAACTTAGGGGGAGGGAAGTTATTGTACTTAGGGGGAGTATTATTGATTTGTTTTTTTTATTGGGCAAAACAAATTGTAATATAATTGGGTAGTTATTTGGTTTTGTCCTGGCATTGATAAAGGGGGAGATTGAAAAGTCTCGGTTGTCAAATCTCAAGAATACTTAGTTCTTCGGTAATACATGTATCGTTGTGCCTCGAATTCCCTGAAGACTGAAGTGTCAAAGATCAAGTGGACTTCATCAAAACAAATCAAAGAATGATTAAAGTCGAAGAAAAGTCAATCCAAGTGTTCAAGATCAACTGAAGACAAAGTCAAGATTATCAAGTTCAACTGAAGACAAAGTCAAGTGATCAAGCTCAACTGAAGACAAAGTCAAAAGCTCGAGTACGTTCTCACTCAACGAAAGTTCAACTATGAAGAAACTCGTGTTGTGGTTACTTATGCAAATCTGAGGGTAAAACTGCACGTTGCCAGCAGATATTGATTTACCCTAGATGGTTAAATGTTAGTTAAGGATCGTGCGTATGATAAGAAGAGAAATTCTAAAAAGCTTTGGTAGAATTCAGTGTTGGACCAAGTAGTCCGGCCTACCAGCCTTTATGAGCGGGCGACCGAAGGTCCGGTCAACCGGCCAAAAGGGTCCAGTCGATCCTAACTCTCGAGTTCAGGAAATTGGTATGAAAACCTGAGCGGGCGACTGACTAAAGTCTCGGTCAACTGAGGTCCGGTTGACCGACCAACAATGCAGTCGACCCCGCCAGTTTCAGATCTCGTTTGACAAAGTCTCTTATGCGATTAGAAGTGTATTTTAGCCCTTCAAACAGCTATATTCGGTACAGTTCTAGTAATGGGAGGCCTGCTTATAAATTAATTAGAGCCCTCTCCCTTTGTTAGAATCAACCCAATCAAGAGATCTCTACTTCACTTTACTTGATTATCATTCTTTAAGTCCAGAGATCTTAAATTTGTGAGAGCTTCACCAGAGCAAAGCTGAGTATTCGTTGTGAAGGCTCTAAGTGTTTGAAGAGACTATTCGGTATTATTATTCTTCAAGAATCTTCTTCCAAGAAGAGGATTACTCTTGGCAGAGTGTCTCATGGGCGAATTCTTCTCAAAAGGATTTTCTATTCAATCGTATTCATCGAGAGGTAAGTGTTTCTATGAACCAATACATTTTTTATAGAATTCAAAATTTATGAACACTGTATATTTTGTGATTGGTGAATGAGTGAGGACTCATCTAACTGAGTTGTGGATTGTAGATCCAAGAAAAAAATAATTTCTCTAAATAGACTACTGGCCTAGGCTGATTCTCTAGGTGAGCGAGAAGTGATTCTTGTTAGATTAAGACCGAGTGTAATCTTAGTTGGTTGATTATTTATTTCGATTGAAAATATTGTAATGCATTATTGAAATAATATAATACTACTCGTGGTGAGTATTGGATAGTGGACGTAGGTGCAGAGTCACCGAACCACTATAAATCTGAATCTCGTGTGATTTTGAATGTTTGCATATTTGTTTCTCAGTTTTCCCATATCTATGCTCTGTGGATGATTCATATTTTAATTGATTGATCATTTTCCGCCTTGTGTGATCAATAATATTTTAATCCATAAAGATTTCGTAGAGAAATTAAAAATTATTCTATTCACCCCCCTCTAGGACTTAACCTGATAATTAAAAGGGAATTTTATTTTTTATTTTTACTTTGTTTTAAAAAAAATTAAAAAATTTTAGAAAATCAAAAGATTCAATGTTAAGAAGAATGTTAAAGTTATTGTTTAATGTACAATTTTGATGAGCAGTAATTTATGAAAAACATTTAAAGAACCAGAACTTAACTCTGTTATTAAAGTTTTGCTAATCTTAATATTATATCTTTTAATTATATGATTGGTCAACTTTACTAGTGTGCTTAAGGGGATTATTGAAACAGTATATCTCATATTATTTCACATGCACACTGATTATTACTTGTGTGAATGGATTTGATAGAGGTGTGAGATCTTGTATTATTGGAATTAGGAATAAACCTCTACTACTAGAACTTCAAATTAGTAGTATTTCTGCCCTCAATTAATTTCGAAACTCTACTATAATCGACTGTTGGCTTTCCAATGTGAGAGTTCTTATATGAAAGAGCTATCTCCAAAAACTAGTGTGAAAGCCATCTGTATGGCCCTGTTTGAAATAGTAATTCTATTCTTATTGCTGCAGAAAAGGATTACCTATGAGGAGTGTGAAAGCTACCAATATTAAAAATAAAATAAAAAGGGGTGTAAAAGACAGCCAATTTGCTAGAAATTTTTTTATCTATTAGCAAATACCCTTATACAAGAGTGTATGTAAGAACCCTTAATAACTTTAATGAGGATTTTATGATCGGATACAGGATACCTCAAGATTCTAATTTTTATGAGAAATTATTATTGAAATCTATCATGTACAACAGATAAAATCAGACCACTTACACTTGATGGTATTACTGTTGATATTTGAATCTATGATTACTAGTGATTTGTGACTTGCGCTAATTTCTAAAAGAGTTGACATTTCTGATAAAGCAAAAATTGAACTAATGTGTTCAGTTAATTTTTCTTAAATAAACTCAAATTTTAGTGCCTATCAAGATTGATTTATGAATTAAATTTTAACATTTGTCTGAATATTATCTTGATTTATTATCTTTTCTTGAGCTATTTAAAGAAATGGTATGTGTTTTGAAAAGATTTGATTGGTGACTTGGAAAATGAGCCTATTGTTTTAAATATATATATATATATATTTTATTTTTCCGAGTCTGATTCCAATTGATTGGACTCTAAAGGCCAATCGATCGAAAAATCCCAATCGATTGGATTGTACAGACCAATCGATCGGATTTTTTCCAATCGTTTGGCCACTTAATCCAATCAATTGGATAGTATGACGTTCAGTTTTATAAAACCCAAAATTGGTCATTTTCCACTCCAATCCTAATCGATCACAAGAGCCCGATCTACTGTTCTTTAACTGTTTTGTGGTGAGTTTCTCTTAATTTCTCAAGCTTCTCACTTCATCTTCTTCGTGGATTTTTGGCTCAAAATGAATTTTTTCTCGTATTTTCTTCCGTTCATTGTTATTATGGAAAACAATCCTCGTCATCGGAGGACCATTGTTAGTTCAGATGTTGAGAGTGAAGATGGTGAACCTCTTGTGCTACGTGGTCAGTCTTGCGCAAAACGAGGAGTGAGATTGGGTGCTTCTAGACATTCTGAGCAAGGAGAATCTTCTTGAGGTCCTAGGAGAGTTCGATCATGAGGTCGATCTGGACCCGCAGATATTCTCCGGTGAGTGCTTCTATTTTTCCGTTTCTTTCACCTTTAGCTAGGGACAGATTTGAGCATTTCACTATTCGCAAATTCATTACTGAAGAGTGGTTGAATTTGGAACTATCATGGGTTCATTTGTTCATTCCATTTTCACCTCTCGTGAGTGGATTCCGGCTATGCAGCTAAACATCTTTTTCTATCCTGTTCTAGTAAAATGTTTTATGCCAACATGCATTATATCCAGTGTGATGTCGAGAGTCAGCTATCGTTTGAGACTTATGTCTCCAGGGCTCACTTGACTATTACCCCTAATCTGATTTCTACTTTGTTGAGCAATCCTCGTCCATCTGCTCTACATGAGTATCTCCATAAGACTCGTGTGTTGACGACTGATAGAGTTATCCTGACTGAGACTCTTACTGGTCAGTCATTCGATTGGAGATCATATATTCCTCTCACATCTCTTCTTCCCTGATTATCGATTGTTGCACCTGATCTGTGGGTACAACATTGATCCACTTGGCCATGAGGCATAGGTGAACATTGATCGCCTTCAGCTACTCTATCATCTTGGTACTGGCTTTATCATTGATCTTCCTAGATTCATGTTTAGGGCTATGACCAGAGCTGGTACCAATTTGGCTAATAATCTATGTCTTCATTTTTCTCTACTTGTGAATTCTATTCTTCTTCATCTCGATGTACTGATTTTACCATCAGAGGAGGTTTGTTTACCCATGGGACCCATTAGACCCTCTACTATTCGGAAGAGTATGTCTCCGGTTCATAGGGTTACTGAGGTTCCCCTGGTTTTGATGACATGTTTGATGATGACTTGGGAGACGATTCAGAGCCAAGAGCACATCAGACCGATATAGAGATGCATCTTCTTGAGCCACAGCCATCATATGTCTAGCCACTTGATATGCATGCGCCTTATTCTTTAGAGTCTCTTGTAAGGAATATTTTCATATTCAATTTGGCAAAGATTCTGTTTGACATAAAACATTTTTATAACCGTTCCTACGAACACTAGTGTAGTGTGGAGATGTGGTGATACGCATACTTTGCCAACTGTGTGAAGACTAAAAAATAGAGACAGTAAGAATCAGACGGTTGACGACAGAAGTCATCTGAGTAACTATCAATTTGTTAATTAACGATCGTGTACACTTGATTAGGAAGGTAGTGACTTAGTGGCCATAGGAGTTGGTTAAAATGAATAAAATATAATGGTCAAACTTAGTCATTGGACTAACCTGTGTCTAAATAAAAAATTGACTAATGGGATAGTCCAATCGATTGGACATAGACCAATCGATTGGAGACTCTGTGTAATCGATTGGAAGCTACGAGGCAGAAACTTATTTCAGCCCAATTGATTGGAGACACTGTGAAATCGATTGGAGCCTTCGAGACAGAAACTTATTTGAGTCAAATTGATTGGAGAATCTGTGAAATCGATTGGACCCTTCGGGACAGAAACTTATTTGAGTCAAATCGATTAGAGAACCCTGTGAAATCGATTATTGCCTCCGGAATAGAAATCTTATTGAGCCCAATCGATTGGACACTTATCCCCAATCGATTGGACCCAATGTACAATCGATTGGACCATGCACAGAATTGGTCTTTCTCATACCTAAAATTCATGTATGGTTCTATTATCCCACGTTCTGCACGACTCAGGGTCTTGGAATTCTATAAATACAACCCTTCTATGCCTTCTCTAAACACACACAGAGACACAAAGTGACTCAATCTTCAAGAGAGAAAAGAAAAGGTTATATTTATTAGAGTGTCCATTCGAAGAGCAAAAAGCTTATTTTTCATTCACATCTTGTGAGCTTATTCTCTTCTTGATCAAAGCCAAGAGCTTGATCCTTTCCTTAGCTTAGGTCTTCCACTTTTATATTCGACCTAGTAGCCTGAGTGTACCAGTGTGACTCAACACCATTTGAGGAACTTAGGGTTCAAGGTGTACTGAATCATTCACCTTCTGCAAATGCGGGAGTGTTGAGAATTAAGATCGAAGGAGTCGATCGACGGTAGGTTTGGGGTGTACCAAACTGAATAAGCGGACAAGGCTTCTTGGCCGGAAGGGCGCGCGTGGATTCGTAGCGTTGATTCAAAGGACGTGGACGCATCTGCAGTAGGCCTTGGCTAAGGTTAGAATCTGTATTTTCAACGGTGCTGCGTAGGTAACCTTTGTTTCGTTTAACTTTTCAGTTAGTGATACTTTCCGTTTGGACGTGGTCTTATGGTTTTTTCCTTGGCTAAGGTTTCCACGTAAAAATCTCTTGTCTTGTATGATTGTTTATTTGTATTCCGCAATCTATTCTGATTAGATCAAACGACGAAAAGAAAATATACCATGGAGAAATATTCGATTTGAGTCGGTTGTGATAATCTTTTATCAACCAACTAAGGCATGCAATTTTATTTCCTTACCATAGAGTAGTAAAACTGTGTAAGGTATAAATAATTTTAAATACCTAATCAACCCCCCCTTCTAGGTATATTGAGTTAAAGAGAACGGACCGGTGAAATTTCAATTGGTATAAGAACGGGTTATTCTATTTAAGGTTTAATCACCTAAATTTAGATTCCTACAAAACTAGTTCATTCTTTTCATTTATAAATATGCCTAAAGAAGGGTTCACTCTCAATAGCCATAGTGACTCAGACAGTGAAGATCAAGATGATCTTTATACTACTTATCAAGAGCTATATAAAGAAAGCTTTAGACTGACCAAAGCAAATAAGAAATTGACTAATAGAGTTGAATTTCTTGACTCTGAAAATTCTGCTTGTAAACTAGACAATAATTAATTATCTGTGCTAGTTGGTCAACTTAGAGAATGGAAGAAATCTCTTCAGGAAAGAAACAAGTTCTTGGAATGCGAGTTTCAAACTTGTACAGATGCTAAAATGTCTTTAGAAAGTGAGTATGAAAATATAAAACTATTTTTAGATAGCATAAAGAAGAGAAAGCTAGCCTCCAAGACAAAGTTTAATTTCTTAAAACTAATTATCAGGAATGTTTGGAGAAGAGGAAGTCACTTAAACTTGAACTTGTTCAACTGAAAAAGGACTTAGATATGTTGATAATGTTGAAATCCCATCATCTTCAGGAACTAAATTTGTAAAAGCCAAAGTTCCTTCCATACCACAGGTTGATCTACCTAGACCTAGACTAGTTATACATGTGCATGTTTGTAATTACTGTAGGGGTAGAGGTCACCTGAGCAAGAATTATTTCCAAAAGATGAGAGATACCATGGTTCCTCCCAAGAGAAAATCATATGGGAACTAAGAAGATCTACTCCATAAAATGGCAGTCTTGTATCAAAAGTTGGATGCCTTGAATAGAGAGATTGCTAACCTTATGAAACTCAAGAGCACCCAGACTCAAAGGGCTCAGAATAAGAGGACAAATAAAAAGAAAAATATCGATCCTCCTTCACCACCTAAACAAATGGTAAAGAAAAAGAGCCCACCTATAAGATATAAACCCATATAGGTGAGAAATGAAGGATCGATAAATCTAGATTCAATTTGGAGTAAATTCCTTATGAAGTCTAGTGGCACTTGTCCCATTGATTGAATAAATGTGGTTCTTTACATTCTTCTCTATTTTATGATTGTATATCTTTTATGAGTTGAGTGTGTAGTTTTGTTTTAGGATTTTATTTTCTTTATAGTTTTCTATTTGTTTTAGATCTTTGCTTATTTGCATTGTTTTGAGTTCATCTATTCAAAAATAAAAATAGAAAATTTGAAAATAAAAAATTATTTTGTGTCATGTTTAGGATTTTGTTTTAGAGTTGTGTATTGCATTAGTGTTTTTAATATGATGGGCATTAACTTCTAGGACCAGGACTTGACATAAGGTAAATTAAAACTAGATCGTTGTAGAAAACTCTAAAATATTTAGAAGATTAGTCTATTTTACTAATTCTCAGTTAGTAGATGTTCATAAGTTTTAACTTGTTATTAACATGCACACTAATTGACACTGGTTGGGACTGGATTTGATTAAGGTAATAAATCTAGTACTCTATGGGAATCAGGAATAAACTTCTACTTTTCATGACTTCAAATTAGTTGTGTTCCTACTCTGAGTTGATTTCGAAATTACAATATAATCGACTATTGGCCTCCTTGTGTGACAGTTCTCAATGGAAAGAGCTACCTCAAGTGGATGTGGTAAAATCTGTATGGCCCCAATCTATATAAAAAACTAATTATATAATGCAGTAGAGGATACCATACCGACCGAATGTGAAAGCTATCAAACCGACCAAGTGTCAAAAGATGGGAACTTAAAAAATGAAATTCTGAAAAAATAAGTGATAAGAAATAGCCATATTTGCTACAGAAGTAATGTGAAATCACATTAGCAAATACACTTGTAATGTGATTTCACATTACATGATTGGATACAGGTACCTCCAAATTTTGAGTAAAGTATTTAGATTACTAACATCTGTCTTGTACCCTAAGAAGTGGAAAGTCAGATCACAGTACACCCAAGTGAAAGAAATTAAAAATTCAACTAATGTGTACTAGTTTGACTGACTGGCTCTGATAAATGGCCTAGATTGACTGCATTTGAACTATTCAAGATTAAACTGAGTAGTTAAGTCTAAGATCCAAAGTTTGATATTTGTTAGTATCAATCACATTGAAACTCATTATGCATTGCATTTAACTTGACTTTTCATGAATTTTAGCATACTTCAGATTTGACCTTTTCTAGATTGATCTAATTTGAATTCTACGAGTTGAAAATCTTTTCAGAGATGATTTAAAAATTTAAAATTCATTAGAAAAAGATTTATGATTAGTTAAATGGTTTCATAAAATTTAAACCATTAATGTATTTAGACTATGCGTCATGCCTATCTTTTTGTCTTTATACTTGTTATCATGTTGCACTGATGCACTTGTTCTTCTTGATGATATTCATTGCATGCTTATTATCTGCTTATATTTCTGTACCTTTGTTATTCTGTGACAAAAAGGGGGAGAGAAAATCATAGAGGTAAAAATAAGTAGATGCATGAGATAGGGAGAGAGAAATTTAGGGGGAGAAAAATTTTCCATTATTTTTTCTAATTTCTTTACTTGTGATGTGCATAATTAACTCACTGCATTTTAATGATTTATTGATTACTGATGATATTACATGGTATGTATTGTTGGTAGAATGTGCAAGGAACAGATTAAAACCAATTCCATTATATCCATTCGATTATCTCCTAGAGAGTGTGAGATAGTGAATAAATCATGTAAGAGGATGGAATTGTATTTTCTATTTTTTACCTTCTATATGATTAAATATTTTTTGTCACGGAATTGCCAAAGGGGGAGATTGTAAGGAATATTTTCATATTCAATTTGGCAAAGATTTCGTTTAACATAAAAATATTCTTGTAACCATTCCTATGAGCACTAGTGTAGTGTGGAGATGTCGTGGAACGCATACTTCGCCAACTACGTGAAGACTAAAAGACAGAGATAGCAAGAATCAGATGATTGACGACAGGAGTTATCGGAGTAATTGTTGATTTGTCAGTTAATGATCGTGTACGCTCGATTAGAAAGGTAAGTGACTTAGTGGCCATAGGAGTTGGTTAAAATGAACAAAATATAATGGTCAAACTTAGTCATTGGACTGACCCGAATCTAAGTCAAAAATTGACTAATGGGATAGTCCAATCGATTGGACATTGTCAAATCGATTGGAGACTCTATGTAATCGATTGGAAGCTACGAGGTAGAAACTTATTTCAGCCTAATCGATTGGAGACTCTGTGAAATCGATTGGAGCCTTCAAGACATAAATTTATTTGAGTCAAATCGATTGGAGACTTAGTGAAATCGATTGGAGCCTTCTGGACAAAAACTTATCTAAGTCAAATCGATTGGAGAATCCTGTGTAATTGATTGGTGCCTTCAGGATAGAAATCTTATTGAGCCCAATCGATTTGACACTTATTCCCAATTGATTGGGTCATGGCCCAATCGATTGTACAATCGATTGGACCATGCACAGAATTGGTCTTTCTCAGATCCAAAATTAATGGTTCCATTATCCCACATTCTGCACGACTCAGGGTCTTGGAATTCTATAAATACAACCCTTCTATACCTCTTCTAAATACACACAGAGACATAGAGTGACTCAATCTTCAAGAGAGAGAAGAAAATGTTATATTTATTAGAGTGTCCATTCGAAGAGGAAGAAGCTTATTTTTCATTTACATCTTGTGAGCTTTTTCTCTTCTTGATCAAATCCAAGAGCTTGATCCTTTCCTTAGCTTAGGTCTTCCACTTCTATATTCGACCTAGAAGCTTGAGTGTACCAGTGTGACTCAACACCATTTGAGTAACTTAGGGTTCAGGGTGTACTGAATCCTTCACCTTCTGCAATGGCGGGAGTGTTGAGAATTAAGATCGGAGGAGCCAATCGACGGTAGGTTTGGGGTGTACCAAACTGAATAAGCGAACAAGACTTCTTGACTGGAAGGGTGCGCGTGGATTCGTAGCGTTGATTCAGAGGACGTGGATGCATCGGCAATAGGCCTAGGCTAAGGTTGGAATCTATATTTGTATTAAAATGCTTCAATATTTATTTTGACCACTTAAAATTAAGACTTTTTTATTATGACCAAACTACCCTTATCTTTTTTAGTTTATATTTTTTCTTTTTTCTTTTTTCTCTTACATTTATTTTTCTTGCTATAGCTTAAAATTGGGGAAATGTTACTACTGTAGCACATTGTCGCATACGTTTTCAAAATATTTTTAGAAATTTGTTGCGGTCATTGGGATTCCAACTTTACAAATTACGAAGAACATTGATCACTTAAACACATATGATGACGTGCTACGATGCGCTAAATTTAGAATGCAAGACATAATAAACCATTTCACGCAAACACAATCCGAGTCGCGGTCTTATTGCACCCTTATGTCCCAACCACTCAAGCATATGGCTCAACCCCTATCTTTACAATGGTTAAGATTGAATCCTAGATCTCAACTTCTTGACATTGTCGATTATTTTTTTTTTAAGTACACAGCTTGAACCCTAATCCAGAGTTCTTGATTAGAATTGGATCCTAAAAACCTTAACATTTCCTTTTTGTGGTTGGTGTTCCCACTGGGTAAGTCTGTTTTTAGCGAGATCGGTTGGTGTTGCCATTGGGTAAGCTTGTTTTTTCGTGAGATTAATTATTCGAAGACACAAATGTGTTTTTAGCGCAAAATTGCGATACAAGCCCTAACAAATTTGAGCAGTTAGGGATTTTCAAAAAAATAAATCCGTTAAATTCCATTTTTTTTTTAATTTTCAAATTTTAAAATTTGAATTTCAGGGCCACTTTTTCCGTTTTTTTCCGTTAAAATCGTTAAAACCGTTAAAATCCATTTAATTCCATTTTTTTTCCATTTTTGCCTCTGACCGTTTCAATCCTTTTAAACGGTTTAAACGGTACACCCCCAGTCCGTTTAACCGTTAAAACGGTCTCCTTTAAACCTTGATGTAGAATATAAGTAGAGATGAGAGGTAGAATAGAAGATAGCACTGTTGGTGGTTACCAATAACTTCTTCGATCACTATGCTTCTCTTTCTAGTAATCCTTGCAGGGCTCTGGTCGATTGCCTACCTAATATGGTCGTTTAGATCGAAAGATCAGAACAGTATTGATCACAGGTTACCCCCGGGTCCCCCGGGGCTGCCGGTTCTTGGCAACCTTCACATGTTGGGCAATCTTCCTCACCGAAGCCTCCACAAATTGGCTAAGTATGGTCCAATCATGCACATACGACTCGGTCTTGTCCAGACCATCGTGGTCTCAGCCCCTCAGGCAGCCGAGCTGTTCCTCAAGACGCATGACATCACCTTCGCTGGTCGACCAAAAGTTCAGGCTGTCGAGTACATGTCTTATGGAAACAAGAGCATGGTCTTCTCCACGTACGGCCCCTATTGGCGAAATATTCGCAAATTGTGCACATTAGAGCTCCTTACCAACTCAAAGATTGAATCATTCCAGCCCATGAGAAAAGATGAGCTAGATCGTCTTATTACGTTACTCAGTGGGTCCGCAAAGACTCGGGCAGTGGTCGATCTTAGTGCCGAAATGTCATTGCTTATCGAGGAAATGTCGTACCGGATGATATTTGGCAGCAGCAAGGATGATAGATTCAACTTCAAACCAATTGTCCAGGAGGTCTTGAGGTTGGCTGGAGCTTTCAACGTAGCTGATTTTGTCCCATATGTCGGGACACTTGACCTTCAGGCATGGTTTCTAAACTGATGTATAGCATATAATAGTTGTTCTAACCATGGTTTTAAAAACGGCTATTTAAACTGTTTTAACGGCCGTTTAAACGGTAATGCCCCAAGCTCGTTTCCGTTAAAACCGTTTAAACACGTTTTTGAATAAAACGGCCGTTTTTTTTTGTTTTAACACCGTTAAAATCGTTTAAACGGCTGTTAAAATCGTTTAAACAGACGTTTAATTCTGAAAAAATGTGAAAAAAATGGCCGTTTAATTCAGTTAAAATCCGTTTAATTTCCGTTAAAATCCGTTAAATTCCTTTTTTTTTTTAATTTTCAAATTTTAAAATTTGAATTTCAGCGCCATTCTGTTTTTCCGTTAAAATCTGTTTAATTCCGTCAAATTCCTTTTTCTTCAATTTTTTCCATTTTTGCCCCTGGCCGTTTCAATCCGTTTTAACGGTTTAAACGGTAACGCCCTCAGTCCGTTTAACCGTTAAAACGGCCTCCTTTAAACATTGGTTCTAACCACAGTTTTAAAACTCGACGAGTTGACTCGAACCTTAGCTGAGTCAACTCGATTTGATGAGATTTCGAGTATTTAATAATTCGGAAGAAAATAGTGTTACCATGGCTATTATAGCAAAATTTTTTTCTTACAATCAGCTGTTTTTACATTTTTTTAATTCCTTGCGTCCAGGGACTAAGTCGTCGCATGAAGGCCATCAGCAAGGTCTTCGACAAATTCTTAGAGAAGATCATAGAGGAGCATGCACAAGATGCTAAAGACCGGCAGGGGCATCATAGGGACTTCATTGATGTATTGCTGTCCTTGATGGAGTCCAATGCACATGGAATTACGCTGGATCGAACAAATATCAAGGCAATCATCTTGGACATGCTTGCGGCAGCAATGGATACATCAGCTTCCGCAATTGAGTGCAAGTAGATGGTTAGCCCTTGTCACCACTGGACAAGGTTTTAAATTTCGGCGTTTCGGCCCAAATTTCGGTTTCGGGGGGTACCGAAATCCCCGAAATATGGGTTTTTAAGCCGAAATTTACTGAAATCCCGAAATATCGGGCGAAATTTCGGCCGAAATTTCGGTTTCGGGCCACACCGAAATGACTACCGAAACCGAAATTTTAAACCTTGCCACTGGACCCAACTTCTCGCTCATGTCCAAGTCTCCAGGTAACATGCCACCCTGAAGCTCCCAGTCGAAGCAATGCAATAACTACACAAGTACTAATCGAACCACTGTTAAGGCCAACTGCATTCGTGGGCACCCTCTACAGCCTGATCCGAATGGTAAAAGTTGAAAGTCATGTCTCCGGACATTTATATTGGTACCAATGAACCTCTTGGGAGAGAATTCTTCGGCATTGTCAGACCACGCATCAGGGTCACGTCCAATTCCCCAAGCATTTATAATGACCCGACTTCTTAGGTATATGGTATCCGTTTATTGTGATGTCTTCCATGGATTCATGGGGGATGAGCAATGCACCGATCGGATGGAGTCTCATGCTTTCCTTCACCACCATATCCAAGTAATACAACTTTGCCAAATCTGTCTCCTCTACAACCCGGTCCATGCCAACTACACTCTCTAATTCTTCTTGGGCCCGTTTCAACACCAGTGGATGCCTCAAGAGTTCCGATAAGGTCCACTCAATTGTGGAAGCTGATGAATCCATTGCTGCCGCAAGCATGTCCAAGATGATTGCCTTGATATTTGTTCGATCCAGCTGAATCCATGTGCATTGGACTCCATCAAGGACAACAATACATCGACGAAGTCCCTATGATGCCCCTGCCGGTCTTTAGCATCTTGTCCATGCTCCTCGATGATCTTCTCTAAGAATTTGATGATCTTCTCTAAGAATTTGTCCAGGACCTTGCTGACGGCCTTCATGCGGTGCCTTAGTCCCTGGAGACAAGGAATTAAAAAGATGTAAAAACAGCTCATGGTAAGAAAAAAAAAAATTGCTATAATAACCATGGACCATGGTAACACTATTTTCTTCCGAATTATTAAATACTTTAGTATATGTTAAAAATACTAGCCTAAGCCTACTCGAAATCTCATTAAATCGAGTTGACTCAGCTAAGGTTCGAGTCAACTCATTGAGTTTTAAAACTGTGGTTAGAACCATGGTTTTAAAAATGGCCGTTTAAACGGTAACGCCCCAAGCCCGTTTTCATTAAAACTGTTTAAACGCATTTTAACGTTTTTGAATTTAACGGCCATTTTTTTGTTCTAACGGACGTTAAAATCGTTTAAACAGATGTTAAATTCTGAAAAATTTTGTGAAAAAAATGGCCGTTAAATCCGTTTAATTCTGTTAAAATCCATTTAATTTCCAATAAATTCCGTTCTTTTTTAAATTTCAAAATTCGAATTTCAGCGCCATTTTTTCCTTTTTTTTTTGTTAAATTCTATTTTTTTCCGTTTTTTTCAATTTTTTTTTCCATTTTTGTCCCATACCGTTTCAATCCGTTTTAACGGCTGTTTTAACGGTAACGCCCCCAGTCCGTTTAACCGTTGAAACGACCTCCTTTAAACCTTGGTTAGAACAACTATTATATGCTATGCATCACTTTAGAAACCATACCTGAAGGTCAAGTGTCCCGACATATGGAACAAAATCAGCTAGGTTGAAAGCTCCAGCCAACCTCAAGACCTCCTGGACAATTGATTTGAAGTTGAATCTATCTTCCTTGCTGCTGCCAAATATCATCCGGTAAGTCATTTCCTCGATAAGCAATGACACTTCAGCACTAAGATCGACCACTGCCCGAGTCTTTGCGGACACACCGAGTAACTTAACAAGATGGTCTAGCTCCTCTTTCCTCATGGGCTGGAATTCATCAATCTTTGAATTAGTAAGGAGCTCAACGGTGCACAATTTGCGAATATTTCGCCAATAGGACCCGTATGTCGAGAAAGCCATGCTCTTGTTTCCATAAGATATGTACTCCGTAGCCTCGACTTTGGGTCGACCAGCGAAGGTGATGTCATGCCTCTTGAGGAACAGCTCAGCTGCTTGAGGGGGTGAGACCAAGGTTTAAAACACGGCCGTTATAACAAAAATAACGGCCGTTATAACGGATTCGGACCTACCCCGTTACGTTATGGACCGTTAAAACGCCCAGAAAATAACAGCTGTTATAACGAAAATAACCGTTATTTTCGGTTTTTTTCCGTTATAACGACTGTTATTTTCTGGAAAATTTTGTCAAAAAAAATGGCCATTATTTTCATTTTTTTCCGTTATTTTCCATTTTTGAAATTTTGAAATTCAAATTTTAAAATTCAAAATTTGAATTTCAGTGCCATTTTTTCCGTTATTTTCTCATTTTTTTCCATTTTTGCCCCTGAGCGTTTTTTTTCGTTATAACAGAAAAAATGGTAACACCCCCAGTCCCCTTTAACCTTGGATGAGACCACAATGGTCAGGACAAGACCGAGTCGTATGTGCATGATTGGACCATACTTCTTGGCCAATTTATGGAGGCTTCAGTGAGGAAGATTGCCCAACATGTGAAGGTTGCCAAGAACGGGCAGCCCCGGGGGACCTGGGGGTAACCTTGTGATCAATATTGTTCTGATCTTTCCCTCTGAATAAGCGTAAAAGGTAGGCAATCAAGCAGAGCCTGCAAGGACTAAAAAGAGAAGCATAGTGATCCAAGAAGCCATAGGCATAAATCATGGTCTCTTTCCACCTCCCATCTCTAGTTATAGGCATACTTTAGAGACCACACACTAGAGGTGTTTGGGTGCAAGGACAAAGGAGTATTTAAAGATTAATGCTTTCCCCATCAGAGAAAGTACCCTCTACCTTAAATTATTTACTGTTTGCCTTGCCTGAGAAATCAAAAACAGCTTAAAATAAAGGATTTTTGACTTGTCCAACCAAAAAAGTACACCCATTTTTTTTCTAAAAATGTCCAACTATCTTCACTTGACCCAGTCCGCCCACCTGTTTTGGGTTTCCATTCACGACTGGATTTTAAAAGGGTCGCTCTACAGGGACCACGTCTTTAAGCCGGGCATCCCACCTGGACCAAAATGCCCCTCCCTTCAGCTGGGCATCCACTTCTTCCCCGTCCCTTCTCCTTCTCTCTCTCTCTACTGTAACTCCTCCTGTCTCTCACTCTACCCTCTCTCTAGTGTAACTCTCTCTCTCTCTCTCTCTCTCTCAATCCCCTCTCTCTCTCTCTCCTTGAGCTTTTAGCTCCCACGGCACTGAATTGCCGTGGGGACTATGTAGACTACGGCCAGCCTGACTGTGGGCTACATAGCCCCCATGGTAGTGCAGCACCATGGAGGTTAAAGCCGGAGAGAGAGAGAGAGAGAGAGAGAGTTATCAATAAATCTTTAGAATGATTAGATTTAGTTTCCATCTTTAGAATGATTAGATTTAGTTTCCATCTTTTTATCTTTATATAAACCCTTGATTAGGGTCAATACACATTTTATCAATAAATCTTTACACATTCAATCCAAGAAATAGTCCCACATTAATTATACAGAAAGATTCATCTCCATGAGCATAACCAACCAATTGCATCATGGGAGCGTTAATTTGAGAATATATGAGGTAACATTGGTACAAAAAACAATTTAGCAAATAGAAAAGAAAAGTAAGAAAAAAAAAAACTAGGTGGTCTGCCTTATTTATAAGAAAAGATAGATGAGAAAGCACCCACTCAAATTAACAGACCCATGAGCACAAAATTCTAAGGTTAGAGGACTCTCATATATTTTTCATGCGCAGGCGATAAGTTGGGATGACAAGTAGATGGTTAGTCCTTGTCACCGCTAGACCAAACTCCTCGCTCATGTCCAAGTCTCCAGGTAACATGCCATCCGGAAGCTCCCAGTCGAAGCAATGCAACAACTGCGCAAGTACTAATTGAACCACTGTTAATCCCAACTGCATTCCTGGGCACCCTCTACGGCCTGATCCAAATGGTATAAGTTGGAAGTCATGTCCCCGGACATTTATATTGGTACCAATGAACCTTTCGGGAGAGAATTCTTCGGCATTGTCAGACCACGCATCAGGGTCCCGTCCAATTGCCCATGCATTTATAATGACCCGAGACTTCTTGAGTATATGGTATCCGTTTATTGTGACGTTTTCCATGGATTCATGGGGGACGAGCAATGCACCGATCGGATGGAGTCTCATGCTTTCCTTCACCACCATATCCAAGTAGTCCAACTTTGACAAATCTGTCTCCTCTACAACCCGGTCCATGCCAACTACACTCTCTAATTCTTCTTGGGCCCGTTTCAACACCTGTGGATGCCTAAGGAGTTCCGATAAGGCCCACTCAATTGCGGAAGCTGATGAATCCATTGCTGCCGCAAGCATGTCCAAGATGATTGCCTTGATATGTGTTCGATCCAGCTGAATTCCATGTGCATTTGACTCATCAAGGACAACAATACATCAACGAAGTCCCTATGATGCCCCTGCCGGTCTTTAGCATCTTGTGCATGCTCCTCTATGATCTTCTCTAAGAATTTGTCTAAGACCTTGCTGACGGCCTTCATGCGACGGCTTATTCCCTGGAGGCAAGGAATTAAAAAAATGTAAAAACAGCTGATTGTAAGAAAAAAAATTTGCTATAATAGCCATGGTAACACTATTTTCTTCCGAATTATTAAATACTCGAAATCTCATCAAATCGAGTTCACTCAGCTAAGGTTCGAGTCAACTCGTCAAGTTTTAAAACTGTGGTTAGAACCAAGGTTTAAAGGAGGCTGTTTTAACGGTTAAACGGACTGGGGGCGTTACCGTTTAAACCGTTTAAACGGATTGAAACGGCCAGGGGCAAAAATGGAAAAAATTGAAGAAAAAGGAATTTAACGGAATTAAACAGATTTTAACAGAAAAACGGAATGGCGCTGAAATTCAAATTTTGAAATTTGAAAATTAAAAAAAAAAAATGGGAATTTAACAGATTTTAATGGAAATTAAACGGATTTTAACTGAATTAAACGTCCATTTTTTTCAGAATTAAACATCGGTTTAAATGATTTTAACAGCTGTTTAAACGATTTTAACGGCGTTAAAACAAAAAATAACGGCCGTTTTATTCAAAAACGTGTTTAAACGGTTTTAACGGAAACGAGCTTGGGGCGTTACCGTTTAAACGGCCGTTAAAACCGTTTAAATAGCCGTTTTTAAAACCATGGTTAGAACAACTGTTATATGCTATACATCACTTTAGAAACCATGCCTGAAGGTCAAGTGTCCCGACATATGGAACAAAATCAGCTACGTTGAAAGCCCCAGCCAACCTCAAGACCTCCTGGACAATTGGTTTGAAGTTGAATCTATCATCCTTGCTGCTGCCAAATATCATCCGGTACGTCATTTCTTCGATAAGCAAAGCCACTTCGGCACTAAGATCGACCACTGCCCGAGTCTTTGCGGACCCACTAAGTAACGTAACAAGACGATCTAGCTCGTCTTTTCTCATGGGCTGGAATGATTCAATCTTTGAGTTGGTAAGGAGCTCTAATGAGCACAATTTGCGAATATTTCGCCAATAGGGGCCGTATGTGGAGAAGACCATGCTCTTGTTTCCATAAGACATGTACTCGACAGCCTGAACTTTTGGTCGACCAGCGAAGGTGATGTCATGCGTCTTGAGGAACAGCTCGGCTGCCTGAGGGGATGAGACCACGATGGTCGGGACAAGACCGAGTCGTATGTGCATGATTGGACCATACTTCTTTGCCAATTTGTGGAGGCTTCGGTGAGGAAGATTGCCCAACATGTGAAGGTTGCCAAGAACCGGCAGCCCCCGGGGACCCGGGGGTAACCTGTGATCAATACTGTTCTGATCTTTCGATCTGAACGACCATATTAGGTAGGCAATCGACCAGAGCCCTGCAAGGATTACTAGAAAGAGAAGCATAGTGACCACCAACAATGCTATGAAAAATCATGATCTCTTCTACCTCCCATCTCTACTTATATTCTACTTCATTGCGTATAGCGACAATACCTGTCGACATTTTCTACAACCCGTCATTAAATAGAGCAGAAATATTTGATCTCACCTAATTCACACGCCTCCTGTTAAAATAATGGATTGTTGACATATGTCCACTTGTCCCATTTCAAGCAGGGCCTACATCAAATCCATATCAATTCGAGACGAGAAAAGTCCTTATTACAAAATGGATTGAGATGAGTTGTTCCTCATCGAAGGAGATGACAGGGCAGCAGATCACGGCACGAGGATTTTTACCAGTGGACCACCTCGGCCTCACCACCCACGTGCACGAGTGTTTGGGCAAAAAGCACTTGAGTACTCACCTAGGTACGTGTGTGGTGAGGCTGAGGTGATGAGTCCGTACAAAGTCCATGTGCCGAGATCTGCTGCCCTGTCATCTCCTTTGATGACAGGGCCCAGTCATCAAAGTTTTATCCTAAACCCACACAAGTCTGGTGATCACTTTATTATGTGCCTGGAGAGATGGGGTGGTGGAAATCCAAGGTGGTGGCGGCCCGGCGCCATTTTAAAAAACTTTAATGATAATGATGGACCAAGTCAGGCGGATGTGTATGACAGCAATTTAAAAAATTGGAGGTTATTAAGAGAAGGATTTAATAGAAATGTTGAAGATTTGGTGAGTAAAACTTCTATCAGAGCGTTCTGACAGATGCTTTTGTCACAATGAAAATCACAGCCCACGTGGCACAATCTTATTGGAAGCTGACCATATGGATGTTTGGCCAGTCCCTCAGTGGACCTCTAAACCAAAAATCAGTCTGATTAGTGATTTCTAAGCGATTCGATTGAAGTTATTTTCATGAGTTGATTTTAACTATAAGAATTCAAGCATTGTTGAGAGTTAATTATTTGGGTGTAAATCACTAATCAAACTGATTTTTTGGTTTAGAGGTACACTGAGGGACTGGCCAAACATCCATACGGTCAGCTTCCAATAAGATTTTTTGGTTTTGGTTTAGAGGTACACTTAATTTATAGCCTACATTCCAACTCTGAATTTTCACAAAATAAAATAACTGAAACAACCTTTCTTGACACCAAGCATTGCTTTCATTTTTGTGAAGCTTTCATATATTAATGCCTTTGTAAAGATGTCAGCACTTAATTTGTTGTTATTGGAAGCCATCATTCACCTTCAACAAGGCTATGACACCATTTGTTGGGATAAAACAAACTATTTTTAGATGGCTGATTTGCAAGAGAAGAAAATTGTTCTCGTTGCCAAACACACCAAGAAAATAAGGCTTATATGATATACCATCAGAAAACCGTTAATTTTCTATTCTAAAATATGACAAATGAGCTTAATACATGTCCTGACACAATTCCTCTTTCTGTTAGATCTGAACTGCTTATATGGCAGATATCAGTTTATAAATATGGCGGGAATTGTAACTAGACTTTATGCCATGTGGCACTTTATGAATGTCGATATGTTGATGGGTAATTGGTTTAGGATGTAAAAATAGATGTCGGCTGAAACTAAGGTTTTTCCATGTCGTCAATTCGGAAAGTTCTTTCCAAACGCGAGCAATTTGAAGATGGAAAGTTCTTTCCACAAAACGTTGGTCCAAAATCACCAATACTATTGTTCTGTGATCCAGTACCGATCCGATAACCAAAATGAAGGTTCTGAACCCAATGTTTTTGGATCGAATCACCGGGTTGATCTGATCCATTGCCAGTCATGACCAATAGGTGTGACACATGGATGGCACATGCAGAGGACAGCCTCGTTTCTGTCTACTCTCTAAAAGGAAAAAAAAATTAGATTTCTCCAAGTTCAGCGATAAAACCAACATTTCAGAATCTGAAGTGCTCTAGTGAGACCCATCATCCTAAGGGTCTCATTCTCCTCCATAAGTCACATAAACATGGTTCAAAAGATCACCAATCCCTGTATGGCTTGAGTTGGATCGGACCGATCCGGATTGGGATCGGGCGAAAGCTTCCTCTTTGCATGAAAAGGTGTTCTTAAATCTATCCCAACCCAAGTTTTAAATTAATCAGGCGATGTCGTGCCAGCTTTCTAAGTTAATAAGGTTAGTGAGTGTTGATACCACAATTTGGGTTCAAAACCCGGCTTCACCCAGTAATCATTGATCTGCTTACATACCCATATTCATATTCATCATCATCATCTATGCCTTATCCCAAACAAAACAAAAAGATAAGACCACTCTCCAAAAGTTTGTAATTGTACCTCGATAAGCCTACTTTGTAAAAAAAACATTGAATTCAACCTTAGATATCAATTTTTTTTTGAAATTTAAAAGTAGGATTGTTGGGATACGTGTCAAGTGGATGAAAGCCACTAAGAGCAATTCTTACCCTTAAATGAGAATTTTTTTGAAGAGGCGGGAGTTTTGAAGCGGCGATCAGGCGCCAATGATTGCACGCCACATATACCCGTGGTTACTTTTAAACAAAATTTCTAAAACCAAATCCTCAACCTAGGTACATGTGGCGTGCGATCATTCGGCGCATGATCACAGCTTCAAAAATCCCACTGCTTCAAAAAAATTCTCCTCTTTAAGAGCTAAGGAGAAGAAAAAAATTGGTGAAAAAGGAGATAAGTTTCTCTTTGTAACAACCTCCCTGAAACCAAGTTTTCCCGCTTGATGGGACCTTAAATTTGTTCAATCATGAATATTTTTTCTGATAATCCCAATCGTAAATATATAATTAGTAATGCGATACGTTCTATGCAATGAAGTAAAATATAAGTAGAGATGGAGATGGAAGAGATAATGACTTCTTGGATCACTATGCTTCTCATCATAGTCCTTGCAGGGCCCTGCTCGATTGCCTATCTCCTATTCTCATTCAGAGGGAAAGAAAAGAACAATATTGATCACAGGCTACCCCTAGGTCCCTGAGGACTGCCAGTTCTTGGCAACCTTCACATGTTGGGTGATCTCCCACACCGCAGCCTCCATAAATTGGCCAAGAAGTATGGTCCAATCATGCACATACGACTCGGTCTTGTCCCGGCCATCGTGGTCTCATCCCCTCAGGCAGTCGAGTTGTTCCTCAAGGCACATGACATCATCTTTGCTAGTCGACCTAAAGTCTAGGCTTCTTAGTACAAGTCTTATGGAACCAAGGGCTTGGCCATCACCCCGTATGGCTCTTATTGGTGAAATGTTCGAAAATTATGCACCATAGAGCTCCTTACTAACTCAAAGTCTGATTCATTCCAACCCATGAGGAGAGACAAACTAAGCCGTCTTGTTAGGTTACTCAGTGGGGCCGCAAAGACTCAGGTGGTGGTCGATCTTAGCGCCGAAGTTGGGTTGCTTATAGAGAAAATGACGTATAGGATGACACTTGGCAGTACCAAGGACGACAAATTCAACATCAAACCAACCATCCAGGAGGCCTTGAGGTTGGCTGGAGTGTTCAACCTAGCTGATTATGTCCCATATATCATGACACTTTGAAAAGTCTCGATTGTCAATCCCAAGAATCTTAGTTCTTCTATAATATAAATCGCTGAGTTAGGAGTTGATATTCGCTTAAAAATGCGTATTTTTCACTATTATCCTCTAAGCGTTATCACACTCCCCTACGTAAAACTGTTTTATTTATCAACTTTTCTATATAAGAGTCTCTTTCATTGCGTAGTACACACTTTTCTGAACGAAATGGTATATTTGCATGCATTAAACACATTTTTGGAAGTCTAGATATAGAGCCGTTCTGATTATGTCTCATTATGCGCTTCTTCTGTCGTAGAAAATCCCGATGGGACAATTCTCGAGACTTGCGAGCCCAAATTTATCATAGAAGCCTCATATCTGTGCGTAAAGAGCCAATAGGCAATGACATGCCAAGTACGGGTCGAGGCAGAGGATCACGGAGCTGGTCCAAAGAACCAAGAGACTTGGAAAGCTGAAGACCAAGAGACGGACCAAAGATTCAAAGTCTCAAAAGTTGTGGTTTACATGATTCGACAAGGTAATAGAAGTCTATGTTAAAGATCTGGATTCTAGACCCTCCGCCAGTTGTTATCTCTATAATCTGTAGAATTTTCTCTCTCCTCTCTCCTTATTTTCTCTCTTCTCTCTTCATCTCCCTATACATCACCACCCGATCTTCAGATCTACTGACCTAACCTCAGAACTCCTGCACGTTGGCTCTGGCCCATCTCCTTGAGCTTCCTGACCGTTGGATTATCCATCGGACCGTTGTATCTCTCTAAATTCATCAATCTACCAATCTAGATCCCAATTCAGTCATCATCCGTCTGATTGACAGCAAATCATCCGTCACATTATCTTATGAGATGATGGCCATCATCAGTCCATATGGGACAGCATCCGGGCCCATCATCATCGATCCGCGGCCCGGCCATTTAGTGGACCCTGCGATTTTAAAATACTTAAAATTAATTTTTAAAAGTAAAAAAGGGGGGTCCACTAAATGGGAAATCCCCCAAAGAAAGAAAAGAAGTTTTCTTTAAAAAAAATTTAAAATTATTTTTGATTTCATAAATCCCTAATTGCCATTAAGGAGCTTTAAAAGGGGAAGGAGATGGCTCGTTTCAGTCCTAATCTCTCTCTCATCTCCTCCTCTCCTTCCCCAAACCCCTATAAGAAATATTTTCATATTCAATTTGACAAAGATTCTGTTTGACATAAAAACATTCTTGTAACCGTTCCTACGAGCACTAGTGTAGTGTGGAGATGTCGTGGTACGCATACTTCGTCGACTACGTGAAGACTAGAAGACAGAGACAGCATAAATCAGACGGTTGACGAAAGGAGTAATCTGAGTAACTGTCGATTTGTCAATTAAAGATCGTGTACGCTCGATTAGGAAGGTAAGTGACTTAGTGGAAATAGAAATTTGTTAAAATGAATAAAATATAATGGTCAAACCTAATCATTGGACTGACCCGAGTCTGAGTCAAGAAATTGACTATCGGGATAGTCCAATCGATTGGACACTTAACCCCAATCGATTGGACATGGCCCAATCGATTGGAGGACTCTGTGTAATCGATTGGAAGCTACAAGGCAGAAACTTATTATAGCCCAATCGATTGGAGACTCTGTGAAATCGATTGGAGTCTTCGGGACAGAAACTTATTTGAGTCAAATCGATTGGAGACTCTGTGTAATCGACTGAAGCCTTCGGAACAGAAATCTTATTGAGCCCAATCGATTGGATACTTATCTCCAATCGATTGGACCCAGTGTATAATCGATTGGACCATACACAGAATCGGTCCTTATTAGATCCGAAATTCTTGGTTCCATTATCCCACGTTCTACACGACTCAGGGTCATGAAATTCTATAAATACAATCCTTCGATGCCTTCTTTAAATACACACAGAGACACAGAGTGACTCAATCTTCAAGAGAGAGAAAAAATAATTTATTTATTAGAGTGTCCATTTGAAGAGCAAGAAGTTTGTTTTCCATTCACATCTTGTAAGCTTGTTCTCTTCTTGATCGAAGCCAAGTGCTTAATCCTTTCCTCAGCTTAGGTCTTCCACTTCTATATTCAACCTAGTAGCCTGAGTGTACCAGTATGACTCAACACCATTTGAGCAACCTAGGGTTCAGGGTGTACTGAGTCATTCACCTTCTACAAAAGTAGGAGTGTTGAGAATTAAGATCAGAGGAGCTGATCGACGGTAGGTTTGGGGTGTACCAAATTGAACTAGTGGACAAGACTTCTTGGCTGGAAGGATGCGCGTGGATTCGTAGCGTTGATTCAGAGGACGTGGACGCATCAGCAGTAGGCCTTGGCTAAGGTTGGAAGCTGTATTTGCAACGGTGCTGCATAGGTAACCTTTGTTTCGTTTAACTTTTCAGTTAGTGATACTTTTCGTCCGGACATGGTCCCGTAGTTTTTCCTCGGCTAAGGTTTTCACTTAAAAATCTCTTGTCTTATGTGGTTGTTTGTTTGTATTCCACAATCTATCTTGATTAGATCAAACGACGAAAAGAAAATACCACGGAGGTATATTCGATTTGAGTCGGTTGTGATAATCTTTTATCAAACAACTAAGGCATGCGATTTTGTTCCTCTACCATAGACCACTAAAACTGTGTAGGTATAAATAATTTTAAATACCTAATCAAGCCCCCTCCCCTTCTAGGTATATTGGATTAAAGAGAACGGACCGGTGAAATTTTAACCCCCCCCTCATTTTCTCATCCTTCTTCTTCTTTTTCTTCTTCTCCTGCTTCTTCGGATTCTCCTTGCTGCTCATATGTAGAGAAGGCCATGCCCTTGTTTCCGTAAGACATGTACCTTGCAGCTTGGACTTCTGGTCGACCAGCGAAGGTGATGTCATGGGTCTTGAGGAACAGCTTGGCTGCATGAGGAGATGAGACCACAACGGCTGGTACAAGACCGAGCCGTATGTGCATGATTGGACCATACTTCTTGGCCAACCGATGGAGGCTGCGGTGAGGGAGATTTCCCAACATGTGAAGGTTGCCAAGAACCGGCAGCCCCGGAGGACCTGGGGGGAGCCAGTTTTTCCCTCTAAATGAGCGTATGAGGTAGGCAATCGACCAGAGCCTTGCAAGGACGACCAGAAAGAGAAGCATAGTGATCCAAGAAGTTATTGGTAACCACCAACAATGCTCATAAAAATCATAACCTCGATCTTCTACCTCCCATCTCTACTTATAGCGCAATCATAATCTCTTCTATGGCTTCCCATCTCTACTTTTATAGCGCATCACAAGTTGACATTTGACTAAAGGCTCGGGCTCCAAGGACCCCCTTTTCTGACCCTTTTCAGGAGTCGTGTTCTTGGCCGTGGATTTCAGGTTGTTGAGCTTTTACAAAAAAGTGAATGCCAACTAAGTTTTATCAACTACAGTTGGATTCTTGGGATTTGCGGTCGAGAACACGACTCCCTCCGGAGAGGGGTCAGAAAAGGGGGTCCCTCAGCTCGACCCTTGACTAAATGATATCCCATGTGGCATACTTTAGACTACACACTAGGGGTGTTTGGGTGCAAGGATAGATGATTATTTCAAGATTACTCCTTTCCACATCAGAGAAAGTGCCCTCTTCCCATCATTTTGCACTCTACCTTATCTTATTTACTGTTTGCCTTGCGTGACAAATAAAAAATAGCTGAAAAACAAAGGACCTGCCTTTCCAACTCAAGCTTCCCAACATGCTTGATGTAGAGTTGCCAGCTTGCTCAATGGGTAAAGTTTGTGGGTGATGATACCATAGGCCTAGGTTCGAAACCCACCTTCACCGAGTTACTGATCTTTCGCCTCTATTTGATTTTTATGATTTGACATAGGGTAGCAAAGAAATCTTGATTTGAATCACCGCCTTTCTTTTAAAATGTACTGGGATAAATCCGAGGGGGTATGGCCTCCAAAGGAATCGAACTCGGGATCACCTCCCGCTTAATAAGGATCCTGGCCATCTCGACCCACCAGCCTTATTAGAAAATAAAGGATTTTTATTAGACACATCACATGTAATGTTTAATATTTGACATACCTTTATCTTTTTAATTGTTGACATAGAGATGCACTTGTCCAAGTTCACCCTTAGCGACCTGTTTTGACCAATAAAAAAATAAATTAAAATTTTATAAGGACAAAAAACACCCCTGTTTTTCTAAAATCTATATAACAAAACAGGGAAGTTGTCTCCTCACTTATACCCCCTCTTATCTATTTTGACAAAAGATCTTTTCCCCCAAATGACGATGGATCTCAGCCACTCACACCTGATTTTGGCAAATGCTTTGACGGAGTGCCGAGGGCACGGGCCACCCACAATAAATATAATAAGTGATAACTGTGATTTTCTTATACCCCCTCTTATCTTATATGGCTTCAATAATGAGTGGCTGAGATCCACTATGCTTCATATCGATGGCTGAGATTAACTCTCACACGATCTTGACAAACACTTTGTCGAAAAGTGCCGCGGGCAGGGGCCACCCACGCATATAACAAGACAACTCAGTTGTATTCTCTTATCTTATCCATCCATCTAATGTGGACGGTTAGATTTCAGCCACTCAATCCGCCTCATTTGACCTCGATTTATTCAAAATTTGAATTTCAACACCATTATTTTTTGTTATTTCTATTATTTTCCCATGTCCCCCTCTATACGTTACAATCCGTTATAACAGCCGTTATAATGTAAAAAATGGTAACACCTCAATCCGTTATACCGTTTAAGTGCCGAAGGCACCCAATTTTTGCAAATGCTTTTGTCGGAGATCGAGTTCCGTGGGCACAGGCCATTTACTATTCTATATAACAAAATAATTTAGTTGTGTCCCTACTTATACCTCCTCTTATAAGCACCAACGAAGAAGGGCTGAAATCTAATCCTCTCCCAAATGGACGGTGGATCTCCGCCACTCACCTGATTTGGGCAAATTCTTTGTCGAGGAGTGCCGATGGCACGGGGCACCCACTAGTACCCAACAAACTCTGGGTTTTTTGTGTGTCATGACCCTAGTTAGCAATTCGGAGTATGACAATAATATGGTACGGAAAATAATGTTCTCGAGCACAATTCAGATTTGTCATTAAAAAATGTGTAAAAATATTCCACACAAATAATTTACAATTCGGAGGTCATGTTCAAAATGAATAATCCGGAAATAATTGGCAAAAGCTCGTGAATAGGACGTTGTCCAGTTCATTTTTCAAATAAGGGTGTATTTGCCCTTTTTCTTTAAAAAAATTTATGAGAAGCATAGACGAAGTCAAGTGGACGTATGTCCGCAATTTATAAAAAAAAAAAAATGGGGGACATTATTTTCAAATATCCAACATTATTTTGGCAATTAATGGCTGAAGATCTTGGGATTGGGGGCTGAATTTGTGATCCTGATCTAGATAGGCCGGTCCGAGTAAAACTTATGTCACAAGATGTTGTGACGGAAGCCTGTCACAGCATTCAATGTGAGCCACGTGGCATATTATTGGAGGACGATGACCGTATGGATGTTTGGCCAGTCCCTCGGTGGACCGGTACACAAACAATCAGCTTGATTAATGATTTCTAACCGATTCTATTGAAGTTATTTTCATGGGTTGATTTTAACGGTAGGAATTTGAGCATTATTGAGCGTTATTTGGGTGCAAAACACCAAGGGCTGTAAATCACTAATCAGGCAGATTTTTGGTTTGTAGGTCCACCGAGGGACTGGCCAAACATCCATACGGTCATTGGCCTCTGATCGTGTGCCACGTGACTCGTATTGAGTGCTGTGACCGGCTTCCGTCACAACATCTTGTGACACAAGTTTTACTCGGCCGGTCCCACACAGTATTGTGTTGTCTTGCTCGATATGATGGGAGCCCCATGCAAATAATTAGTATCGGGAGAAACAACCCCAAGACTGTACTATGAATCGGTCCCTGCCTATCCCTCAAATCACGGCCATATTGACGGGCACATACGTGTATGGAATGAACCGGAGATTTCATATTGACGGGCACCTACCATTTAATTTCATTATAATTGACAAATAAATAAAATATTACATGTTGTGTCAACACGAATTTCATGCATATTTAATTTATGCCCGATATATAGATATATTATCTTTTCAAAACAAATAAAAAATAAAAAATAAAAAATGTTAATAATGATACGCGCAAGGGAATTTTATATTTTGAGATTTATTATTGACATTCGCTGGCCCCGGGGGACATCAAACTTTGAAGTATCCCCAACCAAAATGTCTTGACAAGTACCCCAATCCCTTAACTCAACCTGCGTTAAGTCCTTGGTTAATGGTTAACAAGGGGTACTTGTCAGACATTTTGGGAGGGGGACTTCAAAGTTTGAAGTACCCCGGGGCCAGCGAATGTTTTCCCCATTGTAGTAGGGGGTGTAAAGATAATATGATGTACTAGCTAGAGATATTAAATATACTAGCGTCGTCTATTATTATTATTATTATTATTATTATTATTATTAGTATTAGTATTACAGAAAATTTCTTAAACAAAAAAAAATTTAATATATTAACAAAAACAAAAAATAATTTCTGACATTTACAAAAAAAAAGTAACTAAACACCTTTTCAAATTAAGGGCGTTTGTCAGAAGATTGATCGATGGAGGCCCTTTGAAAGGGCGTTTTCCTCTGACAGATGCTTTTTTAAAAAGCGCTTGTCAAAAGAAAACCCCCTTTTGTCAGGGTGAAAAGCCCTTTTAAAATACTATCCCCTCTTCTGTCTCATACGTCCCTATCCTGAGTATCCTCCCTCTCCTCTCCCTCCATCTCTCCTCTCTCTGGTCCCTCGATCCCCTCTCCTGCCCGGTGTCCTTGCCAGACCCTTCAAAATTCTCAAGAAATAGAGACATATTTTTTTTTCTTTTTTGTTAATCACCACGTGGATGTTTAGACCATCCCTTAGTAAACAATATTAGTAGGAAAAATCAGCTTTTTGTCTATTTTTAGCTGTTGGTTTTACTATTTTAGTACTCAAAAAAATGGTTGAAATCAACAGCCATAAGAACGGCTTAAAAAGCACTAAAATCTAATGATTAGATATTATCAATCAGGGAGATGTTTGGTGTGTAAGTTCACCAAGGGGTGGGATAAACATCCATGCGACCTGTGGGCCTAGTGACAGCAGTAAGTAACAAAAATCGTGCTTCTGCATTTGAAAAAGTTTCAGCCCTAACTTGTTACATCTTTTCCTCTCTCTTTTTTTTTTTTCCTTCGTTACTGATTGAGCCATGTGGCACACTATTAGAGGGCCCTGACAGTATGGATGTTTTACCAGTCCCTCGGCGGACCTGCAAACCAAAAATCAGCCCGATTGGTAATTTAGAACCTTTGGATCTTTGCACCTAAATAACGCTCTTTAATGCTCAAATTTCCTACGGTTGAAATCTACCCATGAAACTAACTTCAAACCAACGCTTAGAAATCACAGATCAAGTTTATTTTTGGTTTGTAGGCTCACCTAGCAGTGAATGTCCAAACATCCATATGGTCAACGCCCTAAGTGGCTAGTCCCTAAGTGGACCTACAAACCAATAAGCACTCTGATTATTGATTTGACAGAGAGTAGACACCTTTGAAAGGGCGTTTAATTACTTTTATTGTAAATGTCAGAAACTATTTTTTGTTTTTGTAAATATATTAAAGCTTTTTTTGTTCATTTTTTTTTTCCCGTTGTTGTTGTTGTTGTTGTTCTTGTCAGCACTACCAAAAAAATGACCTTTCCCGGCAGTTTTGTTGGCATAGCCCCAGTCGGCATCGAGAAAAGACCAACGCTGGCGGTTTTGTAACTGCCAGGGAAAAACTAACTCCAGCGGTTTAAAACCGCGTGGAAATAGTAACCCCGGCGGTTTTATGCCGTTGGCTCAGGTTGTTTGTTGGCGGTTAACAAACCGTTGGCATTGGTCTTTTCTCTATGTTGACAGGGGCTACGCCAATGTATTATGCAGCGGTTTAGAAGCGCCGTCGTTAATCATTATCAAACGGTTTTAAACCGCCGGGGAAAATTGCCGAAATGAAAAAAAAATTATGCACCCCAACTTTTGTTTTTTTGAATTTTTTTTTTAATAAAAAATACTGTTGAATAGATAAACAAAAGTACTAAGTCATTTTACTCGACCTGAGAGATAAACAAGAGTTCAATTCAAATGATAGACAACAAACAAAAGTTCGTGAGGTACACTAGTTGTCATGTCTACACTAGAAGAAGAAGAAGATTTCAAAGAAAGAGGGACCCATCTTTTTTCAGATCCATACATAAACCCTAAAAAACCCACAATCCCAACTTTTCCCAATCCATATATAAACCCAAAAACACCCAACAGATAAAAAAATGAAACCCATCAAACGCAAAACCCTTACAGGAAAAAAAGAAGAAGAAGAAGAAGATTTCAGAGAAAGAGGGACCCATCTTTTTCCAGATCCATACATAAACCCTAAAAAACCCACAATCCCAACTTTTCGCAATCCATATATAAACTCAAAAACACCCAACAGATAAAAAAAATTGAAACCCACCCAACATAAAACCCTTACAGGAAAAGAAGAATAAGATTTCAGAGAAAGAGAGACTCATCTTTTTACCGATCCATACATAAAGCGTAAAAAACCCACAATCCCAACTTTTCCCAATCCATATATAAACCCAAAAACACCCAACAGATAAAGAGAGATACATAGGAGAAAAAATCAAAATCAAGGCATACCCTAACCCATCAAAACAAAAATACGATCTGCAGGAGGAGCAAAGGTTGCTATAATCACAAAAATTAAACCCAAACCATGATTAAGCCTAACCCTAACCCACCAAAACAAAAATAAAATGAAATAAATTAAAAACGTTAAACAAATACATACCAATGGTACCACGGACGAAGTGGTGAACAGCTGCGCGTAGGGTGCCTGTGATCCTGTGATATCGAGGACGAGGAGAGGACAAAGAGATTGAAAGCTGGGAGAGAGAGGGAGATTTGAGGGAGAACGAGAGAGAGAGGGAGACTGAAAGAGCATGAGCGAGAGTGGAAGGGAAACCCAGAGTTAGGTAATGTTCTATTCTCGCGCTCATTTTTTTTTATTATTTTGATTATGAAATCCCAGCGGTTCAAAGCCACTGACAAAATTCATTCCCCGTGGGTTTTAAACCGACAAGGATGTTCGCAAAAATTAATAATAAAAAACATTTACGGTGGTTTTTTTTGTCTTCCTCGGCGGTTTAAAACAGTCCAAAAGATCCGACAGTTTATAACCGCCGGTAAAAATAAATTAGTCTGCTGGGGAAAGTCATTTTTTTGGTAGTGTGTTATTGTTGTTATTATTATTATTTTAAAATTTTAAAATAACATTGACAATGATAAAATAATGGATAAATAACATCCATTTTCCGTGTCACCGTTCTTACGGGTGTTAATAGCGTTTTTCTCCAAATAAATAAATAAACGTTTTTCTCAACGATTGCTATAATGTGGATAGATTTAGTGGCTCATGTCCTTGTGACACTTTTTTTATTTGCTTCTTTAGAATATTTTGCTCTTTCATGCGACAGTCCAGGGGTGTTTTTGGGAGCTGAACTTCGATACCGGTGCCTGTTTCAAAAGTTTGATACGTCCTTCACCAAAATGCCACATGAAAAACTCTCCTCATGAATGTTGAGTGCACACCTTTGTGGATCTATAAACTAAAAGTCAGCATGATTAGTAATTTCTAACCATTGGATTTAAGCATATTTCATCATGGGCTTCATGAACAGGCCTATGAATAGGCTACAAGCCCATTTTGAAAATGCTCAATTTGAATGTCTCTGAATTACCAATTAAGCTGCTGATAAGTTGATAGGGTGGTGCTGCCATCATGTTTAACTTGATAGTTTAAAATATATCAGGTTAAGTTAAGACACATTTGGTGAGTGTTGATATCAAATTCGAGTCCAAAACCCGCCTTCACCCACTAATCACTGACCCGCTCGCCTACCCATATCCATATTCATCATCATCTATTCCTTATCCCAACCCTGCTTGCCTAGAGACAAAACAAATTTAAAAGAGACCGAAGAAATTGCTACTAGCCGAACCAGCTGCTCTACAGAAGTTTGCACTTGTACCTCGACAACCCTACATTGTAAAAAGAAAAAATTTGAAACCAACCTTATGTTTCAAATTTGAATTTTAAAAGCAGGATTGTTGGGGTACGTGTCAAGTAGAGAACCACGATGTAACAAGGTATACCCGAGATCTTTTCAAATGCAGAAGCGGCATTTTTGGTAGTCACGGCTGCCATTGGGCCACCCAACCACATGGATGTTTAGCCTACCCCTTAGTAGACATTCATACCAAAAATCAGCTTGTTTGATGATTTTTAGCCGTTAGTTTTAGTACTAAAAAAAAAAATGGTTGCATTCAACCGCTATAAGAACACCTTAAAAAGTGCTAAAAAGTGCTAAAATCCAACAATAATTGTGCTTCCGCATTTGAAAAAGTTTCAGGCATACCTTGTTACATCATTTTCCAAATAGATTTAGTGAAAAAGGAAGACAAGTTTCGCTTTGTAACGACCTCCCCGTAGCCAAGTTTTTTCCGCTTGATTCTCCCTGATGGGACGAATATTGTTTTGTTTATAATCCCAATCCTAAATATATATTAGTGATGCGATAAGTCCTATGTAATGAAGTAAAATATAAGTAGAGATGGAGATGGAAGAGATCATGACTTCTTGGATCACTATGCTTCTCTTCATAGTTCTTGCAGGGCTCTGCTCGATTATTGCCTATCTCCGACTCTCATTCAGAGGGAAAGATAAGAACAATATTGATCACAGGCTACCCCCGGGTCCCCGGGGACTGCCAATTCTTGGCAACCTTCACATGTTGGGTGATCTCCCTCATCGCAGCCTCCACAAATTGGCCAAGAAGTATGGTCCAATCATGCACATACGACTCGGTCTTGTCCCGGCCATCGTTGTCTCGTCCCCTCAAGCGGCCGAGTTGTTCCTCAGGGCACATGACATCATCTTTGCTAGTCGACCTAAAGTCCAGGCTTCTGAGTACATGTCTTATGGAACCAAGGGCTTGGCCTTCACCCCGTATGGCTCTTATTGGCGAAATGTTCGAAGATTGTGCACCATAGAGCTCCTTACTAGCTCAAAGACTGATTCATTCCAACCCATGAGGAGAGACGAACTAGGCCGTCTTGTTAAGTTACTCACTGGGGCTGCAAAGACTCGGACAGTGGTCGATCTTAGCGCTAAAGTTGGATTGCTTATCGAGGAAATGACGTACCGGATGATACTTGGCAGCACCAAGGACGACAGATTCAACATTAAACCAACCATCCAGGAGGCCTTGAGGACGACAGATTCAACTTTATCGATGTAATGTTGTCCCTGATGGAGTCCAATGATGCACAAGAAGCGCAGATGGATCGAACGACTATCAAGGCAATCATCTTGGACATACTTGCGGCTGCAATGGATACATCGTCTACTGCAATCGAGTGGACACTGTCGGAACTCATGAGGCATCCACATGTGATGAAACGAGTCCAAGAAGAGCTAGAGAGTGTAGTTGGCATGGATCGGACGGTAGAGGAGACGGATTTGGCAAAGTTGGACTACTTGGACATGGTGGTGAAAGAAAGCATGAGGCTCCATCCAGTCGCCCCATTGCTCCTCCCTCATGAATCCATGGAAGACATCACGATAAACGGATACCATATACCCAAGAAGTCTCGGATCATTATAAATGCTTGGGCGATTGGACGAGACCCCGAGGTGTGGTCCAGCAATGCTGAAGAATTTTCTCCCGAGAAATTCATTGGTACCAATATAGACGTTCGGGGCCGTGACTTCCAACTTATACCATTTGGATCAGGCCGTAGAGGGTGCCCGGGAATGCAGTTGGGCTTAACTACAGTTCGACTCGTACTTGCACAATTGATGCATTGCTTCAAGTGGGAGCTTCCGGATGGCATGTCACCTAGAGACTTGGACATGAGTGAAAAATTTGGCCTAACGGTACCAAGGGCTAACCATCTACTTGCCATCCCAACTTATCGCCTACGCATCAAGAATTTATGAGAGTCCTCTCATTGTCATAGACTACATAGTTTTTCTACCTTTTTTTCTCTTAATTTTTTGTTGGTTTGATTGTTATGTACTTAGTGTAACTCCAGCCCGACTTGACTACAGATAGGACGGCGCTGAAAAGAATTCCTATGTCCCTTCCCTTTGCAAAACACTTGAACTCTGATTCATGTTAACGCTAGTGTTATTGTGCTGAGCAGCATGGGAAACTATTAATGAATTAAAAGTATTCAAATCCAACATGTAGAAATCACGAATGCTGATTTTTAGTGTATAGTTCCATCAATGTGTGGGCCAAACATTCATGGGTATAGTGGGGCTGAAAGAATATATAATTATGTATCATAAATTTTCCGTAAAGTTATCTCTACCACCCTAAAATCTCTCCACTACCCTCCTGAAGCTCATGGAAATTAAAGGGTCGCAGAACAGTTCATGGATCAACTTGATGCAAAGAAGTCCAATCGGAAGCCTAAAAGCCCATACTAAATGGGCCTCAAAAAATCCATAACTCTAAATTGGGCAAATCATATATGCAAATTCAAGCTCTCGGCGAGATCTGTATAACTAAAAGTAAACTCTTTCAGCGGGCTGGATTTAAGCTAAATTCTATTGATAAGGGGTCAAATTGCCATTTGGAGGTCAAACTTATTATTTTTAATAATTTCTTTAATTTCATAGGTTTTGGTCAAATTAGGAAAGATTTCTAGTTGGCAGCCATCCTACTAAATATTTTGGATTGCCTTTGGGTGCAAGTTATAGGAGTAAGGCAATTTGGGATCCAGTGTTAGAACGTCTAGTGAGCCGGCTAGCTAGATGGAAAGCTAGATTTTTATCCAAAGGGGGTAGATTGGTGCTTATCAAAAATACCCTTTCTAGTATGCCACTTTATTATATGTCTCTTTTTTTATGCCTATAAGTGTGGAGAAGAGAATGGTAAGGTTGATAAGGAATTTTCTTTGGAGCGGAAAAGGTGATGGGAAAAAGATTAACTTGGTCAAGTAGAGAAAAGTGACAAGACAAAGAGAGAGAGGCAGCCTAGGAGTTAAAGATATCCGTAGCATGAATGAGGCACTGAAAGGGAAATGCATTTGGAGATTTGGAGTTGAAAGGGAGAGCTTCTGAAGCAGAGTTATCGTAGACAAGTATGGGGAATGAGTTACAGGGTGGTGTAGTGGTAAGCCGAGAGGGGTGTATGGGTGTGGTGTGTGGAAGGGCATTATGAATGGTTTAGCTAGCTAGATTTAAAGAGGGTGTCGTGTTTAAGGCGGATAGGGGAATAAGATTTTATCTTGGGAGGATAGAAGGTACATGGAAGGTAATCTTAAATCTGAGATTCCGGATCTCTTTTGATTTCAAATAAAAAGTCTGCTACTATAAGCGAAATGCAGGTTGATATAGATGGTTTATCAAGTTGGGAGGATGGCTTTCGCCATTAGCTTTACGAATGGGAGGCACTTCGTTTGGCAGATCTTATGACCAAGGCGCGAGAGACTCCTCTTCTTAGCTCGAGGAATGACACTAGGCAATGGTGATAAGTATACCTTCTGTTGTCAATTCCAAAAAAACCTTAGGTATTTATGTAACCGTCATTTATCGACTACCATTGAGATTGGGAAGCGCGCCACAAGATTCAGAGATTCAGAGATCGGCCATAAGGCAATCCTTTATACACAACAAGGAATAAATGATCAAAGACTCAAAGAAACCCTTAGAAAGTCCATTTGGACAGAATCAAAACCCCCACAACCTATTGTATGAAAATCCCTTTGAAAGAGCCTAAGTATGGGAAATACTTATAGGGGTCGATCAGACTAAGTGTACGAGGCGATCGAGGCCAAATTGACCCCCGATCGACCGTCCTAACAGACCGGCCTCGATAGAACCCCAATTCTCAAGCACGCATTCCCCTCCCCATTCACTATAAATACCCCATCCCCCTACCTATTAAACTTAGCAATTCACTCTGCTGTCTTTTGAGTTCTTCATTACAAGAGATTTGATCTTTGCTCCCTTACCTCCGTGCTTGCTTCAGTGTTCTTGCTTCGGTGATCTTCCCTATTTGACTTGTGGGAAATACGCTTCGGCGCTTAGTGCTCTTCGTGTGAGAGCGATTCAGTGATTGGTCTAGGCGGTGGTTCTACGCAGTGCCATTGATAAAACTTCAGCAACATCGAAGCTACATGTTTTTCGTTAATCTCGGTTGAGAGGTAATTTTGTTTGTAAGGAGCTTTCTCTTTGGAAATGTGATATTTGCTCAAAAGTACTTATTTTAAGTCATTATCCTTTTAGCGGTGTCACATTCTCCTATGTAAAACTTATCTTTTCATTAATTTTTCCACGTAAGAGTTTCTTCCTTTACGTAGAATATATTCTTTAGATAAAAAATGACTATTTACATAAAAAATACGCATTTCGGATAGTCTAGTATCAAGCCATTTTAGTTGAATCTCATTACGCACTTTTTCACTCGCAGGAAATTCGATCGGACAATTCTCGAGACTTGTGGGCCCACGATCAACCACAGAAGCCCACTATCAAAGCTTAAAGAGCCAACAGGCTAGGATAAGAAGATAGAAGCCAAATACGGATCAAGTCAGAGGATTGTAGAGAAAGACCAAGAGAGAGGCAAAGCTGAAGACCAAGAGACATACCAAAGTGATTCAAAGTCACACCAAATGATATAAAATGACAGCTTACGTGGTTGGTGATTCAAAGTCTCACCAATCAACAGCTCCACTATCACAAAATGCATCTAGGAGAGACCCCCTAATTCAGTTGTTCCTATCCCGAGACCTCCCTTCAGTCGCACTAGAGTCGGATCTTCAGCAGGCCCTTCTTCCTCATCGTCCACAGCTACAGTACTACAGTCCATATCAGATCAGATTGCCTCGATGACTCATAAGTTAGGAGATTTCAGAGGATTCGTCTCATCCGACTTTCACATGATGGAAGCCCGATAGGACAAGATAGGGGCTCGCCAATAGAGGATGTCAGGCTACATAAGGAGCTTGTACCTCGATCTTCCACCATCACCACCAGAGGAAACCTTTAATGGAGCTTGGGATCAGCAGACTGGAGGAGAGCCACCAGCCTAGGAGGGGACCGAGATCCTTGATGATGATGATGATGATGAAGAGTAGACCATCCATTATTCTGATCTCTGACATAGTTATCTGTTTGTGTCATATTTTGTACTGACTTCTCTTGAACTATTCTTATGGTTTATCGGCTTATTATAAACTATCCTTCTTATGTTATTTTGATATGTACCTCAGACTATCTTGTGACTGTAAAGGATTATGATTATATATATATTTGTGGTATTTAGGTACTACTTATATTTGTTCTCACTTTGGTATCATGTTATATTTGCATTTGTCTTATCTGTTGTACTTATTTGATCTTATGATCTTGTCTTTCCTTTGTCAATTTTTGACAAAAAGGGGAAGAAAATTATGGTAACAATGGTTCAATAAAAATTGTAACAAGTTACCCTATTAAAAGGGGACAGTAGACTCATATCATCATTAAAAGACCTTGCATAAATGATAATCTGGTTTTGGTAAAACCATAACTTCTAAAAACTTACAACTCTCTTAAAAATCAATTAACAACATACAAAGGAGGAGTAAACACTTTATTTGTATTTGTTGTCTTTGTCTGTGATGTGCAAGACTCAAAAAGAAATATTGGTGTCTCTCATTGCAACTTGTTACAATTTATGTTGGGCTGAATAGGCTCATTGTTAGAGGTAAAACTTTTGTCACTGTATTTTATCCTAGAATAGACAAAGGTGGAGATTGATAAGTATACCTTGTGTTGTCAATTTCAGAATAACATTGGTTATTTATGTAACCGCTATTGATATATCAACTACCATGGAGATTGGAAAGCGCGCCACAAGATTCAGAGATTCAAAGATTGGCCATAAGGCAATCCTTTATATACAACAAGAAATAATGGATTAAAGACTCAAAGAAACCCTTGAAAAGTCCATTTGGATAGAATCAGAACCCCCACAGCCTATTGTATGAAAACCCCTTTGAAAAAGCCTAAGTATGGAAAATACTTATAGAGGTCGACCGGACTAAGTGTGCGGGGCGGCCGATGTCAAACCCCGGTCGACCGTCCTGACAGACCAGCCTCAACAGAACCGTGATTCTCAAGCGTGCATTGCCCTCCCCATTTACTAGAAATACCCCATCCCCCTACCCATTAAACTTACCAATTCACTATGTTGTCTCTTGAGTTCTTTGTCACAAGAGATTTGATCTTTGCTCCCTTGTCTCTGTGCTTGTTTTGGTGTTCTTGCTTCAGTGATCCAGCCTTCCTCGACTTGTGGGAGATACGCTTCAGCACTTGGTGTTCTTCGAGTGAAAGCGATGAGGTGATTGGTCTAGGTCACGATTCTACGCAGTGTCTTTGATAAAGTGAAAAGTCTCGGTTGTCAAATCCCAGGAATACTTAGTTCTTCGGTAATGGTATATTTATATATGTCGTTGTGCCTCAAATCAACTGAAGACTGAAGTGTCAAAGATCAAGTGGACTTCGACAAAACAAACCAAAGAAGGATTAAAGCTGAAGAAAAGACAACTCAAGTGTTCAAGATCAATTGAAGACAAAGTCAAGATTATCAAGTTCAACTTAAGACAAAGTTAAGTGATCAAGCTCAACTAAAGACAAAATCAAAAACTCAAGTACGTTCTCACTCAATGAACATTCAACTATAAAGAAACCCATGTTGCGGTTACTTACGCATATCTGAGGGTAAAACTGCGCGTTGCTAGCGGATATTGATTTACCCTATATGGTTAAGTGTTTGTTAGGGATTGTTCGTGCGACGAGAAGAGAAATTCTCAAAAATTCAGTTATGGACAAAACAGTCCATAACCCCGGTCGACCGTCCTGACAGACCAGCCTCAACAGAACCGTGATTCTCAAGCGTGCATTGCCCTCCCCATTTACTAGAAATACCCCATCCCCCTACCCATTAAACTTAGCAATTCACTATGTTGTCTCTTGAGTTCTTTGTCACAAGAGATTTGATCTTTGCTCCCTTGCCTCTGTGCTTGTTTTGGTGTTCTTGCTTCAGTGATCCAGCCTTCCTCGACTTGTGGGAGATACGCTTCAGCACTTGGTGTTCTTCGAGTGAAAGCGATGAGGTGATTGGTCTAGGTCACGATTCTACGCAGTGTCTTTGATAAAGTGAAAAGTCTCGGTTGTCAAATCCCAGGAATACTTAGTTCTTCGGTAATGGTATATTTATATATGTCGTTGTGCCTCAAATCAACTGAAGACTGAAGTGTCAAAGATCAAGTGGACTTCGACAAAACAAACCAAAGAAGGATTAAAGCTGAAGAAAAGACAACTCAAGTGTTCAAGATCAATTGAAGACAAAGTCAAGATTATCAAGTTCAACTTAAGACAAAGTTAAGTGATCAAGCTCAACTAAAGACAAAATCAAAAACTCAAGTACGTTCTCACTCAATGAACATTCAACTATAAAGAAACCCATGTTGCGGTTACTTACGCATATCTGAGGGTAAAACTGCGCGTTGCTAGCGGATATTGATTTACCCTATATGGTTAAGTGTTTGTTAGGGATTGTTCGTGCGACGAGAAGAGAAATTCTCAAAAATTCAGTTATGGACAAAACAGTCCATAACCCCGGTCGACCGTCCTGACAGACCAGCCTCAACAGAACCGTGATTCTCAAGCGTGCATTGCCCTCCCCATTTACTAGAAATACCCCATCCCCCTACCCATTAAACTTACCAATTCACTATGTTGTCTCTTGAGTTCTTTGTCACAAGAGATTTGATCTTTGCTCCCTTGTCTCTGTGCTTGTTTTGGTGTTCTTGCTTCAGTGATCCAGCCTTCCTCGACTTGTGGGAGATACGCTTCAGCACTTGGTGTTCTTCGAGTGAAAGCGATGAGGTGATTGGTCTAGGTCACGATTCTACGCAGTGTCTTTGATAAAGTGAAAAGTCTCGGTTGTCAAATCCCAGGAATACTTAGTTCTTCGGTAATTGTATATTTATATATGTCGTTGTGCCTCAAATCAACTGAAGACTGAAGTGTCAAAGATCAAGTGGACTTCGACAAAACAAACCAAAGAAGGATTAAAGCTGAAGAAAAGACAACTCAAGTGTTCAAGATCAATTGAAGACAAAGTCAAGATTATCAAGTTCAACTTAAGACAAAGTTAAGTGATCAAGCTCAACTAAAGACAAAATCAAAAACTCAAGTACGTTCTCACTCAATGAACATTCAACTATAAAGAAACCCATGTTGCGGTTACTTACGCATATCTGAGGGTAAAACTGCGCGTTGCTAGCGGATATTGATTTACCCTATATGGTTAAGTGTTTGTTAGGGATTGTTCGTGCGACGAGAAGAGAAATTCTCAAAAATTCAGTTATGGACAAAACAGTCCAGCCGATCGGCCTTTTGTGTGGGCGACCGACCAAAATGGTTCGGTCGACCCTAACTCTCAGGTTCAAACAATTGGGCTGAAAGTCTGAGTGGGCGACCAACTAAAGGCTCGATCGACCGAGGTCCGGTCAACCGGCCAAGAGTGCGGTCGACCCCGTCCGTTTCGGATCTCGTCTGACAAAATCTCTTAAGCGATTAGAAGCACATTTTGGCCCTTCAAACGGCAATATTCAGTACGGTTCTAACAAAGGGATGCCTGCTTATAAATTAGAGTCATCTTCCTCTACTAGAATTAACCCAATCAAGAGATCTCTACTTTACTTGATTATCATTCTTTGAGTCTAGAGATCTGGAATTTGAGAGAACTTCACCTGTGCAAATATGTACATCCTTTGTCAAGGCTCTAGATTGTTTGGGAGAGCTTTACATGAGCACATCTGGTTCATTTATTATGAAGGCTGCTCTAATTGTTCGAAGAGACTACGAAGGGTATTATTTTCTACAATCATCTTCTTCCAAGAAGAGGATCATCATTGACAAATCGTCTTTGTGAAAAATTCTTCTACGAGGATTTACCATTCTATCGAATTCATCAAAAGGTAAGTATCTTCTAAAACAAACCTTTTAGAGTGAATTCAGTATTATCAAACCTGAATTATTTGTGATTGATGGATGAGTGAGTACTCATCAAATTGAGTTGAGAAATGTGAAATCCTTGAGAAATCTATTTTTCTAAAATACTACTGGCCTAGTGTGACTCTATAGGTGAATCGAGAAGTGATTCTCGTATAGAACGAGTTGAGGATTGTAGATCCATGAGAAGAGGGCTTCTCTAAATAGACTACTGGCCTACGCTAACTCTCTAGGTGAGCGAGAAGTGATTCTCGTTAGATTAAGACTAAATGTAATCTTAGTTAGTTGATTATTTATTTCAATTGGAAATGTTGTAATGCATTATTGAAATAATATAATACTACTCGTGGTGAGTATCGGAGAGTGGACGTAGGTGCGGAGTCGCCAAACCACTATAAATCTGAGTCTCGTGTGATTATGAATGTTTGCATATTTTTGTCTCAGTTTTTTCCATATCTATGTTCTGTAGATGATTTGTATTTTGATCGCTTGATCCTTTTCTATCTTGTGTGATCATTAATTTTTAATCCATAAAGAATCTGTAGAAAAATTAAAAACTATCCTATTCACCCCCCCTCTAGGACTTAACGTGGTAATTAAAAAGGAATCTCATAAAGCTTCAACAACATCGAAGCTACACGTTCCTCATCAATCTCGGTTGAGAGGTAACTTTGTCTGTAGGGAGCCTTCTCTTTAGAAACACTTCCCATATTGGTTTGTCTCATCTATATCTGTTACCATGCTCGAGTCAAGAAAGATTCTTGACTGAGTAGGAGTTCGGTTGCGATCGTACTCCGTTATTATCGATTGCGATCGAGATCGAGTTCTTAACCCTATTCAATATTGTAAGAGTGCTTAAATATTGAATTAAAAATGTGACAAGCTCAGTGGAGCTATTAGAGAGTGGGCGTAGGTGTTGATATATCAAACCACTATAAATACATGTGTTGTGGATTTTTGTCTATTTACTTACTACTTTAGTTGATTAATTTGTGTGAGTATATTAATAATCAACTTAGGCTAAATTTAATATACCTATTCACTCCCCCCCCCCTTCTCTCTAGGGCACTTGCATACATATCAAGGGAACTTCAAATGAACCCATGATAGCAAAGGTATATTTTCCGTCCATTCACTTCATGGGGTTTGGAATATGAGGATTTTCCTACTGCAAGAGTATGGTGTAATAGAACTTCGTCAAAGGTGTGGTTTCTAGCTTGGTGTGCAGCCCGAGGAAGACTTCAGACAATGGATTTTCTTTGGAAGAGAGGAGAGAGATTGGATCATTGTCCACTTTGCTTATGCGATGGGGAATCGGTGGATCATTTGTTCTTCTATTGTAGAAGCGCATAGAGGATTTGGACTAGATTTTTCAGTGAGTTGGGGGTGCTGTGGGCTTTTCCAAGGACGATGAAAGAGCTTTTATATTTTTGAAAATTAAAGGGTTTAAGACGTCTTGAGAAGCGTATGTGGGCGTTAACTCCTTTGGTGATTATTTCGGGTTTGTGGAAGGAAATGAACAATCGAGTGTTTGAAGGTAAAAGTCTTAAGTAGGAGCAATTGGTGATTGAGATTAATATCTGAGGAAAGATGTACGAGGAAGGAAAAGGTATAGCTTTCGAAGACATGGTTTTAAAGTAGGCAGACTTGGTTAGCATAGCGAGAGATAAGGGGTGGGACATGGAGGGAGTTTTATTTTTGTGTCATTTCTTTTGATGTATATTCTTTGTCTTTGTATTCATTATAGCTGTTTATAAAACATTTTTAATAAAACATTTATACTTGTCAAAAACAAAAGAGTTTTAGTTGTTTTTTATTAATTTTTAGTAGGTTTCTCCTATAAAATTAAATACGTTGTAGTTGGATGAAATTATCAATGAAAGTTTTTGTTTAGAATTAGATTGTTCCTTTCTTCTTATGGATTCAAAGCTTTCTACAGTTGAAGACGGCCTGATTTCATGATTAACTTCATGCTTTCACTACGTCAGGTTAGGATTTCTATCAATTACGATATATACTAGATTAGAATGATTAGATTTAGTTTCCATCTTTAGATCTTTTTATCTTTATATAAACCCTTGATTACGTCAATACACATTTTATCAATAAATCTTTACATATTCAATCCAAGAAATAGTCCCACATTAATTATACAGAAAGATCCATCTCCATGAGCATAACCAACCAATTGCATCATGGGAGCATTAATTTGAGAATATATGAGGTAACATTTGTACAAAAAACAATTTAGCTAATAGAAAAGAAAAGTAAGAAAAAAAAAAAACTAGGTGGTCTGCCTTATTTATAAGAAAAGATAGATGAGAAAGCCACTCAAATTAACAGACCCATGAGCACAAAATTCTAAGGTTAGAGGACTCTCATATATTTTTCATGCGCAGGCGATAAGTTGGGATGACAAGTAGATGGTTAGCCCTTGTCACCGCTAGACCAAACTCCTCGCTCATGTCCAAGTCTCCAGGTAACATGCCATCCGGAAGCTCCCAGTCGAAGCAATGCAACAACTGCGCAAGTACTAATTGAACCACTGTTAATCCCAACTGCATTCCTGGGCACCCTCTACGGCCTGATCCAAATGGTATAAGTTGGAAGTCATGTCCCCGGACATTTATATTGGTACCAATGAACCTCTCGGGAGAGAATTCTTCGGCATTGTCAGACCACACATCAGGGTCCCGTCCAATTGCCCAAGCATTTATAATGACCCGAGACTTCTTGGGTATATGGTATCCGTTTATTGTGACGTTTTCCATGGATTCATGAGGGAGGAGCAATGCACCGATCGGATGGAGTCTCATGCTTTCCTTCACCACCATATCCAAGTAGTCCAACTTTGCCAAATCTGTCTCCTCTACAACCCGGTCCATGCCAACTACACTCTCTAATTCTTCTTGGGCCCGTTTCAACACCTGTGGATGCCTAAGGAGTTCCGATAAGGCCCACTCAATTGCGGAAGCTGATGTATCCATTGCTGCCGCAAGCATGTCCAAGATGATTGCCTTGATATTTGTTCGATCCAGCTGAATTCCATGTGCATTGGACTCCATCAAGGACAACAATACATCAATGAAGTCCCTATGATGCCCCTGCCGGTCTTTAGCATCTTGTGCGTGCTCCTCTATGATCTTCTCTAAGAATTTGTCGAAGACCTTGCTGACGGCCTTCATGCGACGACTTAGTCCCTGGAGGCAAGGAATTAAAAAAATGTAAAAACAGCTGATCGTAAGAAAAAATATTTGCTTTAATAGCCATGGTAACATTATTTTCTTCCGAATAATTAAATACTCGAAATCTCATCAAATCAAGTTGACTCAGCTAAGGTTAGAGTCAACTCGTCGAGTTTTAAAACTGTGGTTAAAACCATGGTTTTAAAAACGGCCGTTTAAACGGTAACGCCCCAAGCCCGTTTCCGTTAAAAACGTTTAAACATGTTTTAACGGTTTTGAAAAAAATGGCCATTTTTTTGTTTTAACAGCTGTTAAAATCATTTAAACGGCTTTTAAAATCGTTTAAACAGCCGTTTAATTCTGAAAAATTTTGTGAAAAAAACGGCCGTTAAATCCGTTAAATTCAGTTTTTTTTTTAAATTTTTAAAATTTGAATTTCAGCGCCATTTTTTCCGTTAAGATCGTTAAAACCATTAAAATCTGTTTAATTCCAATTAATTCCATTTTTTCCTATTTTTTTTTCATTTTTGCCCGTCCGTTTCAATCCATTTTAACGGCCATTTAAACGGTTTAAATGGTAACGCCCCCAGTCCGTGTAACCGTTAAAACGGCCTCCTTTAAACCTTGGTTACCGTTAAAACGGATTGAGACGGCCAGGGGCAAAAATAGAAAAAATGGAAAAAAAAAAAAAATTTTAACCGAATGAAAGGGATTTTAAAGGAAAAAACAGAATCGCGCTGAAATTCAAATTTTGAAATTTGAAAATTAAAAAATAATAGAATTAAACGGCCATTTTTTTTCACAAAAATTTTCAGAATTAAACGGCTGTTTAAACGATTTTAACGGCATTAAAACAAAAAAAAACGGCCTTTTTATTCAAAAACGTGTTTAAACGGTTTTAACGGAAACGAGCTTGGGGTATTACCATTTAAACGGTCGTTAAAACAGTTTAAACAGCCGTTTTTAAAACCATGGTTAGAACAACTATTATATGCTATACATCACTTTAGAAACCATGCCTGAAGGTCAAGTGTCCCGACATATGGGACAAAATCAGCTACGTTGAAAGCTCCAGCCAACCTCAAGACCTCCTGGACAATTGGTTTGAAGTTGAATCTATCATCCTTGCTGCTGCCAAATATCATCCGGTACGTCATTTCTTCGATAAGCAAAGCCACTTCGGCACTAAGATCGACCACTGCCCGAGTCTTTGCGGACCCACTGAGTAACGTAACAAGACGATCTAGCTCGTCTTTTCTCATGGGCTGGAATGATTCAATCTTTGAGTTGGTAAGGAGCTCTAATGTGCACAATTTGCGAATATTTCGCCAATAGGGGCCGTACGTGGAGAAGACCATGCTCTTGTTTCCATAAGACATGTACTCGACAGCCTGAACTTTTGGTCGACCAGCGAAGGTGATGTCATGCGTCTTGAGGAACAGCTCGGCTGCCTGAGGGGATGAGACCACGATGGTCGGGACAAGACCGAGTCGTATGTGCATGATTGGACCATACTTCTTAGCCAATTTATGGAGGCTTCGGTGAGGAAGATTGCCCAACATGTGAAGGTTGCCAAGAACCGGCAGCCCCGGGGGACCCGGGGGTAACCTGTGATCAATACTGTTCTGATCTTTCGATCTGAACGACCATGTTAGGTAGGCAATCGACCAGAGCCCTGCAAGGATTACTAGAAAGAGAAGCATAGTGACCACCAACAATGCTATGAAAAATCATGATCTCTTCTACCTCCCATCTCTACTTATATTCTACTTCATTGCGTATAGCGGATCACAATATCTGTCGACATTTTGTCCAACCCGTCATTAAAAAATGGATTTTGGACCGAATTTTCGTGTCTGGAATAGGCATACTTTAGAGAACACACACTAGGAGTGTTTGGGTGCGAGGACAAAGTAGTATTTCAAGATTACTCTTTTCCCATAAGAGAAAGTGCCATCTTCCTAGGCATAAGACCCCTTAGAAGTTAAAATTAACCAAGGTTTAAAGGAGGCCGTTTTAGTGGTAGAACGGACTGGGGGCATTACCGTTAAAACGGCCATTAAAAAAGACAAAAGAAACGGCCAGGGGCAAAAATGGAATTTAACAGATTTTAACTAGATTAACGGAATTTAACGAAAACAACAGAAAAAAAGGTGCTGAAATTCAAAATTTGTAATTCGAAATTGGAAAAAAAAAATGAAATTTAATGGAAAAGTAACAGATTTTAACAGATTTAACTGCCATTTTTCCCACAAATTTTTTCAGAATTTAACGGCTGTCGAAATGATTTTAACAGCCGTTAAAACGAAAAATAATGGCCGTTAAATTCAAAGCTTCAAAACGGGTTTTACCGAAACGGGCTTGGGGCATTACCGTTTGGTTTAAACGGATGTTAAAACCATGGTTTTAAAAACGGCCGTTTAAACGGTAACGCCCCAAGCCCGTTTCCGTTAAAACCGTTTAAACACGTTTTATCAGTTTTGAAAAAAGCGGCCGTTTTTTTTTGTTTTAACGGCCGTTAAAATCGTTTAAACGGCCGTTTAATGCTGAAAAAATTTGTGAAAAAAACGGCCGTTAAATCAGTTTAATTCCGTTAAATTTCATTTTTTTTTAGATTTTCAAATTTCAAAATTTGAATTTCAGGGCGATTTTTTCAGTTAAAACCCGTTAAATCCTTAAATTCCATTTTTTTTTCATTTTTGCCCCTATCCGTTTCAATCCGTTTTAACTACCGTTTAAATGGTAACGCCCCCAGTCCGTTTAACCGTTAAAATGGCCTCCTTTAAACCTTGGTTAAAACCGTGTAAACGGCCGTTTTTAAAACCATCATTTTGCACTCTACCTTAACTTATTTACTGTTTGGCTCGCATGAGAAATCAAAAACAGCTGAAAAGAAGTCTTTGGGTTATAGGTTCAATCTCATTCTAGCAAACAAGTTGGTCTATATTGATTAGGAATGTGTCAAGCAAGCCTACTAATAATTAAATAGAGCAGAAACATTTGATCTCACCTAATTTACACGCCTCCTATTAAAATAATGGATTGTTGACATATGTCTATTTGTCCCTTTTCAACCACGGCCTTCGTCAAATCCATATCAACTCGACAATCTAGAAAAGTTGGAGTTATTACAACATGGATCGAGAGGAGTTGTTCCTGACCTGTCATCGAAGGAGATGACAGGGCAGCAGATCACGGCACGTGGATTTTTACCAGTGGACCACCTCGGCCTCACCACAAGTGAGTGTTTGGGCAAAAAGCACTCGAGTACTCACCTGGGTACGTGTGTGGTGAGGCCAAGGTGATGAGTCTGTACAAAGTCCACGTGCCAAGATCTGCTGCCCTGTTATCTCCTTTGATGACAGGGCCCGGTCATCAAAGTTTTATCCTAAACCCACACAAGTCTGGTGATCACTTTATTATGTGCCTGGAGAGATTGGGGGGTGGAAATCCAAGGTGGTGGCGGCCCGGCGCCATTTTCAAAAACGTTAATGATAATGATGGACCAAGTCAGGCGGATGTGTATGACAGCAATTTAAAAAAGCGGAGGTTATTAAGAGAAGGATTTAATAGAAAAGTTGAAGATTTGGCGAGTAAAACTTCTATCACAGCGTTCTGACAGATGCTTCTGTCACAATGAAAATCACAGCCCATGTGACACAATCTTATTGGAAGCTGACCGTATGGATGTTTGACCAGTCCCTCATTGGACCTCTAAATCAAAACTCAGTCTGATTAGTGATTTCTAAGCGATTCAATTGAAGTTATTTTCATGAGTTGATTTTAACTATAAGAATTCAAGCATTGTTGAGCGTTATTTGGGTGCAAAGATCCAAAAGGTTGTAAATCACTAATCAAACTGATTTTTGGCTTATAGGTCCATTGAGGGACTGGCCAAACATCCATACGGTCAGCGTTCACTAAGAGTATGCGACATTGGCTATGATTTTAATTGTGACAGAAACATATGTGAGAACTGTGTGATAGAAATTTTAGTAAGATTTGGAAGAGTTGAAATTGTGAGTAGGTTTGGTGATTTCCAAAATCTTGTGAGACTAGATTACATGAGATAGTAAGGATCTTGAGATTCAGTACCAAAATACCGAAACTATTGTTTTGTGATTCAGTACCGATCCGATAACAAAAAAGAAGGTTCTGAACCTAATTTTTTATCAGATCACCGGGTCGATCCGATCCATTACCAGCGAATAGGTGTGACACATGGATGGCACATGCAGAGTACAGCATCTTTTCAGCTGTCTACTCTCTATAAGGAAAAGAAAAAATTAGATTTCTCCAAGTTCAGCGATAAAACCAACATTTCAGAATCTGAAGTTTTCTAGTGAGACCCATCAACCTAAGGGTCTCATTCTCCTCCATAAGCTACATAAACATGGTTCAAAAGATCACCAATCCTTGTCTGGATTTAGTTGGATGAGACCGATCCAGATTGGGTCGGGCGAGGGAACCCAAATTTAACTTGAGTTTTAAATTAATCAGGCGACGTCGTGCTAGCTTTCTAAGTTGGTAAGGTTATTGAGTGTTGATACCCAAATTTGGGTTCAAAACCTGCCTTCACCCACAAATCACTGGATGCTTACCTACCCATATTCATATTCATCATCGTCTATGCCTTATCTATATAACAAAATAGGGAAGTTGTCTCCCCCTCTTATCAGGCTTCATAAAGGATGGCTAAGATCTTATCCCCCAACTGGACGGTGGATCTCAGCCACTCACACCCAATTTTGGCAAATGCTTTGTCAGGGAGTGCCGGGGCACAGGCCACTCACTAGTCTATATAACAAAACAGGACGGTTGTCTTCCCCTCTTATCCAGTTTCATAAAGGATGGCCGAGATCTTATCACATCAAATGGACAGTGGATCTCAGCCACTCACACCCAATTTTGACAAACGCTTTGTCGATGAGTGCCGTGGGCACAGGTCACCTACTATCTATATAACAAAACAGGACGGTTGTCTCCCACCTTTTATTCGGCTTCATAAAAGATGGCTGAGATCTTATCACACCAACTGGACAGTGGATCTCAGCCACTCACACCCAATTTTGACAAATGCTTTATCGATGAGTGCCGTGGGCACGGGTCGCCTACTATCTATATAACAAAACAGGGCGGTTGTCTCCCACCTCTTATTCGGCTTCATAAAGGATGGCCGAGATCTTATCACACCAACGGGACAGTGGATCTCAGCCACTCACACCCAATTTTGACAAACGATTTGTCGATGAGTGCCGTGGGCACGGGTCACCTACTATTTACCTACATATAAGGAATGAAATGGGTTGGATTTACATATAGCCCAAGGGTCAGGCTTAGGAGCCCCACTTTTTATGCCTAAGAGGGGTGTTACCGTTAAAACGGATTGAAACGGCCAGGGGCAAAACTGAAAAAAATAGATTTTAATGATTTTAACGGAAAAAAGTGGTACTGAAATTCAAATTTTAAAATTTAATAAAAAAATTGAATTTAACGAAAATTTAATGGTTTTCTTATACCCCTCTTATCTTATATGGCTTCAATAATGAGTGGCTGAGATCCACTATGCTTCATATCGATGGCTGAGATTAACTCCCACCCGATTTTGACACACACTTTGTCGAAAAGTGCCGCGGGCACAGGCCACCTACGCATATATCAAGACAACTCAATTGTATTCTCTTATCTTATGCATCCATCTAATGTGGACGGTTAAATAAAGAGTGGTTGAGATCAAATCCATCAATCTAATGTGGAAGGTTAGATTTCAGCCACTCAATCCGCCTCATTTGACCTCAATTTATTCAAAATTTAAATTTCAACACCATTTTTTTTTGTTATTTCTGTTATTTTCCCATTTCTCCCTCTATGGGTTACAATCCATTATAACAGCCATTATAATGGAAATAATGGTAACGCCCCAGTCCATTAAACCATTTGAGTGCCGAAGGCACCCAACTTTTGCAAACACTTTTGTCGGAGAGTGCCATGGGCATGGGCCATTTACTATTCTATATAACAAAACACATTGGTTGTCTCCCTACTTATACCTCCTCTTATAAGCATCAACAAAGAAGGGCCGAGATCTAATCCTCCCCCAAATGGACGGTGGATCTCCGTCACTCACCTGATTTTGCCAAATTCTTTGTCGAGGAGTGCCGAAGGCACGGGGCACCCACTAGTCTATGTAACAAAACACAGTGATTGTCTCCCATTCTTATAGGCTTCATATATCCAAGGGCCCATATCAACCCTTACATAAAATAAAATTTAGACGGTTGGATTAATTTGACAGGGAAATTGTCTCCCCACTTATAACCCCTCTCATCGGCTTCACAAAGGATGGCCGAGATCTTATCCCCCAAATGGACTGTGGATCTCAACCACTCACACCTTTGGGAAATGCTTTGTAGTAGGGTAGGCACAGGCCACCCACTATACATCTATATAACAAAACAGAGAAGTCACTTATCCCCCCTCTTATCGGCTTCACAAAGGATGGCCGAGATCTTATCACCCCAAATGGATGGTGGATCTAAGCCACTCACACCCGATTTTGGCAAACACTTTGTCGGAGAGTGCCGTGGGCACGGGCCACCTACTAGTCCCAAACAAAACAAAAAGAGAAGACGACATTGCTAATAGCAAAAGCAGTTCTCTAAAAGTTTGTAATTGTACCTCGATAACCCCTACTTTCTAAAAAAATTTGAAATCAACCTTAGATATAAAAAAAAATTGAATTTTTTTTTTCGGTAATGAAGAAAAAAAATTTGAAATTTAAAAACAGGATTGTTGTTGGGACACATGTCGAGTGGATGAGAGCCATTAAGAGCAATTATTACTCTTTAAGGAGAAATTTTTTTGAAGCACCAATGATCGCACGCCACATATACCCGTTGTTACTTTTTAAAAAGTATTTTTAAAACCAAATCCTAAACCCAAGTACATGTGGCGTGCGATCATTCAGCGCATGATCGTAACTTCAAAAATCCCGCCGCTTCAAAAAAATTCTCCTACTAAGAGCTAAGGAAAAGGAGATAAGTTTCTCTTTGTAAGGACCTCCCCGAAACCAAGTTTTCCCGTTTGATGGGACCTTAAATTTGTTCAATCATGAATATTTTTATGATAATCCCAATCGTAAATATATTAGTAATGCAATACGTGCTATGCAATGAAGTAAAATATAAGTAGAGATGGAGATGGAAGAGATCATTACTTCTTGGATCACTTCCAGGCCTCTGGTCGACTGCCCAACTCCTAGATCATTAAAACATGAAGTTAGGCCCAATGCTATATATATAAAGGCCCATTTGGATCACCATTTTTGTATTTTTTTGGTTATTGTAATTTTGAGGTAATTGGTGCTTATTGTGAAAAAAGTGCACTACGGACAACTTCTATATATTTTAGTCAGCGGCATAAAACTTGGTTATGAAATCCTTCCCTTGCAGTTGATTGTATGGCCTTTCTTCAGTATAAAAACAGTCCACAGGCCTAAGCAAGAACCCACCTTCATTCATGAAATTAAGCAGAGAGCAAGATGTGTTTTTGGTTTATACGTTAATATTTTGGACGCTTTCTCCAGTCCCTCTTTCGTGTAGATTTAATCTAGCTACATGACAACCTTATGGAACTAGGTCATAATTTGACTAGCACGGGTTGTTTTGAATGGATCTGTTTGGCGAGGATGAGAATGTCGTGTTTCTTCATTCCAGTGTTGGGATAAAACCAACTATTTGGAGGAAGAGGGCTGATTTACAAGAGAAGAAAATTGTTCTCTTGACCAAACACACTAAGAAAAGAAGGTTTATATTTATATATGATACTAGTGGGTGCCCGGTGCCATCGGCACTCCCCGACAAAGAATTTGCCAAAATCAGTTGAGTGGCGGAGATCCACCGTCCTGCCATTCTTTGTTGATGCTTATAAGAGGAGGTATAAGTAGGGAGACAACCAATGTGTTTTGTAATATAGAATAGTAGATAGTCCATGCCCACGGCACTCTCCAACAAAAGCGTTTGCAAAAATTGGGTGCCTTCGGCACTCAAACAGTATAACGGACTGGGGCGTTACCGTTTTTTCCATTATAACGGCTGTTATAACGGATTGTAACAAACAGAAAGAGAAATAGAAAAATAACAGAAATAACAAAAAATATTCAAATTTTGAATAAATTGAGGTCAAATGAGGCGGATTGAGTAGCTGAAATCTAACCGTTTACATTAGATCGATGGATTTGATCTCAACCACTCTTTATCTAACCGTCCACATTAGATGGATGGATAAGATAAGAGAATACAACTGAGTTGTCCATGCCCATGGCACTTTCCGACACAGTGTTTGTCAAAATCGGGTGGGAGTTAATCTCAGCCATCGATATGAAGTATAGTGGATCTCAGCCACTCATTATCGATGCCATATAAGATAAGAGGGGTATAAGCCAACCACTGTCACTTGTTATATAGATAGTGGGTGGCCAGTGCCCACGGCACTCTCCAACAAAGCGTTTGTCAAAATTGGGTGTGAATGGCTGAGATCCACCATCTATTTGGGGGATAAGATCTCAGCCCTTCTTTGTCTAAATAGATAAGAGGGGGTATAAGTGGGGAGACAACTTCCCTGTTTTGTTATATAGATACTACCAAAATCTCTTGATTTTCTTCACAAAAACTTGACAAATGAGCTTAATACATGGCTTAATTTATAGCCCACATTCCAACTCTGAATTTTCACAAAATAAAATAACTAAAACAACCTTTCTTGACACCAAGCATTGCTTTCATTTTTATGAAGCTTTCATACTTTAATGCCTTTGTAAAGATGTCCGCACTTAATTTGTTGTTATTGGAAGCCATCATTCACCTTCAACAAGGTTCCAACACCATTTGTTGGGATAAAACAAACTATTTGGAGGAAGATGGCTGATTTGCAAGAGAAGAAAATTGTTCTCGTAGCCAAACACACCAAGAAAATAAGGCTTATATGATATACCATCAGAAACCCTTAATTTTCTATTCTAAAATATGACAAATGAGCTTAATACGTGTCCTGACACAATTCCTCTTTTTGTTAGATCTGAACTGCTTATATGGCAGATATCTGTTTATAAATATGGCGGGAATTGTAACTAGATTTTATGCCATGTGGCACTTTATGAATGTTGATATGTTGATGGGTAATTGGTTTAGGATGTAAAAATAGATGTCGGCTAAAACTAAAGTTTTTCCATGTCGTCAATTCAGAAAGTTCTTTCCAAACGCGAGCAATTTGAAGATGGAAAGTTCTTTCCACAAAATGTTGGTCCAAAATCACCAAGACTATTGTTCTGTGATCCAGTACCGATCCGGTAACAAAAAAGAAGGTTCCGAACCCAATGTTTTCCGATCGAATCACTGGGTTGATCTGATCCATTGCCAGTCGTGACCAATAGGTGTGACACATGGATGGCACATGCAGAGGACAGCCTCGTTTCTGTCTACTCTCTACAATGAAAAGAAATATTAGATTTCTCCAAGTTCAGCGATATAACCAACATTTCAGAATCTGAAGTGCTCTAGTGAGACCCATCATCCTAAGGGTCTCATTCTCCTCCATAAGTCATATAAACATGGTTCAAAAGATCACCAATCCTTGTATGGATTGAGTTGGATCGGACCGATCTGGATTGGGATCGGGCGAAAGCTTCCTCTTTGCATGGAAAGGTGTTCCTAAATCTATCCCAACCCAAGTTTTAAATTAATCAGGCGATGTAGTGCCAGCTTTCTAAGTTGGTAAGGTTAGTGAGTGTTGATACCACAATTTGGGTTCAAAACCCGGCTTCACCCAGCAATCATTGATCCGCTTACATACCCATATTCATATTTATCATCATCTATGCCTTATCCCAAACAAAACAAAAAGATAAGACCACTCTCCAAAAGTTTGTAATTGTACCTCATATCCTACTTTGTAAAAACAACATTGAATTCAACCTTAGATATCAATTTTTTTTTTGGAATTTAAAAGTAGGATTGTTGGGATACGTGTCAAATGGATGAAAGCCACTAAGAGCAATTCTTACCCTTAAATGAGAATTTTTTTGAAGAGGCGGGAGTTTTGAAGCGGCGATCATGCACCAATGATTGCATGCCACATATACCCGTGGTTACTTTTAAACAAAATTTCTAAAACCAAATCCTAAACCCAGGTACATGTGGCGTGCGATCATTCGGCGCATGATCACAGCTTCAAAAATCCCATTGCTTCAAAAAAATTATCCTCTTTAAGAGCTAAGGAGAAGAAAAAAATCGGTGAAAAAGGAGATAAGTTTCTCTTTGTAACAACCTCCCCGAAACCAAGTTTTCCCGCTTGATGGGACCTTAAATTTGTTCAATCATGAATATTTTTTATGATAATCCCAATCGTAAATATATAATTAGTAATGCGATACGTTCTATGCAATGAAGTAAAATATAAGTAGAGATGGAGATGGAAGAGATAATGACTTCTTGGATCACTATGCTTCTCATCATAGTCCTTGCAGGGCCTTGCTCGATTGCCTATCTCCTATTCTCATTCAGAGGGAAAGAAAAGAACAATATTGATCACAGGCTACCCCTAGGTCCCTGAGGACTACCAGTTCTTGGCACACTTCACATGTTGGGTGATCTCCCACACCGCAGCCTCCATAAATTGGCCAAGAAGTATGGTCCAATCATACACATACGACTCGGTCTTATCCCAGCCATCGTGGTCTCATCCCCTCTGGCAATCGAGTTGTTCCTCAAGGCACATGACATCATCTTTGCTAGTCGACCTAAAGTCCAGGCTTCTGAGTACAGGTCTTATGGAACCAAGGGCTTGGCCATCACCCCGTATGGCTCTTATTGGTGAAATGTTCGAAAATTGTGCACCATAGAGCTCCTTACTAACTCAAAGTCTGATTCATTCCAACCCATGAGGAGAGACAAACTAAGCCGTCTTGTTAGGTTACTCAGTGGGGCCGCAAAGACTCAGGCGGTGGTCGATCTTAGCGCCGAAGTTGGGTTGCTTATAGAGGAAATGACGTACAGGATGATACTTGGCAGTACCAAGGACGACAAATTCAACATCAAACCAACCATCCAAGAGGCCTTGAGGTTGGCTGGAGTGTTCAACCTAGCTGATTATGTCCCATATATCAGGACACTTTGAAAAGTTTCGATTGTCAATCCCAAGAATCTTAGTTCTTCTATAATATAAATCGCTGAGTTAGGAGTTGATATTCGCTTAAAAATGCATATTTTCCACTATTATCCTCAAAGCGTTATCACACTTCCCTACTTAAAACTGCTTTATTTATCAACTTTTCTACGTAAGAGTCTTTTTCATTGCGTAGAACACACTTTTCTGAACGAAATAGTATATTTGCATGCATTAAACATATTTTTGGAAGTCTAGATATAGAGCCGTTCTGATTAAGTCTCATTATGCGCTTCTTCTGTCATAGGAAATCCCGATGGGACAATTCTCGAGACTTGCGAGCCCACATTTATCATAGAAGCCTCATATCAGTGCGTAAAGAGCCAATAGGCAATGACAGGCCAAGTACGGGTCGAGGCAAAGGATCACGGAGCCGGTCCAAAGAACTAAGAGAGTTGGAGAGCTGAAGACCAAGAGACGGACCAAAGATTCAAAGCTGCAAAAGTTGTGGTTTACATGATTCGACAAGGTAATAGAAGTCTATGTTGAAGATCTGGATTCTAGACCCTCCGCCAGTTGTTATCTCTGTAATCTGTAGAATTTTCTCTCTCCTCTCTCCTTATTTTCTCTCTTCTCTCTTCATCTCCCTATACATCACCACCCGATCTTCAGATCTACTGACCTAACATCAGAACTCCTGCCCGTTGGCTCTGGCCCATCTCCTTGAGCCTTCTGACCGTTGGATCATCCATCGGACCGTTGTATCTCTCTAAATTCGTTAATCTACAAATCTGGATCCCAATCCAGTCATCATCTGTCTGATCGACAGCAAATCATCCTTCACATTATCTTATGAGATGATGGCCATCATCAGTCCATATGGGACAGCAGCCGGGCCCATCATCATCGATCCGCGGCCTGGCCATTTAGTGGACCCTGTAATTTTAAAATGCTTTAAATTAATTTTTAAAAGTAAAAAAAGGAAGGTCCACTAAATGGGAAATCCCCCAAAGAAAGAAAAGAAGTTTTCTTTAAAAAAAATTTAAAATTATTTTTGATTTCATAAATCCCTAATTGCCATTAAGGAGCTTTAAAAGGGGAAGGAGATGGCTCGTTTCAGCCCTAATCCCTCTCTCATCTCCTCCTCTCCTTCCCCAAACTCCTATAAAGAATATTTTCATATTCAATTTGACAAAGATTCCATTTGACATAAAAATATTCTTGTAACCGTTCCTACGAGCACTAGTGTAGTGTGGAGATGTCGTGGTACCCATACTTCGTCGACTACGTGAAGACTAGAAGACAGAGACAGCATAAATCAGACGGTTGACGAAAGGAGTCATCTGAGTAACTGCCGATTTGTCAATTAAAGATCGTGTATGCTCAATTAAGAAGGTAAGTGACTTAGTGGCAATAGAAATTTTTTAAAATGAATAAAATATAATGGTCAAACCTAATCATTGGACTGACCCGAGTCTGAGTCAAGAAATTGACTATCGGGATAGTCCAATCGATTGGATACTTAACCCCAATCGATTGGACATGGCCCAATCGATTGGAGGACTTTGTGTAATCGATTGGAAGCTACAAGGCAAAAACTTATTTTAGCCCAATCGATTGGAGACTCTGTGAAATCGATTAGAGTCTTCGGGACAAAAACTTATTTGAGTCAAATCGATGGGAGACTTTGTGTAATCGAATGAAGCCTTCGGAATAGAAATCTTATTGAGCCCAATCGATTGGATACTTATCTCCAATCAATTGGACCCAGTGTATAATCGATTGGACCATACACAGAATCGGTCCTTATTAGATCCAAAAATTTTGGTTATGTTATCCCACGTTCTGAACAACTCAGGGTCATGAAATTCTATAAATACAACCCTTCGATGCCTTCTTTAAATACACACAGAGACACAGAGTAACTCAATCTTCAAGAGAGAGAAGAAAATGTTTTATTTATTAGAGTGTCTATTTGAAGAGCAAGAAGTTTGTTTTCCACTCACATCTTGTGAGCTTGTTCTCTTCTTGATCGAAGCCAAGTGCTTAATCATTTCCTCAGCTTAGGTCTTCCACTTCTATATTCAACCTAGTAGCCTGAGTGTACTAGTATGACTCAACACCCTTTGAGCAACCTAGGGTTCAGGGTGTACTGAGTCCTTCACCTTCTACAAAAGCGGGAGTATATAGAATTAAGATTAGAGGAGCTGATCGACGGTAGGTTTGGGGTGTACCAAACTGAACAAGGGGACAAGACTTCTTGGCTAGAAGGGCACATGTGGATACGTAGCGTTGATTCAGAGGACTTGGACGCATCAGCAGTAGGCCTTGGCTAAGGTTGGAAGCTGTATTTGCAACGGTGCTGCATAGGTAACCTTTATTTCGTTTAACTTTTCAGTTAGTGATACTTTTTGTCTGGAAGTGGTCCCGTGGTTTTTCCTTGTCTAAGGTTTCCACTTAAAAATCTCTTGTCTTATGTGGTTGTTTGTTTGTATTCCACAATCTATCTTAATTAGATCAAATGACGAAAAGAAAATACCACGGAGGTATATTCGATTTGAGTCGGTTGTAATAATCTTTTATCAAACAACTAAGGCATGCGATTTTGTTCTCCTACCATAGACCAATAAAACTGTGTAGGTATAAATAATTTTAAATACCTAATCACCCCCCCCCCCTTCTAGGTATATTGGATTAAAGAGAACGGACCGGTGAAATTTTAACCCCCCCACGTTTTCTCATCCTTCTTCTTCTTCTTCTTCTTCTCATGCTTCTTCGGATTCTCCTTGCTGCTCATATGTAGAGAAGGCCATGCCCTTGTTTCCGTAAGACATGTACCTTGCAGCCTGGACTTCGGGTCGACCAGCGAAGGTGATGTCATGGGTCTTGAGGAACAGCTTGGCTGCCTGAGGAGATGAGCCCACAACGGCTGGGACAAGACCGAGCCGTATGTGCATGATTGGACCATACTTCTTAGCCAACCGATGGAGGCTGCGGTGAGGGAGATTTCCCAACATGTGAAGGTTGACAAGAACAGGCAGCCCCGGAGGACTTGGGGGGAGCCAGTTTTTCCCTCTAAATGAGCATATGAGGTAGGCAATCGACCAGAGCCTTGCAAGGACAACCAGAAAGAGAAGCATAGTGATCCAAGAGGTTATTGGTAACCACCAACAATGCTCATAAAAATCATAACCTCGATCTTCTACCTCCCATCTCTACTTATAGCGCAATCATAATCTCTTCTATGGCTTCCCATCTCTACTTTTATAGTGCATCACAAGTTGACATTTGACTAAAGGCTTGGGCTCCAAGGACCCCCTTTTCTGACCCTTTTCAGGTTGTTGAGCTTTTACAAAAAAGTGAATGCCAGCTAAGTTTTATCAACTACCGTTGGATTCTTGGGATTTGCGGTCGAGAACACGACTCCCTCCGGAGAGGGGTCAGAAAAGGGGGTCCCTCAGCTCGACCCTTGACTAAATGATATCCCATGTGGCATACTTTAGACTACACACTAGGGGTGTTTGGGTGCAAGGATAGATGAGTATTTCAAGATTACTCCTTTCCACATCAGAGAAAGTGCCCTCTTCCCATCATTTTGCACTCTACCTTATCTTATTTACTGTTTGCCTCGCGTGACAAATAAAAAATAGCTGAAAAACAAAGGTCCTGCCTTTCCAACTCAAGCTTCCCAACATGCCTGATGTAGAAGGTGCCAGCTTGCTCAGTGGGTAAAGTTTGTGGGTGATGATACCATAGGCCTAGGTTCGAAACCCACCTTCACCGAGTTAGTGATCTTTCGCCTCTATTTGATTTTTATGATTTGACATAGGGTACCAAAGAAATCTTGATTTGAATCACCGCCTTTTTTTAAATGTACTGGGATAAATCCGAGGGGGTATGGCCTTCAAAGGAATCGAACTCGGGACCTCCCGCTTAATAAGGATCCTGGCCATCTCGACCCACCAGCCTTATTAGAAAATAAAGGATTTTTATTAGACACATCACATGTAATGTTTAATATTTGACATACCTTTATCTTTTTTAATTGTTGACATAGAGATGCACTTGTCCAAGTTCACCCTTAGCGACCTGTTTTGACCAATAAAAAAATAAATTAAAATTTTATAAGGACAAAAAACACCCCTATTTTTCTAAAATCTATATAACAAAATAGGGAAGTTGTCTCCTCACTTATACCTCCTCTTATCTATTTTGACAAAAGACGGCCAAGATCTTTTCCCCCAAATGACGGTGGATCTCAGCCACTCACACCTGATTTTGGCAAATACTTTGACGGAGTGCCGAGGGCACGGGCCACCCACAATAAATATAACAAGTGATGACTGTGATTTTCTTATACCCCCTCTTATCTTATATGGCTTCAATAATGAGTGGCTGAGATCCACTATGCTTCATATAGATGGCTAAGATTAACTCTCACACGATTTTGACAAACACTTTGTCGAAAGGTGCTGCGGGCAGGGGCCACCCACGCATATAACAAGACAACTCAGTTGTATTCTCTTATCTTATCCATCCATCTAATGTGGACGGTTAGATAAAGATTGGTTGAGATCAAATCCATCGATCTAATGTGGACGGTTAGATTTCAGCCACTCAATCCGCCTCATTTGACCTCAATTTATTCAAATTTTGAATTTCAACACCATTATTTTTTGTTATTTCTGTTATTTTCCCATTTCCCCCTCTATGCGTTACAATCCGTTATAACAGCCGTTATAATGTAAAAAATGGTAACACCTCAATCCGTTATACCGTTTAAGTGCTGAAGGCACCCAATTTTTGCAAACGCTTTTGTCAGAGATCGAGTTCCGTGGGCACAGGCCATTTACTATTCTATATAACAAAATAATTTAGTTGTGTCCCTACTGATACCTCCTCTTATAAGCACCAACAAAGAAGAGCCAAGATCTAATCCTCTCCCAAATGGACGGTGGATCTCCGCCACTCACCTGATTTGGGCAAATTCTTTGTCGAGGAGTGCCGATGGCACGGAGCACCTACTAGTACCCAACAAACTCCTGTTTTTTTGTGTGTCATGACCCTAGTCAGCAATTCGGAGTGTGACAATAATATGGTACGGAAAATAATGTTCTCGAGCACAATTCAGATTTGTCATTAAAAAATGTGTAAAAATATTCCACACAAATAATTTACAATTCGGATTTCATGTTCAAAATGAATAATCCGGAAATAATTGGGAAAAGCTCGTGAATAGGACGTTGTTCAGTTCATTTTTCAATTAAGGGTGTATTTGCCCTTTTTTTTTTAAAAAAATTATGAGAAGCATAGACCAAGTCAAGTGGATGTATGTCAGCAATTAAAAAAAAAAAAAAAAATGGGGGACATTATTTTGGCAATTAATGGCTGAAGATCTTGGGATTGGGGGCTGAATTTGTGATCCTGATCTAGATTGGCCGGTCCCACAGAGTATTGTGTTGTCTTGCTCGATATGATGAGAGGCCATTGCAAATAATTAGTAATCCAACATTATTTTGGCAATTAATGGCTGAAGATCTTGGGATTAGGGGCTGAATTTGTGATCCTGATCCTGATAGGCCGGTCCGAGTAAAACTTGTGTCACAAGATGTTGTGACGGAAGCCTGTCACAGCATTCAATACGAGCCACGTGGCATATTATTAGAGGCCGATGACCGTATGGATGTTTGGCCAGTCCCTCGGTGGACCGGTACACAAACAATCAGCTTGATTAATGATTTCTAACCGATTCTATTGAAGTTATTTTCATGGGTTGATTTTAACGGTAGGAATTTGAGCATTATTGAGAGTTATTTGGGTGCAAAACTCCAAGGGCTGTAAATCACTAATCAGGCTGATTTTTGGTTTGTAGGTTCACCGAGGGACTGGCCAAACATCCATACAGTCATTCCCTCTGATCGTGTGCCACGTGACTCGTATTGAGTGCTGTGACCGGCTTCCGTCACAACATCTTGTGACACAAGTTTTACTCGGCCGGTCCCACACAGTATTGTGTTGTCTTGCTCGATATGATGGGAGGCCCATGCAAATAATTAGTATCGGGCGAAACAACCCCAAGACTGTACTATGAATCGGTCCCTGCCTATCCCTCAAATCACGGCCATATTGACGGGCACATACGTGTATGGAATGAACCGGAGATTTCATATTGACGGGCACGTACCATTTAATTTCATTATAATTGACAAATAAATAAAATATTACATGTTGTGTCAACACGAATTTCATGCATATTTAATTTATGCGCGATATATAGATATATTATCTTTTCAAAACAAATAAAAAATAAAAAATAAAAAATGTTAATACGCGCAAGGGAATTTTATATTTTGAGATTTATTATTGACATTCGCTGGCCCCGGGGGACATCAAACTTTGAAGTATCCCCAACCAAAATGTCTTGACAAGTACCCCAATCCCTTAACTCAACCTGCGGTTAAGTCCTTGGTTAATGGTTAACAAGGGGTACTTGTCAGACATTTTGGGAGGGGGACTTCAAAGTTTGAAGTACCCCGGGGCCAGCAAATGTTTTCCCCATTGTAGTAGGGGGTGTAAAGATAATATGATGTACTAGCTAGAGATATTAAATACACTAGCGTCGTCTATTATTATTATTATTATTATTATTATTATTATTATTATTATTATTATTAGTATTAGTATTACAGAAAATTTCTTAAACAAAAAAAAATTTAATATATTAACAAAAACAAAAAATAATTTCTGACATTTACAAAAAAAAGTAACTAAACACCTTTTCAAATTAAGGGCGTTTGTCAGAAGATTGATCGATGGAGGCCCTTTGAAAGGGCGTTTTCCTCTGACAGATGCTTTTTTAAAAAGCGCTTGTCAAAAGAAAACCCCCTTTTGTCAGGGTGAAAAGCCCTTCCAAAATACTATCCCCTCTTCTGTCTCATACGTCCCTATCCTGAGTATCCTCCCTCTCCTCTCCCTCCATCTCTCCTCTCTCCGGTCCCTCGATCCCCTCTCCTGCCCGGTGTCCTTGCCACACCCTTCAAAATTCTCAAGAAATAGAGGTATATTTTTTTTTCTTTTTTGTTAATCACCACGTGGATGTTTAGACCATCCCTTAGTAAACAATATTAGTAGGAAAAATCAGCTTTTTTGTCTATTTTTAGCTGTTGGTTTTACTATTTTAGTACTCAAAAAAATGGTTGAAATCAACAGCCATAAGAACGGCTTAAAAAGCACTAAAATCTAATGATTAGATATTATCAATCAGGGAGATGTTTGGTGTGTAAGTTCACCAAGGGGTGGGATAAACATCCATGCGACCTGTGGGCCTAGTGACAGTAGTAAGTAACAAAAATCGTGCTTCTACATTTGAAAAAGTTTCAGCCCTAACTTGTTACATCTTTTCCTCTCTCTTTTTTTTTTTTTTCCTTCGTTACTGATTGAGCCATGTGGCACACTATTAGAGGGCCCTGACAGTATGGATGTTTTACCAGTCCCTCGGCGAACCTGCAAACCAAAAATCAGCCCGATTGGTAATTTAGAACCTTTGGATCTTTGCACCTAAATAACGCTCTTTAATGCTCAAATTTCCTACGGTTGAAATCTACCCATGAAACTAACTTCAAACCAACGCTTAGAAATCACAGATCAAGTTTATTTTTGGTTTGTAGGCTCACCTAGCAGTGAATGTCCAAACATCCATATGGTCAACGCCCTAAGTGGCTAGTCCCTAAGTGGACCTACAAACCAATAAGCACTATGATTATTGATTTGACAGAGAGTAGACACCTTTGAAAGGGCGTTTAATTACTTTTATTGTAAATGTCAGAAACTTTTTTTTGTTTTTGTAAATATATTAAAGCTTTTTTTGTTCATTTTTTTTTTTCCCGTTGTTGTTGTTGTTGTTGTTGTTCTTGTCAGCACTACCAAAAAAATGACCTTTCCCGGCAGTTTTGTTGGCATAGCCCCAGTCGGCATCGAGAAAAGACCAACGCTGGCAGTTTTGTAACTGCCAGGGAAAAACTAACTCCAGCGGTTTAAAACCGCGTGGAAATAGTAACCCCGGCGGTTTTATGCCGTTGGCTCAGGTTGTTTGTTGGCGGTTAACAAACCGTTGGCATTGGTCTTTTCTCTATGTTGACAGGGGCTACGCCAATGTATTATGCAGCGGTTTAGAAGCGCCGTCGTTAATCATTATCAAACGGTTTTAAACCGCCGGGGAAAATTGCCGAAATGAAAAAAAAATTATGCACCCCAACTTTTGTTTTTTTGAATTTTTTTTTAATAAAAAATACTATTGAATAGATAAACAAAAGTACAAAGTCATTTTACTCGACCTGAGAGATAAACAAGAGTTCAATTCAAATGATAGACAACAAACAAAAGTTCGTGAGGTACACTAGTTGTCATGTCTACACTAGAAGAAGAAGAAGATTTCAAAGAAAGAGGGACCCATCTTTTTTCAGATCCATACATAAACCCTAAAAAACCCACAATCCCAACTTTTCCCAATCCATATATAAACCCAAAAACACCCAACAGATAAAAAAATTGAAACCCATCAAACGCAAAACCCTTACAGGAAAAAAAGAAGAAGAAGAAGAAGATTTCAGAGAAAGAGGGACCCATCTTTTTCCAGATCCATACATAAACCCTAAAAAACCCACAATCCCAACTTTTCGCAATCCATATATAAACTCAAAAACACCCAACAGATAAAAAAAATTGAAACCCACCCAACATAAAACCCTTACAGGAAAAGAAGAATAAGATTTCAGAGAAAGAGAGACCCATCTTTTTACTGATCCATACATAAAGCGTAAAAAACCCACAATCCCAACTTTTCCCAATCCATATATAAACCCAAAAACACCCAACAGATAAAGAGAGATCCATAGGAGAAAAAATCAAAATCAAGGCATACCCTAACCCATCAAAACAAAAATACGATTTGCGGGAGGAGCAAAGTTTGCTATAATCACAAAAATTAAACCCAAACCATGATTAAGCCTAACCCTAACCCACCAAAACAAAAATAAAATGAAATAAATTAAAAACGTTAAACAAATACATACCAGTGGTACCACGGACGAAGTGGTGAACAGCTGCGCGTAGGGTGCCTGTGATCCTGTGATATCGAGGATGAGGAGAGGACAAAGAGATTGAAAGCTGGGAGAGAGAGGGAGATTTGAGGGAGAACGAGAGAGAGAGGGAGACTGAAAGAGCATGAGCGAGAGTGGAAGGGAAACCCAGAGTTAGGTAATGTTCTATTCTCGCGCTCATTTTTTTTATTATTTTGATTATGAAATCCCAGCGGTTCAAAGCCACTGACAAAATTCATTCCCCGTGGGTTTTAAACCGACAAGGATGTTCGCAAAAATTAATAATAAAAAACATTTACGGCGGTTTTTTTTGTCTTCCTCGGCGGTTTTAAACAGTCCAAAAGATCCGACAGTTTATAACCGCCGGTAAAAATAAATTAGTCTGCTGGGGAAAGTCATTTTTTTGGTAGTGTGTTATTGTTGTTATTATTATTATTTTAAAATTTTAAAATAACATTGACAATGATAAAATAATGGATAAATAACATCCATTTTCCGTGTCACCGTTCTTACGGGTGTTAATAGCGTTTTTCTCCAAATAAATAAATAAACGTTTTTCTCAACGATTGCTATAATGTGGATAGATTTAGTGGCTCATGTCCTTGTGACACTTTTTTTATTTGCTTCTTTAGAATATTTTGCTCTTTCATGCGACAGTCCAGGGGTGTTTTTGGGAGCTGAACTTCGATACCGGTGCCTGTTTCAAAAGTTTGATACGTCCTTCACCAAAATGCTACATGAAAAACTCTCCTCATGAATGTTGAGTGCACACCTTTGTGGATCTATAAACTAAAAATCAGCATGATTAGTAATTTCTAACCATTGGATTTAAGCATATTTCATCATGGGCTTCATGAACAGGCCTATGAATAGGCTACAAGCCATTTTGAAAATGCTCAATTTGAATGTCTCTGAATTACCAATTAAGCTGCTGATAAGTTGATAGGGTGGTGCTGCCATCATGTTTAACTTGATAGTTTAAAATATATCAGGTTAAGTTAAGACACATTTGGTGAGTGTTGATATCAAAATTCGAGTCCAAAACCCGCCTTCACCCACTAATCACTGACCCGCTCGCCTACCCATATCCATATTCATCATCATCTATTCCTTATCCCAACCCTGCTTGCCTAGAGACAAAACAAATTTAAAAGAGACCGAAGAAATTGCTACTAGCCGAACCAGCTGCTCTACAGAAGTTTGTACTTGTACCTCGACAACCCTACATTGTAAAAATAAAAATTTTGAAACCAACCTTATGTTTCAAATTTGAATTTTAAAAGCAGGATTGTTGGGGTACGTGTCAAGTAGAGAACCACGATGTAACAAGGTATACCCGAGATCTTTTCAAATGCAGAAGCGGCATTTTTGGTAGTCACGGCTGCCATTGGGCCACCCAACCACATGGATGTTTAGCCTACCCCTTAGTAGACATTCATACCAAAAATCAGCTTGTTTGATGATTTTTAGCCGTTAGTTTTAGTACTAAAAAAAAAAATGGTTGCATTCAACCGCTATAAGAACACCTTAAAAAGTGCTAAAAAGTGCTAAAATCCAACAATAATCGTGCTTCCGCATTTGAAAAAGTTTCAGGCATACCTTGTTACATCATTTTCCAAATAGATTTAGTGAAAAAGGAAGACAAGTTTCGCTTTGTAACGACCTCCCCGTAGCCAAGTTTTTTCCGCTTGATTCTCCCTGATGGGACGAATATTGTTTTGTTTATAATCCCAATCCTAAATATATATTAGTGATGCGATAAGTACTATGTAATGAAGTAAAATATAAGTAGAGATGGAGATGGAAGAGATCATGACTTCTTGGATCACTATGCTTCTCTTCATAGTTCTTGCAGGGCTCTGCTCGATTATTGCCTATCTCCGACTCTCATTCAGAGGGAAAGATAAGAACAATATTGATCACAGGCTACCCCCGGGTCCCCGGGGACTGCCAATTCTTGGCAACCTTCACATGTTGGGTGATCTCCCTCATCGCAGCCTCCACAAATTGGCCAAGAAGTATGGTCCAATCATGCACATACGACTCGGTCTTGTCCCGGCCATCGTTGTCTCGTCCCCTCAAGCGGCCGAGTTGTTCCTCAGGGCACATGACATCATCTTTGCTAGTCGACCTAAAGTCCAGGCTTCTGAGTACATGTCTTATGGAACCAAGGGCTTGGCCTTCACCCCGTATGGCTCTTATTGGCGAAATGTTCGAAAATTGTGCACCATAGAGCTCCTTACTAGCTCAAAGACTGATTCATTCCAACCCATGAGGAGAGACGAACTAGGCCGTCTTGTTAAGTTACTCACTGGGGCTGCAAAGACTCGGACAGTGGTCGATCTTAGCGCTAAAGTTGGATTGCTTATCGAGGAAATGACGTACCGGATGATACTTGGCAGCACCAAGGACGACAGATTCAACATTAAACCAACCATCCAGGAGGCCTTGAGGACGACAGATTCAACTTTATCGATGTAATGTTGTCCCTGATGGAGTCCAATGATGCACAAGAAGCGCAGATGGATCGAACGACTATCAAGGCAATCATCTTGGACATACTTGCGGCTGCAATGGATACATCGTCTACTGCAATCGAGTGGACACTGTCGGAACTCATGAGGCATCCACATGTGATGAAACGAGTCCAAGAAGAGCTAGAGAGTGTAGTTGGCATGGATCGGACGGTAGAGGAGACGGATTTGGCAAAGTTGGACTACTTGGACATGGTGGTGAAAGAAAGCATGAGGCTCCATCCAGTCGCCCCATTGCTCCTCCCTCATGAATCCATGGAAGACATCACGATAAACGGATACCATATACCCAAGAAGTCTCGGATCATTATAAATGCTTGGGCGATTGGACGAGACCCCGAGGTGTGGTCCAGCAATGCCGAAGAATTTTCTCCCGAGAAATTCATTGGTACCAATATAGACGTTCGGGGCCGTGACTTCCAACTTATACCATTTGGATCAGGCCGTAGAGGGTGCCCGGGAATGCAGTTGGGCTTAACTACAGTTCGACTCGTACTTGCACAATTGATGCATTGCTTCAAGTGGGAGCTTCCGGATGGCATGTCACCTAGAGACTTGGACATGAGTGAAAAATTTGGCCTAACGGTACCAAGGGCTAACCATCTACTTGCCATCCCAACTAATCGCCTACGCATCAAGAATTTATGAGAGTCCTCTCATTGTCATAGACTACATAGTTTTTCTACCTTTTTTTCTCTTAATTTTTTGTTGGTTTGATTGTTATGTACTTAGTGTAACTCCAGCCCGACTTGACTACAGATAGGACGGCGCTGAAAAGAATTCCTATGTCCCTTCCCTTTGCAAAACACTTGAACTCTGATTCATGTTAACGCTAGTGTTATTGTGCTGAGCAGCATGGGAAACTATTAATGAATTAAAAGTATTCAAATCCAACATGTAGAAATCACGAATGCTGATTTTTAGTGTATAGTTCCATCAATGTGTGGGCCAAACATTCATGGGTATAGTGGGGCTGAAAGAATATATAATTATGTATCATAAATTTTCTGTAAAGTTATCTCTACCACCCTAAAATCTCTCCACTACCCTCCTGAAGCTCATGGAAATTAAAGGGTCGCAGAACAGTTCATGGATCAACTTGATGCAAAGAAGTCCAATCGGAAGCCTAAAAGCCCATACTAAATGGGCCTCAAAAAATCCATAACTCTAAATTGGGCAAATCATATATGCAAATTCAAGCTCTCGGCGAGATCTGTATAACTAAAAGTAAACTCTTTCAGCGGGCAAGATTTAAGCTAAATTCTATTGATAAGGGGTCAAATTGCCATTTGGAGGTCAAACTTATTATTTTTAATAATTTCTTTAATTTCATAGGTTTTGGTCAAATTAGGAAAGATTTCTAGTTGGCAGCCATCCTACTAAATATTTTGGATTGCCTTTGGGTGCAAGTTATAGGAGTAAGGCAATTTGGGATCCAGTGTTAGAACGTCTAGTGAGCCGGCTAGCTAGATGGAAAGCTAGATTTTTATCCAAAGGGGGTAGATTGGTGCTTATCAAAAATACCCTTTCTAGTATGCCACTTTATTATATGTCTCTTTTTTTATGCCTATAAGTGTGGAGAAGAGAATGGTAAGGTTGATAAGGAATTTTCTTTGGAGCGGAAAAGGTGATGGGAAAAAGATTAACTTGGTCAAGTAGAGAAAAGTGACAAGACAAAGAGAGAGAGGCAGCCTAGGAGTTAAAGATATCCGTAGTATGAATGAGGCACTGAAAGGGAAATGCATTTGGAGATTTGGAGTTGAAAGGGAGAGCTTCTGAGGCAGAGTTATCGTAGACAAGTATGGGGAATGAGTTACAGGGTGGTGTAGTGGTAAGCCGAGAGGGGCGTATGGGTGTGGTGTGTGGAAGGGCATTATGAATGGTTTAGCTAGCTAGATTTAAAGAGGGTGTCGTGTTTAAGGCGGATAGGGGAATAAGATTTTATCTTGGGAGGATAGAAGGTACATGGAAGGTAATCTTAAATCAGAGATTCCGGATCTCTTTTGATTTCAAATAAAAAGTCTGCTACTATAAGCGAAATGCAGGTTGATATAGATGGTTTATCAAGTTGGGAGGATGGCTTTCGCCATTAGCTTTACGAATGGGAGGCACTTCGTTTGGCAGATCTTATGACCAAGGCGCGAGAGACTCCTCTTCTTAGCTCGAGGAATGACACTAGGCAATGGTGATAAGTATACCTTCTGTTGTCAATTCCAAAAATACCTTAGGTATTTATGTAACCGTCATTTATCGACTACCATTGAGATTGGGAAGCACGCCACAAGATTCAGAGATTCAGAGATCGGCCATAAGGCAATCCTTTATACACAACAAAGAATAAATGATCAAAGACTCAAAGAAACCCTTAGAAAGTCCATTTGGACAGAATCAAAACCCCCACAACCTATTGTATGAAAATCCCTTTGAAAGAGCCTAAGTATGGGAAATACTTATAGGGGTCGATCGGACTAAGTGTACGAGGCGATCGAGGCCAAATTGACCCCCGATCGACCATCCTAACAGACCGGCCTCGATAGAACCCCAATTCTCAAGCACGCATTCCCCTCCCCATTCACTATAAATACCCCATCCCCCTACCCATTAAACTTAGCAATTCACTCTACTGTCTTTTGAGTTCTTCATTACAAGAGATTTGATCTTTGCTCCCTTACCTCCGTGCTTGCTTCAGTGTTCTTGCTTCGGTGATCTTCCTTATTCGACTTGTGGGAAATACGCTTCGGTGCTTAGTGCTCTTCGTGTGAGAGCGATTCAGTGATTGGTCTAGGCGGTGGTTCTACGCAGTGCCATTGATAAAACTTCAGCAACATCGAAGCTACATGTTTTTCGTTAATCTCGGTTGAGAGGTAATTTTGTTTGTAAGGAGCTTTCTCTTTGGAAACGTGATATTTGCTCAAAAGTACTTATTTTAAGTCATTATCCTTTTAGCGGTGTCACATTCTCCTATGTAAAACTTATCTTTTCATTAATTTTTCCACGTAAGAGTTTCTTCCTTTACGTAGAATATATTCTTTAGATAAAAAATGACTATTTACATAAAAAATACGCATTTCGGATAGTCTAGTATCAAGCCATTTTAGTTGAATCTCATTACGCACTTTTTCACTCGCAGGAAATTCGATCGGACAATTCTCGAGACTTGTGGGTCCACGATCAACCACAGAAGCCCACTATCAAAGCTTAAAGAGCCAACAGGCTAGGATAAGAAGATAGAAGCCAAATACGGATCAAGTCAGAGGATTGTAGAGAAAGACCAAGAGAGAGGCAAAGCTGAAGACCAAGAGACATACCAAAGTGATTCAAAGTCGCACCAAATGATATAAAATGACAGCTTACGTGGTTGGTGATTCAAAGTCTCACCAATCAACAGCTCCACTATCACAAAATGCATCTAGGAGAGACCCCCTAATTCAGTTGTTCCTATCCCGAGACCTCCCTTCAGTCGCACTAGAGTCGGATCTTCAGCAGGCCCTTCTTCCTCATCGTCCACAGCTACAGTACTACAGTCCATATCAGATCAGATTGCCTCGATGACTCATAAGCTAGGAGATTTCAGAGGATTCGTCTCATCCGACTTTCACATGATGGAAGCCCGATAGGACAAGATAGGGGCTCGCCAATAGAGGATGTCAGGCTACATAAGGAGCTTGTACCTCGATCTTCCACCATCACCACCAGAGGAAACCTTTAATGGAGCTTGGGATCAGCAGACTGGAGGAGAGCCACCAGCCTAGGAGGGGACCGAGATCCTTGATGATGATGATGATGATGAAGAGTAGACCATCCATTATTCTGATCTCTGACATAGTTATCTGTTTGTGTCATATTTTGTACTGACTTCTCTTGAACTATTCTTATGGTTTATCGGCTTATTATAAACTATCCTTCTTATGTTATTTTGATATGTACCTCAGACTATCTTGTGACTGTAAAAGATTATGATTATATATATATTTGTGGTATTTAGGTACTACTTATATTTGTTCTCACTTTGGTATCATGTTATATTTGCATTTGTCTTATCTGTTGTACTTATTTGATCTTATGATCTTGTCTTTCCTTTGTCAATTTTTGACAAAAAGGGGAAGAAAATTATGGTAACAATGGTTCAATAAAAATTGTAACAAGTTACCCTATTAAAAGGGGACAGTAGACTCATATCATCATTAAAAGACCTTGCATAAATGATAATCTGGTTTTGGTAAAACCATAACTTCTAAAAACTTACAACTCTCTTAAAAATCAATTAACAACATACAAAGGAGGAGTAAACACTTTATTTGTATTTGTTGTCTTTGTCTGTGATGTGCAAGACTCAAAAAGAAATATTGGTGTCTCTCATTGCAACTTGTTACAATTTATGTTGGGCTGAATAGGCTCATTGTTAGAGGTAAAACTTTTGTCACTGTATTTTATCCTAGAATAGACAAAGGTGGAGATTGATAAGTATACCTTGTGTTGTCAATTTCAGAATAACATTGGTTATTTATGTAACCGCTATTGATATATCAACTACCATGGAGATTGGAAAGCGCGCCACAAGATTCAGAGATTCAGAGATTGGCCATAAGGCAATCCTTTATACACAACAATAAATAATGGATTAAAGACTCAAAGAAACCCTTGAAAAGTCCATTTGGATAGATTCAGAACCCCCACAGCCTATTGTATGAAAACCCCTTTGAAAAAGCCTAAGTATGGAAAATACTTATAGAGGTCGACCGGACTAAGTGTGCGGGGCGGCCGATGTCAAACCCCGGTCGACCGTCCTGACAGACCAGCCTCAACAGAACCATGATTCTCAAGCGTGCATTGCCCTCCCCATTTACTAGAAATACCCCATCCCCCTACCCATTAAACTTACCAATTCACTATGTTGTCTCTTGAGTTCTTTGTCACAAGAGATTTGATCTTTGCTCCCTTGCCTCTGTGCTTGTTTTGGTGTTCTTGCTTCAGTGATCCAGCCTTCCTCGACTTGTGGGAGATACGCTTCAGCACTTGGTGTTCTTCGAGTGAAAGCGATGAGGTGATTGGTCTAGGTCACGATTCTACGCAGTGTCTTTGATAAAGTGAAAAGTCTCGGTTGTCAAATCCCAGGAATACTTAGTTCTTCGGTAATGGTATATTTATATATGTCGTTGTGCCTCAAATCAACTGAAAACTGAAGTGTCAAAGATCAAGTGGACTTCGACAAAACAAACCAAAGAAGGATTAAAGCTGAAGAAAAGACAACTCAAGTGTTCAAGATCAATTGAAGACAAAGTCAAGATTATCAAGTTCAACTTAAGACAAAGTTAAGTGATCAAGCTCAACTAAAGACAAAATCAAAAACTCAAGTACGTTCTCACTCAATGAACATTCAACTATAAAGAAACCCATGTTGCGGTTACTTACGCATATCTGAGGGTAAAACTGCGCGTTGCTAGCAGATATTGATTTACCCTATATGGTTAAGTGTTTGTTAGGGATTGTTCGTGCGACGAGAAGAGAAATTCTCAAAAATTCAGTTATGGACAAAACAGTCCAGCCGATCGGCCTTTTGTGTGGGCGACCGACCAAAATGGTTCGGTCGACCCTAACTCTCAGGTTCAAACAATTGGGCTGAAAGTCTGAGTGGGCGACCAACTAAAGGCTCGATCGACCGAGGTCCGGTCAACCGGCCAAGAGTGCGGTCGACCCCGTCCGTTTCGGATCTCGTCTGACAAAATCTCTTAAGCGATTAGAAGCACATTTTGGCCCTTCAAACGGCAATATTCAGTACGGTTCTAACAAAGGGATGCCTGCTTATAAATTAGAGTCATCTCCCTCTACTAGAATTAACCCAATCAAGAGATCTCTACTTTACTTGATTATCATTCTTTGAGTCTAGAGATCTGGAATTTGAGAGAACTTCACCTGTGCAAATATGTACATCCTTTGTCAAGGCTCTAGATTGTTTGGGAGAGCTTTACATAATTAAGCACATCTGGTTCATTTATTATGAAGGCTGCTCTAATTGTTCGAAGAGACTACGAAGGGTATTATTTTCTACAATCATCTTCTTCCAAGAAGAGGATCATCATTGGCAAATCGTCTCTGTGAAAAATTCTTCTACGAGGATTTACCATTCTATCGAATTCATCAAAAGGTAAGTATCTTCTAAAACAAACTTTTTAGAGTGAATTCAGTATTATCAAACCTGAATTATTTGTGATTGATGGATGAGTGAGTACTCATCAAATTGAGTTGAGAAATGTGAAATCCTTGAGAAATCTATTTTTCTAAAATACTACTGGCCTAGTGTGACTCTATAGGTGAATCGAGAAATGATTCTCATATAGAACGAGTTGAGGATTGTAGATCCATGAGAAGAGGGCTTCTCTAAATAGACTACTGGCCTACGCTAACTCTCTAGGTGAGCGAGAAGTGATTCTCGTTAGATTAAGACTAAATGTAATCTTAGTTAGTTGATTATTTATTTCAATTGGAAATGTTGTAATGCATTATTGAAATAATATAATACTACTCGTGGTGAGTATCGGAGAGTGGACGTAGGTGCGGAGTCGCCAAACCACTATAAATCTGAGTCTCGTGTGATTATGAATGTTTGCATATTTTTGTCTCAGTTTTTTCCATATCTATGTTCTGTAGATGATTTGTATTTTGATCATTTGATCCTTTTCTATCTTGTGTGATCATTAATTTTTAATCCATAAAGAATCTGTAGAAAAATTAAAAACTATCCTATTCACCCCCCCTCTAGGACTTAACGTGGTAATTAAAAAGGAATCTCATAAAGCTTCAACAACATCGAAGCTACACGTTCCTCATCAATCTCGGTTGAGAGGTAACTTTGTCTGTAGGGAGCCTTCTCTTTAGAAACACTTCCCATATTGATTTGTCTCATCTATATCTGTTACCATGCTCGAGTCAAGAAAGATTCTTGACTGAGTAGGAGTTCGGTTGCGATCGTACTCCGTTATTATCGATTGCGATCGAGATCGAGTTCTTAACCCTATTCAATATTGTAAGAGTGCTTAAATATTGAATTAAAAATGTGACAAGCTCAGTGGAGCTATTAGAGAGTGGGCGTAGGTGTTGACATATCAAACCACTATAAATACATGTGTTGTGGATTTTTGTCTATTTACTTACTACTTTAGTTGATTAATTTGTGTGAGTATATTAATAATCAACTTAGGCTAAATTTAATATACCTATTCACTCCCCCCCCCCCCTCTCTCTAGGGTACTTGCATACATATCAAGGGAACTTCAAATGAACCCATGATAGCAAAGGTATATTTTCCGTCCATTCACTTCATGGGGTTTGGAATATGAGGATTTTCCTACTGCAAGAGTATGGTGTAATAGAACTTCGTCAAAGATGTGGTTTCTAGCTTGGTGTGCAGCCCGAGGAAGACTTCAGACAATGGATTTTCTTTGGAAGAGAGGAGAGAGATTGGATCATTGTCCACTTTGCTTATGCGATGGGGAATCGGTGGATCATTTGTTCTTCTATTGTAGAAGCGCATAGAGGATTTGGACTAGATTTTTCAGTGAGTTGGGGGTGCTGTGGGCTTTTCCAAGGACGATGAAAGAGCTTTTATATTTTTGAAAATTAAAGGGTTTAAGACGTCTTGAGAAGCGTATGTGGGCGTTAACTCCTTTGGTGATTATTTCGGGTTTGTGGAAGGAAATGAACAATCGAGTGTTTGAAGGTAAAAGTCCTAAGGAGGAGCAATTGGTGATTGAGATTAATATCTGAGGAAAGATGTACGAGGAAGGAAAAGGTATAGCTTTCGAAGACATGGTTTTAAAGTAGGCAGACTTGGTTAGCATAGAGAGAGATAAGGGGTGGGACATGGAGGGAGTTTTATTTTTGTGTCATTTCTTTTGATGTATATTCTTTGTCTTTGTATTCATTATAGCTGTTTATAAAACATTTTTAATAAAACATTTATACTTGTCAAAAACAAAAGAGTTTTAGTTGTTTTTTATTAATTTTTAGTAGGTTTCTCCTATAAAATTAAATACGTTGTAGTTGGATGAAATTATCAATGAAAGTTTTTGTTTAGAATTAGATTGTTCCTTTCTTCTTATGGATTCAAAGCTTTCTACAGTTGAAGACGGCCTGATTTCATGATTAACTTCATGCTTTCACTATGTCAGGTTAGGATTTCTATCAATTACGATATATACTAGATTAGAATGATTAGATTTAGTTTCCATCTTTAAATCTTTTTATCTTTATATAAACCCTTGATTACGTCAATACACATTTTATCAATAAATCTTTACATATTCAATCCAAGAAATAGTCCCACATTAATTATACAGAAAGATCCATCTCCATGAGCATAACCAACCAATTGCATCATGGGAGCATTAATTTGAGAATATATGAGGTAACATTTGTACAAAAAACAATTTAGCTAATAGAAAAGAAAAGTAAGAAAAAAAAAAAACTAGGTGGTCTGCCTTATTTATAAGAAAAGATAGATGAGAAAGCCACTCAAATTAACAGACCCATGTGCACAAAATTCTAAGGTTAGAGGACTCTCATATATTTTTCATGCGCAGGCGATAAGTTGGGATGACAAGTAGATGGTTAGCCCTTGTCACCGCTAGACCAAACTCCTCGCTCATGTCCAAGTCTCCAGGTAACATGCCATCCGGAAGCTCCCAGTCGAAGCAATGCAACAACTGCGCAAGTACTAATTGAACCACTGTTAATCCCAACTGCATTCCTGGGCACCCTCTACGGCCTGATCCAAATGGTATAAGTTGGAAGTCATGTCCCCGGACATTTATATTGGTACCAATGAACCTCTCGGGAGAGAATTCTTCGGCATTGTCAGACCACACATCAGGGTCCCGTCCAATTGCCCAAGCATTTATAATGACCCGAGACTTCTTGGGTATATGGTATCCGTTTATTGTGACGTTTTCCATGGATTCATGAGGGAGGAGCAATGCACCGATCGGATGGAGTCTCATGCTTTCCTTCACCACCATATCCAAGTAGTCCAACTTTGCCAAATCTGTCTCCTCTACAACCCGGTCCATGCCAACTACACTCTCTAATTCTTCTTGGGCCCGTTTCAACACCACTGGATGCCTCAAGAGTTCCGATAAGGCCCACTCAATTGCGGAAGCTGATGTATCCATTGCTGCCGCAAGCATGTCCAAGATGATTGCCTTGATATTTGTTCGATCCAGCTGAATTCCATGTGCATTGGACTCCATCAAGGACAACAATACATCAATGAAGTCCCTATGATGCCCCTGCCGGTCTTTAGCATCTTGTGCGTGCTCCTCTATGATCTTCTCTAAGAATTTGTCGAAGACCTTGCTGACGGCCTTCATGCGACGACTTAGTCCCTGGAGGCAAGGAATTAAAAAAATGTAAAAACAGCTGATCGTAAGAAAAAATATTTGCTTTAATAGCCATGGTAACATTATTTTCTTCCGAATAATTAAATACTCGAAATCTCATCAAATCAAGTTGACTCAGCTAAGGTTAGAGTCAACTCGTCGAGTTTTAAAACTGTGGTTAAAACCATGGTTTTAAAAACGGCCGTTTAAACGGTAACGCCCCAAGCCCGTTTCCGTTAAAACCGTTTAAACATGTTTTAACGGTTTTGAAAAAAATGGCCCTTTTTTTTGTTTTAACAGCTGTTAAAATCATTTAAACGGCTTTTAAAATCGTTTAAACAGCAGTTTAATTCTGAAAAATTTTGTGAAAAAAACGGCCGTTAAATCCGTTAAATTCAGTTTTTTTTTTAAATTTTCGAAATTTGAATTTCAGCGCCATTTTTTCCGTTAAGATCGTTAAAACCATTAAAATCTGTTTAATTCCATTTTTTCCTGTTTTTTTTTCATTTTTGCCCGTCCGTTTCAATCCATTTTAACGGCCATTTAAACGGTTTAAACGGTAACGCCCCCAGTCCGTGTAACCGTTAAAACAGCCTCCTTTAAACCTTGGTTACCGTTAAAACGGATTGAGACGGCCAGGGGCAAAAATAGAAAAAATGGAAAAAAAAAAAAATTTAACCGAATTAAACGGATTTTAAAGGAAAAAACAGAATCGCGCTGAAATTCAAATTTTGAAATTTGAAAATTAAAAAATAATAGAATTAAACGGCCATTTTTTTTCAAAAAAATTTTCAGAATTAAACGGCTATTTAAACGATTTTAACGGCATTAAAACAAAAAAAAACGGCCTTTTTATTCAAAAACGTGTTTAAACGGTTTTAACGGAAACGAGCTTGGGGCGTTACCATTTAAACGGTCGTTAAAACAGTTTAAACAGCCGTTTTTAAAACCATGGTTAGAACAACTATTATATGCTATACATCACTTTAGAAACCATGCCTGAAGGTCAAGTGTCCCCACATATGGGACAAAATCAGCTACGTTGAAAGCTCCAGCCAACCTCAAGACCTCCTGGACAATTGGTTTGAAGTTGAATCTATCATCCTTGCTGCAGCCAAATATCATCCGGTACGTCATTTCTTCGATAAGCAAAGCCACTTCGGCACTAAGATCGACCACTGCCCGAGTCTTTGCGGACCCACTGAGTAACGTAACAAGACGATCTAGCTCGTCTTTTCTCATGGGCTGGAATGATTCAATCTTTGAGTTGGTAAGGAGCTCTAATGTGCACAATTTGCGAATATTTCGCCAATAGGGGCCGTACGTGGAGAAGACCATGCTCTTGTTTCCATAAGACATGTACTCGACAGCCTGAACTTTTGGTCGACCAGCGAAGGTGATGTCATGCGTCTTGAGGAACAGCTCGGCTGCCTGAGGGGATGAGACCACGATGGTCGGGACAAGACCGAGTCGTATGTGCATGATTGGACCATACTTCTTAGCCAATTTATGGAGGCTTCGGTGAGGAAGATTGCCCAACATGTGAAGGTTGCCAAGAACCGGCAGCCCCGGGGGACCCGGGGGTAACCTGTGATCAATACTGTTCTGATCTTTCGATCTGAACGACCATGTTAGGTAGGCAATCGACCAGAGCCCTGCAAGGATTACTAGAAAGAGAAGCATAGTGACCACCAACAATGCTATGAAAAATCATGATCTCTTCTACCTCCCATCTCTACTTATATTCTACTTCATTGCGTATAGCGGATCACAATATCTGTCGACATTTTGTCCAACCCGTCATTAAAAAATGGATTTTGGACCGAATTTTCGTGTCTGGAATAGGCATACTTTAGAGAACACACACTAGGAGTGTTTGGGTGCGAGGACAAAGTAGTATTTCAAGATTACTCTTTTCCCATAAGAGAAAGTGCCATCTTCCTAGGCATAAGACCCCTTAGAAGTTAAAATTAACCAAGGTTTAAAGGAGGCCGTTTTAGTGGTAGAACGGACTGGGGGCATTACCGTTAAAACGGCCATTAAAAAAGACAAAAGAAACGGCCAGGGGCAAAAATGGAATTTAACAGATTTTAACTAGATTAACGGAATTTAACGAAAACAACAGAAAAAAAGGTGCTGAAATTCAAAATTTGTAATTCGAAATTGGAAAAAAAAAATGAAATTTAATGGAAAAGTAACAGATTTTAACAGATTTAACTGCCATTTTTCCCACAAATTTTTTCAGAATTTAACGGCTGTCGAAATGATTTTAACAGCCGTTAAAACGAAAAATAATGGCCGTTAAATTCAAAGCTTCAAAACGGGTTTTACCGAAACGGGCTTGGGGCATTACCGTTTGGTTTAAACGGATGTTAAAACCATGGTTTTAAAAACGGCCGTTTAAACGGTAACGCCCCAAGCCCGTTTCCGTTAAAACCGTTTAAACACGTTTTATCAGTTTTGAAAAAAGCGGCCGTTTTTTTTTGTTTTAACGGCCGTTAAAATCGTTTAAACGGCCGTTTAATGCTGAAAAAATTTGTGAAAAAAACGGCCGTTAAATCAGTTTAATTCCGTTAAATTTCATTTTTTTTTAGATTTTCAAATTTCAAAATTTGAATTTCAGGGCGATTTTTTCAGTTAAAACCCGTTAAATCCTTAAATTCCATTTTTTTTTCATTTTTGCCCCTATCCGTTTCAATCCGTTTTAACTACCGTTTAAATGGTAACGCCCCCAGTCCGTTTAACCGTTAAAATGGCCTCCTTTAAACCTTGGTTAAAACCGTGTAAACGGCCGTTTTTAAAACCATCATTTTGCACTCTACCTTAACTTATTTACTGTTTGGCTCGCATGAGAAATCAAAAACAGCTGAAAAGAAGTCTTTGGGTTATAGGTTCAATCTCATTCTAGCAAACAAGTTGGTCTATATTGATTAGGAATGTGTCAAGCAAGCCTACTAATAATTAAATAGAGCAGAAACATTTGATCTCACCTAATTTACACGCCTCCTATTAAAATAATGGATTGTTGACATATGTCTATTTGTCCCTTTTCAACCACGGCCTTCGTCAAATCCATATCAACTCGACAATCTAGAAAAGTTGGAGTTATTACAAAATGGATCGAGAGGAGTTGTTCCTGACCTGTCATCGAAGGAGATGACAGGGCAGCAGATCACGGCACGTGGATTTTTACCAGTGGACCACCTCGGCCTCACCACCCACGTGCACAAGTAAGTGTTTGGGCAAAAAGCACTCGAGTACTCACCTGGGTGGTGAGGCCAAGGTGATGAGTCTGTAATAGAAATTTTAGTAAGATTTGGAAGAGTTGAAATTGTGAGTAGGTTTGGTGATTTCCAAAATCTTGTGAGACTAGATTACATGAGATAGTAAGGATCTTGAGATTCAGTACCAAAATCACCGAAACTATTGTTTTGTGATTCAGTACCGATCCGATAACAAAAAAGAAGGTTCTGAACCTAATTTTTTATCAGATCACTGGGTCGATCCGATCCATTACCAGCGGTGACCAATAGGTGTGACACATGGATGGCACATGCAGAGTACAGCATCTTTTCTGTCTACTCTCTATAAGGAAAAGAAAAAATTAGATTTCTCCAAGTTCAGCGATAAAACCAACATTTCAGAATCTGAAGTTTTCTAGTGAGACCCATCATCCTAAGGGTCTCATTCTCCTCCATAAGCCACATAAACATGGTTCAAAAGATCACCAATCCTTGTCTGGATTTAGTTGGATGAGACCGATCCAGATTGGGTCGGGCGACGGAACCCAAATTTAACTTGAGTTTTAAATTAATCAGGCGACGTCGTGCTAGCTTTCTAAGTTGGTAAGGTTATTGAGTGTTGATACCCCAATTTGGGTTCAAAACCTGCCTTCACCTACAAATCACTGGATGCTTACCTACCCATATTCATATTCATCATCGTCTATGCCTTATATCTATATAACAAAACAGGGAAGTTGTCTCCCCCTCTTATCAGACTTCATAAAGGATGGCTAAGATCTTATCCCCCAACTGGACGGTGGATCTCAGCCACTCACACCTGATTTTGGCAAATGCTTTGTCAGGGAGTGCCGGGGCACAGGCCACTCACTAGTCTATATAACAAAACAGGACGGTTGTCTCCCCCTCTTATCCGGTTTCATAAAGGATGGCCGAGATCTTATCACACCAAATGGACTGTGGATCTCAGCCACTCACACCCAATTTTGACAAACGCTTTGTCGATGAGTGTCGTGGGCATGGGTCACCTACTATCTATATAACAAAACAGGACGGTTGTCTCCCACCTTTTATTCGGCTTCATAAAAGATGGCCGAGATCTTATCACACCAACTGGACAGTGGATCTCAGCCACTCGCACCCAATTTTGACAAACGCTTTATCGATGAGTGCCGTGGGCACGGGTCGCCTACTATCTATATAACAAAACAGGACGGTTGTCTCCCACCTCTTATTCGGCTTCATAAAGGATGGCCGAGATCTTATCACACCAACTGGACAGTGGATCTCAGCCACTCACACCCAATTTTGACAAACGCTTTGTCGATGAGTGCCGTGGGCACGGGTCACCTACTATTTACCTACATATAAGGAATGAAATGGGTTGGATTTACATATAGCCCAAGGGTCAGGCTCAGGAGCCCCACTTTTTATGCCTCAGAGGGGTGTTACCATTAAAACGGATTGAAACGGCCAGGGGTAAAAATGGAAAAAATAGATTTTAATGATTTTAATGGACAAAAGTGGTACTGAAATTCAAATTTTAAAATTTAATAAAAAAATTGAATTTAACGAAAATTTAATGGTTTTCTTATACCCCTCTTATCTTATATGGCTTCAATAATGAGTGGCTGAGATCCACTATGCTTCATATCGATGGCTGAGATTAACTCCCACCCGATTTTGACACACACTTTAACGAAAAGTGCCGTGGGCACGGGCCACCTACGCATATATCAAGACAACTCAATTGTATTCTCTTATCTTATGCATCCATCTAATGTGGACGGTTAGATAAAGAGTGGTTGAGATCAAATCCATCAATCTAATGTGGAAGGTTAGATTTCAGCCACTCAATCCGCCTCATTTGACCTCAATTTATTCAAAATTTAAATTTCAACACCATTTTTTTTTGTTATTTCTGTTATTTTCCCATTTCTCCCTCTGTGCGTTACAATCCGTTATAACAGCCGTTATAATGGAAAAAATGGTAACGCCCCAGTCCATTGTACCATTTGAGTGCCGAAGGCACCCAATTTTTGCAAACGCTTTTGTCGGAGAGTGCCATGGGCATGGGCCATTTACTATTCTATATAACAAAACACATTGGTTGTCTCCCTACTTATACCTCCTCTTATAAGCATCAACAAAGAAGGGCCGAGATCTAATCCTCCCCCAAATGGACGGTGGATCTCCTCCACTCACCTGATTTTGCCAAATTCTTTGTCGAGGAGTGCCGATGGCACGGGGCACCCACTAGTCTATATAACAAAACAGAGTAGTTGTCTCCCATTCTTATAGGCTTCATATATCCAAGGGCCCATATCAACCCTTACATAAAATAAAATTTAGACGGTTGAATTAATTTGACAGGAAAATTGTCTCCCCACTTATAACCCCTCTCATCGGCTTTACAAAGGATGGCCGAGATCTTATCCCCCAAATGGACTGTGGATCTCAACCACTCACACCTTTGGGAAATGCTTTGTAGGGTAGGCACAGGCCACCCACTATACATCTATATAGCAAAACAGAGAAGTCACTTATCCCCCCTCTTATCGGCTTCACAAAGGATGGCCGAGATCTTATCACCCCAAATGGATGGTGGATCTAAGTCACTCACACCCGATTTTGGCAAACACTTTGTCGGAGAGTGCCGTGGGCACGGGCCACCTACTAGTCCCAAACAAAACAAAAAGAGAAGACGACAGTGCCAATAGCAAAAGCAGTTCTCTAAAAGTTTGTAATTGTACCACGATAACCCCTACTTTCTAAAAGAAATTGAAATCAACCTTAGATATCAAAAAAAATTGAATTTTTTTTTTGGGTAATGAAGAAAAAAAATTTGAAATTTAAAAACAGGATTGTTGTTGGGACACATGTCGAGTGGATGAGAGCCATTAAGAGCAATTATTACTCTTTAAGGAGAAATTTTTTTGAAGCACCAATGATCACACGCCACATATACCGGTTGTTACTTTTTAAAAAGTTTTTTTAAAACCAAATCCTAAACCCAAGTACATGTCACGTGCGATCATTCAGCGCATGATCGTAACTTCAAAAATCCCGCCGCTTCAAAAAAATTCTCCTATTAAGAGCTAAGGAAAAGGAGATAAGTTTCTCTTTGTAAGGACCTCCCCGAAATCAAGTTTTCCCGTTTGATGGGACCTTAAATTTGTTCAATCATGAATATTTTTATGATAATCCCAATCGTAAATATATTAGTAATGCAATACGTGCTATGCAATGAAGTAAAATATAAGTAGAGATGGAGATGGAAGAGATCATGACTTCTTGGATCACTTCCAGGCCTCTGGTCGACTGCCCAACTCCTAGATCATTAAAACATGAAGTTAGGCCCAACGCTATATATATAAAGGCCCATTTGGATCACCATTTTTGTATTTTTTTGGTTATTGTAATTTTGAGGTAATTGGTGCTTATTGTGAAAAAAGTGCACTACGGACAACTTCTATATATTTTAGTCAGCGGCATAAAACTTGGTTATGAAATCCTTCCCTTGCAGTTGATTGTATGGCCTTTCTTCAGTATAAAAACAGTCCACAGGCCTAAGCAAGAACCCACCTTCATTCATGAAATTAAGCAGAGAGCAAGATGTGTTTTTGGTTTATACGTTAATATTTTGGACGCTTTCTCCAGTCCCTCTTTCGTGTAGATTTAATCTAGCTACATGACAACCTTATGGAACTAGGTCATAATTTGACTAGCACGGGTTGTTTTGAATGGACCTGTTTGGCGAGGATGAGAATGTCGTGTTTCTTCATTCGAGTGTTGGGATAAAACCAACTATTTGGAAGAAGAGGGCTGATTTACAAGAGAAGAAAATTGTTCTCTTGACCAAACACACTAAGAAAAGAAGGCTTATATATATATGATACTAGTGGGTGCCTGGTGCCATCGGCACTCCCCGACAAAGAATTTGCCAAAATCAGTTGAGTGGCGGAGATCTACTGTCCATTTGGGGGAGGATTAGATCTCAGCCATTCTTTGTTGATGTTTATAAGAGGAGGTATAAGTAGGGAGACAACCAATGTATTTTGTAATATAGAATAGTAAATAGCCCATGCCCACGGCACTCTCCAACAAAAGCGTTTGCAAAAATTGGGTGCCTTCGGCACTCAAACGGTGTAACGGACTGGGGCGTTACCGTTTTTTCCATTATAACGGCTGTTATAACAGATTGTAACACATAGAAAGAGAAATGGGAAAATAACAGAAATAACAAAAAATAACGGTGTTGAAATTCAAATTTTGAATAAATTGAGGTCAAATGAGGCGGATTGAGTAGCTGAAATCTAACCGTTTACATTAGATCGATGGATTTGATCTCAACCACTCTTTATCTAACCGTCCACATTAGATGGATGGATAAGATAAGAGAATACAACTGAGTTGTCCGTGCCCACGGCACTTTCCGACACAGTGTTTGTCAGAATCGGGTGGGAGTTAATCTCAGCCATCGATATGAAGTATAGTGGATCTCAGCCACTCATTATTGAAGCCATATAAGATAAGAGGGGTATAAGACAACCACTGTCACTTGTTATATAGATAGTGGGTGCCCAGTGCCCACGGCACTCTCCAACAAAGCGTTTGTCAAAATTGGGTGTGAATGGCTGAGATCCACCATCTATTTGGGGGATAAGATCTCAGCCCTTCTTTGTCTAAATAGATAAGAGGGGGTATAAGTGGGGAAACAACTTCCCTGTTTTGTTATATAGATACTACCAAAATCTCTTGATTTTCTTCACAAAAACTTGACAAATGAGCTTAATTCATAGCTTAATTTATAGCCCACATTCCAACTCTGAATTTTCACAAAATAAAATAACTGAAACAACCTTTCTTGACACCAAGCATTGCTTTCATTTTTATGAAGCTTTCATACTTTAATGCCTTTGTAAAGATGTCGGCACTTAATTTGTTGTTATTGGAAGCCATCATTCACCTTCAACAAGGTTCCAACACCATTTGTTGGGATAAAACAAACTATTTGGAGGAAGATGGCTGATTTGCAAGAGAAGAAAATTGTTCTCGTGGCCAAACACACCAAGAAAATAAGGCTTATATGATATACCATCAGAAACCCTTAATTTTCTATTCTAAAATATGACAAATGAGCTTAATATGTGTCCTGACACAATTCCTCTTTTTGTTAGATCTGAACTGCTTATATGGCAGATATCTGTTTATAAATATGGCGGGAATTGTAACTAGATTTTATGCCATGTGGCACTTTATGAATGTTGATATGTTGATGGGTAATTGGTTTAGGATGTAAAAATAGATGTTGGCTAAAACTAAAGTTTTTCCATGTCGTCAATTCAGAAAGTTCTTTCCACGAAATGTTGGTCCAAAATCACCAAGACTATTGTTTTGTGATCCAGTACCGATCCGGTAACAAAAAAGAAGGTTCCAAACCCAATGTTTTCGGATCGAATCACCGGGTTGATCTGATCCATTGCCAGTCGTGACCAATAGGTGTGACACATGGATGGCACATGCAGAGGACAGCCTCGTTTCTGTCTACTCTCTACAATGAAAAGAAATATTAGATTTCTCCAAGTTCAGCGATATAACCAACATTTCAGAATCTGAAGTGCTCTAGTTGAGACCCATCATCCTAAGGGTCTCATTCTCCTCCATAAGTCACATAAACATGGTTCAAAAGATCACCAATCCTTGTATGGATTGAGTTGGATCGGACCGATCCGGATTGGGATCGGGCGAAAGCTTCCTCTTTGCATGGAAAGGTGTTCCTAAATCTATCCCAACCCAAGTTTTAAATTAATCAGGCGATGTCGTGCCAGCTTTCTAAGTTGGTAAGGTTAGTGAGTGTTGACACCACAATTTGGGTTCAAAACCCGGCTTCACCCAATAATCATTGATCCGCTTACATACCCATATTCATATTTATCATCATCTATGCCTTATCCCAAACAAAACAAAAAGATAAGACCACTCTCCAAAAGTTTGTAATTGTACCTCGATATCCTACTTTGTAAAAAAAACATTGAATTCAACCTTAGATATCAATTTTTTTTTTGAAATTTAAAAGTAGGATTGTTGCGATACGTGTCAAATGGATGAAAGCCACTAAGAGCAATTCTTACCCTTAAATCAGAATTTTTTTGAAGAGGCTGGAGTTTTGAAGCGGCGATCATGTGCCAATGATTGCATGCCACATATACCAGTGGTTACTTTTAAACAAAATTTCTAAAACCAAATCCTAAACCCAGGTACATGTGGCGTGCGATCATTCGGCGCATGATCACAGCTTCAAAAATCCCACTGCTTCAAAAAAATTCTCCTCTTTAAGAGCTAAGGAGAAGAAAAAAATTGGTGAAAAAAGAGATAAGTTTCTATTAAAAGTAACAACCTCCCCGAAACCAAGTTTTCCCACTTGATGGGACCTTAAATTTGTTCAATCATGAATATTTTTTATGATAATCCCAATCGTAAATATATAATTAGTAATGCGATACGTTCTATGCAATGAAGTAAAATATAAGTAGAGATGGAGATGGAAGAGATAATGACTTCTTGGTTCACTATGCTTCTCATCATAGTCCTTGCAGGGCCTACTCGATTGCCTATCTCCTATTCTCATTCAGAGGGAAAGAAAAGAACAATATTGATCACAGGCTACCCCTAGGTCCCTGAGGACTACCAGTTCTTGGCAAACTTCACATGTTGGGTGATCTCCCACACCGCAGCCTCCATAAATTGGCCAAGAAGTATGGTCCAATCATACACATACGACTCGGTCTTATCCCAGCCATCGTGGTCTCATCCCCTCTGGCAATCGAGTTGTTCCTCAAGGCACATGACATCATCTTTGCTAGTCGACCTAAAGTCCAGGCTTCTGAGTACAGGTCTTATGGAACCAAGGGCTTGGCCATCACCCCGTATGGCTCTTATTGGTGAAATGTTCGAAAATTGTGCACCATAAAGCTCCTTACTAACTCAAAGTCTGATTCATTCCAACCCATGAGGAGAGACAAACTAAGCCGTCTTGTTAGGTTACTCAGTGGGGCCGCAAAGACTCAGGCGGTGGTCGATCTTAGCGTCGAAGTTGGGTTGCTTATAGAGGAAATGACGTACAGGATGATACTTGGCAGTACCAAGGACGACAAATTCAACATCAAACCAACCATCCAGGAGGCCTTGAGGTTGGCTGGAGTGTTCAACCTAGCTGATTATGTCCCATATATCAGGACACTTTGAAAAGTCTCGATTGTCAATCCCAAGAATTTTAGTTCTTCTATAATATAAATCGCTGAGTTAGGAGTTGATATTCGCTTAAAAATGCGTATTTTCTACTATTATCCTCTAAGCGTTATCACACTCTCCTACGTAAAACTGCTTTATTTATCAACTTTTTTACGTAAGAGTCTCTTTCATTGCGTAGAACACACTTTTCTGAATGAAATGGTATATTTGCATGCATTAAACATATTTTTGGAAGTCTAGATATAGAGCCGTTCTGATTAAGTTTCATTATGCGCTTCTTCTATCGCAGGAAATCCCGATGGGACAATTCTCGAGACTTGCGAGCCCACATGTATCATAGAAGCCTCATATCAGTGCGTAAATAGCCAATAGGCAATAACAGGCCAAGTACGGGTCAAGGCAGAGGATCATGGAGCTGGTCCAAAGAACCAAGAGAGTTGGAGAGTTGAAGACCAAGAGACGGACCAAAGATTCAAAGTCGCAAAAGTTATGGTTTACACGATTTGATAAGGTAATAGAAGTCTATGTTGAAGATCTGGATTTTAGACCCTCCGCCAATTGTTATCTCTGTAATCTGTAAAATTTTCTCTCCTCTCTCCTTATTTTCTCTCTTCTCTCTTCATTTTCTTATACATCACCACCCGATCTTCAGATCTACTGACCTAACCTCAAAACTCCTGTCCGTTGGCTCTGGCCCATCTCCTTGAGCCTTCTGACCATTGGATTATCCATCAGACCGTTGTATCTCTCTAAATTCGTCAATCTACAAATCTGGATCCCAATCCAGTCATCATCCGTCTGATCGACAGCAAATCATCCTTCACATTATCTTATGAGATGATGGCCATCATCAGTCCATATGGGACAGCAGCCGGGCCCATCATCATCGATCCGCGGCCCGGCCATTTAGTGGACCCTATGATTTTAAAATGCTTTAAATTAATTTTTAAAGGTAAAAAAATGAGGGTCCACTAAATGATAAATCCCCAAAGAAAGAAAAGAAGTTTTCTTTAAAAAAAATTTAAAATTATTTTTGATTTCATAAATCCCTAATTGCCATTAAGGAGCTTTAAAAGAGGAAGGAGATGGCTCGTTTCAGCCCTAATCCCTCTCTCATCTCCTCTCCTTCCCCAAACCCCTATAAGAAATATTTTCATATTCAATTTGTCAAAGATTTCGTTTGACATAAAAACATTCTTGTAACCGTTCCTACGAGCACTAGTGTAGTGTGGAGATGTCGTGGTACGCATACTTCGTCGACTACGTGAAGACTAGAAGACAGAGACAACATAAATCAGACGGTTGACGAATGGAGTCATCTGAGTAACTGCCGATTTGTTAATTAAAGATTGTGTACGCTCGATTAGGAAGGTAAGTGACTTAGTGGCAATAGAAATTTGTTAAAATGAATAAAATATAATGGTCAAACCTAATTATTGGACTGATCCGAGTCTGAGTCAAGAAATTGACTATTGGGATAGTCCAATTGATTGGACACTTAACCCCAATCGATTGGACATGGCCCAATCGATTGGAGGACTCTGTGTAATCGGTTGGAAGCTACAAGGCAGAAACTTATTTTAGCCCAACCGATTAGAGACTCTTTGAAATCGATTGGAGTCTTCGGGACAGAAACTTATTTAAATCAAATCAATTGGAGACTCTGTGTAATCAACTGAAGCCTTCGGAACAGAAATCTTATTGAGCCCAATCGATTGGATACTTTTCTCCAATCGATTGGACCCAGTGTATAATCGATTGGACCATACACAGAATCGATCCTTATTAGATCCGAAATTCTTGGTTCTATTATCCCACATTCTGCATGACTCAGGGTCATGAAATTCTATAAATACAACTCTTCGATGCCTTCTTTAAATACACACAGAGACACAGAGTGACTCAATCTTCAAGAGAGATGATATTCGCTCAAAAGTGCTTATTTTAAGCACTTATCCTGTTAGCGTTATCGCACTCTCCTACGTAAAACTGCTCTAATTATCCACTTTTCAACGTAAGAGTCTATCTCATTGCGTAAAACACACTTTTCTGGACGAAATGGTATATTTGCATGCATTAAACACATTTTCGGAAGTCTAAATATTAAGCCGTTCTGATAAAGTCTCATTACGCGCTTCTTCTGTCGCAGGAAACCCCGATGGGACGATTTTCGAGACTTGTGGGCCCAAATCGATCATGAAAGCCCATTATCAAAGCTTAACAAGCCCACATGCTATAACTAGAAGATATGGGCCAAATATGGGCTGAATAAGAGGACCAAAAAGCCGGCCCAAAGAACGAAGAGAGCAGGAGAGCCAATGACCAAGAGACGGACCAAAGCGTTTAAAGCCACATGAGTCAGCAAGGAATGATAGTCGACTCTACTGGAGAAGCGTGAGGATGGTCACAGTGAAGAACAGGGTTCCAGACCCTCCCCGGCAGCGGCGCCATTTGAAAGTAGGATTTTTCCGCGTCGTTGGTTACGAAAATCCTAGATCTCAACAATATTTGTAATTATCCGATTCTTTTTCACTCAAATCCTGTAAAATGAGCAATTTTGCACAGTGGCTCGTGTCGGATGTCGATCCACACTCGGGATTAATCACGTTAGTGCAATAAAGAGCATGAAATGATGAATTTTTGCTAGAAATTGGTGGAGAGGTGAGAATGGTGGATTCGGGATCTTAAAACATGATTTTGGGATTTTTAGAGAGGAACATTAACTAATACCATGAATGAAATGAACAACACCATACATCAAACCGTTAATCGCTTCGGATTGCCTTGTTGTTAACTAGAGTTAGTACTAAAGGATTCGCTCTGAAGAGTGTAGCCTGGTGAGAACCTCTGAGTGCAAAACAGTTAGTCCGGCGGTTAAAAGATAAACCAGTGGTCCGCCCACTGTCATAATCTACTCTACCCCAAAACTAACAAAGATAATTCCTAAAATATATCCTGATTGCTTAGAATAGGATTATCTGTGCTTGGTGTGCATCATTTAGGATAGTGTTCCTCTCTGGCAACTTTTTGCCAAGTATAGAGCTTGCCTCATTCGCGTATGCCCGTTTGGAATCGTCCGAACAAACGCTTGGTTCGATCTGAGAATCACGTCCCTACAGTGGATCCTCCACTGAATTCTTCCCCATCTCTTTCCCCACTCACCTCCCCCAGTACTACTACCTTTGTAGTCATGGCAGTCGAACGACCTCTTATCGAGACGTTCGCTCCTATCTCTGCCAATCCACCCACTTGCATTGTTCTCCCACCTACTACGGCGGTACAGTTTGAGATCAGGCCACAGACGATCCAAATGCTGCCAACCTTTCGTGGTCTCCCAAGAGAAGACCCATATTCCCATATTAGGGAATTCCAACATGTCATCCTACTTTTCAAGAATCAGAACCTTGATGATGACAATGTCCGTCTGCGAGTTTTCCCATTCTCGCTCAAAGACCGAGCCTCAGATTGGCTCTACTCCTTACCCGCTGATTCAATCAGCAGTTGGAAAGAGTTGGTGGGCAAATTCATGTCTAAATTCTACCCCATGACTCGGACCAACCAAATGAAGCAACTCATCCAGGACTTTCGACAAAAGTCCGATGAGAAATTTTTTGAAGCGTGGGATAGATTCCAAGACTACCTGACTAAGTGTCCCCACCATAGCATCGATAAGGGCAATCTTGTCCATGTCTTCTACAAGGGACTTACTGATGAGTCCCGGACCATGGTAGAGTCAATGTGCCAAGGAAAATTCCTGCACCAAACTCCGACCGATGCATACAAATTCTTGGGAGAGTTAGGAGAAAACTCTCAACATTGGACGACTGACTCAGAGTTCAGTCGAACCACTTCGGTCCAAAGGACAACCAAGGGACATGATGCTACAGCTGATACTGAGCTTCGATCAGTCATTCAAGAGTTGAGCAAGTCAGTCTCGGCACTGGCTGTGTCTGTACAAAAGCCTACTCAACAATCTACCCCAGTCATGCATGTGGGACACGAGAGCCCTATGGAATCCTGCACCCTCTGTCTGCAACCCTCCCATACTACTGAGCATTGTCCTTTGAATGAAGGATGGTCTAATCCTCTTCAGGAAGAAGTTTGTGCTTTCAGCACATACAAACCACCCACTCAGAACTCGTATAGTCAATCTTATCATCCGGACACGAGAAACCACCCTAACTTCTCTTGGAGGCCTCAGTCTACTCAACCACAAGCTCAACCTCCACGTCAACCTCAGGGCATGTATCCTCCTGGGTTCAATCAACCCAATAGGCAATTCAATCAGGGTCAGTACCAGCAGAATCAGTACCCATCTACTCAGAACCAGCAATTCCAACAGGGTCAATACTCTGGACAATCAAGCACATTTCAGAATCAGCAAAGAGTCCCACAGACCTTTCAGAACCAACCGATTGTCCCAACTAATTCTCCAGCCTATAACTATAATGCCCCAATGAGCTCGAGTTGCGAATTGGTGCCTCAGCTCCCATTAGCTGCCCCCCAACAGTCGGTCCCCAAATCTGGTATCGAAGACCTTCTAGCTCAACTCATTACTCAGCAACAACAATCTATGCAACGCCTAGAGCAACAGCAACAGCAATCCATGCTTCGTCTAGAGCAACGTCTAGGTAACTTGGAAGCTGAGAAAGCTAAGGGGATCTTTCCTAGCCAACCCATTGCCAACCCTAAAGAAAATGCCAAAGGGGCAGTATATGAGATCGGATCCCAATCTCAAAGCCAGAATGAGAATTGTCAAGGGGAGGTGCAAGCTGTAACCACCCTACGATCTGGAAAAACTGTGGACATGGGAGTCCAACCACCACCGGTGCCATCTCCGGCACCCATCACTCGCACAGAGGAAACTAGTCCTAATCCTACCTCTGCTTCATCCACCTCTCCACCAACATCAGATATCCCTGTGCAGAAATCTAAGGCTAAAGACAAACCCATTTGTCGAGTAAAGCCTCCCTTCCCGGACAGACTTGTCCAAGATAAGCGGGATCAGCAATTCTCTGAGATCTTAGATGTCTTTAAAGACGTCCAGATCAATATCCCATTCCTTTCTGCTATCAAGCAAATCCCTTCCTATGCCAAATTCCTCAAGGACTTGTGCACAGTTAAGCGGCGTACGCATGTACCCAAAGCTGCTTTCTTGGCCGAAAAAGCTACCGCGTTCATTCAACGCAACAGTGTGATCAAACACAAGGATCCAGGTAGCCCAACTGTCCAATGTGAAATTGGTGACAACTTTAGCTGCACTGCCTTGCTAGATTTAGGGGCTAGCGTTAACCTCATACCATTCTCGGTATATCAGCAGTTAGGACTGAAAGATATGAAGCCTACCAATGTCACCCTGAAATTGGCTGATCAGTCCATCAAGATTCCAAGAGGAATCATTGAAGATGTCCTAGTAAAAGTCGCTGACTTTTATTATCCTGTGGACTTTATCATTCTAGACACCGAGCCGTGTCACGACAACCGCATTCCAGTCATCTTAGGCCGTCCATTCCTTGCCACCGCGAACGCACACATCGGGTGCCGGGACGGAAACATGTCAATTGCTTTCGGTAACCTCAAAGCTGAGGTCAACATCTTTCGTTTAATGCAACAAGATGCCGATCGCGAAGTGACCGATGAAATGTGTGCCGTTGAGAGTCTAATCCCGGACTCCACCGAAGATATTCTTAAGCAGTGTCTAGAACACTTTGGAGCTGACTTTGCAACAGAGTCAGCTATTTCTGATCTCAATGATCTTTTGGAGACTGCTCCACTGATAGAGATCCCCGCTCCTCTCATCGAGTTCGAGCCTCTGATAACCATGGCCAGAGAACCCATCCTTCCTTTACCTACTGAAGTCAAACCTCTTCAATCCGTGTCTTCTGTGACACCTATTTCTACTCCATCTGCTCCAATATTGGAGCTTAAGCCTCTTCCCACAGATCTTTCCTATGCCTATCTTGGTCCTAAGGAAACCTACCCTGTCATTCTTGCTTCCGCTTTGTCTGCAAGTGAACGTAAGAAACTTCTTGAGCTACTCAACGAGCACAAATCTGCGATAGGTTGGACTATAGATGATATTCGAGGCATAGACCCCTCGGTGTGCCAACATCACATCTATCTCGAGGATGAATCCAAAACCTCTCGAGAACACCAGAGGAGGTTGAACCCTGTCTTGAAGGATGTAGTCCGGGACGAGGTCCTTAAACTGTTAGATGCGGGTATCATTTATCCCATCTCCGATAGCAAATGGGTGAGTCCTATTCATGTCGTCCCTAAAAAGGCAGGATTCACAGTTGTGGAAAATGAGAACAAGGAAATGGTAACCCAGCGCCTGAAGAAAGGGTGGAGAGTCTGCATCGATTACCGACGACTCAACACCAACACGAGGAAGGACCATTTTCCTTTACCCTTCATAGACCAAATGTTGGAGAGATTAGCAGGTCACTCCTATTACTGCTTCCTCGATGGTTACTCAGGGTATAATCAAATACCAATCGCCCCTGAGGATCACGAGAAGACAACCTTCACTTGTCCCTTTGGCACTTTTGCCTACAAGCGCATGCCCTTTGGCCTCTGCAATGCACCCGCAACCTTTCAAAGGTGTATGATGAGCATATTCTCTGACATGGTGGAAAAATTCCTCGAAGTCTTTATGGACGACTTCTCAGTTTTTGGGTCATCCTTTGATGACTGTCTGAACCATCTAGGGCTTGTACTTCAACGCTGTCAGGACAAGCGACTTGTCCTCAATTGGGAGAAATGCCACTTCATGGTGAAGAAGGGCATTGTTCTGGGACATGTCATTTCCCATCAGGGCATTGAGGTCGACAAAGCTAAAATCGATATCATCTCGACCTTGCCCATTCCTAAGTCCGTGCGTGACATCCGGTCCTTCTTGGGACACGGAGGATTCTATAGGCGATTCATCAAGGACTTCTCTCAAATCGCTCGACCTCTGTCCCATCTTCTAGCTAAAGATAGTCCTTTCGACTTTATTGCTGACTGTGTCAAGGCATTTGAGCGTCTCAAATCTGAGCTCACTACTGCGCCCATTATCCGTCCCCCGGATTGGACTCTACCTTTTGAGGTAATGTGCGATGCTTCTGACTACGCGTTAGGCGCTGTTCTAGGGCAGAGAATTGACAAACGATCTCATGTGATCTACTACGCGAGCAAAACTCTTAACTCTGCCCAAATGAATTACTCCACCACTGAGAAAGAACTCCTGGCGGTAGTCTTCGCCCTTGATAAATTTCGTCAGTACCTCTTAGCCACTAAGGTGGTTGTGTACACTGATCATGCAGCCCTTCGTTATCTCATGTCGAAAAAGGAAACCAAACCTCGATTAATTCGATGGATTCTCTTACTGCAGGAATTCGACCTCGAGATTAAGGATAAGAAAGGAACTGAGAATGTAGTGGCTGATCACTTGTCTAGACTGACTTTAGAGTCATCCTTCGACACCCAGCCCATCCCTGAAACCTTTCCAGACGAACAACTGTTCGCCATCTCTGTTAATCCTTGGTATGCTGACATTGTCAATTACCTTGTCACCGAAGAAATGCCGTCACACTGGTCAAAACAGGACAAAAGCCAATTCCTAGCAAGAGTTAAGTACTACTCTTGGGATGACCCTTATTTGTATAAATACTGTCCTGACCAGATCATTCGTCTCTGTGTCCCTGAGTCGGACCAACTCAATATCTTATCCTCGTGTCATGACCAACCTTGTGGTGGTCATTTCAGCACTAAGAAGACTGCAGAAAAAGTGCTGCAATGCGGATTCTACTGGCCTACACTATTTAAAGATGCCCATATCTACTGCAAAACCTGTCCTAATTGCCAGCATCTAGGCCGCATCTCCCAGAGGAACATGATGCCCCTCACTCCCATCCAGGTCGATGAAATATTTGACATCTGGGGCATCGACTTCATGGGCCCCTTTCCCGTTTCCTATGGTTTTGAGTACATTCTCCTTGCGGTAGACTATGTATCCAAATGGATAGAAGCCATTCCCACCAAGTCCAATGACCACAAAGTGGTGGTCAAATTCCTAAAGGAGTTCATCTTCGCCAGATTCGGTGCCCCTAAGGCCATCATTAGTGATGGGGGCACCCATTTCTGCAATAGGATCTTCGAGAAATTAATGAAAAAGTATGGGGTAACCCACAAGGTTGCCCTAGCTTATCATCCGCAGACTAGTGGTCAAGTGGAGGTTTCTAATCGTCAGATCAAGCAGATCTTGGAGAAGACAGTCAATACCACACGTAAAGACTGGTCTACTCGTCTCACTGATGCTTTATGGGCATACAGAACCGCCTACAAGACCCCACTCAATATGTCTCCCTATCGTCTCATCTTTGGGAAACCTTGTCATCTACCGGTAGAGATTGAACATCGTGCCCTATGGGCCATTAAGAAACTCAACTTCGACCTCGACTCTGCAGGGGAAGAGCGAAAACTTCAAATGAATGAGTTAGAAGAACTCAGAAATGATGCCTACAACTTGTCCAAGAATTACAAAGCCAAAATGAAGTGGATACATGACAAGAGCATCCTCAGGAAAGAGTTCCATCCAGGACAGAAGGTCCTTCTTTATAGTTCTCGCCTTCATCTCTTCCCTGGAAAACTGAAATCTAGGTGGACCGGTCCTTATACGGTCACAGCAGTCACACCCTTCGGGGCAATCACTATTGAGGATCCCAAGGATCACTCCTCACTCCAGGTCAATGGTCAGCGTCTTAAGCAATTTCATGAACTTGATGTGTCGTTCATTCAGACTTTTGAAATTGATCTCATCGATCCTGTTTATGTCGACTGATGATCCACTCAGTCTCCTGTGCTCCAACTTGGTCGGGGGTGCCTGTCACCCCCATCATGTCTGGCTGAAGACGTAAAACTTAGCGCTTTCGGAAAGGCAATTCCGGTATTCCTAGAGTACATGAGTCTCATGCATTTGTGATTATTGTTATATCTTTGGCAATGCAGGTACATTCATTCTTCAGATCATCAGGTATCACACACTGTCGAGTTTCTGCCGACTTGGTAACATCCTTCCTGAATCTTTGCATCATCATCACTGATTTCTTATCATTTTATGTCCCGGTCATGAGCACCGAGGACGGTGCTGTATTTTGGTTGGGGGTGGGTATTTACCAAAACTCATGTCTTCATTTTGAAAAAAAAAAAAAAAAAAAAAAAAAAAAAAAAAAAAAGAATTCTTGTTTTTGGGGTGATTTCCGATGTTCTCCAAAAGTTTTTTAGAATTTCAAAAATGTGTCAAATACCCTGACTTTGATTAGCTGAAAACCTTCGTTAAGTCAGTATTGAGGATGTCAATTTTTGTTTAAAGTTAGCGTCGAGTCAAGTCAGGCGTGACTACAGCAGGTTTGAAAACTCAGAAAAACTCAGATTTGGCACAATTGTACACTATCAACATCAGAGTCATCCTAAGTTTTGAAACTCTAGAGATCCTGTGAGAATAATTGTGGAGACCTAACCCAGTGAGCTTTCGAGCCTTTAATCAATTCAGAGTGTTATACAACAATTCTGAGTCACAAGATGACTCACTATTCTTCATGCCCGCAATATTCGTTGAGAGATCTCATTATCTTTTGCTTCGATCATAAAACTCGGAACGACATCAACATTGGATTACTACGACAGAACCTTCTTTGTATCCAGTCAAGACAGTATACATGATAGTGCAAACCCTAGAAAATGATTTAGGCCATTTTTTCTGAACCATTCAGCCTTTTTACTCACCTGAATTATACTTCACTAGAAACCCCTTGAACCCTTCTATAAAAGCCTTTTATTTGCAAACCCATCAACCTAAAATCCAGTCCAGCTATGAAACATGACTGGCTACCCTTATTTTGAGATGGACAAAAGAATAACTGATGTGGGTGTACTGTGAAAAAGAAAAGTAAAGAAGAAGAATCAAAAGGAAAAGAAAGTGGTTCAAGCTGAAAACAAAATATGAAAAAAAAGTATGAAGAAGAGCTGAAAAGAAATTGAGCAGTCTCAGAAATATCAAGAAAAAGAGAAAAATACGAAAAAAGGAAAAAGAACCAGATAATGGTGTTACGTCGCAGGAAAAATTCAAGAAAATGGCAATATCCTCTCAAGATCTTTGAAATCCTGTATTCCTTTATCTCTCTACACCTGACCTAAGCCTCATTACAACCTAGGAAAGTCCTACTTGATTCTAGGATAGTACGATCATAAAATGTGGAGATTGGAGAAAGAGAAGCTATAGAGTTTGATCTGACGTTCCCGAGTGAAGTGGTATTCCAATCATGAGATCTTCTTCTGTTAAAGATGTCCTTCCTTCAAATAAAACATATGTGAGATCTTTTGCCTCTTTATATTAAATACATCTCCTCACATATAAATTGAGAGAAAAGAAGAAAACCCTTCTTGTGTGATTCTATTCTGAGTGCTAAACATGTGAGATTTGAGGTCGAGGCATAAAAACTTAGAGGTGATCTGGAAATCTTTACTGTCGGATGATGAGAATGTTGAAGCACACACACACGCAGAGTCTGACTATTCTGGGTCATGATTATCAGTCTGTAGTCTTGCCAAAATTTTCAAACTCTTCGCTAGCATGTAACTGTTTTTGCATCCATTCAATAATTTGACGAACGGTGTTTTCCCGGAGCTAATATGAAAAAGTGTGCAGCATGTGCAGAGCCCTTTTAAGCTCATTTATTTCGCACTAATTGCCAAGGATTGGCAATATGCTGGTTGGGGGTTGTGATATTCGCTCAAAAGTGCTTATTTTAAGCACTTATCCTGTTAGCGTTATCGCACTCTCCTACGTAAAACTGCTCTAATTATCCACTTTTCTACGTAAGAGTCTATCTCATTGCGTAAAACACACTTTTCTGGACGAAATGGTATATTTGCATGCATTAAACACATTTTCGGAAGTCTAAATATTAAGCCGTTCTGATAAAGTCTCATTACGCGCTTCTTCTGTCGCAGGAAACCCCGATGGGACGATTTTCGAGACTTGTGGGCCCAAATCGATCATGAAAGCCCATTATCAAAGCTTAACAAGCCCACATGCTATAACTAGAAGATATGGGCCAAATATGGGCTGAATAAGAGGACCAAAAAGCCGGCCCAAAGAACGAAGAGAGCAGGAGAGCCAATGACCAAGAGACGGACCAAAGCGTTTAAAGCCACATGAGTCAGCAAGGAATGATAGTCGACTCTACTGGAGAAGCGTGAGGATGGTCACAGTGAAGAACAGGGTTCCAGACCCTCCGCCAGTGCTTTTTTCCATTTTTTTGATACTTTTTCTCTCATCTCTCCTTATTCTCTCTCTATCTTCATCTCTCGATCCTCGAATCTACTGACCTAACCCCAGAACTCCTGCCTATCAGCTCTATCTCATCTCCCTTAGCTTTCTGACCGTTGGATCTTTCATCGGACCGTTGGATCTTCAATCGGACCGTTGGATCTCTCTAGATCCGTCGATCTACCAATCTGGGTCCCAATCAAGTCACCATCCATCCGATCGCCTTCAGAATGCCTGTCACATCATCTTGTGAGACGATGGACATCATCAGTCCATGTGGGCCAGTAGCCGGGCCCATCAGCATCGACCCGCTGTCCGACCAGTTAGTGGACCCCGCGAATTTCAAAAATAATTTTAATTAAATGGGGGGTCCACTAATTGGGGAGATTCCCCATAGAAAAGTAGGTTTTTACTTTAAAAAAAAAAAAAAATATATATTTTTTATTTTCAAAAAATACCCTATTTCCATTAATGGAAATAGGGAGCTTTATAAGATGAGGGAGAAGGGTTCGTTCGAACCCTAATCCCCCTCAAATCTTCTCCTTTCTCTCCCCCTATCAATCCCGCATTCACCCGTGGCCCCATTCTTCTTCTTTTTCTTCTTTTCTCTTTCTCATTTTCTTCATCTTCTTCTTCTTCTTCGCCGGAGTTGCCTGCAACTCCGGCCGTCTGGTAAGGCATCAGTCTCCTTCTCCTTCTTCTTCTTCTTCTTCTTCTTCTTCTTCTTCTTCTTCTTCTCATTTTTTTTTTCTCGTTTTCGTTTTCGTTTTTTTTGTCATTACCGTTTTTTTTTTTTAACGCCGGAGTTGCAGACCTGCAACTCCGGCCGTCAGTGCTCCTCCACGATCTCCACCACCGCCTAATCCTTATTGCTGCCCTCTCCAGCGCCCTCTCCTCCACTGACCGGAGTTGCAGACCTGCAACTCCGGCGATCTTCATTCTCAACCACGTTCTCATCCTCTCCTCCTCTTTACCGCCACCTCTCCATTTCAGCCTGCTGCTGCACTGCCCCACTCTTGCAAGAACAGTGTGCTGCCACCGCCTGCTGCTGCAGTCCCTCCACCGCCTGTAACAGCTCCCAACCACCGCTGCAACTCGATCAGAATCTCCTCCGCCTACCACCCCGCCTACAAAAGCAATGGTTTGGACCATCACCTAGCTCCTCTACCACGCCCGACTTCTCTCACAGCGTCCTCTCTCTCCTTTCTCCTCTCATTCCTCCGAACCATTCTCTCCTCAAGAAAAAAAAAAAAAAAAAACCAGAAAAATAAAAGAAACGAAGAGAAGAAGAAAGGGAGACCGTTAGGCCGCCATCACCAACACCCCCAACTGACCACCGTTGCAGACCTCCCAGCATCACCAACCATCACGGTGAGCACCCTGCTTCATTCCACGATCTCCCACCGTGGATCCTCCCTGCTACACCGCCATCTGCAATGCATAACCTCACCACTTGATCCTCCACGCTAATGCACCATCTCCTCCAACAGCCATCACCGTATGGATGAATAGCAACTCCACGCACCACAACACCTCTTTCATGGCCCACCACTACACCCCCTTCATTGGTTCTCATCCGATCGATTCTCCAGTAAGTTTTGATGGTAATCTCTCTCATCCTTTCCTTTCTCTTTCTACAACTCACTTCTCTCTCTAAATTTCTTCTCCATCAAGTTCCCTTCTCTCTCACTAGATTCTATCCTTACTCTAGTTTATTTTATTTTGTTTTACTTCTTGTGGTATTTTGATTTTTAGCATTGTAAAAGATAATGGTTTTTATGAAGAATCTTAAGTTAGTTTTCTTTGATTAACGGTTTGATGTATGGTGTTGTTCATTTCATTCATGGTATTAGTTAATGTTCCTCTCTAAAAATCCCAAAATCATGTTTTAAGATCCCGAATCCACCATTCTCACCTCTCCACCAATTTCTAGCAAAAATTCATCATTTCATGCTCTTTATTGCACTAACGTGATTAATCCCGAGTGTGGATCGACATCCGACACGAGCCACTGTGCAAAATTGCTCATTTTACAGGATTTGAGTGAAAAAGAATCGGATAATTACAAATATTGTTGAGATCTAGGATTTCCGTAACCAACGACGAGGAAAAATCCTACTTTCAAGAGAGAAGAAAATATTTTATTTATTAAAGTGTCCATTTGAAGAGCAAGAAGTTTGTTTTCCATTCACATCTTGTGAGCTTGTTCTCTTCTTGATCGAAGCCAAGTGCTTAATCCTTTCCTCAGCTTAAGTCTTCCACTTCTATATTCAACCTAGTAGCTTGAGTGTACCAGTATGACTAAACACCATTTGAGCAACCTAGGGTTCAGGGTGTACTGAGTCCTTCACCTTCTACAAAAGCGGGAGTATTGAGAATTAAGATCAGAGGAGCTGATCGACGGTAGGTTTGGGGTGTACCAAACTGAACAAGCGGACAAGATTTCTTGGCTGGAAGGGCGCGCGTGGATTCGTAGCGTTGATTCAGAGGACATGGACGTATCAGCAGTAGGCCTTGGCTAAGGTTGGAAGCTGTATTTGCAATGGTGCTACATAGGTAACCTTTGTTTCGTTTAACTTTTCAGTTAGTGATACTTTTCGTCTAGACGTGGTCCCGTGGTTTTTCTTTGGCTAAGGTTTCCACTTAAAAATCTCTTGTCTTATGTGGTTGTTTGTTTGTATTCCACAATCTATCTTGATTATATCAAACGACGAAAAGAAAATACTACGAAAGTATATTCGATTTGAGTCGGTTGTGATAATCTTTTATCAAACAACTAAGGCATGTGATTTTGTTCCCCTACCATAGACCAGTAAAACTGTGTAGGTATAAATAATTTTAAATACCTAATCAACTCCTTCCCCTTCTAGGTATATTGGATTAAAGAGAACGGACCGGTGAAATTTTAACCCCCCCCCCCACGTTTTCTCATCCTTCTTCTTCTTCTTCTTCTCCTACTTCTTCGGATTCTCCTTGCTGCTCATATGTAGAGAAGGCCATGCCCTTGTTTCCGTAAGACATGTACCTTACAGCCTGGACTTCGGGTCGACCAGCGAAGGTGATGTCATGGGTCTTGAGGAACAGCTTGGCTACCTGAGGAGATGAGACCACAACGGCTGGGACAAGACCGAGCCGTATGTGCATGATTGGACCATACTTCTTGGCCAACCGATGGAGGCTGCGGTGAGGGAGATTTCCTAACATGTGAAGGTTGCCAAGAACCGGCAGCCCCAGAGGACTTGGGGGGAGCCAGTTTTTCCCTCAAAATGAGCGTATGAGGTAGGCAATCGACCAGAGCCTTGCAAGGATGACCAGAAAGAGAAGCATAGTGATCCAAGAAGTTATTGGTAACCACCAACAATGCTCATAAAAATCATAACCTCGATTTTCTACCTCCCATCTCTACTTATAGCGCAATCATAATCTCTTCTACGGCTTCCCATCTCTACTTTTATAGCGCATCACAAGTTGACATTTGACTAAAGGCTCAGGCTCCAAGAACCCCTTTTCTGACCCTTTTCAGGAGTCGTGTTCTTGGCCGTGGATTTCAGGTTGTTGAGCTTTTACAAAAAAGTGAATGCCAACTAAGTTTTATCAACTACCGTTTGATTCTTGGGATTTGCGGTCGAGAACATGACTCCCTCCGGAGAGGGGTCAGAAAAGGGGGTCCCTCAGCCCGACCCTTGACTAAATGATATCCCATGTGGCATACTTTAGACTACACACTAGGGGTGTTTGGGTGCAAGGATAGATGAGTATTTCAAGATTACTCCTTTCCACATCAGAGAAAGTGCCCTCTTCCCATCATTTTGCACTCTACCTTATCTTATTTACTGTTTACCTCGCGTGACAAATAAAAAATAGCTGAAAAACAAAGGACCTGCCTTTCCAACTCAAGCTTCCCAACATGCCTGATGTAGAAGGTGCCAGCTTGCTCAGTGGGTAAAGTTTGTGGGTGATGATACCATAGGCCTAGGTTCGAAACCCACCTTCACCGAGTTACTGATCTTTCGCCTCTATTTGATTTTTATGATTTGACATAGGGTACCAAAGAAATCTTGGTGAATCACCGCCTTTTTTTAAAAATGTACTAGGATAAATCCGAGGGGGTATGGCCTCCAAAGGAATCGAACTCGGGACCTCTCGCTTAATAAGGATCCTGGCCATCTCGACCTACCAGCCTTATTAGAAAATAAAGGATTTTTATTAGACATATCACATGTAATGTTTAATATTTGACATACCTTTATCTTTTTTAATTGTTGACATGGAGATGCACTTGTCCAAGTTCACCCTTAGCGACCTGTTTTGACCAATAAAAAAATAAATTAAAATTTTATAAGGACAAAAAACACCCCTACTTTTCTAAAATCTATATAACAAAACAGGGAAGTTGTCTCCTCACTTATACCCCCTCTTATCTATTTTGACAAAAGACGGCCAAGATCTTTTCCCCCAAATGACGGTGGATCTCAGCCACTCACACCTGATTTTGGCAAATGCTTTGACGGAGTGCCGAGGACACGGGCCACCCACAATAAATATAACAAGTGATGACTGTGATTTTCTTATACCCCCTCTTATCTTATATGGCTTCAATAATGAGTGGCTGAGATCCACTATGCTTCATATCGATGGCTGAGATTAACTCTCACACGATTTTGACAAACACTTTGTCGAAAAGTGCTGTGGGCAGGGGCCACCCACGCATATAACAAGACAACTCAGTTGTATTCTCTTATCTTATCCATCCATCTAATGTGGACGGTTAGATAAAGATTGGTTGAGATCAAATCCATCGATCTAATGTGGACGGTTAGATTTCAGCCACTCAATCCGCCTCATTTGACCTCAATTTATTCAAAATTTGAATTTCAACACCATTATTTTTTGTTATTTCTGTTATTTTCCCATTTCCCCCTCTATGCGTTACAATCCGTTATAACACCTCAATCCGCTATACCGTTTAAGTGCCGAAGGCACCCAATTTTTGCAACCGCTTTTGTCGGAGATCGAGTTCCGTGGGCACAGGCCATTTACTATTCTATATAACAAAATAATTTAGTTGTGTCCCTACTTATACCTCCTCTTATAAGCACCAACAAAGAAGGGCCGAGATCTAATCCTCTCCCAAATGGACGGTGGATCTCCGCCACTCACCTGATTTGGGCAAATTCTTTGTCGAGGAGTGCCGATGGCACGGGGCACCCACTAGTACCCAACAAACTCCGATTTTTTTGTGTGTCATGACCCTAGTTAGCAATTCGGAGTGTGACAATAATATGGTAAGGAAAATAATGTTCTCGAGCACAATTCAGATTTGTCATTAAAAAATGTGTAAAAATATTCCACACAAATAATTTACAATTCAGATTCAAAATGAATAATCCGGAAATAATTGGGAAAAGCTCGTGAATAGGACGTTGTTCAGTTCATTTTTCAAATAAGGGTGTATTTGCCCTTCTTTTTTTTTAAATTTATGAGAAGCATAGACCAAGTCAAGTGGATGTATGTCAGCAATTTAAAAAAAAAAAAAAATGGGGGACATTATTTTCAAATATCCAACATTATTTTGGCAATTAATGGCTGAAGATCTTGGGATTGGGGGCTGAATTTGTGATCCTGATCTAGATAGGCCGGTCCCACACAGTATTGTGTTGTCTTGCTCGATATGATGGGAGGCCCATGCAAATAATTAGTATCGGGCGAAACAACCCCAAGACTGTACTATGAATCGGTCCCTGCCTATCCCTCAAATCACGGCCATATTGATGGGCACATACGTGTATGGAATGAACCGGAGATTTCATATTGACGGGAATGTACCATTTAATTTCATTATAATGGACAAATAAATAAAATATTACATGTTGTGTCAACACAAATTTCATGCATATTTAATTTATGCGCGATATATAGATATATTATCTTTTCAAAAAAAATAAAAAATAAAAAATGTTAATAATGATACGCGCAAGGGAATTTTATATTTTGAGATTTATTATTGCTGACATATTAATAATGAAATAATTTTAAAAGAATGTTACTCCTTGAAGACATGCAGCTGCCGCTGCCAGTGCGAGAAAACGCTCTGACAACTCCAACGACGAGACCTGCTACTACTCGAAATTCTGCAAACCCATCTCCAAATCTGGCAGATACTTTAGAAATCTAGATCTCTAGCTACAAATTCAAAAGATTGATGCATCGTAGTAGAGAAAACATTCGCTTGCCCCGGGGGACATCAAACTTTGAAGTATCCCCGACCAAAATGTCTTGACAAGTACCCCAATCCCTTAACTCAACCTGCGTTAAGTCCTTGGTTAATGGTTAACAAGGGGTACTTATCAGACATTTTGCGAGGGGGACTTCAAAGTTTGAAGTACCCCGGGGCCAGCGAATGTTTTCCCCATTGTAGTAGGGGGTGTAAAGATAATATGATGTACTAGCTAGAGATATTAAATACCCTAGCATCGTCTATTATTATTATTATTATTATTATTATTATTAGTATTACGGAAAATTTCTTAAACAAAAAAAAATTTAATATATTAACAAAAACAAAAAATAATTTCTGACATTTACAAAAAAAAGTAACTAAACACCCTTTCAAATTAAGGGCGTTTGTCAAAGATTGATCGATGGAGACCCTTTGAAAGGGCGTTTTCCTCTGACAGATGCTTTTTTAAAAAGCGTTTGTCAAAAGAAAACCCCCTTTTGTCAGGGTGAAAAGCCCTTACAAAATACTATCCCCTCTTCTATCTCATACGTCCCTATCCTGAGTATCCTCCCTCTCCTCTCCCTCCATCTCTCCTCTCTCCGGTCCCTCGATCCCCTCTCCTGCCCGGTGTCCTTGCCACACCCTTCAAAATTCTCAAGAAATAGAGACATTTTTTTTTTCTTTTTTGTTAATCACCATGTGGATGTTTAGACCATCCCTTAGTAAACAATATTAGTAGGAAAAATCAGCTTTTTGTCTATTTTTAGCTGTTGGTTTTACTATTTTAGTACTCAAAAAAATGGTTGAAATCAACAGCCATAAGAACAGCTTAAAAAGCACTAAAATCTAATGATTAGATATTATCAATCAGGGAGATGTTAGGTGTGTATGTTCACCAAGGGGTGGGATAAACATCCATGCGACCTATGGGCCTAGTGACAGCAGTAAGTAACAAAAATCGTGCTTCTGCATTTGAAAAAGTTTCAGCCCTAACTTGTTACATCTTTTCCTCTCTCTTTTTTTTTTTCCTTCTTTACTGATTGAGCCACGTGTCACACTATTAGAGGGCCCTGACAGTATGGATGTTTTACCAGTCCCTCGGTGGACCTACAAACCAAAAATCAGCCTGATTGGTGATTTAGAACCTTTGGATCTTTGCACCTAAATAACACTCTTTAATGCTCAAATTTCCTACGGTTGAAATCTACCCATGAAACTAACTTCAAACCAACGCTTAGAAATCACAGATCAAGTTTATTTTTGGTTTGTAGGCTCACCTAGCAGTGAATGTCCAAACATCCATATGGTCAACGCCCTAAGTGGCTAGTCCCTAAGTGGACCTACAAACCAATAAGCACTCTGATTATTGATTTGACAGAGAGTAGACACCCTTTGAAAGGGCATTTAATTACTTTTATTGTAAATGTCAGAAACTATTTTTTGTTTTTGTAAATATATTAAAACATTTTTTGTTCAATTTTTTTTTTTCCGTTGGTGTTGTTGTTGTTGTTGTTGTCGTCAGTCTTACCAAAATAATGACCTTTCCCGGCAGTTTTGTTGGCATAGCCCCAGTCGGCATCGAGAAAAGACCAATGCTGGCGGTTTTGTAACCGCCAGGGAAAAACTAACTCCAGCGGTTTAAAACCGCGTGGAAATATTAACCCCGGCGGTTTTATGCCGTTGGCTCAGGTTGTTTGTTGGCGGCTAACAAACCGCTGGCGTTGGTCTTTTCTCTATGTTGACAGGGCTACGCCAATGTATTATGCAGCGGTTTAGAAGAGCCGTCATTAACCATTATCAAACGGTTTTAAACCACCGGGGAAAATTGCCGAAATGAAAAAAAAATTATGCACCCCAACTTTTGTTTTTTTGAATTTTTTTTTTAATAAAAAATACTGTTGAATAGATAAACAAAAGTACTAAGTCATTTTACCCGACCTGAGAGATAAACAAGAGTTCAATTCAAATGATAGACAACAAACAAAAGTTGTGAGGTACACTAGTTGTCATGTCTACACTAGAAGAAGAAGAAGAAGAAGAAGAAGAAGATTTCAAAAAAAGAGGGACCCGTCTTTTTCCAGATCCATACATAAACCCTAAAAAACCCACAATCCCAACTTTTCCTAATCCATATATAAACCCAAAAACACCCAACAGATAAAAAAATTGAAACCCATCAAACGCAAAACCCTTACAGGAAAAGAAGAAGAAGAAGAAGAAGATTTCAAAGAAAGAGGGACCCATCTTTTCCAGATCCATACATAAACCCTAAAAAACCCACAATCCCAACTTTTCGCAATCCATATATAAACCCAAAAACACTCAACAGATAAAAAAAATTGAAACCCACCCAACATAAAACCCTTACAGGAAAAGAAGAAGAAGATTTCAGAGAAAGAGAGACCCATCTTTTTACCGATCCATACATTAAGCGTAAAAAACCCACAATCCCAACTTTTCCCAATCCATATATAAACCCAAAAACACCCAACAGATAAAGAGAGATCCATAGGAGAATGAATCAAAATCAAGGCATACCCTAACCCATCAAAACAAAAATACGATCTGCAGGAGGAGCAAAGGTTGCTATAATCACAAAAATTAAACCCAAACCATGATTAAGCCTAACCCTAACCCACCAAAACAAAAATAAAATGAAATAAATTAAAAACGTTAAACAAATACATATCGGTGGTACCACGGACGAAGTGGTGAACAGCAACGCGTAGGGTGCCTGTGATCCTATGATACCGAGGACGAGGAGAGGACAAAGGGATTGAAAGCTGGGAGAGAGAGGGAGATTTGAGGGAGAACGAGAGAGAGAGGGAGACTGAAAGAGCATGAGCGAGAGTGGAAGGGAAACCCAGAGTTGGGTAATGTTCTATTCTTGCGCTCATTTTTTTTATTATTTTGATTATGAAATCCCAGCGGTTCAAAGCCGCTAACAGAATTCTTTCCCCGTGGGTTTTAAACCGACAAGGATGTCATTCGCAAAAATTAATAATAAAAAACATTTACGGCGGTTTTTTTTGTCTTCCTCAGCAGTTTTAAACCGTCCAAAAGATCCGACAGTTTATAACCACCGGTAAAAATAAATTAGTCTGCCGGGGAAAGTCATTTTTTTGGTAGGTGTTATTGTTGTTGTTATTATTATTATTATTATTATTTTAAAATTTTAAAATAACATTGACAATGATAAAATAATGGATAAATAACATCCATTATAAAGTAAAGTTAGTTTTTTTTTTTTTTTTGGCGGATTTTTGGAAATAACGTAATGGTCTTCCATGTCACCGTTCTTACGGGTGTTGATAGCGTTTTACTCCAAATAAAAAAAATAAATAAATAATAAATAAATAAACGTTTTTCTCAACGATGGCTATAATGTGGATAGATTTAGTGGCTCATGTCCTTGTGACACTTTTTTATTTGCTTCTTTAGAATATTTTGCTCTTTCACCGACAGTCCAGGGGTGTTTTTGGGAGCTGAACTTCGATATCGGTGCCTGTTTCAAAAGTTTGATACGTCATTCACCAAAATGCCACATGAAAAACTCTCCTCATGAATGTTGAGTGCACACCTTTGTGGATCTATAAACTAAAAATCAGCATGATTAGTAATTTCTAACCATTGGATTTAAGCATATTTCATCATGGGCTTCATGAACAGGCCTATGATTGGGCTACAAGCCCATGTTGAAAATGAATTGAGCTGCTGATAAGTTGATAGGGTGGTGCTGCCATCATGTTTAACTTGATAGTTTAAAATATATCAGGTTAAGTTAAGACACATTTGGTGAGTGTTGATATCAAAATTCGAGTCCAAAACCCGCCTTCACCCACTAATCACTGACCCGCTCACCTACCCATATCCATATTCATCATCATCTATTCCTTATCCCAACCCTGCTTGCCTAGAAACAAAACAAATTTAAAAGAGACCGACGAAATTGCTACTAGCCGAACCAGCTGCTCTACAGAAGTTTGTACTTGTACCTGGACAACCCTACATTGTAAAAAGAAAAAATTTGAAATCAACCTTATGTTTCAAATTTGAATTTTAAAAGCAGGATTGTTGGGGTACGTGTCAAGTAGAGAACCACGATGTAACAAGGTATACCCGAGATCTTTTCAAATGCAGAAGCGGCATTTTTTGTAGTCACGGCTGCCATTGGGCCCACCGACCACATGGATGTTTAGCCTACCCCTTAGTAGACATTCATACCAAAAATCAGCTTGTTTGATGATTTTTAGCCGTTAGTTTTAGTACTAAAAAAAAAAATGGTTGCATTCAACCGCTATAAGAACGCCTTAAAAAGTGCTAAAATCCAACAATAATCGTGCTTCCGCATTTGAAAAAGTTTCAGGCATACCTTGTTACATCATTTTCCAAATAGATTTAGTGAAAAAGGAAGACAAGTTTCGCTTTGTAACGACCTCCCCGTAGCCAAGTTTTTTCCGCTTGATTCTCCCTGATGGGACGAATATTGTTTTGTTTATAATCCCAATCCTAAATATATATTAGTGATGCGATAAGTCCTATGCAATGAAGTAAAATATAAGTAGAGATGGAGATGGAAGAGATCATGACTTCTTGGATCACTATGCTTCTCTTCATAGTTCTTGCAGGGCTCTGCTCGATTATTGCCTATCTCCGACTCTCATTCAAAGGGAAAGATAAGAACAATATTGATCACAGGCTACCCCCGGGTCCCCGGGGACTGCCAATTCTTGGCAACCTTCACATGTTGGGTGATCTCCCTCATCGCAGCCTCCACAAATTTGCCAAGAAGTATGGTCCAATCATGCACATACGACTCGGTCTTGTCCCGGCCATCGTTGTCTCATCCCCTCAAGCGGCCGAGTTGTTCCTCAGGGCACATGACATCATCTTTGCTAGTCGACCTAAAGTCCAGGCTTCTGAGTACATGTCTTATGGAACCAAGGGCTTGGCCTTCACCCGTATGGCTCCTATTGGCGAAATGTTCGAAAATTGTGCACCATAGAGCTCCTTACTAGCTCAAAGACTGATTCATTCCAACCCATGAGGAGAGACGAACTAGGCCGTCTTGTTAAGTTACTCACTGGGGCTGCAAAGACTCGGACAGTGGTCGATCTTAGCGCTAAAGTTGGATTGCTTATCGAGGAAATGACGTACCGGATGATACTTGGCAGCACCAAGGACGACAGATTCAACATTAAACCAACCATCCAGGAGGCCTTGAGGTTGGCTGGAGAGTTCAACCTAGCTGATTATGTCCCATATGTGGGGACACTTGACCTTCAGGCATGGTTTCTATAACGTACAATTGGTGTTTATTTTAACTTATTTATGGAGCAATTTTCAAGGTTGCCAATCAGATGCAGACACCCTTACATGGCAGAGTGAGGCCCACATGATTTGAGAGAGAGAATATTCTCACTTTGCCATGTACAGATGGCAGCCCCGAATTGAGTCCACAGGCCAATGTGAAAAATATTTCCACATCAAAATTTTCCCATTAATGACTATTGGCCGTTGTAAAATTTTATAAATCCTTGCCTGCAGGGGCTAACTCGCCGCATGAAGGCTGTCAACAAGGTCAGGGACGAATTCTTAGAGAAGATCATCGATGAGCATGCACAAGTTCCTAGAGACCTGCAGGGGCAGCATAGGGACTTTATCGATGTAATGTTGTCCCTGATGGAGTCCAATGATGCACAAGGAGCGCAGATGGATCGAACGACTATCAAGGCAATCATCTTGGACATACTTGCGGCTGCAATGGATACATCGTCTACTGCAATCGAGTGGACACTGTCGGAACTCATGGGGCATCCACATGTGATGAAACGAGTCCAAGAAGAGCTAGAGAATGTAGTTGGCATGTATCGGACGGTAGAGGAGACGGATTTGGCAAAGTTGGACTACTTGGACATGGTGGTGAAAGAAAGCATGAGGCTCCATCCAGTCGCCCCATTGCTCCTCCCTCATGAATCCATGGAAGACATCACGATAAACGGATACCATATACCCAATAAGTCTCGGATCATTATAAATGCTTAGGCAATTGGACGAGACCCCGAGGTGTGGTCTGGCAATGCCGAAGAATTTTCTCCCGAGAAATTCATTGGTACCAATATAGACGTTCGGGGACGTGACTTCCAACTTATACCATTTGGATCAGGCCGTAGAGGGTGCCCGGGAATGCAGTTGGGCTTAACTATAGTTCGACTCGTACTTGCACAATTGATGCATTGCTTCAAGTGGGAGCTTCCGGATGGCATGTCACCTGGAGACTTGGACATGAGTGAAAAGTTTGGCCTAACGGTACCAAGGGCTAACCATCTACTTGCCATCCCAACTTATCGTCTACGCATCAAGAATTTATGAGAGTCCTCTCATTGTCATAGACTACATAGTTTTTCTACTTTTTTTCTCTTAATTTTTTGTTGGTTTGATTGTTATGTACTTAGTGTAACTCCAGCCCGACTTGACTACGGATAGGACGTCGCTGAAAAGAATTCCTATGTCCCTTCCCTTTGCAAAACACTTGGCCCTAAACCTGCCCTAACCCACATAAAACTCGACTCCGATTCATGTTAACGCTAGTGTTATTGTGCTGAGCAGCACGGGAAACTATTAATGAATTAAAAGTACTCAAATCCAACATGTAGAAATCACGAATGCTGATTTTTAGTGTATAGTTCCATCAATGTGTGGGCCAAACATTCATGGGTATAGTGGGGCTGAAAGAATATATAATTATGTATCATAAATTTTCCATAAAGTTATCTCTACCACCCTAAAATCTCTCCACTACCCTCCTGAAGCTCATGGAAATTAAAGGGTCGCAGAACAGTTCATGGATCAACTTGATGCAAAGAAGTCCAATTGGAAGCCTAAAAGCCCATATTAAATGGGCCTCAAAAAATCCATAACTCTAAATTGGGCAAATCATATATGCAAATTCAAGCTCTCGGCGTGATCTGTATAACTAAAAGTAAACTCTTTCAACGGGTTGGATTTAAGCTAAATTCTATTGTTAAAGGGTCAAATTGCCATTTGGAGGTCAAACTTATTATTTTTAATAATTTCTTTAATTTTATAGGTTTTGGTCAAATTAGGAAAGATTTCTAGTTGGCAGCCATCCTACTAAATATTTTGGGTTGCCTTTGGGTGCAAGTTATAGGAGTAAGGCAATTTGGGATCCAGTGTTAGAACGTCTAGAGAGCCGGCTAGCTAGATGGAAAGCCAGATTTTTATCCAAAGGGGGTAGATTGGTGCTTATCAAAAATACTTTTCTAGTATGCCACTTTATTATATGTCTCTTTTTTTATGCCTATAAGTGTGGAGAAGAAAGTGGTAAGGTTGATGAAGAATTTTTTTTGGAGTGGAAAAGGTGATGGAAAAAAGATTAACTTGGTCAAGTGGAGAAAAGTGACAAGACAAAGAGAGAGAGGCGCCCTAAGAGTTAAAGATATCCGTAGTATGAATGAGACACTGAAAGGAAAATATATTTTGAGATTTGGAGTTGAAAGGGAGAGCTTCTGAAGCAGAGTTATCGTAGGCAAGTGAAAGTAGGATTTTCCCGTCGTTGAGAGAACGACCTTAAAATCAACACTTTTTGTAATTATCCGAGACTTTTAACCTGTAGAATGAACAGTTTTGCACAGTGGCTTGTGTCGGATGTCGATCCGCACTCGGGATTAGTCGGGTTAGCGCAAATTTGAACATAAAATGATGGAATTTTTGCTAAAAAGTCATGGAGGGATGAAAATGATGTATTTGGATTAAAAACAAGATTTCTTGATTTTAGAGAGAGAAATTATCATAATCTGCCAACAACATACTAATGAAGGAAATCAAACCACAACCGATGAAAGTAATTCATCATAAAAAAAAAATCCATAGTTCTTACAATGCTTCAAAACAAAAATAAAATAAAGTAAACTAATATAAACTAAAAAGCAAATTAAAGAGAATGATATCTAGAGAAGGCTAGAGAGATGAGAGTTGACCTAGAGATAGAGATTAGACCAGCATACTGCTTAGCAAAGGGGTGCACCCATGTGATGTGATACAGGTTGGTGCGTGGTATTTGCCACCCAAAGAAAGAAGAACCAGCATGGGTACCGGATAATGGAGAGGAATAGCAGCGCTTGAGGGCACTTCCCTGTGCTTGAAGATCGTGATGATCGGATCAACCAAACAATGGGGTTGCAGTTCGTTGGCTTGCTGGTTCGTGCACGTGGAGGAGCAGGCGTATGGTGAGATGCAGCAGGTTGGGGTGGGGGCACCGGCTAGTTCGGTTGCTGCTTGCTGCTTTTGGCAGCAAGCTTTGAAGCTTGAAGGGAGGCCGTTGCAGGTGGGAACAGTGGAGGATTAGGCAGTGCAAACCGGCAACGTGTTGAGAACAAGAGGGAGACGGCAAGCGGTGAGGGGCGATCCCTCTCCTCTCATTCTTCTTCTCCTTCTCTTCCCTTTTTTTTTATTTTTAGGAGAAGTTAAGGACGGCTGGGTGCTGAGGGTTCAAAACGTAGGGGGTTCTAGATGGTGGAGAACGGCTTGGGGTTAACAACGGTGGTGGCTGTTTAGAAGAACAGCCACCGTCTATCACGAGGAAGGTGGTGGTTGGTGCTGTAAAAAGGCAACAGGCGGAGCAAGGGAGGGCAGTGGCTGAGGTGATGGCGTGAAGGAGGAACGGAGCAGGTTCGTGCGAGGTGCTCACAGCTGTTGCCGGCCGGAGTTGCAGGCTGCGACTCCGGTGGTTCCGTGAAGAAGATGGTGAAGAATATCAAGGAGAAGAAGAGAAAATGGGGGCCAAAGAAGGGGGGAATGATGAGAAGGGGGTTTTGGGGAAGGATTGAAGGGATTAGAGGGGGATTAGGGTTCCAAAGAACCCTTCTCCTTTCCCTTTTAAAGCTCCCTAGTTTTCATTAATGGAAATTAGGGAAGAAAAAAAAAAATTTTTTTTTTTAAGTAAAACACTACTTTTCTTTGGGGAATGTCCCCATTTAGTGGACCCCCCATTTTTTTAAAATTTAATTAAAATTATTTTGAAATTCACGGGGTCCACTAACTGGTCGGACAGCGGATCGATGATGATGGGCCCGGCTACTGGCCCACATGGATTGATGATGTCCATCTTCTCACAAGATGATGTGACAGACAGTCTGATGGCGATCGGATGGATGGTGACTTGATTGGGACCCAGATTGGTAGATCGATGGATCTAGAGAGATCCAACGGTCAGAAAGCTAAGGGAGATGAGATAGAGCCGATGGACAGGAGTTCTAGGGTTAGGTCAGTAGATTCGAGGACCGAGAGATGAAGAGAGAGAGAGAATAAGGAGAGATGAGATAGAAAGTATCAGAAAATGGAAATAAAAGTATTGGCAAAGGGTCTGGAACCCTGGTCTTCACTGTGACCATCCTCACGCTTCTCCAGTAGAGTAGACTATCATTCCTTGTTGACTCATGTGGCTTTAAACGCTTCGGTCCGTCTTTTGGTCATTGGCTCTCCTACTCTCTTCGTTCTTTGGGCTGGCTTTTTAGTCCTCTTATTCAGCCCATCTTTGGCCCATATCTTCTAGTCATAGCATGTGGGCTCTTTAAGCTTTGATAATGGGCTTTCCTGATCGATGTGGGCTTGCAAGTCTCGAGAATTGTCCTATCAGGGTTTCCTGCGACAGAAGAAGCGCGTAATGAGACTCTATTAGAATGACTTCATGTCTAGACTTCCGAAAATGTGTTTAATGCATGCAAATATACCATTTCATTCAGAAAAATTTATTCTACGTAACAAAAGAGACTCTTACGTAGAAAAGTAGATAAATAGAGCATTTTAACGTAAGAGAATGCAATAACGCTAAAAGGATAATTGCTTAAAATAAGCACTTTTGAGCGAATATCACAACCCCCAACCAGCATATTGCCAATCCTTGGCAATTAGTGCGAAATAAATGAGCTTAAAAGGGCTCTGCACATGCTCCACACTTTCACATTAGCTCCGGGAAAACACCATTCGTCAAATCATTGAATGGATGCAAAAATAGTTACATGCTAGCGAAGAGTTTGAAAGTTTTGGCAAGACTACAGACTGATAATCATGACCCAGAATAGTCAGACTCTACATGTGTGTGTGCTCAACATTCTCATCATCCGACAGTAAAGATTTCCAGATCACCTCTAAGTTTTTATGTCTCGACCTCAAATCTCACATGTTTAGCACTCAGAATAGAATCACACAAGAAGAGTTTTCTTCTTTTCTCTCAATTTATATGTGAGGAGATGTATTGATATATGAAAGCAAAGATCTCACATATGTATTATTTAAAGGAAGGACATCTTTAACAGAAGAAGATCTCATGATTGGAATACCACTTCACTCGGGAACGTCAGATCAAACTCTATAGCTTCTCCTTCTCCAATCTCCACATTTTATGATCGTGCTACCCTAGAATCAAATAGGACTTTCCTAGGTTATAATGAGGCTTAGGTCTGGTGTAGAAAAATAAAAGGATACAGGATTTCAAAGATCTTGAGAGGATATTGCCATTTTCTTGCATTTTTCCTGCGACGTAACACTATTATCTGGTTCTTTTTCCTTTTTTTTTTTTTTTCGTATTTTTCTCTTTTTCTTGATATTTCTGAGACTGCTCAATTTCTTTTCAGCTCTTTTTCATACTTTTTTTCCATATTTTGTTTTCAGCTTGAACCACTTTCTTTTCATTTTGATTCTTCTTCTTTATTTTTCTTTTCACGGTACACTCATATCAGTTATTCTTTTGTCCATCTCAAAATAAGGGTAGACAGTCATGCTTCGTAGCTAGACTGGATTTTAGGTTGATGGGTTTACAAAGAAAAGGCTATTATAGAAGGGTTCAAGGGGTTTCTAGTGAAGTATAATTCAGGTGAGTAAAAAGGCTGAATGGTTCAGAAAAATGGCCTAAATCATTTTCTAGGGTTTGCACTATCATGTATACTGTCTTGACTGGATATAGAGAAGGTTCTGTCGTAGTAATCCAATGTTGATGTCGTTCCGAGTTTTATGATCGAAGCAAAAGACAATGAGATCTCTCAACGAATATTGCGGCCATGAAGAATAGTGAGTCATCTTGTGACTCATGATTAATGTATAATTCTCTGAAATGATTAAAGGCTCGAAAGCTCACTGGGTTAGGTCTCCACAATTCTTCTCACAGGATCTATAGAATTTCCAAACTTAGGATGACTCTGATGTTGATAGTGTACAATTGTGCCGAATCTGAGTTTTTTCTAAGTTTTCAAAACTACTGTAGCCACGCTTGACTTGACTCAAAGCTAACCTTAAACAAAAATTGACATCCTCAATACTGACTTAACGGAGGTTTTTAGCTAATCAAAGTCAGGGTATTTGACACATTTTTGAAATTCTAGAAAACTTTTGGTGAACATCGGAAATAACCCAAAAAATGAGAACTTTTTTTTTTTTTTTTTTTTTTCAAAATGAAGACATGAGTTTTGGTAAATACCCACCCCCAACCAAAATATAGCACCGTCCTCGGTGCTCATGACGGGGACATAAAATGATAACAAATCAGTGATGATGATGCAAAGATTCAGGAAGGATGTTACCAAGTCGGCAGAAACTCAACAGTGTGTGGTACCTGATGATTGGGAGAATGAATGTACCTGCATTTCTAGAGATATAACAGTAATAACAAATGCATGAGACTCATGTACTCTAGGAATACCGGAATTGCCTTTTCGAAAGCGCTAAGTTTTACGTCTTCAGCCAGACACAACGGGGGTGACAGGCACCCCCAACCAAGTTGGAGCACAGGAGACTGAGTGGATCATCAGTCGACATAGACAGGATCGATGAGATCGATCTCAAAAGTCTGAATGAACAATACGTCAATTTCATGGAACTGTTTTAGACACTGCCCATTGACCTGAAAAGAGGAGTGATCCTTAGGATCCTCAATAGTGATTGCCCCAAAGGGTGTGACTGCTGTGACCGTATAAGGACCGGTCCACCTAGATTTCAATTTTCCGGGGAAGAGATGAAGACGGGAATTATAAAGAAGGACCTTCTGTCCTGGATGGAACTCTTTCCTGAGGATGCTTTTATCATGTATCCACTTCATTTTTGCTTTATAATTCTTGGACAAGTTGTAGGCATCATTTCGGAGTTCTTCTAACTCATTCATTTGAAGTTTCCTCTCCTCCCCTGCAGTTTCTAGGTCGAAATTAAGCTTCTTAATGGCCCATAAGGCACGATGTTCAATCTCTACCGGAAGATGACAGGGTTTCCCAAAAACCAAACGATAGGGAGACATATTGAGTGGTGTCTTGTAGGCGGTTCTGTATGCCCATAAAGCATCAGTGAGACGAGTAGACCGGTCTTTACGTGTGGTATTGACTGTCTTCTCCAAGATCTGCTTGATTTGACGATTAGAAACCTCTACTTGACCACTAGTCTACGGATGATAAGTTAGGGCAACCTTGTGGGTTACCCCATACTTTTTCATTAATTTTTCGAATATCCTATTACAGAAATGGGTGCCCCCATCACTAATGATGGCCTTAGGGGCACCGAACCGGGCGAAGATGAACTCCTTTAGGAATTTGACCACTACTTTGTGATCATTGATCTTGGTGGGAATGGCTTCTATGCATTTGGAAACATAGTCTACCGCAAGGAAAATGTACTCAAAACCATAGGAAAAGAAAAGGGGCTCATGAAGTCGATGCCCCAAATGTCAAAGATTTCATCAACCTGGATGGGAGTGAGGGGCATCATGTTCCTCTGGGAGATGCAGCCTAGATGCTGGCAATTAGGACAGGTTTTGCTGTAGATATGGACATCTTTAAATAGTGTGGGCTAGTAGAATCCGCATTGCAGCACTTTTTCTGCAGTCTTCTTAGTGCTGAAATGACCACCACAAGGTTGGTCATGACACGAGGACAAGATATTGAGTTGGTCGGACTCAGGGACATAGAGACGAATGATCTGGTCAGGACAGTATTTATACAAATAAGGGTCATCCCAAGAGTAGTACTTAACTCTTGCTAGGAATTGGCTTTTGTCCTGTTTTGACCAGTGTGAAGGCATTTATTCAGTGACAAGGTAGTTGACAATGTCAGCATACCAAGGATTAACAGAGATAGCGAACAGTTGTTCGTCTGGAAAGGTCTCATGGATGGGCTGGTTGTCGAAGGATAACTCTAAAGTCAGTCTAAACAAGTGATCAGCCACTACATTTTCAGTTCCTTTCTTATCCTTAATCTCGAGGTCGAATTCCTGCAGTAAGAGAATCCATCGAATTAATCGAGGCTTGGTTTCCTTTTTCGACATGAGATAACGAAGGGCTGCATGATCAGTGTACACAACCACCTTAGTGGCTAAGAGGTACTAGCGGAATTTATCAAGGGCGAAGACTACCGCCAAGAGTTCTTTCTCAGTGGTGGAGTAATTCATTTGGGCAGAGTTAAGAGTTTTGCTCACGTAGTAGATCACGTGTGACCTTTTGTCAACACTCTGCCCTAGAACGGCTCCTAAGGCATAGTCAGAAGCATCGCACATTACCTTGAAAGGTAGAGTCCAGTCCGAGGGACGGATAATGGGCGTAGTAGTGAGCTCAGATTTGAGACGCTCAAATGCCTTGACACAGTCAGCAGTAAAGTCGAAAGGACTATTTTTAGCCAGAAGATGGGACAAAGGTCTAGCGATTTGAGAGAAGTCCTTGATGAATCGCCTATAGAATCCTTCGTGTCCCAAAAAAGACCAGATGTCAAGTACGGACTTAGGAATGGGCAAGGTCGAGATGATATCGATTTTAGCTTTGTCAACCTCAATGCCCCGATGAGAAATGACATGTCCCAGAACTATGCCTTTCTTTACCATGAAGTGGCATTTCTCCCAATTGAGGACAAGTCGCTTGTCCTGACGACGTTGAAGTAGAAGCCCTAGATGGTTCAGACAGTCATCAAAGGATGACCCAAAAATTGAGAAGTCGTCCATAAAGACTTCGATGAATTTTTCCACCATGTCAAAGAATATGCTCATCATATACCTTTGAAAGGTCGCGGGTGCATTGCAGAGGCCAAAGGGCATGCGCTTGTAGGCAAAAGTGCCAAAGGGACAGGTGAAGGTTGTCTTCTCGTGATCTTCAGGGGTGATGGGTATTTGATTATACCCTGAGTAACCATCGAGGAAGCAGTAATAGGAGTGACCTGCTAGTCTCTCCAACATTTGGTTTATAAAGGGTAAAGGAAAATGGTCCTTCCTAGTGTTGGTGTTGAGTCGTCGGTAATCGATGCAGACTCTCCACCCTTTCTTCAGGCACTGGGTGACCATTTCCTTGTTCTCATTTTCCACAACTGTGAATCTTGCCTTTTTAGGGACGACATGAATAGGACTCACCCATTTGCTATCGGAGATGGGGTAAATGATACCCGCATCTAACAGTTTAAGGACCTCGTCCCGGACTACATCCTTCAAGACGGGGTTCAACCTCCTCTGGTGTTCTCTAGAGGTTTTGGATTCATCCTCGAGATAGATGTGATGTTGACACACCGAGGGGTCTATACCTCGAATATCATCTATAGTCCAACCTATCGCCGATTTGTGCTCATTGGAGCACCTCGAGAAGTTGCTTACGTTCACTCTCAGACAAAGCGGAAGCAATAATGACAGGGTAGGTTTCCTTAGGACCAAGATAGGCATAGGAAAGATCTATTGGAAGTGGCTTGAGCTCCAATGTTGGAGCAGATGGAGTTGAAGTAGGTATCACAGAAGACACGGATTGAAGAGGTTTGACTTCAGTAGGTAAAGGAATGATAGGTTCTCTGGCCATGGTTATCAGAGACTTGAACTCGATGAGTGGAGCGGGGATCTCTATCAGTGGAGCAGTCTCCAAAAGATCATTGAGATCAGAAATAGCTGACTCTATTGCAAAGTCAACTCCAAAGTGTTCTAGACACTGCTTAAGAATATCTTCGGTGGAGTCTGGGATTAGACTCTCAACGGCACACATTTCATCGACCACATCACGATCGGCATCCAGTTGCATTAGACGAAAGATATTGACCTCAGCTTTGAGGTTTCCTAAAGCAATGGACATGTTTCCGTCCCGGCACCCGATGTGTGCATTCGCAGGGCAAGGAATGGACGGCCTAAGATGACCGGAATGTGGTTATCCTGACACGGCTCGGTGTCGAGAATGATAAAGTCCACAGGATAATAAAAGTCAGCGACTTTTACTAGGACATCTTCAATGATTCCTCTTAGAATCTTGATGGACTGATCAGCTAATTTGAGGGTGACATTGGTAGGCTTCATATCTTTCAGTCCTAACTGCTGATATACCGAGAATGGTATGAGGTTAACACTAGCCCCTAAATCTAGCAAGGCAGTGCAGCTAAAGTTGTCTCCAATTTCACATTGGACAGTTGGGCTACCTGGATCCTTGTGTTTGATCACACTGTTGCGTTGAATGAACGCGGTAGCTTTTTTGGCCAAGAAAGCAGCTTTGGGTACATGCGTACGCCGCTTAACTGTGCACAAGTCCTTGAGGAATTTGGCATAGGAGGGGATTTGCTTTATAGCAGAAAAGAATGGGATATTGATCTGGACATTTTTAAAGACGTCTAAGATCTCTGAGAATTGCTAATCCCGCTTATCTTGGACAAGTCTGTTCGGGAAGGGAGGCTTTACTCGACAAATGGATTTATCTTTAGCCTTCGATTTTTGCACAGGGATATCTAATGTTGGTGCAGAGGTAGAAGAAGCAGAGGTAGGATTGATACTAGTTTCCTCTGTACGAGTGATGGGTGCTAGAAATGGCACCGGCGGTGGTTGGACTCCCATGTCCACAGTTTTTTCAGATCGTAGGGTGGTTACAACTTGCACCTTCCCTTGATAGTTCTCATTCTGGCTTTGAGATTGGGATCCGATCTCATATACTGCCCCTTTGGCATTTCCTTTAGGGTTGGCAATGGGTTGGCTAGGAAAGATCCCCTTAGCTTTCTCAGCTTCTAAGTTACCTAGACGTTGCTCTAAACGAAACATGGATTGCTGTTGCTGTTGCTCTAGGCGTTGCATAGATTGAGTAATGAGTTGAGCTAGAAGGTCCTCAATACCAGGTTTGGAGACCGACTGTTGGGTGATGAAATCCCACCAGTTTCAATTTGGAGCTGGGTCTGCTCTCTTAGAGTTGATTGATTACCGGCCACGCCACGCAAGTCGAATAAGTTGTTGTTAGAAAACAAATAGACATGCGGCAATGATTCACCCAAATTACTCTGTATCGCACTCAAGGCGAGGATAGAGACTAACCTCCTGTGGGCCACGCCACGGGGTCGCCTCCGTGGGTTAGGGAGGGGTACCCTAATGGGCTTTGGCTCGACTCCACCTCTTTGAGCTTTCGCTCCCTACCCACACTGGATCGTGTTCCTGCAGAAACAGTTAGATCGCACGGTCTAGGTATTTGGGATTCTATTTGGAAGATCCTTGCCTTTTTAGGGTTCACTGAACAAGCACTGGATTTAAGCAAGTTTTTGAATTAGTTTCCAAATTCGAGATGGGTTAAAATTTAGGAATTCCCAGATTAGAAAATACCTAGATTGGAAAGTTTCCCGAACTGTGGAGATCTTTCAAGAAAGATTTGCTTGCGAGGTCCCTTATAATTTTGGGAAATTTCTCAAAATTGAAATTCTGCTAGATTTGGGGTGTTTCCTTTTACAGACTTTTCCAAATTTGGAAGATTTTTAAAGATAAAAATTCTTCTAAAGAGAAAACTTCTAAGAGGGGAAACCCTAATTAAGCAGAGTTTCAAGATTTTGGAATCTTTCCAAAAATCACAAATCATTGATTGGTGATTTCTAAAAATCTGCAGAATATAAAACCCTAATTTTTTTGAATTTTTATTTTTTATTTTTTTTGGTAATTTCTACTTAATCTAGGGTTTCTAAAAATCCCTAGAACAAGATCTAGCAGTTATTTGGAAAGCAGTAAAATTCTTAAATTATTACAACTTTGCACTCGGCCTTCCGAGGCATTAAAAATAGTAATTTAAAACTGCTAAACATCATTAAAAACCAAAAATAAAAAGTTTCTCGAAAAGGTCAGGATATCCAAATTGAGTAGCTTTTCGCTTCAGCAACTTTCCAATTCCGTCTTTACGTCTTTTTTTGCACTTCCGGCCACCCGAGCGGTAGCGGCGCCATTTGAAAGTAGAATTTTCCCATCGTTGAGAGAACAACCCTAAAATCAACACTTTTTGTAATTATCCGAGACTTTTAACCTGTAGAATAAGCAGTTTTACAAAGTGGCTTGTGTCGGATGTCGATCCGCACTCGGGATTAGTCGGGTTAGCGCAAATTTAAACATAAAATGATGGAATTTTTGCTAAAAAGTCATGGAGGGATGAAAATGATGTATTTGGATTAAAAACAAGATTTCTTGATTTTAGAGAGAGAAATTATCATAATCTGCCAACAACATACTAATGAAGGAAATCAAACCACAACCGATGAAAGTAATTCATCATAAAAAAAAAATCCATAGTTCTTACAATGCTTCAAAACAAAAATAAAATAAAGTAAACTAATATAAACTAAAAAGCAACTTAAAGAGAATGATATCTAGAGAAGGCTAGAGAGATGAGAGTTGACCTAGAGATAGAGATTAGACCAGCATACTGCTTAGCAAAGGGGTGCACCCATGTGATGTGATACAGGTTGGTGCGTGGTATTTGCCACCCAAAGAAAGAAGAACCAGCATGGGTACCGGATAATGGAGAGGAATAGCAACGCTTGAGGGCACTTCCCTGTGCTTGAAGATCGTGATGATCGGATCAACCAAACAAGGGGGTTGCTGCTCGGTGGCTTGCTGGTTCGTGCACGTGGAGGAGCAGGCGTATGGTGAGATGCAGCAGGTTGGGGTGGGGGCACCGGCTAGTTCGGTTGCTGCTTGCTGCTTTTGGCAGCAAGCTTTGAAGCTTGAAGGGAGGCGGTTGCAGGTGGGAACAGTGGAGGATTAGGCGGTGCAAACCGGCAACGTGTTGAGAACAAGAGGGAGACGGCAAGCAGTAAAGGGCGATCCCTCTCCTCTCATTCCTCTTCTCCTTCTCTTCCCTTTTTTTTTGTTCTTAGGAGAAGTTAAGGACGGCTGGGTGCTGAGGGTTCAAAACGCAGGGGGTTCTGGAAGGTGGAGAACGGCTTGGGGTTAACAACGGTGGTGGCTGTTTAGAAGAACAGCCACCGTCTATCACGAGGAAGGTGGTGGTTGGTGCTGTAAAAAGGCAACAGGCGGAGCAAGGGAGGGCAGTGGCTGAGGTGATGGCGTGAAGGAGAAGTGGAGCAGGTTCGTGCGAGGTGCTCGCAGCTGTTGCCGGCCGGAGTTGCAGGCTATGACTCCGGTGGTTCCGTGAAGAAGATGGTGAAGAATATCAAGGAGAAGAAGAGAAAATGGGGGCCAAAGAAGGGGGGAATGATGAGAAGGGGGTTTTGGGGAACGATTGAAGGGATTAGAGGGGGATTAGGGTTCCAAAGAACCCTTCTCCTTCCCCTTTTAAAGCTCCCTAGTTTCCATTAATGGAAATTAGGGAATAAATTTTTTTTTTTTTTAAGTAAAACACTACTTTTCTTTGGGAAATGTCCCCATTTAGTGGACCCCCCATTTTTTTAAAATTTAATTAAAATTATTTTGAAATTCACGGGGTCCACTAACTGGTCGGACAGCGGGTCGATGATGATGAGCCCGACTACTGGCCCACATGGATTGATGATGTCCATCGTCTCACAAGATGATGTGACAGACAGTCTGATGGCGATCGGATGGATGGTGACTTGATTGGGACCCAGATTGGTAGATCGATGGATCTAGAGAGATCCAACGGTCAGAAAGCTAAGGGAGATGAGATAGAGCCGATGGGCAGGAGTTCTGGGGTTAGGTCAGTAGATTCGAGGACCGAGAGATGAAGAGAGAGAGAGAATAAGGAGAGATGAGAGAGAAAGTATCAGAAAATGGAGATAAAAGTATTGGCAGAGGGTCTGGAACCCTAGTCTTCACTGTGACCATCCTCACGCTTCTCTAGTAGAGTAGACTATCATTCCTTGCTGACTCATGTGGCTTTAAACGCTTTGGTCCGTCTTTTGGTCATTGGCTCTCCTACTCTCTTCGTTCTTTGGGCTGACTTTTTGGTCCTCTTATTCAGCCCATATTTGGCCCATATCTTCTAGTCATAGCATGTGGGCCCTTTAAGCTTTGATAATGGGCTTTCCTGATCGATGTGGGCTCGCAAGTCTCGAGAATTGTCCCATCGGGGTTTTCTACGACAGAAGAAGCGCGTAATGAGACTCTATCAGAATGACTTCATGTCTAGACTTCCGAAAATGTGTTTAATGCATGCAAATATACCATTTCGTCTAAAAAAATTTATTCTACGCAACAAAAGAGACTCTTACGTAGAAAAGTAGATAAATAGAGCATTTTAACATAAGAGAATGCAACAACGCTAAAAGGATAATTACTTAAAATAAGCACTTTTGAGCGAATATCAGCAAGTATGGGAAATGAGTTACAGGGTGGTGTAGTGGTAGGCCGAGAGGGGCGTATGGGTGTGGTGTGTGGAAGGGCATTATGAATGGTTTAGCTAGCTAGATTTAAAGAGGGTGTCATGTTTAAGGCGGATAGGGGATTAAGATTTTATCTTGGGTGGATAGAAGGTACATGGAAGGTAATCTTAAATCTGAGATTCAGGATCTCTTTTGATTTCAAATAAAAAGTCTGCTACTATAAGCGAAATGCAGGTTGATATAGATGGTTTATCAAGTTAGGAGGATGGCTTTCGCCGTTAGCTTTACGAATGGGAGGCACTTCGTTTGGCAGATCTTATGACCAAGGTGCGAGAGACTCCTCTTCTTAGCTCGAGGAATGACACTAGGCAATGGTGATAAGTATACCTTCTGTTGTCAATTCCAAAAAAACCTTGGGTATTTATGTAACCGTCATTTATCGACTACCATTGAGATTGGGAAGCGAGCCACAAGATTCAGAGATTCAGAGATCGGCCATAAGGCAATCCTTTATACACAACAAGGAATAAATGATCAAAGACTCAAAGAAACCCTTAGAAAGTTCATTTGGACAGAATTAGAACCCCCACAACCTATTGTATGAAAATCCCTTTGAAAGAGCCTAAGTATGGAAAATACTTATAGGGGTTGACCGGACTAAGTGTACGAGTCGACCGAGGCCAAATTGACCCCCGGTTGGCCGTCCTGACAAACCGACCTCGATAGAACCCTAATTCTCAAGCATGCATTCCCCTCCCCATTCACTATAAATACCCCATCCCCCTACCCATTAAACTTAGCAATTCACTCTGCTGTCTCTTGAGTTCTTCATCACAAGAGATTTGATCTTTGCTCCCTTGCCTCCGTACTTGCTTCGGTGTTCTTGCTTCAGTGATCTACCCAGTTTGACTTGTGGGAGATAAGCTTCGGCGCTTAGTGCTCTTCGTGTGAGAGCAATTCAGTGATTAGTCTAGGCGGTGGTTCTACGCAGTGCCATTGATAAAACTTCAGCAACATCGAAGCTACACGTTTTTCATTAATCTCGGTTGAGAGGTAATTTTGTTTGTAAGGAGCTTTCTCTTTGGAAACATGATATTTGCTCAAAAGTGCTTATTTTAAGTCATTATCCTTTTAGCGGTGTCACATTCTCCTATGTAAAACTTATATTTTCATTGATTTTTTCACGTAAAAGTTTCTTCATTTGCGCAGAATATATTCTTTAGACAAAAAATGACTATTTGCATAAAAAATACGCATTTCGGATAGTCTCGTATCAAGTCAGAGGAAACCTTTAATGGAGCTTGGGATCAGCAGACTGGAGGAGAGCCACCAGCCTAGGAGGGGACCGAGATCCTTGATGATGATGATGATGAAGAGTAGACCATCCATGTTATTTTGATCTCTGACATAGTTATCTGTTTGTGTTGTATTTTGTACTGACTTCTCTTGAACTATTCTTATGGTTTATCGACTTATTATAAACTATCTTTGTTATGTTATTTTGATATGTACCTCAGACTATCTTGTGACTGTAAAGGATTATGATTATATATATATATATATTTGTGGTATTTAGGTACTACTTATATTTGTTCTCACTTTGGTATCATGTTATATTTGATATATTTGTTGCATTTGTCTTATCTGTTGTACTTATTTGATCTTATGATCTTTTCTTTCCTTTGTCAATTTCTGACAAAAAGGGAGAGAAAATTATGGTAACAATGGTTCAATAAAAGTTGTAACAAGTTACCCTATTAAAAGGGGACAGTAAACTCATATCATCATTAAAAGACCTTGCATAAATGATAATCTGGTTTTGGTAAAACCATAACTTCTAAAAACTTACAACTCTCTTAAAAATCAACTAACAACATACAAAGGAGGAGTAAACACATTATTTGTATTTGTTGTCTTTGTCTATGATATGCAAGACTCAAAAAGAAATATTGGTGTCTCTCATTGCAACTTATTACAATTTATGTTGGGCTGGATAGGCTCATTGTTAGGGGTAAAACCTTTGTAATTGTATTTTATCTTAGAATTGACAAAGGTGGAGATTAATAAGTATACCTTGTGTTGTCAATTTCAGAACAACATTGGTTATTTATATAACCGCCATTGATATATCAACTACCATGGAGATTGGAAAGCGCGCCACAAGATTCAGAGATCGACCATAAGGCAATCCTTTATACACAACAAGAAATAATGGATTAAAGACTCAAAGAAACCCTTGGAAAGTCCATTTGGACAGAATCAGAACCCCCACAGCCTATTGTATGAAAACCCCTTTGAAAGAGCCTAAGTATGGAAAATACTTATAGGGGTCGACCGGACTAAGTGTGCGGGGCGACCGATGTCAAACCCCGGTCGACCGTCCTGACAGACCAGCCTCGACAGAACCCCGATTCTCAAGCGTGCATTGCCCTCCCCATTTACTAGAAATACCCCATCCCCCCTACCCATTAAACTTACCAATTCACTCTGTTGTCTCTTGAGTTCTTTGTCACAAGAGATTTGATCTTTGTTCCCTTGCCTCTGTGCTTATTTTAGTGTTCTTGCTTCGGTGATCTAGCCTTCCTCGACTCGTGGGAGATACGCTTCAGTGCTTGGTGCTCTTCGAGTGAGAGCGATGAGGTGATTGGTTTAGGCCACGATTCTACGCAGTGCCTTTGATAAAGTGAAAAGTCTCGGTTGTCAAATCCTAGGAATACTTAGTTCTTCGGTAATGGTATATTTATACATGTCATTGTGCCTCAAATCAATTGAAGACTGAAGTGTCAAAGATCAAGTGGACTTCGACAAAACAAACCAAAGAAGGATTAAAGCTGAAGAAAAGACAACTCAAGTGTTCAAGATCAACTGAAGACAAAGTCAAGATTATCAAGTTCAACTGAAGACAAAGTTAAGTGATCAAGCTCAACTAAAGACAAAGTCAAAAACTCAAGTACGTTCTCACTCAATGGACATTCAACTATAAAGAAACCCGTGTTGCGGTTACTTACGCATATCTAAGGGTAAAACTGCGCATTGCCAGCGGATATTGATTTACCCTAGATGGTTAAGTGTTTGTTAGGGATTGTTCGTGCGACATTATGGACAAAACAGTCCAACCGATCGGCCTTTTGTGCGGGCGACCGACCAAAATGGTCCGGTCGACCCTAACTCTCAGGTTCAAACAATTGGGCTGAAAGTCTGAGCGGGCGACCGACTAAAAGCTCGGTCGACCGAGGTCCGCTCAACCGGCCAAGAGTGCGGTCGACCCCGCCCGTTTCGGATCTCGTTTGACAAAATCTCTTAAGCGATTATAAGCGCATTTTGGCCCTTCAAACGGCAATATTCAGTACGGTTCTAGCAAAGGGATGCCTGCTTATAAATTAGAGCCATCTCCCTCTTCTAGAATTAACCCAATCAAGAGATCTCTACTTTACTTGATTATCATTCTTTGAGTCTAGAGATCTGGAATTTGAGAGAACTTCATCTGTGCAAATATCTACATCCTTTGTGAAGGCTCTAGATTGTTTGGGAGAGCTTTACATGAGCAAATCTGGTTCATCTATTATGAAGGCAGCTCTAATTGTTCGAAGAGACTATGAAGGGTATTGTTTTCTACAATCATCTTCTTCCAAGAAGAGGATCATCATTGGCAAATCGTCTCTGTGAAAAATTCTTCTACGAGGATTTACTATTCTATCGAATTCATCAAAAAGTAAGTATCTTCTAAAACAAACCTTTTAGAGTGAATTCAGTATTATCAACCCTGAATTGTTTGTGATTGGTGGATGAGTAAGTACTCATCAAATTGAGTTGAGGAAGGTGGAATCCTTAAGAATTCCATTTCTCTAAAATACTACTGGCCTAGTGTGATTCTATAGGTGAATCGAGAAGTGATTCTCGTATAGAACGAGTTGAGGATTATAGATCCATGAGAAGAGGGCTTCTCTAAATAGACTACTGGCCTACGCTAACTCCCTAGGTGAGCGAGAAGCGATTCTCGTTAGATTAAGACTAAATGTAATCTTAGGTGGTTGATTATTTATTTCAATTGAAAATATTGTAATGCATGATTGAAATAATATAATACTAGTCGTGGTGAGTATTGGAGAGTGGATGTAGATGCGGAGTCGCCGAATCACTATAAATCTGAGTCTCGTGTGATTATGAATGTTTGCATATTTTTGTCTCAGTTTTTTTCATATCTATGTTCTGTAGATGATTTGTATTTTGATTGCTTGATCCTTTTCCACCTTGTGTGATCATTAATTTTTAATCCATATAGAATCTGTAGAGAAATTAAAAATTATCCTATTCACTCCCCCTCTAGGACTTAACGTGGTAATTAAAAAAGAATCTCGTAAAGTTTCAACAACATCAAAGCTACACGTTCCTCGTCAATCTCGGTTGAGAGGTAACTTTGTCTGTAGGGAGCCTTCTCTTTAGAAACACTTTCCATATTGGTTTGTCCCATCTATATCTGTTACCATGCTCGAGTCAAGAAAGATTCTTGACTGAGTGGGAGTTCGATTGCGATCGTACTCCATTATTATCGATTGCGATCGAGATCGGGTTCTTAACTCTATTCAATATTGTAAGAGTGCTTAAATATTGAATTAAAAATGTGACAAGCTCAGTAGGACTATTAGAGAGTGGACGTAGGTGTTGATATACCGAACCACTATAAATACATGTGTTGTGGATTGTTGTGTATTTACTTACTGCTTTAGTTGATTAATTTATGTGAGCATATTAATAATCAACTTAGGCTAAATTTAATATACCTATTCACTCCCTTCCTCCCTCCTCTCTCTAGAGCTCTTGCATACATATCAAGGGAACTTCAAATGAACCCATGATAGCAAAGGTATATTTTCCGTCCATTCACTTCATAGGGTTTGGAATATGAGGATTTTCCTACTGCAAGAGTATAGTATAATCGGTGGATCATTTGTTCTTCTATTGTAAAAGCGCGTAGAGGATTTGGACTAGTTTTTTCAGTGAGTCCAGGGTGCTGTGGGTTTTTCCAAGGACGATGAAAGAGCTTTTATTTTTTTGGAAATTAAAGGGTTTAGGACGTCTTGAGAAGCGTATGTGGGCGTTAACTCCTTTGGTGATTATTTCGGGTTTGTGGAAGGAAATGAACAATCGAGTGTTTGAAGGTAAAAGTCTTAAGGAGGAGCAGCTGGTGATTGAGATTAATATCTGAGGAAAGATGTACGAGGAAGGAAAAGGTATAGCTTTTAAAGACATGGTTTTAAAATAGGCAGACTTGGTTAGCATAGCGAGAGATAAGGGGTGGGACATGGAGGGAGTTTTGTTTTTGTGTCATTTCTTTTGATGTATAATCTTTGTCTTTGTATTCATTATAGCTGTTTTGGTAGGCTTCCTTAGCCTCCAAGACATTTTTAATAAAACATTTATACTTGTCAAAAACAAAAGAGTTTTAGTTGTTTTTTATTAATTTTTAGTAGGTTTCTCCTATAAAATTAAAGACGTTGTAGTTGAATGAAATTATCAATGAAAGTTTTTGTTTAGAATTAGATTGTTCCTTTCTTCTTATGGATTCAAAGCTTTCTACAGTTGAAGACGGCCTGATTTCATGATTAACTTCATGCTTTCACTACGTCAGGTTAGGATTTCTATCAATTACGATATATACTAGATTAGAATGATTAGATTTAGTTTCCATCTTTAGATCTTTTTATCTTTATATAAACCCTTGATTACGTCAATACACATTTTATCAATAAATCTTTACATATTCAATCCAAGAAATAGTCCCACATTAATTATACAGAAAGATCCATCTCCATGAGCATAACCAACCAATTGCATCATGGGAGCGTTAATTTGAGAATATATGAGGTAACATTGGTACAAAAAACAATTTAGCTAACAGAAAAGAAAATAAAGAAAAAAAAAACTAGGTGGTCTGCTTTATTTATAAGACAAGATAGATGAGAAAGCCACTCAAATTAACAGACCCATGAGCACAAAATTCTAAGGTTAGAGGACTCTCATATATTTTTCATGCGCAGGCGATAAGTTGGGATGGCAAGTAGATGGTTAGCCCTTGTCACCGCTAGACCAAACTTCTCGCTCATGTCCAAGTCTCCAGGTAACATGCCATCCTGAAGCTCCCAGTCGAAGCAATGCAACAACTGCGCAAGTACTAATTGAACCACTGTTAATCCCAACTGCATTCCTGGGCACCCTCTACGGCCTGATCCAAATGGTATAAGTTGGAAGTCATGTCCCCGGACATTTATATTGGTACCAATGAACCTCTCGGGAGAGAATTCTTCGGCATTGTCAGACCACGCATCAGGGTCCCGTCCAATTGCCCAAGCATTTATAATGACCCGAGACTTCTTGGGTATATGGTATCCGTTTATTGTGACGTTTTCCATGGATTCGTGAGGGAGGAGCAATGCACCGATCGGATGGAGTCTCATGCTTTCCTTCACCACCATATCCAAGTAGTCCAACTTCGCCAAATCCGTCTCCTCTACAACCCGGTCCATGCCAACTACACTCTCTAATTCTTCTTGGGCCCGTTTCAACACCACTGGATGCCTCAAGAGTTCCGATAAGGCCCACTCAATTGCGGAAGCTGATGTATCCATTGCTGCCGCAAGCATGTCCAAGATGATTGCCTTGATATTTGTTCGATCCAGCTGAATTCCATGTGCATTGGACTCCATCAAAGACAGCAATACATCAATGAAGTCCCTATGATGCCCCTGCCGGTCTATAGCATCTTGTGCATGCTCCTCTATGATCTTCTCTAAGAATGTGTCGAAGTCCATGCTGACGGCCTTCATGCGACGGCTTAGTCCCTGGAGGCAAGGAATTAAAAAAATGTAAAAACAGCTGATTGTAAGAAAAAAATATTTGCTATAATAGCCATGGTAACACTATTTTCTTCCGAATTATTAAATACTCGAAATCTCATCAAATCGAGTTGACTCAGCTAAGGTTCGAGTCAACTCGTCAAGTTTTAAAACTGTGGTTAGAACCAAGGTTTAAAGGAGGCCGTTTTAACGGTTAAACGGACTGGGGGCGTTACCGTTTAAACCGTTAAAACGGATAGAAACGGCCAGGGGCAAAAATGGAAAAAATTGAAAAAAAAAAAGGAATTTAACGGATTTAACGAAAAAAACGGAATGGCGCTGAAATTCAAATTCTGAAATTGAAAATTAAAAAAAAAATGGAATCAAACGGAAATTAAACAAATTTTAACGGAATTAAATGGCTGTTTTTTTCACAAAATTTTTCAGAATTAAACGGCTGTTTAAACGATTTTAACGGCCGTTTAAACGATTTAAACGGCGTTAAAACAAAAAAAACGGTCGTTTTATTCAAAAACATGTTTAAACGGTTTTAACGGAAACGAGCTTGGGGTGTTACCGATTAAACGGCCGTTAAAACCGTTTAAACAGCCGTTTTTAAAACCATGGTCAGAACAACTATTATATGCTATACATCACTTTAGAAACCATGCCTGAAGGTCAAGTGTCCCGACATATGGGACAAAATCAGCTACGTTGAAAGCTCCAGCCAACCTCAAGACCTCCTGGACAATTGGTTTGAAGTGGACTCTATCATCCTTGCTGCTGCCAAATATCATCCGGTACGTCATTTCCTCGATAAGCAAAGCCACTTCGGCACTAAGATCGACCACTGCCCGAGTCTTTGCGGACCCACTGAGTAACGTAACAAGGCGATCTAGCTCGTCTTTCCTCATGGGCTGGAATGCATCAATCTTTGAGTTGGTAAGGAGCTCTAATGTGCACAATTTGCGAATTTCTCTCCAATAGGGGCCGTACGTGGAGAAGGCCATGCTCTTGTTTCCATAAGACATGTACTCGACAGCCTGAACTTTTGGTCGACCAGCGAAGGTGATGTCATGCGTCTTGAGGAACAGCTCGGCTGCCTGAGGGGATGAGACCACGATGGTCGGGACAAGACCGAGTCGTATGTGCATGATTGGACCATACTTCTTAGCCAATTTATGGAGGCTTCGGTGAGGAAGATTGCCCAACATGTGAAGGTTGCCAAGAACCGGCAGCCCCGGGGGACCCGGGGGTAACCTGTGATCAATACTGTTCTGATCTCTCGATCTGAACGACGATATTAGGTAGGCAATCGACCAGAGCCCTGCAAGGATTACTAGAAAGAGAAGCATAGTGACCACCAACAATGCTATGAAAAATCATGATCTCTTCTACCTCCCATCTCTACTTATATTCTACTTCATTGCGTATAGCGGATCACAATATCATTAAAAAATGGATTTTGGACCGAATTTTTGTGTGTGGAATAGGCATACTTTAGAGAACACACGCTAGGAGTGTTTGGGTGCAAGGACAAAGGAGTATTTCAAGATTACTCTTTTCCCCATAAGAGAAAGTGCCATCTTCCTAGGCATAAGACCCCTTAAAAGTTTAAATTAACCAAGGTTTAAAGGAGGCCGTTTTAGTGGTATAACGGACTGGGGGCATTACCGTTAAAACGGCCATTAAAACAGAAAAAAGAAACAGCCAGGGGCAAAAATGGAATTTAACAGATTTTAACGAGTTTAACGGAATTTAATGAAAACAACAGAAAAAAAGGCGCTGAAATTCAAAATTTGTAATTCAAAATTGAAAATTTCAAAAAAAAAAAAACAGAATTTAATGGAAAAATAACAGATTTTAACAGATTTCACTGCCTTTTTTCCTACAAATTTGTTCAGAATTTAACAGCTGTTGAAATGATTTTAACGGCCATTAAAACGAAAAAAAATGGCCGTTAAATTCAAAGCTTCAAAACGGGTTTTACCGAAACGGGCTTGGGGCATTTGGTTTAAACGGCCGTTAAAACCGTGTAAATGACCGTTTTTAAAACCATCATTTTGCACTCTACCTGAACTTATTTACTGTTTGGCTCGCATGAGAAATCAAAAACAGCTGAAAAGAAGTCTTGGGGTTATGGGTTCAATCTCATTCTAGCAAACAAGTTGATCTATATTGACTAGGAATGTGTGAAGCAAGCTACTAATAATTAAATAGAGCAGAAACATTTGATCTCACCTAATTCACACCCTCCTATTAATAATGGATTTTCGACTTATATCCACTTGTCCCATTTCAACCACGATCTGCATTAAATCCATATCAATCCGAGTTATTACAAAGTGGAGATGCGTTGTTCCTGACCCACACAAGTCTGGTGATCACTTATTATGTTTAGAGAAGATCATTGATGAGCATGCACAAGTTGGTAGAGAGCTTCAGGGGAAACATAGGGACTTTATCGACGTAATGTTGTCCCTGATGGAGTCCAATGATGCACAATCGAGTGGGCACTATCAGAACTCCTGAGGCATCCACATGTGATGAAACGGGTCCAAGAAGAACAAGAGTGTAGTTGGCATGGATCCGACAGTAGAGGAGACAGATTTGGCAAAGTTGGACTACTTGGACATGGTGTTGAAAGAAAGCATGATTCTCCATCCAGTCGCCCCATTGCTCCTCACTCATGAGTCCATGGAAGACATCACCATAAACGGATACCATATACCCAAGAGGTCTCGGATTATTATAAATGCTTGGGCGATTGGACGAGACCCCCAGGTGTGGTCCGGCAATGCCGAAGAATTTTCTCTCGAGAAATTCTTTGGTACCAATATAGACGTTCGGGGGCGTGACTTCCAACTTGTTTTGTACGTAATGTGATCTCCAGCCCGACTTTACTACAGATAGGTCGTTGAAAAGAATTCCTATGGCCTCAACCACACATATTTTTTTGTCCTGTTATCGGCGGAGTAGCACAACTCACGGACAATATAGACCACGAACCAATCAGCATCAGTCGGGAAATAATTTCAAACTAATTGCATCGTTATGTAATATCTTGGGGTCCACTCACCGACAATATTGACCTCCGACCAATCAGCATCGATCAATTAATAAAAAGCTGCACCACGGATAACCGGACAAAAAAGTACGCAGTTGAGGCCATTGACCAAGGGATTCAAGAAATCTACAATCTACGAGGCAACAACTGCAAAAGAGTAAAATTACTTGTGCCCTCTAAACATTCAATATTGTCGGTCATGAACCGTTCTATGATACAGAATTCTGCATCAAAATTTTGATACAGAAGTCCCTAAAATTGCTACGTGGGTCTACTAATATATCAATGTATGTCCCATACTTTGAGTGGCCTACACACCAAATATCAGCGTGCTTGGTGATTAATTTTCAGCCATTAGATTTGAGCATATTTCACCTTGGGCTTCATGAATATGCCTATGGATTGGTTCTAAGCACGTAGGAGCTTCTGAGTTCAACTCTCCTTGGGGACACCCCCTAGAAAGAGTAGGGGTAATAAGTGGCCCAGTACTCCACATTAACTCTCCCAGTACACTCCGGCAGTTGTGGAAGGCGTGACTATCATGCCCCGAAGGACTAGTCGGGTGCTTTAAGAGTCCCGGATACCCACGGTTTCAAACAACAAAAAATGTGTGGGCCAAACATCCATGGGTATAGTGGGGCTGAAAAAATTTATATAATTATCTATTGAAAAAATTCAGTAAAGTTATCTCTACCACCCTAAAATCTCTCCACTATCCTTCTGAAGCTCATGGAAAGGATCGCAGAACAATTCATGGATCAATTCGAGGCAAAGAAGTCCAATCAGAAGCCTAAAAGCCCATATTAAATGGGCCTCAAAAAATTCATAACTCTGAATTGGCCGGATCTTATATGCAAATTCAAGCTCTCGGCGAGATCTGTAGAACTACAAGTAAACTCTTTCAGCAGGCCAGATTTAAGCTAAATTATATTGTTAAGGGGTCAAGTTGTCATTTGGAGGTCAAACTTTTTATTTTTAATAATTTCTTTAATTTCATAGGTTTTGGTCAACTTAGAAAAGACATTTTCTAGTTGGAGTATGTTTACTATCTTGAGAAAATTTCTATTTACCAAATTAACAGACCCATGAGCACAAAATTCTAAGGTTAGAGGACTCTCATATATTTTTCATGCGCAGGCGATAAGTTGGGATGGCAAGTAGATGGTTAGCCCTTGTCACCGCTAGACCAAACTTCTCGCTCATGTCCAAGTCTCCAGGTAACATGCCATCCTGAAGCTCCCAGTCGAAGCAATGCAATAACTGCGCAAGTACTAATCGAACCACTGTTAAGGCCAACTGCATTCCTGGGCACCCTCTACGGCCTGATCTGAATGGTAAAAGTTGGAAGTCATGTCCCCGGATATTTATATTGGTACCAATGAACCTCTTGGGAGAGAATTCTTCGGCATTGTCAGACCACGCATCAGGGTCACGTCCAATTGCCCAAGCATTTATAATGACCCGAGACTTCTTAGGTATATGGTATCCGTTTATTGTGATGTCTTCCATGGATTCATAGGGGATGAGCAATGCACCGATTGGATGGAGTCTCATGCTTTCCTTCACCACCATATCCAAGTAGTCCAACTTTGCCAAATCTGTCTCCTCTACAACCCGGTCCATGCCAACTACACTCTCTAATTCTTCTTGGGCCCGTTTCAACACCACTGGATGCCTCAAGAGTTCCGATAAGGCCCACTCAATTGTGGAAGCTGATGAATCCATTGCTGCCGCAAGCATGTCCAAGATGATTGCCTTGATATGTGTTCGATCGAGCTGAATTCCATGTGCATTGGACTCCATCAAGGACAACAATATATCGATGAAGTCCCTGTGATGCCCCTGCCGGTCTTTAGCATCTTGTGCATGCTCCTCTTGATGATCTTCTCTAAGAATTTGTCCAGGACCTTGCTGCCGGCCTTCATGCGGCGCCTTAGTCCCTGGAGGCAAGGAATTAAAAAAACAGTTCGGCTTGCCTCACCCATTTGGTTGAGGAGATGCCTCAACCCCCTATCATGTTGTGACATGTGGAGGGGAGGGCAAGGGCTACCTAAAGAGTAGGGTTACATGTAGAAAACCTTTGGCTTTTTTTTTTTTTTAGTTTTAATGTTTTTATCCTCTCTCTCCTCTCTTTGTGAACCAACATATTTTCCTTTATATACTCTTAACAAAAAAAAAAGTTACACGCATTGTTTCAAGTTTGAACCACGCCATCTCACCTTATTAATTTGCACAAGCCCAACAATCCAGACCGTCCAATCAGTATTCACCCTGATAGGATGATCTTAACCGTTCATATAATATCACTGATAGGATGGTCTGGAACCCTACATGCAAAGATCCATGAAAATCACATTATCATACAATTAATGATAACCCGCCAATGTTACTTTCACAAAATGGACCACGGATTTACACTTAAAAGGTATGCAAACACCATCAGTACTGTTGGATGTTCATTGAAAAATGTGTTATTTCAATCTTTTCAAAAAAAAAAATTATAAATTAAAAACACATTTTTCAAGGAGTATTCAATGGGTGGATACCATGTTTGCATACTTCTGATCAGTCACAAACCTATGCTGACTAGATTTTTCGGAATTATTGGATCAACAACAGGATGATCTTGGTGTAGGGGAGGTCGTGTGCAAGCAATTGGACAACACATATATAAGGCACATCATGAACCAAAACTACTAAATAAGGAGAGAGAAAATCGTATCCTAAAAAAAAATCTTGAACCAAAACTAGTTCTCCCGGTTCCCCTTGACAACCCCTCCACATGTCAGAACATGATAGGGGGTTGAGGCATCTCCTCAACCAAATGGGTGAGGAAAGGTTTTTTGTTAAAAAAATGTAAAAACAGCTCATGGTAAGAAAAAAAATTGCTATAATAACCATGGACCATGGTAACACTATTTTCTTCCGAATTATTAAATACTTTAGTATATGTTAAATATACTAGCCTCAGTCTACACGAAATCTCATTAAATCAAGTTGACTCAGCTAAGGTCCGAGTCAACTCGTTGAGTTGTAAAACTGTGGTTAGAACCATGGTTTTAAAAACAGCTGTTTAAACGGTAACGCCCCAAGCCCGTTTCCGTTAAAACCGTTTAAATACTTGAGGGGATGAGACCGCGATGGTCGGGACAAGACCGAGTCGTATGTGCATGATTGTACCATACTTCTTGGCCAATTTATGGAGGCTTCGGTGAGGAAGATAGCCCAACTTGTGAAGGTTGCCAAGAACTGGCAGCCCTGGGGGACCTGGGGGTAACCTGTGATCAATATTGTTCTGATCTTTCCCTCTGAATGAACATATAAGGTAGGCAATCGAGCAGAGCCCTGCAAGGACTAAAAAGAGAAGCATAGTGATCCAAGAAGCCATAGGCATAAATCATGATCTCTTCTACCTCCCATCTCTACTTATAGGCATACTTTAGACTTTAGAGACCACACACTAGAGGTGTTTGGGTGTAAGGACAAAGGAATATTTAAAGATTACTGCTTTCCCCATCAGAGAAAGTACCCTCTACCTTAACTTATTTACTGTTTGCCTCGCATTAGAAATCAAAAACAGCTAAAAAGAACTGTTTGGGTTATGGGTTCAATCTCATTCTAGCAAACAAGTTGGTCTATAATTCTATATTGACTAGGAATGTGGATTTTTGACTTATCCCAGTCCACCCATCTGTTTTGACCAAAAAAGTACACCCCTATTTTTCTTATAGAAAATTGTGAAAAAAAATACAAAATTAAATCTATTTGTAGAAAACAATACTTGTTTTCAAAAATTACAAAAACGAATATACATAGCCGTTCGAATCGGAGTCAACTTTTTCAAAATGTAATACCCAAAAAGCCATTTTAGTCGCCGATTGAATCTGAGCCAAATCAATTCTGGCGCCAGATTAGATCTGACGCCAATTCAATCGGCGCCAGAATTGATTTGGCTCCGATTCAATCGGCTACTCGACCATTGCGCACACAGCCAACCCTTGGTCACAAACTTTTATATGCATGTGTCAATTTGGGCTCATCACACATTTCTTTCACAATCTCTCTATTGAGTCAAAATGAGTTTGGCTCCATTTGCAATAGTGCCAAATCAGATTTGACTCTGTTTGAAATGAAGCTAAAATGGTTTCGGCGCCGTTTGCAATGGAGCCAAATTCGTTTTGACGGTGAGGTTAAAATCGAGTTTTATTGAAAAATGTTGTTTTGGCGCCGAAGGAAATGGCGTCAACTTATTGACGCCGATAGAAACGGCTATGTATATTTGTTTTTGCAATTTTTGAAAACAAGTATTGTTTTCTACAAATAGATCTAATTTCGTATTTTTTTTCACAATTTTCTATTTTTCTAAAAATGGCCAACCACCTGTTTTGACCAAAAAAATACACCCCTATTTTTCTAAAAATGGCCAACATCTTCACTTTCTCTTTTCGACCACCGCAACCTTGGGTTTCCATTGGGAGTTGAAAGTTGAAACCTTGTCACCTTCTGATTTGGTAGAGTTGAAATTGTGAGTGGGGTGGGGCACTGACCGTATAGATGTTTGGCCAATCCCTAGGTGGACCTACAAACCAAAAATCAGCCTGATCAGTGATTACAAACCTTTCGATCTTGTACCCCAAATAATGGTCAATAATGCTCAAATTCCCACGGTTAAATCAACCCATGAAAAGGGCTCCAATCCAACGCTTGGAAATCACTAATCAAGTTGATTTTTGGTTTGTAGGTCCACCTAGAGATTGGCCAAACATCTATACACTCGGTGTCCTCTAAAATTGTGCTATGTGGCTCATTTTGTGGATGGTCGGTGATGGTCACCGGTCAGCCAAGTTTTAGAGGGAGTTCTCTCTTTTTGGGTTGTGCCCCGACTAGGAGTCCACCGAGAAAGGTAATGGGGTGTGCAAATATGGGCTCCCTTTCCAAAATCTTCTGAGATTAGACAAGGATCCTGAGAGAATGGTTCCACATCTCTCAACGTGGAACACGTGCTGGTGTGTCTATCAGATGTGGAACACGATCTGGTGTGTTCCACATCTCTCAACGGTTGGTTTTTTTTTTTTTTTTTTTTTTTTTTTTGGGTTAGCAGGAAAGTGGCGCCCGCGAGAACTCTCTCTCTCTCTCTCCGATGTTCACTAGCCTTTTCTCGCTGGAGATGGATTTATCCATCTTTGAAGATTGTTCTAGAGATATGGAGAGGGGACCACTGGTGGTCCCACAAGGGTAGAACCCGAAGGCCATGTCGAATGCGGCTATTACAAAAAAATCAAACCTTATTGAGGTGGATATTACAGATCTACCAGCCCTAGGGAGAAGAGGAGATTTCCCATCCATTCAAGTGCCCTTAGCTGCTTACGAGAAAGGGCTTGAATACTACAAATATTGTCTAATAGGAAGGTTAGACTTTCAGAAGGTGAACATAGAGACGGTGAGACAGCTAGTCAAGCCATTGTGGAATACCGCAGGAGATTGCAAACTGATCCCGTTAGGTAAAGGATACTTTACCATCAGGTTGAACAACGAAGATGACCTAAAGAAGGTCTGGACAGGAGGTCCTTGGATCATCGAGAAGCAGATGCTACGCCTCTCTCCATGGACTCCGAATTTCAACTAAGGTACCCAACGTAATAGTCATGCGCTGGTATGGGTTCGGTTTCCAGGATTACCAATTGAGTTCTGGGAACCTCAAATCATCTTGTCGATGGGGCGGACTCTTGGAACTCTAGTACAGGTGGATGCTCAAACGTTGAACAGGGAGATTGGTTATCAAGTTAGTGTGCTGGTCGACATAGATCTGTCCCAGCAAATCCCAGATAAAATCCTGGTGGAAGTTAAAAACTTTGATTTCTGGCAAACGGTGGTCCTGGGAAAGACCCCAAAGTTTTGCAACCATTGTAAAATGGTAGGGCATCAACTGATCTAGACTCTTGCAACAAGGCATTGGAGGAGGATATCTTTAATGACCAGCTAGCTAGCAAAGTGGCAAATTTGGAGATCCAAATTTCTAAAGCCAATCTAGCCCAGGAAACTTATTGGAAACAAAAAAGCAAAATCATATGGCTACAAGAAGGGGATCGCAACACAAGGTTTTTCCACTCCATTTGCAAGACAAGAAACAACAAAGCCTTGATAAAAGAGATACAAAAGGAAGACAACTCGTTCATTATTGATCAGGCCGAAATGAAAGAATACATAGTAGAGCACTTCAAAAAGAGGTTTCAAGCTCATCCGACTCATAGAGATGAAGAATTGGTTCAACTCATTCCTAGCCAAGTCCAAGAGGCAGATAACGCAAGGCTTACAGCTATTCCCTCTGATCAAGAGATCAAAGATGCAATATTTGGCCTTAAAGCGGATAGTGCCCCGGGTTCCTGACGGTTTTTAAGGATGCTTCTACATAGCCTACTGAAATTAGGATTTTTCCGCGTCATTGGTTACAGAAACCCTAAAGTTCAACAATATTTGTAATTTCTCCGAATTGGTTCACTTAATCTATAAAAATGCAGACTTGCACAGTGACTCGTATCGGATATCGTCCGCACTCGGGGTTAGGGCAAATAAAGAACAAATTAAAGGAAATCTGCTAGAAATGATGGAAGGGTTGAGAAAGGTGATTAAGATCAATTTTTAAAACAAGCTTTTTGGTGAGACTTTTATCAACTAATGAGCATAAATTAAATGAGATGAAAACACAATGAATAAAAGGATTTCAATTTAATAATTAATCAAAGTGCTTACAAAAAGGAATCAACTTAAGTGAAATTAATCTAGAAAGCATTCAAAATATAAACTAACCTAGAGAGAGAAATGGGGTAGAGAGAAAAAGTAGAGAGAAGAGAAAGAAATGATTAAATAAGGAAATAAATAACAAGATAACACTATGAATGCTAGAGATGCACACTCTTTTGCCCACGTCACTATCACTAATATGGGCCCAAGAGAGAAGAAGGTTGATAAAGAAAGGCAAGAGAGAGAGATTACCTTAAAGGGAGAGGAATTGCTCAACATTAGGAGAAGATGGAGGTGAAGTGGTGGTGAATGAAGATGCAACTCGGTTGCAAGTGCAGCAAGGAAGGAGTGGTGAGGAGCACGCTAGTGCATGGCCAGCTGTTCAAACTTATGGAATGGTGCTGCACGTGGTTCAGCAAGGGAGATATGGATCTGCAAGGGCTATGGAGGATAGCAAAAAGGCGATCTACTCCAGTGGGGAGATGTTGCTGGTACGTCCAGCAAGGTGGATGTTCAGTTGCGTTTTGAGAGGTAACTTGCGGCTGCAAGATGACAGTGGATGGGACCATGCTGTTGCTGGTTTGGATAGAGCTGCCTATGGTGAAAGTTGGAAGTGCAGGTCCGTTTAATGGATACAATGGACTGGTGGAGCTTAAAGGAGGAGAGCAACAGCAACCGTGGGTTGTTGATCCTATGAAAAGTGGACTGGCTCGTGAAGGAGATGGTGGGGTCCAGTGTCTTGTTGATCCAGACTGTTGGAGAGATCCTAGGTGAGATCTGGCAGTTGGATCTTGAAAGGCTGGTCAAAGGAGAGAACTGGCTAGTTTTGGAGAACAGAAGTGAACGGAGTTGCAAGTCTGCAACTCCGATGAAAAATAAAGAAGATGAAGAAGAAGAAGAAGAAGAAGAAGAAGAAGTAGAAGAAGAAGAAGAAGAATGAGGGGAAGAGGAGAGCAAGTGCACGGGCTAACAGGCCGCGAATGATCTCCAGCAGGTGGCTGAAGGTGAGGAGATGGAGTGGAAACTGTAGTGACAACAGATTGCATTTGACGGAGTTGTTGGTATGCAACTCCGACAATCAATGGAGATGATGGTGTTGTAGATCGGCTGGAGGAGAAGTGGAAGAGGAGCAGAACGGTGGTTGCTCTTTGCTGCTCTTGGCAGCAAGGTGGTGGGTTGTAGAAGAAGAAGAAGCACTAGCAGGTGGAGCACGAGGAGAAGAAAATCTTGCCGTAGAAGATGACCGGAGTTGCAGGTGCAACTCCGGTGAAGTTAAAGAAGAAGAAGAAGGAGAAGAAGAAGAAGAAGAAGAAGAAGAAGAAGAAGAAGAAGAAGAGAAGAAGGAGGAAAGGAAGCACTTACCTGCTGTGATTGGAGGAGGAACGGTGGAGATGGTTGTATAGTTGGCTGGTGATGTGGATCAAAGATTGGAGGAATTTCTCACCGGCGTCAATGGTGGTATTGCTGTCTGAAACGGAGGTTGCAGGAGGCTGCAGTAGAGAACATTATGAGTGCTCACAAGGGACGAGCGAGATGAGAACCAAGAGGGAAGATGAGGTAAGATGTTGCTAGTGGAGCGCTTGTGGCTGGTTGTTGTTCCTCCACAACGACGCACCTGCAACAAAGAGATGGAAGATGTGGCTAAGATCACGTTTAAAGGGAAGGTTAAGATTGACAGAAGAATAGAGAGGAGATTAGGATGGGGGAGGGAACCAACCCAAGAAGGAGAGATCGTAGATCTCTTATAGACTTTTTTTTTTCTTTTTGCTTGTTGTAAAAACGATGACCGTTAAATCTAGAGAGATCCAACGGTTGGGAATGGGTTAGTTAGATGAGAGAGAGAGTGACTATGATAGAGAGATATGGGGGAGAGAAGAATCGGTCAAGTGAGACCAATTCTCTCTTGTTGTTGCAAATGGGCATGAGCATGGGTAATGGGCATGGGTCATGGGTCATGGGCATGGGCATGGGTCATGGGCATGGGTATGGGTCATGGGTATGGGCATGGGTTTAGGTCATGGGCCAAGATAGATAGATAAAGAGAGAAATAGGAGAGAGGTGAGAGAAAAATATAAAAATAAAAGCATTGGAGGGTCTTGAACCCTGGTCTTCTTTATTCTCTCTCGTCCGCTCCACCAATAAGTCAAACTTATCTTTTGATGTCAATTGGTGTGGCCTTTAACACCTAAGTCCTTCTCTTGGTCTCCAGCTATTCTCTCTCTTAGTCCTTGTTCCGGCTCTACGATCCTTTAGATTTGCCCGTATATGTCTTCTATCTTTTTATCCTAGCCTGTTGGCTCTTTAAGCTTTGATAGAAGTATTCTGTGGTTGATCGTAGGCCCGCCAGTCCTCGAGAACTACCCGATAGGGTCTCCTACAAGTGAAAAAAAGCGTACTGAGATTCAACTAAAACGGCTTGATACTGGACTATCCGAAATGCGTATATTTCATGTAAATAGTCGATTTTCGTCTAAAGAATGCGTTCTACGCAATGGAAGAAACTCTTATATGGAAAAGTCGATAAAAAGATAGGTTTTACGTAGGAGAATACGACATCGCTATAAGGATAATAGCTTAAAATAAGCACTTTTGAGCGAATATCACCTACTGGGATATTATTAAAGAAGATGTCTATGCAGCAATCAGGAATTTCTTCCTAGTCTCCCACCTGCCCAGAGGAATGAACTCAAACTTCATTGTCCTTATCCCTAAAGACAAAAATGCTAGCAAAATCAACCAATATCGACCCATCTGTCTTGGCAACTTTATCGTCAAGATTCTTTCTAAGATTATGGCGAATAGATTGAGAACTATGATGGGGCACTTGGTCTCTAAGGAGCAAAGAGGTTTCATCCTGGGTAGAAGCATTCAGTCTTGCATTGGTCAGGCGTTCGAGATGGTCAATGAAATGAAGGTGAAAAGAAAATGAGGCAATGTCAACATTAAAGTGGACATATCCTAAGCGTACGATACTCTTAGCTGGGATTTCATCAACCTAGTACTTAAAAGACATGGGTTCTCCTCCATATGGTGCGGCTGGGTTCAGGCTCTTGTTAGCAGTGTGCAAATTTCCATCCTCATCAATGGGGGTCCTTGCGGCTTCTTCTCGGTTGAAAGAGGATCACGTCAAGGAGACCCCTATCCCCTCTCCTCTTTGCCTTGGTAGAAGGCGTTCTCAGCAGAGGAATCAACCACCTTAGGGAGAACAGGTTAACTAAACCCATGCTCTCTAACCCCTATGCTCCAATGCACTTATTATTTGCTGATGATATTTTTATTTTCTCTAATGGGGGTAAAAATAGCATGCGCAGTCTACCCTATTTGTTGTGTAGATACCAAGAGGTGGCTGGACAGCAAATCAATCACAACAAAAGCAAGCTTTTCATGGGCAATGTTGGTCCCTCTCTCACAGGATTCATTGAGCATATCTTTGGCATGAAGGTTTTGGAGAGTTCCAGGAATGGCATCCCCCTTATCCAAGGTCACCCAACCAAGGCTGCTTTTCAGCGGCTGACAGAGATCATCAGAAGCAGAGCTAACAGTTGGGTTGGGAAGATGCTTTCTTTCCAAGGAAGGGTTGTGTTGGCAAGAAGTATCCTTAATAGCATCCCTATCTTCAACATGTCCATTTACAGATGGCCCGTATCTGTCAATAAAACATGCGAAAGCATCATTCGGAACTTCATTTGGACAAGGGATCCAGGTCAGAGGAAGTTAATCATGGTCAAATGGGACACTTGCTGCAAACCAACCAAAGAAGGTGGTCTTGGCTTGTTCCGATTTAAGAATATCAATATGGATTTGCTCATGAAAATTGGATGGAGCATGCTTAATGAGTCGGACGAGCTGGGTAGATTCCTGAAATCTAAATTCACCAACAAAATCGAAGAAAGAATTAGATTCCACAAGCACTCGTCTATATGGGGGTATCAAATGGGCGTTGAAGTTCATGGAGCCTCACTTGGGTTGGGTCATCAGAAAGGGAGATAGTATAGACTTGTGGAGACACAACTGGGAAGGTAGAGGAGCTATTCGAGACATCCTAGAGATTGATCAAGATGTCATGAAGCGTTGCACCTCTAAGCTCTTATCTATTATGAAAGACGGTGATTGGAGCATTCCTCAAAGGGTAGCCCAAGACCTTCATCTTGCAGGAATAGTTCAACTCCCTCATCCTAATGGGCAATCCCCAGACCAAAGGATCTGGAAACCTAACATCTCTTGAAATTTCTCTGTTCACGTACTCAGCCCATGAGGAGATTAGAGATAAAGTTAATCAAGTGTGGTGGGATAAATGGGTGTGGAAGTCATCGAACCATCCACGCACATCAGCCAATTGTTGGAAGCTGATTCAAGGGTGTGCAGCAATGGATGCTAAACTAAAATAGAAAGGGTTCCATTTGGCTTCTAGATGTCCATTATGTTTGAAAGAAGAAGAGTGCTTCGACCACATGCTATGGGGTTGTGACGCTACCAAGCCGTTATGGGGCCGGATCTCAACCTTGTTCAAACATCAGAAATTCTTCGGGTCCTTCAAAGAAGCGCTTTCATGGTGTGCTTCCTTCAGCCCCATCTTGAAAGACCTTTGGTGTGTGGCCATTCTTTGTACAGCCAACGCCATATGGCACTCAAGGAATGAGTATATATTCGAAGGCAGCAAACCTGAAGAGGAAGCTATCAAGAAGAAAATTCTAGAGGCCATCAAGGTAGCAGGGGATGTCTCTTCTAAGACCATGTCAAACTCTATTCAGGACCTCTTGTCTCTTTCTCACTTAGGAGTCCGGTGCAAGCCGAGGAAAGCCCCAAGGATTAGAGAGTGCAGGTGGCAGTCTCCCCTTGTCAATTTTATCAAGATTAATTGTGACGAGGCTATCAAAGGCAATCCGGGGATTGGGGGTCTTGGTGTCATCTTCCATGATCATCTTGGCAAGTGCAAGGGAGCCATTTGTAAAGGCTTGGGTATCACGACTAGTTTCACGGTTGAGTGTCTCGCTATAGTTGACAGATTGGAATGGGCTATAAACAACGGATGGAAGAACCTTTGGATTGAATTAGATTCAAGAGTAGTAGTCCAAGCTTTCGGACAGAGAAGGATGCCGTGGCAAGTTCGATCCAGATGAGAAACAGCCATAGCGAGCACCCATCACTATTTCATAACTTCTACTTGGAGAGAAGTTAATTTCTCAGCTGACCAATTAGCAAATTACGGAGCTTCCTTGAATGAAGATCAGATTGAGACTTTTGTAGAGCGTCCTCCATTTATGTATAAAATGGAGGACCCAAACCTCTTATACTTAAGATTCGACCGATATCCTTTTTGCCTTAGGAGTGGGTCTTAGTTTTGCAAGGAGCCAACCTAGTTGGGTAGCTGTAGGTCTTATTTCCCCTCCTAAGCTTTTCCTGTACAGTTCCTTTTTCAATACATATATTCCTTTTGCAACAAAAAAAATGTAACAAGGTAAACGTAAGGCCAAATGGTGTCATGAAAAGAGATTTTTGTTACTCACCGCTACCATCTGGGCCCACTAATCTCTTTTCGTGAGTAGACATTCATACCAGTAATCAGCTTGCTTGATGATTTTATGTCGTTGGTTTTTGGTGAGGGCTAAACATCCATGCAGTCAGTGGATTTTTGCTAAAAGGATGATTTATAGAAAGAGAAAAAAAAACTATATCCGGGCGAGGGTGGATTGCCGCTTTCCACAGCCATTTAGCCCAGCCAACAATCGGTGAAGGGGTTCTTCTTGTAACTTCACAAGCTAACCTGCTAGTAAAGGTCCCATTGGTTGTGGCTTTCCAAATTCTTAAGTCCTGCACAATAAGTGTTGGACCTGAGAATTAAAGAGAGATACCCGCTAACTGGAACACCATTTGAACGTTTGAGGGATCAGCCAAGAACGATCAGATTGGAGGGAGTTTACTAGAGAAAAAATGTGCCTTCTTAGAGATTTGCTAATATTTAGGACATCAAGGACTGCCTTTTCACCAGTCCATGGTTCTCGCCAGACATCAATCTTGCAGCCATCTCCGACCAACCAGCCATAGTGAATTTTCAAAGTCCCGAAGCAACTTTAATACCTGGCCAGATTGAGGAGGATTTGTCTTAAGAAATCAGATCACCACACCTCATGATAGACTTGCCTCTCATGAACACTGCCTAATCGTCTTTGCCCTCTAACATGTGCCATGCAAGTTTCATAAGAAGACAAAAGTTGATGTCCTTGAGAGATACCAATTTTAACACCCACATTACCACCTGGTCTTTAAGTGTTGAGCTCATTCATCATTTCAGATGCAAGGCCTATATTGGATTGAATGTTCCTTCCTTTCATGAACACACATTGTTCGAGGGAGATGATCTTGTTGGCAATTCCTCCAAGGCGAGTGGCCATAATCTTGGTCATAATTTTGAAAGTGAAGTTGCTCAAGCAGATGGGACGAAATTGGCTCAACTTGGAGGCATTTACCTATTTTGGTATGAGGGTGAGGAAGCTGGATTTAAGGCCACAAGGTATTCTACCTGTTCTGAAAAAGTGGATGATAGCATTAGAGACATCAATGCCTACTATATCCCACCAAGTTCTAAAAAAACTTCCTTGGAAACCATCTGGGCCTGGGGCGCTGTCTTCATTCAAACTAAAGACCAATTGCTTAACTTCACTAGCATTGGGAATTTTGATGAGCTTGTTGTCGGCACTAGAAACCAAGGAAGGGATAGGATCAATAATATCTTCGTGGATCTTGTAATTTTGTGAAGCGAATTTTGACTTGTAATAATCCAATATGTGTTCCTCGATGGCATCTTGATCGTGAAGCGTGCTTTTGGACTTTGTGCAAATGTCATGTATCAGGGAGGCGCTACGATGAACTTTGGCCATAGTATGAAAGAAAGCAGTATTTTGATCCCCTTCTTTGAGCCACCGAACCCACAATTTTTGCCTCCATAAGGATTCTTCTTGTAGTTGGAGGGTAGAGATGGATTTCTCTAAATCTGGAATTTTGTTAGCCAAGGCTTTGTTTAGTGATTCCGTCTCAAGTTGAATCTGAAATTCTTCAAGCTTTAGAGCTGACTGATCAATGTTTGCTCCAATGGATCCGAATACCTCATTGTTCCATATTTTCAATGTTGCTTTAAGCCTTTGGAGCTTTTGGTTGACTACAAAGATGGGCTGACCTTAGAGGTCTCTAGTCCAGCATTTCTTAACCAAATCTAGGAAGTTGTGATGAAGAGTCTAGCATTTGAAGAATCGGAATGGGGTATTTTCCAGGTTTTGTGAGTGAAGGGCAACCTCCCACTAGAGGAGAGTGATCCGAGTGAAGGTGGCTTAATAAGCAGTATCTCCAGCCTGGGACGAGATTGAGCCACACTAATTACAAAAACCACGATCAAGAAGACTCAAGATACACCTTACACCCCAGTTGTTTATTACACCAAGAGAATTTGAGCCCCAATTTCAATATCTCGAAGAGCCTACAAGAATCAACCTTGTCGCTGAACTCCTCCATGGATCTCCACAAGGGAGCTCTACCACCCATTTGTCTTCCAAACACAAAATCATTTTGAAGTCACCCTTAAGAAGCCAGGGCTGATCATAAACACTTATCTGCTCAAGTTCAGCCCATAAAGATCTTCTAGTGACGTAGGTACACTTAGCATGTACAAAGGTGATAAGGCAGTTGGCGAAGGACATAGTAACTTGTTGATTCGAGGAAGTATATATCACTGGTTTAGCCAAGCCAACTCTCCAAAGCACCCAAATGTTGCCCATCTTCGAACTTGAATCATTGGAGATGACATCCTTGTCCAAGTTAAGGTTCGAACAAGCACGGCTGGGGAGTTTGGAAGGTTTGATCAGTGGTTCCTCAATGCAAACGAGATCAGGATTTGATTTAATAATGAGCTTTTTGAGGTGGCCAGAAGGTTGAAGATTTGCCAATCATCTAGCATTCCAAAAAAGGACATGTATAAAAAAAAACATATTATTCATGGACCGAACAAGGTGGATAACCTTGAGGGGCCTTGTAGCTTGACTTGGACCTGATTAAGGGTAGGGATAGATTTTGTTGCTTCCACTGGGGTATTGCTATTCATCCCTTCTAGGTTTTAATGTACAAAGGAGCTTCAATGGCTGCCATAGGGAGGTTGATAAATATTTCTCCAAATTAAAAGGAGTACAAGTGCTTGAATCTGTAGCCTGGAGAGCAGTTCCATTTGGTTTGAACCAACCAAGATAGTTTGAGCATCCTTCATGATGCAGATTAGCAAGTCAGCCACAGCCGTGGTAGCAACTTTTGTGGCAACATGATCACCTTTCTCTAAATCTGTTGTGGTGAACTGGGAGTTGGGCACAAGATAGCCTATTCTGGTTTGAGAGTCCCGAAACCCTCCCAAATTTGAGATTCAGTCTCAATAACTTTGGTTGGGGTTTCAGGAGAATTCACGAAGGGGGTGTCCCCTTCAGGTGAAGGATTGGCAAGTTAAATTGAAGTACCACTGTGAGAGGTGGTTAAAAAAGGATTGACACTAGTGCCAATGGGGGTTGCACTGGAGTTCCTGCCATTAGCAATCTTGGGGCCAACAACAGAAGTACTAAACTTCATCCTCTTATTCTTCTTCCTTTTTTATTTTTAGAGACCTCTCCCAATTGATCCGAAGGATTTGCATCCTCGATCAGTTGGTTCTATTGTAGTCTTAGCCTTGTCATTGTAGAGGGCCTACATAACTTGACATTCTGAAACAGAGTGACCTACAAACTTGCAGTGATTGCAAAATTTTGGGGTGCACCCCAATTCAACTCTTTACCAGAAGTCTTGAAAATCATCGATTTCAACAAAAATCTTCTCCGAAATAGGAGCTGCTAGATCAAGGTCAATCAAAACACTACGTAGAATCCCATATCCCTAAAAACAGTATTGGCGTCGACCTATAAAGGGTTATCCAAGGTGCAACCCATTGCTAAGAGAATTCAGGTTCCTAGTGTTCAAGACTTAGACCAGAGAAGCAAGCCCAAACCAGTGCTTTAGAGTGCTTTTGATTTTCCAGATTGAAATTTGGGACCCATTTGGAGAGACGGGGGATTTGTCTAGCAAAAAACCAAGTCCCCCCCAGATTCGTTGTAATTCCACTTCAGAGGCAAGTTTAACCATGACATATCCTTTGCGTATGGGGGTGATGCTCCAATCACTGGAAGGTTGCCAAATTTTCGTAGCTCTTATACGAAAATCAGCAATCGGAATTTTCTTGAGGTCCAATCTGCCTACCAGAGCATAGCGACAATATTCTAACCCTCTATTTATGGCTTGCTGGGGAATCTTGATAGAAGGGAAGGCACCGCAATGCCTAGACAACGGTAAGTCATAGGAGATTGCTGGTGGCCAGCTGCAATTAGGCTCAGGTCTTCTCTACATAGGAGGGTTTAGTCGGAGGAGCTATGAATGTTGGAGCAATATAATAGTAACATTGACCAAGTTACCTGCAACATCTCCTACAGTAGCCGCTATAGGAAACGGGGTTGGCAAAGTGTCAAACAGTTGGCTTGTGCTAGGTTTTTGGCCAAGCCATCAGCATATTCTCCAGTGGCAATCACAAGAAGAAGTGGGGTAGACGAAGTATCAAACAGTTGGCCTATACTAGATTTGGCCAAGCCACCAGCAACTAATCCAAGTGGGATCACTGAGGGACCAGAGTCGGGGACAAGGGCAGGGGCTAGAGGGGTTGTGTTTGTCATGAAAGTAATCTTCTGGAACGCAAGGGGATGAGAAATAAGAGGACCATTGCTCACCTCAAATTCCTTGCAAAGGAGTATGGTCCAGACATTTTTTTGTGTTGTTGAACCTATGGTTAAACCAACTGTAGAGGTCATAAAAAAAATTGGGGTTAAGAGACTTCAGTAATATCATCTATCACAATGACTCAGATAATAAGCTGGGAAATATTTAGGTCATCTGGAGAAAAGGATTGTCTATGAATGTGGTGGCTACATCTGAGCAACACATTCCAGTTTCATTTGAGGATAACAAGCTAACATTCGTGCATGCTAGTTGTTGGAGGAAGACCATGAGCGAGTTGTGGGAGGATTTAAAATTGATGAAAGATGGAGTTGAACCATGGTTGGTGTTGGGTGATTTCAATGCCATTCTCAGATCTTATGAGAAGAAAGGAGGGAGGGATGTCAATATATCAATAGCTCAAGAATTCATCTCTACAGTTAATAGTTGTGAGTAGATGGAAAGTACATATCCAGGTCTTAAGTTCACTTGGTGTAATGGTCAACAAGGTCGTCGCAGAATATTGAGTAAGATTGATAGGGGGATGCTCAATCAAGCTTGGTGTCAAAAATTTACAGGGTGGAGCTATAAAGTGATACCTAGAATCTCTTCGGATCATTCACCCATTGTGCGTTAGAGTGTCGTTATACCAAGACCATCTAACATTCCCTTTAGATTCAATAAAGATTTGTTGTATCATGAGGAGTTCATGGAGGTTGTTAAAGACAGTTGGGAGATGGAGATTACGGGATCTCCAATTACAACTGTGATGCAAAAACTCAAAGATTGAAAGGGGTGTTAAAGGTGTGGAACAAGGATGTCATCGGCAATATTCATAGGAACATTCAAGCCCTGAGGGAGGACAATTCTAGATCTCAGGTGTCTCTTGAGGTTGACGATTCAAATGATCAGGTAGCAGCTGAAGCGGCTTCAAAAGAGCAAATTCTTAACAAAGCTTTGCTATCCCAGGAGGGGTTCTGGAAACAAAAAAGCAGAGTGCAATGGTTGGAGGCTGGAGATAAAAATACTAGATATTTCCACACCATGTGCAAAGTGAGAACTAGTAAAGCTATGATTAAAGAAATTCAAAGGGAAGATGATGAGTTGTTGTCATCCCAACAAGATATCAAGAATTATATTGTTGATTACTTCCAAAAGAAATTTCAGGCCAATCCTATGATTAGAAATGAAGATTGATTATCCTTATTCCAAAGCAAATCGATGATACGACAAATGAATTCCTTACTGCTATCCCATCTAACCAAGAAGTCAAGTATGTTGTATTTAGCCTTAATGTGGATAGTGCACCTGGGCCAAATGGATTCCAAGGGTGTTTTTTTCCATAATTGCTAGGAAACTATTGGAGCAGATGTGTACAAAGCGGTGATTTCCTTTTTTGTGACATTCTCTTTACCTCATGGGTTGAATTTGAATTTTTTAGTCCTGATTCCTAAAGAGCATAATGCTAATAAAATTACTCAATTCAGACCTATTTGCCTGAGTAACTTTCTTTTCAAGATCATATCCAAGGTTATGACATCTAGACTCCGTACACTCGTGGGAAAGATTGTTTCGAGAGAGCAAAGTGGTTTTATCCAAAGGAGGATCATACAAGCAAGCATTGGGTTTGCCTCAGAGATGGTGAATGAAATGAAGAACAAAAGGCATGGCAGAAATGTTGCTATCAAGGTTGATATTTCACAAGCTTACAACACAATCAGTTGGGATTTTTTGCATCAAGTCCTGGTTAGATTTGGCTTTTCCGACACGTGGTGTGGATGGGTGAAGAGAGTAATTGGCAGCGAGCATATTTTCGTTCTCATCAATGGAGGTCCATGCGGATATTTTCCAGTTCATAGAGGTCTTCCTCAAGGAGACCCCTTATCGCCTCTTTTATTTGCCTTGGCCAAAGATGCGTTAGGAAGAGGAATTAATTTCCTCAGAGATCAAAGGTTAGTCAAAACGATGACCTCGAACCCTTTCATTCCCTCACATTTGCTTTTTGCAGATGACATCTTTATATTCGCCAATGGAAATGTTAGGGGACTCCATAGACTTGTTGACCTTCTCCAGAGGTATCAAGTTGCTGCTGGGCAATCCATTAACAATCTCAAAAGTAAGTTGTTCACGGGTCACATTGGGCCTTCTCGTGTTCATACAATTGAAGAGGTCTTTGGCATGAAAGTAGGAAATTTTCCAGACAAATATTTTGGGGTTCTACTAATCCAAGGTAGAGCAACCAAAGCTACGTTCTCTCCATTGCTGGAGAAAATTCAAAAGAAAACCACTAGTTGGACTGGTAAGCTTCTTTCTTTTCAAGGAAGGGTAACATTGGCTAGGGCTACACACAATAGTATTCCCCTCTTCAATATGTCAATATATAAATGGCCGGCTTCAATCAACAAGGAATATGAGAAGGCAATTCGCAATTTTGTATGGACAGGAGACCCATTGGATAGGAAATCAGTGACTGTCAAATGGGACACGTGCCGTAAACCTCTTAAGGAAGGAGGATTAGGGCTACATCGGTTTAAAGAGATCAACCTAGCCTTGCTTATGGAGCTAGGTTTGTTGTTCTTGACTGAAACAGATGAGTTCTCTTCTTTTTAGAAAGCCAAATTTTTAAACAAAAAATGAGATATATTGAAATATTATAAGAAGTCTACTATATGGCCAAGTATTAATTGGGCAATACAGTAGATGAAAGGATACTTGAGTTGGTTCTTGGGTAATGGGGAGCAAACAGATCATTGGGGAGGTGATGAACCAATTAGGGACATCATTAACGCCAATCCCACTGTATGGAGCAAGTGCAATGCAAAATTATCATTGATCATTGATCAAGAAGGTGGAAGATCCCCCAAGCTGTTCAACATATCCTCAATCAGGCTAGTATCAAGACTCTTCCGAAAGTGAGCAGTCGTAAACCAGACATGAAAGGTAAAATTTTAGTTGCTTCAAGTTTTGAAGTGGTGAGATCTAAGAGGAATAAAGTGTGGTGGCACGCATGCATGGGTTTGGAGAAAATTTAATCATCAAGGGTTTCAACAAACATTTGGAAACTTATACATGGTTGTGCCTCAACAAACATGGCAATCAAAAGAAAAGGGATTCAGATGGCATCAAGACGCTATATCTGTCACAAGGAAGAATAAAATTTAGAACACAACCTATGGGGTTGTTCAGGTACTAAAGGATTATGGGAATGGATAGCAGGCTTGTTCAACATCTGAGGAAGCTTCTTTAACTTCAAGGAGGCGCTATCATGGTGCAATGGGCTAAGTCCAATCCTTCAAGATATGTGGTGGGCAGCGGTCTTCAACACTTCCTTAACCATATGGTTCACAAGGAATAGCATGGCATTTGAAGAAGGCAGGTTCGATTTTAACATTTGTAAAAGAAGGATTATGCATGGAATTCATAATTCTAGCAAATTATCAAAAAAACCATGAATAACTCTATCCAAGATCTAGCTATTCTTGCGGCATTAGGAGTGGATTGTAAACCGTGCAAAGCACCCCGGATTAGAGAGTGCTCGTGGATACCCCCTATTGAAGGATTCATCAAGCTTAATTGTGATGGTGCGGCTAAAGGGAATCCTGGTTCGGGAGGCATTGGAGTTACCTTTAGAGACCATCAGAGTATTTTTAAGGGTGTTATCAGTAAAGGTCTTGGAGCTATCACCAACTTTATTGCGGAATGGTGGGCAATAGTGGTAGGAGTTGAATGGGCCATAGATTAGGGGTGGTTCAAACTTTGGATTGAAAGTGATTCCAAAGCTGAAGTCTAATCCCTTGGTTCTCACTCTATCCCTTGGCAAGTACGGCCTCGGTGGGAGGCAGTAGTCAGACGCCTAAATCATTGCATTATCATGTCCCCTTGGACGGAAACCAACTTCTCTACATATCTTATGGCAAACCATAGAGCATCGTTAAGCGTTGAAGAATTGCAAATTTTTGTAGAGAGACCTCCATTTCTCTATAAAATAGAGGATCCTCATGTTAAGTATTTCAGATTTGATTAAGTTTTTTTTTACCTAAGGTCATTGACCTGAATTTCTAGGGTGCCATATTTTTGGGACATCAGATTTTTATGTAAAACACCTTAGTGTTTTGTATTTTTAATTTCCTTTATTCTATTCAATCGTTATTTAGCAAAACAAAATAATATCAAGTTTGAGATTTTTTATTAAATTTAAAAATTCGTTAAAAAAGTTATTTTTCCGATGTATCATCTACTTTTAAAAATTTTTAAAAATATTCTTCTATTTATATTGGACTTGTTGAAACATCCATGCATCGTAATATAATTGCCATTTGTTCTTAATGACTTGCATCTGGAGTACAATCAAATATAAATGAAAAATATTCTACTTCTTTATTTTTTTTAATAATTATACCTTTAATTTCAAATGCTAAAATACATATTAATTCATTTTATATATTGTGTCCAAAATAATGATAATGAATTTCATCATTTTTTTATACGACAAATACGTTATTGCATTATTAAACCAAATTCTGTAATCATTTCAATTAAGCCTAAAAATTTACACTATTATCTTGATATATCTTCTCATTACTTCCACGAAATACCATATTATTTTTCGAAAGAGCCTTCACAATGGCAATAATTCTCAATAATATATTTTTTTTAATGTTCTTTCTTTTTTTAATTTAATCTTGAATATTGTTATCAATTGTCTTATTTTTAACAATCTTGATTCTAAATCAATCCAAGTATTTATTTTTATAATATTCTCATTTGATATTTTGTGACTTTTAAACTTGAAACTAAGATTTCTCCAATCTTTAATTCCTTCATTATCTAATAAAGTTATACTAGTTTTGAATTAAATAACTTGTAATAAAAACAAAATGTATTATTCACATCTTTTAAATATACTAGCCATTTTCTATCATACTTCTTTCCATTGATAATATTTGAATATAATAAGTAGTAGAGAAATGTCTAGAGTTTTCATATATAGGAATTTTTATATTGATATCTCTAATTGGACCTATTTCTACTAATACATCTCTTAATTTTATTTTAATATTTTTCATCATCATTAATCATAAATAATTATATAAATAAAATTGGATATTTCATCAAGGTCTTCATTTTTTTCTTATTTCTTTTTCTTCTACATGTTTTTAACATTCTTCATTAAGAATAATTTTATTACACATTTGACTATCATTATGAATCTATTTATTATTATTATTGTACATTATTATTTCATTATGTTCTAATTATGTTAAATGAATTAGTTGTTCATTTACTAAATCTTCATTTAAACTACTTGTTATATTTTGTTTATTGTCAATAATAAATTTATCAATAGTTCATTTTTTAAGATTGAACTAGTTTGTCATTTTTTCTCCTTTTTTGAAGTCTTTGAAATCTAGATTCAAATTTTCTAGTAGACATTTATGAATAAAAATACTTACAAATAAAACAAAAATACTGAACTATAATTAAAATAAACTAAAAATAAAAGTTTAAAGAATAATAGAACTAAGCACTGTAGGAATAAGAGAATCAATGAATGATTGTAATGTCCCATATTTATGTTCTACCAGTTCACCTAAGATCTCTAGATTAAAAGCCACAATATCAATGATATACAAATAGAAAATTCAAGTGGTTTAGAGCATATTCGAATAGGACAATAAATCAAGGTGTATTCACATCTATAGTATTGCCACATAAAATTAAGTAATAACACTTATCTATTTAATATCCGACATGTCATGTGTGCTAGGCATGTTGAAGTATCCAGGTATATATCACAGATCATAACACATTGTTTTCTTATACACATTTTCAAGGATGTTATGGAAGTAGGAAATTCATTATCATGTGAAACCTTGGGTTTCTTTTTTACGACAACTATTGTAGTAAATTGGAGCTAGGTTGGTAAAAAGAAGTTTATGGTGGGATATGTCTATCTCTTTATTCTTTCTTTAATAGTTTATGATTAGGTTTGTTTACTTAGATTTATGTCTTGGATGGGGAAAGGGTCAAATAAAGTACTATCCTTTGTATCTTTATAGTACCTGACCTGATTTGTGTGCCCATGCCCATGTGAGAAGTTGGTGGAAAGCTCAAGTGCTTCTTGAGAGCATCATAGGAAGAACACTGCCTATTTAGACTTTTGTAGCTCCTCGTTGTGCCTCATTGTATTCAATTTGCAGAGCATACAAATTAGAATTATAAATCCTAAATGATCGCATGTTTATTAGGTTGAACACAAATATGGGCAAATGAGACAGATAATAGAGTGGGATATTTCATTTCTTGCAAAGCTTATATGCATGGTATCATATGAAGAAAAACATTTAGATGATAAAGATTTGGGAGCTTTAATGCACGATGGGAACCCTGTCTTTTTATCACTAATAGATTATTCTGTCAAAATCAATCACATTTGCTATAAAACCAAAAACTCAAATACAAAATAAAGTAAAAAGCAATAAAATATTGGGAAATAGGTAGTAACGTTGACTATAAAGCAGACATATGCTACTAAGTTAAACAAACACAATCCAACATATTACATTCTCAAGAACACAGCTATAAATAAGGGAAAATTTGTACAATTAACAATAAAACAACAAACTCAGATGGGACTAAGTTTAATCCAACACTACCCAACATACATTCTCAAAGAACCATGAAATCCTATAGCCTAATAATCTCATAACTGAAAATCCATCAGGTGATGAATGTGAAGCATTGCTTAAACGTATCTCATGTACCCAACTTAGTTATATTTCTTTGCATTAAACTACACAAAAAACAAAAACAATATTCTCTTATTAATTTCTTGCAGAATAGGCGCAACAAAAAAATGATTTTGAGAAAAAGGAGGATCAAAAGGTCCAGCTACTAATTGGGAACAGAAAAATAAACATGCTAAAAATTAAACTTCTTAAACATGTAACATGCCTTGGTTTGCAATTTATGACTTTTGTGATTCTTCAATTATTGGTGACCTCTCCTTTTGGCTTGTCTACTACTTTTAGATCAGGATTAGACTTTCTAGAGGAATAGCATGCTCACAAACATCCCTTGATTTTTCAAACAAAGAAGGTTGTTTGAGTCACAGGGGAACCATTGCAATGAATCCACTGAATCTGGTTCTTTAATTTAAGTAAGAAATAGTTATCCTTAATAAAGATGGCATCAATAATCTTAGATTATTGTTGATTTGTGGTATTTCACTATAAATTCCTGGCTTTCATACTGGACATACATTAATATGAGTGTTGTGCGCCCTTATTTTTCTAGGTTTGTAATTGAGCATCATGAAAGAATGAAGAACACGTGTTAAAATGAACTTAACATCAGTAGGCTTCAACTCAAGGTGTTAATAACCTTCATTCTGTCTAAGAACACTTGTTAAAATACAATATACTGCCTAATGAATTTTTCATTATATCTTAGAAATAATAAAGTTAATATACAACTTTTTTAAAACAATGAACTTATGTTACTTTCCCAATTTCTTTTTTCTTTGTTTCTTGGATATATACAAATATAGTTTCTGAATAAACTTGGGACTCAAAGGTGTTGCTGCACAAAATCTTCATGTCTATGATACTTCAACTCAAGGTGTTATTCAGATTCAATATTGATCATTTCCAAATAAACAAATCCCTAAATTAAACAAATCCCTCCTAAATACAAAAACCTATTCAAAATAGGGTAATTACCAAAAAAATTAACGTTTTCAACATTTATCACCGAACAGCCAATGACTTTTCAACATTTCCCAGTTTGTTCATTTGGGCACATTTTCGGACATTATTACCCTTACTGTCAAAACAACTTTTCCCTTACCAAAGAAAGCTTCTCCGGTAAGCTTTCTTCTTCATTTTTCTCCTGTAAGCTTTCTTCATTTGTTCATACGTAGAGATCAAAGATTGTAATACGGTAAGCTTTCTTCATTATTTCATTTCTTTTTCATATGTTTTCTCCTTTGCTCTCTTTTCTCCTTTTCTACCATCCGTTTTCTCATTTTCTAAAGCTTATCCGGTAAGCTTTCTTCTTCATTTCTTCTTTTGTAAGCTTTCTTCATTTGTTCATACGTAGAGATCAAAGATTGTAATACAGTTAGCTTTCTTCATTTTTTTATTTTTTTTCATCCGTTTTCTCATTTTCTAATCATCCGTTTTCTCATTTGCTCTCTTTTCTCCCCTTCTAGCATCCGTTTTCTCCTTTTCTAACATCTATTTTCTTTATTTCTATCTTCTCTTTTCTCCTTTTCTATCATCTATTTTCTCATTTTCCATCACCTCTTTTCACATTTTCTATCGTCTGTTTTCTCCTATTTCGTCGTCTGTTTTCTCCTACTCCGTCGTCTGTTTTCTCTTTTTCTATCATCCATTTTTTCCTTTGCTCTTTTTTTTCCATTTCTATCATCTGTTTTCTCCTTTTCTAACATCTATGTTCTCCATTTCTATCTTCTCTTTTCTCCTTTTCTATCATCCATTTTCTCATTTTTCATCATCTCTTTTCACATTTTCTATCGTCTGTTTTCTCCTATTCCGTCGTCTGTTTTCTCTTTTTCTATCATCCGTTTTCTCCTTTACTCTTTTTTCTCTCTTTCTATCATCCGTTTTCTCTTTTTCTAACATCTATTTTCTCCATTTCTATCTTCTCTTTTCTCCTTTTCTATCATCCATTTTCTCCTTTTCCATCATCTCTTTTCACATTTTCTATCGTTTATTTTCTCCTACTCCGTTGTCTGTTTTCTCCTACTTTGTCGTCTGTTTTCTCCTACTCCATTATCTGTTTTCTCTTTTTCTATCATCCGTTTTCTCCTTTGCTTTTTTTTCTCCCTTTCTATCACCCGTTTTCTCCTTTTCTAACATCTATTTTCTCCATTTCTATCTTCTCTTTTCTCTTTTTCTATCATCCATTTTCTTATTTTTCATCATCTCTTTTCACATTTTCTATCGTCTGTTTTCTCCTACTCCATCGTCTGTTTTCTCCTACTCCGTCGTCTATTTTCTCTTTTTCTATCATCCATTTTCTCCTTTGCTCTCTTTTCTCCATTTCTATCATCCGTTTTCTCCTTTTATAACATCTATTTTCTCCATTTCTATCTTCTCTTTTCTCCTTTTCTATCATCCATTTTCTCTTTTTCCATCATCTCTTTTCACATTTTCTATCATCTATTTTCTCATACTCCATCGTCTATTTCCTCTTACTTTGTCGTCTATTTTCTTCTACTCCGTTGTCTGTTTTCTCTTTTTCTATCATCCGTTTTCTCCTTTGCTCTATTTTTTTCCTTTCTATCATCCATTTTCTCCTGTTCTAACATCTATTTTCTCCATTTCTATCTTCTCTTTTCTCATTTTCTATCATCCATTTTTTCTTTTTTCATCATCTCTTTTCACATCTTCTATCGTCTATTTTCTCCTACTCCGTCGTCTATTTTCTCTTTTTCTATCATCCGTTTTCTCTTTTGCTTTCTTTTCTCCCTTTCTATCATCTAATTTCTCCTTTTCTAACATCTATTTTTTTCATTTCTATCTTCTCTTTTCTCATTTTCTATCATCCATTTTTTCATTTTCCATCATCTCTTTTCACGTTTTCTATTATCTGTTTTCTCTTACTTTGTCATCTGTTTTCTCCTACTCCGTCGTCTACTTTCTCTTTTTCTATCATCCATTTTCTCCTTTGCTCTCTTTTCTCCCTTTCTATCATTCGTTTTCTCCTTTTCTAATATTTATTTTCTCCATTTCTATCTTCTCTTTTCTCCTTTTCTATCATCCATTTTCTCATTTTCCATCATCTCTTTTCACATTTTCTATCGTCTGTTTTCTCCTACTCCGTCATCTGTTTTCTCCTACTTTGTCGTCTATTTTCTCCTACTCCGTCGTCTGTTTTCTCTTTTTCTATCATCCATTTTTTCCTTTGCTCTCTTTTCTCATTTTCTATCATCCATTTTCTTCTTTTTCATCATCTCTTTTCACATTTTTTGTTGTCTGTTTTCTCTTACTCCGTCGTCTATTTTCTCTTTTTCTATCATCCGTTTTCTCCTTTTCTAACATCTATTTTCTCCTTTTCCATCATCCATTTTTTCCTTTGCTAACATCTATTTTCTCCTTTTCCATCATCCATTTTCTCCTTTACTAACATCATACTAGACAATTATTAAACTTGTTAAGAATTGCAAGTTATGAAACTTGACAATTATGAATAGATGTTGTCATCTCTAATAACAAATAATGTAATAAGTAACACTCGATCTATTCACTTGTTATGTTCTAATACATCAATTAAAGGACAAAACCGATGACAAGAGGAAATAAATGATAGAATAGGAGCAAACTGACGATAGAAGAAAGTCAAGAAGGCAGACGAAAGACAAGAAGAAAATAAAAAATAGACATAAAGAAAACATACGACATACAAGCAAGACGATATACGACATACAAGCAAGACAAAAATAGACGACATACAAAGAGAAAACAGCCGACAGACAAAGAGAAAACAAGCGACATACAAAGAGAAAATAGACGACATATGAGATATATAGACAACACAAAAAATAGATGACAGACATAGAGAAAACAGACGACATACAAGCAAGACGAAAATAGACGACATACAAAGAGAAAACAGCCGACAGACAAAGAGAAAATAGCCGATAGACAAAGAGAAAATAGACAACATATAAAGAGAAAACAGACGACACACGAGAAATATAGACAACACAAAATAGATGACAGACATAGAGAAAAAAGATGACATACAAGACGAAAACAGACAACAAACAAAGAGAAAACAGACGACATACCTTCCTCTCCTCTCCAGCCTTCCTTTCTTCTTCATCCTCTACCTTCCTCTCTTGTTCAGCCTTCTTTTTTTATTCCTCCTCCACCCTCCTCTCCTCTTCAATCTTCATTTTCTCCTATGATTTCTTTTGCATGTTCTATCATATGTTTTCTCCTCGTGTCTATTTTCTACTTTGATATCATATGTTTTCTCTTTTCATACCATCTCTTTTATATTTTCATGTCGTTTGTTTTCTACTATTCTATCATTGGTTTCTCATCATGTCTATTTGCTCATTTAGGTGATTATAGTGGGTTTTTCATGGCCATTGTTGATCTTGTATCAGAGAGAACAAATGATAGAGAAGAAGAAAACATACTACAAAATAAGATAAACAGATGACAGAATATGAGGAAATAGATGATAAAATAGGGAAAAATAAAAAAAATGGAATATAAAAGAGTGTCATTGTCAAAAAAGGTTGATTGCTTTTTTAAGTGATCCCCAGCTGTTAGATCATAATCGGACGGTTGATCCAAAAGTATTTTAGAGCCATCATTGGGAATAGGAGTAGAAAAAGCTTTAGGCATATAGTCATATCAGCTTTGTTTCAATCGCCTTTTTGAAATCACACCTAAAAGTTAAGGGCAAAATCGGTAATCGTTAATTTTTTTTGGTATTTCAAACATGTCAGTTGGCTGTTCGGTGATAAAAGTTGAAAATGTTAATTTTTTGGGTAATTACCCTTCAAAATATGCCATTCAATATAATAAATATAAAAACCCAAAAATCTATTAAAATATTTTGTTCAATACAAAATCCTCAAAAACATGTCATTAAAAAAAGGGTTTTACACTTTGCTTTTGATTTGAGCTGTGGACCTATGGTTCCCACACAAATAAAAGAAAGAGAGGTGTGCTTGGAGCTGTGGAGCGATCGAAACTGTAGAATCATATAGAGATATGAGAGATTGAATGGTGGAACCGCTGCTGTTGTTCATGTTGAGTTTTTAGAGAGTAAGAGAGCGAATTTGTGAGAGAGAAAAGGGTTTAACGACTCATAGTGGCAGAGGGAGAGATTTGGGAGGGAGAGAGAAGGAGAGAGAGAGAGAGAGAGAGAGAAGAAGAAGAAGAAGAAGTGTTAATCCCGTAATATAGTGCCCAATTCGTAGAGAGGAGAAAAATAATTTCCAAAACATGTGGTGGGTGGTCATAGGTATCATATATGTAACTAAAAAAAATTTGGGCCTTCTATTATTTGAGGGCCTAAGGCAACTGCGTTACTCACCTTATGATTGAGCTGGTCCTGCCCGTTCCAGATCGATCCAACAGTCTCGGGTTGTCTTGCTTGAGATGATGTGAGCCCCAAGCAAATAGTAGGTCTCGGATGAGACAACCCCAAGACCATATGAATCAGTCCCTACCTACCCTCAAACCATGGCCATATTAACTGGTACATATGCACGGAATCAGCCAACTTAATGGCCATTTGGCCCACTTCTTGATAGACCAACACAAAAAATCAGGTTAATCTATTATCTATACTAAAGCAAAGACATGCTGATGTGACTCTCTACATTTTTTTTTCCCAAAAAGCCCTTCACCCTTTGCACTTCCGTACACCCGAGCGGCAACGGCGCCATTTGAAACTAGGGTTTTTCCATGTCATTGGTTACGGAAACCCTAATCTCAACACATTTATAATTTTATCCCAGTTTTTATCCTGCAAAAATATGAACTTTGTATAGGGATTTATGTCGGATGTCGATCCGCACTCGGGTCAGTTAACGCAAACAAGAACATGAAATGACAAATTTTTCTCAGAAATTGCCACTAAAAAGGATGGAATGGTGAGAATGATGATCACGAGATTTTAAAACATGAATTTTTTATTGAAGATCGATTCTCCATTAAAGTGATTAACATGCAGATAAAATTCAAAATTACTATTAAAAGATAATAGAAACAAGAATTCAAAAGAAACTAATTTCATTGAATAAAATTAAGATGTTTACATTGACGGATAACAAAAATAAGAGAATTAAAACTAACCTAAAAAACATGAAAGGTAAAGAGAGAAAACTAGAGAGAGAATCTATAGAGGAGAGAGAAAGAGGTTAGGATTCTAGAGAGAGAAAACTAGAGAGTGCTCACCTTTTTCACGCTTACCATAAAGAGTTTGTGGAGGCATGGACGAGCCGGCATGGATGATGATTGGCATGAAGGCTGTTGAGGGCAAGAGTAATGAATAACGGCAAGGGGTGCTGGCATGCGCTTGAAGGGTAAAGAGAGGAAAGAGGACGGCTTTGGGACTGTGGAGATGGAGAGATGGAGCAGTGGAGCGGTGAAGATGGTGATGCAGCGGTGCGGCGAGGTGGCTAGGTGGTAACGAGACAGGTGAGGGCGATTTCCCCTCCTCCTTCTTTCTTTTTCTTCGTTCTTTTTGTTGTTTTCTTCTTTCTTTTTCTCTTTCTTTCTTTTTTTTTTTTTTTTTTTTTCAGATCACCAAGAGAACCGAACGGTTTTGGGGCTGTGCTATTGTGAGGCAGCAAAGGTGGTGGCAACAGTGGACGATAGAGAGAAAACCGTGGGATCTTGGAGAGGTGCTGGTGCTGTCCACTTGGGCTGGGGTGGCGTTGCTGGACGTGGTTGTAGGCGGACCTGCAACTCAAGAGTTGCAGGTCATGGTGGATCTTTGGAGGTGGCAGATAGGAAGGTGGCAACAAGGAGAGGGGCGCACCAGGTTTGCACCCCTTCCTCTATCTTCTTCTTCTTTCTTTCCTCCTCTCTCTCTTTTCTTTCTTTTTTTTTTGTTGTTTCTTTTTCTTTTGGGGAAGGACGGCTGTGAGGGATGGAGGAGTTTAACGACTTGGAGAGGGAAGGAGGGGGCGGTTATGAGATAGAGAATGGAGAAGGGCGGTAGTGGAGTTAACAGTAGTCGCTGGAGGACGTCTTCCAGCCCAAGAAGAAAAGGGCGGTGGAGAGTTAAGGTGGAAAAGTAGCACCTGCAACTCCATGGAGGTAGCAACGGTTGCTGGCTGGTGAAAGCAGAATGGTGGAGCAGTAATGAGAGAATGGAGGTGGTGGCTATTTTGCTCAAGAGAGGAGACGTGGGGAAGATCAGATGGCTTGGAGAGGTTTCCAAACGTGGGGGGGGGGGGGGGGGGGGGGGGGGAATAGAAGAGAAAAGAGAGGAGATTCGTGTAGTGAAAACATGGAGAGAGAATTTATATCTCAACGTGGAGGGGTTAGAGCACTTTAGACCATAGGATTCTTTTAGGGAATCCAGTCCGTCCAAAACTTCCTCCTCTCCCCCATTTTCAACAATCCTCCATTCCCTTAAAAAAAAGAATCTTTTCTTTTTGTTTTGTAAACCCATTCCTCTTATAACCGTCCCTATTCTTGGTAAATTCTTGGTGCCTTGTTCCCAAAATGCCCTTTCAATGCTTTCCCCACGTGGCAGCATGTGATCTTTTCTTTCTCTCAAAAAGATTCTTCCCATTTTAAAACAAAATTTTGCAAACCTCCCAAAAAGTCATTTTTATTTTAAAACCCGCTATGCCAAATGTTATCCCGTCCAAAGACCATTGCTGATTTTAACATCTATTGGCCCCACGTGTTGCTCCCTTATTTAAGAATATTCAAGGACCGTTCAAGTTCTAGGATCCATGATCCAACACATCTTGACCTATATGTTTAGGTCTGCCTGTCTAGTGCTCATTGTGGCCTATATCCAACCCACAACTAGGTTGGCCAAATTGGTCCGCTCTGCGGTCCATTAGCTTGATCCATCTAGGCTTCCTCATTTGTTTGATTTTTTTGGCCAAGATGGAGTATGTATGGGCTGATAGCATAACAGTTGGATCTCAGATGAGTGATGTGTTCAAAGGACTTAGGATTGAGGAATCGACCGATCGATCGGTCGATCAGATGATTGATCGGTTAGATAAATGATCAGACGAATGATCGGCCAAGATAGGTTGTAGGATCAAGTGATTTGAAAAAGGAGTGAGAGGATCGGATGATTCAGATTTGAGAGAGGAGAGAGAAAATAAAGAGAAAATGCTAGCAGAGGGTCTTGAACCCTGGTCTTTGACTTGGTCTCCTACATACTTTACCAACTGAGTAAGTCCTCATCTTGTGTTAGTTGATAGGCTTTAATCTCCTTAGTCTCTTCTTTGAGGGCTTGTCTCTTCATCTCTCTTGGTCATCTTTCGACTCTTTCGACTCTCTGGCTTTTCCCGTCTTTTGCAAACATCTCATTGTCTTGGTCCACTGGCTTTCTATGCTTTGATCAAAGGCTCTGGCAGTCAGTTGTGGGCCCACAATCCCTAAAATTCTCCAATCAGATTTCCTGAGACAAAAGAAGCCCGTAATGAGACTTAATCAGAACGGCTTTATATCTAGACTTCCGAAAATATGTTTAATGTATGCAAATATACTATTTCGTCCAGAAAAGTGTGTTCTACGCAACAAAAGATACTCTTACGTAGAAAAGTCGATAAATAGAACAGTTTTACGTAGGAGAGTGCGATAACGCTAGAAGAATAATTGCTTTAAATAGCACTTTTGAGCGAATATCAGTACACAATCATAAAGTCATTATGAAAGTCATCGTAGGTGAAAAACTCAAAAAAAAAAAAAAATACATATTACCAATCTATATACATAGGCAATCAATAATGTGTGGCCATGTGCTATGGCATATCTCATCTCGTACTGCTCCCATATATTGTTGTCCACTTTGTCTAATGTCTAGTTGTGTAGAACTTTGACATGGATCATTACCGCCCTCACCAGAAACAACCATGTCATCACTTCCATATATTATGAACATATCATCTTCAAGGGCATGCTTTCTATTGAAATTATGTAGTACACATGTAGCTATAATAATATTTAACTGCTTGCGAAGGCTATAAGGTGGTATCAACTTCAAAATAGGAAAGCGAGCTTTTTTAATACCCCAAAGCATCTCTCGATCACATTACACAATGATGAGTGGGGCATAATTGAACTACTCCCTCGCAAACTGGGGTTGTCTATTACTTCCTCCATAACCATTTAGATGGTACCGATTTCTTTTATATGGTGCCAAAAATCCTCGTGTGTTGCCATATCGAGAATCAACCATGTTTTTTGATTTGTCTAGTGCTGAGTAATTTAAATCTATGTTTTTGTAAGTTTAATTACGAGTAGCTACTCAAAGCAGTGAGATGGCTATTCAACTTACAAGTCCTTCCAGGGATGATGCTAAAGATACATCACCTTTGTATTCCACAAACGCAAGCAAGAAGAAGACTACGTACATACTGAATCCATATTTATAACACTGACACTGAATTATCATGGCCTTGCAAGAAGCTAAAGAAAGGGGAAGCAACAAAGTCATCCTTCTCTCTAATCTGATCATGACCTGTTAGAGCAAATTCTACTTAAAAAATCACAATTTGTATGAACTTTTTGTGTGCTTTTTGAACTGAACTGACAAAATTGAAAATTCTAGCAAGAACAGGTCTAACCATTCTACCGTGTTAAGGAAAAAATATATGTATACCCGCTTGTTAAAATGATCATGATCTTGCCTCCATCACCAAACACGTAATGTTTAAGATGGATAGATAAAAAGATCTTATGGTCCTGAATTTGTGGCAGATCCACATTCCCACTGAATATTTGTGCTTATGGAAGAAAATCTTGCAATCAAGAGAGCAAGCTGCAATGGAGAGTAAACCTCTTTATGGTTTGAACCTTGGAAAATGGTCAAGACGCTTTTGATGTTTGTGGTGCAAGAATGAGATTTGGTTTTGGTTTTTTGACAGAAGCTATAAGGTCTCAAATCATTTCGAATGGCCATTGGAGCCCTATCTCCCACTTGTTTGCTTCAATAACTAGGCATGTAAGTCAAAATTTTCCAAAAATTTCTTGCATTTAAGTTGCGTTTGGCATTGCAGAAATAAGAAAAAAGCTGTTTGTTGCAGTTTGGAATAGGTTTTAGCAGTTTAAAACAACACTTTTTCGCGGGTTTTCGGGTAAAAACAGAAGCGCGCAGTTGAAGACCTACTGCTTATAGCTTACATCGACTGTGATTTTTTAACTTAAAAATTATGCTTCTAGACTTTAATAAGTTTCATAAATGACAAAACAATTTCTTCTAAGCTTAAAATAACTTTTCTAAATGCCAAATGCATCTTAAAATAACAAAACTGCTCCCACTAGTTTTTATCAAGGTTTAAAAGGGGTTGTAACGGACGGGGGGCGTTATTGTTTTTTCGTTATAACTTCTGTTATAAAGGATTGTAATGCACAGGAGCAAAAAATGGAAAATAATGAAAAAAAGACAGAAAATAACGGGGGGAAAACGGTACTAAAATTCAAATTTTCAATAAAATTTATAATGAAAAATAACGGAAATAGCATATGTTTTTTAACAAATTCTTTTAGAAAAGAATGATCGTTATTTTCATTATAACAAAAAAATTACAGAAAATAAAACGGTACATAATGTAACAGGGGAGGTCCGAATCTGCTATAACGGCCGTGACTTAAACCATGGTTTTTACTATCTTTTCCAAATAACAAAATAGTCCTAAAATACCTAACCTGATTGCTTACACACCTCTTACAGCAATCTATCTATCTATACTATTATAAAGCAACAACTGGGGTTGCCACCCATGTGACACAATTAAAGGCCTCTCTATTTTCAAAGGTAAAATCTTCCCTCATTAATTGTCCCTTCACAGTTCAGGCTATCTGGCATGTCCATGATGAGGGACAATAGTATAAGCCACGTGGTACACACTTAGAAATCACTGACCTTATGGATGTTTGTCCCATTCTTAGGTGGACCTACACCAAATATCAGTCTGATTAGTGATTTAAACCATTGGATTTGAGTACCCCAAATAATGCTTGAAATCTATGGTTAAAAATCAACCCATGAAAACCACTCCAATCAAATCCTTCAAAACCACTAATCAGGCCAATTTTTGATATAGGCCCACCTAGAGATGGGCCAAACATTGATACGGTCACTGATCTCTATAAGTGTGCCACATGTAAGGTGCTTCCATGTGTTAGGTGCTTCCTTGTATGTCCATCGATACGGTGAGTGATCGAGAGGGTGCTACGTGTAAGTTGCAGGGCATCGCAAGTGGCGTTCCCCTAGTAAACTATAAGCTCGGTTTATGACATTACCTAACGCAGCCTTACACGTTTTACTGTCGTGGAATCTAGAATTTTTTTTTTTGGAATCTAGAATTACATACTAGATTTACACGTTTTATTGTTGAATCTAGAATTACAGGCAATCAAATAGTAAACTCCCTCCCGAGTAGAACTTGCCTGACCGCCCATAATATAAGTCACGTGGTACACTCTTAGAGGACGCTGACCGTATGGATGTTTGGCCAATCCCTAAGTGGACCTACAAACCAAAATTCAGCCTGATTAGTGATTTCAAACCCTTGGATCTTTGCACCCAAATAATGGTAAGTGTGCTCAAATTCCTACGGTTAAAATCAAAGCATGAAAATGAATTCAACTAACGCTTAGAAATCACTGATCAGGTTGATTTTGGATTTATACGTCCACCTAGGGATTGGCCAAACATTTATACGGTCAGTGTCGTCTAAGAACTTGCCACGTGGCTTATATTGTGGGGGGAGGGCAGGTAAGATTTTACTCCTCCCTGGCTTACTTGGCCTTCTTCTATCCCATTCGCTAGAAATCTCCGTGTTGCTTCCCTCAGCTCCAAAATTCTACGCTTTTGATTTGACTTGTGAATGAGATTTCATCTCCTTCTCGGATCCTCCATCTTAACTAGGGTTTGGTTTTACACAGAGATCTCTCTCTAAAGACTGAACCCAGAAAAAGGGATCTAAAGAAGGGAAATTAGAGTAGACTGTTCTTCTCTGTTTCTGTGATCAGTGCTTGTGTTTCAGAGAGACGTACACAGTGAAAGGAGAGAGATGGAATCTCCCCAGCTAAAAGGGGTGGTTATAATCACTCTTCCACCTGCAGACAACCCTTCTGAAGGCAAAACCATTACTTCTATTTTTACTCTCTCACCTCATCAACAACCCCACCACCAGCACCACCACCAACAACAAGAAGAAAACCAATACCAGCTTCCCATCCGATCGTCACCAGAGCCTGCTCATCGGTCCTTCTCCTTCAGAAGAACCTTCTTCATTACCCCAAGAAGACTCTTGGGTCTTATGGGTATCGCTCTTTTAGCGGTTCTTTTTTGGAGTTTTGTCTCTTCAGAGACCCTTCTCGAATTGCGTGGTTCTGAGGATGATCGAGAATTCAATTCTTTCATTTTCCCTCTGTATCCCAAGTCGGGTGGTCGTGAAAGGTTTGACGGCGACGTCCAGTTTAAACTAGGGAGGGTTGTGCAGAGAGATACAGTGGATTCTGTGACGACGATCAGTGATGGAGTTAAACATCGGCAGATCAGCAAATTGGGTTCTTCATCTTCTGCAGCCGATTCATCCATCATTGTTCCTGTCAGAGGGAATATATATCCAGATGGGTATGTGTGTTTCTTGGTACTATCTGCAATTCTTTTCATTTGAATTGGAATCTCAGTATGTTTGAATGCTGCTATGAGTAGTAATTGTTTCTTGTAACTATACACGTTTAATTCAGGGGGAATTCAAGCATATATGCATGGGCGTTTAGATACCCGATCTGCCTAGGAGTACTAATTATGGTTGCACTCATTACTGCTATCTTTGTGATGTCATGTGCAATATTAGGGGTTTTTCTAGAAACTGCTCGATGAAACAATGGATTCTGGTTTGGAAATTTAAATACAAGTGGGGAGAAGTTCTCTGAACTAAATAACTAAATTCAAGACTATCCTTAGTCCAATCAAGATGCCTTGGTTAGGAGGATGTCTTTACCACGACAGTTGGTTTGGGTTTTCCTTCCCATAAAAGAGAAGTTGTATCATTTGCCTAATGGTAACAAGCTATAGAATGGAGGTGAAGGAGCTTGTTATCAACAACGAAAAAGTTGTGTAATGGAGGAATTGAGCACACCTTAATTTGCCATGAATAGATTGAAAAAATTAGGATCAATTAGTAAAAAAATTAGTGGCAATTTTTGTTACGAATCAAATTGAACAACAGGCGGAAATGGCTCAAAAAAGTGTTTGAGTCAGCAGGATTCTAGGGAAGGTTCTTTGTGCAATTTCGAAAGTTGCTTTTTTACATAGCTTTGAACTCTAAATGTGATGAGATATAAGAGAGTTAATTGAGATGGTTTGGTCACCCATGTGCAACGAAGTCCATCGAAAGCACTTGGCACTGGTGAGGAATGCATTGGTGCGAGTCAAAGGTTCTAAAACAAGCTGGGTAAAATCAAAAAAGACGTGGATTGGTAGTGAGAAATGATTTGAAGGTGTACGTATTAACAAATGATATGGCATTAGATATAATCGTATCACAAAAAGTTGTCCTGTGGTCTCGCATTACCGATCAAAAGAAAAGTTGTCTTGTAGCAGATCCCAAATAGTTGGGACAAGGCTTGGATTTTTTTTGGTTGATTATGGGTTTTAAAGATATATGGGGTTTAGGTTTTCAGAGATCTAAGACCCATGATTGGAGGAGACAAAGAAAACAAAATGCAATATTGTAAGGAATTTTCAATTGTAGCCATTTGGAGATTTTTGATCGTTGAACCAATTCTTGTTTAAGTTTTAGAGGTCTAAGGTTCATGATTGGAAGAGATGGAGAAAACAAAATGCAACAGAAAATGAATTTTTGCTTGTATCCATTCGGACAGTGGCGGAGCCAGGGAGGCAAGCTGCCTGTCCTCAACTTTAAAAGTTTAGTAGGATTTTTTTTCAAAGTACTCTTTTGGCCACCTTGGAAAAGTACCCTTTTGCCCACCCTTGAACAAAATCTGTACAAATTGCCCACCTTGAACAAAATCCTGGCTCCGCCACTGCATTCGGAGATTTGTGATTGTTTCAACCAATTCATGTTTACCTTGGGTCAAGATAGTTGTTTTTATACCACGAAGGATGCAAGAAAGTGAATGAACCCTAAACATAGGATAAAAAATTAGGTAATGTTGAAGTCTAGAAATTTGGGTGATTATCATTATACCATTTACAAAAAAGGAGTGACCAATGTACCTTTAGTGGTTGAAAATTGTCATTATACCCATAAACAAAAACGAGTGACCAATGACCCATTGGTGGATGAAACTTAGAGCATACCCTTATTTACTGTGAAATAAGAATTAATTACCATCTTATCTCTAGCAAGTTCAACAAGATGATGCTGGATTTGTTCCTTGCTTCTCTATGTCTATGGATGTGTACAAAGGTGATGGATGAATCTATGATGGCCATCTAAGAATATGGATACCAATATATGAATGTTGAAGATTCTACACGTTTATGGCCCATGTGGGTTCTCGCATAAATTCTGTTCATTCCTGAAGTGTTGATACGATTTGAAATTTTTGGTTTATTTATAATACTCCTTACAGCCGTTATCTATTTAGTTATGACATAATGCACCTTCAAGTTTAATTAGGTTTCATTCTTGTCCGACTTACTGAATGCAGGTCTATTCTCATTGTCATCACCTTCAGATACCTTAAAGGTTGTGTGTCTTCATTTCCTGATACTAAGCTTCTTTTCTTATACTTGGTACAGATTGTATTACATTTCTATGCTTGTTGGGAATCCTCCGAGACCATATTATCTTGACATGGATACTGGGAGTGACTTAACGTGGCTTCAGTGTGATGCTCCATGCAGTAGTTGTGCCAAGGTACTTAGGCATGCGTTAGTTCAAGATGCTTTATTGGTAAAGTTATTCAGTTAATCGAGTTCTTGTTATCAAACGCAAAACAAAAGTTTATCATCAACCTTCCATTTGTTTATCCTACAGGTTATTGACCTCATCTGCACTGAGATGCATTTTGCACTCCAGTGCAAATGCAGTGAGTGGCAATGCACCCACTTGCCATGGTTTTTGGGCTGCACTTGATTGCATCTATTTTGTTAAGGTGTTTGTAAGGGCTTGGCAACCACTTGCACGCCAGCTCATTTGCATGCCCCCAACCAATCATGTGCATTCCAAAATTGTGGCAAGTGAGTGCATTTGCATCCCATTGCAGCGAACCAAGCAGGGCCTTAATCTCTGATAGGTGCATGTGTGTGCCCTATAACCATGTGATCACTACTTTTTGCTATGTTAATCTTTGACAAGTCTTCCCTTGTTTATGCTTTTCATTTCCCTTTTATGGTTCCAAGTGAATAAGCAGAATGAGAACATAAATTATGTTCCCTCTCTTCTCCTATCTTGGAAGTTCACACAAAGTGTTCTATGATTCTGTGATGAATCTACTGCGATAAACGTAATGAATATTCTAACGGAAACAGCTTATGTAGGGACCACATCCTCTGTACAAGCCTGCTAAAGGGAGTATAGTACCTTCCAAGGATAAGTTGTGTATGGAAGTTCAAAATAATCAGAAGCATGGATATTGTGACTCTTGCCAACAATGTGACTATGAGATAGAATATGCAGATCGTAGTTCCTCCATGGGTGTTCTTACAAGAGATGAGCTGCAGCTAAAGATTGCAAACGGAACACTGGTGAAGTCTAATTTTGTTTTCGGGTACGAAACATGTGGTAGTATGGTGTGTATCCTCTTTTTTTATTCCAGATTTCTTCTGCCATACATCTCACAAGACAATGTTATCTTTAGGTGTGCATATGATCAACAAGGCCTGTTATCAGTGTCTCCTGCAAAGACAGATGGAATCATTGGACTTAATAGAGCTACAGTTGGCCTCCCTTCTCAATTGGCAAAACAGGGTATCATCCGCAATGTAGTAGGCCATTGTATTACCAGTGATGAAAATGGTGGTGGATATATGTTCCTAGGTGATGACTACGTACCTCAATGGGGCATGACATGGGTCCCCATGCTTAACAGCCCTTCCATGTGAGTATAGGTTTCTTTCTTTTTTCTTCTTTTTTTTATCTGTATGGATTTCTTAGAATTCCCATTGGTTTCATATTCATGAAAGTCTACTGCAATAATGCCAATTCTAAGTAAAAAATGCACATATCATGCCCGGATGCAGGGGCAAAAGTACGTCAGGTTGACACCGGTGTAAAAGGTTTTCCATATCCTTTCATGAATGTGATCCATTTGAATGGAGGAAAAAGATTCATGCAGCTGCCCCCATATAGTTGGGATAAGGCTTATGATGATGTGGTATTTTGTTTCCAAGAAAGTGTTAACTGCAAATAGACTCATAGCATAAAGCAAACCACCCATGCTTTTATGCCTTGTATGTGTAGTCCCTTCTGCATGACTAGTTAGTCTTCTCACCGTCTTTCCATTTCTATTAGTGTTGTTAGTTGCTACTATCTTTTGGTGTTAAAACTTATATTGCTTTACCTCAGAATCAAAGGATGAACAGTTCTTTTCTTCTTATTTCATATCTTTCAGAAACTTCTATCATACGGAGATTGTGAAAATTAATTATGGAGCTGGACAACTCAGTTTAAGTGGATTGGACAACAGTGTTGGACGAGTAGTTTTCGATAGTGGCAGTTCCTATACGTATTTCACAAAAGAAGCATATTCTGGTTTAATCGATTCAGTAAGTATCTTCATTAGCAGTCGCATCGAAGATCATCAATCATTTGTTTAGCAGTACTGTTTATCATGGTTTTACCAATTATGAGATATCTATCAATGCAGCTTGAAGAAGTTTCTGGTGGATTGATACGAAATAATTCAGATCCTACATTGCCAGTATGTTGGCAAGCTGAATCCCCAATCAGGTAGACCATCTAACAGTTTGGTGCTAAATAATTTAGTAGTATGTGTCAGCAGACCATGATTACCAATTAAGAGTTATCAAAAAAAAATGTGATTTTGGTCTTGGTAATATAAATTTATTCCCCAAATGCCCTTACATTGCAAGGTAATACTACAGCCTCATACGTGTATATTAAAATGTCTGATCAGTATGGAAATCTCCACTCTCATTTCAACTTGACCTCACTGTGAAAATGCCTACTCACTTCCTTTTTTATCTGTTAATCCATTAGAAGTTTTCTTACCATCTGTGACAATATCTTCAAAGTAAAACTGCACTTCTGCAGGTCTCTTAAAGATGTGAAAGCGTTCTTTAAGCCCTTGACCCTTCGCTTTGGGAGTAGGTGGTGGATCGTGTCCACAAAGCTGCTGATTCCTCCAGAGGGTTACCTGATTATAAGTGTAAGAAATTCCCAACCTCGCTATGTAAATTTTTTACTTCAAATCCATTTGTGCCAAATTCGAACTTGCCACTAACTGAGGTAACTGCAGAATGAAGGCAATGTGTGCTTAGGAATTCTTGACGGAAGCAAAGTTCATGATGGATCCACAATCATACTTGGAGGTACATTAAGTTTTCTAATTGCAGATCAAAACCTTAAATACTTGCTAAACCCGGAAGATTTTATCCCATGCTATTTCGTCCTAGTATGATTTCAAAACTTCCTTCAGCTATTTTTTCTTATATCTGCATGAAGGATCAACATCAATCAATATGACTTTTGCAGACATCTCATTGCGTGGACAATTGGTTGTGTACGACAATGTTAACCAGAAAATTGGGTGGGCCCAATCAAATTGCGCGAAGCCACATAAAGTTAAGAGCTTCCCTTTCATTTGAGGGTTGGTTGTCAGTAAATGTATAATAGCGATATAGAGGCGACTAACATCGTTTGTACATACCTGTTCTATACCCACTCTTGTTGGAGAGTCTTCAATGCTTTTGTATATATCAGTTAAGTACTATACTTTGCTGGATACGAACCGGAGCTTCTATATTTTTATACTATATTGCCTATGATACTAATTTGCTTTTTTTTTTCTTTTTTCTAAACAAGGGAAGTATGTTTGTAAGCACAGGTGATCCAGACTCTCAACACCATTCAATTCATCGCTCTACATCACGGTGTCTTGGATTCCATTAACAAATAAAAATCTTTGAGGAAGCCCAAAATTAATGTCACAGCCAGTAAATTTGGTGCCTGTTGCCAATTTTGCCCAAGAAAAAGCTGTTTTTACATAAAAATGACGAAAAAATGGTGATCCAAGCAGACACCAAACCTTTGCACAAGCTTGATTCAAGTCATAGGATGTGTTTGATCTGTGAGCTAGTGCGGCCGAAGCACAGCTCATGTGCACCAGTGGAGACAATGGGGTGGGGAAAATGAAGGCTGTGCTTGGCATCCTGTCTGTAGTCTGCAGGAAAATGTTTTGTAGGCAAATATTTGAACCAAGTCAACTGCACAAACCTTGTAGTTTGACTCAACCGCAATCAGGAAAGGGTCAGGACCAGGGGATGCAAATTTTGACACACAATTTCACACCAATTTTGGCATACCCACATGGAAGATAAATCAATGGCTGATTTTTGGGGAGGATGATTTGTTGACCATATAGATCACCCCTACAAAAAAATTCAGCCCATTCTGAAATTTCTATCCCCATCAAATGTGGGTTTCAAGTTAACAGTAAAAAAATTAGACAGTCCATAATTCTTCAACTTGTAAACTAGGCTACGAATATCAGAATGATTTAAATATTTGTGAGGGTGATCTCCTCACCATAGAGACCATCCTCACCAAAATTCATCTCATTCCAAAACTTCTAATTTATATATTGGCCCCGCCACAATACACCCGGGTCTGCCATGTGGAGCATCTAGTTGACAAGGGACACTGGATTGCAGGCCAAGGCATCTAACAGATTTTTTTTATGGATCCTTTTTCTAGAAAAAAATATTGGCTGCTGTCCCCGGTGTGAGCAAATTTTACATGAACACATGGCAGAGTGGAATATTTCAACTTTCTAGAATATTCTCCTGTTAAATCACATGAGTTTCCACGTACATATGACAACTCAACTCGGGTTCCCATGTGCTGGCAGAGAGTTCTGACAAAAGTCAACACTACTCGGTGTATGTCAAGGAATTTCTGTCTTTTCAGCTCCCACTAATAAAAGAGTGGAACTTTCAACTTTGACGACGGACGTAGTGTCACAGCGTTGTGACAGAAGCTATTGTCACAAAATACGAGCCACGTGGCACAAATTAAGAGTGTGCCACATGGCTCGAATTGTGGTCTGTATGTCCACCTAGGATTGGGCCAAACGAGTAAAACTTGTGTCACAAGATGTTGCGACGGAAGTCGGTCACAGCACTCAATGCAAGCCACGTGGCACACGATCAGAAGGCGCTGGCCGTATAGATGTTTGGCCAGTCCCTCAGTGGGCCTACAAACCAAAAATCAGCCTGATTAGTGATTTACAACCTTTGGAATTTGGCACCCAAATAATGCTCAATAATGCTCAAATTCTTACCGTTAAAATCAACCCATGAAAAGAACTTCAATAGAATCAGTTAGAAATCACAAATCAAGCGGATTTTTGGTTTGTAGATCCACCGAGGGGCTGGACAAACATCCATACGGTCAGCGCCCTCTAATAGTATGCCACGTGGCTCGTATTGAGTGCTGTGACAGGCTTCCGTCACAACATCTTGTGACACAAGTTTTACTCGGGCCAAACATCCTTACTGTCAGTGATCTCTAAGAGTGTGCACGTCGACGTCCATGATCACTCGACTTTTGGTAGTTATGCCTATTTTTAAAGAGAAGTAACTCGGTGAAGGCGGGGTGTGAACCCAGGTCTATGGTATCATCACCCACAAACTTTACCAACTGAGCACGCTGGCACTTTCATAGTGATTTCAAATTCAAACCATTGGATCTTTGTACCCAAAATTATGTTCAAATTCCAACGCTAAAATTCAACCCATGATATAGACTCCGACTACAATCCAATGCTCAAATATTACTAATTTGGCTAATTTTTTGTCAATAGGTCCACGTAGGGCTGGACCAAACATCCGACCAGTGATCTCTAAGAATGTGCCATATGACTCATATTGTGGATGGTCATCAACATTGATGACAGACGTCGATCAAAGTTAATGGGAGAATAAATCTTTGACGACAAGACGGGTAGATACCAAAATCAGCCTGCTTAGTGATTTTGAACTGTTGGATTAGTCTTTTTCCTGGCATTTCTAGCATTATTTGGGGTACCCGGATCCAATTGTTATAAATCCCTAATCAAGATGAATTTTGGTATGTAGATCTACCTAGGGTTGGGCCAAACATCCATACGGTGAGACCGGTCAGTGGTCTCACGTGGCTCATGCTACGGTCCATCATCAACGCAACAGTTAATAACAGCTGTCCAATCAGTTTAGGCGGGATCCTGAGCCACCTCATTCGCCATTTCACTCGTGCAATACAGAAGATTTTAGATCATCCACTTCATTTCTTTTGCCCTTCCTGCGGCCAGTACACGTGCAGTTCATTTTCCTTTCAATCTTTCTTTCTATCCTGAACTTGCTTCTTTAGATCATTCCTATTTCCTATACACAAATCTTTTTTTCTGTAAAACATTTTGTTGATCACCCTACAGAGCCGAACTTGATAAAAGTTTGGAATGTTTCTCAATCGCAAAGAGTTGCCAAGCTGAATCAAAAATGTCAGATACTAATACAACTCCATTTTTGTTTTTCTTTTCAAGGGTGGTAGGTAGTACAACTCAGGTAGGGTTGGTGGGGTGGGTCCACCAAAGCATTGTAATCTGACATAGTATTAGCACTGAATGAGACTAACTACAAGGCCATACATGTTACTGCTGATATAGATACAAAAGCACTTGAAAGCATTTTAGAAGGAAAAAAAAAATGATGTCTGATGAGCAGATATTCTAGTAGCCGCCGTAACGGAATTTCTTCAAGACAAATATGGGTTCACCAAGAACTTCCAGATCAGAAAAATCCTCAACAAGCATGTCTAGCTAGACATCATGACTTGATCACTTGCCTGAAGTGCTTGGCTGGCAAAAAACCTAACATCAACATCAGGGTCCTCACTGAGTTCAACCAAACAAGGACGAATCTTCTGCTCCACCACCTGTGTCGAAAGAAGAATTCCAATAAACACACCTGGCAAATCTACATCCAAGTACAAATGATCAAGTAAAAAAATGCCCAAGTTACTTACAGACTGATCAACTATCGGAATGAGGGACTGCAACACCTTTGCCACATTGAATTTGATGTTGGGTACCCTGTGAAGTGTGAGATTCTCAGCCCAACGGTCCAAGCACAGGCAAGCAAAAAGGCAACATTGTTCAACTTGGATTAATAAAGCTTAAGAAATTTAGGTATTTACCTATCCTTTGATGCATTAATGACCACTGGAAGCAGTTTTGAACAAGTGATATCCGAGCCCATGACGGGGGCAAGTAGAGAAACTGCATGTAAAATGGTCATCCGATACAGATAATGCGGGTTGTTAATCATGTCCAAAACCTGCCATGAAAACATGCCAACTCATTTTTATATGCAATAGTGACAAAGGAAAGAAGAGCATTGAATCAGTAGGTTCCAAACACGGCATAACAATCAATCCATGCGAGAATTCAGAAACTCTAAAGTGGGTGACAAACAGCAGAAGCAGCACAATGACTACCAAAATAAAACTAAAATAAAATGAGGTTTTAAAACACGTTAATAGGTTCGTTATAATATTTCAAAAATTCCCTCTGTATGGCATTCAAGGCTCTTAAACAAGCGCTTATACCATTTTGGGGGTTTGTTCAAACTTCAAAGTTAAATTGAGTGATACACAATAATCAGGTCATTCAACAGAGCAAATTTGGCTTGAGCTACAGACGACTGTCCGCTTATGATTCTCTTAAGCTCTGATGACATAGTAACTTACAAAGTCGTGCTATGGTTATGACTTCATTGGAAAGGTTACAGACCATGAATGAAGACACTCCATTTCAAGAATTTGCGTGCAGACACCGTATCGTACTCAATTAGCTTATTAAAATAAATTTGTTCCATACAGTATATTTAACATAACTGAAGTATTTTAAAAATCTATTTCTCAACATATGAAATGAACTATACAGACATGTCAGTGTATCGGGTTTGTGGGGATCAATGTGTCTTACACAAGTATGTAAGAGCTGGTGCAGAACTATAGTCTCCAACGTGATCATAAACATAAGAATTTTTGCTAGACGATCGTAAATTAAAGAAGCAAGCATGTGTTGCAAAATTTTCTTTCAATGAGACATGCTATAAATTGTCCAGCTAATGAAAGCAACAAACCGTGTTTCCAGATCGGAATTTCTGTAACAGTGATTTGATAACAACATAAGCAGACATCTGACAAACATGCTAAACAACTATTAGGTAGTAGGTACAGAACAAAGATGGCCATACAGAAACTAGAAACAATTTATAGTCAAAAGTCATCAGAACAGACCTGTGGAATTATGTGCAGCATTGCCCAATCAGGGCCAAATTCTTCTGCAAGGCGCTTTAAATTATTTGCAGCCGCATCACGAATCGAGTAAACCTGCAATACATATACCCAGCATAATTTGCTAAAGAAATATTACTGAATAAGATATTAAAAATAATGTACTGCATGACAACACACGTCTCTTTTGCACAGCACAATTAGCAAACCAGTCACTATCTTTTCCTTTTATTAACTAAGCAAAATGTCATAAAGAAGAGTGTAACCAAGTACATCAAGGAGAAAAGATCTCAATCCTGCAGCAACATGCGAACCAGCAGAAGTGCAACCCAATTCTCCATTTAACAATAATATGTTTCTTGTGATACACACGTACAATAACCCTTAGTGACAACTTAGTACGTAACGCAGATAAGAGGCCAAGGGCACTCAAACCTATGGCAATAAGAGAACCGGCCGAAATGCAATCCCAGTTCCTATTTAATAATATTTTTCCCTTGTTACAGGCAAACACTAAAAATTGACATCATAGTGCAGTGTAGATCAGTAATAATGTCAGCAAATTATCACTTCCATTTTTTCCACTCTCGAACCACAGGCCACAATCAGATTTTGTCATTATGATCACGGAGAGAAGACAAAATCAATAAACAAAAATCAGCAACAGAAGTGAATACAACTGCAACTATACAAAGAACCAAACATAAAATCGTGAAGCTTATCGAAAAATAAAAACATAAAATTGTGAAGGATCGTGAACAGAACCAAAGCAGGAAGGTTACAGCTTAAGGAAAGAAATAAGTGCATTTTTTACAAGGCAGAAGACCTAGTATCTGTATGCTTGAAGATCAAAGCCTTGTTGTTTTTTTGGTGGTCTGCCCTGGAAGGATTTAAAGGTCTAAGGTATGAGGATTTTGTGTTCAGTTGGAAGGAATATATGTTTGGCCTCAGGCCTTTTTGTGTATTTTGTATAGTTAGTACTTCCTCTCTAACGTTTTATCTATATAGTGGGGTCGTCTTCCCCTTTTCTTTCTTTTAATACAAATTACTTATCAAATAATGTCTCATATATATCCCAAATTTTATTAGCCATATAAGAAAGAATTTCACAAACCTTGTCTTCCAACCACTGCATGCAAAGAGCACCAAGCTTATCATCAAAAAACCCTACACCCAACTGACTTGCCAATAAAGGTATATACTCTATTATCGCAAGCCGAACCCTCCAATGCCTATCCTCTGCAAGCTCAACGATGGCCGGTAACAATGATTGCGATAACAGATCAATTCCAATCACCTGCAAGGATACCTCATATCATCATAAACAAGAAAAAAGAAAAACGCGTAACAAGCATCATCAATAAAACCAGCTCCTGTATTTAAATAATTCAGTGTTGGCGATGTATTAAGCAAAGTAGAAATCAAATTGATGCGACAGAGAAAAAACTGTTTTTAACTCTTGCCACAAGTCAGAAGATACAGTGCAAACTATGACATATGCAAAATATATCAGCACCATTAGACATCAAAGAGAACCATTAGATCATCCACACAAAAACATCAACAAGGAAACAGCCTTTCATGTATATAAAACATTTAGCCTTCCTGCATGTATCCAGGAACAGGTAAGCAGAATAATCAGAATTGCATGATACGTTGTGCCTGATCCACTGGTATCTTTAATGTGAAAGCTGTCTCCTGATTATATTGCAGTTACAAGGCAATCATGACTAGCACAAACGGTTCCTTATACTTTTGACACTAACCTAGGTAAAATTTTATACTAACCTGATGCAAATTATTGTATCATCAACAAGACAATTTCAAAAAATAGCTAACTTCTGCTCCTTTATTTGATTCCAGTATAACAAAAAACAAGCCATTATGGATATCATTACCGCTTTGAAATTGCACTACAAAATCCAAATTTTGGGTCTAACTGGTTAATGGTAACTAAGAGCAGTTGATTCCAGTTTTAAGTTTGTGTTTTGTTATATAAAATAACTAAAAGATTGTTTAAAAACTTGCATTTGCATGATCACAGCTTACCTTAGTATTAAAGATTCACATAACTCGTGGTAATGTTAAAATTGAAAGAACAAAATAATATGTTTGTTTTACCTTCCAACTAGTGAGAAAGATTTAACCAGAACAATCTGTAAGATGCCATTAAATTTGCTAAAAGTGCATGTACGACATCTTTGAAGGAAGACATGGAATGCCAATAAAAAATGTAGTCAAAAGAGGAAATAGGTAAAGTATCTGAATGTTAGGTATATAGGAGAGCATAGCCAGCAAACAATACAATATCTTCAGTCGGGAGGTTTGCACTAAACACATATACTCATGTCAGCCCCATACATTGTGTGAGTGTTCACGCTCCAAAACCGGAAGGAAGAGAAGAAGGATTTGGAAGAAGAGAAGGCGTGTGGATTTCTTTTAGAAATTTGAAACATCATCTCGAACAGCCTTCCCTTCAAAATTCTTAAAAAATTTACAAAGATACATGGAAGTGTCTGCGAAGGAGGATTTGAATTTCTCTCCCCCGGTTATTGTACATTTGTTTGCGACTTTTTGGTATCTTGGCTGCTTGGAAAAAGAAAGAAACAGTCGACTCTGACTTGATCCTTTGACGAGGCTAAGCACATGCAACGGCCATGATGCTTACGAGATGATGTGCTAGAAGATGTTCATGAGTTATGAACAAGGTTTATCATTGAAAATCTTAAGATGTAGACTCCTAGGGAGCAGTTCTGTCAAAATCAAACAGCTATACATATTTTACATAACTAACTGCACGAGAGGATTTCTTATGAGATAGATTATCACTTCCTGACAAGTCAGGAGACCAATAAGAAGATTGGTAGAGGTCAAGGACATGATATCTTAGACAAAATTGAGTATCATTGACATAGATGTTCCAACTTGAGGAGAGTCTAATAAGTGACTCATTGCAATTATGAGTACTTAAAGGAGATTAAACATTTCCTTTAATTGTTTCACCTTGGCTTTTTTCTATTTAGTATCTATGCAAGAACATTCATCAAATTTGAAAATATTTAAGTAACAATCCCATTCAAGAACATTGTTTTTTTGTCTCTGCAATTCAACCATTTCCTCGTGTGAATCTTAACAAATATTTAGGCTGGGAAGCATGACCTGGAATATCACACCTCATCTAAATGCAATCAACATCCGTGCCATCATCCTACTTTTTCTGACAAGAAATCCAACAAACCTGATTCACTTGATCAAGCTTGCTAATTATATTGAGCCTGACGTCAGGGAATTCGTCCTTTAGAAGGGAAAGAAAAATTGGAAGAAGTTGTTCGATTGTAGCATCCTGCATTAATCACTAAATAAGAGTTAGTCCATTACAACCATAGAAGAATTAACAAGATTGCAATGTCAGAGAAATTTGAGGGTCAATTAAACATCAGTGGAGATTGCAGTCTAATAATCCTGTGCTACTAAAGATAACAAAAACAAACTTTCCAGTGTTATCAAAAAGAGGTCACATTCTTTCGAAGCTGCTTCCCTTTGCGATATGGTGGGGGCTGTGGAAGGAAAGGAATCGGAGCTTTGGGGGAACTGAGGAGGATCCTTTGGGTCGTTGCTTCCATATGATTTTGCTTGGAGTACTTGGAAGGAGAGCAACCATAAAATCTTTTAAGACAAAATGCGATGGCTTCCCAAACCTTTGATGAGATTAAATTCAATATAATCTTGTAGCCGTCTATCCTAAAAGAATTCCATGGTATTCACTTCTCCGACTTCGACAATGGGTGGCAAGCAATTCTTGAAAGCAGAACTAAAGGGAAAGATCCTATTCAACCAAGTTGGTTGGCACTGGAAAAGAATCAAATCAAATTGAATTTAACTGGATGCTCTTCTCAAAATACCAATTTGATGGGTATAGGAGGCTTATTTAATAACAACAAAGAAGCATTATTAAGGTCTTCTCTGGTCCAATGGGTGTGAAAGACTAATTAAGCAGAGCCAATTGCCCTCCTTTATCGATTGAAGATCTATGAAGGAGATTCCTCTAACACTCTTTCTTGGGTATCAAGCATTTATAGCCACATTATCAGGACTCAAGAGCACTAACGTTAAAACAAATATTCTTTCTAAAGAAGGCACCATGGGCAATCATTATATATAAGGAATATTTTCCTTAAATATTCTTCCCCTCAATACACTTTCCTCTCATTCCTACCAAAAAAAATTAAAATCATAGCCTCTTCCACACGCGTTCTACCTTTCCATGCTAAAAAACAAATGACTATGGATACTTTAATCCTCCTTTTATTGGGATTTGGGAGTAACTACATGTACCCTGTATGTCATTCTTACCTTTCCCAAGACTGGTGCCATTCCCATTATCACTGAAGCCAAAGCAGAGCGAACATGCTGAGAAGAATCTGACGACAATTCCTGCAGAAAGTAATATTATTTTGTTACAAAGATCTGAAAAAGATGGAAGAAAATAACAACGGTACACAACAGGTAAATCACGAGTTCAGAGAAACTTTCAACCAGCATTTTAAAAGGGCAATTGAGGGTGTCACCTGGAGGGTTGCCTCAGGGAGAGGCTTCCCTATAGCCCTGAGGCTTATTCAAAAAGTGTAAGGTTCATGAGGTATACTGCTCCTGAACCAAGTCTTGTAAGAAGGTGTATTCCCCACGCTTTTTACACCTTTTCTAACACCTCATGTCAAAGGTGGCACCTCACATGCATACGCTGGTGGTGGCCAATTTACGTTGTCATAGCTTAAAAAGTTTGATTTATTTCCTTTTATTATTTTACCACCTAACCCTTAGTTAAATAATAATAACTTATTCTAGGTTCAATAACAACAACTAAAACATCTCTTTCCCTCATATTAAATAGATATATGTTTCTATATAATTTTCCTAAATTTCTCTTTATATTGAATTTTACCCTATTATTTATTTACTTTTGTTTTCGTATTGATTTAAAAAGGCATGCTCATGAGGTTTACACCCTGCACCTTGAGGCCTATGCCTCTTGCTTTAGGCCATTGAAGTGCATCGCCACTCAGGCTTTTGCATTTACATACATTCCTTAAACACAAAAAAAAGAAACCTGAAAATGACATAAAGCGTATATACCTTCACACAGGGAAGGATGTGTTGAATTGCAAGTTGTGGATTCAAGATCCGGCAAAACTTAGTTACTTTTCCTGCAGCAGCTATACGTACTTCAGCCTCATTGTCTCGAAGTAGGCGGACATACGCAGGAACCAAGTCCGCCCTTAAACAATATCACAATCACCATCAATCAAAACATTCACAAAGGGAAACCCACACAAGCATTAGTTCTAATGCACCACAATATATGGACATTGCGGACAAACAAAGGTAATGGAGAATTTAAAAATGGTTGAAAATGATGAACAATTCGGTCTAAAATTTTTACACATGATTGCCAAATGTGATAAATTGAAAAGGAGTAGTAAATGGAATACGATTATTTCATGTAACAGCAGAGTGGCAAGTATATAGTAGAAACTAAGCAGCAGGGTTCACTAAAGAGACAGAATTACCTAGTAGGCTCAGGCCCCACAGCTTCACAAAGCTCATATAATTGATTTGCAACCATGTAGCGAACACGCCAAGATTTATCCTATTCAGAAAAACCAAAGCATATGTAATAATCTGACAGAATCAGCAAAACCCAACATCATATTTCAAGTTTCAAACATCATTTTAATAACCTCAGAAGTATGAGTAAGCCAAAAAAATATTAGCACTCCTTACTGATATTTGAAAACACTAACCATACAATTATCCTTACATAGGACCACGTGCCTGAGAAATAAGAATATGAAGAAAAAGAAGAAGAAGATTTGCACAAAACATTGAACCACAGCAGTTAACTATAATATAGTAAAGCACAGTTTGCTACTTATATACTACTTTTCTTACAGAAGAAGATGCTTCATTTGGACTGGAGTTCACATAAATCCGCAAAGAATTTTTCAAATTCAGTCATGTTTTATACCAGAAAACACAATGAAACTTGCCTAGTAACAAGAAGAAACAAATAAACATAGAAATATGTCGAGATCAGTAATTCCACAAGGCATGCCTATCCAGACCTCGGAGAGTAGATGCTAGCAATTAACACAATACAAAACAATAAAAACTGCATAAGCAGGCCCAGGACAGTAAGATTAAAATCACCTGCATCTGTGATGGGTTTTACCTGAGAGAAATTAACAATGACGGGCAGGATATGGGCTACACAGTCCTGGGGTTCCAACAACTTTCCAAGTGCTGCACAACCCTCAACAGCCAATAATCGAACAGAATCTTGATCTGAAATATGGCCAATTTTGAGACAACCTCATACTTAGTTCCTGGTAGGGTATGAATAACAAGCAACACAACATAATGGTAAAACTAGACATGTGAAAGCAGAATAAAGGACACAAACTTAATGGGCTAATTTTTCCATACTTGTAAACCTTAATTGATTACTCGGCTCCATAGGTATGTTGAGAATAAATATACTTGACCGTGCAACCACGAAAGGCTATTTACTTTAATCTTCATTTTTTTAATTAGTAAACTCTGTATCTAATCTGAAAAAACTTGCAGTTATATTTGAATGTTCAAAACCAGTATCAACCATTAATGGAACCCGTCCCACGACTTCTAACTATACTTGAAACCCATTTTAGGAATTGAAAGTTGAAATAACATTCAGTAGTACTAATTTTATTACAAAATCAAGTCACTGTAGCAGCCACTTAAAACTGATCTTAACCAGTAATATCAGAATCCTACTAGTAGCAGGCAACAAAAAAATGGAGTTAACTATTGGCTGCAGATTCCCTCCAGAGAGATCCTTGCGAAAGGGCACACCTACTTGTGACAAGAATGCCGATTGATAACACAACTGCAAGGTCCCTAAATAGAATCGAATTCTTAACAAACATCAAGAAGCCATAAAACACAACTAATTACTAACAAATTGAAACCAAAATGCTGCTAAAAGCTCCAGCGTCAGACAAAAAAAATGCACTGTATCCTCCACTCCTTTTTTTTAAGTAAAAAGTCTTGCATTAAGAAAAGGGTAAGAAGCCCACTGTCCAAACATATATACAGATGAGAAAGAGCCTCCTCTCATAAAGAAGAACGCAGCCAGCCACCAAAATAGACAAAAAAAAAAAACTACTCCGAAACAACCCTTTCTCATCTAAAAACAAAATCATCAAAATGAAGACCTGTAAACTCATCTCAGACTGATGATTAAAGAAAGAGGTAGACTTTAATAGATACAATAACGTCTTCAATAGATTTCTAGATGTTCTCAAAGATACGTTTATTCTATTCCTTCCATATTGCCAACATACAGCGAACAGGAACAGTCTCTGTAAGAAGCTACCTCGTGAGGAAAAAAACCCATATACTTTCCTTGGATGTAATGAACAATGTTGCCACCATCCAATAGATGCCAAAAAGCTTAAAGAAAGCACTCCACACCTCGCGAAAGAACCGACAGTGTATAAGGAGACGATCCACAGATTCAGCACTTTGCTTACATGTAGATCACATGTTAGGGATGAGCATACCCCTTCTGATAAGGTGGTCAACTGACGGTAACTTGTCAAGAGCTGCTGTAAACATGAAAAAGCTACCTTGGAGGGACAACTGACGGTAACTTGTCAAGAACTGCTGTAAACATGAAAAAGCAACCTTGGAGGGAATAGGCACTCCTTATACGAATCGGTCAGGAAAGGGATCGAGGATATGGCAATCACAGAATAGAATGAACGAACCAAGTTCTTTCATAATTTCATCTACGCCTTCATATAAGTATGACTATGGAGTTAATTGAAGAAATATTTTCAATGGAAATCTCTTCAAAATTCGTGTAAGAAATCTCTACAATGTAACAACTTCACCATTGAAGTATGTAAATAAGTGAAAGCACAGAAAGTATAACAAGCATGTAACAAAATAATAACACTCAAAATAAATGAGATCCACTTGTAAAAGACAAATACATAATAAGAATCCACGTACCATCCTGTGTCAGATCCTCGAATATTGACATGATGTCAGTCTTCAGATGAGTTGATTCAACAGTAGCAGCAAACTTTCCCAAGTTTGACGCAGCAGATCTCCTCACCATAGGCATGTCATCTTGACACAACTGGCTGTATATTGACCGTAATTCTGTCTTCAACATCTCTGGAGCACTTGGGTAAGCAATATGAAACAGCCCGCATGAGGAAACTCGAGCTGTAAACCACTCACCAGCTGCCAGTCTCTGAAAGTGGGAAATTATAATGTGTGAAGAGGAATGATAGTGACAAGATCAATGTATACGCAAGAAAAAACATTAGGCAAAAAACGAAAAAAAAAAAAAAAAAATTTGAGAGAAACAACTAGTGTGTAATTGCCATGAAAACAAGTGAAAAGCAAGGACAGCATGTAGAAATTAAGCTGGACGTCAAGGATATTTTTTATAAGACTGAAAATCTCATCTTCATGTTCTTTCTAGATACCCAAACCTTCAAATATGAGTAAAACCAAGTTATCAACATATCATTACAGCATAGGTTCATGCACCCCAAATTTCTTAGATCAGAAATCATTCTCAAGAACATTCGCTAGCACAAGAGAGCTAAACATCCAAACAAAATATTACAGAATGGTTTTCTATGCCTGTTATTCAAAATCAAGGACAAACCAAGCACCGATCAAAATCAAACATCAAGAAATAGCAACCATCTTACCTTCGCCAGAGGAATAAACCATTCTACCAAATCGCTCTCCTTCATCTGAGCCCCAATTCGACACAACGACTCCACGGCTTTGTCTCTAACACAAGTTTCCTCAACAGTGCAGAGAGTTTCCAATGGAGGGAGCAAAACATGGGCATAATCCACTCCCCCAACATATGGAATAAACACCCCCAATTCTTCCGCCATTGCAAGAAGTACTTCGTCATCGTCGTCATTGTTTTCGCTAAGAAAAGGAATCAATTCCTTTCGGGTTCTCTCCTCCCCAAGAGCACGTGCAATTGTCGACAGCCTACGTATGGAGTTTAATCGCAGCTGAATGTCCTCATTTTTCAACTCATCTATCAAGATAGCAATAGGATAAAGTGGCTCATCGATCATAGCCATTGTAACTCACAAATTACCGGCAGCTACTGCAAAAGAAACGAAGAAACACAGAACACGACTCGTAAAAAATTCAATATCCCGCATAAATCGATACGATGAACAAAGAACGTGGAAATCTCAACAACTCCAAAACAATGTGGACGCGAATTTAGTTTGAAATCCAAAATCAACTAAACCCTAAAATTTTAGGAGACTGGGGCAAAGGGAACGAATTGAACCAGATTTTAAACAAAATGTGAGGAGATCCTAATCAATAATTTTAAATATTATGTACAGAATCAATCATAGGTTTCAACGAGAAGAATTTGATATTGGATCAAAGAGAAGCCTCTATGATCTGGGAGAAACCCCAGAATTCCAAGTCAATAAGAATGAAAAACAGAGGGAGAAAGTAGGGGGGAATGAAAAACCCTACAAAAAGGAAATTGAATCAAGAAAACCTAAATCCGCATCTCTGAACCAGAAACAGAGAGAGTAATACCGCTGCCTCGCCGATTCGAAGTGGCGAGCGAGTCTTCGGCGAGCCGGATTTAACAAAAAGAGAGAGACCGATTCGGAACCGGTTAGTCGACGTTGGGATTTCGTAAATATCACCGTGCTCTAAGCAAACAGGGTTCGTTCCACGCAGAAACTCCGATGCTGCTGCAACTTCGACTCAAACTACTAGCCCTGTTCCCAAACATCACCTATATTGAAAGGAGATTAAAAAAAAAAAAAGGGGAAAAAAATCCCTGGACCTGGAAAACTTCAAACTTCGATGTCACCCTTCCAAATGTCTGGCAAGTAACCCTTGTTAACACGGTTGGGCTAAGGATTGGGATACGTGTCAGACATTTTGGGTGGGAGACTTCAAAGTTTGAAGTCCCTCGGCCAGCAAATCTTTTCTCGAAAAAAAAGTACCCGAGGGGTTGGCCATATAGAGCCCGTGTTTGATGCCCCGCTATAAAACGCCACGTGGAGTACTCTCTTTAGGGCCCACTTACCTTATGGATTTTTTGTCCACCTCTTGATTAACCTACCGATCAAAAATCAGTATAATTAGTGATTTATAACCGTCGGATTTAGTATTTACATGGTTTTTGATCAATGAATTTGAGTTTTGTTTTATGTTAGTATATCCCTGTTTTGAATCACCGATCAAGCTGATCTTTGGTATATAGGTCCACCAAGAGGCGGTCCAAACATCCATAAGGTCAGTAGGCCCTAAACTAAGCTCCAAATGGCATTTTTGTGAGGGAGAAACTTTAAGTTTTGAAGTCCCCCAGGGCAAGCATATCTTCTCTGGCCACATACACCAAATCTTACGGCGTGGTAAACTCTTCAGGCCCATTGACCGATGAATGTTGGCCCACCCTTGGTGAATCTACACCCTAAAAATAAGCCTAATAATGATTCCTAGCCATTGGATTAGAACATTTTATGAGCATGGGCTTGGACCCCAAGCTTTTCAATCATTGGACTGTTCATGAAGCCCGTGATCTTTAAACAAAACCCAGATCCAATGCCTTGGAATCACTCATCACCAATGCCACACCTGAACATGAAATCAGAGGTAGAGAGAAATATAAAGAGAATAGCAGGAAAGATAAATTGGCAATTTTACTTGGTTCACCATAGGACAGGTATTTGGGATAAATACCTCAGGTTTCCTTGATATAAAATAAGTTGTATTCACTTGAGCCCCAATATCTAGCCCCTAGTTAGCAATTCGGCCTACAAAAAAAATGCGGACTGGAATGGTACAAATATAATCCATTTTGAATTTTTTGCAATACAGTAAAAAACGGTCAAATGAACAGGCCGGAAATGGAAAAATAAAATAAAAAAGTTCGAGAATAATTCGTGTATAATATGATTTAGTATAAAGAATCTGGTACCAAAAAAATCGAGTTATATATAACCCGGACGTCGGATCAAAAATCGTCTAGATCAAAAATTTCTCATGTGGAACACTCTTATGGCGTGTTTGATTGCACGAGAAAATTTTTTCGAGAAAATCTTCCCTTTTGTTGTTTGATTGCACCCAAGAAATTTGCATTTTCCGATTTTTCACTGTTTGATTTCTTAGATTTTCCTGTGAGAAAATCATATTAAATTCATACTTTGGGTATTAAATTCATGTTAAGCAATTAGATGTGCAATGGTCTAACGGAGGCAAACTCTAGTCAGATAAATGACGAGTGATTTAGTTTGCCCTGTGGATCCCATATGAAAGTTTCTCACTTTGAATTTCTAGCCATTTAGATTTAACTAGGGATAGACTAAACCAGCAAGTAGCACTAGAAGACCCCCATTGCCTAATGCGTTGATGATTGATCATATACAAAACCCTCTTGTTAGTCACTGATTAGAAATGGGCCTCATGCATTGTGTATGCAATCATCCTTTAGATAAATGGTCTGAAAATGTTGAAGGAGACTAATTTTTGAAGGGGTAAAGAGATCTCAGGAATGGGCTAGCTCTAGTTTTTAGAGAAGCATGCTTAGCAAGATCTTGATTGCAACAACAGATCTGCATTTTCCTAACCAGCCATTCCTTACAGGAAGCCAATAGTGGCCCTTTTTTAATACTAAACATTTCCTACTTTGCTAACATTATGTAAACAACCATAAGCAAATGTACGCCATATGTAGACTGGAAGTTATATGGAATCTTTCACTGTATTAATATTAGTCTTGTAGATTCTAAAAGGATTGAAAGAGAAACATAGAAATCTCACACTAAAACAAAAGTAAGCATAAGAGAATGAAACATTTATGATGTAATTATATCGATTCTGCCAGTCCAATTGTAATGCATTATATTATCACTGGTATCTCTTTACGTCTAAATGTTGAAACTTCTTATCTGTAAAACCCAAAATATCATGCAAAAAGCTCCATCAACTGACCCATTACAGAGGAAGATAACAAGAGGGAATATCGAAAGAAATGAACTATCATTGCCACTACCATCCACATCAAGAAGCCATAGTTGCCAAGCTGTGCTGCAGTCACCAATCATCTCCCCTACAAGGAATAGAGACACAAAATAAGGAAAATTAGTATTTATATTATTCATAGTTTATACATATATATGTCAATTGTATTGTAAGTCCTCAAGACGTGGGTCAGTCTTTAAAAAAAAACTAAATAAACTGACACATCTAAACCTAGAAACTAAAAAAAGATGTAAACAACGCAAGCATTTTTAAAGATTCATCATTTACCAGTGCAAGCATCAAGTTCTTTTACATACTTTAATACTGAGTTGTCATAATTCATTAGTTTAACTATTGGTAGAGTTTGACTTGTATAACACGAAAACATTTTCCGATTTCATCAATATTGTAGGATAGCACGTAACAAACAGGACTTTATGAGATCACAACACTCGTTACTTACCCAAGTTGGTTTGACATGAGATGAGAAGAACATCTTTTATAAACTTAGTCGTTTTAAAGATCTATTTATCTCCAGTAAAATTACTGTAGACCTGCCAAATATTTACATATACCAATTTATATTCCTAACATGCCAACATCGGACATCATCTAACTAATGGGAACTCGTGATCTAAAATTCAGTCCACTCTATTCTATGATTCTATTCGAATACCTAGAAGGGGGTTGATTAGGTATTCAAATTACTTTAATTAACCTAATAGGATTATTGGTCTAGTAGGGGTAATCTAATCCAATTCAACAATCTTAATAATTAATTGATTGATTAACAATTGATTATCTCAGTCGACTAAAATCTAATATATCTTCGTAATATATTATTTCTAGGCCACTTAAGTTAATCTAACAATTGTGCAGAAATGTAAACAATCAAACAACCATAACACATGCTATTTTTTATGTGAAAATCTTAGCCAAGGAAAACCACGAGACCATGTCTAGACAGAAAGTATCACTAGTTGGAAAGTTTTCTAGTTACAAAAGTTTCTATGTAGTACCGTTTCCATACAGCATACAACCTTAGCTAAGGCCAACTGTCGACGCGTCCACGTCCTCTGGCTCCACGCTACGAGTCAAACGCGCGTCCTCCCAATCACGAAGCCTTTGCCACTTGTTTAGTTTGGAACTCCCCAAATCTACCATCGATCAGTACACTCCGATCTTAATTCTCACACAATAGTCTTTACTGATAATGAATGATTCATTACACCTTGAACCCCCAACGTTGCTCAAATAGTGTTGAGGCATAGGACGTACTCTTTGACTTGTTAGGTTAGAATTCTAGTTGGAAAACCTAACTAGAGGTAATGATCAAGCTCTAGGCTATGATCGAAAAGAAGATAAAAACTTTCATTTGGAATGGAAAGAATACTTGGATTTTGCTCTTCGTATAGAACAACTCTTCTTAGGCTCTATGAGGCTTGAAGTCAATAACTCTCTCTTATAGTCTGTAGTTGTGTGTTTGATAAAGCTCAAGTGAGGCTTTATTTATAAGAACATTGAAGCCCTAGGTCGTGCTAGTGATGGAGTAATGGGAACATGAAAATCAGATCTGAAATTGGACTTTTTTTAAGTGGTCCAATCGATTGTACTATTGGGAAGTTTCATTCCGGATGGTCCAATCGATTGTACTCAGAGGTCCAATCGATTGTACCTTTGGTTTTGTCCCGTATGGTCCAATCGATTGTACTTAGAGGTCCGATATATTGGACTTCCCCTTAGTCAATTTTAAGGCTCTAGCATTTTGCCTTGACCTGGGTCCGTCTTGTAACAAGTTTTAACCATTATATTTTATCTCTAAAATACTATTCCTATGGCCACTAAGTCACTTACCTTCCTATGCGAGTGGGTACGATCTTTAGCAGACAAATAACAATTATTCAGCTAACTCATGTCGTCGACCGTCTGATTCTTGCAGTCTTCGTCTTTTAGTCTTCACGTAGTCAGAGAAGTATGTGTACCACGAGATCCTCAAAGCCACACTATCACTCGTAAGAATGGTTGCATGTATGTTTTATGTCAAATGAAATATACGCAAAATTAGAATATGAAAATAATCTTTATAATACCCACATCAATTAATCTATTATTCCATTTTGTTCCACTATCTACATAGGCTATTACAAGTGCAACACATCAAAAAGCTTTTCAGCCAAAAAACAAGTTGAAAGATGCATAACAGATGCTTCTATGCTCATCATCACCTACACATCAAGTCATAACCATCTAGGCCATGACCTGGACACCACCAACCAAACCCAAGAACAATAATCTGAGACCCAACATATACAATCAGATAAGGAAGAGGGCCGCATGTAAGCACTTGTCACAGAGAGTAGTTATGAGAGTTATTTTATTTTATTTTTTTTGTAATCAAATGAGAGTTATTAATTGCCTCAACAATTTCTACTGTGTCAATTTTTTATTCCATATGCTTAATCCAATGCCATTAGCTTGAAGAAAAATACAATGCAATTTCAACTCTAATGCTTTTACTTCTTTTGAGATTCCTTGCAACATTAAAAATATGTACCTATAAGAGAAATTTGGAAAGTAACATGAAGCTGAACCAATTCTTGTTTCTTGAATGAGGTGCGTCAATTATCGTCATGAGAATCATTTTTTAGTCAAAAGTTTCTTGCAACAAAGTTCTCTAAACATACAAATGCTTTATCCAACAAACTACCATATTGTCACAGAATGGAAAAGTATGAATTTTCCAAACTCACCATACGATGGGTCCTACATAACATCTCATAGTTCAAAAACCAAAATTAGAAAATTTTGGATGGTAGACAAGTCCATATCTAAGATGGTAGAAAGCGTTCAGTCAGGTTTGATTTGATTGGTGGGTCAAATCACAATGTGCACTGTATATCTCCAAAACTGTGTTTGTAAGAGATTCACGACTCTACCACAAAATACTAATAAAACCAATTTCATACGATGGTAGAAAGTAGTTTTATTATCTGGAAGATTGTAATAATTGTTTCTCCAAATAGTAAACTCTTGCATGAGTTTAAACTAGATTTAGTTATAATGCGTTGCTCACTACTATTGCTGTACCTACATGGCTAAAATGACAGAATGAATTTACCCAACAGGCAACAAGAGAGACCTGATCTGCCCTATTAACACAATCTCACCCAACGCATAATATTATCAGAAGCTCAGGGGACAATCAACTCAAGTAGGAGACTTGAGCAGCCATGCCACAAGCACAATTGCACACATAATAAAGCAAAGGGATCCTCCAAGTAGAATTGTTGGACAGTAGCAGTCACCACTGTGAAGCACGACAAAAAGCTCTGTAATCTAAAATGGGACTCACTCTACAAATATTTTCTGCAATCTAATATTGAAGGACGGGTAGACCTTGTGACATGTGTATCTTTGATTGAACAAAGCCTTAGATTGAACATGAACCACACTGAGCAAACAAATATAGACAAGTGCAAGGGGAATGATCACGTTCATTAAATAGAACTTTCACCAATAAATCAATAAATCTACTGCTGAATAAGTTGGAAAAACATACCAAGTTTCAACAACCACCATAATTTTCACCAATATATCCAAAGTATAGGTGCAAATGTATATGAAATTAGTTTATACATCAGATATATGATGTAACATGTTCACCCTATAAGTTGTAACATACAATTTGCAAGTTTTTAAAGACATCCTAATTTTCTCCACCATTTTCTTCAACTTACTTGGTCAATATCAGATATGAAAAGCATAGTTCCACACACAAGAAAAGCATTAAAAAATAATAAAAAATGACATGAATCTCATACCTGTGCCTGTGGATGTGGCCTAAGGTTGTGGAGGTCTTCTCAATCACTTAAACAACCACTCCTTCAACTCATCATTGACAATGTAGAAAATATTTGCAACCTGTGGCTTATTTCCCAAGAGATCGAGTGTATCTAGTAAATATGTCTTAGACAAATCAGGAATCTTTCAGAGCTCCTCTCTTAGACAGCCATAATCCAAGGGTTGAAAAGTGGCAGCTAGCTTCTCTGCAACTTGTGCCATGAGAAGAAATGTTGGTTCAATAGTGTCATCAACTTGACGTCCCCTTTTCTGCTTCTGAGTAGGCATAGTGCGAGGCTGGAGGGAAAAAAAGGAACCCTACTATGGCACTGATGCACACCTCTCAATGGAAGTTGCGTCATCCTCTACATCATTAAAGCCAACTTCCACACCTGATATTCAAAGACAAATGTAAAACACCTAATTCAACAAAATCGTTGAACCTACAAACTTAATACATTGAACACCTACCCATTTATTCAATTGGAGGCATGTCATTATCTAGCCGTGTCTAGTTGTATCACGGGATCTAGTAACATGTTCCTTTCTAACGATAAGTGTCAAATCATAATAACATGGGATAGCCTTCGTATGAAAGTTTTTTTTTTTTTGAATGTGCCTAAAAATTGTAAACATAAGTCAATTTAAAACAAGTGCATACAATAATTAATCATTAAAAAATCATAACTGAACATGAGCACGATACTTGTAGATAAACATCCCAAACCTCATCATCAACAGTCACGCACTAGGTTTCGAAACCCATCCGAAACTGCTGAGAGATATAAGTTCTCTAGCCCCCGTGTAATCTTTTCTTAATGTTTTTAAATGATTACAAACGTGTTCATTATTAATATCCAACTTCAATTGATTCTTCATTTCTTTACACACATGCATTAAAGTCTAATTCTTTAATCCATTATCTCATTTGTTGCCTAATGTGTGCTCTTCTAGTAAGACATCTATCAGAATCTTCTCCATTCAACTATTCCAACGAAGTTGAGTTTTTCTCTGTCCTTTCTTACTTTTAGCTTTGTTGTTCATTCCTATTAAAAATGATTAAAAACATGTATATAACCACGTTATACATCCAAAAGAGTAATTCAATTGATTATATGGCCAATTCTTATGTATTTGGTACATGCATAATGATACAACTAATAACTAAAAAAGTAAAAACAAGTAGAATAGACATGAATATATCCATTGGCCATTGTCTTTGCAATAATGAAACTAGAGATTAAAAAAGTATATCCTTAAAAAATAGGGGATTTTTGACATACCCCCCCATGTTATCTTTAAAATTTGACATACACCCCCACAATTTGAAAAAGCTGACATACCCCCCTGTGACTCGGTCCACTGTCATTTGACCAGTGTTGACCCAAGTTGACTACCAATTTTTTTACTAAATGGCAAAAATGCCCTTGTCTTCGACCTTGGAACAAGGGTTTGGGCAAAAACCCAAACCCCGAATTAAACAGTTGTGGTGGACGGCCAACCAAGAGATTCCAATGAGTTGGCCGCCCATCACCGGTGACCAAGCCCATCGGAGTCTCATTGCCAGCCAGCCACCACTCCGGCAATAATTTAAAACCCAAGGTTAATAAAAAAAAACATAAAATTTTAGTTTTAAAATTTTCAAATGAAAAACAAGATAATTTTCATTAACATAAATAAAAAACAAGACAAAGAAATTTATATTTTAAGCCTTTGAGACGTGGATTTTGTAAATATGAGTTCTCTCAATTTCAAAATATTCCTTCATGAGTTTTATCTATTTTGTTTAGGGTTTTTTCTTCTCAATATTTGCTTAATTCATAAAAAATAAAAAAAATCTGAAGTTTACCGACATGAGTTTTAATTTTTTTTTTTTAATCTCCTCTTTTCATTTTTCATTTGGGGTTTGGGTTTTAGCCTAAACCCAAACCCTTGTTCTAAGGTTAAAGACAAGGGCACTTTCGTCCTTTAATACAAAATTTGGCAGTCAACTCGGGTCAACATTGGTCAAATGACAGTGGACCGAGTCATAAGGGGGTATGTCAGCTTTTTCAAATCATGGGGAGGTTATGTCAAATTTTAAAGATAACATTGGGGGGGGGGGGTGTATGTCAAAAATAACATTTAGATTTAGTCTAGAAACACAAAACATAAACACTACAAAAACTAATGCTGCTGGTGATGGTGCTGGTATTCTTCATACATCGCCTCTACTAGAGCATCCCTTTTAGATGTCCACAAGGTAAAAGAAGCAATGATTATATGCTCATCATTTGTAGGAAGATCATCTTATTTGGGACATTCCTAAGGTACGCAAATCTCCTCTTCAATTGTCCAATCGTCCTTTTCGATGACATTTCACAGTGAAGAGTGATGATAATTGTATAATTCTCTCGCATTGTTAGCTAGGTGTGCGACCAATATGATCCTTTAAATGGTATCTCACACCATAGTATGGTGTGAAGAACCCAATGACATTTGGAAATCCAACATCAGTAATATAGTACTTACCTATTAAATATATATATATATATACGTAAAACTCATCAACATATTGGAAGGTACAATTAACCTGTCAGCTCTAGGTCTAACAACATCAATTGCACCCACATCATCCTATTTGATGTAGTAAACAATAAGTCTTATAGAGCTAAAAAAATGTATAATGAAGTAAACAAAAAAAGAAAAAAGAAAAGACAAGCTAACCTTAAAGAAATTTTGCAAACTCCTTTCATTTTTCCTGTCACTAGGAGAGTTTGAATTGGTTGTTTGCTTGACAATATTCATATAAAGCTTATTACCGACCTAAGTACTAAATGAAAATAAAGACTAACGACCTGATTAGATCATAAGAACTGAAATGTTGAATTTCGATTACGTAAATTATGGCCTATCATATGTAGGAATATGGTGACTTATTCCTCGACTTTAACAGATCGACGGTTAATTAGCCCATATTTATATAAACAATTACATAGCCTATGAAATGGACCGTATTTCATTCGTAGCTACTCATGACAATAACGATCACTCTCGGTATACATTCTTCCTAGAACTTCTTTTCTCAACTCATCCCTATTTAGGGAGGGAGCTCTCACAATAGATTGCGGTCTGTTTCTCCTACGCTAATGATATGTATGACCGCACATGACATTAAAACCATCATGGTAGCAGCTGCTCGTCTACGATCTTGTAAAGGGCATCCTATATAACTATGAACAAGCATCGATTAACAAGATATTTATTATCTTTAAGCAATAAATTATGTACCAACGCAGAGATTATCAAAAATGGCTATGAAAACTAGAGTTGAAGTCGGAATTCTAAAGCCACATTACTATTTTAGTTAGTATCAAATAGCACAGTTGAATTTCAACTTAGAAGAAAGAAACATGAAGATGATCGTTATTCCCCACAGATGCAATCCTTAATAGAGTTACAAACAAAGATTCAACTACCCATCCTCTCTGCAATGGCACCTTCAGTGAAGGCACCAGTATAAATTTAAAACTTCAAAATGTACCAAGGGTAAGGTAATAAAATAGTGCAGCAAAACAGAGCCTAAAAACTTCCATTCAGATAGTTTCATCGGACCTTTTATATGCCATAATAAACAACAAACTCAAACATTATCATGATTAGTGTTTTATATCCGTCAGATTTTAATCTTTTTCATGGGTGATTTTCAACAATGGGATTGGATCATTATTTTGGAGTAGGTACAAAGATCCAATAGCTAAAAATCACCAATTAGGCTAATTTTCAATCGATATTAGAGATCGCAGCCTGTTGATAAAAAAAAGTCGGGTCATTGATCTCTAAGAATATATTAATGGACTTTTTCCCTCACGTATCGAATTTGAAGTATTATTGGCAAGTTTTATTGAAAAAAATAGAAATACGTGTTTTAATCGGCTTAGAGAAAAAATGGTGAATAATTCGTATAGTTTAATGTGTACGGCCGTTTAAAACGTATTTAAAAAAAACTTACTATTTGGGTATAATACGCATACAATACACAGAATTACTAATTAGGATCTAGCCTTGACATGACCACAACAATGGAGAACTCTTGAACCCAAACCAAGACACATCTTTTTTACGAAATAGTTAAAACCCCAATAAGCATCAAATTCCAAATGAAAAAAAAATTGTTTATAGGTACAATACTATATATATGCTAAGTCAAGGTATCACTACATGACAATTATAATAAAATGGATAAGTAAAAGACTATAACAAAAAAATATGAATCAAAACAACAAAAAATAGAGTATAAAATGTGATGTCATAGAAGCTTCAAATACTACTAGTAAAAATAAACCAATAACAAGTAATAAATCACACAATAGCTATCATGTTCGAAGATCTAACACAGATCTCGAGGTGTGAGCGGTCCATCTAACTGTCCTATGGTCACTATGCTCTGAAGCTATATTGATAGCTTGATATGTTGATAAGTAGCAAAAATGCGATCTGATAAGCATTACTTAATCTTATTTCCCACTTAGATGAGTTATTTATCATTAAACATATAAAGCTTGAGATATTTTGCTAAATTTCTAAACATGTTATCCAATTATACATGAGATAAATTAAGGATCATATATGATAATATACATATATAATATATTTGTTATTAATTGAATATATATATATATATATATATATATATAATATTCAAATTATTAGAGCATAAACATAACTAAAACCATTTATTACGTTTTAAGAAACCTAGTATTGTACTAATAATTTTCTGAATGCTCTTGATCACTAGTAATCTCACAATCGAATTTCCTCCAACATCGAAATCAAATGCAATTCTGCTACCTCTATACTGCAACTGAAACATTGTAAGTGGGTGAGCTTTTGGAAAAAAGCCCAGTAGGAAGTGATTTAAATTTCTCATAATTTCATCTCTAGGGAAACATCTGATAAAAACAAAAAAAATAAATCATATAGCAGTAACATGCATAGTCCATTGACATACAATTATTATATTTTATAAAATAATAATATATAAACTTACATTGAAAATAATGATAATATATTGGGAATAAAATCGGATAAGCAATGTCAAAATCATGTAACTCAAAATCCTAAATATCATATACTACATGATATAATATAGATAACAATTTTGATGATGTAGAATTTAAAGAGATTTTACCTTAGAGTACTACCGATGTACATGTCCTAGTCAAGGCTCATACCAAAATTCATTGATGTAGAACACCATCGTTAGCCCTTTAACACAAGTTGCGCAGTCTTCACTTATCCTAATTCTTTAGCCTGGGAGTTATCAGTGATATCAATCGAGTTCATCTGGCGTTGGTCTTGCGTTGCACCCACATCTCTAACTCAGGTCGTTGTCGGCCTCGATATCACATCAATTAAACGTTCAACAATTGTAGAATTTCTATGGATCCATAAAAAGTTTGGGCAGAGTACATTATGCCCCACGTCTAAATGCCTATCAGGTGTGTAGTATAACCCTCTGTCACTCTACCATAAACAATGCATCATACTGAGTTCCTCAGAAGAATCGAAACTCTAAGATAGTTGCTAATATCCCATGGTTGTAATGTGGCCGATCCCACTGAGAGAACACATAGATATTATATCTATCTAAGAATTTTGTCCCTTTTAATTCACCCTTATACGTATATATATATATATATATATATAAACCTAGACTTGTTAAAACTTTTATTTTTGATTTAAACCTAGACTTGTTAAAGCTTTTATTTCTGTTTTAAACCTAGACTTGTTAAAACTTTTATTTCTTAATTATTTTACTAAAAATCATTATCTTTCATTTTATTAATTCTGATCATCTAGTACTCTGACACAAGTGTATGCTAGTAGGGCTCTAATCTTGTAAGTCATATCTCCAAATCTCATCTAAGAGCAACCGAAAGAACCAGATCCATAATAGCACCCACGGATCTACTTAGGTACCCAAATAAAGTCTAAATTTATAAATTCACAATTCACAATTATGGGGTTGCCTAAGCATCCCACACCTTCAAACGTACTAGTGATCACGCACACCAACAAACTTCAAAATTTATAATATCCACATTTTTATTTTCTTGAAAAAATAGATAAACACAACTGAGTGAAAATCCACATCTTTTCTAAAAAAATTCATTCTTTAAATAGTTCAAAGAAAAGCCAACGATTCAAAAACTAGCATTGAAAATATCAAATAAACCAACATATAAAATTCAAAGCAAGATTTGATAAATCATTCGAATAATTAAAACTTGCTAAATCATTGACGAAAATGAAACTTAGTAATCCATCAAAATAAAATAAGGTAAAAACAAAAGTTGGCATACTCTACATATGGCATACGTTATACTTGGCGTGATAGTCCACACATGGCAGCACTCACGTGTACACTCTTAGAGGTCACTGACTGTGTAGATGTTTAACTCATCTTAGGTAGATCTACACACCAAAAATCAGTTTGGTTAGCTATTTCTAAGCATTCGATCGGGTCATTTTCATGGGTTGATTCTAATCATAGATTTTAGAGTATTATTTGTAAGAGGTGGCCCATCATTTGAGACTATAGATCATATGGATATTAGGTCCTTCCCTCGGTGGTCCTACAAACTAAATCTTAAGCTTATTTATATTTCTCTAACCATTGAATTTGTTTATTTTTTATGGTTTATTTGTAACCATGGACTTTGATCATCATCTGGGAGAAATAACTCACTAATTGAGACCATTTGTTGTATGGATGTTGGGCCACTATTTGTGACCATTGATGTTAGACCAATCCTTAATAAATCATATGTACATTCCAAATTTCATCTTGATTCGTCATTTCTATAAGTTAGATTATAGTTTTTTTATGATTTATTACAACTGTAGATTCGAGCATTATTTAGGTGATATAATGATATTTGGTTAAAGACCTTGACCGTATGATGTTTTACCCCATCACCATTAACCATATGATGTTTTGCCCAACACCACTGACCAATGATGTTTTGCCCAACACCACTGACCATATGATGTTTGGCCCATCATCATTGACCATATGATGTTTGGCCCAACACCATTGATCCACATGATGTTTGGCTTACCTCTTGATTAACCTATATATTAATATTAACTAGATTGGTGATCATTCCAACCGACAAATCAAAATCATTTTGATATCTTATTTATTTGAGACAAGTGGCACACTCTTAATACCACTGACCTTGGAGATGATAGCCCCTTCCTATGTTGACCTACGTATTAAGACTTAGTCAATTTGATGAATTCCAGCCGTTGGATTTTTTAATCCTTTTTTACTTTGTTTGTAACTGTGGATCATTTAAGAGAACACCCTTTATAACACCACTGACTATACAAATGTTTGGTCCATCCTTAAGTGGACCTACATACTAAAATTCATCATGTTTGAGGCTTTTTAACTGTTGGATTAGGGTCATTTTCCTAGTCCATTTGCAACTGTGGATTTGAGCATCATCTAGGTGAAAGTGGCACCCTATTGGAAACTATGGACTGAATGGATGCTGGACCCGCTATTGGTGACCATTAATCTTACGGATGTTAAGCCCAATCTTAAAACCACTGTCGTATGGAAGTTGGAACTAAGCCTAGGTGGGCCTACATACCAAACCCAAGCTAACTGGGATCTTCCAACCGTTGGATTTTGAATATTGTTTGAGAGAAGTGATATACTACCACCAACTGTGTGAATGGTTAACCCCATGGACCCATCATTTTTATTTTGTTTTCATTACATTAACTATTTTATTTTATTATATATGTACTAGGGGGCCTCCACGTGTGATGCACGTGAACCTTAGGTGTGGCAACACCTTACATGTGGCACACTTTTAGAGACCACTAATCGTATAGATGTTTTGTCCATCTCTAAGTGGACCTACCTAGAAAAATTCATCCTGATTAGCAATTTGTCCATTGGATTAGTCTTTTTAATGATTTATTTTTAATCGAATATTTTTTGTAGTACTATTTTACACGCAGATCGAGGTGCATTTTTGGTCAATTACAAAATGACACTACCATGCATGTCCATGGACCTTGGACCATATGATCATTACTCTTTTAGTAGTGAAAATGTACGGTGCTCCTAATTAACGTTTTTTGCCAACAATGAGTTTTGACACCATTGACGATGGTTATATTATGAGCCACATGGCACACTCTTAAAGATCACTAACCGTATGGATGTTTGACTTATCCCTAGGTGGATTTACGTACCATGCATCATCTTGATTCGTAACTTTTATCCATTGGATTAGAATCTTTTTCTTGGTTTATTTGATTATTATGATCCAAAGGTTTGAAATCACTAATCAGTCCGATTGTTGTCACTTGAGTCGATCTAGGGATGGGATAAACATCCATGCAGTCAATATCCTCTAATACTGTGCCACCTACCTCATACTGTGGGTCCGTCATCAAATTTGATGATTATAAACCTGAAAAAAAATGGTATTTTGGTCATGTTTAATTTAAAGTTTTGAAACTCTTTTTTACATTTCCATTTATCAAATGACATAGTTTAATTAGTAGAAAAGTTCACTCAAAATTTTGGCTAATTCTGAGATAATTAATTTTTAAGGTTTTTATAATCATTTCATGCGGGGCCAAATGGTTCAATGGGCCAACGCATTCTTAGATTGTTTTAAGTCCCATAACATTTATCTATCACCAATAGAGTTAATTTGATCATCTACATGCTTTTACTTAAGTTCTTATTTAATGTACATGTGCGTGTGTACGCGCACATTATACATGATACATGTCCATAAGCCTTAATTAAATAATAAAGTAGAGATCTTAATGTCTAGGAAATTAACTTATCTCATTTTCATGTGTAAAGACGTTAGATTTGCAACAAACATTGCTTTAATAATTATAAAGTCACATTTTCACATAAGAAATATTTAGTTTCTTCATTAAATACTATATGCTTTTGAACCAAAATTTCTCAATATATTTAATTGTTTGTTTTCTTAAACCAAAACATCTCCATGCCACCATCACCTTAATGTTTTTTTTATTATTTTCTTGTAACCTATTTCTATTAGACTTATAACTAAACCAACTATAAATAGCAAACTTATAAAACGTTCTCATCCATTATTCATCATTAAAGAGCAGCAACTACCCTCCCCATATTATAAGCCTACACTTAATCTTTCATGATGTCATCTCTAAAACCCCATCGATCTTTATCAACTCTTGATAATCTTTAATTAGCTCTCCAATATATTTTCAAGTCCAAACCATATGCATTAAAGTTGGTAGAAATCTTTTTTTGAGCTACGAAGAAAAAAAATAGAAGTGGAGATCCAAATTCCATTAAGGGTTTGTTTGGCAACCAGACACGGATTTAGAATTGAAAATAGAATTCCAAGATTTGTGATTTCTTAGAATTTGAATTCAAAGAATTGAAATTTCTTGTGTTTGGTTGCACTGTAAAAATTACTTGGAATTCTCAATGAATTCTAATTTTAGTTGTTTGGACATCTAATAGAATTAAAATTTCTATCCATCTACATAAGAGAAATATCATCTCATGAGCTTTGTATTATAACGACTGCTATTTTTTTGTCATCCGTCAATTAAATGTTATTGATGCTAATTTAAAGAAAATTTTTTAAAAATAATAATTAAAATTATTTTGATAATTTTTTGACTATGATTAACCTATATATGTCAAAATATCAATGGCTAAAGCCTAAGTGGCACATGAGGCAACAAATACAGATGTCCATTATTAACACTACTGATGGACCTCGTTTTGAGTGTGCCATGTGGCACATTATTAGAGACAATAGACCGTAGTGATATTTATCACATCCCTACGTGGACCTACATACTAAAAATCAAGTTGTTTAGTTATTTCTAACCTTTAGATTTGAGTACCCCAAATAATGCTAGATATCTCATAGATAAAAATCAACCCATAAAAGACACAAATCCAATGGTTATAAATCACTAATACTGTATGGATATTTATCCCAACCCTAGGTGTACCTACATACTAAAAATAAGGTTGGTTGGTTATTAATAAGCTTTGGATCCTCATACCCCAACTAATGCTAGAAATCCAATGGTTAAAAATCAACCCATAAAAGACACCAGTCCAATGGTTAGATACATCCCTAGGTGGACTTACAAACTAAAATCAGGCTGATTAGTTATCTCTCAACATGTATCTTTATACCCCCACCCCAACTAATGTTATATATCCCACGGTTAAAAATCAACCCATAAAAGACATCAATCAAACGGTTATAAATGTGCAATCCGTTGATGATGGACCATAATATGAGCCACATGGCACATTAGTAGACCACGGACCATATGGATGTTTGTCCCATCCATAGGTGGACCTACATGCTAAAAATCAGGCTGATTAAAATTTTCTAACCTTTGGATCTAAGTACCCCAAATAATGCTAGATACCACATGGTTAAGAATGAACCAAAATAAATACACCAATCCAACAGTTTCTAATAACTAATCTTGCTGATTCTTTATTTATAGGTCCACCTAGGGATGAGTGAGAGTTGGCGCCCGATAAAAAATCTTTTGAATTTCTCCGCTTGAAAATAGAATTCCAGGAATCAGAAGTTTCTTCTCCCCCCTAAAACTTCTAATTCCAGGAAAAATCACGGAATTGGAAACATAATTCCTGGAATTCGGTCCTCCCAAACACAAAGATTTGTGATTCCAAGAATCACAATTCCAAATCCGGTTCAATTCCAGGTTACCAAACAGACCCTAAAGGTGAAACCTCAAGAAGAAATCAAATGTAGGTACACAACCTATTAGATAATTGTTATGCATTTCTTTTTATGATTTATGTTTATATTATATTTTGAAGAATAATAGGTCATGTTTATTTGATTTACATGTTCTTTTCCCTATTGATGATTGTGCAATTTTTATATATATGAGTTGTTGATTCTTATGATGATTAAGATATCATGATGAAGTTGATCCATAAATTTTGATGAAATTGATCTTGTAAGAACTATGTTATTACATTATTTTATTCATTATGTTGTTATGGAGTAACGATGTATGATTATACATGTATATACATTTATTTGAATTATTTTTGAGGTTCGATGGACCTAAAAGTTTGTAATTACATGAATCTATTCTTATGATTAAACATATATAAATTTTAGATCGATCTGACATCTAGATCTTGAGATATAGATTTGATCGGACTCCTTTAGAGGTCTGATCGACTTGATATTTTACTAACAGATGGATCTATACATATGATATGATATACAAAAATTTTAGATCGATCCAACGGCCAGATTGCGTGATACGAATTTGTTTAGGATCTTTCTAAAATCTGATCAACCTAAAATTTTTTGAGCATATGGCTCTCTATCTCTGATTTGAAAGTATGTCAGATCGATCAGACGACTAGATATCGATATACTAAATTGTTAGAGTCCTTCTCAAAGTCCGATCGACCTGAAAATTTTGTAGTAAAATTATTAATGTCTTTGATAGAACATACTAAAATTTCAGAATGATCAGACCACTAAATCTTGAGATACTAATTCATTGGGACTCTTTCCAAGTTCGATCGATCTGAAAATTTTTAGGCAGATTACTCTATGTATTTGGATTGATATACTAAAATATCTGATGGTTATATCTTGATAAATGAATCTTGAATTAGTATTCATAGTTGAAAAATCATACCGATCTGAAATCTGATAATTAATTTATTATGTTGCATTTTGAAGAGTCTTATGCATAGTACAGATATGAGGTATTTTTATTCAATGTTCTTCACTCGGTTTGTGAGGGCCCAAGTTGAATTTAACTAGACTCATTTTCACTTGGTTTGCGGAAGGCCCAAGTTGAATTTGATTAGACTTATTTTCACTTGGTTTACGAAGGGCCCAAGTTGAATCAAACTATACTCCTCTTCACTTTGTTTGTAGAGGGCCCCAAGTTGAAGTCGGACTAACTTTTCCCCAGGAAGAGCATCCAAGGGAAGCTACACTTCGGAAGGGAGTAGGAGAAGGAGATCTTCATAGGTTAGGCGTTAGGGTTAGCGTGTCACTTATCATTGATTTATATCTGCGATTTAGGAACTAATCGTCTTGTTGCATCTATATTTAATTTCTTATTGATATTTGATGTATGTTTGATTTAATAAAATTCTAGTGTTATTCTTTATACATAATTGTATGTTTAACTTGTAAGCAGTATGGTACTTTACTACTGACCGTCATTGCTCACGGCATTTTATGCCACAAAATTTTAGATGTAGCAAATCAAACCACTTAAAGAACGATCCTCAATAGAACGACGAAGATTACCTAGAGGATGGCTCTCAGTGGGACAACGTGCATCATGAGATGGAATAGTCGGATGAACAGATCTAGTTAAATTTTTTGTTTTAATTTAATTATTAATGATGTAATCAAACAATTTACGATTTAAAGTTTTAGTATGAACTTTTAAGGAATTAATTGGATTTTTTTATCACTTTTGACGACATTGAATATTTATCCTAACTAGACTGCGAGACATCATAATTAAATTTTTATCTTTATCACACCCTAGATCTTGGGTAAATGGGTCGACCCACGAGTATTCGGGTTGGGTCATAGAACCCAAAATTCAGGGCGTGACAATGATGAACATAATCATCTAATTTTCTCAAGGGACAAAGTTCAGGTCCACGTGGGAAGTCAATAAAAACTTTAACAGTTGATTTGAAATGTGCAAGTGTTGAAAAACCTAAACACCCTTATAAATTAAAAAATTTCAGAGGGTCGGGATCGAGGGACAGTGAATTCAATCGACTTTTCAATCGAAATTGTCGGTCGTCGATTCTCTCACCATCCAACGGTCACAAAGACAAAATAAAGTTGTTTCTCAAGAGAGAGAAGCCAAGCCGACTTGCGAGTGAGAAGCCAAGTCGACCCAATAAGACACATTTCTCAAAAGGGTATACGAAGAGTTGAATTTTAAAATTCCATCTCTCCCTCTCTCTCTCAAACCACAAACCCTCTCCCTCTCTCAAACACCAAACCCTCCATCTCTATTACTAAAAACCCCCTTCTCTTTTTCAAATCCGAACGCAGTTGTGAGAGAGAGAAAGAACACGGGCATTTCCACCATGCTACTCTCCATCAAAGCACCGCCACGTGCCGTCGGGGGCTTACTCCACCATGTGAGTACTCTCTACCTCTTCTTCTTCTTTTCCTTCTTTTAAACCATAAACCCTCTCCTTTTTTGTTCTTCTAAAAATGGAAAAAACCCTAGTCCATTTTCAGAATACGTTCGGGGGACAACCATTTGGTGGACCCACATAGAAGATGAATCAACGACTAATTTTTGGGTGAGGGTGATCTCTATGGTGAGGAGATCATCCTCACAAAAATTCAAATCATTCCAATATTCGTAGACTGGTTTAGAAGTTGAAGAAATATGAACCGTCCATTTTTATCGCGTAACATGAAAACCACAGAAATTTCAGAATGGGCTAATTTTTTGTTGGGTGTTCTCACCATATAGATCATCCTCACCCAAAATTAGCCTTTGATTCATCTTCTATGTGGGTCCACCAAAATGGTTGTCCCCCGAACCCGACCTTTTCTGAATACATTTTTACTTCTATTTTATTTAAAATATTTTTTTTAAATATCATGCAGTGTCTGGTGTCTCCTCAACACCATATTTTTTTCTTGATTTTATCACTTCACTTTTCTTGATTTTTTAATGATTTTTGTGACTGTTGATCAAATAAGAAGGAAAAATATGTAACAAGGTCTGCCCGAAACTTTTTCAAATGCAGAAGTACGATTTTATAGCCGTTGAATGCAACTATTGTTTTTAGTACTAAAACCAACGGCTAAAAATCATCAAACAAGCTGATTTTTTGTATGAATGTCTACTAAGGGGTGGGCTAAACATCCATTTTTTCCCTGTAATGGCTGTTAGATTTAAAGTAGTACTTTAAATTTTGTTTTTATTTGTTCTTTTCAGACATGTCGAAAACAAAATGGTATGTCTTTTGAAAAGGATACCACCTGGGAATCTATTCTTCTTGGGAACAATGCAAAGTTCAAGTCCATGGGTACCCAAGGGCTGAATTTAAATCTTTTTCGACACTTGAAGTAGCAAAAGCCGCATTTAGAGAATTCACCATGAATAAGAATACCATGGAGGAGGGCTCGTGTTCGAATAACGTGAAACAAACTTTAATTTCATTCTTATATGTAAACCCTATATTTTGTAGGTGTTAGAGATACCCAATGAAAAGAATTCTACGTAAGTCCCTACACATGTAGAGGAAAATGCTCTACAAATCTCAGAATAAGTCGGGGGTCACAATGTTGATGGGTTTTGGAAGACAAAGTGCATTGTTATTTTAAGTGCTTGGGCTATTTTATTCACTTTTAAGGATTAGATTTGCCAAAAAAACTTTTTATGTTAAGGGATTATGTATTCTAAAGACTTAGTTAAATATATTATTGATGTGCAATGCAGTGGTATGGATATGACCCTTAATTGTAAATTTGGATCATTTAATGGACAGTATTGCTGGTTTTGGATCAATTCAAAACACATTCTTTTGATAAAAAAAATGACAAAACTGATCTTACTATACTTCGTATTTTTTGTAAGACTGTAGGTGACTCTAATAAAATTAACAGAAGCTGGCTTGAGATTCTGTAAGACTGTAGGTTACATACTAGCAAAGTTTGATAGTACAATGGGTTGCAATATTAGTCGACTGTTTTGTTAAGCTGCTCTGTAGATAATGAATGTCATGGTAGCAGTGCATCTTTGGGGCATTGCCCACTGTAGGCTAGCAGTGCATCTTTGGGGCATTGCCCACTGTAGGCTAGCAGTGCATCACCGTTTACATTGTATTAAGAAATCATGAGAATCAAGTCCTCCATCAAGGAATTTCATATTTGAGTTGATGCATCTAGTAGGAGTCCATTGACGATACTCCTTGATAAAATCATTTGTTCCTTTCAATTCTTAATTTCAAGCTTTTGATTAGAGAGACGTTTTTTGAATAAGCTAAGTGAACCATGGTTTAAAAAATTATCGTTTTAACGAAAATAATATCCATTATAACGGCTGCTATTTTCATTATAACGATCGTTATTTTCTGATCTTTTTCCATTATAACGAAAACAACACCGTCATTAATTAGAAGAGCCCCTTATTTTCTGTTCTTTTTCGTTATAACAATCGTTATTTTTTGTTCTTTTTTCATTAGCAATGCAACCTGCACTAACATAGTAACCAATGCAACTTGCACTAACCTAAAATGCAACCTGCATACAAATCAGATTTTTGACATAATAATCAATGCAACCTGCACTAACACAATAACCAATACAATCTGCACTAACCTAAAATGCAACTTGCACATACAAATCAGATTTTTTACATAATAACCAATGCAACATGCACTAACCTAAAATGCAACCTGCACTAACCTTTTAGATTTTTTACATAATTAATAACCAATGCAACCTGCACTGACATTTCATCAAAACTTGAGAGATTCAAAAAGTGGGAAATCCCTCAGTTCAGACAAGTGATGAATCAACATAACTTCAGAGTTCCAAACCATTGTATAGAAACTAGTTGATGACACTAGCTCATCAACTTGGGACTGGCTGTGACAACTAAGTTCTCAATACTGACCATAGACTGATTCTATAAGCACGTGAGTAAACTGTCCAAAACCACAAAAAGAAAGATCTGAATTGTAGAATAACAGATCAAGCAACACCCCATTTTGTCTGTAACTGACTCCCATCAAAAGCAACATCACATTTTCTCCAAAGCAAACTCCCATACCACAAAAAAGGACCTGACATTCAAGAGAGTTCTTCATCGAACATTGATGAACAAATAATAGAGTTTTTTTTAGAATAAAAAAAATAGAACATTGACTCACCGAACTCTTCGAGAAATGCTTAAGAAATCTTCAAAAAATGCAGGAAATGAAGCTGCGTTATGGTTCTTTAACGAGATAGAGAAGTCAAGAAAATTTCAGAATGAGTGAGGGTCTTCAATTGAGGAGAGGAGGAGAAGCTCTTCAAGCTTCCATGTTTGTGGAGAGTGGAGACTTCTTCCGTACACTTCGCAAAGAGAGAATTGGGAAGACGTTTACGGTGAAGAACGTCCCGTTGCTTGACACGTGTTGCTCTCATTAAATGCCAAGAACTTGCTTTGGGAAGAAGTAATAGAGACAACTCTTTATTCAACTCTTCATACGCCCTTTTGAGAAATGTGTCTTATCGGATTGGCTTAGCTTCTCACTCGCAAGTCGGCTTGGCTTCGCCTTCTTGAGAAACAACTTTATTTTCTATCTTTGTGACTGTTGGATGGTGAGAGAATCGACGACCGACAATTTTGAGTGAAAAGTCGGTCGAATTCTCTGTCCCTCGATCCCGATCCAATTTAAAAACTTAAAAAATAATTTTTGTCAATTTAAGGAACTTGAGGGCCATATTAGGAATAGGACTTTTTGAGTTTTTAACATTGATTGAGCTGTAGGGGTGATGTGTGCTTGCAGTGTGATGTGTTCTTGACACCAAAAAGATCGAATTGCCCCTTGTCCATTGAATAAATTGAAGAAAAGAAAGGAAGCAAATATAGGGCAATTCTATAAATATAAAAATGTCATTTGAAGCCCTTGTCATCGCCACCCAAAGTTTTTGCTCTATAATAATATAGATAGATAGATAGTTGTATTTTCTTATTTAATAATGTGTGTGTATATATATATATATATATATATATATATATATATATTTTTTTTTTTTTTTTTAACTCTTCTTATATCTTTTGTTGTGTGTTTATTTGTTTATTGTTTTCTTTTTTTTTTTGTCTTATTCCCTACTTGTTTCTTGGTCGTGGGCAACACCTCTGTTTTGGGGGCGTCGCACGACCCAAGGAGAGAAAGGTTGGATCCGGTCATGGGTAGGTTTTTGGGTTAGGTACATGGGTGAGGTAGGGGTGCGGATTTGGATCAGGTAGGAGTTGGTTGGGTTTGGTTTTTTTTAGGTGTTTTCAGGGGCTGTAACCATTGAATTAAGCCTCTGCTTTTCTCCATATTTTGGGTAGTTTACAGAGAATTTTGGGCATGGGTTCTAGACTGGTAGAAAGGATGGAGTATATGTGGTACAAGGGTCTGTCTTGGGTTAGGTTCGGTGCGGGTCATATGTTCTGCAAAAATGGTGGGGGCATAGCCTCTATTTTGAAACAAAAATTTCAAATCTGTTTAGTTACAACCAATGTCTAATTTTGTGCTGAAAAGTGAGGGTGCCTTGGACATGGATTTCAGTTGGTTTGGGTGTCAAATGGAAGCTAGTTTGGGTATTAAACGGAATCAATTTTGAGTGCATATCCGGGTTTGTTTGAGTGTATTTTTAAGTTATGTTTTGGAGGTAAACAAGGGTTGCAATGGATAAAATAAAAAGACTATGATGGGGTGTAAGCAAATCTAGAATCACATGATATTTTTGTAGAATTTATCAAACGAAAATCAAATAGAAAAATATAAATGTGTGAGTTCATCTAACGTATAGAGTTAATGATATATGAAGAAAATGAAAAGAAATAAAATCATACAGTTCATCTAAACCACCTATGACAAAATTATAAGCAATTAACATAATTTAATGACGAAATAACTTTGAGATTTTTGAAAGATGAAACAACTTGATAATCCAAACCACCTACCTAATCTGTTTTCGAACATGCATCAATAGTCCTCCCTTTGATCTCCTCCTCTCTCTCTCTCTCTCCCCTTATCTTAACTTGGGATTTCAAGTTCTCTCTCTCTCTATGGTTGGCTTCCTTCATAAGCCATACGAGCTTGGCTTTTGTTGCTCTTATGTGATAATTTTTTTTTATGTTTTACTTTAAAACATATAATATATATACTAATCAATGGGGGTGATGTTACATGGATGATGATATTCGCTCAAAAGTGCTTATTTTAAGTAATTATCCTTTTAGCGTTATTGCATTCTCCTACGTAAAATACTCTATTTATCTACTTTTCTACGTAATAGTCTCATCTGTTGCGTAGAACACACTTTTCTGGACGAAATGGTATATTTGCATGCATTAAACACATTTTCGGAAGTCTAGACATTGAGTCGTTCTGATAAAGTCTCATTACGCGCTTCTTCTATCGCTGGAAACCTCGATGGGATAATTCTCGAGACTTGCGAGCCCACATCGATCAGGAAAGCCCATTATCAAAGCTTAAAGAGTCCACATGCTATGACTAGAAGATATGGGCCAAATATGGGCTGAATAAGAGGACCAAAAAGCCGGCCCAAAGAACGAAGAGAGCAGGAGAGCCAATGACCAAGAGACGGACCAAAGCGTTTAAAGCCACATGAGTCAGCAAGGAATGATAGTCTACTCTACTGGAGAAGCGTGATGATGGTCATAGTGAAGACCAGGGTTCCAGACCCTCTGCCAATACTTTTATCTCTATTTTCTGATATTTTCTCTCTCATCTCTCCTTATTCTCTCTCTCTTCATCTCTCGGTCATCGAATCTACTGATCTAATCCCAAAACTCCTACCCGTTAGCTCTGGCCCATCTCCCTAAGCTATCGGACCGTTAGATCTTCAATCGGACCGTTGGATCTTCCACCGGACCGTTGGATCTCTCTAGATCCGTCGATCTACCAATCTAGGTCCCAATCAAGTCACCATCCATCTGATCGCCATCAGATTGTCTGTCACATCATCTTGTGAGACGATGGACATCATCAATCCATGTGGGCCAGTAGCCGAGCCCATCATCATCGACCCGCTGTCTGACCATTTAGTGGACCCCGTGAATTTCAAAATAATTTCAATTAAATTTTAAAAATGGAGAGTCCACTAAATGGGGAAATTTCCCAAAGAAAAGTAGGGTTTTACATAAAAAAAAAATTATTTTTCTTATTTTTTTATTTTTGAAAAATACCCTATTTCCATTAAAGAAAATAGGGAGCCTTAAAAGGGGAAGGAGAAGGGTTCGTTTGAACCCTAATCACCCTCCTTTCTTCTCATTTCTCTCCCCAAAACCTTCCCCCACGTTCTACCCTTCCTCTTCTCCTTCTTTCCTCCTCTTCTTCTTCTTCTTCTTCATCTTCTTCTCCTTTTCTCCGGCCAGAGTTCTGCAACTCTGGCCACGCGCCTCGCCCTTCTTCTTCTTCTTCTTCTTTCTTCTCTTCTTTTTCTTGATCTTGGTTGCCACCTGACCTGCACTCCTCCTTGAGTGCAACACCGTCTTCCTCCATCACATCCACCCCTCACCTGCAACCATCTCGTCGGCTGATATTCGCTTAAAAGTGCGTATTTTTTACTATTATCTTCTAAGCGTTTTCACACTCCCCTACGTTAAAATACTCTATTTATCTACTTTTCTACGTAAGAGTCTATTTTGTTGCGTAGAACACACTTTTCTGGACGAAATGGTATATTTGCATGCATTAAACACATTTTCAGAAATCTAGACATTGAGTCGTTCTGATAAAGTCTCATTACACACTTCTTCTGTCGCAGGGAACCCCGATGCACTACTACAAAAATCAAGAAAGATCCCGGTTAAAAATTGGGATAAAACGTCTTCCATATCGGTTTTTGATTTCCACAAAAACCGATATCTTGGCCACCGATATCTTTTCTAAAACTTTTAATCACGGTTTTTTCAAACCGAGCTCTTTAGGTTTATAAAAATTGAGATTTTTTACCACTATAGATCTTAGTTCTATGAAAAACTGAGATCTTTAGATACTTTAGTTCTCGGTTGTCTAAAAAACTAAGATCTATAGTAATTTTATATCTCAGTTTTAGTCAAAAACCAAGATATCTTAATACTTTAGTTCTCAGTTATTTAAAAGACCGAGATCTATAGTAACTTTTGTTATCGGTTGTATTTAAAAACCGATATATTTTAATACTTTAGTTCTCAATTATCTAAAAGACCGAAATATATAATAATTTTTGTTATCGATTTTATTTAAAAACTGAGATCTATTAATACTTTAGTTATCAGTTATCCGAGATCTCTTAATACTTTAGTTCTCAATTTTTCATGAAACCAAGATCCATAAATAGTGCATTCGGTGCGTTGTTGTTTGTATTTTTTATTTTTTTTTAATAATCTTGTTCTATATATTTTCGTATAATAAACCTGGAATACTATCATAACCGAAAAAAAACCAAATCCAATAAAAGAAGCCAAGAAGGGAATCATAATTTGAATATTATAATAAAATTAAACTTTCTATCATTACAAGATAATTTGGTGGTCACAAGATAAGGACACAAATCCAATTCAAAATAGTAAAAGAATCCATCTAAGCTTAAGTGAATACAAAAGTGTCAATGATAAAAAATATTCAGTAAAGTTGTAACTCCACTACCAATGAACTCAAATGTGGAAACACCATCTTCTTAATTTGCTTAGTTCTGCCAGCATTTCAAATATCGCTCCAATAAAATTCTCTTCGGTATTAGTAGTAAGATCAAACAGGCGAGATCCAGAAGCTTAGGATTTTCGCTTAGCTTTGGTCTTTTAATCTTCTATACTGACATTCAACTTCTTACAAAGATCCTTCAAATGTAAAAGATCCTCTGTCACTCCAACCTCATTTTGCCCCAGGGTCAACAAGGAAATATTTATGTTTGAAGGCTTTCACACATCCACTGACTGCAAGCCTTTGTCATTAGGTTCTCATATCCCTACAGACATCAAGCTCAATAAAATTATTCAAAAGCATAACAAGTTTGTCTTACATGCATCAACAAGGAAATATTTATCTTTGAAGGATTTCGCACAACCACTAACTGCAAGTATGTACAAAAGCATATTTGGTGAGTTCAATTCTGCAAATTAGTCACTAATCTGCTATGTACATCAAGAGAATGCAATTACTCCTAACTCTCTAATGTGTGTGTGTGTGTGTGTGTATTTGCAATTACTTTTTAAGTTTTAAAAAACTGGTGCATGGGCCTAAAGAAGCATGTACATTCAATAGTTTCAATTCAATAATTTATATATTTTTGTATTTAAAACTTTTCTGCATATAAAAGAGCATCAAAGATAGTTTTAGCGAAGTTGTTACCAAAGGGTGAACAATACAGTCCATCTCCAACATGATATCTTCCAGTAAGCAACCTTCCCTGAGGTCTTTGTAGTGAGAAAAGAGGTAAGCAGCATGCAATAAATCATATGTGCATGGATATGTTGAGAAGGGTACACACCTGAAGGTAAAACAAGTAATAAAGTAGTCAATAACCAGATGATTGAATAAAATTACCATATTGATAGCAACATAAAACGTATGGTCAAAACCTTACCAATCATGAACAACACTTATCTAACTCCGGTTGAATATACCAGACAAAGTATTATTCATGCTTATAAGAACTATATTCATCACCCAGATAGGACAATGTATTCGAGGATAATTTGAAAAAAATAAATAAAGCGAGAGATTTGAAGAGCAAATCCAATCTATCTTTCTCTTACTCGAAGGTGTATCCTTCATGTTTGAATTGTTGGTAGTGGGTAGAGAGGCCCTTGATCTGGTCAAGGTGGGTAGCTAGTTTTTCGTCCTTGGCCTTGTACCATCCCCGAATTTTGTTGACAATGAGCTGGAGTCACTGAAGAGATGCTGAGCTCCCGAGTCATGATATGGATCCAGGTCCTAAATCCAAAAGGAGACAATATAATGGACTCCTAAGTAGTTAGTTTGTTTTCTTGTGACGCATCGTCATGATAAGCAGCCCTCTCCTTTGCAATGTAATCATCAAATGTACCGTATGCATGGGATCCCAATTCCTATATGTGTCGTAGCCAAACAAAACATACTGTATGTCAAGAAAACAAACCAATTTATGTGGGAATAACAATAAGTATTTTGAAACAAGAATTAATAGTGCACTCATGTAATAGTTGAGTGGAGAGGTCCATTTTCCTTAACCGAGTGCTTCTTGTCACAGCCCCACATTTTATACGGTGTCCCTGTGACACAATGCTAACAAGTTAGCTTTAAATGGCATGTCTTCACCAGCAGCAAGATTTTACCCATTGCACAAAGCACAACACCTGAGGTATAAGAAGGCATCGTTGCTCTTGATCAAATAAAATGACCCAATCAAGTAAATGTACCATCATTTAGTACATCTACATCACTCCTAGTTTGGAAACAGAACATTGGTTCTCGAAGCTTCCTCCTTACCTTCACCTTATTCTTCTCTGAGGATGAGTTCATCCACCTGCCAAATTTGAAGTAACTTTAATTTCACAAAAAATGAATATAGCAACATGGGTTTCTCTGAAAACATGAATATTAATCAAGAAAGGCAAGAAGGACATGTTCGCAAACTTGGCTCATTGGTATCAAATGGCCTGGTTGAAGAATGAGAGAAAGAGAGAGAGGTAGCATGAGCTGTTGACATCATTAACATTACCAGAAATGGAAGGCTCTCTTTTGCCCTCTCTTGGTCTATACATTACTTGTAATTTCAGAGGATCCAAATGCTTCTCCATGGATCTATGCTCCATTGGAACCTCTTTACGGGGTTCTCTTCTTGGGCTGGGCTGTTTGGGTGATTGCTTGTTGAACTTTGAAGAGTTAGTCTCTTTACATGCCCAAGAGACTCGTCTCAAGAGCTTCCTCGAAACAATCAAGTCCTCTTCTAATAGCTTAGCCATGAATTGTTCGATCCTCTTTGAGCACTTCTAACTGGGCTGCTGCTTGGAACAAGCTCACTAGAGTCACCTGATTAGGATCCAACCCTTCTGCATATCTTCAAATTTTCTTGCCCAATCTGTAAATCATCTTACAGACTGCCTTCAATTTGCCAATCACTTTGTAGACTGCTTCCAATCTGCTGGTCAACTTGCAAAACACAACCAATTTGCATGACAACTTCCAGACAGGTCAAGTTGCAAACCAGTTACAATCGCTCTATCATTTGCTAAAAGCCAATCACATGCTTGTTTGCATGCAATGCTAATTGGAAAAGAAAGAAGAAGCAACTAAAGAAAGTGACTCATTCAGTTGCTCCAACCAATTGCATGCAATGCTAATTAGAATAGAGTTCCTCCAACCTAAGACGAATTGAGGAGTCACGTCTCTAATAAATCAAAGGGTATACAGATATTGATAAAAATGCACTATCAAAATGGTTTGTCACATTCAGTTTAGGAAAAACTGTATAAGTCCTGTTTCACTCAATAATGGAAACATAATAGAAGTTAAAAACTACAAAAGTTATAAAAGAATGCCACAAATTTCATTTGAAGTCGCTAGACGTTAAAATTCACTCCATATTACTAGAGAAGGAACATGAAAGGAAACCCAAAGTTCATAATGTAAGAAGTCACCAAATAGATATATAATATTGTTGGATGATACCACTATGAACATTGTTTAAGAAGCAAACATGAAGCAAATGGGTTCATTTGCAAATATAACAGATGGGGCTCCCAATCAGTTCACACACAAGCGTCAAATGTTTCTTTTCCCCACCACTGATTCCATAGACAAAATTTATATAACACATTCAATCTAATCTAAAAAACAACAACATCAAATCATTTGAATTAAACCATACCATAGATATAGGTACCATGAATTTCAATCCAAAAAGTTTTTCTTTCAAAAAGTCAGTCTTACCAGGCCCAATCGAAACATAAGGTTGTTGTCGTACTCGTCTCCCTCTTCCACCAAAGATATGTGGGGGAGTTGAAGATCAACAGCAAGAGATAGTGTATCTGATCAAGAAAGCTTTTCTGTTGATGCATTTTCCATATACACGGCGGCATATATTTTGTACACAATATGATGCTTGAGTAGAAATTATGCCCAATAGCGGAAGTTTTGTATTCAAATGATATCTAAGATATCCTATAAATAAATATCAGAAGCACACAAGAAGCTCCATCATTCATCGCAACCAGCAAATAATTGAAAGCAAAATTTATTGGGAGTCACTCAGCAAATCCCAGTCTTGGAAACAATGAGACATAAAGTCATAAACCTGAGGCCAATTTATAGCCAACGAACATACTACAAGAATGAAGATACTACAGTGAAGATAATAATTCTGTCTTGTGTGAGATTAACATGAATAATCTGCAAGAATAGAAACTTAATACTCAAATTGATACCTACTCTGTAGTTCATTCATCATGTTGGGAGGAAATACCAGCATGAGTCCCCTCAGCCTCGGATTCATGACAAACAGGATTCAAACTGTGTAACAACATTACAAGCTAATAGAAATGCATTCGCATAAAATTACTAGCCTTAGGAAAAGCATAAGGACTCCTTCAGACCACACACACACACACAAACATAAATGCCAGGATGTCAAATCCTAGTGGTCTGATTTGCGTGTTTTAGGTTAGTAATTTCAAGCTGAGCGTTGCCACTCAAGCCAGTTCACAAGGCCAGCTTAATCAATTCATCACTTCATTCTCCACCTACTTACTTCACAATCATTGTTCATGATGAGATCACTTAATATAAATATTCTAAACTTCTTTTTTTGATAAGTAAAGATTTATTAAGGGCAAGAGCAGAAACAAAAGCCACCCAACTAGACCAAGATGACCTACACAGAAATATCAAACCCATTGTCAAGAATCTTTGAAATGTTGAGTTTACCTTCTAGTCAACCATTGTAAACCAAAAGTACCAAAAATAATAGAGTGAAATTGTGCACCAAAATTCAAGATTGTGTAACTAAGTGGTAAATGAAAAAACCTCTATCCTCCTAGATTAATTAGCTAGCCTGCACACAAAAAAAACTTTATATAAGTTTAGGTCACTAAAATGTTTATGAATACTAATGTAAAACCCAATAAAATAATTAATATATTTGTTAAATACTTTACCTCAAAGTTGGGATGAATTCCATTAGCTCAATTCTAATTTCATCAATTTCATCTTGCGTGTATGTGTTTCGTCCAAGAAACTGCAAGATGTTACCAAAGAATTAGATTATTTCATTATTAAAGGTAGCAATTTAATAGTAGAGCAACACTCATGTGCTTCCGACATGTATAAATTCCTCACCGTATTTGCAATTGATCGATTAGGTCCTTCGATGATTTCTTTCATGTACCTCATGATATAATACCCACATTCAACATGTGTGGGTTGTTTTGGGCCCTACGCACAAACATCGTGATGAAAATGGCAATCATGTTGATTGACTATGAACCATAAATAATAGTTTTTCCTTTACCTTTATGTCATTCCAAGATGGCAATCATGTTGGGACAATTCTTGAGACTTGCGAGCCCACATCAATCAGGAAAGCCCATTATCAAAGCTTAAAGAGCCCACATGCTATGACTAGAAGATATGGGCCAAATATGGGCTGAATAAGAGGACCAAAAAGCCAGCCCAAAGAACGAAGAGAGCAGGAGAGCCAATGACCAAGAGATGGACCAAAGCGTTTAAAGCCACATGAGTCAGCAAAGAATGATAGTCTACTCTACTGGAGAAGCGTGAGGATGGTCATAGTGAAGACCAGGGTTCCAGATCCTCTGCCAATACTTTTATCTCCATTTTCTGATATTTTCTCTCTCATCTCTCCTTATTCTCTATCTTTTCATCTCTCGGTCATCGGATCTACTGATCTAACCCCAAAACTCCTACCCGTTAGCTCTGGCCCATCTCCCTAAGCTATCGGACCGTTAGATCTTCCATCGGACCGTTGGATCTTCAATCGGACCGTTGGATCTCTCTAGATCCGTCGATCTACCAATCTGGGTCCCAATCAAGTCACCATCCATCTGATCGCCATCAGATTATCTGTCACATCATCTTGTGAGACGATGGACATCATCAATCCATGTGGGCCAGTAGCCGGGCCCATCATCATCGACCCGCTGTCCGACCATTTAGTGGACTCTGTGAATTTCAAAATAATTTCAATTAAATTTTAAAAAATGGGGGGTCCACTAAATGGGGACATTCCCCAAAGAAAAGTAGGGTTTTACTTATAAAAAAAAATAAAATAAAAAAAAAAAATATATATATATATATATATATATATATATATTTTTATTTCAAAAATTCTTTACTTTCCATTAATGGAAACTAAGGAGCTTTAAAAGGGGAAGGAGAAGGGTTCGTTTGAACCCTAATCCCCCTCCAATCTCTTCCATTCTCTCCCCAAGACCTCTTGCCCCTTTTCCCCCTCTCTTTAGGCCATTTTCCTCCACTTCTCCTCCACCTTCTTCATCTTCTTCACCAAGTTATTGTCGGAGTTGCAGGCTGCAACTCCGGCCGATCAAGATACTCCACCACCCTGCTGCACCGCTACAACTCCGGCCTGTAAAACCAGCTTGCCACCAACCGACAATCCTCTCCTCCCCCACACTAGCACCACCACACCTGCGCCCTCCAACCCGTGACTAAAGCACGGGACCATTCCCTCTCCTCCGTCTTCTTTTGCAGACCGTGCTCCCCACGGTCTGGTTCATGGAGCAGCTCCTCATACCGCTGCCTGCTTGCTCCGCCACCATCTGCAACTCGCCTGCACGCTGATCTCCTTCACCTGCAACTCCGTTCGAGGGTGCTGCCTCCCACACCATTCTTGCTCTCCACGAGCTTCTCCACCAGCAGGCCGTCCAAGTGTCCTCCATCTCCGCCCCACTTCCTCCTCTGTTGTCTGTCTTCCATTGAAGACCTGCACGTGCTACCTCTTCATCTTTCCATCACCATCATCGCCTACCGCCACTTCTCTAACGTGCTGGAGTTGCAACCTGCAACTCCAGTCCGTTTCACTAAAAAAAAAAAAAGGGAAAAAAATGGAGAAGAAAAGAAGAAGAAGGGAAGAGGAGAGGAGGCTTACCTCCACAGCACCTTCTTGCTCCACCTCCTGTAGCCAACACCAATCCGGCTAGCCGCCACCCAGCAACTCTCCCAACGCTAAGTGGTACACCATAGCTCCACCACGGTGCACCCTCTTGACCGTTGACCTCTCGCTGGCCATCCAAGACCTTGTGCCTGATCTCTCCTCACAATCCACAGTGGGTGCCTTGTCTCTTTCATCGATTTCAAGTGTGCCGTGATCACCACCACCAGTCATTGCCTTTGATCGAATCATTTATGATCATTGATCAAGGTTAAGCGGGTCCCCATTCATCAAAGGTGAACTCTCTCTCTTCTTCATTTCTCTCTCTATGTTCTTCTCTCTCTAAAAATCTTGTAGTTTTCATTTTCTCTCTCTAAATCTCCTGTCTCTCTCACTAGCTTATCTCTCTTACTACTCTCTCTATCGCTTTCTAGTTTAGTTTTGATTATTGCATAGTTTAATTCAAGTCTTGTAAGAACTTTTCAGATGAATGAATTTAATTAGCAGTTTGTTTCTTTAATTTCTTTTATGCTTTTCTTAATTATAGTAATTCATCTTTCTAAAAATCACAGAATCCTATTTTAAAAATCAATCTCACCATTCTCACCTCTCCATTTTCCTTAGTATCAATTTTTGATAAAAATCTATCATTTTATGTGTTCTTTATTGTGCTAATCCGGCTAATCCCGAGTGCGGATCAACATCCGAAATGAATCCCTATACAATATCTCCATATTTTGCAGGATAAGCGGATAAAAATTATAAATCTTGTTGATTCTAGGGTTTCCGTAACCAACGATGCGGAAAAATCCTACTTTCATCGGCCTCACACCATTAACGCCGGCAAGCTGGTTCACCTTCTTCTCCTCTTCTTCTTTTCTTCCTTCTTCTTCTTTTCTTCTTTCTTCTTCTCTTCCTTCTTCTTCTTTTTCTTCTCTTCCTTCTTGCCGAACTGGATCAGTTCTTCAACCGGTAGTCTTTCTCCTTCATCACAGTTCTATCAAGAACCTGCAACTAGCAGGTTCGCCTCCCCAGTTGCACGCGCCTGCAATTCTCTCTAGGCCATCCTTCTCACGGTGCTTCTCTTCATCTCCTCCACCAGGTAGCCACTAGCCACACCACTGCAACCTCCAGTGAACTTCATTGCTGCATCGGTGTAACTCTTCCTGGATCGCAGCCCTCAATCACCGCCTCCGGAAACACCTGCAAACACCACCTTCCTTACTGGCCGAAACAGCAAGAACACCTGCACACTGCTTTTACAGCCTCCACCGTCCATTGGAGATCGAGAACATGGTCTGCATCACACTTGCAGACCGTCTTCTCCTTACGCAAGCCTGCATCTGTTGTAGGCACCACACCAAGGCGCTACACAGCAACCCGGTAAGCTGCTTCTTCTTCAACTTCCTCTTCCCTTCTTCACGCTGGAGCAACCTGCTGCTCTACCTTCCTCTCCATCCGGCTAAGATCCAGCAACGATAAGCTTCTCTCCATGCTACTTTCAACCGAATCCTTCACCACACTGCGTCACTGGATCTCCAATCTTCACCACCGTCCAAATATGCGACTCCGTGGCATAAAGGTTGAATCCCCATCCTTCAACAACCACCATTCCATTATCCAGCTAGCAGGCCATTAAAACTGGCCATAGCCTCTTTCCATATCCTCTTTCCTTCCACCGAGATTCTCACAAGCTCCAACCGGTAGTTGTGCACTCACTTGGCCAATTGTGGATCATTCAATTGCTAACTCGGATCCGGTAAGTTTACATGTAATCTCTCTACTTTCCCCTCTGCTTCTTTCTCTCTCTACTTTCTTTCTTTAGATTAGGTTTACTTTCTCTTTTCTCATTTTCTCTCTCTAGACCCTTAATTTCTCTCTACTTTTCTCATTTCTTGCTCTAGTTTTTATTGCTTTCTAGTGTAATTGCTTCGAAGTAATTTAGATAGATTTCCATTCTAAAGCAATGTAATTTCTATGATTTTTAATAAAAGTTAATTTTGATCATTCTTGCATTATTTCACTTTTTCATAATGTGTTGATTTTTATGATTCTCTCTCTAAAAATTCACTAAATAAAAATCTTATTTTAAATCTCGTGATCATCATTCTCACCTCCTCATTATTTTTAGCAATTTTCCATCATATTGTTCTGATAATGTACTAACCCAACTAATCCTAAGTGCGGATTGACATCCGACACGAGCCACTGTGCAAAATTGCCCATTTTACAGGTTAAATGTCTCGGATCAATTAAAAATGTGTTGATTCTAGGGTTTCCGTAACCAACGTCGCGGAAAAATCCTAGTTTCAAATGGCGCTGCTGCCACTCGGGTGTTCGGAAGTGCGAAAAAGGACGTAAAGGCGGAATTGGAAAGTTGTTAAATCGAAAAGCTGCTCAATTTGGACAGCCCGACCTTTTCGGGAAACTTTCTATTTTTTATTTTTAGTGATTTTTAGCACTTTTAAATTACTATTTTTAATGCCTCGGAAGGCCGAGTGCAATTTGTAATAATTTAGGAATTTAACTGCTTTCCATATAACTGCTAGATCTTGTTGTAGGGTTTTTTAGAAACCCTAGATTAAGTGGAAAATACCAAAAAAAAATCAAAAAATCAAAATTCAAAAAAAATTAGAGTTTTATATTCTGCAGATTTTAGAAATCACCAATCAAGGATTTGCGATTTTTGGAAAGATTCTAAAATCTTGAAACTCTGCTAAATTAGGATTTTCCCTCTTAGAAGTTTCCTCTTTAGAAGAATTTCTATCTTTAGAAATCTTTCGAATTTGGAAAAGTCTGCAAAAAGGAAATACCCCAAATCTAGTAGAATTTCAATTTTGGGAAATTTCCCAAAAATTGTAAGGGATCTCGCAATCACATCTTTCGTGGAAGATCTTCATAGTTCGAAAAACTTTTCAATCTAGGTATTTTCCATCTGGGAATTCCTAAATTTTAACCCCTTTCAAACTTGTAAATTAATTCAAAAACTTGCCTAAATCCAATACGTGCTCTGTGAACCCTAAAAAGGCAAGGATCTTCTAAATAGAATTCTAAATACCTAGACCGTGCGATCTAACTTTTTTGTAGGAACACGATCCAGTGTGGGTAGGGAGCGAAAGCTCAAAGAGGTGGAGTCGGGCCCAAGCCCATTAGGATACCCCTCCCTAACCCACGAAGGCGACCCCGTGGCGTGGCCCACGTGAGGTAAGTCCCTATCCTCGCCTTGAGTGTGATACGGTGTTATTGGGTGCATCATTGCCGCTTATCTATTAGCTTTCGCATACATATTCTTTGACTTGCGTGGCGTGGCCGTTAATCAATCAACTTTAAGAGAGCAGACCCAGCTCCAAAATTGAAACTGGTGGGATTTCATCACCCACCTCATCATTCCAACTGATTTGATTTCAAGGCTCCATTTAATTAAAAAGAATCAAGAAGTAGAGCCAATTAGCCCGGTGTTCGAGGAAAAATCCACACAAAGCGAACCCGCTTAACATCCAGTCGAAATAAGACCACGAGCGCGGGTCCCTGTTGTCTAACACACCCATAAGTCCCTGCTACTCAAGTATACTAAGCTCGACGTGGCATCTTGGACTATTCGGCGGTTTGTTGCGTGTGGACTAGGAACACGCACTAACCCTAGCTTAACCTGAGGGAACACTCTTCTTATACACTTGACCAATCCGGTTAGTCTGGGACGTACTTAAGATAGCCATTGTGCCACACGTCTGTCTAGGCTTCGGATTGCCTTGTTGTTGACTAGAGTTAGTATTAAAGGATTCGCTCTGAAGAGTGTAGCCTGGTGAGAACCTCTGAGTGCAAACAGTTAGTCCGGTGGTTAAAAGATAAACCAGTGGTCCGCCCACTGTCATAATCTACTCTAGCCCCAAAACTAATAAAGATAATTCCTAAAATATATCCTGGTTGCTTAGAATAGGATTATTTGTGCTTGGTGTGCATCATATAGGATCACTACTCCAGTGTCTCCTTTTGGCAACTTTTTGCCAAATCCTGGGCTTGCTTTTTCAAGTAGAAGCTCAGTTGGACCTGTCCTAACCTTTAACTGACTCAATCTGAGAGTTCGTCCACCGCACCCTTCTATCTCCTCTGATGGCAGATGAACAGCCTCTGTATGAGACCTATTACAGTTTCTATGAAAATCTAGGTGATCACTCTCAACAATGGTATGACAATTCTACATATCATCATGATACTCCAGTCTCGCACACTTCTACAAGGTATGATAATCACCGAGATCTAGAGTACAATTCTGTACTCCAAGAGCTTAAAAATTCAGTCTCTGCCTTTCGTGCCGCGGTCCAGCAACCTGTGCACAATTCCTAGTCTGTAAGATATTACCCTCCTATCCAGTAAGATGTCTGTACCTTTCCATTTCCAATGCAGACCTCCTATGACAACACTTATTATCCGGATAATAGGAGTCACAATAACTTTGGTTGGGAACAGTCTGCTATCCCGCAACAACTGTCGCAGGATAATTATCCTTCCGGGTTCCATCAACCCAATGGAGAGTATAACTGGCAATACTCGCAATCCCAGTACCCGTCCTATCCACAGAATGATTATTCTGATCAACAATGGGCCCCTCAGGATTTCCAGAGTCAGCAGCTAGTCCCAGACTCCACTCTGCCTTACAACTTTCATACCCAGTCGGATTACAATCAAGAGTTGGCACCTCAGCTCCCCTCGGCTGAACTACCTTCGTTGGCTACTAAACCCTATCTAGAGGACCTTCTCTCTCAGTACATTGCCCAGCAACAACAGTATTTCCAAGGTCTAGAGCACCAACAATAGCAATCTATGGAAAGCTTGGAGCAACGTCTAGTTCAATTAGAAAATGAGAGAGAGGAAGTCAACTTCACTAGCCCACCTATAACCTATCCTGAGGAGAATGATATGGCCACTGTCTATAATGAGGAGTCACACAATTGGATTAAGTACCAGAATTGCCAGGATGAAATAGAAGTTATTACCACCCCTAGATCAAGCCCAATTATTGAGGAACCAGTGTATCCTTATACAGTGCCTTTAACAGCACCAAATCTTGAACCTACTTCAGAGCAACCTATTTCTCACTCTACCTCTAATGACCCTGATGTCGATCTCCAGGACACTAAGCTATGTCTCGATCATAGGATCCCAACTGTGCTAGATCTACCGTTCCTCCCCACCTCCCTTGGAGTGAGCCATAATAGTGATGAACTCGTGTCTCCATCTATGGTGCCCTTACCAGCACCAACTTTTAGACCGAGCACAGAGGAACTCAGTTCCATTTCTATCTCTGATAGTTCTTTCTCTACCCTGGACGCAGAGAAAGAACTATTGAGTGTAAGGATTTGAACATCCCTCTCAAATTCGGAAACCTTGAGGGAGAGGTCAACAGTTTTCACCCGCCACCCTACGTCGATATTATCGATAACTCGTGTGCCGTAGAGAGTCTAATTCAAGACTCTCCTGAAGATAAATTATCCAAGTGTCATGAACACTTTGAGTCTGATTTCATCTCGGAGTCCAACAATTCTGGTATTACTGATCTGCAGGAGTCTGCTCCATTCAGATACGTTCCCGCTAAACTCAATGAGTTTTCGGCTCTGCTAACCATGGTTAGAGAATCCCCTACTCCTGTCCTCTCAGTTTTTACTGAGAAGCTTCAATCTCTCCCTACTCAACTACACACTTTTGTAGGGCTACTCAGAGAACTTACTGTCAATCTCTCAGTCTACACTAAGAAAGACCTATTCTATACAGGTATACCTAGACAAGGGATATGATAGTTGTCTCCGTTCCACCTTAAGTGTCAGGAAGACTGTAGATTCACTCAGTCTCCATGAGTTTCAACTTGGATGGGGGTGCTTACCACCCCCGTCATGTCTGGCTGAAGACGTAAAACTTAGCACTTTCGGAAAGGCAATTCTGGTATTCCTAGAGTACATGAGTCTCATGCATTTGTTATTACTGTTATATCTCTGAAAATGCAGGTACATTCATTCTTCCGATCATCAGGTACCACACACTGTCGAGTTTCTACCGACTTGGTAACATCCTCCCTGAACCTCTGCTTCATCATCACTAATTTTTTATCATTTTATGTCCCGGTCATGAGCACCGAAGACAGTGCTGTATTTTGGTTGGGGGTGGGTATTTACCAAAACTCATGTCTTCATTTTGATAAAAAAAAAAAATTTCGTTTTTGGGGTGATTTCTGATGTTCTCCAAAAGTTTTCTAGAATTTCAAAGATGTGTCAAATATCCTGACGTTGATTAGCTAAAAACCTCCGTTAAGTCAGTATTGAAGATGTCAATTTTTGTTTAAAGTTAGCATCGAGTCAAGTCAGGCGTGACTACAACAGGTTTGAAAACTCATAAAAACTCATATTCGGCACAATTGTACACTATCAATATCAGAGTCATCCTAAGTTTAGAAATTCTGGAGATCCTATGAGAATAATTGTGGAGACCTAACCCAGTGAGCTTTCGAGCCTTTAATCAATTCAGAGGATTATACAACAATTCTGAGTCACAAGATGACTCACTATTCTTCTTGCCCGTAATATTCGTTGAGAGATCTCATTACCCTTTTATTTGATCATAGAACTCGGAACGACATCAAAAAATTAGATTACTACGACAGAACTTTCTCTGTATCCAGTCAAGACAGTATACATGATAGTGTAAACCCCAGAAAATGATTTAGGCCATTTTTCTGAATCGTTCAGCCTTTTTACTTACCTGAATTATACTTCACTAGAAACCCCTTGAGCCCTTCTATAAAAGCCTTTTCTTTGTAGACCCATCAACCTAAAATCCAGTCCAGCTACGAAGCATGACTGGCTACCCTTATTTTGAGATGGACAAAAGAATAACTGATGTGGGTGTACCGTGAAAAAGAAAAGTAAAGAAGAAAAAAATCAAAAGGAAAAAAAAGTGGTTCAAGCTAAAAATAAAATATGGAAAGAAAGTATGAAAAGGAGCTGAAAAGAAATTGAGCAGTCCCAGAAATATCTAGAAAAAGAGAAAAATATGAAAAAAAAAAAAAAGAACCAGATAATGGTACTATATCGCAGAAAAAATACAAGAAAATAGAGATATCCTCTCAAGATCTTTGAAATCCTGTATCCCTTTATTTTTCTACACCGGACCTAAGCCTCATTATAACCCAGGAAAGTCCTATTTGATTCTAGGATAGCACGATCATAAAATGTGGAGATTGGAGAAGGAGAAGCTATAGAGTTTGATCTGATGTTCCCGAGTGAAGTGGTATTCCAATCATGAGATCTTCTTTTGTTAAAGATGTCCTTCCTTTAAATAATACATATGTGAGATCTTTGCTTTTATATATCAACACATCTCCTCACATATAAATTGAGAGAAAAGAAAAAAACCCTTCTTGTGTGATTCTATTCTGAGTGCTAAACATGTGAGATTTGAGGTCGAGGCAAAAAAACTTAGAGGTGATCTGGAAATCTTTACTGTCGGATGATGAGAATGTTGAGCACACACACACGCAGAGTCTGACTATTCTGGGTCATGATTATTAGTCTGTAGTCTTGCCAAAACATTCCAACTCTTCGCTAGAATGTAACTGTTTTTGCATCCATTCAATGATTTGACGAACGGTGTTTTCCCTGAGCTAATATGAAAAAGTGTGCAGCATGTGCAGAGCCCTTTTAAGCTCATTTATTTCGCAACTAATTGCCAAAGATTGGCAATATGCTGGTTGGGGGTTGTGATATTCGCTCAAAAGTGCTTATTTTAAGCAATTATCCTTTTAGCGTTATTGCATTCTCCTACGTAAAATGCTATATTTATCTACTTTTCTATGTAATAGTCTCTTCTATTGTGTAGAACACCCTTTTCTGGACGAAATAGTATATTTGCATGCATTAAACACATTTTCAGAAGTCAAGACATTGAGTCGTTCTGATAAAGTCTCATTACGCGCTTCTTCTATCGCAAGAAACCCCGATGGGACAATTCTCGAGACTTGCGAGCCCACATCGATCAGGAAAGCCCATTATCAAAGCTTAAAAAGCCCACATGCTATGACTAGAAGATATGGGCCAAATATGGGCTGAATAAGAGGACCAAAAAGTCGGTCCAAAGAACGAAGAGAGCAGGAGAGCCAATGACCAAGAGACGGACCAAAGCCTTTAAAGCCACATGAGTTAGCAAGGAATGATAGTCTACTCTACTGGAGAAGCGTGAGGATGGTCATAGTGAAGACCAGGGTTCCAGACCCTCTACCAATACTTTTATCTCTATTTTCTGATATTTTCTCTCTCATCTCTCTTTATTCTCTCTCTCTTCATCTTTCGGTCATCAGATCTACTGACCTAACCCCAGAACTCCAGCCCGTTAGCTCTGGGCCATCTCCCTAAGCTATCGGACCATTGGATCTTCAATCGGACCGTTGGATCTCTCTAGATCCGTCGATCTACCAATCTGGGTCCCAATCAAGTCACCATCCATCCGATCGCCATCATATTGTCTGTCACATCATCTTGTGAGATGATGGACATCATCAATCCATGTGGGCCAGTAGCCGGGCCCATCATCATCGACCCGCTGTCCCACCATTTAGTGGACCCCGTGAATTTCAAAATAATTTCAATTAAATTTTAAAAAATGGGGGGTCCACTAAATGGGGGAATTCTCCAAAGAAAAGTAGGGTTTTACTTAAAAAAAATTATTTTTCTTATTTTTTTATTTTTGAAAAATACCCTATTTCCATTAAAGGAAATATGGAGCTTTAAAAGGGGAAGGAGAAGGGTTCGTTTGAACCCTAATCCCCCTCCTTTCTTCTCCTTTCTCTCCCCAAAACCTTCCCCCACGTTCTACCCTTCCTCCTCTCCTTCTTTCCTCCTCTTCTTCTTCTTTTTCTTCTTCTTCCTTCTTCTCCTTTTCTCCGACCGGAGTTCTGCAACTCCGGCCACGCGCCTCGCCCTTCTTCTTCTTCTTCTTCTTCTTCTTCTTCTTCTTCTTCTTCTTCTTCCTCTTCTTCTTCTTCTTCTTCTTCTTCTTCTTCTTCTTTCTTCTCTTCTTTTTCTTGATCTTGGTTGCCACCTGACCTGCACTCCTCCTTGAGTGCAGCACGTCTTCCTCCATCAAATCCACCCCTCACCTGCAACCATCTCGTCGGCCTCACACCATTAACGCCGGCAAGCTGGTTCACCTTCTTCTCCTCTTCTCTCATCTTCTTATTTTCTTCCTTCTTCTTCTTTTCTTCTTTCTTCTTCTCTTCCTTCTTCTTCTTTTTCTTCTCTTCCTTCTTGCCGAACTGGATCAATTCTTCAACCGGTAATCTTTCTCCTTCATCACAGTTCTGTCAAGAACCTGCAACTAGCAGGTTCGCCTCCCCAGTTGCACGCGCCTGCAATTCTCTCTAGGCCATCCTTCTCACGGTGCTTCTCTTCATCTCCTCCACCAGGTAGCCACTAGCCACACCACTGCAACCTCCAGCGAACTTCATTGCTGCATCAGTCTGTAACTCTTCCTGGATCGCAGCCCTCAATCACCGCCTCCGGAAACACCTGCGAACACCACCTTCCTTACTGGCCGAAACAGCAAGAACACCTGCACACTGCTTTTACAGCCTCCACCGTCCATTGGAGATCGAGAACATGGTCTGCATCACACTTGTAGACCGTCTTCTCCTTACGCAAGCCTGCATCTGTTGTAGGCATCACACCAAGGCGCTGCACAGCAACCCGGTAAGCTGCTTCTTCTTCAACTTCCTCTTCCCTTCTTCACGCTGGAGCAACCTGCTGCTCTACCTTCCTCTCCATCCGACTAAGATCCAGCAACGATAAGCTTCTCTCCATGCTACTTTCAACCGAATCCTTCACCACACTGCGTCACTGGATCTCCAATCTTCACCACCGTCCAGATATGCGACTCCGTGGCATAAAGGTTGAATCCCCATCCTTCAACAACCACCATTCCATTATCCAGCCAGCAGGCCATTAAAACTGGCCATAGCCTCTTTCCATATCCTCTTTCCTTCCATCGAGATTCTCACAAGCTCCAACCGGTAGTTGTGCACTCACTTGGCCAATTGTGGATCATTCAATTGCTAACTCGGATCCGGTAAGTTTACATGTAATCTCTCTACTTTCCCCTCTGCTTCTTTCTCTCTCTACTTTCTTTCTTTAGATTAGGTTTACTTTCTCTTTTCTCATTTTCTCTCTCTAGACCCTTAATTTCTCTCTCTACTTTTCTCATTTCTTGCTCTAGTTTTTATTGCTTTCTAGTGTAATTGCTTCGAAGTAATTTAGATAGATTTCCATTCTAAAGCAATGTAATTTCTATGATTTTTAATAAAAGTTAATTTTGATCATTCTTGCATTATTTCACTTTTTCGTAATGTGTTGATTTTTATGATTCTCTCTCTAAAAATTCACTAAATAAAAATCTTACTTTAAATCTCATGATCATCATTCTCACCTCCTCATTATTTCTAGAAATTTTCTGTCATATTGTTCTGATAATGCACTAACCCAACTAATCTTGAGTGCGGATCGACATCCGACACGAGCCACTGTGCAAAATTGCCCATTTTACAGGTTAAATGTCTCAGATCAATTAAAAATGTGTTGATTCTAGGGTTTTCGTAACCAACGACGCAGAAAAATCCTAGTTTCAGATGACATCATTCATGTAATGTCACACAAATGATGGAAATTATAAAGTTGCTTCTTGTTCCTCAAGCTTTACATGGGTGCGATAGTGTGTATCAGTACCATACCAAAAAGTGTCTACCATTGGTATACACGAGTCAAATTGTAAAGGTTTCGAAAACCATAAAAGTAACCCTCCTGGGGTAATTCAATGATCTAGATCTCATGGCAGCTTCCATTTGGCAAAATTCCTAATAGATTTACCCGAATAACAATCACTTTTTATTTTAGTCCTATTCGTAAGCCAATAATGCACTATTGGGCCGTTCGTTCATATACATGATGATCGGGTCTAACCAATTACATGGGCTAATGTATTCTAGGAATTTTGTACTCCTAAGGTCCAGTGATTGACACTGAATCCGAGTAATATTATTGCAAATTTTATCATTGATTAACTTTTTAAGTTAAAACGAAGATGAAGAGTACAATAATTCTTGAAGGTGTCTTCTTTAATTGTAGTCAGACTGTCTCACTTATCTGGTTTTTCGTCCAAGATCTCCAATGCACCGTTGCGGTCTTTACGGCTAAGATCATATTTTTTGGAAATCGAAGGAGTTGGATCTTTGCACTACATCTTCTGGTAACTCCACGTCGATCCATGAAGATAGATTTGCATCTTTCCATGTCCTGGGACAATAGTTTGTTTATTTCCACGGTGTTAACCTTCTCAATTAGATTCAGTAATGTTTGAGCATCTATACAATCTATCTTTATATTAATGCCTGAAAATGAGAGATGAAGAAACGTGTTGGCAAAGGGAAAAAAGTTGGAGAGGCGTATTGAGAGTGGAAGAGAGACATGTTGGGAGAGAAAAACTTAAAGGAAATGACATTTTGAGAGCACGTTTTATGAGAGAGGAGAGATATTTTGATTGGGTATATAACTATAATTTTTACTATGTGTAAAAATGCCCTTCTTTTTTTAGTTACATAAATTAAAAGTATGAAGGGTTTTATGGTCAAGAGATTAGAGAAGAAATGAGAGAGGCTTGTAGGGTTATTTTGGGGATAAGTATACGAGATGGAGTGAGTGCCACCTCATCAGGGTCAAGCTTTAGTATAGATAGCTAGTAATGAAAACATGTGCTTTAGTGTGGGCAGAAATAAGAAATATTATGTTCTGTTAAGTGAAAGTAAGATTTTTCCGTGTCGTTGGTTACGGAAATCCTAATTCTAACACATTTATAATTTTTATCCGATTTGTCCTGCAAAATATGGAGATATTGTATAGGGATTTGTGTCGAATGTCGATCCGCACTAAGGCGAGTGAGCACATTATCGGAACAAATATTAACAGAAAATTCTACAGAAAGTGATGGGGTGGTGAGAGTGATGATCAATGATCGATTTTTAAAACATTTTGCTTGGAGCGATTATCAAGAATTAGCAACAATCATAAGCGAAAGAGAACAAAGATGAACACAATAATGTAAAACTAAAATAATGCTTTATTTAATTAAAGTAGCTACAATGAGAAAATTAATGCAAGAAATAAAAAAGTACTATTTAGAAAGCAATAACAAGAGACTAAACTTAGAGAGGGAAAGTGAGTTAACAGAGAGAAAGGAAAGTAAAACTAGAGAGAGAGAGAGGATGATGAGAGAGAAAGTAACAAGATCAAACCGTGGGGATCACACGACCTTGATGTGTCCGTGAGTGAATAAGATGGTGCTGCCCATTTGAAGATGAGCATGTGGAAGGATGAAGGGATGCATGGTGATTGCACCGGCTAATAGGTTGTTGAGGAATGCATCTTCCCAAGCCGCTAAGAGATCAGCTCGACCCACGGATTAACATTGCGCACCAGCAAGTTCACACCCGTTTGGAGTGGCTGCAATGGCTGATTTGCAACCGTGGAGTCCCTTGAGGGGCTGGATGTGTGGTACGATGGAGATGGCCTCCTCTTTACTCATCTTCTTTTCATTGGTTTCGTTTCTCTGAATCTTGAAGAAGGAGTGAGGGACGGTGGGTTGCAGGGTTTGATGTACGTCGTAGCAGCAAGAGGAGATCTTTGACGCGCACCTAAAGATGGAGGACGCCCAGCACAAAGAGAAGGGATCGATTGAGGGTTGCTGGTTTTATGGCGCTCTTGAGATCGTTTTAGCATGGAAGAGAGATTGGAGAGCACGTGGGGAAGTGCAGGATTGAGAAGATGAGGCCGTGGTGTGTGGAGATTATGGCTGTGGTGCATGAGACGGTGGTTGCAAGGTGAGTGATAGACGGCTAGGATCCTCCTGCCGTTCTTCTTCCTTTCTCTTCTCCTTCTGTCTGTTTTTTTTCTAGTTTTCCTTTTTATTTTCATTTTTGGTGAGGACGTTTAAACAAGCAAGAAGAAGGCAGCTAGGATTGGGTGAAAAGAGAAGAGAGAATGGCGGTTTGGGTTTGTGATGGACGATGGAGGGGGGCGGCTAGGTTTATGGTTGGCTTTGGCAAAAACGTGGAGAGAAGTGGGGCGTAGGGGAGTAGAGGTTTTGCATGTAAAGAGAGGGAGCGTGGGAAAAAGAGGAGATTCTATTTATATGGGGGATTAGGTTTTGAAAGGTTTTGTGTAGAGAAGGGTCCTAATGACCATTGGATGTGGAGATGTGGGAAAGGGGATTGGAAGGTGAGAAGGGAGTTGGTCCTCTCTTTGTTGCTGCCCTCTTAGGTGGAGCCTACCTTGTTTCACCCATTTGTCCTCCTTATGTGGAGCCCACTTTAATATCATGGATTTCTCCATCTTACATGATGTGGAGCCCCCTTGCAAGCTTCCCAAGGTTGGTGCTAATGTGGAGCATACTGCCATGTGGATGTGCTCCCTTACCCATAGAGGATGCTCATGTATGCAAGGTGCTGCCACCTAGCTCTTTGTATGCCCAACAAGATTTGTTCTTACACCCACCAAGAATTCTTCTTACACCCATCATTTCTTCTTTGTGCATTATTGCTTTGGTTTTGTGCACCCATCAACAAGTATTAACTCGGTGGTCCTCATGTTACCTCGTACAAAGCATTGCCCTTTAAAATAATCGATTCTCAATGTTCCCTAGTGTCAACCATCCGATGTGGCTCAAAATATCAATTCTTTGTGAACTATTTATTTTCCACTATATATTATATTTGCACCTCCTAATAATTGCCTTCTTCCATCAATGTGGTCCCTTCTTTTTGCTGCTTGAAAGCCCACTGGCTTAGTCAATGCTTCCTAGATTGTGAGAGTTTTCTGAATGGTTCTACTAATTGTGTGGGTCCCACTTGTCACGCCCCTGACCCGGGCACCTAGATCCGACCCGAATACCTGAAAAACGACCCATTTACCCAAGATCCAAGGTGCGATAAAAATAAATAAAATGATCCGAAATAATTTTTTAAAATGACCATAATTCATAATAGATCAAAATAAAAATCTTTTATAAAGATATTTTGGCTAAAACTTCTATTTGATAGGCTTTTTGAATTAAATTTTTAGAATTTTAGCGGATATGCGTAAAATTTTCTAAAAAATATAATTTCGATAAAAATTTATCTTATTAATTATCTATTGTTAAAAAATTATTTTTAGCATCTTTTTTAAGATACTTTGCCTAAAAATATCGTTTACTATTTTATTTTAACAGTTGGACTCAAAAATCTGCCCTAATGATAAAGGTACCTGGGTAATACGTAAAATAATTGTAAGTACCATACATCCATAAAAATTAATGTATTTATTAAAGATTCATGACAATATATCTAAAGGGTTAAATCAACGAGTCTAGGAAGTCAAATATTTATCATCCACATGATTCTAAAAAATTAAATAAAGTTTTAATTAATAGACTACGAGTCTTTAATAATTAAGCTTATAAAAATGATACAAATGACAAATATCTAAAGTCCCACATCAATCTCATCGACATTCTTAATTATCTATCCGATCTTCCCATACTATTGCCCTCATCAAGTGCATCAACTCCGAAATTCACATCGTCCTCAATTAAGTTTGAAATGTTTGGTAAATACCATGAACCAAAGCCTAATAGATAATCCATTATACACCGCATATATATGACAGATAATATCGCATATTCTAATTCAAAAATCATGGCATATTCAATGCATAACAGATAATATAAACTAATAACGTCAACCAAGAATAATAAATATTTTTCACAATTAGCCCAATATTATTATTTTCATACGATTATAACTACAACACAATCTCGGGTCTCATTCTCCTTCCCACGCTAGGAGTAGCTAAAAGGCTCTTCTGCAGGGATCTGGGGTCGATCCTCCTAGGGTTCCAAGCCCTTCTTAATTTTTATTTTCAGGGGTATCCATTAGAATCACACCCAAACTAACACTTCAATATTATACCGAATCATTATCTATAACCCTTTTTTCTAGCACACCAGTCGATCCAAATCACAATAATATCTATAACATCATTAATTAAGTACATACGTATAACATAATTACCAAAGTAAAATAAGAAAGATTTATTTATTAAAATATGTAGGTGTACTTACCTTGTCTGTTGATCTTCATCCGAACTTGAATCAATGGTGAAAAAGTAGCCGCGGGTGTTTTTATCAATCGTCTTTAGATGAAGCCAAGATTTGAATATGTCAAACATCTCGAAAGTATGAATATTTTTGTCTCAAAGAACAATCTCAAAGGGTGAGACGTTATGGTATTTCTAGGGCTCTTAAAGCTCTCGACAATTAAAAATGAAAATGTGTAAGTTTTGGAGAGATTCTTCTTTTTTAATAGTTGTTCAAAAGATAATAGTAAGTCTTTCTTTATTTATTTGTGCAATTAATTATCATTGGTAATTTATTTAAATAGTTTCTTTATTTTTAAAATTCAAGTCTTTGATTAGGGAAAGATTTTATTATTTCTAAAAGACTAAAAGTTATGGAAAATTTTAATTAAGGCAATTAATGTGTAACTCAAAGATATTAATTATTTTAATTTTATCATTTGTTGAAAATACCCTTCTAATGTAAATTACTCTAATATCTCTAGACAAAAGTTCGGGGTCTTACACACTAGTTCTCTCCCCTTTTGCTTTAAGCCCTGCTGATTTATTTGGTTCGCATATTGGTTCTTGTCTCGATGGCTTTGTCCGTGGGATCTGTTAGCCTTGACACTGAGCTTTTGTGGTCGATCGTGGATTCATAAGTTTTGAGAATTGTCCGATCAGGTTTCCTAAAATAACGAAAAGTGTGTAATGAGACTTCTACAAAACGACTTCGTATGTAGGTCAAATAAATGCGTATGAATGCATACGACTATACCATTTTGACTAGAAAAGTGTGTTCTACATGATGAAAGAAACTCTTAAGTAAAAACGTTGATAAAAATGATAGTTTTACATAGGAGAGTGTGATAACGCTAGAAGGATAATTGCTTAAAATAAGCACTTTTGAGCGAATATCATTAAACATAAAAATAAAAATAATATAAATAAAATCAATATAAGAATTTGAGTGAATAATAAATTTTGTTGTAATTACAAGATTTGATATGCAAAATGTCTTCAATAAAAGTAGCAAATTCTTATGGCAAATTTATTAAGAGATAATATTGGTCATACCAAATTCCTTTAAACCTATACATTAGAGTTAAGTGAACAACTATAACAAACACATATGAAAATTTTTCCACTATAATATAACAAAGCGATGTGAACTAATTTTCAAAACCATTATGCCACAAAATTATAATGAACAACTATAACAAAAGTAAAGAAAATGAAATGAACTTATCAGATTCCGACTGAAATAATTAAACACTAAGTTCAAATAGTAATACACCAATACTCCAAAATAAATAAACACCAAGTTAGCACTGTAATGCACAAAAACAGAGAGAACAATAGGGTAGGTAAGAGCCATGGAGAAAAAATCAGAGAGAAAAAGTAGAGGAAGGGAAGAAACCGTAAGAATGATTTAACGTTTGGAGACGTTGACTTCTTTATGTGTGAGTTTGATAAGGAGATTTTGAGTTATTTATCCTTTCTCTCTCCAAAAAAATTGTAACATAAAAAATCCAAGGGACCTAAATAGTTATACGATCTCTCTCTCTCTCTTTTTCCTTCTCAACAAATATTTAATAATTTAAAAAATTATGCCCATAAAAAAAGAATAACTTTTGAAGAAAATATCTAAAAGGATAGTAAGTTGAAAATATGTCAACTAAGGGCGTGTTTGGGAACATCATATTTTCAGGTTCTAGATCGACCTTGGTCTAATTCAGCGCTAGTCCTTAACTGGGTAGCTATCAATCTTAAACTAGTTCTAATTTTCATGTTGTTCGGTTAACATTGTCTTGTTTTCTGGTTTTAATTTGTAAGTTGTTTGGTTGGCATTTATCCAGTTTACATATTGTTTTACCATATTGTACACTAGAGAGAAAAATAGGGAAAAAGAATGCATATGTTCATTCATTTAATAAAAAAGCTTAAATTTTTATAATAAAAAATAAATTAATAAGAAATCATAATATTGTCATTAAACAACACACTTAATGCGTCGTTCTTAATTGGGCAATTTCAAAATAAGTTTTGGAGATACATACTTGTCTACCTAATATAACTATAAAAACGTTTACATATTTATATATTTATCTATATTATATAAATGTGTAATCAACACCATGGAAGGAGTCATTCCCAGAACCATATTAACCACTATAACCAACACGTACAAATAATCAAATTTATTGTGGAAATAGTATGTTATCCTGCAAAGTTTAAATGTACATGATTTTATTAGAGAAGTGAAAGTAGGATTTTTACGCTTCATTGGTTGCGGAAACCCTAACTTCAACACATTTTTAATTGATCCGAGACATTTAACCTATAAAATACGCCATTTTGCACAGTGGCTCGTGTCGGATATCGTCCGCACTTGGGGTTAGGGCAATAAAAGAACAATAATGATGAAAACTGCTTAGAATAGTGGATAGATGAGAGAGATGGCGATCAGTTTTAAAACATAAATTTTGGTGAGATATTAATCATACGAAGCATGAATTAAAGAAAACTCAAGAAAAACATAACTTTCAAAATCAAACTTCATTCAATTATAATTCAACTTACAATACTTGAATAAAAATAAGCAATAAATAAAACTAAAGCAAATGGAATTAACTAAAGAAATTAGAGAGAGAAGGTAGAGCGAGAAAGTGGTAGAAATAGTTAGAGAGAGAAAGTGAGAGAATGATCTAGGTAGAGAGAGAAAGTGAGAGAATGATCTAGGTAGAGAGAGAAAGTGAGAGAATGATCTAGGTAGAGAGAGAAAGTGAGATTTAGAGAGGGAAAGAGAAATCTAGAGAGATAAAAAAACTTAGAGAGAGAGAATGAGAGAAAAGAGATGAGAGAGGAACTATACCTTAGACTTACCAAATGTTTGCATCAGCCACGTGGATCTTGCACATGTGTGGGGTGCATGTAAAGGTGCTGGTTGTGAGGTGTTGATGGAGGGGATGAGCCGGTCAAAGGCAAAACAGTCAAGAATCCACCGTGGTGGTACTTTCAGGGTGCTTCCGGTTTCTATTCCGAGTTGCATCAAAGTGAGAGTGATTGCAGTCCAAACCAGCACATGGAGAAGCGCAGGTTGGTCTGTAACCTATGCGAATAAGGTGGTGGAGCAGCAAGGTTCATGGCATGGAGTTGCTGGATTCTCCACGGCATTGAGAAGGTGAGGGACGTGATGGTTGGAGGGAGATTGCAGGCCGTGGTGTGGTGGACGCTTGCTGCTACAGAGGATGCAGATTTGGAAGACGATGAGATGGCTGAAGATGGTGGTGGGTTAGACGGTGGTGGTGGCTGACGGAGGTGCTGATCGAGGTGAAGAGGAACAACAGGTAGGCGTTCCTCTTCTCCTCTTCTTCTTCTCTTATCTCTTTTCTTTTCTTTTTTTTTTAATTTTTTTGAACGTCTTGGAGAAGTAGGCCTACAACTCAGCGTTGCAGGTCGTGGTGAGGCGGTGGAGCAGAGGCGGTAATGGAGGTAGCTGTGCAGTGGTGGTGTTGCCGGTGCTGGACGGTAGAGCAACGTGAAGGAGGAGTTGGGCGGAGCAGCAACGGTGCTGCACGAGCAGCAACAGGCGTCCTAGCAGGTGGAGGCGAAACTATGGTCGTTCAGCGTGGCAGGCGAGGGGGTAAGCCGTGGAGAGAAGTAAAAAGAAGAACGGCCGGAGTTGCAGGCCTGCAACTCCCGCGGAAGCAAAGAAGAAGAAAGAAGAAAGAAGAAAGAGAAGGGGATGACGGTTCGTGGCGTGGTGAGCAGGGGAAATAGAAGAGGAGAAGGGCGGAAGAGAAAAAGAAGGCGTGGAAGATGAACCTGCTGGAGTTGCAGGTTCTCGCCTAAAAAGGTGAAGAAGAAGAAGAAGAAAGGAAGAAGAAGAAAGAAAGGAAAAGAAGGAGAGGAGGAAGGGTAGTGAAAGTAGGATTTTCCCGCGTCGTTGGTTACGGAAATCCTAGATCTCAACAATATTTGTAATTATCCGATTCTTTTTCACTCAAATCCTGCAAAAATCACAGGGTTGTACAGTGGCTCGTGTCGGATGTCGATCCGCACTCGGGGTTAGTTAGCGCGACTCATGAACATGCAATGACGGATTTTTATCAAGAAAACATGGAGAGGTGAGAATGGTGATGGATTTAAAACATGCTTAGTGATTTCTAGAGAGAGAAATTACCATCAGATTAAAAAGAAAATAACTAACACAATGAAGTAATACTAGAATTTATTGAAATAATAACTTTCTTACAATATTCTCAATCAAAATTGCGAACTAAACATAAAAAGAACTAAAAGGATTAAACTATAAAGCCGTAAGAACTAGAGAGAGGAAGAGAATAAGAGGAGAGAGAGTATGAATTTTTAGAGAGAGAGAAGAGACTAGAGAGAGAGAAGCAATACCTTGGACTTTCCAAAGATCGGGTGCACAGTCAAGCCATGGGGCAGCAAAGATGAAGTTGTTGTTGGTATTGTAGGTAGTGCAACACGCATCAACTTGGAAGAAAGTGGTCCAACCATGAAGAACACCCACCATGCGATAGAGTAGATGCTGGACGTGGTGGTGCACCGGAGTGGTTGTAGGCCTGTGCAAGGTAGAAGACCGGCAATATGCCTAACCGTGGAGATCACAGTATTGAGGAGAGTAACCCGAACGTCTTGGGAAAAGGATGATCGTAGATCTGCCGTGATGAGGTGTAGCCTGGGGTGTTAAGGCGGTGGTGCTGGTCACATGGAGGAGTTGCCGGTTGATGATGGTGACCAGCAGGTAGGCGTCCCTCCTTTCCTCCTCTTCTTCTCCTCTTTCTTTTCTTTTTTTTTTTTTTCTCTTTGGAGAGGGTGGCAGAAATGGGCGGCTACAACTCTCCAAAATAGTGAAGAGAGTGGTCTTCGTGGTGGCTGCTAGCGAGAGGGGGAAGAGGACGGTGAGGACGGTGATGGCAAGTTGCAGGAGGTTGACGGCTGAGATGGTGGCAGCTTTGGAAAAAAAAGAACCAGTCCGGCGATCAAGTTCGCCGGAGTTGCAGGTTTCGACCGGCGTTGAATGTGGACGGCTGGAGGTGTGGTAGTGGTCACAGCAGTTGCTGGTGCTGTGATGCAACTGAGGAAGGCGATCCAAGAGTGGAGGACGCCCTTGCAGGTGGGGCGAGCTGGGCTTGCACACCAGTCCGGTGGGAGGCGGTGTGAAACGGTGGTGGTAGACGGTGTAGGTAGCAACCGAAGTTGCAATCACGTGGGATCCCCCCGTTGGGTTTTATAAAGGTGTTGGTGATCAGCCTGGGGCAAAGGAGATGGAGAGACAGGGGAAAAAAATGGAGTTGCAGATGGCCGGAGTTCTGCAACTCCGGCGAGAATAAAAGAGGAAGATGAAAAGAAGAAGGTGGAGAAGAAAAGGAAAAAATGGGGCTAAGGGTGAAGGGATCCGTGCGGGATTGATAGGGGGAGAGAATGGAAGAGATTGGAGGGGGATTAGGGTTCGAACGAACCCCTATCCTTCTCCTTTTAAAGCTTCCCTATTTCCATGGAAATAGGGGATTTTTGAAAATAAAAAAATAAAAAAAATAAGAAAAATATTTTTTTTTTTAAGTAAAAACCTACTTTTCTATGGGGAATTTCCCCAATTAGTGGACCCCCCATTTAATTAAAATTATTTTTGAAATTCGCGGGGTCCACTAACTGGTCGGACAGCGGGTCGATGATGATGGGCCCGGCTACTGGCCCACATGGACTGATGATGTCCATCGTCTCACAAGATGATGTGACAGGCATTCTGAAGGTGATCGGATGGATGGTGACTTGATTGGGACCCAGATTGGTAGATCGACGGATCTAGAGAGATCCAACGGTCCGATTGAAGATCCAACGGTCAGAAAGCTAAGGGAGATGAGATAGAGCCGATGGGCAGGAGTTTTGGGGTTAGGTCAGTAGATTCGAGGACCGAGAGATGAAGAGAGAGAGAGAATAAGAAGAGATGAGAGAAAAAGTATCAAAAAAAATGGAAAAAAGCACTGGCGGAGGGTCTGGAACCCTGGTCTTCACTGTGACCATCCTCACGCTTCTCTAGTAGAGTCGACTATCATTCTTTGCTGACTCATGTGGCTTTAAACGCTTTGGTCCGTCTCTTGGTCATTGGCTCTCCTGCTCTCTTCGTTCTTTGGGCCGGCTTTTTGGTCCTCATAGTTGGCCCATATCTTTTAGTCATAGCATGTGGGCTCTTTAAGCTTTGATAATGGGCTTTCCTGATCGATGTGGGCTAGCAAGTCTCGAGAAATGTCCCATCGGGGTTTCCTGCGACAGAAGAAGCGCGTAATGAGACTCTATCATCAGAATGACTACATTTCTAGACTTTCGAAAATGTGTTTAATGCATGCAAATATACCATTTCGTCCAGAAAAGTGTGTTCTACGCAACACAAGAGACTCTTACGTAGAAAAGTGGATAATTAGAGCAGTTTTACGTAGGAGAGTGCGATAACGCTAACAGGATAAGTGCTTAAAATAAGCACTTTTGAGCGAATATCAGGTAGGACGTGGGGGAAGGTTTTGGGGAGAGAAAGGAGAAGAAAGGAGGGGGATTAGGGTTCCAAAGAACCCTTCTCCTTCCCCTTTTAAAGCTCCATAGTTTCCATTAATGGAAATTAGGGAATTTTTGAAATAAAAAAAAAATATATATATATATATATATATATATATATATATATTTTTAAGTAAAACTTTACTTTTCTTTGGGGAATGTCCCCATTTAGTGGACCCCCCATTTTTTAAAATTTAATTAAAATTATTTTGAAATTCACGGGGTCCACTAACTGGTCGGACAGCGGGTCGATGATGATGGGCCCAGCTACTGGCCCACATGGATTGATGATGTCCATCGTCTCACAAGATGATGTGATAGATAGTCTGATGGCGATCAGATGGATGGTGACTTGATTGGGACCCAGATTGGTAGATCGACGGATCTAGAGAGATCCAACGGTCTGATTGAAGATCCAACGGTCCGATGGAAGATCCAACGGTCAGAAAGCTAAGGAAGATGAGATAGAGCCGATGGGCAGGAGTTCTGGGGTTAGGTCAGTAGATTCAAGGACCGAGAGATGAAGAGAGAGAGAGAATAAGGAGAGATGAGAGAGAAAGTATCAGAAAATGGAGATAAAAGTATTGGCAGAGGGTCTGGAACCCTGGTCTTCACTGTGACCATCCTTACGCTTCTCCAGTAGAGTAGACTATCATTCCTTGCTGACTCATGTGGCTTTAAACGCTTTGGTCCGTCTTTTGGTCATTGGCTCTCCTACTCTCTTCGTTCTTTGGGCCAGCTTTTTGGTCCTCTTATTCAGCCCATATTTGGCCGATATCTTTTAGTCATAGCATGTGGGCTCTTTAAGCTTTGATAATGGGCTTTCCTGATCGATGTGGGCTCGTAAGTCTCGAGAATTGTCCCATCCGGGTTTTTTGCGACAGAAGAAGCGCGTAATGAGACTCTATCAGAATGACTTCATGTCTAGACTTTCGAAAACGTGTTTAATACATGCAAATATACAATTTCGTCCAGAAAAGTGTGTTCTACGTAACACAAGAGACTCTTACGTAGAAAAGTAGATAAATAGAGCATTTTAACGCAGGAGAATGCAATAACGCTAAAAGTAATTGCTTAAAATAAGTACTTTTGAGCGAATATCACAACCCCCAACTAGCATATTGCCAATCCTTGGCAATTAGTGCGAAATAAATGAGCTTAAAAGGGCTCTGCACATGCTGCACACTTTTTCATATTAGCTCAGGGAAAACATCGTTCGTCAAATCATTGCATAGATGCAAAAATAGTTATATGCTAGCGAAGAGTTGGAAAGTTTTGGCAAAACTATAGACTGATAATCATGACCTAGAATAGTCAGACTCTACGTGTGTGTGTGCTTAACATTCTCATCATCCGACGGTAAAGATTTCCAGATCACATCTAAGTTTTTATGCCTCGACCTCAATTCTCACTTGTAAACTACTCAGAATGGAATCACTCGAGAAGGGTGTTCTTCTTTTCTCTCAATTTATATGTGAGGAGATGTTTTTGATATAAAGAGGCAAAAGATCTCACATATGTTTTATTTGAAGGAAGGGCATTTTTAACAGAAGAAGATCTCATGATTGGAATATCACTTCACTCGGGAACGTCAGATCAAACTCTATAGCTTCTCCTTCTCCAATCTCCACATTTTATGATTGTGCCATCCTAAAATCAAATAGGACTTTCCTGGGTTATAATGAGGCTTAGGTCCATTGTAGAAAAATAAAGGGATCCAGGATTTCAAAGATCTTGAGAGGATATCTCTATTTTCTTGTATTTTTCCTGCGATGTAACACCATTATCTGGTTCTTTTTTCTTTCTTTTTTTTGTATTTTTCTCTTTTTCTTGATATTTCTGAGACTGCTCAATTTCTTTTCAACTCCTTTTCATACTTTCTTTTCAGATTTTGTTTTCAGCTTGAACCACTTTCTTTTCCTTTTGATTTTTCTTCTTTACTTTTCTTTTTCACGGTACACCTACATCAATTATTCTTTTGTCCATCTCATAAGGGTAGCCAGTCATGTTTCGTAGCTGGACTGGATTTTAGGTTGATGGGTTTGCAAAGAAAATACTTTTATAGAAAGGCTCAAGGGGTTTCTAGTGAAGTATAATTCAGGTAAGTAAAAAGGCTGAATGGTTCAGAAAAATGGCCTAAATCATTTTCTGGGGTTTGCACTATCATGTATACTGTCTTGACTGGATACAGAGAAGGTTTTGTCATAGTAATCCAATGTTGATGTCGTTCCGAGTTTTATGATCGAAGCAAAAGATAATGAGATCTCTCAACGAATATTGAGGGCATGAAGAATATTAAGTCATCTGGTGACTCAGATTTGTTGTATAACCCTCTGAAATGATTAAAGGCTCGAAAGCTCACAGGGTTAAGTCTCCACAATTCTTCTCACAGGATCTCTAGAATTTCCAAACTTAGGATGACTCTGATGTTGATAGTATACAATTGTGCCGAATATGAGTTTTTCTAAGTTTTCAAAACTACTGTAGCCACGCTTGACTTGACTCAAAGCTAACCTTAAACAAAAATTGACATCCTCAATACTGACTTAATGGAGGTTTTCAGCTAATCAAAGTCAGGGTATTTGACACATTTTTGAAATTCTAGAAAACTTTTGGTAAACATCGGAAATCACCAAAAAAAACAAGAATTTTTTTTTTTTAATCAAAATGAAGACATGAGTTTTGGTAAATACCCACCCCCAATCAAAATACAGCACCATCCTCGGTGCTCATGACCGGGACATAAAATGATAAAAAATCAGTGATGATGATGCAAAGGTTCAGGAAGGATGTTATCAAGTCGGCAGAAACTCGACAGTGTGTGGTACCCGATGATCGGAAGAATGAATGTACTTGCATTTCCAGATATATAACAGTAATAACAAATGCATGAGACTCATGTACTCTAGGAATATCAGAATTGCCTTTCCGAAAGCGCTAAGTTTTACGTCTTCAGCCAGACATGATGGGGGTATATCAAGTACCCCCAACCAGGTTAAAACTCATGGAGACTGAATGAATCTGCAGTCTTCCTGACACCTAAGGTGGAACGGAGACAACTATCCTATCCCTTGTCTAGGAATACCTGTGTAGAATAGGTCTTTCTCAGTATAGACTGAGAGAAGGACAGTAAGTTCTCTGAGTAGCCCTGCAAAAGTGTGTAGTTGAGTAGGAAGGGATTGAAGCTTCTCAGTAAGAACTGAGAGGACAGGAGTAGGGGATTCTCTGACCGTGGTTAGCAGAGCCGCAAACTCCTTGAGTTTTGTGGGAAGGTATCTGAATGGAGCAAACTCCTGCAGATCAGTAATACCAGAATTGTTGGACTCCGAGATGAAGTCAGACTCAAAGTGTTCTTGACACTTGGATAATTTAGCTTCGGAAGAGTCCTGAATTAGACTCTCTACGGCACACGGGTCATCGATAATATCGACATAGGGAGGCGGGTGAAAACTGTTGACCTCTCCTTTGAGGTTTTCTAATTTGATAGGGATGTTTAAATCCCTGCACTCAATATGTTCCTCCTCGGTGGGGATCGGTAGGTCCAGGACAGCGGGAGGCCCATTTTCTAGACACGACTCTACGGTGGGAATGTCTGCATCCAGTGCAGAGGTAGAATCATTATAAATAGAGATGGTCATGGGTATCTCTGTGCTCGGTTCAGAAGTGGCAGCCTGTAAGGGCACCATAGATGGAGACACGGGGTTTATCACTATTATGGCTCACTCTAAGGGAGGTAACAACTTCTATTTCATCCTGGCAATTCTGGTACTTGGTCCAATTGTGTGACTCCTCATTATAGATAGTGGCCATATCATTCTCCTCAGGATAGGTTATTGGTGGGCTAGTGAAGTTGACTTCCTCTCTCTCATTTTCTAATTGAACTAGACGTTGTTCAAAGCTTTCCATAGATTGCTTTTGTTGGTACTCTAGACCTTGGAAATACTATTGTTGCTGGGCAATGTACTGAGAGAGAAGGTCCTCTAGACCGGGTTTAGTAGCCAACGGATACAGTTCAGCCAAGGGGAGCTGAGGTGCCAACTCTTGATTATATTCCGACTGGGTATGAAAGTTGTAAGGCAAAGTGGAGTCTGGGACTAGTTGCTGACTCTGAAAATCCTGAGGGGCCCACTGTTGATCAGAATAGTCATTCTGTGGATATGACGGGTACTGGGATTGCGAGTATTGCCAATCATACTCTCCATTGGGTTGATGGAACCCGGAAGAATAATTATCCTGCGGAAGTTGCTGCGGGAGGGCAGACTGTTCCCAACTAAAGTTATGGTGACTCCTATTATTCGGATAATAAGTGTTGTCATAGGAGGTCTGCATTGGAGATGGAAAGGTACAGACATCTTGCTGGATAGGAGGGTAATATCCTACAGACTGGGAATGGTACACAGGTTGCTGGACTGCGGCACGAAGGGCAGAGACTGAATTTTTAAGCTCTTGGAGTACAGAATTGTACTCCGAATCTCGGTGATTATCATATCCTGTAGAAGTGTGCGAGACTGGAGTATCATGATGATACGCAGAATTGTCATACCATTGTTGAGAGTGATCACCTCGATTCTCATAGAAACTGTAGTAGGTCTCATACAGAGGCCGTTCATCTGCCATTAGAGGCGATAGAGGGGTGCGGTGGACTAACTCTCAGATCGAGTCAGTAAAAGGTTAGGGCAGGTCCAACCGGGCTTCTACTTAAAAAAGCAAGCCCAAGATTTGGCAAAAAGTTGCCAAAATAAGACACTGGAGTAGTGATTCTAAATGATGCACACCAAGAACAGATAATCCTATTCTAAACAATCAGGATATATTTTAGGCATTATCTTGTTAGTTTTGGGGTTAGAGTAGATTATGACAGTGGGCGGACCACTGGTTTATCTTTTAGCCGCCGGACTAACTGTATGCACTCAGAGGTTCTCACCAGGCTACACTCTTCAGAGCGACTTTAGTACTAACTCTAGTCAACAACAAGGCAATCCGAAGCCTAGACAGACGTGCGGCATAATGGCTATCTTAAGTACGTCCCAGACTAACCAGATTGGTCAAGTGTATAAGAAGAGTGTTCCCTCGGGTTAAGCTAGGGTTGGTGCGTGTTTCTAGTCCACACGCAACTAACCGCCGAATAGTCCAAGATGCCACGTCGAGCTCAGTGTACTTGAGTAGCAGGAACTTATGAGTGTGTTAGACAACAGGGACCCGCGCTCGTGGTTTTATTTCGATTGGATGTTAAGCGGGTTCACTTTGTGTGGATTTTTCCTCGAACACCGGGCTAATTGGCTCTACTTCTTGATTCTTTTTAATTAAATGGAGCCTTTGGATCAAATCAGTTGGAATGATGAGGTGGGTGATGAAATCCCACCAGTTTCAATTTCGAGCTGGGTCTGCTTTCTTAGAGTTGATTGATTAACGGCCACGCCATGCAAGTCGAATAAGTTGTTGCTAGAAAACAAATAGACATGCGGCAATGATTCACCCAGATTACTCTGTATCGCACTCAAGGCGAGGATAGGGACTTACCTCCCGTGGGCCACGCCATGGGGTCGCCTTCGTGGGTTAGAGAGGGGTATCCTAATGGGCTTGGGCCCGACTCCACCTCTTTGAGCTTTCGCTCCCTACCCACACTGGATCGTGTTCCTGCAGAAAAGTTAGATCGCACGGTCTAGGTATTCGGGATTCAATGTGGAAGATCCTTGCCTTTTTAGGGTTCACAGAGCACGTATTAGATTTAGGCAAGTTTTTGAATTAGTTTCAAAATTCGAGATTGGTTAAAATTTAGGAATTCCCAGATTGGAAAATACCTAGATTGGAAAGTTTCCCGAACTGTGGTGATCTTCTAAGAAAGATTTGATTGCGAGATCCCGTACAATTTTGGGAAATTTCTCAAAATTGAAATTCTGCTAGATTTGGGGTGTTTCCTTTTGCAGACTTTTCCAAATTCGGAAGATTTCTAAAGATAGAAATTCTTCTAAAGAGAAAACTTCTAAGAGGGGAAACCCTAATTAAGTAGAGTTTCAAGATTTTGGAATCTTTTCAAAAATCGCAAATCCTTGATTGGTGATTTCTAAAAATCTGCAGAATATAAAACCCTAATTTTTTTGAATTTTGAATTTTTATTTTTTTTGTAATTTCCACTTAATCTAGGGTTTCTAAAAAACCCTAGAACAAGATCTATCAGTTATTTGGAAAGTAGTAAAATTCCTAAATTATTACAAATTGCACTTGGCCTTCCGAGGCATTAAAAATAATAATTTAAAAGACTGCTAAAAATCACTAAAAACACAAAATAGAAAGTTTTCCGAAAAGGTCGGGCTGTCCAAATTGAGCAGCTTTCTGATTTGGCAACTTTCCAATTCCATCTTTACGTCCTTTTTCGTACTCCCGTACACTCGAGCGGCAACGACGCCATTTGAAAATAGGATTTTTACACATCATTGGTTGCGGAAACCCTAACTTCAACACATTTTTAATTGATCCGAGACATTTAACCTGTAAAATAGGCCATTTTGCACAGTGGCTCGTGTGTGATATCGTTCGCACTTGGGGTTCGGACAATAAAAGAACAATAATGATGGAAACTGCTTAGAATGGTGGATAGATGAGAGAGATGGCGATCGATTTTAAAAATGAATTTTGGTGAGATATTAATCATACGAAGCATGAATTAAAGAAAACTCAAGAAAAGAATAACTTTCAAAATCAAACTTCATTCAATTATAATTCAACTTACAATACTTGAATAAAAATAAGTAATAAATAAAACTAAAGCAAACGGAATTAACTAAAGAAATTAGAGAGAGAAGGTAGAGCGAGAAAGTGGTAGAAATAGTTAGAGAGAGAAAGTAATGATAGAGAGAGAAAGTGAGAGAATGATCTAGGTAGAGAGAGAAAGTGAGATTTAGAGAGGGAAAGAGAAATCTAGAGAGATAAAAAAAACTTAGAGAGAGAGAATGAGAGAAAAGAGATGAGAGAGGAACTATACCTTAGACTTACCAAATGTTTGCATCAGCCACGTGGATCTTGCACATGTGTGGGGTGCATGTAAAGGTGCTGGTTGCGAGGTGTTGATGGAGGGGATGAGCCGGTCAAAGGCAAAACAGTCAAGAATCCACCGTGGTGGTACTTTCAGGGTGCTTCCGGTTTCTATTCCGAGTTGCATCAAAGTGAGAGTGATTGCAGTCCAAACCAGCACATAGAGAAGCGCAGGTTGGTCTGTAACCTATGCGAATAAGGTGGTGGAGCAGCAAGGTTCATGGCGTGGAGTTGTTGGATTCTCCACGGCATTGAGAAGGTGAGGGGCATGATGGTTGGGGGGAGATTGCAGGCCGTGGTGTGGTGGACGCTTGCTGCTATAGAGGATGCAGATTTGGAAGACGATGAGATGGCTGAAGATGGTGGTGGGTTAGACGGTGGTGGTGGCTGACGGAGGTGCTGATCGAGGTGAAGAGGAACAGCAGGTAGGCGTTCCTCTTCTCCTCTTCTTCTTCTCTTATCTCTTTTCTTTTTTTTTCTTTTTTTAATTTTTTTGAACGTCTTGGAGAAGCAGGCCTACAACTCAACGTTGCAGGTCGTGGTGAGGCAGTGGAGCAGAGGCGGTAATGGAGGTAGCTGTGCGGTGGTGGTGTTGCCGGCGCTGGACGATGGAGCAACGTGAAGGAGGAGTTGGGCGGAGCAGCAACGGTGCTGCACGAGCAGCAGCAGGCGTCCTAGCAGGTGGAGGCAAAACTATGGTCGTTCAACGTGGCAGGCGAGGGGGTAAGCCGTGGGGGAGAAGTAAAAAGAAGAACGGCCGGAGTTGCAGGCCTGCAACTCCGGCGGAAGCAAAGAAGAAGAAGAAGAAGAAGAAGAAAGAAGAAAGAGAAGGGGATGACGGTTCGTGGCGTGGTGAGCAGGGGAAATAGAAGAGGAGAAGGGCGGAAGAGAAAAAGAAGGCGTGGAAGATGAACCTGCCGGAGTTGCAGGTTCTCGCCAGAAAAGGAGAAGAAGAAGAAGAAGAAGAAAGGAAGAAGAAGAAAGAAAGGAAAAGAAGGAGAGGAGGAAGGACAGGACGTGGGGGAAGGTTTTGGGGAGAGAAAGGAGAAGAAATGAGGGGGATTAGGGTTCCAAAGAACCCTTCTCCTTCCCCTTTTAAAGCTCCCTAGTTTTCATTAATGAAAATTAGGGAATTTTTGAAATGAAAAAAAAAATATATATATATATATATATTTAAGTAAAACTTTACTTTTCTTTGGGGAATGTCCCCATTTAGTGGACCCCCCATTTTTTAAAATTTAATTAAAATTATTTTGAAATTCACGGGGTCCACTAACTGGTCGGACAGCGGGTCGATGATGATGGGCCCGGCTACTGGCCCACATGGATTGATGATGTCCATCGTCTCACAAGATGATGTGACAGACAGTCTGATGGCGATCGGATGGATGGTGACTTGATTGGGACCCAGATTGGTAGATCGACGGATCTAGAGAGATCCAACGGTCCGATTGAAGATCCAACGGTCTGATGGAAGATCCAACGGTCAGAAAGCTAAGGGAGATGAGATAGAGCCGATGGACAGGAGTTCTGGGGTTAGGTCAGTAGATTCAAGGACCGAGAGATGAAGAGAGAGAAAGAATAAGGAGAGATGAGAGAGAAAGTATCAGAAAATGGAGATAAAAGTATTGGCAGAGGGTCTGGAACCCTGCTCTTCACTGTGACCATCCTCATGCTTCTCTAGTAGAGTAGACTATCATTCCTTGCTGACTCATGTGGCTTTAAACGCTTTGGTCCGTCTTTTGGTCATTGGCTCTCCTACTCTCTTCGTTCTTTGGGCCGACTTTTTGGTCCTCTTATTCAGCCTATATTTGGCCCATATCTTCTAGTCATAGCATGTGGGCTCTTTAAGCTTTGATAATGGGCTTTCCTGATCGATGTGGGCTCGCAAGTCTCGAGAATTGTCCCATCCGAGTTTCCTGCGACAGAAGAAGTGCGTAATGAGACTCTATCAGAATGACTTCATATCTAGACTTCGAAAATGTGTTTAATGCATGCAAATATACCATGTCGTCTAGAAAAGTGTGTTCTACTCAACACAAGAGACTCTTACGTAGAAAAGTAGATAAATAGAGCATTTTAACGCAGGAGAATGCAATAACACTAAAAGGATAATTGCTTAAAATAAGCACTTTTGAGCGAATATCACAAAGCTTGCATCCACATCCTTTATAAAAAATTCCCTTCTAGCTATTCTCAAAGATCATTTTGTAAAAAAATCTAGTATAAGAATGAAAAGTTTCTAGATGATTTCAATGAAAAGTGAAAAACAATCATTTTGTCCTTCTGATATTTCTTGACCATGAAAATGACAGCTTGCTAAGTTTGTAAAGTTTGCATCCCATCTTCACCCACTATGAACATCAAAATAAAAAAACTAGAAACAACACCCATTGAGTTATTATTTCAACTTCTAAGCTCTACACAATGAGAAGTCATTACCATGATTTTTTCTAAGAAGGTTTGATTGTGTTGTCATTACCAATCAGATAAAGAGACATGAAGAACGATTCCAGATCTTGTAAACCCGATCTAATTAGATCCACTTCATTGTAGAGAATCTCATCTCTATAGTGGAGACAAACATGAAAACATAGGTAGAGAAATTGACTTCAATCGATCGAAGGAGTTGAGTCAGTACATATGTGCAATAAGAAGAAGAAGAATAAGAAGCTTGAAAGACATTCTACCAATCCTCCTTTAATCAGTGAGAGAGGAACTAGAATTCAGAAGCGATTATTTGAAAAGTTGATTGAGTCGGGCAGCAATTCACAAATGCTTTGCCTTTAAAAAATTCACAGATGCTTTACGTTATAGTCCATGTTAAGAGGTTGTTGGAGAGATCAGGAACGTTGAGAGATTTCAATGAAGACAGATTTTCGGGATGAATGAATTTAGCTTGTTGCCTTACAACAACAATAAATTGCTAGAGTTAGGGTTGGGGTAGGAAACCAAGAGAAAAACCAATTTTAAGAAATCTTAAATTACAGAATAACAATGTTTACAAAAATAACAAGCATACACTAGGGTATGAAAGAAATGGAGCATGCATACGAACATACTTCGATTTAGATGAACAGTTGGTCCAGCATTGGTCACAAGCTTAGAACTATTGAGAGAGAGATAGAGAGCTCATCAGAAGACAGAGAAAGGATCTCTGACCGATGGCAGATGTACGACTGAGGGACCTTGCAGAATAAAGGGGTCTTGAGCTTCTTTGGTTCATAGAGGAGAACTTACCAGCAAACGACATTGAAGCTCCGATATCGACGACAATGAAGAAACAAGAAGTTTGCTAGTAACAAATGGAGGGTATGAAAATGGGGTGGGATCGATGGATTAAGCCTCTCGACTTTTTTGGCCTTTCTTGAACTAGTTCGATGATACAAGGTATTTCAAAAGTTACAACTTCGTTCTTATTTTTGAGTGAGAATTGAAAAAATGGACCCCCAAAAGTGGGTCCCACACGGTTACCAAACATCTGAAAATCCAATCGGACCTGGACTGAACATCGCTGGCTGTGTTCTTTGACTATCCAAACATGCCCTAAGGATTTTCTTGATAAAAATAAGTTTTTTTTTCTTATATAGCAAGTAGATTAATGGCTAGTGGTCAGTAGCTGAAAGCAGGTTAGGAATGGAGGTGTATAGTATCAAAAGAATAAGATAAATCAATGAGCTACAACCATTCAATCAAGTTTATCTTCTTGGAATAAAAAAGTACTACCTTCTCAAAAATGCCATGTGGCTATTCTTTCAGGCCCACCAAAATTCCTAAAATAAGAGACTTTTTCCTATTTTTAGGGGAACGTTGTGAATCGTAGAATGCCTCATTTGACCTCTCATTAAATCTGCAACGAAAAAAAAAAAAAAACTCCACAAAAAAAATCATAAAGCCAAAATACACCACCCACCCCACCCCCACCCAAAAAAAAAAAAAACTATAAATACAAAAATTTCCTCAACTAAGAGATTTTTCCCTATTTTAAAGAGAATGTTGTGAACAGTAGAATGCCTAGCCTCGCATTAAATCTGCAACTAAACTGTTAATGGGCATATGATATACGCGTTAGTAAGGTTGGGATAATCTGGGTATACTAATATTACGTTAAGATAATATATTGCTTACACCATGTATTATTAGACTTATAGCAACTTGAACCATAACTCATCATTGTGCAGAAGCAGGATATTTTTTTAAAATATATAATCTTGAGAATATTGAGATAGCTTTGAGTAATAACATGGACATCCTTCACACTCAACTTATAGACATATAAGCAATTGGTTCATCAATGTTTATTATCCTAACGTAGAAATTTACTCTTAATGTGCCCACATACTTTTGTGTTTGGTCGATGTGAGTACCCATTTGTTGTAGTCCGAAATGAGGAACTGTTTTTTATTTTTTATTTTTGGCTTTATATATAGGCTCTTATAATATATAAAAATGTCTCCCATTTCCTTGCATTTGGTATATTGTATTAAGAGATAGAGAACTCATAGTTATGTTGTAATAGTATAAAAATGTTATAATTGCTTAAGGAAATGGTGGGGCCAGTGCTTGGGTATTGGTCATACTCTTTGAGTCAATAATTTTGCATTAGTTTACTATTGTTTAATATTAATATTATTATAGATTTTTTTTGCCAAAATTTGTATCATATTTATCTGCATATTCATTACATCGATAAAAATCGGTCAACATCATGTGCCTTTTATTACATTTATCTATGGCCAACCGTGGTCAGTAACAGAAATTCTGCGAGAACCTTCCGATATGATAAAAAGAAACAAATATCCATAAATGCCGCTCGACGAGAACACGTACGGTGTTACCGTACTATAGTGAATATATATTTATCATAAGCTAACCCTAATAAAAACATCTAATATTAAAATAAGTAGTTATTAAGTTCAAGTTAACCTTAAAATTTTAAATTGTAATTGTTTTTTCTAGAAAAAAGGAGATCTGTGAGGAGCTCCTTTTTCCTGCTCTCTTTCTTCATGTTCACTCCTGAGGCCTGTGACGAAGTACCCGCTTCCTATTTGCCGTCGTCCTCGAGAACATCCAAACCGTCCATTCTTATGCCTTCGATTAGCGAGAACGAAAGATCTGATACGTTAAACTTGCGTAGTATGCTCGATATATCTCCCCCTTTTAACACCACATGATCGACCTTGCATGAAAGGCAACATAAATTGAACGGCTCTTGGAGAATCCTGGCACAGGTGAAGCAGAAGTGGGTAGAGCTCTTATTACAAACTGCCATTTGCTGAGCCTAAGGCCTCTGATTTAAGAACACTGCTTTTGCATTGTTTATATTATACGGCTGAACATAGGAGCAATCGATGATCTTCTCAAGATCATCCAATCGAACGACTTCTTGGTAAATGTATCGCCTTACTTGTAGGAGGGGATGAGATCGATGATTAGGAAGAACACAATGAGGACAAATACTTCGACAACAATCCAAACAAAATATGTTCTTCTCATGCTTCTTTTAATTCTTGTGGAGTCCACACTCTACATGGAATGACTCGGCTATTAGCCCTGCAAGCCAGGTTGGCTTCATCACTCTCTTTCTCTCTCAACTATATTTATTTAGCAGACTTCAAATGCTTTTTATTATAGATTCATTAAGCTTGTTGTTGGTTGAAGCTCTAATTAAAGGTAGTCCAAGCTTGATCCATATTATATACTGGGCATGAAATGAGGTAGCCCGGATGAAATAGATAGTACGTTGTTGATTTGGTTTCTCATCTTGGGCTTTATTAGTTTATGGACTCTTATAAAATACAAAAATGTCTCCCAATTTTCCCCCTCATTGTCTTTGGTGCATGATCCAAGAGAAAAAAAATAATATTATTTGCCATTGATATTAGAATATGAGCGAAGAATCAACAACATACTCATTGTTTTCCAAAAACAAATGCGATGATGAGGTCTCCACCTTACAATCCTTCAATCCTGAGTATCCTAATAAGGTCGCTTTACCTCCTATAAATAATGGATTTGTATGTCATTTTTTGAATAAAAAAGTGGAAGTCCATGTTAAAGTTTTTGCCCTTTGGTGGGGTGGTATGCATGCAATTCAATGTTGTGTCAAGGAAATAAATTTCGATTTCGAGATTTATTTCGATCAGCCTGAAAATGAAAATATTTCGACTAAGGTGGAAAGTTTAGGAAATGATAAAACAAGCATAACAACACTCATAAGCTTAATATACAACCATACATAGTGTGGAAATGAATGACCATAGCGGACTGTTATATGTTGAGGCAGGTATTTGATAGTCAGTCAATTGATTATTTAATTGATATTTATATAAAAGGGTCGGGATCGGGGGACATGCATTGAAACCGACCTTTTTCACTTAAATGACGGAACCATCGATCTCTCAAAATCGGACGGCCTTCATTCTCTTCCTTTCAATATAGCAACCGGGCCAATTGACGTCATTTGAACCGTCGTTTGAATCACCGAAGGACAAAAATTAAATGAAGTGTCCATGTGGCACATGGACAGGCACGTCTCCTACACATCACGTCTCCTCCTCTTCCAAAAAAAGTACTGAACCTCTTCTCCTCTACTCCTTTGCAACTATTTTGAAACCTACCTTATTACATCTCTTCTGCAACTATTGCTATTGTTGGTTTTTTTACAATAAATTTTAGTTATTGAAAAATTCATGAGGTTGATTGGCGTCTTTAGGACATTTCTGATTTTTTTTTCTTTTGTTTACTGGATAAACTGATATGGAAGCAAAAACTATTGAAGTTCCCATGAACATTGATTTGATTAGTTTTTCATTGGGATACTACTGTTGAATGCCTCAGCATTTAGGATGTTGAATTTCTTTTGCTATTTGTATCGAATCAATCTGATTAATGGCATATGCGTTGTTCTTTACGATGAATGGTGAGTAAATAAATTGATATGGGTTTTGTCCACTACTATTTGGAATTATGGAGCTTTTAATGCTGGCAGATGCACTTGGGCTCTGGATCATTTTTCTTTCTGACTCCGATTCAAAAATTCGAATGTCTTGGCTTGATTGTGTCACTCGAATTGCATATGAGTCAAAAGGCACAAACAACTATTAAAGTGAATTAGGATCCAAGTGAACCGATAATATGCTTTGTCGAAGGTCTCTAGTATGCAATTCAGGGGAAAGACATTCTTCAGTAGAGATCAAGAAGGCATCTAATACATAACACTCTAGGGGGGTTTCTTTTAACATATCCTAAAAAAATGGCAGTTCGTCAACAGAAAAAGCAATTGAATGCTTCTAGCATTGTAAGTTATAGCACCTAGTGGCTTGATAAGCATCACTCTGCAGAAAAAAAATTTAGTTTTTAAGAGAATCATTGGAGGATTAAGAGATATTAGTAGAAAATAAAGAAAACTTATAGTTACCTGAAAGTAGGGTTTTTCTACGTCGTTGATTACAGAAACCCTAGATCTCAACAATATTTGTAATTTCTTCGAATTGGTTCACTTAATCTGCAAATAAGCAGACTTGCACAGTGGCTCGTGTCGGATATCGTCCGCACTCGGGATTAGTTAGCACAATAAGAAACAAAGATAATCAGAAAATGCTCAGAATAAATGGAATGGTAAGAATGGTGGAGGTTGATTTAAAATATGCTTGAGATTGTTGTTAAAACTATTAGAATAAAAAAAATATAAGAGAAACGAGAATGAAAAACACAATAAATGAAAACAACTTAAACTTGAATTTAAAACTTGTTCATTAAACTAAAAACAAATGCTTACAATGCTTTACAACGGAAATAACATTAAACCAAATTAATCTAGAAAGTCATTAAAATATTACCCTAGAAAACATGTCAAGGTAGAGAAGGAAAAAAGAGAGAGAAAGAAGGTAAGAAGGCTAGATAGATAAATTAGAGAGAAGCTTACCATTGAAGAGGTAGATGGTGCAACTCTGATTGGATCGATCTCAATAGGATTGAGGATTGTAGCCTTTGATTGTGGCGGATGGAATGGGTGGCAAGGAGACGTTGCTGTTTGACGCTTTGCACCTCGAGGTGGAGGCGTTAATGGTGAGCTCGCCGGAGTTGATCGCCGAAGAAGAAGGGTGAAGAAGAAGAGAAAAAAAGAAGAAAGAGAGGAAGAAAAGGGGGAGGGAACCAACCAAAGAAGAAGAGATCGTAGATCTCTTATAGACTTTTTTTTTCCTTTTTGCTTGTTGTAAAAATGATGACTAGGATAAAGAGATATGGGGGAGAGAAGAATCGGTCAAGTGAGACCAATTCTCTCTTGTTGTTGCAAATGGGCATGGGCATGGGTCATGGGTATGGGCATGGGTCATGGGTGATATTCGCTCAAAAGTGCTTATTTTAAGCCATTATCCTTATAGCGATGTCGCATTTTCCTACGTAAAACTTGTCTTTTCATCGACTTTTTCATGTAAGAGTTTCTTCCAATGCGTAGAGCGCATTCTTTAGACGAAAATTGACTATTTGCATGAAATATGCGCATTTCGGATAGTCTAGATATGAAGCCATTTTGATTAAGTCTCATTACGCGCTTTTCTCTCGCAGGAAACTCGATCGGATGATTTTCGAGACTTGCGGGCCCACGATCAACCATAGAAGCCTAATATCAAAGCTTAAAGAGTAACAAGCTATGACAAGAAGATACCGGCCAAGCACGGGTCAAGTCAGAGGATCGTAGAGCCAGATAAAGAACCAAGAGAGAGGCAAAGCTGAAGACCAAGAGACGGGCCAAAGTGATACAAAGTCGCACCAACTGATATAAAATGACGGCTTACGTAATTGGTGAAGCCGACGGAAGATTACATTGAAGATCAGGGTTCATGACCCTCCGCCAACTCTTTTGCCTTTATTTTGTATTATTTTCTCTCTCCTCTCTCCTAATTCTCTCTCCATCTCTCTAGACTCTAATATCTAACCCATAGATCATCTCATCCTACCATTAGATCCCCAGATCTACCATCCGATCCCCCTCTCCATGATCGAATTGCCTATATCTCACCATCCGATCCTTAGATCGATCATCCTAACCCTCCGATCTCCATCATCTAGCCTCAGATCTTCTCTCCTTTAGCTTTATTCCATCTCACATAGTTCTTCTACTGTTAGATCTTCAATTCGACCGTTAGATCATTCATCTGACCGTTGGATCCTTTTAGATCCTACGGTCCGCCAATTGTGGACCGAGTCAAACCGCCAGCTCATCTCATCCAATTATCATAGTTTCATCATCTAACAGCCCCCATGGCCTTAGTGGTCCACAAATCCCATGGTCAAGTGGCCCACAAGCAAATTGGAAGCCCACAGCCTTGTAACCCGTCCTAGAGCCCATGGTGTTTTGGCCTCATTTATCATTTTTTCTCCCCTGGCGGCCAAACGCACCCTAACCCACGGCCTCGCAAGAGGCCCATATCCATCTGGCCCATTAGCCCGCTTATCCATGCCCATGCCCATGACCCATGCCAAGCCCACCTATTCCACTGGCCAACATGTGGCAATCTCCCGGTCCCAATATTCTGGGCCACGGCCTAATCAATGCTCAATATTGGCCCATCCTATGGTCTATCCATTAGCGGGCCACAGTCTATTCTTTCCATAACCCATGGCCTGACACCATCTCTTGGACCGACCACCACCTCATTTCATCGAATGGTCTTAACTCCATCATCTTATGGACCCTCATGGCATTAGTGATCAACAAAAGCCAATAGTCTAGCCCACAAACAACTTGGAAGCCCATTACCTTAACCCACTTACCTAGGCCCAATGCAAGCCCACATATGTGAGAGAAACGGTCTTCCTTGACCGATTCCCTCACTCATTCCATGATTCTCCCTTATCTCTAACAACCCATCCTCTATTCTATAAAGAGGAAACCCACGGATTCTCCTCTTTGGTTCCCTCCCCCTTCTTAATATTCTCCTAATCTCAATCTTCTCTCTTTCTCTCCTCACTCCTCCACAGCAACTTCTCCATTCCCACTGGTTTTCTCCTCCAAATCGGCAACAAGTGTGTCGAGTTTCATCATTCAGGTGCTCAATTCTCACTTGTTGGTACGTTTCTCCAGTTAGCACCTCCTTTTCCAATGCCTTGGAGAGGATCTTCCGGACTACAACAACAGTTCTCATAGATGTGTGGAAAGGAGCTATGTGACAGCCAGCCACCCCTCTTCCACGTCCTCGTCAATTTCAATTTGTTGCTTGTGCATTTCACAACGACTTGTAGATCTGCACATCATCCAACACCTGCAACTCCAGCAGGTAATTCTCCTCCTCCTCCTCCTCCTCCTCCTCCTTCTTCTTCTTCTTCTTCCCCTTCTTCTTCTTCTTCTTCTTTATATTTTTTCTCACCGGAGTTGCAACCTGCAACTCCAGCCGGCGCAACCACCAAGCACACACGGTTCTCCCCTTCTTCTTCTCTATACATCCCTCCTCTTTCACCTCCGCCTGCTTCTGCATTAGCAGCAAGCACCACAGTCCAGAAACGGACTATTTTTTTTGCAACTCCATATTCTCCAACCTACCACCATTGATTCCAGCGAGAAGCTCGCCGGAATCTACACTCCATTCATCTTCATAGAAACCCTCTCAACGGTGCTGTACACAGTCACCTTCGGGACAACCTGCAACTATCTTGCAAGTTCATCACACCACCGTCTCCACTGTTGCACATCTTCACCAACCCCTGCAACTTCATCTCTTGCTGGACCTGCACATCCCCTTGCTGCTCGTCCTCTCCTCTAACGTGCATAAAGGCCACAGCAACCGGTAGCACCTTCCCTCATTCTCCACAGGTTTCTCTATTATCACGTGACAGGTGGTGATCTACAACCATCCCACGTGCTGCATCTGCTACTTTTCTTCATCTCCCTAGCGATCTGCTCTACCAATCCGTGAATCCGCACCTTCAATGCCTTTTGCCTCCCACAATTCTCCATCACCGCATACTCATCTTCAGTAGCAGGTGCTCCTCACCTTGAAGCTGCTCATTCACGGTTTCACCATCTTCGTTGATCACCAACTCTCCGGTGAAATCTCCACCTTACCTTGGCCGAACCACACCATCTAGTAGGCCGAGGTCCCCCATTGCATACCCGCAAGCCAGATCTCCCTTTCTAGCCGGACCAGCCAGCAACCACGTCGGCCACTCGCGCCCTCATCTTGTTCCCTTGAGCGTCCAATCTACAACCAAACGGTGATGCACTTCATGCAACACTTGCAAGTGCATGAGCACCTCTTCTCCTACATCGATCTTGCGGTCCACCAAGATGGGATCCTCCATGCTTTCCTAAAGGTAATTTCTAGCTGTCTATTTCCCTCTCTAAACTCTTTCTAGATCATGCTAGTGATTTACTTCTCTCATTTTCTCTCTCTAAATTCCTCTATGTTACTTTCTCTCTCTACCCCATTTCACTCTCTAGTTTAGTTTATATTTTGAATGCTTTCTAGATTAATTTTCCTTGAGTTGATTCACTTTTGTAAGCACTTTGATTAATTATTAAATTGAAATCCCTTTATTCATTGTGTTTTCATCTCATTTTATTTCATTTCATTTTGAATTTAGTGCATGAATCTCGAACTATTAAAAATCAGATTTTAATTCCGATCTCCATCTCTCTCATCTCTCCACCATTCTAAGCAGTTTTCATCATTATTGTTCTTTAATTGCCATGACCCCGAGTGCAGACGATATCTGACACGAGCCACTATACAAATCTGCATTTTTGCAAATTAAGTGAACCAAATCGGAGATATTACAAATATTGTTGAAATCAAGGGTTTCCGTAACCAACGACGCGGAAAAACCCTACTTTCAATGGATCATGGGCCTCGGTCATGGGCCAAGATAAATAGAGAGAGAAATAGGAGAGAGGTGAGAGAAAAATACAAAAATAAAAGCATTGGAGGGTCTTGAACCCTAGTCTTCTTTATTCTCTCTCGTCTGCTCCACTAATTAGTCAAACTTATCTTTTGATATCAATTGGTGTGGCCTTTAATACCTAAATCCTTTTCTTGGTCTCCAACTATTCTTCTCTCTCTTAGTCTTTGTTCCGGCTCTACGATCTTCTAACTTTGCCCGTACATGTCTTCTATCTTTTTATCCTAGCCTGTTGGCTCTTTAAGCTTTGATAGAAGTCTTCTGTGGTTGATCGTGGGCCCGCCAGTCCTCGAGAATCGCCCAATAGGGTCTCTTGCAAGTAAAAAGCGAGTAATGAGATTTAACTAAAACGGCTTGATACTGGACTAACCGGAATGCATATATTTTATGCAAATAGTCAATTTTTATCTAAAGAACGCGTTCTACGCAATGGAAGAAACTCTTACGTGGAAAAGTCGATGAAAAGATAAGTTTTACGTAGGAGAATGCGACATCGCTATAAAGATAATGGCTTAAAATAAGCACTTTTGAGCGAATATCACAACCCCCAACTAGCATATTGCCAATCCTTGGCAATTATTGCGAAATAAGTGAGTGAAAGAGGGCTAGGCATAACATGCTAGGAAACTTATTTGAATTACTCAGAAAAAATTTCATTTTGTCAGATTATTTTAAGGATGCAAGAAATCATTCACAAATTAGAACTAATTAGCAAAATATAACACTTCTACAAATGGACCTTCGAACAAAAAATTACTCAGACTCAGTGTGTGTGTGTTTAACATCATCCTTATCTGGCAGTAGAGATATCTAGATCTCCTTAGAGACTCTATGCCTCGACCTCAATCCTCACTTGTATACCACTCAGAAGTGAATCACTCAGAAATGGTTTTATACTTTTCTCTCAAATTATATGTGAGGAGATGAATATAAAAACTGACAAACGTCTCACATATATAGTTCTTCAATGGAGGGTATAAGAAGATTTAAGAAGATCTCATGATTGGAATGTCATATCACTTAAGAACGTCGGATCAAACTCTATAATTTCTCTTTTCTCCATTCTCCACACTTGAGGATGGTACAAATTTAGAATCAAATAGGACTTGCATAGGTTGTATTGAGGCTTGGGATAGGTTCAGAAAAGAAGGATATTCTGGTATTCAAAAATTCTAAGAGGGTATCTCACTATTCTTTGCAACTTTTTCTAGGGGTAATATTTCATTGACTTTTCTTCTTTTCTTTTTTCAATTTTTGTCTTTTTGCTATTCTTCAACCTTTCCTTCTTTTTTTTTTCTTTCTTTCTTTCTGATCATGTTTCTTTCAACTCGAACCATTTATTTTCTTTTCTTTTTCTTTCTTGGTTTCTATCTTTTCATGATCATACCAAATACTCTTTGATCCCTCTCAGAAGTAGGTTATCGTATTGAACTCTTTTTTGGGATTGGGTTTTTGGTTGATGAGTTAACAAGAAAAGGTTTTCATCAACAGGCTTAAAAATGATTTCTAAAAGTATAGATGTTAGGGAAGCTAAAAAGTCTGATTGGCTAAAAAGATAGCCTATATCATTTTCTAGGGTTTGTACTTTCATCTTCGATGTCTCGAATGGATAGAGAGAAGGTTCTTTATGTAATAATCTGAATTTGATGTCGTTCTGAGTTCCATGACCAAAGCAATGGTTAATGAGACCACTCAATGGAAATATTATGGGACTATAAGAATTATGAGTCATCTTGTGACTCAGAATAATTTTATAACCCTCAGAAATAATGAAAAGCTCAAAAGCTCACTGCGTTAGGTCTCCACAATTGTTCTCCTTGGATCTCTAAATAATCTAAACATCAGATAATTCAGACGTTGATATGTTAACATTTTTGCAGAATCTGAGTTTTTAATCCATTGTAGTAATGTTTGCTTTCAAACTGAATGACGAGCTAACGAGTGATTTTTCAAAATAGACATCATTTTCAATGAATAGACTTTCCGGAAGGTTTTCACTAATCAAGTCAGGTCATTTTCGAAAATCACATGAAATACATGAAATCACACCAAAAAACACAAGGTTTCTCTCTTTTTTTTTGTTTTTTGTTTTTTTTATTATTTTTTTTTATCAAAATGAAAACATGAGTTTTGGTAAAAACCCACCCCCAACCAAAATATAACACCGTCCTCAGTGCTCATGACCAGGACAAAAGATGATGAAAAATTGGTAATGATGATGCAAAGGTTCAAGGAGGATATTACCAAGTCAGCATAAACTCAACAGTGTGTGGTACCTGATGATCTGAAGAATGAATGTACATGCATGTCCAGAGATATCACAGTAATAACAAATATAGAGACTCATGTACTCTAGGAATACCGGAATTGCCTTTCCGAAAGGGCTAAGTTTTATGTCTTCAGCCAGACATGACGGGAGTATATCAAGTACCCCCAACTATGTTAAAACTCATGGAGACTGAGTGAATCTACAGTCTTCTAAGCTGGAACAGAAACTGTTATCCTATCCCTTGTCTAGGTATACCTATACAGAATAGGTCTTTCTCAGTGTAAACTGAGAGAAGGATAGTAAGTGCTCTTTGCAGACCCACAAAAACATGTAGTTTAGCTGGGAGGGATCGAAGCTTCTCAGTAAAGACTGAGATGAGAGCAGTACTGGGTTCTCTGGCCATGGTTAGTAGAGCCGCAAACTCATTGAGTTTAGTGGGAATGTATCTGAATGGAGTAGACTCCTGCAGATCAGTAATACCAAAATTGTCTGACTCCAAGATGAAGTCAGACTCAAAGTGTTCTTGACACTGGGATAATTTTTTCTCTGGAGAGTCCTGAATTAGACTCTCTATGACACACGATGTATCGACAATATCGACGTATGTTGGCTATTCAAAAATGGTAACCTCTTCTTTGAGTTTATTAAATGTCGTCGACATGTTATCGTCCCCACACTCGATATGTGTATCAGCGATGGTGAGAAATGGTGGGGCCAGGACAACTGGGACCACTATCTAGACAGTGCTCAGTGTCTGAAATGTATGCTTCAGGTGCAGACAATGAAGTATCAGATGCAAATGATTCCTCTAAGCTAGGTTCAGAAGTCAATGCTTTGAAGGACACCGAAGATGGAGACTCGTGCTCATCAATATTGTAGTCCGATCCTTTGTTTATAGCAACAACAATTTCTTCTTGTAAAGTCTGGTACCAGGTCCAGTTGTGCGAATCCTCATTATGGACTATGGCCATAGTATTCCCCTCTGGATAAGCTGTAGGTAGGCTAGTGAAGTTGACTTCCTCTCTCTCTGATTCTAACTCACCTAGACGGTGTTCCAAGCTCTCCATAGAGTGATGTTGTTTGATGATATATTGAGAAAGGAGTTCTTCTAGACTAGGTTTAGTAGCAGACTGTGGCTGTTCAACTAAAGGAAGCTGCGGTGCCAACTCTTGAATGTAGTTCGACTGAGTATGAAAGTTATAGGATTGAAGTGACTCAGGGACTATCTGTTGACTCTGAACTACGACTGCGAGTACTGCCTATCATATTGTCTACAGGGTTAGTGAAACCCGGAATGATACATATCCTATTACAGTTGCTGTTGGGGAAAAGACTATTTTTCCCATTCAAAGTTATTATGACTTCTATTGTCTGGATAATATGTGTTATTGTAAGAGGTCTGCAGCGGATGTTCAAATGTACTAAAATTACAGACCTCTTCTTAGACGTGAGGGAAATATCCCACAGATTTAGAATGATAAACAGGCTTCTGGACTGCAACATCAAGGGCAGAAACTGAGTTTCTCAAATCCTTGAGTAGGGATTTTAGCACTGGATCACCCTGTGCTTCATATCCCATGGAACTCTGTGAGACTAGAGTGTCATGTCAACACTCAAGATTGGTATACCAATGCTCAGAGTTATCTCCTAGATCTTCAAAGAAATTGTGGTAGGTCTCGAATAGAGGCCGTTCAGCATCCATCAAAGAGATGTGAGTCTCTCAGAGTAGGGAGATAGATTAGGTGGAAGAAAGTGGTGCGGTAGACTGATTCTCAGATCGAATCAGTATCGTGTTGGTTCAAATCCAAATGGGTATATGCTTGAAAAAGCAAGCCCCTAGAGTCGGCAAGAGGTTATGAAACCGAATGAGCCTAGATGATGCACACAGACCAACAGATAATCCTATTTCTAAACAATCAGGATAATATTATGAATTATCTTATTTAGTGTAGGGATAGTGTAGATTATAACAGTGGGCGAACCACTGGTTTATCTTCTATTACCCGTCGAACTAACTTTTCACTCTGTAGGTTCTCACAAGGATACACTCTTCAAAGCAAATTCGCTAGTACTAACTCAAGTTGACTGCAAGATAATCCGAAGCCTAGACAGACGTGCTGTACATCGACTAACTTAAGTACGCCCCAGATTAACCGGATTTGTCAAGTGTGAAGATGAATTTTCCCAGAAAAGGAGCTAAGGTTGGTTTGTGTTCCTAATCCGACACTAGCTAATCTGACAGACAATCAAGGAGGCCACTTAAGAGCTCGGTATACTTGAGTAGTAGGGACTTATGGGTGTGTTAGATAACAAAGACCCGTACTCATGGACTTAATCGACTTGATCTTTGAAGGGGTCGCTTTATGTGGAGTTTTCCTCGAACACCGATCTAAGTGGGCTCTACTTCTTGATTGATTTTAATTCTTGGCTGTGGTTGCATAAAAGCTGGAATGACGAGGTGAGTAATGAAATTCCACCAGTTTCAAGTTAGAGCTGGGTTTGCTCTTTATGTATTTTATTCCAGCCTAACCAAGCAATTTCGATAAGTGTTGCAAAAGCAAATAAACAATCAGCACAGTGTTTGCACAATGATCACGATCGCACTCAAGGCTAGGTGTAGAAACTGACTTGCCCGTTGGCTACGCACGGGGTCTCCTCCGTGAGATAGGAAGGGGTATCCAAATGGGCTTGGGCCCGACTCCACCTCGTTGAGCTTTTGCTCCCTACTCACTTGGTAATCATAATCTGCAATCACGTTAGTCCACAATGGTCTATGGTATGGAATGGGAAGGTATACCGCCTTTGGGGTTTCAAGAAACACGCAATGATTTAGGGCAGGTATTGTGAATTAGTTCCAATTAAGGTTTGAAATTCAACTTTAGCTATTCCCGAATTAGGGTTCAGAAATATCTACTTTTGAATTACCTGGAGTTGGAAACCTTCCAAAATGAATCAAATAACCAATGGTGATCTAACTAGAAATAGCAGAATTAAAATCTGACCCTAATATTTTTTATATTTTTTAAATTAATTAATTATCTAACAGCTATTCTAAAATGAGAGAAAATGAATCCCTAAGTTATTACAACTTTACACTCGGCCGTCCGAGGCATTAAAATAATAAGTGGAAAATGTGAAAAATAAAATGAAAAGTTTTCAATTTGGATCGGATCTTCAAGATTAAGTAGCTTTCCGAATTCCTGTTCATCTTTTTGCAATCCCGTCAACCGAACGGCAACGACGTCATTTGAAAGTAGGGTTTTTTCGCGTTATTGATTACAGAAACCTTAGATCTCAACAATATTTGTAATTTCTCCGAATTTGTTCATTTAATCTACAAATAAGCAGACTTGCACAATGGCTCGTGTCGGATATCGTCCGCACTCGGGATTAGTTAGCACAATGAGAAACAAGGATAATCAGAAAATACTCGGAATAAATGGAATGGTAAGAATGGTGGAGGTTGATTTAAAATATGCTTGAGATTGTTGTTAAAACTATTAGAATAAAAAAAAATATAAGAGAAATGAGAATGAAAAACACAATAAATGAAAACAACTTAAACTTGAATTTAAAACTTGTTCATTAAACTAAAAACAAATGCTTACAATGCTTTACAATGGAAATAACATTAAACCAAATTAATCTAGAAAGTCACTAAAATATTACCCGAGAAAACATGTAAAGGTAGAGAGGGAAAGAAGAGAGAGACAGAAAGTAAGAAGGTTAGATAGATGAATTAGAGAGAAGCTTACCATTGAAGAGGTAGATGGTGCAACTCCGATTGGATCGACCTCAATAGGATTGAGAATTGTAGCCTTTGATTGTGGCGGATGGAATGGGTAGCAAGGAGACGTTGTTGTTTGACGCTTTGCACCTCGACGTGGAGGCGTTAATGGTGAGCTCGCCGGAGTTGATTGTCGGTGAAGAAGGGCGAAGAAGAAGAGAAAAAAAGAAGAAAGAGAGAAGAGAAGGGGGAGGGAACCAACCAAAGAATGAGAAATCGTAGATCTCTTATAGACTTTTTTTTTCTTTTTGCTTGTTGTAAAAATGATGACCATTGGATCTAGAGGGATCCAACGGTTGGAAATGGGTTAGTTAGATGAGAGAGAGAGTGACTAGGATAGAGAGATATGGGGGAGAGAATAATCGGTCAAGTGAGACCAATTCTCTCTTGTTGTTGCAAATGGGCATGGGCATGTGCATGGGTCATGGGTCATGGGTATGGGCATGGGTCATGGGTCATGGGTCATGGGCCTCGGTCATGGGCCAAGATAAATAGATAGAGAAATAGGAGAGAGGTGAGAGAAAAATACAAAAATAAAAGCATTGGAGGGTCTTGGACCCTGGTCTTCTTTATTCTCTCTCGTCCGCTCCATCAATTAGTCAAACTTATCATTTGATGTCAATTAGTGTGGCCTTTAACACCTAAGTCCTTTTCTTGGTCTCTAGCTATTCTTCTCTCTCTTAGTCCTTGTTCCGGCTCTACGATCTTCTAACTTTGCCCGTACATGTCTTATATCTTTTTATCCTAGCCTGTTGACTCTTTAAGCTTTGATAGAAGTCTTCTGTGGTTGATCATGGGCCCGCCAGTCCTCAAGAATCGCCCGATAGGGTCTCCTACAAGTGAAAAAGTGCGTAATAAGATTCAACTAAAACAGCTTGATACTGGACTATCCGAAATGCGTATATTTTATGTAAATAGTCGATTTTCATCTAAAGAATGCGTTCTACGCAATGGAAGAAACTCTTACGTAAAAAAGTCAACGAAAAGATAAGTTTTACGTAGGAAATGCAACATCGCTATAAGGATAATGGCTTAAAATAAGTACTTTTGAGCGAATATCATTACCAAAAAAGGATGGTAAATATGGTAAGACTTATTGTCCAGTAGGTAAAGAGCCTTGTGTTGTTATCTCCATACAAATCTGGGCTGACCTATTTTTTGGAAGTTAAAGAAAGAAATATTAAGATAGGGATAAAAATGAAAATAGGTTTTCCAGTTATTTAAAAAAAAAAAGACCCGCAAACAACAATAGCAATAGTTGCAGAGGAGATGTAAAATGTAGGTTTCAAAATAGTTGTGGAGGAGTAGAGTAGAAGATGAGGAGATGTTCAGAGGTTCAATAGCTGCTTTGGAAGAGGAGATCGACGTGATGTGTAGGAGATGTGCATGTCCACGTGCCACGATGACACTTCATTTAATTTATGTCCCTCGCTAATTCAAACGGCTTCAATCGGCTCGGTTGTTATATTGAAAGGAAGAGAAAGAAGGCTATCCGATTTTGAGAGATTGACGGTTCCGTCATTTAGGTGAAAAAGTCGAGTTCAACGTCTGTCCCCGATCCGGACTTTATATAAAAGTTATAAATCAAGGTATTAACGAATCTTTATCCATTTACATTATTGTCTTAATATTATGTACAATTTTAAAAAAATCTATCTAATATTAACTTAATTTTTTGAATGTTTAAATATTTTTTTAGAAAAAATTTAACCAAACCAACTTGTAGAATGGGCAAAGTTACGCAACATATGATTAATTTATGCACAATTATAGATGTTTAGAGTAAAAAATAATGAAATTGGGGTCAATCATGGATGTTTAGAGTAAAAAATAATGAAATTGGGATTTTACCAAAAATTTAAATTTTCATGCTAAATATATTCAATCCGTGCACAAATCTAATCTATCTATTTTAGCAAGAAGCGACAGTAAAAGAATTTATACTTATGTACAAACGGGATTTGTTTCATGCTCACGATCAATCCGTGAACCAAGAAATCTACAATGATTGGTCTTTTTTATAAAAAAAAAAAATGGAAAGAGGTTAAATAGATCAAATATGGGATATGTGACGATTTTGAGTTCAAATAAGGTGTTTTCTACTTTGGATCGAAATGTTTTCATACATGTCGAAACATTTGAACCAAAATAATACATATTTACATTGTCAATTGATCAAAATTTATTGTTCACGTGAAACATTTCGATATAAAGGAGAATATTTTGTATATGTATTCTTTTCTGTCTTAACCTAGAAAATGTAACGTAGAAAATGGAAATGGGTGGAGCTCCAATGACAACCCTAAAATGACAGGCTCCCGTTACATGACACAATTGAGCCACGTGGCACACTCTTAGACGACTCTGACCATATGGATGTTTGGCCAATCCCTAGGTGGACCTACAAACCAAAAATCAGCCTGACTAGTGATTTCTAGCGTTGGATTAGACTTATTTTCATGGGTTGATCTCAACTGTGAGAATTTGAGCAGTATTTGAGGTACAAAGATCAAAGGTTTGAAATCACTAATCAAGCTGATTTTTGGTTTGTAGGTCCACCTAGGGATTGGCCAAACATCCTTAGGGTCAGAGTCCTCTAAGAGTGTGCCACATGGCTCATATTGTGTCCTGTAACGGGAGCCTGTCATTTTAGGGCTTTCACCGGACCAATGAAATATTTCAATAATTTCGTGTTGCTTGATAGCATTCCCCAAATATTGTTTGGAAATTCTTAGAACCTCACAACAAATCAAAGGTAAAAAGGTATATTCAAAGGGAAGCGTATCTGGAGAGACGTTTCCTCCTGGTAAATAAAGTGAAGCCCCGTGCTAAGAAGCCGTGCTTAAAGCCTTCCCCTTAAATTGCCAAAAAAAAGATAGCTGTTCCTACCTAAAGAATGGTTTTGAAATCAAACGACGAAGAGAGACAATTGCGCGACAAGGAGGGGGCGATTCTGGTGTCGACCGAAGGTATACTGTAATTCCTCCTTCCTCTTTTTATCTTCGCCTCCACTTCCACTCAATCGGAACCAGTGTTTGTTGTTGGCGGTGGCGCCGGTGATACTGGTGGTGGTGGTTGCTGTGGAAATTTTTTTCCTCTTCTTTCTATTCAGTGCTTAATTAGTCTCTCAAAGCACGTAGTTATTTGATTGTAGAAAATGGTGTTTAAAAAAGCTGCAATATTTGTTGTATGTCTGAGCTTACTTCAGGTATGGAAAACAAGCCCCCACTGTTGATACTATACGCCTCGCAGACCGGAAATGCTATGGATGCAGCCGAACGTGTCGGCCGTGAAGCGGAACGCATGGGATGTCCTGCCGTAGTCCTTTCAATGGATGAATTTGATCCTGTAAGACTTTTATAGCAGAAGCTCTTTCTGTTGCATTGGCCACTATATCTGAATTCAATTAGGGTTTTTCTTTCGATTCCATCAAAGAAGTACAAGGAAATTTAACAATTTTTGATTGTCTTCTCTCTTTCGAAACACTCAGATTTCTTGTATAATATTTTCCTATCATAATTGCTCAGTTGAATTCGTTCCTTACTTTTCAGGGAATGAAGTTCTCTTTTTTAAATACACTTGGTCTGCATATTTATCTTGTTCCACAGTAACATGACACCTACTTTGAATATATCTGGAATTATAAGATTTTTTGATGGAACTCACTGATTAGCGGTCCGGCCGTATTCTGAGTTGCCTTCCCTAAACTACAGTATTCTGAGGAGCCTTTCCTAAACTACGCCCTTTACCGCTGCACATGAGCCGGGAAGAGTTCCAAATGACCAATTTTATTACCTCACACATTGGCCCCAGAATTAAGCTCAGGTCCTTTCCTCTTTTGATTTCATCTTACTGGGATCCAATTTCATCCACAACGCCCTGTTACTAGAATATTATCAACTCAATTGGTTACCACATTGGTCAAAAAGGGTCTCCAATGACTTTCAGCCCTAGAGATTTTTGTGGGTGCACCAAGCTAGCCAAATTGCCTGGTGGTTGTTATTTCAAGGCAATTATTTATCGTCCTGGGGTTCTTTTTCTAGTGAAGGAATATTTATGTAAATAATGGGAAACATTCTATAGTAAAGATTGTTCTATTGCCTCCTTCAACTTGGAGAGATTCTATTTTTTAACACTTTCTTAATGATGGAAAACTGCAGTTTGATTAGACTGCTGCATTGCTAATTTTATTACGATATCATTTACTATGCTGAGGTTATTTCGGATGGTGCACATTTATTGGATGGTTGTGATGCAAGACAATTGTTAAGTTTTTTTTTCTTTAACTTCCACAACATCATCTTACCATGGGTTTGTACATGAGGTTTTAACTAGCAATTGTTTAGACTATGCCTGTCTTTTAGGTCAGAGGCATTCAGTAAAAACAAGTGAAGAGAGGGAGGTTATCTATCATTTTATTTCGGGCCATCATATTTTTTTACTCGTTTTTTAGTGCTGACCAGTTCTAATTAGCCATGTAGTTGCCAATGATCAATTCGGAGATCTTCATCTTATTTCACAATTCCATGAACACAATGCTTATCAGCACATTACTTTTTTGTTGTGTCAGGGTTGTTTGTCATACAAGGACACTGTAATCTTTATTGTTTCTACTACTGGGCAGGGGGATACGCCAGATTCCATGAGGGTTGGTTTTTATTTGTTTATTTATGACTTTTTTAAACAATCATACATATCGATGATGAGTTTGTGTTTAACATTTGTTATTTGTTTTTTTTTTTTGAATACTGTAGGTATTTTGGAGGTTTCTTTTGCAGAGAAATCTTGGTCAGCATTGGCTGGAAGGAGTTCACTATGCGGTGTTTGGATTGGGTGACTCTGGTTACCAGAAATATAATGTAATCATTTCCAGATTTCTACTTTTTGTAGTGAGATTGTTGTAATTCTATTTTTTCTAGATGAACTATCGACATCTATAGGCTGTCGTCTACTCCACTTTATTGTACATTGTAAATAAATTAAATGCGTGTACCAATAGCTATTATTATGTAAATTCAGTATAAATTTTTTAATTTATGAATTCTATATTCTTTGAATTTTTTCTTAAAAAACGTTAGTTTTACTGTCATGTATCAAGATAGAACATGAAGGAACTGTATTCAAGATGTTGTTAGTCGATCTTTCTCTTTCTTTCTGCCTGTGCAAATAAAGGTGTCATGATGCTATATTTTCCACGTATTGCTCTTGTTCATGTGGCAAAGTAACAGATCATTAGGTGGAATGGTGCAGCTCGTCCCCTTTTGGTGTCCTCTACCCATTTTTTCCCCTTTCATCACGGTCTTTGGGTCAATCCCTTTTGGTGATCTCTATATGGATCTTGCCAGTGTTGTGCATAGCTTCAGTATATTTATCTTTCGCTTAGTCATTCTAAATTTCTAATATGCTGGTGTCTGGATTATTGGGCATACCAATAGGTTGGACATTTTAGGTCAGGTGTAAGTGGTACTTTTCGGAGATTCTAAGTGTTTTTAGCTAACCAATTTGGTGGTGGTCTATTTTTAGAAAATTTCAAAATTCTGAATGTAAATTCTTGGAATTGGCCATGTTGACGCGGGGATTACTTGGGATGGGGATTTATGACAACTTTACTAAGGTCTTGATTATGAAATCTTATTTCTTTGCTTCGTGTGCCACTTTTTCCACATGGCACCATGGCAGAGTTTCAGCTATAGAGAAAATGTAACACTTTTGCTACTCCACTTGTGTTTCCACTAAAAATAATGCTGAGGGATTAATTGGGACCCATTCTTGGAATTTTCTTGAACCTTCTGCTCTTCTGGTTAATTTCAGGATGAACATAGGCAGTATTCTTTTAGAGAAGTGTTATTAACTTTCGACGCGGTTTTATAGATCCAAAAAATATATGTTTGATTGGACACTTTATACATTGATCAAGCTGCTTAAGAGGTCCTTAGGTTGGCCATTTGCAAGGTCTGGACACTTGCTCATGTTTTATTATTATTATTATTATTATTTTGATACCATGGCACCTGACTAGTCTACTTGTTCATGTTTATGGTTGAGTCATCGAGGTTATTATAAGGAAAGTTGAGTAGCCACTGAATTCATGCATTGGGTGGTTCTGTGGATCACAAAAGGACATGTATGTATCACACTAACACGAAGGTCTATTATTCTGTGGATGAGATTCTTGTTGCATTTTCACTTGGTACTTACTAACCAAAAGGGCTTTTCTAAGTGTCATGCTGGGATAGTGGAGTAAATTTCTCAGGTAACCCAAAGGTGGCACTGGGGGAGTTCTTATGACACAGTTCACATATCACATATGACAGTAGGTATTTGAGTGGGTGACATTTAGTTCAGCTTCATCCTCAATATTCTCTCTATAAGATCAAGTATGATGCACAAACACAACAACTGTACCTTTTGATTTGTGCAAAATATTGACATGTGGAGCCTCCAAGACTGTATTCTATCTTCTTTTCCCGCTTTATAATGGATGCCCATCTTGAAATCATCACTCACTTTTAGGAGATATTCTATGATCCCGCTCTCTTCTACGTCCCTCTTCCCAAAAACTTCATTGGCTTTTTTATTTTTCAATTTCTGTTTTGTTGGGTTCTTTATAAGTTTATAACACTTGGATAGAACGGAATTTTCTGCAGTATGACTTCATTGTTAATACGGCCATTGAATAGTTGATGGACTATCCTAAAAGTTCCATATGTTTCTAGATTCTCTTTTATATTTCACCAGTCTTGTAATTAGTTAATCTGTTTGTCAAATTGTATCTTCCACTTATTTGTTAATATTTTTTTGAACTTGTGAACATTTCTTTTGAAAGTTATACTACCAGAATCAGGCAACTGAAATTCACAAATAGGATTGCATCAGCTAATTTAGAGGATGATAACTAGGGATGTACATGTAGGTGAACTGTTGTCTACGAACGATGACTTGTAACTTGTTTAATTTTAGGGGTTGTTTGGAAAAACAAAAAATGGGGTTAGTTCAAATCCTGCTGCTTTAGCCCAAGTTTGGTAACCATGTGGGGGCTCATTTTTTTGATTTAAGCCCTAAGACAGGATCATAATTTTGATTTTTGAAAACACATTGCAACATTTCTTCTAACCATTGTCCCACACCTATGTAACAAGGACTGACACTTTTAGAGATTTTTGCTGTGTCGCGGACACGTCGATAGACGGACACGTGTGTCAATATATCCTGACACATACGCCCATGTCACCCTTTATTTTAATGATTTTTTTTACTAAATAAATGATTTCTAAAAGAGCGTTGGTGTGTTCCATCCTCCATACAGTAGTACGTTGTTAAGTTGAACATAGCTATAGTTGTTTGATAGTTTTCCTTCTTATAAATCTACGTATAAATATCATGTTATTGGATGGCTCCATTTATAGAAACGTTTCCTTTTACTTCTCATATATTTTTTTCTTATTTTTTATTAAAAAAATTTTGATTTAAACGTGTGTATGGGAATGTTTGCTTGTCAGGTTTTGTAAGACGTCGTGTCAGACACCTTGTATCTGTGTTGGATACCTACACGTGTCCGTGTCATTGTTACATAGACCCCCACACACGAATGCCCGCACACGCACAATTCAATGTAACTGGCATCATCATCATCATTGGCAAGCGGCAACATAGACCAATGGTATAAAACCTGTCTCTGTCTCTCTCTCCCCCCTTTTAATGGATAATCAAATTTGCTGGCGATTATATTTTTTTTAATTTTTCGACAGATTTATCCTCTCTCTCTCTCTCTCCAATAGGTAATTTGAGGGTTGTTTCTTTTTTCTTCCACCATCGACATTGGTGGTTCGTTGGTTCTTCTTCTTCTACTATCTTCCACTCTTTCATCATCCACTCTTCTAGTACACAATAGGGAGAAAACATAAATTAGAAAATGGTTTGTTGTTACTTCACCTACATGTAGGGATGTGCATGTAGATGAATTTTTGGAAGAGAACTTGTTTAATTCCAGGGCTTGTTTGAAAACACAAAAAAAGGGGATGGTTAATTCAAGTCCCACTGCTTTGGCCCTGGTTTAGTAACCACGTGGGGCTCACATTGTAGGCCCATTTTTTCTGGTTTGGGCCCTAAAAAGGATGCATTTTGTTTCTAACTAGTCATATTCTGAGTGCAAAAAATCGCTTGGTCTACATAGGCTTACTTCTCAAAGATTGTTGCCCTGTGCCCCTACCTTCTCTGCGACTCCCCCCCTCGTCGATGTAACCACCACCATCATCGGCAACATCGACCAATGTAATCAAATATCTCTATCTTCAACGGGTAATCAAAACTGCCTGTTTTTTTTTTCTTAGCGTCCTCTTTTCTCTGGCCATTTTTGATTTCTTCTTCCACCATCGATATTGCTTCCTCATTATTTTTCTTCTTCTCTCATTGTTTCTCTTCTCTCTCTTCAACAGTTAAGTACACAATGGGGCAATAACATAATATAGATAGGGCAGTGTAGCTCTGACCTATATGGTACTTGACATACCCGTACTGACACGATAGGATACTAATACTGGTATGGACACTGCATGGATACTTCTAGGCTGCAATCTTTTCATTTTCTTTCATATCATTGTTTAGTTTCTGATCTCCCAACAATTTTCTTATTTGTTTGTCAGTACACACACACACACACACACACACACACACACACAGTATTGATAGATATTCGTAACCAATCCATATCCTGGATTTCGGGAAATGACGAGTTATATCTTCATTTCATGTACCAGTTTCCGTATTTGTATAAATATCTGGGCATCTTAGGCCCTGAATGGGGCTAGGGCGGGACAAGGGTGTGAAAACATGATACATCCAAACAGGCTTTTCTATTTTCTTTGCTTGTACATTGGGGAAGTTTATGCACCATTTCCCCATAGTTGTATAAGCAGTTTCAAGCAAATTTATCTCAACAATGAATGTGAATTTGCAATTAAATTAAATTAAATTCAATTCAATTAATTATTTGTAGATGACTCCTTGCAATTGAATGGTTGGTGCTGGTTTCAGCTAATATATAGATTTGATTGCTGAACTAACAGTTAGCAAAGTAAAATACATAGGTATTATAGTTAAATGTTGTTCGTATCAATTTATGCTTTTCTTGTCTGCAGTTTGCCGCAAAGAAGCTGGATAAAAGACTTTCAGATCTTGGAGCAAAGGCAATAATTGAAAGAGGTCTTGGAGATGATCAGCATCCTTCAGGGTATTGCTGTTTAGGAATCTTTTAAGGTTTACAAAGAGTTGCACGTATTTAACTGCATGATTGTGGACTTTTCATTCTTCATTTACTTGGTGATCTCTAGGGGTGTCACATGATCAACAACAAATTAAGTTGTAGAACCTGTTGATGAATAATAATATGGATCACAAAATTAGAAAGGCATCTTTTGGTGTCAAACCCTAACTCTATGTATCCTATACACCAATCAATCTGTACAATTAACTTGATTAAATTAGAAGATATGCCTTGATAAATATAGCTTCATTAGTGTACAATATATAAAAAACTCTTTACATAAATATTAAGTTACCCTCTTTTTGATGGAGTTTCTTTGTCTGACACATATTGGGTAGTGGGACGTCTTGTCTAGGACACCGTTTCCCTCCAATTGCAGAACCAGTTCATTGGGGACCTCCAGACTTTATGCTAACAAAACTGAATATGTTTGATTGTTCATGTTAATTTGCTCTCTTTATCTCTTTAATTCGCTCATGTATAACTTAAGAAAGACATTAAAGATTGCTTAGAAAATTAATGAATGTGGTCGTACCCACGTACCCCATTTTTAAAGTTTGTTGTGTCTTTTTACTAGTACCCTTCTTGAAATTGATGTCCGTACGGTACCTGTACCTGGGTAAACATAGGATAAATAAATATACCATATACGTTGAGATTATGTATAATAGTGGGAGCTTTTTGTATTCTTTATTCTAATTGAATACTTGACCCTAATTATTATTATTTTTTACTTTGTTTCTTTGGAGACATCAAGAAAGTGTATAAATAATAACTGAAACAATATATCAATGATAAGATTTATCTGAAGAAAGCTCTCGGTGTGTGTTTGAAATGTCAAACTTTATTAGAATGAAGTGTCCTTGTTATGCAAACTGAAAGCTTGGTAAGCTGAGTCGTCTATGGGGTTACTTATGGAAGCAGATTTTTGGAATTACTGTATTTGTAAGGAATGTATTGAATACAATGACTTGTGTGCTAAAATGTTAGTCTACCATGAAAACTTTTTCCTTTTTTTATTATTATTTTAAGTTTCTTCTATACCTGATTGTACCCTTGTTGTATAATTAGTTGTACTTGTTTTAAACTTCACATACCTGTGGTTTAAATTAAATCATTAAAGTGAAAAATAAAGTAGAAAAGATTAGGAGAGAAGAGAAGAGAAGAGAAGAAGAGAAAGATGAGAGAAGAGAAGAGAGAAGAATGGAGAAGGGGAAATCGTGTGTTATGTGGAGCACGATTTCCCACATATTTATATTAATGAGATTGAAGGCAAAGAAATACGAGAAATGCTCCTGGTACACCAAGTTACAATGAAATGAGGAAAAAAAGACATCCAAAACACCCCTCAAGCAGATTCAAAGATATCTATCATGCCCAACTTGATTAACATACTTTGGCTAACACCCTTAGTCAGAACATCTACAACTTGTTCTCATGTCTTGATATAAGGTGTGCAACTCCGACCACTCAACTCTTCCTTGATGAAGTGTCTGTCAATCTCTACGTGCTTGGTCCTATCATGTTGGACTAAGTTATGGGCAGTGCTAATAAAATTTTTATTGTCTCAATATAAGCTCATTGGCTCATGAACTTTGATTCCCAACTTGCCTAGCATAGTATTCAACCATAAGAGCTCACAAACTCCATGGGCCATAGATCGAAACTCTGCCTCTGTGCTAGATCTAGCCACCATAAACTGTTTCTTGCTTCTCCAAGAAACCAAGTTACCCCCAACAAAGGTACAATAACCGGATGTAGATTGACGATTAGTGATCCTACCCAATCTGCATCAATATATACTTCCACACGTCGGTGTCCATGCCTCCCAAATAGTTGCCTGGAGAGCCCTTGAAGTGAGATGCTCGAGAAACATGCATAAACTTGATGATTACACTAACCGCAAATGCAATGTTAGGGAGCGTAAGGGACAAATAAATCAGCCTCCCAACTACCCTATAGAATTTGTCTGCATCAATGAGGCGGTAACCATCCACATCATTCAGTCGATGATTATGATCAATAGGTGTGTCGACAGGCTTGTTACCAAGGTCACCCGTTTCATTCAACAAGTTAAGAACATTCTCTGAGAGATGAATATCCCTTTCTTCGACTGTGCTATATTGATTCCCTGAAATATTTCAAGGGTCCAAGATCTTTAATCTCAAACTGTCCTTAGAAACTTCTTTAACTCTTATACTTCTACTTGAGTCATTTCTTGTCATCACAAGTCATCCATATAAACTATGAGAGCAATAATTCTATCTTTTTTGTGTTTGATGAACAATGTGTTGTTGGCTTGTCTCTGTACATACCCAATCTTCTTGATTGCCCCACTAAATCTCTCAAACCAGTCAATCTCTTAAATTAGGCTTGACCGCTTGAGGTCACTGTTTAGCCCATACAAGGGCTTCTTCAGTTTACACTTTACAGACTTGATTCTCACTGCCCTCGTGTTTGAATCCCAGTGGCATCATCATATACACCTCCTACTTACCATGGAGGAAACATTCTTCACATGATGAAAAGGCCAAGAAATATTTGCCGCCAAAGAGAAAAGAACTCGAATGGAATTCATTTTGGCAAGCGGCGCAAATGTCTCCTGATGTTAATTCAATATGTTTGAGTGAATCCTTTTGCCATTAACCGGTCCTTATACTTGTCAATTGAGCCATAACCTTATGCTTTACTGTAGATACCTATTTGCATCTAACTAGCTTCTTTCTCTGAGTAAGGTCACAAGATCCCATTGTGTCATTTTTTTCAAGGGTTCTCATCTCTTCAAACAGGGCTTCCTTCGACTTGGATTGTGAAAGGGCATTTGAAACATTAGACGACAAAGAAACATAGGCCATAGAAGCTGCAATTGCACGATATGATGGAGACATGGAATAAAGAGAAACAAAGTTCGAAATGGGATGTTGCGTGCACGCATGAGCACCCTTCCGGACAGCAATAGGAACATTAAGATCAACAGGAATATCATAAGGAACAACATAGGAGATGTTACCTAGATCAGAGGGAGCTTCTTGACAGGGCTCTTGAGCAGTGGGTTGTTTGTCTTCTGGTAAACATTTGAATTTTTTTTATTCCTGTAGCACATCACCTGAATAAATAATAGTAAAAGAATCAAACATAGAAGCAAGAACTGACTATAGAATACGATTCTCATCACTACTCCAACATTCCCCGTAAAGAAAGGTTTGGGCATCACTGAAGAAGGAACAGACTTAAAGAAGGTAACATCCATGGATACCAGTTGCAGTTGTCGACGAGTGCTAAAATGATAACATTTATATCCTTTTGCCACAACGGATATCCCAGGAAGGCAGGAATATACACCTCAGAGCCTTCGGGTCAAACTTGTCACGATTAGGATGATTAATGTGAACATAACACACAGCCGAAGACCTTTGGTGGAACCAAGAATAAGGAGCTATCCGGACAAAGAAGTGAAATGGAAGTATGAAAATTCAGAACACTAGAAGGCACATGATATATTAGGTAGCAAGCTGTTCATAGGGCTTTAGACTCATTGTTTTTTCAGAGCTTGCATACCCATAAATAGGGCACGGGTCACTTCAAGCAAGTGCTTGTGTTTTCTCTCTGCAACACCATTCTATCGAGGGGTTTTAACATAGGACGTTTGATGATCAATCCCATGTTTGTTGATGTTGTTGTGCGTTTGCACTGTTTTAACATAGGACTCATGCGGTCCGTGTGTGTCGGGGATCCTTTGATATACATTGTTAAGCCTCCCTCATACAGCTTAAGCTTTCAGAGTAAAGTGGTTGTCAACAATTGAAATAGATCTAAGCCATGATCCATATACTCTCCTCCATTATTAGACCGAAAGATTTGAATTTTAACACTAAATTAAGTTTGAACCATTTGATAAAGATGGAAAACACTTTGTCTTTAGACTTCATCACATATACGTAAGTACAACGACTGTAATCATCAACAAATATGACAAAACAATAATACCAAATAGAAAAGTAGTGGGGGACGAATCCCAAAAATTAGAGTGAACAACATGAAAAGTTGTACTTTTATTCTAACTAATGGGAAATGAAGTATGGCATTGCTTTGCTAGTTCACACGTTTCACAATTTAATTTAATAGCAGTGTAGATATTGACTAGACCGGGACTTCAAATGGTGGTTTTATTATATTTTCTTTCAAATCAAAGTGTAGAGACTGTGCTTATTATGTAACCACTCTGATGGAATGATGTCACATGCTTTTGGGACAATGGTGAATAAAAGAATGTGAACAATGTATGATTCTGAGGACCATTCCGACAAGTTCCACAAAGATGGATGCAAGATCAGCTCAAGGGGAAAGGTTCCGAAACCTAATTTTTTCATCAATCAAGCCATAAAAAGGAATTCTGAAGAGTTGGTTCAATTCCTACTCCTATACACGTTAAAGAACACAAGGAGTTAACAATATTTAGTTCCCCCCCACTAGAGGAGAATACATAAGTTTATACACTCTTATTGATCCATTACTCATACAGAAGCCAGAATTCAGAAGTCCACTGCTGATTTCCATAGATGTGGTGTCAAAGTCAAGGACATCAAGATTGCTCTATTTCCTCTTTAGAAGATCTATCATTGAAAGTTGAGGAGAACATGGTTGCATTATTGATTTCAAAGGATTTGGGCATCTCATTACGACTTCCTTGGGCTCAACAAATATCCCTGATTAATCATGCTTGTAAGGTTGATTGTGTAACCAATCTAAAGTTTGAGGGGATAAAAGTATGGTGTATGATTGACAAGGCTCACATGGAAAAAGAAATTAAAGGACAGATATTCCAAATACCTCATCTAATCGAAGGGCTGAGGGCAGTACTTAATTTAAACTCGAAGGTGAGTTTGTTTTCAACCGGGAGGATTTGATGGAAGAGCTGAACTAAGAAGATTCATGTCAGATTTCAGCCGAGCCGCAACCCCAATTGGAGGCCCACAACCAGGCTCAACAGGCTTTAAGGGAAGCTCTTCAGTCTTCACAAAAGTGGGTTATGAGCCCATGTTTTCGGTCCTTGTGGGCCCCTCTAAGAAGCTTCCAGCAAGTTTTGTTTAGGGTCTATAGGTTTCTGATTTTAGTTGTTAGTAGTTTCCGTTTTAAATTTTATAAACTTTCCAATTTAAGTTAGTTTCTACTTTGAGTCTATTTAGTTGTTTACGTAGTAGGGTTTATATTTGAATGTCAATCATGGTTCAACATTTCGGCCAAAACCGAAACTTTTCGTCCGTTTCGTTTCGGTTTCGCTATAGGACGAAACTACACACACTTCGGTTGGTTCCGTCTGAAACCAAACGATACTTCATCTTATGTGTAAATTTGCACTAACATTTCGTTTTGGTTTCACGAAGTTTCCTTCAAAACCGAACGATACTTCCGATATGTTTAGGTATCGTCCAAGAACGATACCGAAACGATACTGAGTACTTTGAAGTTTGAACCATGAAGGAAGCAATGGTGCCACGCTCTAACTGTTCTAAGTAGTTTTAGTTTAATCAGGAGAGCACATAAAGTGGGTGACCAGTGACCACTGCATTTATGAAAAAAACCCTTGTACTCCACTTCTTTCACTGAAATAGCTTATGCTTTTGCTTTGGGTGTGATGTCCCGACTTTCAGAAGCGATCTCAATCGAGTAGTGTAATGCCTCTCCAAGTCTCTATGTTGTGTCTCCATCTTCCCATACGGCTATACTTTTGCCCTAAATCTATAATCCATTTCTAAGTTCTATCATTCCAGTTGTCTGCCCTATCTTCAACCATAACATAAATCCCCATAAAACCTTAGTCATACAGCCCCATAAAATCCCCCAAAAGCCTAATTGCACTCATCTAATTAACCAAATATCCAGCTGTTGTTCTACCCAGAAACCTAGTCCTTTAAACCTTATTCCTTCACCATAAAATCCTAAAACCAGTTCCCTTACTAGATCAATAGAGTCCTCTTTAGCACTGTTAACTCCAATCGACTTCACCTTGGTTTCAATCTTCGTTCCATCCAGCACTCTTTCTAGCCTATTCAAATTAATTCCACATTTAGGAATATAAATAAAGCCATTATACTCTTTTAATCATTTTAAAACCCTGCCTACCATTTTTGGTTTCCTTTAGTTCAAACCTATGTCCTATTTTAATAGTTGGAACCCTAATCCCTTCGACTTAGTTAAGTCAATTAGTATCCCATCTTGCTTGCGAGTTCTGGTCCAGGAAATAGTTCTTCGGTTGTTAGGGCAGCCAGTGGTCCATAGCTCATCTTGGAGTATAAAAATGATTGGCTTTTCTTCTTCCAGTTTTATGTCATCATGGATGGTTTAAGAAGTATCTGCCTCATGCTTGATTTTGTAGATTGAGATAAAATGCTTTTGGAATGTTGGTTTTATGCAATATAAAGTGGTTGAGCATTTTCCCTGGTGGTGATGACCCTAAGTGTGTAGGAAGGAGGTCTGTGTTTCAATCCTTCCAATGACACATGCAAAAGGAAAAGAAAGAAACAAAATATTCATGCAGTGTATTACTAAAATTCTCTTTCGGCATTTACAGTGGAGTATAAGGAAAACATTTGATCCACCAATGATCTAACGGATCTTTAGATAATGAGATGATAGTACTTTCTCTATGGCAGATTCTACTGTTTAATTCTTCTTCAAGACAAGTTTTGAATTATACGATAACATGTTCCATTTTAATCCCTTGGCAACCACATCGATTATAGTGCCTTTGAAACCGCACACTCTCAAAGTAAGCTTAGAATTGATAGTGAGACAATCTTTTTTGTCTTTGATCAAGCTAACCATCCTAGGGTTGCTAATGTTATATGCTGAGGTGACATTTGCTTTTGTGAAATCTTGTCTTTCTGTGTGTTTCAGCAGAGAATTGTATTGTGTGCTCTATGGTTTCTCTTTTCTTATAGTTAGTTTTCCTCTCTTATTTGAACAAAGAAGGGCTTCTTTGGTTTGAGTTCCATGGCTGTCATTTCATAAAACCTGTAACATATTTCATCATTCTGTTTTAGCTTCAGGATTTTCTGCATGTGGCAAAAATAATGACATGTATTCTGTGATTCAAGTTTGGTTGATTGTCAGTTTGACACTGCCTCTTGTTCTCCTCAGATAGTTATCAGTTCCAATTTGGAATGAAGTTAAAATGTTGTCTGCATTGGCTTCCACAGGTATGAAGGTGCTCTGGATCCTTGGTTGTCATCTTTATGGAGTATTCTGAATCAAACGAATCCTACGATCTTCCCAAGAGGTACAGGGATTATGGATCCTGATACGAAAACTTTGGATCGTCCCAAATTTCAAATCATATACCATGATGTTGATAAGATGCAATCACTATTTTCAACTACCTCAGGTAACTATTCTTATTCAAAGGTTGGAAATTGCAATAAATCTATAAATTAGTGCTGCCAATTTTTTTAATTCTGAAATTGTATTAAAGAAAAAAGAGAAAAGTAAACAACACTCCCGATGTACAAAGATTGTTGATATACATCCTCTTTATGCAATGAGTTGGCATCATCATTGGCACTCCTATAAGTATGACTATACATAATTTTATGGCCCACATTTCCACAATATTAGCAAGCCTCCATGGCCACTTCGACGCATTCAATACCCAAGCTATGTCATCTTTGAATGTCTCTCCACGTAAGGGAGAATTGAAGTCAAGAGAGACAAAGTTCTAATCCTCGGAGAAGGGCCCTTTTCTCCACTTCATTTGATTCTGCCATTATTTGATATCTCTCTTAATTATAAAGGAAACCAAGTCTCTTTCCAGCTTTATTTCACATGAAAGATTACATGTTACATATGTTTATCTGTTTCTTAGAGTTTGTGGACCATGCAATGCAGAAATCTTTTTGGGCTTCAAATATTTGGTAATAACACACACACACACACACACACACATATATATATATATATATATATATATATATATATTTCCAATATTCAATATCAGAATATTGAAAACTACCTTTCCTTTCTAAATTTTGTCATTTACATGTTTTGAGAATGACAGTTTGTGACTTTGTCAGTACTTTCATGGGAAAATAAAGGTGCTATTTTTCACTGCATTGGTACCTAGATTTCTTGTTTGATTCAAATTCAGTTCATATCATGGTCCGCAATTGTGGAACCAGAATTGGCCAAATCCAATGTCGACATAAGAAATTCTATGTTCAATTATGATCCAACTTGCATATTTTTAAATTTTAAATTTTTTTAAATAAATCCCTAATAATATAAAATTGGAAAAAATCTATAATCCATAGTAAAAGGTTTTGATAAATGGAAACGTTCTAAAATATATTATGCCTTTTCTTGTAGTTGCTAATTGCAAGACTAGAATGCAACAGATGGAGAGAGGGAAAAAATCAAATTTCATCCCTTACCTTTAACGTTGAATCATAACTAATTTCCAAAGAAAGGAAGAAAGTGAAAAGGCAGTGATCACAACAAGAGAAAATAATGTAAGATTATGATTTGCTGGTCCCATAAACCCATTACCCAAACACCAAACAATCAGTTCCAAATACTCATTTTTTGGCAATCACCACTGGGGGTGCAGCTTGGACAGGCCCAAACTGAGCCCGATGGGCCTAATAAGACATTGGGCTGGCGGGTCTAAAGCTAGGGTTGGGCTTGAGCTTAGATTTCTGAGCCTGACCAAAAATGGGCTGAGGCCCTGAGCAGCCCATCCTCTATTGTTTTACTATGTTACGCACATAATATTACTTATCCTAAGATGCCCACATATAGATATGGATAAGGACACTGGTACAAGAAACGGGGATATGACTCTTCATTTCTTGAAATATAGGGATACGGATAGGAATACGAGTATGAGTATTCTGACCAATATGTTCATTTTATGCTTTAATCTTTAGTTTTTTCAAGGTAATTGTCATTGTTTAATATTTACATCATGCCAAATATAATTAAATTTCTAAAATTTTAAAGTTTCTTGCTGTAACATTTGTTACAATGCAATATTTATATCTTCTTATTGATGATTGATGTAATGAATAAGGACATTGTTAGAGTTAAGAAAATACACAATAGTAAAATAGAAAACGAGAAATTGGTGGCATAGAAGTATCTATGCAGTATTTGGTACCAGTGTCGGTATTGTATCATGTCAATACAGGTACGACAGTAGGGGTGTCAATAGGTCGGTTCCGGTTCGGTTCCGGTTCGGTTCCGGTTCTCAAAGTGATGGATCCGGAACCGGAACCGATTATGTATTTATGTCGGTTCCGGTTCTGGGTATATTGGGCCAAATCTTGAGAATATGAGAATTTTTACACTATATTTATTTATTGGTACTGGTTCTTATCGGTTTGGTTCCGGTTCTTATCGGTTTCGGTTCCATATTAGGCTACCTAGAACCGGAACAGTTATTGTCCGTTCGGTTTCGGTTCCGGTTACTTTTTAATCGGTTCTCAAAAATGTGGAACCGGAACCGGTGTTTTCGGTTCCGCTTCCGATTCGGTTCCGGTTAAACGGGTAAAATTGACACCCCTACACAACAGGCATATTGAAGTATTCGTGTATCATAGCTTCCCGACCAACCCAACTCAATCCAAGTCAGGCTTGGGCTTAGGTATGAGTAGCTCGGGTTGGGCTCAGGCCTGAGCTTGGGTTAGGCTCGGGCTTGGGTTGACCCTCGACCCTTTCCATCCCTCTCGAGTTGCATCCCTAATCACCACTGCTGGAATAAATATTGACTTGTTGCGTAAGAAACCCATTACCAATCAACAGTGAAGTGGTTGATTTGGCTGAATAAGGAATTTTATTTCTGTTGCATTGGCTGATTCATCGAATAATTGCTGATTAGACCAAATTTCCACAGATTCGAAATTGGTCTGAAATGTGCTTCGGCTTGTTGGTGAACCATACTGATTTTTATTTGATGTGGAATTGAACAAATTTGCAACTGTTGGTCCATATAGTAACAAGAATATATTCCTTGTGGTTGTTTCAGATTTGAAGTGCTTTGAGATGCAGATTGATAGGGCTCGTTCGATGTCCCCTGGAAAATTTTGTCTTGATAAAAATAGGCCTCACAGCTTTTTACAAATGGTATAGGTAACATGCTCCATCATTTTTAACAGTTCCTTATCTCAATCATTTGGGGTCGACAACATGAACCCTGTCCCCTCCATTCACAGCCTATGTAACAAGGACACAGATTTCGATCTGACGCAGACATGAGGTTTCTAACATGACACCTTTGAGAAGCCCCAAACACAAACACTTATGTACCCATTTATTATAAAATAATATTTTAGATAAATTTGAATCAGAAGTTTTTTTCTAAATAAATAAGGAAAAAATATATGAAAAGTAGAAAAGAAAACATTTCCATACACCATAGAGTTATCTAGCAACTTAATAAAGTAATGTATGGAGGATGGAACACATAAACCCTCTTCTAGAAATAATTTTTTTAATAAAAATTCATTAAAAGAAAGGGTGACACTGCCTTATTTGTCTATATGTGTGTCAGGATATTTTGATATGTGCAGGCAGGGCAAAAAGCCCAAAAAGTGTTGCGTCGTTACATAATTCACAGCGAACTAGGATTTATGTCAAAGGATTTGGCAAAAGTTTTCTGCTTGCTGCAGCCTGTCACAACCTTCCTCCTTCATCAAGGCTTGGGACTGATAATGCAAGGCTAAAGGCTCGAGACAGTTGGAGTTCATCTGTTTCTTAATCTTTTTTTTTTATAAGTATCTATTTCTTAATCTGATGGAGACATGGAGTTTTATTTCCAATCTCTTGCTTCATCAATTAACATTTAATGCAATACATTGAAGGGACTTTGTGATTTCTAATTAAGGTACTCAAAAGTGCTGTTCATTTGATGAAATTGGAACAAATTGTTGCCAAAAGATATATTTTGTTACTGTCTGATGTGTTATATGATTGTCTGATCATGAACCTCAATATACCACTACCACAGTAGGTCTTTGCTGCTACTTAAACTGTAAATTTTAAAACCATGCACTTTCTGTAAATGCTGGAGGTACAACCTCTTTGTAGGTAGTAAGCTTTTGTTATTTGTTTTGGCAAAGATCTTCCTGTTTGTATTACACATGTTCTGCTAAAGCATGTGTATTCAATGCTTTCTTATTACCTCAATTCATGTTCTTTTTAGCCTTCCCTTTGCCCTTTTAGAGCCTGCAACCTGCACGAAAGTGTACCTCAATGGTGTTGTACATGACCAAATCATCTCAATTGACACTCCGTTATTTTATCCCCTATTGGTGGTACCCCTAGGTTCACTCGGATGTGCTCATTCCTGATATTTGTACATTTAGGCGCTGTTTGGGAACGAGAAGCAGCAGCACTTCTACTTCTGGTAGAAGTTACTAGTAGACTTCTGACTTATCTAAAATCAAAAGTTTGTTTGGAATGACAAAAAGTAACTTATCTTGCATGGAAGGATGAAGTGGTCATTTTTTATTTGTATTAAAGGCTTAGAGGGATATTTTTGTCATTAAAAATGGTTGAAGTGGTCATTTATAATTCGTCTTGAAGGATTATAGGGCAAACATGGTATTACAGAAGTTAACTTAAATCTAATTTGACATGTGCTTAAATTGAGTCTTCAACGCGTAAAACAAATTTTTTTTGAGAAGTAGCTTCTCTAAGAAGTTAGAAGCCAAAATTTCTAGTTAGTGTTTGTAGTCAGTTTTTAACAATGCAAATTAAAAAGCAACACATCCAAACTATCTTTTCTACCTCTTGACTTTTTTAAGTCAAGAAGGGTTTTTTTTTTTTTTTGTGTGTTCCCAAATGCTCCCTTATTATATATTGACATTTTGGAAGCATGTATCTTCCTGTATTTATATCTTGGAAGCTACATTTGATTATTATATTTTGCCAGCTCCCTAACCTCATAATCCATTTTCATCTCATGCCTGGCTTCTTTTTAATTCAATTGTGCAGATAAAAAATCAGCAATTAACCAGAATGGGCTGTGAAAAAGATGTGCGTCATTTTGAATTTGAAGCTATTTCATCGGTAAGTCCTAAATTATATTTTCCATCTGAAAGTCAACTGCAAGTATTTTCATTTAATGACTCCATTGTTCACAATTTACATTTTCTCGTTCCAGTCCAAAATCAATCTTACTTTTTTTTGGGTAAGTAAGATGGAGGTTAGGTGGACCCTGATCTCCAAAATCAATCTTACTGCCTCTTTAGTAAGTGAAAATGTTGCCTTTGATGTTTCTCAGGCTACAGCATATCAAGTGGGTGACGTTCTTGAAGTTCTTCCTAGTCAAAATCCTGTTGGAGTGGAAGCTTTCATACGGCGTTGCAATCTAAATCCGGACTTATACATCACAGTATGCAGTTCTATTTTTTTTCCAGTTAATTGTTGGTCTTACAGGAGCATATTCCCCTCTCTCTCTCTCTCTCACACACACACACACATGTAAGTCACCAACCCGTAGCATATCTTCTTCTCACCATCTACTCGGTTGTTCAGAAGTTCTATATGCAATGTCTTTGAAAATCTTTCACACACTGAGAAGCTCACTCATAAAATATATGCTTTCTTGGTTTCTTCTGTTGTTTTTGCGTGTACTTCTCTTTTCTTCCAATAATTTGTAAATGATACTACCTTCGTTTTGAGCCCAAATGAAACTGCCTGCTACCCTGGAAGGAAAAAAAAGAAGGCATCATAAGAAAAGTCAGATGGTCTCATGAAAACCACAAGAGGAGATATATTAGAGACTCTGATTAGGTCATCAATCCCAGCCCACCTTTGGTAGGCCCGTCGGGCTCTTGGAGAGTCAACTGTTTTAACATCTAGAAGGAGACACTTAGCTCTAAGGGATATGCTTTTGATGAACAGTACCATATATTACTGCCTATGATGCTGGGTGTTGATTGGTTTGTTTTTGATACGTCTGGATACTTCATTTATTTCTTTGTATGGCAAAAGCCAACTGTTGCTCAAAGCACCCTGCATTGTCTTTTTACATGTCCATGCTTCTATTTGTATTGTGTATCAGTTGTTTGTGTAGGTACTTGTATTTGTTATAAGCATCATAACTTGGAATACAACTAGTAGCACATGTACATTGCCTCTTTCGGAAGAATCTTTTCTATTTCAATTATTTCTGTGATTTAAAAGTTGACAATGTGTTTGGTTGCAGGTAGAACCAAAAGATATTGAGAATGGCCTTCCTGATTCTCCTATAAATGCCCCGAGGGGCCCAGTCAAACTAAGAACCTTTGTGGAATTGACGATGGATGTGGCATCAGCTTCCCCTCGACGCTATTTCTTTGAGGCAAGAATGTTGTATGTTCAACACATTTTGTGGAATGTCTATGAGTAGAATATTTTGATTGATATTTTTCCTTCTTTTTCTCCTTCTTTTCTTGTTATCAACTTTTATATCTCTTTCCTTTCTCATCTTAATGAGCTTCAAAATTTATTGCCACGTCCAAACATTTAGCTAAGCAAGAAACAGGAGCAAAACAGAAATATGATACTGAAGCAATAACTGATCTTCTGATTGATTGTATGGAGTAAAATCTCATTAGCAATCACCTTGTCTTGAATTAAATGATAATCCACCTTGATATGTTTAATCCTCTCATGGAAGACAGGATTAGCTGATATATAAAAATAGTGGCTTGACTGACATAAAATATCAAAAATCTGAACCAACCATAAGCCAAGTGAGCTAACATGCCATAAAGGTTTAAAATATCCGTATTGTAGTGCACATTGTTAAGTTGAGAAAACATTAAGTATCACGATGCATATCGATACACTACTGAAACATTGATCCATTACGGAAATGCTAGATTTTTTTTATATGATTCAATACATTAAACTATAGTTGATGCCCAGATGGCATAAAATATGATCTCGAAGGCAATTTTATTACTACTCTACAATCACATACTAAAAAGAGAATCACATTTCTGTTCACTGATACATTAAGACATACTAAACTAAACTATGTTTAATGTGTAGATACGTTTTTATGATGTCAAGAGCAATAGTCTATGATAACCGGATACTTCAATATGCCTAGCGCAGCTGTATAGACACAATACTATACTGATATAATCTTACTGCAAAACGCTTTGCAATATTAGAAGTTTCAGGACATTTGACATGATGTAAATACCAAAAAATTGCTTAGCTTAAGAAGGTTAAGAACTAAAGCACGGTATCAACATATGGGATAGGGTACCCATATTCATATCCATGTATTGGATTTTGGGAAATGAAGTGTCGTATTCCTGTTTCCCATACTAGTGTTCATATCGTATCTGTATATAGTCTTCTTGGGCAATATACTAACAATACAACACATTTACTGTAAAGAACCACATTTTTGTTTGAAGATGCACTAAGATACATTACACTAAATTGTGTTTAATGCTTAGATATGCTAAATATAAGCACATATGATACATTACATACATGTAAGATACATTTTGATACATATCATACAATACTGTATAATACAGTACGATACATAGGGTGATTTTCATACTACCCTTATGTATTGTATTGGTAAACTCACATTCCAATATTGTATGATAGTATGATACATATCCATATAGTGAACCATGCATGCAATGTGAACCATAGTTTTGTACTTGGCCTTTGCACTCATATGCACGACAACCAACTACTTGGTTTTCTATGTCACTACATCACCTCCAAATAGATGTGCAATAACCTGTGGTAGATTGATCTATTGGTAATAGGGCCTAGCCAACATAAGAGATGCAAATGCACCAAAGTAAACATCTTGCAGATTCCTTCTAAGATATTGGAGAATTCTCCAATATCTCAATGAGGAATTCATGGTGCATGAATAAATTGACTTACTATCTTAACAACACAGACCTGGGATCGAGTCTTGGGGGGTAATTCTCAAAGACCTGTGTTCAGTCCTGTTCTTACCTTAGGGGGGTTTAGGGGGTTTTTTTTTTGATCGGTGGGGGGTTGTTGGTTGTGGTGGTGGTGGTGGTGGTGGTGGTGGTGGTGGTTTAGGGGGTAGTGGGGAATAATAAATGTTTACGTACATCTATATATATATATATATATATATATATATATATATATATATATAATCTTTTCTGCAATTTGTGTGTATGACTGGATTATAAAAACTTATGCGGACTTTCTGTACAAGTACACCATATATGCCTAATCTATCTACGTGCACTATGCTTTACTTATACAATTGATGAAGAGGTTTGACTTCTAGTGTATATCTTTTTTGCACTAGTTATGGATGAATTAATTGCTCATATCAAGAGGAGGCCCCTTAGTGTATGATTTTTGCAGATGACATAGTATTTGTAGATGGACTAGAGAGGCGGTAAATGCAAAACTAGAACTATGAAGCGATAGCATGGAATCCAAGGCTTAAAAAAGTTAGACTAAGGCGGTGTAGATGGAGTGCAACTTTAGTAAGGAAACACATAGAGATGAGGCAATAGTTAAGATCAATGGTGAGGAGATACCCTGAATCAACTATTTTCCTTATATCGGTTTGATTATCCATAAGGATGGAAGGATCGAGAAGGATGTTTCCCATAGAATTAGAGTTAGGTGGCATTGTTGGGATGTGCTTCGAGAGTGCTGTGTGATTAATGCATACCAATCAAACTGAGGGAACATTTTAGGCAACAAGACTGGTTATATGCATTAAGACCAGCTATGCTTTATGCAACAAAATGTTGGGTAGTTAAGAAATAACATGTTCATAGAATGAGTGTAGTTGAGATAAGGATGTTGATATGTATTAGTGGAAAGACTAAAGAAGATAAAACCTTAATTGAACATATTTGAGAGAATATAGGAGTAGCCCCAATAAGTGATAACGTTTCTCCATAAATAAACATAATGTTTGGTTCCTATGTTTCCATGGTCTCCAGAAATTTTGCAACATTTCCACATTAATGGAAATCTTTAATTTCCAAGTTGATTAAAATGTACACCAAAATCGAAATTTAAAACCTTGTCTCCAAAAGAGCTAGGAGAAGGCTGAAAGGACGTGTGTTGGGGTAGTGAATTAAGATTTTAAGACACATGTCCTAACAGAAAATATGCTCTAGATAGAATTTGATGGAGGAACGGGATTCGTGTTGCCCACCCCAATATTTAGGATAAGGCTTTGATGATGATGAAGATAATGAAACTATGTTAAAAAGTAGTAAAAGAACTTTGGATGGAGCATAAAACTGTCTCAAGAGTTTACAGACCAACAGACTAGGAGCCTTGAAGAGATGTTACAAATCTTCTTGATGGCCCATGTCTCTTCAAAAATTGTTAACAACGAGAAAATCACATAAATAATGAACCCCAACACTCATTTTTTCTGGATTTAACAACCAACAAAGAGCCACAAGATTCCAACAATGGGTTGATCATGATAGAGAACTTCTAGGAATGAAGATAGAATTTCTTCGATTCAAAGGGGGAGATCCCTCTGGGTGGATCTTACGAGCAATTGATAAATTTCAATTTTATAGCATGATGGACGATCTCAAGGTTGACATTCCATCCATTAATTTTGATGGCAATGTAATACAGTGGTATGGTTGGCACGAGTCCACCCATCTAAAGAAAATAACCCTAAAACATCTAAAGCATCCATGGTGCTTTTTTTCTTCACGTTGTTCCTCAGTGATGAACAGCTGGCCCACTGCTCACATCATCATATTGGCGGAAGCTTATGTCAGCCGAGCTTAGATGCTCGCGAAGTTTCTCAATCTGCATTCGGAGACGGATATTGGCTTGACGCAGAGTTTCGTTTTGCTCCCTAAAGGTTTTTCCATAAAGAGCTCTCTCAAGGTTAACGGATTGAAGCTCTTAGCCTCTCATTAACTGCTCCAATCCGGTCATTTGTAGCTAAAGAAAGTATGGTTGTCACTATCATTGTGATACTCGGATACGCATGAGTAGAGAAAATAGTTCGGTCCCCTCTCAAAATGTCTGACACGTACGCTAAGGCCTAAACCCAACCCACGTTAAACCCTTGGCTACAGGGTACATGTCAGACATTTTGGGAGGGGAGGAGACAACAAAGATGGCATTTTGGGAGGGGAGGAGACAGGGAAGACGAGCTGAGGTGGGAGTTGGTTTGCCACATCAGCGATTGAGTTGGCGGTTTACGTCCAAGCAGAGCTCACGCACGTTATTGGTTCCTTTCTTTGCAACTGGTGGTCCTCTATATAAAGGGTTTCTCCCAGTTTCTCTCTCCCTCTGAAACCAAAAACAAAAACCAGAGAGCTATAATTCTTCTCTTCCTGGATTAAGTGAGATTCTTGTAGTTTCTATTGTTTTTTGTAAGGAATTTTGTTGTTTCCAGGTGAGCTTCTTATAGGTTCTATTGTTGTTTGAAAGGAATTTTGCTTTGATCTATTTTATAGGTTTATTTGCTATGATGATTTGTCGAGTCTTTATGTTTGTTTGAAGGAAAGGAACTAAGGAAATTATAGGTTCTTTATAATTAATATGGTTATTCTCCTTTAGTCCTATGTGCTATTTGATTATTTTCACTGCCATGCTTCTACTAGAGAGAATACAAGATACCTGCACTTCGTCTAGTAATGAACTTACTTATAAAATCACGTCTCCAGGTGATGAGTTTTTTTGCTACTGCCGAGCATGAAAAGGAAAGGCTTCAATATTTTGCTTCACCTGAAGGAAGAGATGATCTATACCAGTACAACCAGAAGGAGCGGAGGACTGTTTTGGAGGTGAAATAACTTTGTGCTGTCGATGAAGTGAATATACATTTTCTACTTGGTGCTTTTTGAATTTCAAACAGAAACATCTAGCCATGCATTTTGATTCTTTATGAAGCCGGTACCACTATCTTTTTTGTCTGGTCCACATGAACACTGAGCATGGCGCTGTACAAGCAAATCCATTATTATTTTAGGATGTACCCAGCATTGAGATGTAAATGTCCTACATAAAGCCAGATGATATTGTACAACTAATCAATCTATAAGGCCTTATCCCGACTATTTGGGGTTGGCTACACGAATCTTGTTCTGCCATTCCACTCTATTGAGGGCCATATCTTCTATTAGAGCTCATGTTTTCAGATTTTTTCTTATTATCTCTGTCCATTTTGTCCTTTTCGACCTTCCTCTCATCCTTTGAGGGGCAATCAGTCTGCACTGAGCACTCCTCACTGGTCTTTTTTGAACATGATCAAATCATCTCAATCAACTTTTCTTTCTTTTATCTCCTATTGAGGACACTCCTAGATTCCCTCGAACATGTTCTTTTCTGATTTTGTCACTTCTTATCTTTTCATTCATCTATCCTGGGGATGGCAAAGCAATAATATTCTTTTCCTGTTACTGCTCTGAATTTTCATTTACTCCCCTTTCACTTGCACACAGGATTATCTTTTCGTTTTCTGGAACTGATTTCTGTTTGTGATACAGGTATTAGAGGACTTTCCCTCTGTGCAAATGCCATTTGAATGGCTTGTGCAGCTGGTTCCTCCTCTAAAAACAAGGGCGTTCTCCATTTCTTCTTCCCCTTCAGCTCACCCCAGTCAAGTGCACCTGACTGTGAGTGTTGTGTCATGGATGACACCTTTCAAGAGGAAGCGATCGGGTCTCTGCTCAACATGGTTAGCGGGACTTAATCCTCAAGAAAGTATGAATAATTACTAATAAAACTTGTAAGAATATTATCGATGAAGCAATATTAATTGTGTAGATATCCTATCTTGTGACTGTGTCTATTCTTCTGTGAGCAGGAGTCCATATTCCTGTGTGGTTCAATCGAGGTTCCCTTCCTCCCCCACCACCATCACTCCCCCTCATTCTCATTGGACCAGGAACTGGGTGTGCACCTTTCCGTGGATTTGTAGCAGAAAGAGCAGTACAAAGTGCATCTGGGTCAAGCGCTCCAGTTCTTTTCTTCTTTGGTTGCAGAAATGAGGAGAATGATTTCTTGTACAGAGATTTGTGGTTGTCTCATGCACAGACTGGTGGGGTACTCTCAGAAGAAAAGGGTGGAGGCTTCTTTGTTGCTTTCTCGAGAGATCAGCCGCGGAAGGTTTATGTGCAGCATAAGATGCAGGAAGAAAGCCAAAGGGTTTGGAGTTTACTGAGTGCTGGTGCTGCTGTGTACGTTGCAGGATCTTCAACCAAAATGCCTGCTGATGTTTTGTCGTGCATGGAGGAAATAATATCAAAAGAGAGTGGGGTTCCCAGGGAATCTGCTGCGAGGTGGCTGCGAGTGCAGGAAAAGGCTGGTAAGTACAATGTCGAAGCATGGTCATGAGCCTGCTAGTTTCGAGTTGTGGAATAGCTATTCTAACTGAAACAAAAGGGAAGACCAACAATGCTGGAAAGGAACTTCAAATTGAATTCGATTGAGCGAATAAAACATGAAACGTAAGTACAGTTTCTAGCTAGAATAAATATCCTATCGTAGAATGGGTCCTGAAGAATGCATTACAACTGACGCAGTACATCACGCAACTACTCTTAATTGTTTGGAAACTCTTATCTCGTTACTGTTAGAACTTGTGAGACTTAATTTATGGTCCTATCTATAGTACATGCTCAAATAATTTATATTCAGGGTGGACGCGTTCTGTATTAAACATTCGAGATCGCAAAGTCTTGAGAATCTATAATTTATATTCGGATTGTGGTGGAGCAAAATTAAATTATTAGTCTGCATACAATGTATTGTGCAGTTTCTGAAAATTACAATATTCTGTTCAAGAAAATCGGCAAAAAATGATATATTTATTTTTATGCCCCATTAAATTGACCAATGTTCTTATAAATAAACTGTTGGAGATTATTAAGTGCATTATTCAAAATTGGAAAAGCCCGTCTCGTTCGCTGTTTAAGTTATCTCAGCTATCAAGTGTAAGAAACTGTCTGTGGAGACTTTTTTAGGGAATTTTTGACATACCCCCCCATGTTATCTTCGAAATTTGACATACCCCTCCACAGTTTGAAAAAGTTGACATACCCCCCTACGACCCGGTCAACCGTGTCTTGACTAACAATTTTTTATTGAAAGGACAAAAATGCCCATCATTCAACCTTTGAACAAATGGGTTTGGTTCAAAACCCTCACTCCGATTGAAGGATTGTGGTCGACGGCTAACCACGATACGCCAGATTAGCCACCCATCACTGGGGACCGATCCAACGGAGTCCCATGACATGAGTCATGGTCATCAGGAATTCCTGACCAACAAGCTTCTCAAGATCAAAGTCTGCCACTTTGGGACAGAACTGGGAATCCAAAAGTATGTTCTCTGGCTTGATGTCAGTGTATGATGCACTCTGCACTTCTCATGGAGATGAGTCAATCCTCTAGCCGTCCCGAGTGCGATTTGGCATCTTGTATTCCAGTCTAAAATTTTAGAATCTGTTTGCTAAAGATCCCTCAGTGCTGACTTCAATTCGGAATTGCTTCGCTCCTTAACTAAAGCCTTCTAGCTTCTTTGCAGCAAAACTGAAACCTCCACGCTCCCCCCTACAACTTTTCTGAGAAATTTCTAGTCGCATGTAAATCCCACCAAAGAGCCCTCAACTACCTTTGACGTTCCAATCAAGGTTTAAAGGAGGCCGTTTTAACGGTTAAACGGACTGGGGGCGTTACCATTTTAACGGATTGAAACGGTCAGGGTCAAAAATGGAAAAAAAACGAGAAAAAATGGAATTAAACGGATTTTAACGGTTTTAACGGAAAAAATGGCGCTGAAATTCAAATATTGAAATTTGAAAATTAAAAAAAATGGAATTTAATGGATTTTAACGGAATTAAACGGTTTTAACAGCCGTTTTTTTACAAAAATTTTCAAAATTAAACGGCTGTTTAAACGATTTTAACGGCCGTATAAATGATTTTTATGGCCGTTAAAACAAAAAAAAACGGCCATTTTTTTCAAAACCGATAAAACGTGTTTAAACGGTTTTAACGGAAACGGGCTTGGGGCCTTACCGTTTAAACGGCCGTTTTTAAAACCATGGTTCCAATCACTCCAACAGGTTGAAACGTTAAAGAGTTAGTAACGACTCGTTTTTTTTTTTTAATTTGTAATGACTCAAACACATAAAGTTTGACTGTTTCTGGAGCTCAATAAGTTGACGTACTGCACGAGGTCCTTAGCTATGCGATTCGATTCGCGGGTTCTAATCCAGTTTACCCAAGCCTACAAAATCACCAACCAGACAGATTTTTGGTATGTAGGTCATGATGGTTAAGGAGTGGGCTAAAAATTCATGGAGTCAGTTGACCCAAAAGAGTGTAACATGCAAAGTTTGCTCGCCGGAGTCATCGACGGCCGGCAACAGAGACTTTGGTGGATTGGTGGCCGGTGATAGGCGGCCAACCTACCGGAGTCTCATGGCCAGCCGTCCACCGCAGGCCTTTGATTCCAAGTTTGGAGAAATGGGCATTTTTGTCCTTTCAATAAAAAATTGTTAGTCAACAACAGTCAACACACGATTGACCGGGTCATGAGGGGGGGTATGTCAAAAATTCCCTTTTTTTTTATAGGAAAAGCACGAAAAAATGCGACACTGGTCCGCTGCAATGATGAACGTGCACTCCTTTAAAATCCTCTCTTTGACACTTGATATCTTCTATCAGATGCTGAGCATGCCTCTAATAGCCTGAATGACTAGCTTCGAATCACCTTCCAAGCCATATCCTCTTTGCTAAAACTTTGGCTACTCCTCTTAGTTTGGCTAATGTAGTTGTCGTGTTTCCAATATGATGGGCTATCCTCGAAATGAATGTCCCTTGGTCGTCTCTAATAAGGCTTAAACTAGCTTTCTCTTCTACGATTGAGCCGTCAAAGTTGCACTTTAACTGGCCTGCGAGGGGCTATCCATCGCACATTTATAGTCTGGTTTGCTAACTTTGCTTGCATTGGTCAGTGAGTACTAATGAACGTGGGGCCCACATGCATATGAGTTAAGAGCTGATTTTTGGTGATGATGATCTCCTCGCCAAAATCAGTAATTTTTAAAACATCTAACCTTATCAAAGATGGATCTAAATCTAACGGTACAAATGGATGGTCCAAAATTTTGCAAATGTTGGAATGGGCTGATTTTGTGTGGTTGATATCCATGTTGAGGAGAATATATCATCACCAAAAATCAGCTCTTAACTCATCTGCATATGGGCCCCATGTCCATTAGTAAGAATTCCATAAGTCATTTTATCCCAGCCCATTATTAATATACATGGTATTAATTAAAATTTTAACTCTATATAGTAGAAAATCTTAAATATTGTTCATGATAATCAAAAGCTACGGGAAAAATTTAGATGCAGAGGACTCCCATTGTCCTATCACAGTCCGTGCAGAGGACTATCGTGGCCCTACATAGATCATTTTTTGGGTCTAATGACTAAATGGGTCTAATAGGGTGGTAGTGATCCACCTTCTCTAGATTACTACTCTTCGGAATAAGGGCGATAAAGGTCCTATTGAGCTCCTTGAGCATATGCCCAAAATCAAAGAAAGCTCATACCATGGCGTAAAGGCTCCCATGATTTTTCAATATTTTGAAAAGCCTTTTGAGACTATCAGCTAAAACACAAGAACAGACTTCTATAACTCATCTCTCAGTGGAATATGAGTTTATTAGCTTCCCATCCACGGGAGAGGAGACTAAGTGGTTCCGATAGACGTACCAATATGGAGCAAGTCAATGCCAACAATAATGATTTATTGTGATAATCAGGCTTCTATGCTATATACGAGTATACGGTGAGAATTACAATGAAAAACACTGACAAATATGTCTAAAGCACAATCGTGTGAAGGGTCTAATTTCTAATGGTAATATGCCCATTTAGTATGTGAAGTCTAAAGAAAATTTGGTAGACCCACTATTCAAAGGGCTTGGACGAGACGTAGTCTCAATGACATTGAGGATTATGGGACTAAAAGTTTTGTATATGAGTTGTGCTTGGTGGATACCTATCTTGACGAGTTTTCGGGTTCAATGGGAAAAATGAGCCAAGTCAATAACTAGTGTTATCCTGACAGACCCAGGCCTGCTATCTAAGTGTGGAAGTTGGTCACTTTCTATGGGATTCAGACTATCTTTAGAGAACTCAATAATATTTGGATTAAGTACAAAGTTTAAAGTGTGGAGCTTTTGTGTACAATGACTTCTGAAAGGAGTGTGTGCGCGACAAGTTTGGTTTGTCAACAACACAGGTTCTTCAGTTCAAAGTTTGTTTGTAGAAGTTCTCTGGTAAATTTTGATTTGTTTGCGCTAAGTTGAGGTTCAAGTTCAAAAGATACCTTCATTTATGAACACGATTCTCTGGAATGCCCAATGCTTAGAATTAATTAAATTAAAAATGAGTGTGGTGATTGTTTTAATTTCTTAAAGTTTTAAATCAAATTTAAAACTAATATATTTGAATAAAAATTAGAGACCATTTTTGTGGTTGTGGGGAGTTGAAACCCCAACCACTTAATAATTCTTTTTGTCACGTGTTTTAAATAAACTAAGTGAAAGCTATAAGAAACTCACTAAACTGAATGACTTATAAGTTTTTTTTTTTACTTCTCATATGTTTGTAACTTAATAAATCACGTCTCCAGATATGGAGCAAATAGCACGAGCACACTTGTCCGAACGCGATTGGGTTCATGTAAGTGGGTACAAAGGTCCTCAATCTATTTTCAACTATTGATTGTGTTCTTATGATCTGTCTCTCCTAATGAGATTTTGATCACTTGATCGGAGAATGTTCTCGAACTGACTTTTGGTGTTTCTTAAGTGGGTCATGCGTTGACCCAAATGGTATGTGTGCAACCCGGTTGCGAGTGGGAAGAGTTTCACAAAAGGGGTTGAACCTACATGGGCCTTCGTGACCCACTTGAGAGCACGCACAAGTCTCCTGCTCCAACAGAAAAAGCCCAGAGGGATTGCATAGGTCCATAGCTCAGTCCAGTGAATCTAGTTCTAAGCAGATTTTGTATAGCCCGAGGGTTGGTCCACAAGACTGCATAGGCCCATTTTACTAATCTACGGGACTCTGTGCCACTTAGATTGATTTTGTTAGAAGTGAAAATCTGGAAAATCACCCACATGTATTGTCTGCTTGCTCAAGACTACCAGTAAAATTGCAAATGTTAGTACCAGCAAAGTCTTCCAATCAGTGGCTGTTCAGAATCATGAAACACCTGGCTTGTAGATGGGGAATATACTAATTTGGTCAGACCGGGCGAATTTCCATTACCCAGTACTAAATCAAACACGTTTCTTTCTCGGAATTCACATCTGTGATCTTCAAAGCAAGCAGCCATGGATTACAAAAAAAAAAAAAAACCAGTACAGACCTCTGTATCCTACTCATTCCTTAGAACTGGTTTGAGCAGTCATTTTTGCCAGTACTGTCTCCGAATTACCGTAAAAGAAAGTAGTGGCGACAAACATCTCAGATTCTGTCAATCCTTTGCCATACTCTGCTTTCTCTAGAGAGGTTTCTTCAATCGGTGTAGAGTTGCCGCACTGCCATCTGATCATTAGGTGATGCTGACACAAATTACTTGGATAAGCTGGATGAGCCCCACACATAATTACCATCTAATCAACTCCAGCATATTCTCTGGACAACAAATACTTATTAGTCCCTTTTCACACCAAGATAATCAAGATTCACAAAATAAAGGGAGAGATATATTTAAATTATTCAACTTTAGCTAGCTCTCTGCTAAACCTGATTTCATTCATATCGAACAGAAAAATACAAACAAATTTTTCCTGTTTGATGAATTCACCAAACCTTGATTGCATCCCCCTTCTATTAGGTGTATTTTGATTGTTCCAACATGCTCTGAATCTCCCGAGCCTTGAACGTTCTCCCATCTACCTCCTCCAAAAAAAGAAACTGAATTCTTTGCTAGAGTGATCCTTCTAACTTCTACAACGAATAAACTTCGTCCCCTCCTTTACACAAGGGTTCCACCTACAACTTCAATACAAATTAGTACACGCTTATTTATCTTTCTGTGAGTAACATCAGTGGAGAATGAAATTAGTTTCCATTGCATTTCACCATTTACAGCCAGTTTCATAGAATTCCCGTGCCTCAGATCAACCATGTCTCTGTCAGGACTAGGGACTTCCTCATTGAATTCAACCAAGCTATCCCAAATCTCAATTCTTGAACTGGAAGGACCTACAGAACCTGGTCCAAAACCCTAACACCTCTATTGCTGCTGGTGGATCAATGATTGGTTCCTTAAAATTGGCTTTCTCACTAAGTTCTTTAAATGAATCGACAAGATTTTGAAGCCTCGCAACAAATTCAATCAAAAGTGAAGTAAACGTCGCCAAAGACAAGGCGCTTGCACTTTCATATGTCTTGGATTCTTCTACCTTAAGCACTGCATTGGGATTTAATGAGAGACGTGAAGGCCATGATATCTGTTTCTTGAAGATGGCTTCTGAGGAAGTGTCTGCTGGCTGCGAGGAGTTAATACCCATGTTAGAGTTGTGAACATCCCAGCTTATTGATGGTGGGACAGATCTAAGGTCGAGCACAGTTTCACTGCGCGACTTGAAGCCCAGTAATTTATGCTCGTTATCCTTAACGTTGAGAATGTCCTCAAGATTTTCCAGGACCTGGGGCCGTGGTCCAATCTCCCAGCCCTCTGAATTGACGAGAAGGTATGATTTTCGGTCTATCTTCTTTTGCAACTCTTCCGCTGCCTTGTGCACTTCTAAGAGGATGTCTACAGAGCTCAATTTCTCCATCTTCTTGACTTTGTTGCCAAGTTCACGCAACACTTTAGCACCTTCAGTACCTACTCTCTGCATCTCACTACTAAAGACCTGTCTCCGTTCTGGAGGTGCCTACAAAAAAAATGAAAACCTTGAGGTAATGGATGTTTCCCAGTGACGGAAAGAAACGTACATTTTCTAATGCGTATAATGCATCACATGTTACTATGTTACATGTGTAAGAACATGAATGAATTTGTACCCATTCCCCTCAGTAACAGCTTCGTAAATTGACAAGCTGCGAGTCTATAACAAGTATGATGCATGACCATGTTCATACATCTCTAACTGTGTTGGCCTTTGCACGTGTGACCCAAGTTTTGCAACATAAAGAATTGTCTGACACGATAACCAAATATGAATAGCCCCAGACCAAAATGGGATCATGTAAAATCATTTTAGGACACATGGAGTAACAATGTTAGATCGGTTAACAAATTGATAAATTATCATTTAAGAGTTCATGGCATATGCCTAAATCATAGCTAAGGTTTTTTTTTCATGGAACAGAAGTGTTATGAGGCCCCATTATGGAAGAAGCACATTTCTCATGGGGTAACATCACTTACACAAGAAATGTGATTCCTTCACCATTTCCATCTATGTTCACTTACAGAACAAGCAAGCACAGGACTTGGCTATAACAATTCAACCGAGCTCGAACTCAGGTCAAGCCTTACAATATACAACAGAAATTGTCAATCAAGTTCTAAATGACTAGATAGAATACTGCAACTTTAGTGAAGAAAACTTAAGACGAGGATAAAAAATTCGATGGTAACTTAGTGAAGTTGACACAACTTGACGCTGATTCAGTTCCAAGTATCACAAGTTTCCAGACCTCAATTTTTTCATGTCTTTATTTAGCAAAATGAGGCAAGAAAACTTGATTGGAACAAACATAAATCATATTCTAGAAGTGTATTGTGTGCTTCTACGAAAGATTCCCATAACGTCCTTGTACTTGGGAGTACTAATTTTCAGTTTCCACTTCGAGTACTAATTGGATGGCATCATGCTATGGTCGCCAAAGGTTTGGGTTAGTATTGTTAATATTCCTTTTCTTTTTCTCAACAAACTATAAGGTACATCATATGAAAGCATTTTCTTGAGATACACTTATTCAAAAGAATGCCTATATGATATAGTTTATGTCACCTAGGATGAAGATGAGGTGTCGAGCACATATATCCAAAAATCAAGAAGTATATCCAATTGATTTGCTCATAAAAGAAAAAGTGGATACATATTAATTTTAAAACTTCCAAACAAATTAAATACATAAAAGCAGCGAAAGTTTACATCTTATTGCTTGCTTTTAAAACTTCTAAACAAATTAAATACATAAAAGCAGCCAAAAGTTTATACGAACTGCGAAAAGCACCATGCATCTTATTGCAGTGATTTGCTTTGGTTCTGTTGTAATGACCACAACTCCCACGTGTGCAATAAAGTCATTCTATATTTCATTTGACCATGCTTTTGGTGGCTTAGTTACAAGGAGTGGTAGGAAGCAGGGCCAACTGAAGTAACAAAAAGTTGACAATAAATTATTTTATGGAACAAAGAATTTAGGAGTAGTGAGATCCCAAAGCAGGTATGCCTGCGACACTCAAAATAGAAGATTTGTGCAATTTTAATTCAGCGCCTCACTCAACAAACCAAAAATCCTCTTGGGACATTCTAATTTATTGATTCTCTTTGCTGTTGTTTCCCCATCTTAAGTTTCTCATTGTTGATGATTTCATATTCTTTTACTCTTCCTGGTAGACTTCCCCGTCGACCCCCTACCCCCACCCTGGCCATCCACTCACATACATAACTTAGGAAGATACATGCAAGTATGACACTGTCTTATACTTCGTGGCGCTTCATGAATAAGACTTGTGCGCCAACTGACTAGTTATGTTCAAATGATGTGACAAACAACAGGCATTGCAGGTGTTTGAAAATACATACAATGTTGATGAGCACGTTTTGATTTCAAGGCCTAGGACCTTCCTCAAATTTAAACATAAAAAGGGCAAACAAAAGATAGATTTCCAACAGGATATAAGTTAACAACTTGGAATTCATTTGTATCGAACAACAAATATAGTTCACAGGAAGAAATATCTATGACAAACACATTTACAGCTAACTTTACAAAAAGGAAGTGGAATGTCAGTTCTAATCTGTCATGGTGATACAAACAAAAGCAGTCCCAAGGTATATGGCACGAAAACACAGGCGATTCTAAGGGTAACAGCCCACAAATTGCAAATGAGATAGCATAATCACCTGTATTTCAGAAAGTATACAACCATGCAATGCCATGACCATGAATGCACAATGCCTCAGTGCACCGCTTACTTTGACGTAATTCCTCCAAGGATATTTAAACATCTTATAAGGACCATGGGGTGGCTCCCAGATGGCAAAACCTACCTGCACAAACAAGAATAAGTTAAAACAAGCAGTTACTTCCTTTTGTCTAATGAGCTGCATGTATAACATAACTGCAATATAAACATACCAGAGTATCCTCTTGGCTGGTAGATTCTACAGCTGACCTGTAGCCACTGTACACTGGATCATCGGAAGCTTGGTACGTAAGAATTTTTGAAGGGACCCTCACATATTCAACACATTGCAAATACCCACTAACACAGCCTAAATAGAAAAGTACGAAGGAATCAATCAAGCATGTCAAATCACTGGAGCATAAAAAACAAAAACAATATGACAAGGCTAGAGGAGGATGTGAAACCAATAGAAACAGAGTGTTCTGATAATTGACGTCATTGGATGAATGCATGGAATAAATCACTGCTATGGACTGGACTGATATATGGCAGTGATTTCTTCCATGTATTCATCCAATGAGAGCTGACTATAGAAATGTCTTGTTTCTATTGGACTAGAAACAAAGTGTTCTGATAATTGGCCGTCATTGTATGAATCCATGGAAGAAATCACTTCTATGGACTGGGCTGATATATGACAGTGACTTCTTCCATGTATTCATCCAATGAGAGCTGACTATAGAAATGTCTTGTTTCTATTGGACTCTCATCAGATTAACCTCAACTCGAGCATTCCTCTAGGGAAACAGGATAATTGATAACAATAAAGTCTTCCAACCTTCCAAGGAAATGGCAACACCCGAGAAATTTTTCACCACCAAGTTATGCAGATCCTCGCCCGCCCAAATGGGGTAAATGCACATATTTACAACTAAACAAACTCCGGCACCGAGTGCAATGAGCAAGAAACGAGTAACCGCTGTTTGGATGAATTCCCTCGTCCTATACCCAGATACCATTATGAAACAATATGTCAACAAGAACACCCGGAAACCATATTCATATGGCTTCATCGTCGGGTACAGTTTCACGAAGGTCACAAAAAATCCTAAACACCATCAAAAGTTGCCACGTAAAACAAAAAGAGGTGTTATCTCAACGAAAGGAAAAGGAAATAAGAAATAAGAAATAAAAAGGAACAAAAATTTACAGACTTGAGTTCTTTCTTTTATTGTGTCTTTATTGACAGACTGCTAAAATCATACCTACGATAAAAATACTGATGACAACAAACACTTCTTCAAATTCTCCGGCCAGTACAGATAATTCTGCCATGCCCAGAGCAAGCCCTCCAGCAGATAATGTCCCCAAACCACGATTAAATCCTTTGCTAAGTGTCGCGCCTGCAAAAGAAAGTAGCCGATACACACGCCGCCAATCTTAGAATGAATCACCAGCAAGAACAAATCTACAGACAATCAAATTAATCCGCAAAAATGAATGATGTGATAGACAAATCAGTTCAAGTTTAAAGTTGTCGAATTGCCTTCTTAATTGATACACTAAAGAAACTGAAATATGTTAAGACCCAAACCAATACACCAAAAGCACCTAGGTGATAGAGGTGCGTAAAGCTCAGGTCTTAACCATTAGGAACCTAACATACCACCACACTTCCACAACCGACGTCCTCGGCGGCCTACTCTGTCGTCCAGGTAGCCCCCTTCTGTGGCGGTTGGCTATGATACCAATTGTTAAGACCCAAACCAATACACCAAAATCATCTACGTGATAGAGGTGCATAAAGCTTAGGTCTTAACTGTTAGGATCCTAACAAAATACCAGATTGATCTGAGCATAATTACAGTACCTATGCTGAATTCGAATACGACGACGACAGTAAGGAGGGCCCAAACTGAGTACTGGCCAAGATCCTTGAAAGGTACTTTTAAGAATATGAGCAGCGATATAAGCACAAGAGCCAGCCCCATCTTAGCAGCGAATACGATCTTGCGGTGATCCGAACGACCGAACTCCCATGCTTTAATGACAATCTCTTGCAAACTTTTCCAGGACCTTATAATCGCAACACCTGGCGAACTGAAACACCAGCATCTACCTTCTCCCTCAGAACCTTCCATGCTACTAAACCCAAGGTCTGGATACCCCCCTCTCTGAGAGAGGAGCCTCTCCTTACTCTTCTCTGCAAAATTATACCTAAAAGACCCCATTTTCGTCGCCATCTCTTCCACGCCCTCCCCCTCTTCTTCTTCTGCACAAAAAAAAAAAAATCAAACAAGCAATCACGAAACCGAATTGACAAAGAGCCCAAATAAAAAAATAAAAAAAAGCAGAAAAATTAAAGATCAAAGCTTTATACATTCAAACCAATCTCTGTCTTCTAAAGATCACAAAAGAATCAAAGTTGCAGAAATTGAAGCAGAGATGTTCTCGAATTCTGAAAAGCAATAATGATTTGAAAAAAACCAAAACAGAACCCTAATAAGCTTTGATCTGAGAATTGAGATTTGGGATTTAAAAATTAAAACCTAACTAGAAAGCGTTTTCCGTTTTCTATGATTAAACAATTGGCGCGCGCGCGCGCGAGAGAGAGAGGGGGGGGGGTTAACGTAGTCACCTTTGGGCGGTCGTTATGGTTGAAGATTGACGGGTGGTTAGGTCACAGAAAACACAACAGTGGAGAACAATAATACGATGTTCGACCTTCTCCTACAACAACTATATAAACAGTCTCTTCGGTTTCTCATTCTCTTTTGGTTAGTTTTATACTTGGTGGTTGGCAGCGGAAACAATTAAGGGAATGTACGACTGTCAATTTTCTGGTGGGAAAACAAAATTTTCTATTGTTTGATCGGAGACATTTTCTTTAGAAAATGAAAATTTTCCGTAACTCCGGTATTCGTTTTCGTTCTACCTTGGTTAGATTTGTTTTCACGCAACAATACACCCTTAATATTATTTTTTTTTTTTACATAATTGGAAAATGCATATTTTCTTAGTGCAATCAAAAAAAGTCATTTAAGACATGGTTTTAAAAACGGCCGTTTAAACGGTAACGCCCCAAGCCCGTTCCCATTAAAACCATTTAAACACGTTTTAACGTTTTTTGAATTTAACGGCCGCTGAAATCGTTTAAACAGCCGTTAAATTCTGAAAAAAATTGTGAAAAAACAGCCGTTAAATTCCATTAAATTTCTGTTAAATTCTATTTTAGATTTCAAAATTTGAATTTCAGCGCCATTTTTTCATTTTTTCATTTTTGCCACTGGCTGTTTCAATCCGTTTTAACGGCTGGTTAAACGGAGTTTAAACAGTAACGCTCCAGTCCGTTTAACCATTAAAACGGCCTCCTTTAAACCTTGATTTAAGGCATTTTCCCAATTGTACTTTTTTAAAATTATTTTCTAAGGGCGTGTTTGATTGCACAGAAAATTTTCTTTAAAATACATTTGGAAAATGTTTTAAATGGCTGATTGATTGCAATTGAGAACACATTTTTTGAATCATATGAGAAAATAAATGCGTTGAAGTGAATTCTCACCTGTCTGGATGGGAAATGAATTCCGGGGTTTAGTAGGAAAAATCATCCCGATTTAAATGGCTTGGTAGGAAAAATTATACAGATTTAAAATGGCTATCTAACGATGGACAGGTGAGGTTTCCCAAGAAAAATGCATTTTCTTCACTCGGCAAAGAGGATTTTCTCTAGAAATTTTTTGTGGAATCAAACATATCCTAAGCGAATTTTCTACATAATCCCCAGACTTTGAAAAAGGTTAACTTAGCCCCCTGACCTGGTCCATGGTCTTTTACTTAGATTGAATAATATTTTTTTAAACGGACCAAAATACCCTTTCTCCAAACCTTAGATCATAAGAACGTTAGAATTTCCTGAGCCCAAATCAAATGGCTAGCTATGATAGTTGGCCAGCCATAAGACTCCAATAGGTTAGCCGCTCATCATCAACAACCAATGTATTAAAATCTCGTGGACGGCTGACCACCACTCCGACAACCATTCCGACAAGTAATTTGTATAGTAATTTCTTGTAAATCTCCTTAAATTCTTTATTTTATCATATACACCATAAACTCAACTCCATGTAATTAAAAGTACTCGTTGGAGTGATTGGTTTTCACGAGGCTTTGGTAAGTTGGTTGTCGGTAATGGGCGACCAAACTATCAGAGATGACCGGGTGACAACCATAGCCATTTGATTTATGGTTAAATTTTTGGCCCAAATTCACATGTTGTTCTAAAGTAGAAAGGAGTATTTTTGTCTTTATTAATAGTAGTTGACATGTTCTTTTACCCTTATTCTCGTGACCAAACAATTTATTTAAATGGGTAATCTGATATTTCTTTATGGCTAGTATCTCTGCTGTCCACTTGTCATAATCATGGTGCTTGGGACCCACCAATTCTGTATACAACCAAAAAAAAACCGGTAGGAGAAAAGTTCGAGTATAATTCGGATTTGTCATTTGAAAATAGGTTTAAAAAGTCGGCAAAGAATAAAACAGAATAATGAATTATTTAAATTATTTATAAAACAGCGGTTTTTTATTTTTTATTTTTCACATAAAAAAGAATAATAATAACCTTATGCAATACATATCTTTTTAAAATATGCGGACGTTACCGAATCTTTGAATAATGAGGAATTATAATACGGTTTTTCGAAAAATACGTTGCCAACTAGGGGAGGGACCATCCAATGGTAGTTCCCTACTCTGAGGCGTGCCATGTTAGGTACTCCTTAGAGCTTGAGAAGGAGGAATTTTGGCATCCACGAACTATTAGATAATGTGTTCATTACACGTGTTATACGCATGGTCATGGGGATAGAGCCACCTAAAAGATTACTTTGTCTGAAAAATCAACCAACTTGTGTGGATGATGATGATGATGATGATCTCAGGCAATATCATCTCGTTATTTTAATAATTTTTAGTCTAACATAATGAGTTTCATCAAATGATACGTAATTTTTTCCCCTTATAACGGCCGTTATTTTCTGTTATTTTTCCGTTATAACAAAAACAACGACCGTTATTTTCTGAAAAAAACTTGTTGAAAAAGCGTTCGTTATTTTCCGTGATAAAGTTTAAGGAAAATTTGAAATTCACAATTTGAATTTTGGTGCTGTTATTTTCCGTTTTTGCCCCTGTATGTTACCATCCGTTATAAATAAAAGGGTAACGCCCCAGTCCATTTTACCGTTATAACGGCCCCTTTTAAACCTTGGTCCTACTTTAAAAAAGAGATATTTTGACTTCCTCTCTCGTTGTATAGGTAAATTAGATATACCTCCTTGGAATAAGAAAATTTAGTCTTGGCTACCTTGACTTCGGACACCTTTATTAGTGGGCCAGCGGTTAGTGGTCAATGGGTGATATCACAACCTGAGTTCGCAACCCATCTTCACCCATTGACCACTAACCATGGACCCCCTTACCTACTAAAAAATGAGTATAAAAAATAAAAAAATAAAAAATAGAAGGGTAGTTTAGTAACTTCAAGTAGGTTCGGTAAAAGTCAATGGTCAAGGATGACATCCAATATTTTTTAATCTAAGGAGGCATGTTTAATATGCTTAATTAATGAGGGAGGTAAGTAAAAAAAAGCCCTTTTGTTAAATAATTGATCATCTACGTAGATCCAAACATGTTACAGAAGTCATGTGCTCCACCACGCTCGACATGAGCACTCGCTCTTACGGCTAATCCACAGTTACGCTGAAAAGTTGCGAGATCTGAGAAAAATAAATGATGTAAACGAAGGTGTTAATTTATAAGGGCTAGCTTAGTCGAAGCTTCGTTTGGATGAATCAGTTCCATGCCGCAACCAAGGTTTAAAAGAGGCTGTTTCAAGGGAATAAGACTGGGGTCGTTACCGCTAAAATGGCCGTTAAAACGAATTGTAACGGACACGGGCAAAAAATTAAAAATTAAACAGATAAAATGAAAAAAAAAATGGCACTGAAATTCAAATTTTTAAAAACAAAAAAACGGAAATAATTGCTATTTTTTTACACAAATTTTCAGAAAATAACGGCGTCAAAACGGTTCTTAACGTAATGGGATTGGAGCATTACTGTGGCCGTTAAAACCATTAAAACGATGTTATTTAAACCATGGGGTGCAACTGCTTTTAGAAAACTAAAGTCTGGTCATGTTTGAAAGGCAAAATCTGAAAAAACAAGATTCAAAAATATCCCCACACAATTATTGAACACAGAGAGTAGGATAGGATGGTCTTAGCAAGCAATTGAAGCGGTGGAGAGACGCAACCCCACAAGAGACTAACGATATTGCCTCTTTACCCTTATTCTTCTAACCAAACATAATACATTGGGTCGGGCTCCAGTTACAGCCCTAAAATGACAGGCTCTGGTTACAGGATACAATATGAGCCACGTGGCATACTCTTATAGGACTCTAAACCAAAAATCAGCCCTGATTAGTGATTTCTAGACGTTTTATATAAAGATTTCCAATAATATATAGTTTAATTTTTTTAATATATATATATATATATATATTAGTCTATTAAATATAAAAAAGGGTCGGGTTCGGGGGACCCCCATTTTGGTGTGCCCACATAGAAGATGAATCAATGGCTGATTTTTAGCGAGGATGATTTCTATGGTGAAGAGATCATCCTCACAAAACTTCAAATCATTCCAATATTCGTAGACTGGTTTAGAAGAGATGCAGAATTATGGACCGTCGATTTATACCTTGTAACTTGAAAACCACATTTGATGGGGTTAGAAATTTCAGAATGGGCTGATTTTTTGGTTGGGGTGATCTATACGGTGAGGAGATCATCCACCCCAAAAATCAACTATTGATTCATCTTCTATAAATGGGGGTCCCCCGAGCCCAACCCTATAAAACAAAAGGCCGTATATAGAATATTTGCCTTAGGCCTTAAGTTGTATCGAGAAGGCCCTGGGAGGGACCCATGCAATGGTGGTTCCCAAATGCGTGCCATGTTATGTACTCCTTAGAGCTTGAGAAGAAGGAAATTTGGTGTCCACGATCTCTTAGATTATGTATATATCCATTACCCATGTTATACGCTTGGTCATGGGAAGTGGGAACCATCAAATGGGTGGCCCACCTAAATGATTACATTGTCCCAAAATCAATCAACTTTGTATGGATGATAATGATAATGATCATGATGATCTTGGCATTCTCATCTCATTATTTTAATTATTCTTTTTAGCCAAACATAATGAGTTTCATGAAATGATAAGAAGATCTGTTAACAGTGGGTGTATCAAGTGGACAGTTTGGATCATTCAGACCTTATCCACAAATCCATATTTTATTTTTTTCTGTTTTTCCCGTTATTTCCGTTATTTTCCCAGTTTTTCCATTTTTGCCCCTGAGCGTTTTTTCGTTTTAACGGCTGTTATAACGGAAAAAAATGGTAGCGCCCCTAGTACGTTATACCGTTATAACGGTCCCTTTAAACCTTGCCTCAAACTTTGCTTATCAAAATAAATAAGTAAATAAATGAGTCCCCTGACGTAACTCTAATTAGGTAAACGGAATTTTTTATACAAAATATGAAATTAAATAAAATTAAAAAAATATTTATATTGCCCTCAGAAAGGGCGTAAGCCTGCCTCCTTTGGAATGCCTAAAATGCCCCCAATTGGAGTCCTTTAAAAGGGGTCCGCAAGCTGCACTCTAAGAGTGTGACACATGGCTCATAATATAGTCCATCGTCAACGTGACACCTATTATTGTGTCAAAATTCATTAAATGTCCCACTACATACCATTAATAAAGAGTAATGATCACATGCTCCAAGGACGTTATCATGATGCATGGTGGCGTTGTTTACCATGAGTTGCATCCAAATAATTTTAGTTTTTAGTTAATTAATTATTTAAGTAAGTCCAATACACTTGACCAATATGAACCAGGTGGCACATTCTTAGAGAACATTGATCATATGGATGTTTGGCTCATCCCTAGGTCGGGCTACAGACCAAAATTTATCTTGATTAGTAATTTCTATACATTAGATTAGAGTATTTTCATGGTTTATTTTTAACTACGAAGCACTTAATATGTCATTTTAACAAAAAAAAAAAAAAATTCTAATCGACGTACTTTCAAAGGACAGCTTGCAAACGCCCTTTGAAAGGGAGTTCGGTATTTTTTATAATAAAATACATAAGTATGTTTTTTTAATTTGATTTAATTTCATATATATATATATATATATATATATTTTTTTTTTTTAAATTTTTCGTTAGGTAAATTAGATATGCCTCCTTAGGATAAGAAAATTTAGTCTTAGCTACCTTGACCACTGACTTATACCAAGTCTAATGAATGTGCCATATTACTAAATTGGTAAGATTTGTGAGTGTTGATATCACAACCTGAGTTCAAAACCCATACGGGTAGGTTTCCTCCTTTGATTAGTGTGCCAGGAGTAGAAATCCCCTTTACCGGCTTGACTGGGTCCAGGTTTCACCTGACTTCATCCGTGGGGCCCTCCCATGATGGTAACCTTGGTTTTAAAAATGGCCGTTTAAACGGTAACGCCCCAAGCCCATTTCCGTTAAAACCGTTTAAACACGTGTTCTCGGTTTTGAAAAAAACGGCCGTTAAAATCGTTTAAACAGCCGTTTAATTCTGAAAATTTTGTGAAAAAAACGGCTGTTAAATCCGTTTAATTCCGGTTTTTTTTTTTTAATTTTCAAATTTTAAAATTTGAATTTCAGAGCCATTTTTTCCGTTAAAACCGTTAAAATCCGTTAAATTCTATTTTTCCCATTTTTTTCCATTTTTGCCCCTGGCCGTTTCAATCCGTTTTAACGGCCGTTTAAACGGTAACGCCCCAGTCCGTTTAACAGTTAAAATGGCCTCCTTTAAACCTTGATGGTAACTACAAAAAAAAAAAAAAATCACTGATTCACTAAAAAGGGTATTTTAGTAACACCTCCCTGAAATTTGAAAGTAATTTGTAATAGCCCCTTATACTTTCAAACTTACACATTAGTTTCAAATTTCAGGGGGGCTTTACTAAAATACCCCAAAAAAGAGGAAATTTTTGACATACCCCCATGTTATCTTTAGAATTTGACATACCTCCACAATTTGAAATAGCTGACATACCCCTACGACCGAGTCCATTGTAATTTGACCAATGTTGACCTAAGTTGACTGTCAAATTTTGGATTTAAGACAAAAATGCCCTTGTCTTCAACCTTGGAACAAGAATCAAATGTAATCGGCGTTGATTTTCTCTATTTCTCTGTAATTGTTACAGAAAAATTCGAAGGCTTGATTTCAGAAAAAAAAAAAAAAATTCTAGACCGTATCAGGGCGATTGCATGAATCCTATTCATCTATTCAATCTTGTTTAAAGCTAGCTCTTCCGTTAAGGCAAGTTTTTTAAAATCTATTCTTAGAACTTTATTTCATGTACGTGTTGGCGTTTCCATTGTCCTTTTAGGACCTTTGACTCATCTCTATGTGGATTTAAAGTTAACGGTAAAAATAGACGCTCCAGAATTTTTCAACTTGCATTCTACTTTTTATAGGACTTCAAATGTCAGAATCAAGGTTTAAAGGGGGCCGTTATAATGGTATAATGGACTGGGGGTGTTACCATTTTTTCCGTTATAACAAAAAAAAACGCTCAGGGGCAAAAACGGGAAAAAAATGAGAAAATAACGGAAAAAAACAGAAATAACGGAAAAAAATGGAAATAACGGCCGTTTTTTTTCACAAAAATTTCTAGAAAATAACGGTTGTTATTTTCGTTATAATGGAAACGGCTATTATTTTCTGGGCTTTTTAACGGTCCATAACGTAACGGGGTAGATCCGAATCCGTTATAACGGCCGTTTTTTAAACCTTGGCCAGAATGACTGATCTTTAGCGAGCATGATCTCTATAGTGGGAAATTATCCTCACAAAAAATCTGCCCTTAACTCATCTCCATGAGGGCCTAGCGACCATGTGTCATTATATGTATCATAAAAAATATTGCGTCTCCCCTCTTATAGGCTTCAAGACAGAAGGGCCAAGATCTCATCCCCAAATTGGACGGTGGCCACTCACACCCGATTTTGGCAAATGCTTTGTCGGGAAGTGCTGTGGGCACAGGCCACCCACTATCTGTCAGGATCAGGATCAAGATCAGTCCCAAATGGAAGATGAATCGATGACTGATTTTTTGGTGAGGATGATCTCATCACCATATAGATCACTCCTACAAAAAAATCAGTTCATTTTGAAATTTTTAACCCCATCAAATGTGGGTTTCAAGTTAACAGTAAAAATAGATGGTCCATAATTCCTCTACTTGTAAACCATGCTACAAATATCGGAATGATTTGAATTTTTTGAGGACGACCTCCTCACCGTAGAGACCACCTTTGAAAAGGATGACATGTTCATGTCATTTACGCGGTGCCACGTTAATGTCCGGTTATTTAAATATTTAAACTAGGATTGAGATCGAACCTTAAATAAATTATTATGATAAAGTTTAATTATTTACTAATTCTCTGATTAGGTGCCAATAAAGAGAGTTGGTTTTTGTAGATTTGCTAATCACATACCTAATTAAGAAGTGAAAAACAAACAAAAGTTGAAAGTCTTTAACGATTTGACATTTTGACGTGCGAGATAGTTGGGTTCATTGCAAATAATAAAAATTTCATTCCTTAAGTCAAGGGAAATGATTTTTCCATGAGCTTTTTAGCTCTTCTTAGGACTGGCAATGGATCGGATTAAACCCGAGATCCGATCTGAAAAAACTTGGTCTGGAACTTTATTTTTAGTTATCGGATAGATATCTGATATTCGCTCAAAAGTGCTTATTTTAAGCAATTATCCTTTTAGCGTTATTGCATTCTCCTACGTAAAATACTCTATTTATCTACTTTTCTACGTAAGTGTCTCTTCTGTTGCGTAGGACACACTTTTCTGGACGAAATGGTATATTTGCATGCATTAAACACATTTTTGGAAGTCTAGATATAAAGCCGTTCTGATTGAGTCTCATTACGCGCTTCTTTTGTCGCAGGAAACCTGATCAGACGGTTCTCAAGACTGGTGGGCCCACAATCAACTTCCAGAGCCTAGGATCAAAGCTGAAGGACCAACAGGCTGAGGATGAGAAGATATAGGCCAATGACAGGAAGAGCCAGAGAGTCGAAAGAATCGAGGGACGATCAAGAGAGAAGGAGAGACAAGCCCTCAAAGAAGAAACTAAAGAGATTAAAGCTTATAAGCTAACATAAGGCGAGTGCTTGCTCAGTTGGTAAAGCATGCAGAAGACCAAGTCAAAGACCAGGGTTTCAAGCCCCTCTGCTAGCATTTTTTCTCTTTATTTTGTAATATTTTCTCTCTCCTCTCTCATTTCTCTCTCCAAATCATCATTCTCTCTCTACTCTCAAATCCACATCATCCGATCCTCTCCCTTCCCTCAATCACTTAATTCTACGGCCTACCTTGGCCAATTTCCATCACTCGATCATCAACGTCCATCTCTACCATACAATCACTCAGTCAGTCCCCCAACCATCCCCCTCACCATCTCATAAATCCAATGGCCCTCATCACTTCATGTTCAATCCTATGGGTCTAAGCCAAGATGAAGTGCGGGCCCATTACCCATGGCCCAACCATTCAGTAGGACCCACATCCCTAGCATGAATAGGAAATGGCTACTAAAGAAGGAAAGGAGAGAATTTTGAAAAGATTTTAGAATCAAAGCATTTTTTTTAAGAAAGGAATTTTTTCTAAAAATGTGGAGCCATTTTGGAAAAAGAATATTTCCCAAAAAGAAAAATAGAAGGGAATGTCATGAAGAGATCCCATTTTTGGCATGGATGTTTTTTTTTTACAGAAGAATTCATCTTTTTTGGAAAGAAAAGTTATTTCCTTAGTAAGCTGATGTGGCAAAGAGTTATTGCCAAGATTTGGGCATAAGAGTGGATAATTTTTATGGATATTAAGTGAAGAATTTATGGCTAATGTGGCAGCACCTATTGGCATGAAAGTGGGACCCACATGAAGCTAACGGTTTCTACTTTGATTTGGAAACCTTTTTCTCCACATGAATCTCTTTAATTCTCACTTTCTATTCTCTCATGCATATACACAAAACCCTAGCCGTTCCAACTCATATATAAGATCTCTTCCTTCTCTTCTCCGAGGGAACTCTTCCCACGTCTTCTCTTCTCTCCTCTCTCCCGCATTCCACAATTTCTCTCCTATTTGAAGCCGTTTCCCCATCACCTCCTCTAGACCCCCTCACCTCCAATGGCAACACCTTCATTACCCTCCTAGGACTGCCATTGTACCCTCCATTAGAGCCATCACGAAGCTGCCCAAGGGAGGAGTTGTTGGTCACCACTTAAAGAACGGCTGCTGGCCTTTACACCAAGCTCTCCATCACCTCCACCATCTTCACGACCGGAGTTGCAGGTTGCAACTCCAGTCTATCCCCACAAACCATTCTTCTTCTCCTTCTTCTTCTTCTCCTCTTCTTCTTCTCCTTCTTCTTCTCCTTCTTATTTTTTTTTATTGCCGGAGTTGCAGGTCTGCAACTCCGGCGGACTGGTTCAGCAAAGGACCTACTTGGGTTGCAACACGTCCAACACCGTTTGGACCCTACGCTGCCCACCTCTCTACCTTTTTCTTTCTCATAACAGCGCCTCTAGCGCCAACAACTCCGGCAGAAACTCACGTGTGCTGCATCACCGCCTTCCTCCCTTTCTCTCCTCCATCCACGGTGCTGTTGCAGCAAGGATTGTGTGCTGCACCATCGCCCTGGCAATCCATCCTCTCCCCTTGCATTCAACGGTCCCAAAAAGAAAAAAAACGAAAAAATATAATTTCAAGATCACCGGAGTTGCAACCTGCAACTCCGGCGAGCACCATTATTACCGGTGACCCACATCCAGCAGCTCCATCCGCCCTCTCCACCAGCCGTTCCACTCTTTCACGGTGTTGCCCTGCTCAACCACCTTGGTCTGCTCATCCACGTCTCTTTTATCAGTGAACCAGCGCTTCTTTGCTGCTGGTGTGATCGCCTGCTTCTCCTTCTTCATTTCATCTTCTCCTTCTTCATGTCATCTTCATTTTCTGACGGCCTGCAACTCTGCTTCTTCCACTGCCATTCTTCTCACTGAAAGGAGAAAATAAAGAGAGGGAAGGAGGGAACCAACTGCTGGTGCACTCCACGCCGTTGGACACCACCGTGCTGCCCCTTCTCCTTCTTCATCTTCTCTACAGCACCGTTGCAACTCCGGTGAAGAACCAGCAACTTGCTAGCACCTCACCGCCCTCTTCTTCTTCTTTCTCTCTTCTCCTCCACAAGAAGCACCATCCTCCACCATCACCACTACCATTTTCTTCTTCTTCCAGTTCATCTTCTTCTTTTCTCCTCCTTTACCCACCGTCTGCAACAGCAGTTGTTGCTCACGGGTTCTCTACCCCATCTCCTCCCTTGAATGGTGCGTCTCCAGCCAATGCCCAAGCATTGTAGCACCACGTGGAACACCACCATGCTGTCATGCTTCCCCACCACGTGACCGGCTTCCGCATCATGGCCATACATCTTCTCTGTCCATCTTCACCATTGGTAAGTTCCGCATCCAGGTAATTTTCCATCTTCACTTTCTCTCTCCTCATTCTCTCATCACTCTCTCTCTCTAAGTCTCCCAAGTTGTTTCTCTCTCTAAAACCTCCCTTTCTTTCTCTAGGTTTCATTTCTCTCTCTACTTTCTTTCTCTAGGTCTCCATCTCTATTTTCTTTATGCTTTATAGAATTGTCATTTTATTATCTTTTTATTAGAAGTTTGTATCTCAACATTTGATTCGAATAAAATTTAGTTTGATTTTGCAATATTGTGTTCAATTCTTGTTCTTAGTTTACTTTCGTGTTTTTGGTTGCTTGTGAAAATTTCTCTCTCTAAAAATCACTAAGCATGTTTTAAATAGCTTCACCATTCTCACCCCACCAAAATTTCTGAGATAAATCCGTCATTTCATGTTCATGAATTGCGCGACTTAACCCCCGAGTGCGGATCGACATCCGACACGAATCCCTATACAAAAGTTTATATTTTGCAGGATTAAAATGCGGATCAAATTACAAATTGTGTTGAAGTTAGGATTTCCGTAATCAACGACGCGGAAAAACCCAACTTTCAATATCGGATCACAATCCAATCTCTTATTGGATCAGTACCAAATCGACCTTGTCCCGATCCGATATAGACCCAATATCTATACTATACATATATTATATAGATATATATTTAATTGCATAAATCTATTTAAATATATGCCTAATGGGATTATATATATATATATATATATATCCACTTAAACCCCATTTTATTGGCTTCAACAAAAAATGGCTGAGATCTTATCCCCCAACTGGACGGTGGATCTCAGCCACTAACACCCGATTTTGAAAAACGCTTTGTCAGAGAATGCCGTGGGCACAGACCACCCACTAGTTATATACATATAGCATCGGATCGGATCGGACTAGAAATCGAGCTAATCATATTGGATTGGTTCCGGAACTGAATTTTATTGATCCGGATTGGGTCTGGATTGGTACCAAATCAGTACCAATCCGACTCGAATCCGATCCATTGCCAGCACTCTTCCGATCACCATTTTGATGAAAATGCACCTGTAGCAAAAGTTAAAATGTGAAATGAGGAGGACATTTTTGGCAAATTTTGACTAGAAGAGGTAGAAAGCTCATTGGAAAATAATTTCTCCTCAAAACTTAAAAAGTTTGAAAGATAAGATTTAAATTGTTTTTTTTTAAAACAGGTTTCTATTAGGGCATGTTTGATTGCCAAATGGGAAAATTGCATTTTCCTTGGAAAAACACAACAGTCCATTGTTAGATAGCCATTTTAAATATGTATAGTCTTCCCTACCAAGCCATTTAAATCAGCATAATTTTTCCTATTAAGCCCAGAATTCTTTTCCTATCTAGATAGGTGAGAATTCATTTCCTCCTGAAAATACGCCTTTATTTTCTCGCAGAATTGAAATACGTGTTCGCAGTTGCAATCAATCAGCCATTTAAGACATATCCCAGATGTTTTTCTTAGGAAAAATTTCTTTGTAATCAAACATGCCCTTAAACCTTTTGTTTGACCTACCCATGGAAATGTTTTTTGAACCGGCCATCTCGATCCAGTCTATCAGTAGCCCTATGTAAGACATGTTTTTGGACTTTTTTTTTTTTAAATGCCAAAGCAAACTTCATTAATTAAAAAAAAAATTGTTACTTACAATATTTAAATTAAAAATACTTAAATAAATAAAGTAAATAAAACTTAATTAGAAAGCAATAAAAGAAGAGATTAGAGAGAGAATAAGATAGAGAAAGAGAAGATGAGAGCAAACTATTGTCCTTGGACCTGTATTGAGAAGAAGATGATGGAGCCGTTCGATAGAGAAGGGAAGACAGAGATATCGATTTTTTTGTTTTTATTTTTATTTTATCTTTTTTTCTTTTATACTAGGGGAGAAAATAAGAAAGATGTAAGAATTAGAGAGAGGGGGGGGGGGAAGGAACCTAAGGGGAATGAGCCATGAGTGATCTTTTATAGGGAGAGAGTGTCATTTGTGGGTTAATGCACATCCATCTTTTTTTAGAAATGGTTTTATTCCAAAAATTATATTTGTAATTTTAAGATCACCTTTTATTACTTTCTTGAAAGTTTCTTTAGAGACAAAAGTTTTTTTCTGTAAAAAATTTTCTTTTTCTTCAAAGTTTTGGACTTTTCTTGTAAAGAAAATATTTTTAACATGTTTCAAGCTTGTGAGTTTCCAAAACCACATGCCAACTCTCTTATGTAAAAGTAAATATTCTTTTTATTAAAAAGAAATTTTCTTTTAAAAATCAAAACCAATTATATCTTTCCAAAATCTTTTTAAATCCGAAAGAAAATCTTTATGTTTTAAAAAATTAACATTTCTAATGCATTTGTGATCTAGACCATCCATTTTGGTGGGCCCTTGATAGATGCACTACTCATGCATGCTAAAATCAACTTCTTTTGGACAATCGTTGATCTTGTAGATCGTGTTGCGATCGCATGGTGAATGGGTATGATGATGAAAATTTAGTGGTTGATCGGATGGATGAGCAAGTAGATGACCGGATGGTAAAGATGTTGGTGAGCGATGGGTGGTGATGATTGGCCAATGATTCTAGATGAAGGGAATGGAGAGTGATGATCGGCCAAAGTATGGGATAATACAGGCCGCAGGATAGAATAGTGGTGAGAGGAGGGAAAAAAATAAGATAATTAGGAGATATAAGATAATACTGACCGTATGATAGAATGATGGTGAGATGAGTGAGAAAATAAGATAATTAGGAGAAAAATACAAGCAGAACGTCTTGAACCCTAGTCTTTGACTTGGTCTTCTGTAAGCTTTTCCAACTAAGCTAGCATTTGTCTTGTTTTAATTGATTAAGCTTTAATCTTCTTCATCTCTTCTCAGGGCGCTCGACTCTCCTTCTCTCTTGATTTTCTTTCAGGCTTTTCCGACTCTCTGGCTCTCCCAGCATTTGACATGTATCTTCTTATCCTCAACTTGTTGGCTCTTGAGCTTTGGTCCTAGACCCTAACAATCAGTTGTGGGTCTGCATATATTCCATCAAAATCGTCCGATTATTAGTATCTCTACGATAGAAAAAGCACTTAATGAGACTTAATCAAAACGGTTTTACATCTTGACTTCTCAAAATGTATTTAATTCATGTGAATAGTCAATTTTTGTTTAAAGAATGTATTTTACGCAATGGAAAAAACTCTTAAGTTGAAAAGTCGACGAAAAAAAAAGTTTGAAGTAGGAAAGTGTGATACCGCAAAAAGGATAGTGACTTAAAATATGCACTTTTGAGTAAATATCAGGGCTTCCTGATCACATGGATGTTTAGTGCACACCCTTTGCTGGATATACACACCAAAAGTCACTCTGATTGATCCAAGCCATTAGATTTTAGCACTTTTTAACGAGTGACTCTAAACATTGGATTCTATCACTCTTTTTTGGGTGCTACTAGAAATCATCAATCAAGCTTTTTTTGCTTGTGTATATTGCCAAGGAGTGGGCAAATATCCATGCAGTTAGTGGGTCAAAAAATTGCGGTATGTTGGGTCATTGATTGATTGGATCAAAATGTTGCTGGTTCAAAAAATTTCCCAACCCACCAATCTTTTGGGCCTTGTTTGGTAGACCATATTCATGGAAAATAAAATTTTTGTTCATGCGAATTTGATTTTTGTAGCGTTTGGCGTGTCATTTTCTCACAATTTTTTTTTATTTGAGACCACAGATTTGCTTACTAAGCCCAGTGACCCTCGTGCAAATATTTTTACGCCATTTTTAACCTTGGTGGGCAAGAAAAAATTTGTCCATGGGAAAATGTGAGAAAAAGACTCACTTTTAGGTCTACTTTCTTGAAGCCTACACGTCGCACACCTTATTGGGCTCACTTGCACCATGAATGTTGGGACTCCTTGTAAATCTACAGATTATGATACATGACACCTTTTTGGGCTCACTGACCATATGGATGTTTGGACCTTCCCTAAGTTGACATACATACCAAAAATCAAGCTGATCATCACCATCAAAATAATAGACTTTGTTATTTAGGCAATTCATCCATTAATTGGATAGTCCAATCATGAATATGTGTACAAAGATTGATCCCGGTAATTAATATCACAACTTTTCTGTTTAACGCATATCAAAGTATGCGATGAGCCAGTCCCATACATATAGAGTTCTCAGTGCTAAAGCATTTTTAAGGCCATGTGGTACTACTTAACTATGGCAAGCATCGACGATTGTACTTGTGCGGTGTCTAGGATAACTCCTGTAAATTTGCCTACACTTTCCAAACACCATAAAAATTAGGTGGTCGAATATTTTGACAAGAAAATGATATAGTTGCCAAACGCTTTAAAATATTTAGCCGTAAAGTTAATTGGATGTGACAATATATCCTCTCGGAAATAAATTGTTGACTAACCAAACACGGCTTTGTGTCAAATCTCTGTCAAAGGGAGGTTTCGAAGTGAGATTATTTTTAAAACCATTCATTTGACCTTTCTTTTGTTAACAAGCCATAGATGGCATAGATGTGAGTGCAAGTTTTGAATTGTGGGGCCAAGGAGTACTTTATGAACGTGATGGCAATATTGAAAGGCAAAAAAACATGGGACCCAAAACGTGATAGTAACTAAAAACCATAGGTTGTTCGGTGGGCCATGACCAATGATGGGGAGTGTGCATGCCTAAAGAAAGCCAAGTGATTAGCTAAAAAAAGGAAGGCTCAGGCTCCAAGGACCCCTTTTCTGACACGCTCGGCGTGAATTTCATGAATCCAACGGCGGTTGTTAGAGTCCCCAAGAGTGAAAAAAGTGATGCCATCTCGGTGCTGACAACAACAGTTGGATTTTGAGTGTTATAATAGCAAAGGTTAGTTTGCGTGTATATATATGATTGGACTCAGCAAAAACTCGAAAACATTAGCCTTTAGGTTCGGCCTACACATGGACCCAACCCGAAGGTCCCGAACCATCCCATGATTGATCCTTAAGCTCCTTCTATGCATGGACTGAACCCTTTAAAGTCACAACAGGTGGGTCGGGCTCAATCCATATAGACCAAACCTGACCCCCCTTGTGATGCATTGACTCTCATTTGATCATCTTGATCAAACAAGGCTACACATGGTCAAGATCAAAATCATGATCTGATGCCAGTTGGAGAGTGGGGTCTTCACCTCTCTGACCGGACGATGGGGTTGGTAAGCATGAGGTGGGAGGTGGGAGGTGGGAGTGGGACTCCCTTCTTTAAATAAATAAAGAATCCCAAACGATCACTCCCATCATGGATCGTGGAATGGGAGGCTACACCATCCAATAGAATTACGACAACACACACCAATTATTAGTAACTGGGACACGTAACACCCCTAGTTGATCACACAACTAAAAGTAGGGTCCACTAGTCCTTATTTCTCTCAAGTCTCAACCACAATAGTAATCTTAATCAGTTTTATTTAATAAAAAATTTAAAACCATTGTTTAAAAAACGGCCGTTATCACCGATCGGACCTCCGCCGTTACGTTATGTACCATTTTAACACTCAGAAAATAACGGCCGTTCTTTTCCGAACAAAAATTGTTAAAAAAACATCGGTTATTTTCCATTTTTTCCCTCTATAAAGTTTTTTCAAATTTTGTCGCCATTATTTCTGTTAGTTTCCCGTTGTTTTCCACTTTTGCCCGTGCATTACAATCTGTTATAACGGGAGAAAATGGCCCCTTTTAAACGGAACAACCCATCCAAACAAAATATAGAAAAAAAAAATTTTGATTAACTAATTAATAAGCTACATACGTACACTAGGGAGAAAAAATTCGCAGGTCCCTGCGACTTTCGAACTTTGAAGGTCCCCTCCCAAAATATCTGACACGTACCCTTTGTTAACCACCCTTAACCAACTAACCAAGGGTTTAACGTGGGTTGAGTTTAGGCATGGATTGTGAATAGTTCAAAAAGCATTTCTGGATTGTGGCGCCATGTGATTGACCACTGCTTCGCTGCTTCAAAAAAATTCTCAAAAATATCTCTTCCCATTTGTCTTCGAATGGCAGGATGACATGAATCCACTTTCTTTCCCTAAAAAATTTTATCCCTTTCTTCTAAGAAAGTTTTCTACAAAATCCCTCCTCTTTAGTCTCAAACTCAATTTCACAAGGCTCACTCACTATATCTTCTAGGAAACTTCCCTACAAACCAAGGTTTAAAAGGGCCGTTATAATGGTATAACAGATTGGGGGCCTTTCCCTTTTTCCGTTGTAATGGATTGTAACGCACAGGGGCCAAAATGGAGAAAAAAAATAGAAAAAAAGCAGCACTAAAATTCAACTCAAAAAATTTGAATTTCAAATTTTCAATAAAATATATAACTAAAAATTGCAATATCGGTCATTTTTTAAACAATTTTTTTTTCAAAAAATAAGTCATTTTTTCCATTATAACAGCCATTATTTAAAATAAAATGACCATTACAAGGAAAATAGCGGCTGCTATTTTCTGACATTTTAGCAGTACATAACGTAACGGGTAGGTCAGAATCTGTTATAACGATTGTTATTTTCCTTATAAAGGCCGTTTTTTAAACCATGCTACAAACTCCCCCTCTTTTCTTACTCTCACTCTCATGCCTCTTTCACAAGTCTCACTCACCATATTCATCCCTTTCCCACGTCTCTATATCTATATATCTATATAACAAGGGAGTTCAGTTGTCTCCCCGTCTTATAGGCTTCAACAAAGAAGGGCTGAATTCTCCAATTGGACAGGGCATCTCAGCCACTCACACCCAATTTGGACAAATGCTTTGCGGGGGAGTGCCGTGGGCATGGGTCACCCACTAGTCTATTTCATAAGGGAGCTCAGTTGTCTCCCCTTCTTAATAATAGGCTTCAATAAAGAATGGCCGAGATCTTATTCCCAACTGGACGGCGGATCTCAGTCACTCACACCTGATTTTGGCAAATACTTTGTTGAGGAGTACTGTGGGCACGGGCCACCCACTAGTCTATATAGAAAGGGAACTCAGTTGTCTCCCTTTCTTAAAGGCTTCAACAAAGAAGGGCCGAGATCTTATCCTCCAACTGGACAGTGGATCTCAGCCAATCAAACCCTAATTTTGAAAATGATTTGTTGGGGAGTGCCGTGGGCACAGGCCAACCACTAGTGTATATATATATATAGGCCAACAAGCTCTCTCTTGTCTCTCTTTCCTTAGTCGCAATCCAACACATCCCCAAGAATTTTCACTCGCTATACCTAACCGTCTCTTACATTCACTCGCTATACCTAACCTTCTCTTACATTCATGTTGATCTTAAAAGGAGATATTTTTTCCATAACTACCCTTATATCCTTATCATTCGTCATTGTCTATTTTAATCTTTATGTAATTCTTAGTATGTATTTTAAATGTGGTATTTGAAATGGTCGTTATAACAGTAACGCCCCCAACCCTTTATGTAATCGTAAATATAGAACATCCGTTATAACCGTCGTTATTTTGAAAAAAAAAAATGTTATCAACATGTTTTTTGAAAAAAATATATTTTAAAAAGTGCTTAAATAATTCTTTTCTGATCCTTTCCCGTGTCTTTTTAATGTTGCTTCGTAGATTAGATATCTTGAATCCAACGGTCGAATGGCCTCAAACAAAACATTTTTAATTTGTCCGGTTACCAGTGGGATAACATTATCCAAAAGGTAAAATAGTTGTTGCCTCATGAACCGTGGATCTCTTGAATCCAACGGTCAGTGGCTTCAAAGCAGACTCTATTCCTATTATCACATTGATGAGGTATGTCGGCCTCCACAACTAAGGGTGTAAATCTGGCCTGTGAGCCCATTGCCTGGCCCAACCAGGACCATGTACATGCCCAACCCTCTTCTTCTATGGGCTGGGCCTCGGTCATCTAGTGCCCTGCCATCCAGGCCTCTGCTCCAATCTGTTTCCCACGAGTCGGGTCTGCTAGGCCCGGTCCGTGCAGTTGGATAGTACCCCCCTCGGCCCTCCTTTTTGTGTCCAACGCATAAGCCTCCATGAAAATGTACTCCTTATTTTATTTTTTTATTTTTTTAAGGCAGACTGAAATCAGTACATATTAGTTGGTACTTGGTAGTAAGCCGCAATTGAATGTGTCACACAGACACAATTCTCGATCCAACCTGGGACCCACGTCAGCTACGTGTCACCTAGAACATACACCGTATAAACCACTGTCTCCAGTCTCCAACCGCACGCGCCACATGGCATACGAACTACCATACCCACTAGTAGCTAATGTATTTGTGAATGGGATTGAACCTACAACCTCTCCAACAAGGAGGGCATCAGCTTTACAGGTGCCCCAAGGATTCCTTGTTTTCACAATTCCACATGTTACATGTAGGTAAGCATGGCAATTTAGCCCGTCGGGCCGGGCCTAAGTCGGGCTGGGCTTACCAAATCCGTCAGCAACTCGAGTCGGGCTGCGGACTGGGCTTCACCAAAAAATAAAAACTCAGGCCCTGCCCGTGGCCCGGTCTATGATCGGGTCAATGGGTTTGGTCACGGGCCGGTCTGCGGGCTTTTTAAAGCTTGGGTTTCAGGCTTCTAAATGTCGATGTTAAGTTTAATTTTTGTTTAGATACTTTCATCCATCAGTATTATTGATAAGTTTAACAATAAAACAAAAAAAAAAGTTTGAAAAAATGAAAATTGTATTGTAAACAATTGTATACCTGACTCTTCGTGGTGTAAGGTAGTAAAATTATTTTACTCACCTGTCATCTGGGCCCACTGACCACATGGATGTTTAGCCCATCTGTTGGTAGACATTCTTACAAAAAATTAGCTTGTTCGATGATTTTTAGCCATTGGTTTTAGTACTCAAAAAAATAGATGAATCCAATGGGTAGAATCATGCCTTAAAACGTACTAAAATCTAATTGCTTGAGATTACCAATCTTGGTGATTTTTGATGAATCAATGGCTGATCTTTTATGGGAATGATCTCTATGGTGAGGAGATCATCTTCACATAAATTCAAATCATTCCGATATTCATAGACTGGTTTAGAAGCTGAAGAATTATGGACCTTCTATTTTTACCGTGTAACTTGAAAACCACATTGCCATTTCCTTGTAATATCATATGGTGTCAAAACTCTTTGCTAATTATAATAAATTTTGGTAGGTAGGTTTTAGCATGGCTTAAAAAATAGAATATAAAGGATAGAAATTGTTACGTACTGTTAAAACGCCCAAAAAATAACAGCCGTTATTTTCGTTATAACACTGCGTGCTAAATAGTAATACTAAAAATCTATGGTTGAAAACAAACCATGAAAAAGACTAATCCAATGGATAGAAATTGCTAATCAGGATGAATTTTCGTAGGTAGGTCCACCAGAATGGAAAAAGGGTCGCTCTATGTGCACCCACAAAATAAACCAATTTTTGAGGACTAAATAGCCCTTTTTCCATCCCTTTACAGTTTTGTTTGGGCACCCACACACATTACCTCCATTCGCGCAAAAAATGACGAAGCTACACTTCCATCCTCTCTCTCTCACACACACATTTGCTCTTCCTCTTCTTGGTGGTGGTAGTGGTGATGGTGGAGTTGGTAGTGGTGTTGGAGTGGTGGTGATCGATGGTGGAGTTGGTGATGGTAGTGGTGGTGGTGGAGTTGGTGGTGGTGTTGGAGTGGCAGCGATGGTAGAGTGGTGGTGGTGTTGATGGTAGTGGTGGTTGTGGAGTTAGTGGTGGTGGTAGAGTAGTAGTAGAGTGGTGGTGGAGTGGTGGTTTGGAGCACCCCATACTCCCACAAATGGTTAGACAATATGTGACAAGCCCGCAAATTTTTTTTTTTTTTGGCCTCCACAGCCCTGAACTACCGTGGCCACCATGTCACCCACGGCTAGGAGCCCAAGTCAAAGTTTTCTTTTTTGGATTTTAATGTGGATGCCTAGCAAAATGGGGTGCCCAAATTGGGGCCCTCTAATTGGCATGGGTGCCCATCAAATTTTGGTGCCCAGCCTAAAGAGGTGGGCGCCCTTAGAGCGACCCATGGAAAAAACATCTATCCGGTCAGTGGCCTCTAAATGTGTGCCACGTGTAAGGTGCACGTGCATCGCATGTGGCGTTCTCTTAGTCTATATGATAAAAGAGGGAAGTTGTCTCCCCTTCTTATAGGCTTCATAAAGAAGGGCCGAGATCTTATCCCCTATTGCACGGTGGATCTCAGCCACTCACACCCAATTTTGACAAAAGCTTTGTCGAGGAGTGCCGTGGGCACGGGGACCTATTAGTCTATACTAAAGCAGGGAATTTGACATCTCTATATTAAAGCAGGGAATTGGACATCTGTGCATTCAGAGCATAGTGTCACGGACTTTAGTCCCACATCGGCTGTGCACTAGGAGGTCTTGGATTATAAGTGTGGGGGGTAGGCACCACCTAACACGCTAGTCTTTTGGGTTTGGAAGCACCCCCGTGACAAATGGTATCAGAGCCTACCTAAGGACATCAGAGGTGGGGACGACCGTGGGTCCCATGCGGGGTTGCATGGGTCCCCCTGACGAGGGCGTCAGGGTCTAGGCGGGGGAGCCTATCAAGGACTTTAGTCCCACATCGGCTGTGCACTAGGAGGTCTTGAACTATAAGTATGGGGGGTAGGCACCACCTAATAGGCTAGTCTTTTGGGTTTGGAAGTGCCCCGTGACAGTAGGCACGTGGGTTATAACAGGAAAAAATGGCCCCTTTTAAACCGAACAACCCATCCAAACAAAATATAGAAAAAAAAAATTTTGATTAACTAATTAATAAGCTACGTAACTACACTAGGGAGAAAAAATTTGCAGGTCCCTGCTACTTTCGAACTTTGAAGGTCCCCTCCCAAAATATCTGACAGGTACCCTTTGTTAACCTCCCTTAACCAACTAACCAAGGGTTTAACGTGGGTTGAGTTTAGGCATGGATTGTGAATAGTTCAAAAAGCATTTCTGGATTGTGGCGCCATGTGATTGACCACTGCTTCGCTGCTTCAAAAAATTTCTCAAAAATATCTCTTCCCATTTGTCTTCGAATGGCAGGATGACATGAATCCACTTTCTTTCCCTCAAAAATTTTATCCCTTTCTTCCAAGAAAGTTTTCTACAAAATCCCTCCTCTTTAGTCTCAAACTCAATTTCACAAGGCTCACTCACTATATCTTCTAGGAAACTTCCCTACAAACCAAGGTTTAAAAGGGCCGTTATAACGGTATAACGGATTGGGGGCCTTACCCTTTTTCTGTTATAATGGATTGTAACGCACAGGGGCCAAAATGGAGAAAAAAATTAGAAAAAAGTGGCGTGTAACTTGAAAACCGCTGCCGCTCGGGTGTACGGGAGTGCGAAAAAGGACATAAAGACGGAATTGAAAAGTTGCTGAAGCGAAAAGCTGCTCAATTTGGACAGTCTGACCTTTTCGGGAAACTTTCTATTTTTGTTTTTAGTGATTTTTAGCAATTTTTAATGCCTCGGAAGGCCGAGTGCAAATTTGTAATAATTTAGGAATTTTACTGCTTTCCATATAACTGCTAGATCTTGTTCTAGGGTTTTTTAGAAACCCTAGATTAAGTGAAAAATACAAAAAAAAAATTCAAAAATCAAAATTAAAAAAAAATTAGGGTTTTATATTCTGCAGATTTTTAGAAATCACCAATCAAGGATTTGCAATTTTTGGAAAGATTCTAAAATCTTGAAACTTTGCTAAATTAGGGTTTCCCCTCTTAGAAGTTTCCTCTTTAGAAGAATTTCTATCTTTAGAAATCTTCCGAATTTAGAAAAGTCTGCAAAAGGAAACACCCCAAATCTAGCAGAATTTCAATTTTGAGAAATTTCTCAAAATTGTAAGGGATCTCGCAATCAAATCTTTCTTGGAAGATCTTCACAGTTCGGGAAACTTTCTAATCTAGGTATTTTCCATCTGGGAATTCCTAAATTTTAACCCATCTCGAACTTCGAAATTAATTCAAAAACTTGCCTAAATACAGTGCTTGTTCTGTGAACCTTAAAAAGGCAAGGATCTTCCAAATAGAATCTCGAATACCTAGACCGTGCGATCTAACTTTTCTGCAGGAACACAATTCAGTGTGGGTAGGGAGCGAAAGCTCAAAGAGGTGGAGTCGGGCCCAAGCCCATTAGGATACCCCTCCCTAACCCACGAAGGAGACCCTGTGGCGTGGCCCACAGGAGGTAAGTCCCTATCCTTGCCTTGAGTGCGATATAGAGCAATTTGGGTGAATCATTGCCGCTTGTCTATTTGTTTTCGCATACATATTATTCGACTTGCGTGGCGTGGCCGTTAATCAATCAACTCTAAGAGAGCAAACCTAGCTCCAAAATTGAAACTGGTGGGATTTCATCACCCACCTCATCATTCCAACTAATTTGATCCCAATGCTCTATTTACTTAAAAATAATCAAGAAGTAGAGCCAATTAGCCCGGTGTTCGAGGAAAAATCCACACAAAGCAAACCCGCTTAACATCCAATCAAAATAAGACCACGAGCGCGGGTCCCTGTTGTCTAACACACCCATAAGTCCCTGCTACTCAAGTACACTGAGCTCGACGTGGCATCTTGGACTATTCGGCGGTTAGTTGCGTGTGGACTAGGAACATGCATCAACCCTAGCTTAACCCGAGGGAACACTCTTCTTATCCACTTGACCAATCCGGTTAGTCTGGGACGTACTTAAGTCAGCCATTGTGCCGCACGTCTATGTAGGCTTCGGATTGCCTTGTTGTTAACTAGAGTTAGTACTAAAGGATTCGCTCTGAAGAGTGTAGCCTGGTGAGAACCTCTGAGTGCAAAACAGTTAGTCCGGCGGTTAAAAGATAAACCAGTGGTCCGTCCACTGTCATAATCTACTCTAGCCCCAAAACTAACAAAGATAATTCCTAAAATATATCCTGATTGCTTACAATAGGATTATCTGTGCTTGGTGTGCATCATTTAGGATAGTGTTCCTCTTTGGCAACTTTTTGCCAAGTATAGTGCTTGCCTCATCAGCGTATGCCCGTTTGGACTCGTCCGAACAAGCGCTTGATTCGATCTGAGAATCACGTACCTACAGTGGATCCTCTACTGAATTCTTCCCCATCTCTCTCCCCACCCGCCTCCCCCAATTCTACTACCTTTGTAGTCATGGCAGTCGAACGACCTCTTATCGAGACGTTCGCCCCTATCTCTGCTAATCCGCTCACTTGCATTATTCTCCCACCTACTACGGCGGTACAATTTGAGATCAGGCCGCAGACGATCCAAATGCTGCCTACCTTTCATGGTCTCCCAAGAGAAGACCCATATTCCCATATTAGGAAATTCCAACATGTCATCCTACTTTTCAAGAATCAAAACCTCGATGATGACAATGTGCGTCTGCGAGTTTTTCCATTCTCGCTCAAAGACCGAGCCTCGAATTGGCTCTACTCCTTACCCGCTGATTCAATCAGCAATTGGAAAGAGTTGGTGGGCAAATTCATGTCTAAATTCTACCCCATGACTCGAACCAACCAAATGAAGCAACTCATCCAGGACTTTCGACAGAAGTCCGATGAGAAATTTTTCGAAGCGTGGAATAGATTCCAAGACTACCTGACTAAGTGTCCCCACCATAGCATCGACAAGGGCAATCTTGTCCACGTCTTCTATAAGGGACTTACTGATGAGTCCCGGACCATGGTAGAGTCAATGTGCCAAGGAAAATTTCTGCACCAAACTCCGACCGATGCATACAAATTCTTGGGAGAGTTAGGAGAAAACTCTCAACATTGGACGACTGACTCAGAGTTTAGTCGAACCACTTCGGTCAAAAGGACAACCAAGGGACATGATGCTACAGTTGATACTGAGCTTCGATCTGTCATTCAAGAGTTGAGCAAGTCAGTCTCGGCACTGGCTGTGTCTGTACAAAAGCCTACTCAACAATCTACCCAGTCATGCATGTGGGACACGAGAGCCCTATGGAATCCTGTACCCTCTGTCTGCAACCCTCCCATACTACTGAGTATTGTCCTTTGAATGAAGGATGGTCTAATCCTCTTCAGGAAGAAGTTTGTGCTTTCAGCACATACAAACCACCCACTCAGAACTCGTATAGTCAATCTTATCATCCGGACACGAGAAACCACCCTAACTTCTCTTGGAGGCCTCAGTCTACTCAACCGCTAGCTCAACCTCCACGTCAACCTCAGGGTATGTATCCTCCTGGGTTCAATCAACCCAATAGGCAATTCAATCAGGGACAATATCAGCAGAGTCAGTACCCATCAACTCAGAACCAACAATTCCAACAGGGTTAATACTCTGGACAATCGAGCACATTTCCGACTCAGCAAAGAGTCCCACAGACCTTTCAAAACCAATTGATTGTCCCAACTAATTCTCCAGCCTATAACTATAATGCCCCGATGAGCTCGAGTCGCGAATTGGTGCCTCAGCTCCCATTAGCTGCCCCCCAACAGTCGGTCCCCAAATCCGGTATCGAAGACCTTCTAGCTCAACTCATTACTCAGCAACAACAATCTATGCAACGCCTAGAGCAACAGCAACAACAATCCATGCTTCGTCTAGAGCAACGCTTAGGCAACCTGGAAGCTGAGAAAGCTAAAGGCATCTTCCCTAGCCAACCCATCGCTAACCCAAAAGGAAATGCCAAAGGGGCAGTATATGAGATCGGATCCCAATCTCAAAGCCAGAATGAGAACTATCAAGGGGAGGTGCAAGCTATAAGCACCCTACGATCTGGAAAAACTGTGGACATGGGAGTCCAACCACCACCGGTACCATCTCCAGCACCCATCACTCGTATAGAGGAAACTAGTACCAATCCTACCTCTGCTTCTTTTACCTCTGCACCAACATCAGATATCCCTGTGCAGAAATCGAAGGCTAAAGACAAATCCATTTGTCGAGTAAAGCCTCCCTTCCCGGACAGACTTGTCCAAGATAAGCGGGATCAGCAATTCTCAGAGATCTTAGACGTCTTTAAAGACATCAAGATCAATATCCCATTCCTTTCTGCTATCAAGCAAATCCCCTCCCTCAAGGACTTGTGCACAGTTAAGCGGCGTACGCATGTACCCAAAGCTGCCTTCTTGGCCGAAAAAGCCACCGCGTTCATTCAACGCAACAGTGTGATCAAACACAAGGATCCAGGTAGCCCAACTGTCCAATGTAAAATTGGAGACAACTTTAGCTGCACTACCTTGCTAGATTTAGGGACTAGCGTTAACCTCATACCATTCTCGGTATATCAACAGTTAGGACTGAAAGATATGAAGCCTACCAATGTCACCCTCAAATTAGCTGATTAGTCCATCAAGATTCCAAGAGGAATCATTGAAGATGTCTTAGTAAAAGTCGTTGACTTTTATTATCCTGTGGACTTTATCATTCTCGACACCGAGCCGTGTCAGGATAACCGCATTCCGATCATCTTAGGCCGTCCATTCCTTGCCACTGCGAATGCACACATCGGGTGCCGGGACGGAAACATGTCCATTGCTTTTGGAAACCTCAAAGCTGAGGTCAATATCTTTCGTCTAATGCAACAGGATGCCGATCGTGATGTGGCCGATGAAATGTGTGCCGTTGAGAGTCTAATCCCGGACTCCACCGAAGATATTCTTAAGCAGTGTCTAGAACACTTTGGAGCTGACTTTGCAACAGAGTCAGCTATTTCTGATCTCAATTATCTTTTGGAGACTGCTCCACTGATAGAGATCTCCGCTCCACTCATCGAGTTTGAGCCTCTGATAACCATGGCCAGAAAACCTATCCTTCTTTTTCCTACTGAAGTCAAACCTCTTCAATCCGTGTCTTCTGTGACACCTACTTCAACTCCATCTACTCCAACATTGGAGCTTAAGCCTCTTCCCCTAGATCTTTTCTATGCCTATCTTGGTCCTAAGGAAACCTACCCTGTCATTATTGCTTCCGCTTTGTCTGCGAGTGAAAGTAAGAAACTTCTAGAGTCGCTCAACGAGCACAAATCTGCGATCGGTTGGACTATAGATGATATTCGAGGCATAGACCCCTCGGTGTGCCAACATCACATCTACTTCGAGGATGAATCAAAAACCTCTCGAGAACACCAGAGGAGGTTGAACCCCGTCTTGAAGGATGAAGTCCGGGACGAGGTCCTTAAATTATTAGATGCGGGTATCATCTACCCCATCTCCGATAGCAAATGGATGAGTCCTATTCATGTTGTCCCTAAAAAGGCAGGATTCACAGTTGTGGAAAATGAGAACAAGGAAATGGTCACCCAGCGCCTGAAGAAAGGGTGGAGAGTCTGCATCGATTACCGACGACTCAACACCAACACTAGGAAGGACCATTTTCCTTTACCCTTCATAGACCAAATGTTGGAGAGACTAGCAGGTCACTCCTATTACTGCTTCCTCGATGGTTACTCAGGGTATAATCAAATACCCATCGCCCCTGAGGATCATGAGAAGACAACTTTCACCTGTCCTTTTGGCATTTTTGCCTACAAGCGCATGCCCTTTGGCCTCTGCAATGCACCCGCGACCTTTCAAAGGTGTATGATGAGCATATTCTCTGACATGGTGGAAAAATTCTCGAAGTCTTTATGAACGACTTCTCAGTATTTGGGTCATCCTTTGATGACTGTCTGAACCATCTAGGGCTGGTACTTCAACGCTGTCAGGACAAGCGACTTGTCCTCAATTGGGAGAAATGTCACTTCATGGTGAAAAAAGGCATAGTTCTGGGACATGTCATTTCCCTTCAGGGCATTGAAGTCGACAAAGCTAAAATTGATATCATCTCGACCTTGCCCATTCTTAAGTCCGTGCGTGACATCCGGTCCTTTTTGGGACACGGAGGATTCTATAGGCGATTCATCAAGGACTTCTCTCAAATCGCTCGACCACTGTCCCATCTTCTGGCTAAAGATAGTCCTTTCGACTTTAATGCTGACTGTGTCAAGGCATTCGAGCGTCTCAAATCTGAGCTCACTATTGCGCCCATTATCTGTCCCCCGGACTAGACTCTACCTTTCGAGGTAATGTGCGATGCTTCTGACTATGCGTTAGGCGCTGTTCTAGGGCAGCGAGTTGACAAAAGGTCACACGTGATCTACTACGCGAGCAAAACTCTTAACTCTGCCCAAATGAACTACTCCACCACTGAGAAAGAACTCTTGGCGGTAGTCTTCGCCCTTGATAAATTTTGTTAGTACCTCTTAGCCACTAAGGTGGTCGTCTACACTGATCATACAGCCATTCGTTATCTCATGTCGAAAAAGAAAACCAAGCCTCGATTAATTCGATGGATTCTCTTACTGCAGGAATTCGACCTCGAGATTAAGGATAAGAAAGGAACTGAGAATGTAGGGTTTGATCACTTGTCTAGACTGACTTTAAAGTCATCCTTCAACACCCAGCCCATCCCTGAAACCTTTCCAGACGAACAACTGTTCACTATCTCCGTTCATCCATGATATGCTGACATTGTCAACTACCTTGTCACCGAAGAAATGCCTTCACACTGGTCAAAACAGGACAAAAGCCAATTCCTAGCAAGAGTTAAGTACTACTCTTGGGATGACCCTTATTTGTATAAATACTGTCCTGACCAGATCATTCGTCTCTGTGTCCCTGAGTCGGACCAACTCAATATCTTGTCCTCATGTCATGACTAACCTTGTGGTGGTCATTTCAGCACTAAGAAGACTGCAGAAAAAGTTCTGTAGTGCGGATTCTACTGGCCCACATTATTTAAAGATGCCCACATCTACAGCAAAACCTGTCCTAATTGCCAGCATCTAGGCCGCATCTCCCAGAGGAACATGATGCCCCTAACTCCCATCCAGGTCAATGAAATATTTGACATCTAGGGCATCGACTTCATGGGGCCCTTTCCCGTTTTCTATGGTTTTGAGTACATTCTCCTTGCAGTAGACTATGTATCCAAATGGATAGAAGCCATTCCCACCAAGACCAATGACCACAAAGTGGTGGTCAAATTCCTAAAGGAGTTCATCTTTGCCCGATTCGGTGCCCCTAAGGCCATCATTAGTGATGGGGGCACCCATTTCTGCAATAGGATATTCGAGAAATTAATGAAAAAGTATGGGGTAACCCACAAGGTTGCCCTAGCTTATCATCCACAGACTAGTGGTCAAGTAGAGGTTTCTAATCGTCAGATCAAGCAGATCTTGGAGAAAACAGTCAATACCACACGTAAAGACTGGTCTACTCGTCTCACTGATGCTTTATGGGCATACAGAACCGCCTACAAGACCCCACTCAATATGTCTCCCTATCGTCTCGTCTTTGGGAAGCCCTGTCATCTACCGATAGAGATTGAACATCGTGCCCTGTGGCCCATTAAGAAACTCAACTTCGACCTCGACTCTGCAGGGGAGGAGAGAAAACTTCAAATGAATAAGTTAGAAGAACTCAGAAATAATGCCTACAACTTGTCCAAGAATTACAAAGCAAAAATGAAGTGGATACATGACAAGAGCATCCTCAGGAAAGAGTTCCATCCAGGACAGAAGGTCCTTCTTTGTAATTCCCATCTTCATCTCTTCCTTGGGAAATTGAAATCTAGGTGGACTGGTCCTTATACGGTCACAGCAGTCACACCCTTTGGGGCAATCACTATTGAGGATCCCAAGGATCACTCCTCTTTTCAGGTCAATGGGCAGCGTCTAAAACAGTTCCATGAACTTGACGTATTGTTCATTTAGACTTTTGAGATCGATCTCATCGATCCTGTCTATGTCGACTGATGATCCACTCAGTCTCTTGTGCTCCAACTTGGTTGGGGATGCCTGTCACCCCTGTTGTGTCTGGCTGAAGACGTAAAACTTAGCGCTTTCGAAAAGGCAATTCCGGTATTCCTAGAGTACATGAGTCTCATGTATTTGTTATTACTGTTATATCATTGGAAATGCAAGTACATTCATTCTTCCGATCATCAGGTACCACACACTGTTGAGTTTCTACCCACTTGGTAATATCCTCCCTGAACCTTTGCATCATCATCACCGATTTTTCATCATTTTATATCTTGGTCATGAGCACCGAGGACGGTGCTATATTTTGGTTGGGGGTGGGGTATTTACCAAAACTCATGTCTTCATTTTGATAAAAATAAATAAAATAAAAAAATAAAATAAAAAAATAAAAAAACTTTCTTGTTTTTGGGGTGATTTTTGATGTTCTCCAAAAGTTTTCTAAAATTTCAAAAATATGTCAAATACCCTGACTTTGATGAGCTGAAAACCTCCGTTAAGTCAATATTGAGGATGTCAATTTTTGTTTAAGGTTAGCTTTGAGTCAAGTTAAGCGTGGCTACAGCAGTTTTGAAAACTTAGAAAAAACTCAGATTTGGCACAATTGTACACTATCAATATCAGAGTCATCCTAAGTTTGGAAATTCTAGAGATCCTGTGAGAAGAATTGTGGAGACCTAACCCAGTGAGCTTTCGAGCCTTTAATCATTTCAGAGAGTTATACATTAATCATGAGTCACAAGATGACTCACTATTCTTCATGCCCGCAATATTCTTTGAGAGATCTCATTGTCTTTTGCTTCGATCATAAAACTCAGAACGACATCAACATTGGATTACTACGACAGAACCTTCTCTATATCCAATCAAGACAGTATACATGATAGTGCAAACCCTAGAAAATGATTTAGGCCATTTTTCTGAACCATTCAGCCTTGTTACTCACCTGAATTATACTTCACTAGAAACCCCTTGAGCCCTTCTATAAAAACCTTTTTTTTGTAAACCCATCAACCTAAAACCCAGTCAAGCCATGAAGCATGACTGGCTACCCTTATTTTGAGATGGACAAAAGAATAACTGATGTGGGTATACCATGAAAAGAAAAGTAAATAAGAAAAATCTAAAGAAAAAAAAGTGGTTCAAGCTGAAAACAAAATATGGAAAGAAAGTATGAAAAAGAGCTGAAAAGAAATTGAGCAGTCTCAGAAATATCAAGAAAAAGAGAAAAATACGAAAAAAAAAAGGAAAAAGGAAAAAGGAACAGATAATGGTGTTACGCCGCAGGAAAAATGCAAGAAAATGGCAATATCCTCTCAAGATCTTTGAAATCCTGTATCCCTTTATCTCTCTACACCTGACCTAAGCCTCATTATAACCCAGGAAAGTCCTATTTGATTCTAGGGTAGCACGATCATAAAATGTGGAGATTGGAGAAGGAGAAGCTATAGAGTTTGATCTGACGTTCCCGAGTGAAGTGGTATTCCAATCATGAGATCTTCTTCTGTTAAAAAAGTCCTTCCTTTAAATAATACATATGTGAGATCTTTGTTTTCATATATCAACACATCTCCTCACATATAAATTGAGAGAAAAGAAGAAAACCCTTCTTGTGTGATTCTATTCTGAGTGCTAAACATGTGAGATTTGAGGTCGAGGCATAAAAACTTAGAGGTGATCTGGAAATCTTTACTGTCGGATGATGAGAATGTTGAGCACACACACACGCAGAGTCTGACTATTCTAGGTCATGATTATCAGTCTGTAGTCTTGCCAAAACTTTCAAACTCTTCGCTAGCATGTAACTGTTTTTGCATCTATTCAATGATTTGACGAACGGTGTTTTCCCGGAGCTAATGTGAAAGTGTGCAGCATGTGCAAAGCCCTTTTAAGCTCATTTATTTCGCACTAATTGCCAAGGATTGGCAATATGCTGGTTGGGGATTGTGATATTCGCTTAAAAGTGTGTATTTTCCACTGTTATCTTCTAAGCGTTTTCACACTCTCCTACGTTAAAATACTCTATTTATCTACTTTTCTATGTAAGAGTCTCTTTTGTTGCGAAGAATACACTTTTCTGGACAAAATGGTATATTTGCATGCATTAAACACATTTTCAGAAGTCTAGACATTGAGTCGTTCTGATAAAGTCTCATTACGCGCTTCTTCTGTCGCAGGAAACGCCGACGGGATAATTCTCGAGACTTGCAAGCCCACATCGATCAGGAAAGCCCATTATCAAAGCTTAAAGAGCCCACATGCTATGACTAGAAGATATGGGCCAAATATGGGCTGAATAAGAGGACCAAAAAGCTGGCCCAAAGAACGAAGAGAGTAGGAGAGCCAATGACCAAGATACGGACCAAAGCGTTTAAAGCCACATGAGTCAGCAAAGAATGATAGTCTACTCTACTGGAGAAGCGTGAGGATGGTCACAGTGAAGATCAGGGTTCCAGACCCTCTGCCAATACTTTTATCTCCATTTTCTGATACTTTCTCTCTCATCTCTCCTTATTCTCTCTCTCTCTTCATCTCTCAGTCCTCGAATCTACTGACCTAACCCCAGAACTCCTGCCCATCGGCTCTATCTCATCTCCCTTAGCTTTCTGACCGTTGGATCTTCCATCGGACCGTTGGATCTTCAATCGGACCGTTGGATCTCTCTAGATCCGTCGATCTACCAATCTGGTCCCAATCAAGTCACCATCCATCCGATCGCCATCAGACTGTCTGTCACATCATCTTGTGAGACGATGGACATCATCAATCCATGTGGGCCAGTAGCCGGGCCCATCATCATCGACCCGCTGTCCGACCAGTTAGTGGACCCCGTGAATTTCAAAATAATTTTAATTAAATTTTAAAAAATGGGGGGTCCACTAAATGGGGACATTCCCTAAAGAAAAGTAGTGTTTTACTTAAAATATATATATATATATATATATTTTTTATTTCAAAAATTCCCTAATTTCCATTAATGGAAACTAGGGAGCTTTAAAAGGGGAAGGAGAAGGGTTCTTTGGAACCCTAATCCCCCTCCTTTCTTCCCTTTTCTCTCCCCAAAATCTTTCCCCCCCACGTCTTCCCTTTTTCCGCTTGTTCTTCTCCTTTTCTTCTTCTTGCTTTTTCACTTCTTCTTCTTCTTCATTTACCGGCCGGAGTTGCAGAACTCCGGCCGCTCCTTCATCTTCTTCTTCCTTTGCTTCGTTTCGTTTGCTCACCGGTCTGCAACTCACGCCACCTGAAACTCCGATTGCTGTAACCGTTATCTCTCATCTTCTCAAACCGCAGCTTGCCTTAACCATCCCTTCGTCTTTTCCATTTTTGAGTTGCAGGACGGCAACTGGCAGCACCATCAAGTCGCTCCACTCACGGACGGTGATACAACCCTTAGCGCCATCTCTTACCGCCTCTCCATCTCGCCGGAGCAACCAGCAAGTTCCCCACCTGCTGCTGTACCTCCCTTCACAAAGCTGCCACCCTTACCTCAGCCCTTGCCGGACTGACCCGCCTCCATCTCCATCTTCTTTCCACTGCTGCCTGCGTGCAGCACCACCGCAGCAACCACCACGATCATCTTCTCCAGCAGCCGTCCAAGCGCCCTACAGCAACCTAATAATAGTTTGATCGTCTCCTTCACATCTGCTCGTGCTTAGCAGCCATCACCTCTTCCACTATCATACCACCTATTGGTGCACCTGCACCAACATTCTTGACCCGTTCACCAACCATTAGCATCTCCATTAACGATCTACACCTGAGGCAACCTGTTGCTCCTTTCGGTGTGCATCCGTCTCTTTCCCCACGATCAGCAACCACCACGATCATCTTCTCCGGCCAATCCTCCAAGGTGAGTCTTTGATGGCAAGTATTCTTTTTCTCTCTCTAAACATTATATCTCTCTAATTCTCTCTTAGCATCTCACTTTCCTTCTCTAATTCTATCTTTCTCTCTCTAGAAATTCTCTCTTCTTTTCTCTCCCTAGTTTCTATCTTTTTCTCTTTAGTTTTCTTTCTCTAGCTCACTTTCTCTCTCTAATTTCCATATTTTCTAGTTAGATTTCTTGCTTTCTAATGTAGTTTGCTTCTTTAAAAGTATTGTAATTTCCATGATTTTTAATAAAAGATTGTTGGTTTGATCTGTGATTCATGGTTCCTATTGAAATCCAAAGCATATTTAAACTCGATTTCCACCATCCTCATCCCTCCATCATTCTTAGCATTTTTCATAAATATTTATGTTCTAATTTGCGCGAACTAACCCCGAGTGCGGATTCGAAATCCGACTTTCCACTGTGCAAAGAATTGTCCATTTTACAGGTTAAATGTCTCGGATCAATTAAAAATGTGTTGAAATTAGGGTTTCCGTAACCAACGATGCGAAAAAATCCTACTTTCAGTGGTGTTGGAGTGGCAGTGATGGTAGAGTGGTGGTGGTGTTGATGGTGGTGGTGGTAGAGTAGTAGTAGAGTGGTGGTGGAGTGGTGGTTTGGAGCACCCCATACTCCCACAAATGGATAGACAATATGTGACAAGCCCGCAAATGTTTTTTTTGTTTGGCCTCCACGGCCCTGAACTACTGTGGCCACCATGTCACCCACGGCCAAGAGCCCAAGTCAAAATTTTCTTTTTTGGATTTTAATGGGGATGCCTAGCAAAATGGGGTGCCCAAACTGGGGCCCTCTAATTGGCATGGGTGCCCATCAAATGTTGGTGCCCAGCCTAAAGAGGTGAGCGCCCGTAGAGCGACCCATGGAAAAACATCTATCCAGTCAGTGGCCTCTAAATGTGTGCCACGCGTAAGGTGCACGTGCATCGCATGTGGCGTTCTCTTAGTCTATATGATAAAAGAGGGAAGTTGTCTCCCCTTCTTATAGGCTTCATAAAGAAGGGCCGAGATCTTATCCCCTATTGCACGGTGGATCTCAGCCACTCACACCCAATTTTGACAAAAGCTTTGTCGAGGAGTGCCGTGGGCACGGGGACCTATTAGTCTATACTAAAGTAGGGAATTGGACATCTCTATACTAAAGCAAGGAATTGGACATCTGTGCATTCAGAGCGTAGTGTCACGGACTTTAGTCCCACATCGGCTGTGCACTAGGAGGTCTTGGATTATAAGTGTGGGGGGTAGGCACCACCTAACACGCTAGTCTTTTGGGTTTGGAAGCGCCCCCGTGACAAATGGTATCAGAGCCTACCTAGGGACATCAGAGGTGGGGACGACCGTAGGTCCCATGCGGGGTTGCATGGGTCCCCCTGACGAGGGCGTCAGGGTCTAGGTGGGGGAGCCTGTCAAGGACTTTAGTCCCACATCGGCTGTGCACTAGGAGGTCTTGAACTATAAGTATGGGGGGTAGGCACCACCTAATAGGCTAGTCTTTTGGGTTTGGAAGTGCCCCGTGACAACAGGCACGTTACTCAGGGTACAGCACCACTGTGCACCATGACAACGTCCATGGACCCTATAGGCGTCCATGGTGTAACATGGGTGAAGTATAGTTTTCCCTTGATAATGGTGTAACATGGGTCCCAGCCCAGCTGTATGTACAGCTGTATAAGTGTCCACACACCAAGTACGGTATAAAAAGAAGTATAAGCTCCCCCAAAATGCTACGTGGCACTCTTTCAGGTCCACTGACCATATGAATGTCTGGTCCATCCCTTGATAGACCTAAACACAAATAAAACTCAGCTTGATTGGTGATTTCTAGCAGTTGATTTCAGGTTTTTTCATCATGGGCTTGGAACCCATTCGTGGACACGTTTATGAAGCCCATATTGAAATGTACTCTAGAAACCACCAATCAGGATGATTTTTGGTATAAATGTCAACCAAGGAGTGGGTACACATTCTTATGACCAGTAGGCTCGAAAGAGTGGCACGTGGCATTTTTTGAGAGTTTGGTATACTGAACTCGGTATATTATTTTACTCTGGAGACACAACTGAGCCCAAGTCCTTCTTTGGTAATTGTATATTTGAAGCAGGGGTTCCTTGGTAAAAAGATAGATAATCAGTCGGATCCCCTTATTTGATGGCAAAAAAAAAAAAAGATTCAGCAGTTTTCGCGCGCTTCTCACAATTCGATCAAGATCAACAATGGCGCCCAAGTCTGACAGCGCTGAAGGTGAAGACCAAACCCTAACACACTCTCTCTCTCTCTCTCGCTCAAACACTCGAATTTCCCCAAAATTTAGAGACCTTAAAGTTTCCTGAATCCGAATTTCTCCAAATAATGTCTTGATTTGGTAATCTTTGTGTGTTAATTTAGTCGTATAGTTATGTAATTCAATGATGGTATTGTCGAACTAATCCAGGCTAATGATTCTTAATGTAATTTGCAGGGATCGTGGTGAACTTCGTTAATGAGGTAAGCGTCCCTACGAAGTCCTAACTCTTTCGAATACATTGCGTGCTGTTACATTAAGAATTGTGCATTAGCCCTAAAAATATTTAGATTTTATATATAAGAAGGTTGTTTGGATCAATGTACTGTAAAACTGTAGAGAATGAAAAAATTTGTGTTGTAGTCCAAGGAGATTTTGGATTGTCCTTTTTGCTCTAAAAAAGACTTTTTAAGCTTAAAAAAAAAATGCCGTAATTTGCTTTTATGTGGATGATTTCACCTCTCCTTATTGGGAATTAGGGGGTTTTATATGTCGAATGACTTCGTAACCAATGTGAATTTACTTTCTGCCTGCTTGCAAAATCTTCGTTTTCCTTCTCTCTCAGTACTTCGACCATGAGTCGTCAAGAAATCATCAGTGGGATATATTGGTGAAACTCTACAAACTGGCTGGTTACTTGGGAAGCTAAGTTAGTTAGATCATGGTAATTGAACTAATATAAATCAGATGTAAGTCAGAGCCTCTCTTTTTTTAAGATTAGATCTCGAAGATTAGTTTGGGAACATGTCTATATTCTGCCGCATTCATAAATCAATTCGATTAAGCAATACATATCTTTGCCGTGGAAAGAAATTTGAACGACTCCAGTCTTATCAGGCACTTCGATCATTTATTACAAAGCTCATGATATCATGGCTACTCGATAGGACTGGAATTTTCTCCTTTTTTTTGTCTTTTGATTTCCAGCAGGATTGAAGCCCAGAATTTATGAGAATCTCACTTTCCTTGGTCGCACAAATGTAAGTGCAAATCCGCACTAGTAACAATTTACGGATAAGAGTTTTGGCCTTCCTGTTTTTTCTTATGAGCAAAAAAGGCATCTTATGGTAAAATCTCTATAATTTAAGGAAGTGTGCAATTTATATACGGAGTCCATGTCAACCGTACTGATTAAAGTAGAGTGCATGCAATGAAGGATTAAAGGAGTCCATTTGCCCCCATGTCAAAGAAAACGAATATTTTAGTTGATTGGTATCATATCTGTTGAGATATTTTATTTCATTGTAGTAGGATATTAGGCCATAAGTGTCAATATGTTATTAGCTTATATTTCATAGGGTAACCCTTCACTTCAATTATTTCTTTTCTTTAATAAATAGCAAAATTTGTTCAAATTCTTGTGGAATGAGTTAAAAGCAAATTGATCCCATATGAAGTCTCTATTATCAAGTTATGAAAAGTGTTTCGTGCCCATTTAGATGAATATGTAGTTCATTCCATCTAAGGTTTTACGTACATTTCTGTATCATTACAATCGGATATCTTTTCTTACATGCGAGAGTGGTTTCTCATGATCCAACAAAAGAACTAAATTCCTTTCACTGCTATGTTTCAATCATGTATGGATTCATTAAGTTGGATATCCTTCTTGTTTTAACAGTTCTAATTTTTCTATCCAGCAAAACAGACCATTAAATTCTCAGAATGTTGCCGATGCTTTACAAAAGTTTAATCTCAAAAAGGCTTCTGTTCAAAAAGCATTGGATAGCCTTTCTGATAGTGGCCGAATTTCATTCAAAGAATATGGTAGGCAGAAGATATATCTTGCTCGACAAGATCAATTTGACATTCTCAACAGTGAGGAGCTTGATCGGATGAAGAAAGAAAATGCCAAACTACAACAAGAGCTGGGAAGTCAAAGGAGAGAAATTAGTGAGGTTGAGGGAGGTACCAATTTTTGACCATCTACGTGTTTACCGTAATTGTGAATGATATTTAATACCCATTTAAGCATATTTGTCAGCAATGGGCTTCCTGAGTCTGCCGTCTGAATAGCAACTTTCATGAAGTTTCAACATGAGAAAAATGAAAATGAGGAGAATCTTTCAACTATGTGATGGGGCACTTTTTTTTTTTTGGCAGAAATTCGGGCTTTGCAATCAAATTTAACACTAGAACAGATACGTGCCAAAGAGGTTAAACTAAGAACTGAGGTAAGCCATATAGGTTTGTCTTATACTTCTTGCGAACATTCAGAATTTATTTTTCAATCCTTACTCAGGTTGAAGAAATGGAGGAAAAAGCGAACAACTTGCGTGGAGGAATGACTTTGGTGAGACCACAAGAGCGTAAAGCGGTTGAAGGAATGTATTCAAATGGAATCAGTCAGTGGAGAAAGCGTAGAAGGATCTTCAAAGACATATGGGATTCTATAACTGAAAATTTACCCAAGGATCTCAAAGAATTCAAGGTTGAGCTGTCACATCATTTATGTGTCTATTGTTGGGCTAACTCAGAAATTGTTTTTTATTGGGTGTCTAATTTTTACAGGAGGAACTTGGAATTGAATACGACGAAGATGCTGGAGTGAGTTTGCAGTCATTGTCGGAATTGACGTGCCATGGTAGGAAACGAGGGAGGGGCCAATGATTTCTTCTGGTATGCTATATACTCCATTTGGGATTCAGTCCTATAGGTTGCTTACCGTATGCAGATGTAGATTTCTGTCCCCTTGAATCCCTCCTGTCTTGTGTTTGTTACTTAGTTCAGTTGTCCACTAAGGACAAGTTTTCTGCCAAGTAGTGTAAATCATTTTACTATATACCAGAGCTTATGTAGCTCAAAGTGGTATGGACTAACCACAGAATGTCAAGAATCATTAAAGGCACCATACATCTACTGTTGTGTTTTCAAGAGAAAAGGTAGAAATTTAAAATTTTAGAGGAGATTAAATCATGTCCAGGCCTCCCAAGTATTTTTTTTTAATCCTAGACTCTAATGGTAAACAAAATGATTACTTTACCATCATACTGGTTGCCTATGATGTGTGTGTGCATTCGTGTGTGAGGGCAGGAGAGGGCTACACTATTGCATCATGTGTTGTAACATAGAGCATGCTGTGCAGGTTGCTGGCAGGATACTCAAAATCCAGATGGTCCAAATGTGGACCAACCTTGTCTTGGCCAAAGGTCAAAATTCAAAACGTTTGGACAATCTCCGACTGTCCAATGAATGTTTCTTTGCCCATGAGATTGAACATTAAGGATCTTGTCCAAATGGAGGATTTTATTTAGGTGGTTACGATTGTCTGAATGGATTGATTCTTGGCTTGTGGCCAATCTCAGAGGTGGCCTAACATCTGGATTGTCATGATCGATGACCATGAGTACACATTGCGACAGAATAGAGTACCTTCTTCTCATATACAGATATTACAACACCTGCAACAAAGTTCAGGCAATGAGGATACACATTTATCCTTTGAAACCTTTATCTATTAAATCTCAAAATTTGCAACTTCATGAATGAAAAATTGAAAGCACACTCTCACTGTTATTTGTAGTTATTCCAAAATTGTTACACTATCTTTACATGGTGACTAATTGTATGCAGGGAAAAAAATTAAAGAAAGAGAAACTAACTGTATACATAGGCTATACCATCATTTGGATCTTTTAAAGCATTTAGAAATAACTCTTCTCTCTACTCATCTTCTCAATGCCCAAGCCCTCGTCTGTTCCTCACAGAAATTGGCCTCTTCTCTATGTTTAAACTCTTGGAACGATCTTGATTGGATTGCCTGGTTTTGAGGAATTCATTTGTGGACAAGCTAGACTTCCCACCAACACCTAAGTCATGGTGCATCGACAATGGGATCCTACTCTGTTCAAACCATGTCTCATCATCGCTTTTGTCAAAAACTAACTCTTGTGACAGCTTAGTCTGGCCCAGTGCATTCGAAGACATTTTGCTCTCCTTCAGAGTGTCCCCAGCTGAATCTGAGCTTGAAGCAGATAGTGATCTCTCCAGTTCTATTTTGTTCCTACTCTCTTTTAATCCTTCCGGGTAAATTTTGTCATGGTTTTGTGGCAATTCTTCACCTTCTGATTCGGAACTGAAATCGATCGCATGCCTTTTCCCAAAACCCAAACCACCAGTCAAGTGGTCAACCTCTCCTGAAGCTGCAATCCCAGCAGGGGTTCCAAGTCTAGATCTCGAAGACCTATCACCATTGGATCTATTTCTCCATCGAGGAGTTGGACTACCCTGATCATCAAAATCGTTGCCCTGAGATTCAGATTGAGAGAGCTCCGCAGGGGTTCCGAGTCTAGATCTCGAAAACCTATCAGCATTGGATATGTTTCTCCATCGAGGAGTTGGACTACCCTGATCATCAAAATCGTTGTCCTGGGATTCAGATTGAGAGAGTTCCACAGCAGCTCTTGCAGCTGCTGCTGCATAAGCTGCAGATTCAAAAGCAGCTTTAGCTGCACTAGCAACATCTCTGTATTTCCTTGCTCTTACTGATTCAGATATTTGATCATCCCAATCAATCTCTTCAGTCAGATTAGGGATGTCGTCTTCGAGCATAGCATTATCCAAGTTAGCCGATGGGTTGGGCCCAGGCTGTTTCTGCTTCTGGTTCATGCCCAATTCTTCCTGCAATTACCATAGATCAAGAGACATGTAAACAACTTTTACTGCAGAAATATCAACAAACACAAGTTTGATGTTTTTCACCATATGAATACTTGTCTTCTCTTACATACCTCCATGATCACAGAAGATTCTTCCTCGAGATGAAGAGTAACCCCAATCTCAGAAGCGATTTCTTTCAGCACCTTCAATCTGCTCTCCAAACTAGGCTGTCGAGTTGCCAGCTTTTGCATCATCTACATAAACCAGAGACAAAGTTATGCTTACTAATGTATAACAATCGTGGGGAAACATGTGAAAGATCAAACATCGAAATAAGCCAACAAACCTTCCGATTCACTGCACAACCGTTTCTTAATTCAGAAGCTTGAGCAACAAATTCTTTCCCATATCGAGACAAGAAAACTGAGCGAATCTCTTGGAGCTCTGGGAACTCCCCACATCTCGAAGCAGCAAAAATCAAGCTCGATATTGCTTCCTTTAGTTCATCAGGACACCCTCTATATGAAACACAAGTACATCAACAACATGGAAACTAGAAGAAACTACAACAACGATCATAAAACCAGGCAAACAAGCTATGAACTATCTCTGTATTGTATTGAACTACTAGAATTTGAACCCAAAGCGACGAAGAGAAAACTTACTTGTTGTTTTCAATGAGCACGACCCTCTCTATCAAGAGATTACAGTATCCTTCTATCATAACAAACACATCTAACGTGCTCTGTTCCTTGATCACCAGATCAACCTGATAACAATGTAGCAATTCGAAACATGAGAAGCTAAGACATTATTAGTGATGGACGATTATTGTCGGGTCGGGGACTTACTCGAAGGAGAGCGCGGTCCTGGTGACCAAGCTTAAGGAGTTGAACGACGTCAGACTGATCTTGAGAGAGTCGGACCTGGCGTTGGTTCTTGAGGACAGCGAGTCGAGAGATGGCAAGGTTTATGAGGGACTTGAATTTGGAAGTCTTGAAGGTTCTTCCAAGCAGAGCATCTAGCGTCTTGCCCATGTTTGTTCTAACTCTGCTTCCTTGCTTGCTCATTGTCTGCCTGAGGAACCCACAGGACGCTTCAAACAAATGAGTCGAAGTTTAGCTTTTTAATGTGACGATGAAGATTGAAGAACGTGTGGGGTCTTAGAAACGGTTGTTCATTTTTATGTTCGATGTTTCCTTGTTAACTAAGTCCTAGTTTTGTATTATTGCAGACTAGAGAGAGAGAGAGAGAGAGAGAGGTACACGAAACGCGGTTTCCTGTGGGACTCCAGACTCGGTCCATGTTTGATTGGTTCTGTGGCGAGATGCTGTTCAGTGCTGAATAGCAATTTGATACACCCAACAACCAAAAATGCAAATATTTGACTTCACTTCTTGGTGGACCTACACACAGAAAAACGTCCTGATTGATGATTTTCAGCCATTGTACTCGAGATTTTTTTTAATCATGGGCTTGGAACCCCTGCATGGGTCTGTTAATAGAGCCATAATGAAAATTGCTCCAATCAAATGGCTAGAAATCACCAATCAGACTAATACTTGGTGTGCAGATCCACCAAAGGATTGGGACAAACATTCATGGGTTAATGGGCCTGAAAGAGCCCCACGTGGGTTTTTTAGGGGTGGTGTATCAAAATTGCTCTTCAGTGCTGGAGGACATTTTTTCTTTTTTTGTCTAATTATTATTTTATTTTGGTTGTAGAAGAAAAATCTAGAAATTTGACTTTTTTGTGACTGACCAATAAGACTTTTACTACCCAAAATAGACTAGAATATTTCAAACTTGGAAGTTACCTATTAAATAAGAAGAATCTTCCACAATTTAGCATGGAGGATGATCCTACTGTACACCCAATGACCATTGTTTGCAAGTGCTCCATCAATTTGAGCCGTCCATTTGATGACCTGCAAATCAAACAAATCAAACTTAGACGATGATCTTAACCATTCAATTTTAATGAATTTTTTTATATTCATTTCTTGTGGATTGGCTTTAAGTTAAAGTAAATCAAGGTTTAAAAGGGTCCGTTATAATGGTATAACGGATTGGGGGCATTACCATTTTTTCCGTTGTAACGGATTGTAACGCACAAAATTTCAGTAAAATTTATAACGGAAATAACAGGCCTTTTTAACAAAAAATTTCATAAAATAATGTTTGTTATTTTCGTAATAATGGTTATTATTTTCAAAAAAAAAAAGCCATCACAAAGAAAATAACGGCCGTTATTTTATGAGCGTTAAACACCTCTCCCGTTGCGTTACATTTAACGTTAAAAAATACCCAAAATATAGATGGCTACGATTATTTATTCGGAAACTTGATCTCAAAGATCAGTCCCATCCCTGCGGTCCTTGCATGTGCATCGTATTAGCTGCCATGGGATTGGTGAGTTACCTAAAATATCTAACGCTATCATATGTGGACTTGGAAGTTTGATAGTGAAATGGACGGCTGAGAATTCTTCAACTTCTAGTCCTCTTTTCATACGACAAGAAATATAGAACTTAGGCTATATTTGGAGTGGATCTCTTCCAGGGCCGTCTTAATACGAGTTGAGGCCTTAGGCGAAAACTCTAAATGGGGTCTTTTTTTTTCAGAAATACTCCTAAACCTATGTGATTTCAATGTTTTCAAAAATAAAAAAATTATAAATTAAAAACACGTTTTTCAAGGAGAATTCAATGGTGGATACAATGTTTGCATATTTTTAAGTCTGTAAACAATTGTAGACTACATTTGACCGGCTGTAGCATAGTTTTGTGTGATTGGAGGGGCCTGACCCAAATGGACAGGTGAGGGCCTTTTCATAAAAAATAAAAAAATATTAAGAACACTTGAAAATTTTTTGAAAATTTAGGGCCTTACGTGTGGGGGGCGCAACCGCCTCATCTGCCTAATGGTCAAGCCGGGCCTGATCTCTTTACCATTGAGATCATCCTTATTCCTTACAAAGAATCAGCCATTGGTTCATCATGAGAGTGTCAATGAGCCGTGTCAGAATATTTCGACCAAAAAAAATAATAAAAATATGTCTAGAACATTCTTATTGATATTTTTTCAATGGAACTAGCAATTTATTAAATAATAGATAGATAGGGCCGGTAAAGCCTAAAGTTTTCTTGAAAGCGAGTTGTTATAAGGGGCTGTTTTGAAAATGATTTTGAATGCTTTAAATACTGACTAGTGACGTTGCAACTTGTTCCTGGTTGGCAAATGGTTGCATATTTTAGAGCTAGGTTTAAAAGGGAAGGGGCCGTTATAACGGTGTAACGGACTGGGGGCGTTACTGTTTTTTCCGTTATAACGGCTGTTATAACGAAAATAACACTCAGGGGCAAAAATGAAAAAAATGGGAAATAACGGAAAAAATGGTGCCGGATTCAAATTTATAAGTTTGAAATTTGAATTTCAGACTTTCAAAAAACGGAAAAATAACGTAAATAATGGCCTTTTTTTCTCAATTTTTTCAGAAAATAACGGTCATTATTTTCGTTACAACGGCCATTTTTTAAACCTTGTTTTAGTGTATGCAAATACGGCTAGAAAGCAACCCCTGGTTTCCCTGATTGTGTGGCACTTGGTGTCGGTAGTTTTTGGTCTTTCCTTTTGTACAGAGATCTTCTCAATCTCCTTTCTTCCGTTGTGTGTATATATATATGTATATTAGTGGGTGCTCTCCTTTCTTCCGTTGTGTGTATATATATATACTAGTGGGTGCCCCGTGCCATCGGCACTCCTCGACAAAGAATTTACCAAAATCAGGTGAGTGGCGGAGATCGACCGTCCATTTGGGGGATGATTAGATCTCGGCCCTTCTTTGTTGATGCTGAATTATAAGAGGAGGTATAAGTAGGGAGACAACCATTGTGTTTTGTTATATAGAATAGTAAATGGCCCATGCCCACGGCACTCTCCGACAAAAGCGTTTGCAAAAATTTGGTGCCTTCGACACTCAAACGGTATAACGGACTGGGGCGTTACTGTTTTTTCCATTATAACGGCTGTTATAACGGATTGTAACGCATAGAGGGAGAAATGGGAAAGTAACAGAAATAACAAAAACTAACGGTGTTGAAATTCAAATTTTGAATAAATTGAGGTCAAATGAGGCGGATTGAGTGGCTGAAATCTAACCGTCCACATTAGATCGATGTATTTGATCTCAACCACTGTTTATCTAACCATCCACATTAGATGGATGGATAAGATAAGAGAATACAACTGAGTTGTCTTGTTATATGCGTGGGTAGCCTGTGCCCGCGACACAATCGGATGGGAGTTAATCTCAGCCATTGATATGAAGCATAGTGGATCTCAGCCACTCATTATTGAAGTCATATAAGAAAAGATGGGGTATAAGAAAACCAGTCACTTGTTATATTGATAGTGGGTTGCCCGTGCCCTCGGCACTCTTCGATAAACCATTTGCCAAAATTGGGTGTGAGAGGCTAAGATCCACCATCCATTTGCGAGATAAGATTGCTGTCCTTCTTTGGTGAAACCTATAAGAGGGGGTATAAGTGGGGAGACAACTTCCCTGTTTTGTTATATAGATAGTGGGTGGCCCGTACCGTCGGCACTCTCCAACAAAGCATTCGCCAAAATCAGGTGTGAGTGGCTGAGATCCACTGTCATTTGGGGGGATAAGATCTGGGCCCTTGTTTGTTGAAACAGACAAGAGGGGGTATAAGTGGGGAGACAACTTCCCTGTTTTGTTATATAGACAAGTGGGTGCCCCGTGCCATTGGCACTCCTCGACAAAGAATTTGCCAAAATTAGGTGAGTAGCTTAAATCCACCGTCCATTTGGGGGAGGATTAGATCTCGGCCCTTCTTTGTTGATGCTTATAAGAGGAGGTATAAGTAGGGAGACAACCAATGTGTTTTGTTATATAGAATAGTAAATGGCCCATGCCCACGGCACTCTCCGACAAAAGCATTTGCAAAAATTGGATGCCTTCGGCACTCAAACAGTATAACAGACTGGGGCGTTACCATTTTTTCCATTACAATGACTGTTATAATGGATTGTAACGCATAGAGGGAGAAATGAGAAAAAATAACAGAAATAACAAAAAATAACGATGTTGAAATTTAAATTTTGAATAAATTGAGGTCAAATGAGGCGGATTGAGTGGCTGAAATCTAACCGTCCACATTAGATCGATGGATTTGATCTCAACCACTCTTTATCTAACCATCCACATTAGATGGATGGAAGAGGGGTATAAGAAAATAATTAAATTTCCGTTAAATTTTAAATTTTCAAATTTTAAATTTTGAATTTCAGCACCACTTTTTTCCGTTAAAATCATTAAAATCCGTTAAAATCTACTTTTTTCATTTTTGCCCTGGCCGTTTAAATGATAACACCCCTCTCGAAGCATAAAAAGTGGGGCTCTTGAGCCTGGCCCTTGGGCTATAGGTAAATCCAACCCATTTCATTCCTTATAATTAGGTAAATAGTAGGTGACCCGTGCCCACGGCACTCATCCACAAAGCGTCGTTTGTCAAAATTGGGTATGATTGGCTGAGATCCACTGTCCATTTGGTGTGATAAGATCTCGGCCATCCTTTATGAAGCCAGATAAGAGGGGGAGGCAACCATCCTGTTTTGTTATATACTAGTGGGTGCCCCGTGCCATCGGCACTCCTCGACAAAGAATTTGCCAAAATCAGGTGAGTGGCCGAGATCCACCGTCCATTTGGGGGAGGATTAGAGGAGGTATAAGTAGGGAGACAACCAATGTGTTTTGTTATATAGAATAGTAAATGGCTCATGCCCACGGCACTCTTCGACAAAAGTGTATGCAAAAATTGGGTGCCTTCGGCACTCAAATGGTATAATGGACTGGGGCGTTACCATTTTTTCCATTATAGCAGCCGTTATAACAGATTGTAACGCACATAGGGAGAAATGGGAAAATCACAAAAATAACAAAAATAACGGTGTTGAAATTGAAATTTTGAATAAATTGAGGTCAAATGAAGCGGATTGAGTGGCTGAAATCTAACCGTCCACTTTAGATCGATGGTTTTGATCTCAACCACTCTTTATCTAACCATCCACATTAGATGGATGGATAAGATAAGAGAATACAACTGAGTTGTCTTAATATATGCGTGAGTGGGCTGTGCCCACCGCGGCACTTTCCGACAAAGTGTTTGTCAAAATCGGCTGGGAGTTAATCTCAACCATCGATATGAAGCATAGTGGATCTCAGCCACTCATTATTGAAGCCATATAAGATAAGAGGGGTATAAGAAAACCATTAAATTTTCGTTAAATTCTATTTTTTTTTAATTTCCAAATTTTAAAATTTGAATTTCAGCACCACTTTTTTCTGTTAAAATTATTAAAATCTATTTTTTCATTTTTACCCCTGGCCGTTTCAATCCGTTTTAACGGTAACACCCCTCTCGAGGCATAAAAAGTAGGGCTCCTGAGCCTGACCCTTGGGCTATATGTAAATCCAAGCCATTTCATTCCTTATATGTAGGTAAATAGTAGGTGACTCGTACCCATGGCACTCATCAACAAAGCGTTTGTCAAAATTGGGTGTGGGTGGCTGAGATCCACTGTCCATTTGGTGTGATAAGATCTCGGCCATTGTTTATGAAGCCGGATAAGAGGGGTTGACAACCGTCATGTTTTGTTATATACTAGTGGGTGCCCCGTGCCATCGGCACTCCTCGACAAAGAATTTGCCAAAATCAGGTGAGTGGCGGAGATCCACCGTCCATTTTGGGGAGGATTAGATCTCGACCCTTCTTTATTGATGCTTATATGAGGAGGTATAAGTAGGGAGACAACCAATGTGTTTTGTTATATAGAATAGTAAATGGTCCATGACCACGGCACTCTCCAACAATTGCAAAAATTGGGTGCCTTCGGCACTCAAATGGTACAATGGCTGTTATAACGGATTGTAACGCACAGAGGGAGAAATGGAAAAATAATAAAAAATAACGGTGTTGAAATTTAAATTTTGAATAAATTGAGGTCAAATGAGGCGGATTGAGTAGCTGAAATCTAACCGTCCACATTAGATCGATTGATTTGATCTCAACCACTTTTTATCTAACCGTCCACATTAGACGGATGGATAAGATAAGAGAATACAACTGAGTTGTCTTGATATATGCATGGGTGGCCCGTGTCCGCGGCACTTTCCGACAAAGGGTTTGTCAAAATTGGGTGGGAGTTAATCTCAGCCATCGATATGAAGCATAGTGAATCTCAGCCACTCATTATTGAAGCCATATAAGATAAGAGGGGTATAAGAAAACTATTAAATTTTTGTTAAATTTCTTTTTTTTTTAATTTTCAATTTTAAAATTTAAATTTCAGCACCACTTTTTTTCGTTAAAATCATTAAAATCCATTTTTTCTATTTTTGCCCTTGGCCGTTTCAATCCATTTTAACGGTAATACCCCTCTCGAGGCATAAAAAGTGGGGCTCCTGAGCCTAATCCTTAGGCTATATGTAATCCAACTCATTTCATTCCTTATATGTAGGTAAATAGTAGGTGACCCGTGCCCACAGCACTCTTCGACAAAGCGTTTGTCAAAATTGGGTGTGAGTGGCTGAGATCCACTGTACATTTGGTGTGATAAGATCTCGGCCATCCTTTATGAAGTCGGATAAGAGGGGGAAACAACCGTCCTGTTTTATTATATAGACTAGTGGGTGCCCCGTGCCATCGGCACTCCTTGACGAAGAATTTTCCAAAATCAGGTGAGTGGCGGAGATCCACCGTCCATTTGGGGGATGATTAGATCTCGGCCCTTCTTTGTTGATGCTGAATTATAAGAGGAGGTATAAGTAGGGAGGCAATCAATGTGTTTTGTTATATAGAATAGTAAATGGCCCATGCCCACGGCACTCTCCGACAAAAGCGTTTGCAAAATTGGGTGCCTTCGGCACTCAAACAGTATAACGGACTGGGGTGTTATGGTTTTTTCCATTATAACAGCTGTTATAATGGATTGTAATGCACAGAAGGAGAAATGGGAAAATAACAAAAATAACAAAAATAACGGTGTTGAAATTTAAATTTTGAATAAATTAAGGTCAAATGAGGCGGATTGAGTGGTTGAAATCTAACCGTCCACATTAGATCGATGGATTTGATCTTAACCACTCTTTATCTAACTATCCACATTAGATGGATGGATAAGATAAGAGAATACAACTGAGTTGTCTTGATATATGCATTGGTGGCCCGTGCCCGCGGCACTTTCCGACAAAGGGTTTGTCAAAATCGGGTGGGAGTTAATCTCAGCCATCGATACGAAGCATAGTGAATCTCAACCACTCATTATTGAAGCCATATAAGATAAGAGGGGTATAAGAAAACTATTAAATTTTTGTTAAATTCCATTTTTTTTTAATTTTCAATTTTAAAATTTGAATTTCAGCACCACTTTTTTTTGTTAAAATCATTAAAATCCATTTTTGCCCCTGGCCGTTTCAATCCGTTTTAACGATAATACCCCTCTCGAGGCATAAAAAGTGGGGCTCCGGAGCCTAATCCTTAGGCTATATGTAAATCCAACCCATTTCATTCCTTATATGTAGGTAAATAGTAGGTGACCAGTGCCCACAGCACTCTTCAACAAAGCGTTTTTCAAAATTGGGTGTGAGTGGCTGAGATCCACTGTCCATTTGGTGTGATAAGATCTCGGCCATCCTTTATGAAGCCGGATAAGAGGGGGAGACAACCGTCCTGTTTTATTATATAGACTAGTGGGTGCCCCATGCCATCGGCACTCTCGATGAAGAATTTTCCAAAATCAGGTGAGTGGCGGAGATCCACCGTCAATTTGGGGGAGGATTAGATCTCGGCCCTTCTTTGTTGATGCTTATAAGAGGAGGTATAAGTAGGGAGGCAACCAATGTGTTTTGTTATATAGAATAGTAAATGGCCCATGCCCACGGCACACTCCGACAAAAGCGTTTGCAAAATTGGGTGCCTTCGGCACTCAAACGGTATAACGGACTGGGACGTTACCATTTTTTCCATTATAACGGCTTTTATAAAGGATTGTAACACACAAAGGGAGAAATGGGAAAATAACAGAAATAACAAAAATAACGGTGTTGAAATTTAAATTTTGAATAAATTAAGGTCAAATGAGGCGGATTGAGTGGTTGAAATCTAACCATCCACATTAGATCGATGGATTTGATCTCAACCACTCTTTATCTAACTGTCCACATTAGATGGATGGATAAGATAAGAGAATACAACAGAGTTGTCTTGATATATGCGTGGGTGGCCCGTGCCCGTGGCACTTTCCAACAAAGTGTTTGTCAAAATTGGGTGGGAGTTAATCTCAGCCATCGAAATGAAGCATAGTGGATCTCAGCCACTCATTATTGAAGCCATATAAGATAAGTGGGGTATAAGAAAATCATTAAATTTCCGTTAAATTATATTTTTTTTAAATTTTAAATTTTGAATTTCAGCACCACTTTTTTCTATTAAAATCATTTAAAATCCATTTTTGCCCCTAGCCGTTTTAATAGCTGTTTTAACCAAGGTTTATAAGAGGCCGTTTTAACGGTTAAACGGACTGGGGGCATTACCGTTTAAACCGTTAAAACGGATTGAAACGGCGAGGGGCAAAAATGGAAAAAAATAGAATTTAACGGAATTAAACGGATTTAACAGCTGTTTTTTTTCACAAAAATTTCAGAATTAAACAGCTGTTTAAATGATTTTAACGGCCGTTTAAACGATTTTAATGGCAGTTCAAACAAAAAAACGGCCATTTTTTTCAAAACCGATAAAACATGTTTAAACGGTTTTAACTTAAACGGGCTTGGGGCGTTACCGTTTAAACGGCCGTTTTTAAAACCATGGTTTTAACGATAACACCCCTCTCGAGGCATAAAAGGTGGGGCTCCTGAGCCTGACCCTTGGGCTATATGTAAATCCAACCCATTTCATTCATTATATGTAGGTAAATAGTAGGTGACCCGTGCCCACGACACTCATCGACAAAGCATTTGTCAAAATTGGGTGTGAGTGGCTGAGATCCACTGTCCATTTGGTGTGATAAGATCTCAGTCATCCTTTATGAAGCCGGATAAGAGGGGGAGACAACCGTCCTGTTTTATTATATACTAGTGGGTGCCCCGTGCCATCGGCACTCCTCGACAAAGAATTTGCCAAAATCAGGTGAGTGGCGGAGATCGACCGTCCATTTGCGGGAGGATTAGATCTCGGCCCTTCTTTATTGATGCTTATAAGAGGAGGTATAAGTAGGAAGACAACCAATGTATTTTGTTATATAGAATAGTAAATGGCCCGTTCTCACGGCACTCTCCGACAAAAGCGTTTGCAAAAATTGGGTGTCTTCGGCACTCAAACGGTATAACGGACTGGGGTGTTACCGTTTTTTCCATTATAACAGATTGTAACGCACAGAGGGAGAAATAGAAATAACAAAAAATAACGGTGTTGAAATTCAAATTTTGAATAAATTGAGGTCAAATGAGGCTGATTGAGTGGCTGAAATCTAACCGTCCACATTAGATCGATGGATTTGATCTCAACCACTCTTTATCTAACCGTCCACATTAGATGGATGGATAAGATAAGAGAATACAACTGAGATGTCTTGTTATATACGTGGGTGGCCCCTGCCCGCGGTACCTTCCAACAAAGTGTTTGTCAAAATTGGATGGGAGTTAATCTCAGCCATCGATATGAAGCATAGTGGATCTCAGCCACTCATTATTGAAGCCATGTAAGATAAGAGGGGTAATAAGAAAATTACAGTCATCACTTGTTATATAGATAGTGGGTGGCCAGTGCCCACGGCACTCTCCAACAAAGCGTTTGTCAAAATTGGGTGTGAATGGCTGAGATACACCATCTATTTGGGGGATAAGATCTCAGCCCTTCTTTGTCTAAATAGATAAGAGGAGGTATAAGTCGGGAGACAAACTTCCCTGTTTTGTTATATAGATATATTCTTGGCTTTATCAAAAAATATTACAAAACAACTAAACCCCTGGTTAACGCTGTCAGTACTTGAAAAACATGATATTTCAATATTTTCAAAAAAATATGATTTCATAAATTAAAAATACGTTTTTCAAGGAGTATTCAATGGTGGATACCATGTTTGCATACTTTTGAGTCTGCAAACTTATGCAGACTAGATTTTTTTGGTTAAAAAGAGAGGTTGGAGAAACATTGGGTTAACAGGGGTTTGGTTGTGACGTGTCGCCTATTGGACACATTTGCATATTCTAAAAGTATGCAACCATTTGCATAATTATTTTTTCTCTTCGTTTGGTGTCGTGAAACGTCAAGTTTGAGGAGTAAAACTTCGTTGACAGCCCGTAGGCAGCGAAGCTGATGACAGCCCACTATATAAACCACGTGGCAAACTATTAGAGGATGCTGACCGTATGGATGTTTGGCCAATCCCAATGTGGACCTACAAACCAAAAATCAGCCTGATTAGTAATTTCAGACCTTTAGATTCTAGTACCCCAAATAATTCTCAAAATTCCCGCGGTTAAAACCAACCCATGAAAATGACTCCTTAGAAATCACTAATGGCCAAACATCCATATAGTCAGTGTCCTCTAATAATATGACACGTAGCTCATATTGTGGGCTGTCATCAGATTTTGCTGACCGGCTGTCAGCAAAATTTAACTCAAAGTTTGAGATATATTTTTTATTCTCTTTGTTTAAGATAATCACCAGACAGAGCTGGATGGCCTTGGGATTCACACCACACATCCAAGGGTCTGGAGCCTAGGGAGGACGTTGTAATCAGGATGAAAGCATTGTTTTCCTAATTTACTCTCCCCTGAGGCCCTAAACCCTTTCTCAATTTATCTTAATAGTTTATGAGGACATTCTTCTCTCTCAAAAATTTGGGTTAAACTTGGAACAAGTAAAGGAAGGCCCATAAGGAATTGAGCAGGGGGTTGTGTTTGTTCAGACTTTATTTTGGCTACTTGTGCGTCAGTCTCTTCTAGAAGAATACGATTGATAATGTGGGCCCGGCTTCCCCGTACGTACGCCACGTGGATGGAAAAACCATCTTAGGGATCACATGTTGAAGCTGTTGCAATATTAAGGGTTCATTGACCTTATAGGCCAAGGCCCAGCTAGTTGAATTGCAAGCATTAATACGAGGCCCAAGCCCGCCAATTGTGTCAATGGTTGACGATCAGCAACTAGATACCAACGATCCCTAAGATGGTTTTCCTATTCCGCCACGGGCTTGTTTTTCAGCATTACTTAACAATCCATGGGCCATATTTGGACTGATTCATAGGCCCATTACACAAGTGAGTCTTTCCTTGCCCTAACTGAACCTGATGCTTTTTATTGATTTAGGAGAAAGAAAGTGGAGCAAAGATTTAAAAAATTGAGTAGACAGTAAGGATGTAATTAGGGGGTGCCAGACAGATGGGTAATCAAGCCTATTCCGCCATGGGCTTGGGTTTCAATATGACTTAATAACCCATGAGCCAATAACTTGGACTGATTCAGAGGCCCATTATACAAGTGGGCCTTTCCTTGGGCTAACTGAACCTTTTGACATTGGTCAATAAACTGGCCAAACTCATTAGCTAATTCTTGACCCCACTTAGCAATTTTCCGTATAATACACATTTAATATGCATGGTGTATTAACAAAACATTATACGGACGTAATATTTAAAGCCTCGGTAAAATTCACGTATTTTATCAATAGCAGTTTTATACCCGCATTATTCCGGAATTATTGAAAATTTGATTTGAAAGAGTCTGGCTTTTATAGGACCGGATCCCATACAAAGTTTTATATGTCCCCTCCCAAAATGTTATGCAATACATTTTCGGGCCCACTGATCCCATGAATATTTAGCCCAACCCTGGGTGTCCCTACATACCAAAAATCAGACTGATTGGTGATTTCTAGCCGTTGGATTGGAGCTTCGTAGAGTTGGAAGTCATCCATAGGCCTATTAAAAAAGCCCACAAGAATAAAAGCTCAAAATCAAAGGGTTAGAATTTATCAATCTAGCTGATTTTTGGTTTGTAGGTCCACCAAGGAGTGGCCCAAACATTCATAGGGGTCAAGGGGCCGAAAGACTACCACGTGGCATAATGGGAAGGGTTCCTATCAGATTTTGTATATTTACTGGTAGGTGGCCCGTGCCCATGGCACTTTGCCAAAATCGGGTGTGAGTGGCTTAGATCCACCATCCATTTGGGGTGATAAGATCTCGGCCATCCTTTGTGAAGCAATAAGAGGGGGGATAAGTGACTTCTCTGTTTTGTTATATAGATGTATAGTGGGTGGCCCTTGCAGTCGGTACTCCCCTACAAAGCATTTATCAAAATCGGGTGTGAGTGGTTGAGATCCATAGTCCATTTGGGGGATAAGATCTCGGCCATCTTTTGTGAAGCCGATAAGAGGGGTATAAGTGGGGAGATAATTTCCTTGTTAAATTAATCCAATCGTCTAAGTTTTATTTTATATGAGGGTTGATATTGGCCCTTGGATATAGGAAGCTTATAAGAGGGGGAGACAACCGCTGTGTTTTGTTATATAGATAGTGGGTGCCCCGTGCCCTCGGCACTCCTCGACAAAGAATTTGCCAATATCAGGTGAGTGGCGGAAATCCACCATCCATTTGGGGGAGGAATAGATCTCGGCCCTTCTTTGTTGATGCTTATAAGAGGAGGTATAAGTAGGGAGACAACCAATGTGTTTTGTTATATAGAATAGTAAATGGCCTATGCCCACGGCACTCTCCGACAAAAGCGTTTGCAAAAATTGGGTGCCTTCGGCACTCAAACGGTATAACGGACAGGGGTGTTACGGTTTTTTCCATTATAACAGCTGTTATAACGGATTGTAATGCACAGAGGGAGAAATGAGAAAATAACAAAAATAACAAAAAATAACGGTGTTGAAATTTAAATTTTGAATAAATTGAGGTCAAATGAGGCGGATTGAGTGGCTGAAATCTAACCGTCCACATTAGATTGATAGATTTGATCTCAACCACTCTTTATCTAACCGTCCACATTAGATGGATGGATAAGATAAGAGAATACAATTGAGTTGTCTTGATATATGCGTGGGTGGCCCGTGCCCGCGGCACTTTTCGACAAAGTGTTTCTCAAAATCGGGTGGGAGTTAATCTCAGCCATCGATATGAAGCATAGTGGATCTCAGCCACTCATTGTTGAAGCCATATAAGATAAGAGGGGTATAAGAAAGCCATTAAATTTTTGTTAAATTCTATTTTTTTTTCAAATTTTTAAATTTTAAATTTGAATTTCAGCACCACTTTTTTCCGTTAAAATCATTAAAATCCGTTAAAATTCATTTTTTCCCTGGCCGTTTCAATCCGTTTTAATGGTAACACCCCCCTTGAGGCATAAAAAGTGGGGCTCCTGAGCCTAACCCTTGGGCTATATGTAAATTCAACCCATTTCATTCCTTATATGTAGGTAAATTGTAGGTGACCCGTGCCCACGATACTCATCAACAAAGTGTTTGTCAAGATTGGGTGTGAGTTGCTGAGATTCACCGTCCATTTGGTGTGATAAGATCTCGGCCATCCTTTATTAAGCCGGATAAGAGGGGGAGACGACCCTTCTGTTTTGTTATATAGATGACCATGTCCTAAAAGCCAGATTCGGATGGACAGATCTGGTTAAGGCCAGGCCTCTTGTAAGAAGATAAATGGGCCCTGCTAAATAAAAGGTTATTTTAGTAACAATCCCCTGAAGTTTGAAAGTAATTAGTAATTACCCCCTTATACTTTAAAACTTTAGGAATACCCCCTTTGGCGACGTGTGATTCAAGTCCGTTTTAACTTGTGCCAACCACTGTTAAACTATATCAAAGGAGGTAATTCTAAAGTCTGAAAGTATAAGGGGTATTACTAATTACTTTCAAATTTCAGGGGGTGTTACTAAAATACTCTAAATAAAAGGGGCTGTCACAAATATGATGTCATACTCTAAATCTGAGAGATTTTAATACTCTCCCTCAAGTTGGGGTGTGGATATCTAGAACACCCAATTTGTGGATCAACACATGAAATTGATTGTTACTCAACGGTTAAGAATAATCGCAAGAGTATGGTGGGACAACAAGAAGAGATGAGGGGCCAGGATATGACCATGTCATTGCATCGATCAATGGAAGTTAAAGACAAAATGGTCTTGGAATAGATGACGCTATTACAAAGGTCCTTGGCAACGACATTGATCAACCATGAGAGGATCTTCCTGTTGCAGTGCGACCATGATCTGTAGGTCAGATCAGTGGCAATGGGACGAGGAATGGATCCGTCTACAAACCCGAGTTTGTTTTTAGCATCGAGAGTCATCTTCATAGCCACGTACCAAGAATAGTAGTTGTCGCCATCAAAGAGAATCATGACAAGAGTCTATCCAAGGCTATGTGACGAGTGTAGATAGAATTGATTGTCATAAAGATCATCGCTCTTGACAGGAGTGGGTACATCAGTCGACATGGTCGTGAATGATGCATCGAACCAAGATGAGAGAACACACTACTGATGATCACGATGATGATCAATGAATCGAGTACAAACACCAAACGACGAGGTTTGGCTTGAAATGTAGACACTGCAACTGTGGTGGTAGGAAGCACATGGCGGCAACAGTTTAGTATTGCACGGGCAGTTGGCACAGGCAAAGATAACACACACAAAGGGCAAAATTCCCCCGGTGGATGATGAATAATCTTTTACCGCCAAAGTCGTCAGAGTTAGCCGAAATCCGGCCAAAAAGGTGAAATAGACTGATTTCGGGGGTTGGCCATCTAAACAATATCTAGCCCGACGGACAACACCTTTACCACCCGTCGAAAGGACGATGGGCCGAGAGGAAATCAGTTGAGCACAGGTTGGATGGCCATCTAAACAATTTTGGTGAATACTAGCTACCAGAAGTATTCAATGTCATTTTCGGTGTTTAAAGTTCCGTATCTTGAAATAAAGAAATCAATGTATGGGGATATCAAAATATTTCACTACTAAATAAAAAGTAAAAAAGTCTTGAGTTTCACAAACAAACCCTAGACTTTAAAATCTCACCACAAAACAATGAAAGAATAAGATAGAAGGAAAAGAGACAGAAGGAAAAAAGATGAAACCCTAAAATAGTACATATTATGACTTCGATACCATGTTAGTTAATTAGGGTTTCTGTGTAGAGAAGAGGAAGAAGAATTGATGGAAAAGAACATAAATCGAATTAGGTTTAATGGCCTAGCCGAACTCTCTTTTTATATTATAAACATTTATCAAAACATAAAAAGATCAATACCCTCATATGTCCCACACATATTAAACCCCATAATAAATTTATGGGAATTTTTGACATAACCCCGCCACTCGGTCCACTGTCATTTGACCAGTGTTGACCCGAGTTGACTCTCGAATTTTGTATTAAAGGACAAAAGTGCCCTTGTCTTCAACCTTAGAACAAGGGTTTGGGCCAAAACCCAAACCCCAAACCCCAAATCAAACGACTGTGGTGGTCGGATGGCCAAGAGATTCCAATGGGTTGGTCACCCATCACTAGCAACCAACCCACCAGAGTCTCGTGGCCGGCCGGCCACCAGTCCGGTAACAATTTAAAACCAAGGTTAAAAAAAACAAACTTAAAGCATACAATTTTGTTCTAAAAAATGTTCATTAACAAAAATGAAAAACAAGAATAAGAACATTTTATATTTTAAGCTTTTGATACATGGATTTGGAAAGACGGATTCTCTCAATTTTATATTTTCATTCTTCTACAGTAAAATCAATAAAACGAAATCTCATTCCCTCATGAATTTTATCTATTTTTATGAGACTTTTTCTTCTCAATCTTTGCTTAATTTATTAAAAAAGAAAATCACAGATTTACAAACATGGGTTTTTAATTTTAATTTTAATCTCTTCTTTTCATGTTTGATTTGGGTTTTGGCCGAAACCCAAACCTTTGTTCTAAGGTTGAAGACAATGGCGCTTTTGTCCTTTAATACAAAATTCGGGAGTCAATTCGGGTCAACACTGGTCAAATGACAGTGGACCGAGTCATAGGGGGGTATGTCAGTTTTTCAAATGTTGGGGGGGGGGGACTTTTTTCTTAACTATTTTACCCTCTTAACGAAGGCCGTTATAATACATAGGTGGTGGTTTGAATCTCGAGGACCATCAACTGTTTGGACATGAGGACTATGACCATTAGGGACGACTATAACACTGAAAATCTTTCAATTGCTGCATTTATACAATTGCGAGTCCCACATAATATTCATTTCATTTCATATCGTGTGTGTCCCTCCTTGAAAACATAGGTGGTGGTTTCTTAAAAACGGGAACAACATTTTTTTACCTAACCATATTTAGGGGTGGCTTGGCTGGTCCTAGCTCTACCCAAGCTTGGCCCACAATACACATCCTAGGCATAAGCCCAGCCCAATAGTAGATTTAACAGTCTAGCCATTAGACATGGTTGGGAGTTGAGCTATTTTTTATTAAAATTTAAGCCTGAGTCTGGCCCAATTGTTTGGCTTACCTTAACATCAATCCAGGCCCAACCCTTCAAGACTAAGCCCGAGCCTTTTTAGGGTGGGTGTAAAACCTATCGTGCCAGCCCAGCCCATTAACACCCCTAGCCATCGTGTAAGACCCAACTATATACTTCCATGCAACCTTATGGCATGCAAGATGCAGTAAAATCTTGAAAACAAACATTGAATAATTATGGAGTGGGGCAACCAGGAGTCCTATTTTGGATGAGCTGATGGACTGAGGTAACCAATTAATTTTTTATCGAGAAGATCACTCTCGCTCGTTAGTTGGTGCATCCTCCACTTCCTAGAAGGAAATTTTTTTAGATGATATATAGAATTGATGTTGGTGGCTATATAGTTCATTTTTAGGCCCACTTAAACATGGATGTTTAGCCCACCCATTTGTGGATAAACACATTAAAAATCAGATTGATTGGTGATTTATAGCCATTGGATTTATCATCCAAAAAGCATGCTTGAATCCAACTGCTATAATCAATCCTAAAAAAGTACCAAAATCTATAGGTAGAGATAGGTTGATTTTTGTATGTTATCCAACAAGGGGTGGTGGAAAATGAGATTATCTTGAATCAACCATCTCTACTAAATTGGACGGAATCACAAGATGTCAATTTTATACAAAATATAAAAGCAATTTTTGAACCTCGAATAATCGACTCGACTTGATAGTTGACTGAACATAGACAATTGCAATTAGAAAAAGATATAACAAGGTATACCTGAATAAGAGACATTAAAAAGAAATAGATCAAATGAAATTAAAGCTAAATCCAATGGTTAGAAGCTCACGTAGTTTATCATTATTTAAATAGAGATTGATATTCTCTAGTTGGAAAGTCTCACTGTGTTCTTTGAGGGTTTTTTCGTAAAGACCACTGCCAAAGTTAATCGATTTCCAAAATTATTGCTCTTTGAGCATCTGCTCCAGCCCCAAGGAGTTTGGGTGAAAGTAGAAAATTGTCATTTGCTTATGAGACAAGTTACTCGATTTCACAAACTGATGCTCTTTGAGGATCTGCTCCACCCCTAGGGAGTTTGGGAGAGAGTAGAATGAGTTGGATAGAATTCCAACAGGCGTCTGATTCTGAGATTTGAATATAGCAATTCCACTGTGAAAATAGAGAAAGAAAGAAAAACTCAAACTAGACAGAAGAAATAACAATAAGCATGAGAATATGGTCTAAGACAAATAAAAGAAAAACTCGGATGGATTTCTACAAAAATAAATAAAGTAAGATGAACAAAAAATACATATAAAGAAAGAAAGAAAAAGAAAGGAGGTGGGGTGACTTGACCAACCTTATGTGGTTTACATGGTACCTTGTAAATAGTTCTTCTTCTTTACTTTGTCTTCTTCTTCTTCTTCTCCTTGAAAGAAAATAAAAAATAAAATGAGCAAGGACAAGAGTTCTTTCTCCTATCATTTAATCTCTTAAAACAATGAGTATTTAAAAAATTATTTTTAAAGATTTTTAAGAGATTTTATGAGATTAAGAAATTATTTTAAGAGTTTTCTAGGCTTAAAGAGATGGCTTGGAGCCTAGAGGGATGTATTTCTCTTTGGAATAAGAAGATATTTATAGGTGAAAAGTAAGGATTTAGGGTAACTTGGGAATAAAGGTTAGGGTAGTTTGGTAATTTGAGGGTAAAAGAGTAAAATGAAGTTTGTCTTAAGAGCAACTCTAACAGGCATCTCTAAAATTTGGCTTCAAAAAGGAATCTTCTCCATATTTGAAGTTGGAGACACCCTTCAAAAAGTATTTAACTCCAACCGTCTCATCTCCAAAAAGGAATCTTCTCCATAGGTTAGTAGCCCCAAAGACTACCATGTAGGGTAGTTTGGTAATTTGAGGGTAAAAGAGTAAAATGAAGTTTGTCTTAAGAGCAACTCTAACAGGCATCTCTAAAATTTGGCTTCAAAAAGGAATCTTCTCCATATTTGAAGTTGGAGACACCCTTCAAAAAGTATTAAACTCCAACCGTCCCATCTCCAAAAAGGAATCTTCTCCATAGGTTAGTAGCCCCAAAGACTACCATGTAGGGTAGTTTGGTAATTTGAGGGTAAAAGAGTAAAATGAAGTTTGTCTTAAGAGCAACTCTAACAGGCATCTCTAAAATTTGGCTTCAAAAAGGAATCTTCTCCATATTTGAAGTTGGAGACACCCTTCAAAAAGTATTAAACTCCAACCGTCCCATCTCCAAAAAGGAATCTTCTCCATAGGTTAGTAGCCCCAAAGACTACCATGTAGCATTTTGGAAGATAAATATCAAAAGATTTGTAAAATGACACAAAATATATTTCAAAATTGTTAGTAATAAAAAGTAGATGCTTTTAAAAAAGGATACAAAAGGAATTAAATTTGTTTAAAAGATTACTAAAAAAATAAAAATAAAATTAAAAAAGCAAAAAATCAGATCTCTGTATTTGGAGCTAGAGAATAAATATCTCCATTTTGGAGTCAGAAATAGAGATAGAGGGGTTGGCTTCAAATTTGGAGCTGAATATAGAGATGGTTGGAGTTGCTCTAAATAATTAAAGTTCGTAATCTAAAAAATCAAAAGTTATAAGAAATTTATGTATGAATAAAAACAAAAAAAAGTGTGGGTAAAAAGAGAAAAAAAAGGAGTTGATGAGTTATATGGATAAGCTTGAGTAATATCATCAAATGTATGTTATGATATATGAACATTTGTGCATCTACTCACATCAAGAGCACACATCTAGAGTTTTGATTAATCATTGATAAAATACTCATTTTATGTCTAAAATTGACAAGCTAAAAATATTTTAAAAGATCTTTCAAATTATTTTTTAATGGTAAACATCTTATTCACACACAAGCTATCAAAAATTTAGATCATAAAATAATTTGTCAAATAAAAGTCTTGATCTTATGATTGAGCCATTAGAGTTTAACGAAATCATATTTCTTTAAAAGATGAATGAGTTAGAAACAAATAATTTTGGTTTTGATCAAATTTAACGGTAAAATCAAATATAGAAATATTTTTTGATCATTTATCAAGAAAAGTCAAAATTTTGAGTAAATCTTCATAGCTTAGGATATGGCTTTCTAATTATGGTTTTGGGTTCCAAAAGTATTCTCTAAGGGTGGTTGATGGTCCTAAATAGGGTTCAATGATTGGTTAAGAATATCCTAAGGGTTAAGATGGGTTACATAGTCCATTGACCAATAAAGAAGAAAATCAAGATCATCGATCACCAAGTTAGAAGATCATGCCAAAATGGAGTGTCTACAGCTACTCCTCTTTCTTGAAATTGATTGACTAATGAACATCAAAGATTATAGACAAAAAGAACATTTTGGCATGAAGAAGCCCATACATACCAAGTGATGATTAAACATCGATTCTCTCCACTAGCTTCTTTAAGAATCTTAAAGTTCTTTTTGAGTTCTCTTAAATTTTTGAATATTCAATGCAAATGCATGATTAGAGCCTTAGCCCATTTTGGGTATTTACAAGGTACTAGTCATATAGAAAAAATTTAACTTTAATTGAGGCCCCTAATTTAATCGCAATTCTTTGACGATTTGGAATTGAAACTCACTTACCAGTTTAAACTTTCAAAATAATCAACTTATGATGGGATGAATAAAGATGTCCCTCTTCTGAGATTCCTCAAACATTATTTCATGATTCTTCATTTAACTAAATGATTTTTAGTTTCAATATTTAAGCAAAATTTGATCTATATTCGCTTCTAGCAACATTAAAAGGACACAATGTGAGTCTTATAAATGACAGTATAGATTAGATTGCTTCATAGAGTCCAAACAAACATCTGACTAATAAACATTAATCAGACTTACCTTGATCGTGCATTGTATTCTACTAAGAGGTATGAGGAACCAATTAGCACATTAGACAACTAATGCATAAAAAAGTAAGCCATGAATGTACAAATGCAAATGCAAATGCAAATGCAAAATATATCATTCGTGTTTTAGAAGGTTGAAAAATGATTCTACGAAGGAAAACAATGGTGAAATGTTTCTAAGGAGGTAAAAATATTTACAGCGGAAGATGATAGACTGATAAGAAATGTCATAGAAAAGGAGGAAATCTTAGCACCGAGAAGACCAGACTTCTTAAGCATTTTCAATGTGTATTTTCGTTGGGAAAGAAAAATGCCTCGCCAGAAATGTGCTAATTCAACACCAAGGAAATACTTGAGATTTTTAAGATCCTTGATGTTGAACTTGGAGTGGAGAAGCATCTTCAAGTGGGATATGACAGTAGGGTCATCACCAATGATGATGATGATGTAATCCACATAAACTAGCATAAAGATGCGACTAGTCAGAGTGGGAAGGTAGAAGGTAGAGTAGTCTGCCTTGGACTAGGTGAAACCTACAGTCAAGAAGAACCTGAGAGAATTTGTCAAAGAAGTTGCGAGAAGCATGTTTCAATCCGTAGAATAACTTGGTCAATTTGCAGACACTGAGTCTCCCCCTGATAAGAAATGTCATAGGAAAGGAGGAAATCTTAGCACCGAGAAGACCAGACTTCTTAAGCATTTTCAATGTGTATTTTCGTTGGGAAAGAAAAATGCCTCACCAGAAATGTGCTAATTCAACACCAAGGAAATACTTGAGATTTTTAAGATCCTTGGTGTTGAACTTGGAGTGGAGAAGCATCTTCAAGTGGGATATGACCATAGGGTCATCACCAATGATGATGATGATGTAATCCACATAAACTAGCACAAAGATGCGACTAGTCAGAGTAGGAAGGTAGAAGGTAGAGTAGTCTGCCTTGGACTAGGTGAAACCTACAGCAAGAAGAACCTGAGAGAATTTGTCAAAGAAGTTGCGAGAAGCATGTTTCAATCTGTACAATGACTTGGTCAATTTGCAGACACAAGTCTCCCCCTGTCGGGATAACTAGGTGGAAGTTTCATATAGACTTCTTCATCAAGTTTACCATGGAGAAAAGCATTGTTGACATCCATCTGATGTAAGGGCCAAAGGTGGGCAATGGCAAGGTGGCATCGTACAATGACGAGTTTGGCTACTGGAGCAAATGTCTCATGGTAGTCAAGGCCTTCTTGTTGAGTGTAGCCCTTGGTGACGAGACGAGCTTTGTAATGCTCAATGGAGCCATCAACCCGATGCTTGATTTTAAAAACCCATTTGCAGCCAATTGGTTTTTTAACACAGGGAAGTTAAGTGTCCAACTATTGTTAGCCTCCAAGGCGTGAATCTCAGCAGCCATAGCTTCCTTCCAACGAAAATCCTAAATATCTTGGATAGAGAAGTAGACTCGGAAACATAGGTTATAGCAGCTAAAAAGGCACAATGAGATGAAGAAAGTCTATCATAGCTCAAATAAGAAGATAAAGAGCGAGATGTAGCTATTGGTTTGTGTTGCAAAGAAGCTTATAGGAGTGAGGTGGAAATAATCTCAGAACGCGCATAGTCAGCTAGATGCCATGGGACCTAGTTGGGACGTGTGGAATGACATATAGGAGCAAGAGGTATACTAGCTGTGATTAGAGGCGTATTAGCGGGGACTAGAGGCGTACTAAATGGGACTGGTTGGGGTGTAGAATGAATATGCAAGTCATCTAAAGAGAAAGATGGACTAGGTGGGAGGTCGTGATTAGCTGAAGAGTGATCAAGAATGGGTTGGGGAATGACAGTCGATGAATCAGAGAAAGAGGAGGGATTCTGAAAATGAAAGATGTGCTCATGGAAAGTGACGTCCCGACTGGTGAAGGTTACTTGTGTCAAGATCAAGGAGTTTGTAACCGCATTGACCATGGGGATAGCCAAGAAAGATACAACGACGGGTGTGTGCATCGAATTTGGCTTTGTGATGGATGTTTTGGGCGTAACATAGGCAACCAAAGACGCAAATGTTTTTAGGTGGGTGAGGCCTGAAAGACCATTTCATGATGGCTCTTATGTTGTAACAAAGGTGTGGGAAGGAGGTTGATGAGATGGATCGCATTAAGAATGCACTCGCTCCAGTAAGAAATGGGAAGGTTGGGCTGGAAACATAAGGCCCTAGCAACATTCAAAAGGTGACAGTGTTTGCGTTCTACCACACCGTTTTGTTGTCATGTAGAAACACAGTTGTGTTGATGGATGATGCATTTGTCGTAAAAAAATGAGCTGATATCGTTGTTGAAGAATTCAGAACCATTATCAGATCTAACAAGCCGAATGGTGCAGTTAAATTGAGTGTCTATCATGTAAAATAATGATTTTAAGAAGTATGAAGTCTCAATTTTATAGCGCATGAGGTAAGTCTACGTAGAGGGGCTAAAGTCATCAACAATGGTAAGAAAGTAGTGTGCACCATTTAAGGAAGGGGCAGAATATGGACCCCAAATATCAACTTGGATTAATTCAAATATTTTATTTATGGAAATAGAACTGCAACTAAAAATAGTCGTGATTGTTTTGCCAAGGGACATACATGACAATAACAAGTAAAGGAAAATGACACATTAGAAGTAGAATTAGCTAAATGTTAGATTTGATAAGTGGAGGGGTGACCCAGTCGCCAATGCCAAATATCGAACTGGGCAACAGGGGTATTAGGTTGGAGAAGATAGAGGTCGTCGTGTTGTTTTCTCACTCCAATCGTCTTCTTTGAGCATAGGTCCTGTACAATACAATGATCAAGAAAGAAGAGAACGTCACAATTACGTTTTTGGTAAGGGCACTAACAGGTAGAAGAACACATAAAACACGGGTTAAGGATAACTGAGGTGATAGAGAGATATCACCAGTGGCAGTGATGGGTATGAGATCACCATTTGGAAGTTGCACTGGGTTTAGAGGAGAAGAGTGCACCATAGTAATGCATGAATTAAAAGAGGTCATGTCGTGGGTGGCTTCTCTGTCTATAATCCAAGGAGTGGTAAAAGGATGGGAAGATGTGTGGGAGAGCGTACCTACCAGTTTTGCAAGTGGAGTAGAGTTACCCAAGGAGAGAAGACCAAGAGCTGGTTGTACTGCTCAATAGTTAATGAAGGAGTGGATGAAGAAGTTGTGGGAAGATATACTTGGACATTTTTGGCAGCATAAGGAATAGGAGGCCAAATATCCTGATTTGAGGTATTGTGAGATGATGCTTCCCGATCAGACTTATTGCGAGGCGGGTAATCACGTTTGCTATAATAGACATCTTCGGTGTGACCAAGCATGTTACCGAAGGTGAAACGAGTGCGACCTCTGCGAGGTCGTGACCCATTGCCTCGACCAAAGGGAGGTTGTTGATGAAGAGCAATGACTGCAGCTGAGGGATTAATGTTGATGACCTCATTAGCTGTAGGATGAGAACTGTCGATGTGAGGTGCATAGCGGATGCTGATCAATCGCTGATTTTCTTTCTACAATATGAAGCCATATACTCGATTTATCGCGAGCAAATGATCCATCAAAAGGATCTGACTTCGAATGGCAGAGAATGAGTCATCTAATGGGCCCCACACCCACCAACATTAAGAAACCACGATAGGATCATTGTATTGCATCGCAACCATGTCTTGTAAGTGGGAAAGGATGTAGCGCAGGGATGGAACCGTCTACGAATCCGAATTTATTTTTTTGCTTCAAGAGCCATCTTCATGGTCATATGCCAAATGTTGTAGTTGTCACCATCAAGAAGAGTGGTGACTAAGATCGAACCAAAATTATCTGACAAGTGCAGATAAAACGAGTTGTCGTATAAATTGTTATTCTTGGCGGGAACAACTATTCCACCACATTAAAGTATACAAATGGGCCTGGTCTACCTTTTCAGGGTCTAGGCCAGGCCCTATTTATAGGCCTTCCCCACCTCTTCTAAGGGTCAAGCCAAAGATCTAGATTGGGCTTGGCATTTAGGAATCCATCTCGACTTGCAACCCTGCACGGTCAGCCATGCATGCATAATGTAATAGTATCCCCTAAGGACCAGTCCAACCTTGGGATCTTGGCTTGTGGCCAGCCCCGTTCAAATCTCAGCCTACCAGCGGGTTGGCCCGTTTACACCCTTAGGTAATGGGCGAGCGTGAGGTCACAACCATAATTAGCAAATCCACGTTTAAAACACATCTTTTTGAAAAGAAAAATTTTCATTTTCTGAAAAAACATTTAAGAAACATCACCAAAAATCGAAACAAAACATAAGTTTAGAATTTTCAAAAAACCTCATGAATGAAACCCACAAACAAGAAACTACCATTGCTTAGCATAGCAACAAGCTTGAAGTTCGCAGCAAAAGCAACTCTTATTGGCAGCTTAGACATATTGAAATTGTATATAACCAGTGCCAGGGAGTTTCCTAAATTAACAAGATGTTGAATTGAATTATGTGCAAAAGGTATGTTGATAGAAGGAAACTTGATAGTAGGAAATTTCTCGGTGCAATTGTCTAACGCAAGGATGTCCTGGAATGTGCATTTCTCTGTCGATCATCCAATGGAAAGGCCCATCCAAAAACAATGGCCCTGACCACCCACGGCAGAAAAGACGATTGTGTGCACAACGAAATTTTACTTTGCAAGGGACATCTAAGGTTAAAATGCCTTAAGTTGCTGAATTTAAAAGTTGTCATTTGGAAGCAAAAGTTTGTTTGGTGAAACACTGACTTATAAGTCAAAAAGTGAAAAAGTTAGTTTGGCACAAATTAAGGCAAAAAGTCATTTTCCTATAATTCTATATACATTATATTCTATAAACCATTAATAAAGATCATAAACCAATATCACATATGTTGTTTTTTACAAAAATTTTAAGGAATTATTGACATACCCCCCAAACATTTGAAAAAGCGGACATAGCCCCTATGACTCGGTCCATTGTCATTTCACCAGTGTTGACCTGAGTTGACAACCAAAGTTTGTATTAAAGGACAAAAGTGCCCTTGTCTTCAACCTTAGAACAAGGTTTGGGTTTGGGGCAAAACCCAAAGCCCAAATCAAACATGAGAGGAGATTACAAAAAAATATAAAGACCCATGTTGGTAAATCTGAGAATTTTTTTTTTTTACTTTTTTGATGAATTACGCAAAGATTGAGAAGAAGAAAAAAAACCCATAAAAATAGATAAAATCACGAGGGAATGGGATTTCTTTTTATGGATTTTATTGTAGAATAATGAAAATTTGAAATTGAGATAACCTTTCTTTCAATCCATGTCTTAAAAGCTTAAAATCTAAATTGTTCTTATTCTTGTTTTTCGTTTTTGTTAATGAAAATTTACCTGTGTTTTTTTATTTAGTCTTTGTTTTTTTAATCTCGGGCTCTATATTGTTGCCGGAGTGGTGGTTGCCCAGGCATGATACTCCGGTGGGCTGGTTGCCGATAATGGGCGGCCAACACATTGGAATCCCTTGACCAATGGCCGCCCATTACCGGCCGTCCACCACAGCTGTTTGATTTGGGATTTGGGCTTTGGCGTAAACACTTGTTCTAAGGTTGAAGACAAGGGCAATTTCGTCCCTTAATACAAAATTTGGTAGTCAACTCGAGTCAACAATGGTCAAATGACAGTTGACGTGTCAGCTTTTTCAAATTGTGAGGGATATGTCTAAAATATTATAAATGGTCAGTAATAAACGACGCACCAAGTGAGTCATTTTAGGGGTAATTATTTTTTCAAAAAAGAGATGCTCTACTGACCTACCCAGCAAACTATCCCTACTTTTTCTCAATTTTCTATCTACACTTATTTAATGGGCCCCACACACCCACCAACTTGTCTATGGCCAGCGGCCACCCTGTGGTAGACATTCATACCAAAAAGCAATTTATTTGACTATTTTTATGGAATAAATACTTTTTAAAACATGGTCGTCCAAATTCTTTCTTTCAATCGTCTTTTCTGCCGTGGGTGGTAGTGGTCGTTCAAAGTTCAAACAATCTATTAGTTTGGAAAGTCTTTTTGTGGAAAAAACAAAAAAAGGACTTTTTTCAAGTCTAAAAATAGCGATCCAAACACTTAGCTACAAATGACCGATTACCCTCATCTATCATTCTATCGTCATTGTAAGAATAAAATGTTTTGTCAACCAACAATTCTGACACGTTATCTAAACATGCCTTTGTTTTGAATGGTCCAGATCAGTCAAATGGTGGGCACCTCATTAACATGGCTGAAGAACTCAAGATCAGAGGCTGGATTGGTGGGCACCGATCCCAATCTCGATCGGAGGTTGGATCGGTCGTCTTGGATCATCTCGTCCGAGATGAAAGTTGAGGATCATCATGAACAGTGGGATCATCTAAATAGTCACCGATCCCAATCCGGACCACCCGATCCAGAACGGGATCGGCCAAGACTTCGAACCATGCTCATTAATGAGTAGCTCGACTAGACTGAAGTATGGGTTCAAAGCTCTTCATGCACTACAAATTCTGGCAAACGCCTGGGCGTCAAAGTTGACAAGGCCCAATATTATTGAGTAACAAATTAAATACTTACATAATTATTTCAATTAAGTTGGAATGTTTGTACACCCACGATCATTTTTTCGTAAGTTTTTCCCTTCATTTTCATTGCTTTATCTCCAATGTTTTCTGTTAGAAATGCATATTCTAGACTGACCGTATGGATGTCTGGCCCATCCCTAGGTACACCTACATACCAAAATCCAGCCTCATTAGGTATTTCTAACCTTTAGATCTCAGTACCCAAAATAATGCTTGATTCCCACCGTTAAAAATAAACCAATTAAATGAACTCCAATCCAATGGCTAGAAACCACTAATCAGGCTGATTTGTCCTATAGGTCCATGGGCCAAACATCCATACAGTCAGTGGTGCAAAGGCGTGGCTGAAACCGGGGTTGGGTATTTCTCAGCTCCATTCTCTCTGAGAATAACTTTGGTGGCTGACCATCATCATTGATTACAGACCACAGTATGAGCCACGTAGAAGACACTACTGACCGTACGGATATTTGAACCATCGCTAGGTGGACCTACACCAAAAATCAGCCAAACTAGTTATTTCAAACAAAAACAATTCCACGGTTAAAAATCAACCCTTAAAAAAGCTAAATGTTAAAAGGATCGGGCTCTAGGGACAGGCCTTTTTTGACCGGCTCCCGTTACAGGACACGTGGAACACTATTGGACTTATGATCTCCACTGGGGGAATTTGAGCAGTATTTGAAGTACAAAGATCCAAAGGTTTGAAATCACTAATCAAGCTGATTTTTTATCATTTTCCACATGTTCCGCGTGGCTGGCTCATTATGTCTCCTGTACCGGGAGCCAAAAGGCATGTCCCTGGAGACATACCCATGTTAATAATACTGATCTGGCTAATTTTGAATCTTGGATCATTTTCCACCTAGGTTTGTGTCAAACATCTATACAGTCACGATCTCTAAGACTGCCACGTGGCTCATACTGTGGTCCCTCCATCAGCAAAGTTCTACTCCAACCATCAATCCGAATTGCTCAATCAGTAGGTCCCATGCAAAGTAACTTCAAAGAGAATGAGCTTGCACTCTGCAAACAGATCTGTACCATTTCAAGTACTGTTCCAAACAGTTGTAAAACCCAGGCAATTACCATTTCAAGTACAATTCTGACCAAATGTTCTAAAACCAGTACTAACCCGCGGGTTGAACGGGTCAACCATCCTCCAAACCGACCGGTTCAACCTTTAAACCAGGAACAGTATAACCATCAAAATAGTCCCTTTTTATTTTTATTTTGAAGTTATAACAAATATGATGTGTTTTATGAAACTGTCATTTCAATTATAAAAAAAAAAAAAGTATACTTCTTTATCTCTCTGTGCTTTATACCCAATCAAGATCTTTTATCTCTACCCGACCCAAGAAAAATAAATCCATCTGCTCAAATCTAATTTACAAGACACGACAAACAAGTTATGAACAAGCGTTTCTCACCTTCTCATACACAACCAACTGGAACAAAACCCGTTCAATCTTGTTTGCCAATAAAAACCTGTGCATAATGCTAATCAGAATGTTGGAACCAAACGAGCCATGATGGAGCCAAAGGTCAGAATCTTCTGGCAGTGGATTGGACAGTTACCATCCTTTTCAATGAACTCGGTACTCCTTATATCTCGATTGGAGAACAAATTCACTTTCTCCTAGGGGCTGCAAACTTTGCAGTCGCCCTCCCAAAATGACTGAAACATCCCCCTTGTTAACCAAAGGGCATAACATGGGTTGGGTTAAGGCCTTGGGGTACGTGTCAGACATTTTTGAGAGGTGGACTTCTAAGGGTTGGGCTAAGGCCTTGGGGTCAAACTTTGTTGAATTTTTTCTCTACCTGTAATGTACTCAAGCCAGCTGTATGGATCCTGGAAATCCTGATATGTTTCGAGTGAGATATCCGTATATGCCCAAATATCCAAGTTTTTTGCGATCAGGGATTGTGCAGTCCAACACTCAACCTTGCTGCCTTGCTGTAGCCCAGAATTATATGCAATGCAATACAGACTCATGGCCCTAGACAATAATCGACTCTTAATTGTAGATGAAAGTAAACTGTCTCCAAATCTAACACCCAATCTGATCTGCACTATTAAACTGAACCTGCCTTGGTAGTTCAATGTTAAACTCCAATACTGGATCTTGTGATCACGTCATGCTTTTCTGCTTCGTGCAAATTTTACTGATGAACCGAAGACGATGTAGAAAATACACATGAACAATTTCTAAAAAGTTGAATTAACTGCGCGCTCAAAAATATCTTCTCGGTAGACAAAACCAACTCCGATACCCATGACAGATCAATTGCAATTTATTTCAATCATTAATATAATGTAACATGAACCTATTAAGTATATGTACAGCATATAAAGGTAGGATGTATTGTCATTTTTGGTGTAAAAGTTCCATATCTTGAAATAAAGAAATCAATGTATGGGGATATCAAAACATACAACAGAGAATGCCAACAGAGAATTTTGATGTACGAGTCAAGAGTGAAGTTTGCTTTTATGAAAGACATTTGGTGAAATATTGCCAACAGAGAATTTTGCTCTTTCTAATTAGAAAGACAGGAACTCGTTCACCAAGGCCCAACTATTTATAGGAATAAATCCTTGTATCTATTTTTAAGATCATAATAAATGAACCACAACACAAATGACCAATGTAGATGTGCATTTTCACCAATAAAATTCATTGAACAATGTTATTGTCAGATGCAGTCAAAGTATATTTTCTGGATCATAACCATTAGATTTCGCAGGTTATACTGACTAATATAATGTGTGAACTTTTAAATATCAATTAAAGTAAATGTAACCCAAATTTTGTAACCAGCCAAATGCATACTAGCAAGACAATGCAAGTGTGAGAAAGTTTGCAAGTTGAGATGGAAGCAAATTTTAGGGATTTTTTTTTTCGGTAAGTAAATTTAACAGACAGCCTAATAGGACAGCATCCAGAATATATGGCAACTGATTAAGATTAATAAGATTCAGTTCTTGTGATTAGAGGAAAAAAAAAAGAACTTCTCAATAGGAGTAATACAGAAAGTAACGGATCTGGTCATCTGGGCTATTGATGTAAGTACTAGTAGTATACCCTTTTCATTTCCAAACCAAAACTTCCTGTTCAAAAATCGTGATCTCCTAAATTTCCAAGCTAAGAATATACAGCCTTATAACTCTATCATAATAGAAAAGCTCATCATGGGTCTGACCAAAGATGTTAGGATCCAAATGATGTGACTACAAGCCATGTATCACAATGTTTGGCATTACAAACCAACTGAATAGGGGGAGAAGCAGTGGAAAAGTGTCCACACACCCTTTTAACATTTAATACCAATTTCCATCTACTCCACATGGCCAAGGCTTAAAATTTCAAGTCTTGTTCAGCATCATAGTCAACTGTCAGAATACATAGAACTAGCCTGTTTTTGGATCTAATTATTTTAATGTTACTTTTTTGTCCATTATCATCTTTCGATTTTATGTTTTGGGGACGATACATCATACATGGAAATAGCGTGTTTTTGGATCTATTTATTTTTATGTTACTTTATTGTTCATTGTCATCTTTCAATTTCTGATTGTTATATCACAGATTTGTGAAAGTGTTATCAAGACTCATGTACAGAGATTTGGCATAAGTTTTACACTGGTTGTCAACCTGACATAATTAATTGCTCAAATTAATGAAGAGGCCCTTTGGTGTATGATATTTGCAGATTAAATAGTATTTGTGTTTGAAACTAAAGAGGGGTTATGTGAAAATAGAACCATGGAGAGATTCATTGGACCCAGTCTTATAAATAAGTCAGACCAAGACAATGTATATGAACTGCGACTTTAGCAAGTAATGTATAGAACGTGGCAGAAGTTAAGATCTATGAACACACAATACCACAAAACAACCACTGCTGCTAACTAGGCTAAAATGTCCACAAGGGAAATGGCATTGAGGAGGATGTCACTGATAGAATTATAGTTGGGTAGCTTAAGTGGAGATGTAGTTAAGCAAACCGGCCTGATTTGAGGGAACACTATATAAGATAGGAATATGACAAGCCTTGCTTTATGTAGCAGAAAGTTTGTGTATAGATGGGATGAATTGTTAGCGGGTGATCCTTCTCTTTTGAGGAGGTTGATCCGCCTTTTGTATAGTTTTGTGGGGTTTTTCCCCCTTTAATACATACATACTTATAAAAGAAATAAGTTTGAGAAATCTAGAAACATTTACATAAAAGATGAAACAAATGCTACCATGATGAGGATAGTAAGTTGGATGTGGCACGACAAGGAAACACAAAATCAGAAATAAGTGCACCCTAAGGAAGTTGAGTAGTTGACTAAGATGGTTTGGTTACGCGACCATTGATGATAACAATGCGGAGTTGTTTAGGTAGACTAAGCTCTAAAAGGACAAGGGGAATTTCGAAAAAGATGTGGATTGGGGTAGGGAGAAAATATTTGACGAATTATGCTTACACAGAAGATATATAACCCAAATGGTGGAATAGGATTTGTATACCAAACCCAAATAAAGCTTTTTTTGATGACGGCAATGATAATTTCATGGATTTGAGGCAATTTACTGTCACAGTGGATTATGATCCAACAAAACAGTGTCATAAATTATGAGACTCAATTTAATTTCATGCAAGACTTTAAAAAGACAATATCACTGATGTGGCATTCATGCATGCGCACGCACGCATGTGCAAGTGCAAGCATGCACACATATGAGGTATTATAATTATGTGTATTTGTTGTATCCAGTTCTTTCACATGTTCAGCCATCAGGCACTCACCCCAAGCATTTGGGATAAGATGCCTAGATACGGATACTGATATATATATATATATATATCGGTACTGGAGAAATGGATACAGCTCTTCAGTTCCTGAAATCCTAGACACTAATTGTATACAAGTATTAAATCCAAAGTGTTGATACCATGCTTAAATTTTCAGCTTATTCAAGCAAAGTATCAAATGTGTGAATGATGGAAGTTGGAATAAATGACATCTTTGAGCATGCTCGAGCTCGACTGCACCGTGATACAACATAAATGACATCGGTACTATAAATAACATGCTTTAAGCAAAGTATCCAAAATGTCTAACATCCCATCATTTACAGCTAAGAATCAGGCAAAATAAGAAAGTGCCTAATTGCAGACACCATCCTGACTGCACACCCATAAATGACATTGGTACAATGCCAAACAGTCAGAATAACATGCTTGACTGTAACAGTAAATAAAATGCCTGTAGATTCTTGAGGGCAGAAAAGTAACACTTGTAAATTATCAATCTAAATAGGATCTTTTTTCTTTAGCTTTATGATGAATCAAGCTAATGGGTTACAATCTCCAATTAAGCATCCAAAACAAGGTTTATCACAAGTTCAACACGGGAAGCCAAACAGGCAGTCACAAGTATAGTTTGCCCTCCATAAAGTTGCAGAGAAATGGACAAGAAAAAAGAAAAGAAAATTAAATCAAGGTAAAAAGAAGATGGAGATAAAAAAATGGAAGAAAGATCAATGTAACCATAAACCCCTTGGATCAATTTGTATCAACCCACAGCACTAATTAAGAGAATGCAAAATACCGAATATAAAGAAAAAGGATCTCTGTTGCCCGTACAAATATAATAAAGAAAAGTAAACAAAACAGACAAAACAAACACCTCTCAAACATTTTTTTTTTGATTGGTAACACCTCTCAAACATGTATTGTGTGAGCATAGAAAATTGCCATTTGAGTGATTTAGCACTTGGTTAATAACTCTTAAATGATAATTTCTTGATTGACATTTTCATGGATCTATTAAAAATTATTAAATGACCATTTAACCCTTGTACATCCTTATCATCTCCATATTGTGGGATATGGTGACTCATCGCATACTTAGGTGCCAACCACAGTTCTATTGACTATTATAACAAATCATAAAAAATAAAAAATTAATCCTTCAAGGCTTCAAACAAAAAACTGTAGACCCATCCAAATCTATTTACTTTTTTTTGCTAAATACCAAATCTATTTACTTGGTGTATGGAGTCTATGGACTATATTTTTCTTGGTTGACCAAGGTTTAGCTCGAAATCATACTAGATCGGTCATAAGCCTTGTTGATTGACAGGCTTGGGCTATCGTTTCCCATTCAAAAGGTGCCCATTTATTTAATGGTATCTGTTAATGTAACACAGGAGTATTTCTATACTTCTACCTTTATTACAGCATTATTATATATAATAATTCTGAGGAAGGTCGACTAGTGTAAGTTCCAAGACACTAGTTCGACTTTCTCTTTTCACTCCCTCTATTCTTCTCCTTCCTCTTCCTATCTCAAAACCCTATTTACTTTACATGATATCCGAGCATATGATCCATTAACTAGGTTCCTCTTTTTCTTTGCTTCTCTTATATTTTTCTTTCCTTCTTTGTCGTGAGAAATAATAACCTAGGGTCTGATCATGAAACCCTATGTTTTTTTATCTTTTTTTCCCTTTTGTAGTAATTCCTACCACCTATACTGTGTGTAAATGTGCAAGAGGTCATTCATGCAAATTTGAAGGGATAACCTTGGCCTATATGTATTTGCATGCCATAGATGAGAAATTGTTGCAGCATGGTGTATTTTGTCTCCAATGCCAATCATAGGTTCTGGTAATTTGTCGTGACATGGTTCTCAAGGTTGACGTAATACGTTTTCCGACGTCGATTGTGACACATTTCTAGAGAGTTGATATGACATTTCCTAGGGTTTGTGACAGGTTCTCCAAGGTCTACCATGAGTAAATCGCAAGTGTTCAGACTTCTCTCTCGGGTTCTCCAAAGAAAATCATAAGTGTTCAGATTTCTATCCTGGGCTCTCCAGAGTATATCGCATGTATCTAGGGAGAATCGTAGGCTTTCTGAACTGAGCATAGGTGTTTGTGACCTAGCGGCTAATAATGAATTCTAATCTTGTTTGTTGTCTTCTTCTGAGATATTTAGGTCTCAGATGACTTCCATGAAACTCAATGAGATTAATTATCCACCTTGGTCCAGATCCTAGTTGCCAAGTTCGCGAATTATTCGCGAACAATTCGTTTTATAAGGCAAAACGAATTATTCGGCCGAATAATTCAAAATTTCGGAATTATTCGTGAATAATTAAGGCCATGCGTTTAAAATGTGTTTTATTCGGGTAGACGATTAATTCGGCTAGAAAATAGAGTTAAAAAACAAAAAAAAAACCCTAATTTCATTCTCGAATTCACGTTCCTCATCGTCTCCACCCTAATGCATATCTGCATGTGTTTGGGCATCCAAAGTTATCTCAATGGACATAAATATTCAATATAATATTATAAGGTGCATATGAGATGTTTGTAATAAGGACACAACTAGTTTCAAGGAATATTTAAATATAAATTTTTTAATAAGAAGCTTTTTTTAATCTTTTTACAAAGAGGAAACCTGAGGTGTTTGGTCAGTAATACTTAGTCTCGAGATCTCATTAGTCTTATGTGTTTGTTATGCTAAATATTTTTAGGTTCACTGATCCCATGAATGGATTCATCCCTTGTGAACCTACAAGCCAAAAACCAGCCTGATAGATAGTTTGTAGTCGTTGGATTTTAGAATTTTTTTTCATTACAAACTTCATGAACAAACCCATGGGTGGAAAACAACATTGGTTCCAATGTCCGAATTTTTAACATCGAATTTTTGGATCATAACCGAATGAAACACGAATAAATGCAGTTGCGAACTTTTACCATTCTTCGAATTTTTGACTGAATTTTTATCAGCGAATTTTTAGACCATAACCGAATTATACTCGAACTTTGCCCGTCTCAAACTCTTCTGTATCCGAACTTAACAACTAGGATCCAGATCTGTACAAGTTTTCCCCACAACTAGAGGGAAACTCGGTTATTTACTACAGAACAGACTCTGTGGGAGGTCAATAATTATGAAGTGAACTTGAGAAAATGCTTAGATCATAACTTGGTTGTGGAACAAAATGGATCCACAAATAAGTGTAAATGTCATGTTTTTGGACATAACAAAAGAAATATGGGAAACTATTCAGTATATGTATTCTAGTGAGAAACTATTACAGGTGTATCAGCTGTTTCAAGAGATATTCTCTACAGCAAAGTGATAAGTTTTAATGAATATAATGCATGCATGCGAAAAATAATTGATGAGTTGAATGTAGTCAACTTTAGGGCGCGCTACGGCCCCGCAACCTGACGTCGCAACTCTTTCTCCCAATCAATCGCGAGGGTTCCGGGCATGAGAACGCAAGTGACAGAATCGAACAAAACGTCCGAACCTCCGAGGACGAAAGAAAATGTACCAACAAACGGAGGCGTCAAGATTACGTGTGCCAAGATGCTAACGGAACGGTGACGAATTAAAACCCAGTCCTTTCATAAAAGGATGCCCCGAAGGTTTTTGGCTAGGTGGTGGAAGCGAAGCCCTTATCTAGCCTCTTACTATATAGGGCTTACTAGATCGGGGCTTTTTCTAAGCTGGGCCAGAATGGAATGGGATTGGTGCGTAGGAGCGCACTTTCGTTTTCTACGCTGGGGTAGCTTGCTTCCACTAGTGGCGGGCGGATATCAACCTATTACTACTGATCCGGAGAACCAATGAAGACAACAAGAATATCGAGTTACAAATTTTCTTTCTAGTCTAAAGGCTGAATTTGAGCATGTACGAGCTCAAAGCCTTAGTAGCAAAAAGCTCACATTGTTAACAGAAGTTCACTGTCGCCTTCAGCGAGTCTCCCCCTCTACAACTAATGCCACAACTAATTATTCTACACTTGCAACTTCGGGTAATTTTTCTCTCAAGAAGAGGCACCTTTACCAATATGGTGGTCAGATAGGTGGTAGAGGTCGTAGAGCTAACAGAGACTCAAGGTGAGGCCGCAGGTAGAGAAGGTGGTACTCATAAGTGTACTCATTGTGGTCATAATGGTCACACCTCCGATACGTGCTGCAATCTTCTTGGGAAAATGGCATGGGCCAATCAGATTCTGTTGTAAGTGTTGAGGCTAATACATCGAATTATACAGCCCCTGCATTGCCTACCACGTTTGTTACTATTTTTATTTTTCGAGAATAATATACCAAGTTGATGGAAACCCAACAGTCTGTTGCTTCCTCCAGCCAATAGTCCGTTGCTTCCTCCAGCTCTATTGCCACCTTAGTTCAATCGAGTTTCTGGGGTCTCATACCATATGGCTAGCACCTCATGTGTGTTCTTCCTTTAGTCCATCTAACTCAATTAGTATTATGCTTGTCGATGGCACTACATCTAAGAGTCAGGCATTAGTACTGCACATTCTCATTCATCTCTTTCACTCTTCTTTTAAATTGTTTTATATGAAACTACAAACACAATTTGGTATCTATATGTGTTCTTCGTTTTGATAATGCCAAAGAAAAACTTCAATATTATTTCAACATTATTTTGGTTCTCATGGTATGTTAGATAGACCTTTTGTGCCGGTACATCTCAATAAAATAAGGTGACCAAAAGAAAACATTGACATGTGTTTAAAAGTTGCTCGTTCTTGCTTTTCCAGATGAAAGTACCCAAAATATATTGGTGTGATGGTCTTCAAAGGTTGTTATCTTATTAACCGGATGCCTTCGTTAGTTCTCAATAGTTCGTTACTTTCTTTTCAGATGAGAACTATGATGTGGATGATGAGATGTTCTCTATTCCTCTTCCTCTAATTGGTATCTTCCTATTGATACTTCTGGCTCTACACTTCCTACTTCTAGTTCTACTTGTTCTAATTCTGATTTGCAAGTCTATGTTCAACAACGTCTGGCTCTAATTGGTACTCTTCCTCTGCACTTCACATCCTATTTCAGATGAGAACTATGATGTAGATGATGAGATGTTCTCTATTCCTCTTCCTCTAATTGGTACTCTTCCTATTGATACATCTGGCTCTACACTTCCTACTTCTTATTCTACTTGTTCTAATTCTGATTTGCAAGTCTATGTTCAACAACGTCATCCCACACATCCACCAATTGTTGCCTCTGACCCATCGATTGTTCATGTGCCTCCTCCATAAATTCATGGCTACAAATCCACCTCCACCAAATCTTCCCATTGCCATTCGTAAAGATAAGTGCCTATGCACTTCGCATCCTATTTCTTACTCATTTGTCCTTTTCGTATGTGTGTCACATCTTTTTCTTATATTTCAATTCCTACTAATCTTCAAGATGCTGTTACATTCTAATTGGAGGAGAACAATGCAGGATGAAATGGATGCTCTTCATCACAATGATACTTGGGACCTTACCTCTCTCCCTCTTAGTAAACAAGTTATGGGTTGTCACTGGATACCATCAAACATCTTCTTGATGGAACTGTGGACAAGCTTAAGGCTCTTCTTGTTGCCAAAGGTTATTCTCAAACCTATGGCATTGATATGTTAAGACGTTTTCTCCAACGGATAAAATATCTTCGGTTCGTGTCGTCATCTCTCGTCGCTAATGCACAGTGGCCCCTGTACTAATTAGATATTTAAAAAATGAGTTCCGTTATGGCACCTAGGATGAGCAGGTTCATATAAAACAACCACCAAGATTTGTTGCTTAAGAGCAATTTTTCAGAGTGTGTAGATTACAAACACTATAGATGGGTTGAAACAATCACCTCGGGCTTGGTTTGGCAGGTTTAGTTAAGTACTTCAGTTTGATTTGATAAGATGTCAATCAGACTACTCTGTATTTGTTGGAGTTGAGGTCGAGATGATCGTTCAGGATGACTATGTTAACAACATCGTGATTATAGGTAATGAGATCGAAGGTATAAAGAATTTGAAGCAGTTCCTTTACGTACACTTTCACACTAAGGACCTTGGACAGCTAAAGTACTTTCTGGGTATTGAAGCTACACGGTAAAAGGCTAGAATTAATTTGTCTCAACAAAAGTATGTTCTGGATTTACTTGAGACTGGTTTACTGGGAACTAAACTACTAGACACTCCAATGGATCCTCATGCGAAACTTATTGTTGATCGAGGAGAATTATTTGATAATCCTAGAAGGTATTGGAGACAAGTCAGCAAGCTTTATTACCTCATCATCACTATACCGAATATTACTTTCGTTGTTAGCATGGTAAGTCAATTTATGCAGGAGTTTTGATTCCCACATTGGGAGGGTCGTAATTCGTGTTTTAAAATATCTCCAGAAAGCTCCTGACCGTGGTTTGTATTACTAGACACAATGTCCGTGTTGAAGGTCATGCAGATGCTGATTGGGTTGGCTCGTCATCTGATAGATCTACCGCAAGATATTGCACATTCCTTGGTGTGCAAACTAAGAAACAAAGAATAGTGGCTCAGTCTAGCTCAGAAGCCGAGTATCGGGCTATGGCTCACACTACTTGCGAGTTGACATGGTTGAGGAATCTTCTCCAAGAGATAGGATTTATAATTGATCTCTTTATTCCTATGTTTTGTGATGATCAAATGGTTGTCCATGTTGCTTCTAATGATTTTTTGATGAGAGGACCAAGCACATTGGGGTCAATTATCACTTCATTAGAGTTGAAAATGGTGACATTCGTACTCCGTATGTAAAGTCGGAAAATCAATTAGTTGGTGTATTTACTAAGGTTTTATTGAGTCGCATGAGGAGTGATTTCTTAGGTTCAAAGTTAGGTATAAATGATATATATGCTCCAACGGGGGAGTTTTAATGTAACACGAGTATTTTTGCACTTTTACCTTTATTACAGCATTAGTATATATGATAATTGTGAGGGTCAGTGTAAGTTCAAGACACTAGTTCGACTTCCACTTCACTATATATATTCTTCTCCTTCCTCTTCCCATCTCAATACAGATTAGACGTGATGTCTCAGCTGAGACAGTACAATCTCCATCATCATTTATTTTCCCAAGAGGGATGATCTATAGTTTCAATACGATAAACCATATCCACTAATTGCAAACAGCTTAGTGGCCATTTCGCATATGCATGAGGCACAGCCTACCACATGAATCATGCGAACCAAACGTCAAAACTAGACTTTATCGAAGGATCATAAAATTCTAATCCATTCACTTCTCTTTTAGAATATCCACGATAATTTTTCTGGCCATCCAAAAGAATGTGAAAGATTGGATGGACAAGGCACTATCACGAACCAGAATTTTGAGAGGTACAAGATCTCCTGATTGGGATTCACTAGACAGTTTATTACATTTCCTCGCATGTGTATCGTTTGTATCATGGTGTTGGTTGTGGACTGTATTCATGACCTATATAATCTAGACTACATTTCCCCTTCTCAAATGCAAGAATAGAAAATGAGAACAAGTACTATGTGAGGTGTGTGGCATGTGTCTGCATCTTTATAGAGCTTCTTTAAAGGAAGAATGAAGAGAGTGTCCAATCATCTATTCAATCGTTGTGAAGTTATTCATTTAACACGAAATTTCTTCCTATCGCTTTTTGGGTGTTGTTGGGTCTTCCTTTGAAACATCGTGGATGTTATCACTTCTTCCCAGTGTGAGCAAACTAATATCTGGAGAAGCATTCTATGGAAAATGCTTCCTTTCGCCGTGTGTTGGGGTGTTTGAAGGGAGAGAAACAACAAAATCTTTGAAGTTTGTAGTCAGGCATTGCCGAAGATGTGCATGGCAGTAGGGAGACTTCTAAATGAATGGGCATTTGTTTTTTAAGGAATTTAAAGAGATCAAATCAGAAGACTTTGTTCTCAGTTGGGGATATGTGAATGAATGATAATACTTAAAGAGGGGCTGGATTTTGTCTTTTTTCTTTTTTGAATCATTGGCTTTTGTATTTTTTTTTTTTTTTCTCTCCGTAGTGAGAAATTTTTGTTTATGCTTTAATTAGGGAAATATCTCCCCTTCCTTGTGCAATTTGATTATCGAATACAAAACTCTCAGTAACCACCAAAAATAAACATACAAAGCCCTGCACATGCAAAGCCATAAAATGTAAATTACAGTATCTAATGGTAAGAGGGCGTTGTGTAGTGAACCAAATGAAATGGACTTGGAGAAGTGCAGCAGTGGTAAAAGAATATGTCAAAATCATGCATGTCATGAATTAAATGAGTGAAGAAAATATAAATAATTGTATGGGAGAGAAGGATGGAAACAGAGAGAAATAGGAGGGCAGCTCTCACGGTTGTCGGGTGGAAATGCAACGATTTCAAAAGAGGAAAAGTAAAGAATATTTTTTATTGGAAAGATCCGATAACATCCTCCAATGGTGCCGCACATGTTAAATCAATGGTTGTTGCAAGGGCTCTATTTGGTTATTTTTGTTAGCATATGTGTCTTTTATTGTTATTTCTTTATTTTAGCATCTCAATCTAATCTCATTCTCTCTTCCATTATTCTCTCTACTCCTATTCTCTTACACTTCTATGGTTTATATTTCAACTTGGTAGGGAAGATCTACACGTTCTTTTTCTTCTTTTTTCTTCCAGATTGGCTATAAGAGTTTTCTCAAAAATCCATACAGTTTTCTTTCTGAGGGTGCCGCACCACCCAAAAAGGTGCTCTTAGGGTGTCGCATCCCTTATAAACCCTAGGGCTAGACTTTGGGCTTTATCCAAGTTTAATTCGATGCTCCATTTGGTTGTACATGTGACGGCTATAACAATCCTTCCTGTGGGAAAAGTCAACAAAGTTTGTGTTCATGATGCATTGAAAAGTCGCCGGTTGAATGTCACCTCTCTCCAGGTATGTTTTTTTTTTTCAAGTGATTTAGTGTATTTTGGATTTTTCTCTAGAGTAGAAAATTACCGAGGTCATGTCAAAAGAAACTTCAAGACAACCATCTACTACTACAGATAGTAGATTTGGAACATCACATATCAAAGATGAGAATCCAAATATCCAGATTACAACATTCAAGCTTGATGGTACGAATTACTTGGAATGGGCACAGTCCACGAAGTTGACCATTCATGGGAGGTTGAAGGCGAGTTATCTGAACGGGAAGGACAATACAACCTTGCATTACATATCCGCAGTATGACCAATGGGATACAACTTTGTAATGTCCAATCTGTTGTACTCGATGCAGCCTCAAATTAGTCGAGGGTATCATTTTTTGAAGACTGCACAGCAAATTCGGGAATCAGCAGCCCAGACGTATTCTCAAGCTCGGAATAGTACTAGGGTCTATCAGTTGGAGCATAACATCAAACAGGGGGAGAAACCATTGTCGAGTTATTTCTACAAGTTACATACTATGTAAGAGGAATTAACCATTATCTACCTTTTGACTAAGAAAGAAAGATAGATTTTGAGCAATTCAATCGGCATGTTGAGACGTCGTATTTTCAGTTTCTTGCATGCCTGAATTCGGAGTTCGAGGTGGTTCGCATTCGGATCCTGAATAGAAGTCAGCTCCCTCCTTTGAATACCGTGTACCCTAAGTTCAAAGTGAGAGCAGAAGATTGGCCATGGAATAGCAAAATATTCCTGTGAGTGATAGATTAGCACTGGCAGCAAGCAGAGAGATTGGCGGGCAGGCTATAGGTGGAAGTCTGGTAAATACACGCAAGGTGCCTCTGGCAGAGAACGGCCCAAATGTGATCATTGTGAAAATTTTAGACATACCAGAGTAACAAGTTGGGATCTAATAGGCCGTCCAGCCACATTTGCACCTAAGGGCAGACCTCCATCAACCCAATGCATCCAGTAATGACATGACAAATGATCCACCCAGCTCCAAACAACGACCCCTGCGGCACCATTACATTTTTCCCAGGCTGATTTTAACAGGTTGCATGCTCTTGTGTCTCAGTTGGGGGGTTCCACAACTACAACTTTTGCCTACACATGTACCTCTGCCCATCATGTGTGTACATCTCAATCCACCCCCTGGATTATCGATACAATAGCTATTAGCTTATGACAGCATGACGAGTATGTCTTTGTCCTTCTAGTCCTACAATCTTTGTTCAGGATGAGACAAAGTTAGTTTAGCTTATGCTTCTTTATCATCTATAGCTGGTAAAGGAACAATTAGTCTCTCCTAGTCTTCCTTTATCCAATGTTTTACATGTCTTACTACTAATCTTGTATCTGCTAGTATCATTACCAAGAATCTAAACTACAGTAACGTTTTTTAAGGACTTGGCAGCGAAGAGGATGATTGGCAGTGGTCGTGAAGCGGATGACTTGCACTCTCGACATTCCAACATAGGCACATGCGTTTTAGAATAAGGAGGTCAATAAATCCAGGATAATGCGGGGCATATCCAATGGGTAATATTTTTTTTCAACATTTGTTCTATCTATTTTCGTCTTTGTTTAGTCTCAATCAGTGTCTAAGTTTCAATGTGAAGTCTGTCAATTGGCAAAACATTGCCGTACCTCTTTTTCCACAAGTTGGAATAGAAGTTCTTTTTTTTTAATAAGGTCGAATGCATTGAAGGGAAGGAAAGATACAAGATACAAGCTACCTCGAGAAAACCTCCTCGAGACAAAAGGACACAAAAAACAAGCTACCTAGGAATCCCTATGCATAATAGAGTCCTAACGAAACACAAAATCTTTGAAGGACAAGCCTTTACACTCCTCAAAGAGCTTGGACCAGAGAAAGAGAAGCGCCTTGATAAGAAGATGATGTCAAGGAACAAGGCCTCCTTTCCTTCAAACACCATGTTGTTCCTTTCTTTCCAGATTCCCCACCACACCGCAAAAGGAAGCATGCCCCAAAGACGATGGCTGCAAGGGGAGAAGCAACGGCTCGACCAACAACTCAAGGTGCCATGAACCGAAGCCGATTGAACCCAGTTGATCCCGAAAGAGGTAAAGAAGAGGCTCCAGATCTCCAAGCTAACTTGCAGGGCAGTAACAAATGGTTAACCGATTCCCCGGCTTCTTTGCACATACAGCAATAATTTGCTATCACCCAGTTTCTTTTAATAAGGTTGTCCAAGGTCAGGATCTTCTCCAAGGACGCACACCATACAAAGAACGCTACTTTCGGGGGGGACCTTAGAACCCCAAATCTTGGCCTTAGGGAAAGGTGCACTGTGGGAATCCACGGGGATGACCGGAGTGGATCTCGAAGACCAATCCAATGCCTCAGAGAAAGATTTCACCGAGAACCTACCACCAGTCCCACCTTTCCAATGTATAACATCCACTTTAGAGCAATCGAGGGTCACGCCATCCAATCTATGGAGAAGGGCCGCCAAGGTGGGGATTTCCCAATCATTCAAGTGCCTTCTGCAGCCGAAGTCCCATGATATAACATTCTATTCCCTTACCGAAAGCTCTAGGACAGTCATTAGTGACATTTCGGGGCACACCATACGCCACACCAAAAGCGGACCCTGTTACCCGCTCCCACCTTGAAGCTAATGGCCACTAAGAATGAAGACAACTTCAAAATCCCTTTCCATACCCTACAACCATGCGAAGTCTTCACCTCTCTGCTAATCCACTCCAAAGTCTCACATCCGTATCTACCCGCAATAACCTTCCTCTAGAGGCTGTCCCTCTTCTCCTTGTTCCTATTATACATTTTGATATTTGGGGTCCTTTGTCGATGATTATAGCAGCTGTATGTGGGTGTGCATAATGAAAAACAAGGATGATGTCTACTCCATCTTTAAAAAAGAATCATGCAATGGTACATATACTCATTTTGGAAAGAAGATTAAGATCCTTTGTTCTGATAATGGGGGGAGAGTACACTTATGGTGGTCTGAGATAGTTCTGTGCGGATCGGGGGATTGAACAACAAACCTCGTGTTTCTATACCACAACATAATGGAACCGCATAGGGGAAGAACCGTCACCCATGGGAAATCAGGCAAGCATTGCCAATATTCTGGACTGAAGTCGTCCTCACTACTTGTTACATCAAAATCGGACCCCTTCTAGTGTCCTAAATTTTCAGACGTTTTTTGGAGTCATGTGTCTAGATCGTCCCTTGTTTCTTGTTCCACCAAAAGTCTTTTGGTGCACATGTTTTGTCCACATCTTGGGTCCTATACATACTAAGCCCGACCCTAAAACATTCAAATGTGTGTTTCTTAGTTATTCTTCTTCTCATAAAGGATACAAGTGCTTGTCAATTTTTTGAGGACCAACCTTACTATCCTAGTCATCCTCGGTCCAATCTAGGGGAGAGTGGTTCGCCCAAGCTACTGAAAATGAATCCCTTCTCAGGTCTTCCACCATCCGTCTCACCTCTCATTCCAGTACCTACTACACTCGAGGACAATGTGAGACCTATTGCATCGGCTTTTAATCTCTATGGCAATGTCTACAGTAGACGGGATGATGATGGGATGGTTTGTTGACTAAAGAAGTCGCTCTACAGTCCCAAACAATCTCCAAGGGCATGTTTTGAAAGATTTAGACATGCTATGAGTGATGTGGGTTACAAACAATGCCAAGCATATTACACGTCTATCAAACACAATGGGACCATCACTACAGTTCTTATTGTCTACGTTGATGATATGGTTATTACTGGCAACTGTCCTACAAAGATCCAGAAATTGAAGACAACGATCTTTGACATTCTTCACATCCATCTGGTGGAATTCCCAGAAAAAGTTGGCGGCTAAAGATAAAAGAACCTAAATAGAATTCATCTTCGCTACCGGGGTGAAGGTCTCCTGATAATCGATCCCATAGGTCTATGCATAGCCTTTGGCAACTAATCTGACTTTGTACCTGTCAATGGAGCCATCTGACTTGTACTTCATTGCGAACACTCACATACAACCAACAGTCTTCAATTTCTGGATATGCACAGACCTATGGGATCGATTATCAGGAGACTTTCACCCCGGTAGCGAAGATGAATTCTATTCAGGTTCTTTTATCTTTAGCCGCCAACTTTTTCTGAGAATTCCACCAGATGGATGTGAAGAATGCCTTCTTGCATGGTCATTTGAAGGAATAAGTCTATATGGATACCCCACCAGGTGTCACATTTCAGAATGATGATGCGATGGTTTGTTGACTCAAGAAGTCGCTCTACAGTCCCAAACAATCTCCAAAGGCATGTTTTGAAAGATTTAGACATGCTATGAGTGATGTGGGTTACAAACAATGCCAAGCATATTATACGTCTATCAAACACTATGGGACTACCACTATAGTTCTTATTGTCTACGTTGAAAATATGGTTATTACTGGCAACTGTCCTACAGAGATCCAGAAATTGAAGACTGTCCTTAATCAACGGTTTGAAGTCAAGGATCTCAACCATCTCAAGTATTTTTTGGGCATTTAGGTAGCAAGGAATTTTTTTCTCACAGCACAAGTATGTGTTAGATTTACTTCAAGAGGCAGGTAAACTTGGAACAAAACCAATTGACACTCCTATAGAGCCCAATCATAGATTGAGTGACAGTGAAGGTTCTAAACTTCGACTTTGCCTTAAACTTCAGTCAATTAAAATTCGGAATTAATTCAGGGAAGTTCAATTCGATTTAGAGAATTTTTGTAAAAATTCGCCAACTTAGAGAAGTTTGGAGAATTTTTGCCAAAATGAATGAAACAATATTAATCTCGCTTAGTTTGCTCTAAATGGTTGTTTGTATAATATGATGAGTTATATCTATGTTTACAATTTTCTCCAAACTTCTATATGTTTACTGTTTACTTCAAATTAAACAAATTAATTAGGCGAATTAATTCAGCGATTTTTTGCAATTTTTGTACTACAAAGGCTAAACTTCAAGAAATTAGCCTAATTTTTTAATGTTTACTTCGAATTAAACGAATTAATTCGGCTAATTTCGATGACTTTTATCGAATTTTAAAACCAATTCGGGTACAGAGAAGGTTTGCCTCCAAAAGGCGAGGCACAGCCTCGAGGCGGTGTTGAGGCGTAAGCCTCATTTAAAGCTAGCGCCGAAAAAAACAGACAAAAACCAAAGCTGAAGAAGTCGAGATGACCTAACAAAGGCTAAGGCTTTATAAACAAAAACGAAAACACAAGAAAGCACCCATCTAGCTTCCATCCTTGGTACATAAAAGATCCCAACAGAAGACAAAATCTTCAAAGAATAGACCCCTAAATTCCATAAACACCTTAGACCACAAAACCATCAACCCCTTGATATTAAGAGTTAAGTTCAAGTCTTCACTCTTGCCCTCAAAAATTCTCCGATTTCTCTCCTTCCATAGACCTCATATAATCGCAAAAGGGAGCATCCTCCATAAAATGCTACCTTTAAATGAAAATGGGAATTCCAACAAAGAAAAAGAGCCATAAGAGATGTCGGCAACACCAAGCTCATGCCGAACTCTGAGAGAAACAAAGACCAAAGCTCCCTAGCCACTATCAAAGTATCAATACTAACAACGTAACTAACACAATAGAGTTAGAAAATAGTAGAGCAAGTCTGCAATGCTCTAATTTCTTGTTTGAGTTTGGTGAGGTTACTCACAATAAAACTGCAAGAAGTGACGGGAATCAAAATTTCGATGAGATCTGATCTCGGTTCAAGTGATGAAAACTTGGATTTAGGGTTTCTCACAAGATAAAAAGTTTTAGAGAATAAAATTAAGACCTTTTAGGTCATTTTTATCGTAAAAGATTATTAAGGGTATTATAGAAAAATGAGTGGAAAATTTGAAAAAATGGAAAATAAAAGGGCTATAGTTTTGGGTTTTAATGTGTAAAAGTGAGGCTATAGCCTCGTGCGCCTTGAGGCCTATAGCTTCAATGGACTGATGCTTAAGCCTAGGAAATGACCATTGAGGCTATAGCCTCGAGGCGCTTTCATGGAGCCTCAAGGCGAGGCGAACCTCAAGGCGAGGCAAGCCTCAAGTCAGAGCCTCAAAAAGCCTTTTTAAACCATGATGGTGAGCCTTTGGTGGATGTCCGTCGATTTCAGCGCTTAGTGGGCAAATTGATCTACTTGTCCCTCACAAGACAGGTCATTGCATATGCAGTGAGTGTGATCAATCAGTTCATGCATGCCCCTCGCTCGACACACCTTGAATTTATTGTACGAGTTATCTGCTATCTGAATAGATGCCTAGAGAAGGGTCTCCTTTTCCGACGACATGGCCATATGCATGTGAAGGCTTAAACAGATGCAAATTGGGCCGGAACCATTCATGATAGACGTTCTACTTCTGATTACTGCACGATGGTGGGTGGTAATTTGGTCACGTGGCGAAGCAAGCAACAGTCGGTTGTTACTCGTTCAAGTGCTGAAGCTGAGCTTTGAGCAATGGCCCATGGTGTATATGAGGTGCTTTAGTTACGTCTGTTACTTCATGAGTTAGGATGTTCTCCACCAACCCCGATGTCATTGTATTGTGGTAACAAGGCAGCGATCAGCATTGCCCATAATCTGATTCAACATGATCACATCAAATATATTGAAGTTGGTCGTCACTTCAATCAAGGAGAAAGTCACCTCCGACGCGATATGCACCACCTTCGTTCCTACGTCTCAACAATTGGTTGATGTTCTCGCCAAAGCAGTCAACCGAGTTGTTTTTTATTCTCTTATTGGCAAGCTGGCCATGTGTGATATCTTTGCACCTGCTTGAGGGAGTGTTAGCATATGTGTCCTTTACTGTTATTTCTTTATTTTAGTCACACATCTGATATGTTAGTAAAGTATGTCTTGGCCACTGCTTATATAAAGGGGCCCAACTCATGTGATAAAGTATCTCATTCTCTCTTCCACTATTCTTTTCTACTCCTATTCTCTTACACTTTTAGGGTTTATATTTCAACTGTTTTCCCATATTTTTTATTTATTTCTAATGTGCATATTTATAAGAAGGAATATTACAACTTCCCATCCCACAAGCACAAATGCAAGGAGGCAAGGACTCACCATTTTCATGTGTCCAACCTAGTGTCCTAGGAGATTTGTCGAGTCCAAAAAATTTGATTTCTATTAGGTTAAAAAATTAATCAAATTTCCAGAATCATGATTTCTATCTTACCGAGTTGTGAGCTTTGTGAGATGTGATAGTGTTATATCAATGAGTGGTTAATTTTTTACTACTAAATTATGAATTTGCTGTTATGCAAAAATTTTACATTTACATATTAAGGTGTACTCGTATGGCATGTAATTTACATATATAATTGCATTCTGTAACTAGCATATTGATATTATATGCTTACTAGTGGAAGGCACGTGAGTGAGTGGGAGAGAGAGAGATCCTAAAAAAGAGGGAGAGGAAGTTGTAGAGTTAGAGAGTATTTTTGGCAAATATAAATGTTCTATCTTTACAAGAGTAAGTACTGAAAGATATTTTTACCCTTCATTGTAATTGATAAGTTAAACAAAGATGAGGGCAAATTTTTGGAAAAAGTGGCAAAAAATATAAATTGTATATTATGAGTTCTATTGTTATAATATTTAAGCATTTTTATTTATAAATCCCACTTTTTCAAGGTTCTAAGAGCAATTTGGTGCGCCAGATGAAGGCTCTAAAAGGATGAAAGGCCAAAAATTATGTTGATTGAGGTGATAAGAAATGATCTTAAGACAAATCATTGGCAGAATACAAAGCTCTAGATAGAATTAAATGGCGAAATAGGATTTGCTGATCCCAAATAGTTGGGTCAAGGCATAACTGTTGTTGATGGTGACTTCCAAGTTAGTCCCGGGCGTTCACCTAAGCATCCACAATTCCACGTAGGTACAAAAGGTGGTCTCTTACCAACCAAGATGTCCAAACACAGATACAGAAAGTGACAGATACAGGGAGAGGAGAAACAATTTTAAGTACACAAGTATCACAAATTACCAAGAATTGCCTAGGTGTCCGACAACCCTATGAACAGGCAAGTAGAGATTGCTGGATCTACAAACAATTAACTCAGTTTTCGCCAGCCAAACTTGATTTGGAGGTGACAATGGTGAGGTAAGATCAAGTTCAATTCATTTCGGCCCTGGTTTTAATGTTTGGTAACTGAAACGACCCAACTAGCAATTAGAGTGTTTGGAAGGCATATTGAAGCAAAGCTTATTTAGCAAATAAAATTTTAATCCCCAAAACAGCAAATATAGAAATTCTAGTACTCCCTGAAAACTAATTTTCCTCAACCATCTTTCAGTAAACAACTGTTGTGTGGTCCTGCCCTCATGAAAAGCCAAATAGTTGATTGGACGATAATAAATCCAAAGTGGACTTCCAAGTGAGCCTTTAAATTTTTATTGGATAACTAGGTGAGCCCATGTAAAAATGGACGCTTCATTTTCTGATATTTTTCCATGTCAGATACCAGTCTTATACTCTTATTATCAGACATATAAACAGAAATCTTGTTATCAACGAGCATCTATAACTTTCATGTACATCAGCTTATCGAAATACATTCTTTCAATATTGAATACCAATTACACAAACCTGGAAAATTCAAATTGGGAGCCATACCCATGTCCGACACATCACTTGTAAGTGTAAAATGCCCTTACCCATGGTGTAACCAGGCTGTGCACGGGTAAAATATGATGAAAAAATTAATTTAAGTTTTAAACAATCTCACACGATATGGAGTTAACTGTTTGGATGTGTCGACGTATTAAGTCTATTGAGGTGACTGGCCATTTTAAGTAGGGTGGAGCAGAGTTGGGAGGGGGATGGAGATTGTGGTCATGTCCATCAGTGAAGATCCCAAAAATGCAACAAGGGAAAAACATAGAACTACAGCAGAACTATGACACTGATCGCAAAAAGAAAGTAATCCTGAAACCAGTCAAGCCTCGTCGAGTCCATTGCAATTTTTTGACGACTGAAGGGACCAGATTCTATTGCATTATTCGACCAAGTTGTGTCCCAGTGCCCGATGGACCAATTTTGGAGATGGATGCAAACCGGGTGGACCACTTGCGAGTTGTATAGAACATTTGAACATAAACCTAATATTCAAGATAGCTAGTCTAGAATTCAGAAGTACAGCAATTGTTTACCAAAGATCCCATGAAAACTGCAAGTACAATAAATAATATGAAAACTTATGCACCATATTCTAAAGAAAACTTAAGCATATGAAACTTAATATTCGAAACTATGACTGGAATCACAATGGGTGAGGTGGCAATGATTAATAAGATCAAAGATGGAGGACTTACATGGTTGCCGGAAAAGAGAGAAAATGTATCCTAGAAACAGACAAGAAGTGGCATTAACACATCACATTTTGAAGGCAGCAAAACAAGCAAAATCCTTTTTACTACCTATTCTATTAGAAGAAAAAAAACACAGAAGCACAGTTTACATTGCAAAACATGAAATCAACATCAAACAAACTATACAACTCACCAAGTTAAACGTTCACCACAAGGTACAACCATCCACCTCCAGTGCAAAGCCTCCAGAACCACCAAAGCATGGATCAGATGTAATGGAGTTTTATAAAAATGTGGATGGTAAATTGAAAACAAGTATTTCTATCTATAATGTGCGGCAATGGAATGCAGTCAGAGAGATTTCTTTTACTCACTACTTCAATTGAGTTTTTTACAACAGATGTAAAATATGGAAATATTACAAATAAGTAGCCTATTTCTAAACAAAAAGGAGGCGAAAAAGTTCAGGTGGCCACAGATAGGTCAATCGACTTAGTTCAAGTCATGAGCTATCATTTTCCAGTTAAATCTTGAAATTAATTTCGAAAACAGTTGTAAGAATAGAGTTTTGCACTGAAGATCATCTCATATAGTTTCAAGGGGGTGACATTAAGCTGCCCAATAAACAAACCAGGGTACCTTCTTTTGGTTGCCTTCTAAGCATATAAAGCACTGAATTGGTTGCCTCATAGCACTGGAAGAACCCCTGAATGAAAGATAAAATTAGACTCTCCAGGACCCAAGTATAATCAGAAAGGCAATGCGGACAGAGAAAAAAACATGGAAAGAAATATCACAAGGCATGAGAATATCACACAAATGCAATATCCAAGAAGTCCAGTAACAATTTTTGCAAGAGAGATGGAAACTAACTATCCAGATAGATGAGATATTCTACCCTAACCAGCTTTTCCAAAAAATCACAAGCAACTAAATTTTTTGTAACCACACCGAGAGTTTAATTACAAGTATTCTAATTAATTTTTCTAATAAATTAGAAAGGTGTAGAAGGTTGCAGGAACCCACATTCAAACTTCAAACAAATAAAATTCCAAGAGGGAGAATAAATGTTATTTCTTCATAAAGCCCATCATCAAGAATGATTACAAGAGATAAAAACGCCTTTGGCGAGTTGTCTTACAATAGAAACAGACCACATCCCACTGAAGAACCGCCAAGTAGGGAGGTCTCCAGACCAAACATCATCTTTTTTGCACTTCATCCGCGCCAATAACTGTGTCCAGTGCTCTTGGCCAGCAAGCGAAAATACAGACAGATAAATGCCCAATGATTAGAGAGCTGAATATAAATTTAGATCATAATGCACATATATCTAGCTCAACAGCATTTCTGGAGTCAGAAAATCAGCATCTTTGTTCACTTGCCCGTGATGAATGCGTGGCTCAATGCTTGAGAAACTGTCATCCTCTTCTCTGGATCCAACACAAATATTCTTTCTAGAAGATCTTTGAAATTGACTAACATCTTGGGATCCTCACCAAGGGAGCCTGTAATTATGGTACCAATATCTTTGGGCTTAATATTGACAAGCATCCTCTTTACAGTCTGCAAAAACAGAAGTCTAAATCAGTGTGAACATGTCTAGTGCATCCAAATGGGAATGCACTTTCATTCTTGACAACCACAGGTGAAATTATCAATAGCAAATTGGTCAGAAAGATATCAAAAATGTTCACCTTCTTTGTAACAGGATCCTCTTCTGTAGCATGAAAATTCAAATCCTGGTCAAAATGTTGATCGGTAAATGCTCCCTGTAATAAGAGTAACAGATATAGTAAGATGTAATTATGACAATTACACTTACTGGACAATCCAAAAGACTGAAAGCAACACAAACACTCATGATTTTGCAACCCATACCACCATGAGAAGCTCAAGATCCAAACATAGAATGAAAATTTTAATCTATATAAATAGAAGAAAAACCTTGCGGAGCAACTTCTTTGGAAAAGGACCCTTCAATTCCATGTGGAGGCGGAGCATGTCATTGTTTGATGGACCCGGAAAAAGGACCTTCCCTGAATAAAGCTCGTACAAACAGCAACCAACAGACCATATGTCCAAGGGATGATCATATGGCAAGCCAAGAACTACAGCAGGAAGAAATAGATTACTACATGATCCAATGATGAAAACCTCTTGCGGAACTTCAAGCAATGAGAATCAATCCAAATCAAACAAAAATCTTTCCTAATACCATAATCAGGGAAGGCCAAGCATAGGGCTTACTTATTTCAGGGGCACGATAAAAGCGGCTCACCAGGTACGGTGTGATCTCATTTTTACCAGCAAACATAGCATTACCAAAATCACACAGTTTCAACACATTTTTTGCCTCATTTACCTGAATGCAACAATAAAGTGATGGTGAGAAGTCAATATGTGACTATATAAATCCCTATGAATCTATCGAAATATGTATAAACCATGAAAAATGAAAAAAATGGTAAAACCATAGCAAGGAATGAAATTGACAAAATTAAAATGCGTATGAATGATAGAGAGCAAATAGGGAACCAACTCAATCATGAAAGAATACTTAAAAACGTACCAGCATATTATCAGGCTTTATATCACAGTGCAGAACACCACAGTTTCTAAGATGCTTCAACGCAATAAAAAGCTGCTTCGCATATGTCCTCACAGCAGTCAGTTTAAGGCCAATATTACGACCGAACTTCTTTAGGACCTCACGAAGATTCATATGAAGAGATTCAAAAACTAAACAAAGATGATTCCGGTACTTAAAACTTGAGAGAAAGCGAACACAATGGCGCCTGTCCTCGGGGTCTGCACCAGCTAGCTTCTTCAATATGACCAGCTCGTCCAAACCTGCCTTGTACCTTAAAAAGTACAACCAACAGTAATTTTCCAGACAATCAGCATTGGTAAAATTCAAGATATACCAAAAAAGACCCATATTGACTCACATTGTGTCATTATTGCGAATGATTTTTATGGCCACTTCTTCAGGATCATCCTTCCCAGCCTTAAGATCCTTTGCACGAACTACAGTTGAAAAAACACCTTTTCCGTGAGCAGCAGTAACCTCATATCTGCCATCAAGTACTTCTCCAAATCGGTAGCCTGTATGGAAAGAATGTAATCATGCACAAGAAAAAATTTAAACTAATAGAAGACAATAAAGCATAAATCTGATGCAAAATGCATACAGAGATGAATCCACAAAACAGATAAGAGACAAATATTACATGGAGAGGAGAGAAGCAATTCTAACAGTAGACATCACCTGCGTCAGATGAAGGAAAGAGAAGAAAAGGAAGAGATCGATGAAAGACTTACTGTAGTAACCTTCCGCATCATCCCAATTGTCATGAAGACCACTCCTTTCAACTTGTAAACCATCCCCCTTCCCCTGCAAAAAGTTTAGAAGCTAAGCATGCCTGGACATAATAGATGCAGTTAAGAATGACTTATGCAAGAAAAGGTAATACTTCTCACCCTATTTGGTATCTGGAATACGTTATGTGAAATACATAACAATTTGACATATGATAGGTCAAGTTTCACATCATTGAGCAGTTATGACCATGGATTGAAAAAAGCAAGACATGTCAGTCATAATGTAACACACATTGGTTTTTCGGTTGACCGACCCAATAGCACAAAATATTACCTAATTTTCAAGAAATTTGCCTTAACGGACGAGATGGCTTTAGACAAGATTAAATGGAAGAACAAGATTCATGCAGCCATCCCCATACCGTTCGAAAAGGCTTATGATTATGATGATGATGACGACGATGATAACTCAGTGTTGTCTAAGCATGATGTTATGTCTCATGGCTCAGAAATTTTCACATGATTCTATAACATTCCAGTATCAATCAGTTTTATTTAAAAAAAAAAATGCAAGCGTAACCCGAGGTGTTGGTCACAAATATGTGTCCCACGTGTTGTTCATAGCATATATTGTCACGTGACAGACCCTCTGGGCCAACTCTCAGATGAGCTTACACCCACAAAAATCAGCCTGATGGCTGATTCGGTGATTCCTAGAAGCTGGTCTAGAGCTCCACTCTTTTTTTCTCACCGTGGCTTCATGAAAAGGCCCATAAAAAAAAAAAATCAAATCCAACCACTAGTATCATCCAACGGGGGCGAATTTTTAGGTGTATGTTCACCAAGGGGTGGACCAAAACGCTCATGGGGTCAATGGATAACGCAGGTGGAGTTTGACTGCTAAAGTTTTCTTAGGGCAAAAGCCCTTCAAAAGTTCCTACAGGATGCTAATCCAAGCATTGATTTTAGTCACAAAGAAACTAAAATAAAAAAACCTAAGGTTGTGTTTGATTAGTGGGAAATATGAATTTTGGAGACCATGCTTTTCTACAAATTTCCAAAATGCTTGTTTAGTTCGTTCTAGGAAAAAAACCCTGGAATAAGAAGAGACTTTTGAAAAATAAAATAGGAAAACCAACAGACAGAATTAAAGTCGGTCCATTGATTTTTCGAAGTTGCACCACAACTTCATTTTACCTCGAGGCCCGATACCATGAGTAATGGTTTCACACCTGAATTGGTTCACTAGGTCACCGGTTCAACCGACGGGTCGACTGGGTCAACCCACCACATGGCAACCCTTGGTGGACCACTCCAGGTCACCGATTCAACTCGTGTCTGGGTCAGCCTGGTCCTCGGTTCAACTGACCGAGTCGAAAGGGTTACAAGAATGTGAACGATTTTTTCATAGATTTGTGGGTCGGGATCAATCGGATCAACCCAACCCAGTATTGTGACCGGGTTATCGGGTCACCGATTTACAGTCGCTCCATTGATTTTTCGAAGTTGCACGACGACTTTATTTTACCTCGAGGCCCGATACCATGAGTAATGTTTTCACCTGGATTGGTTCACTAGGTCACCAGTTCAACCGCCGGGCCGATTGGGTCAACCCGCCACATGGCAACTCTTTGGGGCCCATTGACCCATGAATGTTTTGCTCGCGCCCTTGGTGGACCACTCCGAGTCACCGGTTCAACCCGTGTCTGGGTCAGCTTGGTCCCCGATTTAACTGACTGAGTCGAAAGGGTTACGAAAATGTGAACGACTTTTTCATAGATTTCTAGGTCGGGATCAACTGGATCAACCCAACCCATTTCTATAACTGGGTTATCGGGTCACCGATTCGACTGGTTGGGTCGAGAGTCGTCGGGTCGGTCAGGTTTAATACATTTACCATGACAACTCCTTCCTCACCATCTCTTTCCAACCAGATACCATCCTTCGTGTTAATCCCTCTCTTTCGACGTTGTGCAAGAATACTTGGCCACAAGAGATAGTAGTGCACCGTATTGGCACCTTCATAGGAGAGAAATCGACCCTCTCAGATATATATATATTTGACATAATTTGCTCGAGCTTCCCCTCACTCTTCAATAGCCGCATCACCGAGCTGTAATCATTTTTTTTCCGGGAAATTTTAGTTTTAATTTTCATTGCCAAACGCATAATTTTTTTTATAGGTTACCTACCGACTTTTCCAAAAAGATTATGACCTTGAAAATAAAAAGAACCCGAAATCTAAATTTTCCGTGAACCAAACACAGCTTAAAGGAAAATTTCGTTGTCTTCTTTTTACAATGCTTTCTTAGTGACTAACTACAAGAAAATAAAACCCTAGAAACTTGACTTAAGGACAAAGAAACTAATCTGCACAATAAATTTAAATCCTAAATCTAACTTTTAAAATGACTAAAATACCTTTAAATCCCGTCAGTACCATTACACCTAGATTTCTAACATTTTTGAAGCACGAAACGTCAAAACCTCAACAAAAGTCGTGAGATAGTAATTGAAGATATCGAAAAGAGCTTTCTAGCATCTAACAGCTTCTCAATCGGATATATGAATAAAAAGTTTAAGCTTTCTGGATGATGACAACATCGTTCTCTTTTGGTAAGTTTGCTGCCATATGCCCATCTTCCCTCTTTGGCCTCCTCTTTGATGGTAATTGACAATGCAAACCCACAACCATCCAAGACTTTTCCTTCTTAGGTCTTCGCTTTACAACGATCCGCTCGATGTTGTTTGCTCTATATGTATGAATGATGACACATTAGAAGATCTTCGTAGGAAAGGATCCTCATATGCATTTTTGTGAATCAAGTCTTTGTGCACGAATTTATCACTTAAATAAGTCATTCTAAAACCCAAACCTTCACTTAAATATTTTCTCAAACACTTAGAAGGCATAAAACTGTTAACATTTTCTTTTTCATCAACCTAAAGCCTCTTCACCATTATGTTCATTTCCAACTTCATCAAAATTAAACCAGTCAAAAAAAAAACTTCATCAAAATTTTAAGCTCACTAATTTCACCTTCATTGTAGATGGCTTCACCATCAAAGGTGGATCTACAGTCGCCTTCTACAATAATATTCCCATCATAAATAGGCTCGCCATAGAAGATATGCGCTAGAAAGTGTATCTAAAGGCTTCTTAATCGGATATATGAATAAAAACTTAAGCCCCCTAAATGCTGACTGCATCAGTGGACCAGATGAATGTGTCACGTGGCAATTTTGGCATGACCAACACGTGGGACGGGTATTAGTGACCAAGACCTCACGCTTACTCTATTTTTAAATTAAAATTTGTGTAAAATGCGAAGTAAAAACTTTACAATAATGTAGGAGATGTCACAGAACCAAAAATGTGTGGATATGCTAATATATTTATGTCGTATTATTAGAAACTATATAGAAAGTTTCTCAATTAAATTATAAAGAATCTTAGTGGATGGGTTCTTTGGATGGATAATCTATAAATGAAGTCTAGATGGTTGGGTATTCTTAAGAGTGGCAGCTAAGGTGGTCCGGGGCTCGGAACCAAATGGCCCCATGTGTTTCGCCATCTAAACCATCTCAACCTCTCCAATGTTATACTAGTCTGACTAGATTTTCATACTTTGTTTTAGCCTGTACTTTGAAAACTGAGCTGGATTGGCAGGTTCAAGCATTGAACCAGTGAAAAGGTCAAATCAGGCTGTGTAAATGCATTCATAACCACTCTCAATCATTATAATCAAACTGACCAGTTGAACCACAAACTTTATTAGTTCCTTCTCTTTTAAGTTTTGTAAATGCATTATCCTTCATTATTGGTTGATTCCTTCACCCTAGCTTCCGAAAATGAGTAATGAGTGGCAGCACAATGCCTCAAAATAGAGCTCAAACGTTATTATGGGCCCGTTTGGCAACACCGAAATAAGTTATTTTTTTGCTTCCAAAAGTAAAAAAGTTGAAAAGTTTGTTTGGGTATCCATATTGGAATTGCTTCTCAAAAGTCAAAAACTTACTTTTTGTGGAAGCAAATATTTTTTGCTTCTCGCTTCTGGTGGAAGCAGAAGTCAAAAAAAAATTGCGGAACCGACGCTTCTAATTTTAAGTTAATCTTTTAAAATGCCAATTTTACCCTTATAAACTTCACGTTATTAAGGGTGGATAGACCATCTATTTTTTGAAAAAATAATTACCCATAAAATGACTCACTTGGTGCGTCGTTTATTACTGACCATTTATAATTAAAAAATTTTGAAAAAAATAACATATATGATATTGGTTTACGATCTTTATTAATGGTATATTACAATATAATATGTATATAAAATTATTAGAAAATGACTTTTTGACTTAATTCATGCCAAACTAACTTTTTTACTTATAAGTCGGTGTTTTACCAAACAAACTTTTGCTTCCAGATAACTTCTAAATTCAGCAACTTAATTTAGAAGTTACTTTTTGCTTCCACTGGTTTGTCAAACGGGCCCTAAGCTAAGAAGAGAGTAGTGTACACTGTTGTATTTATTTCATTTTTTGTATTAAAACCAGTTTAAGTAGTTATCAAAATGAAAAACAAGGCAAATGAAAAAAGAATGCTTAATACTTGCTTTTAAATGCTGAACTCAAAAAAAAATTGCAATTGAAGAGAAAGATAAGAGAAGAAGAATGGGTAATCGTTAATATTACCGATTTACGAACTCCAGCAGGCGATTCTCCAAAAATATCATCACAAAACATATCTGCTGATCTCTCACTCTGCATAAAAGGGATAAAATAGACAGAACATATATTAGAAATTCAAGTCAGAATTATCTCAATTCTCAAGATACTAAATTCGGACTCAGCAATCCAAAAATAAACTATCTGAAGCAAACGAGGAAATAATCGCGAGTGTGCAACTCAGGGGGATCATGGTTTGAGAACATTAGGGATTGGACTCCAGTTACTGATACATGCAAGAAATAAGAATTGCAGAAAACATCCAAGTAATGATTTACAAACCTTAGGAGAACCATCGCCTAGTCCCCCAGCACCTGGTATTCTCTCAAATGCCAAAGTTCCATTTTGTGCAGGCGATTTCCCAACAGAAAACAGTGGGTCAGCAACATCAGCATCTGAACAGTAATTCCTACTTCCAAGACCTTCAAGAAAGGCATCTACAGCATCTTTTGGAGTAGAAGACTGCTCTGCTGACTTGTCAACAGCGACATCACCCTTCTCTGGTCCAAGGTATGGACATTGTAGATAAGCACAAAAGCAATGAACCAAAGCCACAAACCAAATCATGGCAACTTCGAAACATAGACAACACTAGAGTAAGCTTAAAATTAATTTGAAAGTACCTTCGCCTGGATCTTCGGCATGAGATTCAACCTGTTGCTGTGACTGCTGTTGTCTATATTTTTCTAGGATGGCTTGCCTTCGTTTTCTACTCTCCTCCGTAATTCTGTCAATATCTTCCTCTTCCTGTTCCGCAAGTTTCAATGCAACCCTTTCTTGATAGTCTTCTTGTTCATCTTCACCTCTAAAACAAATAAAGATGCATAAATTCAAATACAAATGAAGCTATGTCGCAATTACGTGGTACTGTTTAAGCAAGGGGAACACCTACCTTTTTAGTTTTTCGTTGCTGCCTTCTGAATCATCATTTTTTAATCTGGATATCTTTGCTGTATCTTTTGATCTTGTTCTGTCCCGGTAATGTTCTGGTTCATCATGTTTTTTATGCCAAGAATCCTTATACCTATCTCGACCACCATAACCGTCTTCAAGACCACCATCATATTTATAATGCCTACCAACACTGTCAACTTCCATCTCCCAACCTCTATCTCTATCTCTAACCCTCACCTTCTCCCTCTGTCTCTCCCTAAGCCTATCCATGTCTCTATCTCTATCGCTAACCCTGTCCCTATCCTTGTCTCTATCCCTTTCCCTTTCCCTTTCCCTTTGCCTATCCCTATCCCTGTCCCTGTCCCTGTCCCTGTCCCTGTCCCTTTCCCTTTCCCTTTCCCTTTCCCTCTCCCTCTCCCTATCTCTGTCCCGAATGTCCCGACTGCCATGCCTGTCATCTCGCCCACTCTGTCTGCTATGGCTACTACTCCGTCCTCTTTCCCTATCCCTCACCCAGTCTCTGCTACCATGCCGCTCCTCCCTATCGTGCGTAACTATTCTTCCACGATCAGAATCAATTTTAGCCTTTTCTCGTGAATTAGACAGTTTCACTTGATCATTGATGTCAATATAAGACTTGGCCTCCCGTTCATGATAATGAACTTTCCCATCTTGTACTATACTTCGAGATCGTGATCTCTCTCTTGCAAAATCACGTGACCTTGATCTGTTCCTAGTATGGGCCTCATCGTGGTATCTGTCGTGAGATGGAGAGTGTGCCAAGGTCTTGTACTTGTCCCTTGTACTTTCAGGGGACACCGATTTATTCCTATTCCCTAAACCATTTTTATCAGTTTCCACTGATTCCACAGGTCTCTTAGACTCGTATCTCGTCGCATTGTGTTGTTCCACATCTCTAGAACGATCAGATTTACCACCACGATCATCTATTTTCCTGTGCTTCCTCGAGTCAACATCTACTCTGGCTACTGGTGATCTAGACCTACCATGACTTCCCAAATCAGTTGCTTCAACGTCCCTTTGATTCTTTTCCTTTCCAGTACCTTCTAAAGGGGACTCAGATCCTCTTCGTGTCTTCAGATCCCCTTTAGAAGATTTCTGCCCATCCCTATGCCGCCTTCCCCCCTTTTTCTCCTTGGATTTGGATAATTCAAATCCAGCACTTGATCCATCAATTTCTCCCACTCCATACTCCTCACCACTGGAGTGTTCTGTCCTTGAATCTCTTGGAATATCAGCCTCATCATCTATCTTCTTAACATCCTCCTGTCAGAACATTCATGGAGCTGATGATCAATCTTGTCTCGCTCATCTGCTGCCAAATTCCTATTACCATCCCTGTCATCTGTGGATGTCTTTGAACTTCGAGCATTTTCCCCTCTGCCGTCCTCAGGCGGCAGATTAAGATTAAGCTCATACTCTTCAGGAGCTTTACCGGAAAAGGTATCTCCCCCACCATGAATCGCCTGCAAAATAAAATAACATAAATCCCTAAGCTCAAAAAATTCATATCACCAGTTAAATGTAATTCTATATATAATTTACTAGCAGGTAAGTAGATCTTACTAATTTGAATACCATCAGTCTTCAAGACACGACTATATAAAACACCGCCTGAAATTGTATGATGGAGAACCTGGGTGTGGCTTAACTAGCGATTCGAGCAATGCAAGCAGGTCTTACTAATTTTTGAGAATGAGAACTACGATAATAAAACAGTGCACCGCAGAAACCAATGAAACAGACTTGAACCAGCACATACAGTGAGCATGAAAATAGCTAAAACATTTTTTTCGGAACCCTTTTTTTAAATCAAACTAAGTAAAGAACATTTAGATTGCAACAAATTCAACAAAATCCCTAACCAGGTCTCAAACAATACAGAAGCACGTTAAAGCAACCAAATTAGGGTTTCTGAATCCAAAAGTGAAAAAGAAAACGAAAAGAGAGAGGGGAATCTAAACACACCAGATTCCGATTATCCGATTTGTCGGCAATTTCATCCGGCTTAATCTCACCGGACTCAACATCAGACTCCGCTTTGTTCTTTGATAAGTTATTTCCATTAGCGACAACGTAATCTTCTTCTTCGAGAATTTCTCCTTCTTCTTTATCGTCATCGGGTCGGGAATTAGAGCTTGCGACAGCAAAAGGAGGAGGAGGAAGAGAGAGGTCCTCTCCTTCGTGTTTGCTGCTGCGATGGCGATGCCGATGCCGATGGTGGTGGCGATGGTGGCTATGCTTCCGACGCTTCGAGCCCTCCTCGGCATCTTCGTCGGGGGACCGACGGTGCTTTCTCTGGGTTTCTTGCTCGTCGCCGGCCATGGAAATTGCAGGATTAGGGTTTAGGTTAGGGTTAGGGTTTCGTTCACACCGAAGGAAGGAAACAGACAGAGCGAGAGAGAGGAACAGGTGTTGAGTTCGGGTGACAATGTTTCTTCTCTCGTACGGTGACTTTAAAAGCCCATCTTATCGTTAATATATCGGTGAGTTACGCGAAAAAAATCTGATGTGCCATTGCTCAAAGTGGGATAAAACTCTAATGACCGGACCCTGTCATCCAAGGAGATGACAGGGCAGCAGATCACGGCACGTGTATTTGGACGGACCAGTCACTTCGGCCTCACCACGCACATACTCAGGTGAGTAACATCGAAGTTTTACTCCTCAAAGTGTGCAACTCTTAAAATGCCACGTAACACATTTTGGGACCCAATGATCGCATGGATGTATGGCCCACCCTTGGTGGATATATACTCTCAAAATCAACCTGATTGATTTTATCTAGCCATTAGATTTTAATAGTTTTGAAGGAGTGATTCTTGCGGTTGTATTCAAACTTTTATTTGGGTTCTAAATCGGATGAGTAGATATCATCAGTGAAGCGAATTTTGGTGTGTACATGTTAAGACCCAAACCAATACTCCAAAAGCACCTAGGTGACAGAGATGCGGAAAGTGCAAGTCTTAACCTTTAGGATCGTAACACTAAATCCCTAGTTAGTAATTCTGCATATTATGCGCGCATTATACATGAATAGTAAGTTTTTTTTACAGAAAATTATCAAAATAAACTTATATTTAAATCTAATTTTAAAAAGAATCGTATGTTGTAAAATTTGTCAGAACGAACCTAGAACGCTTAACAGTTTGGTGTCTGCCCCAAAAAAGATTAAAATGCCAAAATTGCCCTCGTTCGGACGCCAAACAGTACGGCATCTGAGACTCCCATAAAATTCTCTTTTAATAACCACGTAAAGTCCTAGAGGGGGGGTAAATAGGATAATTTTTTTATTTCTCTGTAAATTTTATAACGATAAAAAATTAATGATCACACAAGGTGGAAAATGATCAAACAACCAAATTAATAAACATCTACAGAACAATATATGGATAAATTTGAGACAAGATATGCAAACATTCACAATCACATGAAACAGATTTATAGTGGTTCGGCGACTCCACACCTACGTCCACTATTAATACTCAACACGAATAATATTATATTTTCTCAATCATGCATTACAATATATCCAATTGAAATAAATAATCAAATAATTAAGATAACACTTAGTATCAATCTAACGAGATCACTTTTCTCTCATCTAGAGAATCAGTCTAGACCAGTAATCTATTTAAAGAAACTCTTTTCTCATGGATCTACAATCCTCAACTCAATTAAATGAGTACTCACTCATCCACCAATCACAAATATTTAATGTTCATAAAATCGAATTCTATCTAAAAAGGGTTTGATCATAGAGACACTTACTTTTAGATGAATACGGTCAAATGGAGAATCTTTGGAGAAGAAATCGCCTAAGAAACACTTTGCTAAGAGTAATCTTCTTCTTGAAAGAAGATGCTTGCAGAAAACAGTAGATAATAGTCTCTTCAATCACTTTAGAGCATTCACAAGGAATACACAGATTTGCTTAGGTAAAGCTCTCACGAATTTCAAATCTCTAAACTCAAAAGATGATAATCAAATGATGAGAGTTTAGAGATCTTTTGATTGGGTTAATTCCTATAAAGGGAGAATGCTCTACTTTATAAGCCAGTCTCCACTCAAGAGAAATGAACTGAAAATAGCCGTTTGAAGGGCCAAAGTGCGTCTAAACTCGCAGAAAAGATCGAATCAAAATGAGATTTGAAAAGGGTGGGATCAACCGCACATTTTGATCGGTCGACCGAACTTTGATCGGCCGTACAATGTGTCCGATCGGCCACTCAAAATTGTTGGTCAGTCGGTCCTCGCAGACCTTCTTTGAAAAATCCCAAATAATTTATAATGATTATCATATGTCAATAGGATAGCATCCAAACGATACCAGAAGAACAAGAATCATCTAGGGTTATTTTTGATCCATTGGCAATCGCACGGTGTACCCTTAGATGTATGCAAATATCCGCAACACGAGATTCTTGATAGTTGAACATTCGTAGAGTAATAACGTACTTTCGAACATTTACTTTAAATCTTCATGGTTGAGCTTTTACTGTCTTTAGTTAGGCTTGAACACTTGGATTGTTGTTCTTCATCTTTAAGTCTTCTTTGAGTTGATGAAGTCTACTTGATCTTTAATGCTTCAGTCTTCAGCAAACTTCTAACTTAACAATATAATTATACAAAAGAGCTAAAAGTTCCTAGGATTGACAATCGAGACTTTTCATCCCAGACGCTGAACCATTTGACATTTAAGAGTCCTAAACGATTAACCGTTTGGCACCATCTCCTATTTTTATTGTCATTTCTTTCTTGCTTTGCTTTTCATCCAAGAAAAAAAGTGTTAAATCTCACTGTTTGTACTACCAAATTCCAATCTGATTAATTTTCAGTTTGTTATTTCATCGATTTGATGAATACCCACTTCATAGTTTTGAATCATGTTTCAGACCCCCTATTGATGATACGGAGGTCTGAGAAAAAATTAAAAATCCATTCATCTATGTGAATTCTTGAAAATAGAAGAAAACGATTCAACAAAATCTCATTTTTGAGAAAGAGAAAAAAACCAATTGACAACCCCTGGTTCTGTGTGGAGGAGTATGAACCATTTGAGGCTTAGTCGGTTTTCAACTTTGCTTGATTTGGCAAAGAACCCTAGCTCGACACAATCCACAAATTCTGGTATTTGGGGGAGAAGGAATTGGTGTCCTCTTCCACTACCTCATCGAACAATTCCTAAACCCAATGGGCAAGCTCTTGACTTTGTGAACATTGCACGGAATCGTGCCTTCATGTACAGTGCTTCAAGCATCATTAGTCTCTACATAACATAAGTTAGGATCTTCACTAGGTCTCAAGCCACTATCCCTCCTGAAAAGATATCTTGCTAGGAGAAGGCAAACTTTAGCCTTTATACTAGGATTGACATAATACCTTGTAGTGCTCCACGATTCGATCACGTGATTGACCCGCACCCGCGGGCCCATTCCACGATTCGATCATGTGACTTGGAACCTCGATAGACCTCGCACCTACGGACTCGTACCACGCCCTTAGGGAGGGGCATTATTGACCCCCAACAATCCCCCCCTCAATAATGCGTTTCCCGTGACTCGATCCCTTGACCTTGGCTCTGATACCAATTGTTAGGATCTTTACGAGGCCTCGAGCCGCCAGCCCTCCTGAAAAGATATCTTGTTAGGAGAAGGCAAACTTTAGCCTTTATACCAGGATCGACATCACACCTTGCGGGGCTCCACGATTCTATCACGTGATCGACCTGCACCCGCGGGCCCATTCAACAATTCGATCACGTGACTTGGAACGTCGATCGACCTCGCACCTACGGACTCATACCGCGCCCTTATGGAGGGGCATTATTGACCCCTAACAATCTCGTGCACACCGATTGGACTAAACTTTATGTGTTGGCAACGGATTTAACCCCATTCGAAGTCAAATACATTTTGTTGAAGATCCAAAAGACATATTGTTCTTTCACTTGAATTCTTCAATGGGGAACAACAAAGACTCAATTCCCATATGCTTGAAATCCATGCCATAATTCTTCATATTCTCACCTTGAAATCCAAGCCATAATTCTTCGTACTCTCATCGAAGCAAATAGGTTTAGAGCTGCTGATCCCTTTTGAGCTAGCACAGGAAGAGAAGAGGGTGAGCGAAGACTTTTTTTTATTGAGTTTTGTTGTGAACTCTAGAAGCCAAACCATTTGGCTTCTAAAACTCTCAAACGCCGAACCGTTTGGTGTCTAGGAGTATAGGACGCCATACGGTTTGGCATCTGAGTGTCTCGGATGCCAAACAGATCAGCGTCTAAGCAAGGGCGCGTAGTTCTAGCATTTTGTTCCTTCATAGGGCAAACACCAAACCGTTTTGCGTTCTAGGTTCATTTTGACAATTTTTAAAGAATACGGTTGTTTTTTAAAAATTAATTTAAATATAGTTTTTTTTTAATTTTCTTTTTTTTAAGTGTTTTAAACGACTGTATAGATTATTCATCTCTTTTTCTCTAAAACCGATTAAAAATGTATTTTCATTTTTTTTCAATAAAACTTTCTGATAATACTTCAAATTTGACACTTGCGGCAAAAAGTCCATTGACACATTCTTAGAGATCAATGACCTGACTTTCTTTATCCAGACGATCTCCACTCTCGGTTGAACATCAGATTGATAGGTGGTTTTTAGTCGTTGGATCTTTATACCCACCCCAACATAATGATCCAATCCCATGGTTGAAAATCAACCATGAAAAAGACTAAAATCTGACAGATCAATGGTCACCAAGAGTGTTCCACATGAAATTTTTTTTGGATCCAGCGATTTTTTATCCGGCGTCTAGACCGCTGGATAAAAAATCACACACACACACACACGAATTTTTGGTGCCGGACTCTTTATACTAAATCATATTATACACGAATAATTCTCGAAATATTTTTTCCGTTTTCGTTTATTTGACCTTATTTGTCCATATTTCAAAATTTTCAAACCGGATTATATTCATACTATTCATGTCCCGAATTATTTCAATATGCCGAATTGCTAACTAAGTGTAGAACCACCAAGGGGTAGGCCAAAATATCCATACGGTCAGTGAGCCCAAAGAAGTGTGCTACGTTGCATTTTAGAGGGACGCTCATCAACACATTGAGCAGTTGCCACATTTTTCCGAGTACTCATTTGCAAAAAATGGTCAACAAGGCCTATGCACCATTGGATACCCATCACAACACTGTTCGATACTAAAATTTTAAATTAGTGTTGTCAAGGGGTATCCAATGATATAGAGGTGTCATTGAGCAAAAAGTCATTTTTTAGAGATAGGAAGTTAAGAAAAGTCGAAAGGCATCCATTTATTCGAGTTATCCATGATGACACATCAAGGTGAACTGAAGCTCCACTGTTGTTCAATAGGTCCGACTTTCGAATCAAAATATCAAATGATATAGCTATGGTTGTCAATGGATCAACTCGACCCAACTATCTGAACAAACTACTCGACAATGTTGGGTTAGGATTGAGGTATTGGGTCTAATAGATCGGGTCTGAATCTGGAAATCGTGGTATGATAAGTTATTGGATTGGATTTTGGGTCTACTTTGATTCAATTCGATAATGCTATGTGATAGTTTATATATTGGAAGAATTGGCAGAATAAGAAAGTTTCAACCCAAAGGACAGTTTAGAAGATTAGTTTGGAGGAATGAATCTATAAATTGTGGCAACATAAGGCACAATTAGAAAATCAAAATTCTAAAATTGTTCATGCATAATTATTGTAAATATGGAAGTAAGGGCATAGAAAGTAATTAAGTTGTTGTTAAGGAATCGTTTTGGAAATATATAAAAATAATGTCATATTAAGTAATTAAACGGTTAAAAATCGTTGTTTTGAAAATATGGATAAAATGACATGGTAAGTAATTTAGTGATTGGGATTTGTCTTCTGGCTTGGCCATTTAAATCTCGGCTTGTGAGGAGATCAATCCAGCATGTGTTACACCCCTAGGTACATAATTATTAAGGGGTTGTTTTGGAAATATAGAAGAACTGATGGAAAGTAATTTAAGTGTTGTTAAGGAATTATTTTGCAAATGTGTAAATAACAATATGATAAGTAATTAAACGATTGTTGAGGGATAGTATTGAAAATAAGAATGATGGCATAAAAAATAATTAAGTATTTATCAATGGGTTGTATTGAAAATATAATTAATGCATGAAAATGAGATAAAACGTTAAAATGAGCATTTAATGATGAACTTTTGATAGAGAGGGATATTTAATGCCTTGATAGTTACTTGGGTTTTCCTTTTTTTTCGAAAAGGCCTAGGTGAATGTCGTGTGAGCGAGCCTCGTGTGGCAACCCAAGTTTTGTCTTTAAAATAGTAATAGATTATTCCCACCATGTTACTTGGCCTTAATTAATGAAAAAGTATTAGAGTAATAAATATTAATAAAATATGTTGTCATATTATTAGACTTGTCAATTTGTACGTTTTATTTTTTCTACATAAAGTTTAACATATTAATAGATTAGATTACCACCCAAGTATTACATTCATTTTATGTGCTTCAAATCTTCATGTTTGAACTTGACTTTGTCTTCAGTTAAGCTTTAACACTTCGGTTGATTTTCTTCAGCCTTTGTTCTTCTCAATTTGTTAATGAAGTCCACTTGATCTTTGATGCTTCAGTATTGAAAAAACTTCTAACTAACGAGATAAATTACAGAAAAACTAAGAGTTTATAAAATTGACAATAGAGCCTTTTCAACAATCAGGTAAGCCATATTGGAGCATTTTTAAGGGATTTAAGAGAATTTAAGAAAACATATATGAGCATGTCTTGGGCTATGTTTGGAGATTGATATGATTCACAAAATCAATTCCGAAAAAATGTAAAAAACAACCATAAAGGTGGAATCCAAGGTTTAGTCTTGTAGGGAGCCTTTTGATACACCCTTATAGAGAATCTGTAATACCCCAAATTTCTGAGTGGGCCTTTGGGCCATTTTAGAAGACTTTTAAGCCAATTCGGAGACCCACGGGCCTCATAATTGGGTTTGTACTCATTGCGAATCACTCATCGGACCATTATTTTAGTGAGTGGATCCCTCGTATATTTAATTTGGCTCAATAAAAGTTCATGGACCACCTCGATCGATGTGATCGACCTTGGATGTGGTCTCCGTAGACCACAAGATCTGATGGCTTTGATTCGATATAGAAGAATCTAACGACTATATCTAATCTCACAAGCTTATTCTTAGTATGGCCTTCGCTAGATGTATTTGACCCCTCAAATGATCCGTAGGATCACTCGGATATCCTATATCGACCATAGATCGTATGGTCTATAGACACCTCATGACCTGAGGGCTAGAAATTATTAGTGGTTGATTCCCATTACATGAGCTCCATCCTGTTGTTGACCTCACTTCCTCGATGAGTGTGAGTCCATTTGAGTCGATCGATCTAATCGTTTTTGAATCAGTGATACTTAATTTAATGACCTTAATTTCCTCGCGTGCACCAAATCGTATGTGTGCATGCATGGTCGCTTATTAAACAACATTAATTAGCCAGTTACCTTAGGCAATTCCTTTCAGTTTGCAAATTTAGGCCCATATTAGTGGCTAGCTCCCATCGGCAACACTGGCACCCGATAGTTGTGCAGTGTTTGTTCTCAAACCCCGTGGTGAGAAGATCTCTATTATTTATACATTCTACGTACGCCCAACTAACCACGCACATGTTTCCACCACTATCTCAAGCAATGCCCTACACTAGCTATTCTAACAACTTCCAGGCCCAAAACCTCACCAAACCCACCATTAATGAATACCATGACAAGCTAACCCACCCAATTAATAAATGGAGTGCGGGCCGACAATGATATGATCATGCCCACTCTAGTAGTTGGATATCAGCCTTGGTCATGTGGTTTGTGAGTACCACATGATCCGAGGGTTAAATATCATTAACTTTTTGGGATTTTGTCTTTCAACCCATTGCAAGATCGGACGATGCTTGTGGATCCGTTGGTGTTGATGATGTGATCACATTAGGATCAATGGACCCAGTTGAACATCTTAGAATTCCCTTGGATAAAAGTCGGGTGTAGGTGATGCACCCCCAACATACCCTGCCACCTCATCTTCCTTTTCTTCCTCTAAGGAACTTCATTCTTCTTGTAGGCTATTGTATCATTTCATGATTTTGTTCCATGTGAAGGAAAGCCAGCCTATGAGAGTGCTCCATGCACATTTCCATTTTAGTCAATCCATGCCACCACACGTACTGACCACTCCTAACTCATAAACATCCTCTAACCTTCCACATGTTCAACACGTAGCAACAACCCCTACATTCACACACGTCTACCACGTGTCTCCCTCTCATGTTAGCATATATGCTCAGACCTTATAATAGAAAACCATAATCCTCGTCTTCCCTATACTCCAACCTTGCCTTGTCACCTCACCCACCCAAATCCTAAACTACTATCCACCACCCTCTCTCAACACCCAATCACCATGTAGCAGCCACCGACCTTCTGCCTATCCTGAAACTATTGGGCTAGTGCACCCCTCAATTGTCCAACCCTTGCAAATTGAAGGTAACTCTCCATGACCCAAACCCTATTCTATTCCCTCCATTTAAACCTCCCAACTTCATTCTCCTTCTCGACCATGGCCGACTCACCAAACCTGCAACTCCATCAATTGGCCAACTTGTTTCCCATCACTAGCAACTCTGGTGCACCTCATCGCCGTTCGATCCATCACCATACAACCACACTCTACCGGTAGTCCTACACCAAGCTCCCCTTCTCGCACATGCAACCATCAGATCACCACCGTCTTAGCTGGTTCAACCTCCTGGTTGTGTGCCTCATCCATTTAAAACTCCACCTGAGTATATATGGGACTCCAATCCAACTATTGGGTCACCAAACCAAGCTAATGTTGGTTTGTAAAGCAACTAAACATAAGGAGCAAGAGAAGAGATATAACGTGGTTCGGCTATGAAGCCTACTCCACAGGAGAAGAGATGAGAGAAATCTTATTCGTGGTTGCTCTCACCAAGAGCCCACAATAAATAAGAAATACAAGTCCCATTTAGGGAAACAACAAAAAGAAGAAAGTCCCACAAATAGAAGGAGCTCCGACAAATAGAAGGAGATTTTTCCACAGAAATAGAAGGATATCTCTCCACACAATCCTTCACTGATAACACTCCCCTCAAGTTGGAGCGTAGATGTCGATCGAGCCCAACTCGAACAATATCTCATGAAACTTTGCTAAAGGCAAACCCTTAGTAAAGATATCCGCCAATTGATTACCACTACAAATATAAGGAGTCTGAATAATGTTGGCTTGAACCTTCTCTCGAACAAAGTGACAGTCAACCTCAATGTGTTTAGTTCTTTCATGAAACACTGGATTGGAAGCAATATGTATGGCAGATTGATTATGACAGAACATATCCATGGGTAGAGAAGTTTGAGTCCCAAATCTCGTAAGAGAACGTGAAGCCATGTTAATTCACTTGTAGTGGATGCCATGGCTCTATATTCAGCCTCGGCACTGGAACAAGCAACAACATTTTATTTTTTACTTCTCCAAGTGACTAAATTACCTCCAACAAAAGTGCAATTTCGTCAATCAACCGGGCTTCCAGCCCAATCTGCATCGGTATAACCTGTGATGTTGGTGTGACCATTTTTCTGCATCCATATTCCACGATCAGGTGAAGCCTTCAAATACTGAAGAATTCTATAACTACATTTATATTACTGTCCCTTGGGGCATGCATAAACTGGCTAACCAAGCTAACGTCATATGTAATATCTGGACGGGTGATGATCAAATAAATTAATTTACCAACCAATCTTTGGAACTGACCAACATTCTCTAAGAGTTCACCATCCAAACCAAATTTACAAGAACTGTTAGTGGGTGTTTCAACAGGTTTTGCACCCAATTTCCCTACTTCCTACAGTAAGTCTAAGACATACTTTCGTTGATTTAAAAATAGGCCTTTCTTCGAATGAGCGATTTCCATTCCCATAAAATATTTTAAAGTGCCCAAATCTTTTATAGCAAATTTTCTGTGAAGTGGAGACTTCAATCCTGTAATTTCTCTACTATCATCCCCTGTAATGACAATATCATCCACATATACCAAAACAATAGTAGTACCAGAATCACACCATTTTGTGAATAGAGAAGAATCAGCGGAACTTCGTATAGACCCATTACCCATGAGAGTAAAACTCAGTTTTGCATACCAAGCTCTAGGGGGCTGCTTGAGACCATACAAAGCCTTCTTAAGTTTACACGCCAAGTCTCTTTGGGACTCTTGAGGATGTCCTGGTGGGAGACTCGTATAAACTTCCTCTTCCAAATCTCCGTGGAGAAAGGCATTTTTAACATCCATTTGAAACAACGGCCAGTCATGATTAACAGCAACAGATACATGAACTCGAACTGTATTCAGTTTTGCAACATGGGCAAAGGTTTCCTTGTAGTCAACTCCATAGGTATGTGTAAACCCTTTGGCTACTAACCTAGCCTTGTGCCTCTCAATCGTTCCATCACTGTTATACTTGATTTTATAATCTGCAACCCACGATCTTTTTTTTTTCTTTAGGTAATCTGACAATATCTCATGTATGGTTTTTATCAATGGCCTGAAGTTCTTCATCCATGGCTTTTCTCCAAATAGGTTGGGCATTGGCTTCTTGAAAGCTATTGGGTTCATCGAAAATAGAATTTAAAAAGGCTTAATGAGAGGGAGACACATTATTATAGGTCAAGTGATTTTGGATGGGAAAAGTTGCAGCATGATAGGTGTAAAAGTCTTGCATCTTAGTAGGGGATAAGAAATTCTGGTTGTTCGACGAATGGTAGCATCAAGTGGCGCCACGAGTAGAGCTTCAGGTGAGGCATCTTCTACTCCACGCATGATAAGGTTAGGTGGAGTCACGGGTAGAGCTTCAGGTGAGGCATATTCTTCTCCACGCACAGTTGATTGTACGCAATGATTAGGGGCAGAGTTAACAGTTGGGAGCGGGACCATGTCAGTAAAACACTCCCCCTAGGATCGATCCCTAGGTTCGTGTTAACGTTGGAGGTGTAGACCCCCACCTTATGATGGCCCATGGGCCACATGAAGATCACAATGCTCCCTTGGGTCGGTGGGGCCTACCTGGGTCACCTATCACGAGCGTGTATGTATGATGAAGATTATAGTCTGCCTAGTTGACTCGACAAGTTGACTTAGGTCCCCGATGCTTGGCATAATGCCTAGGCCATGCCTAGGCATGCCCAGCCATGTCCATGCCATGCCTAGATAGACCCAGTGCAGACTCGACCCGAGAAATATAATAGTTTAATAATTAAATAATTAAAATATATATTTGTAATAAAATAATAGATTTGAATAATTAAAATAAATAATAAAATTATAGGGGTGCATAAAAATAAATAATAATAAGATAAAGAAATTATAAAAATATAATAATATTAAATCAACTAATTATAATCGATATGAATTATAGGGGAGCCCAAAGTAATTATAAATAAAATTTAATAAAAAAAAAAAATAATATATATTTATTTAGAGATTATAAATATAAATTAGGGGGCATTTGGAAAAATTAAATAAAGTGAACATAACAAATACTCACTCATCCTGTGATTGAATAAAATGAACAGAAAGATTAAAATGGAATGACGTGATAATTTTAGATAAGAATAATTCGACCGAAAGAGAATTATATGATCATATATAGGGTGGATAGTTTTAGGATTCTCATTAGAATAGTGTTATCGGAAGTCTCTATAGATTGAACCCTAATTAATCGAGTCGAGTTTGATTAACCGAATCAAGATCGACCATGTTTAACCGAATTTAGATAGGGTTTCTTAGAATCTAAATCATTATTATTTTCAAACTTAACCTAATTTCTCTTAAACTCCTTCATGGCATCGACATTCAATCTCGAATAAAGAGCAGCGAAAGAATAAAGAATTTGGAGACAAAGATCGAAAACGTCAAAGCTTTTGAAGAAGCGGACTAGCGGCTCAACCATCAAAGAGGAATTAGAACGTTCAACAGTGAGTGGTCCCCCTTCTTCATGCCTTGTATTAGGCTTTCCAGAACCAAAAAATTGAATTATCAACTGCATTCGATATTAAAGAAAATGTTATGCTTTTTCTTTTGTTGAAAATGGTTTCAAATTGAATGCTTTAACTTGCATATTCGAATTGCATTTATTTATTTATCAATTATGTATCTACAATTATTTGCACTTTTTACAAATGTTTACATGATTACACAGTTTGAAGAATGGATTTTGACTTGGATTTTAATTAAATCCTTTCTTAATAGTTAAGTAAAAAATGATTTCTTAAAAGTTAGGTATTTTGCATAAAACTAATTTAACTAATAGTTTTTATATTTTGTAAGTGTTGTATATTACTTATTATTAGATACTTTATAATATAATAATATATTTTATAAATTAAATAATATTGTACGGTGTATAACATATACCATAGTACTAATGCACATGTATTATGCATAATGCACACACGCACATATACTAGGGTTGCAACTTGGGTGGGCTCAATCCGAATGTTGGGCTCAAGTTGGGTTGACCCCTTCAACACTCGGACTCAAGCCTTGTTTTAAAAAGCACGATTAAAATTGGGTTGGGCTTGGGCTAGGACTTCCAAAAGCCCACCAGACTCGAGCCTGACATACTTACTCTTATCTCCCTGATCCCTCTCTTTCTCTCAAAAACGCTAACCTCTCCTCCCTTCCCTCCCCCTCATCTTTTTTCTCTCTCTCAAACCCTATCGCTCTATCCCCCCTCATTCTTTCAAACCCATACAACCTAACTACCCCTCCTTCTCCTCATCTCTACACTCTCTCACCCAAACCCTAATTGCCCTTGAAACTAGGGTTTTTTTCCGTCGTTGATAGATCAACCCTTATTTTAACATACTTGTAATAATTCGAGATTTAATTCCTGCAAAATATGAGAATTCTCGCACAGTGGAAAGTGTCAGATGTCGAATCCGCACTCGGGGGTTAGGGCAATGCATTATTAAAATAAATTAATCTCGAAAGTGCTGCAAGATTGATGGAGGGATGAGAATGGTGAAATTGATTTTTAAAACATGATTTATGATTTTTAGAGAGAGAAATTTTCACGACCTATAAGAAGATGAAAATACACTTTGCCAAATCAACATTCATTTGATAATCAAAGTAATCACCACAATATTTGAATCATAACAAGCAAATAAGAAGACTAAACTAGAAAGCTAATAAAGAGAGTTGTAGAGAGAGAAACAAGAGATGAAGGGAATAAGTTGAGAGATAGAGAGAAATTAAAACTATGTTTTATTAATTCAAAACAAATTCTTACATCAAAGAAAATATTACATAATAAAATCAAGTAAAAAAAAACTAACTAGAAAAAGATGGTCTAGAAAAACTAGAGAGAGAGAGAAAGTAATGGAAGAACAAGAGAGAGAAAAGAGAGTAAGTGATAGAAAGAGAAAGTTCAAACCTTGGAGAATGGGGTGGAGATATTGATGTGCGTCAAATATCTGCAAGCCTTTCGGTGATGGTGCAACACATAGGATAGGACTGCCATGGTAGGCCGTGGTGAACATGTGGTAGAGACTTGGTGATCATAGCCCAAGAGATTGCAGGGTGTGTATGACCAGCAAGCTCGCTGCCTCGTGGTGCTCCAAGTTGAGCAGTCGGCTATAAATGGTGAGGGGTTCGGGAACTTTTGGGAGGAGAAGGTGGAGACTTGTTCGGTGGGGGCTGTAAGCTTTTGTCAGAACTAATGGTGAAACAAGGAGGTGCGTTGCAGGTTTCTGGTGATTGCAGGTCCAACGGCCATGTGGGAGCCACGAGGGTGCACGAATGGTGGGGGTGATTCTTGTCTAGCAACTAATTGGAGGAGGGCGTGGTGAAGTTGACGATTTGAGACACTTGCAATCTGGCGTTGCAGCTCTATTTTAGGGAGTTCGACCGGAGAGATGATGGTGGTGCAACATGTGGTTGCAAACGTGTGAGGATGACGGCGTTACTGTGGCGAGCCAAGGAGATGAAGCATTGAGAAGACTCGCCCAAAGAGAAGAAGGAGATTGCACCAGTGCTAACAGAGGGCGAGCTGCTGCAACAGTTCGTAGGAGTTGCAACTTGCAACTTGCTTGCAACTCCGGCTTGGGTTGAGGGGTGAGTAGTGCTCCGATGAGATGTTGCAGGCTGCAACGGTGTTGATGGTGCTTGGGCAATAGCTGAGAGACGCATCTGTCAAGGTAGGAGAAGCTAATGGCTTCTCTTTGAGTGGAGAAGATGGGAGTTGCCTGTTGGGGAGGGTGAAAGAGATGAGAATAGGGCAGAACGTGGGTGAGATGATGAGATAGGAGAAGAGAAGGAAGAGATGGGAGCTAGAGATAGACTGTTGGGAGAGAAGAGAGAAAGAGATGAGATGGAATGGATTAGGGTTAGGGTGTGAATGGGTAAGTGAGGGAAGGGGAAGGGTGCCAACCACATGTGGGGATGTGGAAGCTCCCTTATATAGGCTGGAGTCTTCAACAGAAGTGGGTTCCACCTATTCCATCTTTAATTAGGATCAAATGGTACATATGCCAACACGTTTTTCTCCTTTTCCAAATTCAAATGTGTTTTGGAAATCAGTTATTTATTGAAAAACTATTTGTTTTTTATACCACCTTTCCTTATTTGAAAATCAAAGCGGACTTTTTGAAATTCTCTAACAGCCACAAATCTTTTGTTTTCGAAAGTTTTCCTCTTTTAAAATAAAATGGCTCACCATTCATTCCTATTTAGAATCCAGCCCATTTAAAAACCACTTACCATTTTTTTTCTAAAATAACATCTACTATTTCTTTCCAAAAACTTAGCCATTATGGAAATCAACTTTCTAAAAATCTCCCCACCCATTTAAAAAATGTTCTTTCTCAAAATTCTCATTATTTTCCAATCTCCATTTCAAAACATCCAACAAAATTTCTTCTTTCCAAAAGTTTTTTCTTTAATAATTCTGAAAGTAATTTCCTTTTTTTTGGTCAACAAAATTGACCGATACCTAGGTTTGTTGTGGGCCGTCTGATGAAGGAGAGGAGATAAATTGAAGATGTGAGTGGTGATGCATGGATGGTTGAGCTAATGATCGGATGATAGGATGGATGATTCAATGGTGATCGAATGGTAGAAGTGGATGGTGATGATCGGACGGATCATCGGACGGTGGAGATCGGCCAAGGTACGCCGTAGGATAAGTGATTGCACAAGGAGAGAGGATCGGATGGTTGATTTTGAAATGAGAGAGAGACTGAAAGTTTAGAGAGAGGAGAGAGAAAATATTACAAAATAGAGAGAAAATGCTAGCAAAGGGTCTTGAACCCTAGTCTTTGACTTGGTCTTTAGTAAGCTTTACCAACTGGTCAAGTCTTCATCTTATGTTAGTTGATTGAGCTTTATTCTCCTTAATCTTTTTTCGGGGTGTTTGGCTCTCCTTCTCTCTTGATCTTCTCTCAGGCTTTTTCGATTCTCTGGCTTTTCCCGCATTTGGCCTACATCTTCTTATCCTAACCCACTGGCTCTTTAAGCTTTGATCATCAGCTCTGGAGGTTGATAGTGGGCCCGCATTCCATCAGAATCGTCCGATTTGGTTTCCTACGAAAGAAAAAGCACGTAATGAGACTTGATCCAAATAACTTAATATTAGACTTCCGAGAATGTGTTTAATTTATGCAAATAGCTCATTTTGTCTAGAAAAGTGTGTTCTACGCAATAGAAGAGACTCTTACGTAGAAAAGTAGATAAATAGTATAATTTTATGTAGAAGAGTGTGATAACGCTAAAAGGATAATTGCTTAAAATAAGCACTTTTGAGCGAATATCAGCTCCCCTAAAATCATGGCTTCTTTTAGGGCAACATGATGAGAACTGGTAACCAGCAGTGACTAGTCGAAGATAGTGATTGCAATCAAGGGTTGTGGAGTTGGCTAAGTTGGATGATTTCGACAACAAGTGATGTTTGTTGACAACAGGTGGTAGGATTGATTGAAAATTCTCTTTTTATTTTGTTTAAGGTGGCGATGATCAACACATGATGATGGTTGCAAGAATTTGAATAGAGACGGTGCAAAACAATGGTGGTGTTTATGAACAGTATTGATCATACCAGTTTGACTGCTTGATCGTTTCGTTAAGATAAAAATAGAGCAACATTGATGGTGGTCGATGGAAGATTCCCAATGATGACTATATGTGGTTTTCACAAAAAAAGAAAGGTATTGATCACTAAATCTGCTGCTATAGGCATTAACAGAAGACTTTTCTAAGGATGTTAATCTTCTTTTATTGAGAAATTGCCCCAACTCGACGAACTCAACCAACCCAGTCAGGCTATGCATGAGCTGAGATTTTTAGGATTGACCTTAGGTTGGGTTTGGGCTTGGGCTAGGGGCCTTGAAGGTCGAGCTGGACTCGGGTTGACCTCCAACCCGACCCAACCACCCAAGTTGCAACCTTAACACATACACCTAAATTAATATAAAGTATATATATTAAAAATTCATATAACCTATTAAAAATTATTTTAATTATATTTAAATTTTAGTTAATACTTAAACGATTCAAAATAGTCCAAAAATTTTGTGGGTCCCACTAAGCCCCCCACATGAAACTACCTTAAAATCCTCAAAAATTAACTTTCTGAGAAGTGGTCAAAATTTTTCACAAACATTTCAATGGGTAGATCATGTTATTTGATAACGAAAAATCGTGAAAAGAGCCCTAAAAATAAAAATGGGCCAAAAATACCCCTTTAAAGTTTTTAACGTTTTTACGCATAACTTAATAAAGAACCACAATAGTGGCAACATGCTTTAAATACAAGATGGGTAGTGGACTTATTTGAGACTTGAACTTCTATTCTATTAAAATGGGTCCATACTTGTGATTTCATTTTACATTTTTTACTACTTGAACCATCCTCAAGTTCATTAAAAATGGATGTTGGGATCCCATAGAATCAAAATGTGATAGTCTAAATGGATAATCCGGTGTAAGGAATTGATTCCTTGAACATTCTTCAACTACATCATCCAAATTGATATTGTGCCTAGGATTTATTATTTTAAATTAACAAGTAAATAAAATTTAATATTAAAATTAGCAATTAATTAAAATTTAGAAGCTAGTATATAGCGTATTTAAAATTGGGTCAGGCTCCGTTGACAGCCCTAAAATGACAGGAGAATCCTTGGAGGACTCTGACCGTATGGATACAGTATAGGCCACATGGTACATTCTTGGAGGACTCTGACCGTATGGATGTTTGGCCAAGGTGGACCTACAAACCAAAATTCAGCCTGATTAGTGATTTCTAGACGTTGGATTGGACTTATTTTCATGGGTCGATCTCAACTGTGGGAATTATATAGCAGTATTTGAGGTACAAATATCCGACACCTAGAAATCACTAATCGTGCTGAATTTTGATTTGTAGGTCCACCTAGGGATTGGCCAAACATCCATACGGTGAGAGTCCTCTTAAGAGTGTGCCATGTGGCACATAATTGTGTCTCGGGCATAATCATGTCATTTTAGGGCTGTCAACGGAGCCCGACCTTTTAAAATATACTACATAATAAATTTAGTATGTCAACAAATATTTATAAAAGTATGTAATGTGTATTTAAACAAATAACGCATTTAGAATATATTAATTGAGGAATTTTTGACATTACCCCCATGCTATCTTTGAAATTTGCCGTAGCCCCCAATAATTTGAAAAAGTTGAAATACCCCCCATGATCCTGTCTACCGTCTATGATCTTTGTTGACTCAAGTTTGCAAGTTTGACTAACAAATCTTCTTCAATGACAAAATTATCCCTTTCTTCAACCTTCTAACAAGAACATGTGGGTCTAGACGCGCTAAATACCCCAAATCAAACAACATGTGGTGGATGGTCAACCACATGAATCCAGTGGGTAGTATCACTAATGATCAACCTACCGGACCACTCCAGTAAAAAAATTCTTTTGCTTAACAGTAGCAGGCACTAGCAAATTAGCCATTGAGATCACCGTGATGGAGACGTCAGTGATAATCAACGTCATTATAGGAATTTCATGCAGTATGTACTATTGGCTCTGCTGCTTAGCCATACCCAAGGTCTAGTTTATTTTTCTAGGACAACGCCATTTTCCGACAATCCTCGCATTTGCAACTCAAATTGAAAATTGGATCTTTCAGACAAAGGCCTTCTCTCACTTGCATATCAACCAGCTTAACATTTCTTACATACTAATATGATTTTCTTAATGAAGTTCTCCTCAAAGAATTTTTACCATTTACGCTTGTGTTTTTGTTCTTTTTTTTTTTTTTTTGTAGAAATGAAATTGTTCGTCATTAAACCTTTTTCTTCCTATACTTCGGCATTGCTCTGTGAAAGTGAATTCGAAGAAGCTCCATTAATTATTCTCGAATCTACATTACTTCGTTTGTCATATATTTTTCTTCCAAAAGATTCCTTTGGCTATCTTTCCTCTTAAGCAAGTCTTTTCAATATTTTTCATGCTTTATGTAAAAAATGAGAAATTTCCCTAATAGTAAGAAGGTCAAGAAGTTTACGAAATCGATCAAGTTATTATTGGCTCTCATGTTCCTCTTGTCTTTGTCTCTTTTTCTTCTTTCTTTCTAATGGTACCAAAATATGGGTTTTGTTCTTTCTTCTAAGGCGTCTTAAAAGATTTCATCTATGTAGGAAATCTAGGTCTCACATCCTTTCTTTATTTTGGGCAGCGTGGCTTGGTGTCTTGGAAAAGTGAAGCGGGTGTGAGAGAAATATAAGGGAGTGTTTGAGGTTAATTATGTTGTTTGTTTATAGAGGAATGTTAATGCGCGTCACTTTATATTGAATTCTTTTTATAGTTAAACTTTACTTATTTGTTACACGTACGTATGATAACAAAAAATGAAACCTAAAGGCTTGGATTGATAGTACATGTAGTAGTGGTTGTTGGCCCTGGATTGATAGTTAAATTTCTCACTGGAGTGGTGGTCTGCCGATCATGAGACTCCGATAAGTTGGTCTCCAGTGTTGGGTGGCCCACCCACTGGAATCTCTAGCTCATCGTCCACCACAGCCGTTTGATTTGGAGTTAGGGTCTTAGCCCAAATCCACATGCTTTTGTTCTAAGGTCGAAAAAGGGATAATTTTATCTTTTAAAGAAAATGTGGGTCAAACTTGAGTTCACAACAATCATAGACAATAGACCGGGTCATGAGGGGGTATGTCAAATTTCCAAGATAACATGGAGGAGGGGGATATGTCAAAAATTCCCTTAAATAAATGTAGCATTTAAATAAGTATATTATATACTTATATATAACATATATTTAAACAAGTGTATATAGCATGTATTTATGTAGTGTATTTAAAATATATTAAATAAATAAATTTAATATTTAAAAAATATGTAGAATATTATAAATTTAAAATTTTGAGACAATTCGAGAAGGTGACGACATGTGCAGATCGATTTCCCATTTCAAAATTCTTGAATCCGTTGTTGGCATATTGCTTCATGTGCCAAAAAAGTAAAAATAAAATGATTTGTTAGATATAGATTTTTTGTGAAATATTTGACTATTTTTTTAGCATTACATAGACAAAAATGACCATTTTACCTATTTTATTGACTGGTGAAGGAGCAAATTGATCAAATATAGACTTCTTTTTAACTATTGGATGACCATTGACACCACATATTGGAAGAGCATTGCAATTTTCGCCGGCCTGGCAGGCTAGACCAAGCTCCAAAATCCCAATCTTAGGCTTGGACTTCAGAGTAGGCAGGCTAGGCTGCGGGCTTGTAGCCCAGATTTACACCCCAGGTGGGAGATGATGGCATTGGAATTCTCCAGTAGAGTCGAAGTAAGAGGAGGTGGATTGGGGAGCTTATCAAGGACGAAAATTATGGCAGGGGAGATTCGAAGGGGGAATCCAAAATGGTTGGAGTTTGGGGCAAAGAGAGGAGAAAGATAAGAGGTTTAGATATAGTATTTTGGATAAGGGAAGAGATGAGTGAGAAAAAAAGGAGTGGGGAAATCTACCATATAGGGTTGTTAATGGGCTTGGTTGGGATGATCGGTCCAATTTCTATGTTTCTCACATCTTTGTAGGAATTAAGAGAGAAATAGCATAATTTTGGGCTCGAGCCTTCAGCTCAATTGGTTAAACCATGTGCTCATGGGTTTGAGACCAACTTACCAACCACTAAGAAATATCAAAATTTAGCTACTTACATTTGTTAATTGGCCTATAATTCAGAAGAGATTTTAGCAAGCTTGGCACTAGGGGGACTTGTCCCATTTCGAATATCTATATAACAAAACAGGGAAGTTGTCTCCCCCTCTTATCCGGCTTCGTAAAGGATGGCCGAGATCTTATCCCCCAACTGGACAATTGATCTCAACCACTCACACCTAATTTTGACAAATGCTTTATCGGGGAGTGCCAGGGGCACGGGACACCCACTAGTTTTTTTACAAATTATAAAATAAAATAATTATAAAATTATAAAATCCGCGTTTGGAACACTTCTCCATCTTAATGTAGCATGAAAATTACAGATATGATTATTATGTTTTGTACAACACACAAATTTCGGTAGCTAGCACTGTCTCCATTTTGACTTGCAATCACCGACGCAAAGATAGAAGTATCAGCAAGTTCCTCGCAATTTTGAGAGGTGGATTCCTATAGATAGCAGCAACTTGCATTGTTGATCTTTTAACGACGGATCTAAAAGTGAGTGTCACCTTCTTATTTGATACATCCACTACCATGGACTCGGTCACTGCTGTTAAAAAAAAGAACCATGTTCACACTGATTTTTAGACATGAAAGAACAATATCTGTTCTATAATGGGTTTATTGGACCTGAAAGATGAACCTGAACCTAGCCATGTCCATTAGGCTTATCGGGTAATCACTAGGGCTGTCAACGGATACTATTCGGATCGAATACAAATGCATCCGAATCCGATTTGATATCCGACGGATATTCTAAATCAATATTTGAATTCGAATCCGATTAATTTATCGGATATCCGATCCGAAAATTGGATATAGATAATATATTATTATATTTACATAATAATAAATATATATGTAAAATATATAATAATAATAATATTATTATTAGAATAAATATTAATTAATATGATAAATATAATATAATCTATTTATTATAAATATAATTATTAAATAATATATCGGATCGGATATTATCGAATCAAATACATCAATATCCGAATCCGTATCCGAAAACTATTTGAATATAAAAATGATATCCGAATCCGATATCCGAAATTTTCGGATAATATTCGATTTTTCGAATACGGATTCGAATCGAATTCAAATTTTCGACTATCCATTGACAGCCCTAGTAATCACGTAGTGGGTTCATGTAATGAACATGGCAGCCAGACCCAAATTTTGTATTAATTTCCTCCAAAAGGATGGGCCCAAATCCAGTAATCAGGTTCAGGTCGAGTTACTCGACCAGGTACCCATTCACAGCCTTAAACTCGGCTTTGTTGGATGCCACAATTTGCAACCCTATATAAGGCCTCTTTTTAAGAAGCAATGCATCTACAAAGCAGTGTTTTAGAATCCGGACCATATTGACCCGCTAAACAGTGGGTGATCATCGACCCGGATTTCTCATTTTTTCATATTTTGTGTAGAAAAAGGAGAAAACTTCATGGGTCGATCGCCAGATTGACCAACCAGTTGAATCGGTGAACCAGCGAGCCATCTACTTCACTACTTATGCAGAGCAATCGATCATCAATTTAGACCATCCAAATGCTAGGCCACTCTTTGGATTAATCAAAAAGCAAAGTTCATACCATGAAGTTGCCCATTCGATCACCTTATAACACGTAAGGGTGTGTTTGGTGACAGTTTAAGTTGCATGGTGCCAGCTTATTTGCGAGTCATATTAAATCGCATTTGGGTTGACCTTAAGTATTGTTGCCAAACACACCCTTATGCTACACAAATGTTCGGGGCTCATGATGTGTAATTAAATCTTGATTTTCACCATTAGGCCAATTAAGCTCTATTACAACCTATGTTTTAAAAACTCTCCGATTCAACTCGGGACTCGGCCGAGTCAACTCAATTCAATGGTATTTGGAGTTGACTTGACATGCAAACTCGGATTTGCAAGCCTTGTCGAGTTGACTAGGAAACTCGACCAAGTCGACTCGAAACAAGCCTAGTCAACCGTTTAAAGGCCGAGTCGACTCGAAACTCAATGTTTTTTCTTGAACTTCTAAATGTTTTTTAGTATTTTTTCTATTTTTATGACTTTCGAAGTTTAATTTTTTTAATAAATATTATTTTTATATATTTAAATATTTAATAATTAATTTAATAACTCGCCGAGTCTATTCCCGAGTCATTGAGGTGACTCGACCCAATGGACTTCCGAGTTGAATCCGAGTTCCAAGTTTTAAAACATCGATTACAACAATATGGCTTCCTCTTTTTTCTTGTTTGTATACAAGATTATCAGATCCGAACCGTTCGGGGCCTCCTAAATATAAGATGTACCCAAATTCACGATCTTAACCATGTTTTAAAAAACGTCCGTTATAACTGTAATGCCCCAACCCTGTTACATTATTTCAAAAATAATGATTTTGACAAAAAAAAATATTTTTTAAAAAATGTCCGTTATGACGAAATTTAATAGGCCATTATAATGGAAACAGACCTCACCCTCTACGCTACATGCTGTTTTTACTTTCAGAAAATAATGGCTGTCATAACGAAAATAACAACTATGAAAAAAAATATGTTAAAAAAGCCCGTTATTTCCATCATGTTCCATTATAAATTTTACCGAAAATTTGAAATTTGAAATTTAGATCCATTTTTTCCATTTATTTCCCATTTTTACGGACACCCTTGGAAAAAAAAGGGAAAAAATTTAGATGCAGAGGACTTTGGATGCAGTCGATGCAGAGGGATCTCGTGGCCCTAGATGGCTCATTTTTGGGGCCCACTAACCGCATGGATGTTTAGCCCATCCCTTGGTATATATATATATATATAAATCGGTCTCATGGATTTTCTCTGGCCAAAGATTAAAGCACTTTTTTTAGGATCGATTGTAGCCGTTGGATTCAAGCATGTTTTTTTCATATTTTTGGGCACTTAATCGGATGGCTAGAAATTTTCAACCAAGCTGATATTTGGTAGGCATATCCACAAGGGGTGGGGTAAACATCCATACGGTTAGTGGGCCCTAAAAAAATGAGCCATGTAGGCCACCAGACCCCCTATGCATCGACTGCAACCGAAGTCCTCTGCATCTAAAATTTTTCCCGAAAAAAAGGGCTTATTATTAACAACTTAATAAGCGGACTTCTTCATGAAACGACATTTGGATGGTCTGTACTGATAAAAAAAAAAAAATGCACCAGTTCATACAAGCAAGGAGTTGTAGAAATTTACCATCCATCCTCGAAATCACGTCGGCTACCCTCTTCTGGCACTCGATGCATCCTAAATCAGCCGACACAACAACCTCATGAACCTGCTCTCAACACCACATCACAAACCAGATATCAATTAATGTATGAGAGAGAGAGAGAGAGAGAGAGAGAGAGAGAGAGAGTGTTACAGGAGGCATGGTTAACGATTCAACAGATGCTAGGCTGGTTCGAGGAAGTAGTAAGCTCTTAGACTTGTTGGTTCCAAGTATAGTAAGCTTCTTCTTAGCCTTGGTGACTAGCGTCATAGCTTTGTCCGGCCGGCCGTGATTATTCTGCGCACAACAAAGCACATATATTTATGTACAGATCTTAGATTCGAGGGTGGTTGCTGCAGGTTAGAGATCAGGTTAATTACCTACCAGGGGGGGAATGGAAAGTGGTCTGAGAACAGATCCGACAATATTGATTAAGAAGTTCCATCTTTTTTAGCTGCTGGAATTGTACAATAATGGAATAGAAGTGAACATGTACCCAACAATATAACAAAAGGGAAAAGTCTTGTAGTGAACTTGACAAAGACGCTTCACAATGAAATTGCCCCACAATTTCCACCTTCCTTCCCTGCTTTCCCTTTCAATATTTTTTGTAATTCCACACCCAAATTCCTTCCCAACTTGTTCCTCCAACTCACAATTTGACCTGGTGGGATCACTTGCCAAATGAAAACCATGGAAGTATATATGTGCTTTTCATCATATTTATGTGTTTTGTCAAAAATAACATTTTTAACTTGAAAAATGCCATGATATACTTTTTTTTTTTTTTTTGTCAATTTCTGTTGATTTTTATCGATTTTATCCGATTTTTTTCGACTTGACCCCTTCCTGATTATTTCCGAATCCCGACTTTGTGACTATGATTTTAGCGTTAAAAAAATAAGGGACGACGTTTTTGCCATAAAAGCTGTTATTTTCCGTTATAAATTTTATTGAAAATTTGAAATGGCACCATTTTTTTCCGTTATTTTCCCATTTTCACCCATGTGCATTACAAAAACAGTAACTGCCCCCAGCCTTTCACACCGTTACGACGGCCCATTTAAAACCTTGAGTGAAACTGCAACTTTTTGATCCAGCATCTTGCAACCTATAGTTAAGTACCACCTGTCCTGGGGTTAAGGTGGCGTATTAACTGTAGTTGTTTTTTTCTCCAGTACCATTAAGGGTAACTATAGTTAAAGACCAGGGTTTAAGGTGGCGCTTAACTATAAATTGCCCCCCTTCCCCCTCAACTAGTTGCAGGATCACTGGATCAAAAAGCTGCATGACCAAAAAATTTCTCAAGAAAAAAGTTCTAATGGGAAACAATTGTGCACTATGCGAAAATTTTATGCACGTTCGATCACTTTCTATCTTTTTATATAAATATTGATGCAGTCAGCATGTGGGCCTGAGCGCATGTTCTGTGTTTTTTTTTTGTTTATTGACGAGATAATAAAATTTGTCCATCAAAACTTAAAATGGAGGAGGGATCCACATCGGCTGACAAATTGGTGAGCCCATGGAAAATGTTTGAATGTGCAAATGCAAGACCAAACGCGCGAAAATGTAATTTCCATGTGTAAATGATTTTTGCACAAGACCCTAGGATAAATGTTATAGGACGCCTAATGCACATGTAAGGGGATCAAGTACTAGAAGGAAGTGCATGCAGCTTGATTGGTGGGGAAATCGACGAGAAGGAAATAAGGTAGATTATTCGATTATATTTCTTCCTTTGGTAAGGATTTGTCGGTGATATGAATGCGCTGGTGACGCCGGTAACCGCAAAAAGTGTGTGCAAGGAAGGTGCAAGTTGCAGAATGCGAGGCCCACATCCCACCATGTCCTGACAGGAACGAGTAGGACGAGGAGAAACCATGGTGTCGGATGGTACTTGAAAATACTCATCTACCTCTATGATCAGCAACCCTACCCAATGTCCGTTATAACGGTATAGTGGTCCCTTAACATTTCCGTTATTTTCGCTACTTACTACTTGTTAGTTAAGCAACTCCTAATCCCCCACCAAAGAATGCCAATTCTTTCAAGGAGAGAAATGGGTCCCATCTAAAAGATATCTTAAGGCCTTAAGGCAGCTAGACATTCGATTCTATAATTATAACCATTTGATCTAGTAAATTCTTTTAGACAATCAGTAATGACATGGCCGTGGTCCACAAAAAAAAAAAAAAAAAATCCTATAGAAGGGGTAGTTTGGGCTATCAAATTGTGGGACCCATCATATATATATGATGGATTTGTGGTCCATTATCCTTTTAAAGGACCGCATCCATACTTTACACATGGTCCGTCAATTTATTATGTAGAGTGTAGACCTTTGAATCGTGAGGCCCCATTAAATGCATTTCGGTAGAGTGCACCCACAAAAATCATTGCAATGATTTTTTTTGCGGGTGCTAGCAAGCAAGGTATACAATGTTGTGAAAACAAAAAAAATCTATCTATATAACAAAACAAACAGGGAAGTTGTCTCCCCCTCTTATACCCCCTCTTATCTATTTAGACAAAGAAGGGCTGAGATCTTATCCTCCAAATAGATGGTGGATCTCAGCCATTCACACCTAATTTTGACAAACGCTTTGTTGGAGAGTGCCGTGGGCACTGGCCACCCACTATCTATATAACAACTGACAGTGGTTGTCTTATACCCCTCTTATCTTATATGGCTTCAATAATGAGTGGCTGAGGTCCACTATGCTTCATATCGATGGCTGAGATTAACTCCCACCCGATTTTGATAAACACTTTGTCAGAAAGTATCGCGGGCACGGGCCACCCACGCATATAACAAGACAACTCAGTTGTATTCTCTTATCTTATCCATCCATCTAATGTGGATGGTTAGATAAAGAGTGGTTGAGATCAAATCCATCGATCGAATGCGGATGGTTAGATTTCAGCCACTCAATCCGCCTCATTTGACCTCAATTTATTCAAAATTTGAATTTCAACACCGTTATTTTTTGTTATTTCTGTTATTTTACTATTTCTCCCTCTATGCGTTACAATCCGTTATAACACGCGTTGTAATGGAAAAAACGATAGCGCCCCAGTCCGTTATACCGTTTGAGTGCCGAAGGCACCCAATTTTTACAAACGCTTTTGTCAGAGAGTGCCGTGGGCATGGACCATTTACTAGTATTATAACAAAACAAGGAAGTTGTCTTATTTCATATCTTATCCTGTTTCATAAGATAAAGAGTGGTTGAAATCAAATCTATTCATCTAATGTGGACAGTTAGATTTCAACGACTCAATCCCTCATTTATTCGGTCACTCCCACTCATTTGACTCCGCACACAACAAATTGAAAATTTGAAATTCGCATTTTAACACCATTATTTTGCGTTATTTCCATTATTTTTGCCCATGTGCGTTACAATCATACAGTAATGCCCCCAGTTTGTCGGAGTGCCGTGGGCACGTTCCATTTACTAGTTTCCACACGGGTAAAACTTCTGTCACAACAAAGTTGCAAATCACACAATCACAGCCAATGAGTTTTCGGCATGTACACCTCAAAGCAAAAGCACATGGGTATGTTGCAAAAGCACTTGTGTACGTGGCAAGAACTCATTGGCTTGTCATTGTGTGATTTGAAATTTGTTGTGATAGAAGTTTTACTCAAGGTTTAAAGGAGGCCGTTTTAACGGTTAAACGGACTGGGGGCGTTACCGTTTAAACCATTTAAACGCCGTTAAAATGGATTGAAACGGCCAGGGGCAAAAATGAAAACAAATGGAATTTAACGGATTTTAACGGAAAAAATGGTGCTGAAATTCAAATTTTGAAATTTGAAAATTAAAAAAAAGCGGAATTTAATGGATTTAACGCCGTCTTTTTCACAAAATTTTCAGCATTAAACGGCTGTTTAAACGATTTTAACGGCTGTTAAAACAAAAAAAAAATAGCTGTTTTTTTCAAAACCGATAAAACTTGTTTAAACAGTTTTAACAGAAACGGATTGGGGCGTTACCGTTTAAACGGCCGTTAAAACCGTTTAAACGGCCGTTTTTAAAACCATGGTTTTACTCTTTCCACATAAGATGGGAGTTTTTCTTGTCACATTAAAACGCTACCTTTTTTTTTTGACTCAGGATTCTTGGTCAAAACTGAAAAGCTAAAGCATTAATGCCATAAAAGACAAGAATGTTCAGAGTTACGCTATGAAAGACAAGGAACCAACGCCGTAAATGCGCTGCTTGCTAGCAATTTAACTGTTTCAGGACGGTTGGATGTCCCTTGAAAAATGTGTTATTTCAATATTTTCAAAAAATAAAAATTATAAATTAAAAACACATTTTTGAAGGATCATTCAATGGTGGATACACTGATTGCATACTAGATTTGTCCAATTTATTGTGAAGGTGATTTTTTTTTGTTTTGTAGTCATCATCCCCACGGAAGAAGTAAGGTTAAGCCTGGACCCCGGTCATTGCCGGTAAAGGGGTTTTCAACTCCAGGTACAACCACTCAAAGGAGGAAACCTACTGGCGTGGGTTTGATCCCACGACCTCCGAAAGAGGAGGATACACAGCAACCATCTGAGCTGCCATGTTGGGTGTGAGGGTGATCTCTTCACCAAAGAGACCATTCTCACCAAAAATCATCTCATTCCAAAACTTCAAATTTATATATGGGTCAGGCTCAAGGGACCCCCATTTATGACCCTCTCTTTTAACCCCCATCTTGGCGGACCCACTTAGGAGATGAATCAATGGCTGATTTTTGGTGAGGATGATCTCTATGGTGAGGAGATCATCCTCACAAAAATTTAAATCATTCTGATATTCATAGACTGGTTTAGAAGCTGAAGCATTATGGACCGTCGATTTTTACTGTATAACTTTAAAACCACATTTGATGGGGTTAGAAATTTCAGAATGGGCTGATTTTTTGTTGGGGTGATCTATATGGTGAGGTTATTATCCCCACCAAAAATCAGCCATTGATTCATCTTCCATGTGGGTACGCCAAGATGGGGGTCAAAAAAGGGGGTCAGAAATGGGGGTCCCTTGAGCCCGACCCTTTATATACTAGCCCCAGACGATATGTTTTTTGCGTGTGAAAAAATGTGTCCCCTCTAAGCCTGACCCTTACCCTTACACTAATCCCCACGATTTTGTATGACACCTATACATTATTAAATATGAAAAATTTATTCTAGTTTATAAGAATTAATTATAACATATTAATCTGATCATTAATTAAATTCTTAGGTTGTAGTATACCATATATAGAACATGTTTACCAACATAACTAGGAATCAAAAGCCCGTGCTGAGCACGGGCATTTTATAAACTAAAAATACTAAAAACCTTTTTTTTTTTTTGCATTTACAACTATATATTATTTTCATATTATATACTTTAAAAAAATTATACTCTTATTCTGATAATTAGACCTTAAGTTAATTGTTGTACTGAGAACCATTTGAAATTTTTTGGTATGTTTATATAAAAATTTTGATTAAAAATCACGTTTTAAAAAATTTTTTGATTATGTTTTTTGATTAAAAATTAGAGTATGTTTTCTATGTTTAAAATTTAACAATTTTTTCATGGATTGAATAAGATCAATTATTTTTTTCACCCCGATTGGTTCCAACCAGGTCGATATCAGACCTTACCAGTTTTAGCTCTGGTGTAGACTGAGAGTATCCCTACTATTAGATTAGGCATGGATCGACCCTGATCCAATCTGAACTTGATACATTGGCTGCCTTAAGGTAAATGTCATTTGGACCTAAAACTATGATCAAGCCCAATCAGAGATGAATCAGCTATAAATCATCAGTCAAGCTGATTCTAGGTGTGTATACCAAGAAGCAGGCCCAAAAATGCGATAGGTAGGGCCACTCGTTGTCTGCATTGGGAGTCACATGGACCAAAAAATTTTCAATGTGTGTCTCCTGATTATAGATGCACAATTATTTTTTATGCACAAATGCAGATATGGTTTCCACCCAATTCATTGGGCCTTGACCAAACATTCCGGGCCTAGATTTAATTTGTATTAGAGTAGGCCTTGTAGGCCAGGGCCTATTCAAAATTTACCAAAGGCCAAGCCTAATCCCGACCTATTTACACATGTAATTTCTAGATGTTTACAACATGCTGATGATGCAACTCAAATGTCTTTTGAGTGATCCATTTGATATGTCTTATCCCTGCCTGTCTCCAATTGTGTCTAAAATACAAAATATGATCACCAACATCCCCAAACAAAATACGTCAAGTCATCTTTAAAGCAACCTTTAACCTTCCCTACATTTCCAAGAAATATTTAACTTATTTTTTGTTGGTAACCACCCTCTCGTTCTCTCTGTAACATTTTTTTCGATAAATCCATCAGTTTCTTAAAACCCAGAATTTTGTCGAGTGAAAGAGAGAGAGAAAGGAATGGAGGGGACTTGGAAAGAGTTTTGGTTGTCTTCTTGGTGTCCGGCATGAACGGTTTGACCAAACTGGGGACCGAGCTGATCATAGTTTGTGTAATCTCTCTTAGTTCTGCGACCCGAGTGTTGCTACGTTCCCTTGTGTAGGAAAAAATTTGAGTGACAAAACCTTGCTGAAGAATCTGAAGCCATTCGTTTTGCTACGTTCCCTTGTGTAGGAGAAAATTTGAGTGACAGAACCTCGCTGAAGAATCTGAAGTCGTTCGTACGTAGTAACCCGCGACGGGGTCTGGACCCACTGAGAAGTCTTCGAGTCTTCTTTAATCTCAAATTCGTGGAGAAGACAACCCTTTCGTCAACGCTTATTAGGGTTCAGATTGATATGAGAATAAAAATCATACATTTAGGGACAAATCTAGAGAGACAAATATATTTTCCATTAACCAAAAACATATTGAAATCAAACAAACAAAAAAATTAAAAAAAAAATTAAAGTAAAAGCAAACACAGATCCATGAAAATTAAAAAAGAAAAAAAGAAAAAGAAATAATAAATACCTATCAAAAAACGTCTTCAGAGATTGATGAAGGATCCTGATGTCCTCCTCACAGATATCATAAGTCTTCTTCTAGTTAGAATACCTTGCATGAGGCATCATGAATGACCGTGCATAATTGTGCATAATGAACTATATCACTACCTCCGTCACCTCTTGATGAAATTGATCCGACTCATCCCCACTGGAAAAAATCTCCTGCACAACTGAAAATTCTATCCATCGACAATTTATTAAATCAGGGACCATCTTCTTCATTAGTTTTTCATATATATCTTCTGAAAGCTTCTTCTTTTTGGTGGATGAGGGATTAGGACCCGTGGCCGTGGATTATATAGGAAGAGAAATGACGGTAAGAAAGAGATCGATTGGGGAGATAGACAAATGCTTCTTGACGACTATTGAGTTGCGAAGAAGATGGAAAGATGTTATAGGTAATACATTTAAGGAAAGATTAAATAGATATACTACATGTTAGGAGAGTTATTATAGAATATAAGAGGTTTTCATTTTAATTTATGTATGAAAGAGGGAGAGACGTATTGAGAGTTAAGAGAAAGTCAAGGGTTTTATTTATACTTATTGAAAGTTGAGAGAAAGTCAAGGGTGTTTTTGGAAAAAACATAGTAAAAAAGATAGAGAAAGCGCCACCTCAGCAATGCCAAGCTTTAGTATAGATAATAGATTGGCTGACATGAAGTAAAACAATGGCAAACAAGGTCCATACCCATACCCATACCCATACCCATGAAATGATATAAAATAAAAAATGAAGAATGGATACGAACAAAATTACAAAAGGGTCCTCAAGGGACCCCCATTTCTGACCCCCTTTTTTGACCCCCATCTTGGCGTACCCACAAAGAAGATGAATCAATGGCCGATTTTTGGTGAGGATGATCTCACAAAAATTCAAATCAGTCTGATATTCATAGACTGGTTTAGAAGCGAAGCATTATGGACCGTTGATTTTTACCGTGTAACTTTAAAACCACATTTGATGGGGTTAGAAATTTCAGAATGGGCTGATTTTTTGTTGGGGTAATCTATATGGTGAGGTTATCATCCCCACCAAAAATCAGCCATTGATTCATCTTCTATGTGGGTACGCCAAGATGGGGGTCAGAAATGGGCGTCCCTTGAGGTCGACCCATTACAAAATACCCTATAAGTAAAACTAGTGATTTATGCCCGTGCTTTCACACGGGCCATATAAAATGGTAAGATAAAATTAATTAATAGATAAATTTAATAGTTGAGAGATTTTAGGATTGTGTAAAGATTTTGGATCAGGCTCAAGGGACACATATTTTTCACACACAATTTTGTTGTACGCACATGGAAGATAAATCAATGGCTGATTTTTGGTGAGATGATCTCCACACCGTATAGATCACCCCTACAAATAATCAATCCATTCTGAAATTTCTAACACCATCAAATGTGGGTTTCAAGTTAATGGTAAAAAATAGACGGTCCATAATTCTTCAACTTATAAACTATGCTACGAATATCATAATGATTTGAATTTTTGTGAGGGTGATGATGATCTCCTCACCATAGAGACCATCCTCACCAAAAATCATCCCATTCGAAAACTTCTAATTTTTATATTGGCCCCGGACGAATTTTTGTGTGTGAAAATATGTATCCCCTGATCTTGACCCAAAGATTTTTTAGTTGTGGAAGTAAAAGAGGGGAGAGACGTTTTTAGAGAGATTTTATGAATTGTGGGAAGTTTTCAAAGTTGTGGAAATAGAAGAGAAGCAGAAACGTATTAACTGGTAGTAATGATCACATGGTCTGGGGTGCATGGACTTAGTCATACTGCATGGTGCCATTTTTTCATTGGTAAGGATTTGCAAGAGTGAGTGTTGCAACTGTCCAACCACATCAATGTTTGGCCCACCCCCGCATACATCCTCATTGGTGCTTTACCGTTGATTGATCGGGCTTTATGAACAGGTCAAGTGTGCGTTCTAATTAAGTCCACCCATGATAAAAAAAAATAATCGAATGTAGTGGAGAAAAATCATCAATTAGGCCGATTTGTGGTGCACAGGCCTTAGAGAAAATTTATGAAGTGGTGGGAGTTTTGAAGCAGCGATTAGGGGCCAATGATCGCACACCACATATATGGATGTTATTTTTTAAAAAGTATTTTTAAAACCAAAGCTTATACCCAGGGTACATGTGGTGCAAGATTATTGGCGAATGATCGCCGCTTCAAAAATCCCACCTCTTGAAAAAATTTCTCCAGTTGGTAGGCCAAATGGGCCCAAAAGAGTGCTACATGGCACTTTTGTTAGGGGAGTGTATCAAACTTGCACTCAAGCCCCAGTTTTTTCTCGGCAAACACACAGCTATCGGAGAAAAAACCAAACTTTCCATATTATTCATTGTGTGCGCCCATGGTCCATCTTGGTGGCTGCATGGCAGCCAAGGCAATTGCGGCTGGAACAATTCTTGACCAGCAGCAGCCGGGCCAGAGACTATTTTTGATTTATTTTCTACCAAATTATATTTCTTATTAACACAATAGTAAATGGTGGAGTAAAACTTCCGACCGCCACAATATGAGCCACGGGGCACACTTTTAGAGGACGCTGACCATATGGATGTTTGCCCAATCTTAGTGATTGGTCTACAAACAAAAAATCAGCCTGATAAGTGATTTCGAAACTTTGGACCCTTGTACCTAAAGAATGGTCAATAATGCTCAAATTCCCATGGTTAAAATCAACCCATGAAAATGATTCCAATCAAACGCTTAGAAATCACTAATTAGGTTGATTTTTGATTTGTAGGTCCACTTAGGGATTGGACAAACATCCATACAATCAGTGTCGTCTACAAATATGCCACGTGGCTCATATCGTGTAATTTAATAGAACAAATCACCAAAACATAAAAAATAAGTGACAAATTATGGAGAGTCATTTTGGGAAGGAGACAAAGATGGTGAGGAAACGTTTAGGGAATAGGGAGAGGCGTTTTGGAAGGAGGAGAGACTTTTTTTTGGAAAGGGAAAAGACGTAATATGAGAGGTTTTAAATGAAATGTCTGTTATGAGTTATTAAAGACAATAAAACTCAAGAATTTTTTTTTTAAAGAGGAAATATTTTTGGGAGAAAGGAGATGTTTTTGGTAGAGAGAGGAGATGCTTAGAGATGGAGAGGTGTTTTGGAAAGATGAGATATGTTTACAATGGAAATTTATTCCGTATTTAACATTATTTTTTACAAAGCCTAAAACACCCTTATTTTCAAGTAGATTACTAAATTGAGAAGAATTTTTTTTGGAAATACCAAATAAGATGGAGAGTCATGTTGGGAAGGAAACAAAGATGGTGAGGAAACGTTCAGGGAATAGGGAGAGACGTTTTGGAAGGAGGAGAGAAGACAGAGTTAATATAAGTTAAGAAAGGAGAGAGGAGAGAGAAATAGGGGTATTTTTGGAAAAAATATTGAAAAAAAGATGGAGAGAGCGCCACCTCAGCAATGCCCAGCTTTAGTATAGAGAATAGATGTGTTATTATCATTTTAATTTCAAAACACCATAAAAATACAACTCAGATGCATCTCAAAATCTAGGGTTCATCCCAAATAGTATTAACAACCCACAATTACAAAAATACCCATCATGAAAATTACAAAATACCTCTATCATGGAAATTATCAAAACACCCCTATTAAAGAAAATTTCAAAAATGTTATCTAGGGTTAATAATTGTCAATAACATGTAAAATTACACTAATGCCCCTTACCAATTATGTTTAAAGTTAATGGATAGAAAAATTACAAAAATACCCCTATATTGAAAAATTACTAAATGCCGGTAAGGAAAAAAATTAGGGTAGTACACCCTAGGTGTCTCAGTGTAGTCAATGGATTAGTACAAACCAGTTCATAACGTAACGGGCTTTTGGAAGTTACCGTTAAAACGACGTTATATTAAACCATGGTTTGAATGTCCAAGCTGCTTTCCTATTAGATTGACAAATACGTACGGAACGGATCCATAGACGGTTTGAGCAATTCAACCTGCGTCGGTTACATCAATAAATCAAATGACCTGGTTCTAAAGTGGTCTAGTGATTGACCATATTGCCCTTCCTAACGGGGTAGAAATGAAATTAGAAGTGTAATGGGCCCGAGGTCTGGTACCCAATATTATGTGTCTAAGGCCCACAAACTCGGCAAGTGAGAGCAAGGATCAAGCTCGTGGGTTGGGCCAGATCCATATTAAGTTGGTAAGTGGCCCACTAGTTAAAGTATTCCATGTCTTTGGGTTGGGCCTGTTGAATATATGTACTCGGCGAGCACGCCTTACAAGTAAAGCTGTCCAAACAAAATAGACGATCTAAATATGCATGGTCTCTGTTTTTATATTAGGCAGCCCAACTAGATGTTAGTCGTGGGCCTGCGAAATAGGTGCCCTGTTATGCATTGGGATGCGAAGGTCGGTCCATCTGAAGCCCAAGAAGTAGGTCGGGTTTGTTTGACCCTATTTGTAACTTGGACCTTTGATTAGCTGGGGTCATTTGACATTAATTTAGGTGTTGATCAATTGTATTAGGGGTCTATGTGACTGGGCCTTCTTAGGTCCACTCAGTGTATATAAATGGTGGTACGTGATAAAAAGAGTTCCAATGGCAAATATTTAACAATGCTTGATACGTGTATTAGCTAGCTTACTTCATTTTCTTTCAATTTGTGTGGGTCCCACATATTAAAGTAAGTCAAATATGGGTTAAGCGAGCGTGGGCTCATTTTTATTGGAAATAGTGATTTTCCCACGAGAAAATAAAATTTTCCCACCGAGGCTTAATTGGTGTCCCCACATACGACACCAAAAGATGTGGGGGACTTTATGCTTCCAAGGTCCTCAATAGCTCGGCTCGACAAGAACAGTTCATGCTCTATATATACATAAGGGTTGGGATCAGGGGACACAAAATTTCACACCAAAAAATTGCGGGGGCCAATAGAAGTTTTGGAAAGAGATGATTTTTGGTGAGGATGGTCTCTATGGTGAGGAGATCACCCTCACAAAAAATCATATCATTCTGATATCTGTAGCCTGGTTTACAAGTCGAAGAATTATGGACCATCTAATTTTTACAGTTAACTTGAAATCCACATTTGATGGGATTAGAAATAAAGCGAGAATTACCATAAAAGCTGTAGTTACGAGCACTTGGTCGTCTCTAACCGTAAAAAATTTTTTCGCCTAATTTAGTCGTGCTTTTTTGCTTGGTGGACACATGCGTCTCTTTCGTCAAATATGTTGTACGAATCGTAAAGTTTATACTGATTCTACCCTTCTGAACCATCTAACGTTGCTGACGACAGGACGGTCCATCCATCAGCACCTCGTTGACGACGCTGTAAAATGAATGAAATTTAAAAAAAATTGACATCCGTCTGGAAAAATTTTTGAGAAGAGGAAGGGGACACAGATGAATTGGAAGAACCCTCTGGAGATAGAAGAATAGGAGAATCCCGCTCTATCTCATTGTTTGGTCGGAGGTTGAAGGATAGAATCAGATGAAAAACTCTCTCTCCATCTCATTGTTTGGTTGGAGGATAAATTGAAGCAAGTGATCGATTAAGGTCATTAGGTTTTGAAGAATGTTTGGGGGTTTATGGTTTAGATGGGGGTTTTGTATTTACGTTGGGGGTTTAGGATTTAGATTGGAGTTTTGCAGTCACGTTTGGGGTTTAGATTTAGATGGAGGTTTTGTCGAAGAAGAAGTAAATGTAGATTTCATTAGATTTAGATGGGGGTTTGGCATTCATTCAATTTTTTATCAAGATTTAATTCGAGTGGGTCTTTGATTGCTTTTGTTCCATTTCATTTTGAATGAAGTTTGTTATTTGTTCATTTTATTTTGAAAGTAAGTGAAAGCGTTGAAACCAGATTTGGAAAACCATTTTCTTTCTTCTTGAACATTTTAATTAAAAGTAGTTTATCATGTATCACAACTAACCTAGTTTACCACTGGTTGCATTTTTACAGTAAAACCATTGTAGGTAAAAAAGTTGTTTAACATGTATTATTTTAGAATAATTGGTTGTACTAGTACCATGTTCTCAAAAAATTCACTAACCTGATTTACGAGTGGTTGAATTGGTTACTATAGAACTATTTTCACTAAACTGGTTGAACTAGTACCATTTTCACCAAACCAATAATCTTCTAGTAAAAAATTGGTTAAACCATACACCTTAGCGGTTTCCCACAATCCTATTGTGGTCATAAATAAAAGGCAGGACTTAGGAAAAAATTGGTTAAACCATACACCTTAGTGGTTTCCCACAATCCTATTGTGGTCATAAATAAAAGGCAGGACTTCTTACACTAATGTAAGAAGTCTTGCATTTTATTTGGTAAGTCTGATTTGTTAAAATGGTAGTATGTATACATTGTTTTGAGAACAGTTTGTCATTGTCTTCTTACTTATTAGTTGATTGACTTAGATCAAAGTTGTACTCGGAATTTAATTTATTTAAAGTTTTGATTTTTGAGTTAATATGTTTCATGAAGTCTTAGAGGCCCCAATGTAACCCCAAATAAAAGGCAGGACTTCTTATCTCAGATAGACCTTGGTATGAAGTCCTGCCTTTTATTTGATAAATCAAATTTTTGAAAATGGTAGTTTTTCTACCTTGGTTGCAACAACAACTTTTGTAATTTTATAAACAGAGATCGAAGGAGGAGGAACTTCTGAACTGTGACCAATGGACTCTACGCTCCTTTATAACGAAAAAGATTATATTACAGAAAAGATATGGTCAGGGATGGTAAGTATTGGTAATATTTTATTATTAATTCTTATTTTGGTGAACATTTATTGTTAATATCATCTACTTTTATTGTTAATAAATTATAGGAAGACCTCACATCCGATCCAATGACCATAGTAAAGCGATAGGCCAGTGGAGGTTGAATCGACAACAAAAGGAAATGATGAAGATGGTTGGATTTGGAAATCTACGAAAGATAGGCCATCTCCAGATGGACTCCCATTTGTTGTTAGCATTGTTGGATCGTTGGTGCCCAGAAATGAACAACTTCCACATGCACCACTTCGAGATGACTATCACATTGGAGATGTGGCGCTCATCCTCGGATTAAGTCCTATAGGAAAAAGCAGTTGTTGGGCGCACAATCGGAAAAGCGCATGAGTGGTTAGAATTGTATCTGGGACGTGCTCCGGCTGAAGAGGATAGTGTAAGGGGATCTTGTGTGAAGTTGACCTGGCTAAGAGACGAGTTCGCTAAGGTGCCAATTGGGACAGGTCCCCAAGAGATACAGTTTTGTACTCGAGTCTACATTCTATACCTAATAGGCGCGACAATATTTTCTGAGCTTGGTTCATATCTAGTGAATGTTATGTACTTGCCCTTGATCGCTGATTCAATGGTATCTGGAGAGTATGCTTGGGGAGCAGCAGCCTTAGCATACTTGTACAAGTTTCTCACGAAAGGGGTGTTGGGGTCAGGAAAGAGGGCAATAAAGAATCTCGGAGGCTCAATGACATTGCTCATGGTTAGTAAATGGTATTTAATTGTTAAATTTATGTCATATATGATGATGTGTCAGGTTGACTAACTAAGTATTTTGCAACGCATCTAGTGTTGGGTATTTGAGAGAATCTCTATTGGTCAACCCTTGCAAAAGAGACAACGTCTGGTATTTCCATTAGCATGCTAGTGGATGGAGAGAAAGTGAAATGACGACAACCACCACAACTATGTGCATCTGCGGGCGATGCTAGATGACATGGATGAAAGCAATGTAAGTCACACTCGTAGTTGAATGTAATTTGTTATTTATTATACTTGGTTATTGTATTACAATTATCTTTGATGGTATCGAAAAGGTTGACTGGCGACCCTATGATGCATTGTCTCATGCCCCTATCATGCACGAGATTGGAGCAATTGCCGGCCGTGCACATACTTGGCTGATTCACTTCAATATAGTCGAGATGCAATTGCTAGAAAGGTGCATGAAACAGTTTGGTCTTGAGCAGGGCATACCTCCCTCACCACCACGTTATGCTAGGATTTCTTGTCTCTCCCATGTTGATATCTGTAGAGTATAACATGTCAATATCTGTAGAGTATAACATGTCAATATTGTATATGTATAAGAAAATAGTCAACTTTATTTATGTGAGAAGTTAGGGATAACCTGTTTAACAATCGATTTTGGACAGACACAATACTTTCTTCCAGCGTTCTGTCCTTGCTTAACAAACCAAATTTTGCACGGGCCTTCACCATACGGACATAGCATGTATTCATCAACCCAGAGAAAGAATTCGCACGACCGTCTAATTGGGCTTCTTTTTTGCTGTGCGGACATTAAAAATTTTAGGTAAGTATAACTGAAATATGTTACTATTTACTTAAATGAATTCAACACACTGAAATATATCACTAAATGAAACTCACCCAATTAGGACACCGGTAAAATCGACGTCTGGGGTTTTGCTTGTCCTAGAAATGAAGACTTTGCAAAGACCTTCTCCACAGGGGCAGTTTACTAAAGGGTATTGGTCAAGACATAGGTTGTCAGTTGCCTCGGCCATACAGAATGATTGCTAACTGATGATTATCTTGTAGAAGAAAATAATTACATGTTAGTTTCAAAATATATTTAGAATATGTATTGCATAAATCTACAAAATGTTAGAAAACTAAGCATCGTGACTGGCTATATAGGGTTTGCATTCAAAGAAGACCTATGCACGTGACTGCCTATATAGGGTTTCTACAAGTAGAGCGGTTATGGCCTGACTCCAAGCATCGACTGCAATGGATAGGCCTCTTCTGTAAATCTTGTGACTCAATTCTCTTCTTCTTAGGTCTCCCAGACGGACGCTTTGTTCTTGGAGGAAGCAAATTGGATAAACCGATCTGACCATCATCACCACTTATGACACCATCCACATTCAATGAAGGCATGTCATATGTGTATATTGGTTTAACTGGTTCTTCATAGATCGATCTTGTGTTTCCTACGATAGCACTCATCTACGTATGCGTACACTTCCGAATGAATAGAATTCAATGCTGCACACGCATGCATGCACGGTAAGTCGACAAGAGTCAAATAATTACACGTGCAACTTTTTGTTTGCAAGTTTAATGAGTGATAAATTAGCCCCCAACGAACTTCATACTCAAATGCAGATGAATGTCGTGCCTTGCATCGAGCACTTTGACTTAAATTTTCTCGTAATTTCAATTCAACCAAATTACCAACTCAATTTTTCACACCTCTGTTCGACGATTGTGCATTAGCTCCATGATTTGTGTACGTATAGTGTCTACTAACCTCATTATCGGCTTGTCCCATGCATCTAAAACCCACTTGTTTTAGGATTCCGCATGATTTGACATTAACATGTTATAACGTCTCCTAGAAAATTTCATGTTTGCCCAATGCTCCGGATCTTGCGTTAACACCCATTCATATGTTTCCGGTAAGACTCTCTGAAGATCCTCCAATGCTTTCTTGTATTCTATCTCCAACTTTGAGTATGCGACTCGCCAAAGAGCATCTTTCAAGAAGGTCTTTACTTTTGTAGACAACATATACCCCTTCAAAAAACCTAAGAAGTTCTCAGATAAATGACGATAGCAGTTCAAGTGTAATACATGTCCATACACCTCATCCATAGCCCGAAGGATATTGGGATTTCTATCAGACACGAATATAATGTCATTGTTATACTGAAGGGATTCCTTCAGATTGGTTAGAAACCACTTCTAATCCTCGTATGTCTCTGATTTAACAACCGCAAAGGCGATGGGAAAAATACCATTACCAGCATCAGTCCCTGTCGCAGCAAGCAAAGTTCCTTTATGCGTAGATTTAAGAAATATTCCATCTATGAATAGTATGGGTCGACAGCCCACTCTGAATCCATGTAGAGACGCGTGAAATGCAACAAACAATTGTTTGAACCGATAGTCTTCCATCTCAGTCATGAGTGCCACACTTTCAAGGTTGGACTCCATTATCCTTTAACAAAACCATGGGAGTCGCTTGTATGAACCTATTGCCTTCCCCTATATTTCTTCTTTCGTTGCCTCTTTACCTCGCCAAGCTTGCTTGTAAGACACAGGAATATCATATCCTCGAAAAAAGTCCCAAACTATCTCTTTAGGCTTGTATCCAAGGGTGTCTCGGACTTTATCTTCAATTACGCTTGCTATCAATTTTTTTGAAGTTCGCCACTTTGCCTTCACAGTATCCTCCACTGTGTGAGAGTAGATGTTGTCATACTTGTCAATCATGAACTCATCTGTTCCACGTATGGAACTAGCAAATATCTTCCAATTACATGCATCCACACTACACTTCACCTTCACTCGTTCTTTATTATTCTTGATGAAGATATATGCGAAACGATGTGCCAATGAATACTTATTCACCTCTAATCTCAATTGAGCGACATTAGAAAATATTTGTCCCAGTCCTATAATGTTATCCTCTCATAAGTTACTCATGAGTTGTTCACTTTCACTCATACGTTGTTCATTTCCACTGGCAGAAGACTGACCAAAAATTTGTTGGGGTCTTGATATGGCTGCGCTTATGATATTCGCTCAAAAGTGCTTATTTTAAGCAATTATCCTTCTAGCATTGTCACACTCTTCTACGTAAAACTGCATTTTTTATCAACATTTCTACGTCAGAGTTTCTCTCATTCCATAGAACACACTTTTCTGGTTAAAATGATATATTCGCATGCATTCATAAGCATTTATTTGACCTACATGCGAAGTCATTCTCATTACGCGATTTTCTATCGTAGGAGCACTAATTGGGCAATTTTGATGGCATACGGGCCCACAATCAAATTCTAGAACCTAGGATCAAAGCTCAAGAGCCAACGGGTTAAGGATGAGGAGATATAGGCCAAAGACGGGAAGAGCCAGAGAGTCGAAAGAATCGAGGGACGACTAAGAGAGAAGGAGAGACTAAGGAGATTAGAGCTTATAAACCAACACAAGGTGAGTGCCTACTCAGTTGGTAAAGCATGCAGAAGACCAAGTCAGAGACCAGGGTTCCAGACCCTCTGCTAACATTTTATCTCCATTTTGTGTAATTTTCTCTTTCCACTCTCCAAACCCTCATTCTCTCTCTCCCTATTCTCAATATCAACCATCTTATCCTCTATCCCTTCGCAATCTCTCAATCCTATGGCCTACCTTGGCTAATCTCCATGTCCGATCATCACCTTCCACTTCTACCATCCGATCGTCAACAAAGCATTCGATTATTCCTCCTATCATCCATGGCACCATCTTAGAAATCTAATGGCCCTCATAATTCCATGTTCAAATCATATGGGCCTAGTCATCTGTGACCCACGGCCTGCCACTTAGTGGACCCCACATCCTTGCTTGATTTAAGGTGGACCCCACAGTTTCTAAAATGAGATCGACCCTTTTTCTCACAAAGATTCTAAATTTGAAACTTGATATTTTGAAAGATTCTTTTGAAAAGGAAAATTGGAGGAATACATGCAAGGGGTGGACATATTTTCACAAAGAGGCAACTTCCCATTTTTGGCAAAAGGAGGATTAAACCTCTCTTTCTTTTAAAAGAAAATGGCTAAAATCTTGGCCAATGATATCTCTCCCTCTCTTAAAAGAGGGGCCCACGGTTTCCATGAAGGGGGCTCCACGTTTAAATAAGCTAAGGGAATAAAACCCTAAAAAAAAACAGAGCCATCACCATCATGCAAAAACGGTCTTCTCTCCTCTCACCTCCCATCCTCTTCATCACGTCCCACTTCTCCTTCAAAAAAAAAAAAAAAAAAGAGGAAAACACCATTACTGCCCATCACAAGCCATCCCATTCACCACCGTTTTTCTCCACATTCGCCCTACACAAAACAGAAAAAGAAAAGAAAAAAAAAAAAGCTCAAGCCGTCCTCTTCTTCTTGAGGAGTTTCTCTTTGTTGCAAGTCAGGGGGGTGCGATCTAATCTCCACCATCAACACTTCTCCTTGCACAGTCGTGCAAGTCTGCAACACCTCACTGGATTGCCCCTTCATTTCTCCACACGGTGGTGATTTCCTCCATTGCAACCATCACCTGCTGGACGTCTCTCCACTGGACAGCAAGAACCACCATTTCTGCTCCACCTCTAGCATGTGTTGCCACCACCCTCTCCTCTCCAACCTTGCTACTCCAAAACAGAAAGGCTGCACCACTGTGTAGCCGGACTGCAACACCATCACCGGAGTTGCAGACCTGCAACTCCAGTCGGCCTCTCCCCCACATTTTCTCCTCCTTGGCCCCACTCCATTACCGTCTCCCCTTCCATCTCCTTCCCATCTCTCTCAAGACCGCCCCCATCTCTGCTACTCACGGTTTCGCTGTGTGCTTAACCAAGATCCCGCACCTCCTCCTTGCACCGTCCTGGGCAGACCTGCAACTCCGATAGGTCTGCAACACATCTCCATCGTCCTCTCAACTGCAGCCTCCCTCCACTCTCACTTGGCCGTTACATCTTTATCCTGCAACGACGGTTGCTCATCTCTTCAACCACCGCTTCACCTGGCGTTCCTCCCTCTCAAAGCTACAACAGGGCGCCTCCTTTACTTCTTCTCCGGGCAGACCTGCAACTCCGGCAGGTCTGCAACGCAAGAGCACCGGCGACTCATAGATCTACTACCCCCACCTGCTGGTGCACCCTTCACTTCCATCATGAAGTTGCATCGTGCTCCATTCAGGTAAGTTCCAAAAGCTCCACCACCTCTTGCCGTGGCAGCACACTACCGTCCACACCTCTCAATCCTCTATAGCGAGCCGTTGCTCCATTCTTCACTTGCTGGACTGGTGGTGCACCAACGCCGTCCCTATCTTCATCTCCTTCACCGATCTGTCCAAGAAAAATAAAAACAAAAAAAAGAGAAAGAGAACAGAAGAGAGAAGAAGAGAGGAGGAATCCAGTCTCCGTAACCGCCCACCTTTTCCTCCATCTCCATGAACATCTCCACCACCGCCTCAACCATCACCGCCTGCATCACTTTGATCAACGCCTCCACCTCGCCTTCACGCCTTGGTCAACAGCCAACGGTCCAACCACCACCGTGTTCACTTGGGCCTTGGGCACTCCCATGTTCATCAATAATCTTGCTGATTTTCTCTCTCCGGGTAAGTGTCTAGGTAGTTTCTCTCTCTAGAGTGCTCCCTCTTCTCTATCTTCTCATCTCTCCCTCTAACTTTAGTTTTCTCTCTCTAAAAATTTCTCTAGTTAAGTTTTAATATTTTTTAGTAGTTAGTTTTTTTAAGCATTGTAATGTACGTACCTTTGATTATTTTAATTAATAAAGTGGTCTCTTTTAAATGCAAATCGTTTACCATTCCTTATGCTTTTATTAAGTGGTAGTTTCTCTCTCTAAAATCACTAAACATGTTTTAAATCCGATCCCTCAATCACCATTCTCATCCTTTCATCCTTTATTTTTAGTAATTTCTGAGCAAAATTTGTCATTTCATGTTCTAATTTGCGCAAACTAACTCCGAGTGCGGATCGACATTCGACACGAATCCCTATGCTAGAATCTTTGAATTTTGCAGGATAAAAATCGGATAATTTACAAATCTTGTTGATTCTAGGATTTCCATAACCAACGACGCAGAAAAATCGTAGTTTTAGCTTACACTACACGTACATGAAATGACATATGGTAACTAGTATTACAAACCACTTAATAATTAATAATTTCACTAATCATAAATGATGGTACTAGTTATTTACCTTGTACACTGTTGGACAACCTCCAGATTCTCATCGTCTTGGAGTGCATACACATCCGCCGTTGAGTCGTTGAATTTAATCAAATTCTCCAGGTCTATATCATTAGAACAAGTAATCGGAATAGTATTGTGATACTTAGTACTATACTTAAGGACTGTCCGAGTTGGGTCAATGTTCAATTTCTTGCACACAGTTGTATAAAAAACCTGAAACGTCATTCCCTCAATGACACAAATACCCTCACTAGTACCACCCATGTAATTTATTGAACCATCGGGCATTTGAGAACGAAACCCCCCGGTGTGACAAAAACATAATATTTCTTTCTGAATTATTGATGACATTATTGCACTGCAAACAAACTAATATTAGTCATCTTTTTTTTAAAACAATTGTGTGAAAATGGTACTGGTTCGACCAGTTTAGTGAACGTGGTTCTATTGTAACCAATTCAACCACTAGTAAATTGGTGAACATGGTACTGGTAAAACCAATTATACCTACAATGATACATGTTCAACTAATTTTAGTTAAAATAGTACATGTGAAACCAATTTACTGAAAATGGTAATACTGTAACCATTTTTTGTGAAAATGGTACTAGTTCAACCAACTTTTCCTAAAATGGTACTCGTAAAACCAATTTAGTGAAAATGGTAGTACTGTAACCATTTCAACCACTTATAATAATGTTACTTTAAAATTTGCTGAAAATGGTTCTGATACAACCAATTTTAGTTACAATGGTACTGGTTCAACCAGATGAGTGCAAATGGTACTTATGTAACTATTTCAACCATTCGTAAAACTAATTTTTGAAAATGGTACTGTTACAACCTATTTTGCTAGAATTGGTTGTTCAACCAAGTACTGATTCAACCAGTTTGGTGACAATAGTACTGGTTCAACCAATTTTGGTCAACATGACACTACTTCATACATATGTTCGTGAATGACATTGAAGTAAGAAAACTCACATAGAAGGCTATGGCCGTCTCGTACATCAACAACTATAAACCGAGAAGTCAACAAAACTTGAGAGATGATTCTTGCTTAACGAAAATGAAAGTGATAACCATCTTCTTCAACTTCTTCTTTGTTCCATCTTCACCTTCTTCTTTCTTAACTAACCCTTGAAACCAGCAGCGCCTTCTTTATTCACCTTCAATGGCACATAGACAAGTTGCAAAGAACTGCAAAGGGTGTTATAAAATAGATGACTACAAGGAAATCTTTTAAACTTGCATTACCTTCATCTTTCTTCACCTTGAATGGCGTATAAAAGAGTTGCAAAGAGCTCTATACATGAAGAAAATGGAGGGAAAGAGCTGTGAAGTAAGAAAATAGATGAACAAAGCTGTAGAAGAGCAAGAAAATAGAGGGAAGGAGCTGGACAAAACTGATGTTCGGTACTGTGTCGTCAGTCAAACCTCAAATCAAATGAATCCTATCAATTCAAATTGATATTAGCTAGAGGGTAGTATGGGTATTTCAAAAGAAATGCCTTAATGGCAGAGAATTAAACCAAAGTGTCCATAGTTTTGTATAGGGGACTAAATGGTATGTATTTTTGTAAATATGGACTTAAAAGTACTTTTTCCTTAGAAATTTCAGAATGGGCTGATTTTTTGTAGGCGTGATTTAATACGGTGAGGATCATCTCACCAAAATTGATTCATCCTCCACGTGGGTACGCCAAAATTGGTGTGAAATTTTGTGTACCCTCATCCTGACCCTAAATAGAAACTTGGGAGAGTGTGATTTGGGAAGCTTTCAATTATTCGGCAACCTTTCTTAGGAATGTTTCCCACCTGGAGTGTGCCATGTCACTTCGAAGGCTTTCAATTATTGATGTTTTTTTTTTTTTTTTTTTCTGTTTATGAAAAATGCTCCGAGACAAATTTGAGTTCCAAATAGGCAGGTTATCTTATGTGTGGCTAAGATGAAATGGCTATTTATAGATTATAGTATGTACGACGGTAATTTATAATTTTTGAGCTTTTTTTTTTTTTGGGTAATTTAGTAATACCCCCTTGCTATTCAAAAGTATCTTGTAATACCAACCTGAACTTTTAAACGTTAGGAATACCCCCTTGACTAGATTCAACTGTCGTACACACGTCAGTACCAGTTAATGATTTTTGGAAAGGACCAAAATACCCTTTCTCATCTTCATGCTCAAATTGTCCCACACTCCCACTAGCTTGCAGATCCAAATGGCGGGGGAGGCGGCGTTCTCACAAAAATGGCGGGGAAGGTGGGGGCATCACCGACTAATATAGCTAATCTGTTTTTTTTCTTCTTGATATGATGGCAACCCTTCTCTTTTCAATTTCAAATCATCCCTGCCATGCACCCGTAGCTTGGGACTTTGTTATGGGGCTCGTAACAGAGCATCTTCTCTTCAAATCATCCCTAGCTTCCAAATTATAAGAACAGAGGAATCAAATTCAAGCCCCCATCAACTGAAACCACCTTCAATCGTCTGTAAAGACACAATCCCACCTTAAACGAAACGTCAGACATCACTACCTTCAATTAACAAACCCTAACTTTTTGGATTTCAAATCACAAACAGATCAAACCTCAACCAGAATAACAATTCATCGCAACAATTCCAACTAGGTCAAAACCAAGTAGCACATTTCGATCCATCAATCACTAAGGAGAAACTCAAAAACCTTTGAGAGAACAAATAGACCAAGATTGCCACCTCGTTTGGCAGAGCTGCAATTGGAGTAACGAGAAGCGATGTCCTCGAACTTCGCTTTCCTTGTAACGATGTCATCTCTCATGGCTTTAATGTGAAGCACATCTCCATCTTTGGAACCGGCCTTTTGGATCCTTCCATAAAGCTTTTCTTCTGGAACCCTGGTGCTTAATCAGGACGTGTGAAGCTCTGACTTGGTTAGTATAAATTTTGGCTTTCTTTCTGCGCTCCTACCATCGTTCGGATGAGGTTCGTCGAGTAAAACTTGTCATAACGTTGTTGTGACAGAAGCTTCTATCACAACACACAATATGAGTCACGTGGCACACTATTAGTGTACGATGACCTTATGGATGTTTGGCCAGTCCCTCGGTGGAGCTGTAAACCAAAATTCAGCCTGATTAGTGATTTCTCAGCGATTCGATTGAAGTTACTTTCATTGGTTTAGTTTAACGGTAGCAATTTGAGCGTTATTGAGCGTTATTTGGGTGCAAAGATCCAAAGGTTGTAAATCCCTAATGAGGTTGAAAAAAAAATTGCAAGTCCACCGAGGAGCTGGCCAAACATCCACACGGTCAGCGTCCACTAAGATTGTGCCACATGGCTCGTATTGTGCGTTGTGACAGAAGTTTATCTCAGGTTCACGGAGAATCCTATCGGTATTGGTTAGACGGAGACAGACCGGAGGATGTCACGAGATTGAAGATTAAAAGGGTATTTTTGTCCTTTCTTCTAATAATTAACAGGCACGAGACGTGGGTCACGTTCCAATGCCGGTCAATGAACATGAAATCTGGTCAAAGGGTATCTATATCTCCCCACTTATACTCTCCCTACTTATACCCCCTCTTGTCTATTTTGACAAAAGATGGCCAAGATTTTTTCCCCCAAATGACGGTGGATCTCAGCCACTCACACTTGATTTTGGCAAATACTTTGACGGAGTGGCGAAGGCACGGGCCACCCACAATAAATATAACAAGTGATGACTGTGATTTTCTTATACTCCATCTTATCTTATATGGCTTCAATAATGAGTGGCTGAGATCCACTATGCTTTCATATCGATGGTTGAGATTAACTCCCACCCAATTTTGACAAACACTTTGTCGGAAAGTGACGCGGGCAAGGGCCACCCACGCATATATCAAGACAACTCAGTTATATTCTCTTATCTTTTCCATCCATTGAATGTGGACAGTTATATAAAGAGTGGTTGAGATCAAATCCATCAATCTAATATGGACGGTTAGATTTTAGCCACTCAATTCGCCTCATTTGACCTCAATTTATTCAAAATTTAAATTTCAACACCGTTATTTTTTGTTATTTATGTTATTTTCCCATTTCTCCCTCTGTGCGTTACAATCCATTATAACAGCTGTTATAATGGAAAAAATGGTAATGCCCTAGTCGTTATACCGTTTGAGTGCTGAAGGCACCCAATTTTTGCAAACGCTTTTGTCTGAGAGTGCCGTGGGCACAGGCCATTTACTAGTTCCTAACATTTGAAAGTCTAACGGGGGTATTACAAGATACTTTCAAATGGCAGGGGGGTATTACTAAATTACCCTTTTTTCTTTTGGTAGTTACCAACTTACCATCGTGGGAGGGGCCCACGGATGAAGTCAGGTGAAATCTGACCCCGGTCAAGCCAGTAAAGGGGATTTCTACTCCTGGCACATTGCTCAAAGGAGGAAATCTACCTGTGTGGGTTTGACCCCACGACCTCTCGAAAGAGGTGGATACACACCAACCGTTTTGAGCTATTTTGAAGGCGGCAAGGCAACAACTAAAAACAGACAAATTTAGATTTTCCGTACATAATTTTTTTTTCCTTTTAAGCACCCCTTTTTCTTGCTAACCATATATAAGAATTCGATCAGCATTGATTGTAGCATGATTGACGGTGTAGACAAAGCAGAGTAAAACTTGTGTCACAAGATGTTGTGACGGAAGCCGGTCACAGCACTCAATACGAGCCACGGGGCACACTATAAGAGGACGCTGAACGTATGGATTTTTGGCCAGTCCCTCGGTGGACCTACAAACTATGGATTATTTGCATGCAGGTCCATCTAGGGATGGGTCGAACATTGATACGGTCAGTGATCTCTACAGACTATTAACGTTGATACAGTTAAAAATCAACCCATGAAAATGACTCCAATCAAATCCTCAAAATTTGCGTCCCTTGGCCCTGGTCCACGCTTTGTCGAGTAAAACTTGTGTCACAAGATGTTGTGACGGAAGCCGGTCACAGCATTCAATATGAGCCTCGTGGCATACTATTAGAGGACGATGACCGTATGGATGTTTAGCCAGTCCCTCGGTGGACCTGGTACACAAAAAATCAGCTTGATTAGTGATTTCTAACCGATTCGATTGAAGTTATTTTCATGGGTTGATTTTAACGGTATAAATTTGAGCATTATTGAGCGTTATTTGGGTGCAAAAATCCAAAGGTTGTAAATCACTAATCAGGCTGATTTTTGGTTTGTAGGTCCACCGAGGGACTGGGCAAAAATCCATACGATCAGTGCCCTCTTATAGTGTGCCACATGGCTCGTATTGAGTGCTGTGACCGGCTTCCGACACACCGCTTCCGACACAACATCTTGTGACACAAGTTTTACTCGACAAAGCATGGACCAGGGCCAGGGGACACAAATTTTGAGGATTTGATTGGAGTCATTTTCATGGGTTGATTTTTAACCGTATCATCGTTAATGGTCTGTAGAGATCACTGACCGTATCAATGTTCTACCCATCCCTAGATGGACCTACATGCAAATAATCAACCTGATTAGTGATTTTTAAAGATTTGATTGGAGTCATTTTCATGGGTTGATTTTTAACCACAGATTTCAAGCATTATTTAGGGTACTCAGATCCAAAGGTTTGAAATCACTACTCAGGCTGATATTTGGCAAATCAGGCCAATTTTTTGGTGTGAAAATTGTGTCAAAATTTGTCCCATGATCCTGACCCTTGTTTTTTGGTAATCAAACAAAGCATGTTAACAGAGCATACTGAGGTAAATATTGAAATACAAGAGGAAAAGAAAAAATAAATAAAGATATTCTACAATCTACAACTCAAAACCGCTGCCCCACATACTGAGGAGCTCTATAGCTCTCCTATGGGGCACTCAATACATACTGATACAGAATGGTACATTACTCATCCATCCCTAGAGACAAGGAAAACTTTAGCTGTGAGAGAAAGAAGGATGAGATCAAGCACTTTCTCAAATGATCAGCTTTCATGGTGCTACTCACCAAGCCATTACTATTAGAGAAAGAGAACAAAAGCTGCTGCTGCAGCATTCTATGGATGCATCAAAAGTGAGAGACAGAGAGACATCCCTCTGTAGAACCTATGATCATCTCTGGAATGGACACACTCTTGCAAAAAATGATTAACGGGGACGATAATCACATCGACATCACCAAGCTTGTAAGAGGGGGTATGGATGCATTGAGAAGAGAGTCCCCTCTATACTTGCAGTTTTCATGATCAACTATCAAGGAATTGGGTATCAAAAATCTTTCTCGAGCAGGAGACTCCAAATCCTCTCGGCTGCTGCTACTGCTACCACCATCTGTATGCTGCTTCGAGCCTGAACTCCCTTTCCTCGTCAACCTCTCTCTACTCCGCCGCCTCTTCCTTGATGAGTTCCATTTCAACCGAGTGAGCAAATTATCATTGGCAAGGTTTGGTACCACCTCCACTTGCTTCCCTCTATCATCCCGAGGCTCCAAACAAGGAGCAATCTTACTACATGCAGCCTTCTCATCCTTTGGTGTGGAGCTATCTACATTACTGTTGCTCCCAAGTTCTCTGTTATCAAAGTTCACCACTTGGACCGAATGACTACTGATATCACAGGATTTACCTCCATCATGCCTGGTATCTAGGCCAGATAAAATTGAAGTCACAAGATTTGGCCTTGCCTTTATACGATTCCACTTGTTAGACATCCAATCTTGCGAACGTCTCAAGTCGCCACAACCAAAGATTGACATCTGCTGTTCTCCTGCAAGATTGTAAGATGTTCCAGCTATAAATCAGTGCGTTGGTCTTGTACTAATTATTATCAGAAACAATTTTGATTTGCCATAAAGTCTTATTGCAGTAATAGAAGGCCAGAGGTGAAAGTTTAACGATATTTTAATTACAAGGGGAGTTTGGGCCAAGGACCATTCTTCTCATACCTGGAAAATAAATGTGAATCCTATCTTCTGATTCTTTGCGGACCACAATGCCTTCCCACCATCCATCATGCCACCATGCATCCACAGGAGTGCCTAAATCAACATGGCCCAACGAGACTTTGCCTCTGTTGGACGCTGGGCAGGGACGGACCATAGTTCTTCCAGATAACCGGAGGCTCAACTTGTCAGGTACCGCAACCCTGGATGCTAAAACCCATTCCTGCATCATACAGTAAATAATCAGATCAAGAGGTAAAAGAAGAAAATTTTCTCCACGAGCATACCAAAGAAAGAAAAAGTAGATAGAGATGTTGGGAAATTATACCTCTAAATTTTTTGTTTCATCCACTGCATCTTTAATATCTTGATACCGCACCTTAACCTTGTCTTTGTGCCTCTTAAGAACCACTCCTCTGAACCAACATCCTCTAATGCCACTATCCTGTGAGAGCACTTCAACATTACAACCCACAGCTAAATGCTGGCAAGGTGTCGGCTTGGTCAACTCTTTCCTTGATAAACAAGCCACAGAGTTTCCCTCCTTTGGACCACAGATTTCAGCTCTGTTGCTGCTAACCAAACCACTGCTAAAGTTCTGATTATCCACGTGACCTGCTTCCCTGGCCTCCTTTCGGTCGTCAATTTGTGGGTCAAGGTCCCTGCTTTTTGACCTACGGCGCTTTTTCTTTGGTCTAGTCCTACTGGCATCAACATCATCATCTCCCACCTCCGGACTGCCATCAGCATGATTAGATTTCAAATGTCTAGGTGCCGTATACATATATCTGAGTATTTCCTGTTTCCAATAACCTTGGACTTGAGTGATGTCGAAGGCCTTGATATCATCATTGTCGAACTGTCTGTGGCACATGAACGGTTCCCACAGAGTGTGTGTTGCCTCATTCAGGAACTTCTCAAAATGTTGGGGACTGAGGATTGTTGCCAATCCATCTATGCATTCAACACTGAGATCTTGAAGACAAAGAGAAAAGAAAATCTCTCTGTCATTAAAATCAGGAGGCAAAACAATACCAACCTCATCAATTCTGTGAAACCATCGTACCACAACCATCTTGTTGCCTCTGGAATCCTCGTATAAATCTTCCAAGTATGCAACAAGTCTTTTATTCTCTTCAGCCAAAACATATACGAAGTCATGGATCTGTAAAAGGAAAACAACGGAGTCAGATAAAAGTTAGACACAAGAAGCATAATGCAAATTCATCCAAGAGTTGAATTAATCTCCTACAGTGATATTACACCAGGACTAAAAAGGGAAGAAAGTTCAGGAAGGAATCTTGGGACAGAACTCACCGAAATTGTAATTCCATTACGGCAAAAAGACTCATAATGCCTCCGGCGTTTCCTGCAGGTCCATGCAGGACCTAACCACAAAAATTGTTTAGAATGGTCCCCAAGCTTCCTTATTTGAAGATCCTGATTAGACAAAAACCATTGGAAAAAAAATCAGCATTCCCTGTTAGGTAACAGCCCTTAAGAGTAATTAAAGGAAACAACCAATGTTATGACCTAATTGATTCCAACCTTAAAATCTGGTACATCTGCGTTGAAAGCATCATCTTTATCCAAAGAACCACCAACTGGTTGGGACAACCCATGAGGGGGCGAATCTGAAACATTCACAATAACAGCAATTTTCACCGACTTAGAAAGTGCATCCATAAAAAATAAGCAATCATCCACACACTACAAACATTAAAATATTATTGTTCAAGAAATTAGACTCCCAAGAGAGCAATAACAGATGCTAGAACACTTCAATAGTACACATCAAAGTAGAACAAGTAAATGCTTCATTCAACACTCCTCAACGGTTATTACTTGATAGACAAGGTGAAGGGACACAGCACTAATGGGTACCTTGAAAATGCCCAAGATCAACTTTTGGTTGGGTAGAACAACTGAATAAAGAAAGTGGTCACAAGAAGAACAAAATGAATATGAAAAGATAAAGCATATTGACCTTGACGTAGCAGTTAATGGATTCAGAGACTCTCAACCAGCTGCTATATGTGGCTTATTATGCCTGCAGCCCAGCATGGAGTTAGTTTCTGATACAAAAACCACCACAAAATGTAAAGAAGAAAAAGGATGACTATATTTAAGGCACAACATGCAAAGGCAGCATTGGTACAGAAGCAAAGAATGATAAAGAGAGAGGGGGATTGGATATTTGAAAATCCAAATGCCAAACATCAGAAATATATATCCGATCATCTATTGCAGAGAAAAAAGATGTGGAAAATTGATGTATATATAAGAGAATTCTAGCAGATGTTGGGGTTAGAAAGAAAGCTGTTGGAATTCGACATTTCAATAGTGAAGGATAGTTCCAAACATTCAATAGCGTTACAGCTTAACAGATAAAACTTTCAAGCTATGCAACAATGACACAGGCACATGCGCCGGTGTCCAAATCATATACTAGATGTTTGACATGCAATCTTTCATCATCATCTACACCATATCCCAAATATTTGAGGTCAGCAACATGAATTCTATTTTGCCATTGGACTCTATTTAGCGCTAATCTTCAAACACTGGATTGTTCGAAACCTAAATGCTATACGTCCTATATGAGTATTAGAATATAATATTTCAGCTATAACTAGATCAGAAGGTTTTTCTTAAATAAAAATAAGGGAAGAAAAATATGAAAACTAAAAGAAAAATATTTCTATACACTACAAAAATATTTCAAACATTGTTTTAGCATAAATGAAAATAATAGCCATTATGATATTACACCAGTTAGAAGCAAGGTTTAAAGGGGACCGTTATAACAGTATAACGGACTGGGGGCGTTACCGTTTTTTCCGTTATAACGAAAAAAACACTCGGGGGAAAACGGGAAAATAACGGAAATAACGGCCGTTTTTTTCACAAAATTTTCCAGAAAATAGCGGTAGTTATTTTCGTTATAACGGCCATTATTTTCTGGGCGTTTTAACGGACCATCACGGAACGGGGTAGGTCCAAATCCGTTATAATGGCCATTATTTTCGTTATAACGGCCGTTTTCTAATAAATAGAAAAAATTGCTATCAAAACTAATTAGAAAAAAAAATTAGGCTGTTATAGGAACAAATAACGGCTGTTATAGTAACCATTAGAAGAGGAGTATACATCAGGTTGGCAGCCGGTGTCATACTTGGGATAATGCTTATGACGACGATAATAACAATATGAGAAAAAAAAAAGCATGAAGAAGAGATCAATCTCCATCAAAACAAACAACAAACTTACTGACTGAAAGAGCAGAAGGAAAACAAAACCTAGACCATAGGGGCTTATGATCTCAATTCCCTTAGATAACACAAATACAGTTAACCCATCAAAGGACAAAAAGCCAATCCATGCATCTCATGATCCTCACAAGAAAATTCAATATAACAGAGAGAGAGAGAGAGAGATTAGGGATAAAATACCCAAAACCTAGTTTATTTCTAATATGCTTTCCTCATCTCACCGAAATCGATATTTTCCCCTATAAAGCAGGGCAGATGTGGGAGATCCATAACTATGATGCCAAAGGTACCTTACAACTTGCTCATCATATAAAAGACCAACCATAATTCTCATGAAATACATGTGAATTCTTCTGATCCATCGTTAACTGCCAATAATTCAGCCACCTCTGGTACAAAAACCAACGATTCCAACCCACCAGCACAATTGGTGAATTAAATAGATCGCGTCACCATCCCTTGCCGCCGCTGAGAATTAAAACCATAAGATAACACAAGCACCTCCAAACCAAAACTTCTCGTTGACAGATCGAGAAGTAAAGCACCCCCAAAGAATTCTAGATCAAATGGGTCACCTTTTTTACACCGAAAACAAGATTACAGAGAATACAATCGGCCATGAGAGGCAAGATTGATTCCTCTGCTTTCAATTCTCTAAAGGGGAAGATATCGACATCGGTGAGATCAACGAGATTCGAGCAAAAATCAAATCTTTTTTCTTAAAACATATAAAGTTTTCAAATTTCCACGAAAAAACACCCAATTTCCACATAAAACCTCCACCAGACCATAAATCAAACCTACAAACAACAAATAAATAAAAAATGGAAGAGTGGGTTACCTGAAACAACGGAGGATAACCAATCGAGAACCTCTCTTCGAGAGCGCAACTTGAGAAGAGAAGACGAAGAAGAAGAAGAAGAGAGAAGAGAAGGGTTACGAAGGGCATAGTGATAAGACATGTGTCTGAGGCTCCTTTCCTTCCCCACCACAGCCAGATCCATACTCCCATCCCTTCTCTTCAGATAATAATGCACCTCTCTTCTTCCCTTGTCGTTTGACACAGATACCTCGTCCCATCCCACAAAATCCATCGACGATGGTGATGATCCTGATGTTGTTGTTGTTGTTGTTGATGGTGGTGATGATTCCATCATCATCGTTATCTCAATCTCATAAAATCCCAAACCAGAGAACAAAAAGAAGAAGAACAGAAATCCTAACAGAGAGAAGCTTAACTTTACAAAGGAAGATGAAGAGAAAGAGAGAATTTTGATGGAGGAAGTTGGAAGTAAGGGAGGAAGGGTTTGAATGGCGTTTTGAAACGTCTCTTTTATCTTCTCCCAGAGACCAGAAAGGGGTAGGTAGGTGCTTAGAAGTTTGAAGATTTGATGTACAGATCAACGGCGGCGATTTCGTCCACGACGATAACGCCCACGAAACTACTTGGAAACTGCCGTGTATTCTTACCATCTTATTTCATTACCAGACATACCCTCCATAACTAAACAATTACCGGAAAACCCAAAACGCGGACCTGTCGGTAGATAAAATAGTGTGTTTGTCTGTTAGGAATATGTTTAAAAGTTGAGGGTAGTTAAGTCAATTCACTAAAAGTTAAAAAAAATTCTTATTTTATAATGGGCTTTAAATAATGAGAATATTTTAATATTTAAAAACTGACACACAAAAAGAAATATCCCGAATAAAGGTCAAGGAGGTGACGTAAGCCCTAGGAAATAGCTCCGGAGGACAGCTAAGCCGGCCCTAAATTAGGCATTTTGTAGATGCGGGACCGCGGGAAGAGCGAAATGGAATCTTTTTTTAGATTTTTGACCGGAGGCCACGTTCAAAACGGATCATCACCATCACCGGATTTAGCCGGTCACCGTAACGCCGAACTGACTGACTCACCCACTCCTGACTCCGCCCACAATCCCAACATGGAGCAAGATCGTGACGTGCAACCAAGGGATCCCGTGTCATCCAACGGTTCCCAGTTAAGGAACTATCCATGTTCTGAGATAAGTCATTAGGTTGACTTCAGAGTTCGGACATATGAGATATCGAGTAAACTTCGCTGACACCTGGCCGCTGACTGTAACTAGTATAAGCCACGTGGCACATTCTTAAGTGGACACTGACTGTATGGATGTTTGGCCAATCACTAGGTGGACCTACAAACCAAAAATAAACCTGATCAGTGATTTAAAACCTTTGGATCTTTGACCGTATGGATGTTTGGCCAATCACTAGGTGGACCTACAAACCAAAAATAAACCTGATCAGTAATTTATAAGCGTTAGATTGAAGTTATTTTCATGGGCTGATTTCAACGGTAGGAATTTGTGAATCAGGCTGATTTTTGGTTTGTAGGTCGACCTAGTGATTGGCCAAACATCCAAAAGGTCAATGTCATCTTATAAATGTGCCACGTGGCTTATATAGGCTGCAGGCAGCGGAGTTGTCGGTGAAGGTTTACTGTGAGATATCCTCATAAGGGCGAGACACGTGCCATTTCCTTGTAAGGCATAGACACGTGCGATCTATGCTTTGTCATCTTACTGCAAATTGGGATGGCACGTGCATGTAAGAGACTTTTTTTTTTTTTTTCGTATTAAGGCCCTATATTTGTTGAGAAATGAACGTGCAAGAAAGTATTAAAATGGGCTTACAAAGATCCCTAGACGGCCGGCACGAGGGATGAACGTGGAGTGATGTATTTGGGTTCGGGGGCAAATGATGCTGTCAGCCTCAGGAGAACGTCCTCCCTATGGTCCGACCATTGATGGTGTTCGAGATTTGCGTAATGTGAATGTTAAGGACCATCCAAGGATATGATCTTATAGAGGACATCAGCCGAGGCTGACTGTAGTATTGCTTAGTTTATAATATGAGAGTTAATGATGGACTTCTCTTATTAGTGGAGTGGTAAGCACGTGTGTAGCCCAAGTGTGCCTTTTTTTTTAATTCTTTTTTGGCCCCTCATTTCATCAAATGTCATGGGCAACTCTTACTTTTCAAACTTCATATTTTTTCTTTCTAAATGTGTCTTGTGTTTCCATATTTCTTGTTATTCACCCCCTCCCCTTAAACTAAGGGTAGCTCTACGGACACGTCTTTAAGTTGGGCACCCATGTGGCCTTTGGTAAAACTTTTATTCGGAAATTCAGTGATTTCCGCGATAAGGTGGCGTTTGGTAAACAACTAAAAGTGAAATTCAGACATAAGCAAAAAGTGAGTTGGGGGTCACTTAATGTGGTAAGTGGTTTCGGCGAAAAGCATCCCCAAAAGAGATTCTAAGATTCTCTTTTAAATACCCATAATGCCCTTTTTCAAAGCTTTTTCTTTTGGGTCACTCTACGGGCACCCACCTCTTTAAGTCGGGGACCCACAAAATAAACCAATTTTTGATAAGCAAATTGCCCTTTTTCCATCCCTTTACAGTTTTGTTTTGGCGCCCACACTCATTACCTCCATTCGCGCCAAAAACGACGAAGCTTCACACCTCTCTCTCTCTCTCTCTCTCTCTCTCTCTCTCTCTCTCTCTCATTTTCTCTTCCTCTTCTTGGTGGTGATGGTAGAGTGGTAGTGGTGGTGGTGGTGGTGATGGTGATGGTGATGATGGAGTTGGTGATGGTAGTAGTGGTGGTGCTGTAGTGGTGGGAGAGTTTGTGGTGGTGGTGATGGTAGTGGAGTTGGTGGTGGTGTTGGAGTGGTGGTGATGGTAGACTGGTGGTAGTAGAGTTGATGGTAGAGTGGTGGTGGTGTTGATGGTGGAGTTGATGGTAGTGGTGGTGGTAGAGTGGTGGTGGTGGTGGTGGTGGTAGTAGAGTGGTGGTGGTGGTGGTGGTGGTAGTAGAGTGGTGGTAGAGTGTGGTTTGGAGCACCCCATACTCCCACAAATGGATGGACAATATGCGGCAAGCCTGTAAAATTTTTTTTTTTTTTTTTGCCTCCACGGCCATGAACTACCGTGGCCACCATGGCACCCACGGCCAAGCTAGCTGTGGCCACCAGGTCACCCACGGCTAGAGTACAAGTCAGAATTTTTTTTTTTGGATTTTAATGTAGGTGCCCAACAAAATGGGGTGCCCAAACAGAGGTTCTCTAATTGGCTTGAGTGCCCAGAGAGCGACTCTTTTCTTTTAAAAAATTACGAAAGTATCCTAATAAACATTTCAAAATACCCACAATGCCCTTGACTTAATTTTAAGACTTAAGATCTTTACCAAACAATCCAATTTAGACATATGTCATTAAGCTATCAGACCTTAAGCACTTTAAGCTTTTAGATCTGATAACTTAATTTACCAAATACCACTCCAATCTTCTTCCCTTTCATTTTTTTGGACAAAAAAGCCCCCTTCCTGTTTGGGCACTCACTTCGTCTTGCACAAACTTTATCTTCTATAATGACCAACACCACCATCACTTGCACCCCTTAGCCCCCACTCTCACCTCGACCTCGACCTCCACCTTCCCTTTCTCTCTCTTTTTCTTCTCCACCACACTACTTCCACGACCGCCAACCCACATGCAGAACCAAGTTCTGCAAACCCCCACACCCACCTCTTTCATCATCCTCTCTTTTTTTCTTCGTCGCACGACTATCACCTCCACCTCCACCTCCACCTCTTGCCACCTCTCTGATTCTGTGATAGATGTGATGGTCATACGGTAGAGAGAGAGAGAGAGAGAGAGAGAGAGAGAGAGAGAGAGAGAGAGGACGGTGGTATGGGGTGTTGTGGTGTTGGTCGTTGGAGAAGACAAAGTGGGTACCCAAACAAGAGGGGCTTTTTTTTTTTTCCAAGAAAAATAAAAAGAGAGAGAGTGGGTGCTCATAGAGCTACCCTTAAACTAATCTTCCTAGTGAAGGTGTCCACGAAGAACTTGAGGCAGTAACAGGAGAACAACGAGGAAGATTGGCTTCGATCAAACATCTTTCGTACTCGTGTTGATTGCAAAGGTAGGTTTGCACTGTCATTATTGATGGTGGAAGTAGCGAAAATGTTATTTCGACAGAGATGGTGGAGAAACTCAAACTGAAGGCAGAGCGTCACCCGCATCCTTATAAAGTTGCATGGGTTAATGTTTGCACAATCCCAATGGTGTCATGATGCCAAATAGATTTCTCTATGGGAAGAAACTATGTTGACTCAATTCGGTGTGATATCATTCCTATGAAGGCTTGTCACTTACTCCTCGGAAGACCATGGTTATATGATCGGAATGTTGATCATAACGGGATGTCTAATACCTACAGTTTCAAGAAAGATGGTAGGATGTATACGTTAAAGCCATGGAAAGGTGACGATCCAGTATCAGAACAGATAGGAAAGAATTGGAATGTCTTAACTATGTGGAAATTCATAGAAGAAAGTAGGGAAGAGGGAAAGGTGTACATGCTTGTTGGAAGGACTAGTGAAGACAAGCAGGTGCTGAAATTGGAAGATCAATCTCAAGAAGTTCGTTAAATACTTGCAGATTTCGATAAGTTGATTCCTGAAGAGTTGCCAAGTGAACTACCGCCAATGAGAGACATTCAACATGCCATTGATTTTGTTCCTGGAGCTACTCTACCGAATCTCCCATCCTATTGGATGAGTCCTACAGAACATGTCGAACTTCGCCGACAAGTTGAGGATCTCCTAGCAAAAGGCCTTATTCAAGAGAGTTCCAGTCCATGTGTAGTTCCAGCATTACTCACACCAAAGAAGGATGGACCATGGAGGATGTGTGTAGATAGTCATGTCATTAACAAAATCACCATCAAATATCGCTTTCCAATATCGAGGCTAGATGATATGCTGGATATGATGTCAGGATCATCAATCTACTCCAAAATCGATTTGCGAAGTGGATATCATCAGATACATATGCGCTAAGGAGATGAGTGGAAGACTGTATTTAAGATTAAGGATGGCCTTTATAAGTGGTTAGTCATGCCTTTTGGACTAACCAATGCCCCTAGCACCTTCACGAGGATCATGACTCAAGTATTACAACATTTTATCGGCAAGTCTGTCGTTGTTTACTTTGATGATATCTTGATATATAGTCATGATAAAGAAGATCATAAAGAACACCTTCGTCAAGTGATGAGGGTTTTATTACTAGAAAAACTCTATATCAACTTGAAGGAGTGTGCTTTTATGACTCAACAAGTGGTCTTTCTAGGATTTATTGTTTCAGCTAATGGGGTTGAAGCGGATCCTGAAAAGGTTCGTGCTATTCAAGATTGGCCTACACCGACTAATATCCATGAAGTTCGTAGTTTTCATGGATTAGCAACCTTTTATCGGAGGTTTGTGCACAATTTTAGTTCTATTATGGCTCCAATTACAGAGTATCTAAAATCTGGTCCATTCAATTGGACAAAAAGCAGCTGATAAGGCATTTGTCTCGATTAAGACAAAAATGACGAAGGCACCAGTTCTACGACTTCCTGATTTTGATAAAGTCTTTGAAGTGGAATGTGATGCTTCACATGTGGGAATCGGAGCTGTACTAAGTCAAGGAGGTCATCCAATTGTGTATTTCAGCGAGAAGCTAAATGATGCAAAGACAAGATACTCGACGGATGAAGTAGAATTCTATGTGGTTGTGCAAGCACTACGGCATTGGCGACACTACTTAGTACACCGAGAGTTCATGTTGTTCTCTGACGATGAAGCCCTGAAATATTTGAGTTCTCAGAAGAAGCTAAGTGCCAAGTTTGCTAAATGAAGTGCGTACCTTCAAGAGTTCACATTTCATCTGAAGCACAAGGCCGGCAATGAAAATAAAGTAGCTGATGCACTTAGTCGACGAGTTTCATTGTTGAATATGTTATCAGTGACATTTACGGGGTTCGAAGTTGTAAAGCATGAATATCCGACAGATGACTATTTTGGGACAATTTATCAAAAGGTACAACATGGCCCTACGTGAGTATCCAAATTTCATGATACTAGATGATTATCTTTTTTATAATAATCGTCTTTGTATTCCTAAGGGTTCTCTACGAGAGCATATTGTGCAAGAATTACATGCAGGAGGTTTAAGCGGACATTTTGGATGAGATAAGACAATCTTACTTGTGGAGGAAACATTTTGGGTGAGATAAGACAATCTTACTTGTGGAGGAAAGATTCTGTTGGCCTAGTTTACGAAAAGATGTTGATCAAGCTATTAAGAGATGCCGAGTTTGTCAGTGGTATAAAGGAAATAGGCAAAACACGGGCTTGTACACACCGTTACCTATTCCTAATACACCATGGGAGGACTTGAGTATGGATTTTGTCTTAGGATTGCCCAAGACACAGAGAGGCTATGATTCTATCTTTGTGGTTGTTGATCGCTTTTCAAATATGACGCATTTTATTCCATCCGAAAAGACTTATGATGCATCACATGTGGCAGATATCTTCTTCAAAGACGTTATTTGACTACATGGACTTCCAAAGACAATTGTTTCGGATCGTGACGTCAAGTTCGTGAGTTACTTTTGGAAAACCCTGTGGGCAAAGATGGGAACAAAGTTGATGTTTTCTAGCCCTTATCACCCCCAGACAGATGGTCAAACTGAGGTGATTAATAAAAGTTCGGGATGCATCTGAGATGCATTGCATGTTCACCTGTTGAGAACCATATGAAGCCATTCAGACTGGTTCACAATTTCCAGTTGCTACACCTCATGAGGGTATGTCATGTCATGTCATGTACTATTGGGACCTGTTGACAATTTCCAATCAGAATAAGCACTTTCCATATGAATGTAATTGATAAGTAGGTCCAGAACACATTACTATCATTAACTTTACAAACCGTCGAGAACAAGTCCATCAGATCAAAGACGATTAGGAACCTAACTTGTATCAATAGCCTAACACAAAAAATTATGAGAAAGCTCAACCAATAACTACAGCCCATCCAACGTCACACAAAGATAACATGGTAGCCGAACACTCGAGTCAGAGTCAGATTTTCAGCTGTTCCAACTGGTCCAGAAAATCACAACATGCATCTGCAGACTGCCTGCCTTATAACCCGAAGCTCTATAGGAAGGGTACTTCTCAATACACCACTAATCTAGAGCTGAAGATCTGTAATAGCACAATCCTTATCTATATCGATATCTTCCTTTGACACTGTGGAAGGAGGTCTTAGCGGGGTTGTACGCATTGGGGACGGGTCATCGAACCATCAAAAGTATCCACATCGACAAGATTTTGCCTGCAATGAAAAGCAATGAATAATGGTATCAACTTGCAATTAATCATATCAACACTCAGTATTAACATTTCAATATGCAATGAATAATAAGAGTATCCACAATACTGTGTTCATATCTCCACATCAAAACATGAGGAATTCAACAACCCAAAGGAAGTATCCACAATCAATGCGTTCATCTCCCTTTTGCTGCACAACTCAAAACACAGAGTACGAAAATATAGAGGTTGATCTGAACAAACTATTTGCCACCATAATGCGGTGTGAAACATGTCATAAAGTAAACACACCCAGTTTGGACACCTCTTAGTAGGATTAAACCCGCTGACACAACTTCTAAACTTCGGGCAATGCTAGTGTCCTTATCATTAGAATCTCAAACTGCTAGTTGTTATGTTTTTAAGAGATGCATCAAGTGAATGCAACTTAAGTGCGTGAACTTATATATGTAAAATGCTTATACACCCAACCGGGATGCAAAGCAACCAGAAAAATAAGAACATACTTCACGTGTTGACCCACATTTGACAAACATTCAACATGCTGAAAACTGAAAAAAAAAGGAAGTCTTTAAGGAAACTAAGTATTTTTAGTCTTGAAAGTATTACCAAAAGTGAAAAATGAAAGTTGATAGAACAACAGTTAATCTAAAGACCTGTGTGGGCGGATTGTCATATTGGAGTTTTGCATGTCAGGCGATTGTGGCCCTCCTCGTAGCAACGACTGCAATGAATAGGCCTTTTTTCCACTTCCTGTAACTTGATCCGCTTCTTCTTTGGACGACCTGGCTGACGAAGAGTCAACGGAGGCTGGAGGTTGGCCAAAGGCTCACTACCATCACCAATGTCCACCGAAGGCATGTCGTATGTGCATAATGGCCGGATTGCCTCTGAATAAATGCGGACCTGCGTCTCCCTTTTGTAGCATTCATCCACATAAAGATAGACATCGGAGTGTAACTTCTTAAGAACTTCACATGCATGCACACAGGGCAAACCGGTAATGTACCAGTCTTTACACGAGCATGTCCTGTCCAACAAATTAATCCTATGAGATATCATGCCCCCACGAACTTCGTACTCATGAGCCGATGACTGAAATGAATCAAGTTTTTGACTGTCTATAATGTTTTTCTTCAGAGTTTCCTCAATTATTTCCCCAACTGGGCATTTCCAAACTTCTGAACGATGATTGTTCATCATTTCCATGATCTTTTGTCTTATCTTATCCACTAACCCCACGATAGGCATATCTTGTGCCTCTCCAAGCCATTTACTGTAAGATTCGACATGGTTAAAGGTGAGGAGGTCGTAACGCCTGCCAGAAAATTTACTATTAGCCCAACGCTCCGGTTGCTGTTCAACCACCCAGTTGTGTGCCTCAGGTAGTATTTTCATGATGTCTTGCATAGCTTTGTTATAGTCAACATCAACCCTTGCATAAGCAACTCTATGAAATGCGTCTTTAAGAGATTTTTTCAAAACTGGAGGTAAGTGAAAGTCATAAACATACGTCATAAAATTCTGCTCCAAGTGACGATAACAGTGCGAATGAAAACTGGAGCCAAATACCTCTTCAACAGAACGAAGAATGTCTGTGTTCTTGTCAGACACGAAAATGATGTCTTTATCGTAGCTCAAAGCTGTCTTTAAGTTGTCTAGAAACCATTTCCAATCTTCATAGCTTTGTGAACAGACTACTGCAAATGCAATAGGGAATATCCCATTGTCGGCATCCACGGCAGTTGCAGCAAGTAATGTAGCTTTAGACGGGGCCTTAAGCCAAATACCATCGATAAATAAAATAGGCCGACAACCAACCCGAAACCCGTGGAGGGAGGCATGGAACGCAACAAATAACTGGTTAAAACTTGAGTCTTCTTTCTCCGTGTAAATTGCTATGCTACCAGGGTTAGATTCCATTATCCTTTGGCAGAACCAGGGCAGACGCTTGTAGGAGTCCTTAGTCGTGCCATGAATCTCCTCCTTTGCAATTTCCTTTCCACGCCAAGCTTGCTTGTACGATACCCTTATGTCATAATTCTTCCATAAATCCTTAACTATCTCCATCGCCTGGTACCCAGGGGTATCTCGGACCTTGTCTATCACAATGCTTGAGATAACCTGTTTCGACGTCCTCAACTTTGCAATAACATTGTCTTCAGCTTTGTGAGAGTGTTCACTTTCATACTTGTAAACCACAAACTGGTTTGTCTTCCTTACTTTGCTAGCAAACACTTTCCAGTTGCAATCTTCAACAGCACATTTTGCCTTTACACGTGTTCTGTCATTCTTGATAAAAATGTACGCGAAGCGATGGGCCAGTGAATATTTGTTCAGTGCAAGGCGGAATTCCACAACACTTTTGAACAGTTGACCCTCCCCTGTTATGTCCTCTTCCCATGTTACAGACGAAAGGGGTTCAGTTCGGGTGCCTGCATCACTAGCGCTCGAGTCCAGCCGCCCAAGATCTTTTGTCGAGGGGCTAACCGTGACGCTTCCACTGCAACCAATAAAAAGTAGAGCGTTATGAGTAGGCAGCACAACCAACAGTATCTCCAAATGAAGCACTTAAGATGATTACGTAAATTACCTTGAAGGCATCTGCAATATTTCTAAACTCTCCCCTGCTTGGAGAACATACACCTCTGTAGTTAAATCATTGAACCGTATTATATTTTGAAGGTCCCTCTGCCCATGCAATGTGACGGGAAGCCTATTGTTGTATTTTATGGTGTACTTAATTGTAGCAGTGTTTGAAGCAATATTAAGTTTCCCGCAAACCTCAGCTACAAATTCCTCGTACTGCGTACTCTCATCTATTCCTACACCTTCAGTAGTGCCACCTTCGTATTTTATGGACCCATCTGGACAACTAACTAGATGCCCTCCTGTCCTACAATAGCAAAATAATGCTTTCCCGGTGCTTGAAGCCATCAACTATAATGAAGCCTCGGTATTGCAATGTGCCTGAGTACAATAATCAAGCATACTTACACAATACAACATGATTGTAAGAGAACTGCTCCTTTTCTAACCACAAAATATTTGGGGTAATGGAATCTAGCTTGAAGCAAGCATTTCAAAACATGGTAGAACCATTTCAACAACGTTTTTGTGCAACTTTAACTGTAGATATAAGAGAACTGAGGGCTTTGCAATTAGCACCTAAATTTCAATTTAATAGGTGTATCTATTCCCCCCAAATTTAAGTACAACATATAAATCTACATGCAACATATTTATATGGTAACCATAAATAATTTCATGCAACCTATGTATGTAAAATAGTTGGGGGAAAGCGCCAAAGCTGCTACTCAAACAATAATCATATAATGCAATGCAACCACAATTTCAGTTGTCCATACCATGGAGGCCATCCTTAAAAAAGATCAGTTCACTCTGACATTCCTAACCTCATGAAAAGTTGAATTTGAAAATTGTGCACCATCCAGTCAAACCATTACTTTAGGTTTTCTTTTTGTATGGTTAGTAAGCTTGGAATCAATTGATTTTTGGTAATGATGATCATCATGGTGAGGACAACTCAATCTACGGTTGGATTGTCCAAAATGATTTCTATGTGGGCCCCACACTAGGTGTAGGAATTGGGTGTATATTTATCCTAACTCTCTCTCTCTCTCTCTCTCTCTCTCTCTAGAGAGAGAGAGAAGGTCGGGATATTCTTACACACATATATACAGATTTTTACACAGCTTTGTGGGACCCACATGGAGATGACACAGGGGCTGATTTTTGGTGAGGATGATCTCCTCCTCATATAGATCATCCTGAGAAAAAATCAACCAATTCTGACACATGTAGCACTATGAAACTGGATTACAAGGTGAAGAATTCTGGACCGTCCATTTCACCTTTAACTTGATGTCGACATTTTATAGGGTTAGAAATTTCAGAATGAGCTAAGTTTTTGAGAGAATGATAATCATGTGAAGATATTATCCTCACCAAAAATTAGCCCTCGACTCATTTCCATGTGGACTCCACATAGCCGTGTAAAAATCCGTGTATGTATATCCTGACTATATATGAGGGCTGAAAATATCCTCACAAAAAATCGTTCCGTTCTGAATTTTCTAACGCTTTCAAATGTGCAGTTCAAGTTAACAGTGGAAAAGGCGGACCAGAATATTTCAGCTTGTAATCCCCATTCCATAAGGCTAGAAATGTTGAATTGGCTGATTTTTTGTGAGGAATCCTTAACTTATCTCCCTGTGGGCCCTATAACCGTGTGTCGTTTTGTGTCACAAAGTGTGCTACTTTATCCCAACCCATAAAATATATTTATTAAGCATTATCTCATAACCTACAGTAATAAATATCATTAAAACCTATGATACCTGGATACTTCAAAATGGGTGCCGTATCCGTGTCGGATACTTCCATTTTAAGTGTAAATGTCGTATCCACACCGTGTCGGTCCCGTATCCTTGTCGTATCCGGGTAACATAGATGAAAACCACAATAACATACATAGTCCCTTGCTCACCATCTATAATTTGGATTTCATAAGATGGGAATTTTTTTTGAAAGGCCCAAAACAGTTACAAACATATAAAGATATAGAAAGAAGATAAGTACCTTCACCAAACAATAGTCAGAGGGGAAGATAAACAAATGCTCAGCTACGAGTTCAATTTTTGTGCAATTCGGGCATCTTGGAATCAACTGAACTTTTTGACTATTTGAGGGAGGTAAATTATATGGGAGTCTTGGTCTCCACTGAACTTCCTAACTGTTTAAGAGGCAGATTCCACTTTGACTTGACGGAACTTCCTTCATTGGGTTTTTCATTAATCCTTTGGGCAAATCGTTCACAATCTTTTGGCTGATCTCGCTTCGCAGAAACTCTCCAAAGTTTATTCATCATGGTAACCTCCAATGCAACATGAAAGCAATGGCCATGTACGCTGAAGTCTGAGAGAAACAAGATAAGATCAAAATCAATAATTAAAGAGTGTTGAATGAGCCTAAATGCAAAATCTATTGGTTCAGTCAAAAGAATGTGATTGATTACGTGTTTATGATCATCCCATCATATCTTACATCTAACTCAATAGCTATAGGTCCCAACTACGATCTTTAAGATTAATAACTGATTTTCCCTTTTCTAATGTGAAGAAGTAATATTTATAGGAAGAAGTAATAACTGATTTTCCCTTTTTCTAATGTGAAGAAGTAATATTTATAGGACAGTGTTTTATATTTCAAAGCCACTGTAATGCACATGAACCAAACTGCACATGAAAAGATGACTTTCATTAATGAGAAGTTTTGAAATGCCCTTTATGTAATCTTTGATATTTGCAATAGCCCCCTATCTTTTTAAATTGCAGACATAAGTCCACTTGACTAGGTCCCTCCGTCGCTGACTCGTACTGACCAATGAAAGAACGTGATCAAGCCCACGTGCTTCTCTTTACAGTTTTGCAGGAATTAAAGTGCCTTTACTTTTTTTAAATACCCAAAATACCAACGCCACCTAGCTAGCCCAAACTTAAAGAGACCAGCCCAACAGCCAGCCAGTAGTTGACACGTGGCACCCCATAGACAATCTCCACCTCCATATCAAACTAGATCAGACATCGGATATCTATTAGGAATTTTATTAACATAACCTAACTCCAAACCTTTCCCCCTCACTACACAAAACGCAAACCCTCACCCTCTCTGCAAATTTCTCCTCCTCGTCTGGCTTGTAACGGACCTGCATCTTGAGGTTGTTACAAAGAGATTGATAGCTTCCCTTGCTGTAGTTGTTCAACAAGGACTTGTTGGATGATTATGTTACTGAGAGACTGTCAATTGTTGAGAGGCCACCTCCTGATGATTGAGAACTATAGCAAGTTCCTCTATGAAATCGGTCATCTTAGACAATGTTTGACTGAAGTCAGGTCGGATTTCATGATGCCAAATGAGAAGAAATTTGGTTTTTTTTTACATAGCCTGTAATGAGTTGCTTGAAAAGAAAGGCACTTGATTTTGTTGAAAAACTAAACCAACTTGAAGATGAAAACAGGAAATTACTGGAGTAAGTAGACATGGAGAAAGAAAGGGTAGAAACAGAGATGCAGAAGCAAGAATAACAAAGCTGGAACATGAACAAGAAAAGATTAAGTCTACTACTGCCAAAGAAAAGCTTAACTTGGCTGTGGCAAAAGGTAAGGCGTTGCTTCAGCAGTTGGACTCATTGAAGCAGTCGTTAGATGAGAAGACAAAAGGGCTCGAAAGATGTTTGCTTAAGTGATGACTTACAAGAGAAATCTAATGGCGTAGAAGCTGCCGAAGTTAGCACCAAGGAGTTGGTTAAAACTCAAAATTTGGCTGCCTCACTTTAGGAATCGCTCTCACAAAGGGACATGATCCTTAAGGAAATTGAAGAAGCTCTGTCTTCTTATGAACTTCAATCCATGGATATCTTAGAGGGTCAGAAGGCTTGTGAATCAGAGAAATGTATTGGAGGGTGTGTGTTTGGAATTCTACAAATTAAAAGATGGCTTGTTTTCTCAATTGATCTACCGGAAACAATTTCTTCTTCCAACTTGGAATCCAAAATCTACTGGTTGACAGAACCAGTCTCCTTTTCCTCTGGCCTTTTATTTTCTACTCTTTGGGTTCCACCCTAGTTAGCAATTCAGTGTACGGCAATTTTTTATTCGGTTCCACCCTACTCTTTGGCCATTTTTTATTCCCCTTTTCCAGTATGACTGGGTTTATTAATCTCAATAATTGTTCTGTTTTGAAATGGTATCTATGGCACAGTTTCCTATGCTGTCTGTTTTCAACCCAAATAGAAAAAATCTGGGCAATCAAAAACCTATTCCTACAAATAAAAAACTTTGACTGCAAAGGTATGAAAATACATCTGTAGGAAGTAGGAACTAACTGGTTATATAAAAAGCACTGCAAATTCAAGAAAAATTAAATTAATCTGTTCAAGCATAATAGAGCACACGGATCAAATAAGCCCGAATGCACAAAATCCACTTTTAGTCATAATTTAATCTTCTTCCATTATCCAAACACTAATTTATAAGCATAAACGTGAACAGTTAATGCTCTGAGATTGGACGACCTAAAATCCAGAAATCTGCACTAAAACCCTAGAAAATCACTAAAATAAGCAGCATTTGGAATAACTCACATAAATGTAGCTGTTCTCCAAGCCCGTATTCCATCATCCAACACTGATGGTATAAATTATTGGTGTAGATTCCGTATCACGCCTTTAGAGTTTAGACCATCCTATTAGTAGGAATGAGACTAGCTGAATGCACATACAATGCATGTGATTGGCAGTCCAGATGGAATGGTTTTTGGAGAAGCCAAAAACCATCCGCAACGGTTGAATCGAAGCCAAAGTTTGAGAAATTTCTGCTTAGTGCAAATTCCTCACATGGCCTGTTGCATTATTAACTTAAATTAGCAAATTGCTAAAGAAGAAAAGTAAACCCTTGCAAAGCTTCCAAAAATAAGTAATAAAAAGGGAAGTACCTAATAAAAAAATCAACCTTCCTTTCAAAAAATTTGACCAAGTATTTCGCAAACAGTTTAAAAAGGTTCAGTTGGAAATCTGAAAAGAAACTGTTCAATAATGAGCATGGAAAAAACGTTGTTAATGAGGATGGATTTCATATCAATATAAAAGGCGTCAAAACTTCACTCTAAGTCACAAAATTACATAAGCATTGGCAAAACAATAGTCAGAAACAGTATATAGAGTTTCAAATGTCAAGTGGTATTACAATTTTTCACAATTTTCACCGACATTTCAAGAACCATGCACGGCTTAATAATAATGCCTTCAAACAGAAAAGCTTCATTACAACAAAGGGAGAGGAGAAAAACAGAAATCCTGCACTTTTAACTTCTAAAACTTGATTTTTCAAATTCAAAATCCTGCGCAACCTTCATCAGAAAATCAGTATAAGTTCATAGAGAGCTTTAAAGATGCAACCTACAGAGAGACAGAAAAAGAATATTCCATCAACTGAGGAGATATATCTCCTCAGCACCCAAAGTCCAAAGTCTAATTCACCCAAAAATAAAATCTACCCCATCCATCAAGTGCTGAGAAATTGAAAAACAAAAGAACACATTTCAGCACCCAAAGTTCACTCTTTTCTATTCCCGTTTGCAAGAACAACTTCACAAACGGAGATAGATAAGAAATTAAAAGAATATCAGAATCCCACAAAACTACAAACCAACCAAAGAAAAGAATACACAAAATAAAAACAATAAACAAATCCAACAGCAACAAAATCACCATGGGATAAAAGGAAATTCAAGTTTAATAATTGTGAAGATTCTGAACTGGGGTTTGAGAAGTGAAGAGAAGAGAAGAAAGAGAGTCGAACTTGCTTACTTCGGCCTCCTCCTTAAGTTATATATATTGCACTTAAGTTGTGTGGGCCCACTCACATAAAGTGATCATAACTTAAGCTGTGGGTCCAAGACTCTACATAACATAACGAGAAAAAGAACTCTAACACTCCCCCTTAAGCTGGAGCATACAAGTCAAACATTCTCAGCTTGGTACATAGAGTGGAAAAAGAACTCCTAGGCAAGGCTTTTGTAAGAACATCCTCCAACTGATTCTCCAACTTGATGTAAGGGGTGGTGATCCATTTGTTCAACACCATGTCGTGGATAAAGTGACATTAAACCTCAATGTGCTTTATCCATTCATGAAACAATGGATTGCAAGCAATATAGCTGGTAGCCTGATTGACACAATATATAGGCTTATGAGAAGGTACCTCAAATCACATCTCCTTAAGTAGAGACTAAACCCAAAACATCTCACAGGCATTGTGGGTCATAGCCCTGTATTTAGCTTCGGCACTGGAGCGAGCGACAAGATTCTGCTTCTTAATCCACTAGGTCACCAAATTCCCACCAACAAATGTACAATAACCTAAAGTAGACCGATGATCTATGCGACTACTAGCCCAATAGCATTAGAAAAAATGGTAATAGCTAAAGTCTGTGATGGTTAATACAACAACCCCTTGCTTAATGACCCCTTCAGATATCGCAAAATCCAAAAAATTGCATCCCAGTGTGGCTGCCGTGGTGCATGCATAAACTGACTAACTAATCCAATAGCAGAGGCGAGGTTTGGACAGGTAATAGTAAAATAAATCAGTTTCCCAACTAACCGATGATAAAACCAACCCTCTCACATTGGGATGCAATTTAAACTATCATTAGTAAAATAACTCCTTGGTTGAGCGGACCAACCCTTTCAGATGATTTTTTTTTTTTTTTGCATTCTATTGGGTGCATATAAACTATCAATTGATCATACAGTTGGTAGCTTTTACTCAATGTAGTTTTCAAATTATGAACTATCCAAAAGTGGCCCATGGATTGAAAAATCTGGGCTTACGGCCACTACAACCATTGGTGATTCTAGGTGCAACACTTTACTTTGTTATTTTCTTTGTTTTGAGTATGTCATGGATATAGATGCTAACTACAGTGGATTTGATAGGGCTGCAACTTGGGCGGGCTCAACCCGAGCCCGACGGGCTCAACCCGACGTTGGGCTCGGGTTGAGTTGGTCCCTTCAGCACTCGGGCTCGGGCTCGGGCCTTATTTTGGTAAGCCCGATCAAAATCGGGTTGGGCTCGGGTTGAGACTTGGAGAAGCCCGACCCAACCCGAGCCCGAGTTGAAGTCTATATACTTGCCTCGATCTCTTCCCTCCCTTTCTCTTAATGAAAATCCATCATCTCCTCTCTCTTCTCTGTCAAACCCTAACTTCTTCTGTCTCCTCTCCTCTTCTCTCTCGCTGAGTTTGCACACATCAATGTTGCGTTGTTGGAGGAGTAGCTTCCCTTGACTGGCCAACCCCCAAGGTAACAATTAGCATGTCCCGTCTCTGCTTTGGATCAAGAATCTCCATGCAAGCCATGAATCCAAGAGCAACCATTTCCAGAAACTCTACTGCGCATCAGAGAGTTGCACCATTAAAATGGTCAATTGAGCGGAAGAACCATAGCTAAATAGAGCAACCATTTCAAAGGTTTCCAATTGATGTGTATGTTCAATTCTTTTTTGAAGTATCCCCTCTTTGAAAGCACTGGGTACGGCCCATAGAGTAGAGACAAAAGATTTTTACAAACCCTAGTTTTCAAGTCTTGCCCAAAATGGCGTCTTTGCGTCTTCAATTGCCAAAAGAAAGGTTCGGTTAAGGTTAGTCTTTGCATTTTAGATTCCCTGTGAATGATGGGTGATTCCAAATGTGGTTTATTTATACTAAAAAAGATGGTAAATCAATTTTATGTTGGATCGATTGTGTGGTGTTATCTGATTTGTGGTTTGTGGTTTGTCCTTGTTTGAACATTTTGGGCAATGGGTTTCGCTGTTTATATAAAATTTGTATGACAAGAGAGAAAAAATTTGTATGAGTCCGATGCATCTAAACCAAAGGAGATTCAGACAATTCTTCACAACCTGACCAACCCAACTAACCCAACCAACCCGATCGGGCTGGGATTTTTGAGACCGACATCGGGTTGGGTTCGGGCTTGGGCTCGGAGTCCTGAAAGTCGGGTTGGGCATGGGTTGACCTCTAACCCGACCCAACCCGCCCGAGTTGCAGCCCTAGGATTTGAAGACATGATGAAGTTAACGTATTTGAATGAGCCTAGAGTTCCTTACAATCTCACAAGAAGATATGCAGTGAACAATACATACGTAAGTGAATTAGAATGTATAAGCCTAAATTATGTCTAGAATCAATAATTAGAGGGTGTTTACTTTAACTGAAAAAAACAAAATTTCTGTTACATTGTAGTGCATGAGTCGACAACTTGGAATTAAGCCACCAGCAAAAAGGAAATTCAGGGTTATTAAATGTCAATTACATGAATTGCACATGCCTTCTCCAGTAATTAAGGAATAAAGCAACTTGCATTCTTTTTTCATTTATGCGTACTTTGTTACAAAGTTTTTTCCTAGATCAATCATTGTCGTCTAAATTAAAATAAAATATAAAAAAAAGCGGGGGCAGAGCGCGGATTGTTTTAGCATTGGGTTTTGATTACTTCAAACGTATGAGTCTTGGAACGATACCATTATGCACCCACAACCATACTATTCATTCAATCCTATCTATACACAATACCACCATCCATAAAGTAGTGTAGATTTGGACTGTCTAATAGACAAGCTCTAGAATTTCACTCACAAACAGAAAATCTAAAACCCTAGAATTCAAAGACAGACGAGTCTGAGGAGAGCTCCAATAGAGAAACCCTAGCTGATGGCTGGACCTTGGGAGTTGAAGTGGGTACATAAAGAGAAGAGAGAACTAAAGTTCTAAATTTTTTTTTGCATCACTGCAACATGGAACACGCGTCGAATACAGTCATATAAATGGAACAAAAAAAATTAAAAATAAGTGAATAATTCGGTGAGAGGTGAACTTTACCTTGTTAAAGGGATAGAAACCCTAGCCCGTGGCATGGCTTTGAGGGAGGGCTTATCCTTCACACCCTTAACCCACTTAATCTGCGCACCACCGACCACATTTCCCCCTCATTCTGTGTGTTTTTCTCTCTGTCACTCGTAACAAAAACCTCCCTTCGTGTGAACTCTGAACTGTGTTTTCCTCTTCTTATCTCCTTTCTGTGTGACTTGTTCGCTTTGTGTGAACCGGCTGAGAGAGAGAGAGAGAGCATGGAAGAGTGAGTGAAGGACTGAGAGAGGGGAGGACGAGGACAGAGCAGCTAAAAGAGATGGCGGGAAGTGGGCAGTGTTGCCATTATCCCTAGTGGCCGTCGTCCCTACTCCCTACAGTCATCCCTAGGTAATGACCGTTATCGTCCTCGAGATGCACAACTTCCAAAACACGAAAACCATCGAACGGTTTAACTTTAAGGATTGAATGGATGGTAGTGGGTGCATTGTCAGTTAGTTAGCGGTTAATTTCAGGTTTTTGGTTGACGTGTCACAACTTGAGCAGGGCCGTTTTGTTTGGTCTATGCGGCCCTGGCGCATGGAAACCACGTTTCGTGACGACGTCTGTTGTTAATGAGTAAAACTTGTGTCACAAGATGTTATGACGGAAGCCGGTCACAGCACTCAGTACGAGCCACGTGGCACACAATCAGAGGGAGCTGACCGTATGGATCCCTCGGTGGACCTACAAACCAAAAATCAGCCTGATTAGTGATTTATAACCTTTGGATTTTTGCACCCAAATAACGCTCAAATTCCTACCGTTAAAATAAACCCATGAAAATAACTTCAATCGAACCGGTTAGAAATCACTAATCAAGCTGATTTTTTGTGTACCAGTACACTGAGGAACTGGCCAAACATCCATACGGTTAGCTCCCTCTGATCGTCTGCCACGTGGCTCGCATTGAGTGCTGTGACTGGCTTCCGTCACAACATCTTGTGACACAAGTTTTACTCTCACGATATGAGTCACGTGGCAGACTTTTAGAGACCACAAACTATATGGATGGTCGAACCGGGCTGTATTTATTAAATATTTTGTATATAGGAAAACAAGATAAATTTATAAATTCAAAAAATTTGAAGAATAAAGGAGATAAATAATGAGAATTAAAACGAAATGGAGAAAAATATTTTATATTCTCCAGGAAACGTCCTCTATTATTCAACATATAGCTACTTTATTTTTATTTTAAACAATGATAGAAACTTGGTAGAGATTTGCTAAATTTAAGTTCTCTATTTTAGATTTTTTCTTCAGGAAAATATTTATCTTCTCCTTTGCAAGAAATATTCATCATGGTGACATATGGAAGCTCTACATAGAATGATATCAAGAGGAGTGGAATTAGGGGAATTATCAGGATTCCAAGTAGGTCCGAGGGGGTTGTCTATCTCCCATCTTCAGTTTGCCGACGATACTATGGTATTCTCATCAGGTCCCTTAGAGCAAGTGAGCTTCTTGAGCAGTCTACTTTGTTGTTTTGAAGTTTGCTCAGATCTTAAAATAAACTACTACAAGAGCAAAATCACGAGTGTAGGAGAAGTGGAGAACTTTGAGGAATTGGCAAGAATTTTGGGATGCTCCACTGGCTCCTTACCCTCTTTGTACCTAGGATTTCCCTTGGGGGCGCCGTATAGGACAAAATCGGTCTGGGATCCTGTGATAGAGAGAGTTCGTAGAAAGCATGCAAATTAGAAAGGGAGGTACCTCTCTAAATAAGGCAAATTGGTGCTTATTGAAAGCACGCTGTTTAGTCTGCCAATTTACTTCCTATCATAATTCTCCATCCCAGTATCGGTAAGCAAAAGATTAGAAAGGCTTATGAAAAACTTTTGTAGCATGATTCAACAGACTCTTTTCGATATCATCTGGTTAGTTGGGCCCAGGCATGTTTGCCAATTAAGGAAGATGGATTAAGTTTTAGAAAATTAGGCATCATGAACTTGGCATTACTAGGAAAGTGGATTTGGATGTTTGGTAGAGAAACGAAGAGTTTGTGGCGGAAGGTGATTGCTAGCATTTATGGGAAGAAGTGGGGGGTTGGTGTCCCAAGCCTACTAGGTTAGCATATGGTTGTGGAGTTTGGAGAGTTATTCTTAAGGCAAAGGATCGGGTGTTGGAAGGCTCTAGATTAGCACTTGGGGATGGCTCAAGGATTAGGTTTTGGGAAGATATGTGGGTTGGGGATTTGTGTTTAAGGGAGGCTTTTCCTCGAGTTTTCTCTCTCTCAAAACATAAAGGTCAAACAGTTGATCATTTTTGGATTGATTCTTCTTCGGAAGCACATTGGGACCTAGACCTCAGAAGGAATCCATTTGAATGGGAGAGAGAACAAATTGAAGTGTTGAAGGATTGCTTGACATTTTATTTTGTCACTAATTGAGAAGATGATCATATGGTCTGGATCCATTCTAAATCTGGCAAGTTCTCGGTTCATTCGTTTTAGGAGTTTTATCTACCCCATCCTCACCATCACACTCACACTTCCCTCATACGTACCTTTGGAAATCACGAGCACCCTTAAAAATTCGTTTCTTTGCTTGGACTGCTACCTTTAATAAGATCCTTACTGTTGAAAATTTGATCATTAGAAAATGGATTTTAGTGGATTACTGTGTACTATGTAAAACTAGTGGGGAAAGCACTAACCATCTTCTTGTACATTGCGAGTTTGCCAGGCAAGTGTGGTCTCTCTTCCTAGATCTTATGGACTTGTGTTGAGTCTTTCCGGATTCGATAGGGGATGTATTGAATAGTTGGCCCCTAGTTCCTAAGTCTCCTAGAGGCAAATTACTTTAGAAGATGATACCGATGGCAGTCATGTGGGGGGGTCTGGCTAGAAAGGAACAAAAGAACGTTTCAAGGCAAGGAGAGCTCGTTCCAAGAAGTTATGTTAAATATAAAGGCCAGTTGGGGTAGCACTTCTAGGGAGAGGCGGGGCACTTTTTTAATGATTTTGTGTTTAGATTTGATCAGATTTTATGTTAACTTTATTCCTTTTCCCTCTTGTACTCTTTGAGATCTTCTCGATCTCCTTTTGCAATGAAATTTGACTTATCAAAAAGAAAAAGAAATGTCCAATACCTATTTTAGATTGTGATAGAGATTTGCAAAAATTGGATTCTCTATCCTAAAATAGAGATAGATATTTGGTGGAGATTTGATAAAATTGGATTCTCCTCATTTTGGAAATATTTTTCTTAAATTTTCTCTAAAACTCGTTATTTAATTATTTAACTAAAATCGATTCTTAACTCGGTTCTAAAAACCGGATGGTTCGATGGTTTAACCGTTTAGTTTTAAAAACCTACAGGTTCAATTGTTTTTATCAGTTTATACAAATCATTGGACCAGGTCCGATTTTTAAAACACTTTGCCCGCCCTACATACTAAAAATTAGCGTGATTAGTGATTTCTAACTTGGAGATTGGAGTCTTTTTCTTCGGTTGATTTTTAACCATGGGATTCAAGCATTATTTGGGGTACTCAGATCCAAAGATTAGAAATCACCATTAGACAGCTAACCATTGGATCTCCTTAGACTAAGATGTTTGATCCTACGATCCTTAAGTTCCTAACCACCTGATCTCTTGCATTTTTCAGATCGTACCGTGAAAAATATCATAAACTAGAAAAATATGAGAGGATTCAGATCATATCCAATTGGGTTAATCTATAGCATGAAATATCATGGAATCGGCTTTGCCGTTGATAGGCTATCGTATGGTCTAACAGAGAGGTACCCCTTACATTTCTTCTATGTGATTAAGCTATTGCTGTATGCTCTTTCATGCACAAACCGACCATGTGATTAAGCTATTGCTGTATTTCTATTCATTAATTCGCATCAAGGTCTTCAATTCTACATGCTAGCTATGTGGTCCAGGGTCCCTATTGGAAATTTTGGGTACTGACGAGCAAGATACCACTTCCTCCGCGGCTTTAACCTGCACCTGGTACACGAATGATGGAGATTCAATTAATCGTGTGTCGGTAAACAAAACGAGTCATCTGGTCTTATTAAGCAACGCCATGTTCAGATGGAGAAGACTTTGGATGCAGTCGATACAGAGGCCTCTCGTGAGTCGTGACCCTACATAGCTCAATTTTCTGGGCCCACTAACCACACACGGATGTTTAACTTTAACCCACCCCTTGGTAGATAAACATAGCAAAATCATCTTGATTGATAATTTCTAGCCGTTGGATTAAGCACCCAAAAATATGCAAAAAAAAAATTGCTTGTTATGTATATATACCAAGATGAATGGGATTGGTCTGACCTCGCAAGAAAACCAAAAATCAGTCTGATTGGTTTTCTCTAGCCATAGATTTTAGTACCTTTTTAGATTGTTTGTAGGTGTAGGATTCAAGCATTTTTTTTGCATATTTTTGGGTACCTAATCCAACGGCTAGAAATTATCAATCAAGATGATTTTTTGTATGTATATCCACCAAGGGATGGGCTAAACATCCATGCGGTTAGTGGGCCCAAAAAAATGAGCAATGTAGGGCCACGAGAGCTCTGCATCGACTGCATCCAAAGTCCTCTGCATCTAAATCTCTTCCCTAACAAAATTATGGTATCGTTCACCAAGAAACTTGACTTTCTAAGTGATTCTAACAAGTAACACCCTTTGATCTTTGTACAGCATGTTGGTAGAATCACTCTTAACGCCGTTGGATCTTGGATACCATGTTTAAAGGTTTACGAAGTTGTGACTGTGATCTGTCTTAACAAAATTACCACCTACGGCTCATGTTAGCGAGATCAGATCTGTTAGGCCTTTTGGGCATTACCTTCAAGAGTCTAGTTGAACATTCTGAAGTAGATATCGAGCATTATGCAGAAGAGCATTGGACTCTTCGTTCGACGCATCGATCAATCGCAGCTCCTTGATCTCCTCCTGCCATTTCTCAATCTGTTCCTTGTGTATTCTGCAAGAAAGATCAAAAAGATCTAAATCAACCAAGAGTTCTCTCTCAACTTCAGTTTGAATTATAATCCTTATTCTTCATTCTTTTGTTAACTTACCCGATCATTCGTTCTTCGAATTCGTTACTGAGATCCTTGAAGAGTGTCTTCCCTGATTCCAGCAGCTCCGATACCTACTCGAAATATACACAAAACAGATTCAACTTACTGGCATGGCTTCTTTGATCGAACAAACAGTGGGATTAGCATTTGAAAGGAGCATAAATTCTAATGGAACAGTGATCATTATATCAGAATCAAGTGACCTTGAATCCTAATGGAACGGTGATGAAATGTGAGGGATCCGTGGTGGATCCTTGTACACCATCTGTTCAAGTGTTCTTGTGATACATGCAAACATATTACATATCTACTCCCACTGCGCACGTTAGTAAGTGATATTACATTACGCCCTACAGACTTACCTGTTGAGTGAAGCGTTCGATCCTTTCAAGGACGACATTAATGTGGAGTTCCATCTCTTCAGATCCCGTAACGTTTATCTCCGTCTCTTCTTCAGAAACCTCTCCTTCAACTGCTCCGACTCCATCGCCTTCGCCTTCCTTCTCTTCCATCTAACAGTAATAGAAAGAAATGCTGAGCTTCTAAGCTCAAAAGATGAGGAAAACAGATTGAGAAACACTTACTGTTTGTTTCATGCGTTTTCTTGAGACTTTGATCTCTTCGTTTTCCATTTGAATGGATTAATTCCACGCTAGTTCAAACTGGAGAAGAACGATCGACCTTTCAGGATCTCATACAAGATTAGTTAAAAATGAAAAGATCAATGAAATCGTTAGGTGGAAGAGGAAATTGTGAAGCAGAGAAATCGGAATCGAAACAGATCGTAAACTGATGAGGGAGCTGAAGGAAATTTCTGAGGTTTTCCAATGCGGCTTCTCCGATCTGATCCAGAAAAGTAGTTCCAAGACAGAACTTCTAACAGAAATCGCAAGAAAACAGAGAGTTGTGAATTGTGATTGGATCGACTAGAGCACTTACAGAAGTCAATAAAAGCACAAGAGATCACAAAATCTTCTGAATTTTTGCAAGAGAACACGAGATCGTTGCGGACTGACCTCGAATTGAAGAGCTCTCAACGCCGAAGACGGATCTGATCGCACTTCTTAGGGTTTCACACAAGCTTCTCCGATCTGGCAGTGAAAGCGAGATTGGTAATTGGTTTGAGAATCCGTCACAGAAAAAGAATCGCTTAAAACAACAAAATACAAGCTGATCTAACGACCAAAAAAAGCTTGAACTCGAATTACGAATGAAGTGAAGGAAAATCAAAGCGTTGGAGTAATTGTTGAAGTTTTTACGGACGAAAAAACAAGATCTCTGCAAGAAATTTGAATTACGCGGGAATTGATGGTATGGTGTATGCGCGCTTGTTCATTCTTTGAATCCTTCGTGAATCGTGATTACTCACATTTATAGGCGAGTTATTCAAGATTTCAAATTCCTCCTTGTCAAGGATTTTATACGATGGAAAATGCAACCCCACGGATGACTGGACAAAAATATGTCCGGTTGAAGCCATTGACCATTGGATTGTAGAGATCACGGTCCGCGAGGCAACAACAGGAAAGAGTAAAATAGTTGTTGTCTCGTGGCTTGAATACGACGATCAAACGCGTCGACCGGTTATCCGTGGGGTAGCACGACTCTCATATAATGAACCTCGACTTTAATCCTACACCGGACACGTGGCATATTGATAGGTAGGCCCACTCAACTCTTGGCTTTGGGTTGTTAACTTGTTAGAGGTAGGGCTGTCAACGGGTCGGTTCCGGTTCGGTTCCTAAGGTGACCAGAACCGGAACAAACGGTTCCGGTTCTTATCAGTTCAGGTACTTATCGGTTCCGGTTCTCAAAGTGATGGTACCAAAACCGGAACCGATTATGTAGTTTTTGTCAGTTCCGGTTCCGATTTCGGGTATAACGGGTCCAATCTTGATAATATGAGAATTTTTACACTATATTTATATATTGGTTCCAGTTCTTATCGGTTCGGTTCCAGTTCTTATCGGTTTCGGTTCCATATTAGAGTACCGGAACCGTAACCATTAGTTTCCGGTTCGGTTCCGGTTCCGGTTCTTTTTAATCGGTTCCCAAAAATGTGGTACCGGAACCGGTGTTTTCGGTTCCGGTTAAATCGGGTAAAATTGACACCCCTAGTTATAGGGTCACTTGCATGTTTCGAAATCTCGGGATTCGAGGCCGGATCGGAGCCACCAATTCGGATCAATCCGATCTAGAAACGGATTGATGCATCTAGGGCTGTCTCTAGGGCTGTTGATGGATAGTAGAAAATTCAAATTGGATTCGAATCCATATTCGAAAAATCGGATATAAGTATCCAAAATTTTTGGATATTGGATTCGGATATCTTTTTAATATTAGAATAGTTTTTGGATATGGATTCAGATATTGATATATTTGATTCGATAACATCCGATCCGATATATTATTTAATAATTATATTTATAATAAATAGATTATATTATATTTATTATATTAAATAATATTTATTATACATAAATATCATATTTATAATTATTTTACATATATATAATTATTATTATGTAAATATAATAATATATTATATATATTCGATTTTTCAAATCAGATATTATCCAATATCCGATAAGCTAATCAGATTCGAATTCGAATATTGATTTAGAATATCCATCGGATTCGGATATCGATATTTTTTTCGGATTCGGATATGCTGTATTCGATCCGAATAGTATCCGTTGACAGGCCTACCTGTCTCTCTATTAGGGCTGCAACTTGAGTGGGCTGATCAACTCGAGCCCGACGGGCTCAACCCGACGTTGGGCTCGGGTTGGGTTGGCCCCTTCAGTACTCGGGCACGAGCTCGGGCCTCATGTTGAAGAGCTCGATCAAAATTGGGTTGGGCTCAAGTTGAGACTTTGAGAAGCCCAACCCAACCCGAGCCCGACGTGTATAGTATATATAACCGAGTTTCCTTATCCCGATCTCTTCAACCCTAACTGCCTCCCTTCTCTCTTTCCTTTCCAAAAATATCCAAACCCTAACCTCCCCCTTATCTCTCTTTATATCCCTTTCTATGCTAGCAATGATTGCAGCCATTAGTCTGATTGATGACGGTAGATGAATATTCAATCGAATTTTCGATAATGGTGTCAAATGCACTTTCGCCAACCATGGCTTCTTCGTTAAAGAAATCAATGTGGTCATAGATGATAAAATGGTCACCGAATTTTGGTTTTCTGCGTCATTTTTCCAATGTGAGTTGGGGATTTTCGGTACGGGTAGTAGCCGCATTAGAAGAACTATGGTACTTCCATTGATGTTTGGTAGGGCAACAAAACTAGGATTTTTTAAGAGAGATGAGAGGAGAAAAGAGAGGAAGACAGAGGATTCGCTCATCTCCGCCATTACAGGTATGCCATCCATTATTTCTCTTTGACAGTCCTTTGTTGTTCTCTCTCTCTCTCTCTCTGGTGGTGATGTGGTTGGTGCAACATCACCAACTTTGATTGATTTTTCGCATGCATTCGGTAGGACGAAGAGGGCTTGTGATGGTCGTTGGATTGCTGATGATCAGTCACAATACAAACCCGATGAACCTGGCCAACCTGATCGGGTTGGGCTAGGGCTGCACATTTTAGACCCAACCTCGGGTTGGGCTCGGGTTGAGCCCCAACTCGCCCGAGTTGTAGCCCTGCTCTCTATCCCTGTATTCTTTTTTAGCTTTCTCTCTCTAGGTACTACAGTCCAACAAGTTGCAGCATTGAACGCTGTATCTGAGCATGGATTCCACATGCCATTAAGACCATATGTGATATAGAGGTGGGGAGATGATTATATCAGCAACGAATAGCAAGAAGATATTCATATGCTCCTTTAGTTCATGATAGTACCCTTATGAAGATTAATCAGCAAATTTGTCATTAATTACCTCACACTTTAAGTTTGTTACTATCGAGAAACAATCCTAAGATGCATGACCAGATTTGCTACATTCAATGTAAACCTCATGAATTTAAGCAAGATTTCTTATCCTTAAATACCCAACTTGTTCTACCAGCCCTAACTACTAATTTTATTGGAATTATTGTTGAAAACCTTATTTTTCACAACCTTGGCCATTGTGTCCGAGCTACACAAGAAACATCTCCCTTAAGAACACCTGAATCAGGTATACTGAATACATCTTATAGACGGGTAGACACATACACCTATTGAATTTCAACTAGATCCAACAAAATAGAGTAATCAGGGATCTGAAAGACTGAAATAATGATTTATAACATAATAGGAAGACGTCCCGCCTCTTTGTATTACACATGATTACATTTTGGGATATCTAGAACCCTCAAATTATGTATCTTTGAGGTCAAAATTGACCTATTAGATCATTTGAATTATCCAATTATTGTGTTTTCTTGGATGGTTAGAATTAAATATGGAGACCACTCCAAAAAAAATTCTATATATATTAGGGTAGCTAGGACATGGGATCTGATTGATCATTGTCCTAAGATATCCCCCTATTAGGACTCATTGGATGGTGGGATAAACTCCTCTTACACTAGTGCCCTACGTAAGTTGTAGGCTGTGAAGATGTAAGCATTCTTCATAAATAATATAACTGCATGTTTTCGTATATTTTTTGGATGATCTCCATTCCTATTTAAGTTTTTATTTTTATAAAGATTATCTATCTTTTGTTGGTATGTATTCAATCACTGTTGTTTTCTTTCTTAGAGATATGATTAGATTTATGAGTTTTGTGTATTTATTGTTTGATTTCCATTTCTAATTGTCTTTTACAATGTCTTCTAGTGTTGCAATCTCAATGGTCAGTGCCTTTGCAAATTCAAGCGACGATAACTCATGGAATCTTAATGTAGAACCTATAGATAAGGATGAGGATGAAGAGTTACTCAACTTATTATTGGAAGTGCAAATGGGAGGAATTGATTTACCTGGAATATAGACCACTCATAATTTTAATGATGGTGAATACCATGTGCCAAAGTTGGCATGGTATTCCAATTTGAAGATCAATTAAGCCTACAATTTCTACAATGAGTATGCAAGGAAATGGTCTTTAGCATGCGAAAAGGCAATATAAGACATCATAAAAGTGAACAAATTTCTTCACAAGAATTTGTTTGTTCAATGGAAGGTGTTAAAGAAAAGCATTCACAAAAGGGGATGTCAAATAAACCCCGGTCAATTACGCAAATGAATTGCAATGCATGTATTGCATTCAAAATTGAATATGATGAGTATTGTATTATGAAAAAGTTCATAGAAAAGCATAATTATAATCTTGCACGTGAGCCCGAAGTACATCTCTTAAGATCACTACGAAACATAAAAAAATGTACATGCTAGATATTTTGATTCGATGCATACTGGAGGATGTGGCCTACCATGCCTTTTCAATTATGAGTGCGAAACATGGAGGTTGAGAAGTTGGATGAAGCTCGGCGTGATAAGGATCGACATGTGATTTTTAACTATGATAACAACACGATTAAGTATAGTTGCAAGAATTTTGAGTTTATGAGCATTTCATGTGTGCTTGATGCAACTATAAAATCTCATCAATGTACTTTTTGAAGAGATGGACAAAAGATGCTAATGCCGATGTTGTAACTAATAATACCGAGATTGCTTGCTGCTGCTGGCTAGTGTTGTAAGTTGGATAAGCCAAAAAGTACATTTTTCTTCAACCTTGTGTGTCTAAATATATTAAGCCCCCTTAGGCCTATATTTTGGGCTTTGCCTACTATACATGATGATTATCAAAAGTCTTTAACTTTGCGATATAACGACTTAGCCCATAGAGCCCTTAATGTTGTAAAATGAGAGATCCTACAAAGTGGTTAAACGATACATAACTACATTCTTAGAAGAACTAGATGTGATTCAAGAGAAACAGTATATAAGATTGCACAGGATGAAGAACCTTCATTCAGACAACATAAAATTACTAAGGAAGAAAGTAATATACGGGATCCTGTAAAGAAAAAGAAGGAGACCCAAGTAAAAGGTTTTAAGAGTGCATGGAGAGATGTTCAAAATGGAAGATGACCAAGAATAATAAAGGATGAGAGCCACCTTTCGTATCATTTAGCTATGAAAGGTTTGTGCAACCAAATAGGCCACAATAGCTTGTCAGGTAAACTTTTGAACACATGTTATTTTGCAATTTAATTTAACTTTATGTATTAAGTTAGATGATGTGACTTTTGAACAATTATGTAAGAATTGTCTAGAAACCACATCCAGTCAATTGCATTGGACTCTAACGGGATTGTATCATAATTCAATCAAGCGAATTTATGGAATACCAAATAGTTGAAACGAAAAATGGTTTTTTACATACTTTACATGTTTGTTAATACTTATATAGGTGTTATTTGGACATCAAGACTAGCCAACCTTAATGCAAACAAGCGGGCTTGTTCTGTGCCTTAATCAGGTAAAAACCTTTCTCATTACCCAATTTTAGAAGACACGTCTACTTTCATTATACTTTAATTTTAAGTATCCTTTATGGTTTAGAAGGCATACCCTAATATATAAATAATTTTTAAACTTGCTATGTAATCTAAATAATTACATCAAGGCCAACCCACTCTAATGCAACCGAGCAAAGTTGTCCCACACTTTAATTGGATGATAGTTTGCTCATTACAAAATTTCAACTGATCAATTAACTTTAACTTTCTTTTTATGAAGTTTGAATACACTTGTGCAGGGATTATATAAGACCAACGAGGGCAATTAATCTTAATACAAATATCAATGTTGATCTGTTCTTAGGTCAAATAAGGGTTAATTACCAAAATCTTAAAACGTTTTACTGTCTATTTTAATTGGTGTAAGAGCGAATAAGTCAATAGGCTTAAATAATAACATTTAACTATTTTTTGTTATTTGGTATGTGATTAATTATGATTGAAAAACTATGTAGGAAAGTTTGAACTCCATAGTGTAAAGTTCTTCTATTTAAAGGCTTGGATTTTGGCAATGAAATGTTGGTGGAGTGGTTGTATTATTCCTCAAGTAAACATGTCTATAACGCAATGTTGAATTTTCAATAAAAAATTAATAATGAAAAGCCCGTAATAAACATGGACAGAAATAAGAATAATTCACTTATAAATGTGAACAAAATAAAAGTTTGACAACAATATAGTTTGTTCAACATAACCAAAAGTATTTGATATGTAGATCTTAGAGTAAAGAAGCAATTAAAATTGAAGAATTTCCTAGATAAGATTTTTTGTCACCAAATTTCATTAAACGTGCAAAGTAGAAAATAAATTGTTAAATAAAAAAAAATATTTTTAATTAGAATTTAGTTCTACCTATGAAAGCTGAGACACTTCCCTCAAATGGATACTCAGATGTCTCATACTAACGTACACACAGTACATAAGTAGCAAATATCTTAATTTATATATTTTTTAATTATTTGTTGATATTGGGTTTGGGTATGTTGTGTAATTTTTCTCTCCCAAAACTAGTATGAATCGAAATCTTAGTCATAAAAGAGTTTTTATATTTTAAGAAAAATTTTAAGTGAGATTTTTTCGTTTAATAATTGGAAAGATAATTTGTTAAAAAAACATATGATGAAAACATAAACTATAAAATTTTTAAAAAATTAATATTATGCCAATTTAATTGGATAGAAAACATATTTCCTATATAAAAAACAAATGATGTATGAAAAAAATAATAAAGTAAGCGATAATTATTCCCAATAAAATGATACATAAAAAAAGAAATAACATATATGGATAAAGCCATGGGTAAGTATTCCTAACAATCAAATAAGTTAAAAACGTACAAGAAAAGGATGGAACTATAAAAGTGAGAACAATAAAGAATGAGAAATATTTTTATGAAAAAGAAAATTAACAGAAAGAAAAGTAAAAACTTATATATAGTTAATGAATTAAATAAGTGAAAGATTTTAGGGAGATATGAGATTATGGAGAGTTTAAAGTTAGAAGGGGAGAGGGTAGGTGGAGATTGTGGAGAAAGATGAGAATAGAAAGTGTATTTAAGGCTATAAATATAATTGGAAAGAGTAAAATTTGCTGATGGAATAGACACGGTGTATATTCTTGAAGATTTCGAATGTATTAATAATTTTAGATGACTTCATATGCAAGCCGTTACTTTTCTTTTACAATCAAAATATGCGTCTCCCGTGTCTTTTCATCTCTTTCATTCCACAATGATTATCTCAAATTCATTTTGTAATTATCACAAACGAACCAAAAACCATTGTTGGAATCCGATGGACAGAGTTACATCAAAGTTATTTCCAATCCCGAACCTGCTTGTGTAATATCCAAACGCTAAGGCAGCAAGAGACTCATAGATATAGAAGTAGAAGATGTACGTTGGGTTTTTAGGTTATTATAGATGTTACATGATAAGAAAAATATCGAATGTGTTAGAAAAGACGCATTGAAAATATAAAGTGAACCCATGTAGCAAGGAGTGGGAATGGACGACAACACCACCACTTATATAATGGCCTCCTTAGCGTTGGATACATCTTTTTTATTATCAAATGAAATATACAAGAGATATACAGACGTGTTTGAAGATTCTAAAGACGTGTTGAGAGAAGGAGAAACGTGTTGTAACTGTTTAGATAAATTAATTAATTCATTTCAAAAATAATATACATGTCAAACTCTTAATTACTTAGTAGTTAATAGTAGTACACATTTAACGTTCTAATTAAGAGTTCCCTTTGCTTAAAATAAATAATGAGTCATAGTCACCTAAGAGTTATGTTCTTTGAGGAAATCTTTTTAATGGAGAGTTATCCACCATGCATGTGGTGCATATGGGGTTTCAGATCTATCAATTGATGGCCAAACCTAGAAAATCTTCGTCTAAAAACAACCTGATCACATTATCTTAACCATCTAGGTGATGAAGGTTTTTATGGGTGGTTGTTTCTTGAGCATCCAAAGAATACTCGTTGATCAAAAAGTTATCACGAATCAAGTTAACATTGGTCCAAAATATGTTCCAAGTGATTATACAACATCTCCTTTCCACTAGTAATGAACCTATGCAAATTATTTGTAAATAATCAATCTTTGCAAAAAGGCTAGAACCTTTGGTCTTTTGGAATCATTTGATCGGATAGACGTGTAACCTTAAATTTATTTTCGCATCATCAACATGATTTCGTATACACGATTGTCAATCACTACGGATTACGTATTTCTTACATTAAAGGGTCGATTATGGCTGAGAAAGGAATGAGAACACACGAATTATCTCCCTCTTTATAATGCTCCATATTTTTCTGCCTGTGTCATAACTTATAAGATTAAAATAATATAAATAAATTTGGATGACCTCCTTAAATCATAACGTCCACTCATTAGACCATCTCTCGATTGGGGTCCAGTCTATAAATCACACAAAACCTGATACATCTAACTGTTTGAATATGTGTTATACCATACCTAAATCACTAAATATACATAAGTTTACAAAATCAATGTCTATACAATAATATCAAATATATTCTCTCATTTAAACCAAACCACTCCAACTATACAATCTCGATAGATCTAAAAGACTAAACATGGGAAACTGCCCGCTATGCACTATCTTTGATCTCCTCCACCGTAAGATTGAAATTAACCTAATGATTCTGGTGTCATCCATCCTTAATGCCTATGTGGGCATGTTGAATTCAAGCACGTTGATTTCTCCTGTCCGAATGCACTAAAAAGTATAAAGAACCCCTTTATGAAAAGCAAGCAACTCATTCCAGATGTAAATCCATATACACTCTACTGTATGTGAACACTATAATACTAACCCATACATTTTTAGGAGAGGAAAAAGATAAGATGTTATACCTGCACGCCAAAATCAAGTCAACCCTCTGATTGAGACATATATACTTGTATACGAGGAGAACATCCCAAATAATATCCAAGAATGCCTCTCTTCCAACTACAATAGTTGTACGTCGGTTGTATGATTTAAATGGTTTATTGTTACTTCTTTCATCTTCATCTAAAATCAAATAGTTGCAAATTATTCCTTAGCCCCATGCAACCACTAATGTACTAACCATTTTTTTTCAGAATTTTATCATGAAACATTCAATCATGAATTTTTCAATCCTAAAGAACCCAAAAGCATTAGTGACGTTTTAGAATCAGAATGAGGGGATAAAGAATGTGAGAAAAAGAAATTAATGACATTTTGAAAGAAATTAGTGACATTTGGGAATGCACGATACATAAAGGAAAACTTTAAAAATACTAATTACTATTTAGTGGGAAAATTTTAGGGAATTAAGAGAGACATGATTTTGGTACGTGAAAAAATTTAAGAAAATTAAGAGGCTAAGATTTAGTTTATTGAGAAGAATGAAGATGGAAAGATGTTTAAGGAGAGAAGGGATGCGAGAGAAAGTTAGGTTGCTGATATGGCGCTTTGCATGAGAAGAGTGCCACGTCAACATGAAGTGGAGGAAAGAGAAGATTGTTGCTCACTTCTCTGCTTTAGTATAGATATATAGATGCATGTATGTGTGCGTGAGTATATATTATAAAAATATTAATCATTTTTGTATTCGTATTCTTTGTGGTGGTGTGTGGAAGGGTTCATACCAAAGAGGCAATGATGTTTTTGAATTTGCCATGTTGAGATCCTCTCTATCTTTGCCTTAGAAACCCATGTCTACTAAGAAATAAGTGTTAACTTAGAAGTGACATGCATTGATGCCCTCGTACACTCTAGCTCTTCAAATAGACACGTTATGATAAAACTATAAAAGAACAATATTATTGTTTTTTTATTTTTATTCGAAGAGTATTAATGTAATCACAATTTAAGAACAAATGGAGAATTCTTTAATTCTTAGAATTATACGATGGATGTTGGTTTTGAATGTTTCTAACACACACACTTGCCAAAGCTCTTGGCACATACTGTCAAAGCTTTAATGCAAGAGATATTGGTTTAAAATGTTTGTTATAGTCAAAAATTTTAATGGATGTTGGTTTTAAATGTTTGTTACACATACTATAGGATGAACCATACACCATGGTTGCATTTGATTTTAGATTTGAAAGCTTAAAGAGCTTCAGGCCTGAAAGCTTAATGACTTATATCTAAATTAGATCGTTTGGTAGAGGTCTTATGTCTGAAAATTAAGTCAAGGGCATTATGGGTATTTTAAAAATATTTATGAGGACTGTGGGGGCAAAATCTCCGATCTCGTTCACACAGTCCCTTTGCCCCCACAGTCCCTGAAGAATCGAATACACACGTGCATGTGAGCTAGTGAGCTAGGCAGGCCTAACTCCGTCGATCCTTTAACATTTGCAAAAAGGGATTAGTTATCTATTGTTGAATGGATGCGGCTGCTGATGTCTTATTTGCTTTTTTTCGAGAAGTGTTTGGCTTTTGTTATTCTTCATGCCTTGAGAGTTGTGCCCTGGATGGGCGGGGTACTTGTAGATAGCACTCCGACGCTTAAGTCAGCAATGAATCTAAGATGGTTGTTGGTTACTTTTGAATTTACCGAAGGAGTGAGATGAGATTAAGCAGTCGACGATCTCAATTTGGTGAATCGAGAATCCGATCTGTCTCCTCTTTCCTTGTGTAATGATTTAATGAATTTTTCTTAGATCCCTTTTCAGTAGGTAGCTCCATATATTTATAGGCTTCCTCGTTGAGAGCGTATAACTGCTTCGAGAGTGTTTAACCATCTCTATAACGATTTTCTATTAGATTCCCGCTGTTCACAAGAGTCAGTTAGGATAACCGTTTTGCTGGATAGCAGTTTGTGAGAGGAAGAATCCACTGCCATCTTGTCTTGGGCCTAGATCCCTTGTCTCTCTATGAACCGGTCTTCCAAGAGATTTTGGAGAGTTGTCGGCGTATACCCAATTTTTGTTCATGTTTGTCGGATGGGTCTCAATGTATCAGTGCCTAGTTGGCATGGGAGAATTTCACTGGTATGGTTGCCGACATGATCGTTCATAGTATAGGAGTTAGTCGGCCAGATAATCTTATTCCATGAGGGTACGTAGTTCTTGGTCAGAATAGTTGCTCCATACGTCTGACTAAAGAATTGCTGCCGATGACTGATCCTGTTGCATATATTGTTTGGATGGTATCGAAGGTAACGTGCTGACAAGGTATTTACCATGTTAGTCTAGTCTAGAAACGCCGTTGGATCGATTAGTTGATTGTATCAAGATGTGGGTCTTAAACTCGCGAGATCGTTAGTCGGACACATCTGACAGTCCCAATACATCCTCGGCCGGACATCGGTTGGTTCTCTTGTACTTGCCCCTGTATGGCCATAGTGACGCGCTACGCACCCATGACACGTGTCTCAATCCTAGATGTTCGAAAATACTGTATCCACAAGTACACTTTTGCAGGTTTTTTAAATAGAAAGCTTTCATAAAGGGCATTTTTGGTATTAAAAAAGAATCTGAGAACCTTTTTTAAAGATGCTTTCACTTCACATATTAAGTGAAGGGATGATGACTTAAAATAAGTCACTGAAATTCATACATTTTGAATGGGCCATTAAGGTCTGAATGACTTAATTTTAGACTTAAGGTCTGAAATTAAGTTTTACCAAACGCAACCCAAGTCTTTGTGGGTTCAAAGAAAAGCAGGGTCTAACAAAATACTCATGGACAAAGGCATCACTACCAAGTATGGAAGCATCAACCATCAGGTAGACATCAACTTTCCACAAGGCCACAAAGAAAGTCTAACATGTAATAAAAAGAAACATGAGCAAAGAGATTTACTTTTATTTTCCACCAGTCCAACAAAAATGTTGTCTAGTAATTGAAATAAAAGGGGAATATGCCATTGGAGATATAATCAATATATTGTGCAATATCTAAACCACGAATTCCACATACAAATGAAAACACTTGCTACTAATGTACGCCTGTCATGGATAATCCAACCCACCTTTTTTAACAATCAAAACATCAAAACTTTTATTCAACTCACCTGAGTTGAACATTCAGATGCAATTGGTTGAGCACCAAATTCATTTGGCTCAACCAGATTGAATTACACTGACATTAGGGATTTTGTTTGAAATAACCAACATATTTGTGCCATGAAACATAGTTCTCTTGTAAAAATTTCAACGAGATAAGTCTATTGAGAAGCCATTACTATTTAACCATCCTTGTAAGCTTAGTAAATCAAGAATCAATATGATATAGAAATTCATGAGCTTTATTATGTTATTTGGAGTTTCGTATTCTTCTTATATGTAGACTTTTATCCTTGATGATCTTTCTAATGTTCTTTTCTTGCTTGGTTTTTTGTTGGAGGCTCATAAGAAAAGATGGTATTTTTGGGAAGTGGTTGTTTACTTAAGTTAGATGACTTTTCAATTTTGGATAAAAGGATAGTTGGAAAGAGATGTGGTGATTAAAACAATTTTGTTCATGAATAGAATTAGCAGCATGGATTTTCAATTTTATTGGTGTGAAACAATCTTTTGTACATTGGTAGCAAGTGCTTAAGGCAGTAGTGGTTACCCCTTGGCTGAATAAGCAATCCTATTCCCCTAGAACTTTGACATCAAATCCATGGAGATTCATTCGGAGTTTGGATTGTCCATTTTCATTGTTAACTTTAAGTCCACATATCACAGAGCTAAAGAGTGTAATGAAATGCGTGGGCTGTCACTTATAGGGGAAGTTGACTACATATATGCTATGGCAAATCCATGGCAAATCCAGAGGGTCCCTGTTGGAAAAAAATTTGATACCTAAATTTATTTTTTTTGATAGATAAGCCTATTTTTTAAAGAGATCAGTAACTCGGTGAAAGCTGGTTTCGAACCTAGGTCTATGGTATCATTACCTACAAACTTTATCAACTGAGCGAGCTGGCACCTTCTTGATACCTAAGTTTGTATCAAACACCCTTAGAATGCCACATGGCACACTCTTTTGGGCCAACTGACTCATGCATGTTTCACCCCTTGATGTAGGGCTGTCAATGGATACTATTCGGATCAAATATAAGCATATCCGAATCCGATTCGATATCCGACGGATATTTTAAATCAATATTCGAATTCGAATCTGTATCGGATATCCGATAGTATCTGATCTGAAAATTGGATATAAACAATACATTATTGTATTTACATAATAATAAATATAGATGTAAAATAATTATAAATATTATATTTCTATGTAACAAATATTATTATTACAAGAAATATTATTTAAGATGATAAATATAATATAATCTATTATATAAAGATGAAATATAATTATTAATTAATATATCGTATTGGATAGGATCGGATATTATCCAATCAAATACATCAATATCCAAATCCGTATCCGAATACCATTCGAATATTAAAATATATTCGAATTCGAATCCGATATCCGAAATTTTCGAATAATATCTGATTTTTCAAATACGGATTCGAATCGAATTAGAATTTTCAACTATCCATTGACGGTCCTACCTTGATGGCCCTACACCAAATATCAACCTGATAAGTGATTTTCTAGGAGAAATTTTTTGATGCAGCGGAATTTTTGAAGCAACTATCATGCCCCCCAATGAGAAAACATTTCGCTGGCCCCGGGGGACTTCAAACTTTGAAGTCTCCCCACCCAAAATGTCTGACAAGTACCCCTATCCCTTAACTCAACCTTGGTTAAGCCCTTGGTTAGTAGTCAAAAAGGGGTACTTGTCAGACATTTTGGGAGGGGGACATCAGAGTTTGAAGTCCCCCCGGGCCAGCGAAAATTTTCTACCCCCAATTATCGTGCGCCACGTATATCTGGGTTTAGGATTTGATTTTTAAAAAGTAACCATGGGTATATGTGGTGTGCAATCATTGGTTGCATGATGGCCCCTTAAAAAATCCGGCGCTTTTGGGATTTGAACATTTTTCATCGTGGGCTGTATCTGAAAAATGATCAAATCCAATGCTACTAACCACTTAGGCTGATTTTAAATAGAGGTCCATCCAGGGTAGGCGAAACATTCATGGCTCAGTGGGCCCATCAAGGGGTCACCAATCACATGGCATTCTTTAGATACAGACGCCTGATGAAAGTTCGACTCTGGAGTCTGGACTGTCCGGATTGGCCATTTCATCCCTCCACATGGCAGAAAACCCCGTCGCTACAGTCTTCCAGCCAGTAATAAAACTTCACAACAGGTTTGACCAGCCACGTGGCACACTAGTAGTGGACGCTGACCATGTAGATGTTTGGCCAGTCCCTCGGTGGACCTGCAAACCAAAAATCAGCCTGATTAATGATCATGGGTTGATTTTAACCGTAGCAATTTGAGCATTATTGAACGTTATTTGGGTCGAAGATCCAAAGGTTGTAAATCACTAATCACACTGATTTTTGGTTTGCAGGTCCACCGAAGGATTGGCCAAACATCCATACAGTCAGCGCCCTCTAATAGTATACCACGTGGCTCTTATTGCAGGCTGTGACCGGTGACCGAAGTTTTACTCCTTTCTGCCTGAAGCTGACTTCCCAGGCTCTCTTTTGCTTGATGAACCAACCGAACCAACCCTTTTCCTAACACCAGGACTAGGCGATATTAACACCGAAAACCTCCAACTAACTTCTCGTATTCTCCGCCACTTCTATCTCTCTCTGTCTTCTCTTCCCTTCTTTATTTCTCTCCAAAATGAGTCTTTCTCTCTTGTCAAGCAAATAGAAAGACTGAGAGAACCAGAGCATCAAGACTCAAGAGAGACTCTAAGCTCCACTTCTCCACTCCATCAATGGCGTCCTCTCTCCTTTCTAGGGTTTCTCTAACCAACAACACCGTCTCATTCTCTTCTTCTCTCTCCAATGGCCTTCCATTTCCATCCCGCCGTCCATCATCCACCGCATTCACCCTCAATCCTCGTAGGAATATCTCAACCGTCCAGGCCAAGATCAGAGAGATCTTCATGCCTGCTCTCAGTTCCACCATGACCGAAGGCAAGATCGTCTCTTGGGTGAAATCCGAAGGCGACGTCCTCTCCAAAGGCGAGAGCGTCGTCGTCGTTGAATCCGATAAAGCTGATATGGATGTCGAGACATTTTACGATGGAATTCTTGCTGCAATTGTAGTCGGCGAAGGCGAGACCGCTCCTGTTGGTGCCCCAATTGGATTGCTTGCAGAGACCGAGGACGAAATCGCCGAAGCTAAAGCTAAAGCTTCGAAAACTGGTTCTTCAAGTGCTCCTCCTCCTCCTTCTTCTCCTCCTCCTCCGCCGCCTGCTGCCCCTGCTACCGTTCCTTCGCCTTCACCTTCGGCCACTTCTCCGCCAGTTCCGGAAGGCCCGAGGAAGACTGTTTTGACGCCGTATGCGAAGAAGCTTGCAAAGCAGCATAAGATCGATATCGGATCGGTGGTTGGGACTGGACCCTTTGGTCGGATTACACCAGCGGATATCGAGGCTGCTGCTGGAATTTCGCCTTCTAAAAGTAGTGTTAGCAATGTAGCTTCTCCAGTTGCTGCTGCTCCTTCTCCTGCTGCTACACCTACTCCTAAAGCTGCTTCTCCTCTTCCTCAAATTCCTGGTTCTACTGTTGTTCCCTTTACAACGATGCAAGCTGCGGTGTCGAAGAACATGATCGAGAGCCTTTCAGTGCCGACCTTTCGCGTTGGATATCCTGTGATGACTGATGCCCTCGATGCTCTCTATGAAAAGGTGCGGTTTATTGATTTAGATCATTTGTTCTTTTATCAGTATCTATTGATTGTATTTGTTGTTACGATTTTTGGGATTTGAGATAGATGTGTTTGACAATGGCAGGTGAAGCCGAAGGGGGTAACCATGACTGCATTGTTGGCGAAGGCTGCAGCGATGGCACTCGCTCAACATCCAGTTGTGAATGCGAGCTGTAAAGATGGGAAGAGTTTCACATATAACAGTAGTATAAACATTGCAGTGGCGGTGGCAATCAATGGTGGGCTCATAACACCTGTTCTTCAAGACGCAGATAAGGTCTGGAATCAGTAATCTCTCAAGTTCATCATTGTGTTTTTCTTTTCTATACAAATGGAAAATTGGGTGTTGCTTGGTTTTTCCAATGATGCTATTTTGAGTTATTCTTAGTGGAGAGTTTTGTTCTTGTTGATGTAGTTGGATCTTTATTTGTTATCACAAAGATGGAAAGAGCTGGTAGAGAAAGCTCGTTCAAAGCAACTTCAGCCCCATGAGTACAATTCAGGTTTATTTATATTTGATAGTGGTCTTTCTGCAGTGCTTTTTTTCTTTCAATCTGTTGAGAGATGAAAGAAAACAAATTGTATTCGTTACTTTGCAGGAACGTTCACTCTATCCAATCTGGGCATGTTTGGAGTTGACAGATTTGACGCCATTCTTCCTCCAGGCCAAGTGGGTGACGTGCTCCAGTTTATCACCTCCAACAACTTATGAGATTATCTTATTCTTTATGAATTCTTGATTGCTTGCTTAAATGATGTGCAGGGGGCTATTATGGCTGTGGGAGCGTCAAAGCCTACGGTTGTGGCAGATGCAGATGGATTCTTTAGTGTGAAGAGTAAAATGCTGGTAAGCTAGTTACCTGTTTCATAATCTGTTCAAATAATTACTTTCATATGAATATGTTTAGATTGGAAGATCACACAATAACATCCAAGCCACCTCTTACTCATATGAATAGGCTTATATTTTTTCTTTTATATGAAATTGATCTGTTGATTATCATTCACCATCTCAGTTGAAGCAGCTAGAGCCATTGTCCTTTCATCAATGTTAAGTATGGTTTTGATGCTAAAGTTAGAGCTAATTTAGTAGGGTTGGCATTGAGCCTTTGACAGCATGATGGTGAGAGTGATTGAGCTACTTCTAGTCATACGCCTGCCACATTTTTATCCATTAAGGTTTCAAGTTTTTGGTGAGAAGAAAATGAAATCTGTCAATGGAGGGGCGAGGGGACTCCTATCCCCCCCCTCTTGCTAATCTCCATCATTGCATTATTACAAAAATTGCACCAATTATGCTAACTAAATCATATAGTGATAGAATTACCCTTATATATTCAATTTCTAGTTATATGGTTACAACACTCCTTAAGTTGGAGCATAAATATTGATCTCCGTACTTTGCTCACAAGATTAGGTCCCCTGGTGTATGTTATTTGCATATGACATAGTATTAGTTAGCGAAACTGGGGATAAGGTAAATGCAAAATTAGAACTTTGGAGGAATGATTTGGAATCTAAAGGTTTTAAAATAAGTCGAACCAAGATAGAGTATATGAAATGCAATTTTAATAAGGATGTACATGGAGATGATCCACTAATTAAAATTGACAACTAGGAGATACCTCAAAGTGACCAATTTCATTATGTTGTTTCTATTATTCATAAGGAGAAATTGAGGAGGATGTTTCCCATAAAAGCGGGGTGGCTAAAGTCGAGATGTGCTTCCAGAGTATTATGTGATCAACGTGTGCCAATCAAATTAAAAAAGAAGATTCTATAAGACAACAATAAGACCGACAATGCTTTATGGAGCAGAATGTTGGGCAACCAAGAAACATATTCATAAAATAAGTATAGCCGAGATGAGGATGTTGAGATGGATGTGTGGTAAGACAAGGAAAAACAAATTAGAAATGAACACATTCGTGAAAGCCCCAATAAGTGACAACATGAGGGAAAGTCGATTGAGATGGTTTGGTAATGTACAAAGAAGACCAATGACAACACCAGTGAGGAGGAATGTGCAAGTCGAAGGGCCTAAAAGGGCGAGTGGAAGCCAAAATGGACATGGAGTCAGCTTCTGAGAGGAGATTTTAAGAAACTTGCCTTAACGGAAGAGATGCCTTTAGATAGGCTTGAATGGAGGAACACGATTCGTACATATGACCCCATACTGTTGGGAAAAGGGCCTATGATCATGACTCTATAATCTGTTTCTTTTGAGAGTCTTGGTGAGCATGTTAGTTAAATTGACCTTTTGACTTCACCAATGGTGTATAATTTTCTTCAAAATTGCACTTTGTCTCTCACAAAGTGACAATCCATTAAATGTTTTTAGTTTGCTTATGAAACCCGTGGTTGGATTAGTAAAAGAATGGTTGATGAAGAAGGATGAAGGGAGAGGAGAAAGAAGAAAAAGAGCAAACTAGGGTTTAATTAATCCCTAGCCACCCTAGTAATCCTTATGCACTAATTGATTAAACATAGGAGATAATAAAAACATGGAAATTACTAATCTACCATACAAATGTACTAATAAAAGTTAAGGAACACACTACAACACTCCCTTGTTGGAACATACACATCAATAATATCCTTGTAAATTTCTTGAATCTTGCTTTGACACGAAGCCTCTGTGGAAATGTTGGCTAACTAATCCTTTAGAGTTTATAATTGGAGTAATAATTGTATTGGGTTCAATCTTCTCACAAATGAGGTGACAATCAACTCCAATGTGCATTGTTCTCTTGTGAATTACGGGATTTGAAGCAATGTGTAGCATGGCTAATTGCTTTGTAAAATTGTACTCAACATCTACTATCGTGGTCTCAATTCTCTGCATCTTACTCTTCCACATGATTAGGTTGTTTGCAACAAAGGTACAATAGTAGACACGAACCTAGTTTAGTGCTAGGTCTTGCCTAATTTGCAATTGAACAAGTTAATACTAGCAAATGAAAATTTCTAGTATAGTAGATGGTTCACAGCTTGGAGAGGGTTTTCAGATCCCTCAAATCCTATACATGGACAGAAGATGTAGAATCACCTTTGCATACTTGACTCACCAAACTATTAGCATTTCATGAGTAATAGTGAGATAAAATTAGTGTAAAGTTAGAGAAGATAGAGAAATAGGGAGAAGAAGAGAAGAGATGAGAGAAAATATAGAGTCGTAGTTAACTAGTTCGGCTTCCTCATAAGCGTATATATATCACTTAAGTGCATAACATAATGTAAAAGACGATAATACCCTTAAGAACAAACACACTGTAATGGTCGAACTGAGAGAAATGCACTATCTAGACGAGTCACTATGAGATAAATTAGTTTCCCAACCAGCCTCTTGTAATGACCTGGATCACTATACAACTCTTCTGTTCACCGTTGAGCTTGAGAGTAGAATCTATAGGAATCTCAAATAGCTTAGATACCAACATTCCTGTTTTCTCTAACAGTATTGTGACATACTTCCTCTATGAGAAACTAACACCTCCTTGGATCTCGTCACCTCAATGCCAAGAAAATATCGAAGAGAGCTCAAATCCTTGGTTTGAAAATGCCGGCTCAAGTGATATTTCAGGTTAACAATCCCACTACTGTAACTACTTGCAACAAGCCATTTGACGTACCCCAAATAGAGATTTTAACATCACTAGAAGTAGCCATAAAAACCAAATAACTCAACCAACTATGTCAAAGATGAATTTAACCGACAAAAATGTCACATTAACCTTGCGAAAGCATCAATTCATCACTTTAGAGGCTGTAATATCAAACACCAGCAACAAGCCGTCACTCCAGGGACTTTGACATCAAGAACACAAGAATAGATCACCACGTTAGGGGTCACGACACTAATCCAGAAAGAGTACCTTACTCCAAGGATTGTGGCAACCTTTACATAGGCCGTGGCAGCCTTAAAACACAAACCCTAGCTTGCGGCACCTCTAGAAACCAAAACCCTAGCTGCCACATGCCTTAGATCAAAACCCTAGCCTACGGCATCCTTAGAGATCAAAAACCTTTGGCTGAATAACAACAACTTGATCTTCCAAGAGAGAACAACAGAAAAGTAAGAAAAGAAAAGGACATTAGGGTACAATATTGTTTATGTACAGAGTTGTTTTGATACTATGTAAAGTTAGAGAAGACGGAGAAGTAGAGAGAAGAAGGGAAGAGAGTAGAGGAAATAGAGAGAGTCGAACTTAGCTAGTCCGGCCTCCTCATCTCTGTATATATATATATCACTTAAGTACTTAACATAATGTAGAAAGGCTATAATACCCCTAAGAATAGAACGCACTCTAAAACTTAGCATACCTTAGAGTCTTTGACTGAGAAAGATTTGTTAATAAGTCTCCAATATGAATTGATTGGATGATCCCCAGCTATTTATGGTTCTACTCCATTGTTGAATTGATTGGATGATCCCCAGCTTGCCTGTCTCTTGTAGTGATTCCAATGCATACTATATTTTTTATTTTTTTTGGTAAGTAATCCAATGCATGTTATATTGAGATCAGTACATGCTATCCTTAGACATTGCAACTTCAATCTCTTGGATTTTCTTTGAAGTAATTAAATCTATAAGAAATATTTCAAGATGAAGATCTTTAATGTTGAACATGTTGCTTAAGTACTTCTTGAGGTCTTTAATGATCTCTGAGTCATCTCTAGGAAGTCGTCAATGTCATCAACATACAGTAGGAGAGGGTTGTTCCCCACCAGAGAATATACAAAGAATATGGGAAATCAAACAACTAGGGTTTGGTTGAAGAACTAAGAAAGAGTAACAAATCTCGACAAATAATTATTTAATCCATCAAAACTTCAAAGAAATTCTTCCATCATATTTATATTAAAATTCTATCCTAAAACCCTTATCTTGACAGACAAGTAACCAAAGTCCTTCTAAATTAAGAACTTTTAGAAAAAACGCAACTTTTTTAGATTCCCTATAGTTGTTAAACTTAAAACAGAAGATCAAGAACAATGCCATGTGAATATTACACATGAACATCAGCATAGAATAATAATCTCGTATTGATTGTGCGCACGTGGGATTCATTGTTGTCACACAAACATGGTTTGTAGACTCCGCTGATACTGAGACATATCCCTGATATGTCTTGAGATTGGCAGGGATCGAGACATGATTTGGGATTCACAGGGGACTGGTGTGGTATTATTCCTATTGGCCGATATGTCTCGTCTGTTACTTTTACATCGAGATGAACATAAATGCCCTGCACATGGAGACCCCTATTTTCTTGATTGAAATTCACTCATTTCAGCTCTAAAACGTGTGAGATCTCTCCAAATTGTGTTCTCGCCTTTCTAAACCAAAATCATGTAACAAGAAAATAATCGAAGGGGTGTGTGGTGGATTGAACCATCGGGGCTAGGTTGGGGTTTTTTAAAAAGAGAAGGTATGTAATCCATCTTTTTTTTTTTTTTTTTTTTTTAATCTTTTTGGCAAATATGAACTGAAAGAAGTTAGAAAAGCAAGGATCCATGTATTCTTGTGTAGATCTATGTGACGTTGGATGAATTTGGTATGTTTTTTCAAATATTAGGCTTTTTTTCCCACAGTTTTTTCATTTCTTTCTCCCCTCCCCCCCTTTAAAAATCACATCTAAAACATAGATCTGAAAGTATGAGACTAATTAATGGTCATGTGTGTTGATCAGATCTGAAAGTATGAGACTAATTAATGGTCATGTGTGTTGATCTTTGGTGACATTCTAGTTTTTCAAGAATTTTTTATTTTTCAGTAAATTTTAAGGTAAAAAATACTTATTATAAATTCATTTTTTCAATATTTTTTTGCTTTTAAAGCCATTGATCTGGATGCGTGAGACTAGTTAATGCTTTTGTGTGTTGATCCTCATTGCAAATTGTATTTTTTCTTTGCTTTTTTTTATTTTTTATCTTTCAGTAATTTTAAGTGAGAAAATTTATTATGAGTTCATTTTTTTCTTCTAAAGTTCTTCTAAACCATAGATTTGGTTCTCTTTATTTATTTTTCTTTCTTTTTCAAGTCTTTGTTCATTTATGTATTTTGCATCTTTACTGAACTTTCATTGTTTTTTGGGATTCTTTTTTGATTGCTTATTGGGCCTGTTTGCCCGCAAGAAAGTCACATCCCTTACCACAGACAAGTTTTTCCCTGACCTCGCAAAGGGAAACCCTGAACCGAGTTGACGTAGTTCTTGTTTGTGCGACTTTCTTTTACAGAAAGGGTTTTGTGTTTCTTTCTGGTGTGTTGTGAGGGCTGTAATGGGAGAGAAATCAGAGTATTAATCTGAGTTTCGAGGGTCTTTATGTGTGTGTGTGTGTGTGTTTCCTATCAACCAGATGGTTATGTGGTCTCAGAGGGAGATAAGGTGTTTTTTTTGGGTTCTAGAGTGAGACGTAGAAAGAGGTTGCAAACAAAGTGCATGACAGTGGGTTTTTTGGGTTGCAAGAGAGAGAGAATAGAGATGGGTTCGTGGATTGTAGAGAAGAGAGAGGAAGGTCGCAGTGGCCGCTTCTCGATTTTAAACGGCCTTTAAACCCTGACCGGGACCCACCTTTCCTTATTCTTTAAACAGTGTGAAACGAAAACAAAAAGTTGGTATCCGCCTTTCCACCCCGTGAGTCGGATAATATAAACCGGTGGACAAACACGCCCATTGTGTATCATATCAGGCTGGTATTGTTCGATATGACTTGATCTTGCTGCTGGATGACACCAAGATTGAGACTTGAAGCCACGCACAATAATTCCTACATTGCATCAAACTCCTTTGGTTGAAGTAAACCCATCCTCGAATTTTTGTCTTAATTAGAAATGGTGATCATGTCCTCATTGTGCTACTCTTATGTCCAACATTTGTTGACGAGTCCTGATCAAAGGCTGGCATCCATTCTTCGATAATCTGCTTGTTGCACTTACATTCTAATTTAAGTCCTTCAGTTTCGGTAACCTATTCCAAGGTTCTACAAGATAGGGTCTTCATAAATGTGGTTGAGTAAATGGAAATTAAGATTTGTACCTTCACTCCAATATTTAACATCACCATGTAGAATTTCTTTATTGATGTCTTCTATTCCATTGCCCAAAAGTTTACTTGGTATACCTTCAAGTAATTGTTATGCATGTTGCTTGATCATGGATCAGAAACCCTCGATTACGAGTTGGACCATCTTCAAATACTTGTTTTCTACCATTTTTTTGAATAAATCTCATATTGCTCTTCCTATTGTTAGCACAGCCTTGAACTGATGTTTTGTATCACTATGTGCATCAGTTGGTTGATTCCACAGCTTCTTTGAACTGTAGTCTCTTCACAAAAATGTGTATGATCATAAAAGTGAAAAAGCCTTTTTTTCTGTGGATTATGGTTTTGTTTATTGGTAAAACTTATGGTTTCAGTCTATTTTGTCTATCTATTTATGTTCCTACATATTTGTTACTTCTAGTAATTTTTATTTAACTATTAATAATGTGGAACCATATTGGAATTACATCCAACTTATTTCTGTCCATCTAGAGATGTATATTTTTCTTCTTCTTTTAATAAGTAGAGAAGCACTTACTTTCTTGTGGAGTTCTTACTTCTGTTAAAAGATGTTTATCCATAATATACCTCCGGAGTGTCAACTTCTTTGGTTTACTTGTACCGGCACACATCTCCAATTATGAATTTTACATAGAGAGAACAAAAAAAAAAAGAGGAAAAAAACGAATGTGTATGTTTTGTTTCAGTACATTACAGAGAGAATAAAAAAAAACAGAAAAAATAAAAGAAAAGAAGGAAAAAGAAAAATCACCTCTGCCGCGTTACATTTGGAGTACCTTAAATACTTCTTTTCGAGCATTTTTTGAACAAATTTCATATTGCTCTTCTTACCATTAAACACAGCCTTCAACAAATGTTTTGTATCACTTTGTGCATCTGTTAGTTGATTCCACGGCTTCTTTGAATTGTAGTCTCTTTCACAAAAATGCGTATGATCTTGGTTTTTGAATCTGGTGCATAAAAGTGAAAAAGCCTTTTTCTGTGGGAGACCAAAAATGTGGATGCTCTTGGTGTTTGAAATTGTTCTCTAAAATTGGAAAGCCCATTTCTGTGGGAGACTAACCAAATCCTTGTTAGTAATTCAAGAATCAAAATCTTTGTCCTAATAAAGACCTTGGACTGAGTTGGCATACCAATTGTTTTTCAGGTGAACATTACAGCTGATCACCGAGTAATCTATGGTGCTGACTTGGCATCCTTCCTTAAGACGTTTGCAAAGATCGTTGAGAACCCAGAGAGCCTAACATTATAGACAACAGTTTCGGTCTATATTGACCAAGGTTGGTTGATATTTGGCTTGTTACTTTCTTGTTGGATGAAAATCCACGGTTGAGTTTTTGTATTGAAGAGATAGTCTGCAGCTGAGAAACTTGGTTTTGCAGCAGTATTGTTAGGAATGTCTTGCAAATGCCTCATGTTACTGTTGTACTTTATTCTATTTTGCTTTCATTTAAGGGTAAGTTGCTAGAACCACTCTTGTTTTCAGACATTTATTTCAGTTATAGTCAAACATGCCTTCTGAAACAGGGGTCTAACATCTTGAAAGTCCCTGCAGTGAAAACAGTGAGTTCTTAATATGTAAGGAAATAGAAATGCATTTTAGTGTGATATTTTTTACGGTTTCTGATTGATCAGGCTGGCAGATCAGTGTGGTTTCCACCACATCCTTTTTTATTTTTCTTCACAGGTGGTGGTCCCTACACCCAAACTTTTGTTGTGTTACAAGAACACCCTAAGCTGTCCAATTAGATGATATTTTTCTAGTTGTCTGATTAAAAGATAGCTCTCTTATCGCTTCAAATAGTTAATCTTAGTTGTATAATAATTTAAGTACACAGAAGCCTTACCATCGTCTGGGGGGGGATGGCAGACTGATGTCTTCCTACCAGTGGCATCCACATGGTGCAAGTGTAGGCCAGGTTGTGGCACACCGTTTGATGGGCTGAAGTTAGATTTTGAAAACAAAAATTCAACTGGATTGGGTCATCATAGCCATTTAATCCTCTGCATTATTTTGGATGTTGGCATGTCCAAAGAAATCTTGATTGGTGAAGACATCTTGTTCTAGTAAGGTATTGAGACATTTGTATCATCTCGTATCAAAATCCTAATATAAGTAATTTAAACGAAAAAGTACTTATTAAGTTCATATTTGAGAAAGGAGAGGTGAGTAATAAGGGTACTTGGGTGCTGTTTTAATGCAAGGATAGTTCTGTCCTGGATAGACAAAATACAGGTTAAGAGGTTATCCACTGTAAGGCTTGCAAAGTTAACGGGGATAAAATATCTTGGGAAGATTTTGGTAGGATTTTATCCAAATCTTAGAAGCAAAACCCTATTCTCTCCATCCCACGGAGTTCAAACCGCAAGTTTCCCTATATTGAATATTTTTGTTCTTTAAAAATTCAGTACAAAAAAATAGTCCCAACCAAGTCAGTGTCCAAATCCATCTCCACACCTAGGGACATGTGATTCGCCTGCTGGTTTGAAGACTCCATGCAACACGGCTCTGTCACATGTATGCCATTGATCTAGTAGGTAGGAAAAACATAAGGCAAATTTTGGATACCCCGTCCATTTATCTTGTTATCCCCACTTAAACATAAAATAAAATGACATCTATATCCCATGCATTTTTTCTTATCTTTCCCCACCTAAAAATATAAAATACAAGCTTTGCCCATTTTGTTTCTCTAATGAACTTGCCTTCTCCTCAACTGGTACTATGCCTTCTCAACTGTTAACATCAATGTTAGGAATCACTAATAAAGTCAAGGAGGATCCCAAGCAATGTCTGAAAAACTTGGACTGTGCTTGAGACTTCGCTAGGAATATTGTTGAGATTGATCTGTAAACCCAGTCTTGCCATGGACATGTTAACTTAGATAAATTAAGAAGTAGGTTAATGACACTTCTATGAATAATTCAAGAATTTCTAGTAATCTCGTTGGAACGATACTTTGGAGGTTTGTTTCCCATGCAGTCTCGGTCATGGTCTTTGAATTGATTGTTCGGACTGCGAAGTTCGATCAATACTTCACTGTTCGGACGTAACAATCTGAACAGGGAAGCATTGTTCGGAGCATTGTTCGGACTTAGCAGTCCGAACAACGATGAGTACCTGCGGAACGAGGTGCCTCCACTTTCTGGCTTGTCGAAGCTTTTCACCACTGGTGCCTATTGTGGATAACATCTTTTCTCTATCGAAGCTTCACTTCGCCCTGTCGAAACTATTCTCAAGAATCTCAACAATGAAACCCCTATTTTGGGAAATTTCTTTTCTAAGTAAGGGGGGTATTTAGATATTTCAATGGGGTGGGGGGTCAATTAGAGAATATCTAAAATGAGTGGGGGAAGATAAGAAATTGGGGGATAATAAGACAATTCCACTGGGTATCCAAAATTTGCCAAAACATAATGATCAACCATAATAAAGTAATATGAGTGCTTTCATTATGAAGATGATGCTCAGCATCACCTGCTATCTATCGTGAGGGTGCATTGCATCAACCAGACCAAAGCACCCAAGGTCACTGAAATCAGGAATTTGTACAAAAAAATTGAAAGAAGACAATAATCTGCTCGACTCGAATGGTTTCTTATAGTAACTGCAGATTGTCTTAAATCTCCTCCATTATGATGGATTCAAACGCGAAACGAACTGCTTCCCAAACACGATATCGTGTATGATACTACCAGTCCAAAGTGATATTCTTAGAGATGTAAAGCTTATCAATGTACTCTATAACTGGACGCGACGCATCAATGTATCTTTTCATTTCCTTCTCCACTGTATGATCTGAAACAATAATTAAGGAAATTGAGGTCAATGAATCAATCTAACAAAGCCAAATGATCAGACAGTTGTTTGTGCAAATTCAGCATTCGAAACAAAGGATAGAAGCTTCTAGACTAATGTTCACAGCTGACACAATTGACTTAGAACATTCTAATATTGATGTTCAATACATATTTGTTAATTCTACTAATTACTGTTTAACTATTTTCTTTCTATTAAAGATATCTATATAACAAAACACAGTGGTTGTCTCCCCACTTATACCCCCTCTTATAGGCTTCAACAAAGAAGGGCCAAAGATCTTATCCCCCAAATGGACAGTGGATCTCAGCCACTCACATCCGATTTTGGCAAACATTTTGTCGTGGAGTGCCGTGTGTATGGGCTACCCACTAGTTTATCAATAATATACCTCTGTACTGTCAACTTCTCGGTGTTACCTGTACCGGTACGGCGGTACACATCTGCAAGTCTAAATTACATAGACTTCAAATCAAACTAAAGGTGTAGCTAAATTACAAGGTTCACATCCAGTTCTTATTGAAAAGAATTAATAAGTCCTTTTTCCCTAAAGTAATCTGTATAAACTTAGCACTTATTCTCTCCTCAAACAGAGATCACAAACTCACCAGTTTCATTTAGCTTCAATAGAAGTTGTTGCCTTGTTGGAAGGGCATACATTCCTGCACAAACTGCTGTCCTGATTGCCCATGTGTGGTATGGTGCACAAACTTGTGCATAAGCTGATGAAGCTGCTTCTCTTAGAGAGGAATCTCTGAAAGTGCCATAAAATTGCAATGTACAAGACATCATCAGCAAAGCCCAACAAAAACAAAAACTATACTGATCACTGATTAAAAAGGCGACACCAGTGCTAGAACACTGAAGAAATTTTTGTGTAACTTTTCAACAATTTGAAAAATATGCAGGAACAAACTACAACAAACTTCCCATGTTCTAGTTATCAAGAACCACTCTTTGTTCTGCTTCACTTTTTTTTTAGAGAGAGAAATACAAACACTCTTTTGCCTACAATACACCTAATTCAGTTCCTAATAGAAAAAAAAAATGAGAATATGGAAAAAATTGGCATACAGAAGGTATTAAGTAGCCTATATTACCATAGACCTGGGTTCAAAACCCGCCTTCACCGAGTTACTGATCTCTTTAAAAACAGGCTTAACTGCCAAAAAAAAAAATGGTCTATATTTCCTTGACAGATGGAAAAATTTGAACTAAATGAAACCATACAGAACAAATTCTACAAAAGATCTTGCTCTTAAGTTGCCATTAATTTGCGAAACCTGTATTAAAAGATGTCAATTCAATTGGAAAAAACAGATTTCGGGTTCGTTTTTTTCCGGGTCATGATTTTTCTTAGAAAAGTCTTAACCTACAAAGAACGATTCGGGGTTTGGCAATGACAGGAAGATGGAAACATGACTATGTTTTGTTTCTTGAGGACGTTACATTTTGTTGCATCGAATATTATACGCGATTGCAAATTACATTACTATCCCAAATTCCAAAATTACTCTCGAAAAGCAATATAATTTACAAGAAAAATAAGTCAGAAATGAGGATTATGTCAATTTGAAACGACAACCGTCGTTAAACAATGGCAAATTATATTTCACAGTAATCAGCTATTTTCATGACTTTTTCTCTAAGCCTTCAACTTGATTGCATACAAGACACCAAAAAAGTATAATATATATCTCACACAACACATCACGCAACGTTGATTGTCAAGCAATTAAAGGATTCACCAAATATCCAAAAAAAAAAAAAAACCCGAAAAAGCCTAGAAAGAAGAATTCAAAGACATTGTTTATTACCCTTAATCCAAAATCTCACATTGGATTCTTCATACCCCAAAATAAATCTAAACATGGTTTTCTCATCGCGGATTGAAAGACGTACATATGTCACTACAAGCAGATTTACGAGTAAAACCCAGAATCCAATTAGCTAGCAATTATGTTTGTGATAATAAGATAGGGAAAAAAAAGCAAGATGATGATATACGATGCGATACATAATTGGAACATGACATACTCTGATAATAGGAATTGTTGAAATAATGCTCGGATGAGGTCCAGCCCCTGCCTAACTCTACGCAGATTACGCGTAAGGCTTCCTGGTTTCCTCACTGTGTTGTTTTTGACATCGTGATCAAGTATAATTTTCAAAGTACCGTATGTTTTTGATGCTTCGACTAGACCACGGACCTGATAATATCAATAAATTAGCTTCAAATTAAAATAAAATTAATTAAACAAGTGCTGATTAATTAATAAATAAATAAACGAACCTTGGCGACGTACTCTAACTCGGCGAATTTGAAAGCGAAGCCGAGACATCCAAAGAGAGCGGAGACAAGAGAGCAGGCGGCGGAGAAAGGGACCAAGAGGAGGTCTTCGGAGCTGGAGGAGGAGATGGACCTTGCTAGTTCTTCGAACGCCTCTGCGATAACTGAGAGCGGCGTTGTTATTGTTCCTCCGACGTCCTCATCACCCATGATGCTGGTGGTGGTGGTGGTGATGGTTTGTTTTTCTCAGGAGAGGCGGAAAGTAGGGAATGAGGAAGGATGTGTTTCGGACATGGGAGAGAAATGCTTGGCCTGTTTCCGTGGAGATCGGAGGGAAGGAATTACGCTACAGATGCGGGTCGCCTAAGAAGAACCAACGGGTCAACGTCATGTTTCAAAGTTTTACACCATGGGTGATACATTTGAGTACTCCTCGTACTACCATAATAAGTACCTCCCCATTTATGCGTGACAATATTTTCCCAAGTAAAACTTCGCTGACCGCCCATAATATGAGCCACATGGTGTTTGGCCAAACCCTAAATGGACCTACAAATAAAAAATAAACATGATTAGTGATTTCTAAGCGTTGGATTGGAGTCATTTTCATGGGTTGATTTTAACCATGGGAATTTGAGCATTATTGATCATTATCTCTGGTATAAGGATCCAAAGGTTTGAAATCACTAATCAGGCATATTTTGGCTTGTAGGTCCACCTAGATTGGTCAACCATCCATACGGTCAGCATCTACTAAGAGTGTGCCATGTGGCTCATATTGTGGGTGGTCAGAGGATTTGCTGACCGCCCTGGATCAGCAAAGTTTTACTCCTTATCTACCAGAAACTTTCCTAATTTGTGGGTCCATTGATCCAATGATGCTACACATCCAAAAGTTTTGTTTCCACGGAGATTCTAGAAAAGAAAAAAACATAGGTGTATTCATCCGATGGTTAAAATCAACTAATCATGCTGATTTTCGGTTTCTTATCTGAGGTCTACTGATTGACCACAAAAAAATAGTTCATTTTGACATTTAAAGACATCATTAAAAGTTGACTTAAAATTGATTTTTATTGGTCCATCCCTAGGTGGACTTACATGTCAAAACTCATCTTGATTAGTAAATTCTATCAGTTGGATTATGGTCTTTTCCATGGTTTGTTTTTTAACCATGGATTTTGAGCATTATTTAGAAGAAGTGGCACACCAACAGAGACCATTGACCCTTATGGATGTTTGGCCCATCCCCAGCGGACTTACATGCAAAAAATCAACCTGATTAGTGATTTCTAAGAATTCAATTAGAGTCATTTTCATAGGTTGATTTTTAATTGTAGAATTTGAGTATTACTATTTAGCACACAACTCAAGGTACATTTTTAGTTTTGGCCAATACGACACCACCATGCATGTCCGTGGACCTTGGGCCATGTGATAATTACTCTTTTAATAATGGGGTATGTACGTACGTATGAGAATTTTTAATTAATTTGAAACATTGAATTTTGACACCAAATACTTGGTGCCACGTGACACACTCTTAGAGACCAATGACCTTATGGATGTTTGACCCATCCCTATAGTGAATGATCTTCTTCCACCCCGACACCCGTGACACACTCTTAGAGACCAATGACCTAATGGATGTTTGACCCATCCCTATAGAGAATGATCTTCTTCCACGTGACACTCTCTTAGAGACCAATGACCTTGGATGTTTGACCCATCCCTATAGTGAATGATCTTCTTCCAAATCAATCTCCACCCCACCCCCCGATAGGCTTCTAAGGGTCAAGATGAATCGGGAGCTGTGACTCTGCTTCAGTTTTCTTGTAATTTATATCCATTGGGTTAGAATTTTTTTCATGGTTTATTTTTAACAGTGGATTTTGAGCATTATGATCTAAAGGTTAGAAATCACTAATCAGGTTGATTTTTGTTTCATAAGTCTATCAAGAGATGGGCCAAATATCCATACGGTTAGTAACCTTAATAGTGTGCCATGTGACTCACACTGTAATCCGTCATCAGGTGAAAGTTGTGCGATGACTAAAAATTCCTTAAAAAAATAATGAAAGAAGCAAAAAAACAGAGGTAATTTGGAAATATTGTAGATTGCCGACACAGTGAGTCATGTTTTCGAGTTGGTCAATGAATGCCACAAAAATAAAAATAAAAGGTCGGAGGGAGAATCGTCCCAAACTGAAACTTGAGTCCGGCTTCGGACCTGGTCCTATATAAAGTTCGATACATAGAACTCCTTCCCAAAGCGCCATGTGGCACTCTTTTAGACCCACTAACCATGAATGTTTGGCCCAACCCTTGATGGACATGCGCAATACAGGTCTTTCGTATTGATGATTTCTACCCATGGAATTCGAGCTTCTTCTTTTTCTCTCTCTCTTTTTCTTCATAGGCTTCATGAACAGGCCCATGGATGAGTTCAGTTCCAACCCCATGAAGCCCATGACAAAAAAAAAACCCTCGAAACGGCTTAAAATCATCAGGGTGTACTTCAACGGTTCAACCCAAGGTTTAAAAGGGGCCGTTATAACAATATAACAGATTGGGGGTGTTACCGTTTTTTCTATTATAACTGCCGTTGTAACGGATTGTAACGCACATGACCAAAAACAGGGAAGAATGAAAAACAAAGAAACGAAGTAATGGAAAAATTTTCAGTAAAATTTATAACAAAAAATAATGGCCATTTTTTTAACAATTTTTTTTTCACAAAATAGCGAACGGCCATTATTTTCAAAAAAAAATGACAGTTATAACAAAAATAATGGCTGTTATTTTCTGAACAATAGCGGTATTTAACGTAACGGGGAAGGTCCTGTTTTTGTTATAACGGCCTTGCTTTAAACCATGGTTCCACCAAAGAGTGGGACAAATATTCATGAGTCAGTGGGTCCCCCATAGTGTGCCACATAGGGGTGTCAATTTTACCTGTTTAACTGGAACCGAATTGGAACCGGAACCGAAAACACCGGTTCCGGTTCCACATTTTTGGGAACCGATTAAAAAGTAACCGGAACCAGAACCGAACCGACAATAATGGTTCCGGTTCTGGGTAGCCTAATATGGAACCGAAACCTATAAGAACCGGAACCGAACCGATAAGAACCGGTACCAATAAATAAATATAGTGTAATATTCTTATATTCACAGCATTTGGCCCAATATACCCGGAACCGGAACCAACATAAATACATAATCGGTTCCGGTTCCGGATCCATCACTTTGAGAACCGGAACCGTTAAGGAACCGAACCGATAAGAACCGGAACCGATTGTTCTGGTTCTGGTCACCTTAGGAACCGACCCGTTGACACCCCTAGTGCCACATGGCATTTTGGGTCAAGTCCTATATATCAAACTTTGTATAGGACCTGGTCCTATACAAGCCAGACTCGTGAAACTTCATAGTCGTTCGGATTCTGTAGGACCGAGTCCTCTACATATATAGGACCCCTTCCTGACCTCTTAGTTGCTGCTCATAATCCTGTCCTTTTATATTTCCTGAATGTTTTTTGTTAATCTAGAACCGAGGCTAATTCAACTTTGCCATAGAAGATTCTTGCCTAATCGATTTTGGAATTGCTAGATTCTACTTCACGTACTGGTTCAACACAAGGAAGGGGGTGACCCTAATGTATACAAGTCACGGTTTGATGCGGGTCTAGGCTGGGAGGGTTGCCTTTAGACCTTCTAGGCGCTAGAGCCAATGGCATTTTTTGTCTATACAAGTCTGTATAGTTTGGGGAGCTACAACATGTATTGGGCTATTTCGGGTATTTCATTGTACCTGAGTTATTTATATTCTTTAAAAGGGCATTGGGATTTCACTTGTAGATTGAGAGAATGAGAGAAGAAACTATTATAACCCTAATTCTTTATATATTGTAAAAGAGATCCTCATCCGTGGACATAGGCACACCATCGAACCATGTTAAATTGTTGTATCTATGTCATCAATCTTTTCAATTATCTTTATTTTTTGCTGGTTCGTATAAGATCGATTTTCAAAAAAAACTATTTTTGTTTCAAAGAAATTTGGTATTTTTGTATCTCTTTACCTTCGACCTTAATACTGTAAGGAATATAACTATATTTTATTTGGCCAAATTCTATATGACAAAACACAGTTGTAACTGATCCTATGTTGTGATAGGCCGAGAGCGTGTCAGTGGTTACACCACTCTTGATTGCCTGAAGACTCGGAAGATTGAAGATTGATTCATCTGAAGATTTGAATTTTTTCGATTTATTCGTACTCACACATATAGGATGGTAAACGATTTAGATACCTCAGAGATAGAAGATTTAATGATGATATTCACTTATAACTAAGTCATAGAGTAAGGGTATCCAATTCAGGGCCTAAGGGAATTAAAAAATTGAATTCGGAGGTATTTGATCGATTGGAGACTAAGTCTAATCAATTGGAGTAAGTCCAATCAATTAGAGTAAGGCCAATCGATTGGACTATTCTGAAAAACTTTTTTTAAGTGCCAATCGATTGGATTTGCACGAGAACACTTTTTCTAATCCAGAAAGAGTTCTAACTACATCCAACCACTTGCTATTTACTTATTCTTGACTTCTCTCTCTATATAAAGAAACTCAAAGGTTGTAAAACCTAACTTAATAACCAGAGAGCATTAATTATCTCAAACTTCAAGTCTAGAAGTCTTTGTGCCATTAGAGATTCACCATTGAGAGAAAAACATAAGGGAGAAAACTTAGGTATTCTATTTTATTCCCTTGGGGTTTTGTTCCTTCATGATCAGAGCTTGAAGAACTTGTTTAAATCTATCAAGCTCGATCAAATTGCTCAATCTAGGTTTCAACCTTCGTATCATCAACCTAGATGCTAGAGTAGACCACACAATTGAGAACTCAAATTATATTTGAGGTGTGATTGAGGAGTTGGGGCTAGACTAAATCCTGCACTTCTAGGGTTTAATCAGACTGTGAGAATAAGATCAGGGCTGGACCGATCAAAGGGTATGTTTGGGGATTTACCAAATTGAACACCGCTGAGGGGATTGTATCAAAAGGACGCTCGTGAATTCGTGCGTGATAGTCAGAAGGCATGGATGAACCGGTAGTTGGCTCGATGGATGGACTCGGGTTGAATGCTGTGAGTAACAGTGTTGCGTAGGTAATTAAACTTCTGTACTCATTAACTTTCTATTAGTGATACTTTAACGGCTGGACATGCCATGGGTTTTTCTTGAGAAAGGTTTCCACGTAAAATCTTGCATGTGTTGTGGTTTATTTATTTATTTCACACTTTTACTTAGATTAGATCAAACAATTCAGAGACAATATATTAGAGATATATTAGATATGATTTGGTTGAGATAACCATCTGTTAAATCAGCTAACACTTTTTCGGATTGTCCTAACATGCGATTATATTACATCTACCTAGACCAGTAATCTGAATAGGATGCTTAATCACTTAGATAATTTTAAATACATATTCAACTACCCTTCTAGGCATCTGGCTTGATTGGGAAAAGAACTTTCAAATGCATACATTGTAATACCTCAAATATTTTTAGACTTGGATTTGTATGGACCTTAGCGTAGGCCCGTTCTTATAGCACCCTGAAGTTTTGAAAGGCATTTTAGTAATTTTATAACTTAAGGATAATTTAGTAATTTTATATTTTGTTGTACATAAAAAATCATTGGTAGGCTAATTTAGTAACTCATGAGACATTAGTATCAAGTTACACCTTTGAGAGCATTTTATGTAATTTAACACCAAAAGGACATTTTTCTCTTTAAGGTATTTTTGTAATTTACTACACAAGGTTTTTTATAATTTTATTGACTATTAATACACTTAGTAGGGACATAACGATAATTGCATAAGCCGTGACAATATACGTCACTATATAGCATTCGGTCTTTCTGGTAAATTTGACGATAAAGTATATTTTAGAAAATATGAGTTGTTTACATCAATTGGGGATGGATGGACTCCGCGTTTTGGGGTGCATTCAAGTAGTATTTGATAGTGTTTGAGACCAAATGAAAATAAACCAAGTAAAATATTGCTAGTATTAATGTTTCATTTTATTGTGTTATTCCATGCATTTCTTTATGTAAGCCCATTAGTAAAAATATAGAATTATATAGAAAAACAAAATTCTCTTGTATGTCGAGAGTATTACATAGTGTTCGGGTTGTAGTAGAATTGTGAATAATTTAAACTCAACCACTGGTAATCAAATGGACTTTATCGTATCTTGAAGGTGATCTCTCAAGACCTTCAATTGGAAGGGGAAAAATATCGTCTAAAAGATATCGATATTCTTCGAGCCTTGAAGACATGGTGATCAACAAGACTTTCTTATCTTCTTTTGTGTTTTGTTGATGTTAACATTTAAAGTTTATTTTACAACAATTTTACAATAAGAAAATGAGATCATGATGATCTCTTTTTGGATGGAGCCTTGGCTTCTCAACACACCTCTAAGTCATCTCACCACGCACCCTTCTCCTTTCATTCCTTACTAAGAAGCTAGGATAACAAATTTTTTTTATTTGTCTACCCACACATGGATGTTGGATTTATTGTAGCCTATGTTACCGATCTAGAGCTATCATAGTAAAGGCAGTCTATTATTTTTTATTGTTTCAATCACACACACTTAGGCTGTGTTTGGGTAAGCTTAACTCGAGCTTATAGCTTATAGATATAGGTTAAAGCAGTACTATGTTTGGGTAAGAAAAGATGATTTAGTCATTTTAAAAAGTTATGAAATTCCTACAAATATATCTATCATTTAAAAAGTTTTATTAAAGATTTATTAGTCATTTAGAATTTGTATTGAAGGAATAGAAAGAGTATTTTAGGTATTTAAAGAGTTTAACTTAAGTTTCAATTTGACCATTCATGTGTGGTTTTACAAGTGCTAGGAGCTTAAGCTATAACCTATAAGCAATAAGTCGAATTTCATTGGCTTTTGCCTAACTTGGAAAAAATTGGCTAATACTCTAGAAAATTCGTTTTCATAAGTTAAAAGCTAACTTTTATCTTAATTTGAGCTTACCCAAATGCAGCCTTGGTACCTCGATTAGATGAAAGTTCTTTTGGAATATTGACTTTAAAACATTTTACTAGCAAGTCTGCCATCAAAAAAACTTCTTAAGATTTCTTAATCATCTCTTTGGTTCTAAGACATCTCATCCTTCTTGCCTTGCACTCAACCTCATGAAACTACATCTCATCTTTTTTCTTAGTGTCCTATGACTGCTCTAGTTTGGTTTTTCTTAGTCATCTCTTAGGTTTTAAGTCATCTCTTAGGATTATGGTCACGAACATCCAATATAAGTGTACAATTGGCACCACTCCTTGGAGTATTATTTTAATTAGCTACACTATGCCATGGTATATCTGGAGATACTGCAATAAGGGTTTGTCATGAAGGGTTTGTTGTGAAGAAGGGTTTGCGGTAGACCATGGCTAGCCTTTACAAACCACCTCCTTGTCTGCCGACGGACGTTTGCCCTACTCATTCTGGATCTAGTGAAAAGGGCTCTGTTGATAATGGAGGTGTCATTCTTTTTCTTGATGGTGGTCTTTTGGGGACAATTGGTCTCAACAGTGTTGGAGCTTCTTCAAGTACGGATCTTGATCCTCTAGTGAAGGATGGGTATGGTGCTTTTTCAGCAATTTCAACTAGTGAAGAGGTTAAAGAAACTTTCGGTCCTCTGTTTCCTAATGCTATTTTGGGTGTGGGTGTGAGTTTAAGCAGAGGTTTTGCTACTACGAGGTTAGGCATTGCTTCAAAACCAATGTCGTGGTCATCTCTCTTTAACAAGGTGGGGGCTAGAGATGAACATGGTGCCTTAGACTTCATTGAACCAGATTTTGTGGATGGCAAGTGATATTTGCTTAAAAGTGTGTATTTTCCACTGTTATCTTCTAAGCGTTTTCACACTCTCCTACGTTAAAATGATCTATTTATCTACTTTTCTACGTAAGAGTCTCTTTTGTTGCGTAGAATACACTTTTCTGGACGAAATGGTATATTTGCATGCATTAAACATATTTTTGGGAGTCTAGACATTGAGTCATTCTGATAGAGTCTCGTTACGCGCTTCTTCTGTCGCAGAAAACCCCGATGGGACAATTCTCGAGACTTGCGAGCCCACATCGATCAGGAAAGCTCATTATCAAAGCTTAAAGAGCCCACATGTTGTGACTAGAAGATATGGGCCAAATATGGGCTGAATAAGAGGACCAAAAGGCCTGCCCAAAGAACGAAGAGAGTAGGAGAGCCAATGACCAAAAGACGGACTAAAGCGTTTAAAGCCACATGAGTCAGCAAAGAATGATAGTCGACTCTACTGGAGAAGCGTGAGGATGGTCAAAGTGAAGACCAGGGTTCCAGACCCTCCGCCAGTGCTTTTCTCTCTATTTTCTGATACTTTCTCTCTCATCTCTCCTTATTCTCTCTCTCTCTTCATCTCTCGGTCCTCGAATCTACTGACCTAACCCCAGAACTCCTGCCCATCGGCTCTATCTCATCTCCCTTAGCTTTCTGACCGTTGGATCTTCAATCGGACCGTCGAATCTCTCTAGATCCGTCGATCTACCAATCTGGGTCCCAATCAAGTCACCATCCATCCGATCGCCATCAGAATGTCTGTCACATCATCTTGTGAGACGATGGACATCATCAGTCCATGTGGGCCAGTAGCCGAGCCCATCATCATCGACCCGCTGTCCGACCAGTTAGTGGACCCCATGAATTTCAAAATAATTTTAATTAAAAAATGGGGGGTCCACTAAATGGGGACATTCCCCAAAGAAAAGTGATGTTTTACTTAAAAAAAAAAAAAAAAAATATTTTTCATATTTTTTATTTTCAAAAAATACCCTATTTCCATTAATGGAAATAGGGAGCTTTAAAAAGAGAATGAGAGGGGTTCGTTCGAACCCTAATCCCCCTCTTTTCTTCTCCTCTCCTTCCCCTTTACTCTTCCCCTCGTTTTTGGCCCCATCTTCCTCCTCCTTTCTTCTTTCTCGTTATTCCTCTTCTTCATCTTCTTCACGTGATCACCGGAGTTGCAGCCTGCAACTCCGGCCAGCACCTGAACCACCTCCACAAACTGTTGCAAGTGCTGTGCATCCCAATCGAAATCACCACCCAGCGTTTCCGCCCTCTATTGGGGCCATCTTCTCCCCCACGTCTCCCCATCTTGAGAGGACAACGGTCTCACTTCTCCACGAGGACTGAACCAACCGTCTTCTTCTTCTTCCTGGTCTGCTCGCAAGAAGCACCATCGTCTTGTCATTTAGCACCTGCTGCTTGATCTCCTCTCAGCCGTCCTCACCCTCTCTTCTTCTTCATTCTTGAACTCTCCTTTCTCTCAAGCTCTCTCATCTCCATTGAACCTTCATTTCTCCTACGTTGCTGGTGTTGCCGACCTTCATTTCTCTTACGTTGCTGGTGTTGCAGGCGGCAACACCAAGCAACCCAGCTCCACTAGCCAGCGGTTTTCACAAAACCAAAAAGAAAAAAAAAAGAAAAGAAAAGAAGCCAGAAAAGAAAAGAAAAAGAAGAGGAAGAGAGGAAGAGGAGGGCGGTCCTCACCTGTGACGCTTCTACCACCATCCTCCACTTCAAGGTGCTGCTGCACCAGACCGTTGCAGCCTCCTCCACGAACCGCCAGCCACTACACCGCCTACTACTTCAACGGCCAAGCCGTTAAGTTCTCTTCCTAGCTGCCTCCTCCTCACGATCTATCCCTTGCAAGCTCGCCTTCCACACCCTGTAGATCTATGCACCATGACCATTTGGCCCACAACTTCTTAAGCCAGGCCGTTGGTCACCATTCTCACCACGCTCCAGCCTCTCTTTCTTTGCTCCTCTACTTGGAGCACCACATATCCACCATTCTCTCCTTGCAGCCCGTACCAAGTCGTGCACCAATCCATGGACAGCAACCATCACTTGGCTGGACATGTTTCCAATTCATCTCGTGGTAAGTGATGAATTATCTTTCTCTCTCTAGAAAATCTTCTCTCTCTAACTCTATTTTCTCTTCTCTTAGTTTTCTTTCTCTTGTTCTCTCTAACCTCTCTTTCTCTCTCTAGGTTTTTCCACATCTTTCTCTCTCTTCTCTATTAAATAGAAATGGCTTTTTAGTTAATTCTTAGCTTGTTAGTTTATGTTACGATCAATATATGAGATAACCTTTAATGAATGAAAAGTTGTGTTTTCTATCTTCTTTGATGTTGATTTCTTTATTTTAATGTTTTTAGTTGATAGTATTATCTCCAAAAGCATGTTTAAATCTAAATCCATCATTCTCATCCCACCATAACTTCTTTAGAGATTCTGTGATTTTATATTCCTCATTGCGCTCATCTGACTAATCCCGAGTGCGGATCGACATCCGACACGAATCCCTATACAAATCTGTCAATTTTGCAGGATAATCGGATAAAAATTATAAATCTTGTTGATTTTAGGGTTTCCGTACCAAACGACGCGGAAAAATCCTACTTTTAGCAAGCTTTAGATTACTTGTTCTAAAGAGGAGTTGAAGAAGGATGTGCTAAATGGGAAAATGTTCTACTTGGTTGTTTTCTTGGGGGTAGGCCTCTTGGTGGCGAATGACGACGATTCGTTCGATGAACGATGTAGAACAAGATGGAATCGTTCTATCCGATAAGGAATCACTCTGGTTCTTTACTTTTCAAAAAAGCATTTCACACCCTAAACAATAAACTTCGTTCAATCTGCTATAAAATCTCTAATTACATATCTATTTATAAAATAAATAAAATCTATTTTCTAATACTAATTGATCATAATCCTACTTGAATTCAAAATAAACAAATAAATCTCCTACTTTAATTAACTCCTAATATGATTAAAACAAAACACTAAAATAATTAAAAGTAGTGTAAAAATCTTAGAAGGACTCTCGGTGTGATGCTCTTGCATCAAACCCTTCGGGTTCAAAAAACTTGACCTCGAGTTTTGAACTTAAGTACTATACTAGACCATTCCATCTGATGAAGTAGTGAGAGTATCTTATTTTCTTCAGAATCTTCTTTTGTATCATTTACTCAAAAGAAAAAAATTGTATTTGAATTTCTTGATCAAATTGGCTTTGAAGTGTAATTGGAGGGGCTTTGTTGACTATAAGAAAGTCAAAGTGAAGAACATATATGTAATACCCTAAACTTTTATTCATCGGTATTAGCGTAAATTAATTATAAAATGGTAAAAATTGGCATCTTGAATTATTTTTTTATTTTATTATTTATTTAGAACATTCTATCATGTCATGTAGAAATAAATTTGAGAACTTAGTCAAAACATTATATCATGACACGTAGAAAATTTCATTATAATGATACTAGAATCGATTTTCGTACATTTGTACTTGTACTATAGTATTGTAGGGACATTCTGTGTACTGGATAACCAACTTAATTAACTAAGATCACAATTTTAAATGAGAGATTAATTTAAAAATAATAATATTTTTAAATGACGAAAGTCACATAGGCATTTTTAATCAATACGTTGTCACCATTGGGGCATTTGGGATTCTTAGCACATTTTGAAATTTTACAAAAAAATATAATATTTTAAAAAAACTTTAAATTAAAAATATTATATATAATTTTTATTGTCTTTTTTAAATTTAATGAGTAATCGTTGATAAGTTTTGTTATTATTGTTTATTTACATATTGATTGAGTTTATTTATTGGGACATGCTTTTCGGGCCAATTTACAGATCTTTTAGGCTCCAAAGTAATCTTATTTAAAGCCTACTTGATACCCATAGGCCTTAGGCCCATTTTTAGCCCATACTCATCTTAAATAAGCTTTTTAGTGGGTTACAAATCCATTTTAAAGTGATGAAAATCAATTAAAATAAAATCTTTTGAAAGAATCTTTTTAAAACAAAATAGAAAGTTTTAAATATACTTGCTAAAACCATTAAAGTTTATATTTGGAAGTTTTTTCCCATGAAGTATTATAAATAGGACCCTCCACCCTTATATCAATTCACCAATTCTCTTGAGGTCTCTAAGCTTTTTAGAGTTCTTTTTATTCTTGGTGGTGGAGGTTCTAGTTCTATGTTCTAGAGCTAGATAGGTACGGATATTCTCTTCTAGTTTGTGATTCATTTAATTTAAATTCTTGTTATATGATTTTATGAGTTTAGATCTTTGGCTTGTGCTTTTGATTATTTTACTAAATAATTATATTGTTAATCATCATAATGAGACATTCTCATTTGGGTTGGGTATTAGATAGGAGTGCGTATTGGCTATGGGGCCCGAAAGTATGGTATTAGACGGGAGTGCACATAGGCGCTGTGGCCCGGAGGATTTGATTTAGCTGGGAGTGTGCATAGGCTCTGCAGCTCAGAGGAACCCTTAAGAATTAAAAAGGGCTCGGTGGCCTAAGGTGAAAGATCCCAAACTCCTGCAGAAAAACCTACGGGTTGGACTTGTGAAAAAAAAAATGAATGTGTGAAATGGGATTTTTGGGTTTATTCAATCAGATCATCATTATCATCTTCATCATATTTTTATATATTTGATCATATATCCCATGTGCTTTTAATCTATGCATGTATTTAAATTAAATGAACTATAAACATGTGATTATTCTATGGAATGTACTGGGCGAAAGCTCACGGTTTATACCGAACAAAATTTTAGATGTTGTAAAAGAGGTTGAAGATGAACCATTGACGGTAGAGACATCATGGACAAGACGGAGTTTGAGGATTAGGATTACTTTAATTTTTCTTAAATTTAAGGCGTATGAATGCTTTGTTCATGTTGCGATACTTTAATTCACGTTTTGACAATTTTGTTAATTTTTGAGTTACTCAAATTTACTCGACGTCCTAGACGAGAATATTTGTAAAATATTCTCTCGATATCAAAATAATGTGATTATAAAGGAGTTTATTTCTAAACTGGTTATAGTATTTTACCAAATTTTTTGAGAATTTAATATATTGTTTTCTGTCCTGTGAAACTCTACAAAGTAAACATTATAGTTGCTGTTCTACACAAACAACACATAACAGTCAATTTCGACTGCATTTTAGATCAACTTACATTAAAAATTTATCTTTTTTCTGAACACAAAACCTGTGGGGATTCGAGTTAGCTTTCCAAAAATATATAGTTGATTACTAAATTCAATCAGTGATTGTCAGTTACGAATTTCTAATAAGTTCTAATTTTATTTTGACTTTTCTTCCACTTGTAAAACCAAACTTATACTATATTGTTTGATAGAAAAATCATAATTTCGAGCACTATTAAATGCGTATATCACTTACTAGATTTTATTTTAAATTGACCCACGAATCATGTGACTAAGTCAAAAAAATTAACCGACTGAGTTTTGTCGGTCACTTTTATAAAACTGCAAATATTTGTAAAACCTCTAAAAGAACTATAAAACGTCATTTTTGACCAAAGTGCATTTGTTAAAGTTGTTTCTTATAATTTTTAGAATAAAACTCTTGAAGAAAATAATTTTTCGACATACTTTAAATTTTGACCAAAAGTTGATCGTTTTTCTTAGAACCGCGAAAATTAAAATTTAAAACTATCTTAAACGAGTGTTTTGGCTTAAGTACTTTCTCAAATGATGTTTGATATAAATATTAGGTAATTATAGAGACCGTAATTAGTGATTTTGAAAAAATTAAAAGTTTGACTTTGATTTTGACTTTTGTTATTTCATCGTAATAACTTGTTTATGCTTTCGCATTATTTTGACTATTGGAGCTGAGCTGTTCTTCATCAATCACGACGATGATTCTTGGTATTTTGTTATTTTTTTTAGCATTTTATTTTTATCACACCCTGGATCTTGGGTAAACTAGTTGATCTATAGGCATTCGAGTTTGATTTGGGTTCCCAAATTCGGCGCGTGACAATATAAATCTTCTAGATTTATCAATAATATGGCTTTATTGTCCTTGAATTTCGAGGATACGTTTTTGAAAACCAATGGTGAATGAACACTTCAAGAAGTTCAACTACTTTGGATTCTTCTTCTTCAATTGGATCTTTAACTTTTGGCTTTTATTCAATTAGAATAACTTCTTTTGGATTTGGGATATCAGCTTGAGTAGGAAACATCTTTTCCTCATCTGGAGTTTTAAAAGTTTTTCAATAAAAATAGGTGGTATAATACCCAATAAATCGAATCTGCACTTGTCATTTCGCAAAGTATATGATGTATGATAAGTCATCATTTTATGCATTTTATCCCGTTGTCCTTAGTTGGTTATCATACATAAATTCTCAAACTTACATGAAAAATAGGATATTCTCTTTTCTATGAATTGTATATTAGATTTCTCTTAATAATAGTCAATTGCTTTATATTAATAGTTTTATCTTATTAGGTACCCGAGCCCAAGACTAAAGTGAGCACAAGTCCAAGCCCAAAAGCTTATGTATAAAAGTTTAAATTCAAGCAAAAGTATAGGTTATGAAAATGGACCGTAATAGCAGACAAAGACACGGGCCACATCGATTGGTTAAGGGGCCAAAGGCATCGCAATGGACGATGGTGATCAAACAAAAAGAAAAATAATGCCGATCAAGATGATGGACCACTAAGATTGCAAGCAAAAGTTGTGGGCCACATTCTCTAAATGATGGGCCATCAATTAAAGTAATAATTGATATAAAAATGGCAAGAAGTGGTTATTAAGCCATGTTGATGGGCCAATGCAGTGGGCCAAGTTGGTGGACCAAGTATGGACTAAGGTGGTTTAGATAACAACAAAATGAATGGTCCAGATTACAAAAGGCATGAGGATGGCTTTCCAAGAATAAAATGGTGGTTTTGATTTTTAAAATTAAAAAAATGATAAAATATTTAAGAAATAAATATATTATAAAAAAATTCTTTTTGTAAAATAAAAGAATATTTTATTAGTTTTTAAAATGAAGTTTTAAAAGAATAATTTAGTGAGTGATTCTATTGAGAAAAGAAAAAGATATTCTACAGTTTTAAAAGAATAATTTAGTGAGTGATTCTATTGAGAAAAGAAAAAGATATTTTATAGAATTGTTTCCATCTTTAAAAATAATTTTCTAAGAAAAGAAAGTCGGAATTTACTTTATTAGTTTTTAAAATAAAGTTTTAAAAGAATAATTTACTGAGTGATCCTATTGAGAAAAGAAAAAGATATTCTACAGTTTTAAAAGAATAATTTAGTGAGTGATTCTATTAAGGAAAGAAAAAGATATTTTATAGAATTGTTTCCATCTTTAAAAATATTTTTCTAAGAAAAGAAAGTCGGAATTTACTAAAGATGGATAGAATGTTGCATATCTCAGCCTATAAAAGGACCTTCAATAGATGATTTTGGACGATGTTTTTCTCTTTTCCTCTTTATTTATTTATTTCTTTTAGTATTTTATCTGTCATTCTTATATTTTTTTAGTTTAGTTTTGCTTTCTTTTGCTTATCAAGTGTAATATTTTTCGGTTATTAAAGAGATTGACAACCTCTGTTGATGATCGGTTAAAACTCGTTATTTAAAAATACAGTTATAAAATATTTTTATTTTGGCTAGAATTATTTGTGCTTAATCAAGTTACTTCACTTTTCATCACCCCTCTCAGTGGTTCGATCCCTATATTTGTACTATACTTAAATTGTTAATTTGATTTTTACAGGTTTTTGTTTAATTTGACAGTAAGTTACAAGGACTAAGAAAAATACTGTCCATCAGCGTGCTCGACATAATTCTACATAGCACCTCTTTCCTCCAATGATCATGGTCTACCAAGAAGAACGTGTAGACCACACATCGTACACAATCAAAATATTTTAATCTAAGACTGTAGCTCACATCAAGTCCTCCAAATATACCGGGACTTGCACTTCCCAATTCAACAAGTTTCTTAGTTGCATGACCAGAAATATAATTTTCATGACTATTTGGATCATGTGAAGTTCAATAATCTTTTTTACGTGTGGTCTAGAACTCTATGGATTTGACTGGTGTTAGGTCACTAGAAGAAGATATTTTTTGTGGGCTTTTAGAAAGCTCATTGTTTAGCTAGGAGAACCATACTGCCGCTATACAACTTCTTAGAGTGGAAAATTATTCATACATCGAGGGAAGCAAACAAACCGACGGATTTTTTTTTATTTTTTCAATCCTCAAAGAATGGCCCCACACAGTTACAGGCAAATACATATATATGGTCATGCTAAATCTATATAACAAGTGACAGTGGTTATCTCCCCACATATACCTTCTCTTATAGGTTTCAATATAGCAGGACCAAGTTCTTATCCCCGAACTGGATGGTGGATCTCAGCCACTCACACCCGATTTTGGCAAATGCTTTGTCGGGGAGTGCTGTGGGCACGGGCCACCCACTAGTTATCTAACAATGCAAGCCTGTCTACCCACCAAACTATTCGCAGGTAGATCAATATTCATTAGATCTCACCCTTGGATGGTTGGATAAAAAACAAAACTATTGAAAAAGTTTGCGTGAACAAGTAGGTTGCATCGGCTAGAGGCATCGATCGCAATTCTTTGGGATAGTTCATAAAAGCGTGTTCATGTCAGCTGGACCCACTAAGGAGTTTGAGATGGGCGCCTGAACCTAGCATGGAACCTGGGGTCCAGTAGAATCTCCTTGGATTGCGTCTCTCAAAAACCTAGTTGTTTTTTAAACAACTCATGTGGCCGGGATGATGTACTAGGTTGTACTGCTCCTAGACTATTTCCCTTTCTCTTAGCTTTGCTTAAAAGAGATACCCTTTTAACTATAAATAAGGAAGCTTCGTGTGGGATACCCCTAAATATCTAATAGTTTTCATGAGGTCGGACAGAAGTTTCCTAAAAAAACATTTAGTGCAAGTTTCCTGTCCCCTCCCAAAATGCAACATGGCATACTCTTTCCGGCACATTGATGCATGGATGTTTGGCTCACCTCTCAGTGCAGCTACACACCAAAAATCAGCTTTAGTGGTGAATTCTAACCGCTGGATTTGAGCATTTTAATGGGGTGAATTTCACCCAAGGATCGATGGAATAGCTAGCAAAAAAAAAAGAACCATAAAAATAGAAACGAGGGAAAATCAATGAAGAGCAATCGCATAATCACACGGACACGTGATTTACGTGGTTTGGCTGAAACCTACTCCATGGGCGATAATGATCAGTGTTTTTTACTATAGAAATCACAAAATACAATGCTTCTTTTTATTATATGTTCTCTTTCAGTCGTCCAATACAATATATGTCTCCAAAAATGGATTTATATAACATAACACAGTGGTTGTCTCTCCACTTATACTCCCACTTATCGGTTTCAACAAAGAAGGGCTGAGATCTTATCCCCCAATTGGATGGTGGATCTCAACCACTCACACCCGATTTTGGCAAATGTTTTGTTGGGGAGTGCGGGAGTGCCGTGGGCACGTGCCACCCACTATCTATATAACAAACACTACAACAAAAACGAGTTTCACCGACGGCCACCGATCGTCGCTAAAAGGTATAAATTTGTCGCTAAAGGTTTTAGCGACGGTCGGTCTGGTCGTCGCTAGCTGTCGGTATAACTTCCGTTGCTAGAGGTTTTAGCGACAGCCACTTCTACATCGGTCGTCGCTATAAAGTTTTTCCCGCCAAAATAATATTGTTGTGCAAACCATATGTAGCGACGGTTATATACTTTTACCGACGGCCATGACCGTCTCTGTAGAGTCTTTTTACCGACAGTCAGGTCATACCCGTCGCTATAGATCCCTTACAGCAACGGTCATGGCTGTTGGTAAAAGTTACTTCTGATTGTTGTAAGAATATAAAATATTTACCGACGGCCACTGGCTGTCGCTATGAGTTTAAAATAACGGTCCTGACTGTCACTGGAAGTGATATATAGCGATGAGCACTGGCCATCGGTAAAGGTTTTTAAACATTTTTTTAAATTTTTTTATACAAGCTATATGTATTTGTATACATCCTACTTTATTTTCATGAAAACATATATTATTTAATATCTATAACTTGTAATACTTGTATCTTGTTTCGTTTTAGTAAAACAAAGTAAAAAAGCAAATATTCATGGTTCCAAATTTCATAATGATAGTTCAAAATGACAAAAAGAGACACTGGTAGGAGAATAAAACGTAGCTATATCAGAGCAATCAACATCTAGTCAGAATAATCAGCATTTAATCCCCCTACAAAACAAAGAGTAATGAAAAAAATTAGAATATGAAATGTTAAGACTCAGTTTAAACAAAATAAAAAATAAAAATTGTTTATACTTAAACCAAACTTATAACTCATTATAGATTTCTAACAAAAACTCTATTTTTAGCCCCGTCTCTTCGTACCGTTTGCTTCAGTACATTAGAAGTGTCGAAAGAAGTTTCGAGTGATTCAAATCTCATTTGTCCAATTTGGGCCTCAAAGTTGCGAAATGGACTTAGGTTAAAACCTTGAAATCCCTAAACCTACAACCTACTACAGATTCACAACCAAAGGTCTGGTTTTTGTCCCATCTCTTCTAACACATTTGTTTTAACATATTAGACGCGTTGAAAGAAGGTTCCGGTGATTCGGACCTCGTTTGCCTGATTTGGCCTTCGAGGTTCCAAAATTGACTTTAGTTAAAACTTTGAAATCCTTAAATCTATAACCCACTATAGATTCCCAACCAAAGCTCTATTTTTTTGCCTCGTCTCTTCTAACATGCTTGTTTCAATATATTAGACGTGTTAGTAGAGGTTTATGGTGATTCGGACCTCGTTTGCCTGATTTGGGCAGCGATGTTTCGAAATCGACCTAAGTTAAAAATAATGTTTAGGGATTTAAAGATCTGTGAAAACCAATACTCCCTTTTGATTGTTCCTATTAATTCTTCAATTTTATTTTTTGAAGGAAAAAATCTACAAAAAAATATGTATTGAAATTTTTTTATTATAGATAATAGTCATTCGAGTTCAAATTCTGATAAAGCATGCCTTAATAGTGGTCTGAGATGGAAATTTTTTACCTTCATCTTTACTACATCTAGAGAGGCCAAGTAGATCTTCACATCGATCTCGGTACTTGGCAAGCAAATAAGCTAGTGAACGGACTGTCCTTCCATTAGCAAGATCTCCAACCAGACTGTCTTTAATGCCATTCAATTGGCCTATCTCTCTTCCAATTGTGTATAGGTCCAAATGTGCACAAAAGCAAAAATAATGCTTAAAATTTAATACTTGCAGTAGAAGTTACTAGTTGATTTTTACCTCCAAAATGTCAAAGAAATTAAAAGTGTCGAGAGGCCTTCTAATTTTTGAGAAGTAATTTCTCTTAGAAGTTAAAAGCTAAAAAAATTAGCTTCAGTTTTAAGTTAGTTTTTAACTTTTCAAAAGTTAAAATATGAAACACGTCCAAACTAACTTTTTAACTTTTTGGCTTATAAAAGTTAATAAGTTACTTATTTTTGTGTTACCAAACGCCCCCTTAATGAGTGTAGAACCTCATTAGAATAGAATTCACATAAGTTAGTTACTTCAATTTCTTTCCATGGTACTGACTGATAGTGTGTTATTTACACAGCCGTTCAAGAAGTGAATTTCTTGACACTTGGCAAACTACCCTGAATGTACAATAGCACGTCATGCTTTACTAACCAAATAGAAAGATCTAGATTCAAAAAACATAAGCTCTCCAAGCTTGAAACTCAATTGTGTAACCTAAATTCAAGCCAGTTCGCTTCCGAAAAAGAACAAAAAGTTCAAGCCACTACAAGAATTTTGGCTTTTAGCGATGCTTTTTTAGCAATGGCCATTAAAATCTGTCGGTAAATATGACTTTACCGACGGCCACATACACCACCGCCGCTAAAAGCCCATAGAAAAATTCGCGGGAGCTTTTTGGTGGGAAACAAAGTTTTTTTTAGCGACGACCAGTCTCTGGCCGTCGGTATACATGCTTTTACCGACGGTTTTTACACCTTTTAGCGATGGTATAAGTTGTTCCATCAGTAAAACTTATTTATACCGACGGTCAAAGAGTGGCCGTCGGTAATCAATTGGTATAAATAAAAAAAAAACCCACCTTTCTCCCCATTTTCGCGCGAATGCCCTAACCTTCTCCCTTCTTACCCTCCCCTCTGCTGCTCTTTTCGGCGTTGTCCGGCGTGCCTGCTCTCTCCTCCTCTCCGGCGTGCTTCTTTTCTTCTCCTCCACCCCTTCGCCCCTCCGCCCGTCCGTGAGATCGCTTTTGCTCCTCCGCCCCACCACTGTCGCTGCTCCTCCTCCCCACCGCTGTCGCTGCTCCTCCTCCCCACCGCTGCTGCTACTGCTCCTCCGCCCCAGCGCTGTTGCTGCCGCTGCTCCTTCGCCCCACCGTCGTGCTTCGTCTTCTTTTCTGCACCACCTGTAAGTTTCTCACCCATTTCCCCCTCTTTCAAACCTTTTGATTTTTTTTTTCTGTAAACCCCTTGGATCTTTATACCCTAAATTACGATGAAGTTGTTTTCATGGGTTGCTTTTAACGGTAAGCATTCGAGCATTATTGAGCATTATTTGGGTGAAAAGAGCCAAAGGTTGTAAATCGATCACTAATCAGGCTGATTTTTGGTTTAGAGGTCGACTGAGGGACTGGCCAAACATCTATATGGTGAGCGTCCTGTAAGAGTTTGCCACATGGTTGCTATTTTCATTGTGATCGAACCCTATGAAACTTGAGGTGTCATTTTTTATTTTTTTTAAGGCTCAAGCTTCAGTTACCACCCTAAAACGACATGATCTAGTTACAGGACACAATATGAGCCATGTGGCATACTGTTAGATGACTCTGACTGTATGGATGTCCGGCCAATCTCTAAGTGGACTTACAAACTAAAAATCAGCCTGATTAGTGATTTATAGGCGTTGGATTGGACTTATTTTCATGGGCTGATCTCAATTGGGTGCCTTCAGCACTCAAACAGTATAAGAGACTGGGGTGTTACCATTTTTTCCATTATAACAGCTGTTATAATAGATTGTAACACTTTTAAATCTGTAAATTTTTTTCTATAACAGATTGTATTTCTTTTGAATTTGTGCATTGTTTCTGTTTGAAGAATTTGTGAGCATTGTTTCTGTTTGGAGAATTTATGCTTCATGCTTGTACTTCCATTGGAGTTAATTCCCTTCATGATCATATGCACAAGCAGCCACATTACCTAGGTGCACAAGTGGCAAGTGTACACAAGTTTCTAGAAAAGGAACAAAAATTAGATGTGTCTATTAGCATTCAACAATATAAATAGAACTCAATAGTCCTACAATTATCATGTATTGTTCAGTAAGTGACATAAACAAGAGGAATGAGAAGAGGAACAAGTGAGCCTTAAGAGAGAAACAGATTGAAAAGATGATGGAATCAAGGGGGAAGAAGACAATGGAGGCCCTCAAATAAATCGTATCTTTATTACTTTGATTCTATGTCTTATCATGTCTGATTAGAAAGTTAATCAGTGCTTGACACTATATTAATTCATACAACTGTACGAAACAGAATTTTTGTGTCGGCACCATAGTTAAAGTGTCCTTTCTGTTACACCTTGTTTAGGAGTGCCAAGTGCCAAACCTTTTTGATGATGTCACCTTGACACTCCTCAGCATGTGCCAAGGAGTGACGTGCTGTGTCAAGTAGTTTTGGCATGGTGGCACGGCTAGAACCCTTATATTTTAGGTGTTCTGGTAGCATATTATCATTGAGCAATCTTAAAGTAAGTCTACGTCTCATTCAACATTGGGTCTAGTGCATTGACTAGTTAATCATAGGATACTGTGGAATGTCTATATCAAGAAAAATAATACACGTACAGTCTATCATACCTTTCCCACACTATCCTCTTTGATGATCCCAAGTGAAGGGAAGTTTCACTTGGCCATATAACACTACATCATTTATCTTGAGGTTCCTTCCTTTTGGCAAGTACGTGAGCAATTTGCTTCTTTCCATGAATGAAATATTTCCTTTATTTCAAGCTTGCTAAGGGGGCGTTTGGGAATGAGAAGTAAAAGTACTTCTACTTGTACTCGAAGTTACTAGTTGATTTCTTACCTCCAAAAAAGTCATAGAATTTTAAAGCGCGAGGAGGCCTTCTAAATTTTTGAGAAGTAATTTCTATTAGAAGTTAATAGCTAAAATTTTTTCCCAGGAGGCCTTCTAAATTTTGTTATATGCATGGTCGCCCGTGCCCGTGGCACTTTTTGACTAAATGTTTGTCAAAATTGGGTGGGAGTTAATCTCAACCATTGATATGAAGCATAGTGGATCTCAGCCACTCATTATTGAAGCCATATAAGATAAGATGTGGTATATATAAGAAAACCATAGTCACTTGATATATAGATAGTAGGTGGCCCGTGCCCACGGCATTCTTCGACAAAGAGTTTGCCAAAATTGGGTGTGAGTGGCTAAGATCCACCATTCATTTGAAGGATAAGATCTTAGCCACTCTTTGTTGAAACCGGATAAGATAAGATAAGAGATAAGACAATTATCCTATTTCGTTATATAGATTTAAAATAAAATATTAATATATATTAAGGGCTTTTAGTCAAAAAATTACTAAATAGTAAATTGTTGTCCAAATCGTACCTGATTCTATAATATATATCAAATCATATTTTTTTACTATTTTTTTTCCTTTTATACCCCTACTTGAATTGAACGAGAGGTCACACCTCGAATAGTTCGAAACTAACCTACTTAGCTTGGTCAAATATGTGTTTATGCTTTGATAGTTAAGATATCTTCTTTCATCTTTAGATGACCATTCTTTGATTATTATACATTTTGAGGTACCTTTGGATATTCATACTTTTATTGGTATACTTACCATGGTCACTTCTATGTGCTTTGTTTGCATTTCTTTTTCTATTTGAGACTCGTAACCTTCAATTGGTATATAAATTGGGTATCTCTTTTGCTTCTCTTCATATGCTTATTTGTATATTTTGACTAATATGAGAGTTTGTGTTATGAATGAGAATGTATCAAGGGTCGACTATTTTATTTTTTGACTGAATCTCATTTATTGTTAACATAGTTTAGTTGATAAATTTTCTTTAGTTAATGTTGTATATTATGTGAATGGTGCATACACATACATTATGCATATACATGTATTGAACCTTAGGTCTCCCGTTCAAGAATCGCTGTGTGATAATTTTGTGCCTTTTCACTTTTTGGGACATTAGTTGTAAACTTTGACATTTGGTTCTTATTTGAGACTAAATTTAAGTGAACAACTTTTTTGTCTTATTTGTGATGAGGTTCCAAAATTGTCTGCTGTTGATTCTTGAATTGTCCCTTTTAGACAGTTTGGGAATGCATAATCTCTGGTACAGTCAATAGCTAAAGTGGTTATTTCTATTTGAAGGACAGTTTTAGCAAGCATTCCTCTTGTTCTCTGGGTACATATTTAGACAAGGTAGCATGTTTGACCCCTCGTCTAAATCGTGTACTTGGAGAACTATAGGAAAATGCTGTCGAAATTTTCCTTGAAATGGAAATAACCACTTAGCTATTGAGTGTAACGGAGATTATGTATTCCTGAATGGGATAGGATCAACCCACCTATTAGATAGGAGATAGGATGCATGATACATGTGCATTTGAGTTATGTATGATAATTTGTTTAATTTTGGTCGAAGGTAATACCGCTTTGAAGGAGATATGCCGATAGATAAAAGTTGGGTTGGAAAGCCAAGAAATAGCCCTGAGTATCTAGCCGGAGTAGGACAATTCTTGTATTTTGCATTTTCTCGTTCAAGGTTTGGGGACAAGATCCAGTGTCCATGTAAAAAATGTTGTAATGCATTCAAAAAAGATCGTCTAGAAGTATATTCGGACTTAGTATTTATTGGGATAATGCCGGATTACACCACCTGATTGTACCATGGAGAGAGTATGTATGATCCTGAATATATGAGTGATGAGGCTGATGAAGGTGATGATATGCAAGGAATGTTACAAGATGCATATGAAATGACAGACTTTGATCGTGAAGAGGATAATGAATCAACTGAGACTGGATCGACTGTGCCAAATCGGGAAGCAAGTAAATTTTATGAATTGTTGAAGGATGCCGAAACTGAACTATACCCGGGTTGCACTAAATTTTCAAAACTATTGTTCCTTGTACGATTATTACACTTGAAGTGCCTCAACGGATGGAGTAACAAATCATTTGACATGTTGCTTGATTTGTTAAAAGAGACACTTCCTGTTGGTGAAACATTGCCTAAGAATCATTATGAATCAAAGAAGATCCTTCGAGATCTTGACATGCATTACAAGAAAATAGATGCGTGCCCGAATGACTGCATGTTATACTGGAAAGAGCACGAGAACGCAAATGAATGCGTCATATGTGGTGAGTCTAGATGGAAATCGGTGACACGTCAATCTACTAAAGAGGCTTCCACTTCGTCCACAGATGAAAAGAAAATACCTACAAAGATTTTACGTTATTTTCCATTGAAACTAAGGCTTCAGAGGTTATTTATGTGTTCAAAAACATCTGAACACATGAGATGGCATGCTGAGGGTCGTACAAAAGATGGCGTGTTGAGGCATCCAGCAGATTCAAAGGCGTGGGAAACTTTAGATCAGAAATACCCGTTGTTCGCTTCAAAATCGAGGAATGTTAGATTTGGGATAGCGTGCGATGGCTTCACTCCTTTTAGTTATACGAGCACTCCTCACACTATATGGCCTGTTGTTCTTATTCTATATAATTTGCCGCCATGGATTGTATGAAGCAAACATCTTTTATGTTGACATTGCTTATTCCTGGTCCCAAGGCTCCTGGGAATGACATTGATGTGTACCTGCAACCGTTGATAGATGAGTTGAAGGAATTATGGACAAATGGATTTGAGGTATACGATGTCTCTTTAAAAGAAAATTTTTGATGTCGTGCAGGAATCATATGGACTATTAACGACTTCCCAGCATTTGCGAACTTGTCAGGGTGGAGTACTAAAGGAAAACTTGCATGTCCATCTTGCCACAAGGACACTTGTTCGGTTAGATTGCAAGGACACAAAGAATGTTACTTAGGACATCGTCGATTCTTATCACCTGATCATAAATTTCGACAGAATAAAAAGTCATTTAATGGCAAAAAGGAATTGAGTTATCCGCCAAAACCATTGTCCGGTGAGGATGTGCTCGATCAGTTACAAGAGTATGAACAGATCATATTTGGTAAGGCAGATAAAGATAAAACTGGGAGAAAGAGAAAGAGAGATGATTGCAAGTTACCAAAGAATTGGAAGAAAATGAGCATTTTTTTTGAATTACCGTATTGGAAAGATCTCTTATTGTGACACAATTTGGATGTTATGCATATTGAAAAGAATGTGTGTGATAATGTGATTGGGACACTGCTGAATATGGAGGGTTCGAAAGACAACTTGAAGGCTCGTTTAGATATAAAATTAATGGGTATAAGGAATGAACTTCACCCCGTATTAGATGGAAAAAAAGTTTTTACTACCTGCTGCATGCCACACGATGTCAACAGTTGAGAAAACGAAGTTCTGTCAAATCTTGAAAGAGGTCAAGGTTCCAGATAATTATTCGTCGAACTTCTCCCGATGTGTTAATGTCAAACAATGCAAGATCTCAGGACTCAAGAGTCATGATTGCTATGTTCTTATGCAACAATTTCTTCCGCTTGCAATACGTGGTAACTTATTAAAGAATGTGTGTTTAGTTTTGATCAAGTTGTCCACATTCTTCAGACAGTTATGTTCCAAGGTGTTGAATGTGAGAGAATTGGAAATGATATTTCCGCCGACTTTTTTTGATATTATGGTGCATTTGCCCATTCATCTAGCTGGTGAAGCCAAGGTGGCTGGACCAGTGCAATATCGGTGGATGTATCCAATCGAGAAACACTTGCATAGGCTAAAGACATATGTTCGAAATAAGAATTATCCTGAGAGTTCAATTGTCGAAGGGTATATTTGTGAAGGATCTTTAATATTTTGCTCAAGATACTTGCATGACATTGAGACAAGGTTCAACCGACCGCAACGGAATAACGATGCTGTTAATGCTGAATCGCGTGAGAAGTTATCCATTTTCGCGGGAACTGGCCATGTTGTAGGGAAGGCAACATCACAGATACTAAGCGACCTTAACTGGCAACAATCTCATTTCTACGTGCTCAACAACTGCCCCGTAGTTGCTCTATTTATTGTGTAAGACTAATCATTTCGAATCTATTTCCGATATGTATTTCATATACATTGGTACTTAGTGTTTGTATTATTTATTGTACAGGCGACACAAAGAAATAATCAGTGCCAATAATAGGCGTCTGGGTCCTAGGGATGTGGATCTGAAACATATTAAGGAGTTTGCTTCATGGTTCAAAAACCATGTAAGGTTTCGATATCATACAACATTTTTACTTTATAAGTGTAATTATATATTGTATTAAATAAATGTATTAATTGACCTTATTTTTCAATTTGAGTAGGTCTCACAGATGCAGTTAAATGGTGAGTAAATAGATGAATCTCTCAAATTATTATCTTTGGGTCCTTCTTGGATGGTGAATTCATATAAGGGTTACATTGTAAGAGGGTATAGATTTCATACACAAGATAGAGAGAAACGAAGGAAAACTCAAAATAGTGGAGTTTTTATAACTGCAGAGACTAATAGTTTTGCTAGTGCGAGAGACACAAACCTGACGACAGGCAATGTTGAATACTATGGCATCTTAACTGATGTTGTGGAGTTACAGTATCCTGGCGAGAATCGGATCGTGTTATTTAAATGTCATTGGTATGATGTCTTGAATCATGGGGGATCCCACCAAGATGAGTATGGGTTCAACTGTGTGAATATCAAATGAACTTTAAATACAAACGAACCATATATTCTTACAACTCAAGCACAACAAGTTTTTTATATCCAAGACATCACCAATGACGATTGGCGCATTGCAGTAAAGACACAACCAAGAGACACGTATGATATGGAGTCGATCGAGGATCCAGAAGATGAGCCTTTCCAAATAAATGAGCCTGGGATGTACAAAGATCCTATGGACTCCAATGATGATGTCACTTGGGTCAGGGATGATGTTGACAGAGTTGTTGAAGCTTATGGAGTAGATCAAGCTTTCATCGATGATGATGATGATTAAATGTAATTTTGAATATTTTTTTGTTTTAATTTTCTTCTTGTAAGATGTTTGATTATTTAAATTGACGTTTATGCTTCTACATTGACCTAATATTATTCATGCAGGAAGTTAGAATATAAAATGCCTCGACGTGACAAGTCTAGGCGTATTCTAGCAGTCCCATTAACGTCAGCGATCCCATCGGCGGCGGCGACGTCGTCGGTCCCATTGTCGTCTACAACCCCATTGGCGGCGACGAGTCGTCGGCCCCGATGACGACGATGACCCCATCATCTTCACAGGGGCAAATCCCCCACAGTCGATGCCTGGTAGTTCTGGATGATAAGTTGCTCATTATTATTGTTTGAAGTTATAATCTTGTATACTCGTTGACATGTTTGTGTTTAATTTTTTAAACAGCTTCTACCAGCGTTCGTAGGAGAGGGCCCACTCGAGGCGTGGGTAATTTTGGAATGAATATGGTCAAAAAATGCAACTAGAGTGGAATGACAAAGGCCAACCAGTAACTGCAACAGGTGGCTCATTTGGACATTTATTGGGCACGACTATTAGGTATTCTGGTCATGCCACGTTGCAGGCCAAGAGATGGGCTGACATTCCTACCCATGCAAAGGATAGGATGTGGGAAGGAATAAAAGTAAAATCATCTTAATATATGTGTTTCACATTTAGTAGATAACATGATTTACTTAATATAATTTTTTTTCACATTTACTTAATATAACTTTTCAGGCAAAAGTTGATATCACCGATGAACATAGACCGTGGGTCATGCAGAGTATGGGAGTCAAATACAAAGAGTGGAAGAGTGATTTGAAGAAAAATTATGACGCGATGGATACTCATGAGCGTCGACTGCAAAATAAACCTATAGGCATCAAATAAACGCGATGGATGAGGATTGGGCCTTTCTTGTTACATACTAGAGTAGTAATAAGTTCAAGGTATTTAAAACATAAAATTTTATCCACATTTTTTTAGTGAAAAGATTATTGTAATATTATTGAATTTGTACAGGCTTTATCAACACAAAATAAGGCAAATCGCAATAAACAAACAATGAAACATACTGGGGGGACGAAAAGTTTTGCGCGACATAGAGAAGAAGAAGTGCGTATATGGTTTCATCCACTCATTTTTTTTATATGGTTTCATCCACTCACTTTTTTTTAAGTCACAATAATATATAACTATCTAACAATTTGTATATTTTATTTAATGATAGGCTCGGAGTAGGAAAGATGGTACTACACTGACACAAATTGACTTATTCTTCCGAACCCATATTAAAAAAGATGGGTCACCAGTTGATTTTACATCTGCTGAGATCATGGTACGTAAAATGTCTACTTGATCATAGAAATATAATTGTCTTCTACTCATTTATTTGCTTTGAATGCAGTCAAAGTTTTGAGAGCTTTCACACAGTCAGATGTCACAGAGTGGGGAGTCTTCTACTCCCACACTCACACCCGATGATATCTATGCCATTGTGATGCCCCCAGAGCGACATGGTCGGGTACGCGGTTACGGCTTAGGGCCGACGCCTACCACGGTCTTTGGCTCATCATCCCGCTCATCCAGTTCTAGTTATACGAGTCTTCAAAATGAGATGACGGAAATGCGACAATCAAATATGCAACTTCAAGAGCAAATGAAGAAGCAGATGGAGCAGCAGATCCAACAGCAAATGCAACAACAAATGCAAGAGTTTATTCACTCTATGGAACACCCCAACATTCCGCCTCCTAACCAAGATCAGGATTAGGTATGTCCACATTTTTCTTTCAGGATTATTGCATTTAACTACTTTATGCTATATGTTTAGGAATTTTCAAGTTTTAACTAATCTGTAGTAGGTTTAGGGATTTGAAACTTAGAAGTAAAGTCTATTTCGGGAGGTCGACGTCCAAATCGAGCAAACGAGGTTCGAATCACTCAAAACCTCTTCCAACACTTCAAACATGTTGAAACAAATGTATTGAAAGAAACGGAGTCAAAATTCAAGGTCCGGTTGGAAAACTGTAGTCAGTAGTAGGTTTAGGCATTTGAGACTTAGAAGTGAAGTCGATTTCGGGAGGTCGACGTCCAAATCGGGCAAATGAGGCCCGAATAACTTGAAACCTCTTCCAACACTTCAAACATGTCGAAACAAATGTGTTGAAAGAAACGGAGTCAAAATTCGAGGTCTGGTTGGAAAACCGTAGTCAGTTGTAGGTTTAGGCATTTGAGACTTAGAAGTGAAGTCGATTTTGGGAGGTCGAAGTCCAAATCGGACAAACGAGGTCCGAATCACTCGAAACCTCTTCCAACACTTCAAACATGTCGAAACAAATGTGTTGGAAGAAACGGAGTCAAAAATTCGAGGTCTGCTTGGAAAACTGTAGTCAGTTGTAGGTTTGGGAATTTCAAACTTAGAAGTGAATTCCATTTCGGGACCTCACCGTCTAAATTGGGCAAACAAGGTCCGAATGACCCGAAACCTCTTCCAAAACTTCAAACGTGTCAAAACAAATGTGTTGGAAGAAACGGAGTCAAAATCTGAGATCCGATTCGAAAACTATAGTCAGTAGTAGGTTTAAGGATTTGAGACTTAGAAGTAAAGTCTATTTCGGGAGGTCGACGTCCAAATCAGGAAAACGAGGTCCGAATCACTCGAAACCTCTTCCAACACTTCAAACATGTCGAAACAAACGTGTTGGAAGAAACGGAGTCAAAATCTGAGGTCTGGTTGGAAAACTCTAGTCAATTGTAGGTTTGGGAATTTCAGACTTAGAAGTGAATTCCATTTCGGGACCTCGCCGTCTAAATTGGGCAAACGAGGTCCGAATGACCCGACACCTCTTCTAAAACTTCAAACGTGTCGAAATAAATGTGTTAGAAGAAACAGAGTCAAAATCCGAGGTCCGGTTGGAAAACCATAGTCAGTAGTAGGTTTAGGGATTTGAGACTTAGATGTGAAGTCTATTTCGGGAGGTCGACGTCCAAATCGGACAAACGAGGTCCGAATCACTCGAAACCTCTTCCAACATTTCAAACATGTTGAAACAAATGTGTTGGAAGAAATGGAGTAAAAATCCAAGGTCCAGTTGAAAAACTGTAGTCAGTAGTAGGTTTATGATTTGAGACTTAGAAGTGAAGTCTATTTCGAGAGGTCGACGTCCAAATCGGGCAAACGAGGTCCGAATCACTCGAAACATCTTCCAACACTTCAAACATGTGGAAACAAATGTGTTGGAAGAAACAGAGTAAAAATTTGAGGTTCGGTTGGAAAACTGTAGTCATTAATAAGTATAGGCATTTTAGTTTGTATTTTCTATTTTGTTTTAATTGACACTTAACATTTCATATTCTAATCATTTTATTATTGTTTTGTAGGGATTGCATGCTGATTGGTCTGACTTGATGCTGATTGGTTTGGCTACATGCTGATTCACCCGATTTCTTCTACCAGTGTTTCTTTTGTTGTTTTGAACTAGAAGTTTGAATTCAGAACAATCAATATTGTAATAAATTTTTAGATATTTGATACATGTTTTCATGGAAATGAAGCAGGTCTTACATTTTATATATAGATATTCAATATTATATGTATATGATATATGTATTACAGGTTATTGTATAATAAAAAATAAAAAAAACTAATGAAGATTCAAAATCATTACCGACGGTCACTGACTGATATTCGCTCAAAAGTACTTATTTTAAGCAATTATCCTTTTAGTGTTATTGCATTCTCCTACGTTAAAATGCTCTATTTATCTACTTTTCTACGTAAGAGTCTCTTTTGTTGCGTAGAACACACTTTTCTAGACGAAAAGGTATATTTGCATGCATTAAACATATTTTCGGAAGTCTAGACATGAAGTCATTCTGATAGAGTCTCATTACGCGCTTCTTCTGTCGCAGGAAACCCCGATGGGACAATTCTCGAGACTTGCAAGCCCACATTGATCAGGAAAGCCCATTATCAAAGCTTAAAGAGCCAACATGCTATGACTAGAAGATATGGGCTAAATATGGGCTGAATAAGAGGACCAAAAAGTCAGCCCAAAGAACGAAGAGAGTAGGAGAGCCAATGACCAAAAGACAGACCAAAGCGTTTAAAGCCACTTGAGTCAGCAAGGAATGATAGTCTACTCTACTGGAAAAGCGTGAGGATGGTTACAGTGAAGACCAGGGTTCCAGACCCTCTGCCAATACTTTTATCTCCATTTTTTGATACTTTCTCTCTCATCTCTCCTTATTCTCTCTCTCTCTTCATCTCTCGATCCTCGAATCTACTGACCTAACCCCAGAACTCCTGTCCATCGGCTTTATCTCATCTCCCTTAGCTTTCTGACCGTTGAATCTTCCATCGGACCGTTGGATCTTCAATCGGACCGTTGGATCTCTCTAGATCCGTCGATCTACCAATCTGGGTCCCAATCAAGTCACCATCCATCCGATCGCCATCAGACTGTCTGTCACATCATCTTGTAAGACGATGGACATCATCAATCCATGTGGGCCAGTAGCCGGGCCCATCATCATCGACCCGCTGTCCGACCAATTAGTGGACCCTGTGAATTTCAAAATAATTTTAATAAAATTTTAAAAAATGGGGGGTCCACTAAATGGGGACATTCCCCAAAGAAAAGTAGCATTTTACTTTAAAAAAAAAAATTTTTTTTTATTTCAAAAAATTCCCTAATTTCCATTAATGGAAACTAGGGAGCTTTAAAAGGGGAAGGAGAAGGGTTCTTTGGAACCCTAATCCCCCTCCTATCTCTTGCTCTATCTCCCCAAAACCGTTCCCTACCCCTTCTCTTTCCTTCTCCTCCTTCTTCTTCTTCTTCTCCTCCACTCCTTCCTCTCCGGCGAGCCACCACCGGACTGGTACGCCGGCTCCACCATCTTCTTCTTCTTCTTCTTCTTCTTCTTCTTCTTCTGTGCTGCTCCTTTGTGTAGCACCACTTCTGCTGCTCTGCCCACAGCAATAGATCATCTGCCCCCGTGCTGGTACACTGGCGCACCACCTCTGCCATTAACGATTCCGCCACCACCATCATCATCTCCACCTCGCGCTGCCCACCTGCTGCCCTGTTGGACCATGTGCATCGCCTGCCTCCTCACCTCAGGCCTTCTGCCCCTGCAACCACCATCCAACGGTGCTACAACCAGCACCGCCTCCTCCTTCTCCAACCGTCGGACTACCTCACGACTGCCCCTCCTTGCTCGCCGTTCCACCTCCTCTACCACCAGAACCCAACGGAGGTTCCCACATTGCTGCAACTTCGGTTGCCGCCCCCATCAACGGCCAGCAACCCCTTCTCCACCTGCAACAGCGCCTCAGCCTTGCAGCAGCCACCGTGCATCTCCATTAAAGCCACGTGGCTCACTTCTTCAACGCCTTGAAGGATCTGCAACTCCTCAACCATTGCATCTTGAATCCCCTCCACGCTGCCCTTGTTTCGGATGGTTTTCAACACCTGTTCCTCTGCCATCCTTCGCTGGTTGCAAACTCTTCTTGCACGCAGGTGTTGCACTCCATTATAGCAGGCCGTGCTTGCTCTTTGTCTGCATCTCCTTCACCACGGTCTCCAAGCCCAATTCTTAGCTGCTGCACCTACAACTCTATTTCTTCAAAGGTTGCTGCTGCAACCATTTTGCAGCATCTGCAACTCAAAGGAAGCACCTGCCTACACACTGCTCCTCCTTTCGATTGGAGGTTTATCACTTTACAAGACAGCCACTGTCTTCTTTCAAGGACTTGCATGCGGCTCGTCTCAAAACTGGTCCACTTTGTTGCCTCGTGCACCACACAGGGTAGCACCCTCCTCTCTTCCACGTGGATACCCTCAACTCCACGTGGCTAGCTCTCCGTTTCACCACAAGCAAGCAGGGGAGTTACTCCATGGTGTAGCTACTCACGTGGCAGATCATCCTCTAATCAATGCATGGTAGTGCCTAACCCGTGTGCACCAAGTTCACATCACCACCACAGTCCACTGCCTTTCCACATCCAGCCACCAAGATCTCTATTTCTCCTATTGATCCCAATTGCTTAACATCGATAAGTTCAAAGGTCAAATTTCTCTTTCTCTCTCTACCCTTATTTTCTCTCTCTAACTATTTCTACCATTTTCTCTCTCTACCTTCTCTCTCTATTTTCTTTAGTTTATTTGCTCTAGTTTTATTTATTGCTTATTTTTATTCAAGTATTGTAAGTTGATTTATAATTGAATAAAGTTTGATTTTGAAAGTTATGCTTTTCTTGATTTTTCTTTAATTGATGCTTCGTCTGATTAATCTCTCACAAAAAATTCATGTTTTAAAACCCGATTGCCATCTCTCTCATCTCTCCACCATTCTAAGCAGTTTCCATAATTATTGTTCTTTAATTGCCCTAACCCCGAGTGCGGACAATATCCGACACGAGCCACTGTACAACCCTGTGATTTTTACAGGATTTGAGTGAACAAGAAGCGGATAAATTACAAATGTGTTGATTTTAGGGTTTCCGTAACCAACGACGCGGAAATACCCTACTTTCACTGACCGTTGCTAAAGATGTCATATACCGACGGCCAAGCGTATAACCGTCGGTATATGGATTTTCAACGTCAATAATTGCTTTGTCCGACGCTAAAGATGGCATATACCGACGGTCAGGGTTTTAGCCGTCGGTATATGCCATCTTTAGCGACGGTCAGTGACCGTCGATAATTGTTTTGTTTATAATTAATTTTTTTTGAAGTATGTACCGACGGCTTCGACCGTCACTAAAGATATCATATACCGACGGGCAGGGTTTTAGCCGTCGGTATATTGCATCTTTAGAGACGGTCACCACCGTCGGTAATTATATTTTTCGTCGCTATAAATTATATATAGTGACGTTTGTGTGGCCGTCGATATATGGGATATATAGAGACGGTTTACGGCCGTCGGTAAAAGAGATATGTCGTCGGTATATGTTCTCTTAGACTACGAAAATGTTGTTGAGGAAGGACCTTTAGCGACGGTCTTTTTATAAATAGCCGTCAGTAAAAACTTTACTGACGAATGTTTTACCGACGCGTACCGACGGCCTATTTGACCGTCGGTAAAAGTTTTACTGACGCTAAGTAGTCTTTTACCGACGGTTAGCGGCCGTCGGTAAAACCCTTTTTTGTAGTAGTGAGCCTAGTTTCAAATTTCTAAAATCTTAGTCCAAACTAAAGTGTGATTACTCTTATCATGAAATTAGATCCCAATTTCAGTCCCCTTGAAAGTAAGACAAGTAGGCCGAAATTTTAGGGTTTTGCGCGCGGTAACTAGAGATACTAACAATGTTGGTCTCCACTGAAGTTGCATCCACTCTTAGTCCTTTGATTTGATTCAGTCCACTTGCAGCTAGAGAAATCAAATGTGATACATTTACCAATCAGACTATCTTGCATTAGGAAGTGAAAAGTCTCTAAAAAAATTATTTTACTCAAATGGTGGATTATACATCAGAATAGAAGCAAGAAGATGGTGTGATGTAAATGTAAAATGTTCCACTTCCAAGGCAGAGCAATTTCGATACTTTCAGCGACGGCCAAGTCCTGGCCGTCGCTAATGTGAATTTTACCAACGGTTTTACCTGGCAGTCGCTAAATCTCGTTTTTCTTGTAGTGAAAACACATTGGTTGTCTCTCCACTTATATCCCCACTTATCGGTTTCAACAAAGGGCTGAGATCTTATCCCCCAATTGGACGTTGGATCTCAGCCACTCACATCCGATTTTGGCAAATGCTTTGTTGGGGAGTACGGGAGTGCCGTGGGCATGGGCCACCCACTAGTTAGAAGGTTTTTTAAAATGTAAAACACTGTAAAAGTACAAAATTGCCCTTTAGAAAATACCCAGAAAGAATTTGGCTCCGAGCCCTCAACAAGGGGCATGCTGCCCTTGTGTCCTGGAGAGATAAAGTACTTCCTATGGACCAGTACTGTGCTGCTCAATTCGAACCAAAATCCCAACAAATCTCCACCTTGGTGAGAATTCAAGCCACATGACCACTTCTATAACTTCTAGCTTTTGGATTTGAGCTTTTGGGTGCTCAAATCTAACTGCTAGAAATCACCAATCAAGCAGTTTTTTGTGTGTAGGATCACAAGGGGTGCCAAACATCTAAGGGATTAGTGGGCCCAACAGAGTATTCCACGTGGCCCTTTTGAGCCTACTCAGTTTCCACGTACAAGAAATCCTGGACTGAATGAGGACACAGAACATGAGGAGTTCTTTCTCCATCTTTATTTATAAATCTACTCTCCTACTTTATCTACATTCTTCTTCTAATCTATTTCTAAAACATATGGAAAATCCTTATCAAACTGAACAATTACAAGCGTAATTCGATCGTAAGCTAATTAAAGAAGAAGCCATCTCATGGACTCTAGGTTGATCTTTGCTATTCTTGGTTCATCTTTGCAGTTCAATAAAAGAAAGGGTTTTTTTTTGTAACACCCCCTTGATAAATTTTCTATATTTGTCAAACCCCCCTTGAATTTTCATTCTTTTGGTCTCACCCCTAGATTGTTTTTGACCATCATTGACCGAGTCAGAAACATTAACCTGAGCAAAGAGGCAAGATCAAATGTATGAGAACTCAAAAGGGTTTTTACTTATATAAAATATTTACAAGGGGGTTATTACAAAAAGCCCTAAAAGAAAATGCGACTACACCGGCCGACGGGCCTCGACGCCCACTTCCAATTCGACCTCCTTTTGACGAAGCTGGATCGGTTTGAATGTATAGAACCTTGCACATATCGCATAGTACACAAGATTCAAAACCTGCAATAATGTGATCAACCAGTAGAAATACTCCAATTTCCCCTTATTAAGATTATTATCTGGAAGCCAATTTGATCCCCCAGGCCCAGCACTATACTTGTGTATAAGTGATACCAGCAGCGTACTGACATAATTCCCAGCAGAGATTGACGTCCAGAATAATGCAGTAGCAGTGCTCCTCATGCTCTCCGGTGCTTGATCATAGAAGAATTCGAGGTGTCCGATCGACGTGAACGCTTCCGCCATACCATGAAGAGCATACTGTGGTACGAGCCAAAATACCGATATGGGTATCATGGAATTTGGGATGTTTGTTAAGCCATGAACTGAAGCAACATGTTTGCGCTTGACTTCAACGAAGCCAGCGACAAGCGTGGCGAAGACGGAGATGGCAAAACCGATGCCCATGCGATGCAAGAAGGAAATACCTCGATCAAGGCCTGTGAAGCGACGAGCGATCGGGATAAAAAGGCGGTCGTAGATGGTGATTGTTGTGAGCATGGAGATCATTGTGAAGACTGACATAGAACCTGGAGGAATTTGGAAGGAATGAGTGAGGTGCCTGTCCATGGTTCGAGCTTGTTGTAGGGAGAAAGTGTTTTGTTGTGCAGCCGCTGTAATTAGGAGGATACCGGCAGCCCATATCGGTCCCATTCTAATCACCGCTTTCAGCTCTTCGACTCGGTGGACCGTATTTAGTCTCCAAAAATTGGGTGCTGATGATTTGAGATTGTCTTCTTCAGTCATGATAGCTGCCTTATCTAGAAATCTGCATTGCACCCATGAAACAGCAAAGGATGGAAATTTTTAGGAAGTAATAAAAATTAATGATTTAAAAACCGAGCCATTGACTAAACGGAATTTTTGTGGACTGGTCCGAGTCCGACTGTGGTCCAACCTTGGTTCGATTTGTTCACCCGGGCCTCTTAGAGCAGCCGAATAAGTCCCACAGGGCACGTATGTTACCCCTTCCATACATGCCAGGTCTGCTCGGAAATATCCCAGGGAGTGGCCCAAGGGGGATTCGAACTTAGGATCTCTGCCGGCCAAAGCGAGGTCCTGGCCATCTCCACCCGACCCTAAGGGTTATTTTCCTAAATTTTCTCTTCAATTCATACATAAAGAGCACCAATATACGTTTTTCAAAAGATTTAAAAACCAGTTCTCAAAAAAACTAGTGGTTCATTCGGTCGATGGTTCAATCGTGGAGTTCGAAAAAATCACTGGTTCAATCACTTTAACCATTTTTTGACGAATTGGACCCAAAATTCTCAAAATCCCGATCGGACCCGGTCCAGCCGTCTGTCCGGTCTGGTTTTCAAAACACTGCTAGAAATGATAATAAACAACAAACCAAAATCTCTGGTCTTAGTCATATAGGCAGTAAATGCGAGATAAAAGGATTCGCACATGACGGTATGAGTTGGGCCCGACTCTGGCTCGTTATGTACCCAGTTCTGGGACTGGTCCAGGCTGATCCTGGCTCGGTCCAGACCTGGCCCAATGACAATCTAAAAGGGCTAATCCAGTATATAGAACAAAACAAAGTCAGTTCCTAAATGGTAATGTGGTGGGGCCCAAGTATGACAGCTGTAATCACGAGCCTTCGTTGTTTAGCAAAGGGAAACAACAATAAATAGAATTATATGGTGCCTCCTAGGAGCATATAGCATGGTGCTTCCTACATCCGTACCATACCCATGGCCCACCTAAATAATAATCGGTCACGAAAGTCATGGGTGGGGCATAAGCTGATCAATCCAATGGACACATATGAGCTTGTTCTTTCCCCAGTCAATTATGGAATCTTTTAGCTGTCCAAGTTTTAGCTCTAGATCGGATGGTTAAGGTCCTAGCGTCGGTAGGATTTCTGTGCTCTCCCATCCAAGAGGTCTCCATCGATTGAATGCTCCAGATCAACAAGTGTGGGGCCCCGTGTTTGATATGGTCCCTTTATCCGAATCTCGCTTATTCTTGTTCATCTTAGGGCAAAGAGATTTTGCTTCTAATTTCGTGTATTTTTTGAATATTTTGATATTAAAAACTAAAAAAAAGCTATGGAAGAAAAGTCCTTAAAAATAAAATATATAAAAATAGGAAAATTACATAAATCTTACAAAAATATACAAAAAAAAAAAAGGAGAATTTGTTAGGGCCCGTTTGGTCACGAATATGGGGTCAAAACTATAAATGCGTTTGTTGAGAATAGACAAATAATCATTTTTTCATCATGATAAATTATTTTCTCTTTAAAATTATAATTAAAAAAAAGCTACTTTATACATCGATAAATTAATTTTTCTCTCTTCGCTTCTTCATCACGACGATCATCTTCACTGCCAGTATTCCTTCTCACGGCAGGCGCTAGGGCATGAAATGGGGTGGGTCCAACTCGAAATTTGATCAGATTCAAACCCCATCTAGATAATTCTATGTAAATTATCCGATTCGGTTTGGGGTTGAATACGGATAAAGATACGATTGCGTTCTAGCATTCTTTTAGTATATAATTAATGAGTTCTAGATTGAAAATCCATTTCACCATAATTATTGCCAAATGGGCCCTTATTAATAGTATGCTCAATTATTTCGAGTGTGGTACTTGATTTGTATCTATCATCAACCAAGACCACACATCTGTTCTTTCTATTCCACATGTGTGGTCCTTACTAGCCTAATTTTGTTCCGTGATAGGAACAATATTGCTATATCGATACGGTCAGCGCCTCTAGATCCAAAGGTTTGACATAACTGATCAGGCTGATTTTTGGTTTGCAAGTCCAACGAGGGGACGGTACACAGATCCAAAGGTTTGAAATCACTAATCATGCTGATTTTGGGTTTGTAGGTCTACTTAGGGATTGGCCAAACATCCATACCGTAAGCGTCCTCTAAGAGTGTACCATACTTTGTTAGGGTTAGGGTCGGCTAAGCCGAACCCAAAGATAACAAATGAGAGAAAGAGAAGAGAAAGAGAAAGAGAGAGTGAAGGGAACTCACTTGAACGATTGCGACGACAAACAATGGAGAGGTGAAGAAGATGAACGGCGAGGATGACCGGCAAATTAAGGTTTTAGGGTTTGAGGAGGAGAGAGGAGAACGAAGGGTTTTAGGCACGCAGAAATAAAACCTAAAAATTCGCTGTTTTATTAAAGATATTTAGCGTCGGTTTTGGTAAAACTGACATTATATATCTTTATACAGTGTCGGTTTTACTTCTTTTTTTAACATTTTGCGACGGTTTTACGAAAAACCGTCGCGGTATTGTTTTACTAAGCCGACGCGAATTCCCTCTTGTCTAGTAGTGATATCCTTCTCCAATATTATGACCATGGGCTTTCCTTCATAATAAATTGCTAATTTATATAAAAAAAATAAAATTACCTCAATTGTTTGGAGTGAAGAAGCTTCCCAGTTGCAGAGATGGAAGCGTCGAGCTCGTCGTTTTCATAGAGCACCGTCGGATCAGAAACCATTGGCAATTTTCTTTTCCTATAGGCAGCTGCAATTACTTGTAACAAGCGAGTAAACGGGCTCCCAGACGGATCCAAGTTCCGGTACAGCGGGTAGCCGATGATGAACGATATGATGGACAGAAACATGGCTATGGTAGGGATGCCGAGTCCCCATCCCCAACCGATATTGTCTTGAATGTACACAATCACTGTTACAGCAAGTAGGATTGACACACCCATGCAGAAATAGTACCAATTGAAGAAGTTCCATGTCCTAGTCTTTTGCTTAGGGTCCGTCTCGTCGAATTGGTCTGCACCAAATGCCACTACACAGGGACGAATTCCTCCCGAACCAATTGCCGTTAATAAAAGCGACACATAGAGGATAGCTAGCTGTCCCGTGTCGGCCTCCCGGCACACCTGATTCCCTTTACAAGGGGGCGGCCTTAGCTGTGGTAATACTGCTGATAGAGTCAGGCTTACCATTCCCTGACCACATGAACAATAATTCAAAAAAAAATTTGTTAATTTTTTTTTTGATAAAACACAAATATTCAGGTCTAGCTATACATGCTGTATCATCATACGGCACACCCTTTATCCACCGTAGAACCACGAAAATCATCGTAGGAGCCATCGATGTGTGATCGATGAAGGTGAAACTATATCACGTATGATAGACCTCATATGTATCATATGTTAAATTCTAAAAATTATTTTCTTTTGTGACCAACTTGTCCTGAGTAATTAAATTCGTCTGTTTCTCCTTGCATGAGGTACGCAATTTTAGGTCTGACCCCCATTTGTTTTTTATCTTATGTGAGAAAAAAAAAGTATGAAAGGAGTCTCGGCTCTCGGCTCTCGGCCTTGGATACCGAGAATCCAACGGTGGTTGATAGCGTCGAGCTGACATTCACTTAATGAAAAAAGTGTAGATCTTAATCTTGTTCTTGACAGGAAGAAGAAGAAATTTCTTAACTATTTGATATATGATTGAGGCGACGGTTATCGTCCAGAATCGTCCAGCGTAAGAATCTGCTACGAAGGCCCCGAGTAACGGCGTCAAGCTTGCAGTACCCCCAAAGTTGGTGAGAGTGTTAGCTGCCTTGGTTAAGGGCATGTGCAGCTGTTGTGTTAAGTAGCTAACCATGTTAGTACCAAACCCAACCACAGCCAATTTCTCACAGACCTCATTTGCTACACCCCCGAAGAAAAAAAAAAAAAAAAAAAAATTATTATCACAAGGTCAAAAAGGAAGAAGACGATGACAACGACGACAATGAAAAGATCGGGCTACGAGCGATTTACCGAAGATGAAGGGCATGGTTCTCATCCCTCCCTTTCGCTTTTCGACACGGCCTTGTTTCTCCTCCATTTTCTCTTCCCTCTCAGTTTTCTGATGCTTGAATTGCACCCCCTACACCCATTATTTATATCCAGTTTTTTTTTTTTTTTTTAAAAGGTTGTATATTATTTGTGTTAATTTTTATGTCGACACAGAATTATTGGATTCACATTGGGATAAAATGCAGTAAATGCCAGATCACTAGAAACAATGATAAGGAGAGGGCATTTTTGTTATTTTCATATTTTCTTTGCTTACATTATTTTGTTGCTTTATGGGAACGTGTTCTGGTGAAATAATGGGGGGATGGATTTGGATTTTTACTCATAAATGTGAAAGAGACAAAAATAATTTCACAAGCGTAAATACAGCAGATATCACAACGAGAGGGACGGGCACCGAGGCCTTCCTTTGGCTGTTGTCAAATATGAAAGGGCTTTCGCCCAGCCCGCTCTTGGTCCAGCTTGATGAGACGCACCCATATATGGGTGTCAATGAGTCGGTCCCGGTTTAGTAGGTCCGCTACTGGTCGGCTCCGGACAGAAAAGACCTAAGGGAGTATCCCTTATCTCGGATCGGAGATGCTTACAGGAAGGGAATTGAAATGGAGGACGTACCCAATATCGTCGGTTCTTATCGGTTCCGATTCGCAAAATGGTGGATCTGGAACTAGAACCGATTGTTTGGTTCCGGTTCTAGATTTGGGTATATCTGTTCCAATATATGGGTTGGGATCCGCAGACTCAAATTTTCATTCAAATTCTCCGTGGATCCCGAGAAATCTAACGATTGGTTTTGTGTCCTGAGCTGACATTAACTTTACCAAATCAAAACCACCATAGAATTTGTGAAATCCACGGAGAGTTTGGGTGAAAATTTGAGTCCTTGGACCATATTCCTTTAAATATTTAACATTATATTTATATATAGGTTCCAATTCCTATCAGTTCAATTCCAATATCAAACTACCATAAACTGCGCAACTGTTATTATTGATTTGGTTCTGGTTTCGATTCTTGTTTGGTCACGCGTGCGGTTCCCAAAAAATGTGGAACCGGAACCGGAACCAGAACCGGAGTTTTTGGTTCCAGTTCCAATTCGATTTCGATTAAACGGGTACAAATCGCACATCCACACTTATAGGCCAGGTAGGATATCATAATCATGTCTTTTAGCTTTGTCAACTAAATGGGCTGAGTTGCTTGATTCAATAATCTATAATGTCTCATAATTAAGTCATATACAATTGGCTGTTGAAGTTTCGGATACACATTGGCTTTTGATCCAGATTACTAGGCTTTAGCTTTCATATGTCAAGTCTTGCTGTTTTTGTTATGGAGAGGTCTTTTTTCCATAAGAGTGTTTTTATACTTTTACATAGAGATACACAAACCCTAATTTCGTCTTGGGGTTATATATACTTCGGTTTTCATGAGCCAATTATTTATTGTATTATGAGTGTTTCTTTTGCCTCAGATCTAGTATAGTAGAATTTCTGAGAGTCCGTGGATAGTACCTCGATCTTGAGGGAACCACGTAAATATTTGTCGTGTACGTTTGCACTGAGAGACCCAAACTGGGAATTGAGTATAGGCATTAGATTATTTTTTGGGCTTGGACAAACTTTAGTCGAAATTCAACCTATGTACAACCTACTCTTGGTTCAAGCCTTCGATTTTAATATAAACTAGGTGGACCCACATGCAAAAAATCAGCCTGATTAGCGATTTCTAAGCATTCGATTGGAGTCATTTTCATGGGTTGATTTTTAACCGTAGATTTTGAGCATTATTTTGGGTATAAAGATTCAAAGGTTTAAGATAACTGATGCCTAATGGCATGAGAAGTAAGTACGAGTTTATCTAGGAGTTGTATTTAAGCTTAGGGAGAGAGCTCATTATTGAGCTTTTGCATGGATGACAAGTAGGCAAAGGATAGTAGGACTTTGATGATGACATCCCTCATCAACAATTATGAGGAACCACAATATGAGACACGTGACACACTCATAGAGATCACTGAATCTTTGGCCCATCCCTAGTTGGATCTACATACCAAAATCCAGCCTGATTAGTAATTCCTATCCATTGTATTAGAGTCGTATTCATGATTTATTTTTAACCGTGGATTTTGAGATCCAAAGGTTAGAAATCACTAATCAGGCTGATTTAGTGTATGTAGATCCACTTAGGGATAGAACAAACATCCATACGATCAGTGTCCTCTAAGAGTGTGCCATGTGGCTCATATTCTGGTCCATCATAAACCTACGTTTTTTTTTTCTTTTTTTAATTGTTAGCATGACGTAAGATGAGAGAAAGTTTTTTTTATTGGTGACTGCATTTAATGAGCAAACCAAAAGACCAAAGGACCCCTGCTAAATGAATAATTTAAAAGAAAATAAATGAACAAAGTAGGAAAATTTTGGCATAATGCAAGAAGGGCATTCGCTCTTTAAATAGTATTTTAATATAAAGGTAATTAACCATAATCCTCTTATGGAGCAATACTATGATAAATACATTAACTAAGCTGCACAGAATGCGTAATTAGTCGTCTTCTTCTTCGAAAATCACTATATCGAAACAGTCTTAATTTGGAAGCTAGCGAATCAATTTAGGTGATTAGATGGGTTCCAACACTATGGAGCCTGCGGCTCATGTTGTTCGAACGTGTAGATCTAGATGAGAGCTAGTACAGAGTTCATTAGCTCCTTCATGCCTACTATAACTAGTTATTTCAGTTTTCTACCGACGGCTTCAACTATAACCCCAGTTCTATTTATTAGTCTGAGCAAGATACGGATATCTTTAGAAAGAAGATCTTTTGTCTCATGGTAACCTACTCCAGTCCCCTTACAAAACTTTCGTTGTTGGGGGAGCTAGTACAACGCTCATTTTACAATCAAACAAAGCATCTATATAACAAAACACAACGGTTGTCTCCCGACTTCATATATCCAAGGGCCCATATCAACTCTTACATAAAATAAAATTTGTACAGTTGGATTAATTTAACAGGGAAATTGTCTCCCCACTTATACCCCTTTTATCGGCTTCACAAATGATGGCCGAGATCTTAACCTTATCCCCCAAATGGACTATGGATCTCAACCACTCACACCCGATTTTGAAAAATGCTTTATAGGGGAGCGCTAAGGGCACGGGCCACCCACTATATATCTATATAACAAAACAGAGAAGTCACCTATCCCCCCACTTATCAGCTTCACAAAGGATGACCGAGATTTTATCACCCCAAATGGATGGTGGATCTAAGCCACTTACACCTGATTTTGGTAAACGCTTTGTCGGAGAGTGCCATGGGCACAGGCCACCTACTAGTCTATATAACAAAACAGCGAAGTTGTCTCCCCTCTTATAAGCAATAAAGAAGGGCCGAGATCTTATCGCCCAACTGGACAGTGGATCTCAGCCACTCACACCCAATTTTGACAAACGCTTTGTCGAGGAGTGCCGTAGGCACGGGCCGACTTCAATAAGGAAGGGCCAAGATCTTGTCCTCCTACTAGACGGTGGATCTCATCCACTAACACCCAATTTTGGCAAATTCTTTGTCGGGGAGTGCCGTGGGCATGGGCCACCCACTAGTATATCTATGTAACAAAAACAGGGAAATTGTCTTATCTCTTCTCTTATCTGGCTTCATAAGATAAAGAATAGTTGAGATCAATTCCATCCATTTAATGTGGACGGTCGAATCTCAGCTAAACGTAATATAGTTGATTAATCTATATAACAAAACATGATAATTGTCTCATCTCTTATCTTATCTTATCTGATTTCAACAAAGAGTGGCTGAAATCTTATCCTCCAAATGGATGTTAGATCTCAGCGACTCACGCCCAATTTTGGCCAACGATTTGTTAGATAATGCCGTGGGCACGAGCCACCCACTTTTTATATAACAAAACAGGGAATTTGTCTTATCCCTTATCTTATCCGGCTTCATAAGATAAAGAGTGGTTGAGATCAAATCCATCCATCTAATGTTAGACGGTCAGATCTCAACCACTCACTCCCACTCATTTATTCACTTCATGTTATAATTTTCGGGGAAATCTGAAATTTCACTTGTTATATAGAATAGTAAATGGCCCGTGCCCACGACACTCCCCAAAAAATGCATTTGCAAAAATTGGGTGCCTACGGCACTCAAACGGTATAACAGATTGGGGGTGTTACCATTATTTCCGTTATAACAGATTGTAATACACATGGGCAAAAAACGGAAAATAATGATGCTAAAATTAAAATTTTGATTTTCAAATATTCACTAAAATTTATAATAGAAATAACATATATTTTTTAACAAAATTTTTTTCAAAAATAACGGTCATTAAAACTATACATAACGTAATGAGGGAGGTCCAAACCTGTTATAACAGCCACTATTCATATCGTACACAAAATCTCTTTAATTTTGGGCCCATGAACCCTATTTATGTTCGGCACATATATTGGTGGACGTACACCAAATCTAAGTCTGTAAACACAGTGGTTGTCTCCCCACTTATACCTCATCTTATAGTCATCAACAAAGAAGGGCTGAGATCTAATCCTCCTCCAAATAGACGGTGGATCTCAGCCACTCATCTGATTTTGGCAAATTCTTTGTCGAGGAGTGCCGATGGCACGGGGCACCCACTAGTCTATATAACAAAACAGGGAAGTTGTCACCCCACTTATACCCCCTCTTATCTGTTTCAACAAAGAAGGGCCAAGATCTTATCCCCCAAATGGATGATAGATCTCAGCCACTCGCACCTGATTTTGGCAAATGCTTTGTCGGAGAGTGCCGAGGGCACGTGCCACCCACTAGTTAAGAACAAAATGATGGCCGGAAATTACGCAATTATGGATAAATTAATCCCCAAATTCTTATCTAGAATCTGAGACAGGTTCATGCTCATAAACACAAGTGACAATAAGTGCCAAAAACAACAGGCCAAATCATGTGGTGGAGAGAGAGAGAGAGAGAGAGAGAGAGCAGTTTGTCCATATAATTATCTTGGTAATTTCTAATAAATCTTTTTAAAAAAATACAAATCATAATCATCATATCAATAAGATCCGAGGAACACTATAATTATCTACTAAATCATGCAATGTTTTGAAAACCAAACCGGTCAGCAGACTGTAGAAATGGCGAGGCTGGTCAAACAATTCAACTATATTGATACTTGATAGCGAAAAAGAATTTTTTTAAATAAATATAAAAATGAATCTATGGTCTAGCTTCGATTTTCATATATACCACGTGCATGGATCGACCTGTCCAATCATCGGGGCGACCCGGGTCGAACTCACTTGATTGCAAAGATGAATTCTTTAAAATAAATATAAGATTAATCATTTTCCTAGGATGGAATCCCTTTAAGATAGGAAAAAGATGTAACAAGGTATGCCTGAAACGTTTTCAAATGCGGAAGCACGATTTTTGCTACTAACTATTGTCCCATTATATTTTACTACTTTTTAAGGCGTGCTTATAGCCATTAAATTCAACCATCGTTTTTGAGTGCTAAAACCTACGGCAAAAGATCATCAAACAAGCTGATTTTTTGGAATTATTGTCTACTAAAGGATGGGCTAAACATCCATGCGGTCATTGGGACTAGATGACGGTGGTGAGTAACAAAAATGCGCTTCCACATTTGAAAAGATCTCAGGTATACCTTGTTATATCACGACCCTTTAAGATAATGAACTATTATTCTTTAAAATATAAGAATTGAATTGTTACTCTTTTTTGTTGTATGTGGAATTGGTGTCTTGTGCGCAAAGTCAAGACGTCTGGTGGAGTCCGTCGAATCAACACGCGAGTTAAGCTCAGTGCATAGTTCACTGGGTAAGGGGGGCAGCATACCAGTGCCGGAATCTTGGGGGTGGAGCCCTCAAGACTAGGATTTCGGACCCATATACAGCCATTGTTTTAGACTTATTTTGTAACTTTTCAATTCGCAAATAATGAAAAAGCTCTCAATCGCCAGTTGAGGAGGTAGCCCGGCCCTTAGTGGTGAACCACGTAAAATCTTGTGTTTCTTGTGCGTGCGATTGTTGTTCTGTTCACGTTTTTTCCATCGTGTGTAGTCAATCCTCGTAGCAGCTCCCGAGTGCGTAGCAGGACCAAATTGGTCCTTCTGAGTGGATCCCAGGTGTAAAAAGGAACTGGTTCAAAATTGAAACGTCTTAACCACCAGAAGGTCCAGAACCAGCAATGACAATGACCTCTTAAGGGTAATGTCATATGTCATTGTTTGCGTTTGGGGTGACGTGAGGGATACGCAACCACGGCGCAGAGCAGGCCCACCGGTTTTGGACCTCAAGAGGAGCAGGCCGGACTGTAAGAGGTTTTGGGCCTAGATTTGAACTGTATCAGATCTGGCATCGGGCACATAGAGTCGTGGATGTGTTTGAATCAGGTCAGAGGAAGGTGACAGAATGAGGTACTGCAGTCTCTCCTTTTCGGCTTTTTCTTCCTCATACCTAGTAACGGGGTGGGGTTGCAGTGGGGGGGTCCAGCTACACAAAAACCTAGCCAGAGAGAGAGAGAGAGATAAGGACTTGCGGTTGCTATTGCTTTATTTCATACTTGTGTGTTTTGCTGTTAAATTCTTGTGGCCTCGATTTGATGTAAATTTATCTTATGTGGTGTTTGGCTACAAACGCAAGTCTATTCTAGATTAGATAAAATCTATTTAGGTTTCCTGTAATGCTGATTGAAGGGACTAGAAAAGGGTCGTGAAGTAACAAGGTAGACTTGACACCAAAGGTATAGCCATTTTTGTTACTCACCGCTGACATCTGGGCCCATTGACTGCATGGATGTTTAGCCCACCCATTGGTAGACATTCATACCAAAAATCTGGTTGTTTAATGATTTTTGCCGTTGATTTTAGTACCCAAAAAATGGCTGAATCCAACTGTTAGAATCACGCCTTAAAAGTATGAAAATCTAATGGCTAAAGATTACCAATCAGGGTGATTTTTGGTTTGTATATCCAACAAGAGGTGGGCTAAACATTTATGCGGTCAGTTGGCCCAGAGGGCAGCAGTAAGTAACAAAAATGGCTATACCAGATGGGCTGAAATCACCCTTAAGACTCCAGATTTTATAGCTGGTCTCTGGACCCACTGACCGCATGGATGTTTAGCCCACCCCTTGGTGGATATACACACCGAAAATCATCGGGATAGGGAATCTCTAATTTTAGTACTTTTTAAGGCATGATTCTAGCCATTGGATTAAAAAAAATTGGGAACTAAATCCAACGGCTAAAAATCATAAACGAGCTGATTTTTGGTATGAATGACTATCAAAGGAAGGGCTAAACATCCATGCGGTGCCTTGCCCGCCTCGCCTCGCCACTGGTTGCAACAACCTTTAAATTGGGTAGATCAGGTGCTACCAGATATCTTTTCACCCCAAAGAATCCCCTCGATTGGGAGAGAGGCAATGTCACAATCATCACCACTTCTCATAGATCAACGCTCCACATGTTCTGTTGCCATATGATCAGCAATAAAATCAATCGTTGATGTTAAATTGATCGACCTCCATCATGGTCAGTCACCGCTAGTCTACCATCAACAACATTGATTGGGTAAATCTACATCAGTCACCAATTGATGGTCCACAATCTTGATCACTCATTGTAGATTGGTCCTTAATCGTCCATGGCACCACTGATTAGTCCAAAATAATATTGACATCATTGACAAACTTTTGGTCTACGCAAACCCTATCAAATATTTAACTCTTTTTTTTTTATAATCTATTTTGTCAGTTCCCATCATGGTTTAAAATAATGGCGCCCCAGTCCGTTATACCATTAAAACAGCCTCTTTTAAACCTTGGTTCCCATATCATTGCAAATAGGGGTGTCAAGTGTATCCCTATTGCTACATACTCGGACATGATCATTAGGGTTGCGATATATATCCCTTTCTGTCCAACTGATAATGGAACTGGGCCTGAGTACTTTGATATAAAAACTTTCAATTTACCACCCAATGTGAAAATTGAGCATGATGGGCTTTTTCCTAGTGGGCTGCCCGCTCAAGCTGTTCGTTGGTGTGCAGGACCATCAAGAGGTGGGCAAAAATTGATGGGTCAGTGGGTCCAAAAGAGTGTGTCACATTGGCATTATGATGGCACTGGTTCTTAAGAGCCCCCATGATGTTGGGATGCCAGTTAAGTCACTTCGAGATTGGCCCCATAATGCTGGAAGTCACCTCAAGATTGGAAAGTTCTTCATCAGTAAACATAGAAGGATCATTTCTGCAACGAAAATTTGAAACCACCATTGGAAGTGGAACTAAGAGAAGAGAATCTCCTTTGTGACAGTCTCCTTATGCAAAAGAAACTAGTCCTCTTTTAACAAAATAGAGAGAGAAAGAGAGAGGGGTACTCTCAAGGATGTACTAAAATTCAATTTCTCCCTCAACTTTGCATGGCTGACATTTGGAATTAATTCTATAAAGTTTAATTTGACTTAAAGAGGTTTTGTAAAATTTATCAGATCCCATCAGAACTCCGCAGTTAAGTGTGCTTGGGCGAGAGTAGTACTAGGATGGGTGACCTCCTGGGAAATCATTGTGTTGCACCCCTCGAAACCATTTAAGAAGGTGCTAGCTTGCTCAGTTGGTAAAGTTTGTGGGTGATGATACCATATACCTGGGTTCAAAACCCGCCTTCACGAGTTACTAATCTCTTTAAAAAACAGGCTTACCTAGAAAAAAAAAAAATCTAGCAAAAAAAAAAAGAAGTTCGGAGAATTGATGATGTTGGTTAGGTGTTTTGTATTTTGCAAGAAGTATTGTTCTGCAAGGATTTTACTGTTAATTAAGCCACAGCTACTGTGGGTCCGTACAAGTCCATACAGTATCCATATAGGTCTGAAGAGTACATATTTGGGTACAAGTCGTGTTGGGGGTACTTCGGGTACTTCTTTGTACTAAAGATCTATATATATTTTCTAAAGGGGAGTTGGGGTTTGTACTTGTACAATGAGAGAGAGAGAGAGAGACAGAGAGAGAGAGTTATTGTAACCCTAATTTTTTAGAGAGTGACAAAGCTCTTTTCATCCGTGGACATAAGCACACTGCTGATCCACGTAAATTTGTTGGTCTGTGTGATTGATCTTTTTGATTCTCTTTATTTTTGTTGATTCATGAAAGATCAATTTTCAGCATATGCATTTACAAATTTGTATGCCATGTTTTTTTGATGGTTCATCCTTCTTAGTTGGCTCATGGTCTTTCAAAACAATTTCTGCCACCGAGGAGTTAGTTTTCCTCCCTTGAACATTTTTCTTCTTTGGAAATGAAGAAGAGGGAGAAGTTGAATAAAATATTACATCAAATCGGCTTCCACCTTTCTTTGTTTACCATTGTTATAAAGCTTTAAACATTGATGGAGTGTAGATGGTGCGAATCCATTTGAATGCATTCATGGCTTGCTGAATAAAGCATTGTATGAAGTGATAGCATCAATTATGAGGAAAAGGGCTTCGACATAGAAGTCCATGATTTAAAAATTGAAAACAGTTGCGCCAATTGCCTTTATCTAACTTGGTTGAACCCTTGAATCATCAAAGTTGAAAGTGATAATCGATGGGTACACATCCCCATCGATTTGAATGTCACTATTGGAAGTGATCTCCAAGTTACCTGTGGATACCATATATATACCAAGTAATCTCAGTCGTACACGTGTCATCACACCCACTAACTCCCACGTGGGAGACAAGTGATAGATGGACCCTAACTAATATTGTGGGACTCAATTAATATAAAAAGATTTTGTGACAACTACAGGTATACCAACGTGGCAGGAATCCTATTAAGTCAACACAAAAGCATACTTATGTACAAAAAACTTAAGCCAAGGCCACTAATAGAAGAATTTTAGAGAGAACCCAATTCCTTCCAAAATTCCTTTAGCTTGACATACTGAGAAAGGAGACTTTACATGATCGATCAAATAGAGGAATAGAAAGTCTCTTAACTCAAGCTCAATTTCTTTTAGAGATATACTCATTTTAACACTACATGGTAAAAATGTAGACTTCCTTAGATACTTTTTTCGAAGAATAGAAGGTTTCCATTGAGACCTAGTCCTTCTAAGATTAGATTTTCCTCAGAATCTATAATAAGGGTCATGAGAAAATGTATGACCCATCAAATCACCTTACTATATTCGTAATTCTCTCTTTCTCTCTCCTCTTACTTGAGTGTCAAGGTGTTTTTGCAAGTGTCATCATTATTTGATTAGCAGAGGAATCAAGATCTCGACTCTTCTTGTCGAAGTCGATGTCACGTCTCAAATTTTAGCACCCGAACCCGACCCGAATGTCTGTGGATTAGCTCGTTTACCCGAAATCCAAGGTGTGATAAAAATAAAATATTTTTTTTATTCTGAAATATCTTTTTAAATTATCGCATTTCCTCATAAATCAACACAATAAACTTTTGTAAAGACAATTTTATTAATTCAACCGTTTGATATATTTTTAAAATTAAATTTTCGCGATTTAACGGTACGATACCCAAAATAATAATTAAATTTATTTTCAATCAAAACTAATGGTTATGATCTTTATAATTATCTAGAATTTATATTAAATAACTTTTGTGAAAGCATTTGAGTCAAAACATTCATTTGATAGAGTTTTGAAAAATATTTTTCACGATTCGACAGAGAACTGTTACTTTTTGGTCAAAATTTAAATAATATCAAAAAATTATTTTATTCAAGGGTTTTGTTCTATAAATAAAGATAAACAACTTTAATAAATGAACTTTTATTAAAATATGATGTTTTATAATTGTTTTTATCATTTTACAACTATTCGTAGTTCCTAAAAGTGACCAGCAAAACTCAATTAGTTAATTATTTACTGACTTAATCGCATGATTCAGGAGTTAATTCAAAACTAAATCTAACAAATAATATATGAATTTTATAGTACTCAAAATTTATAATTTTTTTATCAAATAATATAGTATAGGTTATATTTTAAAAATAGAAGAAAAAGTTGAAACAAAATAAGAAATTATTAAAAATTCGTAAATGATAACCAGTCAGTAAAACGGGTCTACAAGATAGCTCCGATTGAATTAAGTGACAAATCATATATTTTTGAAAAGCTAACTTGAAGCTCCGCGTGTTTTGTGTTTGGCCAAAAGATAAATCTCCAATGTGTATGGGTCAAAAACTCAATCGAAGTTGATTAATATGTGCTGTTTGTACATGACAACAACTATAATGTTAACTTTGTCGAGTTCTACAGAATAGAAAATACTATATTAAATTCTGAAAAAATTATGTAAAAATACTAGAATAAATTTTAAAACAAACTCTTTTAGAATCGTATTATTTTAATATCAAGAGAATATTTGACGAATATTCTTGTATAGGACATCGGGTAAATCCGAGTAACTAATTTTTTTGCAAAAATACCAAAACGTGAATTAAAATATTTTCATTAATCTCAATATGAACAATTAGTTTAAAACTCTATATTACAATCAATTATCATAAAATAAAATACTAGATTCATTTCTTCAAGTTTCTTTCATCATTCAGCTCTACTTCATCTAATGTGTTCTTCTCACCAGGATCAACAAAACCTGAAATTGTGGTTGTAGGAGTGAGTCAAATGCTCACTATATTTTTTACCCCAAAACATGATTCAAGCAATACAGGATATACAGACATGTTCGCATAAATTAAATTGTCAAACATGAATATCATGGTTATAATGAATACATGAACCATTAATTAAAAGTAATATACAACCCACACATGGGGTCTCATTCTTCACCCACACAAGGGGTCTTCCTAGAGTTTTTGGGTCTTTCACCCTGAAGAACTCACTCCTAACTTGCTTTATTGCTTCTGAATCTGAAATGCAATGCATGCCTTAATAATTAAATAATTATTCACTGAAACGATAATATCCACACAGGGGATCTCTAATACGAAACAAATAGAATCCACACAGGGGATCTCTAATATAAAACCGGCTATCAATTATAGTTTAACAATAATTACATGCTCACGAATCAATGACTTATATTAAAAGAATCATGAGAAGGATACCTACTTTAAACCTTTGTTGATCCTCTGGAAGTGTTCACCAAATCCAAGATTGATTAATGGAGGAGATGAGAGAAATTTGATGTGCGAGTTTTCTTCAACAAGAGAGTTGATTAGGTTTTTTTTTGTGGAAGCCTCTTAAATAAATTATTCGAGTAAAGTTAAGATTAGGGTTTTTGTATAAATTTTTGGGATGTCAATTCTTGGCCATTGGATCAAAAGTTAGTAAAGGGTTGAGATCTTTTATTTCATAATAGAGTTTAGGGTTTTGGTTAAAAGAGTCACCCCCATCTTTTATGGAAATAAATAATAATTTCTATTTTATCTTAAATTAAAAGTGATTTTCGTAACTCTAAAATGGGTAAATTATACAACACACTAAAAGGCTAATTTCAAGTTGGATATGGGCCGAAAATGAGTCTAAAGCCTATATATATCAATTGGGCTTTAATTAAAGTTATTTATAGGCTCACAAGGTCTCTAAATTGTCTAAAAGGCCCATCATACTAATTTTTATCCAAACAACATGCAACTAATCATTAATATTTAATATTTATTAACAAAATATCATTAACATAATTAAAAATTTTAAAATATCTTAAAAAAATTTAGGATATTACAGTCAACTTCTAAGGATTGTGCATTGAAGAAATCTCTTTACATCTTTAGGCACCTTCCATGGGAAATGACCAAAAAATCTTAAGTCTTTTTTTAAAAAAAATCATGGTTCAAAGAAAAGAGAGTGCAGAGATACATTTGCACCAACTGACACAGTCGCATCAAATCCTAGCATTCAAGACCTACTCAAGGTCATAGACAAATTAAGAAAATTTAGTTGAGCAAAAGAAATATGTTGAAGAATTTCGGAAGGAAAACGAGTCCCTTCATCAACTTCTCAAGAAGAGTCTCCTATTAGAGGAGTCTCCCAAAGATCATAACATCGATGGCTTCGCTGATTTTGATCACGATAAATTCCCTAAGGCAGGGATGAAGCAAACAAAACAATCACAAAATTCTCATGTGATAAAAAAAAACGCTCCTTTGATCCCTTTCGAGCACTATAGCAAACTCAATAAAAATCTCCATGGTACCTCAGTTCTCCTTCTACAAGGAGATGAAAGATCCGATTGAGCATATCTTTCATTACCAAAAGGTAATGACAATATAGAAAAATGATGACTCATTTATGTGCAAAATATTCACCTCTTACCTTTTGGGGGAAGTCCTCATTTAGTTCCATCAACTCCCATTGAGGACCATCGATAGCTTCCCTAACCTTGGCAAATTCTTCATTGAGCATTACCTTTAAAACAAGAAGTAGAAGAAATACATTGATGTCCTCTTTAATTTAAAGGAAGTAGAAGTTGAGTCTCTTCAAGAATTTTTGAAATGATTTAAAGTAGAGATGTTGCAGGTCGAAAACTACAACGATAAGTCAGTGGTTCTTGACTTTAATGAAGTCTCGACCAAAGAACGTTAAGGATTTGATAGCTAAGGCCGAGAAATACGCTAAGCTATGTGCAAGGACTAAGACTTCTAAGCCCCATAAAATTCTCTACGAAATGGGAAACTTTCCCTTGACAAGGCCAAGGAAAAGAATTTTGGCAAAAGATTACCTCGGCTAAACATAGACAGATAAGGCTACCTAAAAGATTGTGGGACTTCAATCGGCGCCCTAAAGATGAGGATGGATCGAATCCTCAGTTATATAAAAAAATGAATCATATTTCAAGCGACCAACATCTTTATGACCCGAGAATGAGCAATTTTGGCATAACACTATTGATTGCAGAAGTTTTTAATACTACATCCAAGATCTAGTAGAAAAAGGCTATGTGAGGCCATTTGTGGCTAACCAAAGGAATTACCTAGCTCTTATCTGGAATGAAGGACCCGCCTAGCCTCCCACCACATCAAGACAGAATGAGGAGAGACCTTCCAAGGTGCACATTATCACAATTATCCATGGATGACCATTATTATATCAAAAAATGAGGAAAATGATAATATCGTAACATGGTGCAGAAGATAGAACACATGCAGTGTGTTTACCACATATCTCCATACCCAATGAGAGCATCCGAATTTGACTTTAATGGAGATTTTCCCAACCACTCCGTCACTTTTTTTCTGAGAGAGACTTGCGAGGCATCTATAACCCCCATAGTGATGCACTATTCATTACTTTCAAAATTGGGATGTAAGACATTTAGTGCATATTAATTGATTTGAAAGCTCAGCTAACATACTTTTCATTTTGGCTTTTTACAAGATTTGGTTGGAAGAGAAGATGCTCTCACACCTACTCGGTCCCCGCTTATTAGTTTTAATGGGAAGTCCACCATGGTCTTAGAAGAAATCACGTTCCCAGTGGTAGTTGTACTTGTGACTAAGCTCACTCATTTCACGGTGGTTAATGCCCCGTCTCCCTACAATGTTATTCTTGACAGATCATGAATATATGATATGAAGGCAGTTGCCCTCATATCACCAACTCATTTGATTCCCTTCGATAAAGGGGTCATGCAGATAATGAGTGATCAAATCTCCTCCGAAGATGTTATGCTTTCGTCATTCACTCAACTTTAAAGGATTAGCCAATTACTCAGTCAAATATTTTGTGTGAAGTAGAATCCCCTCAAAACCCGAAGGATATAATGGCCACACAATAACACTTACAGGTCACTCATCACCCTCACAAAGTAAACTCAGAAGGTCGAGGAGAGTCTCCCTCAATAGAGCATATTCTCATAGTAAACATTGGAGGAGACGCAAATCCTCAGATATAAGTGAGCACATACTTATTCGAGATCGAAAGTTTAGACTCGGTTGCCTTCCTACGGTAGAACTATGATGTGTTCGCGTGGTATTTTCAAGATATGCTAGGCATTGATCCTAGCATTTCATGCCACAGACTGAAGGTAGACCTGCATTAGCCCTCAATAAGGCAAAAAATAAGAAGAATAACTGTCACGCCCCGGATCCGACTCAAATGCCTGAAAAAATGTCCCATTTGCCCAAGATTCAGGGTGTGATAAAATAAAAATAAAATACTCTAAAATAATTTTTAAAAATGATCATAATTTATAATATATTAAAATAAAAATATTTTGTAAAGATATTTTAGCTAAAACATTTGTTTGATAGACTTTTTGAATTAATTTTTCAGAATTTAAGTAGATAGACGTAAAATTCTTCAAAAATACAATCTTAATAAAAATTTATTTTATTAATTCTCTACTATTAAAAAATCATTTTAAGTATCTTTTGTGAAGGCACGTTGCCCAAAAATATCATTTATTATTTTATTTTAACAAATTTTTACTCTCAACTAGCCCTATCGAGTTTTGTTGGAAAAGAACATAATTTAATTTATGGCAGAAACACTACATGTGGGTCAAATTATACATTCTATTGAAACGCAAATAATAAAACAAAAGGACTAAATCAATCAATTCAGGTTAAAATAGACCAATATAGCCAAGATTCAATTTATTACAATCATAAAATAAAAAATAATTAAATAAAACTATGTGTCTTCAATGAACTCTCCTTGTTAGCAATTCAGAATACGGCAAAAATTTGATACGGAAAATATTCTAGTTTTATTCGATTTTGGATTTAAAAAATTCACCAAATGGTAAATATGTGGCATACGGTTTTTACGTCTCACTTTAAAAATTCGAAAATCAAAATTTTGGTACATTTTGAAAGGGAGTCAATATATTTAATAATATAGTTACCTTAGTCCAATGTAATATAGTTACCAAAAAATCGGTACATGTTGAAAGGAAGTCAATATACTACTTGAGTCAACTAAAAAATACATTTTGTTCTAATTATTTTTATCTTTGGCTAAATAAAACATAAGGACTTGTGGTTCAAGCAATTTTTTTTTCTACTTTAATCACATATTGGAGAAATAAGTGATAGTTGAGGGAGTTTGAGTTGTATAAATAGGACTAGAAGATAAGGGGGAAAATATACTTACATTCACGGGGGTCAATAGGTGATCAAAAAGGTCCATGGCCTAGGTTAATGGCATCCATTGTATGTAGGAGGGGCTATCGCTTAAGATCTACAAAAGTAGTAGAGTGACGGAGGGACAAAGAAAAAACAACGAGTATGGAACGTTGTTTTTTTGGGAATAAACAACGGGTATGGCACGTTGTTTTTTGACCGATTTTTTCAAAGAAATTTTCAAAAAATCTTAAAAACACGTTCAATTTGTTTGAGCTTGAAAAAATTTGAATTTTTTCGAATTATTCAAATATTTGGACAAATAAAATTTTCTTGAAAAAAATATATAAAATTCACGAATTAAACGGATGATTACTAACAAGGTGAACGCTTAAATATTCTTTGGTACACTGTCTCTTAGTCCATCGTTTCTTCCATTCTCGAATAATCTGAAAAATATTATCGATTTAACCGTGAGCTTATGAAAGCCCAATAAGATTTAATCACTACATCATTTCTATGACAGTTCTATCAATCAAAAGTTCATATGCATAGTATATGTATGGAACAAGAATAACAAGTATTTAAAAATAAACTACGATCCGAAAGTAATATATACATGCAACCAATAACCCACCATGGGTCTCCTTCCCACATCGGGAGCAGTTCAACCAAAAACTTTTCTGTAGGGGTTTAGGGCTTTGCAGCTAAAGGTTCTAGGCCTTTCTTGTTTAAAAATTTTCAACCATTGGGATCAATCCCACACTTAAAAAATGTATACAATTCAATATCTAACCGTTCAATAGATCTCCAAGATTCTGATACATTCGAGTGCAATACATACACAAAGAGTATAACCCAAATTAATTAATCAAAAAATCATAGAAGAGTGTACTTACCTTAATGGAGAGTTGATCTAACTCTTGATCAATGCTGACTTTTAATCATTTAAGAAGAATCAAGATAAAAAAAAATCCTATCTCATATGAACTTAGAGAATCGGCTAATTTTTTTCTAACTTTTCTCTCTTAAAAAGAACGTTTTCTCCTCTTAAAGAGGCTCTCCATGATTTTTGGAACCCGGAAAGCCTTATGCCTTTACTCCAATTTATAGGTTTTTAAAACCATCAACTTTCTCATATATCCAATGTGGGACTAACATTCTCAATAACTAATTAATAGTAATTTTCGTCACTTTAAAAAGAATGATTTTTACAACCCACTGAAAGGCTTATATTAATATGAATATGGGCTAAAAATGGGCCTTAGGCTTATTAGTATCAAGTAGACTTTAAATAAGATTATTTTGGGGCTCAAAAGGTCTCTAAATTGGTTTGAAAGATTCGTCAAATAAATAAACTCAACTAACATGCAAACAAGTATTAATAATAAAACTTATTAACAATTACAAGTATTAATAATAAAACTTATTAACAATTACTAACATGGTGACAGCACGTTGATTAAAAATACATAAGTGACATTCTTCATTTAAAAATATTATTATTTTTTTAAATAACTCCTCATTTAAAATTATGATTTTAGTTAGTTAAGTTGGTTATCTAGTACACAAAATGTCATAGTACAAGTACACATGAATAAAAAATAATTTTAATATCATTACAATAAAATTTCTTATATGTCATGATATAAATATTCTGACTAAATTTTTAAAATTATTCCTAAATGACATGATATAATGTAGTAAGGAACAAAAGTTCAACAAAATTAGGATGTCAATTTTACCTTTTTATAGTTAATTTACACTAATACCCCTGAATAAAAGTTCAGGGTATTACAATAATTCAAGAACACTAACAGGTAGTCTAAGAGGAGGTTTAGATGTTGTTGGAGGTTGAATTTATTAAAGTGGTCAAATACCCTGAGTAGGTAATATTATAGCCATGCTAAAAAAGAGTACAAAAAATTAAGGTCTATATTGGCTTCACAAACTTGAATAAGGCCTGCCCAAAGGACAACTTTCTTATGTCAAGAATTGATCAGCTCATCGAAGGCACCATGAGACATGAATTATTATATATCCTTCATGGATACCTACTATGAATACAACCAGATCCCTATCTATGAAGCTGGCTAAGAGAAATGACTTTCATCACTAACCAAGGATTATATTGTTACAAACTCATATCCTTTAAGCTAAAGAATGTTGAGGTAACTTATTAGTGGCTGGTAAATAAGATCTTCAAAGACCTCATTGGAAAGATAATGGATGTATACATTGATGACAGACTCATCAAGAGCGGGTGCAGAGTTGATCACATGACATTTTAAAGAAGCGTTCAATAGGTTCAGACGCTTTCAGATGAAACTCAATCTAGCTAAATGCGCCTTTGGCGTGGCCTTTGAGAAATTTCTCAATTGCATGGTTACTTGATGAGGAATTAAAGCAAACCTAGACCAAATCAGAGCTCTCCAAGAAATGCCCTTGCCAAATAGTAAAAAATAGATCTAAAAACTCACTAGAAGGATATAACTCTAAATCGCTTCATTTCAAGATCATCAAACAGATGATGACTTTTATTCTAACTACTCCATAAAATGCCCCTTCAAGATGGAATGAAGATTGTGACAAAGCCTTTCAAGCATTAAAGGAATATCTAGGCAAGCCTCTAATTTTTTCCAACTTAGTTTCACATGAAGAACTCGACCTTTACTTATCTGCCACAAATAACTCGGTCAGCTCGATATTATTTAGAGCTGAGGCTAAGGAAAGAGTCAAGAAATTAGTCTATTTCACAAGCAAAACCTTGTTCGACATAAATACTTGTTACTCAAAGATAGAAAAGATCATATTCTCATCTCAAAAGCTCAATTCCCATTTTTAGTCACATTCCATTTAGGTTATAACTAAATACCCATTGAAGGACATCCTAAAAAAGGTGGACCTATAAGGAGAATGGCCAAGTGGGCACTTCAATTAGGAACGTAGGATATAAAGTATAAGATTTGGATGGTGGATAAGGAGAAGGCTCTTGCCAGCTTTTTGGCTTATTTCCCTATCGAGTCTTGTGGGACAACCATGGAAGAGAAAATTCTTGGACAACCTCATAGGGGACAGAGTAGATAACTATTCAGATAACCCAAAAAATGAATACCCTACCGCCCGTTTCACTGAGAAATGTAAGTTGAAACTCTTCACAGATGGCTCTTCCGATGAAAATGAAAATGGGAATAGCGTCGACATAGTACTAGTCACATCATATGATACTAAGCTAGAAAAGTCAATTAAGCTAGGATTCCCAACTTCTAACAATGACGTAGAATACAAAGCAATCATCGAAGAACTCTCAATGGTTGCAAACGTCGGAGTATGGGAGATCAATGTGTTATATAACTCACAACTCGTCATCAATCAAGTCAAAATCATCTTACAGACAAAGGATGACTGGATGGCTACTTATCTTCAGAAATAGAATACATGCTTGGCCCTTTTTGGCTCATATGAGCTCAATCTGTTGCTTCGATTTACAACAAACATGTCGATGCACTAGCTTACATTGCCTCCATAATCAACAACAATGAATCCCTAGCAATTCTAGTTAAATATAAAGCTTGACCCAACATTAACAATGAAGAAGAACTTGTGGGCCTTATGCATCTGCCAGACCAACAATTTTGGATGAAACCTCTTATTGAACTTTACAGGAAGGAAAGATACCACCCAATGCCAGGGAGGCAAGAAAAAGTAAGAATAAAGTTGGTAGGTATTTACTATTGGATGGCGTGTTATACTAATGGTTTTTCAATAGCCCACACCTTCGTTGCCTGGACCCAATGGAAGCAACCTACATACTATAGAAAATCCACTCTGGGGAATGTGACAATCACGCAAGACATGCGTTCACTTGCACAAAAGACTCTCACTCAAGGATATTTTTAGCCATACATGCAAACTAACGCCAAATAGCTGGTTAAAAAGTGTAAGAAGTCTCAAAAGTTTTCACCTTTGATTCATCAACCCATCGAGAAATTGCAGCCCTTGGCCATCATCCCATTGGGGCTTTGACACCATATGATCCCTTCCAAAAGCTCAAAGAAGCTTCAAATATTTATTGGATTCAATAAATTATTTCACAAAATGGGTCGAGGCTTTTTCATTGATTAAAATTCAAGACGCTAATGTCTGCAATTTTCTTTGGGAGCACATTGTGTGTAGATTTGGTATTCCACATACCATCATCATAGACAATAGTCGACAGTTTGACTATCGAATAACAAATAACTTTTACAAGAGTCACGACATCAGATATCTTTTCTCAGCACCAAGGTATGCCCAAGGAAATGGCCAAGTAAAGGCAACCAACAAGACGATACTCGACAACATAAGGAAGCAACTCAATAAAGCCAATGGCCAATGGATAAAGGTTTTACACACAGTGCTTTGGGCCTACCGCACGCAACATCGACCAATAGGAGAGTCCTCTTTACTGTGGCATACAACATATATGGAAGCCATCATCCCAACAGAAGAACTAATGCCCACAAATAGGGGCCAAGTTGGTACAAAGAAAAATGAAGAGCTTGTCACCAAAGACCGAGACCTCAAACTCGACCTCACAGAAGAAAAAAGGAAGTACACAACTGACAAATTATTAGTAACAACTCAAGAGAGCTTATGATAAGAAGGTATGCAATCGAACATTTAAGCCTGATGATGACTTAGTTCTTTGAAAGGTCTTCGAAAATCCCAAAGAAAAGAATAGTGATAAATTAGAAACCAATGGGGAAGGACCATACATCATAGACAGAGTAGGGGAAGCTAGCATCTATTATGTAAAAATACAGTCAGGTGATTTGTTATAAAATCTTTGAAACATATACAATTTATGCAGGTTTTATCAATAGATGATCCTTTCTTCTTCCATCATTGTCTTCTTTGCATATGGAGTCCCCCAGAACTCCTCAGATCTAGATGAGGATTGTCACGGATCAGTACCCACAACCTCAGCTATGGGGAGACGACTTGAAATAAGTCCTTATACCTCAACACTAAGGGGGCATTTGGGAACGAGAAGTAAAAGCACTTCTACTTGTAGTAGGAGTTACAAGTTGATTTTTTACATCTAAAAAAGTCAGAGAAATTAAAATGTTAGAAGGGGTTCTAATTTTTGAGAAGTTGTTTCTCTTAGAAGTTAAAAGCTAAAAATTTTAGCTTCAGTTTTAAGTTAGTTTTTTACTTTTTACAAGTTAAAACACCAAACACATTCAAACTAACTTTTTTAACTTTTTGGCTTATAAAAGTCAATAAGTTACTTATTTTTGTGTTGCCAAACGCCCCCTAATAGTACTTGGATGGTACGTTAGTGAGCTTTGTAGACTAAATTAAAACTAGTTTAAGAACTGGTACAAAAGTTGTCATGGATCAGTATCCATAACCTTGCCTGCGAGGAGATGGCGTGAAATGAATTCTCTATACCTCAACCACGGCGGTCTCGATCAAGTTGAGGCCTAAGGCAAAAACTCTATACAAGGCCTTTTTATATTTAATTTATTAATATCTTATTATATCAATCAAAAAATTAAACTCTATATTATTGAAAATATTTATATAAAAATTATTCTTGACAGTCAAAACTAGGAAAAAAAAAATTAGATGCAGAGTACCCCCGGTGCAGAGGACTCTCGTGGCCCTACATAGATCATTTTTTTGGGCCCAATGACTGCATGGATGTTCATCCCACCTATTGGTGGGTAAGCACACCAAAAATCAGCTTGATTGATTATTTCTAGCCATTGGATTTACTACCCAAAAAACATGCTTGAATCCAACGGCTAGAATCATGTCCTAAAAAGTACTAAAAACTATGGCTAGAGATAATCAATCAGGTTGATTTTTGGTTTGAATATCCAATGAGGGGTGGGCCAAAAATCCGTGCGGTTAGTCGGACCTGAGCTGGGGGCCTTCTCTCACCAAGGGGCCTTAGGGGACCACCTTAATGGCCTTAAGGTAGAGCCGGCCCTGACCTCAACACTGATAGTCCTTGGATAGTACGTGAGTAGGTCAGCGTTGATCGAACAAAGTTTAAGAACTGGTCCAGCCTAAAAAGGCTTCATAGAAAAAAGAAAAACAAACAAACAAAAAACACTAATTTAAGAACTGGTACAAAGGTTGTCACGAATCAGTATCCATAACCTCGGCTACAGGGAGAGAACATGAAATAAATCCTCTATATCCTAGCACTAATAGTACTTGGATGGTACGCCAGTCGGTCATCGTAGATCAAACCTAATTTAAGAACTGGTTTAGCCTCAAAAGGCTTTGCAGATTAAACCTAGTTTAAGAATTGGTCCAGCCTCAAAAGAACCAATATCAGTACATTAGCTTGGCACAATGAGATCCATTGCAAGATATTCTTCAAGAAGTTAAATTTCTCGGCATTATAAACACAAAGTTGGCCATATAGCAGCTGACCTTCTTAGTCAGAGCCAACCAATTTTAGTTACGGCATACCTCATGGACTGCAGCACATCTGACATGATCCTCCGCCCAGGTCAGTTGAACACAAAGTCTGTCACACAACAGCTACAGTCTTTAGTCATAGTTGAGCAATCCCAGTACTGGTTATTTTGTAGACTTACATACTTCTTGGCATTATGAAAACAAAGTTGACTGAAATAGTTGACCTTCCTCAAACAGATCCGAGCAATTACAATTTTTGCAAATCCTACAGACTTCAGCAGCCTCGGACATAATGGAAAAAGACTGCATCATTGTGGAGTACTTTCTCTCCTTCAAAGACTCAGAAAGCCTTATTTTCGTTCACCGACTTTCTGTTGGTTGGATGCTGTCAGGCATCTTGATTAACTGTTACAGCAACCATAGCTTCAAGCTCTTCTCACTTTGTTGAGAAGAACTAGGGTTCACCCAAGTGGGAGACTTTCAGCTAGTTGGTTCCACAACTCCTATGTGAGGACTGAGACCATCCCTGAAGGGAACCCAACAGGAACCTAAGACTGGCCAAATATAAATTGCAGATCAATACATGGAAATTCATAATCATTCTTTAACAATATTAACAGTGAACACAGAACCACAAAAATGCTTAGGTGCATTTGGTAAATGGTCCAAACATTGCATTACCACCCAAATGATTCGGTTGAAAACGTTATTCACAGTTAAGGATTCCGAACACATACTATGTATATAAATGTTGCAATAACATATTCAAAGATGAAACTATAAGGGAAACAAGGGAGGGGATGAAAGGAAGGTGAAGAAAACCCCAAAGACTCCATATTACAAACTTCTACCAACTGGGTAGAGAGTGAAGTCAGATACATAAAAAAGAAAGGAAAAAGGAAAATAAAATTAATAATAAAAAGACCACCTTTGTTCCCTGCACATCACTCCTCAAATTCATGGATGTGATCTAGAAGATAGTTCGCGGCAAGCTCCTCATTCTTGTTGCAGGCAAAGAACACCTCCAGTACAATTGCCCGATCAAAGCCCATCGCCTCAAGCTGTCATAAATACATTTTTAAACAATAATCAAGACCAATGCAACCATACTTCCAAATTGACCAATCACATCATTTACCTTACAGCCTTAATTGGACCTTCAACACTCAAGATGTTGAACCTAGTCATAAATTACAAATGAAATATGACGAGGAACCACTTGGCAACAGTACCTCTAATGCCAGACCACACCCATCAATGAAAACCATCCAAACAACTTGCCACATCTACAATGGGTGCTATAGCCCAAAGTTGCACCGATTTTGGATAGCTGATAAAATTATAAACGTACCACAAAAATTACCATTCATCAGATGGTTAAGATCAATCCAAATGGTGCTATAGGGCATGCTCCATAAAAGAGAAGACCAGTTGACAGGACAATTCAGATTGATACCAGTAATTGCAAGGGCATCCAAATTAACAGAATGACCCTCAAATACTGTGTGCACCGTATAAACAATAACACGCACAGAACACTGTTGCCAGTACTGTAATGGACATAAAAGTACCACTTCCATCAAAAAGTACATTCCAGACCACATAAAAAAGGGAAGGGACAAACTTACGCGTTCAATGGCTTCGCGTTCCTCAGGTGTGACAGTCACTGCCTGTGGCATTGCTGAGGCCAGCTGCCCCAGTATGTTCCTGGTCCACATTCATCAGCAAAATAAGTATCACATACGTCCAATTATTGCTCCAACAATACACAAGCAGCACCGTGATAGACATTTACCCCTCTTCTCCTTCAACGGGTTCATTGATCAGCCGAAGGAAATCAGCCTGATGCTCTTGAATGAGCCTCATTAGGTGTGGATTTTGCTTCCCAAGCTCTTGAAGCATTGGCTGTAAATAGGAAGTGTTATGAGTAAGGACGAAGAAGAAAGAAGGAAAAGAAGAAATATTAACAAACATGAAGAACTAAAAGGATACCTGCAAGATTTGGGGGTTCGCCTGCACCATAGCTCGCAAAGCTTGGAACTACACACAGATGGAAGAGTTTAAACCTCTCGTTTTTATTTTTTAGTTTTGGTTTTGTTTTTGAAAAGTATAAGAGAACTTAAATCTTGGATGAAGTATTAAAATGAAATGCCCAAATTCCCATATAGAACCTTTGAGGTACCTGTTGACTGCTGCGTAGAAAATCCAAGGTGCCTGCACCAGCATTCGAACCCATGTTGGGAAGACCCTGTTGGCAGAACGACGAAATTCATCATGACCCAAAGATCCTACAACATAGTTAAATACCTATGATTGTAAAGTACCTACCTGTGGAAAAAGATCTAAAGGATTTGCATTAGGTCCACTGGAAGGAACTGCTGGCTGTGCCGGTAGTGGAGCCTGGGCAGGTGGATTTGCAGCTTGTCCACTCGTAGGTGGTCGGGCCACAGGTGGAGCTTCTGCTTGCTCAGGGATACCCTGATATATATAAAAAAAAACATATTAAAAATGATTAGAGAAAAGATAAAGCATGATCATAGTGAATCATTTGTGAATCCAAAAGTCTACATGAGTGTGTGGATGTGAATGCTAACACAAACTGCCCAAAGAAATTCTATACAGCTAATTGCAGATGCATCTTTGATTGAAATATTAGTGAGTCAAACTTGAACAAAAATTCATCGTTGTTGACTTGTCCATGCAAAAAATGAAAAAAATTTAAAAAAAGTACGAGTATATTAAAAAGATAAAAAGAAACTAAGAATTGATCACAAACATCAGTGTGCCCAAAAGCGTAAGCAACAGGGGTCTCTCAGGTGAGGCAATGCTTAGGCGCAGCCTATGTGATAATATATTTATTAATTTCATAAAAAAGATTTACAAATCTTACTGCAAAAAATATTATTGATTTAGTGATTTGGAAGGTGCAGAACCCAAAATTGATGGACTTTAGACTCCGATTTGGACGATCCAATCAAACTAGATTTTGAAATTTTTTTACAGTGGTTACAGTGGTAAATCAAGAAGTCTACCTTCGAATTAGAAATTTAGCAAATTGAAAGGCACTCAAATTGTCACAACAGAACTTCTACTAAAATAGAGAGAGACCTTAAGTGTTCGCCTGGGATGTTCTACTAATAATACGTACTATTATAGTTATTGTTGTTGTTGTCATTAGAATAAGTAAAAAGGAGAAGAAGATGCACATGTAACATTGATTTTGCCTAAGCGAATACTTAAAACACTTTAGCACATAGGAGCACCTAGGCGACTGTTTATGTACTAGAGCCTGCCTAGGTCCTTTTCTAGGCACTAGGGGTCCTGGCTAAGCAAAGCTTTGACTACGCTGACAAACATTCAAAACCTATGTAACAAGGACACAGACACGTGTGTCGGTGTCCGACACGGATACGGAGTGTCAGACACGCCGACTCCCACAAACCCAATATGTTGACACGTCCGTACAGTTCATTCTTTATGCTTTAAAGATATATTTTTTAAATACTTTCGTCCATGTTAAGCATGCAATATAGAAAGAATGTACTTAGAATAAGCTGATATACATTAAAATCACAGAAATCATGTCTAAATAATAGTTGAAAACAAAATTTTAGAATAAATTGAGATTTGCTTGAAAAGGTGTCGGCATGTGTCCGACGCGTGACTACGGCAAGGTGTCCGACACGGCAAATTCGTAGAAAACGGAGGGTAGAAGATCTAAGATCTTCTTCAATTAACTGTCAGTATCTTCCAAAGAAGAAAGCTGATTGTATATATAATGCACCACAATGATCTTTTGAGCCTCAACCTTGAAGACAATTAAACAAGTGCAGTTACACATATTATGTATAATCAATGGAATGAAAAACTTGTATGCCAAATTAATCAGCATTTCATAGAGATTCTTTTATATAATGCAATGATCTCTCATTTCCAATAATGTTTCAGAAACATGTAATAGTATACAGCATGAACTGTGATATTTCTTTTTTTCAAGCAGGCAGATGGGGATTGAATTGTTATCACAAATTCACAACAGAAAGTACCATCCAATTGAGCTACAGCCTACAGGTCAAATTTCATTTCAAAGACAAACAATGAACAAATAAAAGAATCAAAGGACAGCACTTACAGAATATAAATATTCAACAGCTCTCTCTGGGTTATTGAAAGCAGCCCGTAGAGCACGGACTACGGTATCCCTGTCCCAATTCCCTCCCCCCATATCAAGAATTTGCTGAATGGTGTCCTCAAAGTTATTTCCTGCAACAAGATTTGATGCTGCCTGACCATAGACATCTGATTCTGGGCTGCTTCAACATAAAATTGACGAGATTAAAGAGAGAAGTCGCCTAATCGGTGAAGAACTCATTAAAAGGCTATAGACAGTATACGATTAAAGGATAATCTCAATAGTTACAGCATGAAGAACATTATAAGAAACTGAGAGTAGAAAGCTATTTACATAGCAGGAACAGCAGCAGCAGCAGTAGGAGGAGGAGAAGCAGCAGGAGCAGGGGCAGCAGCAGGAGCAGGGGCAGCAGCAGGAGCAGGAGCAGCAGCAGGAGCTGGAACAGCAGGAGCAGGAACTGATGGTGGCCTGAACAATGGCAAAAAACAACCAATACGATACAAAATTACATCAAATACATACACTATACTACAAAAACCTATTAATAGATGTTGTAATAAAAACTAGTTTGCACAGAAAATATGGTCAGAACTCAAAACTCACGGAGCCAAGGTTGCTGCAGGAGCTTGAGATGTTGTTGATGCCGGAATTGAAGTAGGAGGCGGTGAACTTGTGGGTGGAGTCTACATACAGAAGCAGTCCCTTAGATGGATTCCAAATGCAAATAAACTCGATATCATGAATTATTCAGTACATCAGTTCGGTTGGGATAAGTAACACCCAGATTGTGCACACTTCTTAAAGACAAATAAAATATATCAACAACAAATTTTCTTCTTTCTGCACCACTAAAATGTCAAGCACTGTAGTTTGTACATTTAGAGGATATAGGAACTTCAAGAGCCAACTTGGACAGAGAATATATTCGTCTAAGCAAAATAACCCACTCACATTTTATCAAAGTTGCTAATGAGTTTTGTAAGGGCAATCGACACTGGTAGCACCACAGTATTGGATAAAAACGTTCTGCATACGTTTTGGCTTGTTCAATTTTTTATGTATGATACGTACCTTACTGGTATGTAACTAGTATGGTCTTAATACTAGGTGCAATGTGGATGAAGCATTTGTTATTCAACTGGGTAAAGTATGACTACATGACATGGTTTAGTCGGTATGGGTTTGGGTCCAATGAGGGAATGCCTAGGCTCAGATAATTTGTTGATGATGTCTGTTACATTAACATACATTTTTAAATGCATTGCCAATTATGATAAAATTGTTACGACTAGATATTCTAGTTGAATGAGAAACACTTTGCAGAATAGAGAAATAATTTAGATGCCCCCTCACATAGTTCCTTAGTTGCTTTTGAATTAGAGACTGGCTTCCAGGCACCCAGATTTGCATCTCTGGGACATCTAGAATGCCCCCCGACTCATTTCTTACCAATCCATGATTGATACAACTAGGCTTTCTGTGCGACTCTTGACTTTTCTGGCTATATTGTTCTATCTAGGTAATTAGTGATAGAGAGGTCAATATGATTAATTTAGTATGGTAGATATAGGTAGCTCAAGAAACAATACTTGCTTGGTTAGTAATGCAAAGAGATCGATATTACCGGTAATATTCCCTTATTTACCCAATGGCTATCTTAGGTGAACAAAGTGAGATTTCCACGCAGCTCTTCTGTTAGATGGAAAATGGACCCAAATACATGTGGCTCGTGTTTGGCAGGTTAAACCACTTAAAGTAACACCCCCAAAATGAGTTCCACATGATTAAAGGTGATGCAGTCACATTAGATATCTTGCCAAGGAAAATCTTCCACTTTGGAGATGTGCAACCAATTTATGATAAGACTGTTATACAGTCAAATGCAAGCACCATTGGTGCAACTGATTTCTAGCCAAAAGCCAAACAAACTGCCAAAAGAGTAGCCACATTGGGCTTGATATTTATACAATTAGGGATTGAGTGTTACATTATAAATTTATAACTAGGCTTGTTTGTGGTGTTCGAAAGCTTGTTGCCCTCATGAAAACCCACAAAGTCATCTTGGTTAAAAATAACCATTTACACTTTACATGTTCAATTGATCCAAATTATGATTAAAAGAAAATACATAAGTAAATGGCATGCGAGCAGGCATTTTGGAATAGTATAACAAATATTCCATTCTTACTTGACTTGTGGGGGCAGCCGTTGTGGTTGAAGCTCCACTAGATGAGCCCTTATTCTGAAATTATTTAATCATGTCACAAAAAGGAATCAGAACAAGGAAGACTAAATGTTAGTATGACCATATAGCTGAACAGAACTTGAATGCATTTGATCATTAACATATGCAAAAACGATATCCAGACAAATAGCTAAGAGAATCAAAACAACCCACCTAGTAGCAAATTGGTTTTGTTCCAAATGAAGTACTTTTTTACCACACACACACAAAGTGAAGGGTCTGGTGTCCACAAAGGTTAAGATCTAGGACAGCAGTTTCCAACATCGTCAAAAGCCTAAGACCAGGTCCGTGTTTTTCGGTAACATCAGTTGCTACCAGAGATCACCTTCAAGAGTACCACTTGGAAAGGACCACTTTACAACAATTTCTAATCCCAAAAATATCACTCGGAAAGGATTTCCAGCAATGAGATGTCCTTGCAAAATCCAATAACCAATGTGAGGTTTAGATTGTTAGTGTTGACTAATTCCGAACGACAAAACTTGTACTTGTATCCATTCTAGGGTGGAGGTAGTTAGAATTCAAATTCTCCAAATTCGCTTTAAAACTTATCAAAAAAAAAAAGAGTGTTTGTGTGTTTCATCACTCAAGATTGTCTGAAGATTGCCATAAGACATAAAGATTATCTGAAGATTGAAAGTTTCAACCAATCACACACTATTAGGTTGGTAAGTGACTTAGAGTTATAGGTGATTAATATAATATTATAATTCTATAAGTGCCTTGACCCCAATTGATTGGAGTTTAGAAAAATTCCACAAATTTGCCTCCAATCGATTGGTGAATAATATACCGATTGGAGACAAAAATTCCTAAATTCAAATCTCTACCCGTATCAATTGGAGGACAGTTTTTTGGACTGTCTGTCAAGGGCCAATCGATTGGGCCTGGCCAATCAATTGGACTACAACACGAGTAGGTTTTTGAAAATTGATTAAGTTTCCATATTTGACCCTCTCACTTGCTTAATTTCGTATGGGCGTTGCTTCTACTATATATAGGACTTCTTTAGGTGAAAATCTCTCCAAAGCATTCTAAAGCCCTCAAGAAGCTAAGTGAAACCCTAATGGTCCTTAAGCTTCCATTGATGATCAAAGCTTGAGTGTTGTTTCTTTATGCCTAGTCTCCAAATTTGATCTCCTAAGAACACCCAAGATTCATTCTTTGTTCTTAGTATGACCTCGAAACCATATTGTTTCTTGTTGTGCTCGATTCTATCGAGTGTGTGTGATTTGGGGAGAGACTGGATTGTTTGTGGTTGTTAGGGGCTAGGCAGAGCTACTGGTTCGTGTGTTCAAGATCTTGCAAGGGCGCTCGTGGACTCGTTCGTGACAATACGAGAAGGCGTGGAAAGCAACAAGCAGTTGGCTTGAGGGATTCGAGTTGAAAGTTGTGAGGAACGTTGTGCATGAATAACTTTTGTATTCTATAAATTTGTATAGATGATCGTTTCACATCTGGACGTGGTCCCGTAGTTTTTCCCGTAATGGGTTTCCACGTAAAAAAAATCGCGTACATGGTTTGATTTGTTTCCGCAATTATTGTTTAGATTAGATCAAACGAATCGGAAATAATGTATCTTTAATATAATAAGTCCGAGTCGGTTGAGATAATCACTCAAAATAAAATCTATCATATTGGGATTGTTTTACATGCGATTTAGTACCCTGGACCAGACCAGTAAAAGGTGTTTAGGTTAATTATTTATATTAAGCCGGGCCTCGGATGCCAAAAGCCGAGAAGAAAAAATCCCAAACTAGCTGTTCTAGATCACAGTGAGAAAAGAGATGATCAGTGGATTCCCCATCCGACTCACATATGAAGCAATAGTTCACCAAAATCCTTTTTCTGCTTGATCAAATTGTCCATGGTCAAGATCTTACCCAAAGACAACATCCGAGCAAAGAAGGCCATCTTAGAAAGAATCTTATAACAAAAATCGCAACCGCCGAAAATTTTGATCCTCTAGTCAGAACCAAAGGTAAATAAAAAGATCAAACTGAGGAAGAGCCATCTCGAGACCAAAGCCACTCTCCTATCTATGCACATCAAGGAAGGCAGCTCCAAGATGCGGTTAAGGAAACAAGAGATGTGACCTATCTCCCAATCATTTAGATTTCTCCTGAGCCCCCAAGTCCCAAGCTACAGTGCCCCCTTGTCTAGTCACAAACTCTTGAATAGTAATCCCTTTCCTATCTGAAATTGCAAAAACCACTGGAAAATCCTCCTTATGAGAATTATCCCCGCACCAACAATCCTCCCAAAACCGTACTCTATTGCCAACTCTCGGTATGGACCGAATTCCCTTCATAAAAGCAAGATATGCATTCAGGATACCCCTCCAAACACTACACCCTTATGATATATAAACCTCGCCACTAATCCAACCAAAATACTTGCTCCCATATTATCAGGCCCCAGAAACCTCGTTCTTGTTTTTTTATGTTACCAGAAGCACATTAACCCTCAATTAGTGAAACCAGCCTAATCAGCATTGAACAGGCTATGGCGTTACATTGCCTATTTAAGGCACTCAACAATGCACCCCTACCTTGAGAGGACTTAAAAGTCTTCTGAATCCTATTTGTAGCTTTGAAATGAGGATTATGAGGTTCAAGCATAAAAAGAAGGTACACAACATCATGCAACAGTGCCTTGCCCGTACTCATATAAAGGACCTCTCCCAAAAACGAGACTGGTGACATGCATGCAACAAAGGCAATGGTACTTGTGAGAGGAGTTGAATCTCTGATTTAGGGTTAGGTGAAGGTTTAAGATGAAGAGAGATGGAAGAGAAGAGAGAAAGAAGAGTAGAAAAGGATGTCTAGTGATTAAGTCACTATGACTCCATAAATCTTATTTATTTAAAACCCAAATAACAAAGACAAGAATACCCCTCTAAGGAGGTATTTACAGATATACCCTTCATACATTAAATACGTAAATACGTATATGATAACACTCCCCCTCAAGTTGGTGCATAAATATCTTTCATGCCCAACTTGCACAAACACTTATGTAGTTGCCAACTGAGTACGCCCTTAGTGAAAATATCTTCTCTCCAATGAAGTGGCGGTCCACCTCAATGTGCTTCGCGCGATCATGCTGAACAAGATTATGAGCAATGCTTGTCACAGTACAAGCTCACAGACCCTAAAACTGGAAAGCCAAGTTCATCGACCAACACCTTTAACCAGAGCATCTCACACAGGCCATGAGCCATTACCCTAAATTCAGCTTCAGTAGTAGATCTAGCAACAACTGGTTGCTTCTTGCTCCTCCAAGTGACCAGATTGCCCCCAACAAGGGCGCAATACCCTGAAGTAGATCGCCGATCATCTTTGGCACCTGCCCAATCTGCATCTGTATATGCCTCTATACGCATGTAGCCATTCTTCTCAAAAAGAAGACCTCTACCAGGAGCAGACTTGAGATACCTCAAGATCTGATGTGCAGCCTCTAGATGAACACCTCTAGAAGAGTGCATATACTGACTGATCACACTCACTGTATAGGCAATATCTGGTCTAGTCAGTGATATTCGCTCAAAAGTGCTTATTTTAAGCAATTATCCTTTTAGCGTTATTGCATTCTCCTACGTAAAATACTCTATTTACCTACTTTTCTACGTAAGAGTCTCTTGTGTTGCGTAGAACACTTTTCTGGACGAAATGGTATATTTGCATGCATTAAACACATTTTCGGAAGTCTAGACATGTAGTCATTCTGATAGAGTCTCATTACGCGCTTCTTCTGTCGCAGGAAACCCCGATGGGACAATTCTCGAGACTTGCGAGCCCACATCGATCAAGAAAGCCCATTATCAAAGCTTAAAGAGCCCACATGCTATGACTAAAAGATATGGGCCAACTATGAGGACCAAAAAGCCGGCCCAAAGAACGAAGAGAGCAGGAGAGCCAATGACCAAGAGACGGACCAAAGCGTTTAAAGCCACATGAGTCAGCAAAGAATGATAGTCGACTCTACTGGAGAAGCGTGAGGATGGTCACAGTGAAGACCAGGGTTCCAGACCCTCCGCCAGTGCTTTTTTCTATTTTTTTGATACTTTTTCTCTCATCTCTTCTTATTCTCTCTCTCTCTTCATCTCTCGATCCTCGAATCTACTGACCTAACCCCAGAACTCCTACCCATCGGCTCTATCTCATCTCCCTTAGCTTTCTAACCATTGAATCTTCAATCGGACCGTTGGATCTTCAATCGGACCGTTGGATCTCTCTAGATCCGTCGATTTACCAATCTGGGTCCCAATCAAGTCACCATCCATCCGATCGCCATCAGACTGTCTGTCACATCATCTTGTGAGACGATGGACATCATCAATCCATATAGGCCAGTAGCCGGGCCCATCTTCATCGACCCGCTGTCCGACCAGTTAGTGGACCCCGCGAATTTCAAAATAATTTTAATTAAATGGGGGGTCCACTAATTGGGGAGATTCCCCATGGAAAAGTAGGTTTTTACTTAAAAAATATATATATATATATATATATATATATATTTTTTCTTATTTTTTTATTTTCAAAAACCCCCTATATTTTCAAAAACCCCCTATTTCCATTAAAGGAAATAGGGAAGCTTTAAAAGGGGAGAAGGGAGGGTTCGTTCGAACCCTAATCCCCCTCCAATCTCTTCCATTCTCTCCCCAAACTCTCTTGCCCCTTCTTCCCCTCGATTTTTGGCTATTTTTCCCTCTTCTTCTTCACCTTCTTCTTCATCTTCTTCGTTATTTTTTCTTGCCGGAGTTGCAGAACTCCGGCCATCTGCAACTCCGTCCTAATCCCCCTCCAATACCGTTTTCCCATCTCCTCTCCTTTCCCCAAAACCCCCTTCTCCTTCGTCCCCCTTTCCTGGGGCCCCATTCTCCTCCTCGTCTTCATCTTCTTCACCTTCTTCGTCTACTTCGCCACGCCCTGCCGGAGTTGCAGTCTACAACTATGGTTGCCACCGCCTCTGTGCTGTTTGTGAGCACCACCAGCACCCCCTACTCACCTCGCCAGTAGCCTGTAGAAGCGCCGTCCGTTACCACACCTTACTCCGCCTCCTCTTTCATTAGAACCATCGCCTGCCACCGTCCAGCCATCAACTCCGGCCACTTCCTTGGCCGGACTGTCACCACGTCCATCTCTCTGTCGTGACTCATCTCTCACTATCTCTCTTTCTCACCTCACCTCTCTCCAACGTTCCACTATTTGGCCCGCACCTGCTGGTGCATCTTCTTCACCACCAACTTGGAGGGTCGACTTGCAACAGCTCCTCCACCAACCCGGACCACCACTGGATCGAGGTCCATCCCCACGACACCGTCCACTTGCAGGTCAGCAACTTCGATCTCCTCAGGCACCACCGAACTTGCAACAGGCAGTCCGCACGCCACCATATCCTTGCAGCCCTCCTCATCCTCCATCAACTGAACCAGACTGCACACCTTCAAAAGTTGCTGCCCTACACTTCATCTTCTTCGGTTACCCACGAACCAGGATGCTTGGATCATTTTCCTCCCAAACCAGCACACCACGGTTCATGGCCGCCCTCCATTGATGCGATCTCCACGTTGCTGACCTTCTCTTGGACCGTAACTTGTTGGATAATTTGCCGGTTCAAAAGGTTGCTGTACTTCTTCACACAGCCAGCGATCAATCAATCCAGTCTGAATATATCCCTATGCTCAAGGTAGGATCCAGGGTAACCTGTCTCTATCACATTCTCTCTAGGTTCTCAACCTTTCTCTCTCTACCACTTTCTCTTTCATCCTTTAGTCTCTCATCTCTCTCTCTACTTTCTCTCTTTAGAACTCAGTTTTTCTCTCTAGCTCAGTCTTTCGTTATTTTACATTGTTATTGTTATTTTTTTTATTTCGAAGTATTGTAAGAACCTTGGATTTTTAAATGATGAATTACTTTTGTTGGTTGTGGTTGATTTCCTTCATTAGTATTTTTTTTTGGTAGATTATGATAATTTCTCTCTCTAAAATCAAGCAATCTTGTTTTAAATCGCTTCACCATTCTCACCCCTCCACAATTTCTAAGATAAATCCGTTATTTCATGTTCATGAATCGCGCTAACTAACCCCGAGTGCGGATCGACATCCGACACGAATCCCTATACAAAGCCTGTAATTTTGCAGGAATTTTGAGGCTCGGATCACATTACAAATCTTGTTGATTCTAGGGTTTCCGTAACCAACGACGCGGAAAAATCCTACTTTCAGTCAGAGAGAGATAGATTAGTCTCCCAACTAATCTCTAAAAGCTGCCTACATCCTGTAGTGGCTCACCACTGACATCGACCAACTGGTGGTTCTGTTCTATAGGAGTTTCCACTGGCTTAGTACCCAACTTGCCTAAGTCCTACAACAAATCTAAGATATACTTGCTCTGAGAGATGAAGATCCCCTGACTTGATCTTGCAACTTCGATACCTAGGAAGTACTTGAGAGATCCTAGATCCTTGGTTTCAAACTCCTTTACTAACCGACGCTTCGGCGTAGTCACCTCTTCTGCATCATTCCCTGTGAGAATGATGTCATCAACATAAACAATGAGGGTAGTGGTGTGCTTCCCTTGATGCTTCACAAACAGGGTGTGATCTGCTTGACTCTGAGTGTAACCCAGCTTCTTCACAGCTAGGGTGAACCTCTCAAACCATACTCGTTGAGATTGCTTTAGCCCATAGAGGGCTTTCTTCAGTCGACACACCTTGCTACTATTCCCTGGTGGAGTGAATCCAAGAGGAGGCACCATGTAGACTTCTTCATGTAGGTCGCCATGAAGGAATGCATTCTTCACATCCAACTGATGTAGAGGCCACATTTGATTTGCTGCCAGGGACAACAACACCCTGATGGAGTTCATTTTGGCCACTGGAGCAAAGGTCTCTACATAGTCAATCCCATAGGTCTGAGTGTACCCCTTGGCTACTAATCTTGCCTTGTACTTCTCAACTGACCCGTCTGCCTGGTATTTGACTGTGAACACCCATCTGCAACCCACAGGTTTCTTGCCTCTTGGCAAATCAACGAGTTCCCATGTCCCATTCTTGTCAAAAGCTCTCATTTCCTCTATCATAGTAGCTTTCCACCTTGGTTGAGCCAAACCTTCTACCACAGAAGAAGGAATAGGAATGGTGGAAAGGGATGTGACAAAGGCTTTATCGGAGGGAGACAATGCATCATACGAGGCAAAATGGCTCAAAGGATGCTGAGTGCAACTTCTGACTCCTTTTCATAAAGCAATGGGAAGATCAGACGCATAAGTAGAAGAGTATAGAGAGAAGGATTACCTTGATCCGAAGATGGTACCACTGGTGCTGAATCAGTTGTGGCTTCTCCCTTCTGTGATAGACTCGAAGCTCCTTCTGAGTACCAGGAGCACTATCAATCATAGTAGCAGGTAGAGTAATCTGAGGCCTCTCAAACTCAAGAGAGGGAGAAGAGAGTAATAAAGCAGAAAGAGGAACATCACACCTCTCTTTACTACTACTCTCTCCCTGAAGAGAGGCGGAGAAAAAAGGTAGATCCTCACGAAAGGTGACATCCATGGAAATAAATTTCTTTCCCGTGGAAGGATGGTAACACTTATACCCTTTATGGGAATACGAGTAACCCAAAAAGACACATTTAAGTGCCTTTGGATCGAGTTTGGTACGATGAGGACCGAGAATGTGCACATAGCATACACACCCAAAGATGCGAGGAGGGACCGCGAAGAGGGATGCATTGGGAGTAAGGACTTGTAGTGGAGACTTGAAGTTGAGAACACGGGAGGGCATTCTGTTAGTCAAATAAGAGGCAGTCAAAACAGCATCCGACCAATAGGATTTGGGGACTTTGAAGCCGATCAGAAGAGATCGAGCTACCTCAGTCAAATGCCGCATCTTTCTTTCAGCTACACCATTTTGTTGAGGGGTGTAGCTGCAAGAATTTTGGTGACAAATCCCATGGTCTAAAAAATAATGTTGAAGTCCCCCATACATATACTCTCCACCCTGGTCAGAACGAAGGACCTTGATGGAGGCATCAAACTGAGTTAGGATCATCTTATGAAAACTCTTAAAGATGAAATGAACTTCATCTTTGATTTTCATAGGATAAACCCAGGTGCATCTAGTATGATCATCAACAAAAATAACAAAATAGCGGAAGCCAAAAATAGAAACCACAGGGAAATGACCCATATATCAGAATGCACAAGATCAAAAGAAATAGATGTTCGATTACCTCTTGAAGGATAAGTAGATCGACAGTGTTTTGAAAGCTTACATGTCCCACAATGCAAGTCAGATAACAAAACTAAAGCAAATAAAGCTGAAAATAAAAATAAAAGTTTGAGATACTGAAACGAAACATGCCCCAGACGGGCATGCCAACATAAAACAGACTCTATGCTACTCTTATTACTACTAGGTGAGGACTGCAATGCTGTGAGCTCAGAAGGTCGTCCATCAAGAAGGTACAAGCCACCAGCTTCATGTCCAGTGCCAATCATCCTCGTCTCGAGGTCCTGAAAGACACAGTATGAAGGAAAGAAAGTCACACTGCAATGCAAAGATTTGGTAAGAGCACCAACAGATAAGAGATTAGATGTGAAATTGGGAACATGTAAAACAGATGCAAGTTGAAGTTTAGGAGATGGGAGAACAACCCCTTTCCCAGATATAGAAGATAAAGTGCCATCTGCAGTTCTAACTTTAGCACGGCCAGAACAAATAGAATAGCTAGAAAATAAAGAAGACATGCCTGTCATGTGTTCCGAAGCCCCTGAATCAATGATCCATTTAGGACTGGAAGTGGGAATGGACACATGATGGGTAGACCTAATGATACCTGTCTGGGCAAAGGATGAAGTGGCAGAAGGACCATCTAGCTGAGAAAGCAACCGACGAAGTCCTGCAAGCTCGGAAGCAACCAAGGGACTAGTAGAAGCTAGTGACGAGGAACTCTGATGCGGCTGGGCGAACAGAGTAGAGCTCTGAAGAGACGGATCTGACGGTGATGCCAAAGTGTCCATGCTAGCAGAATGGGCACCCGAAGATCCAGGCTGACTGAAGCGAGGAGGCTTGCCAAACAACACCCAGCACTTGTCCCGTATGTGACCTAACTTGCCACAGTGATCACATTTGGGCCTCCCTGGACGACTTCCCAATAGTGGAAGGATGATACTGCTGACTAGGAGAAGTATACTGCGGGCTAGGAGAAGGATACTGCTGGCTAGTGGAAGGAAAAGTCTTCGGCTTCTGAAAGCGTTGAGACTGAGAACTGGATCCACTATACGTAGATGTGACCAGAGCAGATCTCTCAGGAGGAGGATATGGTGCCATAGCACTACGTCTGCTCTCCTCACTCTGAATGTACGAGTACACCTCTTCCAGAGAAGGTAGACCAGATCGATTACTCAGGAGCTGAACTCTCGTCAACTCATACTCACAGTTGAGTCCTGAAAGAAACTCAAAGATCCAACTCTTCTCCACATGTCTCTGGTAGCTGTTGATGTTCTCGGAACCAGTCGGATGAAAGGCGTGGTAGTGATCTAACTCCTCCCACATGCTCTGAGAGTGGCAAAGTAATCAGACAAAGATCTCTCCTCCTAGTGAAGTCGAGAAATACTCTGCTTAAGTTGATATGCGCGACCAACATTCTGCTGCTGAGAGTAAATCTTCCAAGTGGATTCCCAAATTTCATGAGCAGTTTGCATGAAGAGAAAGCCACAGCCGATATGTGGTTGCATAGAGCTAACAAGCCAGGACATCACAGTGAGATTGTCCATCTCCCACTTAGCATAAGAAGGATCATCAGGTGAAGCAGGTTCAGTAGCACGACCCGTCAAATAACCCATCTTACCACGGCCTCCTATGAACATCTTAGCGGCCAATGACCACTCAAGATTAGTCTTCCCCTCCAATTTCACCGTTGTGATCTGCAATCCGGGGTTTTCCACGACCATCTGAGACACCATAGGTCCTCCAGTCCCTCTGGTGGTGGCTTCTGTGCTCAATACAGATCTGGAAGGAGTATCCGGGATAATAGGTGGGATAGGATCTAAGATAGGAGGATCGGCAGCCATTTACCACAAAAAAACAACTAGAAGAGAAAAAAAAGGCAAAAAAAAACCCTCAAAGAAAGCCGGTGAGCAAAAAAACACCCATATGGACCTCCAAAGGCACCAAAAATGGCCCAATAACAGAAAATAGGCTCATACGAAGGGATAAATCCATCCTAGAAGCAAGGATATAATTTTAGAGAAATTTTAGGGTCGATTTGGAGAAGATTTGAACCCAACCGAAAGCCCAATAAGGGTAAAAAAGCTTGTCGGCGGTAACTAGGGAGGAGGTTTTACTTCACAACTCCTTCAATCTTTGATGGATGAACCCAAATAGGGTATCTCCATGTAGGTGAGGTTGTAGGGGACCAAAACGATGGGATAAACCCAAGGAACAAGGTTGAAATGACTTCCAAAAACAGGCTGGTTCGAAAAATGAATATTCACGATTTTTTTGGGATATTGAACATAAGACCAACCAAACGAACCTAAAAAATTCGCCAAAAATCACCAAAAAACTCTAAAAATAGAGATCTATCAAACCCTAGAATTTTAAGAGGAAAGGAGTACCCTATCCGTACGGCTACTAACGTCAACCGTACGGTAAAGATGACGTCATCTGCCTCCTGGTTGAACTCCGGTAGAATTCTCTGCAGAAATCCTCTAGTATTCCTCTAGTATGGCTCTGATACCAAGTTGAATCTCTGATTTAGGGTTAGGTGAAGGTTTAAGATGAAGAGAGATGGAAAAGAAGAGAAAGAAGAGTAGAAAAGGATGTCTAGTGATTAAGTCACTATGACTCCATAAATCTTATTTATTTAAAACCCAAATAACAAAGACAAGTATACCCCTCTAAGGAGGTATTTACAGATATACCCTTCATACATGGAAATACGTATATGATAACAAGAGGTAATTACAGTTTCGATTGAGTTGAATTCTACTCTCCAATGAAAATGCACAATGCAAACCAAGGCGTTACTTATGATACCTGGATACTTCAACATGGCTAGCGTATCCATGTTGACCCATGATATGTTACAGACATTAGTATCAAATAGTTTATTGCATGGATACTTCTACGGTACCATCTTCTGATTTCCAACTGTAGTATTAGTTATTTTCTTAACTCTAACGTCCTTGCTTTATCAATAGAATATACAAATAGTATATAGTAAAAACATTACCGTAAGAATCTTTGCAGATGTTAGAAGTATCATATGGCATGGTGTAAATATTAAAAATGATACTTAGCTCTAAAAAAAGCTCTAAGAATTGAAGCAGGGTATCAAAATATTGGATGGGATATCCATATACCCATATCCATGTCCTAGATTTGGTATATGAAGAGTTGTGTCCCCAATTTCTGGGCCAGTACCTGTATCTATATCCATATATCTAGCTTGTTACATGTATTTGATCCAGTTCAGTTTTTCACAAAAAGAAGAAACACATTGAGGTAGACAATCACTCGTAAGGAAAAAGTTACAACTATGGATGTTTGTCCACATAAGGAGTTTTGTACACCTTACATGATGTTAGTGGATAGATATTTAGGGTTTAGGGTTCAGTGTTTAAGTGTTAATTTTAAATGTAAATAGCATTACCTCGTGAAAGTAATTAGTCATTATTGCAACATGGGTTAGTGAAACATAAATCCAATACAAGAGACTTGCTTTTTTGGCTCTAACAGTATTTCTTCTTCTTGTTAACACCATCACATCCCCTAAAGAGTTTTATCGATCTACCTTAGCAATAAATATAACAAATGACAAATCATGCTACTCGGTTTTACATTGCGTCCTTAACACATCTAAAGCAAACTAAAAAATATAAGTGAGAACAGATACATCAAATTATAGAGCCAATCTTACCTTGGTCAACATAATGACAAGAAAACTATTTTCAGAAACTTTGTTTTCATCCAGTGTTGTGGCATCTTTAAGAACTTTCCCCTGATGGATGAGCATTTGTTGTGTGGCAGGGTAAACATCTGAGCCTTGAACTGTTTCTATGTTTTTCTTCACATCAGAAACCTGCATAAAGCATTTACAAATTTGAAGTGACAGTGTGCATCAATAACCATGTGGAGAAAACCAAAAAGTAGTAAGGGCACCACAAAATCATGTAAATGAGAAGAAAAAAATATCTACCACAGAATGTATGTACATATGTGTGAACAGGGTAGTAAACTTCAACTTTGCCCTGAACTTCGCTCAATTCAACATTGAAATTAATTCGAGGGAATTAAATTCAACATGGAGGAGTTTTGTAAGACTTTGCCAACTTAGATAAGTTTGAAAATCTGATGCATTTATACATTTGTAATACAAACTAAATTAAACATATGTAAGAGTTTTTTTTCCAAGCTCTTTTATGATAAAACAAATTTTACAATACCAAGTATGTCCCATACATAAGTAAATTACCATCATGCGCCTCCTATGGTACATATGTAAGAGATTTGGACGAAAAAATTATTTTTACCAAAAATAACTTCATTACTCAACTCGAGGAATGCTTGATCTCAATTTAAACCCTACAAGTTGTTTTTTTTTTACTAGAAAACCCTTAATGGAATCATTGTTTTCCACCTAAGAGCTTCCCAAAAGCAAAGGAACATTGAAAGGTGGGTGTACAAGTGTTTTCAATCACTTATCTATTTCAAAATTCACTGTTGAACAATAAAATTCATCGAGTCGACATAGTTCGCAAAAGTTCAGCTTTTATATTCTGTGTAAATGAGAAGAGCATGAAAATTGAATCAGTTTCATACGAAAAAATAAAAAAAGAAACAAAATAATGATACACCATGCTTATAAAAATAATAAAATAATATGTAACACCGTCACTGATCGTTAATGAAGAACCCCACGATACATGCTTCCATTTTTTTTTTTATAAGAAATGTATTAAAAAAGGGACAAAACCAAACTCAAGGAGATAAGGAATCTCCTAAGAGTTCGTCTCTTAACAGCTCATCCCATATAAACACACAAGAGTCAAAAAAACACCCTCCAAACTCAGACATTGAAGATGTCGAAAAATATAACAAAGTTTGACTTTCAGCACCACCCACGTCCTCTTCCTTCCCTTCAAATCTTTGAAGAAGACAATACCCATATATATATAAGGACACAAATTGTTAGAAAAGAAAAGGAATAATTGGGGGGGCCAGCCAAGCATAAAAAAGGGAGGAACTATGTTAAACACCAAAAAAAAAAGGGAGGAACTATACAAGTATTTTCCTAAAAAAAGTGCTATTGATCAAAATTTTCTCAATTACAAAACTGACAGAGGAGACGACCCCTTGAGGTCCTTCTTGATTGATGGCTAACAGTAGAAGAGTAAAGCCTTTATCTACTTAACCACCTCACTCTTAGTAATGTGTTTTGTCTTTGAATATGCGATTGTTTCTTTCTTTCCAAATGCACCACCCAAAGTGAACCTTTCTCCAGAAAATCCTGCCTCTTGCAATAAGGTCCTCCAATCTCCAACTTTGAACAAGTTCAAGTGAAATTCTTCAAATGATCCGATACACATAAAAGAGGTCAAGGAAAAGGCTCACAATAAGTACTACTAATAAACTTGTAATGGCGAAGAAGATTACAGATTCACCACAAACCTTACAAAGGAAAAAAATATTAGGCATATTCTACTATCGAACACAGCCGTACAAACAAAGAAAGACAACTTAAAAAGGTTAGGGGTACACCAAATAAATTTAGTTGGAAAGGAAAATGGATCACTAATTTGAAGCACCAAGGAGAAAGACTACACCATGTGAAAGAAGCACTTTTTATCCCATTTCCGCACACATTTGTCCTCGTCCAAAAATGTGAAAGAAGCACTCTCTATATTGCACAGAACTAAACCAACTGATCTACCTCCCAATCATGGGGTAATCTTCGTAAACAGGAATTCCAAGAAAACCTTTCTTGAATCCTCTCAAAGCAATTATTAAGAAGAATCTCTCCCTGATCCACAATACATATGAGAATACAGAATGATCTACAAAAGCTTACTCCTCGCACAATGTGCCCTCCCAAAATCTTATCCTTTCACATGGACAGGCCTTGTACTTGATCCCCTTGAAAAGGGTCTTCCTATATTTTAGAAATACCATCCTACACCTTAACACCATAACTTGTTTGGACTTCATTGAATTTCAATCATGACTTCTACTTCCGTATCTACATTGGACCACTCTTCTACAATTCTACCCAAACTATCCTTTTTGTTTCCTTTTTGAATCTCTAAATCCATTTTCCCAACAAAGTTTAATTCATAATTGTCAAGGGTCTTAAGCCAAGACGCCCTACTTCCATAGGAGAGCACGCTGAATTCCATTCCACCAAGTGATATTTTCTTATGCTGTCATACCATTCCAAAAGAAATCTCATTTTAACTTCTCAAGCCTCTTGGCAATTGAGGCCGAGATGGTGCAGGGACGAAAAATAAGTATGATGAAAGGCTTGAAGAATGCTTTGAATAACATTAATTCGTCTCCTATAGAAATATATCCTCTCCTTCAAGAGGCCAACCTCTTTTCAAACTGCTCCACCAGCAGATAAATCAATAGTTCACTCCAAGAGGAAAACCAAGATAATGAGGGAATTGGCACACCCTACACCTGAAAGTGGCTACTAGTTCCATAATATCTCCACTTTCCATCGCCATATTCGCTTTTGAGAAAATGCATCTTAAGTCCAAAAGCCACCTAAAACAAAGGAGGATGCATCAAAGGTACTTCAATTGGAGATGAGATACTCAGATACGTATGCAAAGAAAAGTTGAGTCATCAACAAATTAAAGGGTAGATTTAATCCTATCCATCATTGCCCACCCTAGAGCACTCTATTAATCCCCCTCCCTCCATCTTTTGGGTGAGCCTACTCAAAATTTAGTCACCAAAATGAAGACCCGTTGAGCTACCAAAGAAATTGAGCAAGCTACCATAGTGATGCAGGACATTTAACCAATACTCCCCACAAGCCGCGACTGAAGGAGGCGTGAGATTAAATTCCTTTATCTCATAGCCCAAATCCAGGCCCTCGGTCGAACCCTCCTTCGTGGGTCCCATTTCACACGGACCATCCCACCCCGAGTGTGCCCCATTTACGCAAGCTGCCCCACTCAAACCCAGTGTGAAAATGCCCCTGCATTAATCACCCCTGGTGAGGAGTCTCGAATATGAGACCTCCCGCTCTGATACCACTTTGATGCAGGACATTTAACCAATACTCCCCAAAAGCTGCGACTGATGGAGGCTTGAGATTAAATTCATTTATCTCATAGCCCAAATCCAGGCCCTCGGTCGAACCCTCCACTTTGATGCAGGACATTTAACCAATACTCCCCAAAAGCCGCGACTAATGGAGGGGTGAGATTAAATTCCTTTATCTCATAGCCCAAATCCAGGCCCTCGGTCGAACCCTCCTTCATGGGTCCCATTTCACACTGGCCATCCCACCCACCCCGAGTGTGCCCCATTTACGCAGGTTGCCCCACTCGAGCCCGGTGTGAAAATGCCCCTGCATTACATAGACAAGGACCAAAAAGGTACTTGTAGAGATACATACCCTTATCCATGTTATCACATACCTAGGAAATACCTAGATTTTAAAAGAAGAGAGAAAAAAACAATATGACATATTTGGGAAGGGGAAATCGTGGGTGTTGTGTTGCACAATTTCCCGTGTAGTATATATTAACAAAAGGAGAAGAAATATCAAATTCCTCTAATATCCACAATTACAATAAAGAAGCAAAAATAACACATTCAATACTCTCCTTCAAGCTGCTGCAAAGATATACATCATGCCCCAGCTTGGCTAACATGTTTTTCAGACAAACCTTACTAACACCCTTTGTGAATACATCATCAACCTACTCTATTGTGTTAACATAAGGTGTGTAATCTGACCAATCTTCAACTTCTCCTTGATGAAGTGTCTATTGACCTTGATGTGCTTAGTCCTATCATGCTGAACTGGCTTATGTGCAATGCTGATGGCAAATTTATTATCACAATACAAACTCATCGGTTCTTAACTTTGACCCTTGGCTCTCCTAGCATAATTTTCAACCACAATAACTCACAAACACCATGTGTCATAGATCAAGATTCTGTTGATTTGGCCACAACTAATTGTTTCTTGCTCCTCCAAAAATCAAGGTTACCACCAACAATGGTGCAATAACTAGATGTAAAAAGCAAATCATTAACTGAACCAGCCTAATCTACATCAATATACGCCTCCACTCTTAGGTGCCCATGCCTTCCAAGCAATAAACCTTTGCCTAGTGAGGCTTTGAAATACCTGAGAACTCTGTGCTGCTTCAAGATGTGATGTGTAAGGTGCACGCATAAATTGGCTAATTACACAAACTACATACATAATGTTTGACTGCATAAAAGATAAGTAAATCAGCCTAACAACCAGTCTTTGAAACCTACATGCACCGATAAGAGGATTCTCATCCACATCATTCAGCCTAAGATTTTGTTCAATTGATGTGTCAGCTAGTTTGGCACCAAGATTTTCTATTTCACTCAATAGATCAAGTATATATTTCCTTGGGGAAATAAATATCCCTTTATTTGGTTGAGTGACCTCAATTCCACTAAAGTACTTCAAGGGACTAAGATCTTCAATCGCAAATTCTATTCCAGGTATTCCTTCAATTATTGCACTTTGTCAAGATCATTACCTGTTACTATTATGTCGTCCACATACACTATAAGGCTTGTCATTCTGTCTTGCTTACGCTTGAAAAACAAGGTGTCATCAGCTTGACTCTGTCTGTAACCAAATTTCTTGATTGCACCATTGAATCTCTCGAACTAAGCCCTTGGGGATATTTTAACCCATACAAGGCTTTCTTCAGTTTAAATACATGATTCTCCCACCTTCACATTCGAATCTAAGTGGCATCATCATATACACCTCCTCCAAATCCTCATGAAGAATTCTTTACATCTAACTAATGTAATGGCCAAGACATATTCGTTGCCAGAGGGTGGAATGTCACAAGTTCCCATGTATCATTTTTTCTAAGGCCCTCATGTATTCAAACATAGCTTCCTTTTACTTAGGTTAAGAGAGAGTATCTAAAACACTAAATGGTAATGAAACAAAGGACTCACCGAAACTGCGAAGGGATTGTGCGTACACAAAATGGCGGCTTACCACAAGTCCCTACACAAGAGCTTGTTGACCATAGCAAAGATGGATGTATTGTACTGGTTGGGCAAAGGCACAGTACGCAAGACCCTCTGATTTGAGTCGATTCAATCCCCACCCATCGGTCTCGTAACACTTAGAGGGGTCTGTTCGGATGCGCCGGAACCCCAACATTGAAGAAGGTCGACAGTATAAACACAAGATTAGTCAAGCCTTTCTTCTTCTTCTTTTGTAGTTCGCTAAGTTGTTTCTTTTGTGTCCCGTATGGAGCCAGCTTCGCGGTATAGTATGGCGTGGGATTTCCACAAGCTTGTCCAATCAGGTGTGTGCAGAGCACAGGCATTAAGGCATAATTTAACCCCCGAAAAAAAAAGCATTGCAAGTCAATTGAGCCAGTCAGTCGATATCTAGCTCCTACTGGTGTTGAAGGCCAGCAATCTCTCTTTTATACAGAATCCCATTCGAGGGGGGATGATAGGCGGCCAACTTGTGATGATTGATCTTGAACAACTGGCAAAACGTTTTTAGAGTACGAAATAAAATTGGAAATAAGTTGTGCATGCATGAACACCCTTACGAACTGCAATGAGAACATCAAGGTCAACAGGTTCTTAATCCAAAGAACGAGAGAAATATTACCTAAATCTGATGAGACTTCTTGACATGACATGGCCTTGAACAATAGGTTGTTTCTTTCTCCTGGCGTACACTTGCAGTTCATTTCCCCGTAGCACATCACTTGTAGGTATAGTAGTGTCCAAATCAAAAGTAAAAGGAAATGAGAATGAGAATGATGCGGGAGCATCATGTCACAGTGGTCCCAAGCTACACTGAATCAATGAAGAGGATCTAAGCCAGTGGACCCCACAAGATTAGCTTGAATATGTTCTATTTTAATTAGGAGTTTCTTTTTTAGGAAGTAAATTATGATTTTTAACTTGGCTAGAAATTTCTATTGGTTTCTTAAATTAGACTAGGAAGTTTGCTTATTTTTATAAGTAAAATTTTAGGAGAATTTGGAAAGTTAGGATTTCAGAATTTTATACTAGGTTGTAATCTCTGGTTTTAAAAGAAAGAATGAAGAGAGAGATTTTCTATTTTGGAGTGATTCCAAATTTCCTAGGTGAGATGCCTAGAAGGGAAGGACAATTCTTCCCGAATGAGCGATTCCTTCAAAACTCAATGGAGTGATTTCATAGAGTTTTTTTATCGTAGAACGGTGTTCCCCTTGTCCTGCATCAAGAAATGGAACTCTCTTCACTGTTACTATGATCCCTTCTGAATAGATGTCTGGGCACCAAAGAAACAAGGAATCGATTCAAAGACGGTAACATCCATGGATACCAATCAGCGACGAGTGCCAGGGTGATAACACTTATATCCCTTTTGATATGATGAATATTCAAGGAAAATACACGTCAAAGCCTCAGATCTAACTTGTCACATTCAGAATGATGAACATGCATGTAGCAGACAGCCAAAAGCTTTTGGGGGAACTGAAAACAAAGGACAATCCAGATGGAGAGAAATTGGAGTTTGAAAATTAAGAACACGAGAAGGCGTGCGATTGATTAGGTACAAAGCGGTCAACAGTGCTTCAGATCAGAAGGTTTTTAGAATCTACATGCCAATGAGGGGACAAGTCACTTCATTTAAGTGCATGTGTTTTCTCTCCGCCACACCATTTTATTGTGGTGCTTTTAACACAGGACGTTTGGTGTTCAATACCTTGTTCGTCGAAGTATATAATGCAAAGCCCCCATATATATATTCACCCCCATTATCAAAATGAAGAATTTTATTTTGGCATCAAATTGGGTACATACCATCAAGTGAAAGGTCTTAAAGATGGAACACACTTTATATTTAGACTTCAATAGATATATCCAAGTGCAACAATTATAATCATTGACAAATATAACAAAGAAATGATGGCCAACCAAAGAAGTAGTACCCAAAGGGCCCCACAAACCAGAATGAACAATACAAAAGGAACAGTACTTTTATTATCACTGGAAGGAAAAGATGTACAACAATGTTTAATAGAAGCACTATACGCAAACTCTGGAAACAAACGCTTCAACATAGAAATAGATAAACGGCCTAATCGGTTATACCAACGAATTAACTGGTCTTTATTAACTATAGCACTGCCACTAGTACTAGACTGATGTGCTTCAGAAGAAGAAAAGTCCTTCGTATCTAGACAATACAAACCACCATCCTCACAACCACTGCCAATTGTCATCCTTGTCTCCAAATCCTAAAACACACAGTGAGATGGAAAAAATATGACACTGCAATTCAAATTTTTGGTAATAAGAGGCTAGTGGCAAACTTTGGGAAATGAAAAATAGAAGATAAGGCTAGGGATGGTTAAGATGTAACATTGCCTTTCCCGATGCTGAGGAAAAAGTATCATCAGCAATCCAAACCTTATCTTTACCAAAACTGACACTATAGGATAAAAAAAACATATGACATACCAGTCATATGTTCAAAGGACCCTAATTCGATGATCAAAGATGGACGAAAAGATGTAGAGGATACAAGAAGACCGATCCAAAAGTACTTGAATGAGCAAATGTGGAAGTAGATGCACTAGACTGTCCGTCAAGATGAGCAATCATACGCCTCAACTTCTTTAGTTTGTCAATGAAAACTGTGACAATTCCCCCAGAAGAAGTCAAAATTGGATCAGATGTTTTCGGGCTACTAAATGTGTTGCAAAGGATCCCTGTTTGGAATTGGGGTTAAATTGATGCCGTTGACCATGTAAACCCAACATGTCTCTTTTGTGTGACGCATTTACCCACAATGTTCACAATTCAACTTTTCTTTATCATTGTTCTTCTCAAAAAAATTTCGAAGTTGCCTCACTCATCTTGTGTGAAGTTGTTGTGAGATCGAATCTATCATGCGAAACACTGTCATGCCCAGATCTGGATAATATAGCACTTCTACTTTTTTTACTCTGAAAGTGAATAAACCTGAGACAACAAAGAGGGCGGTGGGTCTCTACCCAGAATCTAGATCTTGGCATGCTCATAAGTCATAACTCTAATTCAACCTAGCAAGAAACTCAAATATCTGTGTACGGACTATTATGGCTTTATAAGTTGATGCATCAGTAGAACATACAGGCACATAACTCAAATAGTGATCAAGCTCCTCCAATGTACTCCATAGAGTAGCACAATAGGCTCCCAAAATCACCTCTCCATGACGGAGATAGGATATTTTCTACCGCAACTGATATAACTTGGCAAAATTCCCAACATGAGAATAAGTCTATTCAACCGAGTCACAGATCTCATTGGCTGAAGTTAAGAGCAAAAAACTTTTACTGATATGGGGTTGCATAGAATGGGACAGTCATGACATTACTGTCACTTTCCAGCCTCCCAGTTGTCACATGTGGGATCATCTGGAGCTAGCTTGCCATTCATATAACCCAACTTTTTATGTACATTAATGTACATTCGAACAGACTGTGTCCATTCCAAATAATTAAAACCATCTAATTTAACTATAGTAACTTGCAAACGTGGATGATTGTCACCATGGGCCCATGTTTGACATACCACTTGTCACTCCAAAGGTAGCAAAGGAATCACCAATTGAACTTTCGGGAAGGAGAAACTGTAGATTGAGAGGAGAAAGAGAACAAGAAGAAAAGAAGAGAAGAAGGATTTGGGAAGGAGAAATTGTGTATGTTGTGTTACACATTTTCCCGTGTTGTAGTATGTATTAATAAAAAGAGAAAATATCACGAATGGCTCTAGCACCCCACAGTTACAATAAAGAAGCAAAAATAAAATAATCTCAGCCCATTCAGACTTAAGGTCTGAGAACAATTTTTTCCAAACGCCACCTAAGACACTAAACAATCCATTCCTACTCAAATACCCATTATCCAAAGCAACTTTTTTAAACACGGAGGTGTGAAGTAAGGGGCTTCGATGTCCAAAAGTGTGAAGCGTATGCCTCACGAGCATGTCTTTTTAAATGAATATTAAAATAAGAAAATAAATAAATAATATGATAATTCATTAAAAAAAGAAAAATATAGGTAAATTTGTGAAAAAATAGCATTAAGCTTTCATATGGGGAAAGAGATTTGTTTTTTTCAAACCGGGGGTATCCGGGCCTCTTAGAGCACCCGACTAGTCCCCCGGGGCACAAGTGTACCCCTTCCAAACGCGCCAGGTAAAACAGGGGTAAATCCCCAGGGGGTGGCCCAAGGGAGAGTTGAACTCAGGACCTCCTTCTTTCAGCCTGTATTTAATCTAGAATAACTTACTATGGTTTAGGGGAAAGACTAAAAAAAAGGAAATAGATTGAATTTTTTGAAGTATGGTTGTGTCTACCAGCAAATGCATGTGAGGTGCACTCCTCTGACACAAGGCGTTAAAAAAGGTGTAAAAGGCATGAGGTGTAAGCCTTTTTTAAAGCCTCAATAGACGAGGCATATGCTTCACACGCTTTTAAGTTTTTTTAATTAGCCTCAGGGCGTTTTGAAAAAGCCTCGCCCCAAGGCGAGCCACAAGGTGTAAGCGTCAAGCGCCTTTTAAAACATTGATCCTATGTTCTCTAAGAAATTTCAATTGACATGGTTATATGTCTTCTCCACGTCTATTTTGCAAAGAATGCCCGATTCTACAAGTCGATGTCTTGAATCAATGTACTCATTAGCAATGAGATCCCCTTTGAGAGTATGCCCTTTGGATAAAAGCTACGTGATAGGATGATACGGAACCCTATGTAACAATGACAAAGACACGTGTCAATGTCTGACATAGATATGAGGTGTTTGACACAACACCTTTGAGAAGCCTGAAACGCAGACACATCCGTACACATGTATATCAACCATGATAACATGACACTATTACTTAATAAATTTAAGGCAGTAAATGATCGATAAGGTTGGCAAGAAAATACATGGATGATAAGATAATTTATATTAAGGATTCCTTGGATCAGGCTGATATGGTATTCTTTCTAGTATTGGAATTAGATTACCATCCGTGATAGGAATGTCACTATAGGGGGTATTTTAAGAAGCTCATATCAGATACTCTATAATGTAGTGACCGCAATTCAATCATCGGCGAATTGTATCAGACGTTCTAAGAATGAATTAACACTTTAAGGGAAACATACAACTAACCTCAATGGTAGCAGCAACAGAAACCAAGATTAGGAAAAATGAGGGAGGTATGAAAAGATAAACCGAGTATCGCCTAAGATAGAGCTACAATATCATTGATGTGAAAAGGGCATAAGCTTGATGTAGCTACACAATAAACCAAGTCTAGTTGCTAAATTGCCAGTATCTTCGAAATTGCAACTTAGTACAGACAAATCCCCAATACCAAAAGATAGATTAGAAGCAAAGATTCACAGAAAAAAGGAGCCAACTTTACACACAATTGGACTATAAACTAACAATATTTACCTCTAATTGTAAAATTACTAGATCAACCACTCTCATAACAAGCTAATCTAAAACGTATACTTTGTTCTTCCCACAAAACAATACAAATTCAAGAAAATTTCGGAAAAAAGAGAGGAGAAAAGAAACCCTAATTCTCCTTCACTAATCTAACACAAAAGAAGATAAAACCCTAATAAAACACGTAAATACTAATCTACTGTAATGTTCAGAGAGTGAAAAAAAAAGAGAGATTTTTCCATAAAAAAAATTTCTAGAGAAGGAAAGAGAAAGATAAATACCGTATCTTCTGGTTTCACTTCGATCTCGAAGTGAGTACCCTTCAGAGTCTTCACGAAAACCTTCATCTTCTCTTCCTCAATCCTCTCCGTCCGTACAGTTCAGGCTTCCCCTAATTTGGTCTCTGCGTGAGAGAAAGATACTTGTTGTAGTAGAGAGAGAGAGAGAGAGAGAGAGAGAGAGAGAAAAAGAAGCATAAAAAAAGAGGAGAAAAACCGAGGCACAAGCAAGAGACAGCCAAAACTCTTCCTCCGTTTTATATGGAAAAAATTTTAGATGAAGAGAACTTATGATGGAGTCGATGCAAAAGACTCTCGTAACCCTACTTAACTCCTTTTGTTGGGCCCACTGACCACATGGATGTTAAGCCCAACGATTGGTGGATGAATATAATATAAATCAGCTTGATTGATTATATATAACCATTAGATTTAGTACCTAAAAAGCATGCTTGAATCCGACGGATATACTCAATACTAAAAAAAATACTAAAATCTGTGGCTAGAGATAACCAATTAGATTTATTTTTGGTATGTATATCCAACGAGAGGTGGGCTAAACATTAATGCGGTTAGTGGGCCCAAAAAATGCCTTTGTATAGGGCCACTAGAGTCCTCTGCATCAACAGCATCCAAAGCTGCCCTCTCTGAAACTTTTCCCTTTTATATCTGTTTAAAAGAGAGAATTTAATGCCCGGGAAGGAGTCAAAAATCTTGTGTCACAGTATACACATGGTCCCACCTTAGGACCTACTTGGACCGTTGAATCAGTAGACCATTTGTTAGGTGGATCATGGTGATGAACTGCACAGGCCCTTCAAGAGAAAAAATGGGAAGTGCTTTGAGAGCAAGACTTGCCCTACCACCTATGGTCAGGTAGCTACCTGACCACCTACAATATAAGCCACGTGGAAATTTATTAGAGGACACTGACCGTATAGATGTTTGACCAATCTGTAAGTGGACCTAAAAACCAAAAATCAGCCTGATTAGTGATTTCAAAACCGTTGGATCTTTATACGGAGATAACGGTAAATAATGCTCAAATTCCTACGGCTAAGGTCAACCAACGAAAATGTGGTCAGGCAAGTCTTGCTCGTGCTTTGACGGGTTGAGGAAAACCCTATCAGGTGGTCACAATCAGCTGAGTGTTTAGATTGATTGATAGGTGGATGAAGTCTACCAATTGTACGGTACAATGCTTTCTAAGGGTCTGTTTGACGAGCAATATCTAACTTCATTTAAAAGTTATTGATGTCGTTTGGAAACTTTTACTTCCGGTAGAAGTTGCCTACTACAAGTGGAAGTGGGTTTGGAACTACGGAAATTAACTTATCTATGTATCTATACTGAAGCTCGAATCTGGAATCTGCTGAGGTAGCGCTCGAATCCATCTTTTATTCACCGATTTTTTTTAAAATGCCCTTTCCTCTTTCCCCACATTTAAGTCGCCAAATTTTTTACATATTTCAAAATACCCATCAACCGAACATTCTCTCTCCTCAATTTACTCTCCACGTTTCTCCATCTCCCGTCCATGTCTCTACCTCTCCCATAACTAAATAAGGAATTAACTCGAATTCCAACCACGCTTGTCCATATCCCATATATGTTTCTTTCTCAAAATTCTTCTTAGAATTGCTCCAATTAAATAACTAAATAAGAAATTAACTCTAATTGTCAATCACATCTCTTCCTCTCCCACCTACATCTCTTCTTTTAGAGAGAAGCTGAAATCGCCACTCTGCTATATATCCAATCTAGATAAGATCCGATCCGAATTGTTAAAACTCTCTTCGACCCCACTTGCTCTCAGCAACACCATATGCAATTTGTTAACAAAAGGTATGCTTTTCTTTGATTCTTTCGCCATCTTGATGTCTTCTCTTCTTATCAATTGTGGTGAAGACAGGAAGACAAACGACGAAGCCGTCTATGTGAGTGGTCCAAACGAGTAGTTCGTTTAGGGAGCAGAAGACATTTCTCTTTCAACTCTCTACCTCAGAGTCTCTAGTGCAAAAGGCATTTGATGTGACTTGGAAGAAGTAAACTAAATTTTTACACCATTTCCTCAAAAGCATATTTTATCAATGTTCTTAGTGATAGATGATGAAAGATTTTGAATGGTCACTCTGACGCGGTCAGCACTAATGATTCCAAAAAGACCACAACTTCTGTAGATTTTACTTGAATATTTCCAGATGAGTTTCATGAGTCCATTAATAGTGGAAATCAGATTTTGTACAATCACTTGAACATATCTTGGATCAAAGTTAGCTTGTTCCATGGTAACCTTCTGATAAACGACTATTCTTTGGATGCTTAAGATACAACCACCCAGAAAAAACCTCTGTCTAGCAGATAAGCCTCTGTCTAGCAAATGGTTAGGATAATGTGATCAAATTATTTTTGGTATTTTCAAGGTTTGGCTCACCAATTGGTAGGTCTGAAACAACATGTAGACCAGATGCATCATATTTGGGACATTCTTTGCCAAACAAGACTGAACGAAGGTGTTCACGTTCTCTTGAATCAAGATGGGAAGTGGAGGGCGGGGTAAAAAGGGGATTAGTTACACCATTGCATTTGGCACCCAGTTTCCCACTTTTCCAACCTACTTCCAATGTTTTTAAACCCAAAAAATCCTTCCCAGACCCTATTGGACATTTAAGGAGTCAGTCTGATTAGTAATTTTAAACCAAAGGATCTTTGTATCCAAATAATGCTCAAATTCCACGGTACAGTTCTTTACACACGAGGGCTATTATTTGGACAGTAAGGCAAACGTTGTGAATTTTGTTTTGAGGCCAATCTAAGATGTCACCTTTGATTTTGGTGGTCCAAAATAACAACCTTTAGTGCAATTTTTTGAGTTACCTCTTCTATTTTGTAAGAAAGCTCTCAATCAAATGTTGACATGCGGTATTTGCATAGCTTTGTTCCAAGATTTGCCCCCATTTGGATAGTCCGAATCGATGACTAAGCCTGCATGTTGGATTTGAATACTTTTCATCATGGACCTAGAAACCAATCTATAGGTCTATTCATGAAGCAAACAATGAAATATGCTCAAATTTAATGGTTAAGAATCATTAGATAATCACGCTAATATTTGGTGTGTAGGTCAATCAAACTATGAGACAAACAATCACAAGACCAGTAGGCCCATGTAGCAATTTTAAAGACTTTTGTATCAAAAATTTGATGCATAATTCAATATCCTAAAATGGCGCATAACCTAATCATTCTCTGTGGTTATTTGTTAAAATTTAATAATAATGCTCCATCTATGCTTTATGTAATGTACATTATCAATTTACATGTATCAATAGGGGTATGTTGGGTTACTGAACTGTTGACGTACCAAAGTCAATTCCAACCGGCCCTCTCCATCTTACATTCACGACTCTCCCTTCCCAAAACGTCTCTCCCTAACAAGACTTGTAATCAAAGAAAACCCACACTAATGTGAAATCTTTTTATTTTTTTTGTAATTAAGCATGTTTTTAAAGAGATCAGTAACTCGGTGAAGGCGGATTTTGAACCCAGGTCTATGGTATCATCACCCACAAACTTTACCAACTGAGCAAGCTGGCACCTTCATATGTGAAATCTTATTATTGCAGGAATGACACAAATCATCAATCAAGGAAAAATGTGAAATGACAATAGTGTGATTGTTTATGGTTGCTAAATTAGTGATTTATTTTTGTTAATATTTAAATCTGAAATTGTTTTTTTTCTTATAAATATTCTGTCAATCCATTAGAGCTATATCTTACGGGCTCACATTGTTTGAGTAGTTTGGGCCCTTTATGATTACTAGTAGGTGTACACTTGCGTTGCACGTGGATAGTTAGAGTTGGATTGAAGATATGTACATTAATGAATTTATAAGAGGGCCGAGAGTAAATTCATATTCGTGCTTTTAGAAGTACGATGTTAGACGAGCAAAAAGTTTCGACGCACCAAAAGGAAGAATTTCTGCCTTTTAGTGTTTTAATGCATTAAGGTGTGAGAAAAGTACATCGACACTTGAAATCTTGAATGTCAAAGAATTGTGATTCATCTAGTAACGATATACATCAACACTTAATATCTTGAACGTCAAAGAATTGTGATTCATATAGTAACGATCACCAAAGATTGAATGTGTACAATTAAAGGCATTATTTCTCAGTTGCCATTATCTATCTCCATGCTCTCTCAACATGTGAAAGTTTCCCACAAAACAGAAAAAAAAGAAACAAATAAAGTAAAGCTGGACTACCCCGCAAGATCGATCTTGATCTCATCAACCATGTGATGTTAAAAAGTCAACACCATGTGTCTTCCAAAGACTTAATCCTACATCCATCACCTACCTTAAATTGAACATCCTTTCAAAATTATCTCTACAAATAGATTTCAATACCTTGAAACCCTACTTGAAACATTGACCACTGGCATAGGCTTAAATTCAAGCTTATCAAGTGTGCTTCTATTTTGAAAGAGAAAAATAAAGAAATAGAGCAAAAGAAACAAAATTTGAGGCTAGATTATATCTTATTATGGCAATTTATTTCTTATGAGAAAATTCATATAATATTAGAAATATTGCCATAATGAGCATAAGAAGAAAGTATATTTGAACGGAATGTGTAAATTCAGTAAAAGTTCATATCCCAATCGAAGACCCTCCACTGGGCTTGTGATTGTGCAGGTTTCTTTGATAAAATGTTAGAACTTTGCTTTGGAAGATTTAAGAAAGTCTCTGAATGATTAAGGAACTAACCTGGTGATCAAATCTGGTAGTGAAGATAACATCATTGCCCAACTTTTAAAAGAGGACTTTAGATATTAGAACATCAAACACTCAATATAAAAATGTGGAATTGCAACATGTAACCTCTCCTTCGCGAGAACGACATTGTTGCTTACAATTATCAGAGCTCTCCACTGCATAAATATTTGCCACAACGATGAAGAAGTCTTCATGGGGCAATCAAAATTAGGGGTTTTCTCTTGAAGGTAATTGCTGGCGACTGATCTCTATAAGAAAAAGAAACGTTTCATGGATGTCATTGGAAAAAGGAGAGACGGGAATGGGAAGAGACGTTTTAGCAAAGTTGTGTTGGAAAGAGAGGTGTTGGGAGAGAAAAAGTTGGAGAGTGGTTATATGTAAACATGGGAGACGTTTGGATAGTAATGTACTGTTTGAGAATTTTTGAGATATTAATTGATGTGTTGACAAAAGTCAAAAATAACCTTCATGTTCCAAGTATATTACTCAAAGGGTTAGGGACTATTTTTGGAAAAAGACAAAAAAGCTCAAGAAAGAGTCAGGATGCGCGGGTCTCATGCGTCCGCTATAGTATCGATACACCAATGCTTTAGCCCGTGCGAGGCACGAACATTCAGGAAAGAGTAAAAAATGTAATAAAAAAAAAAAATCTATGGAGCTAGAAAAGCATAAAAATTATATAGAAAAAAAAAATGAATTGCACGTTTGGAATTATAAAATGATGGGAAATATTATATGGATGGAGAGAAGGATACATGTAGTTTTAGTGAGGAAAATGATATGAAATATTATAGGGGTAGAGAGAAGAATACATGTAGTTTTAGTGAGGAGTTGGAGAGATAGTTGAGAGAATTTAGAGATAATATTGGGATAAGAGAGATTTTAGCGAGAATAGATATGAGAAGAGAGAGAATTGGAGGAGAACGAAAAAATTGGAAGAAACCTACTTGGAAAAAATTTAGCACCCATAGCTTAACTGAAAAATTATTTTAACTCACTTTTCTTTAACTAAAAAATTTAGGAAAAATGGACATATTTAACACATACCCAAACTATGAAATTGTTTTAGGAAAAAAAATAGTTTCTCTTTAAAGTAATATTCTGATGGAAACCCATTTTAAGAGGTTGCATAAGAGCCTTGTTACAGGGTTCACATTATATACCATATTTTTTTACCTTACTCTAGCAGCATGATGTAGGTGACCATTTATTAACAATTGTATGATCCTAATTAATATTCTAACCAATTGGTTGGAGAAAAATCTCAGGTTAGTCAATCCAAAACATCCAATTGATGAGCTTTTTAATTTTCTTAAATAGAAAGCATTTGCTAAAAAGTTCAACCGAGTCATTTTGGGCTTTTAAATTTTTACTCATCCTTTCTCATTATTAACTATTTAGATTTCTCGAAAGAACAATTTAAATTATGAAGATATGATGGTTTATTCGACTACTAAAATTAAAGGAACACATTACTACCCAGTTTCCCACCTCTAACATTAATTTTCGAGAAAAGTAAGCCCATTACTTGAAATAATAAATAAATAAATAGTGAAATTTTCTAGAACTACTTGAAATCCTAGATTTCCTACTATATGGCTTTTCATTGCTCATCATCCTAGAGTGCAAGAAATATTTGATGATTTAAATAATGACACGTCCATGGAAATAATAAGTAGAAAATCAAGCTAAAAAATGGTGCATGAAGAGAAATTCTCTTAACATATCTAATTACTATCTCTGGTAACCCCAATCCTTAAGCATCATTAATCGTGGCAAAAACTTTTGTAGTTTCCACTACTTATTTCGAAGATAGATAGCTTCTTGCATATCACTCACATTAACCTACATAACAACACAAAGCAAAATGTTACTAAAAATTGTAAAGGGTTGGGCTCCAGTTATCGCCTAAAATGACAGGCTCCGGTTACAAGACACAATATAAGCCATGTTGTACACTCTTGGAAGACTCTAACAGTATGGATGTTTAGCCAATCTCTAGTTGGACCCATGCATAAACCAAAAATCAGCTTGATTAGTGATTTTTAGGGTTTGGATATTTGTGACTCAAATACTGCTCAATTCCCACAGCTGAGATTAACCCATGAAAATAAGTCCAATCAAACGCCTATAAATCACTAATCAGGCTGATTTGTGGTTGTAGTTCCACTTAGGGATTGGCCAAACATCCATACAGTCAGAGTCCTCTAAGAGTATGACACGTGGCTCATATTGTGTCATGTAACTGTAGCATGTCATTTTAGGGCGGCCAACTGTAAATACCTAAGAATTTAAAGTACAACAACAAAGTCAAAATACCCAAAAAAATTTCAACAAATAGGAAATTGAATTCCAATTAGAAAACTTAATTAAAAGAAAAATAAATCCTTGGACGCACATATAGACAAAATGAAAAAAAAAAGGATGCCATTAAAAACAAAACCCAGCCTAACTTAATATCTTGTACACTACTACACTATTGTATGGCCTCCATGCAGCCATGATGACACATGTGCTCCATGCACCACTTTTGAGTAATAGCCAACTTCCCTTCCCACTCCATAGAACCTACTTCCAATGACTTCAGCCTTTGGGCCTTCATACAGTGAGTTTCAAATCCAAGGCGTTGTTGTAGCATCCTCCTTTGCTACCCAGAACATAGTTCAAGTTGACCTTCAACATTGCCAACTACAATCATATCAATCGTCTCCTGTTCCTTTGCCAACCGAAAATTGACTTTGAACAATGCACTTATATATCATACATTTTTCTCGTAAAGTAAGAGTGGCTCTTTCTGCACATATACGCGCGTCTTGCTGACATGCACGAATCTAATTTAAAGTTGGTGGTGCGGATATATTTATTGAAGTAGGTGTATCTCGTTGTGGCGATCTGGAATCTGGCCCCCATAGCTATGTTGCAGTCTTTCGGCCCACTGACCCGTAAATGAATGGCCACCACCTGGTGGACCTACACACCAATAATTAGCCGGATATGTGATCGATATCTAGATATTTGGATTAAAAAGTATTTTTATCAGATTCACACTCATATCGATATCCATCCCTCAACACCAAGTGATAAGCCGCATAATATTTGTCTAAAGAAAGAGTCACTTCAGTCAAGCAAGTACATCTAATGAGAATGGGAATGAGAAAAGGGTGTGGAAATAGAAATGTGCGAAGTAATAAATTGGTTATGGTAAATTGTTTGGATGGCAAGGGAGAAGACGTTAAGTCCATTTTTATTTTTAGCCTTTTTTGTCAATACCGTAACAGTCTCCTTATAATGGCCGTCAAAACGCCTCTTATAAAGTTTTTAAAAACCATGGAATTGGGTACCACAAGTGGGTCTTACACAAACTAAACTGTCGATTCAGACACCAAACAAAATTGGGTCTAGGTATTCATTGTGGGCAGGCCCCGATTTCCGATTGTCGTTATGTAACAAGGTATACCTAAGATCTTTTCAAATGAGGAAGCCCATTTTTGTCACTAACCGATACCATCTGGGTCCATTGACCGCATGGATATTAAGCCCACCCCATCGTAGATACTCATACCAAAAAGCAGCTTGTTTGATATTTTGTAGCCATTGGTTTTAGACTCAAAACAATGGTTGAATTCAACAGTAAAAACTCCTTTAAAAGTACTAAAATCTAATGGTTAGAGATTACCAATCAGGCTGATTTATGGTGTGTATATCCACCAAGGAGTGGGATAAACATCCATGCTGCTAGTGGACCCAGATGACAGCCGTGAGTAACAAAAATCGTGCTTCAGCATTTGAAAAAGTCCCAAAAGTGTTATAGGTATACCTTGTTACATCTTTTTCTCCAATTATTAAGTGGATCGTACCTATCGAACTGTCCCATCCCACCAATCTCCAACCTGTTTTACAGCCTTAATCACCGCTGCCCTATGAGTTCACTGACCGTATGGATGTTTAGCCCCCACCCCATGGGGGTATAAAAACTAAAAATCACCCTGATTGGTAGCAATTTTTAAGGCATGATTATAGACGTTGGATTCAACCATTTTTTGGGTGCAGAGGACAGAGGTGAGTAACAAAAGATCTACCTCGTCAAAATTCCAAAGTGTCTAGATTAAGGCTGCAGATGATCCAATGGCTCATTTTTCTTTTGGGTCGGGGCTCCGGAGCCCTCCTTTTTCTGACCCCTCTTGGGATTTGTATTCTCGGCTGTGGATTCTGAGAACCCAACGGTGGTTGATAGCTGAGCTGGCATCACTTTTTTTACTTTTTGTAGCGTTATCAGCCACCGTTGGATTCTCGAAATCTACGACCACGAACACCTAGAGGGCAGAAAAAGGGAGGCTCGTGACCTTTTTCTCTTATATGGTCCAATCCGACAACATCATGCTGGAAGGTATTGGGCCTTATGGATCAGGTCTGGATCTAGAAATTGGAATAAATCTTTGATGACGTCCCGGACGTCAATGTGTGCAACGTGGCACACTCTTACAAACTAATGACCGTACTGATTTTTTTTCAATCCCTAGGTGCACCTACATACCAAAAATCAACCTGATTAGTGATTTTTAACCTTTGGATCTGTGTACCTAAAATAATGCTTGATTGAAAACGGCTAAGAATAAACCCATGAATAAGACTCCAATCCAACTGTTAGAAATCACTAATCAGAACGTTTTTTTTTGTTAATTTGTAGGTGCACCTAGGGATGGCCCAAACGTCCATACGGTCAATGATCTCTAAGAACGTGCCACGTGGTCCATAACGTGGTCCCATCAAAGATTTACTTTAGGAATTGTGATCTAATAAGTTACGTAAACAAATATTATATCAATGACGTGTACGCTGAAAAAAACTTTTACCATTTGTTTTTTTATTTTTTTTCTGTAAGCTATTTTCCCATTTATAAGCTTTTGTTTTCTCTAGATTAAACATACATCAGCTCAATAGTGGTTCACTCAGAGCCATTCGATATCCCAGGGATTAGGAATAGATCCCATCCATTGAATTCTCTAGTCTGGATCAGTTCTGAATCGAGTGGCCCTACTATTTGATCGGTCAAGGATTGACCTTGACCCAATTGAACCCAACCCGTTGACCACCCTATTCTTTATATAGGCGAAAAAATATCGCTATGGCTAGCCTGGAGATGAAAGATTGATACTTTATAGCACATTATGTTGAAAGGTGATTGACAATGGTTCAATAACGATAGTTATTACCGTTGATAATAACATTACAACGGTCTCGGGTCATACCTCGATAGATATAGATGGGGGGATGAGAATAATAAGAGGAGAGAAGGGATTTCGATCATGTTGAGGGTAAATTTGAGAAATATTGAAAAAATCAGAGAGGAAGGTACATAAATGTGTCTTTTAGATAGATAATGAGGATAAAATAGGAAAAAAAGTTTTTTCAAGATATCGACATTTAGAAGTAGTATAGATATCATTTGATTCATTTTCTAGACATTGGGTTTTTTATTTTTATTTTTTATATGTTACGAGGCTTCAGTTTCTTTATTTTCTCCACCAATTTGGAGTAGTTAGTTGATCTCATATTTAATTATATTGAAGTTACTACTTAGATTTTGCAGTAATATTAAGGGGATTTCCTTTCATAGTTTTTTTTGGCATATGATTTGAATGAGGTTGGACATAGATAATAGTTTTTACTTTCTTTTTAACTTATTCCAAGTATGAAACAAAATAAAAAGATTTTATTTTCAATAAAATAGAATATACGTAGTCAAATTTCAAATAAGCAACCCGTCAAGGCGAAGAATAGGGTATAAATTTTGTCCATTTTGTTATCATTTGTTACTTCAAAGAAATATTTGGAAATTGAGATATTTTTTGGTTCCTGTTCAGTTAAGATCAAACCAGAGAAAAATAGCGATTTTCGATCATATCCTTCTCTTTCTCAACCTTTCTGATTTTGGTTTTCCATTTTTGAGCAACTTCGATCATGTCTTGGGAGTCTAGCTTCAATCTTCGCTCCTCAGCTTTGTTGTCGGTGATATATTTTTCATCTCTTTTTAGTATTTATTTCCTTATTTGTTCTTTTTACATATTGAGTTTGATTATGATGAAAATAGAATTCTTACACATGCTAAAAAAAGTATTTTTATTAATAATTTATTTTTATTGTGCACATGCTTAGCACGGGCTTTTGATTACTAGTTTGATATAGAAGGATAAACGCAGCCTGGCATTTTGGCCTGCAGCCCGCTAGGCCTGTTGTGCTAAAACCTAGCTCATGGCTTGGCCTGTTGTGGTGACCGGGCCTAGGTCGGGTCCACCCTGTTGAGGCCTAGTCCGGACTGGCCCACGACCCAATCCAATGAGCCTGCCAAATTAGCCCAGTCCGACAAGTCCAACCCAGCCTGGCCCAAGCCCCTTTAGCCCGACCAACACACCCTTAAATTTTTTTGAATTAAAAAAAATGCACATGGGCCAATTGGCCCATCCCGGCCTGACTCAGCTCGTCACTTTAGACACGGCCCAGCCTGTTGGCCAAAATGCCACCCTTATGATAAAGTGATCATTTACAATTTGTACTAAAGGCTTAGAAAGATATTTCTATTACTAAAAATAGTTGAAGAGGTCATTCATAATTTGTCTTGAAAGATTAGAAGGGCAAATATGGTATTATAAAATTTTACCTAAATTTTCAATTCAAAACAAAAAAAATTAATTTATGGAGAATTCAAAAGTCAACTTTTAGCTTCTTTTGTGGTTAATTTTTAACTACTAAAAGTTGAAAAATAAACATAATCCAAATTATCTTATAACTTCTTCACTTATAACTAAGTTAGGGAGTTACATTTTGTTGTGTTCCAAAATGCTCTGAAAGTAAAAGTGTGTTTGAAAGGACAAAAAGTAACGTACATGAAAGTCGGTTTATGATACAAAGGTCCCTCAAATGCCAAGTGGAACACTATTTTGCCCCCACCAATCCATATAAGGTTGGACCACACTTGGGTGGATCTATGTAGCAAAAATCAGCTTGATTGATGATTTCTAGCCATTGGATTGAGCATTTTTCATCATGAGCTTCGTGATCAGGCCCATGTGTTGTTTTCAAGCCCATGATTAAAAAGTGCTCAAATTCAACGTCTAGAAATCACCCATCATACTGATTTTTTTTGTAGGTCCGTCAGGATGTAGACCAACAATTCAAGGGGTTAGTAGGCTTGACAGATTGCATCACGTGGAACTTCGAGAGGCTTATGTATCAAAATTTTGCTATAGAATTTTGTATTATAGGTTTTTCCCTTATATGGTGTAGAAGGACAAAGTGATCATTTATAGCTTGTATTAAAGGCTTTTAGGGATAGTTTAGTCATTAAAAAAGGTTGAAGTTGTTATTTATAAGTTGTCTTGAAGGATTGCACCAGCACACATTGTATTGCTAAAGTTTCACTTATTAAGCACTTTTTTGACTTCTTAGAAGTTAGAAGTAACTACCTACCTTGCAAAATAGCCCCAAATAAGTAGGAAGGAAATCTGGAGGAGAAAATTTTTGAAGCGGCGAGAGTTTTGAAGCAGTGATCATGTGCCAATGAGCACGTGCCACGTATACCCATGATTTAGTCATTGGTTTTAAAAAGTAACCATGGGTATATGTGGTGTGCAATCATTGATTCATACGGCCGCTTCAAAAAAATTCTCAATCTTGAGGGCATAGATTCAGTGAGAGCTGTTGATATGGAATGGTGACATCATACAAGGTTTGTGGAGTGATTATTCTTGTTGGGATGGGGAGGCACTGTTTTAACTTACAACCGGGGAATGACGTGAGTGAGCGACGTGAGTGAGCTTAAAGAAGATGAATCAATGGCTGATTTTTGGTGAGGATGATCTCCTCACCATATAGATTACCCCAACAAAAAATCAGCCCATTTCGAAATTTCTAACCCCATCAAATGTGGTTTTCAAGTTACACGGAAAAAATAGATGGTCCATAATTCTTCAACTTCTAAACCAGTCTTCGAATATCAGAATGATTTGAATTTTTGTGAGGATGATCTCCTCACCACAGAGATCATCCTCACCAAAAATCAGCCATTGATTCATCTTCTATGTGGGTCCGCCAAAATGGTTGTAAAAAATAGTTGTCAAAAATGGTTGTCCCCCGATCCCGACCCAATTTTAATTACTTATTGTAACCCTTCTTTGACTATGGTTAAGGTTTCTGAGGGTAGGAATCTAGAAACATCCTTGTCAACTGGTTGGTTGAATTAGTAAGACCTGTATATCTACAAATGAGGATCATGTTTTTGACTGTTAGTCAACTAACGGCAACTAACATCAAAATGTAATGAGTATATATATGAATGCGATCAATATGCATTTGAAATGGTTTGAAATCGTTCCAAATATTCTGGAACGGTACTTTTAGTTTTGGAAAGTCTACAAACCGGTTCAAATTTGGAACGGTTCCAAACCGAACCAAATTCAATTTAGAGGCTGTTCCAAAATCATATTTTTCTTGTAGTGTTAATACGCCAATTTATATGAAATTTCAGGCTCTTGATCATGTCATTTGATATCATCGTCATTTTTTTAATAATATATTGCTTCAAGGCCGTTTGGATACAAGTCGAGGCCTAAGGCGAAAACTCAATATTAGGCCTTTTTTTTTTATATTTAATGTATTGATATATATGGTATTAATTAAAAAATTAGACTATATAATTGAAAATATTTATATAAAAATTATTCTTGATAATAAAAAACTTTGGAAAAAATTTAGATGCAAAGGACTCCCGTTGCAGTCGATGCAGAGGACTCTCATGGCCCTACATAGATCATTTTTTGGGCCCAATGACTGCGTGAATGTTCAGCCCACCTATTGGTGGATACACGCTAAAAATCAGCTTGACTGATGATTTCTAGCCATTGGATTTACTACCCAAAAAACATGCTTGAATACAACGGCTAGAATCATGTCCTAAAAGTAGTAAAATCTATGACTAGAGATAATCAATCAGGTTGATTTTTGGTTTCTATATCCAATAAGGGGTGGGCTAAAAATCCATGTGGTTAGTGGGACCTGGGCTGGGGCCGGCCTTCTCTGAGCCGGCCCTGATTGGTTTAATTTGAATTGCCTTGAGCTAAAAAACCATTAGGGTGTACATTGATTAAGTTCTTAGTTAATAACGTTAGCTAACAGTCAAGAGTATGTCTAGATAGCCGACCCCAACTTCGTCTAGTTCCTACATGACAACAGCATGGGTATCTCTGGATCCAATTCCATCTCGGGCCATCTTGCTTGACACAATGTGAGGCTCCTTAAGGAAACAGTACATCTCGGATATGATACCCCCTTGATCGGATAGATTGGTGCTTGTCGAACCCAATCCAGATCACCCGATGTAAATTCAATGACTAAGGAGAAGAAGAATATATATAGAGAGAGAGAGAGAGAGAGAGAGAGAGTGAGAGAGAGAGAGGTTTCTTTTTTTAGTAGTGATAGCATCACACGCTATCTCACCTACTACATCTCACATTGCTCATTTATTGGGGGCCGCAACATCAAGGATGTATTGGTATTTTGCACTAAGAGTCTGGCTTGCATGGGATCGGGTCTCATACAAAGTTTGATGTGAACCCTCCTCAAAATGCCATATGGCAGTCAGGGCCGTCTCGATGCAAGTTGAGGCCTAAGGCGAAAACTCCTCATGAGGCCCTTTTTATATTTAATATATTAATATATATGGCATTAATTAAAAATTTTAACTCTAGGAAATCTTATTTAACAACTATTCATGATAATCAAATGCTATGAAAAAAATTTGATGCAGAGGACTCCCATACTCCCGTTGCATACCATGCAGAGGATTCTCGCGGCCCTACATAGATCATTTTTTTGGGCCTAATGATTGCATGGATGTTCAGCCCACCTATTGGTGGATAAAAATATTGAAAATCAGTTTGATTGATTTCTAACCATTGGATTTAATGCTCAAAAAACATGGTTGAATCCAATAGCTAGAATCAATCCTAAGAAGTACTAAAATCTATGGCTAGAGATAACAGATCAGGTTAATTTTTGATTTGTACATTCAATAAGGGGTGGTCTAAACATCCATGTGGTTAGTGGGCTGGCCGGGGCCTTCTCTCACCTGGGGCCTAAGGGGACAGCTTATGGTAGAGACGGTCCTGATGGCAATATGGCACAGGCCTAATGTTTTCCACCATTTGGTGGACGTACACACCAAAAATCAAGCTGATAAATGATTTCTAGCTGTTGGATTTGAAATTTTTTCCGTCATGAGCTTCATGAACAGGCCCATGGACGACTTCCAAGCCCATGATCTCAAATCCAACGGTTAGAAATCATCAATCAAACTGATTTTGGTGTGTAGGTCCACCAATGGGTAGGCAACATTCATAGTCTATGGACCTCAAAGAGTGTGCCAAATGGTTCCTTCAAAATTTATATGAGACCCAGTTCCATAAAAGCCCGGACTCTTTACACAACGAAGGTGATCTAATTACGTAAACACCCCATCTATTAATTGCTCCCCAATCAAGTGGGAGCGTGAGCTGTAAAACGGTGTGATAGTGCGTGATGCGCATTTGTGGGGCGCTTAAACAACTCGTTTGCTTTCTTGGGATTTGAATAATAGTGTTATTCTTTGTTTGGTTTAAATGGAAACAAGATAAGCTTGTCTTCTTGCTTGAAGACCAACGACCAACCACACCAAAGCACAGTACACCTGCCGACTACTTTGATTGGAGTAAGGAAGAAATACAAGGCACTTATCAAGTATACCCCAATTAACAAGGATGGTCTACCATCCGACCTGACCATTTTGTGGGTCTCACGTGGGATATTCTAAGTCAAAAATTGGCAGAATCGGTTGATAGTAACCCTCAGGGTCTGTTTGGTAACCCGGAATTGAGCTGGATTTGGATTTGTGATTCTTGGAATCACAAATCTATGCATTTTGGAGGACCGAATTCTAGGAATTATATTTTCAATTCCGTGATTTTCCTAGAACTAGAAATTTTAGGGGGGAGAAGAAAGTTCTAATTCCTGGAATTCTATTTCCGGGTGGAGAAATTCAAAAGAATTTTTATCGGGCTCCAACTCTCACACTCATCCCTAGGTGGATCTATAAATAAAAAATCATCACGATTAGTTATTTGAAACCGTTGGATTTGTGTATTTTTTTTGGTTGATTCTTAACCGTGTGATATCTAGCATTATTTGGGGTACTTAGACCCAAAGGTTAGAAATTTTTAATCAACCTGATTTTTAGCATGTAGGTCCACCTACAAATGGGACAGACATCCATATGGTTGATTCTTAACCATGTGATAGCTAGCATTATTTGGGGTACTCAAATCTAAAGGTTAGAAATAACTAAACAACCTAATTTTTAGTATGTAGGTCCACCTAGGGATGGGACAAACATCACTACGATCTATTGTCTCTAATAAGGTGCCATGTGGCGTGTTCAGAATGTGATCCATCAGTAGTGTTGATGATGGACATATGTATTTGTTGCCTCGTGTGCCACTTAGGCTTTAGCCATTGATATTTTAACACAGGTTAATCATAGTAAAAAATTTATCAAAAATAATTTAGTTATTATTTTTAAAATTTTTATTTAAATTAGCATCGATAACATTTAATTGACGAATGACAAAAAAATAGCAATCGTAACACAAAGTTCATGAGATGATATTTCTCTTATGTAGATGGATAGAAATTTCAATTTTGTTAGATGTCCAAACAACTAAAATTAGAATTCATTGGGAATTCCAAGTAATTTCCACGGTGCAACCAAACACAAGAAATCACAAACCTTGGAATTCTATTTTCAATTCCAAATCCGTGTCTGGTTGCCAAACAAACCCTCAGGATCACTCGAGTCTAGTGTTTTGCAATCTAAGTTTGGTTACCAAACAACATTTAAAGATTCTTTTACTTTATAAAGTACACGTGGCTAACATGCATGGGATCAGAGAGGAAGATAATGTGTTGCGTCATGTGTTCCTCCTGACTGAACATGTCCTTGAGGTCTACCTAACAAGTACTTTCATCTCCCTTGTTGTAAAGTTTGGATCGGCAAAAGTTCGGGATAGAAAAAGGAGTATAATTTGGTTTAGGAATTAAAAAGTACAGCCAAAAATTTGAGAAACGAAAAAAGTTCGCAACAGCATTTATTTATGTTTAATATGGTTTTGTTTCAAAACTTTAAGTAAAAAATCCGGGAATAAAAATAAAGAGAAATTATTCACAATCCCCTTGGGATTTCAAAATTTGAACTTCCTCTCCCAAAATGTCTGACACGTGCACCAAAGCTTTAACCAAACTCATGTTAAGCCCTTAGTTAATTGGTTAAAGGTGGTTAACATGGAGTACGTGTCAAACAGTTTGGGAGGGGGACTTTTGAAGTCTTCAGGGTAGGGCTGCAACTTGGGCTGAGGCCCAACCCGACCTGCAAGGTAGTGAGCCAGAGCCCGAGCCCAACCCGAGGTCGGGCGTGGATTTCCCAACCAAAGCCCAACCCGATCGGGTTGGTCAATTGTTCAATTATTATTATTTTTTATTACCAAAAATATTAGAAAAAGTTTTTTTATATTACTTCCCAATAATAAATATATACAACATAAATCACACTTAAAGTATACAACGTAAATCACACTTTTTTTTTATTTTTTGTAGTTACCATCGTGGGAGGGCCCCACGGATGAAGTCAGGTGAAACCTGTACCCGGTCAAGCCGGTAAAGGGGATTTCTACTCCTGGCACACTGCTCAAAGGAGGAAACCTGCCTGTGTGGGTTTGACCCCATGACCTCCCGAAAGAGGTGGATACACACCAACCATTTGAGCTGCCACACTTAAATGTAAATAGGTGCTTTTTTTCTTTAAATGATAGAGAAGATATATAGGGGCCAATAGTGACCATCAGGTAAATGTGCACTCTCTATTGGTGGACTAGTTCCATTGGGGGGCCCACTATTCTCTCTCCCAAATCAGCAAGCAACACAAGAAGCACCTATAGCGATGAGCTCCATTGGGGGGCCCACTACTCTACCTCCCAAATCAGCAAACAACACAGGAAGCACCTATAGCAACCCACATTTTTATTATTTCTGAAGCTTGCAACCACCAATCCCCAATTACGTTATCCTACCACAAGAAAAAACAATTATAAGGAAACCATATCTTATGGCCATATCTCTGTAGTAAGAAAAAGTTAAAGGGTAATTACCAAAAAAATTAATGTTTTCAACATTTATCACCAAACAGCCAATGACTTTTCAACATTTCTCAGTTTATTAATTTTGGCACATTTTCGGACGTTATTACCCTTACTGTCAAAACAACTTTTCTATTGCAAAAAGTAAAAAAAGTACACATAATCAAATCATATGAAGTGACATACGTTTCCCTTACCGAAGAAAGCTTCTCCGGTAAGCTTTCTTCTTCATTTTTTCTCCTGTAAGCTTTCTTCATTTGTTCATACGTAGAGATCAAAGATTGTAATACGGTAAGCTTTCTTCATTTTTTTTATAATAATCTTATGGGTGGGGCTCAGGGGACATCCATTTTTCACACCCATTTTGGCGTACCCACGTAGAAGATGAATCAATGGTAGATTTTGGTGAGGATGATCTCCTCACCATATAGATCACCCCAACAAAAAATTAGCCCATTCCGAAAATTATAACCCCATCAATTGTGGTTTTCAAGTTTCACGTTAAAAATCGATGGTCCATATTTCTTCAACTTCTAAACCAGTCTACGAATATTAGACTGATTGTGATGAAGATCGCCTCACCATAGAGATCATCCTCACCAAAAATCGGTCATTGGTTCATCTTCTACGTGGGTACACCAAAATGGGTGTAAAAATGGGGGTATTTTGGGTCCATCCTTGTGTTTTCTTTTTCTGTCATCTGTCATCTGTTCTCTTTTTCTGTCATTTGTTTTCTCCTACTCTATCATCTATTTTCTCAATTTCTATCTTCTATTTTCTCCTACCCTGTCATTTATTTTTTCCACTTCTATCTTCTCTTTTCTCATTTTCTATCATCCATTTTCTCCTTTGCTAACATCTATTTTCTCATTTTCCATCATTTATTTTCTTCGTTTCCATCATCTTCTACGTGGGTGCACCATAAATGGGTATAAATATGGGGTAAAAAATGGGTCCATCTATTGTCTTTTTTCTATCATCTGTTTTCTCCTACTCTATCATCTATTTTCTACTACTCTGTCATCTATTTTATCTTTTTTTGTCATCTATTTTCTCCAACTCTGTCATCTATTTTCTCCAACTCTGTCATCTATTTTCTCCTTTTCTATCATCCGTGTTCTCCTTTACTCTCATTTCTCCCTTTCTATCATTCGTTTTCTCCATTTTTAACATCTATTTTCTCCATTTCTATCTTCTCTTTTCGCCTTTTATAATATCTATTTTCTCATTTGCTAACATTTATTTTCTTATTTTCCATCATCTCTTTTCACCTTTTTTATCATCTGTTTTCTCCTTCTCCGTCGTCTATTTTCTCTTACTCTGTCATCTATTTCTACTACTCTGTTATCTGTTTTCTCTTTTGCTCTCATTTCTCCATTTCTATCACCCGTTTTCTCCATTTCTAACATCTATTTTCTCCATTTCTATCTTCTCTTTTCGCCTTTTATAACATCTATTTTCTCATTTGCTAACATTTATTTTTTCTTTTTCCATCATCTCTTTTCACCTTTTTTATCATCTGTTTTCTCCTTCTCCGTCATCGGTTTTCTCCTTCTCTGTCATCTATTTTCTACTACTCTGTCATCTGTTTGTATAATCGTGTCATCTGTTTTGTGTATAATTTTGTCATCTATGCTGTATAGTCGTGTTATCTATTTTGTATAGTCATGTTAGCTATTTTGTATAGTCATGTCAGCTATTTTGTGTACTACTAATTTTTAGCATTCAAGGTTTTGTCAAGTAGGTATAGATGGTTTTCGATGTAAGTTTAGATCTGATATGCCGCTACAACGGGGTAATAGAAGGCTGTGAATACAAGGGGGGGGGTGCTAGTAAGATCATAAATTGTACATTTACTACTATATTTGCTGAATTAGTACAAATTTTAGAAGTCAATCAATTAAGTAGATCCAAATAATACTTCTCTGTCATTTAAGAATATACATCTGGTTTTACCTGTGATATTGATAGTTTGGTCGATTATAATGCAATGATGAAGAAGCACATAATGACCCCAGAGAAGGAGATCATCATTTGGATATTTAAAAAAGAAAAAACAGTTAATGAGAAAGGAGTTGAAAAGGAAGTTTACGTGAACGTGTCTACAGAAAGTGAACAAGTGAAAGCAGAAGAAGTGGAAGCAGATGATGTAGTCTGTTTGGGTGAGAAGAAAAGAAATGTTGAAACTTTTGACCAGTGCTGTGTTGATACAAACAAGATACATGAGATTCGTAGTGTTATACTTCCCACGAGATCCAAGATAGTTAGCCCAAGTGTTAAATATGTAGTCTGGGATGCAGGAACAGCTGACAATGTAGTAGAAGGAATAAGAGTCAGTGAGATGAACCAGATATTTGAGAGCGAAATGCATAAAAATGGGGGCGCAACATCTTCTACGGTAAATGTAGAAGTAGATGATCTATCTGTTACATCAAACCTTAAAGCATTGAAGTTTGATTCTGCTCCATATACTGAAGAGTGTGCGATAAGTGAAACATTATTTTATGTTGGTCAATTGCATGTAAATAGACAAATGTTGGAAAAGGATTTGATAACATATGCTGTACGTAATCGATTCAATCTTAAGCTCAATTCAACTTCTCTGGACATTCTTATTGCCTCATGTAAAGCAAAAGGTTGCACATGGCGAATCTACTGTAAAAGGAGAGGTGGCACACCTCATTTTATAGTGGTAACATTCAAAGAAAAACATACATGTGGACAAAATCTCATCGGCTCTAGAAACCCGCAAGCTTCAAGTAAATGGGTTGTAGAAATATGTATGAAAAAGCTTAGAGATAGCCCAACGATGACACCCAAGTGTTTAATGTCTGACATTCAAGATCCTTTTGGCATTAATATAACATACAAAGTAGCTTGGAGAGCAAAGGAAAATAGTCTTTCTAAGGTTAGAGAGTACTATTCATGTTTACTCTTTCAACTTATGTATCTGTTTTGGCATATATTGATTATCTTTTATTTTGAGATTTCAGATTAGGTGAAGCTTTGTGGAGTCTTACCAATATCTAACGAGCTACTTTGCCGATTTGAAAAAAGGATGTGACCCAGATGTAGTTTATAAAATACAAACCACGGGGGAAAATTGTTCATTTTTGAGGATCTTTTTTGTATTTGGTCATGCAATGAGAGCTTATAGCAAAATATGACCTTTTGTGATGATTGATGGAACTCACGTAAAGGGTAGGTATGGCGGAATACTGTTAACGGCCATTGGTATGGATGTGAATAATTCTGTTTGCCCACTAGCATTCGCTATAGTTGAAGCTGAGAACAATGACAGTTGGGCTTTTTTCTTACAAAAGTTTGGAGAAACAATTGTTGGATTCGAGGAACCATTTGTTTTAAAATTTGACAAAAATCAGAGCATTTTGTATGCTGTACCTCTTGTCCTGCCAAATGTTGTTCACACATTTTGTGCTTATCACATATCTCAGAATCTACCAGGTGGTTTGAAGGAAACAAAGTGGAAATTTAAGGAAGTTGTTGGCGCTCTCGAATTAGTTCAATTTAAGAAGATTATGAGGAACATTGCTATCAAAGATAGTAGGGCTTATCGGTACATCATGGACATTCCAACACATAATTGGGCTAGTGTATTTATACCGATGTCTAGGTAGGTTTATTATTTTAATTTTGTCGTCTGTTAAAGTCATAACTGTCATCTCTTTATATGTATCATGTCATATGTGAAAGCACAACTGTCATCTCTTTATATCTAGCTTCTCATCACTTAGAAGCACAACTTTCATATCTTTTTTTTAACTTGATGTTGGTTATAACTTAAAGTATCATCGCTTTTTTGATTATCAAGTATGGAGTCATCTTTACGAACTATGTTGAAAGCTGGAATGCTATGATCTTGAATGAAAGGGAGCTCCCTGTTACTTCTCTTGTTGAAGAAATACGAGCCAACTGTGCAAATCATTTTAATAAGTACCATAAGGAAGGGGAGAAAATGAGGTCTGCCCTAACACCGTTTGCACAAAATCATATAAAAAATAGGAAAAATGTTGGAGGTTATTTTACAGCTTTGCCAGCTAGCAACTCTCTTTACCAAGTTCGCAGTCAATATCGACTAGACTAAGTAGACTTGGACAAACGTACTTATACTTGTAATTGGTTCCAGACAATGGGTATTCCATGTGAGCATGCAATGAAATGCATCTCAGACTGCAATTTAGATGCTTCCAATTTCTGCCAACATTACTACATAGCAGATAACTTCAGAAACACGTATATTGAGATTTGGGTGCTTACAAGAGGTAAAGAACAATGGATAATTGATGAAACAGATCAGAAAGTGTCTCCTCCAGTAGACAGGGTCATGCCAAGTCGTCCAAGGAAAGTCAGAAAAAGATCTAAAGGGGAAGGTGTGCCTATTGAAATAAGGTTATGCTCAAATTGCAGAGGAAGAGGACACAACCGCAAGACTTGTGCTAAGCGATAGCTAGAAGATAGACTATATGTTCGTCCTGTCCTTGAGCCATATTTTACAAGAGACAATTATTAAACTTGTTAAGAATCGCAAGTTATGACAATTATTAAACTTGTTAAGAATCGCAAGTTATGAAACTTGACAATTATTTCATATGGTTGTTGTCATCTCTAATGTGTAATAAGTAAGTTCTAATACATCAAGACGAAAATAGACGACATACAAGATGAAAACAGGCGACATACAATTAGAAAACAGAAGACAGACAGAGAAAACAAACGACATACAAGACGAAAACAGATGACAGACAGAGAAATAGACGACATACAAGACGAAAACAGATGACAGACATAGAGAAAACAGATGACATACGATTAGAAAACAGACGACAGACAGACGAAAACTGATGGCATACGATTAGAAAATAGATGACAGACATGGAGAAAACAGACGACATACAAGACGAAAATCGACGACATATGATTAGAAAACAGATGACAGACATAGAGAAAACAGACGACATACAAGACAAAAACAGACTACATATAAACAAAAAACAGACGCCATACAAAGAGAAAACAGACGATAGACAAGAAGAGAACATAATATAGAACATTAGAAAAGAGATGACAGAAAATATGTTATTTTGTCATTGAAATGAGCAAATGTTGGTGTTCAAAATTGTACATTTTGTTACAATACATCAAAGAATTTGAATGTTTTACATTTTGTTACAATACATCAAAGAATTTGAATGTCATACAACGCCGTCCGTCCAGTCGTCAATCCTCGCCCAAATTCAATAAGTCAGATGCGATTCTAAACCGCATTTCTTGTCCATCATTTAGTTGTAGATTCCTACGCCTCAATATGCAGTTGGCGAAAGCAAGGACATATACACCACAATCATGATTGTTCGTTTGTTTTGGTGTGTTCTGAAAGAAAGATTTTTTTCCGTGTCGTCAATTCGGAAACCCTAACTTCAACAATATTTGTAAAATCCGATTATCTGCAAAATGTAACTTGTATAGTAGTACGTGTCGGATGTCGATCCGCACTCGGTGTGAGTTAGCACAATAAGGAATTAAAACTGACAAATAATATACAGAGAGAAATGAGAATGGTGGAATAGATGAGAAGGGCGAGTCGATTTAAAAACAACATTCATTTGAGATTCAGAACACCAAAATATCAAAAACAACTTCATTAATCATCAAAGAGTACGTACATAAATCAAAATAACAGAAATAAAGAAAGCATGTAAGAAAGCATGTAAAGGGATGAGAGATGAAGAGGTAAGGGAAAGAAATGTCCATTGAAATCTCGGAGCTAAGGGCGCTACCGATCAAGAAGAGGATCGTCCAAGACTCCGATGAATGCTTCAATCGTGGAGAAGGGTTTTGACAGAGAAGCATCCCATGACCTTTGGAGCTAAGGGCGCTACCGATCAAGAAGAGGACCGTCCAAATTTCATGGAATGCTGCTCAATCGAGAGAAGGGGTAAGGGAAAGAAACGTCCATTGAAATCTCAGAGCTAAGGGCGCTACCGATCAAGAAGAGGATCGTCCAAGACTTCGATGAATGCTTCAATCGTGGAGAAGGGTTTTGACAGAGAAGCATCCCATGACCTTTGGAGCTAAGGGCGCTACCGATCAAGAAGAGGACCGTCCAAATTTCATGGAATGCTGCTCAATCATGGAATCCACATCGACTCTTACCGGCCGACAAGGTAGATGTGAATTGGCTAATGTACTATAATGTGCCCTAAAAAGCTCACCTTTTCACTCGCCGAAAGGAGTCGGCCAAGTGAATAGGCGATCGGCCTGAGAATGTAGTGATAGGATCTAGAGAGAGAAAATAGACTTAAAGAGAGAAATCTTACTCTAGAGAGAGAACATGGGATTAGGGATGTCACGTCCCTTCCATGTCATCTAGAGAGAGAAAGTACAATGTAGAGAGAGAAACTAAGATTTTTAGAGAGAGAAGAGAAATCCTAGAGAGAGAAAGGGTTTAAGACACAGGTTTAGGGATGAGACGTCCCTTCCATGTCCGTTAGAGAAAGAGAAAGTGAAAATGAAATGTAGAGAGAATGTAAAGATTCTAGATAGAGAAACTAGAGGAAGAAGAGAGAGAAAGTCACTAACTTTAGAGAGAGAAAGTAGTAGAGAGAGAAAATACCTCTTGAGACTTACCGGAGGTTATGTCAGCAACGTGATGGAGGAGATTGCCAATGATGGTGATCGGCCATATGAAGATGATGCCCTCGGGTGCATGTGCGGGTGCGTGCATGAGCTGGAGCATGGTGTTGGGCTGTGGAGAAGAAAGGAGGTCGCCCGAAAAAGAGAGGTGTTGGTCTGCAATGGTGGATGTGCACTTGTAAGTTGCAGGTCGAACGGCCAGCAAGGTGAACAAGTTGGAGAAGGGTGTAGCAGCTGGCTGGTCACTGGCAAGGAGAAGTTGGCGGCCTGCAAGTGTGTAGGCCGTAAACTTGCATGCAATGCTAGCAATGAAGGAGATGAGTCTCCTCTGTTTGCAGGTCGTAGATCTGGGAAGTTGAAGAGGCTGTGGTGATGACCACGTGGAGGAGCAGACCAGTCCAACGTGGAGGAGAAGGGAACGCACACGTGTATTGGTGCATGCTTGCTGGTCTTCCATGTTGTAGCAACTCAACACGGTGAGGAAAATGCTGCCTATCGTGCACTCCAGTAAACCAGCAACATGGTGGTTGAGTCGGTGATGGATCTGCTGAAGGGGTTCACGGTCTGTGATGTTGCTGAACCAACAACAAGTGGAATCTGACTCCGGTGAGGTGGTGGCTCCAATGGAGGCAAGCGGACCAGTTCTCCGGTGAAACTCAAACTAGTGAGGGAGAAGGAGCATGGCACTGGTGCAGCTACAGTGTATAGCAGGTCTGCTGCGTGAAGAAGGGAGGAGAAGGAGGAACCTTGCTTGAGGTCCAGCCAAGTGGTGCTTGTGGGTTAAAGGTGGTAGAACGGACCTGCTGTAGTTGCAGGTCCGTTGATGGAGAGGAAAAGGTGCTCCTGGCCGAACCAGCAGGTGGAGGTTGTGGAGGAAAGGGGATTTAGAGGGGGCAGGTGAGAACCATGAAGAAGAAGAGGACGCTGCAGGTTTTGGAGGGCATGCAGGATGAAGTTTTCCGGTGAAACTTCAAAGCCAAGAAGGAGACGGACCTGCCTGAGCTGCAGGTCCGTTAGAGCAACAGAAAAAGGAGAAGAAGGTGGAGAAGACAGAGAATTTGCTGGAACGTCCAGCAGGGGGTGTTAATGGAGATGCAGCTCATGAAGTTGCTGGTGCGAGATGGTGGTGGAGTGCGAAAGGAGGGCCAGACGGTGGTCTGCTTGGAATTCTTACCGGAGATGCAAGTGAAACCATGATGTGGTGGGCACGGTCTGGAGATGGATGCACGTTGAAGTGCTTGAGGGAAGCAGCAGGTGGAGGTGAAATTCACACCAGCAGCGTGGAGGAGAACCGACCTCACTTGATGAAGGTCAAGACGGTCTGCAACTATGGAGGACAAGTGGCTGGTGTGGTGGCTCCAAAGGGAGCCACCTGTTGTTTCCAAGAAAGCCTCATCCAATGGGAGAGTTAAAACAGAGGAGGAGCTTATGGTCGGAAGTTGCAGGTCCATTTAGGTGAAGGAGAGGGAGGAGAAGGATGGTGTAAGGAGTGTTGATGGCGCACCAGTCCAGCGAAATGTGAGCTTGTAGGTTGCTGGTTCAGTTCGGTGGCCTTGGTGCAAGACCTGCAACTTGAGTTGCAGATCAGTCAAAACGCCTGGGGAGAAGAGGGTTGAGGAGCTGTTCAACAGCCTCCCTTGCAGGTTGTAGTGGAGATGCAGCACCATTCCGGAATCCGGGTTATGTTTGCTGCACCAGAAAATGGTTCTATGGAGCATGCCGTTTGCAGCAAAGAAGAGCAGATCTGCTCGAGTCCGACATGCAGGTGGTGCTGGTTCTCTCGGAGAAAAACCCAGCATGGTGGTGGTTCTTTTTTAGGTGGAGAAAGAGCTCGAGAAGGGCTGCAACGGTGGGGAGGAGAATGGTAGCAGCTAACGTGGAAGAGCGAGATATTGAGAGGGAGTCGTAGGTGAGATAGATTTAGAGAGATGTGAGAGGTTAGTTAGAGAACGTGGGGGAGATAGTTGAGAGATTAGAGGGATGAGATGGGAGATTCGTGGAATGAAGAGAGAGAAATGGTCAAGGAAGACCAATTCTCTCACATTCATGATGTGGGCTAAAAAGGCCATGGGCCCTTCTATTTGAAGTGAAACCTTGGCCCACTTTATTCAAGTGAGGCCTTGGTCATATAAGTTTGGCTTTGGGCCTCTATGGGGTCACATGGGTTATTGAGAACCCGTGGATATTAAATGGGTGAAGGCCGTGGACCATGGGTCATAGACTTGAGTTTTGGAGGCTTGTTAGCCACTTGGCCATAGGCTTTGTGTGCCGCCATTGAAGGCCTTGGGGCCACATGATTAGATTAGTGAAGATAGAGGGATGATGATTGGGTCAAACTCGAGATTGGCGAACCGTTAGATCTAGAGAGATCGAACGGTCCGAAGGATGATCTAAAGGTCCGATGAAAGATCTAACGGTGGAAAAGCTATGTGAGATGGGATGGAGCTAGAGAATAGAAGATTAGAGGTTAGATGATGGAGATCGGAGGGTTAGGATGATCGATCTGAAGATCGGATGGTGAGATATAGGCACTTCAATCATGGAGAGGGGGATCGGAAGGTAGATCTTGGGATCTAATGGTAGGATGAGATGATCTACGGGTTAGATATCTAGAGAAATGGAGAGAGAATTAGGAGAGAGGAGAGAGAAAATAATACAAAATAAAGGCAAAAGAGCTGGCGGAGGGTCTTGAACCCTGATCTTCAATGTAATCTTCAATCGGCTTCACCAATCACGTAAGCCGTCTTTTGATGCGGCTTTGAATCACTTTGGCTCGTCTCTTGGTCTTCAGCTTTGCCTCTCTCTTAGTTCTTTATCTGGCTCTATGATCCTTTGACTTGACCCGTACTTGGCATATATCTTTTAGTCGTAGCTTGTTGGCTCCTTAAGCTTTGATATTAGGCTTCTATGTTTGATCGTGGGTCCACAAGTCTCGAAAATCGCCTGATCGGGTTTCCTGCGAGAGAAAAGCACGTAATGAGACTTAATCGAAACGGCTTCATATCTAGACTTCCAGAAATGTGTTTAAAGCATGCAAATATACCATTTCGTCCAGAAAAGTGTATTCTACGCAATGAAAGAGACTCTTCCATAGAAAAGTTGATAAATAGCGAAGTTTAACGTAGGAGAGTGTGATAACGCTAAAGGATAATGGCTTAAAATAAGCACTTTTAAGCGAATATCACAACCCCCAACCAGCATATTGCCAATCCTTGGCAATTAGTGCGAAGTAAATGAGCTTAAAAGGGCTCTGCACATGCTGTACACTTTTTCATATTAGCTCACGGAAAACACCATTCGTCAAATTATCATATGGATGCAAAAACAGTTACAAGCTAGCAGATAGTCATGAAGTTTTGACAAGACTACAGACTGATAATCATGACCTAGAATAGTCAGACTCGACGTATGTGTGTGGTCAACATTCTCATCATCCGTCAGTGAAGAGTTCTATATCACCTAAGAGATTGTATGCCTTGACCTCAAATCTCACTTGTAAAACACTCAGAAATGATCACTCGTCAGTGGTTTTATTTCTTTTCTCTCAATTTATATGTGAGGAGACATATTGATAAAAACAAATATCTCACATATATATTATTTTGAAGGAAGGACATTTTTCACAGAAGAAGATCTCATGAAAGGAATATCATTTTACTTGGGAACGTTAGATCAAACTCTATAGCTTCTCTTTCTCCATTCTCTACATTAATGATCATGCTATCCTAGAATCAAGTAGGACTTTCATAGGTTGTAATGAGGCTTAGGTCAGGTGTAGAAAAATAAGGGGATACAGGATTTCAAAGCTTCTGAGAGGATATCTCGATTTTCTTGTATTTTCCTATGGGTATAGCACAATTATCTGTTTCTTTCTCTTCTTTTGTATTTTTCTATTTTTCTCGATATTTTTGAGACTGCTCATTTTTGTTTTCAGCTCTTTTCTATACTTTCTTTTCATCTTTTCTTATCAGTTTGAACCACTTGTCTTTTTCTTGACTTTTCTTTTCATAGTATACCCATAACAATCATTTCTCTATCCTTCTCAGAAGTAGGGTCGCGAGTCATACTTCGTAACTGGATTGGGTTATAGGTTAATGGGTTTTAACAAGGAAAGGCTTTTTATAAAGGCTCAGAAGGGTTTTAAACGGTAGATATTTAAGATAAGCTAAAAAGGCTGAAAGGTTTAAAAAGATGGCCTAAATCATTTTCTCGGGTTTGCACTCTCATGTGACATGTTTTGAATGGATATAGAAAAAGGTTCTATCGTAATAATCCAATTTTGATATCGTTCTGAGTTCCATGATCAATACAAAGGATAATGAGATCTCTCAACAAAATATTGCGGACATGAAGAAATAGTGAGTCAACTTGTGACTCAGAATTGTAGTATAACCCTCTAAATTGATGAAAGGCTCGAAAGCGCACTGGGTTAGGTCTCCACAAATATTCTTCTAGGATCTTTAGAGATTCTAAACTTAGGATGACTCTGATGATGAATGTGTACAATTTGTGCAAAATCTGAGTTTTTCTAAGTTTTCAAATCTGCTGTAGTCACGCTTGACTTGACTTGACTCAAAGCTAGCATGTAACATGAAAAATGTCATCCTTTATAAAACGATTTCACGGATATTTTTAACTAATAAAAGTCAGGGTATTTGACACATTTTGGAAGTTCTAGAAAATATTGAAAATCATCGGAAAACACCCAAAAACACAATTGTTTTTTTATTTTTTATTTTTTTATTTTTATTTTTTTTTATTTTATTATTTTTTTAGAATTTTATCAAAATGAAAACATGAGTTTTGGTAAATACCCACCCCCAACCAAAATATAGCACCGTCCTCGGTGCTTATAAATGGGACCAAAAAAATGTTGAAATATCGGTAATGATGCAAGGAGTTTAGGGAGGATGTTACCAATGGGGCATGAAATGAATACTGTCTAATACCAGATGATTTTCTGTATTGAAGGTACCTGCATGAAAGATAGATATAGCAATAAAATATGCATGCGACTCATGTGACTACGAATACCGGAATTGCCTTTCCGAAAGCGCTAAGTTTTACGTCTTCAGCCAGACACAACGGGAGTGATAAGCACCCCCAACCAAGTTGAAGCACAGGGAGACTGAGTGAATCATCAGTCATCCAGCTCATCAGTAGGAGCAAGAACGCTTCCATTTGAGCTAACCAAACCCAACAGTAGTACGGGTAGGTTCTTTCTCAGTGAAGACTGAGAGGTTTCTCTGACCGTGGTTAGCAGAGCCGCAAACTCTGAAAGAGGAGCGGGTATGGGATTGCAGTAGCGGTTCTCTCATCAGTAAGAGACCTAGCAAAGGGATTCTCTGACCATGGTTAGCAGAGTCGAAGACACAATGTGTATCGGGGATGGATTTTGTGGAGCAGACTCCAGTGGGGTTTACAGTAAGCACCCCTATCCAAGATTATGTTATTGAAGATCGAAAGACTCTCAGATCGAATCAAACGATGTGGCAGTTGAAACCATAGAAATAAGCCATAGAATCGGTTACAAGGAGACACTGGACTAGTAATCCTAAATGATGCACATAGAGCAAGCAAGATAATCCTATGTCTAAAACAAATCAGTATAAGTTTGAGGATTTATCTTGTTAGTTATTGGGGTATTGTAGATTATGACAGTGGGCGGACCACTGGTTTATCTTGTTAACCGTCGGACTAACTTTGTCGCTCTTGGGTTCTCACTGGGATACACTCTTCAAAGCAAATGCTTCAGTACTAACTCAAATTGATCACAAGATAATCCGAAGCCTAGACAGACGTGCGGCACATCGGCTGACTTAAGTACGCCCCAGACTAACCGGATTTGTCAAGCAATGGAGATGAGTGTTCCATTAGTATAAGCTAGGGTTGGTTTATGTTCCTAACCCAACAAATAAGCAAACCAACAAAGAACCAGGGAAGCCACTAGTGAACTCGGTATACTTGAGTAGTAGGGACCTTTGGGTGTGTTAGACAACAGGGACCCGCGCTCATGGACTTATTCAACCTGGGATGGATGGAAAGACTACGTGAAGGGGTGTCCTAGAACACCGATCTATTTTGGCTCTAGCTTTTGATTCTTTTTATTAGAGTGGATCTTGGGGATCAAACACAGCTGGAGTGATGAGGTGGGTGATGAAATCCCACCAGTTTCAAGTTAGAGCTGGGTCTGCTCAATTAGGGTTCATTAATTAGCGGCCACATCCACACAGTGCGAATAAGTTTATGCAAGAAGCAAATAGACATACGGCACTATAATGCACCCAATTGCACAGTATCGCTCTCAAGGCGAGGAAAGGGACTTACCTCCCATGGGCCACGCCACGGGGTCGCCTCTTCGGGGTAGGGAGGGGTATCTTCATGGGCTTGGGCCCGATTCCTTCGTAGTGAGCTTTCGCTCCCTACCCGCATTTAGAATCGCAATCCTGCATACGAATTAGTATACGATATGGGTCTAGGGTGTGGGAATAGTTTTTGGAATGTCCCTGCCTTGTGTGGGTAAGCAATCAATCAATCAATAAGGCAAGGTAAATTGGAAAGTTACTATTTATGAGAGTTGACTAAATAACTATCAACCCCCTAATAGACCTTTCCAATTTATTGTTTCTCCAAATTAGGAAAATTCTCTAAAATTAGTAGTTTCCTAAACCTGAAAACTTGCTAAAATTAGGGTTTCTTCCCGTGTTGGAAACCTTCCAAAAAGGGGACCTTCCACATCTAGAAATCCTCTAAAAATAAGAATTTCTAAGTATGGAATTTCGTCCAATTCGAAATTTTTCCAAATAAGCTCGATTCCAATGAAATTTCCCAGTAATGGAAACCTTGCAAAGATGGAAACTTCCCAATTTGGAAAGCATCCAAAAATGCAATCTTCCCATATGTGAATATCCTAAAATGTGCAGAAATGGAAACTAGCATTTTTTAATTTTTTAATTTTTTTGTGAGTTAGGCACTCAATCAAGGGTTTCTAAAACCCTCGAACACACATCTAGATATGGTACTAATCAAGGTGTCCGATTACAACTTTGCACCCAGCTTCCGAGGCATGACAAAATAATACTAAAAATCTGCAAATAGAAAGTTTCCAAAGGTCCGGATCTTTCCATTTTTATCGTCTTCATTCCATTATGCATTCCTGTACACCAAGCGGCAACGGCGCCATTTGAAAGAATGATTTCGTCGTCTTTATTCCTTTATGCATTCCTGTACACCGAGCGGCAACGGCGCCATTTGAAAGAAAGATTTTTTTCCGTGTCGTCAATTCGGAAACCCTAACTTCAACAATATTTGTAAAATTCGATTATCTGCAAAATGTAACTTGTATAGTAGTACGGTGGTTGAGTCGGTGATGGATCTGCTGAAGGGGTTCACGGTCTGTGATGTTGCTGAACCAACAACAAGTGGAATCTGACTCCGGTGAGGTGGTGGCTCCAATGGAGGCAAGCGGACCAGTTCTCCGGTGAAACTCAAACTAGTGAGGGAGAAGGAGCATGGCACTGGTGCAGCTACAGTGTATAGCAGGTCTGCTGCGTGAAGAAGGGAGGAGAAGGAGGAACCTTGCTTGAGGTCCAGCCAAGTGGTGCTTGTGGGTTAAAGGTGGTAGAACGGACCTGCTGTAGTTGCAGGTCCGTTGATGGAGAGGAAAAGGTGCTCCTGGCCGAACCAGCAGGTGGAGGTTGTGGAGGAAAGGGGATTTAGAGGGGGCAGGTGAGAACCATGAAGAAGAAGAGCACGCTGCAAGTTTTGGAGGGCATGCAGGATGAAGTTTTCCGGTGAAACTTCGAAGCCAAGAAGGAGACGGACCTGCCTGAGCTGCAGGTCCGTTAGAGCAACAGAAAAAGGAGAAGAAGGTGGAGAAGACAGAGAATTTGCTGGAACGTCCAGTAGGGGGTGTTAATGGAGATGCAGCTCGTGAAGTTGCTGGTGCGAGATGGTGGTGGAGTGCGAAAGGAGGGCCAGACGGTGGTCTGCTTGGAATTCTTACCGGAGATGCAAGTGAAACCATGATGTGGTGGGCACGGTCTGGAGATGGATGCACGTTGAAGTGCTTGAGGGAAGCAGCAGGTGGAGGTGAAATTCACACCAGCAGCGTGGAGGAGAACCGACCTCACTTGATGAAGGTCAAGACGGTCTGCAACTATGGAGGACAAGTGGCTGGTGTGGTGGCTCCAAAGGGAGCCACCTGTTGTTTCCAAGAAAGCCTCATCCAATGGGAGAGTTAAAACAGAGGAGGAGCTTATGGTCGGAAGTTGCAGGTCCATTTAGGTGAAGGAGAGGGAGGAGAAGGATGGTGTAAGGAGTGTTGATGGCGCACCAGTCCAGCGAAATGTGAGCTTGTAGGTTGCTGGTTCAGTTCGGTGGCCTTGGTGCAAGACCTGCAACTTGAGTTGCAGATCAGTCAAAACGCCTGGGGAGAAGAGGGTTGAGGAGCTGTTCAACAGCCTCCCTTGCAGGTTGTAGTGGAGATGCAGCACCATTCCGGAATCCGGGTTATGTTTGCTGCACCAGAAAATGGTTCTATGGAGCATGCCGTTTGCAGCAAAGAAGAGCAGATCTGCTCGAGTCCGACATGCAGGTGGTGCTGGTTCTCTCGGAGAAAAACCCAGCATGGTGGTGGTTCTTTTTTAGGTGGAGAAAGAGCTCGAGAAGGGCTGCAACGGTGGGGAGGAGAATGGTAGCAGCTAACGTGGAAGAGCGAGATATTGAGAGGGAGTCGTAGGTGAGATAGATTTAGAGAGATGTGAGAGGTTAGTTAGAGAACGTGGGGGAGATAGTTGAGAGATTAGAGGGATGAGATGGGAGATTCGTGGAATGAAGAGAGAGAAATGGTCAAGGAAGACCAATTCTCTCACATTCATGATGTGGGCTAAAAAGGCCATGGGCCCTTCTATTTGAAGTGAAACCTTGGCCCACTTTATTCAAGTGAGGCCTTGGTCATATAAGTTTGGCTTTGGGCCTCTATGGGGTCACATGGGTTATTGAGAACCCGTGGATATTAAATGGGTGAAGGCCGTGGACCATGGGTCATAGACTTGAGTTTTGGAGGCTTGTTATCCACTTGGCCATAGGCTTTGTGTGCCGCCATTGAAGGCCTTGGGGCCACATGATTAGATTAGTGAAGATAGAGGGATGATGATTGGGTCAAACTCGAGATTGGCGAACCGTTAGATCTAGAGAGATCGAACGGTCCGAAGGATGATCTAAAGGTCCGATGAAAGATCTAACGGTGGAAAAGCTATGTGAGATGGGATGGAGCTAGAGAATAGAAGATTAGAGGTTAGATGATGGAGATCGGAGGGTTAGGATGATCGATCTGAAGATCGGATGGTGAGATATAGGCACTTCAATCATGGAGAGGGGGATCGGAAGGTAGATCTTGGGATCTAATGGTAGGATGAGATGATCTACGGGTTAGATATCTAGAGAAATGGAGAGAGAATTAGGAGAGAGGAGAGAGAAAATAATACAAAATAAAGGCAAAAGAGCTGGCGGAGGGTCTTGAACCCTGATCTTCAATGTAATCTTCAATCGGCTTCACCAATCACGTAAGCCGTCTTTTGATGCGGCTTTGAATCACTTTGGCCCGTCTCTTGGTCTTCAGCTTTGCCTCTCTCTTAGTTCTTTATCTGGCTCTATGATCCTTTGACTTGACCCGTACTTGGCCTATATCTTTTAGTCGTAGCCTGTTGGCTCCTTAAGCTTTGATATTAGGCTTCTATGTTTGATCGTGGGTCCACAAGTCTCGAAAATCGCCTGATCGGGTTTCCTGCGAGAAAAGCACGTAATGAGACTTAATCGAAACGGCTTCATATCTAGACTTCCAGAAATGTGTTTAAAGCATGCAAATATACCATTTCGTCCAGAAAAGTGTATTCTACGCAATGAAAGAGACTCTTCCATAGAAAAGTTGATAAATAGCGAAGTTTAACGTAGGAGAGTGTGATAACGCTAAAGGATAATGGCTTAAAATAAGCACTTTTAAGCGAATATCATGTTCGTCACAATCTCACATGTCCACTTCTTATCTAGATCCACTTCACAGATCCTCTCCGGATAGCAGTACAATAGGCATCTTGGGAGCATAAAAGATAATGTGGATAATGTACAACAAATTTAGTCGCGTCCTCTGATATTCGCTTAAAAGTGCATATTTTCCACTGTTATCTTCTAAGCATTATCATACTCTCCTACGTAAAACTGTTCTAATTATCCACTTTTCTACGTAAGAGTCTATTTCATTGCGCAGAACACACTTTTATGACGAAATGGTATATTTGCATGCATTAAACACACTTTCAGAAGTCTAGATATTAAGCCGTTCTGATAAAGTCTCATTACGCGCTTCTTCTGTCGTAGAAAACCCCAATGGGACGATTCTCGAGACTTGCGAGCCTAGATCGATCATGAAAGCCCATTATCAAAGCTTAAAGAGCCCACAGGCTATGACTAGAAGATATGGGCCAAATACGGGCTGAAAAAGAGGACCGAAGAGCTGGCCCAAAGAACGAAGAGAGTGGAAGAGCCAATGACTAAGAGACGGACCAAAGCATTTAAAGCCGCATGAATCGACAAGAAATGATGGTCTGCTCTACTGGTGAAGCGTGAGGAGCGACACAGTGAAGACTAGGGTTCCAGACCCTCTGCCAGTGATTTTCTCTCCATTTTCTGACATTTTCTCTCTCATCTCCCCTAATTCTCTCTCCTCTCTCTAAATCCTAATTTTCTCTCTCTTAGCTCTAATCGAGTCTCTCTCTTGACCTATCACCATTATCCATCAAATCCACCATTCGATCGCCATCTGATTTATCCATTCTATGCATCCGACCATCCGATCGTGCCACCGATCATTCGATCATCCATCCTATCACCCACCCGATCTCCATTGTAAAATCTCAATCCCTAGAGTGTGTCTGATCATATGGTTGATTGTAGATGAGAGCGTAGAGCTCGATCTCCGAGGAAAGAAAAATACATTTTTCCTTGATTGGTATTTCGAGGGAAAAATACATTTTTCTCCCCAGGCGGCCAAATGCACCCTATCCCACGGCCTCGCACAAGGCCCACATCCATCGAGCCCATTGGCCCGCTTATCCTCGAGCCCAGTAGCCCACTATCCTACTCACCCACCTTCTGGCCCATGGCCAATGCACTCTGGGCCTACGACTTTTGGCATCAATCCTACGGCCCACAACCTATCCACTAGCGGGCCATGCCATATTCTTCCCATAACCAACGGCCCACGAGCCCGAGCCCAAGCCCACAACCCAATCATTTCTCAAAGAATAAAAAAAGAAAAAAAAAATTTTCTTTTTAGAAATCGTGGGTTTCTAAGGGAGAAACCCATGGTTTCTCCTTTTAAAAAAACAGAAGAGAAAACCTAAGGGTTCCTCTCCCCCCTTGCTCTTCTCTCTTCTTTCCTTCCTTCTTCTTCCTCACCTTCCCTCTTCTCTCCGGCGAGCTGGTGGAGGCGTCTTCTTCTTCTTCTTCTTTCCACTTCCCTTTGCAGCAGCCACGAGCTAAGGCGGACTGGTTCGGTGCACCTGGTGGTGTGAACGCCTATCACCACCACCGGAGTTGCAGGTTTGCAACTCCGGCGAACCTGCAAATACCACCTCCTCCTCTTCTTTTTCTTCTTCTTTTTCTTCTTCTTCTTCTTCTTCTTCTTCTTCTTCTTCTTCTTCTTCTTCTTCTTCCCTTGCTCCTCCTCTTCTTGCTCTGCTACTTCTTCATCTTGAAGCTCGCCGGACTGGTTCGTCTTCTCCGGCGAGCTCCTCTTGGACCACCTCCATCTTCTCTGTCTCCCTCATTTATTCTTCGTCTATTCTTCTCTCTGCTGCGTGAGGCAGCAATGCAACACCCCCTGCAACTTCTCCACCGCCTGCTGCAACTTTCCACCCATCTTTGATCGGAGTTGCAGCCTGCAACTCCGGCAACGAACCAGCAACAACGCCTCCTTCTCTCTCTACCACCTCTCCTCCCATCTCTCTTACCACGCCTTTAACCAGCGTGCACCGTTCGCACACGGGTTGCTCCACAGTCGACCTCTCCACCTCCTTCATCTCCAAGATGCCTGCAAGTGCAACCACCACCATTACCACCCGAGAATAAGCTCTTCTCCTTTCCGAACTACCACCACCCATCTCTTCAGGCGCCTTTCCACGCTGCTACCAACTCCCACGTCTGCTCCTCCACCCTTCAAAAAAAAAAAAAAGGCCACTGTTATCTTTTACCACACCGCCTCTCCCTCCTCCCTCTCCTCACGTGGCTGGCTGAACAGCTACCCCCATAAATCAGCAACTCAAGCCAAGAGGAGGAGCACGATCTTGCTGTCCCCTTCACCACTGCAATCCTTCACGGCAGCCACCACCACCGAATCCGCATGCACAGCCATCCAAGGCTCTCGAGCTCCTCTCTTCATGGCAAGCCGATATCCATCTCCCTCTCCGGACAAGAAGAGCACCACGCAACAATGTCCATGCTCACCTTCTTGGCAGATCTTCTCTGGCCACTCATGGCCGAATCCTCGGGCAGCAACCATCTTCGTCTTCCAAGGTAAAAAGAAGCCTTCTCCTCCAAGGTAAAGGCATCTCTCCCTTTCTCTCTCTATTTCCTAGTTTCCTTCTCTCTCTAGATTTCTTCTTTCTCTCTCTATATGTCTTCTCTCTCTACCAAGTTCTCTCTATATCTCTTTTTCTCTCTCTAAAGAGCAATCTCTCTCTCTAGAGATCTCTTTCTAACTTTTTCTCTCCACTTCATTTTCTCTCTCTAACTCTCTCTAGAATTTTCTTCTTTAAAACTGCATTTTAGTTTATCTTATTTTATTTTATTTTCGATTCAAGCATTGTAATAGACATTTTGATCACTGAATTATGAAGTTCATTTTTATCTATTATTTCTTGTAATGTTCCGTCATTTCATGTTCCTGAATGTGCTAACCTGGCTAACTCCGAGTGCGGATCGACATCTGACACTTCCCACTGTGCAAGAAGTTCTAATTTTGTAGGATAATCGGATCAATTTACAAATGTGTTGAAATTAGGGTTTCCGAATCCAACGACATGGAAAAACCCTAGTTTCATCCTTTCATTAGCGGCCTCTGCCTCTTCGTTACCTATCAAACTCTTCATTACTTTCTTCAAAGAGTCTTCAATGACATCAAACTTTCTATTCCCAAAGTATTTTGATTCGAATTGGGATGTGACAGGTTCATCCATTAAACATAATGAATTGGGTATGGACTTCACACTCAAGCCTAAAATGCGAGCTACGTCCAATTCTTTGAAAGCTAACTCGATACCACCGAACTGGAAAACCATCCCCTTGGTGTGGTGTTTGAGTAATTCAAAGATTAATGTCGAGTGAATCTTGAAGCTCTGAACATCCAGAAGAGTAGAAAAGCTGGAACCTTTGATTCCAACACGCTCTACTTCGGTCAAATTTGCAAAGAACTTAGCGAGTCCCTCTGCGGAACTTCGAGTGGTTACAATGAGTTTCTTGCTGCCCATTGTTGATCCTAAGCAGGACCAAATGAGAAAACAAATGAGAAAGTAGAGATAGTATGATAGAAATGGAAAAATAGATGATAGGCAAGGAGAAAACAAACGATAGAAAAGAAAAAAACTGACGATACACAATGAGAAAACTGACGATAGACAAGAAGAAAACCGACGATAGACATGGAGAAAATCGACAAAAGACAAGCAGAAAACATATGATAGAAAAGGAGAAAACAGACAATAGAAAAGGAGAAAATAGAAAAAAAGAAGAGAATACAGAAGAAGAGCAAAAGGAAACAACTAGTGGAAAAAAGACAAGCAGAAAACATATGATAGAAAAGGAGAAAACAAAAGAAGAGCAAAAAGAGATGACAGACAAGTGAAAAAGAGACAAGCAGAAAACATATTATAGAAAAGGAGAAAATAGACGATTTAGAAAATAGAAAAAAAGAGGAGAAAACAGAAGAGCAAAAGGAGATGACAGACAAGTGAAAAAAAGACAAGTTTCATACTTGTATGGGAGAGAAGGTAGCAATTCGTCTTCGAGATGGTGAAGGTGAGAGCGAGTTCGTAAAAATTGCAGAGCTCGGTCGTTCGAAATTCGTCTATATTCACCACTTCCGGTGAAGGATGAAGTTTTGGAGGGATTTTTCCTGCGGCTGTTAATTAGACAGGACATGACATCGGTTCAGTGTGATCCCCAGCCGTTGATGATAATCTAACGGTGCCTCTTAAACCGTCATTGGGAAAAGGATGCCTTTTGAAGGGTAAAATCGATAATCGTAGTGTTAACACAGAGTAAACCTTCACTCACACACCGCAGTGAGCGAAGCCGATCATGACCAACAATACGTCCACTAGAAGTGGAACGTGGCTCCTATTGTTGGCTATGATCGGCTTTGCTCACTACGGGGTGTGAGCGAGTCGTTTACTCATCAAAAGTACACCTAATCAAATCATATCAACTAACATACCATCAATTCCCTTCTTGTCACGCAACTCCCTTCATCATTTGTTTTCTGAACTTCAAGACTGACAATAGAAAATGAGGAAAATGATGATAGACAAGGAGAAAAAGAACGAGAGACAAGTAGAAAACAGACGATATACAAGGAGAACAGACGATATACACAGATAAAACAGACGACAGATAAGAGGAAAACAGACGAGTTGGAGTGGACTATTTTTCGCTTGTCTGTTATCCTCTTGTTTGTCGTCTGTTTTCTCGTTGTCTCTCGTCTGTTTTACTTTTTCTGTCATCTGTTTTCTCGTTCTATATTGTCTGTTTTTTTTTGTTTGTCGTATATTGACCACTTCTGTCGTTTGTTTTCTCGTTTTATATTGCCTGTTTTCTATTGGGATGCGACAAAAGCTTTTAGCAGATAGATAGCAGAAAGTTGGGATTGGGAATGCAAATAAACTTAGAACACTGTTACAAAATCAAAGTACAAATGAATACATTCCCGGGCAAAATAGTCTTTCCCATACAAAGAATGTTTGTCGTATACCATTATTCTCTTTTACTATCATGAAGGACCTCTCTTCATAAGATCCATACAAACACAACACTAGCTATCAACGGACTCAATCCTTTATTGTCACTGTCATCGCCGCTTATATGAAATCATTGCAAGTGGGAGGTCTCCATTCTGGTTTATCAGATCCATACGAGGGGAAGCTATAGGAATGATTTCAAGAGTCAGACAGTAGGAGAATCACTAGGGGAAAAAAAACTAAAGGAGTTCAGAGGGGAATGCAGCACCATCTATGAAGCCTAAAATGAGATCCATACAAATACAACACTAACTATCAACAGACTCAATCCTTTTGTCACTGTTGTCGCCGCTTATATGAAATCATTGCAAGTGGGAGGTCTCTATTCTGGTTTATCAGTTGAATGCACATGCTGAGCAGAAGCAGGAGCAGAAGCATGCTTAGTTTGCTTTTCGTGCTATGCATCAGAAGCTCAAGGCAGGATGACGTTGGAATCTTAGAGGAACCAATTCTTTTCCATTCCACCCATTCCCAGCTTCACAAAATCCTTCTTTGTCTTCTACGACCACATCATAATAATCGGAGTCCATTCTGAGAAAGAGAAATAGATCAGTTGCAATAGAAAAATAGGATCTCAAATGAAAGTAATAAAGGAACAGACGATAACCAAGGGGAAAACAGATGGCAGAAAAGGGAAAATCGATGACAGAAGAGGAGAAAATCGATGACATAAGAGGAGAAAACCGACGACAGAATAGGAGAAAACAGACGACATAAGAGGAGAAAATAGACAACATAAGAGGAGAAAAATACGATAGACAAGGGGAAAAGCGATGATAGCAAAAGGGAAAACAGACGATTACCAAGAGAAAAAAAGATGACAGCAGAGGAGAAAACAGTCGATAGAAGAGGAGAAAATAGACGATAACCGAGGGGAAAAGCGATGATAGACAAGGAGAAAACAGACAATAGAAAAGGGGATAACAGATGATAACCAAGGGGAAAAACAATGATAAACAAGGAGAAAACTGACGATAGACAAGGAGAAAATAAAAAATAAACAAGGGGCAAACAGATGTCAGAAGAGGAGCGAACAGATGATAGACAAGGAAGAAAACCGATTACAAAAAAGTAGACAACAAATGAAACATAAGAGTTTAAAAATAAAAGGAAACAGAAGGTTAATAAAGGAACATAAGCAAAAAACAGACGAAAGATGTAAAAGAAGGAGATTATTACCTTTAAACTTGCAGATCTTCTTCGAGTTGGAGAGCGAATGTATCAACTTTGCAGAGCTTGTTCTTTTATGGAGAAATGGAGAACATGAACAGGTGCAGAGCCCCTTTCATTGGAGAACTAGAAGGTTTTCGAAGGTTTTAAATGGGTACGCTTAGGTGCAGAGCCCCTTTCGTAAATGGAGAACTAAAAGGTCTTCAAAGGTTTTAAGTGCAGAGCCCCTAACGTAAATGGAGTACTGAATGGCTTTTGAAGGTTTTAACTGGGTACGCCTAGAAAAGTAGCCGTTCGATGATAATCAACGGTTGGTTTTTGTCATTGTGTTGTCTTTTCGTCAGAGCAACATTGGGAAAAGGCGTCAAAATGCCTTCTGACATATGAGCGTTGCAGACATCTTTTGAAGGGCAAAATCGATAATCGTTAGTTTTTTTGGTATTTCAAACATGTCAGTTGGCTGTTCGGTGATAAAAGTTGAAAACATTAATTTTTTGGGTAATTACCCAAAGTTAAAAAGGGACCTAAAAGTAATAAAAAAAATCAGTGAAAATATGGTTTCCAGTTTATATTACATATCCTATAATTATACACGTTAGCAATAAAACTTTATTTCAACTTACCTTATTTATCTACTTATGAAAAAAAGGTTATGGGGGTGTTTGGATGGCCAATTTTTTTTCAAACTTCTATTTTAAATTAGCAAGGAGCAAGGTTGCATTGCCAGGAGAGAACTGGGGTAGTTGGTCAAGTAACCAGGAGCAGGCGAACCAGACCTTGCACACACTACAAACATCCCCCACAACCAAATTGCGCCATTGTTCTTGTGTCTGATTCTCCACACCAAGAGCATAGATGATATGTCAACACAAAACGCATGGATGTTCTCTTGAGTGTCAAAGAAACCCATTTCTTGAAGCTGTGACAGTTAAAATGTTCAGTGGCACTACAAAAAAAAACTATTGAATGACATTTGAATCAAACAAAATGAAAAAAAAAACATTTATGAAAAGAAAAATGAGTCAATGCACATGCCTTGTATAGACAAACCCTTCACATCTGTGATCTCACCATTAGTTAATATGAACATGCAGCCCTAATCAATACCTGAAATTGAATGGAACAAACCCTCAATAATTTTTATTTTGTTGCTTTTTTAACACTTTCACATCTCATCAAAGGCATGGTACCAAAAAGAATATACACTTTGTATAAATGTCCAAATCAATGACGCGTCTTATATTACCAATATGCAACTCACACATCAAAAGAAATATGCAACTCATAAAGCCAACAGGATACATGTTCAAAAATACATTTACCATGCATTTGGGATTTGAACATGCAATCTGCAAATGCCACAAACCCATTGAACATGGATGGCCAAATTTAGCAATGAAATATGGCTGAGATAGAAACTAGCTAACAGAAACAACATTATGGGTGAACAATGGAAACCAATCATTAATGGTAACATAAGATATTACCATTAAAAAATCTGAGACAATGATTAAAATTCCCATGGTGTGCTACTTACAGCAACCTGACTGCAATAAGAAGAAGTGAATAGAAAACATGTCAGAATTTGAATATAGATGGTAAATTCTATCAAGATGTAAATGCAAAACATACACAACATAAAATTCTAAAAAAATCAAAATTCTGGAAGTTTTGTTAACATCTAAAAATGTAACTTACATGTTAGGTAGCATCTAAAAATGTCCTTGATGACTATAAGAACTCCTACAAGAAAAAAGGACAAGAAATATATAAACCCTCACCAAAATTAGATTAAATAAACAAAACATGCCACTAAAAAAAGATAAAGATAAAAGAGTAAGGAATAGTAGTAGTACCTTAGTTCAAACTTCAATCATATTCTAAAGCTGGTCCTCACTACTAAGCATTTAAACACTAAATAAAGAAAAGCCAAATGAAGTAAAATAATAATCCATGCACCAAAGAAAAGCCACAAAAAACACCACAGAAATTTAATCCATTCACAATAATAAAAACTAATCAAGTCCAAAATATAGACAAGATAATAAAATCCATCACACAAATACATGATAATCCCGAAATATAATTAAATAGTCCAAAGATCATCATCCATTAATACTCCATTTGCTGCGATGTCTTCAAGCAATAGCATTAATTCCCTGAAATATAAACAAAGTAAACACTTTAAATATACATCAATATAAGAAAAAAAAAATATAAATTGTTGTTGTGTATGTGTATTTAATTACCTAAAATGATGTAGCACTGATCGAACTGGATCAACAACCAATGTTAACTTCTGCAGTTATAACCAAAGAATACAATTCATAATTTAACAACGTTAGTAATGAATTTTTAAGATCATTGTTATCATAAGTAGAACCAAATAAAAAGTATAAAATATGGTTACCTGATTCATCTTCCTTAAGTTCTTCTAGTTTTTCTTCAATCTCTAATGGAGCTGGTGAAATACGTAACCAATCTTGTGCACAAACTAGGCACTCAACAAGGTTTGGTGTCAATGAGCTGCGAAACTGGTCAAGTACTCGACCACCAGTACTAAAAGTTGACTCTGAAGCTACAGTCGAAACAGGAATGGCCAATATATCACGAGCCATATGAGAAAGCACAAGGAACTTTGAAGAATTCATTTTCCACCAACTCAAGATATCAAAGTTAGAATCTTCATTCTCAATGTCTTCTTCCAAATATCTTTCTAACTCTGATTTTCTTGAGGTATTTTGTTCTTTCTTCAAGAATTTACAATACTCGTCCCAAACATTTTGCACTTTTTTAGTAGCACCACGAGAAATAAAAGTACGAACCACATCATTTTTTGTGATGAATCTTCTTCAATGTTAGAAGGCAAAATTGATTGGTAGTATGCAAAAAGGCCATTCGTGACATCTCTAACTTTCACAATCATTGCATCGACCTTGTCACTAGCATAAATTTTAGAATAACGGAACTCAACGTATTTCAACTTGTAACACGGATCCAAAATAACAACAATTATTAATAGCATGTTGACTCGATCAATATTGACAATATTTGTCAAACTTGACCTTCATCTTTCTCCTCATGTCATGAAACAATGGATTTTCATTAAGCGACCATTCTACTTAGAGTTCTTCAATCCCGTATACCTCATGAAAATAGACATTAGAGGTAATATACTTGGACCCTGATAATCGTCTCGTGACATTGTAGAAATTCTCTAAGAACTTGCATCGGCTTTGCTCTAATCTTCTTCAATAGGAGGCCCATCCTTAAGTTCGATCAAATATTGTGGATCGTGTTCTTCCATACGATCAATTGCCTTTCAGAATTGCAAAGCAGATTCTAACATGAAATATGTTGAGTTCCATCGTGTTGCAACATCCAAATACAACGCCCTCTTACTTGTAATTTTCTTCGCGATGACACACTCTTTAAATTTTTGTAGTCGTGATGGTAAACTTCTTATATATCTTATACAATTGCGAATTCGAAGTATTTCACTTTGAACTTCATCAATCCCGTCTCTTACGATGAGGTTCAAGATGTGAGCACAACATCACAAATGAAAGAAATCACCATTTAACAACAAGCCATTCTTCTTATTAAACTTCCTTTTCAATGACTGAACAACTACATCATTAGAACTACAATTATCTACAGCGATTGTGTTTAACTTGTCTATACCCCAAGATAACAAACACAACTCAACTGCATTACCGATATGCTCACCCCAATGAGGTGCTGGAACCACACAAAAATTAAGAATTCGCTTTTGCAACTTCCAATCATTATCGATATAGTGTGCTGTAAGACACATATATCCAAGATTTTGGATGGATGTCCACATATCAGTGGTGATGCATACTCGTTGCCCCAAGCTCACAAATGTTTGTTTTAATTTCTCTCTCTCATTTATGTACAACTATATGCAATCCTTTCTAACAGTAGTGCGGGACATTAATTGAAATCTAGGTTACATAAGTTGACAAAATTTTTAAAACCTTCATGCTCAACGAAATTGAAGGGCAATTCATCAACAATTATCATGTGAGCTAGTCCTTTTCTACACGCCTCTTGGTCAAAATGCCAAGTAACTACTTTACCCTCACCTTTTTCAACGGTTGATAGGGACAAAGTTGGTTGTTTTGGATCATTGATTGCATTACGTGGGAATTTTTGACATTTTTCTAAATGTCGCCATTGAGTGCTAATTCCTTGTGTGCTATCACTCTAAAGGCTTTTCCCAAAATAATTGCATGTTGCCAGGTCAGGTTTTGATCCATCTGGCTTTTGAACTTTTGTAAAATGATCCCACACAGAAGACACTGATTTGTATGATTTTTTTTCATTTTCTTAAGTTGCTTCTGAAGCAACGGTGCTAGCGTTGTTATTATTAGTGTCACCTATCTTTGACATGAAATCAATTGTCCACCTTTATATAACATAAATTAAAGACACATGTTAAAATAATATTCAAGATATCATAACATGGATGAAGAATGGACAAAGAATTATGGCATTAAACTTTATTAATTGATTGAAAACAAATCCTACTCCTATTCACATTTTCATAATCCACATAGAAGTTTGGCATCTCAAGTACTCCCTCCCCTTCCAACAAAGTTCTCCTCATTGAGTTTCAACATCCAATAAATGGTACAATTATCGACAATATTACAGATCAGAGTAGTTTATTAAAGATCAATTGGAAACTACTAGTAATCAATTGTCAGTTAAGGCAACAAACTAATGGTAGAATCAATTGTCAGTTAAGGCAACAAACTAATAGTAGTCTACCTAAGTTGCAAAAAACACAGATATCAAACTAAAATATTTTTACCAGCTATTCAATCAAATTCCTTTGGATGGTTACTGGTCTAAAACTAGAGGCCATTGACCATCGGAAATCCACGGTTCATGAGGAAACAACTGCAAAGGGTACAATAGTCGTTATCGTGGACTTAGACCTTGGATCTCTTGAATCCAACGCTAAATCGCTCAATGGCCTCAATTGTACATATTTTTGTCTAGTTATCCTTGATTGTATGAACTAAAAAATAAATAAAAGCAAAGATGTAATGATTATTCAAGTTGAAAAGTTCTAAGTTTTGTAAGCTACAAAGACTTTCTACCATATTTCTGACTGGTTCTTAGATTTCCTTATTCAGATTGGTTGTTCCTCTGGATCTATCTCTTAACATATGTATGATGAATGTTCTTTAATAAGTATATTACTTGTTATGTGCCATTGGAGATGGCCTCCTGCTTAATTTTCTATTGAACATGATAGATTACTCATGATGAAATGTATTCAATCTTACTCTTAGGAAAGTACTCATTCAAGTAAGCTCATTATCTATATTCTCTTGGGACCCAAGTCACCCAACTGTCATCTACAGCAGTAACAAGAAGTTGAAGATGGTGTCACCGATGCAATAAAGGTGCCTTCAACCTTCACAGATCTTTTCCTTAGTTTATCTCATTATCATGAAGGGAAATCTAAGAGGTAAAATATTAGTTAATCAATTAAATCAAACGCTAAGATCCATGAATATAAACCCTAATAGAATTAGAAGCATACCAGCCACGAAACTATGCAAATTAGATGGATTAAAAATAAAAAGAGACTAAGAGAGACAAATGTCGCCGATGCAAGTTGAAGATGGGCTGTCATAACTCACTGATGCAATTTACATAATCAAAATAAAAATAAAAAATAAAAAAGGGAAAAAAGAAGAAGAAGCTTAAGAGCCAAAACTATTGAAGTCTTGACTCTTGAAGATGGTGTCATTGAATCACCGATGCAAGTTGCAGGCTTGCAGCCCTAAAAAAATGAAAAACTCACCTGAAATGTTGAAAACGAAGTTGCCGCTGAACGTAGCACGAAGGATGGTGGACGGCATCAGTGGGTGGAACCTTAACAGAAACGTTCGAGAGGAGAGGAGTAGTGGAGATTGGAATGGAAGAGGGGTGGAGTGGAGATTGGAAGAGGATGGGTGGAGATTGGAGAATGGAGAAGTCGTAACCCTAAGCCCTAAATCTAAACCTAAAATATAGATATGTAAGAGTTAATACCGTGTATCTCTATATATGTATTTAAGATATATGTGTGTGTGTCGGGCTTGGGTTGAGTCGGGTTTCCCAAAGTCTCAGCTCGAGCCCAACTCGATTTTAGTCGGGTTTGCAACAGCTAGGCCCGGGCCCGAGCCCGAGTATTATAGGAGTCAACCCAACCCGACCCCAACATCGGGTTGAGGCCGCCCAAGTTGCAGCCCTACTTCAGGGGATGGCAGATTTTTTCTCTAAAATAAAGGTGTAAGAATCAATGAATATGCAGTTGCAAAGGCTAAGGCAAAGATATTTATACACACAATTGGACATACACCCAAAAAACCTTTGATCTTAAGCGGTACCTCTTTAATTGACATGTACTCCCACAACCTCAACTAATCCCTTGATCTTGAGGCTAGTTGGGGTAAACATTATGAAAGTGATCAATTTATTAAAATGTCATTTTTGGAATCCCGCCATGTCCACTCTCTTCCATAACAAGTAAACACTATACTCCTAAACTCTTCTACACCCTGCCACCTTCCTTTCACTTCCAAAATTATTTGGTGCCCGCCTTCTTTTGTCTACCAAAACCATGTTGCACTCCCCTTTTCTCATGTAATACCATTGAAGACGAAGAAGGTGAGCATAAGACAGTGAACTCTTTTCTTTTTTTTTTCTTCAGTTTGAACTAGATAACAAATTGAGAGAGAGATCCATTGAAGATAGAGTGTCGTTTTTCTTAGCTTCAATCCCTAATCTCACCTTAATAGGTGTGATAATTGGTTTATTATTTACAACTTGTATTATTCCTACATCACTACCTCTACTATATGACCAACAAAGAGGAATCCAACAAAGTTAGATGCATTTCTAGTTTTGTTCCCTATGTATGTAATATGAGATTTCTTGTTTTTTTTTTCAACCCTTATCATTCGATTCAATCTCACTTCGATACAAAGGTATTTTTAGTCTAAAAACATAACTTCAATTCTATAAAATCACAATTCCAATTGTACGTATAGAAGTATATTCTACATGATTTCAACATAAAAGAATCTAACAAATTGTCATCTCTTAGAAAACTATTTTTTTAGAGATATGTTTGGTTAGTTTGGCAGCATTTGCATTTTAAGCCACATAAGCATTTACAGGTATATAATCCTATTGCATTTTTTATAATTCCTTTCAAAATCAATGGCAGAATTTCCATAAGAGCTCAACATCCTACTCATCGTTAATTAATTACATAATAAATTACTCAACTAAGTTTTATTGGGTTTCTCTTGGCAAACTTAACGGATTACATTTCTTTTAACTATATTGAGTCAACTCCAATTGAATTTATTACTCCTTGATGTGGAATGTATAAAGCATTCATGCTGCTTGCATATATGTCTCAAACTTTATCTCTTACTTTCTTGAATTATATGTCTATGTTTACTACTTAGATAAAATTGTTTTACCTTGTTATGTTTTCAACATGTTTTATGGTTTATTTTGATTTGAATTTGATTTGTTTGTTTACCCAAATATGGTGCTAATGTCACATAAAAGAACAAGCTTATGTCTCAAATACAATATTAGACATTATTTTTCCAATCCATTATTTACGTCGACATTTTTTGTGGGACTATATGAAGCGTGAGGTCGCTGAATATGTGTTTAAGTGCCTCATGTGTTGTAGTGCATTAGAGACATGTAGGACCCTTACACCCATTGCCCATTGCATAGTAGAAATATGAGCACACGACGATGGATTTTATTGTGGGTTGGCCGAGGTTGAGACTAGGTCATGACGCCTTTTGGGTGGTGGTTGTTATAGTGGGTCATGACGTCTTTTGGGTCATGACGCCTTCTGATCGTGACTTTCAATTTATGTTAAAGTTATAGTAGAGTTTTCAAAAGGGCTTAGGGACATCATTGGATTTTAGTACAATATTTCATCCCTATATTGATGGGTATATCAAGCGTGTCAACTAAGTGATGTAAGACATGCTAAGGGTTTATACTCTAGATTTCAAAGGTATTTGGAAGGATTATATATTAATGGAAGCTAAAGGCTTTTTACTCTTCGAATGGACAACTCTTTATAAATAAAACTTTCTTCTCTGTATTCCAATGTGTATTTAATAAGTCTAGAGAAGTGTTATATTTATAGAGTTTCGTAGCCCTGAGTCAGAAGAGAGGTGGAGAATGTGGAACCTTGAATTTTGGATCTGAAAAGACCTATTCGCGTACAGTCCAATCGAGTGAGATTTTGGTCCAATCGATTGGGCCAGGTCCAATCGATTGTACAGGTACAATCGATTGGGCTAGTACGGATGTGTTTTTCCTTCATAAATCCAATTGATTTTACCAAGGGTCTAATTGATCGGACTCTGAAAATAGGGTTTTTCCGTCGTTGAGAGAACAACCCTAATTTCAACACATTTGTAATATTATCCGATTATCCTGTAAAATTCAGAGCTTTTGTATAGGGATTCGTGTCGGATGTCGATCCGCACTCGGGATTAGTCGGATTAGCGCAAATAAGAACATAAAATGATGAGAAATTTGCAGAGAATGGAACACACTTTCTTTCAAATCAACTTCATTCAATCGAACATGTCTCTTACAATCAAGTAAACATAACTAAATTATAAAGCATAAAAAAAATTAAATAAATAAACTAGAGAGAGAAAGAGAGAACTAGAGAGAGAAAACTAGAGAGAGTTTAGAAGGAGAAAGTGATGAAGAAGAGAGGACTAGCTAAAGAGAGAGAAAGTAAGGAAAGAGAGAGAGAGAGAGAGAGAACAAAATAGCCTCAAACTTACCCGAATCCGGCCAAGTGGTGGAGATGGTGGGTAGAGTTTTTCCGTAGTTGCGGGCGACGCCATTCTAGGTGTTTCACGGCCATGGAGTTTTGCCCGGAGAAGAGGACCACGTGGTAGGGTGTTGTAGGGACTGTGAAGGAATGGAGAGTAGGGATGGTTTGCAGGGCATTGCTGATTGGTTACTTAAGAGGGTGGCTACGTATTTGAAGAGGAACATGTGCTGGTGGTGCCAGTGTTGAGCATAGAAGGAGGAGCAGATCAGATGGCAGCGAGCACCGTGGAGGGGATTGCATGGTGGGGGCAATACGTGGATTGGTGGTTTGACTTGCAGGCGGGGCAGCAAGAAAAGAGGCAGCGGTGGTGTGTTTCAATTGAGGTTGCCGGAATGAACCCATACAAGTGGTGGCAGGCGGTGGAGAGGCCGTGAGCGACCGAAGTTGCAGGTTCGCAACTCCGGCGTGAAGAAGGGAGGAGGAAGATGTGGCTTGTGCGAGGTGGTTGAGGTGCTGATCGAAGGCAGCAAGGAGAGGGAGATCTCGTCTTAGCTGGAGCAGCATCGTGTGAACCGGTCTGTGGAAGGGAAACGGCGTTTCTGACGAGCTGGAGAGGTGGAAAAGTGGTGAAGGCGGTCGCCGGAGTTGCAGGTTGCAACTCCGGTCAAAGATTGAATCAAGGTTCCAGCAAGAAGTTGCTGGTTGTGCTAGTGGAGGACCGTCTAGCAGCACGAGGCGTTGGTGAAGCACAAAGGAAGAGGGACACCACGGGGTGAGGAGCTCGATCGGAGTTGCATCTGCAACTCCGGTAATGAAGGTGGAACTCCGTTGATGAAGATTTGCAGGTCCAGCAAGGAGGAGAAGAAGAAGCAGAAAAGAGGAGGAGGAAGAAGAAGAGAATGGAAGACGGAGAGGGGGGTAGACTGGAGTTGCTACCTGCAACTCTGGTTGGTGAACACGGTGGTGACAAGAACCAGTCCGCCGGAGTTGCAGACCTGCAACTCCGGCAAGAAGAAGAAGAAGAAGAAGAAGCAGAAAGGAGGAGGAGGAAGAAGAAGAAGAAGAAGAAGAAGAAGAAGAAAACGAAGAGGAAGAAGAAGGATAGGAGGAGAGGGGGAGGACCTTCACCAGCTCGCTGTGGTGAGGACGGTGGTGGAGCTCGGTTCGCCGGCCGGAGTTGCAGACCTGCAACTCCAGCAACAGGAGAAGAAAATGAAGAAGAAGAAGAAGAAGAAGAAGAAGAAGAAGAAGAAGAAGAAGAAGAAGAAGAAGAAGGAGAAGAAGAAGAAGAAGAAGAAGAAGAAGAAGAAGAAGAAGAAGAAGACGCTCCACTCCTCACCGGCGATGGCACGCCGGAGGAGAAGAAGAAGGGGAAGGGGAAGAGGAGGAAAGGGTGTCCGAGCGGGGCCGGAAGAAGAGAGACTCGAAGGGTTTTTAACCCTCTCCTTAAGTAGAAACCGTGGGTTTCTAAACTTATAAACTCACGGTTTCTAAAAGAAAATTCTTTATTATTATTTTTTTTTTATTATTATTTTATTTTTATTTTTATTTTTGAACCAGGGGTTTTGCGGGCTTGGGCTCGAGGTTAATGGGCCGTTTGGCCATGACCACTAGGCCAAGAGCTGATGCCACGTGTTGGCTAGTGGTTGGCCGAGAGATGACGCCACGAGTCGGCCAGTGGTTGGCCAATGGGAACGCTAAAAATCGTGGGCCCAGAGTGCATCGGCCATGGGCCAGAAGGTAGGTGAGAAGGATAGTGGGCCACTGGGCTCGATGGATGTGGGTTAGGGTGCGTTTGGTTGCCAGGGGAGAAAAATGCATTTTCCCTTTGAAATACCCATCAAGGAAAAATGTATTTTCCTTTCTTCGAAAATCGAGCTCTACGCTCTCAGCCACAATCAATCATCTGAGGCATTTCTCTACAATCAAACCTGCCTTAGGGACTGATATTTTACAATGGAGATCGGGTGGTTGATAGGATGGATGATCGACTGATCGGTAGCACGATCGGATGGTCGGATGCATAGAATTGATAGATCAGATGGCGATCTATAGAGATTCAACGGCCCGATGGAAGATCCAACGGTCAGAAAGCTAAGGGAGATGAGACAGAGCCAATGAGCAGGAGTTCTGGGGTTAAGTCAATAGATTCGAGGATCGAGAAATGAAGAGAGAGAGAATAAGGAGAGATGAGAGAGAAAATATCAGAAAAAGTATTGGCAGAGGGTCATGAACCCTGGTTTTCCATTGTTCTTCACTTGAGCTTTGCCAGTAGAGCAGGCCATCATTTGATGTGGCTTTAAATGCTTTGGTCCTTCTCTTGGTTATCAGCTCTCCCGCTCTCGTGGTTCCTTGGGCCAGCTCTTCGATCCCCTTGTTCAGCCCATAATAGGCTCATATCTTCTAGACATAGCCTGTGGACTCTTTAAGCTTTGATAATGGGCTTTCATGATCTATGTGGGCCCACAAGTCTCGAGAATCATCCAATCAGGGTTTCCTACGACAGAAGAAGCGCGTAATGAGACTTAATCAGAACGGCTTAATATCTAAACTTCTAAAAATGTGTTTAATGCATGCAAATATACCATTTCGTCCAGAAAAGTGTGTTCTACGCAACAAGAGAGACTCTTACGTAGAAAAGTAGGTAAATAGAGTATTTTACGTAGGAGAATGCAATAACGCTAAAAGGATAATTGCTTAAAATAAGCACTTTTGAGCGAATATCACAACCCACAACCAGCATATTGCCAATCCTTGGCAATTAGTGCGAAATAAATGAGCTTAAAAGGGCTCTGCACATGCTGCACACTTTTTCATATTAGCTCCGGGAAAACACCGTTCGTAAAATCATTGAATGGATGCAAAAACAGTTACATGCTAGCGAAGAGTTTGAAAGTTTTGGCAAGACTACAAACTGTTAATCATGACCCAGAATAGTCAGACTCTGCGTGTGTGTGTGCTCAACGTTCTCATCATCCGACAGTAAAGATTTCTAAATCACCTTTAAGTTTTTATGCCTCGACCTCAAATCTCACATGTTTAGCACTCAGAATAGAATCACACAAGAAGGGTTTTCTTCTTTTCTCTCAATTTATATGTGAGGAGATGTATTTAATATAAAGAGGCAAAAGATCTCACATATGTTTTATTTGAAGGAAGGACATCTTTAACAGAAGAAGATCTCATGATTGGAATACCACTTCACTCGGGAACATCAGATCAAACTCTATAGCTTCTCTTTCTCCAATCTCCACATTTTATGATCGTGCTATCCTAGAATCAAGTAGGACTTTCCTGGGTTGTAATGAGGCTTAGGTCAGGTGTAGAGAGATAAAGGAATACAGGATTTCAAAGATCTTGAGAGGATATTGCCATTTTCTTGAATTTTTCCTGCGGCGTAACACCATTATCTGGTTCTTTTTCCCTTTTTTTTTTGTATTTTTCTCTTTTTCTTGATATTTCTGAGACTGCTCAATTTCTTTTCAGCACTTTTTCATACTTTCTTTCCATATTTTGTTTTCAGCTTGAACCACTTTCTTTTCCTTTTGATTCTTCTTCTTTACTTTTCTTTTCACGGTACACCCACATTAGTTATTCTTTTGTCCATCTCAAAATAAGGGTAGCCAGTCATGCTTCGTAGCTATACTGGATTTTAGGTTGATGGGTTTACAAAGAAAAGGCTTTTATAGAAAGGTTCAAGGGGTTTCTAGTGAAGTATAATTCAGGTGAGTAAAAAGGCTGAATGGTTCAGAAAAATGGCCTAAATCATTTTCTAGGGTTTGCACTATCATGCATACTGTCTTGACTGGATACAGAGAAGGTTTTGTCGTAGTAATCCAATGTTGATGTCGTTCCGAGTTTTATGATCGAAGCAAAAGATAATGAGATCTCTCAACGAATATTGCGGGCATGAAGAATAGTGAGTCATCTTGTGACTCAGGATTAATGTATACTCTCTGAAATGATTAAAGGCTCGAAAGCTTACTGGGTTAGGTCTCCACAATTCTTCTCACAGGATCTCTAGAATTTCCAAACTTAGGATGACTCTGATGTTGATAGTGTACAATTGTGCCGAATCTGATTTTTTCTAAGTTTTCAAACCTGCTGTAGTCACACTTGACTTGACTCAATGCTAACTTTAAACAAAAATTGACATCCTCAATACTGACTTAACGAAGGTTTTTAGCTAATCAAAGCCAGGGTATTTGACACATTTTTGAAATTTTAGAAAACTTTTGGAGAACATCGGAAATCACACCAAAAATAAGATTTTTTTTTTTTTTTTTTAAAATGAAGACATGAGTTTTATAGCACCGTCCTCGGTGCTCATGACCGGGACATAAAATGATAACAAATCAGAGATGATGATGCAAAGATTCAGGAAGGATGTTACCAAGTCGGCAGGAACTCGACAGTGTGTGGTACCTGATGATCGGAAGAATGAATGTACCTGCATTTTCAGAGATATAACAGTAATAACAAATGCATGAGACTCATGTACTCTAGAAATACCGGAATTGCCTTTCCGAAAGCGCTAAGTTTTACGTCTTCAGCCAGACATGATGGGGGTATATCAAGTACCCCCAACCAGGTTGAAACTCATGGAGACTGAGTGAATCTGCAGTCTTCCTGACACCTAAGGTGAAACGGAAACAACTATCCTATCCCTTGTCTAGGGATACCTGTGTAGAACAGGTCTTTCTCAGTGTAGACTGAGAGAAGGGCAGTAAGTTCTCTGAGTAGCCCTACAAAAGTGTGTAGTTGAGTAGGGATGGAATGAAGCTTCTCAGTAAAAACTGAGAGGACAGGAGTAGGAGTGGGTTCTCTGACCGTGGTTAGCAGAGCCGTAAACTCATTGAGTTTTGCGGGAATGTATCTGAATGGAGCAGACTCCTGCAGATCAGTAATACCAAAATTGTCTGACTCTGAGATGAAGTCAGACTCAAAGTGTTCTTAACACTTGGATAATTTATCCTCGAGAGAGTCCTGAATTAGACTCTCCACGGCACATGGGGCATCGATAATATCGACGTAGGGTGACGGGTGAAAACTGTTGACCTCTTTCTCGATGTTTCCTGATGTGATAGGGATGTTCCAATCCCTGTACTCAATATGTTCCTCCTCGGTGGGGATCGGTAGGTCCAGGACAGCAGGAGGCCCATTTTCTAGACATGGGTCATCAGTAGGAATGTCTGCATTCAGAGCAGAGAGAGAATTATCAGAGATAGAGATGGGACTAAGTTCCTCTGTGCTCAGTCCAGAAGTTGGTGCTGTTAAGGGCACCAAAGATTGAGACTCGGGTTCATCACAATTGTTGCACAATCCAAGGGAGGTGGGGAGGAACGGTAGATCTATGACAGCAGGGATCCTACGATCGAGACAAAACTCAGTGTCATGATGATCATCTTCAGGGTCTAGGTTAGAAGCAGCAGTGGGAGAGTGAGAAATAGGTTGCTCTGAGGTAGGTTCAGGATGTGGTGCTTTTAAAGGCACCGAAGAAGGAAACACTGGCTCCTCAATAGTCTGGCTCGATCTAGGGGTGGGTACAACTTCTATTTCTTCCTCACAATGGTGGTACTGGGTCCAATTGTGCGGCTCCTCATTATAAACAGTGGCCATATCATGCTCCTCAGGATAGGCTATTGGTGGACTAGTGAAGTTGACTTCCTCTCTCTCATTTTCTAATTGAACTAGTCGTTGCTCCAAGCTTTCCATAGATTGCTGTTGTTGGTGCTCTAGCTGGGCAATGTACTTAGAGAGAAGGTCCTCTAGACCAGGGTTAGTAGCCAACGGAGGTAGTTCAACCAAGGGGAGCTGAGGTGCCACCTCTTGATTGTAGTCCGACTGGGTATGAAAGTTGTAAGGCAAAGTGGAGTCTGGGACTAGTTGCTGACTCTGAAAATCCTGAGGGGCCCACTGTTGATCAGAATAGTCATTCTGTGGATATGACGGGTACTGGGATTGCGAGTATTGCCAGTCATACTCTCCATTGGGTTGATGGAACCCGGAAGGATAATTATCCTGCGGCAATTGCTGCGGGAGGGTAGACTGTTCCCAACCAAAGTTATGGTGACTCCTATTATCCGGATAATAAGTGTTGTCATAGGAGGTCTGTATTGGAGATGGAAAGGTACAGACATCTTGCTGAATAGGAGGGTAATATCCTACAGACTGGGAATGGTACACAGGTTGCTGGACTGCGGCACGAAGGGCAGAGACTAAATTTTTAAGCTCTTGGAGTACAGAATTGTACTCCGGATCTCGGTGATTATCATACCCTGTAGAAGTGTGCGAGACTGGAGTATCATGATGATACGCAGAATTGTCATACCATTGGTGAGAGTGATCTCCTCGATTCTCACAGAAACTGTAGTAGGTCTCATACAGAGGCCGTTCATCTGCCATTAGAGGCGATAGAGGGGCGTGGTGGACTAACTCTCAGATCGAGTCAGTAAAAGGTTAAGGCAGGTCCAACCGGGCTTCTACTTGAAAAAGCAAGCCCAAGATTTGGCAAAAAGTTGCCAAAAGGAGACACTGGAGTAGTGATTCTAAATGATGCACACCAAGCACAGATAATCCTATTCTAAACAATCAGGATATATTTTAGGCATTATCTTGTTAGTTTTGGGGCTAGAGTAGATTATGACAGTGGGCGGACCACTGGTTTATCTTTTAGCCGCCGTACTAACTGTTTGCACTCAGAGGTTCTCACCAGGCTACACTCTTCAGAGCGAATCCTTTAGTACTAACTCTAGTCAACAACAAGGCAATCCGAAGCCTAGACAGACGTGCGGCACAATGGCTGTCTTAAGTACGTCCCAGACTAACCGGATTGGTCAAGTGTATAAGAAGAGTGTTCCCTCGGGTTAAGCTAGGGTTGGTGCGTGTTCCTAGTCCACACGCAACTAACCGTCGAATAGTCCAAGATGCCACGTCGAGCTCAGTGTACTTGAGTAGCAGGGACTTATGGGTGTGTTAGACAACAGGGACCCGCGCTCGTGGTCTTATTTGGATTGGATGTTAAGCGGGTTCGCTTTGTATGAATTTTTCTTCGAACACCGGGCCACTTGGTTCTACTTCTTGATTCTTTTTAATTAAATGGAGCCTTGGGATCAAAACAGTTGGAATGATGAGGTGGGTGATGAAATCCCACTAGTTTCAATTTTGGAGCTGGGTTTGCTCTCTTAGAGTTGATTGATTAACGGCCACGCCACGCAAGTCGAAGAATATGTATTCGAAAGCAAATAGACAAGCGGCAATGATGCACCCAATAACACCGTATCGCACTCAAGGCGAGGATAGGGACTTACCTCCCGTGGGCCACGCCACGGGGTCGCCTCCGTGGGTTAGAGAGGGGTATCCTAATGGGCTTGGGCCCGACTCCACCTCTTTGAGCTTTCGCTCCCTACCCACACTGGATCGTGTTCCTGCAGAAACAGTTAGATCGCACGGTCTAGGTATTTGGGATTCTATTTGGAAGATCCTTGCCTTTTTAGGGTTCACTGAACAAGCACTGGATTTAGGCAAGTTTTTGAATTAATTTCCAAATTCGAGATGGGTTAAAATTTAGGAATTCCCAGATTGGAAAATACCTAGATTGGAAAGTTTCCCGAACTGTGGAGATCTTCCAAGAAAGATTTGATTGCGAGATCCCTTACAATTTTGGAAAATTTCCCAAAATTGAAATTCTGCTAGATTTGGGGTGTTTCCTTTTGCAGACTTTTCCAAATTCGGAAGATTTCTAAAGATAAAAATTCTTGTAAAGAGGAAACTTCTAAGAGGGGAAACCCTAATTAAGCAGAGTTTCAAGATTTTGGAATCTTTCCAAAAATCGCAAATCCTTGATTGGTGATTTCTAAAAATCTGCAGAATATAAAACCCTAATTTTTTTTGAATTTTGATTTTTGAATTTTTTTGATAATTTCCACTTAATCTAGGGTTTCTAAAAAACCCTAGAACAAGATCTAGCAGTTATATGGAAAGCAGTAAAATTCCTAAATTATTACAACTTTGCACTCGGCCTTCCGAGGCATTAAAAATAGTAAGTAAAAACTGCTAAAAATCACTAAAAACAAAAAATAGAAAGTTTCCCGAAAAGGTTGGGCTGTCCAAATTGAGCAGCTTTTCGCTTCAGCAACTTTCCAATTCTGTCTTTACGTCCTTTTTCGCACTCCCGTACACCCGAGCGGCAGCGGCGCCATTTGAAAATAGGGTTTTTCCGTCGTTGAGAGAACAACCCTAATTTCAACACATTTGTAATATTATCCGATTATCCTGTAAAATTTAGAGCTTTTGTATAGGGATTCGTGTCGGATGTCGATCCGCACTCGGGATTAGTCGGATTAGCGCAAATAAGAACATAAAATGATGAGAAATTTGCAGAGAATGGAACACACTTTCTTTCAAATCAACTTCATTCAATCGAACATGTCTCTTACAATCAAGTAAACATAACTAAATTATAAAGCATAAAAAAAATTAAATAAATAAACTAGAGAGAGAAAGAGAGAACTAGAGAGAGAAAACTAGAGAGAGTTTAGAAGGAGAAAGTGATGAAGAAGAGAGGACTAGCTAAAGAGAGAGAAAGTAAGGAAAGAGAGAGAGAGAGAGAGAGAACAAAATAGCCTCAAACTTACCCGAATCCGGCCAAGTGGTGGAGATGGTGGGTAGAGTTTTTCCGTAGTTGCGGGCGACGCCATTCTAGGTGTTTCACGGCCATGGAGTTTTGCCCGGAGAAGAGGACCACGTGGTAGGGTGTTGTAGGGACTGTGAAGGAATGGAGAGTAGGGATGGTTTGTAGGGCATTGCTGATTGGTTACTTAAGAGGGTGGCTACGTATTTGAAGAGGAACATGTGCTGGTGGTGCTAGTGTTGAGCATAGAAGGAGGAGCAGATCAGATGGCAGCGAGCACCGTGGAGGGGATTGCATGGTCGGGGCAATACGTGGATTGGTGGTTTGACTTGCAGGCGGGGCAGCAAGAAAAGAGGCAGCGGTGGTGTGTTTCAATTGAGGTTGCCGGAATGAACCCATACAAGTGGTGGCAGGCGGTGGAGAGGCCGTGAGCGACCGGAGTTGCAGGTTTGCAACTCCGGCGTGAAGAAGGGAGGAGGAAGATGTGGCTTGTGCGAGGTGGTTGAGGTGCTGATCGAAGGCAGCAAGGAGAGGGAGATCTCGTCTTAGCTGGAGCAGCGTCGTGTGAACCGGTCTGTGGAAGGGAAACGGCGTTTCTGACGAGCTGGAGAGGTGGAAAAGTGGTGAAGGCGGTCGCCGGAGTTGCAGGTTGCAACTCCGGTCAAAGATTGAATCAAGGTTCCAGCAAGAAGTTGCTGGTTGTGCTAGTGGAGGACCGTCTAGCAGCACGAGGCGTTGGTGAAGCACAAAGGAAGAGGGACACCACGGGGTGAGGAGCTCGATCGGAGTTGCATCTGCAACTCCGGTAATGAAGGTGGAACTCCGTTGATGAAGATTTGCAGGTCCAGCAAGGAGGAGAAGAAGAAGCAGAAAAGAGGAGGAGGAAGAAGAAGATGAGGAAGAAGAGAATGGAAGACGGAGAGGGGGGTAGACTGGAGTTGCTACCTGCAACTCCGGTTGGTGAACACGGTGGTGACAAGAACCAGTCCGCCGGAGTTGCAGACCTGCAACTCCGGCAAGAAGAAGAAGAAGAAGAAGCAGAAAGGAGGAGGAGGAAGAAGAAGAAGAAGAAGAAGAAGAAGAAGAAGAAGAAGAAGAAGAAGAAGAAGAAGAAGAAGAAAACGAAGAGGAAGAAGAAGGATAGGAGGAGAGGGGGAGGACCTTCACCAGCTCGCTGTGGTGAGGACGGTGGTGGAGCTCGGTTCGCCGGCCGGAGTTGCAGACCTGCAACTCCAGCAACAGGAGAAGAAAACGAAGAAGAAGAAGAAGAAGAAGAAGAAGAAGAAGAAGGAGAAGAAGAAGAAGAAGAAGAAGAAGAAGAAGAAGAAGACGCTCCACTCCTCACCGGCGATGGCACGCCGGAGGAGAAGAAGAAGGGGAAGGGGAAGAGGAGGAAAGGGTGTCCGAGCGGGGCCGGAAGAAGAGAGACTCGAAGGGTTTTTAACCCTCTCCTTAAGTAGAAACCTTTAGAAACCCACGGTTTCTAAAAGAAAATTCTTTATTATTTTTTTTTTATTATTATTTTATTTTTATTTTTATTTTTGAACTAGGGGTTTTGCGGGCTTGGGCTCGAGGTTAATGGGCCGTTTGGCCATGACCACTAGGCCAAGAGCTGATGCCACGTGTTGGCCAGTGGTTGGCCGAGAGATGACGCCACGAGTCGGCCAGTGGTTGGCCAATGGGAACGCTAAAAATCGTGGGCCCAGAGTGCATCGGCCATGGGCCAGAAGGTAGGTGAGAAGGATAGTGGGCCACTGGGCTCGATGGATGTGGGTTAGGGTGCGTTTGGTTGTCAGGGGAGAAAAATGCATTTTCCCTTTGAAATACCCATCAAGGAAAAATGTATTTCCTTTCTTCGGAAATCGAGCTCTACGCTCTCAGCCACAATCAATCATCTGAGGCATTTCTCTACAATCAAACCTGCCTTAGGGACTGATATTTTACAATGGAGATCGGGTGGTTGATAGGATGGATGATCGACTGATCGGTAGCACGATCGGATGGTCGGATGCATAGAATTGATAGATCAGATGGCGATCTATAGAGATTCAACGGCCCGATGGAAGATCCAACGGTCAGAAAGCTAAGGGAGATGAGACAGAGCCAATGAGCAGGAGTTCTGGGGTTAAGTCAATAGATTCGAGGACCGAGAAATGAAGAGAGAGAGAATAAGGAGAGATGAGAGAGAAAATATCAGAAAAAGTATTGGCAGAGGGTCATGAACCCTGGTTTTCCATTGTTCTTCACTTGAGCTTTGCCAGTAGAGCAGGCCATCATTTGATGTGGCTTTAAATGCTTTGGTCCTTCTCTTGGTTATCAGCTCTCCCGCTCTCGTGGTTCCTTGGGCCAGCTCTTCGATCCCCTTGTTCAGCCCATAATAGGCTCATATCTTCTAGACATAGCCTGTGGACTCTTTAAGCTTTGATAATGGGCTTTCATGATCCATGTTGGCCCACAAGTCTCGAGAATCATCCAATCAGAGTTTCCTGCGACAGAAGAAGCGCGTAATGAGACTTAATCAGAACGGCTTAATATCTAAACTTCTAAAAATGTGTTTAATGCATGCAAATATACCATTTCGTCCAGAAAAGTGTGTTCTACGCAACAGGAGAGACTCTTACGTAGAAAAGTAGGTAAATAGAGTATTTTACGTAGGAGAATGCAATAACGCTAAAAGGATAATTGCTTAAAATAAGCACTTTTGAGCGAATATCAGACTCAAAATGAGTTCTGTCCGTAGAGTCCAATCAATTGATCATGAGAGTCCAATCGATCGGACTTTGAAACAACTTCTGTTCTGTAGGGTCCAATTGATCGATTAGGAAGATCCAATCGATTAGACAAGTCCAATCGATTGAACATACCCTTATAGTCAAAATCTTGACTAGACTCGGGTCTGTCTTCTGACTAAGTTTGACTATTATATTTTATTCATTTAAAACCTATTCCTATGGTCACTAAGTCACTTACCTTCCTATACGAGCGCTCATGATCTTTAATGGATAAGTGGGCTATTACTCAGATGACTCTTGTCGTCAACCATCTGATTCTTGCTGTCTTTGTCTTTTAGTCTTGACGTAGTCGACGAAGTATGCATACCACGACATCTTCAATGTTACACTGGTGGTCATAGGAACGGTTATAAGAATATTTTATGTCATACGGAATCTTTGCCAAACTAGAATATGAAATTATTCCTTACAAACATTATATATTCAATAAATCAGTTCAGAACTTCATATTCTAAGAGACTAATAGCAAATTTACCCATTAAAGTATATGTTGAGAGAGAGAGAGAGAGAGGCAAAAAAGGGTGTGCTATGGTAGTGTTTTTGTCGATTTCGAAAATGTCAATTGCACCTAAAACTTAAACTTGTGTTAACCAAGCAAGTTGACCTCTCAAGTATACGAAACTAATGTTAACCTAGGCTTATATTCCTAAGGAATGAGTTCCTAGAGTTTGTGCTTGAAAACAATATTTTTATAGTGTTGCTTCCTTTGCATAAACTAAAGTGATATGCTTTAGAGCAATTAAGTTGAGTAAATTTGAATTTCAAAAATCCACTATATTGGATGGATGATCCTAATAGTAAGGTGTACTTTTTTTCTTTAAGAGCCAAAAATAAGCATTTACAACTAAAACATATATGTTTTTGAAAAATTCATGTTAGCTAAACTGCAACTCGTTAATAAATTACGTGAACAGGGTAAACAAAGCTTCATATTTCTTTCTTTCAATCATTCCATGAATTGTAGAGAGTTTTTTTCAGTGACCTTTTCTAGCTTTATCTGACTTAGAAGTTGTATTTTAGTATACTTAGATATGTTTTCAAGTTGAATGTCATAATTTTATTAGCGCCTATTTATATGTACTTTTTGGGTTAGTTGGAATTCAGTTTGCAACTTCATGCTTATCACCTTTGGGGAGGTCTAATATTACATTTATACTACACATTTCTTATTCGAAGGGAGCAAAGAGAACTTTTGAAGTAGTGGATAGAGCTTGATCCTTTTGCTTTTTGACCCTAATGATGTAAGGATGTTAATTAGTTGCTCGTAATATTGACTAAAACTATTTGGTATACTTTTAGATAGTTCCAAAACCTAGTCATTTTAGCTTTTATGATGCCATGATGGACTATGTTCTGTTTAATGATTAACCTCATCAAGTTGTGAAAGTCAATGAATTTTTTTATACAATACTGCATTCCAAAGTATGTGCATAAGTTTTGTGATAACTCAATAGATGGTTATTATACATCTTGGTCTAATTTTTTCTTATGTTGGGTGTTATAATGTAGGATGGGTCAAAATCTTCCAACATTAACTTGCTGGTTTGCGACAACGATATGATTATATTAGTTATGATTTTTATTCTTTTTGTGTATACTTATAGCATTTCTAGTTGTTTTAGTCAACTTTAGTTGTAATGTATGGCTTGTTATGAATTGACCACTAAAAATAGCCATTGTGTTTATCTAGCTTATATCAGAAAATTAAAATAATTTTTTTAAAACTTTCTATAAAAAAAAAATGGACATAGTCCGTTCTTTTTGGCCAGCTGGGAAACAAAGCAACGGACTATGTCCGTCATGTTGACACCAACAAAAACAACGATTTGTGTCCGTCTATTCGAAAATGACGGACCAAATCTGTTGATTTCGGACGGAAAAATAGAAGGACGGATTAGGTCTGTCATACAGTAACAAAGGGACAAATCTGTCATTTTTTTGCAATAAAACAATGGACTTTGTCCATCGTTTTTCATTAACAATGGAGGAAAAAATAACGGACCCGACAACGGCCCGAGTCAGTCATTTGTTGTAAAAAACAATGGACGTTGTCCGTTGTTTTTCCCGCCTTTTGGTGTAGTGTTAGGTCAACCTAGAGTAACTTCCCCAAGTACAAAAACTCATAGTGTATGCTCTTTTTCTCTTAGGAATTTTCGTACTGGAAAATTCACCCCTTGGAATCTTAAATAGGCACTGTGAAAAATGGTCGAAATTCGCTCAAAATGGAAAGAACGGGGTCGACTGAAAACACTCGGTCGCCCGCTCTTAAGGGCGTTGTCGACCGTGGGGACTTCGGCCCGACCTCTGTCAGATCAGTTTTTGAGAACTAGGACAGAAAGAGGTCTGAGTGGGGTCGCTCGACTTTAGTTCGGTCGCCTAACGTTGTCGGTCGACCGACACTCTTTCGGTCGCTTGGTCTTTTGACATAGACCCTCTCTGCCTATCAGACTATTCACACAGCCACGGATGATATCATGCTCCATATATAGGAAGATATGACATGTAAAAGCCAAATAACTCAAGTTCTTACCTTGATTTGAGTTGAGATACCTACGTGTATACATGTTCTTTTCAGTCTTTAGAAAACAGGATGCTTGATTGTCAACCCAACAACTGCTAGGGATTCTTACCTTCCCTTCTGGCCGGCCGAGCAAACAGGCTTGTGGACGGACAGGTGTAACTATCTCTCCCGACCCCAAGAACGGGGGCTCGCAGGGGTCGGAAGCAGGGGGCTACTCTCAATTCTTCAGCTAATCTCTTACAGTAGAAGGGTGACAACACGAACACACAAACAACCTCAAGATAAGTGTCATGGATTGTTGACAAAACAAAATCAGGGTTTTTCATAAATATCTTTTAAAAGCAATTGAACACCATATGCTAACATCATGTTCATATATGTGAAAATATATTTCTATAATTAAATCATTAGTATTTAAAAATTGGATGCATTATCTATTACAAGCTACAAAATATTTTGTGGCTCAATTTCATCGATAACAAAAGAAAGAACATCTTTACAAAGTAGACTTATTTTTCGTTTACCCGACGTATCAAATGATCTTAAACTCATAAAAGATTCTTGAGGTGAGTTATTATTTAGGTTAATTAGTTCCATTTCCCATTACAAAGATGATCTGATAAATCTTACATTTTTTTGGTTGGGGATGTCATTGCCAATAATAACATAAAGAGCTGTGAGCTACAGCTTGAACATTATCTGACATGGTATGACAAATTCTAACATCCCAACCTTAGTTTCTTGACAGATGAAATCCAGACATTCTATATTCCTGAAATAATCTTTTAAATAAAAATTGCAATGAAAACCCCTTTTCAAGTCCTTGCCATCTACCAAAATGGTTCTCTTTGTCTTACCAATCTAACTTTTTTTCCTACACTTTATTTCCATTCATCATTTAAAAACAATTATAACATAAAAATAAAAATAAATAAAATCCACAATTTTAGCATAAAAAAAAAAAAGAACCAACAATTTAAGCATCAAAAGAAAGGCCCATTAAATAAATAAAATCCACAACATGGAGTGGATAATCCTAGTTTCATGTTTAGCCCGTCATCCCCCTCCCTCGTTATTAGTCCAAAACTTTTAACAACATGCTTGCCTGTGATGGCCAAGCACTTGGGTTGGCTCTTCATTTAGCAGACAATCAAGCCCAAACCCAACCAACAGGATAGTGGGTGCAGGTCATGGGCCTAGCCCATGTCCACCCGACTTTATGTTCCTAACCACTCCAATTTTTCACATTCTTTTGGTCAGTCAAAGAATGGCAAGATATCTCAAACATCACCCTGAAATTTAATGGTCTCACCCAAATTTGTCACTTTGTGGGTCTCGAACATTGGTTATTTTGGCCTATCATGGGCCTGGGCCGAGCTTGGCCTTTCTCCTTGGGTCCCAAGCACTTGGGTTGACCAGTGATCCAAGGTTGCCTCATGTGCACCCTAACATAGGGGCATTACTTATCTTTAAATGGTCCTGTCCCGTGCATAGTAAGTTCAGTATAATTTGTATATTATACACGAGATTTTTGAATTTTTAGAAAAAAAACGTATCATACTGCCAAATTTTCACAGATTCGGTAAAATTCACAAATTTTACGAAGAGCCGTATTTTTATTTATGTATTATATATGAATTACTCTGAACTATTGAAAAATGTTCATTTTAAATGCAAAAAATACAGAAAGATGAAAAAAAAAATTGTTTTTAATTTTTTTTCCCGAATTATTGAATGCCAACTCCGAATTATACTCGAACTCAACCAGATGACTAGCTATCTTCAAAACTCTTTGTGCCTAAGTTTAGCTAATAAAGGTAGGTCCATAGTTGGTCGTAATTTTGTGCCAGTCCTTAGATGAAGCCCATGAGGGCCCATGGGATGGTAGGCGGAGCCCAAACCCTGCCATGTCCATCAGGCCCCCTCTCCCATTTGTTCTCAGACGAATAAAACTTTGATGACAGCGGGCTATCAGTGAAGCTGCTGACTACCACAGAGTTATCAGCACATACCAGAGTGCTTTTTGCCACGTACCCAAGTTTTTTTTTGCTTTTATAATAAAAAATTAAAAAAGAAAGTTTGAAAAACACTCACCTGGGTGCGTGGCAGAAAGCACTGGCGTACGAGAACTCTGTGGTAGTGGGTGGCTTCGCTGACAGCCGGCAGTCATCAAAGGTTTACTCTCTTGACCCAACTTATAGAGAAAAACCTTCCCACTTTGGATCGGGCCGGGGTGTATCCAGAGGTCTAAATGGTTGTGCTCGTGCTTCATTTGAGGCCTATTAAATAATGAGCTGAACTTGGGCCTATATGCACATGGGTGTGCATATGTTGGAGGATGCGCACATCAATGGGGATGCAACGTCAACATGGAATCATGCTCATTGATTATCATGATGTGTAAATAGACTTGAATTGATCTTAAGATTTGATGGTGACCATTGATCTAATCATATTAGTAGGATCATGTACAACCTCATTGATGACTGGAATTGCGACTTTTGATTTGATCATGATAATATGATCAAATGCGAGTAGAACTTTGCTGACCGCTGCTGTCAGCAAAGCTGCTGACCACCCATAATATGAGCCACGTGGTACACTATTAGAGGATGCTGACCACATCGATGTTTGGCCAATCCCTAGGTGGACCTATAGACCAAAAATCCACTTGAGTAGTGATTTCAAACCTTTGGATCTTTGTACCCCAAATAATGGTCAATAATGCCCAAATTCCACAGTTAAAAATCAACCCATGAAACACTAACGAAGTTAATTTTTCATCTCTATGTCCATCTAGGGTTGGGCCAAACATCCATAAGGTCAGAAATCTCTAAGATGATTAAATGCAATCCATCTAACAGGTGCAATTGACACCATACATTAAATTCGATTGAAATCCATGGGCAATATTCAATCATGGTTAAAGGGTATTCTTGTCTTTACAAAAAGAAATGGACAAAATATTATAAATCTGCCCCTAATTAGTAACTAGTCCAAAAAGTAACCACCATTCTCTTCATTTATAGTAGTAGGTTACATGTGCAAGCAATGACAAATAATTACAAATTTACCCTTGACTGATCTATTTAGCCATAGCCCCCAAGTTTAAACCATTCAATGTCTTCGAAATTTGTGTTTGTGTGCATTGGGATTCCAATTGCACAAGTTTCGGAGAACTTGATGACGTGAGCATATAGGATGACGTGCTACAATGTCGTTCTAAGTAGGGGTGTCAACTTGTTTTCTGCCAGTTGGATCCCACGAATGGAAGCAACAAATCGAACTTCAGAAATTCGCCAATAAATCTATACAAGTCAAAAAAAAAAAAAAAAATGATCATATAAAAGTGTTGGAACCTCTATTAACCCTAGATTTAATGAAAATTAAGTAGAAAAAAAATACTAGAGTTCAAAACCCTGGTCTAAAATCATTAGGAAATTCAAACCAAGGAGAAAACTCTAATTTTTCCTAAAAGAACTTTCCCTAATTAATAATTTTTCTTCTGAGGGTGCTCCCCCTAGACTCCCCGAGTAGGAGCCAGTTGTCCCCTGTAACCCCCGTGGAATTTGACCCACGATACTTGATTCGTCGGGTTTTGCCCAATGCCCTAATTAAGCGCAAGGGCAAAAGTATTTATAACAAAAAGGGTGAACAGTGGATTAATAAAAAGAATGCAATAAAGATGAAAAATAAAAGCACTAGAACACACCAAAACATGATTAGAATTTCTAAACATAAACACATACATAGAAATAATCAAAACACAAACCAAATGAGGGGTTAATGACGATTTGCTTGCCTGAAAAATGCTAGTTCATTGATCAAGGAGAGACATCCACCAAAAAAAAAACTTTAAATTATAGAGAAAGGAGAGTATTCTAGAGAGTTGATTGATCAATTAAAAGTGATTTTCGTCACTTTAAAAGGTATTTAAATAAGAGTATTCAAAAAGCCTTAAAACTAATTAGGTATGGCCAAAAAATGGGCCTAAGGCCCATATGTATAAAGTGATCTACAAACTGGATCACTTTTTGGCCCAAACTATCTCTAAATGGGCCCTAAAAGTCCACCCAACAAATATAACCCGCAATTAACACAAAACCAAGTATTATAATCAATATAATAATTAATTAATAATTACATTAATTAATAGATAGTAAAATCAAGGGCATTACGAAAAAAGCCGTAATCCTATTAACTAGAATTTCCTTAGATTATTAGAAAAAAAAAGATGAAGAAAGAATTTTTATATACTACTAATAAGGAATTTGTGAGTTATCACAAATAATTGTACATAAATAACAACTAAATTGTAATTATCAATTGCGATATATAGAGCCTTAAAAGTTAAAACCATAATGCATCCTATGGAATCCTCTCCAAACCCTCCTTCGTTTGCCACTCATGGTTTGAGGAACTTAGGCTTTGTTAAACTATGTTATGGATCAAGCTTAAATTAGGACATTTTGGCCGTGATGGGGCCAACATTGGCCCGTTCATTGTCTTAATTCCCAAAATACAAGGAGCTGAGGATATATCAAATTTCAGATCCATTAGCCTAGTAGGGAGTGTTTATAAGATAATGGCTAAAGTGCTTGCATAAAGGCTTAAAGAGGAATTGAATGACACCATATCAGGTGAGCAAGGGGCATTCGTGCACCTATACTGAGATCGGCTAGACCAAGGTGATAGCTGGAAGCGCGTTACCGCACAACAGTTTTTCTTGTGGTAGGCAAATTTTAGATGGGTGCTCATACCTAATGCGTGCATCGACTCGAGATGGCGCATTGGAGTGCCAGGAGTTTTTTGTAAGATAGACATGGAAAATGCTTATGATCATACAAACTGGGAACTTTTGGACTATCTGATGGATAGGATGGGCTTTGGCCAAATGGAGAGAATGGATGAAGAAATGCGTTAGATCAGCTCATTTTTTTGTGCTTATTAATGGTTCCGCATTCGGTTATTTCAAAGGATCTAGAGGCCTGAGACAGGATGATCCTCTGTCTCCCTTTTAGTTCATATTGGTAGTTGAAGCTTTAGGGAGAATGACTTCGAAAGGGGTCACGTTAGGAGAACTAACAGGTTTTCGAGCGGGACATGGGAGGTGGAGATTTCCCATCTTCAGTTCGATGATGACACGTTAGTTTTCATTTCTAAGTCTAGAGAGCAAGTGGTGTTCCTTAGATGCTTATTAAGTTGCTTTGAAGTAAGCTTGGGTTTCAAAATTAATTTTAGGAAAAGCAAAATTATGAGCGTTGGGGAGGTTGGAGACTTAGAAACCTTTGCGGGGATTATGTCATGCTCAATTGCTTCTTTACCTACCACCTATCTTGGACTTCTACTGGGTGCATCCATATAGAGCGCGATCGATTTAGACCCAGTTGTTGAGAGCGTGTTTAGAAGATTGGTAGGCTAAAAATGAAAGTATTTGTCTAAAGGGGGGAAAATGGTTCTCATCAAAAGTGCATTGTCTAGCTTATTGTCTACTTTCTGTCATTGTTTTCTATCTTAGTGAGTATAGGGGAGAGGAATTGAAAGGCTCATGAGGAATTTCCTTTGAAATGATTCAGAAAATCTCCCAAAATTTCATATGGTGAAGTGGGCATAGGCTTGTTTGCCTAAGACTAAGGGCGGTTTAGGGTTTAAAAATATCAGTCAGATGAACGTTGCTTTGCTAGGTAAATGGATTAGGAGATTTGGGAAGGAAGGGAAAAGTTTATGGTGTAGAGTGATTAGCGATTTATTTGGGGAGGTGCCAGGGAGATGGGCGCCTAAGAGTGCTAGGACATCGTACGGGTGTGGGGTGGGGTGTGGTAGGGCATTATTAAGGTGAAAGATCAGGTGTTGGTTGGTACTAGAATGGTGTTAGGAAACGGGACTAGAATTAGGTTTTGGGAGGACATTTGGTTAGGAGACTAGTGCTTAAAAGATTTTTTTTTCCTCGGATGTATTTTATTTCACAGGGGAAAGGCCAGTCCATTGATTCTTTTTGGGACAGTTCTTCTAGGGTTTTTCCTTGGGATTTAGGTCTCAGAAGACATCTCCTTGAATGGGAAAAAGACCAGTTTGAAATTTTGATGGAACATTTGAAACATTACACTATTAGTAGCAACAAAGGATTCTCTTTCTTGGGTCTACTCCAAATCTGGGGTTTTCACGGTAAGCTCATTTTATGAGGCATTATCTCACCCTTCACAAGCCTATTAGTACCCTTGTCCTATTATCTGGAAGGCCAAAATACCTTTGAAAATATAATTTTTTGCTTAGGTCGCATCTTTGAACAAGTTGCTCACTATTGAGGATTTGATTAGAAGAAAGTGGATAATGGTGAATTCTTGTATCATGTGTAAGGCTAATAGGGAGAATACAGATCATCTTTTGTTGTATTGTGGCTTTGTCAGATAGATTTGGTCATACTTTCTGGCACAGGCGGGTCTTTCTTGGGTCTTGTCGGGGTCCATAGGAGATCTATTGGGAGGTTGGCCTCGAATGGAGACATCAGCCAAGGGAATGATTCTTTGGAAAATGACACCATTTGCTGTCATGTGGGGGGTTTGGATGGAAAGGAATAGGAGAGTTTTCGTTGGAGAGGAAAGGTCCCTCAACGAAACTCTTATTAACATCAACGCGTTTCTCTTTAGGTGGGGCAGCATTTTTACCGAGATAAGGGGTACTTCAGTTGGCGATTTCGTTTTTAGGTTCGAAGAAGTTATGGTGTGAGCGGAAGGTGTTCAATTGTATTCTTTTTATTGTTCTTTTTCTTTTTTTGTTCCTCTTGAGATCTTCTCGATCTCCCTCTTTTAATGCATCTTTTTGGATTTATCAAAACAAAGATTTGCCCGTGACTCTTAGGCAGATATTGGCTTAGTAAAGTCATTGACTGTTGGTACCAAGACAAAACCCCGTCCTCTTGTAGTTACCACCACCGACCAACTCGCCAACAAAAAACCAAAAATAAATAAATAATGATTTAGCCCATTTGTTTCTTTCACCATAATTGGACTCTCGGTCATTTTGCAGGTGTTATTTTTTGGTAAGCCTCTAGCAGGCAGCGTTACATGATAAAGATTCCATTTTTGTTCATGTACATGTCCATGTGAGCCATGTTGACCCTCTTAGCTAGAGACCACTGACCGTATGGATGTTTGGCCCATCCCTAAGTAGACCTACATACCAAAAATTAGCTCCGGTGGCGATTTCTAGCAGTTGGATTGGAGCATTATTTGGGGTACTTATATACCATGGATAGAAATCATCAACCAGGCAGATTTGTGGTTGATGTAGGGATGGGCCAAACATCCATACGATCAGTGATCTCTTAAGAGTGTGCCACATGGCTTATATGGATAAAATGGACTCCAAAAAGAACTTTTGCGTGGTTACCGAATTTAACCCAATGATTTCTTTGACCTCGATGTATGGTCTTAGGGCTAGTTTGGAATTCCCATATTTTTACATATTTTATTTTGTAAAATGACTTTTTAAAAAGATATTCTTCAGAATGGATTTTCATAGAAAAAAAAAACTTGTTTAGATCATCAATAACGCTAAATGTATATATAATCTCTTGGTGGGTCCCACCACTGATTTGTGAGTGAAAGGTGGGAAGGGTTGGAGTAGGTTTCTTTATTTGTTAGGCTCATTGAGCCAATGTTTTAAATGGTTTCTTTTATTTTCAAAATAAACTTGACGACCCTTCTAATGCAAACTCACTTTTTCATTTTTGGGAATTATTTTCTATGTAACATGATGGGGTTGGGGTGTTTTCGTTATAACCGCCGTTACAATATTTCTTTTAAACCATGCATTGAGCTTAAAAAATAAGAAGTCTTTTTTACTTGAAAAATAAAAATAGAATTTTTAGCCTACAAATATATTTTTATGTAATAAATACTTTTTGAAAAATGAGAACACAAACAGTGTTATTTTGAAAAAATAAGTCTATTTGTGCTTAAAAAGAAATTTTCCAACCCAAAAATTATGATCCAAACAGGTCTTTAATGCTCAAATTACACTGTTAAAAATCTATCCTTAGGAGTTAGGGAGGACTTGGAAAGGTGCTCTTTTCAGTGGTAAAGGAGCATTTTTGCTATGAGCCGCTCTCCACTCAACTTGTATCCTCCACATCTTATGGAGTTCCCAGCAAAAGACATTTTCCTTGATAGAGATGTGGAGTAAGTAATTAAAGGAAGTTATCTTTCGTGGTGCACCTTTATCAAGTATAGGCCTCTAAAGTCATCGCCTTGTGGACCTGAGAGCCAAACACGCCTTAGTCATATCCTTATCTGCATGCCTAAAACACGTGCAATGGAGCTTCTAGATCCACGGCATGCCTAAAGCACGTGGTTTTGAGGCTTCAGTGTTGAGACCAACAGCCCCAGCGTAGGGAGGCTGGTTTTCCAAGGGTAGGTGAGACCTACGATCATATCCACCGAACCTAGACCATGCTCAAGAGCAAACTAAATCAGGAACAACTTTTGGTCACTTCCTTTAGTTACCCATCTCAATCACTAAATCTTGTAAACTTGACAGGTACCCATGACAAGACTGGTTTTAGAAAAATTAAAATTTTAAAATATGGATTGTCACGGTACGTGTCAAGTATTCAGTCTTTAGTGAATAGTTGTTGAGATGACCACTAAAGCAAGTGACAAAAATGGACTCATGGTTGCATTGAGACGTGCCGTAAGGATTTTATGGAAAAACAACTCCTTAATAGAGTTGCACAGATGCAACCCCCAAAATACAAGAAAACTGCCTCGAAAACTATAACTTTTGTTAAACTATATATCCTTTAATTCTCTTTTGTGAAGGTGCATCCGTGCAACTCCATTAAGGGTTGCTTGGAGTGGTGGAGCCAGGATTTTCTTCAAGGGTGGGTAAGAGATTATTTATGCTCTGTTGCCATAGCGTTGCGAGTTTGAGAGCCAGCGATAGAGAGGGGAAAAGAGCTTTTGAGGAAAAGAGAGATTCACGATTTTCTTTTTTTTTTTTTACATATATTTTTTTTTTGAGCTAGTTTGGTTTTGCAATGAGTTTTATAAAAGCTAAAGCTGATCTAATTTTTTTTTGCACAAATAAAAAAATTAAGGTCCTAAAAGTTAATGGGGCTCACACGGTTATCAAAAACAGACTAGAAGAACATGATTGAAGTCGACCATGGTTGGCCCCAATTTTTGGCTTTCCAAACACGGTGGTCCATTGATGAGGGCGTGGCTTTCCAAACATGGTAGTTTGATTTTCAAAATAGGTTTTTCAGGAAAAAATTTAGATGCAGAGGACTCTCGTGGCTCTAAATATCTTATTTTTTTGGGTTCACTGACCACATGGATGTTTAACCCACCCATTGGTGGACAGACGCCAAAAATTAGCTTGACTGGTGATTTCTAGCAATTGGATTTAGTACCCAAAAAACACGCTTGAATCCAACAGCTAGAATCAATCATAAGAAAGGTACTAAAATCTATGACTGCAGATAAACATTTTGACTTTTTATAAGACTATCCAACAAAGGGTGGACTAAACATACATGCAGTTAGTGGGCCCCAAAAACTCGCTATGTAGGGCTTTGAGAGTCCTTGCATCATCAACATCCAAAGTCCTCTACATATAATAATTTTTTTATAATTTTTCAAAGTTGATGGTAGTCTCGAACTCTGCCACTGTTTGCTTGCTAGATTCCTCAAAGATTTATGGTGAAGAAACTATATATATAGGTTGGTATTAACCGTGCCAATGTTACTTTCCGATAAAACGTTCGCAAATAAATTCGGGTGCTTTCGGCACTAAAACCTACTTCCTAATTTCTCCTACAATAACAATTAAATTAAGATTCACATTATTTTCTTTTTCTACTTATTTGTAAAGCATAAAATACTTCAATTGAAAAGTTGACAATGTCAACAAAGCAAAATTAGAGTACCCATCCTGAATGACTATTTATGAACAATTTTTCCAACTCAATAAGTGATAAAAAGCTTATCGATATTCCTGTCAAACTAGAAAGCAATTAAAATTTGTGTGGTTGTACATAGAGCCAAATGAGAGAGAGAGAGCATTATTCACTACCAAAAAAATGACTTTACCCGGCGGAACAGTTTATTTTCCGCGGCGGTTCCAAACCGTGGAAACGTAGGGGCAGTTTATAACCGCCGAGGAAGAACCAAAAAGCCGCCGGGGTGTCTTTCGGCAAAAATAAAATAAAAAAGAGCGCGACTTTTGTGCTATTCGCGCCCTAACAACCAAAATCTCCCCTCCCTCCTCTCCTCTCCTTCCTCTCCTCTCCACTTTCAATAAAATCAGAAACAAATATCAGATCTGAATAAAATTGAATTAGAGAGGAGATTTCATTCTTATTAATGGCGTTAATATAACAGTAGCTCCATCCCCTCGGGAAGAGAATGTTTACATGGAGGCAGAGGAGCTCACAGTTGAGGAGCGCAACCTCCTCTCCGTCGCCTACAAGAACGTCATCAGTGCACACCTTGCATCATGGTGCATCATATCCTCGATTGAGCAGAAGGAGGCGAGCCGTGGCAACGAGAACCACGTGGCGACCATCTGCGGCTAAGATCCAAGATCGAGTCAGAGCTCTCGTTGATCTGTGATGGTATCCTGCGCCTCCTTGACTCCAGGCTCATTCCCTCAGCCTCCGCTAAGGACTCTAAGGTCTTCTCTTATCGTTACTTCGCCAAGTTCAAGACTTGTGCCGAACAGAAAGAAGCCGTCGAGAGCACCCTCGCTGCTTATAAATCAGCTCAGGTTAGTCTAGGATTAGGGTTTCATTTCTCCTTTCTTTCTTTGTAATTGTGAAGATTGTACTCATAGGGTTAGGGTTTCAGTTCTTGATTTTCTGATTCCTTCTTTTACCTTGAACTTGAACTATTTTATGTTTGATTTTTTAGGGTTAGGGTTTCAATAATTCTTTTACCCCTAAATATTGTGTACATTTTTGTTAGATCTCTCTCTATCTGTATGTGTAATTATGACAAATTGATGTCTTAGGGTTTGGGTTTTGTTCCTTGTTTTGGTTATTTTTCCACCTTTGATTTTTTCTATAATTTTTTATTGTGATACCTATTTATTGCAGGAAATTGATATTGCGGAGCTTGCTCCAACGCATCCTATCCGCCTAGGACTGGCTCTTAACTTCTCTATGTTTTATTATGAGATCTTGAATTCTCCCGTTCGAGCTTGTAATCTTGCAAAATAGGTGAGAAATCAAAATTTGAACTTAAAAACCCTATTTCTTTTCTTCTATTGAACTTGAAAATACTAGTTTTTTTCTTCATTTATGTGATTGATGATCTTGATAGGAAGACAAATTATTGAAAATAGAGAAGAGTTTGACTGGGATTTTGACTTTTGCATTGATTTTATCTTGTTTTCTAGAGTTTTGGTTTATTCAAATCAGAAATATGTTGTTTAATTAGTGTTAAAACTTGTGTCATTGTATCCTTGATTTCGTAGCAGATCGTCTTACAATGTCTGGACTTACACATTCTTTGTATCCACTGTTCTTGATCAAGCGTTTAATGAAGCGATTGCGGAGCTGGATACCCTTGGGGAGTCATACAAGGATAGCACCTTGATAATGTAGCTCCTTCATGAAAACCTCACTTTGTGGACCTTCGACATGCAGGTCTTGGATTTGCTCTTGTTAATTTGTTTGAGTGTTCATTCTTTCTATTTTCTATTCTATGATATTATGTTGTTTTTACTGACTTTGAATTCATGCCTAGTTTTGATTTAGGATGATGGAGCAAACGAGATCAAAGAAGCACTAAGCTTGAGGACAAACAATAGTGAATTGATTCGTTTTCAGATTAGGGTTTCACTCCTTTAGTGACTAGAAAAAGGTTTTTCTAGGATTTTGATCTTAGCCGCTTCCAGATTATTAACATTTTGTTTCCGTTTGTAGGCTTCTGAATTTTTGTTGATGCCGAGCATGCACTTGATCCAGCACTGGCCAAGGCTATTGGTGTTAAGACTGAAATTTTACTTCTCTTATAACCAGATTGTGGAGAGTAAGCTTGAAGTCTTGTGGATACCCTAATCCAGAGTGGTTCCGTTGATGTTATTGTTGTGGAGAGTGTAAGTAGAGGGGCTTCATTGGATCAAAGTTCTTTTTCAAGAGCGACAAGAGTTTGTACAGTTACTGATGTCTATTAAGGCAATGCCCCCACATTCTAAACCTCCCAGAGGGTCTTGGATAGTGGAAGGGAAAACCCGACACAAAATTGAGTCTCTTGAGGCTTATAGTTAGTGTACTTGCACTGACCTAATTTGAGAGGCTAGTCAAGAGGAACCTAGAAATTTTTTGACACGTTGCTTCTAGAAAGCTCTTTGCAATTCTTCATATATCAACTGAATACCCAATTTGTTACATATGTGTGAGTGTGTGTGTTTTATTGTTTTTATTTTGACAGATCCTCAAGGCGATGGGATTGCCTAAGTTGTCATCTTCTACAGTAAATCTTCTCATAGATATCGGGTATTTCCCTGTACATGTGAATCTCACTCTCTTGAAGTTCAACGTTCATACTGAATATTCATATGAGATTATGTGGGCTGCGGAAAATCTTTTGTCAGTCTCCTCTGATCCAGATGAGGTATGTCTACTCTGCTCTCCATTGCCAACATCCCATAATTTTGGAAACTTGTGATTTTTAGAAAATAATAACTAATTTCTTAAGAGAAATTACATATCTCACAAGATCTTTTTTGAAGACTATAACAACAGAAGATATCATGATATCGATATTTCTCACAAGATCTTTTTTGAAGACCGTAACAACAGAAGATATCATGATATCGATGTTTATTCTTAATAATAGAAGGGAAAGGGGTCCTTGCAAATTAAAACAATTTTTTGTATGCACTACTTAGGATGCATCACCAATGGCTGTGGTGTTTTGAATCGAAGGTCTACCCAATGGACATCAATGAAGCTGATGAGGTAATCATCTATTTGGTGTTTATTCTTGAATTCTATTGCAGACAAGTTCTGCATGGAATCCCTAAATGATCATGTATCCTTGGTTCTAATTCAATTATTTGGTGAACCCTTGCTGTCAAAGCTTCTAATTGACCATGAAAATGCAGCTTGATGATGCCATGAGTGCAACAAGGATGCAGGATGGCCGGATCAAAGTTTGGATACATGCTAATCCGACTAGCTTAATTCAACCAGGGAGCAAAATAGACAGGTATTTTTGGAGTTTCTGTAGAAGATATGGGTAAAATGGTTTTGCTGTCCCAAGCTTTTCTTGATATAGTTTTTGGTGTGTAGAGAGGCAATGAGAAGAGGAACTTGTATTTTCTAACTAATTGATTCTAACTAATATCAGTTATTGAATTGAATTTGAAAAACATTGGAATATAGTTGTAAAATAGTGTCAGAAACCACTATTGATGGGGACCTTAAGAAAGTTTTTGGCAGTTATGGTCCCATCACTAGTGCAGTTATTTGAGGGATGCAAATGGAAATTATAGAGGTTTTAGTTTTGTTAATTTTCAAAACCCAGATGATGCTGCTTCTGCAGTTGAGAAATTGAATGGAGCAACTTTTAATGAAGACAAGGTATGGTATGTTGGGAAGGCTCAAAGAAAAGCCGAAAGAGTGGCTGAGTTGAAGGCTAAATATGAACATGAAAGAAATGGTAGATTGAAAAAACTAGGATGCATAGAATACCACTTTTCTTACTTTTCTTTTCCTTCTCTCTTTGATTCTAAGTATGGTCATTCTTTCTGTAGTTTGGAGGAGGAACGCTTCCAGCCACTGCCAGGACCTTAGAAACCATAATACATCTCTCTCTCAATTGCTCATGCCAAATTGAAGTTGAGCACAAAGGTACTTGGTTTCAATTGATTCCTAGATGTAATATTACACTAATGATGAGATACTGAATTGTGGAATGTTGTGTCTAGATATTTCTCATTCTCAGAAGTGGATATAGTCTTCTAGAATGTAACTAAGATGTGGAAAGGTTGGGTGTTCATTGTTAGTGTTAGGAACATGTAGTGGTGATGTTTTAGCATTGGATGTGGGGTCAGCTGAAGTGGAGAGTTACTAACTGCTACCCTGGGTGAGTTTCTTGCTAAAAACTTTACCTTCCTTGGATTGCGCAATCTCTTTAATGAATGTTTCCTATGCACGTGCAAGTGCAAGAGTAAAACAAATTTCATTTATTTGAATGCCAGCCAATTTGAAGATTAAGTGTCATTATATTTTGGCTTAAGCTTTATGCATTTATAATGGCTTAGCTTAGCACACCGAGCCTACCCTCAGAAGCTTGCGAATTTGAGCTATGTGAAGGTTGAGCTTGTGGAGCTAGCCTGAGCTCAATGATTCAGGCTAGTCACAAGCATGAGTTGAGTTTGAGTTCAACCCTGGATCATGAGCCCAAGTGGAACTGGATAAAGCTTTTGTGATGTAAAAAGATAATAATCTAGACAAAATTACAAATGACATCTGTTCTCTTCTTTGACACCAAACCAAACTCCACCCTTGGGAAAAAAAAAAGGCAATGGTGGTATGGTTTGCCTCTTTGACTTCATTGGTTAACAATATGCCCATTTCTAGCTGTGTTATATATATTCTTGTCTTTTAGCTTTGCAAACTGGTTAACCCATATTCTTGTCTTGTTATACATTTTGCATCCTTTTAATTTTTCTGGTCTACACTTCATATACAAGCATAAGTTTGACTGTCATATACTTCAGACATGAGATTTAGTAATCATACTAAAGCAAAGTATTTTCTGACCTTTTTTATGTACTTGTAGGAGACGTGTTGATGATCTTAATAAGGAAGACTCGTTACTTTCTTTCTTGGAAAACTTAACAAGTTTGTCCATTATGTAAGCTGTGAACTAAAAAAAAATTCCTACAGTTTTTAGTTTCTGACATAGAACTTATATGCCATATCATATTTCTCTTTAGATCTTTGAGAAACTATTGAGTTGCTGGCCAACTTACAGGGAAACTTGGGGTGTTTCCAAAGCTGAAATACAAGTCAAGCTTGTAGTTGATGCAGATCTACATGCAACGGTAAGTTAGTGTGAGCAGTGAGCACGAATGTATCTTGTTTCATTGGCTTTCTAGCATGAAATTAGCAATTCCTTATCAGAATTGATGATTACTTTCATCCAAAGTTAATAAATTTCCTTGGATCAGAATTGATGATTACTTTCATCCTTGTAAAATTTGAAAGCAAATCGTATGGCATGCTTTGTTGGCCCTTCGTACCAACGTTTGAAGTCTTTATTTCAAATGAGACTTGGCCAGCTTTGAAATGGTGCCCACTTGGATACAACTTATCTAGTCCAATACGACTTTGTTGAGTATTTATAAGAAACTTTGTTGACTTGGATAAGTCAAATTAAAAATTGTAGATGTAGAGGACTTTGGATGCAGTGTATGCAGAGGACTCTCATGGCTCTACTTATTGCAGTATTTGGGCCCATTAACCGCATGGATGTTTAGCCCACCCCTTACCAAAAATCAGCTTGTTTGATAATATCTATATGCTAGTGTTAGCACCCAAAAAAAAATGTTTGAATCCAATGACTACAATCACTATGAGTCTATAGAGGTTCTCTCGACCTCCTATTTTGTTGTGATGTAGCTCTTTGAGTCTCTTTATAAAAAAATTTAGCTTATTAAAAAAAAAAACAATCACTATTAAAAAAGTGCTAAAACTAATGGCTAAAGATAACCAATCAAGCATATTTTTGGTGTGTGTATTCACTAAGGATGTGGTTGGTAGGCCCAAGACCCAAGAAAATGCATTAAGTAGGGCCACGAGTCCTCTGCATCTATCGCAATCCAAAGTCTTGAGCATAAGTTCATGTAACCTTGACATATGACATTATTTTGATATCCTCCAACAAGAGAGTGATAGCTGCTGAGCCTTTTGTGTTTTAACAAAATAAACTTTTGTTTTGGATCTGCAGGGAGCATTCAAATTTTGTCAATTGTGTAAGATTTTCTCCAGATGGCAGCATGTTCATCATATTCAGCTCATATACGAAGGGGATAATGTTATCGTTCGTTGTGTAACCATTTGAAGTTTTGTCTGTTGACGTTCCAGATTCTACATCAAAGAAAAGTTCTGGATCATATTTTGTTTCTTTTTCTTTTATGAGAATACTATTGCAATGTTTTGTATATAATGATTATGTAAAGTAGGATTTTATAGTGTATATAATAATTGAGTTGAATTTTTGTTTTATATTTATCAATTGTATCAAATTTTTATTTGTTCTATCAGGTTGGGTAAAATGACTCATCAACAATAGTGAGCCATTTTTTTTAAAATTTTGACTTGATTCACCGGCGGTTATTAATCGACGGTGTGATACGTTCGCCGGCGGTTATAAATTGCCGCATAAACCGTTGGAAATTTGCCGACGGCGTAGGAAAAAGGTCAACATCGGCGGTTTAAAAACCGTCGAGGAAAGACTAAATTCATCGGTTATTAACCGCCGGAGAAACGAATATGTCGGCAGCTCTAAACCGCCGGTGTTTAACTTTCCGCGGCGGTTTTAAAACCGCTGGTGTTGGTATGTTATCTATGCCGTTGGCAAATTTACGGCGGTTTATGCGGCTGTTCATAACCGCCGGTGACGTATTTGCCGGCGGTTTAGAGCCGCCGGGGAAAACCATTTTTTTGGTAGTGACTGCTAGAAAGCAAAAAGATAGTTGTGAGGGAAATGGAGAAGCATTATTCAGATTAGAAGGAGAAAAGAGACAAACAAGGTAGTTGTGAGGGAAATGGAGAAGCATTATTCAGAGTAGGAGAAAAGAGACAAACACTCACATAGCCACCAATGAGAAAAAAAGACAACCACCCCTCTCTAATTCCCATCCTTTCACATCTACCCATAGAAACAAACATTCATGTTTTTCTTTTCAATCCTAATGATTCTCTTCCCATTTTCCTCTCTCTCTCTCTCTCTCTCTCTCTCACAATTTCACCACCAACCCCATCCACCTCAAAACCCCATTTCCATGTAAATGTTTTAAAAAAAGTTCTCTCTTGCCAAACCAACGACGCCCACTTATTACGTAATTAGGGCTTCTTTATCTATTAAAAAGGAAAAAAAAGAACTCTAAAATTGGGGCTTTCAATCTATAAACAAACCTTCATAAAGCTTCTTCTTTTACCTTTCTTGCTGAACTCTAAGAACAAAATTAATTGGCAGAAGAACATAAATTAAAGTAAAATTTGAATTTCAAATTTTCTTTACAATGGAAAAAATGGAAAATAACATAAAAACCAATGTGAAAATTCAAAATTTGAATTTCAATGTATCAATAAAATTTGTAATTCAAATTAATGCTAGTTCATTGATCACGGAGAGAAATCCGCCAAAAATCCAAAGGTTTTCTCAAGCCCTAACTTCTAGAGAGAAAGGAGTGTACAAGTGAGAGTTGATTGACAAATTTAAATTGATTTTCTTCACTTTAAAATGTATTTAAATAAGAGTTCAAAAAGTCCTAAAACTAGTTAAGTACAGAACAAAAATGGGCCTAGGACCCATAGGTATCAATTGAGCTACAAACTGAAGTATTTTCTAGCCCAAACTGTCTCTAGATTGGTCTTAAAAGACCACTATACCCAACAAATATAACCCGCATTTAATATAAATCAAGTATTATAACCAATATAATTATTAATAAATTATAACAAATACGTGTACGTAAATAACAACTAAATTGTAGTTATTAATTGCGGTATATAGAGCCTTAAAAGTTAAAAATCAGAACCCATCCTATGGAATCCTCTCCAGACCCTACTTCATTTGCCACTCATGGTTTGAGGAACTTAAATAGGGCTTAGGCTTTGTTGAACTATGTTATGGATCAAGCTTAATTTAGGTCATTTTGCCTGTGATGGGGCCAACCTTGGTCCGTGACTCTTAGGCAGATCTTGGCTTCGTAAAGTCATTGAGTGTTGGTACCAAGACAAAACCCGTATGGATGTTTCGACCACCCCTAAGTAGATCTGCATACCAAAAATTAGCTCTGATGGAAATTTCTAGCAGTTGGATTTGAGTCCTTTCCGGGGTTGGTTTTTAGCTATGGGATTCGAGCATTATTTGGGGTACTTATATCCCATGGTTAGAAATCATCAATCAGGCAGATTTTTTTGTTATAGGTATATGTAGGGATGGGCCAAACATCCATACGGTCAGTGATCTCTTAAGAGTGTGCCACATGGCTTGTATCCCTTAGCGAAAAATGGACTCCAAGAAAAAACTATTGCATGGTTACCGAATTTAACTCAATGATTTCTTTGACGTTGATATATAGTCTTAGGGTTAGTTTGGAATTCCCTTTAAATATTTTATTTTGTAAAATAACTTTTTTTAAAAGATATTCTTGAAAATGCATTTTCATAAAAAAAAAAACTTGTTTAGATCATCAATAGTGGAAAACGTCTTTATCATCTCTTGGTGGGTCCCACAACTGATTTGTGAGAGTGAAAGGTAAGAAGGGTGGGAATTTGTTACGCTCATTGAGCCAATGTTTAAATGGTTTTTTTACGGAAAATTTCCTAAAAGAAAATAAGTTTTAAAATATTTACAAAAAAGAAAAATACTTTTTTCAAATCCCAAAAAAGAAAACTAAACGCCCTTTGAAAGGGCGTTTCGTCAGGCTGTCAGTCAAATTAGTCGACGACTGACTAACGATTGACTAATGGCTGACACGCCTGACAGACGCCCTTTGAAAGAACGTTTATTCCTGAAAAATAGTTTTTTAAAAAACGTTTTTATGGAATAAACACCCTTTCAAAGGGCGTCTGTCAGGCGATGAGTTAAATTCCTCTTAAGTCATTTTCATCTATTCTCCCACCATCTCTCCTCTCTCTCTGTTTTCTCCGGCGAACTCTCCCATCTCTCTCCGGCGGTCTCATCACGCTCGGCCTCCTTTCTCCGATCGAGTCCTTCAACGCGGCCTCCTCCGATTAAAACTCAGGTATGTTATTATTATTATTTTATTTATTTATTTTTTTTGGTGGGGCTTGGGGGACCCCCATTTTGGCGTACACAGTAAAAATCGACGACGCATAATTCCTCAACTTCTAAACCAGTCTACAAATACCGGAATGATTTGAATTTTTGTGAGGATGATCTCCTCACCATAGAGATCATCCTCACCAAAAATCAGCCATTGATTCATCTTCTGGGTACGCCAAAATGGGCGTAAAAATTGGGGTTCCCAGATTTTTTGGGCTCAGGCTCCAGTGTTACAGGACACAATATTAGCCACATGGCACATTCTTAGAGGACTCTGACCGTATTGATGTTTGGCCAATCCCGAAGTGGACCTACAAATCAAAACTCAGCCTGATTAGTGATTTATAAGCGTTGGATTAGACTTATTTTCATGGCTTGATCTCAACTGTGAGAATTTGGGAGGTTTTAACAGGGTATACCTGAGATCTTTTCATTTGTCGAAGCGGCATTTTTGGTAGTAACGGTTCCCAACGGCCGAACGCCCTTTAAAATAACGTCTGTCAGTTGTTAGACAGCAATCAGAACCTGACAGATGTTTTTTAAAAAGACGTTTGTTTCTGAAAAATGCCCTTTAAAATGACGTTTTTCACTGACAGATGCCCTTTAAAAGGGCGTTTTCTAGATAAAGATGTGACGAGTTCAAGGGCCTTTAGTTACTTTTTTTGGGATTTGAGAAAAGTTGTATTCCTTTTTGTAAATTATTTAAAATTTCTTTTCTTTTAAGTAATTTTCCGTTTTTTTTATTTTCAAAATAAACTTGAGCCAATGTCCTCCTTACTTTATTGATGCAATTTGCATCGCACCCAATGTTTTTAAAATATTTGCGTCTCACCCAAGGTCATTTTAGTCATTTAAAAATATTGGGATGTCCATCCGAAGACCGTCTACGGTCAACGATGTTGACCATGGTCAAAGGGTGAGATACAAATATTTTGAAAACATTGGGTGAGTGCAAATTGCATCAATAAAGTAAGGGGGTAAATCAAAAAAGCCCTAAAAATAATGGAGAACTGCCCCTTACTTTTGTTACTATGGGGAATAAATCCCACACACCCTCGAGATACGCGCTTTCCAAGATCTTGAAAATAAGGTTGTAATTCCGCAGTTCCTAGCTATAAATGCTGTCGGATCCGAGTGCCTGAGACCGAGACCGAATTCTGAGGTGTCCGAGATCTAGATCCAAGGTGCCCGAGATCAAATTTCGAGGTGCCCGATACCGAATTTCGAGGTGCTCGAGATCAAATTCCGAGGTACCGGAGAAGTTCTGAGGTGCCCGAGACCGAGTTCTGAAGTACCCAAGACCGAGATCCGAGGTGCTCGAGATCGAATTCCGAGGTGCCCGAGAATAATCCTGCAATAACTCAAGATGGTGGAAGTCCACCAAATGAGCCTCCGATGCTTAAGTCAGTATACTTCAAATAATCATGCTTAATTCTTCAAAACTCCTCCACTTTTACTGTAACAAGTGCCTCTATTTATAGCTTTCCTAGCTAGATATTTAAGTAGATATATATGTGAACCAATAGGAGTTTTCCATGTGCCTTCAAGTTATATTCTACCAAGTAAAAAGGGTAGGTCCGAGACCGCCGAGGGTTCTGAGCATAGTATCCGAGACAGCTGAGGTCCCTGAACATGGTGCCTGAGACCACCGAGGTCCCCGAGCATGGTGCCCGAGACCGCCGAGGTACCCGAGCATAAAGTAACAATAATGTAAGAAGTTTATTCCGAGGGACCCGAGGTACCCGAGGTCCTTGAAAATAAAGTAACAATGTCCCGAGGTACCCGAGAATAAAGTAACAACAATGTGACCCGAGGTACCCGAGAATAAAGTAACAATAATGTGACTAGAGGTACCTGAAAGCTTGAACTCTGTGTGATTTTAAGTTTTACCGACATCAATATCCACATGTTAGTCATCTGAGATGTCCACATGTCTTGTCCGAGAAGGTCACTAGGGGAGGAATGATTTAGTACTTCGCGGTGTACCGATTTCAAAACATCAACATTTTGCTATTTCATGTACCCACAATAGCCCCCTCTCGAAGGTGGAGCTCGACTCAAAAGCGATGGTCCGCATCCGAGAAAATAAATTAGTACTCGATCTCTTTTATCTTCTCATGTGCTCTCGCATATATACCTACGAATAAATATTTTGAAAATCAAGAATAATACTATAATTGAGAATAATATTCCGAGAGCCGAAAATAATATTGCGATAGCTGAGAACAATACTGTAATTGAGAATGATATTTTGAAAGCCGAAAATAATACTATAACCAAGAATAACACTGTGATAGCAGAGAACAATACTGTGACAACTCAATATCTGATAATAATGCCATAATGAGAATAATAGTCAAGAATAGTACTGCGATAGCTGAGTCTGACTCTTTTGTTGGAAGTGGATAGATGTTCAAAGTTCAAAGCAGAGTCCGACTCCCATTTCTGAAAGTGGATCAGTAACTTCAAGCCGAGTCCGACTTCCATTTCTGGAAGTAGATCGGTAACTTCAAAGTCGAGTCCGACTCCCATTTCTAGAAGTAGATCGGTAACTTCAAAGCCGAGTTCGACTCCCATTTCCGAAAGTGAATTGGTAACTTCAAACTGAGTCCGACTCCCATTTCTGGAAGTCGATCGGTAACTTCAAAGCCCAGTCCGACTCCCATTTCTAGAAGTGGATCGGTAACTTCAAGCCGAGTCTGACTCCCATTTCTGGAAGTGGATCGGTAACTTCAAGCAGAGTCTGACTCCCATTTCTAGAAGTGGATCGGTAACTTCAAGCCGAGTCCGACTCCCATTTCTGGAAGTGGATCGGTAACTTCAAGCAGAGTCTGACTCCCATTTCTAGAAGTGGATCGGTAACTTCAAGCCGAGTCCGACTCCCATTTCTGGAAGTGGATAGGTAACTTCAAAGCAGAGTCCGATTCCCATTTTTGAAAGTAGATCGGTAACTTCAAGCCGAGTCCGACTTCATCACTAGAAGTGGACTGGTGACCAGGTCTGACTTCGTCACTAGAAGTTGACTGGTGTATCTTGGCTGAGACTTTCTCGCCAAGCGCAATCCCTTTAACTGAGATTGGCTGGACTTTAATCTTCAATGACCTAACATGATTTTCTCTCTGAAAATGGCAGTCATGCTTCAATATACTTCATGAGCTTCCATATACTAACATGCTTTTTTTTAAAAGAAAGATACCTTCAATAATTTAATATATATAAGATTTGAGGTAGAGTGTGTTGGTGAAAAGAAAACATAATATAAATTCATTTAAACAAAGTCTCAGTCTCAAGGGAGCTCAGGCTCCACTATTCTTCTTGTCGTTCCTCTAACAAGCCCCCAAGTCCAAGGGTTGGGCTTGGCTCAACTCTGTCAAGCCCCCAAGTCTAATGATCCGTCGTATATCATGTGAATAACATTCTTTGGTGCGAAGCCTTCGGGTTGCACTGCTCTCCTTTGTTGTTCTCTGGCCGCCTCCTCTTGGGCCCCTTTTTGGACCACAAATTGTGGTATTTTACCCCTATCGGCGAGGTCTTGAATAAATGCCTGTAAAGCAAAACATGTATTAGTGTGGTGATCCCGAGACCCATGATATGCACAAAAAGGCCTCTCGGGTCTATCTTCATATGTCCTTCTAGGGGGTTTATAAAAAGGTTTCCCCCTAATGCTTTCTAAAATAAATGATGGTGACACTGTCAAGGGTGTATATTCTCTCTTTGGGAATGATCTCTTCTTGTCTTCTGGCTCTTTCTTCCTAAATTGGGAACTACTTCTCTTCTCTCCTCTTTTCTCCATGCTCCTTTCTCTTGAATTGCTAACTTCTTGTATTCGGATCTTTTGAGTTTCAGTTCTGACCCGAATTGATTCATCTACTCAGATATGCTCTTCTATTACTAGATAAACATCTTCTAGTCGAGAAAAATTGTGTATCACCAATGTTTCATGTGCTCTAGTTCCTACAAGAACTCCAATTTGTAATGCGTATGCGGTAGTCTTTTCGTCCATCTGGTCTACTTGAGTGACTTCCTTCTTGAAACGGGTAAGATAATCTCTCAAAGTTTCGTTTTCTGTTTGCCGAACGCTAAGTAATGATGTCACGTTTAGCATTTGTTTTCTCTAGTGATAGTAATGTTGTACGAAGGCGTCTTCCAGATCTTCAAACTCCTGTATGGCGTTAGAGCCAAAGTTGTGGAACCAAGTTAGGGCCGAGCCCTTCAAACTTGCGGGAAAAAGTCGACACCTTAACCCATCAAACGACTCCTAGAGTACCATGAGTTGCTTGTAATGTAACATGTGTTCTACTGGATCTGACGATCCGTCGAACATTTCGAACTTTAGCTGAATGAATTTCTTTGGGATTTCAGACCTTAGGATGCCTTCAGAAAATGGCGAAGACCTCAACATTCTCAAGGCTTCTCTGGACGCTCCAGTTGTTGATTTTTGTCATAGTTCTGGCCTCCTCTCTCTGTGTTTCCTGATCATCTCGGTTACTTTCTCTACAGTGACCAAGCGATCAGGATCTGGCTAATTTTCCATCTTTTCTGCTGCTTCACGACCTGGTGTATGTGATTCTCTCCTGTCAGAGCTGATTTCTAGCTCTTTCCTTCCAGTTTCTTCCTCGTGATATATTCTGCTTGAATATTTCTAGTAGCCTTCCGAGGCCTGTAGCTTCAATGCTTCGTTTTCCTTTCTGATTTCCTTCATATCTTCTCTCATGGCAGCCATTTCCGCCATTAGCATCTTAGCTATCTTGTCCAAACTTGTCTGGGCTGGGACGTCAGCCTCACTGTTTTCTAGCTGAGCCCTGACGTCTTCATCGATTTTCTTTTCTTTAGAGGCTCCAGGTAATTTCCGGGGAGGCATTCTGAATCCGTCTAATTTAATCAAGCTCTGGAGAGCGCGCAAGTTTTCTTCGAGTTTCCCACAGACGACGCCAAAAGATGTAGGGAATAAATCCCACACACCCTCGAGATACGCGCTTTCCAAGATCTTGAAAATAAGGTTGTAATTCCGTAGTTCCTAACTATAAATGCTGTCGGATCCGAGTGCCTGAGATCGAGACTGAATTCTGAGTTGTCCAAGACTGAGATCCGAGCTGCCGGAGATCAAATTCCGAGGTGCCCGAGATTGAGTTCTGAGGTGCCCGAGACTGAGATCTGAGGTGCCTGATACCGAATTCCGAGGTACCCGAGAAGTTCTAAGGTACCCGAGACCGAGATCTGAGGTGCCCGAGAATAATCCTGCAATAACTCAAGTTGGTGGAAGTCCATCAAATGAGCCTCCGATGCTTAAGTCAGTATACTTCAAATAATCATGCTTAATTTTCCAAAACTCATCCACTTTTACTGTAACAAGTGCCTCTATTCATAGCTTCCAAGCTAGATATTTAAGTAGATATTTATGTGAACCAATATGAGTTTCCACGTGCCTTCAAGTTATATTCTTCAAAGTAAAAATGGTAGGTCCGAGACCGCTGAGGGCTCCGAGCATGGTACCCGAGACCGCCAAGGTCCCTGAACATGGTACCCGAGACCGCCAAGGTCCCTGAACATGGTGCCCGAGACCACCAAGGTCCCCAAGCATGGTGCCTGAGACCACGGAAGTACCCGAGCATAAAGTAACAATAATGTAAGAAGTTTATTCCGAGGGACCCGAGGTACACGAAAATAAAGTAACAATGTCCCGAGGTACCCGAGAATAAAGTAACAACAATGTGACCCGAGGTACCTGAGAATAAAGTAACAACAATGTGACCCGAGGTACCCGAGAATAAAGTAACAATAATGTGACCCGAGGTACCTGAAAGCTTGAACTCTGTGTGATTTTAAGTTTTACCGACATTTATATCCACATGTTAGTCATCTGAGATGTCCACATGTCTTGTCCAAGAAGGTCTCTAGGGGAAGAATGATTTAGTACTTCACGGTGTACCGATTCCAAAACATCACATTTTACTATTTCATGTACCCACAGTTACAATGACCCTTCTAATGCAAACCCATTTTTTCGTTCTTGGGCCTTAGCTTCTATATAACATGATGGGGTTGGGGTTTCACCATGCATTGAGCTTGAAATATAAGAAAAGTCTTTTTCACTTGAAAAACGACTTTTGATTTTTTTTTAAGAAAAGAATTTTTAGCCTACAAAAATATTTTAATGGAATAAATACTTTTTGAAAGATTGTCATGAAATGGTGTTATCTTGAAAATGTCATTTGCTGAGAACTCCATAAGATGTCAGGGATACATGTCGAGTGGAGAGCGGCTCATAGCAAAAATGCTCCTTTACTGCTAAAAAGAGCACCTTTCCAGGTCCTCCCTTAAAAGAGCACATTTCTAAGTCCTCCCTAACTTCTAAGGTTGATTTTTAATTATGTAATTTGAGCATTAAGGACCTGTTTGGATAATAATTTTTGGTCGGAGAATTCTTTTTAAGCACAAATAGACTTTTTGAAGTTTGATGACCATTTTTTAAAAAGTCTATTTGTGCTTAAAAAGAATTTTCCAACCCAAAAATTATGATCCAAACAGGTCCTTAATGCTCAAATTACACAGTTAAAAATCAACCCTTAGGAGTTAGGGGGGACTAAGGTGCTCTTTTTAATAGTAAAGAATTATTTTTGCTATGACCCGCTCTCCACTTGACATGTATCCCCGACATCTTATGGAGTTCTTAGCAAAAGACATTTTCCTTGATAGAGATGTGGAGTAAAGGAAGTTTTTTACATGGTGCACCTTTCTCAAGTATAGGCCTGTAAAGTCATAAGTATAGGTCTCTAAAGTAATCGCTCTGTGGACCCGTGAGCCAAACACGCCTTAGTCATATCCTCATCTACATGCCAAAACACATGCAATGGAGGTTTGAGATACACGGCACGCCTAAAGCATGTGGTTTGAGGCTTGAGTTGAGACCCACAACCCTAGCACAGGGAGGCTGGTTTTCCAAGGGTTGGTGAGACCTATGATCATATCCACCAAACCTAAACCATGCTTGACAGCAAACTAATTCAGGAACCATTTTGGTCACTTGCTATTGTTACCCATCTCAATCACTAAATCTTGTAAACTTGACAGGCACTCATGTTAAGCATGACGAGACTGTTTACAAAAAGTTAGAATTTCAAAATTTTAAAACATGACAATGGTACGTGTCAAGTGCACAGGCTTTAGTTAATAATTATTGAGATGAGGAGGAAAGGAAGTGACAAAAATAGACTCACGGTAACACTTTTCTTCGTGACACCCAACATGGCACCTCAAATGGTTGGTGTGTATCCTCCTCTTTCGAGAGGTCGTGGGGTGAAACCCACACAGGTAGATTTTCTCCTTTGCAAGTAAAAATCTCCTTTACCGGCTTGACCGGGTCCGTACAGGTTTCACCTGCTAATCCGATGGTGGCTACAAAAAAATAAAAAATACTTTTCTTCATGGGTGGGTAAGAGATTATTTATGCTCTGCTGCCACAGCGTTGCGAGTATGTGGGCCAACAACAGAGGGGAAAATAGTTTTTGAGGAAAAGAGAGACTCAAAATTTTATTTTTTGCCATTTTTTGTACTAGTTCAGTCTTGCAATGAGTTTTACAAAATCTAAAGCCGATCCAATTTGTTTTTGCACAAATTAGAAAAATCGAGATCCTAATAGGTGGGGGGTTATCAAACAAAAAATAGAACGGGATTGAAACCGACCTTGGCTGACCCCAATTTTTGGCTTTCTAAATAGGGTGGTCGGTTGGTGGTCTGATTTTTCAAAATAATTTTTTTAGGAAATTTTTTAGATGCTGAGGATTCTAGTGGCCCTACATAGTTTATTTTTTTTGGACCCACTGACTACATGGATGTTTAGCCCACCTATTGATGGATACACACTACAAATCAACTGGACTAATGATTTCTAGCGGTCGATTTAGTACTAAAAAACATGCTTCAATCGGACAGCTAGAATCAATCATAAAAAGTACTAAAATCTATGGCTAGAGATAACCAATCAGGTTGATTTTTTATAAGAATATCCAACAAGGGGTGGGCTTAATATCCATGCAGTTAATGGGTCCCAAAAATTCGCTATGTAGAACTACGAGAATCCTCTACATATCACTTTTTTTTCCGATTTTTACATACAAAAGTTTTTTGATTTTTCAAAGTTGAGGGTAGTCTTGACCCCGCCACTGGTTGCTTACTAGCATTCCTCAAAGATTTATGGTTAAGATAATCACTCAAAGGGGTCGGGCTCGGGGGACACCCATTTTGGTGTACCCACATAGAATGGCTGATTTTTGGTGAGGATGATCTCTATGGTGAGGAGATCATCCTCACAAAAATTCAAATCATTCTGCTATTCATAGACTGGTTTAGAAGCTGAAGAATTATGGACCGTCGATTTATACCGTGTAACTTGAAAACCACATTTGATGGGGTTAGAAATATCAGAATGGGCTGATTTTTTGTTGGGGGTGATCTATATGGTGAGGAGATCATCCCCATAAAAAATCAGCCATTGATTCATCTTCTAAGTGCGTACACCTAAATGGGTGTCAAAAATGGGGGTAAAAAATGGGTGTCCCCCCGAGCCCGACCCATATACATATATATAATTGTTAGTCTAAGAAAATATAATATTATTCTATATATTACAGTAAAGAAAATCTCATAAGTTGGCTGTTACAATCATGGTTCAAAATCTCGGGATAACAGGGTGCTGACCCCGGTCCTGATCACCCAAATATCGGTTAGATCGTTCAAATCGGTGGCCGAGCTAGACTTCAAACCATGATTACAATGAGCCAATGGTTGTCTTACTTTTTTCATGTTATTTCTCCCAAGGTTTAAAAAACGGCCGTTATAACGAAAATAACGGCCGTTATTTTCCATTTTTTTCCGTTATAACGACTATTATTTTCTGAAAAATTTTGTAAAAAAACAGGGCCATTATTTTCGTTATTATCTATTTTTAAAATTTTGAAATTCAAATTTTAAAATTCAAAATTTGAATTTCTGCGCCATTTTTTCCGTTATACCGTTATAACGGTTCCCTTTAAACCTTGATTTCTCCTACTATTTTCTAGTCGTTTCCCTATACATTTACATGGTAGTTTCTTATTCATTTCCGGATTCGCACACCAATGTTAACAGCTATTATCATGAAGTCATTATATGTTATTTATACCAAAATGTTTATGGGACTAAATTGTCCTTATTTTATCAACATGTGTCATATTTGTAAGTCATTATTCGTGAATTTTTTGTTCAGAAAATTTCATAAACGAAAAATAAATTTAAATGTATTTGCAAAAATAAAAATAACTTTCTGATATTTACAAAAAAAGTAACTAAACGCCCTTCGAGAGGGCGTCTTTGTCTGACAAAAATTAAAGTTGAAAAAAGTTGACAGATGCCCTTTAAAAGGGCGTTTGCCCATAGAGACATAAAACTTCTGTCATAATAAGAGCCATGTGTCACACTCTTAGCGGACGCTGACCGTATGGAAGTTTGGGCAGGCTGTAGGAGAATATGCAAACCAAAAATCAGCCTGATTTGTAATCTACAACCTTTGGATCTTTGCACTCAAACAAATGCTCAAATTCCTACGGTTAAAATCAATCCATGAAAATAACTTCAATCCAACACTTATAAACCACTGATGATGTTTATTTTTGGTGTGCAGGTCCACCTAGTGAGTGGCCAAACATCCATACGGTCGGTGTCCACTAAGAGTATTTTTTAATTAGGGCTTGTTTAATTGCACAGAAAATTTTACCGATAAAATTCAGATGGAAAATGTCTTAAATGGCTGGTTGATTGCAACTGAGAACACATACTTAAATCATGTGGATATGATTTCTCACTTATCTGGATGGAAAATGAATTCTGGGTTTAGTAGGGAAAATTATCTAGATTTAAATGGCTTGGTAGGGGAAATTATATAAATTTAAAATGACTATATAAGAAGGGACAGTTGTGTTTTCTCAAGGAAAATCCAATTTTCCCACTTGGCAATCAAACAGGCCCTTAATAAAAACGTATTAAACTGCCCGTATAAAATGAAAAAATTGGAAACCTGGGGGCTTCTTAAGGCTAAACGAATATAACACTTCAACCATGACCGAATTTTTAGATCCTGAAAACTAATTAAACTCGAACTTTTCCTGTTATGCCGAATTGCGAACTATGATGCCCGATAACCGTTGGATTCAAGAGAGATCCACAGTCCATGAGGCAACAACTGTGTGGATCTCTTGAATCAAACAATCAATGGCCTCCACCGCATATTTTTCTTGTTTCCCTTTCAGTTCTCAAGAGCCATTCGTTTAAAATAAAAATCTTTATTTATCACATGTTTGATAGTTCTTTTTAGGTCGTTTCATGAAAAAAATACTTTAAGCAAAAAATAAATGGTTATTCCACGTGGCACCCTATTATGCCGCAGCTGGACAGTAGTTATCCAGATGAGCTGGACTACAGGTTGCAGGAGCATTTTAAGGGTCGTGATGTAACAAGGTATAGCCACTGACCCATATAGATGTTTAGCCCACAAATCAGCTTGTTTGATGATTTTTAGCCGTTAGTCTTAATATTCAAAAAAAAATTGGTTGGATCCAACTGCTAGAATCACGCCTTAAAAAGTACAAAATCTAATGGCTAGAGATTACCAATCCGGGTGATTTCAGGTGTTTATATCCACAAAGTGTGGGCTAAACCATGGTTTTAAAAACGGCCGTTTAAATGGTTTTAACAGCCGTTAAAACGGTAACGCCCCAAGCCCGCTTCCGTTAAAACTGTTTAAACATGTTTTATCGGTTTTGAAAAATGGCCGTGAAAACCGTTTAATTCTGTTAAAATCGGTTTAAATCTGTTAAATTCCTTTTTTTTTTTAATTTTTAAATTTCAAAATTTGAATTTCAGCGCCACTTTTTCTGTTTTTTTCCATTAAAATCCGTTAAAATCGTTAAAATCCGTTTAATTCCGTTTTTTCCCATTTTTGCCCCTAACCGTTTCAATCCGTTTTAACGGTAACGCCCCCAGTCCGTTTAACCGTTAAAAAGGCCTCCTTTAAACCTTGGGCTAAACCATGGTTTTAAAAACGGTCGTTTAAACGGAACGCCCCAAGCCCATTTCCGTTAAAACCCCCCAAGCCCATTTCCGTTAAAACCATTTAAACACGTTCTATCGGTTTTGAAAAAAACGGCCGTTTTTTTTGTTTAAACGGCCGTTAAAATCGTTTAAACAGCCGTTTAATTCCAAAAATTTTATTAAAAAAAAAATGGCCATTAAAACCGTTTAATTCTGTTAAATTCCGTTAAATTCCGTTTTTTTTTAATTTTCAAATTTCAAAATTTGAATTTCAGCGCCATTTTTCTGTTAAAACACATTTAATTCCATTTTTGCCCCTGGCCATTTCATTCCGTTTTAACGGTAACGCCCCCAGTCCGTTTAACAGTTAAAACGGCCTCCTTTAAACCTTGGGCTAAACATCCATGCGGTAAGTGGGCCCAAAGGCAACCGGTGAGTAACAAAAATGGCTGATGCCAAAAACTGTCAGGTATACCTTCTTATATCTTTAAATAATTATTTACTTCATGGATGAATTTACCAAGTAAAATGTCTATAATATCCCTACAATTACATATATCAACAATATCATTTTCCTAAATTAATATTTATGGTGTAACTATGAGAGGTTGTTTCGGTAATTCTGCCTTTGTCCTTCTTGTTCAGGTATACAGAGACAACGTAGCCAAATGAGATTTTTTTTTTTTTTCAAAAGATAACGAATTTCTTAACGGTAACTTCTGATGTTTTTCTACTTTCTTTTATCTACAATCTACACCTATCTAATCATTTCATCGTACTTTTTACCCCCCGTCTTTGCTTTGAAGATTTGAACACTGTTACAAACAGAAACCCCGCACCCGACACCACCGATAAAAAACCCGGCACGCCGACATGTTTCCTCCCATTTTACAGCGTCGGGAGCGACTCGGGCCTCCATGAAAAATCCGAATAATCGGAAGGCCCACAAAGCACGTCAGAGTAATCAAACAACCCCTCTAACGCTACAAACTCGCCGCCGTTGTTTTCTTTTTCCACGCCGATTCCAAACTCATAACTAGGAATCTCATCATCAAGCCCCCAGATCTGATCCAATCCAACGACATCAGACGAGAAACGTAACACATCATCATCCTCGCCGCTAGAGGATGGAAAGGAGGGCGGGAGGCCGAGTTCGTCGTCTGAAGCTTCTAGAAGGTACCCTAGGTCAGGCTGAGACTCGCCGGAAACTGACGACTGTGGAGAGGGATGAGATATTTCTTCTTCGAAGCTTTTCATAACTGAAGCAAGGTCTTGGATAGCCGTGTTTCGGTCGACGATGAGTTCGGAGTCGTCGAGGATGTCAAGGAGGTTATCTCGAATCCGCTTCGCCTCGGGCGAGTTAGATTCCGATTCCTCCGAGTCATCTCGGACTCGCTTCTTGCTGATGGTAGTGTTTTTGTCTTCCATGACAGAAAAAACAGAAGGGTTTTGAGGGCTTCAGTTTCAGAGTTCTTAGAACTTCTAGAGAGAGAGAGAGAGAGAGTGAACGGAAAAGGTGAGGCGTTGAGAGTGGAGGAAGAGGGGGAAGGATATATAGTGGGGGGGAATGGTACGCACTTCGCAGCGTGTCAAAGAGATGCTTTGGCCGTCACGGACGCCTTGCCTTTTCTTTCTTTTTCTTTTCTTTTTCGGTGTTTCTTCTTCTCTGTACAATTAATTCTTTTGAATTCCATCTTTCAAGTCCGGTCCCACCCGCTTTGTTCTCTCTCTCTTTTTATTTCTGGCTCGGCTTGCGCAGCTTGCTCAGCTTAGGTTCTCAAGGGCTCGTATATGAAATTGACTAAAATGGGCCTCTTTAGGTTAGGGTTGTTAGGCAGTTAAATCAGGTGGGGGTAGGGAGATTTTGGTAATTTTAAACGTGGATTTGTGGTGGGTGGAGATCTTTCAAATTTTTCTTTTATATTTATTGTTGACAGTTTGACACGTTAAAAATTCAACATAATCTAAAGCTTGAAGTGCAAGCAGATGACACGTTGGAACCTTCTCGTCGGCAAGTAGATTACACGCAGGAATCCTTTTCAACGTGTAATTGCATACGAAAATCCAACTTGACTTCCTCCTTTGAGACTTCGTCCTTTTTTGATAATTTAAGAATTTAGGTCCACTTGGGATCCTTCTACACAATTGTCTTGAGGAACGACACGAAATGGGGCGGATTTGACCCGATACTTTATTCGATTTGAATCCATATTTCGCGGCTTTGGCCTTCAGACCATTACACCCTTTTTAGGATTGATTCTAGCCGTTGGATTCATCAATCAATCTCATTTTTAGTGCGTCTATCCACCAATAGGTGGGCTGAACATCCACACAGTCATAGGCGACTGCCTAAAAATTGATGTAGGGCCACGAGAGTCCTCTGATGAACAGTAAAGTGAGTCGCTTAGCATCTAAATTTTTTTTTTTCGTAATTTTTTTATTATGAAAGAATAGTTGTTAAATAAAGATTTTCTCAGTGTTTGAAAACTCGAAAACCCGACTCGACTCGAAAGTCTACGAGTTGAGTTAACTCGAAGACTCGAACTCGACCCGAAATAATATATTAATATTATATACATATATTAATATTAATATATAAATATCATATTTTTATAAGATTTGGTTGAGTTTGTGTTGACAAGGGGTTCAAGAAACTTATTTGGTGCGTCGATTAGAAAACAATGTGTTTGGTGCGTTGTTTTTTACAGAAAAACAATGCACCAAACCCGTTGTTTATTCGATTCTAGTTTATTTCGAGTCAACTCAAAACTCAGCCGAGTCGAGTCCACTCGGCCGAGTTTTGAGTTGACTCAACGAGTTTTAAAACACTGGATTTTCTATTATATAGAAAGTTAAAGTTTTTAATAATATCATATATATTAATATATTAAACATAAAAAGGCATTATATAGAGTTTTTTGCTTTAGGGACTCAACTTGTAATGAGACGACCCTTATTACTAATATGCAAGAATAAATTTAAACAAATGTGGAACAATAATTAACTTGAGCAATAAAGACAGAGAGACAATCAATTTACAACACGAAGATATATAGTGGCTTCCTGTCGCAATACCTACGTCCACTCTCAAATGCTTCCAACGAGTTAACATTTTTTTAATTCAATCATTTAAGACCACCTTACAATAAAAGAATATGGTAAAGGACCTAAGCTCGGTCACAATCAAGACTAACATAGATTTTAGTCGCAATTAAACTCCCACAAGATATCACATTTTTAATTCACTTACTAAGTATACCTTATAATGAATGAACGAGGAAAAGGGCCTAAGCTCAATCACAATCGAGACACACAAGGAGTCTATAGTAGCAATTAAATTCCGATGAGTCACTAATCTACTTGACTCAAGTGAAGAGATTTTTCTCGAAAAGCTCACAACTAACAAACAAAGTTACCTCCTACATGATGAGATTGGATCGAAATGGATCTTTAATGATCAAACCAAATGCCAAACGCTTCTCCACTCCGGAAGGCCTGGACAACTTGCTAAAGGATGCTCGAATAGATCAAGGAAAGTCTCCATAAGTCTAGTGTGGATGGGCTTGCAAAAGATTACTCAACAAATCAAGACGAGTCTCTACGAATTGTTTAGAAAAATAGGAAACAAGGGAGAAATGGTTCTTCTTTAGAAGCTCAAAGCAATGCAGATGATGTGTGAGAAATGGTAAAGAATGAGGTAGGTATGGGGTATTTGTGGGGGAAAAATATCTAATCAATCCCACGCAATATTTGAGGAACATCTGATTCGTACCTCGAGGTGTATTTGGCAATTTGATTAAATGTTGAGCTTCTGAATCTAATCTTCCTCTTTGTTGTAGATGACCAATCGATTCCTCCAAGGGTTATGGTGGTGTACATGTCAAAAATACGCTAATGCTTAAGTCAGTTTATGTTTGTGGGATGATAGATAGAACACTTGAAATAAAAGATAAAGAAAGAAGATCTCTAGCTGAGATCTTTGTTTTCCTAGTTTTGACTGATTTTTCTATCAAGGAGATGAAGTTTTTCAACAGATGAAGTAGTTGTCGACCTTTTTGACCTAGGGATCGATCCCTTTTCTGTTCTGGTTCTCTCGATATATATAGCTTACTTATGATTATCCCCTTGACTTCTCATTGGTCAGATTTACTTCATGAGAATCTTGTCTGACACAATTCTCTCTTTCAGTTAGATTTGAACTGCTTCCCTTCAATTCACGTTTGGCGGGAGTTTTAATCAATGGCTAGATTTCCTACTATGTGTCACCTTTGTATTGGCGACAACGTGTCTAACAAATCATTTGTTTTTAGGGAATTATATCTAATCATTTGATGTCAAGTGAATGCTGGTAAGTGTTGAATGCATGACCGATAAGTTTGTTGAGAAGATTTGTCGAGAATGGTTCAATACCTGATGGTAAGTTTGTTGAAAAGACTTGCCAGGAAGGGTTGAATACCTACCGGTAAGTTTGTTAAGGAGACTTGCCGGGAAGGATTGAATGCTTGACCGACAAGTCTATGCTACTTTGGACGTGATTTCTAAGGATTTACACTTATCCATAATTTAATAGACATGTGTCTTCTTCTGATGGTTCTGATCTGATATAAGGATTGATTGGATTTGGCTTCCAATCTTGTCGATTCTGATTCAAGTGCTTGTCTCGAGGTGCTAGGTGTCCATTTGTCACCCATTCTTGTTTATATGAGATTGCCACGTGTTGTCATCTTATGATCTAAAAAATATGATACCCACATCGCCCCTTTTTTTGAGGAGAATAAGGATGTCTGTCATTTTTCTAGAAAAGATCTCGACCATTCATTTTCTATGTTGTATTCTCAACTATCGGATCACACTTTAGTCAAATAAACCGTCGTTTTGACGCATTAAATGTGGCGTTGAATGGTGTGATTGACTTGCATGTACATGCACATAACCTGATGTACGACCATCAAATGGAATGATTGATGCGCACGAAACTCGATGTACAATCGTTGATTTTCTTTTTGGAATGACCATTGGGGATTGATATCACTAGTTTGGCAGCTCGTTAATTCTGGGTTTTCATCTATATAAATAGGGGCACTTGTTCATTTTCCCGATTTGCTTATCTTATTTTCAAGTATTCTGCTCTGTGATGATTTATATCCAATTTCTTATAGTGTTCAAGCCTATCTCTGTGTTCCAAGCTTCAAATCACAGTTAGTATTTTTTCTGTTTTGCCTATTGTTTTTCTTTTCTCCTGCTTTTCTTTCTTGTGTCTGTCTTTTCTTTACTCTTTTCAATATAAGTGGTAAGGTAGTTCTAGAGAGTAGCTTTGAACTTGAAGGATGTGAGCCTAAAGGGGCCGGCTCATGCCCCTAACGTTGAATCGTCCTCTTCCGAGGACTCTTTTGATATGATGCTCGATTCTGGACTCTCTGCTTCAGTAGCGAGGGACCTTCAACCTACGAATGATCCATTTATTGTGGGTCTAAGAAAAGAGTTTGACATTCCAGCCTCTGTCCACATCTGTCGTGGCAGGCTTCATGGGTTAGTTGAAAACCCAAGTGAAATCAGCATAAGTTGGTTTCTATTGAAGTTGGGGATGCGATTTCCCTTGACTCTTGTGAGAGAACTTTGTCGTTTCTACAATAGAGCTCCCGGGCAAATGCATGGGAACTTCTTGTGTATTATCTCTAGGATAGAATATATCAATTCTGTCTATCTGGTCAAAACCGGTCTCCCTGAGATCTATTATGTATATTATATTAAGAGGTGTCCAGATGCCAACTACCCCAACTGGTTTTGGACTTTGGTGGCCAGAGACAGAAGCTCGTAGACAGCCTGCCTGATACTCACAAATGATGGCACGATGATCCTCTGTTGGTGACTGGGAGTACGACGGGCGAACACAGGAGAGCCCGACTGCTGGTGTTGTGCGCAAGCACTTTAACCTTCAAGGTAGGCTCCTCTCCGTGTCTATTTGATTGTTGTCTGTAACTCATATTGACACTTTTATTTTGTGTTTTTGCAGCTCCTCGCAAGAGGCACATAGTGTACCCAAAAGGAATAAGGAAGAAGATAGACCGCAACGTCAACTCGGTTATAAGAGAATACCGTATCTGGTACCTGTCAGGTGAGTTGCGGTCTGCTCCGAGTTCTCAAGCTACCGGGATGTCAGCCGGCCCGGGAAGCCCAGACCCAGCAAGAGTCATATGGAAATTAGTTGTCGGCTTACCAACGATCTCTCATAGCGGAATGCAAATTCCCACCATCCCTCTCAGTTCAAGGAGTCTGGACACTTCTAGCTCTAGGAGCCCGGGGATCCCTCTCACTAGGAAGAACTCACGTAATCCTCAAGTTTGTGAAGCCTTTCTGGGTAATTACTTAGTTACCGAGTTCTTCTGGCATCCAGATGGTTGTCAAGAACCGTTGAACAATTTTGCCTGAGAACTCTATAGAGCAGAATAAGAGAGTGAAGCTCTCGAGGTAATTTATCTGTTCTTTTCTTGGCCTAGAACTCTGGGAACTTTCTTTTTCTTCTGTAATTTTGACATAATGTCTGTATTTTAATTGTTTACAGATGGTAGGTAGGGATAGGAAAAGATGAGGGTTGACAGCTTAACCTTCGTGGCTCATGTTGTTCCTCCCAGGAAGAAGAGAAAACTGGAGAAGGGCCTTGCGGCTGAATTCACTGGTACTGCCGCAAGTGCCGGCATCGTCCTTCCTCTAGTCTTAGCTTCCATACCGGCACCATCTGTCGTGCCGGCTTCATCTGTCATACCAGTTGCTCCAATTGTGCCTGCAGCTATGGTCATGTCGGCTGCACCTGTTGTGTTGGCTCCACCACTTGGATTTAGGCTAACACTTCTAGCAACTACTGCTCCCTCTACATCCAAAGATCCAACAGATGCAAGACCCAGTACCTCAGCAGGTGAGATGCCAAACATAGGTAAAAGGCCTATTCCTGGATCATCGCTCCCAAATGGGACATTTTTTTTATATTATAGATGCTTCGAGACTACAGAAGGAAGCTCATAGGTAGAAGTATCCCATTGTAGGTCTACGGGAGATGAACTCTATCGAGCCGTATGTGATGTTGGTTGGATTTTTGAAGGATGGGCAGCCCATCTTTGAGTGTAGCTCCATTGCCGATCCAGGAGTTGCAGTCAGCCTGGTTTGAGCATATCTGTCTGCCCAGAGATAGATTGTGCTATGTTGATCTGTCAACACTCATCGTTCCGATCGAAGTCCTGAGCCGATCATTGCTCGAGGTAATCCAGATGTCAATTTCTCTTTTATGTATATGAACTAGTTGCTTTATTGCCTACTAACTTTCTGAATTCCTCTGTAGAGTCTCCATGCCCTCATTAGTCTTTGTGATTACTTGACTGATCTTCTTGCGCAATGTGAGAGATCAGCAAAGCAGGATTCTTAGAATGAGGCTTCACTAAAGAAAACTGAGCAAGATGTCTAGGCTGCCCAACAATCTACCGATATCGCGAAGACCAAGTAACGAATTGAGAAAGAGATGGTAGAGCATGCCAGGACTTATTATTCTTGATATATCATTGAAATTTTGAAGATCTCATGAATGGCCGGCTAAATATTGGACTGTTGCATTGTATACATTTTTAAATAGTAGGATTAGTCTCAATGGTTAGAAACTCTTGAGTAAGAAGCCCCAAACACATTTTGGTGCAAAGCCCTAAACTCCCTGCAAAAGAGCTCTCGGTTGAGCTACTCCCAGGGTAGAAAAGAGAAGGAGACCCATAGTGGGTTATTAGTTGCATATACATATTGGTTGTGGATCATGATTTAATTTGAAAAGACTTCTTATCCTTGTTCTATGCCTATACTTTACGTATACGAACTATTGATTGAAAGAACTGTCGTAGATATGTTATAGTAGTTTTAATCACTAATCAGGCTGATTTTTGGTTTGTAGGTCCACCTAATGGTTGATCAGACATCTATTAGTGTCCTCCTAAGAATGTGCCGTGTGGCTTATATTGGCTGCAGTTGCTGACTACAGGTGTTATCGAAGGTTTACTTGAAAGTATGACTCCCATCTTTCAGTTAAACTTTTTAAAACTGCCTTGTGTTGTGGGTCCCAACCCTAACTGCAACGAGTAAAACTTGATGACATGGCCCTATCATCAAGGCCAATGACAGGGCACAATACGAACCACATGGCACATTCTTAGAGGACTCTGACCTTATGGATATTTGGCCAATCCCTAGGTGGACCTACAAACCAAAACGTAGCCCGAGTAGTGATTTCTAGGCGTCGGATTGGAATTATTTTCATGGGTTGATTTTAACCGTGGGAATTTGAGCATTGTTAACCATTATTTGAGGTACAAAGATCCAAAGGTTTGAAATCACTGATCAAGCTGAGTTTTGGTTTGTAGGTCCGCCTAGGGATCTGCAAAACATCCATACGGTCAAGTCCTCTAAGAGTGTCCCACGTGGTACGTATTGCGCCCTGTCATCAAAATTTAACTCAGCTGTAACTTGTTCTATTGTACGGAGACTGAGATGCTTATAACTTTTCTTGTAAAACTTCTATCACAGCTTCTATGCTTCTGTCACAATGAAAAACAGAGGCAACATGGCACGCTCTTAGTGGACGCTGACCGTATGGATGTTTGGTCATTCCCACCGTGGACCTCTCAACCAAAAATCAGCCTGATTAATGATTTCTGAGCTATTTGATTGAAGTTATTTTCATGGGTTGATTTTAACGGTAAGATTTCGAGCATTATTGAGCATTATTGGGGTGAAAAGATCCAAAGGTTGTAAATCACTGATCAGGCTGATTTTTGGTTTATAGGTCCACCGAGGGACTGGCCAAACATACATACGGTTATGGTCCACTAATAGTATGCCACGTGTCCTGTGTTTTCATCGTAACAGAAGCATCTGTCAGAACGCTATGATATAAGTTTTAGTATAACTTTCCTGGCGTATGCTTTTTATGAGCCGAATCAGTTAAAGCCAAGCTGCATCGAAGCGTTGCAGACAATCAGGAGGTCAGGACGGCGTGTTCGAGAAGCATGGTCACGGCCAAGCACGCAAGGAGCCAGTTAAAGCCAAAGCCGCCCCACAAAGCTAGCGTGTGTTCGCGTAGGCGTAGGGGCCACCTCGAAACGCTTGTCACGGTGCTCTTGCTTTTCCCGAGCAAATCTTTGATGACGAACAACGGGTATGTAGTATGTACTCTGTGGCACACTCTTCGAGACGTGTAGAACTTTGCTGACGGACGTCCGTCATCAATGTTGATAACGGACCACCATATGAGCTACGTGGCACACTTTTAGAGACCACTGACTGAATGCATGTTTGGCCCTAGGTTGATTAGGGATTTCTAACCGTCCAATTTGTGTTTTATTTGTAGTACAAACTACAAACTAGAAAGATCAAAGGTTAGAAATAACTAATAAGGCTAATTTTAGGTATTTAGTCCGGATGGGCCAAAGATCAATACGGTCAGTGGTCTCGAGCGAGTAGAACTTTGCTGATTGACTTCCGTTTATGAGCCGCGTGGCACACGCTCAGACACTAATGTCAGTGTGGATGTTTGGTCATCCCTAGGTGAACCTACATACGAAAAATCAGCCGGATTAGTTATTTCTAACCTATGGATCTAAGAGCCCCAAATAATACTAAATATCTCACATTCCCACCGTTAAAAATCAACCGACCAAAAAACTAAAATACAAGATTATACCACGTGGCTCATACTGTGGTCCGTCATCAATGTTTATGACTGACGTCCGTCATCAAAGATATACTCGCTTTTCCCTAGGAAGCCCAGTCAGTTCAGATCAGACAGACATCTATCGAGATCCTTATTTGATCTTCTAACAAATACGGTACGCAACGCTTCAGAATATGCCACGTGTTGATGACGACTTTTTGATAAGCAAGTATGACGATGACTTTGAACCGGTCACTTGCGGTGTTACACCGGAATAGCACTTTGATGACCAGGCCTGTCATTTAGGGCGATGACAGGGCACAATATGAGCCACGTGGAACACTCTTAGAGGACTCTGACCGTATGGATGTTTGGACAATCATTAGGTGGACCTAAAAAACAAAAATCAGCCTGATTAGTGATTTCTAGGCTTTGGATTAGAATTGTTTTCATGGGTTGATATTAACCGTGGAAAATTTGAGCATTATTGACCATTATTTGAGGTACAAAAATCCAAGGGTTTGAAATCATAAATCAAGCTGAGTTTTTTGTTTGTAGGTCGATATAGGGATTGGAAAAACATCCATACGGTCAGAGTTCTCTAAGAGTGTGCCACGTGGCTCCTTGTCATCAAAGTCTTACTCGTTACACCGTGGTTTTCAGGAGTTTTTTGGCCGATGTAATCGATAAATTTGGAAGGGCAGTGTTGCTATCCTCAATTTTTTTTTATTTCGTAAGCGCTATCCTCCTTAGGTGGCCGTCTTCCTTTGATGATTTGATCCTAACCACAGATTGTATTCGAAATTCACGTCATAAAAGCTTATCCAAATCATGGTTTGGAAACAACTCCTAGGCCGGTTCATAAAGCCCATGACGAAAAAGTGCTAAAATCCTACAGCTAGAAATCACCAATCACACTGATTTTTGGTGTGTAGGTCAATCATAGTGTGGGCCAAACATTCAGGGGCAAGTGGGCCCGAACGAGTCTACTACGTTGCAATTTGAGGGACTTCTGGATCAAGGAACAGCCCGAAATGTGCCATAGGCTTTGGTCCGTCGTCAAACATTTGTTCATGGACCCCTGTGTTGAGCTTTTACCTCTTCCTGTCAACATTTGACACAATGGCCAGTCTCACCTTCTAATTTAACTTTTGAATAGATGTGTTAAAACATTCAAAAGTTGACTAGAATAAGTAAAATTCATTTCTTGGGGAAGACGTTCTCCCTTAGTTCACACATATGACCATCCAATTGATTGAATTCTAAGGAGGGTGGTCTCTAAGAGTGTTGCACAAATACTGTGGTCCACATAGGGATGGGTAATGTAAGACTCTGCAAAAATTCAAAGTTGAGGGTGGGCAAAAATTCAAAATGGCGTGGTAAGTAATCAAGTAGTTATCGAGGGAAAAATCATTAAATTAATGGTAGGAGAATACGCAAGGAAGTTTATTTTTTGGTATAGGTGCATTTAATGAACAGAAGGTTGAGTACGATAGAATAGAACTTTGCACTTTGCTCTCAGGTCCAACACTTTAATAATAAGTAGAACTTCGATGACTAATGTCCCTCCTCAACGATGATGATGGACCAGAGTGTGTACGAATGAGCCACATGGGTCACTCTTAAAGACTACTAACCGTATGGATGAGCGTTCCACATGATTCACAGTGTGGTCCGTTATCAGTGTTGCCATTCTGAAAGTTGTGCTCTTTAATAATAGTGAAAGCAAAATATACTAAAAGAGCATTTAATGAACTAACAAGTGTATTTGATTTTAGAAATGTTACTTTTTTATAAGCTTAGCAGCCTAAATGAACATCGTGTGAGATGGGACGGGCTGCTTGGTGTGCAAATCGATATGTGTAAGTGGGCGCCGTGTGCCCTAACCCTACGGTAGTGTTCTCTAATAGTATGCCACATGGTTCATATCGGTCAAGCGTACTGGACTTAAATAATTAATTAACTAAAATTTAAAACTATTTGTACGCAACTCGAGGTACAATTTTGGCAAATGACAAACGACTCCACCATGTACTGTGATATTGTCTATGGACCTTGGACCATGTGATCATTACTCTTTAATAATAATAGAATGTACAAGGACATTTAATGGATTTTTTCTTTCAGAAAAACATTGAATTTTGACACCTAATAATAGATGCTACGTTGATGATGGATCATATTATGAGCCACGTGGCACATTCTTAGAGACCACTGACTGTATGAATGTTCTATATCTATAGGGGTAGGGCCGGCTCTACCTTAAGGCCATTAAGGCGGTCGCCTAAGGCCCCTTGGTGAGGGAAGGCCCCCATCCCAGGTCCCACTAACCACATGGATTTTTAGCACACCCCTTATTAGATATACAAATTAACCAAAAATCAACCTAATTGATTATCTATAGCCATAAATTTTAGTACTTTTTAGGACATGATTCTAGCTGTTGGATTCAGGCATGTGTTTTAGGTAATAAATCTAATGGCTAAAAATCATCAATCAAGCTTTTTTTATTGTGTTTATTGACCAATAGGTGGGCTGAACATCCACGCAGTCATTGGGCCCAAAAAATGATTTATGTAGGGCCACAAGAGTCCTTTGCATCGACTGCATTGGGAGTCCTTTGCATTGAATTTCTTTTCCGTAGTTTTTTGATTATCAAGAATAGTTTTTATATAAAGATTTCCAATGATATATGGTTTAATTTTTTAAATAATACCATATATATCAATATATTAAATATAAAAAAGCCTTAAATAGAGTTTTCGCCTTAGGCCTCAACTTGTATTGAGACGGGCCTGTGTAGGGGTATAAGGGTATAATAGTCATTAAATTTTTTTCCCACATTGGTACTTTTAGAACTAGTATAGGTAGATATAGAAGATAGACACCATCTCCAACAATTTATTCCTTCTCCACTAAGATATAGTTTTCCCACGTCAATTGCTTGAGTGTCTTTTTCCTTTTTCTTTTTAAGGCAAGTCTTTCATATTTGTGACTTACTAACTTTGACTCAAAGGAAAAGCCACACAAAGGGTTTCTTGCATTTATATTATTTCACACAAACACATTTTTGTGTGTGTGGATTTGCTTCTTGAAGAAATCAAATCCAAGTTGAGGAATCATTGCCGCTGATGGTGATGGTGGTGGGCCATCCTTTGTCACCTCAAATATAGAATCAACCCCACTTCCTCGAAAGCTTCTTCCTTCTTCCTTCTTCGATGTGCATACTTTCTTACATGAAGAAAGTTCTAACGTTAATAAAATGGGTCGGGCTTCAGTTACTACCCTAAAATGACAGGCTCCGGTGCACGATATTAGCCACATGGCACACTCTTAGAGGACTCTGACTGTATGGATGTTTGTCCAATCCCTAGGTGGTCCTACAAGCCAAATATCAGCCTGAAAATATCAGCCTGATTAGTGATTTTTAGGCGTTGGATCTTTGTACCTCAAATACTGCTCAAATTCCCACAGTTGAGATTAACACATGAAAATAAGTCCAATTCAAAACTCCTAGATCAAACCCACAATCTGATTGATGGTAGCAATCAACCAATCTATAAACCTTTTACTAGACTCATCAAGCATTAAATTCTGAACAGTTTGTTTGTAAAGCAGGTAAGAAACACAAGAAACAAAACAACACCCTACGACACTGGCTCGACCCAGACCACATCTCTGGACATGGTGGCACCAAGTCAGTCCGGTGGGTCAAGATTCCATAGTTGTGGGTGAGAGAAAGTACGAACCCGCTGGGATATATATAGTATGAGCAGTAGAGTTATACAACCGATCGGAAAATTAAAAAAAGAACTTGTAAAAATAGGGAATGAAAGAAAAGTCATGGAAAACCAAGAGATTTGAACGGTGAATTTGGATTTGCGAAGACGTGTAGACATGGGTTTGAAGCCAACATCATGACCCGTGAAAATTGGATTATCTTTAGAAAACTTTATTCTCTTAGAGACTAGACAACATTGATAGATACCCACTAATGGATACCCATTTTTCTTTAGTTTTTTTCCGATACGCGATAGATACCCACTTAAGGGGGGGACAAGCTTAAATTATATAACATGTTGTTCAAGTCATACTCTCATTTGGTCCATCACATGTTCACAACTTAGGGATTTAGCCATTTTGAATTATGTTCTATAATTTTATTATTGGTTCAGATGATTTAAATGCCAAAATTAGTTTTTTTTTTTTGGGAATTTTTGACATGCCCCCCATCTTATCTTTAAAATTTGACATACCTTCCCCACAATTTGAAAAAGCTGACATACCCCTTTATGACTCGGTCCACTGTCATTTGACCAGTGTTGACCCGAGTTGACTACCAATTTTTTTTATTAAATATCAAAAATGCCCTTGTCTTCAACCTTAGAAAAAGGGTTTGGGCAAAAACCCAAACCCCAAATCAAACGGCTGTAGTGGAAGGCCAGCCAAGAGATTCCAATGGGTTGACCGCCCATCGCCGGCCACCACTCCGGCAATAATTTAAAACCCAAGGTATAAAAAAATAAAAAATAAAAAAGCATAAAATTTTAGTTTTAAAATTTTCATTAACATAAATGGAAAAAAGACAAAGCAATATTTTAAGCTTTTGAGATGTGGATTTTAGAAAGATGGGTTCTCTCAATTTTAAAATATTCCTTTATGAGTTTTATTTATTTTTTGGGGGTTTTTTCTTCTCAATATTTGTTTAATTCATCAAAAAATAAAAAAAATCTCAAGTTTACCAACATGAGTTTTAATTTTTATTTTTAATCTCCCTCTTTTCATGTTTGATTTGGGATTTAGTTTTTGGCCCAAACCCAAACCCTTGTTCTAAAGTTGAAGACAAGGGCACTTTCGTCCTTTGATAAAAATTTTGGTAGTCAACTCGGGTCAACACTGGTCAAATGACAGTGGACCGAGTCATAGGAGGGTATGTCAAAAATTCCCTTTTTTTTTTTTTGCCAAATAAGGAAAAAAAAGAGATAAAGATTACAATGAACACATCAGGGAGAGGACTGCATCACCATGAGAGGAGGCATTTAAATTATGTTGGCAACCCCCCACATCAATCATCTGCATAGCTCATCTCAAAATACACAAACTTTATGCCAATCTGAAGTATGACCTTAGTGGGTCCTCAATGCTGGTAATAAAATCTAGACTACCACTCCATGATTGTACCATGCCAAACAGTAGGATTGTTCCTTGCTTGGCGCAGAAATTTGCGTTGAAATTATCTTCTCTCCAAATGTCCGAGATGCAAGCTTTGTCAAGTTTTTGAATTAATATTTACCAATCGGGTCTCATCCTCCAAGGTATAGTTCCTTGTGAGAAGGCATGAATTGCTACTTCAGAGTCAGACTCAATCCAAATATTTTCCTATCCTTTGGAAAGACCCAAGAGCCCTTCTCATGATCACCATATATATATATTCCCCTATATAGTTAGTAACCGTTTGAAGATTCTCCACTAGGGCCCCAACAAATCTAACATTATCATCACAAAAAAACTGCACTCATGCCTCTCCTACAAACATTCCTAATATCTGCAGCATCACATTTAATTTTAATCACTCCATGTTGGGGAGTCCATCTACATTCTATGATCTGAGGGGATTTCCTTGGTTTTGGGCCAAGTCCAAACTTCTTTAGAGTAAGCAGATTAGAGAGTGTGTTATGCACGACATTTTTAGAATTGTTTGCAGCGAACCTGACACTACCATGATAGTCTCAATAATTTTCTTAGCTGTACAACATGCATCATAATAAATAGAACTATTATGCCTCTTTAATAAGGCATTCGTGTAAGAAACAATAGTTGTGTTCCAAAGGTCTTCTATGATTAGGTTATCGCTTTTAGGGCGAAAACTTCATTTCAATTGCGCACTATCCCCCAAAGCCCAAGAAACTCGTCATGTTGTCCCAAATCTAAAGAGAGGATCTACATTAATAAAAAAGAAAAGTGGTTATAGTTTTCCTCTTAAAGTTTACAAATGCTACATCACCTCTTCTTCTTATTTGTTTATCAGTGGGCAAGATACTGTGGAAAATCTTCTAGGCTATTGTTGCAGCTCTAGGGTGGATGGTTTTATCCCAGATCCATTTCTCCCATCTAACTTTCTAATTGTTTATTTTAATACTTTAAATGCTGATTTAATTGAAAACTTGCTCTATAGCAAACTTCCATATTTTTTCATCTTTCCACCCTCGTAGGGCCTAGTTTCTAACTTCTAGACCATCCGTGATGAAAGCCCTCTAGATTTCCCAAAGGACATACCACTAGTTATTTTACAAAATATTTGCAACTGTTACCTTACATTTTTCAACACACTAAAATTGAAAATAATCTTTAACATTCCGAGCAAATAGGTTTTTCTCACGGGTCACGTTGGCTCTTAGTTGATGTGGTAATGACCCATTCAAGGTAATAAATACTATAAATTGCATCTCTATAGATATAATACTGTGGGAGAAAAATATCTGATCTAACCCACACAATCTTCGAGGTCAGACGATTCGGATTTTGGTGATGATCGGATGATTCTGATGCTTCAGGATGAACTACTTTCTCCTCTGCGAAGGATAGGATGATCTCCAGATGAGATTTGGTTGTACCTGTTGACAAGGCTCCGACGCTCAAGTCAGCTTAGGAAATATAACAGGTTTCAGGAAAATAGTAAAAAGGTTTCAGAGTTTAGGCTATCTGGATCTGGAGAGCAAGATCCTCTTCTCAGTCCTGAGGGTCTCATATTTATAACCTTAGAACTGGCGTGTCTCACCTTCCACGTGTCTAGTCATTATCAGTCAACGATGACTCAGATGGATTCTGTTATAAAACAGAATCTTATGGTTATATCTTGACTTCTTTGATTCGGTTATACCTGAAATAACTGAAGCGACATTGAGGTGGCATCCTTCGTGTCAGGTATTCGGATAAGGGAATGTCGAATTCGTGATAGTTCAACTAGCTGCCACGTGGCCAATATTCATTAGTCAAGAAATCGATTGTGTTCAGAATACTTACCTTGTACGTAAGAGATCCTGCCACGTAAGTCATTTGACCTCATCTGGCTTTGCCGTGATGAGATTGAATAAGATCCTGTCAAGTAAGTCTGGTACCTTGTCGGGATATGTGTATCCAGCCAGTAATGTGACCTTGCTGGGATGAGATTGAAAAAGATCCCGTCAAGTAAGTCTGGTGACCTTGTCGGGATATATGCATCCAGCCAGTAATGTGACCTTGCCGGGATGAGTTTGAAAAAGATCCCGTCAAGTAACTCTGGTGACCTTGTCGGGATATATGCATCCAGCCAGTCATGTGACCTTGCCGGGATGAGATTATAATAGATCCCATCAAGTCTATTGACCTTCGCGGGATGAGATTCAACAATAAATATGTCGGGCAAGATTGAATGCTTCCCGACATATTAAAGGCGAAGACGTTAATATATTTTGTTAGCATCACTTCCATGTGTCGATCATTCCATCCTGACACGTGGCATTTCTAATTAATGGAAATCGTGTGACACGATGGGCCGTTCATGGCTCTTGATGATGCCTCCGACGCATTTACTCTCGCGTGCTGTCTATTAACACGCGTCATCTTTTTATGACCACACGTGCTAAGCCAGTGACACGCGTCAATATTTAACTTGCTGGAAAATACGGCACCCACATCGCCCCCCTTTTTGAGAAGATCGATAAGCTGCCGTTGTATCTTCTGAAAAAGATCCTGACCCTCTACGTCTTACTCCAGTTTCCTGGCCGTTGGATCTATCAACAATTATTCAACCGTTACCTTTCTCATTTAATACTGCGCCCATTGTTGTTGTACCCATGGGACGTGTCCGTACTAGCGTGCTGCCCAATGTACGGTCGTCGAATGGGATGATTGACGGGTACTGTTCTCGAGGAAACAGGTAACCGAACCGTCAAGTAACATATTCTTCGAATTTTGGCGCCAAGGATTTGATATCGCCAGATTGTCGATTTGATATAACCAGGTCTCTGTCTATAAATAGCTCATTTCCCCTCATTCTTTCATTTCTGCTCTTTGATCGGCGCTCTGCAACAACTCAAGTTTTAAACTCAGGCTGTTCTTCATCTCTGCCTTCTTTGCTTGCTATCTCTGATCTGTAATGGTACTCTTCTCTTTATCTGTTATCTCTTTTTTTCTACCTTCATCTTCTTCTCATCTATTTCAAATGGCTAGGGGTAGAGTAGTTCTTGAAGATACCGAAGAAATGGTTCCCAGAGAACCAGTAGATACTAATGTTGCTGTAGGGGAAGAAATATCCTCCGATTCGTTAGATCGGGCTATAGATACGTATAGGGAGGAATTGATAGTTCCTCAAGAGATCGCTAGGGTCCCCACTCATGGAAATGACCCTTATATAGTAGGTTTGAGGAGGGAATTTGTAATACCCTGAACTTTCGTTCTAGGGTATTATGGTAAATTCACCTAATAATGAAAACTTGAAACTTTTTCGGACTCTTATTATTGTTTTTATTGTTTAATATCATGTATGAGTATGTGTATTTAATTTGGTTTCGTTTTGACAACTTTGAAAAACCTACTATTTTTGAAACTTGCTCTTTAGGGCTAAATTCTTGCTAAAAATAATGAACCATAATTTGCAGGGGACTTTTTCTTTCCCCAGCTAACATTCCAAAACTTTTATAAAAAAATTATTTTGTGGGCCCGAGACACCAAAAATATTCCTATTTTATCCTTACCAACTTACCTGTGAAATTTGAAACCTTTCTTGAGACATGAAAACCCTAGCGGGAGATTTTGGGAGATTTTGACAAAAATAATATTTTTATAATTTTTGAACTTCCTACCATTCGCATATTTTTTAAAAATAATATTTAATTATATTTTATTTATTTAATAAGCGTGGGATCCGCAAATCACTTTCGGGTCATTCCGATGTCATTTGACACTTTTCTAGAGTTTTGAACGTTTTTATGATTTGTGTGTGTGACATGTGTCAATACCTTATTGTATGGATTTTTAAATTATATAATATAGTTTGATTGAATTAATTTATAATTATTTGTGTTATGATTGTTGGGTGGGGCCGTATGGCCGATCTAGAAGTCTTTTGGGCTTAATAATATTCTTAAATGAAGCCTGTTGATGTATATGGGCCTTGGGCCCATTCTTAACCCATTAATAGTGTAAAATATAAGTTTTTGAGGGTTGAAAAAGTCATCCCTTTGCTAGTTACGAATTTCAACAAAATAGAAACCCTAATCCTTCCCTAAACCTATTTATGAAAACCCTAAAGCTTTAGAAGTTTTCAAAACCAAACTCCATTAAAGAATAGAGCAAGCTCCATTAAACCTTCATCCGGGCACCGATCGCACTCGAGCAAGAAGGCAGAATTGGTGGGGACTCCGATTTGAAGAACATACTCCGAGGAGAGGACGATCCGACGACTTTCAAATTTGAAGAAACTTTTAATTTCATTAAAGTTCAAGAAACCTTAAGGTAAGTGCGCTTGATCCATCCTATACTTGTTTTTCTTCAAGATTTTGTTTCTCTTTCATTAGATAATGGTTGATACTCATTATAAATTAATTTCAACAATATTTATTTTATTCTTATTGGGTTGATCTTTATTTTGGGCCACCATGATGGGTTGGGCCATCGTCTATTTTGTACCTATAACGGAGAATTATGTTCTTTATCATTTTCGTTGTATTTTTATAATTTAAATATTTTTATAATTATTTTTTTCTAAATGCTCTGTGAATCTATTTTTCAAAACCGTTTAGTTTGTATTTTTTTGATTTTTATTGATTAAGTTATGATTTTTCTAAGTTGTATGACTTTACCAAAAAACCTAGAATTTTAGATTTTACACGGTCCGATTCACTTGGGATTTCGATCTATATTTTTAACCTAAATATTTTTCTAATTATTTTTCATGGATACCTCTATCAATCTAGTTTCTAGAACCTTTGAGTTTATATTTTTCTGATTTATATTGATTAAGTTATGATTTTTCAAACGTGCTGGACTTTTCTGTAAAACCCAGAATTCCAGATTTTATACGGTCCACTTCACTTGAGATTTCGATCTATATTTTTAACCTAAATATTTTTCTAATTATTTTTCATTGATACCTCTATGAATCTAGTTTCTAGAACCTTTGAGTTTATATTTTTCTGATTTGTATTAATTAAGTTATGATTTTTCAAACGTGCTGGACTTTTCTATAAAACCCAGAATTTTAGATTTTATATGGTCTATTTCACTTGAGATTTCGATCTATATTTTTAACCTAAATATTTTTCTAATTATTTTTCATAGATACCTCTATCAATTTGGTTTCTAAAACCCTTGAGTTTGTATTTTTTTGATTTTTATCCATTAAGTTATGATTTTTTAAATGTGTTAGACTTTTTTATAAAACCTAGAATCCCAGATTCTGTCCGACCCACTTCATTAAGGGTTTCGACCCATATTTTTAATCTAAATATTTTTCTATTTATTTTTCCTAAATATCTCCTTAAATCTAGTTTCTATAACATTTGAGTTTGTATTTTTTTGATTTGTATTGATTAAGTTATGATTTTTTAAATGTGTGGGACTTTTCTGTATCCTAGATTCTGTCCGGCCTAATTAATTAAGAGTTTTGACCTATATTTTGAAGCTGAATATTTTTCTATTTATTTTTCCTAAAAACCCTGTGAATCTAGTTTTTAAATCAATTGAGTTTATATTTTTCTAATTCATATTTATTTAGTTATGATTTTTATAATGCAGTACATTTTTTATAAAAAACTATTTAATTGTTCGTGGTTCGGTCATGATTATTAACTATTAAGGTTTTAACATTGTTGTTTGACTAAACCCTAGATGGTTTGACCTATACCTGTATGCATGGGGATCCCACCCAAGTGTCTTGGATCCCTCTTTAGGGTTCGACCTTGTGTCATGGATCCCTCATAGAGTTCGGCCATGGCGTGTTGGATTTTCTTGCGATTTTCACTTATATTATTTATCGATGTTGATTGTGATATTTGGTCATGTCTTATTGACTATTATACTTAGATGGTTCGACCTATACTTGTATGCATGGGGATCCCACCCATGTGTCTTGGATCCCTCATAGGGTTCGGCCAAGTGTCTTGGATCCCTCTTTAGGGTTCGACCTTGTGTCATGGATCCCTCATAGGGTTCGGCCATGGTGTGTTGGATTGTCTTGTGATTTCCACTTATATTATTCATCCGTGTTGATCGTGACCTTCGGTGATTGTTACATGTTATTCATGGTTTAACCCTAGTTCTTTCCCATATTATTATTCTTGATGATCATGTGTTTATTTTACATTCTTATTTAAATGTTAAATACATGTGTGCTTATGCCATGTAACTCTAGTACATCTTGTTGTCATACTATGATCATCACGTCATTTCATATAAGGGGTGCATAAGGGAACGGGGTTGAAGTATATTATATACGTTTATATTGGTTTTATCAATTAATCAGGGTTCGGAACCCTAGGGTGAAAGGCCCCAGACGTTATTATATCCTGCAGATGGGTCGATGAGACCGCTCCCAGTGCGGGAAGGAGATGGAGACCCTATGTGGTTATGGGTACTAGTTGCATTGGCATCCCTTACTCATCTGCATTCATCCTCATATTCATGACATCCTTATTATACGATTGAGATGCATACCTTAATAAAAAAACTTGTATAGTATGATATCATACCATGCACACTGTTGTATTACTGGGCCTCGGCTCACGGTGCTACACTGATACCATTTTCAGATTTTGAGGAGTCGAGTACGTGAGATGATTTTGAGACGAAAGACTCCGGTGCATTCGAGGAGATCGGCGAGGATTTGGGAGTCGATCCCACATTTTAGAAAGTTGTATTTGATTATTTTATAACATTATTTATTTATTTTCATGGGCATGTAAGCCTTTGTTTGAGAGCATGTTCTCACTTCCATCTCTCCACATTTAGTTGATTGATTAAATTATTTGAATTATGAATTATTAATTTGAATTATTTGTTTCCTACATCTACTCTTCTTTTTTTTCTTAGTGGGTTTTCGAATGAACCTTAGTAGTCTAATTGACCTAATTGGACCACTAGGGGACATTCATGGATCACCTCTGGGTTCGGGTACGGGTCGATCCACGGATTTTCGGGTCGTATTTGGGTATCCGGATTCGGGGCGTGACAGAATTTGCCATTCCTTCTTTTGTCTTCATTAATCTTGGTTCTCGTCATAGGGAAAATACCAACCCTGGTGAAATCAGCATTATTTGACTTCAATTGAAGTTCGGGTTAACTCTCCCTCTGACTCATTTAGTGAGGGAAGTGCTCTGGTTTTACGACCGGGCTCCCGGTCAAATGCACAGAAATTTCTGGCGTCTGATGAATATGATAGAGTATTTAAACTCTACAAATGAGTACCAGATCGGTCTCTCTGAGATCGATTATCTGTATATTCTGAGGAGATGCCCGGACTCCTTCGATACAGATTTATTCTGGTCTGTAGCTGCTCGGAAGAAGGAACAGAAGTTAGTTGAGAGCCTGCCTGACAGTCATAAGGGATGGCACTCTGATCCTCTGCTGGTGACTGGATTTTGGGAGTTTGACGAACGTGTGGAGGGGAGCTCCAGCAGCCATAGGGTCCGTACAAGCTTTAACTTGTCGGGTAATGTAATACCCTGAACTTTTGTTCTAGGGTATTATGGTAAATTCACCTAATAATGAAAACCTGAAACTTTTTCAGACTCTTATTATTGTTTTTATTGTTTAATATCATGTATGAGTATGTGTGTTTAATTTGGTTTCATTCTGACAACTTTGAAAAACCTATTATTTTTGAAACTCGCTCTTTAGGGCTAAATTCCTACTAAAAATAATAAACCATAATTTGCAGGGGACTTTTTCTTTCCCCAGCTAACATTCCAAAATTTTTTATAAAAAAATTATTTTGTGGGTCTGAGACTCCAAAAATATTTCTATTTTATCATTACTAACTTACCTGTGAAATTTGGAAGCTTTCCTGATACATGAAAACCCTAGCGGGAGATTTCAGGAGATTTTGACAAAAATAGTATTTTCGTAATTTTTAAACTTTCATACCATTCTTATATTTTCAAAAATAATATTTAATTATATTTTATTTATTTAATAAGCGTGGGACCCGCAAATCACTTTCGGGTCATTCCAATGTCATTTGACACTTTTCTAGGATTTTGAACGTTTTTATGATTTGTGTGTGTGACATGTATCAATACCTTATTGTATGAACTTTTAAATTATATAATATAGTTTGATTGAATTAATTTATAATTATTTGTGTTATGATTGTTGGGTGGGGCCGTATGGCCGATCTAGAAGTCTTTTGAGCTTAATAATATTCTTAAATGAAGCTTGTTGATGTATATGGGCCTTGGGCCCATTCCTAACCCATTAATAGTGTAAAATATAAGTTTTTGAGGGTTGAAAAAGTCATCCCTTTGCTAGTTACGAATTTCAACAAAATAGAAACCCTAATCCTTCGCTAAACCTATTTATGAAAAACCTTAAAGCTTTAGAAGTTTTCAAAACCAAACTCCGTTGAAGAATAGAGAAAGCTCCATTAAATCTTTATCCGGACACCGATCGCAATCGAGCAAGAAGGGAGAATTGACGGGGACTCTGATTTGAAGAACATACTCCGAGGAGAGGACGATCCGACGATTTTCAAATTTGAAGAAACTTTTGATTTTCATTAAAATTCAAGAAACCTTGAGGTAAGTGCGCTTGATCCATCCTATACTTGTTTTTCTTCAAGATTTTGTTTCTCTTTCATTAGATAATGGTTGATACTCATTATAAATTAATTTCAACAATATTTATTTTATTCTTATTGGGTTGATATTTATTTTGGGCCACCATGATGGGTTGGGCCATCGTCTATTTTGTACCTATAACGGATGATTATGTTCTTTATCATTTTCGTTGTATTTTTATAATTAAAATATTTTTATAATTATTTTTTCTAAATACCTCTGTTAATCTATTTTTCAAAACCGTTTAGTTTATATTTTTCTGATTTTTATTAATTAAGTTATGATTTTTCTAAGTTGTATGACTTTACCAAAAAACCTAGAATTTCAGATTTTACACGGTCCGATTCACTTGGGATTTCGATCTATATTTTTAACCTAAATATTTTTCTAATTATTTTTCATGGATACCTCCATCAATCTAGTTTCTAGAACCTTTGAGTTTATATTTTTCTGATTTGTATTGATTAAGTTATGATTTTTCAAACGTGCTAGACTTTTCTGTAAAACCCGGAATTCCAGATTTTACATGGTCCAATTTACCTGAGATTTCGATCCATATTTTTAACCTAAATATTTTTCTAATTATTTTTCACAAATACCTCTATCAATCTAGTTTCTAGAACCTTTGAGTTTATATTTTTCTAATTTGTATTGATTAAGTTATGATTTTTCAAACGTGTTGGACGTTTCTGTAAAACCCAGAATTTTAGATTTTATACGGTCCAATTTACCTGAGATTTCGATCCATATTTTTAACCTAAATATTTTTACAATTATTTTTCACAATACCTCTATCAATCTAGTTTCTAGAACCTTTGAGTTTATATTTTTCTGATTTGTATTGATTAAGTTATGATTTTTCAAACGTGCTGGACTTTTCTGTAAAATCCAGAATTTCAGATTTTACACGGTCCACTTCACTTGAGATTTCAATCAATATTTTTAATCTAAATATTTTTATTTTTATTTTTCATAGATACCTCTATCAATTTAGTTTCTATAACCCTTAAGTTTGTATTTTTCTGATATGTATTGATTAAGTTATGAGTTTTTAAATGTGCGGGACTTTTCTGTATCCCAGATTCTGTCCGGCCCAATTAATTAAGATTTTTGACCTATATTTTGAATCCGAATATTTTTTTATTTATTTTTTTCTAAAACCTCTGTGAATCTAGTTTTTAAATCCATCGAGTTTATATTTTTTTAATTCATATTTATTTAGTTATGATTTTTATAATGCAGTATATTTTTTTATAAAAAACTTATTAATTGTTCGAGGTTCGGTCATGATTATTAACTATTAAGGTTTTAACCTTGTTGTTTGACTAAACCCTAGATGGTTTGATATATACCTGTATGCATGGGGATCCCACCCATGTGTCTTGGATCTCTAATAGGGTTCGGCCAAGTGTCTTGGATCCCTCTTTAGGGTTCGACCTTGTGTCATGGATCCCTCATAGAGTACGGCCATGGCGTGTTGGATTTTCTTGCGATTTTCACTTATATTATTCATCGATGTTGATTGTGATATTTGGTCATGTCTTATTGACTATTATACCTAGATGGTTCGACCTATACTTGTATGCATGGGGATCCCACCCATGTGTCTTGGATCCCTCATAGGGTTCGGCCAAGTGTCTTGGATCCCTCTTTAGGGTTCGACCTTGTGTCATGGATCCCTCATAGGGTTCGGCCATGGTGTGTTGGATTGTCTTATGATTTTCACTTATATTATTCATCCGTGTTGATCGTGACCTTCGGTGATTGTTACATGTTATTCATGGTTAACCTTAATTCGTTCTCATATTATTACTCTTAATGATTATTAGTTTATTTTATATTTTTATTTAAATGTTAAATACATGTGTGCTTATGTCATGTAACCCTAGTACATCTTGTTGTCATACCATGATCATCACGTCATTTCATATAAGGGGTGCATAAGGGAACGGGGTTGAAGTATATTATATACGTTTATATTGGTTTCATCAATTAATCAGGGTTCGGTACCCTAGGGTGAAAGGCCCAGACGTTATTATATCCTGCAGATGGGTCGATGAGACCGCTCCCAGTGTGGGAAGGAGATGGAGACCCTATGTGGTTATGGGTACTAGTTGCATTGGCATCCCTTACTCATCTGCATTCATCCTCATATTCATGCCATCCTTATTATACGATTGAGATGCATATCTTGATTAAAAAACTTGTATAGTATGATATCATACCATGCACACTGTTGTATTACTGGGCCTCGGCTCACGGTGCTACACCGATACCATTTTCAGATTTTGAGGAGCCGGGTACGTGAGATGATTTTGAGACGAAAGACTTCGGTGCATTCGAGGAGATCGGCGAGGATTTGGGAGTCGATCCCACACTTTAGAAAGTTGTATTTGATTATTTTATAACATTATTTATTTATTTTCATGGGCATGTAAGCCTTTGATTGAGAGCATGTTCTCACTTCCATCTCTCCACATTTAGTTGATTGATTGAATTATTTGAATTATTTGTTTCTTACATCTAGACTCTTTTTTTTTTACTTAGTGGGTTTTCGAATGAACCTTAGTGGTCTAATTGACTTAATTGGACCACTAGGGGACATTCATGGGTCACCTCTGCGTTCGGGTACGGGTCGATCCACGGATTTTCGGGTTCATATTTGGGTATCCGGATTCGGGGCGTGACAGGTAAGCTCCTCTTTATATCCCGTCAATCTCCTTTAGACCGACTTAATCAATCTACTGATCAGTCGCCTTTTTTCTCTGTTGTAGACTATGTAAGACGTCCTTGGAGATATCCTCAGGATATAGCAGACAGAGTTAAATATATTCTGAGAAAATCCCCAAGGTAGTAAAGCAATGGTCCCTGGCGGGTTTAATTGATAATAACAGAAGGTCTCCAGCTTCTGGTCCCGTTATCCCGTGTGACCATCGGATAGTTGCTCCTGACTACTCGCATAAGCGTCCAGCTCCCGAGATCATTGAGGGGGAAGCCACGCCCCGGGAAGAAACAGATCTAAGCCCCGAGGTCCCTTAGTAAAGAGACCTTATCACCCTCAGAGGGCGCCAGCCCATGTAGATCCTCCAACAAGTCGGGTCACGTCTGCTCCTTATCCCGTGGCCGAATTCTTCAAACATCCAGATGGTCGTCAAGAACCTCTGAATGATTTTGCCCGGGAACTTGTTCGGTTGGAAGAGGCAGAGGTATCTTCTTCTATAGCTGATGTCTAGTTCATATTCTTTTGTGATCACCTAACTCGTAACCTCCTTTGCAGATGGAGGGTAGAATGGCCGAAATGCGGAAGGACACCTTCGCTGCAGCAGCCCTGGTGCCAAAGAAGAAAAGAAGATTGATCAAGGGATTAGCTCCCGAACTAGAGGCATCACTGATTCGGGATGGTATGGTAACTACTAAGGCCAATCTGACTGGTGATTCTCCATTGACTCAGCCTTCTGAGGCCCCAGATTCTCCTTCGGTAGCTGCCATACCTACTGCTTCTCCCTCGATCGCCATTACGCGGTCTCCTCCTGGATTCCATCCTTCTCCAGGGCTTCAACCAATATCTACCCCTCCATCAATCTCTCACCCAACAGATGCTGCCAGGCCCAGTCATTTAATTGGTGAGCACACTCGTTCTCCTTCATTCCTGCCTGGTACAGTATTTGATTTAATTGATACATGGGTTACACTGAAAGAATTGTGGCGCCAAGATAACCCCATTGCAGGTCTACGAGATTTCAATGGCGTGGAACCATATATCATGAATGCTGGTTGCCTGCCAAATGGGAAGCCCATCTCAGAGCAAAGCTCCATTGCTGATGCCGGGGTGGCTTCGACGTTAATCGAACGGATCTGTCTCCCACGGGACAGGTTACGTTATATTGACATGCCTTCCCTGAAGGTGCTTTGCGAAGTTCTCAGTCGCTCTCTTTTGGAGGTAATAATTTATTCTTTGGACTGCTCTTTTTGATGAATTCTTTGAATATAGTCTAACACTCTCCTTCTGCTTGCAGAGTATCCACGCTTATGTTGGTCTGAGGGATTATCTCGGCGATCTCCTCCAAAATTATACTACCCTTGTCGAAAAATCAAGCGCATCCAAAGCTAAACTTCAACTGGCCGAGGAACAAATACAAGCTGCCAATCTCTTTGCCGAAGTTTCGAAGACCAAGGCTGAAATGGAGAGAAAATTGGCCCTTGAAGCCCTTGCTTCAAAGAAGAAAGCTGAAGATAACTTGATTAAAGTCAAGGCGGAGTATGCAAAATTCAAGGAGAGAACCAGCCGCCTGCAAGAGGATCTGGAGAAGATGACTGTTGAGAGAGATAAAACCAAACAAGCATCCGATGCCCTCCAACAAGAATCTTATGATAAGTGATACCGAGAAGGCTTCGCCAAATGTGAAGCTATGATGGAAGAAGAAGAAGGAGATGAAGATCCTGTTCAAGACATGGTTCAGCCTGAACCAATTGTCGGGACGAATATTTCAAAAGAAGTACCCTGAGAACCATCTCCAACCATCCCGGTACCTGAAGTTGCTCCAGCCTCTTGTCAAACAGACATGGCGACTCCAGGAGAGGATGTCACAGTAAATCCTGTTATTCAGCCGGCTGGTGGGCAGGATGTGACACCTTCATGATTTTTGTAAATGATCTGATCTAAGAATTTACAATTGTAGATGCCGTTTAAGGCCTTTCAATCTAATAGAATACTTTTTCTGTCATCGTACGAACTGAATCTTTATTAAGACGTGAAGTCAATGTGTTAAAATTCAATAATTCTAGTCAAGAATATAGGTTTGTCGGGAATCAACCTGGGCTATCCCGGCTAGGACTTCATGGTCGACGAGAATCTCATTAGGATTTTATAATCGACGGGAATCTCATTAATTCTAGTCGCACGACTAAGAATATTTAGATCATTCCGGCCTTCTGGTTTGTATATTTAGATTCTTATCAAGGCAAGAAGCCAAGATGTGTAAGAATCCAAGGCTCCCGGCTAGGACTTTATAATCGACGAGAATCTCATTAATTCTTAGACGCACGACTAAGAATATTTAGATCATCCTGGCCTTCCGGTTTGTATACTTAGATTCTTATCAAGGCAAGAAGCCAAGATGTATAAGAATCCAAGGCTCCCGGCTAGGACTTTATAATCGACGAGAATCTCATTAATTCTAGTCGCATGACTAAGAATATTTAGATCATCCCGGCCTTCCGATTTGTATACTCAGATTCTTATCAAGGCAAGAAGCTAAGATGTATAAGAATCCAAGGCTCCCGGCTAGGACTTTATAATCGACGAGAATCTCATTAATTCTAGTCGCATGACTAAGAATATTTAGATCATCCCGGCCTTCCGGTTTGTATACTCAGATTCTTATCAAGGCAAGAAGCCAAGATGTATAAGAATCCAAGGCTCCCGGCTAGGACTTTATAATCGACGAGAATCTCATTAATTCTAGTCGCATGACTAAGAATATTTAGATCATCCCGGCCTTCCGGTTTATATACTTAGATTCTTATCAAGGCAAGAAGCCAAGATGTATAAGAATCCAAGGCTCCCGGCTAGGACTTTATAATCGACGATGATGCTTCTTGTATGAGAAATCTGGAGTCATCTCTATTGATAGAAGATGCGCATATTAAATGCGTTCCACGGCCTCTCGAATACATCTCCATTTTGAGTTTTCAAGTAATACGCCCCATTCTGTCCAATCCTATCAATAAGGTAAGGACCTTCCCAATTGGCACCCAATTTGCCACTCCCAGGCTCTCTGGTATTGTCAAAAACTTTCCTTAATACCAAATCTCCAACTTTGAAGGTCCTGCGTCTGACACGACGATCATATGATCGTTTGATGGTTTGCTGATAATTGGCCAATCTTACAACTGCCTGCTCGCGCCGTTCTTCTAGCAAATCATTATCCCGAGCCAAAATCCCATCATTCTGTCCAGTATTGACAACCTGGGTGCGAGATGTTGGGATAACAACTTCCGTGGGGAGATTCCCCCGTAGTCCTTCTCGGGGTAGTTCGGTATGCCCATAGTACTCCCAATAATTATTCTGCCCATTTTTCCTTTGCATTATCTAGCATCTTCTTCAAATTTTCAAGTACTGCTCGATTCGCTCTTTCAACTAGTCCATTACTCTGGGGGTATCTTGGGGCGGATAACTGCTTTTTTATATTCAAAGCCTGACACAGAGCTTTCACCTCGGTGGAATCAAACTAGGTTCCATTGTCTGTGACAATCTCCTCTGGAATTCCAAATCGGCAGATGATGTTCTCCCACAAGAATCTCTTAACATGTGAAGAGTGCACCTAAACTAAAGGAACTGCTTCAATCCACTTTGTGAAGTAATCTGTGGCTACTAGTAGGAACCTGACATTCCCTGGGGCTGTCGGGAATGGTCCCATTATGTCCAATCCCCATTTTGCAAATGGCCATGGACTGAATACAGGATGTAACTCTTCGGCGGGTACTTTGATCAATGGAGAATATCTCTGGCATTTCTCACATTTCTTGACAAGCAACTTGGCATCTTTCTGCATATAGGGCCAAAAATAACCTTGGCTGATGGCTTTATGTGCCAAGGTCCTCGCCCCCGAGTGATTTCCACATTCACTAGCGTGTATCTCAAGAAGAACTTGCTGAGATTCGCTGGGAGTAAGGCATTTGAGAAGGGGGCCTGATGCTGATTTTCTGTACAAGTCCTGGCCCACCATGGTATATCTTCTTCCAAGCCTCTGAATTCTTCTTGCGGCATCTCTCCCAGACGGGAGTTCTCCATTCTGTAAATATCTCTGAAAATCATCCATCCAACTTGGCTCATGATCAACCTCAATCGGGGCTAAGTATATCTCACTGGGTAAGTTAGTACTCGGGAATTCTTGATAGTCCACGGGTATGGTTCTTGACTCTGTTTCTCCCAAGATCGTAGACAAATAGGCCAAGGCATCAGCATGCCGATTCTCCATTCAAGGTAATTGATGAATCTCAAGGTTATCGAATCGTCTTGCCAATTGCTGAACGATATCTAAATAAGCTGCCATCCTCTCATCCCGGGCTAGATATGTCCCCGCGTATTGACTGACTACCAACTGAGAATCAGTGTACACGGTAATATCCTTGATCCCAAGATCTAGTGTTGTCTGGAGCCCTGAAAACATTGCTTCATATTCCGCTTCGTTATTGGATGCCACGAACCCGAGTTTAACAGATTTTTCCAATCTAGTGTTCTCAGGTGTGACCAGAACAACCCCTATACCTGATCCACTTTTGTTGGCCGATCCATCAGTAAACAACCTCCACCCCGTCTTAGGATTCAACATCTCTGGCATCTCGAAAAGTGGAAGAACTTCTCTGTCTTCGCCCCCAGTGTCGGCCACATCTTGAACTGGGAAATCAGCCAAAAACCCGGCTAAGGCATGTCTTTTCTCGGACATCCTTGGTGAAAACTGGATATCATACTGAGCCAAATAGATGGCCCATTTAGCCATTCTCCCTGATAAATCGATCTTACTGAGTATAGATTTCAAAGGATGCTCTGTGTAGATTGTAATAGTTCTTCCTTTGAAATAGGGTTTAAGACGCCTTGAAGCATAAATCAAAGCAAGAACAACTTTCTCGATTGTGGCATATCTTGTCTCTGCTCCAATAAGAGTTTTACTGGTAAAATATACTGGCCGTTCTTCACGGTCAAGCTCACGGAAGAGGACGGCGCTAATAGACTTATCAATAGTAGCCAAATAGAGACCTAGAGGCTCCCCCTGATCAGGTTTGGAAAGAATTGGAGGTTGTGAGAGATAATGTTTAAGCTTTTGGAAGGCTTCATCACATTCTTCTGTCCAATCAAACCTTCCGTTCTTCTTCAAGAGTCTGAATAAAGGCCTGCATCTATCTGACGATCTTGCTATGAAGCGATTCAATGCTACTATCCTCCCGGCAAGCTTTTGGACTTCCTTTCTATTCTTCGGTGAAGGCATTTCAGTCAAGGCCCTGATCTGATCGGGATTAGCTTCAATTCCTCGCCTTGTAATGAGATAACTTAGAAATTTCCCAGAGGTCACTCCAAAGATGCATTTGGCAGGATTGAGCTTCATTCGATACTCTCGTAGACGATCAAATGTTTTCCCGAGATCTCCTAGATGAAGTTCCCGGGTCTGCGTTTTAACCATCATATCATCTATGTATACTTCCATTGTCACGCCAATCATGTCATGGAACATTCTATTGACGAGACGCTGATAAGTGGCTCCAGCATTTTTAAGGCCAAAAGGCATCACTTTATAACCAGTCGTGAAGGCCGTCATCTCTTGATCTGGCTCATACAGAGGAATCTGATTATAACTCGAATACCCATCCATGAAAGATAAGATTTCGTATCCTGAAGTGGCATCAACAAGTTGATCAATTCTCGGCAAGGGATATGGATCTTTAGGACAGGCTTTATTCAAATGTATGAAGTCTATGCAAACTCTGATCTATACAAACCACGTGGTCGTGGGTTCGATTCCCACAGACGGCGCCAAAAGATGTGGGGGAAAAATATCTGATCTAACCCACACAATCTTCGGTACAGCCACTATGTTGGCTAACCATTGAGCATTGTTAACTTCGCAGATGAATCCAGCTTCCAAGAGCTTATCAATCTCTTCTTGGACTGCCTGCTGCTTCTCAGGAGCAATCCTTCGAGGTCTCTGCTTCACAGGTAAATGCTCACTATTTACCTGTAAATGATGACAATAAATGTCGGGAGATATACCCGGCATATCGTTGAATGACCAGGCGAAAACATCCATATAAGATTTCAAAAAATTAGTGTAGGATATCTTCTCTTCGATAGATAAACCGGTCCCAATAAAAATGTATTTTGGATTTTCCTCACTACCGAGATTGACCTGATCAGTTTCTTCCACCGTAGGAATAGTCCCTTGCTCAAATGTTACACTTCCACCTTCTCGGCTCGGCGCAGCCTCTTCCAGACTTGTCGGGATGAGCTCTGATTGCTATTGACCAACAACCGTAGACGAGGTTCCCTTTTCATGATGATTTTCCTGTACTGGGACATCCTTCGATCTAAGGGCCATGGCATAACATTTTGTTGAGATAGCTTGATCTCCTTTAAGCTCCATAATCCCGTGATCAGTCGGGAATCAGAATAATTGATGATAGGTGGACGGAACGCCCCTTACCTCATGTATCCACCCTCTCCCCAAAATGCCATTATAGGGGGATGGTGTATCTAGAACAAGAAATTCGACCATAGACGTGATCGGTCTCGTTTTCACTGGCAGAATTACTTTTCCCATAGCATATTCTCTCTGGCCATTAAATCCGACCAAGGGAACATTGCTCTGGACAAGATCTGATGGATTAAATCCCATCTTGCGGTAAGCCTCTGCAAACAGAATCTCAGCTGAACTACCTGGATCAATCAGTAGACGTTTTACCTCATAATTGCCCACAGGCAAAGTGAGCACTAACGCATCTGAATGCGGATGATCTACTCCTACGAGATCTTTATCGGAGAAGAAAATAGCCACGCCATTGTTCTCCGTCATCCCCACGGGGTCTGTTATTCTAGGCCCCGTTGATAGGTGCAAGATCTCATTCAGGTGTTCGACCTTCCTGATTTTGATCCTATTTACCCTCTTCGTTTCTCCACGGGATAATTGTCGTCCTCCCCCGTCTATAACATCAATCACCAACCCACGTTCTTGCTGCTTAATGGGGTTCTTGTCTTTCTTGAGTACCTCGGCTCCAGCTATTGCCTCAGTCGGGCTGGCAATAAACTGTTGCAAGAAGCCTTGGTTAATCAGGTCCTCAATTTTGTGCCTCAGCGCCCAACATTTGTCGGTTATGTGCCCTGTTTCTTGGTGAAAGGCACAGAATTTTGTCATATCTTTATCTCCCTTCAAGTCCGGCCTCATTGGCCTGGGGTTCTGAAGATATTTCTCGTTTTTAGTCAGATCAAATATCTGATTATGGGTTTTGTTCAATGCTGTAAAAATCATTCTCTCTCGACGAGGATATTGTCCAACACTTCCCGACTTCTCTGGTTTCTTCTCGGGAATTTCTGTTGTCGTATCATCAGTAACTACCTTCTGCTTTTCCTTAGAAATTTTGCTGGACGCCGGGGCCTTCTTTACCTCATTCACTGTTATGGCCACTCCTTGGCCCCGTTGGAGTGTGTCATCTTCGAGTTTAGAATATTTTTCAACTCGAAGGAATAATGCTTCCATACTCATCGGTCTATTCTTGGTTAAAGACATGTAAAGCCCAGAACTTGTAGACAATGCCTTCCGAAAGGTTGTAATGGCATGCTTATCATCACAGTCTTCCACTGTGGTCATGAGAGTACGGAATCTTTTCGTAAAATCCCGTAATGTTTCCTTCTAATCACAACGTACATTGAATAGCACGTTGACGTCATTCTTATGCAACCTGTTGCAAGAATATCGAGTGATGAAGAGGGTACGTAACTTGGTAAAGTCCGAAATGGTTCGAGGAGCTATCTGGTTAAACCAGATCATCACTCAAAGTGGAAGGGAACATCCTGCAAAGGAGCTCATCGTGGAACTCCCACATCGTCATCGCTTTCCTGAAGCGAAGAACGTGATTCACGGGATCTGTAGTCCCTGTGAATACTGAAAATTTGGGATATGAGAAAGATTTCGGGGCACGAAATCCTTGTATCTCTTCTGTGAAAGGAGAATCGCGGGGAACTCTCGTTGCCATTGCAATCATCTTATCAGCCACTGTTTCCTTTTTTCCCATCATCTCAGCTACCAGATCAGCAATCTGCTTCCTGGTTTTAGGTTGAATATGATCCGAGCTTCGTTGACAGGAAGACTCAGCCTTATGACGCTTCTCCGAAAGTGGGATTTGTGAATCCCCACGTCTGCTTCGTGGATTCCGCAAGACAGATTCCTCCGAATTTGACCTGTCCGACTAGAATTGGTTCTTCTGATGATGACTATGTCTGACTGTACCAGATATATAACCATCATTTCATTCAACTGGCACCTATTGTTTCAACTCCTCGTTCTCTTCGCGCAACTAGGTAATCATCTTCTGCTGATTGTCCAGTTCTCTCGCTCTTCTGCCCTCCGTGATAGCATCTCTGAGATCGCTGGGAGGATTCTTCTCTCTCATACTCCTGAGGCCAGTGCGCCTGGTATCCACAATTACCGAATCGAATATCTCTTCTTAAAATGGAAAACTTCTCTTCGTTTCCCACAGACGGCGCCAAAAGATGTGGAGAAAAAATATCTGATCTAACCCACATAATCTTCGAGGTCAGACGATTCGGATTTTGGTGATGATCAGACGATTCTGATGCTCCAGGATGAAATTACTTTCTCCTCTGCGAAGGATAGGATGATCTCCAGATGAGATTTGGTTGTACCTGTTGACAAGGCTCCGACGCTCAAGTCAGCTTAGGAAATGTAACAGGTTTCAGGAAAATAGTAAAAAGGTTTCAGAGTTTAAGTTATCTGGATCTGGAGAGCAAGATCCTCTTCTCAGTCCTGAGGGTCTCATATTTATAACCTTAGAACTGGCGTGTCTCACCTTCCACGTGTCTAGTCATTATTAGTCAATGATGACTCAGATGGATTCTGTTATAAAATAGAATCTTATTGTTATATCTTGACTTCCTTGATTTGGTTATACCTGAAATAACTGAAGCAACACTGAGGTGGCATCCTTCGTGTCAGGTATTCGGATAAGGGGATGTCGAATTCGTGATAGTTCAACTAGCTGCCACGTGGCCAATATTCATTAGTCAAGAAATTGATTGTGTTCAGAATACTTACCTTGTACGTAAGAGATCCTGCCACGTAAGTCCTTTGACCTCATCTGGCTTTGCCGGGATGAGATTGAATAAGATCCCATCAAGTAAGTCTGGTGACCTTGTCGGGATATGTGTATCCAGCCAATAATGTGACCTTGCTGGGATGAGATTGAAAAAGATCCCGTCAAGTAAGTCTGGTGACCTTGTCGGGATATATGCATCCAGCCAGTAATGTGACCTTGCCGGGATGAGTTTGAAAAAGATCCCGTCAAGTAAGTCTGGTGACCTTGTCGGGATATATGCATCCAGCCAGTCATGTGACCTTGTCGGGATGAGATTGTAATAGATCCCGTCAAGTCTATTGACCTTGGCGGGATGAGATTCAACAGTAAATATGTTGGGCAAGATTGAATGCTTCCCGACATATTAAAGGCGAAGACATTAATATATTCTGTTAGCATCACTTCCATGTGTCGATCATTCCATCCTGACACGTGGCATTTCCAATTAATGGAAATCGTGTGACACGATGGGCAGTTCATGGCTCTTGATGATGCCTCCAGCGCATTTACTATTGCGTGCTGTCTATTAACACGCGTCATCTTTTTATGACCACACGTGCTAAGCCAGTGACACGCGTCAATATTTAACTTGCTGGAAAATACGGCACCCACAAATACCCTGAAGATATTTTAGAAATTTAAATTATTATTTTAATTATGTGAATGATATTATGTTAATAAATGTTACGTATTAATGCTTGGTTACACGTTGTTTGAGTTAAAATTAGTAGATGGACCTTTAAGGCCAATTTACAAACTTTTTAGGTTTAAAAGTTTTAATTAAGATTTTGGGCTCATTTTTAACCTATATCTAACTTAAAATAAGTTTTTTAGGTAATAAAATTTACCTCTTTTAAAGTGATAAAAAACACTTTTAATTTGAGATCAAAAGAAACCTAATTCGATAACAACTTTTGGAGAGATTCTCTCTTAATATCTCTAAAAAATTCAAACCTAAATCTACTCACATAATCTATTTAAGAAAAACTTTGTAGGCTCCCAAACCAAAACCTAGCCACCTCTTATATTGAAGAATACACCCACCTCACTTTTCTCTCATCTCATCCATTTATCATTCGCACAATTCTGATGTTGATAGCATGTTCTATATTTGAGATCCCTATGTGGATATTATCATTTTAGTGATTAATTCATTACATTTTAAAGACATGCATTCGTATTTAATGTTCAAAATCAATTAAGCAATTGTTGAGAGTGAGTTCTTTAGGGTGAAATATTCGAAAACTTTGAAAAGATCTTGTTATTGTTTGACAATTCAATCTATGCAAATATGTCGATACATCTTGTATTGCTTAAATCATGTTTTGGAGTAAAAACTTGAGTGAGCGTTTGACTTACTCCTACATATACCATTTTAGATTTTGTTGATCATAGTGAAAAGAACACGGAGCAAAGGGACTGACACACGAAAGAGAATACCAATATATTTTAAATTTTTGTTATTTTAATTGATGTAAAGACTTTAGATATGCATTATTTAATTTTGGATTGATTAGATCTAGAATTTAAGAGTTTTTGGATTAATTAGTAGCATATTTGTGATTTTGATACTTTGAGTAATTGGATTATTTTTACAACATAAATTTTTAAAGTAGATTTTTAGAATATATTTAAATTTTTTAAAAATAATAAATATTATTTTTCATCAAGATTCTTTTATAAAAGTTTATTCTTTTGAAGTATAGAATACAACAGTGAAAGAAAATAATTGTCGACCTACTTTGAAAATTGATCGTTTACCATTAATCACAAAAATTAAATTTCATATATCTATCAAATAAATTATTCAGCTTAACTGTCTTTATAAAATTTGTTTAAAATAATTTTTAAGTAATTATAGAGATCCTAACCAATAGTTTTGGTGGACAATAAATTTAACTTTTATTTTAGGTACCATACCGTTAAATCGCAAAAATTTAATTTTAAAAATATATTAAATGATGAAATTAATGAAAGCGTCTTTACAAAAATTAATTTTTTAATTTATTAAGAATTATGATGATTTAAAATAAATTTAGAATATAAAAAATAAAGTTAATATTTATCACATTAGATTTCGGGTTGAGTTCGGGTGCCTTGATTCATGGCTTGACAAAATGGTATCAGAGTATATGTTTTAAATGCCTAGGCATTTGTATGTAATGGGTCTATGCATGGTGATTAGTGAATTATAGGATAAAAATATTGTGACACAAAACTGTATGATCACGATCTGAACTATGACATTTTTGTTGAACTCTTATATAATTGAATTGTTAAGTTAATTACATAATTGGTAATTTTTATAATTGAATTAAGTAACACTCCAACAGATACTTAATACATTTTTTTATGAGATTTATGATCAAAGTGCGCAATGGTGGCATGGTGAAGTAATATTGAGGACAAATTTTTTTAAGGGGATAGTTTGTAATATCCATAACGTTTTCAAGATATTTTAAAATTTAAAATATTTATTTTAATTATGTTAATGATATTTTGTTAATAAATATTAGATATTAATGCTTGGTTGAATGTTGCTTGAGTTAAAATTAGTCGGTGGGACTTTAAGGCCAATTTTGAGATTTTTTACATTTAAAAATAACCTTAATTAAAGTCTAATTGATACATATAAGCTTTAGGCCCATTATCGTTGAGCGAAAAAAATATATTTCATATACCTATCAAATGAATATTTTATCTTCACTATCTTTACAAAAGTTATTTAAAATAATTTCTAAGTAATTATAGAGGTCCTAATCAATAATTTTTGTAAAAATAAATTTAACTCTTATTTTGAGTACCGTACCGTTAAATCGCAAAAATTTAATATTAAAAATATATCAAACGCATGAAATAAAAAAGCTCCTTTACAAAAGTTGCTTGTTTTAATTTAAGAAGAATTATGATAATCTAAAAAAATATTTCAAAATAAATTTAATTTTTATCACCCTGGATTTCGGGAAAATGAGCTGATCCATGGGCATTCGGGGTGTGACAATAGGGGACTACCCTTTGATTCTTACTTAGATTATCTCAACCTCTAATATAGGTAACTTTAAATTTATTTATGATTTATTACCATATGTTAATGAATAGGGGCAAGATTGCATAATAGATAATACCTTCTCTAAAAAGAAGATCTACATCCCATCTCTTTGATAAGTGGATAATACCCTCTTTTAGAGGCAAGATTAACGTACTGGGGTTTTATGCCTGTAACAATTCCTTCATTCAAAAGGAGGTGTTTGGCTCAGGTCGTTAAGTCATTTGACAAGAAGAGTTTTTCTTAATGAGTCAATCATGACAACTTCATTAAAAGCTTATATGGCCTTAGAAGACATTTTCTTTGACTCAAGAACTTGTACAGTCTCTTAGGGGTCCGAGTTCTTGGAATTAAAACCCAGACATGGTTTTGGGTTGAAAACCATCCCTATTCCGATGGTCGGTGTGTAGAAGTTGTTGGATGAGACCTAAACTTGTGGGCTTAGAAATAGAGGTAGTGGAAGTCCAAATGGACTTGTTTACTTCAGTTTATGAATGTTACCATGGTTTGCAGGCCATTGTTAAAAGTTATCTGTGGACTAAAATGTGGGCCAAAAGCCCATGGATGTTACCATGGACTGCAAGCTATTGTTTAAAGTCCTTTGTGGACTAAAATGTGGGCCAACAGGCCAATGGATATTACCATGCATGGCCTGCGAGCCATTATTTAAAGTCCTCTATGGACTGAAATATGGGCCAGTAAGCCCATGAATTTTATCATGTCTTGTAGGCCATTGTTTAAAATCCTATGTGGTCTGAAATATGGGCCAGAAGGCCCATAAATGTTACCATGGCCTATAGGCCATTGTTTAAAGTCCTTTGTGGGTTGAAATGTGGGCCAGTAGGCCTATAGATATTATCATAGATTGTGTGCCATAGTTTAAAGTCCTTTATAGACTAAAATATGGACCAGCAGACCCATGAATGTTACCATGTTTGTAGGCCATTGTTAAAAGTCCTTTGTGGAGTAAAATGTGTGCCATTAGGGAAAAGGATATTACCATGGCTTGCAGGCCATTGTTTAAAATTATTTGCGGACTAAAATATGGGCCAATAGGCATATGAATGTTACGATGGCTTGCGAGTCATTGTTAAAAGTCCATTGTGGACTGAAATGTGGGCATTGCAAGGTGAAAATTCATCGTCTTGTCAAAACCTCATTATTCATTTACGAGTCATCAAATGGATATGTATGGAAAAGATAACTTTTTAAGGCCAACATAATTGAGCCTAAGCATTAGGGGTGTCAATTTTACCCGTTTAACCGGAACCGAAAATACCGGTTCCAGTTCCACATTTTTGGGAACTGATTAAAAAGTAACCAGAACCGGAACCGAACCGACAATAACGGTTCTGGTTCTGGGTAGCCTAATATGGAACTGAAACCGATAAGAATCGGAACCGAACCAATAAGAATCGGTACCAATAAATAAATATAGTGTAAATATTCTGATATTCTCAAGATTTGGCCCAATATACCCTGAACCGGAACCGGAACTGACATAAATACATAATCGGTTCCGGTTTCGGATCCATCACTTTGAGAACCGGAACCGATTGTTCAAGTTCTGGTCACCTTAGGAACCGAATCGGAACTGACCCGTTGACACCCCTACTAAGCACAGCCTTAGATGATTTACTTGATAACTATGATTCTGATGGGTTGGCCGCCCATCACCCATTTCAGTGGCAATGCAAACGGTTGTGGTGATGGGCGGCCAATCTATTAGAATCTCGTGGCTGGGGGCTGTCCACCATAATCGTTTGATGTTGAGGGTTTTAGCTCAAACCCAATTGTTTTTGGTCCAAGGTTGAAGAAGGGGGCATTTTTGTCCATTGAAAGAAAATTTGTTAGTCAATCTGAGTTAACCACAGTCTTAGATGGTGGACCGGGTCATAGGGGGGGTACGTCAGCTTTTTTAAAATGTCAACGATAACATGGGTTATGTCAAAAATTCCCTAAATACTTTTCTCACCCTAATCATTGTTAATTAGGATTAAGAAATCAGTTTTTGGACAAATCTAACTTCGGACAGGATTTGTGGTCCAAGGATTCAAAATCTGACGATGTGCATGAGATCAATTTTCACACAGAATGAGATTTTACATTTGGCATCATGCACGAAAAACTATAAATTGCCTTTTGTGGTTTTTAACTAATTTTTAAATGGTCTTTTTGGACAAATCCGATCGAACCAGTACCGAAAATACCGATTCTGGTTCCACATTTTTGGGAACCGACTAAAAGAAAATAGAAACCAGAACGAAATCAAAAATAATGGTTCTGGTTCTGGGTAAGTTTAATAAGGACCCAAAACCGATAGAAATCAGAACCAAACCGATAGGAACCAGAACTGATATATAAATATAGTGTTAAAAATATCATATTATCAATATTGGAACCAATATATCCGAAACCAGAACCAAATAATCGGTTCCGATTCCGGATCCATCTTTTTGAGAATCGGAACCAATTGTTCTAGTTCTGGACACCTTAGGAACCAAACCGAAACTGACCCATTGACACCCCTACCACTAATCCATTAATATTTTTGCCTGCCCTTCGGTGGACCGAACCAGTTCAACTGCCGGGTCGACTGGGTCAACCTACTACATGGAACTCTTTGGCGCCCACTGGTCCATGAATTTATTGAGCGCCCCTTGGAGGACTACCCCACGTCTTCAGTTCAACCCGTGTCTAGGTCAGGTGGGAAACCGGTTCAATTGGTCTGATCAACTGGGTCAACCTGCCACATGGCAACTCTTTGGGGCCCACTAATCCATGTGTCCCTGAACTTTCGTTCTAGGGTATTATGATAAATTCACCAAACCTGAAATTTTTTTCAAACTCTTATTATTATTTTTATTGTTTAATATCATGTATGTGTATTTAATTTGGTTTCATTCTGACAACTTTGAAAACCTGCTATTTTTGAAACTCGCACTTTATGACTAAATTCTTGCTAAAAATATTGAATCATAACTTGTAGGGAACTTTTTCTTGCCGCAACTAATATTCCAGAACTTTTATAAAAAAAATTATTTTTGTGGGCCCGAGACACCAAAAATATTCCTATTTTATCATTTTCAGCTTACCCGAGAAATTTAGAACATTTTTTGAAATATAAAAACCTTAGCGGGAGATTTTGACAAAAATAGTATTTTCGTAATTTTTGAACTTTCCTGTAATTCTTATATTTTTAAAAATAATATTTAATTATATTTTATTTATTTAATAAGCGTATGGGACCCGTGAATCACTTTCGGATCATTCCGATGTCATTTGACATTTTTCGAGACTTTAAACTTTTTTGTAATTTTTGTGTATTTAGACTATTTTATGTGATTTATGTGTATGACATGTGTCAATACCTTATTGTATGGACTTTTAAATTATATAATATAGTTTGATTGAATTAATTTATAATTATTTGTGTTATGATTATTGGGTGGGCTCGTATGGCCAATCTAGAGGTCTTTTTGGCTTAATAATATTCTTAAATGAGCCTAATTGATGTATATGGGCCTTGGGCCCATTTCTAACCTATTAATATTGTAAAATATGAGTTTTTGAGAGTTGAAAAAGTCATCCCTTTGATAGTTACAAATTTCAATAAAATAGAAATCCTAATCCTTCCCTTAACTTATTTATGAAAACCCTAAAGCTTTAGAAGCTTTCACAAACCCAACTCCATTGAAGAATAGAGAAAGCTCCATTACACTTTCATCCGGGCACCGATCGCATTCGAGCAAGAAGGGAGAATTGACGGGGACTCCGAATAGAAGAACATACTCAGAGGAGAGGACGATCCGACGACTTTTAAATTTGAAGAAACTTTTGATTTTCATTAAAGTTCAAGAAACCTTGAGGTAAGTGTGTTTGATCCATCCTATATTTGTTTTTCTTCAAGATTTTATTTCTCTTTCATTAGATAATGGTTGATACTTATTATAAATTAATTTCAATAATATTTACTTTATTCTTATTGGGTTGATCTCTATTTTGGGCCACCATGATGGGTTTGGCCATGGTTTCTTTTACACCTATAACAGATGACTATGTTCTTCATCATTTTTGTTATATTTTTATAATTTAAATATTTTTATAATTATTTTTTTAAATACCTCTATGAATCTATTTTTCAAAACCGTTTAGTTTATATTTTTCTAATTTGTATTGATTAAGTTATGATTTTTCTAAATTATTGGACTTTACCAAAAAAACTTAGAATTTTAGATTTTATAGGGTCCACTTCACTTAGAATTTTGATCTCTATTTTTAACCTAAATATTTTTCTAATTTTTTTTTGATATATCTATAAATCTAGTTTCTAAAACTTTTGAGTTTGTATTTTTCTGATTTATATTAATTAAGTTATGATTCTTCTAATTTATTAGACTTAACAAAAAACTCAAAATTTCAGATTTTATACAGTCCACTTCACTTGGGATTTCGATCTATATTTTTTTTACCTAAATATTTTATAATTATTTTTTATAGATACCTTTATTAATCTAGTATCTAAAACATTTGAGTTTGTATTTTTCTGATTTGTATTGATTAAGTTATGAATTTTTGAGTTTGTTGGACTTTACCAAAAAACTAGAATTTCAGATTTTACATGGTTCACTTCACTTGGGATTTCGATCTATAGTTTTAACCTAAATATTTTTTTAATTTTTTTCACAGATACCTCTATCAATCTAGTTTTTAGAACCTTTAAGTTTGTATTTTTATGATTTGTATTGATTAAGTTATGATTTTTCAAACGTGTTGGACTTTTCTGTAAAACACAGAATTTTAGATTTTACACGGTCCACTTCACTTGAGATTTAGATCTATATTTTTAATCTATATATTTTTTTAATTATTTTTCCTAGATACCTCTATCAATCTAATTTTTAAAACCTTTGAGTTTGTATTTTTCTAATTTGTATTGATTAATTTATAATTTTTTAAATATATGGAACTTTTCTGTTAAACTCAGAATTTCAGATTCTGTCCGGCCCACTTTATTAAGGGTTTCGACCTATATTTTGTATCTGAATATTTTTTTATTTATTTTTTCTAAAAATCTCTGTGAATCTAGTTTTTAAATCAATTAAGTTTGTATTTTTTTAATTTATATTTATTTAGTTATGATTTTTACAAGAAACTATGTTTTCTGTGAACTACTTATTTCTTAGATTTTAAACGATTAATGGCCTTAGGAACCCTTAGTGGTTCAGTCATGACTTATTGAATATTAAGGGGTTTAGCCCTTGTTGTTTGATTAAACCCTAGATGGTCGTCCTATACTGGTATGCATGGGGATCCCACCCATGTGTCTTGGATCTCTCATAGGGTTCGGCCAAGTGTCTTGGATCCCTCTTTAGGGTTCGACCTTATGTCATGGATCCCTTATAGGGTTCGGCCATGGTGTGTTGGATTATCTTGTGATTTTCACTTATATTGTTCATTTGTGTTGATCATGACCTTCGGTGATTGTTACATGTTATTTACGTTGATTAAACCTAATTCGTTCATATATTATTATTCTTGATGATCATGTGTTTATTTTTTTTTTATTTAAATGTTAAATACACGTGTGCTTATGCCATGTAGCCTTAGTACCATCTTGTTGTCATACCATGATCATCACGTCATTTTATATAAATGGTGGATAAGGGAACGGGGTTGAAGTATATTATATACGTTTATATTGGTTTTATCAATTAATCAGGGTTCGGTACCCTAGGGTGAAAGGCCCCAGACATTATTATATCCTGCAGATGGGTTAATGAAACCACTCCCAGTGCGGGAAGGAGATGGAGACCCTATGTGGTTATGGGTACTAGTTGCATTTGCATCCCGTACTTACTTGTATTCATCCTCATACTCATGTTATCCTTATTATATGATTGAGATGCATACCTTGGTTAAAAACTTGTATAGTATGATATCATACCATGCACACTGTTGTATTACTGGGCCTCAGCTCACGGTGCTATACCGATACCATTTTCAGATTTTAAAGAGTTGGGTACATGAGATGATTTTGAGACGGAAGACTCCGGTGTACTCAATGAGATCGACGAGGATTTGGGAGTCGATCCCTACACTTTAGAAGACTTTATTTTGGCTATTTGAAAACATTACTTATTTATTTTAACGGGTATGTAGTCCTTTGATTGAGAGCATGTTCTCATCTCCATCTCTCCATACTTAATTGATTGATTAAATTGTTTGAGTTATAAATTATTTTAATTATTTGTTTCCTACATCTATACTTTTTTTTTTACTTAGTGGGTTTTTGAATGAACCTTAGTAGTCTAATTGACCTAATTGGACCATTAGGGGACATTCATGGATCACTTCTGGGTTCGGGTACGGGTCGATCTACGGATTTTTGGGTCGTATCTGGGTATCTGGATTCGGGGTGTGACACCATGAATGTTTTGCTCGTCCCTTAGTGGATCACCCAAGGTCACCGGCTCAACCCGTGTCTGGGTCAACCGGGTCACTGGTTAAATTAGCCGGATCCGACAGGTTAGAAGAATGTGAACGGTATTTTCAAAGATTACTAGGTCGGGATTAACCCAACCTGATTTTGTGACCAGGTCACCGATTCGACTGGTCGGGTCAGACCGGGTTTAATAACATTGACAATGACAACTCCTTCCTCGCCATCTCTTTTTAATTAATATCCTTCATGTTCATCCCTCTCTTTCGACGCCACGCAAGAAAGCGTGGCCATAAGACAAGACAGAGTACATTATCGGCACCTTCGTATGAGAGAAATTGTTCCATCTCTCCAATAATTTGCTCGAGCTTCCCTTCACTTTTCAATAGCAAAATCACCGAGTTGTAATTATTATTTTTCTGTAATTTTTTTGAGTTTTTAATTGTCATTGCCAAATGCAGAATTTTTTTATAGGTTATGACTTTTCCTATAGAAATCATGACCTGGAAAAAAAGAATTGAGAATTTGAATTTTTCATGAACCAAACGCAGCCTAAAGGATCAAAAAGTGCTTTGATACTAAATTGGTGGAGCAAGGAAAGATCTCAAAATATAGAAAATATTAGGAAAGGTAACAAGATAAGGGCCTGTTTGGTAGGCCACTGTGGCAGGAAAATAAAATATTTATGTGCATTAATATTCTCCCGGGTGTGTTTGTCATGCATTTGCCAATGTCAAATATTTAGCCGGACCGACAAATTTGTCCGCCGTGGTGGGAAAATATTTGAAAACTTCCTTCCCCGAGTAAATATTTTCACACCAAATAAGCCTTGGTAGGAAAATTTTATTTTCTCACGAGAAAATCACAAATTTTAATAAAAATGAGTTTTTTAATTAATATATAAAAAAGATAAAAATGAGACCGTTTGGATCTTGTGACCTAATATGTGGGTCGCACACTCACCTAACCCATATTTGACTTGCTTTGATATGTGGGACCCACACAAATTGAAAGAAAATGAAGGAAGCTAGCTAATACACGTACCAAAAGTTGCTAAATATTGACAAGTCTGGCTAAATATTCACGGTTGGAACTCTTTTTCTCACCTACCAAACTGGTAGGGGAAAATGGAGAGAAAATACTCGTATTAATGGTTAGGAATGGGATGGGAGTCAGGTTGACTGAACGGAGCAGTACAAGGACAAGAGCTGGGCCCTTGTGCCGACCTAACACAGCAAGGGACGTCGCTGTTGCTGGAGACTGGAGAGGTCTCAACGGAATCCAAATAACTTTGAAACTCTTAAAAGGGAGCTATAGGCTTCTTTCTTAATAAAAAATTTACATCCAAAAGTTGTCTCCCTAATTTCACAAAGAATATTAGTACCACACTTCAGGGTTTAATAATACATTTATTGACTAAAGTGCCCTTAGTAGACTTGGGCATGAACCAGTCTACACCAGGAATCATCCAATCAAATTGAATTTGACCTAAAGAGATATCACAAGCGAGACCCAATGAAATGTGAACTTAAAAAGTGGCTAGCAAGTTGGTTGGTGGAATCATGACTTAAAAAGTGGCCGTTAAAACAAAAATAATGGCCGTTATAACGGATTCCGACCTCCCCTTTTACATATATACCATTTTGACGCAAAAATAACAGCCATTATTTTCCATTATAACAAAAAGAACGACCATAATTTTCTGATATCAATTTTATTTGAAATTTGAATTTAGCGCTGTTTCCACCCCCCCCTTTTTCAAATTTTGCTCGTGCGTTATAATCCGTTATAACAGAAAAAAGGGTATAAACACCCAGTCCGTTATACCGTTATAAAGGCCCCTTTTAAACCTTGGGTGGGTGGAATCACTTCGATGACAAATCCAGGCAATACAATCAAGGACAATAATTGAAAGCAAAAGTAAAAGAAAACCATCTTTTGAGAAAGAAAGAGGAGGGAAAGATGTTGTTTTACGGAAGTTACCAAGGAAAATCCAAACGATTCTGTCTCTCAACAGTAAAAAAAGAAATTTCAAAGTCACTAAAGACCTACACAACACCCTACTTTATTTTAAAAAGCAAGAGATTTGACTCTTGGGATCAATAATGCTATAGGGACTTTTGGCCACAGTGTTTTTTGTTTTTTTAAGCACCAAATTGGGTCCCATTGAGAGTCTCTTTTTGGTGTATTTTAGACATGTAAGAGACCACTTATATAGGTATGTAGATATGTGCAGTAAAAGGAGACAGCTTTGTGGGTCATTTGGGTCTTTTTCCAGCTAAGTGCATTTTAAGCCAGCTTGGAAGATCTTGTCCCTGCCTTTTTCTTTCCCATTTTGACTAATGGTGTCATCTATTGAACAAAAATTATATCATTTTCCATAAAACCCAACTTTTTCTTTTTCTTTTTCTAGATAAATATTAACTGGAATACTAGTAAGCGACGCTTTAAAGGCGTCACTAACACCGTCAGGGCCGTTTCGATACAAGTTGAGGCCTAAGGCGAAGACTTTATATGAGGTCTTTTTATTATTTTTAATTAAACTCTCTATATTATTGAAAATATTTATATAAAAACTATTCTTGATAATCAAAAACTAGAGAAAAATTTAGATGCAGAGGACTCCCGGTGCAGATGATGCAGAGGACTCTCGTAGCCCTACATAGATCGTTTTTGGACACAATGACTGCGCGTATGTTCAACCCACCTATTGGTGCATCAACACACTAAAATTCAGCTTGGTTGATGATTTCTAGCCATTGAATTTATTACCCAAAAAACATAATTGAATCCAACGGTTAGAATTATGTCTTAAAAAGTACTAAAATCTATGGCTAGAGATAATCAATCAGGTTGATTTTTTGATTTGTATATCCAATAAGGACTGTGCTAAAAATCCATGTAGTTAGTGGGACCTGGGCCGTGGGCCTTCTCTCACCAAGGGCCTTAGGCACCGCCTTAATGACCTTAAGATAGAGTGATAGAGCCGGTGACACTTATGCCCTTACCGACGCATCACCATATTCAGATAAGGAATGATGCTGTCAGCCTCAAGAGGATGTGTTGGTAGGGTTCAAAATGTTGGATGGTCTTCGGGATTCATGTGATGTCAATCTCTGATAAGTAATGCTTAAGCAATAACTAATTTTGCATGATGACATGCACAATAAGATACCGACCGGGAGTAAATTTTTTATGTGGATCCTTTTTCTATGTTCAGCTGTGGAACCATCTCAAATGCTGCCATCTGTACGTTGCATAGTAGAATATTAGAATAACAAATATCAAATATCATGTGTCCCATTGAGTCATGTACAGATAGCAACACCTGAAATTCATGTACCAGGTACCTTTTGACATACATACATAGAGGGGTGATTAGGTTGTATCAACAACGATAATCAATTTAAAAATTGATCCAATCTGATAAATCCAATCTCGCCGAAAGAAGTAGATCTAAAATTAATCAATCAATTAAAGAATTCATTACTTGATTAATCTATCCAATAACATAACCCATAAAGCAATAAAATGCAACTAAGTTTTTTTTACGTGGAAACCCTTCACATGAAAAACTATGAGACTTACTTCAAGTGAAATATGCATCATGAGAAGTTAAATAGGTTGAACAAACTTACCAAATGCTAGCAAGGATTTTACTGAACTAACTCAGCTCTTTTAGAATCTCAGATCAATGCTATCTGCATCCCTTACCTCCCTACCACATGTTCAAGTACCATTGGCACCCCTACTTATTCATCACACACAAACTGTCACAGATGGCACAAAATTTACCTTGGATCTCTTACCACACTTATTCGCTAAGCAAGTAAGTAAATTGGTCAGAGTTGTGGTTGATTTATCAAACCTGATTCATCCTTAAAAGATAAAATATTAATTAAGGAGTCTAATCTCTTTGGCTGTCACACCCCTCGACCTAGGACCAGCACATCTGGTGCCAACACAAATCTCGAAGTGCAATCAAGAATAAATCTCCAACACACGTCATAAAGATGTAGTGATAACTGATAAATATGAGCTATCTAGAGCATGGTTTTAAAAACGTCCGTTTAAATGGTTTTAACGGCCATTTAAACGGTAACGCCCCAAGCCTATTTTTGTAAAATCTTTTAAACACGTTTTTGAATTTAACGGCCATTTTTTTGTTTTAACGGCCGTTAAAACTGTTCAAACAACCATTAATTTTTAAAAAAATTGTGAAAAAAATGACCATTAAATCCGTTAAATTCTATTTTTTTTTAATTTTTAAATTTCAAATTTAAAAATTTGAATTTCATCGCTATTTTTTCTGTTAAAATCCGTTAAAACCCATTTAATTCCATTTTTTTCCTATTTTTTTTTTCATTTTTTCCCCTGGCCGTTTTCATTAATGGCCGTTTAAACAGTTTAAATGGTAACGCCCCCTGTTTGTTTAACCGTTAAAATGGCCTCCTTTAAACCTTGATCTAGAGTATTAAACAAAACTAAATATCTAAGTAAATCAAAATATCTGAATTAAGTTAATCAATAGCTACAATGTAAATACAATCTAAGACTCACTACATAAATCACTCAAAATAAATAATTACTCTTAAATAGCCCAAATGTATCTAAATCGATCTTACTTGTAATCCTATTATCCGCGGTGACCTGAAAAGATAGTGCCCATGAAAGGTGAGTCCAACAACTCGCAAGTAAAAGCTACATTAAAACCTCTCGATGCACGTGTGTAGGTGTACATAACAACATGTTTAATAATTTTTTAAGTATAACTTATACATAAATATATCATAAGGGATATATAAAATATTGGAGAACGAATCCATAAATGATAAGATTGAGAAAATTAACAAATGACATCCACAACAACCATCTCATACCAACATACACACACACACACACACACACACACACACACATATATATATATATATATATATATATAAAATCAGCTATTGATTCATATTCTAGGTGGGTACACCAAAATTGTTGTATGAAAATGTTATCCTTCGATCCTGATCCATAACCCTATATATAATTAATCATGCAATGCGATGATGATAAACATATAACTGACTCTTACTGACTTATAGTTTGGCTTTCAAAAATGTTGCACGTGACTAATAATGGGTATTTGCACCCGAGGGTTGCCTTGAAACTTGAATGAATCGTCACTCGATGAGCCCTCAATTTAGGGTTGAACAAATCATTCATAAGGACCCATCTTCAGAGATCGAACATATCGTAGCCCATTAAATGGACCCTCGGTAGGACATAACTCTCATCGAAAAGGTTTAATAACGCTTACATGGTAATTATCATAAAAAAGGTTCGTGCATCAGGCACTTGATCTGGACCCATAAGGATGGATAAGTTGGGTAAGTCCTACATTCGTATGGGGTTAGTTCTCCAAGGAGGATTCCAAATCAAAAAGATCTGGATCGTCCATTTTTTACCATTAGATCTTCTTCTGATATCTCGAGATCTATGCATTAGGCACTAGATATAGACCCATACGGATGGATAAGTTGGGCTAGTCTCACATCTGTATGGGGTTAGTTTTTCAAAGTGGGGTCCAAATCAGAGAGTTCTATATGATCAATTTCTAACCATTAGATTTTTTTAATATCTCGAGATTTATGCATCAGGCACTAGATCTGAACCCATACGGATGGATAAGTTGGGCAAGTTCCACATCCGTAAGGGGTTAGTTACTAAAGGTTATGAGCCAAGATACTACATTTTAAGATATAAATTACTAACAATTGTGGAAGTAACTAAAATCCGTCAATAAACTAATAGAATGTTGATCAATGTTCGTTTACCACTTACCAACATAATTTCCAACCAGTCGACATATAACTATGTCGATAAAAACATTCAATAACGATTTATCATTTTCTAATATGAATATGCGAGTGAAACCTAAATCTCTAAAGTAAAAAAATGGCATCGATAAACTATTCTTTGACAATATCCACATTATAGGTGCGAAGCATTCAAAATGCTAGGTGGACCTACAAAGACAATTTCATCTTGACTCGCAAATAAACCAATCCCAATTTTTTCCATATGGCCAAAATTAGAATATTTTGCCAATATTCCCTTGCAAAACACGTGATTCATCTGCTGGTAGCTGAACCATGAATCACGATGACTAAAATTTTAATCTTCTAAAACAAAAATGTCAATATCACCAAAGAGATGATAAATAAGATATAGGACCCACCTCATTACTTTATATTCTTTTGATCGCTATCTTTTCCCCCACACTTTCCTCGTTCCGTTGCTGACGAAAATTAAAAAAGATGAAATTATGTCAATGCAATTGAAGAAAAATATACCGAAGTTTTTGACGACCAACGAGTGACCAACTCAATAGCATCATTTAAGGCGTGCTTTTCTTTTTTTTGATGGCCATGATTTAGGGCGTGTTTGGTGAACTGAAAAGCTAGCAGGCTAACACTGTGATAGGGAAAGCCCTCAATGGAGAAATGACCAAACAGGAAAATAATATAGAGTGGCCGGTGATCCCATCGGGCATCTCCTAGTACACGAGCAAGAAAAGATGCTGTTTTCCTAAGGTAACTGACAGTGACAAGGTTTTCGTAGAAAACAAAAAAATTGAACAGCAAGTCGCAGAGGGAAATTGCGCTGCATGTTCCCTTCAGTTTCCCCCCAAGTACTTTTCTATGGAGTGTCGTTTCAAAGGGTGGGGTACGTACTACACTACCCTTTGCAAGTCAGATGTCCCTAAACTTAAACCACTTAAGAAAAGAACTTTGCTGACCGATTGACTACCTATAATATGAACCACGTGCCACACTCTTATAGGATGCGGACGGTATAGATGTTTGGCCAATCTTTAGGTGGACCTACAGACCAAAAATCAGCCTGATTAGTGATTTTAAACCTTTGAAACTTTGTAGTTTGTACTCCCATATAATGGTCAAGATGCTCAAATTCCATGGTTAAAAATCAACCCATAAAAATGACTCCAATCCAACGCTTAAAAATCACTAATCAGGCTTCTTTTTTTTTTCATGTCCATGCTTGGGTCAAACATCCATAAGTCAGGAATTTATTGACCATTATTTGAGGTACAAAGATCCAAAGGTTTGAAATCACTAATCCAGCTTATTTTTAGTTTGTAGGTCCACCTAGGGATTGAAAACACATCCGTACGATCAGAGTCCTCTAAGAGTGAGCCACGTGGCTCATATTGTCATCGGTCTAGATGACAAAGCACTCTCATCAAAGTTTTACCCAAAAAGAAATATGCTCCTAGCTCAACGTGAGGGCGGTAAATAACTTACCACTAAAAACATGACCTTTTTCACAGAGTAAAACTTCTGTCACAACAAAGTTGCAAATCACACAATCACAGCCAATGAGTTCTCGGCACTTACACCTCAAAGAAAAACACATGGGTGCGTTGCAAAGCAATTGTGTACGTGCCGAGAACTCATTGGCTTGTGATTGTGTGATTTACCATTTGTTGTGATAGAAGTTTTACTCGTGCCGATGACTCGTACACTGTGGTCCAACGTCCGTACGTTCTGAAAGATTTACTCGGATACGACCCTCTCTTCACATGACACATCTTTAAATTTGCCCGAACCCACGTGAACGTACGTTCTGAAAGATTTGTGGGGGATAAAATCTGTTGACACGTGGACGTATGCGATTGTGCCACGTGTCACATGCTTCGAATGACACGTGGTTAGCCGTAAACTGAGAATTGGAAAAACTTTACTGGGGACCTCGGATACCTCGGACTAGTCGGATCTAAATGACAAATTGACCTCGGGTACCTCGGATTGCTCGGGTACCTCGGACTAGTCGGATCCAATGACAAATTGACCTCGGTTACCTCGGATTTGCTCGGGTACCTCGGACTAGTCGGACCCATTGACGATTTTAGCTCGGATACCTCGGGTACCTCGGATTCTAGTGCACTATGACCTCGGGTACGTCGGATACCTCGGATCCTTTTGCAAGGTGACCTCGGGTACCTCGGACACCTCGGGTCCTTGGATTGTGACCTCGGATCCTCGGGTGATAGTTACTGATTTTGCCATTTAATCTTATTCACCTTATTCGGGATCCTCGGAAGTCTCGGATATGATATTTGGTAACCTCGGAAACCTCGGAATTACTTTTAGACTTGGAGAGTTATTATTGAAAGACACATGGTGAGTTCTTATTGGCTCATATAAAATATCTACATAAATATCTAGTTTTGAATACTATAAATAGCAGCATTTGCTACAGTTGTAGAGGACGCGATTTTGGAGATTGAAGCTTGATTATAAATTTTACTCAGAAGACTGACTTAAGCATCGGAGGCTCATTTGGTGGAATTCCACCACATTGAGTTATTTGCAGGGTCATTCGGCGGTCTCAGAACCTCACTTCGGACTCCTCGGAATCTGATCTCGGACACCTCGGACTCCTCGGAATCTGATCTTGGACACCTCGGATACCTCGGAACCTAACCTCGGCCACCTCGGAGTCTGACCTCGGATCTGTCCCGGGACCTTGGATCCAACAGCACAAAGGATATCAAGCCCGTGGAAAAAGCGCGTATTTTGGGGGTGTGTGGATTTATTCCCTACATCTTTTGGCGCCGTCTGTGGGAAAACTCGAAGAAGACTTACGCGCTCTCCAGAGCTTGATTAATTCAGACGGATTCAGAATGCCTCCGCGAAGATTACCTGGGGCTTCTAAGGAAAAGAAGTTGATGAGGACGTCAGGGCTCAGCCAGAGAATAGTGAGGCCGACGTCCCAGCCCAGACGGGTTTAGAGAGAATAGCCCAGATGCTAATGGCAGAAATGGCTGCCATGCGAGAAGACATGAAGGAGATCAGAAAAGAGAATGAAGCATTAAAATTACAAGCCTCGGAAGGCTATCAGAGAGATTCAAGCAAAACTTATCACGAAGAAGAAGCTGGAAAGAAAGAATTAGAGATCAGCTCTAACAGGAGAGAATCACATGCACCCGGTCGTGAACCGGCAGAAAAGATAGAAATGCAGCCAAACCCTGATCGCTTAGTCACTATGGAGAAAGTAACTGAGATGATCAGGAAAGACAGAGAGAGAAGGCCGAAACTGGGACAAAAATCGGCAGCTGGAGCATCCAGGGAAGCCCTGAGGATGTTGAGATCTTCGCCATTTTCTGAGGGAATCCTAAGATCGGAGATCCCAAAGAGATTTGTACAGCCAAAATTTGAAATGTTCGACGGATCATCAGATCCAGTAGAACACATGCTACACTATAAACAGCTCATGGTGCTCTGGGAGTCACCAGTTTATGATGGATTAAGATGTCGACTTTTTCCTGCAAGTCTTAAAGGCCCGGCCCTAACTTGGTTTCACAACCTTGGTCCCGACTCCATACAAATCTTCGAAGATTTGGAAGATGCATTCGTACGGCACTATTATCACCAGAGAAAGCAGATGCTAAATGTAACTTCTTTGCTAAGTGTTCGACAGACAGAAAATGAATCTCTACGAGATTATCTGACTCGATTCAAGAAAGAGGTTACATTAGTAGACTAGATGGACGAGAAAACTGCCGCATATGCGCTGCAGATCGGAGTTCTCGCAGGAAGTAGAGCTCACGAAACTCTAGTGATACGAAATTTGTCCCAACTAGAAGACGCTTATCTAGTTATCGAGGAACACATTCGAGTGGACGAATCAATTCGGGCCAGGAATGAGGCCCAGAAGAGTCAAGTACAAGAAGTGAAGACTTCAGCAGGGAGAAGCAGTGAGAAACGAGGAGAAAAGAGAAGCAGTACCAAATCTGCGAGAAAGGAACCGGAAGAGAAGAAGAAGCAATTCCAGAATAGGGAATATACCCCCCTGACAGCATTTCTATCTGTAATTTTGGAGAGCATCAGGGGAAGATCCTTTTACAGACCCCCCAGAAGAACATATGAAGATCGACCAGAGAGACCATATTGTGCGTATCACAAGGCAAGGGACCATGCAACTGATCGATGTTATGCGTTGCAGGGATTTATCCAAGATCTAGTTGATAGAGGAAAAATACCGCAATTCGTGGTCCAAACAGGGGTCAGAGAAGAGGTTGTCAAAGAACAAACAAAGAAAGCTCCATCGGATGAAGAAGGCCCACCAAAAACTATCATCCACGTGATATATGGTGGACCATCAGAAACCAACAGTGCTCATCAGGATAAAGTCCGGCGAACCATGAGCATGCAAGAAGTAATGGAAGTCTCAACCGAGCCTAGACCAGTTGAGGGTTCATTGATAAAGGGGGTCGACCCCAACAGGGCAGTTTGGTTTTCTGATAAAGACCTGGAGAAGGTTTCGGCACCGCACAATGATGCCTTGGTAATTTCCTTAGCAGTTGGAAATTTCTCGGTTAAAAGAATCCTCATCGATTGCGAAAGTTCAGTGGAGATTTTGTTCAAATCCGCATTCGATAATATGGGCATTAGCTTATCCGCTCTAGAACCTTCAAGAGAGTAGCGATATATGGATTTAATGGAGCTGCCTCAGAACCTTTGGGAGAAATTGTCTTACCTGTGACAGTAGGACCAATCACAGTAATGACAAGATTCTTGGTAGTAGATGCCAGATCTTCGTATAACATTATCTTGGGTAGACGATGGACGCATAGCATGAAAGCGGTACCGTCTACTTACTATCAGACAATCAGATTCCCTACTTCTCAGGGACTGTTTGAAATACGCGGAGATCAGAGTGCAGCTCAAAAATGCCAAATAGCCATGACAAAGGGACTGTCAAACCCTAGAGAAAATCCTGAGGAAATTGGGACGTCTGACAAATAGCAATTACAGGCGATTTCGCTCCAGGGTGAGAGTGAGAAAAGAACAAGAACCATTGAGGAAATAGAGCCAATAGAGCTCGGGCAGGAAGGAGAAAAGAAAATCACGTATGTTGGCGCTGGCTTGAGTCAAGACGAAAGAGGATTAATAGTAAAATTCTTGAAAGAAAATACTGACGTATTTGCCTGGTCAATGAAGGATATGCCAGGGATTGATCCAAGCATTATAAGTCACCAACCGAACATAAAGCATGGGGCGGAATCAGTAAAGCAGAGATTAAGGCGCATCTCCCCAAAGGTGGCCCAGGCAGTTTCCGAAGAGGTTAACTGACTTTTTGAAGCTGGAATTATTGAAGAAATAAAATGCCCAGAATGGATCGCCAACATAGTAGCAGTCCCAAAGAAGAATGGGAAGGTTCGAGTCTGCATTGACTTCACCGATTTGAACAAAGTCTGCCCTAAAGACAGTTACATCATGCCCCGGATAGACGAACTTATTGACAGGACAGCCGATTTGAACTTCTGTCATTTATGGATGGTTATTCAGGGTACAATCAGATTTTGATGCACGAATCAGATAAAGAAAAAATCGCATTTTATACAGACCGAGGCACATTCTGCTTCAAACGGATGCCCTTTGGTCTAAAAAATGCGGGTGCTACATACCAACGCCTGGTAGAGAATATGTTCAGGGACAAACTCGGAAAAACAATGGAGGTCTATATCGATGACATGCTAGTAAAAAGCAAGATTCGAGAAGATCACTTAAGGGATTTAGAATCAACCTTTCAAGTATTGAGAAAGTATAAAATGAAGCTAAATCCCGAGAAATGCACGTTTGGAGTATCATCGGGCAAGTTCCTTGGACACCTTGTCACCAGGAGAGGTATAGAAGCCAATCCCGATCAAATCCGAGCTTTGCAAGAAATGCCATCTCCATGCAGCAAGAAACAAGTTCAGAAGTTAACTGGAATGATTGCAGCCTTGAATCGATTCATCTCTAAGTCCTCGGATCGATGTCAACCTTTATTCCAGTTACTGAAAAAGCACGCCAAATTCGAATGGAAAGATGAATGTGAGCAAGCTTTTCAGAATTTGAAAGAGTATCTCGGACAGCCTCCCATCTTATCAAAACCAGAAGTAGAAGAACCTTTGTTACTATATCTCTCAGTCTCGGAATTTGCAGTAAGTTCAGTACTAATCCAAGACAGAGACGGGGTAGAGAGGCCGATTTACTTTCTCAGTAAAATACTATTGGATGTCGAGACTCGCTACAGCAGGATTGAAAAAGCAGGATTGGCTCTAATGTTTTCGGCACAGAGGTTAAGACCTTATTTCTAAGCCCACCCAATAATTGTTATCACAAACCTCCCTCTCAAGAACATCCTGACAAAGTTTGAAAAGTCTGGTCGCATGGAAAAATGGGCAGTAGCTTTGGGTCAGTACGATATCACTTACAGACCTAGAACAGCCGAGAAGGGACAGACTGTCGCCGATTTTCTGGCAGATTTTCCGATAGAAGATCCATTTTGGGAAGAAGAACCAGAACCCATTATAACTGAAGAAGAATCAGAAGGACCTTTAGATATATGGGATAAAAAGAGCGGATGGAGGCTCTTCGTCGATGGGTCAGCCAGCAGCACAGGAGCAGGAATAGGTGCCATTTTGGTTACGCCCGATAACACAAGACTGGAACTAGCAATAAGACTTGGTTTTCTGGCCTCGAACAATGAAGCAGAATATGAAGCACTTTTGGCAGGATTGAGAATGGCAGAGAATCTAGCAATACAAGAACTAAAAGTCTTCAGCGACTCACAGCTAGTTGTAAATCAGGTAAACGGGGAATTTTTGGCAAAAAATGAACAGATGGCAAAATACATGGAGGTAGCTTTACTGGCAATGAGAAAATTCAAAAATGCAAAGTTGTTTCACATAAACAGGGGAGAGAATCGTCATGCAGACGCCTTGGCCTATGTAGCAGCGATGCTAGGAGAAACCGAGAGAAGATCTATCTCAATAGAGTTTTTAGCCATCCCGAGCATTTCATTCGTGGAAGAATGTTCTCAGACAGAAGAAGATGACACCTGGATGACACCAATTATAAGATTTATAAGAGATGGAATCCGAGATCCAGACAAGAAAGTGGCAAGACGAATTGAAGAAAGGGCCAAGCGATATAGTTTACTTGGGGGCGAGCTATACCGAAAATCAGCAGGGGGACCATGGTTGAAATGTGTTACCCCTTCAGAAGCTCAACAGATCATGGCCGAAATTCATGAAGGAGAATGTGGAAATCATTCAGGAGGAAGATCTTTAGCCCATAAAGCTTGGACTCAAGGATACTATTGGCCTTACATGCAAGAGGATGCAAAGAAATATGCAAAGAAGTGCGAAAAATGCCAGAAACACGCACGAACAATCCATGCTCCTGCTGGAGAATTACACTCAGTAGCTAGCCCATGGCTGTTTGCACTATGGGGCCTTGACGTAGTTGGACCTCTTCCTATGGCCCCAGGAAAGAAACAATACATGTTAGTCGCTACCGATTATTTCACAAAATGGGTAGAGGCAGTGGCTTTACAACAAGTTCGAGAAGAAGAAGTGGAAAAATTTTTGTGGGAGAAGATCGTCACCAGGTTTGGCCTCCCTTATGCTTTTATCTCAGATAATGGGGCACAGTTTCGAGGCAGTACAATCGCCTATTTTTGTGAAAAATTCAGGATAAAACAATTGTTCTCCGCTCCCATGTACCCCCAAGGTAATGGACAGGCTGAAGCAACAAACAAGGTGATTTTAGAAAATCTGAAGAAAAGACTCGAAAAAGCCAAAGGGAAATGGGCGGAATTACTAGATGGTGTTTTATGGGCTTATCGGACTATGCCCAGAAGATCAACTGGAGATTCACCATTTGCCCTAGCATTTGGGATGGAGGCAGTTATACCAGCAGAAATGGTAGTAGCGACAACTCGTCACAAAGCTGTGGAAGAAGGTTCTGGATTCGAAACTCAGGTTTTCGATGTTGATATGGCAGAAGAACGAAGAGAGCAAGCTCGAGTCCGAATAGAAGATTATCATCGAAAACTAAAAAAATGGTATCAAAAGAAAGTCAAAGAAAGGAATTTCCAAGAAGGAGACCTAGTACTGAAAAAAGTATTCCAGAATACAAGAGAAGTAAATGCGGAAAAACTAGCAACCAATTGGGAAGGACCGTATTTGATTCAGAAGGTTGGTCAAGCTGGAAGCTATCACCTGGAAACAATGGAGGGAAAGTACATAGAAAAACCCTGGAATGTAATGAATTTGAAGAAATTTTATCAATGAGATATTAGTTACGACCAGATTGTAAAGAGATTGTTTATCAGTAAAGATGGGATACTTTTGAGATTTGTCAGTACGAAGTTACAGATCCACTTCAGAAATGGAGTCGGATTCAGATTGAAGTTCCCGGTCCACTTCAGAAATGGAGTCGGATCCGGATTTGAAGTACTGATCCACTTCAGAAATGGAGTCGGATTCAGATTGAAGTTCTCGGTCCACTTCAGAAATGGAGTCGGATCCGGATTGAAGTTCCTGGTCCACTTCAGAAATGGAGTCGGATCCGGATTTGAAGTACTGATCCACTTCACGAATTTGAAGTACTGATCCACTTCAGAAATGGAGTCGGATTCAGATTGAAGTTCCCGGTCCACTTCAGAAATGGAGTCGGATCCGGATTGAAGTTCCTGGTCCACTTCAGAAATGGAGTCGGATCCGGATTTGAAGTACTGATCCACTTCAGAAATGGAGTCGGATTCAGATTGAAGTTCCTGGTCCACTTCAGAAATGGAGTCGGATCCGGATTTGAAGTACTGATCCACTTCAGAAATGGAGTCGAATTCAGATTGAAGTTCCCGGTCCACTTCAGAAATGGAGTCGGATCCGGATTGAAGTTCTCGGTCCACTTCAGAAATGGAGTCGGATCCGGATTGAAGTTCTCGGTCCACTTCAGAAATGGAGTCGGATCCGGATTGAAGTTCTTGGTCCACTTCAGAAATGGAGTCGGATCCGGATTTGAAGTACTGATCCACTTCAGAAAGGGAGTCGGATTCAGATTGAAGTTCCCGGTCCACTTCAGAAATGGAGTCGGATCCGGATTGAAGTTCTCGGTCCACTTCAGGAATGAAGTCGGATTCGGATTGATTCTTGGTCAAAGTCGCGTTTGAAGTTACAAATATGAGCTTTGTAATTACTAAATAGCAAGTCGGATTCAGGATTCAATTTTACTATGCGAAAAATAAACGGCAAATGAAGCATTGTGACATCATTATATTTGAAGTTAAAAAGAGAAAATTCCAAGGGGAAAAGGTAGAAACTTACCTCCCCAAACTATCTTAATTACAATGTGCAAAAATCAAAAGATATTATTTCTTCTCGGAGTCGGGTAATTCTCCCTCCTCAGGGTTCTTCTCGGCCTCCGCTTCATCCTCGTCAGGAAGATCATACTTGTCTACTATTTCTTGTAGACGATCTCGCTCAGCACGTAGGCGATCAACCCTTTTATGAACAGGGGCAAGTAGATCTTGGACTTCATTCTGGTATTTAGCTGCGAGAGCAGCATCCAGAGCCTCCTTTTCAGCTTCAAACTTGGCCTCCTTCTCGGCCATCATCTTCTCCAGCATCCGACATGCCGACTCGGATTCTGCCAAAGCCTGACGAAGACGGGTAGCTTCATTCTCGGATGTCTTGGCAGCAGCTTGAGCTTTCCCCGCCTCGTCCTTAGCTTTGGAAACTTGACCTTGCAGGGTCCGATTCTGGGCTTGGGTGGCGTGCAGATCATTCTCGGACGCTTTGAGCTTGTTGTTTAACTTGGCCACCAGCGAATGCACCGAGTTTATACTCTGCAACCAACCAAATTACAAGCATGTTATACAGAGGATGGACGAAACAAATGTGAATATGTACAAATAAATTTTGGAACTTACGGAGAAAGTTGACGTATAGTATGAGCCGAGAAGAGATTCCTCATTTTGCCGATTATAATGTTCAATGTCGGCAGGGAGTCGGATCTGCTCCACAATTGCAGAAGCCACCGAAGCATTCTTTACGGCGCTATCGCCGAGAACAACAGATTTCCCCGACTTCAGTACTGGTCGGGGCCGGAAGACATCTGAAGGTTTGGGAACATGACCTTTATGCTGATGGACCTGTTCGTGACGCCCTTCCTTCTGAGCAACTTTCCCAGGCTCATGCTGGGATCCGGAAGGCTGGCCTTGGGATTTTTCAGTTTCATGGGGCAAAGACGCCGACTCAGGAACATCTGCACCCGGAAGAATAATAATGGGAGGTACAAAGTTCAGAGGTGCCTCATCATTAACGGTAGTCGGGGCGCCTTGGCTGGATTGACCAGCTTCCCTACTCTTTGTAGCAGGCTTCTTGGTGACTCGGGGCAAACCCTGCCCAGAACTCTTCCTTTTCTAGCGAATGGGAGAGTCGGCTCCAACATCCGCTTGAAGTCGTCCCATGTCTCGAGATCCGGTTCGGTAAGATCTCCCGAGAGGCTGTGCGATTTCAAGAAAATGGTCAAAAGATGAAGATGAAGAGCTGGATCCAGAAGAAAGAGTAACCGAACTCGAATCGGACGAGATAGGAATATAATAAGAAATTGGATCAACGTCAACTACCTCGGACTCCGTGGCTTCAGAGTTGGCACGAACTGGGGTATCCGAAGATGAGACCTGAGGTTTTAACCTCTTAGCTTTTCTCTTCGATTGATGAGATTCGGCTGGATCAGTAGAGAATCCGAGAGGAAGTTTTCGAAGAAACTCTTCCTCGGGTATTGTCTGGCTCAACTCCTCAGACGTCGGATCGACACAAGTCCGAGAATATCCGAGAGCGTTGAGACCAACTAAATGTTGATAGACAAGGGAAGGAAGTCGGCGCAGGTGGAAGCAGAGAGGAAGCGTGTCCTCGGGAAAGACAAAAGAACTATCTGTATTCACATCTGCAAAACAGTAGGAAGAAATTAGAGACTTGTTGAAAAAAAAAAGTGATTTATTTTTGAAAAAATACCCGGGTACCTTCAAAATTAAAACTTTTATACAGGAGACCTGGGGCGTCATCCTCGGATCCTCTCTCCCAATCCCCTGATAAGAACACAGGGTAGCATTGCCACGATTTATCGCAATCCTGGATCCTCTCTAGGATTGGGAGTCTTCGGGTCTGGGTTGCCAAGAAGTAGAAAGTTATATCTGAATTCTCCCCCCGCTCCTTGGGAACCTTTTTAAGGAAATGTTGTCGGCGAACATCCTCAAGGGAAGGACCTCGGCCCCATATGTCCCTAATACGTTCAAACGAACGTACCATACGCCAAAAATTGGCATTTACCTGACCCGGAGCAACTTTATAGAAATTTAGTAGCTCTCGGGCAAAGGGAGTAAGTGGAAGGGGAATACCCGAGAGAAGTTGTCCGACTGTTAAACATGTTACATTCGGATTCGGCAGCGAATGATGGGAATAGAGAAGGGAGTTGGGCACATGCTCAAGTTCAATTGACTCGGGTATATGGTATTTAGCTCGGATCTCATCTAGATCTGGACGAGGCCAAGTTTGGGGATCAGCGTGTTTTAAAACGGATTTTAATGATATTTTTGGCATTTTTTAGGAGACCAATGACATCGAATTTACTAAAAGAAGCTTACCTACGAGAGCAGAGAGCTCCAAGAAGTATTAGACAATGAAGCCGAGAAGGCCGAGGATTGAAGCCGAGAGGATCGAGAAAGGTAGCCGAAGGTGCCGAGGTATGTGAAGAATAGGGAGCCGAGAGAGCCGAGAGAGCCGAGGTTTCCGAGAAAGAGAGACTACAGAAACTAAAATCCAAAAGATGAAAAATGAGACGAGAGCGACCTATTTATACCCACGAGGGTAATGATTACACTGACAGAAATGGGTACGGACCAATGGCAGATCGACACGTGGCAAGCATTAAATGCTGCGCAGAGGAGCCGAAGAGACGCAGAAATATCCCACGCGTCACGTTCTTGGTGGTGACACGTGTCATCGCACGTGCTGTACACACGTGCGGGGGACACGTGTCACCTCCAAGAGGGGCGATTGTGGGGGATAAAATCTGTTGACATGTGGACGTATGAGATTGTGCCACGTGTCACATGCTTCGAATGACACGTGGTTAGCCGTAAACTGAGAATTGGAAAAACTTTACTGGGGACCTCGGATACCTCGGACTAGTCGGATCTAAATGACAAATTGACCTCGGGTACCTCGGATTGCTCGGGTACCTCGGACTAGTCGGAGCCAATGACAAATTGACCTCGGGTACCTCGGATTTGCTCAGGTACCTCAGACTAGTCGGACCTATTGACGATTTTAGCTCGGATACCTCGGGTACCTCGGATTCTGGTGCACTATGACCTCGGGTACGTCGGATACCTCGGATCCTTTTGCAAGGTGACCTCGGGTACCTCGGACACCTCGGGTCCTTGGATTGTGACCTCGGATCCTCGGGTGATAGTTACTGATTTTGCCATTTAATCTTATTCACCTTATTCGGGATCCTCGGAAGTCTCGGATATGATATTTGGTAACCTCGGAAACCTCGGAATTACTTTTAGACTTGGAGAGTTATTATTGAAAGACACATGGTGAGTTCTTACTGGTTCATATAAAATATCTACATAAATATCTAGTTTTGAATACTATAAATAGCAGCATTTGCTACAGTTGTAGAGGACGCGATTTTGGAGATTGAAGCTTGATTATAAATTTTACTCAGAAGACTGACTTAAGCATCGGAGGCTCATTTCGTGGAATTCCACCACATTGAGTTATTTGCAGGGTCATTCGGCGGTCTCGGAACCTCACTTCGGACTCCTCGGAATCTGATCTCGGACACCTCGGACTCCTCGGAATCTGATCTTGGACACCTCGGATACCTCGGAACCTAACCTTGGCCACCTCGGAGTCTAACCTCTGATCTGTCCCGGGACCTCGGATCCAACAGCACAAAGGATATCAAGCCCGTGGAAAAAGAGCGTATTTTGGGGGTGTGTGTATTCCCTACAAGATTTACTCGGATACGACCCTCTCTTCACATGACACATCTCTAAATTTGCCCGAACCCATGTGAAAAAGAGTAAAACTTCTATCGCAACAAATTGTGAATCACTAATCAGGCTGGCTGATTTTTGGTTTGTAGGTCCACCGAGGGACTGGCCAAACATCCATACGGTCAACGCCCTCTGATCATGTGCCACGTGGCTCATATTGAGTGCTGTGACCGGCTTCCCTCACAACATCTTGTGACACAAGTTTTACTCACCACGGACAAGCAAAACTTCTGTCACAACGGATTGTAAGTCACATAATCACAAGCCAATGAGTCCGTTGTGACAGAAGTTTGAGTAAAACTTCTATCACAACAAATTGTGAATCACACAATCACATGCCAATGAGTTCTCGGCACATACACAAGTGCTTTTGCATGCCATTTGCTTTTGCTTTGAGGTGTACGTGCCGAGAACTCATTGTTGTGACAGAAGTTTTACTCCGGACTGTAGGGATGTTTGGCCCATCCCGAGTAAGCCTTCGACACACCTGTGGTCAGCGACGCAACCAATATGAGCCACGTGGCACATTTTTAAGAGGACACTGACGGTATGGATGTTTGGCCAATCACTAGGTAGATCTACAAATCAAAATTCAGCCCGATTAGTGATTTAAAAACTTTGGATATTTGTACCCAAATAATGTTCAATAATACTCAAATTCCTACGGTTAAAATCAACCAATGAAAATAACTGCAATCCAACTCTTAGAAATCAGCGATCAAGTTTATTTTTGGTTTGTAGGTCTACCTAGTGATTGGCCAAACATCCATACAGTTAGTGTCATCTTAAGAATGTGCCACGTGGCTCATATTGGTTGGAGTCATTGGCGTAGGTGTCATCGAAGGTTTACTCGCCCATCCCTAGATGGATCTAGGCACAAAAAATTAACCTAATTAGTGATCTCCACCTTTGGATCTGAGTAACCCAAATGGGTGAGGAAGACTTTTTCAAAAAAAAATTCATAAAGCATTTAAAATTATTGCATGTGGATTTGGAGTCTCAAATTCTATCATAATTTCATGCATTTACTTCAGCATAAACTTTCGTCCCAATTTTGGGGTGCTCCTGGTAAAACAAGATAGCGATGCCTCTCGACAAGGGGCGAAGGGGAGCCCTCCCCCCTCTCATTAGGTATTTCGGGAGCAAATAGCCTCAGCTTAAAAATAAGCCATCAATTTAGATTTACTTTTATCTTTTCAATTTGCATTTAGTGAACGTTGTCCTTTTTATCGATATAACTATTGGTGACAACTACTTTACTCTAAAAGCTTAAGCTATAGAGGGGGGCATAACAATGTATATTAAATTGTCTAACAAAGGTGGAGCACTAGCTACACAGCTAAACAACACCCCTCCTCAACACTTTATCAGAGACTCAAACTCACGACTTTCTAACACTTCTTGCTCTGATACCATGTTGACAACCATTTTATCTTAAAACCTTAAGCTGTTAGCTAGAGGGAGACGTTGTTATGTTATGTGGAGACTAATGATGCTAGAAGTACTGTACATGAAGGCACAATTCCACGTTTTCGTATTTCTGCATAGAGATGCGAAAACCCTAATTTCTTATTGGGGTTATATATATCTCAGTTGATTAGATGTGAGTTTCCAATTTGTATTGTGAGTATTTCTTTTGCCCTAGAGCAAATTGGAATTGGTGTGGATCCTTCGACGTACCTCAATCAAGAGGGAACCATGTAAATCTTTATTTTGTGGTTGTTTGCATCTTTTGTCTTTCATTTGTATATTGTTCCTTCTTCCCAACAACTGGTATCAGAGCTTTGGGTTTGAGCAAGATCGATGGCGAAAGAAGGAAATGTGAGAATTGGAAAATTCAATAGCTCAAACTTCAGATTCCGGAAGATGCAGATGGAAGACTACCTTTATTAGAAGGATTTCTATCATTCTCTCAGAGGAATTATGAAGAAACTAGAGAGCATGACAAATGTCGAGTTGGAGATACTTGACAGGAGTACATTGCGACTGAGTCTTGCTGCATTTGTAGCGTTTAATATCTCTAAGGAGAAGAAGATAGAAGCTTTGATGGTCACTCTCTCAAGGATGTATGAAAAACCCTTTGCCTCAAATAAGGTTTTTCTGATGAAGAGATTGTTCAACATGAAGATGAATGATGATGGAAGTGTGAGCACACATCTTAACGAATGCAACACGGTTACGACTTAGTTGGAATCCGTTGGCATCAGTTTCAATGATGAAATTAGGGTTATTTTGACTTTATCAAGGTTATCTAATTTTCGGACAGTTGAAACTAGGGTTTTTCAGTGTCGTTGGTTACAGAAACCCTAATTTCAACACATTTGTAAATTGATCCGATTTTATCCTGCAAAATTGAGAGATTTGTATAGGGATTCGTGTCGGATATCGATCCGCACTCGGGATTAGTCAGATTAGTGTAATAATGAACATGAAATGACAGATTCTTTTGCTGGAGATTTTGGAGAATATAGAGAGGTGAGAGTGGTGATTACAGTGAGTTTAAAACATGATTCTTTTTGGAGAGGAGATCATAATGATATTATAAAAGAATGAACTAAAGATCAAAACTAAAGTAAAGAAATATCACTTAAAGAGACTAAGCCTATTTCAATTAAAACTATTTCTTATTGATTCGAAGTAAAACGCTTACATCAAAATAGTCAATGATCAAAATAAAAAAATAACTTATTCTGGAAAGCATTAGACCTAGAGATAGAAAGAAAGAATGAAAGAGGAGAGAGAAAGAGAAGATCAAAGGAAGAGGAAGGAAGGAACTAACTATCCAGCTTACCTCATGGGAAGGGTCACGGCCAAGGGCTTGTTCATGAGATATATGGGAGAGATTGCACGTTGCTGCAAGACAACACCCACGGGAAGATCACACTAGTGTTAACTTCAGGGCAATCGTTGAGGGTAGCAAGGGTGATTAGAAGGAAGCTGATGGAGACCACGAACTTTATGGATAGTGAGGGTTTGCTACTCATAGTGGAGGAGGTACCATTGGTCGGTGGTATTGAGGATAGTCGTGCAGCCTACGAGAAGAACCCTAGTAGCATGTGATAATAGTGTTGCTAGAGGTGCAACGCCTTGAAGGGGGTGGCAGCGCCAAGAACAATGGAGCGTGGGGTGCCGACGACGTTCTAGATATGGTAGCAACTGGTTAACGGCTTCAATGGAGATGGAGGAAACTGTGGATGCTGCCAGGGGGCACCGGTAGAGGGCAACATGGTGGAACTACTCCAGGCGGTCTTGATGGAGGCACTAGCAGGTGGAACGGCTTTCAACAGGGTTGGGGTGGAGCTGCTGGTCCAAACGGTTGTAGAGCAGGGAGATTAAGGCCGAACCAGCAACTAGTGAGTTGCAAGTCTGGACCGTGGTGGCGGTGGAAGGTTACTGCAGTAGGGGCAACAGTGGTGATTTGTAGAAGATCAAGAGAGGAGAGGGGGGGCGGCTCAGATTGAGAAGGGATGGTCTTCTCTCCTCCTTCTTTCTTCTACTTCCCCTCCTCTCCCTTTTTTGTTTCTTTTTTTCTTTTCTTGAATCCTTTTTTGGGTCATTAGTGGGAGGGTCCTTTTTATTCTTGTTTGACTTATTTCTTTCCCTATTAAATAACAGGTTTGGGAATGATGAATATGTAGCACATGAAGACTAGTACGGTCTTGTTTCGGGCGCTTCCAACTCATCATATGATTGCGAGAAGATTAGTTCATTCACAGTAGGAGAAGCGGTTGGGCAGGGAGGGACAGGATTAGCTTTCCTACTTTACAGTGATGGTGGCTAGGAAAAGGCCTTCAAGACGAAGGAAAACTCAATTAAGAGAAATTAATAGCTATCTCCTGTGGACAAGGGATACTAGATTGTAGACTATCTCCCACTAACCACTCGCTCGTCGGCCGCTCGGGCTCTACGTTTCAAGTTCGTGGAGAAAGAGAGGAGAGGTGGAGATTGTGAAGAAGTGAGATTGTGGGGGTGGCACTCACCGGTGGATGGTTCAGGCGGTAGTACTCTTGAATGGGAGAACCAGAATGTGGGGGTATGAAATGATCATGAAGGATGGGGCAACAATGGCGTTCCTGTGGAGGTGGCTGGAGAGAAGTGTTTTTTGGAGAAAAACGTGAAGGAGGGAAGAGATATGGGACGGCTAGGGTTTTTATCCTTTCAAAACGTGGTTCTGAGAGAGTGGGGTCCAACGTCCTTCTTTTTATTGCAATAGAATCTCCCCTTTTTTCAATAGAAACCATGGGTTTCTAATATTAAGAAATATCTTCCCTTATTTTTATTTCCTTTTTTCTCAAAAAAATTGCATTTTTGACAGTAATCCATGAATGAAATTCCTTTTTTTGAGTTTTCACCATTTTTAAAAGAAAGTTTTCGAAAATGTTTGACTCCTTAAAACTTTTGATTTCCAAAATTTATTTTTAAAGGAACTTTTCCATTTTTGTATGAAGAAATCTCTTTTTAATATGGCCATCCATCTCTACAGGAATCATGATCACAGTAGCTTGTTATTGTGGCCGTAGGATCTAGAAGAAGAAAAAGTTGGTCGTCAAATCCTGAGATGGTAGGTGATGATAGGATGGATGATCTACTAGCGATCAGACGGTCGACTAGGATGACGAGGATCGGATGGATCATTGGACTGTGGAGATTGGGCAAGATAGGCCACGAGATCGAGTGACTAAGGAAGGAAAGAGGATCGGATGATTTGGATTTGAGAGTAGAGAGAGAATAATGGTTTAGATAGAAGAGAGAGAAAATATTGCAAAATAAAGAGAAAATGCTAGCAGAGGGTCTTGAACCCTGGTCTTTGACTTGGTCTTCTGCATGCTTTACCAACTGAGCAAGTACTCATCTTGTGTTATTTGATAAGCTTTAATCTCCTTAGTCTCTCCTTTGAGGGCTTGTCTCTCCTTCTCTCTTGCTCGTCTCTCGACTCTTTCGATCCTTCAGCTCTTCCTGTCTTTGGCCTACATCTTCTTGTCTAAGTCTGCTGGCTCTTTGTGCTTTAAATATAGGTTTTGACAGTCAATTGTGGGCCCGCATTCCATCAAATGGTCCGATAGTGTTCCTGCGATAGAAAAATCGCGTAATAAGAATTCTATAAAATGGCTTCGCATGTGGGTCAAATAAATGCATATGAATGCATGCGAATATACCATGTTGTACAGAAAAGTGTGTTCTACGCAATGAGAGAAACTCTTACATAGAAAAGTTGATAAAAATGAAAGTTTTACGTAGGAGAGTGTGGTAACGCTAAAAGGATAATTGCTTAAAATAAGCACTTTTGAGTGAATATCACAACCCCCAACCATCATATTGCTAATCCTTGGCAATTAGTGCGAGACAAGTGAGTTCAGAAGGGCTTGGTACATGTTGGAAAACTTGTTCTCATTACTCAAAAACTCTATTTTGTCAGTTCATTTCAATGGTGCAAGTGATCATTCAGAAATTAGAACTTAGTAAAATATAGCACATCTACTAGTGGATATTTGAACCAAAAATCACTCAGACTCAGCGTGTGTGTGTGCTCAACATCATCCCTATGTGGTAGTAAAGATTCTTCGATCACCTTAGAGATTTATATGCCTCGACCTCAATTCTCACTTGTGTACCACTCAGAAGTAAATCACTTAGAAATGGTTTTATTCTTTTCTCTCAAGTTATATGTGAGGAGATAAATACTGGCAATATCTCACTTATATTATCTAGAAAAGAGGACAATAGGAGGTTCTAAAGATCTCGTGATTGGAATGTCATATTACTCAGGAGTGTCGGATCAAACTCTATAGTTTCTCTCTTCTCCATTCTCCACATTATGTGATAGTGCTAACCTAGAATCAGATAGGGTTTGCCAGGGTTGTATAGAGGCTTAGGAAGAGGTTAGAAAGAAGAGGGTATTCAGGGATTCGAACGTTCTGAGAGGGTATCTCACTGTTCTTTGCAGCATTTTCTGAGGGTGGTGATACCAATTCCTTGACTTTTCTTTCTTCTACATTTTTCTACTTGTTCATCTTTTTGACCTTTGTTCTACTAACTTTCTTTTTCTATTTCTCTTTTCAAGAAAAGGTTTTCATCATAGGGCTCAAGAGGGTTTCTAATGGTGTAGATGTTAAGTAAGCCAAAAGTATTTAATTGGGGTAGAAAGATGGCCTACATCATTTTTTAGGTTTTGCACTTTCATCTGTGATGTCTCAAATGGATATAGAGAAGGTTCTTTTTGTAATGATCCCGCTTTGACGTCACTCCAAGTTCTATGACCAAAGCAAGGATTAATGAGATCTTACAACGAGATAATTGGGGACTGGAAGAAAGTGAGTCATCTGGTGACTCAGAGTTATTTATATCCCTCGGAAGTAAAGAGAAGCTCAAATGCTCACTGGGTTAGGTCTCCACAGTTGTTCTTCTTGGATCTCTAGATCGTCCCAACTATGGATAATTCCGATGTTGATCTGTGAAAAAATTCTTGCTGAATCTGAGTTTTCTAAGAGTTTAAGTACTCTTCCAAATTGAACTAAGAGCTAATAAGTGATTTTCTCAAAGTAAACATCATTTTAAATAAATAGACTTTGCGAAGAGTTTTGACTCATCATTGTAACGGTTTTTGAAAAAAAATACTTCGGAAAACACCTTTAAAACTCCAAAAATCACCACAAAATACATCTTTTCTCCCATTTTTCTCATTTTTTTTTGAAATGTCACATGAGTTTTTGGTAAAGTACCCACTCCAACCAAAACAGTGCACTGTCCTCGGTGCTCATGACCGGTACAAAGAGTAAAAACAATAAGTTCATGATGCGAGTGTGAAGGAAGTGTTTTACCAATTCTGCCATCAACAGTGAGAAGTACCAGAGTCGTGCCAGAGTGATGGTACCTGCATTGGCAAAAAATTATAGCAATGATAACGACAATGCATGCGATTCATGAGACTTTAGGAATACAGGAATTGCTTTTCCGAAAGCCCTAAATTTTACGTCTTCAGCCAGACACAATGGGGGTGACAGGCACCCCCAGCCAAGTTGGAACAATGGAGACTTAGTGGATCATTAGTCGACATAGACAGGATCGGGGAAATCGATCTCGAATGTCTGAATGGACAATACATCAAGTTCATGGAACTGTTTTAGACGCTGCCCATTGACTTGAAAAGATGAGTGATCCTTGGGATCCTCAATAGTGATCGCCCCAAAGGGCGTGACTGCTGTGATCGTATAGGGACCGATCCACCTAGACGTCAGTTTCCCAGGGAAGAGATGAAGACGTGAATTATACATAAGGACCTTTTGTCCTTGATGGAACTCTTTCCTGAGGATGCTTTTGTCATGTATCCACTTCATCTTAGCTTTGTAGTTCTTGGACAAGTTGTATGCATCATTTCTGAGTTCTTCTAACTCATTCATTTGAAGTTTCCTCTCCTCCCCTGTGGTTTCTAGCTCGAAGTTGAGCTTCTTAATGGCCCACAGGGCTCGTTGTTCAATCTCTACCGGTAGATGACAGGGTTTCCCAAAGACCAGACGATAGGGAAACATATTGAGTGGGGTCTTGTAGGCAGTTTTGTATGCCCAGAGAGCATCATTGAGATGACTAGACCAGTCTTTACGTGTAGTATTGACTGTCTTTTTCAATATCTGCTTGATCTGACGATTAGAAACCTCTACTTGACCACTAGTCCGGGATGATAAGCTAGGGTAACCTTGTGGGTTACCCCATACTTTTTCATTAATTTCTCGAATATCCTATTGTAGAAATGGGTGCCCCATCACTAATGATGGCTTTGGGGGCATCGAACCGGGTGAAGATGAACTCCTTCAGGAATTTGACTACTACTTTGTGGTCATTGTTCTTTGTGGGAATGGTTTCTATCCATTTGGAGACATAGTCTACCGCAAGGAGAATGTACCCAAAACCATCGAAAATTGGAAAAGGGCCCATGAAGTTGATGCCCCAGATGTCAAATATTTCATCGACCTGGATAGGAGTGAGGGGCATCATGTTCCTCTGGGAGATGCGGCCAAGATGTTGGCAATTATGATAGGTTTTGCTGAAGATGTGTGCATCTTTAAATAGTGTGGGCCAGTAGAATCCGCATTGCAGCACTTTTTCTACAGTCTTCTTAGTGCTGAAATGACAACCACAAAGTTGGTCATGACAAGAGGACAAAATATTGAGTTGGTCCGACTCAGGGACACAGAGATGAATGATCTGGTCATGACAATATTTATACAAATATGGGTCGTCCCAAGAGTAATACTTAACTCTTGCTAGGAATTGGCTCATGTCCCGTTTTGACTAGTGTGAGGGCATTTCTTCTATAATATAGTTGACAATGTCAGCATACCATGGATTAAAGGAGATAATGAACATTAGTTCATCTGGAAAGGTCTCTTGGATGGGCTGGGTGTCGAAGGAAGACTTTAAATTCAGTCTAGACAAGTGATCAGCCATGACATTCTCAGTTCCTTTCTTGTCCTTAATCTCTAGGTCGAACTCTTGCAGTAATAGAATCCATCAAATCAATTGAGGCTTAGTTTCCTTGTTTGACATGAGATAACGTAGGGCTGCATGATCAGTGTACACTACCACTTTAGTGGCTAAGAGGTACGGACGAAACTTATCAAGGGCAAAGACAATCGCCAGGAGTTCTTTATCAATGGTGGAGTAATTCATTTGGGCAAAGTTAAGAGTTTTACTCGTGTAGTAGATCACATGTGACCTTTTGTCAACTCTTTGCCCTAGCACGACTACTAACGCGTAGTCAGAAGCATCGCACATCACTTCGAAAGGTAGACTCCAGTCCGGAGGGCGGATAATGGGAGTAGAAATGAGCTCAGATTTGAGACGCTCAAATGCCTTGATACAGTCAGCATTAAAATCGAAAGGGCTATCTTTAGCTAGAAGATTGGACAGAGGTCGAGCAATTTGAGAGAAGTCCTTAATGAATCGCCTATAGAAGCCGCCGTGCCCCAAAAAGGACCGGATGTCACGTACGGATTTAAGAATGGGCAAGGTTGAGATGATATCGATTTTAACTTTGTTGACCTCAATGCCCTGATTGGAAATGACATGACCCAAAACTATGCCCTTCTTCACCATGAAGTGGCATTTCTCCCAGTCGCTTGTCCTGACACCGTTGAAGTACGAGCCTTAGATGGTCGAGACAGTCATAAAAGGATGACCCAAAGACTGAGAAGTCATCCATAAAGACTTCGAGGAATCTTTCCACCATGTTAGAGAATATGCTCATCATACACCATTGAAAGGTCGCGGGTGCATTGCAGAGGCCAAAGGATATGCGATTGTAAGCAAAGGTTCCAAAGGAATAGGTGAAAGTTGCCTTCTCGTGGTCCTCAGGGGCGATGGGTATTTGATTATACCCTGAATAACCATCAAGGAAGCAGTAGTAGGAATGACCTGCTAGCCTCTCCAACATCTGGTCTATGAACGGTAATGGAAAATGATCCGTCCTAGTGTTGGTGTTGAGTAGTCTGTAATCAATGCAGACTCTCCACCCTTTCTTGAGGTGCTGGGTGACCATTTCCTTGTTCTCATTTTTTACCACTGTGAAGCCTGCCTTTTTAGATATGACATGAATAGGACTCACCCATTTGCTGTCTGAGATGGGGTAGATGATATCCGCATCTAAAAGTTTAAGGACCTCATCCCGAACTACTTCCTTCAAGACGGGTTTCAACCGCCTTTGGTGTTCTTGAGAGGTCTTGGATTCATCCTCGAGATAGATGTGATGTTGGCAAACCGATGGGTCTATGCCTCGAATATCGTCTATAGTCCACCCTATCGCAGATTTGTGCTCGTTGGGCAACCCGAGAAGTTTCTTACGTTCTCTAGCAGACAAAGCATAAGCAATAATGATAGGGTAGGTTTTCTTTGGACCAAGATAGGCATAGAAGAGATCTGTAGGAAGAGGCTTGAGCTCCAATTTTAGAGTAGATGGAGTTGAAGAGTGTGTCACAGAAGACACGGAGAGAAGAGAGTAGAGGAGGAGAGCAAGACCGCCTCCACCACCTGCAACTTCGGGTTGCAGGTCTTCTTGCTTGACCGCCTGCTGCCCATCTCTCCATCCCGCCTGCTGCTCTAGCAGCCTCCTTTTACCGCCATCCATGGCTTGCCCCCTCCTTCCACCGTCGAAGCTTGCTGCCAAGTGTAGCAAGTTGTTCCCAAACCGCCTGCAATTCCCTTTGGTCGCCGGAACCTGCTGCTCCACTGTGAAGCTCCATACCTGCTGCAACCACTTCACGTCTTCATCATCTTGGGTTGGCTGTTCAGCAACCCATCTTCATCTCTCACTAGCAAGCAGCCCACCACCCAGTCCACTCCACCGTCTATAGTTGCAGGTTCGGCCATCAAGTCTTCCTCCTTCACACTGCTGCTACCATACTTCACGCAGTCAGCCTCTCCCCTCTCTTCTCCAATACTAACCATCCTCTCTCTGGCAAGAGAGAGGAGGAAAAAGAAAAGAAAAAAAGAAGAAAAACAAAAAGAGTAGAAAGGAGAAGAAGAGGAAGCCGTTGGCTTCTTGAAAGAGTGCAACGCCTCCACACACCTACATCATTCCGTCAGCCACTCCAGCAACGCCGGCCACCTACTCAAGACCTCCTCTCAACGTTGCTGGCTTCACTCCACGCTGGTGCTATTCCTTGTCGAACCAGCAAGCTTGCTGGTCGAACACGATTTCAATCAGCTGCGAGCTTCAGCCACTCCTCCCTTGAGACCACCAATAACCGTCCTCCCTTGGATGGTCTTTCATCTTCAGTCACTAGCCAAATCGGTGGCTCCAAACCAGCAACTTTCTGGGCATTCTTCTATGCTTTCCAACCTCATCTCCATGGTTTCCAACTAGTTGTTCCCACTTCCTTTAGTCGGCCAACAACACGGCCACCACTTGACCGGACCACACTTGCAAAGCCTTTTCCTATCGGGTCCATCTTCTCCAGCCAGTCATCACGGTAAGTCTGAGGTGAGTTTTTTCCTCTCCTCCTCTCTCTAGAAATCACTAGGTTTTACCCTTTCTCTCTCTTCTTTCTCTCTCTACAATAGTTTTCTAGCTTAATTTGTTAGTTTAATTTATTTTGTTTAAACTTTTATGCATGTTTAATTCAATGCATTGTAATAGACTTTATAATTCAATAAAATCTAGTTCATTTTTGCCAATAGTTTTGTTTGATTCGTTTTAGTCAGTAGCTTTATTTTAGAATTTCTTCCATAAATGTCATGATCTCAATCTTAAAGAATGTTTTAAAGCTCGATTTCCCCATCATTCTCACCCCTCCACATATCTTCTAGCAGAAATCTGTCATTTTATGTCCTCGAATTGTGCAAACTAACCCCGAGTGTGGATCAACATCCGACATGAATCCCTATGCTAGAATCTCTGTATTTTGCAGGATAAAATTGGATAAATTACAAAATCTTATTGATTCTAGGGTTTCCATAACCAACGACGCGGAAAACCCTACTTTCAATTCTCGAGACTTACAGGCCCACATTGCGTAAAGTGCCAGCAGGCTATTACAAGAAGATATAAGCCAAGTGTGAGCCAAGCTAGAGGATCACAAAACCGGACCAAAAATCAATAAGCCAACAGATCCGTTACCCAAGATTACAGCGAGGGAACATACAGATAGTCAAGTTGGTGTTGCACGTGAATTTAAGACCCAATCAGGAAATGTCCTAAGATCTGGGAATCATCGATTGAGACAGTGGACCATAAGCCAAATGTTGACCAAGTCAACAGTTAGCCAGAGTATGAAGAAGCAGACATGGTTTAAGGCAAATACAATCGACATTTCTATAAGGCCCCACAATGATTTCCATATGGCTGGATGTTAGTCCAGGTGAGGAGCACGGTGCCATCGGTGGACCGCTTGATCTAGTGATTTGAAAATATGGGCCAGCATACGACCTGGGCCACGACATTAGGCCAAGTTGTTTGATCATATCAGGTGATTTTTGCAAAACAGACCAATTGGTGGGGGATCATAGATGCGACCCATGTTGATGGGACAATGAAGCACATTGGCCGAGCCAGTGTTGTGGACAAATTTAGTGGGCAAAACATGCCAGTTGCTGGATCGGGTTTATCAAATGGACATCACATCTAATTGAATTATTAAGGATGCGAGGGGTGGTCCTCCATTTCAAAAATAAGTGGTTGACTTTTAAAAGATTTTTATATCAAGAAGAAAGTTGCTGAAAGTGTGAAGAAGTATATGGGTTGTGATGAATTTCAAAGAAATTGGCAGGTTTACCCAAATAAAGAGAAGAAATTGAGCAAGTTTGATTTTCTATGGAGGAGGGAATATTATTTAAGGAAAGATCAACTAATAAAGGTAAGATGCTAGTTGGACATGGAGGAGTAGATGACCGTTTCCTAAAGGGAAGACTGAAGAGGATTCCATATGGAGAGCTTTTAAAGAAAAAGAATGAGGAAGATCTTGTATTGCTAGTGGGCCCTACATCTCATACATGAGGAGAATTGTTTTATACCAAAAAAAAAGAAGAAAAAAAGCATGGGATAGAAAAGGTGGGTGGTAAGTGCATGGACTGCCACACAATGAGACACATGAGATAATTTCCCATGTGAGTAAGAGAATGGAAGACAAGTGGCTGACTTGAAGCCAACCTATTAAAAGGCCATCAATCTTGGATTGATGGATGGTGGGGATTAGGCTGGACCTCTCCTTTTCCCTCAAAAACCCTAGCCGTCATTCTCAAGAAAAAAAAAAAAACTTCCATTCTCCAAGGAAGCATTCACGTTGGATCTCTCTTCCACGTTTTTCACTCTCCGATTCCCCTCACACAAAAACCCTAACGCCTCCTTCTCCTATCTCTCTCCATTCTCTAAATGGTCCACCCGATTCTTTCATCTCTCAAGCTCTCCCAACTTGCGCGCATCCACAACAACCTCCGGTGAGTTCTCTCATTCCACGTCTGCACCTTTCACCAAGCTGAGATCCTCTGCATTTGTAATAGTCTGGGGGCGTACCTCCTCCAGCTTGCAAACGTACTCTATCTCCACTTCCATATCCTCTTTTTCGGTCTGCAAGGCTCTCAAAATTGGAGGCATCGTTTCTGCTTCTCCCAAAGCCGCTCACCATTTCGGAGCTGGTTTGCTTCACCTCCAAGAAGTACCTACAACTCCAGAATAGTAGGTGCTGGACTTCTCCAACACCCTGTTGCCTTCTCCTCTCTTGAGAGCACCCAACAGCAAGACTGCCATTAACAAGTCGAGTTGCAGGTCTGCAACTCGCCAAACCTGCAACAACATTGCAGATCCACGGTGTAGGTCTTCGGAGCACCACCATCCTCACGACGACCTGCAACTTCCCTAGTTGTAGGTCGGCGGCATGTCTCTAGGTTGCTACACCAACAGCTTGTCATCTTCATGAAATGCTACACTCATCTCTGGCGAAAACCCGCTGCAGCACCGCCTCACTTCCATCTTTCCTCTCCACATCTCTTCTTTCCTCCTCTCGATTCTTTCATCTTCATCTACACAAAACCCAGCGAAAAGAAAAAAAAGGGGAAGAGAAAAGAGAGGATGAAGAAGAGAGAGCTGTAACTCTCTTCCACGGGTTGGCCTCCATCCCAATCTACCTACAAGTGCAACCTGTTTGCACTAGCCAGCAACTCTAATCAAAGACTGTCGGTCTCCTACTCCTTGGGACTGTTCACCATCGACAACACCGGCCAACCACTTCTTCATCGTCGGATCCATCTCTCCGGTAAGATTGTAAGGTGAGTTTTCTCTCTCTCTCTACGTATCATGTATACCTTTCTCTCTCTAGACTTAGCCTCTCGCTCTCTTACCTACTTTCTCTCTCTAACTTTCTCACTTTTTCTCTAGTTCCCTCTCTCTACATAGCTCATTCTTGAACTTTCTCCCTCTAGTTTCTCTTTCATCCCATAGGATTCTCTCTCTGGCTTTCTCTCTTTATTACTTTCTCTCTCTAGGTTTTACATGTTTTCTAAGTTAGTATTTCATTCGCTTTCCAGTTTAAGTTTGTGTCATTCACCTTGTAATCTACGGAATATTTCAATTAATAAAGTTCTCTTTTGCATTTTCTATGCTCTTTCTCTATCTTGTTTAATGTTGTTAAAAATAAAAATTTAAAAAGAAATGCTTATTTTAATCCTGACAATATCATCCCTCTCATCCCATCATAATTTCTAGCAAATTTCCGTGTCAATGCATTCTTGTTTTGCACGAACTAACCCCGAGTGTGGATCGACATCCGACATACTTCCACTGTGCAAAGAATCGCTTAATTTTGCAAAAAATCTTGGATAAATTATAAATATTGTTGAGCTTAGGGTTTCCATAACCAACGATGCGGAAAAACCCTACTTTCAGTTGCCTAAGCATTGCTCTAGACGAAGCATGGATTGCTGTTGCTGTTGCTCTAGGCGTTGCAAAGATTGTTGTTGCTGAGTAATGAGTTGAGTTATAAGGTCCTCGATACCGTGTTTGGGGACCGACTATTGGGGGGCAGCTAATTGGAGCTGATGCACCAATTCTCTACTAGAGCTCATCGGGGCATTATAATTATATGATGGAGAAGTAGTTGGGACAATCTGTTGGTTCTGAAAGGTCTGAGGGACTCTTTGTTGACTTTGAAATGTGCTTGGTTGTCCAGAGTACTGACCTTGTTGGAACTGCTAGTTTTGGGTAGATGGGTACTGATTCTGCTGGTAGTGACCCTAGTTAAATTGCTTATTCGGTTGATTAAACCCAGGAGGATACGTGCCTTGAGGCTGACGTTGAGGTTGAGCTTGCTGTTGAGTAGACTGAGATCTCCAAGAGAAGTTAGGATGGTTTCTCGTGTCAGGATGAAAAGATTGACTATACGAGTTCTGAGTGGGTGGTTTGTATGTTCTGAAAGTACAAACTTCTACTTGAAGAGGAGTGGATCATCCTTCATTCAAAGGACAATTCTCAATAGTATGAGAGGGCTGCAGACAAAGGGTGCAGGATTCCATAGGGCTCTCGAGTCCCACATTCATGAATGGGTTAGATTGTTAAGTAGGCTTCTAGACAGAGATAGTTAGGGCAGAGACAGATTTAGTAAGCTCCTGAATGAGGGATCTCAACTCAGTATCGACTGTAGCTTCATGTCCATTGGTGGTCTTTTGGACCGGAGTAGTCCTACTGAACTCGGAGTCAGTTGTCCAATGTTGAGAGTTTTCCCCTAGCTCTCCCAAAAATGTGTATGCTTCAGTCGGAGTCCTGTGCATGAACTTGCCTTGGCACATGGACTCTACCATGGTAAGGGACTCATTAGTAAGTCCCTTGTAGAAGATATGGACAAGATTGCCCTTCTCGATGCAGTGGTGGAGACACTTTGTCAGATAGTCCTAGAATCTATCCCACTCTTCAAAGAATTTCTCATCGGACTTCTGTCGGAAGTCCTGGATGAGTTGCTTCATCTGGTTGGTCTGAGTTATGGGGTAGAATTTGGACATGAATTTGCCCACTAACTCTTTCCAACTGCTGATTGAGTCAGCGGGTAAGGAGTAGAGCCAATCTGAGGTTCGATCTTTCAACGAGAATGAAACTCGCAGACGCACATTGTCATCATCTAGGTTCTAGTTCTTGAAAAGCAAGATGACATGTGAGAATTCCCTAATATGGGAATACGAGTCTCTTCTTGGGAGATCACAAAAGGTTGGCAGCATTTGGATCGTCTGCGGCCTGATCTCAAACTGCACCGCCGTAGTAGGTGGAAGAACAATGCAGGTGGGCGGATTAGTAAAGATTGGGGCAAACATCTCAATAGGAGGTCGTTCATCTGCCATCACTACAAATGTAATTGTACTAGGAGAGGCAGGTGGGGAAAGAGATGGGGAAGGAGTGAGTGAAGAATCCACTATAGGCAAGAGATTCTCAGATTGATTCAAGCATTTGTTTGGACGAGTCCAAACGGTCATACGCTTAAAAAGCGAGCTCTAGACTTGGCAAAAAGTTGCCAGAGGGGAACACTATCCTAGTGATATATGTTGCATACCAAGCACAGATAATCCTATTCTAAACAATCAGGATATATTTTAGGAATTATCTTGTTAGTTTTGGGGCTAGCGTAGATTATGACAACGGGCAGACCACTGGTTTTATTTTTTAACCGTCGGACTAATAGTTTGCACTCATGGGTTCTCACCAAGCTACACTCTTCAGAGCGAATCCTTTAGTACTAACTCTAGTCAACAACAAAGCAATCCGAAGCCTAGACAGATGTGTGGTACAACGGCTAACTTAAATACATCCCAGACTAACCGGATTGGTCAAGTGTTTAAGAAGAGTGTTCCCTCGGGTTAAGCTAGGGTTGGTGCATGTTCCTAACCCAACAAATAGCAGACCAATCAAAGAACCAGGGATGCCACTGGCGAGCTCGGTATACTTGAGTAGTAGGGACCTATGGGTGTGTTAGACAACAGGGACCCGTGCTCGTGGACTTATTTGACTTGGGATGGATGGAAAGACTACTTATAGGGGTGTCCTAGAACACCGATCTAGTTTGGCTCTAGCTTTTGGTTCTTCTTATTAGAGTGGATCTTTGGGATTAAGCTCAGCTGGAGTGATGAGGTGGGTGATGAAATCCCACAAGTTTTAGAAGGAGCTGGGCCTGTTTCCAAATTAGGATTTGGAAACCTTCCAAGTGGTGCGAGATTGCACTCCCGATTGAAATTGAAAATTTTCCAAATTAAGGAACTTTTGAAAATTAGAATATTTCCATTCTAGGACTTTCCAACAATAAAAAAATTTCTAAGAATAGAATTTCTCCAAATTTGGAATGTCCTAAAATGAAAACCCTAATTTTTAAATCCCTTTATTTCTGGAAACTTTTCAAAATCCAAAAGTCCTAAAATCTAACTAAAAATAACAGAAAATAAGGATCCTAATTTTTTTTTGGTATTTTTGAATTATCACTCAATCTAGGGTTTCTAAAAAACCCTAGAACAAGATCTAGCAAATATTCAAAAGCGGAAGTGTCCTAAATTATTACAAGTTGCACTCGGCCGTCTGAGGCATTAAAAATAGTAATTAAAAAGTTCTAAAAATAACTAAAATGTTTGAAAGAAAAATTTTCACTTGTAGAGCTTTCCGCTTTAGCAGCTTTCCAATTCCGTCATCTTCTTGCCTTTTTGCACTACTGTACACTCGAGCGGCAGCGGCGCCATTTGAAACTAGGGTTTTTTCATGTCGTTGGTTACGAAACCCTAATTTTTACATATTTGTAAATTGATCCAATTTTATCCTATAAAATTGAGAGATTTGTATAGGGATTCGTGTCGGATATCGATCCGTACTCGGGATTAGTCAGATTAGCGCAATAATGAACATGAAATGACGGATTCTTTTGCTGGAGATTTTGGAGAATATGGAGAGGTGAGAGTGGTGATTACAGTGAGTTTAAAGCATGATTCTTTTTGGAGAGGAAATCATAATGATATTATAAAAGAATGAACTAAAGATCAAAACTAAAGTCAAGAAATATCACTTAAAGAGACTAAGCCAATTTCAATTAAAACTATTTCTTATTGATTCGCAGTAAAATGCTTACATCAAAACAGTCAATGATCAAAATAAAAAAATAACTTATTCTAGAAAGCATTAGACTGAGAGATAGAAAGAAAGAATGAAAGAGGAGAGAGAAAGAGAAGATCAAAGGAAGAGGAAGGAAGGAACTAACTATCTAGCTTACCTCATGGGAAGGGTCACGGCCAAGGGCTTGTTCATGAGATATATGGGAGAGATTGCATGTTACTGCAAGACAATACCCACAGGAAGATCACACTAGTATTAACTTCAGGGCCAATCGTTGAGGGCAGCAAGGGCGATTAGAAGGGAGCTGAGGGAGACCACGAACTCTATGGATCGTGAGGGTTTGCTACTCGTAGTGGAGGAGGTACCACTGGTCGGTGGTATTGAGGATAGTCCGTGCAGCCTACGAGAAGAACCCTAGTAGCATGCGAAAATAGCGTTGTCGGAGGTGCAACGCTTTGAAGGGGGTGGCAGTGGCAAGAACAATGGAGCGTGGGGTGCCGACGACGTTGCAGATACTGGAGCAACTAGTTAATGGCTTCAATGGAGATGGAGGAAATGATGGATGCTGCTAGGGGGCACTGGTAGAGGGAACGACTTTCAACAGGGTTGTAGTGGAGCTACTCCACGCGGTCTTGATGGAGGCGATAGCAGGTGGAATGGCTTTCAACAGGGTTGGGGTGGAGCTGCTGGTCCAAACGATTGTGGAGTAGGGAGATTAAGGCCGAACCAGCAACTAGTGAGTTGCAAGGTCTGAACCGTGGTGGTGGTGGAAGGTTACAGTAGCAGGGGCAACGGTGGTGCTTTGAAGAAGATCAAGAGAAGAAAGGCGAGGCGGCTCAGATTGAGAAGGGATGGTCTCCTCTCCTCCTTCTTTCTTCTTTTTCCCCTCCTCTCCCTTTTTTTGTTTCTTTTTTTTCTTGAATCCTTTTTTATGGAGAAAGAGAGGAACGGTAGAGATTGTGAAGAAGTGAGATCGTGGGGGCGGCACTCACTGGTGAATGGTTCAGGCGGTAGTGCTCTTGAATGGAAGAACCAGAACGTGGGGGTATGAAATGATCACGAAGGATGGGGCAGCAATGGCGTTCCTGTGGAGGCGGTCGAGAGAAGTGTTTTTTGGAGAAAAACGTGAAGGAGGGAAGAGATATGGGGCGGCTAGGGTTTTTATCGTTTCAAAACGTGGTTTAGAGAGAGTGGGATCCAACGTCCTTCTTTTTATTGCAATAGAATCTCCCCTTTTTTCAATAGAATTTCTCTTTAATATTGGCCATCCATCTTTGCAGGAATCATAGTAGCTTGTTATCGTGGTCGTAGGATCTAGAAGAAGAAAAAGATGGCCGTCGGATCCTGAGATGGTAGGTGATGATAGGATGGATGATCTACTAGCGATCAGACGGTCGACTAGGATGGCGAGGGTCGGATGGATCATTAGATCGTGGAGATTGGGGAAGATAGGCCGCAGGATTGAGTGACTAAGGAAGGAAAGTGGATCGGATGATTTAGATTCGAGAATAGAGAGATAATGATGGTTTAAAGAGAAGAGAGAGAAAATATTACAAAATAAGGAGAAATGCTAGCAGAGGGTCTTGAACCCTGATCTTTGACTTGGTCTTCTACATGCTTTACTGAAAGTAGGGTTTTTCCGTGTCTTTCGTTACGAAAACCCTAATTCAACACATTTGTAATTTGATCTGCATTTAAATCCTGCAAAATATGAACTTTTGTATAGGGATTTGTGTCTAATGTCGATCCGCACTCGAGGTTAGTTCGCGCGATTCATGGACATGAAATAACGGATTTATCTCAGAAATTATGGTGGGGTGAGAATGGTGAAGCGATTTAAAACATGCTTAGTGATTTTTAGAGAGAGAAATTTCTACAAACAACTAAAAACAGAAAAGTAAACTAACTAATGTAAAAAGAACAATTTTATTCATCCTCAATGAGTTCTTACAAAATCAAAATAAATTCAAAAATGATCTAGAAAGCTATAAAAACCTAGAGAGAGGAAGAAGAGAGATTGAGAGAATCTTTCCCTAAATCTAGAGAGAGAAAATGATGAGGATAAGGAGAAAGGGAAAACTTAGATATTTTTAGAGAGAGAGACAAATAATTAGAGAAAGAATGTTTAGAGAGAGAAAGATAGAAACTAAAGAGATGTTAGAGAGAGAAAGGGTGAAAAGAGACTTACCAACGATTCATGGTGATTGGTTCTCCAAGAAGAAAGCTTGGCCAAGATGGTGGCAGGTTGCACACACCCTTGGAGACAGAGAAGGGTAGCAAGGACAGGTGAGGGCGGTGCAGCAATGGAGAGAGGTGGTATCGCCATGAGGAACAAATTGGCTAGCGCGGTTGCTGGTCGTGGAAAGCGGTGCATGCGCTTCGAGATGGTGTTCCGGTGGAAGGAGAACCGAACCAACAAGTGTACAAGTCCGTGCAGCACCTCACCTTGATGTTGGTGCGATGGGTGCTCCGAAGGATAAGGGATCGCCGGAGAAGACGAACAGTGGCTGAGGACGGTGGTGGCTAGCGGTGTTGATTGGAAGAAGAGTTGTAGCCGTTAGTTGCCGCCATCAGAGAAAGTGGAGGAGAGGTGAAGGCAACACACAGGCGGAGGAGATGAGCAGCACGAAGTCGCATAGAGCAGCAAGCTGCAGGCGGTAGTGGAGGTGTTGGTGCGTGGAGCGCCGGTGACTGAGAGGAAGTTGCAGGTTGATGGAGGAGCTTGTACGCTGACCTGCTGGTGGGGCAGGAGGAAAGTGGTGCTGCAAGAGGGGGCAGCAATGTGCAGGTGGAAAAGGGAGGTGTTGTCAGAGTTTTAGAAGTGTTGCAGGTAGTGCAAACCAGGGAGGAATGAGGGGCATGGTAGCTGTTGAAGAACAACCACCGTGGAGACCTCTTGGAGGAATGAGGGAGGCGTTAGGGTTTTGGAATGTGAGGGAGAAGAAGGAACGTTGGTGAAGTGAAGGGAAGAGAGAGACGGTGAAAAAGTTATCTTCCCCTTCTTCTCTATTTCTTTCTCTTATAAGGGACCCTCCCACTTTTAGGGTTTGGCCAAGATATTGGCACACGTGAAAGAATTTTTGGGAATTCTCTTGGATAGCCAACAAGGATCTCTTGTGGACCCCACTCTATACATTTAGCCCCTTTTTACCCTTATGGTCCAGCACTCTACACAGCCCACACATCTATGTATCTACCATTTTTGCAAATGGACCCCACATTTAGCAACTTCCTTTGAATTGGCTTCAACCGTTTGGATGTTCCTTTGTGGTCCATCGTTTTCTTTAGGTATACAAGCACTTGTGTTGGCGCTCCACATGTGTACATGCAGATGGTTATGGTCTCATAATCCATGATCAATATCAGACGTCCAGACCATGTAGATCATCTCGTTTCAACGATCGAGTCCATGTGATATGCTAGGATTGATGCATCTTGATTGCCTCTTCATTTTTGAATAACATCTTCATGTATATCGATGATATGTGACTGTCCATCTTATTAGGTCCACCTTGTGATTCAATCCTTCCAAGCGGTTTTGATCTTGTCCGGATTCAGTGGGTCAGCTGGTTCATTGAAATTCATCGTGTTACCATTTTGGAGATCATGACCACCTTCACACTCTTAACGAATATGCTTTCATTTTGATAAATCTTGCATAGATGAAAGTCCAAACATCTTGGCCTATCGCTCATAATGGCTCATGCAAATCTTTTGTGTATTTCAGATCACCTTTCATTTCCTTGTATAATATCACCCTTCATTTGTTCATGAAAGTCGTTCAACACCTTCGTTCACAGGTTCATACATCGTGGCCCACTATCTTGAATAAATGTTGTCGATCATGCTCTAACTAATCGCTGATTTGGTCAACATTTGGACCATGGCCCACTGACTCGTCTGAGGCTTCGCAGATCTTGGGAACTTTCCTGATTGGATTCCTATAACTCATTTGCAACACCAACTTGATTATCTGCATGGAAACTCCCTACGGTCCTTTTTATCTTGGTTCACGGATCAGTCGACTCATAGGTTCCTTGTCCGGCTCTGCTATCCTCTGGCATATACTTGGTCTGCATTTTCCTCTCATAACTTGCTGACTCTTTAAGCTTTGAAAGTCGGCTTCTGTGATCCATAGTGGGTCTGCAAGTCTCCAGAATCGTCCGATTTCGTTTCCTGCAATAACGAGAAGCGCGTAATGAGATGGATTAATATCTAGACTTTCAAAAATGTGTTTAATTCATGCAAATATACCATTTCATCCAGAAAAGTGTGTTGTACACAATAGAAGATACTCTTACGTAGAAAAGTGGATAAATAGAGCAGTTTTACGTAGAAGAGTGTGATAACGCTAAAAAGATAATTGCTTAAAATAAGCACTTTTGAGCGAATATCTTTTACCAACTGAGCAAGTACTCATATTGTGTTAGTTGATAAGCTTTAATCTCCTTAGTCTCTCCTTTGAGGGCTTGTCTCTCCTTCTCTCTTGGTCGTCTCTTGACTCTTTCGATCCTCCAGCTCTTTCCGTCTTTGGCCTACATCTTCTTGTCTAAGTCCACTGGCTCTCTATGCTTTGATCACAGGCTCTAACAGTCAGTTGTGGGCCCGCATTCCATCAAATTGTCTGATAGTGTTCCTGCGATAGAAAAATTGTGTAATGAGAATTCTACAAAATGGCTTCGCGTATAGGTCAAATAAATGCGTATGAATCCATGCGAATATACCATGTTGTGCAGAAAAGTGTGTTCTACGCAATGAGAGAAACTCTTACGTAGAAAAGTTGATAAAAATGTAAGTTTTACGTAAAAGAGTATGATAACGCTAGAAGGATAATTGCTTAACATAAGCACTTTTGAGCGAATATCACAGTTTAATGATGGCAGTGAACAATTCTTCAGGGACATGAACATTGAAGTATGATGATGTCATAGGCGTAATCCTCAGTGAGGAAACTCATAGAAAATCCTCGAGTTCTTCAGGTGAAACATCAGAGAATGCCCTAAGTATTGAAGAAAAAGGAAGAAAGGTGAACAGAGGAGGCAAAAGCTATAGTCAGTCAAAGTCGAGAAGCAACAAATCCAGAACCCCATTTGTAAAGGAAGAAGGTAGTTATTGGAATTGCGGCAAAAGGAACACATGAAAAGAGATTGTAAAGCTCCAAAGAAACAAGTAGAGAAAAACTACCAGGGATGTAAAGATTCGGTAAATATTTCTGATGAAATATTTATGATGCATTAATTTTTATCATGTGATAATCGTTATTTATCTTGGGTAGTAGATTCTGGTGCATTGTTTCATGCTACTTCACATAGGGATATTATTAATAATTTAGTGCAGGGTAATTTAAGTCTATTTAGCCGATGATGAATCTTATAAAATTTTTGAAAAGGGTGATGTACAGATAAATCTGTCAAACAGAACAGTGCTAAAGTTGAAAGATGTTAGGCATGTGGTTAGTCTGAAAATAAACATGATCTCGGTTGTTCAGCTTGCAAATTTTGGATACATAGCAACGTTCACAAGTGATTTATGAAAAGTTAGAAAAGGGACTATGGTGATAGAATGAGGTAAGAAAGAAGGCACGCTCTATTTGACTTCTGGTTCTAACAGTGCCATTGTAGTTGCATCATCAGGGGTGGACACGAGCATCGTAGTCTCGGACATATGAGCGAAAATGGGATGAATGTATTACTTTCAAAAGGAAAGTTACCTGAGCTAAAGTCTATAGATATGGATCTTTGCGAAGATTGCATCTATGAAAAATAGAGGAAGGTTAGTTTCTCAAAGGTCGGAAGAACTCCAAAGTTGGAACGGCTAAAAAAGATTCACACTAACGTGCGGGGACTAGCCCAGATAATTTCTCTTGCTGGCTCTCTTTATTTTGTTACCTTTATTGATGATGCTACTAGAAAGCGTTGAGTTCATTTTTTGAAGCATGAATCAGAAGTATTTGATGTTTTCAAGAGATGAAAAGCTTTGGTTGAGAATGAAAAGGTCATAAGCTGAAGTGTCTAAGATCAGATAATGGGGGGGGAGAGTATTGCAGTGATGAATTTGAAGAATATTGCACAGTTAATGGAATCAAAAGATAGAAAACGATTCCCAAGACACCTCGGCAAAATGGTGTGGTTGAGCGCATGAACATGACGATCCTAGAGCGTGTCAAGTACATGAGGATTTATTTGGATTTGCCAAAATAATTTGGACAGATGCCGTGAATAATATAGTTTATTTAATAAATCGATGACCATCAGTTATTTTGGATGGTTAATTGTCAGAGGAAGTTTGGACTAAAAAGGAAATAAACTTTTCGTACTTAAAAATACTTGGTTGTACCTTTAATCTCTATATTGATTCTAAAAAGAGGAATAAACTTGATCATAAGTTTAGAAAGTGTACATTTATTAGATATATCATAAATGAATTTGGTTATCGATTTTGGGATGTTGAAAATGAAAAAATTATTAGAAGTAAAGATGTTATATTCAATGAGAATGTTATGTATAAGCACAGACAAGAACAAAATGAGAAGGAGAATATCAATTTTATAGAACTTGAAGAGATATCTAGTAGATATATTCTGAAACCTCAAGAAGAAAATTTGAAGGTAGAACTACAAACTCCTCCTGAGCAGAGACCATCCAGGGTTATTAGAGCACCAGTTCATTATTTACCTTTTCTATATTATTCGTTGTTAACTGACAATAGTGAACCAGAGTATTATGAAGAAGCTTTGCAAAATGAAATCAAATGGTAAGTGAGAGCAAGTAATGGATGATGAGATGAATTCTCTATCATCAAACATGACATAGGATCTGGTCCAATTACCCATTGGAAATGTAGTTTTGCATAACAAGTGGATTTACAAGTTAAATGAAGAACATGACGGTACCAAGCAATACAAGGACATGTTGGTTGTAAAAGGTTTTCAGCAAAAGACAAGTACCGATTACACTGAAATATTTTCTCATGTTATTAAGATATCTACCGTTAGATCGATTTTAAGCGTTGTGGCTATGGAGGATTTACATTTAGAACAGCTAGATGTAAAAACTATTTTTCTTTATGATGATTTAGAATAAGATATTTATGTATCAGTCATAGGGATATATTATTTTAGGGAAGGAGAAGATGGTATGTAAACTCAAAAAGAGTATATATGCTTTGAAACAGGCCCCTAGATAGTGGTATAAAAAGTTTGACAGTTTTATATGTAGTAATGGTCTTGACAGATGTCATGCTAATTATTGTCGTTATTTTAAGAAGCTAGAAAATTCTTATCTCATACTGCTTCTGTATGTAGATGATATGCTTTTTGTAAGATCAAACATGAATGAGATTTTGAATTTCAAGGAACAACTGTCAAAGGAATTTGTTATGAAGGATTTGGGTATTGTAAAACAAATCCTCAGCATGCGAATTAGCAGAGATAGGACAAACTGAAAGTCGAAGTTATCTCAAGCTAAGTGCATTGCTAAAGTACTCAAGAGGTTCAACATGAAATGTGCTAAATTAGTTAGCACTTCATTGATAAGCCACTTTAAACTCTCAAAAGAACATGGCGCATCGACAGGAAGAACGTGATTACATGGCTAAGACAGCATATGCCTCAGCCATTGATAGCTTTGAAAAGTCTCTGTTGCCAAATCCCAGGAATACTTAGTTTTTCGATAAATATATGTATTGTTGTGCCTCGAATCCCCTGAAGACTGAAGCATCAAAAATCAAATGGACTTCAACAAAACAAAAGAATGATTAAAGCTGAAGAAAAGACAACCGAAGTGTTCAAGATCAACTGAAGACAAAGTTAAGATTATCAAGTACAACTGAAGACAAAATCTAATGATCAAGCTCAACTAAAGACAAAGTCAAAAGCTCAAGTACGTTCTCACTCAACGAACGTTCAACTATGAAGAAACTCATGTTGCGGTTACTTACGCAAATCTAAAGGTAAAATCGCGCGTTGCCAGTGGATATTGTTGTACCCTAGATGGTTAAATTTTGGTTAGGGATTGTGCGTGTGATGAGAAGAGAAATTCTCAAAAATTTGGTAGCATTCGGCTATGGACAAAACTATCCGGCCGACCGGCTCATTTGTGCGGGCGACCGAAGGTCTGGTCGACCGGCCAAAATGGTCCGGTCGACCCTAACTCTTGGGTTCGAGAAATTTGGCTTAAAGCCTGAGCGGGCGACCGACTAAAGGCTCGGTCGACTGAGGTCCGGTCGACCAACCAATAATGCGGTTGACCCCATCAGTTTCGGATCTCGTTTGACAAAATCTTTTATACGATTAGAAGCGCATTTTGGCCCTTCAAATGGCTATATTCGGGACGGTTCTAGCAAATGGAGGCTTGCTTATAAATAAGAGCCATTTCCCTCTTATAAAATCAACCCAATCAAGAGATCTATACGTTACTTTACTTGATTATCATTCTTTAAGTCCAGAGATCTGGAATTTATGAGAGTTTCACCAGAGCAAAGCTGAGAATTCATTGTGAAGTCTATAAGTGTTTGAAAAGACTATTTGGTATTGTTAGTCTGCAAGAATCTTCTTCCAAGAAGAGGATTACTCTTATCAAAGAGTCTCTTGGGCAAATTCTTCTCCAAAGGATTTTCCATTCGATCGTATTCATCGAGAAGTAAGTGTTTCTATGAACCAATACCTTGTTGATAGAATTCGATATTTGTGAACACTGTTATTTTGTGATTGGTGGATGAGTGTGGACTCATCTAATTGAGTTGTGGATTGTATATCCAAGAGAAAAGAATTTCTCTAAATAGACTACTAGCCTAGGCTGACTCTCTAGGTGAGCGAGAAGCGATTCTCGTTAGACTGAGATTAAGTGTAATCTTAGTTGGTTGATTATTTATTTCGATTGAAAATGTTGTAATGCATAATTGAAATAATAAAAATACTACTCGTGGTGAGTATTGGACAGTGGACGTAGGTGCGGAGTCACCGAACCACTATAAACTTAAGTCTCATGTGATTATGAATGTTTGCATAATTGTTTCTCATTTTTTCCATATCTATGCTTCTGTGGATGATTGATATATTAATTGCTTGATCCTTTTTCGCCTTGTGTGATCAATAATTTTTTAATCCATAAAGAATTCGCAGAGAATTAAAAATTGTCATATTCACCCCCCTCTAGGACTTAACCTAGTTATTAAAAGGGAATTTCAAGCTTGATGTACACTATGGTCTACACAAGACCAGACATTGCTCAACTAGTGGGAGTTGTTAACAGATTTATGAACAACCCAGGAAAGAGTGTTGAGAAGCGGTTAAGTGGATTCTCAGATATCTGATATGTACTAATTAAGGATGTAACATTGTATTATCAAGGATCAGAAATCAACTTACCAGGATTTGTTGATTCAGATTTGGCAGGGGACAATAATGGAAGGAAGAGCACGACAGTGTATATGTTTATTTTAGATAGTATATGGCAATCAGTTGGGTCTCACAGTTACAAAAGATAGTTAGTATTTCAACAATAGAAGCAAAGTATGTTGCTGTAACAGAAGCTTGCACAGAGATGGTATGGCTATAGGGTCTTCTAAGAGAATTGGGAAAGGAACAAGAGAATTGTAAACTTTACAGTGACAGTCAGAGTGCAATTCATCTTGCAAATAATTCAACATTTCATTTAAGAACATAACACATTGACATTAAGTAACATTTTCATACAAACTATGTTGGAAGATGGGCTATTTGGTTTGGAGAAGATCCACACGAGTCAGAACCCTGCAAATATGTTCACTAAGGTGGTCACTATAGAGAAACTGAAATTAAGTTCAATTTATGATGGTCTTCATACTTAAAAGACAAAGAGGAGATTCATACCGAGTTCCCTACGGAGGTGTCACATTCAAGATACAGCAAGCTCAGTGGAGATGTTCGCGGTCAGTCTCTAAATAGGTGATTGTTATGTTATATGGAGATTGATGATGCTAGAAGTATTGTATATGAAGGCACAATTCCACAGCCCAACTGAGTTGGCTGGGGGGCTACAAGGGGGCAATGCCCTAGAAATTTTTTTTTTTGGATGACTTTTTCATTAGGGCGGTTTTGTACGTATTTCTATATAGAGGTACGGAAACCCTAATTTCTTCTTGGGGGTTATATATATACCTCAATTGATCAAAGACGAGTTCCCATTTGTATTGTGAGTGTTTCTTTTGCCCTAGAGTATAGTAGAATCGGTATGAGAATGTCCACCTTATAAGTGTTAAGGATTCGAAGTGCTAGGAGCCATAGACAGCCAACCAACTCATCAACACACACAACTTGTAAAAAATAATGTTTCTTTACAGATAATATGCACGAGCTATACTCCTACTAAAATACATACCATGTGGCCATGACAATGAGGCACCTCACGCACACTATAATATTCCTTTAGAAATTTTTGCGAATTCCGTGCAAAATACGTGTTCTCCATCTAAGTAACTTCAGTGCAAGTAGCATGGACTATGAATCACGATTATTAAAAATATTATTTTAATATTTTAACACAATTGTCAAGTTACCAACCACTAAGAAATGATCAATAAGATATAGGACCCACCTAAACATTTTTTTTCCTCATACCGTTGATTTCCAAAATTAAAAAAAGATTAAAAAGAAGAAACTATGTCGGTTATACCAATGCAATTAGAGTTAGACCAGCCAAGTCAATAGCATCATTTAGGGCGTGCTTTTCTTTTCTTTACTTTACTTTTGGTCGCCATCGTTGGTGGTTGTCAAGTTAAATCCGGTCACAAGGAAAGCCCAAAAAACCGCCACGGACGAATGACCTATACCAACTAAGGTTTTAAATTTCGATTTCTGTGAGTACCGAAATCCTTGAAATATAGCTTTCTAAAGTGATATCCACGGCAATTTAGAATTTTTGCTTGAAATTTTGGTCGAAATTTCAGTTTTTGACCTCACCGAAATCGAAATTTAAAACCTTGATACCAACGCAAAAACATTTTGAGCCAAACATAAAAAAGTAGAGACAATATTTCAAAGTCTCAGCCGATCCTGTCCGATCTAAAACTGGATCGGCAGTCACCGAGACAATCCCGAAATGGGATCATCTCGCCCCAGATGCACTGTTCCATTAAGAACCCTCACGTCATCTCAAGTTAGACGGTCCGAGACCACCTATCCAGCCTCTGATTCTGGTCCGGATCGGGATCGGTGCCCCCTAATCGAGCCTCCGATCCCAAGACCGGTGATCCCAACCGACATCTCCTATCAGTAAACTTTCGATGACACCTGCAATTAGAGATGCCGCTGACTGCAGCGAATATGAGTCACGTGGCACATTCTTAAGAGGACACCGAACCGTATGGATGTTTGGCCAATCACTAGATGGACCTACAAACCAAAAAATAGCCTGATTAGTGATTTCAATCCTTTGGATCTTTGTACCCAAGTAATGCTCAATAATTCTCAAATTTCTACGGTTAAAATCAATCCAGGAAAATAACTTTAATCCAACACTTAGAAATTACTAATCAGGTTTATTTTTGGTTTGTAGTTCCACCTATTGATTGTCCAAACATCCATATGGTCAGTGTCCTTTTAGGAATGAGCCACGTGGCTCATATTGGCTGCAGTCATTGGCGTCGCTGACTGCAGTTGTCAAGGAAGGTTTACTCCATCTCCTATGTAAGGTTTACGTTAGGTTACGTACCTTCTTTGTCATTTTATTGAGTAAAACTTCTGTCGCAAGCGGATTACAAATCACACAATCACAGCCAATGAGTTCTCGGCACGTAAACCTAAAAGCAAAAGCACTTGCAAGTACTTGTGTACGTGCCGAGAACTCATTGGCATGTGATTGTGTGATTTACAATTTCTTGTGATTTACATTTTATTAAGGGTCGGGCTCCGTTGACAGATCTAAAATCACACAAAAAATGACAGGGACACAATATAAGCCACGTGTTATACTTTTACAGGACTCAGACCGTATGGATGTTTGTCCTATCCCATGGTGGACCTACAAACCAAAAATCAGCCTGATTAGTAATTTATAGGCTTTGGATTGGACTTATTTTCATGGACTGATCTCAACTGTGGGAATTTGAGCAGTATTTGAGGTTCAAAGATGTAACACTTATAAATCACTAGTCATGTGGATTTTTGGTTTATCGGTCCATCATGGGATAGGAAAAACATCCGTACGGTCAGAGTCCTATAAAGTTTCCACCTGGCTTATATTGTGTCCCTGTCATTTGACGTGTCATTTTAGACCTGTCAATGGAGCCCGATCCTTTTAGGGTGTAATAGACAAAACTGGTCCTTCGCTAGTACACTTTCTTACTTGCGAGTAAAACTTCTATCACAAGAAATTGTAAATCACACAATCACAAGCCAATGAGTTCTCCGCACGTACACAAGTGCTTTGAAACGAACCCATTGCTTTGGCTTTTAGGTGTACGTGCCGAGAACTCATTGGCTGTGTTTGTGTGATTTGCAATCCGATTGTGACAGAAGTTTTACTCCTTACTTGCAATAAAAGATACAGTTTTTGTCCAATGAAAAAATGACACAAGGGCACCTAACCGTAGTTCGTGAGTAAAACTTCTGTAACATCGTTAACACAGATGCTTCTGTCACAACGCACAATACGAGACACGTTGCACGCTGTTAGTGGACGCTGATCGTATGAATTTTTGACTAGTCCCTCGGTGGACCTGAAAACCAAAGATCAGCCTGATTAGTGATTTCTAAGCGATTCTATTGAAGTTATTTTCATGGATTAATTTTAACGGTAAGAATTTAAGCATTATTGAGCGTCGTTTGGGTGCAAAGATCCAAAGGTTGTAAATCACAAATCAGTCTTATTTTTGGTTTATAGGTCCACTGAAGGACTGGCCAAACATCCCTACGGTCAGCGTCCACTTTGAGCGTGTAACGTGGCTCGTATTCTGCGTTGTGACAGAAGCTTCTGTCAAAACGCTGTGACAGAAGTTTTACTCGCAGTTTGGTATATAGACGCTTGATGGCATCGCCACTCGAAAGTAACCGACAGTGACAAGATTTTCATTTAAAAAATTGAACAACTCAGCTATCTTGCACCACGTGGCATAGGGAAATTGCGCTGCACGGTCCTTCAGTTTCGCCCCACTTTCCTACGAAATTTCGTTTCAAAAGGTTGGTACATACTACACGAGAAAACTTTCGCTGGACACGTGTCCCTAAGCCTACCTAAGTCACTTAAAACATAGGGTATTTTATTAACAACCCCTGAAATTTGAAAGTAATTTGTAATACACCCTTATACTTTCAAACTTTAGGATTACGCCTTGACCTAGTTGAACAGTAGTTGACTTCAGTTAAAACGTACTTGAATCACACGCTGTTAACATTGTACTTGCAATATTATGGTCCTGTCATAAGTGCATTAACAGCTGGCATGTCACATTTTAATATTAGTCAAATGATAGCTAAACTAGGTAAGGGGGGGTAATCCTAAAGTTTGAAAGTATAAGGAGGTATTACAAATTACTTTGAAAGTATGGAATATCTCGGTCCCAATTTCAAAGTAGTTCACGTTTGGGCAAGAGAGGGTCGGAGTATAACTTTGCTTAATGCTGCCGGTCAGCAAAGTTGCTGAATGCCCACAATATAAGCCATGTTGCATACTCTTAGATGACGCTGACCGTAGGATGTTCGGCCAATTCCTAGGTGGATTTACAAATCAAAAATCAGCCTGATTAGTGATTTCAAACCTTTGGATCCTTGTACTTCAAATAATAGTCAATAAGACTCAAATTACACGGTTAAAGATCAACCATTGAAAACGACTCCAATCGAACGTTTAGAAATCACTAATCAAGCTAATTTTTGTCGGGTATGCCCATTTAGGGGTGGGCAAAACATCCATACGGTCAGAAATCTCAAAGAAGATGCCAAAGTGGTTCATATTGTGGGCTGCCAGCAAAGTTCTACTTGAGAGAGTCATATAACTCATATCCGAGTAAATCTTTGATGACACACGTCCGTCTGACCACAGTACGACACATCTGGGACCCTCATTGGCCTCTAAGAGTATGCCAGGTGGTTTATACTGTATAAACTTTTGACTCCAATTTTGGGGCGACCTTGGTAAAGATGGCAACGCCTCTGAACAAGTATGGAAGGGGAAAAAAAATTCACTGACCCTGGGACTGGGACTGCAAAGTTTGAAGTTCCCATCCCCAAATTGGAGATAATTTTTGAAGCCGCGGACATTTAGAAGTGGCGATCATGCGCCCCATCTTATTGCGCCAGGTACACAACGATTAGCATGGCACAACATCATTGCATCTACACTTAGGTGTACCTAGCGAAATATAATTGGGTGCATGATTTCCGGCCCGATTCTAAATTTCCGCTGCTTCAAAAATTTTCTCCCCAAAATTGTTTGACACGATCCCCTAGTTAACCACCCTTAAACCAACTAACTAAGGGCTTAACATGAGTTGGGTTAAGGTGTTGGGGTGAGTCCTCCTCTCTCGTTAGGGAGTTTGCGAGCAAACACCCTTGGCTTAAAAGTTGTATAGCTTCCTATTTTCGATGCCTTTCCTTGTTGGTACGACTGACACGCATTAGCTATGGCATTTTCTCTACGGTGATAGACTTTAAGCTCCTCCTAAGCCCCACTAGTACAACTGACTTTAACCTCCTCCTAAACACCACCATTACTATTATCACCAATGTATCGCGACTGACTTTAAGCTCCTCCTGAGCACGACCAGACTACTATCACAAACGTAGCGCGACTGACTTTAAGCTTCTCCTGAGCACCACTCCACCAGATTACTATCACAACTGACTTTGAGCGCCTCCTGAGCACCATTAAACTACTATCACGAACGTAGTGCGACTGACTTTAAACTCCTCCTGAGCACCACCAGCACTACTATCACCAACGTAGCCCTTAAATGGTGAACTACTTGATCGTTCTTTGGTTTGTGTAACAAATAACGCTCGTAGAAGATGGAACCAAGGGTTTAAATGGTCTATCATTATGTTTCAACGGTCTCCGAACTGCACAGATATGACCCACATATAAATGGCGTTATAATGGGTCACATCAGTCAAACTGATCATAATGTTTTTTATTATTATTTTTTCAAAATAACCCCTTTAACTATTAAAAAAAAGTTTATATAAAAAATAACCAAAAATAACAGCCGTTCTCAAATTTGGATATTATTTTTGAAATAATGGAACGGGGGTTGGGGCGTTACCGTTACAATGGTCTTTATTTTCGTTATAAGTCTTTTTTTTTTTTTTAACAATGGGCGAAACGAAATAGCATTCTTGATAAAAATGTGTTTTAAATTTGATTAGATCTCCCATTTTGAACATTTTCTAATAAAAAAAGCCGTTCACAAAAGAAGCGCATCGAAACAGGCTCTCAAAGTTATAACCAAACAATCCCTTTAGTTTTCCCAAACTTGATCCGCATCCAAACAGGCTCTTAACGCTGTTACCAAACATACCCTTTCGTTTTCCCGATCTTCAAACCAAATATAGATCTCATAATTCTTGTTCAGACCTGAAACAGGTTTTTACACTGAAATATGTGAAATTGCACATAATAACTTGTACAAGAACGAGAAGGATTTAACTATAAACTAAAAAAATAAAAATAAAAAAGGGGGGAAAAATTAGACAGTAAGCACGAATCCTCCAGCAGCCGGCTTACGATAGAATCAATCAACCATCCTTAATGACAAACAGGACGACTATGGCAGTAGAATTAAATTACGCCGGACGCATAAAACACCTCCCTAAACAGGGTTTTTTTCCAGTACAGGATCCGCGTTCAGATCCAACACCAAGTTCTCTTCCACACCTTCTTCGCCTTTCTCTTTAACTTTAACCCCGTTTGGTTCCACGAAATCCTCCCACTCAAACGCCGGTTTCCATCTGGACCCTTTCTCAGCCAATTTAAGGCCATCCTTGTTATCCTTCTGGAAATACTTAACAGCCGCGTGTAGCCGTCGTAGAATCGCGAAGAACTCCTCCACCTCTTCTTCATTCGCAGTCTGCTCTCTGTTATCTTCACGCGCTTTTGTTCTCCGGTCATCAGCTACGTCGTTTACCGGACGTTTTCTCTTCTCCGGTTCCATTTTCTCCGTCACGATTCACAAAGTAACGGGAGATGACGGAAAGCTTCGTTTGTTCCCTCCTTTTAATGACTGGTTGGGTAATTGGGTTGTGGTGACGGCATCTTGTATTATAGATCGTTTTTTCAAACTTTTGATGGATTAGTTGGATGCTGACGTCTTTTGATGACGTATAACCTGCGGCGTCATTATTTCCTATTTCTATTTACTGAGCTCGCGTGATGATTCCTCGAAGACCGTTGAAGACTTGAGCAGGTCAAATAATATTATAGAATGGAAAAGCCTAAGGTACTATTCAAATAGACCTAAACAAAATATACCATACTAATTATTGCTGACGTGGCACACGGATCTCAAAGTATATGAAACAGTGATCTCCTTTAATCAGGTTATGGAAGAGGAATAAACTTTGATGACGACGTCTTTGATCACAGACCCTTAAAGAGGTCCGTGTGGGCCACGTGGTATACTCTTAAAGACATGGTACAATTTTGATGACGGACGTCATACTACAAGCGGGAATTACGTAAGAGTCTTAGTGTACAAACCAAGGTTTAAAGGGGACCGTTATAACGGTATAACGGACTGGGCGTTACCATTTTTTCGTTATAATGAAAAAACACCCTCAGGAGCAAAATCGAAAAAAATGGGAAAAAAGGGAAAATAACGGAAAAATGAGAAAAAACGGAAAAATGGGTAAAATTTGAATTTTAAAATTAAAAAAATGGAAAAAAACGGAATATAATAGAAACATAATGGAAAAAACAAAAATAACGGCCATTTTTTTTCACAAAATTTTCCAGAAAATAACGGTTGTTATTTTCGATATAACAGAAAATAACGGCCGTTATTTTCGTTATAACAGCTGTTATTTTCTGGGCGTTTTAACGGTCCATAACGTACCGGGGTAGGTCTGAATCCGTTATAACCGCCGCCATTTTTTAAACCTTGGTACAAACGACTCGACCATTCAAGCCATAGAAAATTTTTTCGATACTAATGGATATTGCTTTATTAAAGGTTGGGCCAATAAGTCTTCTCTGAAATTTCACCGGTCATTTTTCTTTAACTCAATATACTTAGAAAGGGGGGTTAATTAGGTATTTAAAATTATTTATACCTACACAGTTTTATCGGTCTATGGTAATGGAATAAAATCGCATGTCTTAGTTGTTTGATAAAAAATTATCACAACCGACTCAAATCGTCGTTTGATCTAATCAGAATATATTGCAGAATACAAACAAACAATCACACTAGACAAGTGATTTTTACGTGGAAACTTTAACCAAGGAAAAACCACGGGACCACGTCTAGACGGAAAGTATCACTAAGTGAAAAGTTAAACGAAACAAAGGTTACATATGCAATACCGTTGCAAATACAGCTTCCAACCTTAGCCAAGGCTTACTGCCGATGCGTCTACATTTTCTAAATCAACGCTACGAATCCACGCGCGCCCTTCCAGCTAGGAAGCCTTATCTGCTTGTTCAGTTTGGTACACCCCAAACCTACCGTCGATCAGCTCCTCCGATCTTAATTCTCAACACTCCCGTCTTTGCAGAAGGTGAATGATTCAGTACACTCTGAACCCTAAGTTGCTCAAATGGTGTTGAGTCACACTGGTACACTCAGGCTACTATGTCGAATATAGAAGTGGAAGACTTAAGCTGAGGAAAGGATCAAACTTTTGGCTTTGATCAAGAAGAGAACAAGCTCACAAGATGTGAATGGAAAATAAGCTTCTTACTCTTCGAATGGACACTCTAATAAATATACCATTTTCTTCTCTCTTGAAAATTGAGTCACTCTGTACATGTCTCTGTGTGTGTTTAGAGAAGACATAGAAGGGTTCTATTTATAGAATTCCAAGACCCTGAGTTGTGTAGAACATGGGATAATGGATCTATGAAAGACCAATTCTGTGCATGGTCCAATCGATTGTACACTGGGTCCAATCGATTGTGGATAAGTGTCCAATCGATTGAGCTTAATAAGATTTCTGTTCCGAAGGCACCAATCGATTACACAGGGTTCTCCAATCGATTTGACTCAGATAACTTTCTGTCTCGAAGGCTCCAATCGATTTCACAGAGTCTCTAATCGATTTGACTCAGATAAGTTTCGTCTCGAAAACTCCAATCGATTTCTCAGAGTCTCCAATCGATTGAGTTGAAATAAGTTTCTGCCTCGTAGTTTCCAATCGATTACACAGAGTGTCCAATTGATTGGACTATTCCATTAGTCAATTTTATTGACTTAAACTCGGGTCAGTCCAATGATTAAGTTTGACCATTATATTTTTGTTCATTTTAACCAACTCCTATGGCCACTAAGTCACTTACCTTCCTAATCGAGCGTACACGATCGTTAACTGACAAATCGACAGTCACTCAGATGACTCCTGTCGTTAACCATCTGATTCTTGCTGTCTCTGTCTTTTAGTCTTCACGTAGTTGGCGAAGTATGCGTACCACGGCATCTCCACACTACACTAGTGCTCGTAGGAGCAGTTACAAGAATATTTTTTACATTAAACAGAATCTTTGTCAAATTGAATATAAAAATATTTCTTACAATCTCCTTCTTTGGTAATTCCGTGACAAAAAATATTTAATTATAAAGAAGATAAAAAATAGAAAATACAATCCCACCCTCTTACATGATTCACTCACTATCACATACTCTCTTTGAGATAATCGAACAGATATAATATAATGGCTTTTGATTTGTTCCCTGCACATTCTACCAATAATACATACCATGTAATATCATCGGCAATCAATAAATCATTAAAATACAGTGAGTTAATTATGCACATCACAAGTAGAGAAATTAAAAAAAATAATGTAAAATTTTTCTCCCCATATCTCATACATCAACTTATTTTTTTTTACTTCTATGATTTTCTCTCCCCTTTTTTGTTACAGATTGACAAAGATACAGAAATATAAGCGAATAACAAGCATGCAATGAATATCATTATGAGGAACAAGTGCATATATACATACTGGTTTGTACCCTTATAACACATAAGTAACACAAGCAGAGTATAATCATACATAATCTGAGTTTATCGGTGTACAATAATAACAAAAATAAAAACACCCGATAACTCTCAAGACGTCTCTCTCTGGAGTCTATGTAGATGGACTAGTACCATCATGTGGATGCTGTCCAAAGCCCATCATGGTAAACTGATACTCCATGTAACGCTGCATATCATACATGGAGCCTGACATCCTCTCCTGTTCCTCCTCTAAACGACGAAAGCTCTGAACCGTCCTCTCCCCATGCGTTGTGAGTCGCTGGTCAAATCCCACCATCTGATGATGAAGAGACTCAAAGGAATAAGGGGAGACATCTGAAAGTTGAGTTTTTTCCGCGTCGTTGGTTGCGGTAACCCTAATCTCAACACATTTGTAAATTTAATCCGATTATCCTGCAAAATTTAGAACTTCTTGCACAGTGGAAAGTGTCGGATGTCGATCCGCACTCGGGGTTAGTTTGCACGACTCAAGAACATGAAATGACGGATTTTTGTTAGAAAATGCTACTCAAGAACATGGAGGGGTGAGAATGGTGGTTATATTATGGACTTAAAAACATTATTTCGATAGAGATTTCATTACCAACTAATTAAAAACAAGAAAGATGCGAAACAAATCAAACTCTAAATATCACATAAAACTCTTCATTAATGCATAAACAACCATTCATTACATTGACTCGACATTGAATTAACATCAAACTAAAAAGCAAATAAAAAAAAAACCTTATAAAGATTTAAAGAGAGAAAATACTAAAAGATGAGAGATGAAAGTAGGATTTTTCCGTGTCGTTGAATCGGAAACCCTAATCTCAACACATTTTTAGAATCGCTTCTTTGTTCACTCAAATCCTGTAAAAATCACAGGGTTGTACAGTGGCTCGTGTCGGATGTCGATCCGCACTCGGGGTTAGTTCGTGCAACCAAGAACATAAAATGACGAATTTTTATCAGAACTATAGAGAGGTGAGAGTGGTGGAGAGTTAGGGATTGAAAACATTCTTTTGAGTTGATTGCTGCAAACCATGAACTACAATATTAATGAAAAAAAATGCGAAATATCCAAATAACTCCGAAGAACTTTCATAACATCAAAATTCATTACAATGCTTAGATAAATCTTAAACTATGATAAAACAATTAATCAACTGGAAAGCAATAAAAAAAATACTAAAATAGATGAGAGAGAAAAAGGAAGAGAATGAGATTTCTAGAGAGAGAAAGAGACGAATGAGAGAGAATGCTAGAGAGAACTAGAGAGAGAAACTAAGGGAGGAGAGAGAAAGTGAGAAATATGGAACCCTAAAGAGAGAAAAGAGAGATAGATCTAGAGAGACTTACCTTGATCGGCCAATGATTTGACGAGTTCAGCCGGAGATTTGGGGAGTCCGAGAAGTGGCTTGGCCAGGTGAGAAGCATGCATGGAACCCGAACCATGGAGAAGTGATGCTGCTAGGATGAAGACGTGCTCTCCTGTGCACCTGCCCAAGACAGGCGGCTGTTGAGGTTGATGAAGACTGGGAGATCGCAAAAGAGGAGACACTGCGTGGTGTAGCAGGCATGGGGGTTTGAAGACACCCAAAGGAGGGACAACATGTGCAGTCCGGCGTTGGGTTTCAAGGTGGTGCATGCAGCAAGGGAGGGCGGCAAGGAACAATGGTGCACAAGGAGGTGCTGGCGGTGCAGGGTGGAGGAGAAGGAAACCACCGTTTCTTCTCTCTTTTTTTTTTTTTTTTTCCTTGCTGTCTTGCAATTGAGGACTGCTTGAGGCATTGCTGGACGTGGTTGCAGGCGGACCTGCAATTGATGGTGGATCTTTGGAGGCGGTAGATAGGAGGGCGGCAGCACGGAGAGAGGGTTGAGGCGTTGCTGGACGTGGTTGCAGGCGGACCTGTAACTGATGGTGGATCTTTAGAGGCGGTAGATCGGAGGGCGGCAGCAAGGAGAGAAGGTTGAGGACGTTGCTGGACGTTGGGAGGGAGACGAGGCACAGGGGCGGAATCCCACAGGCTGAGACACAGGCAAAGGCGGTGTTGCTACAGATGTTAGAGGAGGTAGGAATGGTTCGCCGGCTGGAGTTGCAGGTTTGCAACTCTGGCAAAAGCAAAAGAAGAAGAAGAAGAAGAAAGAGGAGAAGAAGAAGAAAGAAGAAGGAAGAAGAGAAGGAGGGTTCGTGGCGTGGTGAGCAGAGGAAATAGAAGAGGAGAAGGGCGGAAGAGAAGAAGAAGGCGTGGAAGATGAACCTGCCGGAGTTGCAGGTTCTCGTCGGAAAAAGAGACGATGAAGAAGAAGAAAGGAAGAAGAAGAAAGAAAGGAAAAGAAGGAGAGAGAAGAGAGGAAAAGGTCGGGAATGGTTATCGGGGAGGAGAGAAAGAGATGGGAGGGGGATTAGGGTTCGAACGAACCCTTCTCCTTCCTCTTATAAAGCTCCCTATTTCCTTTAATGGAAATAGGGTATTTTTTAAATTAAAAAAATATCTTTTTTTTCTTTAAGTAAAAGTCTACTTTTCTATGGGGAATGTCCCCATTTAGTGGACCCCCCATTTTTTAAAATTAAAATTATTTTGAAATTCACGGGGTCCACTAACTGGTCGGACAGCGGATCGATGATGATGGGCACGGCTATTGGCCCACATGGATTGATGATGTCCATCGTCTCATAAGATGATGTGACAGACAGTCTGATGGCGATCGGATGGATGGTGACTTGATTGGGACCCAGATTGGTAGATCGACAGATCTAGAGAGATCCAACGGTCTGATTGAAGATCCAACGGTCAGAAAGCTAAGGGAGATGAGATAGAGCCGATGGGCAGGAGTTCTAGGGTTAGGTCAGTAGATTCGAGGATCGAGAGATGAAGAGAGAAAGAGAATAAGGAGAGATGAGAGAGAAAGTATCAAAAAATAGAGAAAAGTATTGGCAGAGGGTCTGGAACCCTGGTCTTCACTGTGACCATCCTCACGCTTCTCCAGTAGAGTAGACTATCATTCCTTGCTGACTCATGTGGCTTTAAATGCTTTGGTCCATCTTTTGGTCATTGGCTCTCCTACTCTCTTCGTTCTTTGTGCCGGCCTTTTGGTCCTCTTATTCAGCCCATATTTGGCCCATATCTTCTAGTCATAGCATGTGGGCTCTTTAAGCTTTGATAATGGGCTTTCCTGATCGATGTGGGCTCGCAAGTCTCGAGAATTGTCCCATCGGGGTTTCCAGCGACAGAAGAAGCGCGTAATGAGACTCTATCAGAATGACTTCATGTCTAGACTTCCGAAAATGTGTTTAATGCATGCAAATATGCCATTTCGTCCAGAAAAGTGTGTTCTACGCAACAAAAGAGACTCTTACGTAGAAAAGTAGATAAATAGAGCATTTTAACGTAGGAGAATGCAATACCGCTAAAAGATAATTGCTTAAAATAAGCGCTTTTGAGCGAATATCAAGAGAGAAACTAGTGAGAGAAAGGTGAGAATGCCTAAGTTTAGAGAAAAATAGGTTTTAGAAAGAGAGAGTGAGATGGAGAGAAGGAGGATGAGAGAGAATCTCACCTTTTACTTACCGGAGAGTGCAGTTGTTCCACCATTGATGTGGTCATGAGATCGACCAAGGACGATGATCCCCAACCCAATAGAGGGTGGGCTGCACGGACTAGAGGTGTGCAGGTTCAACTAGCCATGAGACTTGGAGAGCATGAGCACCGGCCAGCATGGGATTGTTTCAACGGAGGAGGTGAAGAAACAGCGTAACAGGTGGTGTTGGTTCTCATGGAGGACGTTGCGGGTGGTTGAGGCACTGGTTTCTTTCAAGAAGCCAACGACTTCTTCTTCTTCTCCCCTCTTTTCTCCCTTTTCTTTTTTTTGTTTGGAGAGATGAAATGGACGGGTTTGGAGTGAAAGAAGAAGACTGCAATGGAGGGAGAAGGGGAGGTGAAGACGTTTGTGGTTCTCCTGTAGGTTGAAGGTGTGCTACCGATCAAATGGGAAAGGAGGTGATGTGCAGTCCGCCCTTCACAAGGAGGAGACTCGCCCCCGTCAAGAAAGAAAACCGTTCTCTTTTTGGAAGAGAAAAGATGGATGGTAGCTGCTGACGGTTGGGTGTAAGGCTTCTTGAGAGGAGAACGTGGAAGGGATGTGGACCAAAGGTTCAAGTAGAATCAGCAGCAAGGGAGATGAGATCGTTGGCTGAGGAGGATCATGCGGTCACCATGGAAAATGTGAAGAGAGGCGTCCAAATCAGAAAATGTAAAAGGAAGAGTGGGGTGGTAATGAGATCGTGGAGAGGAGCTATTGCATATAGCACTATAGTAGCAGCAAAGGAGGGGGGCGGTAAGGTGAGAACAGTGGCGCACCAGTCCGGTGGAGGGCGGTGTGCAACGGTGGTGGTAGACGGTGTGGACGGCAACCGACGTTGCAATAACTTGGGAACCCGCCGTTGGGTTCTGTGGAGGTGCTGGCGATCCAGCAGGGGCAAAAGAGATGGAGAGAAGAGGGGTAAAACGAGGTGGCAGATGGCCGGAGTTCTGCAACTCCGGCGAACTAAGAAAAGAGAAGATGAAGAAGATGAAAGAGAAGATGAAGGAAAGAAGAGAAAGATGGGGCCAAAGAAGAGGGGAAGGGTTTTGGGGAAGGAGAGGAAGAGATTGGAGGGGGATTAGGGTTCAAACGAACCCTTCTCCTTCCCCTTTTAAAGCTCCCTAGTTTCCATTAATGGAAATTAGATAATTTTATATATATATATATATATATTTTTTAAAGTAAAACCTTACTTTTCTTTGGGGAATTTCCCCATTTAGTGGACCCCCCTTTTTTATTTAAAAATAATTAATTTAAAGCGTTTGAAAATCGCGAGGTCCACTAAATGGTCAGGCCACGGGTCGATGATGATGGGCCCGGCTACTGGTCCACAAGGATTGATGATGTCCATCGTCTCACAAGATGATGTGACAAACAATTTGATGACGATCGGATGGATGGTGACTTGATTGGGACCCAGATTGGTAGATTGACGGATCTAGAGAGATTCAACGGTCCGGTGGAAGATCCAACGGTCCGATTGAAGATCCAAAAGTTAGAAAGCTAAGGGAGATGAGACAGAGCCAATGGGCAGGAGTTCTGGGGTTAGGTCAGTAGATTCGAGGACCGAAAGATGAAGAGAGAAAGAGAATAAGGAGAGATGAGAGAGAAAATATCAGAAAATGGAAATAAAAGTATTGGTAGAGGGTCTGGAACCCTGGTCTTCACTGTGACTATCCTCACGCTTCTCCAGTAGAGTAGACTATCATTCATTGCTGACTCAAGTGGCTTTAAACGCTTTGGTCCGTCTCTTGGTCATTGGCTCTCCTACTCTCTTCGTTCTTTGGGCCAGCTTTTTGGTCTCTTATTCAGCCCATATTTGGCCCATATCTTCTAGTCATAGCATGTGGGCTCTTTAAGCTTTGATAATGGACTTTCCTGATCGATGTGGGCTCGCAAGTCTCGAGAATTGTCCTATCGGGGTTTCCTACGATAGAAGAAGCGCGTAATGAGACTTTATCAGAACAATTCAATGTCTAGACTTTCAAAAATGTGTTTAATGCATGCAAATATACCATTTCGTCCAGAAAAGTATGTTCTACGCAACAAAAGAGACTCTTACGTAGAAAAGTAGATAAATAGAGCATTTTAACGTAGGAGAGCGTGAAAACGCTTAGAAGATAACAGTGGAAAATACGCACTTTTAAGCGAATATCAGCATCTCTAGAGGCTGGACAAAGGATGGATGTGGCTCTGGAGGATGCATCTCAATATCTGTCTACTGACCACCTGGCTCGGTATCATCTCTCAAGTCCTCATCGAAAATATCGTCAAAGTTTGGAGGTACATCAGTCACTCTCCGAACCTGAGACATGCTCTTCCTGATAGTCGAAGGTCCAATAGGCCCCATGGGAGAGCACAACTCCTCCGTAGCTCGAATCGGCACATCCAGATGAAGTAGGATAGAGCTCACCAGTAGAGGAAAAGGAAGACATGAATGGTTAGCCAACTGGTTAAGCGCTCTAACCATGGCTCTAAATATGAACCTCGGAAGGTCAATGACACCTATGCTGAAGACGATCAATGTTCACCTATGCCCCATGGCCAGGTAGATCAATGTTGTACCTACAGATGAGGTGAAACAAACGATACTCAGGGAGATCGAAGAGATGTAAGAGGAATGAAGGTACTCCAATCAAATATCTGCCTTGTGAGAGTCTCGGTAAATGTGACTCTAGCAGTGGTCATCTCACGAGTCCTAGGAATGAACTCATATGAGGTAGAAAGACGAGGTATGTCCAACAAGGTAAAAATTAGATCAGGTGTAATAGTCAGGTAAGCCCTAGAGACATAAGTCTGAAATGATAGCTTATTCAGGTCATCACACTGAATGGAGTGCATGTTGGCATAAAAGAGTTTAACCAAGATAAGGTAAAATAAAATGGTCAACCGAGTGATAGGAATCCACTCGCGAGATACGAACAATGAATGAACCATAGTACCCAAAATAGTGTTGAATTCAACTACTCGCTCTATAGTGAATTTGCGATCAGAGAAATGCTCAAAACGATCTGTAGCGGAATCGGAAATGAACGGGGAAATGGGAGCACTCACTGAAGGAATATCAGTATGACAGGCATGACCCCAAGCTCTCCTAAGTCCTCTGGATGATTCACCCCGCTCTGAGTGCCGCGACCTACTGAGTCGACCACCTCGTTTGACGCGAGATTGAGTTCGTTGAACTAGGGGTTCTTCATCGGCACTATCCTCTTCTAAGACCACAATAGCTCTTTTACAATGATGATTAGTTGCCATAAGCACCAAAAATGGAAGAAAATACCAAAATAATTCCATTTTTGCTTACAAACTCTCAAAAATCCCAACAAAGAGGGTGTAGTGAAAAACTAGAAAATCGAGAGAATCGCTCCACAAAACCTTATGAGAACAGTAGATCGGGCACCTACGATCAATTGGAAAAAATCTGGGAGGCGATTTGATCAATTGGGGTTGAAAATGACCCATTTTGGGTTTTATAAAATCGAACGTCACACCGTCCAATTGATTGGACTAAGTGGCTAATCGATTGGAGCTTGGCCAATCGATTGGGTTGTACTCTCCAATCGATTGGACTAGTCCGAGAAGAAAATTTTTTTTAAAAAAAATTAAAAATTTTAAAAACCAATAGACTCATTTTCCAAGACCCCCAAATAAATCTTTTCAAGCCAAAATCATTTTTAAAAACTTTTCAAGAAAAGATAATACGCCAGAAAAATATTATAATTCACTTCATGAAGATAATCTTGATAAGCACTAAACACTGATTCTTATTGAAGAGAATTAACTAACACATAGTTCAATCTTTTGCTTCTTCAGAAATATTAATTATTTTAGACATTAGCGCAAGTCACAAATCACTAGTAATCATAGATTCAAATATCAACAGTAATATCATCAAGTGTAAGTGATCTAGTCCATCTGTGGTACCGAGATTTTAGCAATAATTTCTCATAAATATCGGAATCTGGAGGTATCTTGTATCCGATCATAAAATCCTCATTAGAGTTATTAAGGGATCTCAAGTACGCTCATGTATATGGGTATTTGTTGATGGATAAGAATATTTTTAGCAAATTGACTATCTTTTACACCATTTTTATTCACTTTAAATATAAGTAGCTTTCACTCTCCATGTAAGTAATCCTTTTCTGCAGCAATGAGAATCAGATTTCAATTTCAAACAGGGCCATACAGATGACATTCACTTTAATTTTTGTGGAGGTAGCTGTTTCCTTAGAATAATAACTCTCATTAGGAAGCCAACAGTCGACTATAGTGCAGTTTCAAAATCAATTAAAGGTAGGAACACTACTAATTTGAAGTTATAATCAGTAGAGGTTTATTCATAATTCCAATAATATAAGATTTCTCACTTCTATCAAATCCATTTCCATAGAAATAATCAGTGTGTGTGTGGATATGAGATATACTGTTTCAATAATCTTCTAATGCACACTAGTATAAATTGACCAATCATAATAATTCAAAGATATAATATACAGATTAGCAAAATTTTACTAACAGTTAAGTTCTTTTTCTTCGAATGTTCTCAGAAATTACTGCTTATCAAAATTGTATAATCAACTAATAATTTTAATATTCTTCTAAACAATTGATCTTTTGATTTTCTAAAATATTTTTAATTTTTATTCTTCAAAAAGAAGCAAAATCAAAAAAAAAAAAAAATATCCCTCAAAAAATAAGAATGGAGAACAAGAGGGGATAGAGAGCACATTGCTCAAAAATAGGACATTGTCGAACATTTCTCCTTCAGAGAATCTTTCCTAACCCACATAGATGTGATTTTGGTAGATAGATCAATTCTCTTAGGATCTTTCCTCTTTTTAGTTACATAACTCTGAGGTTGTTTGAATTTCTCAAGGGACTCAATCTCCTTGATTTATTTTCTAGACCTTTTCAGTAGATCTTTCATCTTCCTAGATAGCATATCAAAATAATTTATCTCATAATATGTCTTTATAAGAAATCTCTGGCTTTTCACATTCTGAGTGATATTCACCATTTTTTTAGAGGATTTTGATGTTCTCTTCTCAACTTGTGACAGTCTCTAATCATATAACCCATATTTTCGCAGTACTTGCATTGATGACTGCTTTTGACAATTTTGATTGGGTCATTGATCTGAGTGAGAATAGCTTGGGCTTTAACAAAAATCATCTTATAGGAAGACCATTTTTCTTGATTGTTTTTGTAACCCAAACCCTGTTTGTCTCCATAGACTTTTTCCACACGAAGAATCTCATCAAGCTTTGCAGAGCTGAATGAGAATCCTGACACATCCCTCTTTAATTTAAGAAGCTCATTCTCTAGGGATTCTTTACGTGTCATGCAAGTTTGGAATTCACATTCTAGTGACTTGTTCATTTTCAGCAGAGACTCATTCTCTTGCTCTAAATCAGTAATCAACACTTTTTATTTTTCAGTGTCAATTACTAAGGCTGCGGTTTCAGAGTCAAGACATTTAACTCTGTCAGATAAAACTTTATTAGCCTTGATGAATTTTATCGATTCCTCATACAGTTCTTTCACACCAATTGCCGAGTCATCCGAGTCTCCATTGTAAGAGTCTTCCGAACTCTCATCATCATTTTTCTTGGACTCTCCATGAGATCCATAGGGACTATTAAAGCGAGCAACAAAAGTTGTATACTTATCAGTCTTTTCATTGCTATCTGAATTATCAGAATGATCTTCTGATTCTTCATTCCATTAGCGTGATCATTGAGCATTATTTGGGTATAAAGATCAAAAGGTTTGAAATCATTAATTAGGCTGATTTTTGTATGTAGGTCCACTTAAGGGATGTGCCATCCAAACATCCATAAGGTTAGTAGTCTTCAAAAATCTGCCACGCGACTTGAACTGTGGTCCGTCATCAACGTTATCACAAAGAAAGTTGATGACAGACCACATTATGAGCTACATGACACACTCTTAGAGATCACTGACCGTATTGATGTTTGGCCATCTTTAGGGAGAAAATTTTTGAAGCGGCAGAAATTTAGAAGCAGCAATCATGCCCCAATGATGTTGCGCCAGGTGCACCTAAGTTTAGGGACAATGATATTGTGCCAAGTTAACCCTAGTGTATACCTGGCGCAATATCATTGGCCACATGGTCACTGCTTCTAAATTTCCGCCGCTTAAAATTTTTTTTCATATTTAGGTGAGTAAAACTTTGACGACGGGATGCAATATGAACCACGTGGCACACTCTTAGAAGACTGACCATATGGATTTTTTACCAACCCCTAGGTGGACCTAAAACCAAAAATCAGAATTCATTAGTGATTTCAAGACTTTGGATCTTTGTACCTCAAATAAAGGTCAATAATGCTCAAATTCCCATGGTTAATATCAACTCATGAAAATAATTCTAATCCAACGTCTAGAAATCACTAATCGGGCTGATTTTTGGTTTGTCAATCCACCTAGGGATTGCTAAACATCCATACAGTTAGAGTCCTCTAAGAGTGTGCCGCGTGACTCATTGTTTTACTCTCTTTAGGTGGACTTACATATACCAAAAATCAGCCTAAACTTTAAACCCTGAATGCGAATGCGTAGAAGTCACTAATTAGGCTGATATTTGGTAAGTAGGTCCACATAGGGATCAATAATGCTCAAATTTCACGCGTAGAAGTAATGCTCAAATTTCATGCGTAGAAATCAATAATGCTCAAATTTCACGGTTAAAAGTCAATCCATGAAAACGACTCTAATCAACTCTTAGGAATCACTAATCAAGCTAATTTGTAGTCTCTATGTCCACCTAAGGTTGGGCCAACCCAACTATACGGTCAGCAATCTCTAAGATTATGCCACGTGGCTCATACTGTGGTCCATCCGTGGGCAAAGTTCAACTCCACTGACCGTATGGATGTTTAGGCCATCCCTAGGTGGACCTACAGACCAAAAGTAAGCCTGATTGTCATTTTCAAACCATTGGATTTGAGATCACTAACGTATGGATGTTTGGCCCAACTCTATGTGGACCTATACAAAAAATTAGCGTGCTCATTGAGCATTATTTGGGTATAAAGATCCAAAGGTTTGAAATCACTAATCCGGCTGATTTTGGTATGTAGGTCCACTTCAGAGATGTGCCATCCAAACATCCAGTCAATTTCGTCTTCAAAAATCTGCCACGCATACTGTGGTCCGTCATCAACCGTTGTCGTCGGTCAGCAAAGTTCTACAAACCAATGTGGGGGATGACAGGATACAATAAATGAGCCACGTGCCACACTCTTAGAAGACTCTGACCGTATGAATTTTTGGCCAATCCTAGGTGAACCTACAAACCAAAAATAAGCTTGATTAGTGACTTCAATCCTTTGGATCTTTGTACCTCAAATAATGGTCAATAATGCTCAAATTGCCACGGTTAAAATCAACCCATGAAAATAATTCTAATCCAACGCCTACAAATCACTAATCGGGCTGAATTTGGTTTGTCCGTCTACCCAGGGATTGGCCAAACATCCATACGGTCAGAGTCTTCTAAGAATGTGCCACGTGGCTCATATTGTATCCTGTCATCGGCCTCGATGGCAGGCCCTATCATCAAAGTTTTACTCCCTTTAGGTGGACTTACATACCAAAAATCATCCTAAACTTTGAAACTGAACACAGAGTAAAACTTACCTGACCATCGCTGGTCAATATAAGCCACGTGTAAATTTATTAGAGGACACTGACCGTTTAGATGTTTGGAAAATCCCTAGGTAGACCTATAAACCAAAAATCAGCCTGATTAGTAATTTTAAACCTTTGGATCTTTGTATCCAAATAATACTCAAATTCCTACGGTTAAAATCAACCCATGAAAATGACTTCAATTAACACTTAGAAATCACTGATCAGGATGATTTTAGGATCCACCGAGGGATTTGCCAAACATCTATTCGGTCAGTGTCCTCTAAGAAATTGCTACGTGGCTTATATTGGGGGGGGGGGGGTTAGGCTAGGCTGGTCAGGTAAGATTTACTCCTGAACGCGTAGAAATCACTAATTAGGCAGATTTTTGGTAAGTAGCTCCACGTAGGGATGGGCTAAACATTAATACGGTCAGTGTGCCACGTAGCTTATATTGTGGTCCGTCATCAGCGTTGATACCAGATGATGCCGTCAGCAAAGTTCTACTGTACCCTTAGTGGTTTCTCGAATGTGCCAAATGGCCCACACAGACGTCATTATCAAAGATTTATTCTCCCCTAATGGGAACCTTTCAAATGGTGGGTCCTACATGTGAACATTTATTAGGTAGGTGGCCTGTCCCACCTCACCCTCCGATGCCTAATTTCCTGCCCACTGACAGATCAAATTCAGATCTCCGAGTAAAACTTATTTTCCCAAAATACCCTCAGAGGGTCCGTGCAGTGGGAGACGTGGCGTTTTTAGGCTTACGAGATGAGTTTGATAACCTTTTAGTGGAAGCAGATTTTTTTTGTCCCCCGACACCTGTCAAATTAAAAATAATGAGTGGCTGGTATTCCTTTCTCCCTTGAGTAAACCTTGGCTGACCGGGCGGTCAGTTAAGCTACTGTCCGCTCACAATATGAGCCATCTGGCACGCTCTTAGAAGACGGTGACCATATAGATGTTTGGCCAATCCTTAGGTGGACATGTAACCAAAAATCACTCTGATGAGTGACTTCCAACCTTTGGATCCTTGTACTCCTAATAATGGTCAATAATGCTCAAATTCCTACCGTTTAAATAAACCCATTAAAATGACTCCAATCCAATACTTAGAAATCACTAATCAGGTTAATTTTTGGTTTGTAGCTCCAACTACGGATTGAACCAACATCCATACAGTTGGTGTCTTCTTGAAATGTGCCACGTGGCTCATATTGTGGGCGGTCATCTTCTTCACTGACCAGTGACGGTTAGTGAAGTTTTACTCTTCTCCGTTTTGCAAGTAACGAAGTACCATCAATAGTTTTGCAAGTAATCAAATACCATCAATGGAAGATTGTGGACAATACAAGGACACATGGCAAGAGGTAACATGGTCAACATCGTAGTGATTGATGCCTAGACTTTCTTTTCATTTATAATGGAACGTCCTTTAGATTCTCTCGAGGTAAATAAAGAGGGTCGGGTTGCAATGACCAACAAAAGTTCACGTTTTTTCTGGGCCGTGGATCCCGAGAATCCAACGGTTGTTAATGGTGCTGAGCTGGCATCACTTTTGTAAAAGCAAAACTACAGTTGGATTCTTGGAATCCACGGCCGAGAAAAAACGTGAATTTTCTTGGTTCACTTTTGTTGGTCATCAGAACCTATTCCAAAAAAAGAATGGGTCATGCACGATGGGGGGACAACAATTTTTGACAACCATTTTGGCGTACCGACGAAGAAGATGAATCAATAGCTGCTTTTTTACGAGGATAATCTTTGAGGACTGGGTTTCATGGAATTGAGAACAAAACTTTGAGGACGACGGACGCCCGTCGTCCGGAGTATGATGTATACTAACATTTGACTTTGTATTTTAAAAAATTACTTTTAAGTCCATATACAAAAATACAAACCATTAAGTTCCTTCTACAAAATTTTGGACACTTTGGTTTAACTGAATGTCTATTAAGATATTTTATATTTTTATTTAGAGAATTTTTTACATATATACCCCCATGTTATCTTTAAAATTTGACATATGTCCCCATAATTTGAAAAAGCTGAAGCGGGAAACTACCACTGAAACACGAGATAATTTTTGAAGCGGCGGAAATTTAGAAATTGCAACCATATATGCGCAAGTACACCCAAGTGTAGGGGCTATAATGTTGCACCAGGTTAATCCCGGTGCAATATGATAGCCGCTTCAAAAAAATTCGCCTGAAACACTCTTACGTGAGCATAGAAAAGATTTTCAAAATTTCTCAATGTGGGACAATTTTCAGAGATGTACAGAAAGAGACAATATATGCACTGAACCACCTCTCTTTGCTTTGAGACAAACCTGTACGCTTTGGGGGGGACCCTCCATTATTTACAAGTCGACGGCCCACATATTTAAAGCCTTTTAGGCCCACCATTCTAGTCACGGGACCATCCTATAGTCACCAATTCTTGTTTTCATGCTTTTAATGAAATGAGATAAATGGGACCATTTCTTGCCATCAGTGCTTGTTTTATGTCATTTGATGTGATCAGTTTTTATGAACTTTGTATGAACATGGGGATATTTTTAGTTGGGGGTCGGGATCCGCGAACAACCATTTTTTACAACCAAATTTTCACACCTCTTCAGTGTCGTGGATTACGAGAATTCAACGGTGGTTTTCCTTTGGCAAAAGTGAAGGCCCTATAAACCACCATTGGATTCTCGAAATCCACGTCCGAGAAGAGGTGTGGAAATTTAGTTGTCAAAAAAGGTTGTCCTCGGAACCTGTTCATTTTAGTTTATGTGAAATAGTATAAACAGCTAAAATTGCATGACCACATTAACCCGCGATATGTATCCCCAATCTAGATTGTTGAGTTCATTAGCACGGGACAACGCTGGGGAACGTGTTTGAACGTGCATATGGGAGGTTGACATGTAATGCAAGCTGCAATCTATAAAATCAAATATTACCCAAACATAGATCGGGTGAAATTTCATAGTGCAATATTATCTTTGTTACCAAACACCCCTTATATGATACTCCCTTCACCACTTTCTATATCTGTTGTTGGCCATTGAAAAAATCTAGATTCTAAATGATAGGACATGGGATTAATCAATATCGTGGGGCAACCTCTCACTTAGTCACGACTTGTTGGTCTCAATCATCTCCAACCTTTATTTGGCATCTTCTTAAGATATTGTTGCAAACTAATCTTCCAAAACTTCCCTTTGGTTTGAAATTTTTCTATTTTACCTCTTCTTTCAAAAACGCCCCTTATTACTCACCTTAGGCCTGTTTGCTAAGCCACCGCGGCGGGAAAATAAAATATTTGTGCCCGCTAATATTTGTCCGGGCGTGTTTGGCATGCAATTGGCCGCACCAAATATTTAGTCAGGCCCACAACTTTGCCCACTGCGGCGGAAAAATATTTGATTACCTCCCCCCTGAGTAAATATTTTCACACCAAATAAGACTTGGTGGGAAAATTTTATTTTTTCACGGAAAAATCGTTATTGTCAATAAAAATGAGTTTTTTTTTTTTTTTTTGGATCCTATGACCTAATATGTGGGACCCACACTCACCTAACCCATATTTGACCTACTTTGATACGTGGGATCCAGAAAAATTGAAAGATGCTAAATATTGATATGCACAAATGTTTAGCCAAGATAATATTCGTCTGACTAAATATTCACCGTTGGAACTCTTTTTTCTCACTTACCAAACATGCCCTTAATGACTAATGTGGGAAATTGGAGTAATGACATCATAAAAGTATTCATTTTTCGAACAGCTATTATTGAAGTGGTATTGTACATCTTTACAAGCAGCACACGCAGCGGGTTGGGCTTTGGCTTCCCACATTTTCTTGTTTGCCACATACTCCATGTTTTATTTGAAAACTGAATTTAAAGTGAGGTGTGAGTACTTCGGGTTGGGCTTGGGCTAAGCATGTTAAACTCAAGATATGCTTGGGCTTGGGTTTTGTTGAATGCTGCGGTTGGGCTCAAGCTGACCCCCAAGCCAAACCAACCCAACCCGCCTGACTTGCACCCTTCATTGCTACCTTGAATATATTGGATTTGTTTGCTTTTTATGTTTCCAACTTGACTTGTTAACTACTCTAGCTAATAGAGGATCAGGTCCCATACAAAGTTTGATAGGACCCTTCCCAAAATGGCACCTAACACATCTTTTAGATTCACTAACCCCAATGAATGTTTGACCCACACTCTTTGGTAGACCCACACATCAAAAATCATCTTGATTGGTGACTTCTAGCCTTTGGATTTGAACCTTTTCTTCATGGGCTTCATGGACTTGGAGCTCATCCATTGGCATGTTCATGAATCTGATGATGAACCAGGGAAAAATCTATGACACTGAATTCTGTATCAAAATTTTGATACAAACGTCCCTCAAATGGTCACTTGGCTGACCTTTTTCGGTAAACTGACCCATGAATGTTTACCTAAGACCATGGAGGACATACACCCCAAAAAACCAGTATGATTTCTAGCCGTTTAATTTGAGCATTTTTCATCATGGGCTGGGAACGAACCCATAAGCATACTCATGAAGCCCATAATGAAAAAAGTGCTCAAATCCAATGAATAGAACCAATCACGGTTATTTTTTGTGTGTAGGCCTCTCAAGGTCATAGGTCAGTGGGCCCGAAGAGTGTGCCATGTAGCACTTTGAGGGATTTCTGTATCAAAATTTTTGTACAGAATACTGTACCTTTGAATGGTCCAAATCCAAAATCGTCAATCACGCTGCCTTTTCGTGTGTAGATCCAAGAAGTGTGCCAGGTGGTATTTTGGGGAGGGGTCCTATCAAACTTTGTTTAGGACCCTGATCCTACGACAAGCTGGCTGTTTTCGTAAATAATATTTTAAATTGAATTCCCTCCATGGATTGCTACATGGTTGTTATATGGGTCGCGATGTAACAAGCTATATAGCTGACACTATTTGGCACCAGCTAGCGAATTTGTTTTACTCACCACTGCCATCTGGGCCCACTGACTACATGGATGTTTAGCCCACCCCTTAGTAGACATTCATACAAAAAATCAGCTTGTTTGATTATTTTTAGCTATTGGTTTTAGTACTCAAAAAATAGTTGAATCCAACTGCTAGAATCACGCCTTAAAAAATACTAAAATATGTCTAGAGATTACCAATCAGGGTGATTTTTGGTGTGTATATCGACCAAGGGGTGGGCTAAACATCCATTCGGTCAGTGGGCCCAGAGGACAGCAGTGAATAACAAACATTATCTAGCTGACGCCAAAAAGCATAAGCTATAGCTTGTTACATCTTTTTCCTTGCTATATTGCTAATATTCCCACGAAGAATACATAGATTGCTGGGTCCCATCTGGACTTTTTTTTTTTTCGTATTTTTCATGGCTGGACCCTTTATAGATAGTCTAATAAGTCTTTGGGGACAAATAGGGTAGTCCCACTACTATTCCATTCAAGAGCCCAATTTCTTTTCAATGTAAATTGTGGGTCCCATTTAGAAGATTTATTGAACAAAAGTTTAGCCACGTGGCATCCTACCAATTGTATTCTTTTTGCGGTTGGGCACCCACATTCCAGACAAAAAGATTTCAAAAATGTCCCCATTTATTTTTCTCTTTCGGCTGGGTACCCACCCCTTCTCCTTCGTCTCTTTCTCTCTCTCTTCGGGCTTTATCCCCCACGGTAGTCCAGCATCGTGGGGACTAAAGCCCAGAGAGAGAGAGACTAAGAGAGGAGGGATAGAGAGGGAGAGATTGAGACAGAGAGTGAGAAAAGGAGAGTGATGGAAAGGAGAGAAGAGAGAGAGAGAGTTACACAGTAGAGAGAGAAAGAGGAAGATGAATGAGAAGGGGTGGGTGCCCAGCCAAAAAACAAAATGAAGTGGGCGTTTTTGTCTTTGTGGGTGCTCAACAGTAAGACATGGGCGCCCATGGAACGACCCTTAAAGAAAAGGTGGATTTAATCATGGAATCAAGTTGATATTTTTGGTCAAGGAAGTCTCTTTAATTATGTGGTCCAATGATCAAACAATCCAAGTTGACAAGACTATGTACCATTTGTGAGATATAAACGAAGTAAGATTTCTCGTTTAATTTTTAATTTATTTTACTTTTATCTTTTTAAATATTTGTGATCTAAGATGGAAAACCCTAACGTCCTAACCCAAGGTTTATAACAGTATAACGGACATATAACGTTATTGTCCATTATAACGAATCACATCATGGTAACAAAACGTCAAAAATAATATAATCCTATTAATTTTTACTTTTTTCAAAATAATATAACTAACGATCAAATAACGGATAACAAACATCCTTCTAATCATTTTATAACCATTACCCAAATCCCACATTTCCTTGTTTGCTACGTGCTCCATGTTTTACATACTGAACAAAAAAAAAATTTCAAATTTAAAATATTGAATTTAAAGTGAGTAGGTGGTGAAGAAATAGGTGTGGGAGGTGGGTCCATGGCCTACAACATCTATTTCTTCAAGTAAATCACTGTTTGTCAAAATAAATGTGTCCTTGAGGATTGGAGTTCTAGAATTTGTTGTTGACTTGTGTTGCTAACTAGTCCGCAGGAGTGTAAATTTTGTGAGTTAAAAGTTTTGGATTTTTGGTCTAATGGGTTTTGAACCCAAAACCTCTTGGGGTTTTAACTAAAGATCTTTTACTTTTGCTTTTTGGAGCCAAAAAGTATTTTATTTTTTGAGCCAAAACTTTATAAGATTGAATTAAAATTTTGGAAGGAAATCTTTGGTTGTCTTTTATTTTTTTATACAAACTTTTTATCCCACATTGGTTGTGAAGACTCTCAATCTTACCTATATATGAGTTTTGAACCATTAGAGTGGAGCCCTTGGGCATCCCAAGTTTTGTGCCCAATGGGTACAACTATGCAAACTAATATATTTTAATCACACAAACACGCGCGCATGCGCGTGGTCCGTGGTCTTTGGACTTTGGACTTGGACGTGGACTTAGACTTGGACTTGGATTTCGACTTTAAAGCCCAAACATTATTTGAACCGTTGGTTTTCGCACATGGTTTTACGCTTAATATTCAAAACATTTTGTAACTGACATGGATTTTATTACATTAAAGTTGTGACCATTTCAGATCATTAATAAGACTCAAACGGCTACCTCCTCATCCCTATATAAAGAGGGGCATTAAGGAAGTTAAAAACACAACAAATATTACAATCTTCTCTCTTCCTATTTTTGCAAAGTTTTCTGAGGTTCCACTGTAAATTCGATAGACTGAAGGATTTGGAGTGCTGCCTACCTTCAGTGGGCTGTTGAATCTTGGGAGTAGTCGCCGACCAACTGACAGCAACATCCTCAAAGTGCAGCGACGAAATCTACTTTAGGACAGCGCATACAACGTGTGCCTCAGTCATCTGTTTACCGATAAGTTATCTGATATCTGTTTTACAGTTTCTGATTCTCAATCAACTGCTGGCTATCTGCTACTGTCCGAGTACGCTTCTTATTACTTGTTTAATTTCATTTAGTAGTTATATTGCAACTTTAGTTTCTGATTCGGTGATTGATTATTTACTGATACATAAATCGAGAACGTCTGCACTAACAAATTTTGCCCATTCAACCGAACCCAAACCGAAAACACTGGTTCCAGTTCCACATTTTTTGGAACAGATTAAAAAAGAACTGAAACTGGAACCGAACCGAAAATAATGGTTCCAGTTCCAGGTAGTTTAATATGGAACCGGAACTCTGGCCACTTTAGGAACCAAACCGGAACCGATCAGTTGACACCCCTAGTCGGCAAAAGTGAATTCCAAACCGCAAAAGGGTGCTTATCGTGGATTTAGTGTATATGGTCAACATCCACTTAGATTTGAATTTTTTTTCTTCATGGACTTGGAACTCCTCCTTTGGCATGTTCATGAATTCCATGATGAACCAAAGAAAAAAATCTACAGAAGTTTTGATAAAGAAGTCCCTCAAATTGCCACTTGGCAGACTCTTAGGTAAACTGACCCATGAATGTTGCCTCACACGTTGGAAGACGTACACACCAAAAACTAGCGTGACCGTAATGGGTGATTTCTAGCAATTGAATTTGGACATTTTTATCATCGCGGGCTTGGAATGAACCCATAGGTATGCTCACGAAGTCAATAATGAAAAAGTGCTCAAATCCAATGGATAGAAATCACCAATCACAGTTATTTTTGATTTGTAGGTGTGAGTCAAACATTCATGGGTCAATGGACCCGAAGAGTGTGCCAATCACATGGCGCCACAACTTGTTGTTCAAAATGCATTTATGGGTTTGTACGAAAGCAACACTAGATTGTGGCGCCATGTGATTGGCCACTGCTTCGCTACTTCAAAAATCCACTGCTTCAAAATTTTTCTCAAACATCCATGCGGTCATTGGTGTCTAAGAGTATGCCACGTCGTAGGGCTAGCAATTTGGTCAGCGGCCCAGCCCGTTTCTATTGGGCCCGGCCCAACCTGAAGTTGAGCCCGGGCCGGCCCAACACTTGAATATATTGGGTTGGACCTGGGTTTGAAAACCTAATCCGCAATCCAGCCCAGAATATGTTTCATTGGCTAATCTTGGGATGGGCCGTCAAATTCGTAAGTAGGGGCTGAACGGCCCAGCCCGAGACCAGGCCAGTCTGTTGAGCCCGTGTTTGATGCCCCCCTCCAAAACGCCACATGGAGTACTCTTTAGGGCCCACTTTCCTTATGGATATATTTTCCACCTCTCGATGAACCTATAGATCAAAATTCAGTATAATTAGTTATTTATAACCCAGCAAATTTTGGATACCCCGTCAATTTCTCTTTTTATCTCCCACTTAAACTATAATTAAAATGACTTCTATATCCAATGTGTTTTCTCTTATCTTCCCCTACAAGATATATAAAATACCAACTTTATCCCATTTGTTTCTCTAATTAACCCCTTTCTATTTATACTCATCCCCTCTAAAATTCAAACCGTTAGAGCACAAGAGAGAGCAAGGGATACTATTTCAAAGCAAGGGGGGCTATAGAAAAAACAAAGGGAGAATACCTAAATGATTCCAAGGTCGTATTTTACATCTTCTACAACTCTCATTTGGGAACTTTTGAGTAAAGCAATCAATGGATGAATCAATGGATGTATGTATTTGAATTCAATTTTTTTTAATCGATAAAATCATTCTAACTGCATTTCCGAAACCATTCTAAGAAGAATTTTTAGTAATCTCGCCGAAACGATACATTGGAGTTTTTTTTTCTCGTGCAGCCTCGGTCATGATCTTTATTCACTGTTCGGGCTTAATAGTCTAAACAGTACAACATTGTTCGGACAACGATGAGTACCTGCAGAACAAGAGGTACCTCCATTCTCCGGCTTGTTGAAGTTTTTCTTCACCGGGATGCAGGAGGCTTACGTAACGTTAATAGCAATAACAGGGATGCAGGAGGCTTACGTAACGTTAATAGCAATAACAAGGATGCAGGAGGCGCACACGCAGATACGCTTGTCTTCGACAACGAAGGAAGTTAGGTTTTCACTTCACCAAGTGAGAAAGGGTAAAACCCATACAATTACTTTCGTGTTTCACTTGGGGAGAGGGGTGATAAGAGATTTCGATGGGCCCATGGGGCAATTAGAGATTTTCATAAATTGGTGGGGGGGAATTAAGAGAAAGGGGGGTGATAAGAACAAACCATGGGGTATCCAAAATTCCCCTTATAAACGTTGTATTTAGTATTTTAATAACATGACTTTTGACCATTGAATTTGAGCTATTTTGGATGTTAAAAGTTAACTATTATAAATCATTGATCAAACTGAGCTTCGCTATGTAGATCCACCAAGCGGTGGTCCAACTCCAAACATCCATAAGTTTTGTCAATCCCTAGGTAGATCTAAAAACCAAAAGTGCCACGTGGCTAATACTGTCGTTCCTCATCAAAGATTTTCTTAGAGATGAATTATCAGGCTGATTTATGGTGTGTAGAGTGTAGACATGCCAATCTTTCACGGGTCAGTGGGTCTGAAACGTGTGCCATGTGACAGTGTTATGTTCGCCCCACATACCCATGGACAAAAAGGACCCCAATAAATCCTTGATGGCAAAAGTCTTTGATGATAGATTCTCACCAGACCACAGACTGTACGGTGTTTGTCCCATCCCTAGGTGGATCTACATACCAAAAATAGCCTGATTTGCCATTTCTGATCGGTGGATCAGAGTACCACAAATAATTCTCCAATCTCACGGTTGAAAATCAACCCATAAAAAATACTCAAAATCCAACGGTTAGAAATCATCAAATCCAATAGTAATCGAAAGTTGAGAAAATAAATATCGAAACATGGCATCCCAAAGGTATTCTTCATGAAGTCTTTCTCAGGAATCAACGATTAGATAATAGCTTTCAGCAAGAAGCCAAGGTTTCTACTCTTATTTCTCATGGAGAATGGATCCTACCGTTAGCCCTTACAGAGGAACTGGTCCAGACATGGGGTGCTCTCCCTCTTATCGACATTGATAACCTCTTGGCAAAAGGCGATATAGTGTGGTCTCCTTCTAGCTCAGGTCGTTATTCCATGAGCTCAGCTTATGATGCGATTTGTGATCGGAATCCTAAGGTGGACTGGTACAATATTGTTTGGAGCAAACGAGCTATACCTCGGCATAGTTTTATTGCATGGCTCGCGATCAATGGCGCTTTACTCACCAAAGATAAGCCTTTTCTTAGCAACATTGTCAGCAGCAACAAGTGTGTGTTTTGCTGGACTCACGAGGAAATGGTCAAACATCTCTACTTCGACTGCGTCTATACCAAGTTTATTTGGGGACAAGTGCTTAGCTTATCTCGTTATAGCAGATCTGTGCAAGTTTCCAACGACGAAGCTCAGTGGATCTTGACTAACCTTAATGGTATGTCCTTTAAAGACCTTGTCCTTAAAGTGGCATTTGTTGCGACTATCTATTTCATTTGGAGGGAGAGAAATGCCCGGATATTCCAGAATATTTTTTGCTCGAAGGAAAGTGTTCTTAATAAGGTTGTTGAAGCAACTAAAATCAGATTCTTAACTTGCAAAACTGGAGTGATTGATAATCCTAGCACTAGGGAATTCTTTGCAGCTTGGAGGATAAATGTGGAATTTCAACACACACAGTCCATTCCTTGCATATGGATAGCGCCTCCTACTGGTTATTGGCTACTTAATGCTGATGGTTCTTTAAAGGAGCACTCAGCGGGGTATGGTGGTATTCTTAGAAATTCGGAAGGAGAAGCATTATTTGCTTATACTAGGGGGTGTACGAAGAAATCTATCTTATTCCAAGAATTACAAGCCATTGAAGTTGGTCTTCGGTTAGCTATTTCCAAAGAAGTCCACAACATTCAAATTTCTTCAGATTCGGAAGTTGCGGTAGGTATCATCAAGGGCACTTACTCCATTCCTTGGCATACTAGAAGATTGGTCCATTCCATTCACTATAGCTGGAATAAATTTGAGAGTATTGATATAGGTCATGTATTTCGAGAAACTAATGAGGCTGCTGATTACTTAGCTTCATTCCATAGATCAGTTGGTTGTATCACTTTAGCCCCGGAAGATTTTCACGATGACCTTAGGGTCATCATATCTAGAGACGCTTCTGGGCGATTGTATTTTAGAGTGTAATACCTTTATTTCATCAAGGTCAGGTAGGGGTTTGCCTAACCTCAGCTTATAAATCAAAAAAAAAAAAAAAAAAGAAACATGGGGTCGTTGTGGTAATTCCTAGCAACCTCAGGGCCTTATATGTAGATCTAGAAACCAAAAATCAAAGGTGGTCCACCTCCGTTGACCGGCCAAAATATGAATCATGTGGCACGTTTTTAGAGTACCCTGACTGTATGTATGTTTGGTCAATCCCTGGGTGGATCTAGAAACCAAAAATCAACCTGATTAGTGATTTCTAAGCGTTGGATTGGAGTCATTTTCATGTGGCCAGCCCGCAACCCAACCCTGGATCCACCAAGCCTGCGGCCCAGCCCATTATCAATCCTGTCGGCCCGACTATGGACCGGGCCACAGGCTGAGTCTGGGTTTGAGTTTTGGACTGAGGCCCGGCCCAAGTAGTGTTGCGGGCCTCGTCAACCCAGCCTGACGGGCAAAATTGCCACCCATATGCGACGTGGTGTTTTTAGGTGCATGCCAAGATCAAAAAACACTAGGGTAAAAAATTTCTTGGCAGGGCAGGCGTCCAAGATCTTAAAAGGGAAGGTGACGAGATTTGAGAGGCTCCAAAGGGTGTTTTTTGGAAGGGTCGTGGGCGATGAATCTCTTGAATCCAATGGTCAATAACCTCGACCGAATAATTTTCTGTCTGGTTATCCGTGGGATAGCATTTTCCCTTACTTTTTCAAGCACTAAAACAATCTCCTCAATGAGAAATGCTAGCAAACAACGCCTTTAATGCGTTGCACAGATTCACTTCCGCATAAAACCAAAGACAGTTGTATTTATTCCATATAAGCTTTGGGGACAAACTTTAAGACAGGAAGGTAGACGGTGACTCTGGTCCCATCGATGTTTTTACTCCCAACTTTCATAAACCATAGACCGAACCCACCAGCTCATCTGTACCGACAGTTCCTTTTTATCAGGGCCCCTCCTGCTTCTGCAGACCCCAATATCATTCGGATCATGTGATCAGTAAAGAAAGCCTATAGCTCTAATCGGATGGTACAGATTTCTCGACAATGAAAAAACATTGGAGGGGTCCACTGAAAATGGTCGATCAGTTGGTGGGCCTCACATTACGTGTATGATGACGCCAGACACCACCGACTTGTGCAGTGGACTTAAACCATTTATGACTGAATTTTGCAACTTCCTAGATCACCATGACAGACCTTTCTTTCTGTCTACAAACGTTTTGTAAAAGGACAAATTCTTCCTCACGCCTTTGGCAGCCTTTGGATGAGAAGATAACGTTGGCAAAGGTAGTGTTTCTTTACTTCTGTTGCAACTTGAAGACCCTCTCTAGTCTACGCTCTGTTCCTAGTTTGAAAAGCACCGCAGTATTGTGTGGGCCCATTTCTTGGAAGGAATACAGTCCATAATCAATCACAGCCGTGAAATGTGTGGGACTTCTTCATAGTGGATAAATCAAAAGTTACTGTAGCCTATTATTATTTCTGATCATTGATCATTAAAAATAGGACAATGGATCAGATGGTTGTGACCAACACAGCTCATCCAACCGGGATTGGGATCGGAGCCCACCAATCCGATCCAGACCAGGCTCTGTGTCGCCCCAAGATCATTGTTTTACAAAGACGGGCCGATCGCGATCCCAGGACTGTCAAGGGAGTAGAAGGACATTTTAGGTTCTTAAAGAGTTTCACTCAAGTTTCAATTTAAGCACGTGCATTTTTACAAGTACTTCCCACGTAAGCTATAAGCTAGTTAATGCAATGAATTTTGTTTAACCCAAAAAATTAGCTTAAAACACGGAAAAACTACTTTCCATAAGTTTTAAGTTGAGTTTTTGCTTATTTTGAAATCACCAGTAGACCTACAAACAAAAAATCAGCTTAATTGACGATTTCTATGCAATGTATTTGAACAACCAGAAAGCAACTTAATTGGTGATTTCTATCGAATGTATTTGGACATTTTATTAAGAGGAAGTTTTTGGATTTGAGTTTTTTTTGGGTGCCAAATCTAACCGTTAGAAATCACCAATCAAACTATTTTTAGAGGTGGGCCTAACATACAGAAAGTTAGTGGGCCCAAAAAGCCCTCCACGTGGCATATTGGGAGGGGATACTTCAAACTTTGAAATAGCTAGGACAGGAAAAACTTTTTTCTAACAGGGATCCCACAAAGAAAAATAAATAAATAAAGTTTAAAAGTTTGGTAGCTTTTTGAACAGGAGATTGTTTTTGTAGTCATGTCAAAAGCGTCAGGTAGCCCAATTTTTGTTACTCACCGCTGCCCTCTGGCCCATTGATCACATGGATGTTTAGCCGACCTCTTATTAGATATACACACCAAAAATCACCTTGATTGGTAATATTTAGCCATTAGATTTTAGTACTTTTAAAGCCGTTATTATAGCCGTTGGATTCAACCATTTGTTTCAGCAATAAAATCAACGGCTACAAAATAATTAAACAAGCTGAATATTTGTATGAATGTCTAAGAAAGGGTAAGCTAAACATCCATGCGGTCAGTGGGTCCAGATGGCAGCGGTGGATAACAAAAATGCACTAGCTCGTTACATTTTTTTTTCTCTTCTTTGACTTAGAAAAATTAATGTGGTGTATGTAAACTGTACAAAAGTCAAATCTGTCCCCACAAGCACATGTTAGGCAAACCTAAAAGTCTTCCAATCAAGATCAATGGTGGTAAAGTATCTCTGATTGATCTTCAGATCTTATTATCTTGCACGATAACCACACATGATCCAAGAAAAATTTGTCCTCTCGTGCAACCATTCTCCCTTCTCATGGCACGTCAAAAGCTTGATTCATGTTGGTATCCTAAGTTGTCCCCTTCAGGTGGGCCCACCTTGTTTTCGCACTTCTGTAAAACACAAGAGTGAAGATGGGAACATGATATTATATGATATCCGTGTTCACGATTCCATAAGAAAGACAATCATCCTTACACCATCCCAATATCAATTTAATTATATCTTATTAATCTTCTTTAATAAGGAAAAAAGATTTGCTACTATACTCTCTTTCTGGACACAAGTTTGATCCACCATCCCCTGACAAAATGCCACCTGCCTTACTCTTTTGGGCCCATTGACCCATGAATGTTTTGCCCACCTCTTGGTGGCCCTACACAACAAAATAAGCCTGATTTTGTGATTTCTAGTACTTTTGATTTTTCATCATGGGCTTGGAAGCCAAGTAAGGGCTGATCACGCAGCCCATGATGAACAATACTTGAATCAAACGGCTAAAAATCACCAATCAGGTTTAATTTTGTTCATCTGGTCAGTGGGCCCGGATCAAACTTTTTTCCTAATAACGCCTGCCCGTCGATCAAGGGCAGCCGGCGATCTTAATCATTTGTAAATGGAGCTTTTATTACTTGCAAAATGTATGTGGGTGATCGGATGGTCATGATCAACTAATAAATACGAATATTATGAATAATTATTTTATTTATTTATTCTAGGTTCTAATTATTCTTATCTTTGTTTAGAGATGTTAGGGATCGAAGCCGCGAGAATCGAAGCCGGGATAATCACCCATGGAGACTCTTGTCCGCAATCTGTGTTGGGCTTTGCATTGGCTGGAGTAGAACTTTGCTGACCGCGCTGGTCAGCGGAATTTCTGACCAACCAAAATTTGAGCCACGTGGCTCATTCTTAGAGGATTCTGACCGTATGGATGTTTGACCAATCCCTAAGTGGATCAGGAATGATTTCTAAGCATTGGATTGGAGTCGTTTTCATGGGTTTGGTTTTAACCGTGGAATTGAAGCATTATTATCTAATACAAAGATCCAAAACGTTTGAAATCACTAATCAGGTTGATTTTTGGTATAGCTCCACCAAAGGATTAAACCAAACATCCATACGGTCACCGTCCTCTAATACTGACACGCGGCTCATATTGTAGTCGGTCAGCAACTTTGATGGCCGTCACCAGTCAACAAAGTTCTACTCTGCATGGATATTCATCAAAGTGGTTTGATTTGGTATATCGTAACGTACCATATTAAATGGTACATATGAACGTATTACAGCGAATTTGCTGAATCAACACCAATCAACATGGTAATTGGAGACGTAAATCCATGTCGTTTCAGACTTCCTCCCCAAGGTGGAAAATTTTTGACTCATGCATTGCGTGAGACATCACCATGGATTGATTGACGGCCCTGATTTTCGTGAGAGCCCAACCAAGAACAGCTCTGTATGAGTAACAACCTGGAAGATTTGGAAGAGATAAGGAAAGAACATTCTAAAATAACCATCGATCGTGTCTACTTTAAGGATCGTGGTTATCCTTAATATCCTTGAAAATCGCTTCAATGTTTATAAATACAAAGAACCCATCTCTTCTCTACTCAAAGAATTCTAGCAGCTTTGAACCATTAAAGGAGTGGGACCCAGAGACCATCATCATCACATGCAAATGATCATCAATCCACCTCACACATGTATCTGATGACCATCTTTGCCTTTATATGAACCCCAACTGTCCCTCTGAGCTTCTCCGCCCAAGACTAGTGAAGATGTTCTCTTCTTCTTCATCTTCTTGTTCTTCCCCTTCCTCTCCATTACTTCTTGCTTTTCTCTTTGCTTTTCTTCTGTGTATCACTGTAGTTTCATCCACCACCAAGATCGGCCAAGGCTACCGTCTTATTTCCATCGAAGAATCTCCAAATGGAGGCCTCATTGGCCACTTGCAAGTTAAGAAGAAAACCAAAACATATGGTCCTGATATTCCCCATTTACAGCTCTTTGTTAAGTATGTTCTTCTCTTCCCTTTTTTTTTTTTTTTATATGATCACATGCATGTGGTTCTTCTCAGTTCTCACTAACAACTACCGTTTGATCTTTGATTTTCTAGGCATGAAACCCAAGATCGATTAAGGGTTCATATTACTGATGCAGAGAAGCAAAGATGGGAAGTACCGTACGGATTACTACCAAGAGAATCACCACCTTCATTGATGAAAACTATTGGGAAATCTAGGAAAATCCCCTTAAAAGCTCCTGAGGACTCAGGAACTGAGCTTATCTTCAGCTACACTTCAGACCCATTTGGGTTTGCAGTGAAAAGGAAATCAAATGGGCAAACCCTTTTCAATTCAAGCTCTGATGAATCAGACCCTTTTGGGAATTTGGTGTTTAAAGACCAATATTTGGAAATATCAACCAAATTGCCTAAGGATGCTTCATTGTATGGTCTTGGGGAGAACACACAACCCAATGGAATTAAATTACAGCCCAATGATCCTTATACTTTGTATACCACCGACATCTCCGCCATTAATCTCAACATGGATTTGTATGGGTCCCATCCTGTTTACATGGATCTTAGGAATGTGGGTGGACAGGCTTCTGTTCATGGAGTTCTCTTGTTAAACAGCAATGGAATGGATGTGGTTTACAGTGGCAGCTCTTTAACTTACAAGGTTATTGGGGGTGTGTTGGATTTCTATTTCTTTGCAGGTCCTACACCTTTGGATGTTGTGGATCAGTACACTCAGTTCGCGGGTCGACCCGCTCCCATGCCTTACTGGGCTCTAGGTATGTTTTGCTTTTGCCCCTTTTGTTTATTCCAGCATACATTGTGATCAGTATTGTTAGCTTATTTTTTTAATTGATTGAGTTATTTAATGGGAAATGATCTACCTTGTCAGCATAATTAAGTTGCTCTGCTGCATTATTTATATCTTGAGTTTTGTTCCTGTGTGAATCTGTATAAGCATTGCTTCCTGTTCAATCAGTAACCATACATGCCCATTGAACCAGATGGTCTTAGTCATTGATTAGTTGATCTGTTTGTTGACTGCTGACTATAATGCTATTGATCTACTTAAAATGAGTAATGGGTCGAAATAAGTATTGGCTGATGGGTATGATTTATTTCGGGTAATTGCCAATTAATGGTGTGGCCCCGGTTGGTTCGACGATTACGAGTCGATGACCATGTAATTAGCTGGTTGTGGTATTGATGGTGTTTCAATTCATGTCTATATAAGCTGTAGTTTACTGTAAGATCTATATATTATGCTCTAGAGAACACTGAGATGCAGGTCCTTCTCCTTGCATCTCACTTTTGAATTTTCTGCTCTTTAGATATCCTCCAAAGGAAAGATTGAAATCTTTCCCACATCTTTTCAAAAAGGCAAAAGTAGAGATCCACTAAATGGTGCTCAGCTTTTCATACCATGCTAAAGTTATCTTTGATCTTCCATAAATGGAAGGGGACCCTACACCATCTGATCTTTTAATGGACAAGTTAATGGTGGTGGTTGGATAGGGGACCACCTGCTGTGAAAAATCAACAGGCATTGTGTGTAAGCATCCGTTTCTGTAGATGGTCCAATTGTCCTGCAGCTCCTGTTGCACAATCAAATGACTATCAGCATGCGAAGAATATCACTAGATCATTACCCTCTTATTGTATTAAAACTTTTGATTGTCATGTTTTCTTTTTCTTTTTTTTTTCTTTTTTTAAACAAGATTTAACTTTTGATTATCATGTTAGTAGAAAAATGACTCAGAACTGAGAGTACCACTCCGAGGTCCTAAATTGAAGGGAAAACTGATGATGCTTCCTAGCAGCATTGGTGGGTCTTTCCCTACTTAGGGCGTGGTTAGAAAATAAGACCGATCTAAGAAGTGGCAAATTGATTGAATTGTCCAAAATGATGGGTATGTAGGCCACATGTATGGTATGTAGTGTGGGGGCATAATCCTTATTCGCTCTTTTCTCCTAGTGAGCATCTTATAATAACTTTATATCGAATGGAAAAAGTTTTTCTGGAGCTACATTCCAGGTGCCTTCACTGTAGTGCAGGCTTTTCTGGATGGTCTGCATTGGCGATGTGGATGATGCCCTTGTCCACATCATGCATATAGTCTACCATGTATTGTACTTATTCCTACCACTCGCAGCCATTGAAAATTTTAAACAAGAATGGATAGAAAAATGCAATAGAAAGATGCCTCTTTTTGCCACTTGATGGAGTGCTGTCGGGCTGAAACTTGCCACGTGGGGATTTGATATTATCCTAATCTTATCAAATCTAATCCTAATTGAGATTTGATATTATCTTAATCTTGTGATGAGATACACCGATAATGATATGGTGTACTCACACAATTTATTGCAATATAGGGAGATGTTGAGGTGGCAAAACACTACCTAAGCTGCCACATGCAAAGAAAACCCACAACTCTTGAGAAGAATTCTGGATTGCAGTTCCAGAAAACCTGCCCCAATATTTAGTACTATGTGCTTATATTGACAAATTCTTTTGCCTAATTTGAATTTAGTACAATCAATCAACAATTTTTAAGTAATTATATTATACATATATGATGCCTTGGTTCTCCCTCTGGTCATGCATCATAAATCCTGACTCATTCCAGTACATTTTATTTATTTGGATCATCCACTGGCACTCCCATATAACCAATTAAGTTTAGCCTTCAGAAGACTTGATGATCCTTGAACAACTGGAGCCCATAATCCTATCTCTTTGTCAGATATATTGTAGATAAAGCTCAATCATTATCATTAGATCATGATCTAACTGTGGATGGGGAAGAAGTGCATGTTGAGAATAAGCAAGCCAACTTACCATTTCATTTTACAGGATTCCACCAATGCAGATGGGGTTATCGGAATGTATCAGTAACTGAATCTGTTGTTGAGAACTATAGGAAGGCCAAGATCCCTCTCGATGTGATTTGGAATGACGATGATCACATGGATGCAGCCAAAGACTTCACTCTTGATCCCATCAACTTCCCTCGACCAAAGCTCTTGGCGTTCCTCGACAAAGTGCATTCACGAGGGATGAAATACATTGTCCTCATTGACCCTGGAATCGGTGTTAATTCCTCTTATGGCGTATACCAACGAGCGATGGCTGATGACATCTTCATTAAGTATGAGGGTGAGCCGTTCCTAGCTCAGGTCTGGCCTGGGCCTGTCTACTTCCCTGATTTTCTTAACCCGAAAACTGTGTCATGGTGGACTGATGAGATCACTCGATTCCATCAACTCGTACCCGTCGATGGCCTGTGGATTGACATGAACGAACCTTCTAATTTCTGCTCTGGGAAATGCCAAATCCCAAAGGACCGGCCATGTCCTGGCTCTGGACCAGGTTGGGAATGTTGCTTGGACTGTAAGAACATAACGAAGACTAGATGGGATGATCCTCCTTACAAGATAAATGCTTCAGGTTTGCATGTGCCATTAGGTTTCAAGACTATAGCCACCAGCGCTGTTCACTACAACGGGGTCTTGGAGTACAATGCACACAGTCTCTACGGTTTATCTATGGCCGTTGCGACTCACAAAGCCCTTCTAGGGCTTGAAGGCAAGCGGCCATTTGTGTTAACACGCTCGACATTTGTTGGGTCAGGCAAATATGCTGCGCATTGGACTGGTGATAACCAGGGCACCTGGGAAAACCTCCGGTATTCAATCTCCACCATGCTAAATTATGGTATATTTGGGATGCCGATGGTCGGTTCAGATATATGTGGATTTTACCCTCAACCCACTGAAGAGCTCTGTAACCGTTGGATCGAGCTTGGTGCATTCTACCCCTTCTCGAGGGACCATGCCAACTTCTATTCCCCCAGCCAGGAGCTCTATGTGTGGGACTCTGTTGCAGAATCAGCTCGAAATGCACTGGGTATGCGATACAAGATCCTCCCATACTTATACACCTTGAACTATGAGGCTCACAGTACCGGGGCCCCAATTGCTCGGCCAATTTTCTTCTCATTCCCAAATTTCACAAAGAGCTATGGGCTGAGCACTCAGTTCTTGCTAGGGAGTAGTGTGATGGTGTCACCTGTGCTCAAGAATGGGACTTCGAAAGTTAAAGCACTCTTTCCTCCAGGTACTTGGTACAGCTTGTTCGATATGACACAGACAATTGTATCTAAAGAAGGGCATTACCTCACACTTGATGCACCATTGCATGTAATCAATGTGCATATCTATCAGAACACAATACTCCCCATGCAACAAGGTGGGTTGACTTCTATGGAGGCAAGAATGACGCCTTTTAGCCTTGTAGTAACCTTCCCGGCGGGAGCTTCTGATGGAGAGGCCAAAGGGAAGCTGTTCCTCGACGACGATGAGCTTCCTGAGATGAAGCTTGGAAATGGGTATTCTACTTACGTTGAATTCTATGCTACTATGAGTCAGAAGACAGTGAAGGTGTGGTCGGAAGTTCAAGAGGGTAAGTTCGCATTGGAGAAGGGGTGGATTGTAGAGAAGGTGACCGTCTTGGGATTGGAAAAAGTTGGAGGAGCGCTTGCTGTTGAGGTCGACGGAAAGCCCTTGACGGACATTTCTAATGTTGAATTCAGTGCTTCAGAACAGAGGCACTTGGAGAGGTTAGAAGATGGAGGGGATAAAATAAAGAGTATGATGGTGGAGGTCAAGGGATTGGAATTGCCTGTAGGGAAGAATTTTGCTTTGTCCTGGCAAATGGGCATCAAAGGTTGAGAGAAAATTAGGTTCTCTGGCTATGAAACTGCTCTTCCTTTACCACGCAAACAAAGAGTTATGCATGGATCTTCACTGCTTTTTTTTTTCTTTCTTTAAAGGTTTATCATTGAAGTTGAAGCCAGTTAAATCTTAAAGCCTTGTAGCCTTGGCAACTTTTAAGACTTGTTCTTAGATGGTTTATGTGGAAAAACTTTAGATGCAGAGGGTTTTGGAGGATGCAGAGGATGAGTGGTAAATCGGGACCACAAATCTTGAATTTTTCCAAACCAGAGTTTAAAATTAAAGTTATATTAATTAGTTTCCTTTCTAAAACAAACAAGTAAAAATTAAGTGTTCTTATATGGGTTGTGTGCAACCTATAACCATCAATTTAGTTAGGGGTTGAGCATGTTGATCCTGGCTTGCCTACTGAAAATGAAAAGGAAAAAAAGCACCAATTTCTTTCATAGTTTCCAAGCTGAGAAATTAGACTGATACATCTAGGGCTGTATCGATACAAGTTTGAGGCCTAAGGCCCAAACTCTATATAAAGATTTTTTTATATTTAATATATTAATATATATGGTATTAATTGGGTTTGGCATAAGGATGTGCCTACTAAAATTGGGATCTTCGTGTGGAAATTAGCTCAAGGTGTTATCCCAGTTGATTCTATGCTCCAAAAGAGGTTTGTCAGCATGGCTTCTCGATGTTATTGCTGCTCTTCGCCTAAAATTGAGAACCTCAAACACTTGTTCGTTGATAGTGAAATTGCCAAAGACGTGTGGGAACAGTTTGAACGCATCTTTGAGATTAATACTCGTAATTGTGTTGGGATTGGGGCGATCTTGTGTAAATGGTTCACTGTGACTTCTCGACATTTGCAAGTGGGTATCCTACACGTCATTGCTCCTAGATTTTATAGAAAATTTGGTTGGAGAGAAATAAGCGTAAATATGAGGGTAAATGCACTGACAACACCCTTATCAAAAGGAAAATATGGCGCTGGCTTAGTGACATTAATTTATAGCCCCCACGAAAACCAATGAGAATAGGTTCATCTGCATTTTGGAAAAGCTTCAGCTGGTGGACTTTAAAGTCCCAACTGGAAGGTCGAATATTGTCTATTAGAAGAAGCCAAATGTTGGGAGAGTGGGGCTTTTTCCAATCATAATCTTGCAAGTGGTGGGGGCGTCATTAGAGATCATATTGGTAACCTTATTGTGGCTTTCCATTCTTTTTATGGTGAGGGAACTAATAACTTTGCAGAGATGAGGGCATTGTTTGCAAGAAGCTCGGTCTCCATAAAGTTCATATTCAGTCAGATTCGAAGCTAGTGATATCGTGGGTCACTGAGTTTGTTGCTCTTCCTTGGCTTCTTAAACTATGGTGGTATAAAGTCATGGGCATCTTAAAAGAGTTCGTATTCTCTCTATCCCATATCTATAAAGAGTCAAATGCTACTGCGAATTAAATGGTCTCGAATGGGTTACTCGTATGTAGAGTTCAGTGATAATGGCCCCTCTAAACTTGTTGGTATTATTCAAATGGACAAAATTGGTACGCCATACATGGCGCTGGCTTAGTGACATTACTTCGTAGAATGGCCCCTCTAAACTTGTTGGTATTATTCGATTGGACAAAATTGGTACGCCTTATATGGCGTTGGCTTAGTGAAATTACTCCATTTTTTAAGCGAAGAAAGTCGTTTTAAGCGAAGAAAGTCATTTTCAGCTATATATATATATATATATATAGCTGAAAGCTGTTTTTTGAGTAAAAAAAGATTCTTTAAAATTTTGCTAGCTGAATGAGCATAATAAACAAAGAAACCGTTGTTGGTAGAAGTCCCTTAAAAAAAAATAAAGTCATTATATTGGTGGGGCCAACTAAAAGAAGATAGACATTTTGCATTAATGATGATCCAAACGACCTTTTTAATAAAAACACACTTTCAAAAATATATTTTCAGAGAAGTCATTTTTTTTTATAATGAATACTTTTTTTGAAAAATTGCGATCCAAACACACCCTAACTCTCCATATAATAGAAATCTTTATTTAACAACTATTCTTGATAATAGATGCAGAGGACTCCCATTGCAGTCCATGCAGAGGATTCACTTGGCCCTACATCTTTTTTTGGGCCCAATTACTGTGTGGATGCTCAGCCCTCCTATTGGTGGATAAACCAACTTAAAAATCAGCTTAATTGATGATTTCTTGTCATTGGATTTACTACCTAAAAATCATGCTTGAGTCCAGCCAACGGCTAGAATCAATACTAAAAAGTACTAAAATCTATGGCTAGAGATAACCAATCATGTTGATTTTTGGTTTGTTATCCAAGAAAAGGTGAACTAAACATCCATGTGGTTAGTGGGCCTGAAATAAATGTGCTATGTAGAGCCTGGGCGTGATTGATGGTAGTTCCTGGTTTGCTGCAAATCTACTTAATATTTACTACATCTCAACAACTGAAGTTTAGGATTGATGGATGGTGCTAAGGCCCACTCTTTCCCAATGTTGGACTACACATTCAACCTGTGGGTTGTACCTAAAGCCCAATGGGCCTGGTCCATGGTTCAAATTGAACAAACTTAGACATGGCATTAATAGAAGGGGCAGGTAATTGCCTTAGCCTATGTCCTTGGATGGGTCCTAGGTTTATGCTGTACTGGCCTAGTAATTAGGGCAGTCCTGTAATAATGGGCTGGACCAATGTGATGGGCATTGGGCCGTAGCTCATTGTGAAGAGAACTTAGATACAGACGTTTCAAAATTTTGAGACATTCCTTCCTCCACAATGCTAACATGGCACTCTCAGGGCTACTGGCCCTATAAAATGCTTGGCTCACCCTTGGTTGAAAAAAACACTAAAGTTCAGATTGATTGGTGATTTATAGCCATTGGATTTGAACATTTTTCATCATGAACAAACATAGTATACCGAGTCCCTACCAAACTCTCAAAATGCCATGTGGCATTCTTTCAGCCCTACTGACCATATTAATGTCTGGCCCAACTCTTAGTGGACCTATACAACAAAATTGAACCTAATTGGAGATTTTTAGCAATTTGATTTTAGTTTTTTTAATCTTGACTTGGAACCAATTCATGGGAATGTTCATGAAGCCCATAATGAAAAAATGCTCAAATCCAAGGATAGAAATCACCAATCAAGTTGATGTTTGGTGTGTAGCCAAGGGGTGGGCCAAATATTCATATGGTCAGCGGGGCCGAAAGAGTTTGCCACATGGCATTTATGGGGTGTTTGGTATGCATGCCAAACTCAGTATACTAGGCATCTTCTTTCATCGTGGGCTTGAAACTAATGCTTCATGAAGCCCGTGATAAAAATACTGAAATCCAACGGATAGAATAACCAATCAGGCTGAGTTTTAGTGTGGGTCCACCTATGGGGGGCCAAACATTCAACTTCGTTCTACTAGGTTTCTTCTTTCATCAAGGCCTTGGAACTAATCCTTCATGAGACCTATGCCATGTGGCATTTTGAGCTCATGGACATCTGTACATCTGTATCAAAGTCCGACTCACTTGTTGTTGGCCCAGGTCTTGTTTGTCCCAATGTTGGACTGCACATTCAACCAGTGGGTTGAACCTAAAGCCCAATGGACCTGGTCCTCGGTTCACTGGATAAGCCTATGCCCTTGGGTGGGTCATAGGTTTATGCTGTAGCTGGCTTAGATACGATCCTAATCAGGGTAGTCCTGTAATCATGGGCTGGACAATTGTGACGAGCACTGTGAAAGAAACTTTGATACAGTGGTCCGTTTCAAAATTTTGAGGCATCTCTTCCTCCAAAAAATCATATGGCACTCTTTCAGGGCTATCAGCCCTATAAAATGCTTGGCCCACCTCTTGGTACCAACACACTAAAAATCGGCCTGATTGAGGATTTATAGCCATTGATTTGATCATTTTTCATCATGAACAAACCTAGTACGCTGAGTTTGGTATACAGAACGGTATATCGAACTCTCAAAAATGCCATGTGGCACACTTTTTCTGCCTTACTAACCATATGAATGTCTGGCCCAACCCTTAGTGGACCTAGACACCAAAACTAAGCCTGATTGGTGATTTTTAACCTTTTTATCATCTTGGACTTGGCGCCAATTTATGGGCATGTTCATGAAGCCCATGATGAAAAAAAATGCTCAAATCCAACAGCTAGAAATCACCAATCAAGCTGATTTTTGGTGTGCAAGTCCACCTAGGGGTGGGCAAGATATCCATATGGTCAGTGGGGGGCGAAAGAGTGTGACACATGGCAATTATGAGGAGTTTCATATACTTCCTTGTATCCTGAACTCGGTTCACTAGGTTCTGATTCTTCATGAAGCCCATGATAAAAATGCTGAAATCCATGGCTAGAATCACCAATCAGACTGATTTTTAGTGTTGCTCCACCTATGGGTGGATCAAACATTCAAGATCAGGATGCTAGGTTTCTTCTTTCATCAAGAGCTTGGAACTAATTCTTTACGAGACTTATGGTTAAAACAAAAAAAAAATGCTGGAATACAACTGGCTGATTTTTAGTGTGTGGGTCCACCAATGGGGGGGCCAAACATTCATGGGTCAGTGGGCTTGAAAGAATATGCAAATGTGGCATTTTGAGCCCACGGACTGTATCAAAGTCCGACTCACTCCTTGTTGGCCCATGTAAAAAATATTTGGTCTTGGCAATCTAGGTCTTATGAGCATGTTTTCGTAAGAGTCTAAAGGCTTAATGTGCTGATGCTTTGTGGACAATTCACTGTGCAACTGGATTGTTGACACACTATTGTGGGGCCCACATAGAGATTAGTTGGGATGATCCACTCACTATAAAGATACTCTTCACCAAATATCAGTCCGATCCAACATTCTAGTCTTTTGTATTTGTAGTCAAAAGAAATTATGGACCGTCCACTATACCATATTAACTTAAACTCCACATGTAAAAAGGTTAGAGCACCTGTAACCCTACCCTACCCTACCCTAAATACTTAAAGTAGGGTAGAAAGGACTTTCCCTTACCCAACACTTTGAAAGCTCTCCAATGGTCCACCCTAAACTCTACCCTTCCCTAAATATAATAACTAAGGGAAATGACAAAAATTATAAGAAAGGACATATATAGGTGACATTAATTGAAAATATGGAGAGGACATTCACTGGAATTAATAGAAAAGTGCAAGGAGAAGGGGGAACAAGTTTTTAGAATCTCACCCTAAAGTTAGGGTAGGATTTGAGGTTACCTTAAAATAGGGTGAACTTTAGGGTAGGGGTGGGATTTGAGGTTACCCTAAAATAGGGTGAACTTTAGGGTAAGGGTTAGAGATGGGTTTTTATGTTTTTTACCCTATCTTAGGGAAGGAAAGGAGAATAGGGTAGGGTTGGAGATGTTCTAAAATCTTGTTTCCCCTTCTCCTCGCTCTTTTCTATTAATACCACCCAATGTCCTTTTCATCTTTTCACTCAATGCCACTTATGTCCTTCTCTTATAATTTTTGTTATTTTTTATCTTTTCTATTAATTTTTATATTTAGAGAAGGGTAGAGTTTAGTGTGGACTATTAGAGGGCTTTTAATGTTTTACGTAAGGGACAGTCTTTTCTATCCTACTTTCAAGTGTTTAGGGTAGGGTAGGGATTCAAAAAAATCATGATTTTCTAGGTCATCCACCCCAAAAATCATCCCTTGACACATTTTCATGTGGGTCCCACAATTGTCTCATTTCATGTATCAATCTATCCCAACCATGACATGCCTATGCAATGTGGGGCCTACATGGAGATGATTTAAGCCTGATAAGACTAGGGGGACGTCACGTGCCATGCACATGCACCTTACAAGTGGTATACTATTAGAGACCACTTGGCATACTATTACAAGTGGCATACCCTTATCGGTTCAAATCCATTTTTCTTCCTGTTTTCACTAACATTTTCCGTTTTCTCACCCGTTTCCCTTTCTCGCAACAATGATGTAAACCAGTCCATGAACTCAAACTGTGTAAACAATGTTTTGTTGGTGTCAACGTCAAGTAAATTAGAGTGTCAAACAACATCCTGTGGTAGCTTTCCCACATTATTTCCCAACTATCCATTCACTTGGATCACAGGAAACTTTCAAGTCCCAAATTTCACTTTTGCGTACAATGTATGATCTTGCCAAGTCAAATATTATTTGCTTTGAATATGATTAATAACCCAATGAAAACCACCCATTCCTAATCCTCAAAGAACACGATGTTGACCAATCCTACCAATCATTTGGTAGATCAACTAAGGGTCAAGTCGATCTACTCGTGGTAGGGTTGCTGGTGGGTCCCACATGCCCATAATGAATTGGGCAATGACAGATGGATTCTTTCCATCTTTGCTACATATGGTTCGATCCTCCTACCTCGGAGATTTCGTAGGCCAAAAACCGACGGAGGTGCATGCTAATCGCCATTCGATCTACGGAATTCTGAAGTGATAACATAACTGCAAGCGTCCGATCATCATCACATCGATCCCAGCAATGTTTTATCTAAACTGGGTCCCACTGAGTACATCTCTATAGTCAGAAATCAACCAATGTAGGCAGTGGATCCATCAAACCCATTTTTGATGATAAAAGAAAATATGAGTGAAGACTGAATCACTGACTGTCGGTGGAAAATCCCATACGACAAGTGGGTACTATAAAATCTAATGTGAAGTAATATGTTTGACCACTAAGATCTTGTGGGTCCCACCAGTTGAACGATGGTGGGTCCCACCAGTTGAATCTAAAATGATGATGTAGGTCGATGCCAAATTACGGAAAGAACATGTGCTCATTGAAGTTCACAGGATGCACAGTTTCAGTGTAGAGTTGGGTACCGCACTCAGACATTCTTCATGGCTCTCGCTGGTGTTTGGTTGCAATGACAACTCCATTATAAATCTCATCTCATGTGTTTCAAAACTTGAACGAAACCAGGCCAAGCCTGGAAGAATCAGTTTAGTGAAGAACCCATTTTCAGGATCAAGTGCAAAATCTGAAAAGGCAGGGTCCAAAAAGCAGGCCCCACACGGTTAAGAAATAGAGAACAAAAAGACCAGACCTAGGTTGATCACGGCTGGCCCCATTTTCTTATGTTTCCAAACAGGCCCTAAAATCAAGCCATAGAATCCATGAAAAATGGATTCCAAGTGTTGGGGGAGACAGGAATCCCTACCCTACATGATTGTGTTAGGCTGTTGATTATGTAGTTACTTTTCCTATCATGGGGTCCAAGATTAGACAGCTTGCAAACCCTCCACGTGTCATTGTATTCACCATTAAAAAATGCTTTCCAATTAAAACCTAGTTTTCTAGGCAACAATGACACCTTAATAACTTTATTCCAATGGAGTGGTTACACCAAACGTATCCTTTCTACGCTTTTTTTCCTAATTGGTGGGACCAAGTTCCTACTTGTGAATTGAGAACCTTTTCTCCCACCAGGGCCACCACTAAAGGAAAATATCTAACCTACACCAATGTCTATTTAAAAAAGTAACCAAAGTTGAGTTTAAGGTGAGTTTTGGCAGTTTATGGGTATTTGTCATGCAAAGATGGAGGAGTGTCTCTGGCCCGCAAAAGAAAATAATAATAATTGGATATTTTTGCAACGGGATCTGCGGACTCAAATTTTCACCCAAATTCTCGTCCGTGGATACAAATAAATCCAACGGCGGCTTTGCGTGCAGAGCTGAAATACCCACAGCCGAGAATTTGGGTGAAAATTTGAGTCCTCGGAACATGTTCCTTTTGCAACATCCCCTAAAAATTGGAAGTATATAGCTATACCCCCTTATACTTTCAAACTTTAGGATTACCGCCCTTGACCTAATTTATCAGTAGTTGACTTAAGTTAAAACGGACTTAAATAACACACCGTTAGCACTGTACTTGCAATATTATGGTTCTTTCATAGGTGCATTAACAGGCATGTCCTATTTTAATGTTAGTCAAATGTTGGTAAAACTAGGTCAAGAGGGGTTATTCCTAAAGTTTGAAAGTATAAGGGTGTATTACTAATTACTTTTAAATTTGAGAGGGGTGTTACAAAATTACCCAAGTTTTCCTATGGTAGCCACGTCATCATGTACAGAGTTATATCCTCCCTTGCTGCATAGCGTTCAGATTCTAATCCTGGACCTGATCTTTAATCCTATACCGGGGAAAGATATTTTTATATTTAGGTGGAGATGGAAATCTATTTAGTGGAGAGCACACGTGTTAAAATGTCCTTATTTATATTCATCATGTAAAGATATTTTGGAAAACAAGATATAAAAAATAGGCGATCCACAAATCACTATCTAAATTGATTCGTTCTGACCTTAAAATCTCCGGATCGGTGGGCTCCGATCCTGATCTGGATCGGTCCAATCCAGAATGGGATCAGCCCATCTCACCTGAGACAAAGTGGGGCTCCTTTCTAAAAAAGTGATCTCAGGGCGAAACAGTGCCTGGTTTGGATCAGATTGGTGGGCTCCGATCCTGATCCGAATTACCCATCGGCAGAGACTTTTAAGGATGTGACAGAGGAGGATTGTTATAAGACTAGCTGAGAGGGTCAGATGTCAAAAACACGTGTACCTAGGGTTACAAATGGACCCGGTCTGAGCCTCTCTTTTTGTTAATCTTTGAGTAGGACCGAGTCCAAGGCTAGGACGTTGCAACTCAAATTCAGGCCTGAAAACTCTCATGATCCAGCAAGTTTGCAAACTTACGTGCATCCTTTCTAGCCCACCCTCTACTATAAAGACTTCTCTCTCTACTATACCATTTTTGTCACTTGCTTTAGTGATCCATCACCGTCACTAAAGCCTGTATACTTGACAAGTACCCATGCATGAAAACCCCTAGCCTGTTTTAAAATTTTGAAATTTGAACATTTTTAGAAGAAAAAAAACCTGGTTTGGATTGTCAGTGCCATGGTTAGCCAATCGTGAGATGACGAAACTTCGCCCACTGAAAAAATGTGAATATAACATGTTTTAGGTACAAAAAAGTGGAGTAAAAAATCTGATCAATGGTTAAACCCTAGCACACGATGCAACAAATACGGATGTCCATCATCAACACTAATGATGGACCACATTATGAGCCATGTGGCACATTCTTAGAGACAATAGATCGTATTGATATTTGTCCCATCCCTAGGTGTACCTACGTACTAAAAATCAGGCTTATTAGTTGTTTTTAACCTTTAGATTTGTATACCCAAATAATGCCAGATACCCCATAGTTAAAATCAACCCATAAAAAGAAACAAATCAAATGGTTACAAATCATTAAAACCATATGAATATTTGTCACATCTCTACGAGGGCCTACATACTAAAAATAAGGTTGATTGGTTATTTATAAGCTTTAGATCTTGGTACCCCAACTAATGCTAGAAATCCCACGGTTAAAAATCAACCCATAAAAGACACCAATCCAACAGTTAGTTATATCCCTAGGTGGACCTACAAACTAAAATCAGGCTGTCGTTATATATCAACTTGGATCTTCGTACCCCAACTAATGCTTTATATCCCACGGATAAAAATCAACTCATAAAAGACATCAATCAAACTGTTAAAACTTTGTAATCCATTGATGATGGACCACAATATGAGCCAGGTGGCACATCAGTAGAGACCACAGACCATATGGATGTTTGTCGCATTCCTAGGTCCTACATGCTAAAAATAGGCTGATTAAAATTTTCTAACCTTTGGATCTGAGTACCCCAAATAATGCTAGATATCACGCGGTTAAAAATCAACCAAAAAAAGATAACAATCCAACGGTTGCAAACAACTAATCTTACTGAGTCTCTTGTTGTGGCATCATGGGTTGAATAAAAAAGGTTACGTACTTTTATCGTAACCTTGAGAAAATTATTACATTTGTGTTAACTCTACGTGTGTTTCATTCTTTTGGTCTTGCCCCCTTGACTATGATTTGGCCATCATTGACCGAGTCAAAAACACAAGGAATGCAAATATAACATATTTCTAGGGGTACTGCAAAAATATCGAATAAAAAAATGTCACATGAACACCAAAAAGCATAGGACTATTGTTTTAAAACTTTCCGACTTTTAATGAAAATCAATTCGATTTGAGATTTTTATCTGTTTTAATGGAAATCATATTTTCTTCCAAGCAGTCAATTTTGACAAATCAGGCCTCATGTTCAGTTCTAATATGCATGGCTGGCATAGGAAAGCGATATCGCACATTCTGAACATCAAAAGTTTTAAAATCTCGGAAAAGTATCTCGATATGACTCATGGTGCTGGAAGAGCATTGTTAAAGCTCGCCAAGCGTGTGGTGAACACTGCTTGTGGTTATCAGGGAATGAAAGGAAATCTTTACGTGGGAAGACCCATGGATATACTAACTCGATCCCAGGGTACCGAATTAGAATTGACAAACTGATAAATTGCACCTCGAGCAGAGTGGAAGAGCTTATTACTTCAGATCGTTGATGGAACATCTCAACTCTGCAAGAACTTTTCCCATCTGATATTGTGTAAAAAATTCAGGCGATTCCACTCAATCTACAAGATCATAATGACCACTTATTTTGGGATTTACACCCCAAAGGAAATTTCTCGGTAAAATCAGTGTATGCTTCGCCTCCTCTATTCCATCTGCGGTACCAGAACATGTTTGGAAAAAAGTTTGGTCCTTAAAAATCCCACGTCGCTGCCAATATTTCCTATAGAAATTCCTCATAAATATACTTCCCACCAAAGCAAACATTCATGTCCATCAAAGCTTAATGTCCTCGTTGCTCTAATAATTGAGAAAATAGCTTTCACGCTATTTCAAATGCTCAAACAGTGCTCGGGTGTGGTATATGCTTTTCCGTTGTCATTGCGTTGGGAGGGACAAACAGATGAGGGTATTGGGAATCAGTTGGTGTGAAATGGTTAGAAGAGATGGACTCTGACACAGAATTATCCTTCCCCATCATAGAATACAATAGTATCTTGATGTGGCGTATTTGGTAATTAAGAAATCAATATGTCCATTGTCAAAGGAAATCTCAAACCCTCTCTCTATATATCCTCCAAGTTATTCTGGATTATTTATTAGGTGCGGAAAAAGATCAGGTCCCTCCTTAAATCCCAACCAAAATGGCGTCTACCCCATTTCACAAAAGTTAAAATCAACATAGATGTATCTTGGAAAACCATCTCGGTATAGCAGGATTGGGTATTATCATTCTACCAGTTGATAACCAATGTCTTTTGGCAGGGGGAATCCAAGAAGCAGAACCAAAAGCTTTGAGATGGGTTTCTTTGTGGCCTTCAGGTAAGGAGTGGTGGGCTACTCTCCCTCCATGGCTTCAGTCAGCCATTTTGTTGAGAGTACCCGAGTAAAACTTGTGTCACAATGGGATTGCAAATCACACAATCACATCCAATGAGTTCTCGGGCACGTACACCTAAAAGCGAAAGCACATGGGTACATTGCAAAAAGCACTTGTGTACGCGCAGAGAACTCATTGGCTTGTGATTGTGTGATTTACAATTTCTTGTGATAGAAGTTTTACTCGAGAGTACCCCTCGTTCCTGATGGTTTTGTTTGGTTTGATTTTTATAATGGGTCAGGCTCAAGAGCCCCCCTTTTCTCCAGGGTGTTCAATGGATAGTCAAAAATTCAAATCCGTATTCGAATAATCAGATAGTATCCCAAAAAAATTCAGGGATTCAGATACATTTTAATATTCGAAAACTTTTGTTAATATACAATGGGATATATTACATAAATATAATAATAATTATATTACATATCTATTCTACTATTTACAGGGGGAAGGCCTTTCTTGCGTGCCTCACGCAAACCCAAGTTTTATGAACCTGTCAACTTCTGAATGGATGTTTGGTCCATCTTAATTAGATTTGAGATTTCCATCCGTTGGATTTGAGTCATTTTTACAGGTCGTTTTTATGCCGTGAGATTTGATTTGAGCATTATTTGGGATGAGATAAACATCGAGTAAATCTTACCTGACCACCCACAATAGAAGCCACATGGCAATTTCTTAGAGGTCACTGACCGTATAGATGTTTGACCAATCCCTAGGTGGACCTATAAACCCAAAATCAACTTGATCGGTGATTTCTAAACGTTAGTTGAAGTCATTTTCATGGGTTGATTTTAACCGTAGGAATTTTAGTACAAGGATCCAAAGGTTTGAATTCACTAATCAGGCTGATTTTTGGTTTTTACGTTTGGCCAAACATCAATATAGTCAGCGTCCTCTAAGAGCGTACCACGTGGCTCATATTATGGCTGGTCAGGGCTTTTTCAGTGGTCAGACAAGTTTAACTCGATAAAAACATCCATACTGTCAGTGGTCTCTAGCAGTAGCAGTGTGCCACGTGCCTCGTATAGCCGTCTTTGAGAAAAGTGCACTCGATTTTTCTCAGCAGCGTTGTCGAGAAGGGAGACTAGTCAACAGACTCTATGTAGAGTCTATACATCCGGTGGACAAAAGCGTCATTCTCATTTCCAAAACACGTTTTTCAAGGTGCATCTACGGTACAGATGATGCTTACAAAACTTTAGAGCTGTATGAGAAGTAGATGTAGACTTTTGCCTCGTGGTACAGTCTTATAAACCATTGAACAGATGTTTTGACTTTTTTGTGATTTCTAGCCGTTGGATTTAATTATCCCAAATAATGCTGGAATCCCACGGATAAAAATAAAAATCCATGAAAAGACTCAAATCTAACTGATCAGGATGGTTTTTGGTATGTAGGGCCGCGTAAGAATCGACCAAGCAACCATAAGGTCAGTGGTCACGAAAATTATGCCACCTCTCATATTCATCTACTGTACAGAGAATACTTAAGTCAGATTCTTCAGAAGATGAGGTGAATGAGAGGGAGTTGTGGTACCAATCAATGCTCGCCATCTGTCCATGGCAGTTTTGTTTCTGGGCCCACTTTACAGATCTTGTCCACATCAAAAAATTTCTCCAGCATCGCTGGCACTTTCCGCGCAATTGCTGATGCCTATCCATAGCAGCAGGTGTCACCGTATGCAGAATTGCGGTAAATGCCCTTCGTGTCAAATTTTTTATTCAAAAAATTGAACCTTACTGTGCAAGTAAAGAGGAAATGACACGAGGGCATCTAAACCAAATTCATGCCAAGTCATCAACAACTAACTACTTATAGACAGGTGTCAATCCATTTACACGTGTCAAGAATTCGTAAGTCGCCGATCAGGGAATTAGGCTTTTTAGCGGGAGATTGGAGACCTCGTTTCAGTTGGTTTCCACGTCGGCGTCTTTGGCGGGAACAAAGCGGTCATTTCGGTCCACTCATCTACGGTTGCGTAACCCACTAGCCAACCCGAATTTGTCAACACATACATGCATACATGATACATGCAATGTAAAGCTCATCATGGTCATACATTCATATGAGCATGACAAAAATCTCTCTCTTGCTTTCCTATCCGTCTTAGTGAACCGGTACCGGTAGAGGTAGTGGGGCCCAGAGGTACGTATCCGTTGGGATGCGGAACCAACTTCCACAAACAGTCAAGCTGACGTGGAAGATAATAGCCATGATTTTTCGATCCTGTGGTGCAAGCGTGTGAGACATTATCACGTGAGGTTCTGACTTAAGGAAGATTATTTATTCTAGCAAATTAAATAAGGCAAAAAAGCAATAATATTTGGAAGCTACAGTCCAGAAATCTTCGTTGTGGTGAGGGGAATTTCATTCGGACTTCCTAAGGTCCAGAGTCCACATGGTCATCGAAATTCCCACTGACAACCGAAGGACCACTACACGAATCTCGAAGACCCATCCAATGACCTTGACCGTTGGATGAGTACAGTATTTTAAGGGTGATGCTATCATTGCGCTTTCATTACTTGTAGCATCACCCTCTCTTAGTGGGTTAGTGGGAGGTTGTAGGTTCAAATTCAATCGCACCACTATGACCGAACTGGCAGGTTGAAGCAATGAAGCAGCGAACTGGTCCCTAAAGCGATCTAAGTCAGCAACTTTGATGACTAGTGTCTCATTGCTTGACAGATACCTTAAGAAGCTTAGACAAAGGTGGTTTTTGTTTTTTAAATAAGTTAAAAAATAAAGATAAGGTTATGATGGGTACTTGTCAAGTGGAGAGGCGTGCTAATCTCAGCAAAAGTGAAATCTACACGTCCGTTCAGTTTTAGAAGAGTTGAGCGAATCTTTGGAAAAAAGGATGGCAAAATCTTTACTATTATAAATTGTAAGGCGCGACTCAGGCGCCGTCAACGTCGACTTTTCTCACTTTATTCCTAAATTATCATTCTTATATGTAGGAATCTTTTATTAATAGCACCCCAACCCATCCAGACCTTTCTCTAGGGCTGTGAACTGATACTATTCGGATAGAATACAAGCATATGCGAATCCGAATCCGAATCCGAAAAAAACTCTGATAAAATCTGATTCGATATCCGACGGATATTCTAAATCAATATTCAAATCTGATCAAGTTATCGGATTACAAAAACAAAATAAAAAAACTTTCTGACATTTTTAAAAGAAAGTTAACTAAACACCCTTTGAAATGGCGTGTTTCTCCCTGACAAAAATTAATGGTTTTAAAAGGGCGTTTGCCCATAGACGAGTAAAACTTCTGTCAAAATATTGAGCCACGTGGCATTCTCTTAGTGGACGCTGACCGTATGGATGTTTGGCGTGTCCCTCGGTGAACCTTCAATCCAAAAATCAGCCTGATTAGTAATTTACAACCTTTGTATCTTTGCACTCAAATAATTCTCAAATTCCTACAGTTAAAATCAACCAATGAAAATAACTTCAATCCAATGCTTGTAAACCACTAATCGTGTTTATTTTTGGTGTGTAGGTCCACCTAGTGATTGGCCAAACATCCATACGGTTAGCGTCCACTAAGAGTCTGCCACGTGGCTCAATATTTTGACATAAGTTTTACTCATCTATGGGAAAACGCCCTTTTAAAGGGCGTCTGTCAAGTTCAAATGCCCTTTAAAAGAGCATTTGTCAACCTTTCAGCTTTAATGTCAACCTTTAATGTTTTGTCAGGGAGAAACACCATTTCAAAGGGAGTTTAGTTACTTTTTTTGAATTGTCAACTAGCTGTTTTTGTTTTTGTAAATACGTTTAAATATATTTTTGTTTTTAAAATTTTTCGATTAATATATCATTATATTTACATAAGAATAAATATATATGTAAAATAATTATAGATATTATATTTATATATAATAAATATTATTTAATATGATAAATATAATATAATATATTTATATAATAAATATAATTATTAAATAATATATCGGATCGGATATTATCGAATCAAATACATCAATATCGGAATTTGAATCCGAAAACTATTCGAATAATAAAGACATATCCGGATTCAAATCCAATATCCGATATCCGAAATTTTTGTATAATATCCAATTTTTCGAATACAAATTCGAAACGAATTCGAATTTTTGACTATTCATTGACAGCCCTACCTCTCTCCAAATTTTTATTTTCTATCACCCGTTGCCGTAGGTTTCTCCTCTCTTTCCAAAATCTCTAAATCCATTTTCCCAAGAGGACCGCATTCATGTATTTGATTCTTCTAACACCTAAACCACCTTCTTCCTTGGGCTCATGACAAACTTGTTCCCAGTTCACCAGATGATACCGAAAAGCGCCATCTTTGTCGTCCTACAAAAAATCATCATGAACCTCTAAAGAGCTTTTTCAATACTGGTTGGAATGGAGAATGAGGAAAGGAAGTAGACTAGAATGCTAGTCATAGTGTTTTTTTATGAAAACTAGTTTCCTCCATTTGGATAGATACCTTCATTTCTATTTTGCCAGTCATCCACGAACACTTCCAATCACTGGATCCCAAATTGCTTTCGCTCTATAAGGGACACTTAAAGGTAAACCAAGGTAGGAGGAAGGTAGTATATCAGTGGAACAAGCTAGAATCTCAGCCAACCCTTGGAGATCATCAACTTCTCCAACACTCATGATTTTGCTCTTTTGGAAATTAGCTCTAGGACCTGAACAGGCTTCGAAACAGCAAATGAGGCATCTTAGAAAAGCCAATTGTCTCTTAGTCCCTGAAGTGAATACTAATGTGTCATCCGTGAACTGGAGATGGGAAATCTCTACTCCCTCCATGCCTGCCTTAAAACCTGATAGTTCACCTAATGACACCCCTTTTGATTTCATTCTCTCCAAGGTTTCTGCTACTATGATGAAAAGAAAATGGGACAAAGGGTTGCCTTGTCTTAATTCCCTAGAGCTCTTGAAATACCCAGTAGGTGAACCATTTATAAGCACTGAGAGATTTGACACACTTCATCATCCACTCTTTCTAAATCGGCCCAATCCTATCCTACTCACCATGTAATCCAAGAAATCCCAAGTTACATGATCATAGGCCCTTTTCAGGTTTATCTTACAATTCCTGAGATCCCTATTCGCCATCTTGAATCGATAAGCTCATTGGCAATCAAAACCCCGTCCAAATTTTTTTTAACCCTCACAAAAGCCCTTGCTCGCCAGAGATGATCCAACTCATCACCTTCTTAATCGAGTCAAGATGCTAAGATCTTAGCAACAATCTTGTACATGCTCCCTACAAGATTAATAAGCCTAAACTCAGAAATGTCATTTGGACTTGGAATTTTGGGTACTAACATAGTGATAAGTCATCATTTTACGCATTTTTATCCAATTTTTCTTAGTTGATTATTAGAATTATTCTACATAAATTCTCAAGCTTACATGAAAAATATTAAATTTCTCTTAATAATAGTCAATTACTTTATATTAATAATATTATTTCATTACGTACCCAAGCCCAAGACTAAAGTGAGCATAAGTCTAAGCCCAAAAACTAATGTACAAAAGCTCAAATTTGAGCAAAAGAGTGGACTACGTTGATGGGCCAATGTAGCGGGCCTATGTAGTGGACCAAGGTGGTGGACTAAGCATGGACTAAGGTGGTTGAGATTACAATAAAATGAACGGTCCAGATTACAAAAAACATGGGCATGGGTTTCCAAAAATAAAATGATGGTTTTGGTTTTGAAATTTAAAAATGATAGAATGTTTGCGGAATAAATATTTCATCATAAGAAAAATTCATTTTGAAAAATAGAATAATATTTCATTGGTTTTCAAAATGCAGTTTTAAAATAATAAATTAGTGATTGATTCCATATTGAAAAATAAAAGAATATTTTATTAATTTTCAAAAAAAAGTTTCAAAACAATAATTTGGTTAGTAATTCTACTGAGAAAAGAAAAATATATTTTATATAATTATTTCTATCTTTGAAAATATTTGTTCTGAGAAAAAAAAAAGTCTTAATTCACTAAAGATGGAAAGAATGTTACATATCTCAGCCTATAAAAAGACCTTCAATGGACGATGGAAGATGTTCTTCGCTTGGCTGCTCTCTGGTTGGACATATCTCTCAGCTACACACATTTTCGGCTACAGTCTTCTATTGGCATTGGATATCTTTTCCTATTTTTCTTATTTATTTCTTTTAGTCTTTTATTTGTTCTTCTTGTAATTTTTTTCTTTTTTTAGTTTAGTTTTGATTATCAAGTGTAACGTTTTCCGATCATTAGAGAGACTAACAACCTCTGTTAATGACCGGTAAAAACTCGTTCTCTTAAATATAAGTTATAAAATATTTTTTTTTTAGAATTATTTTTAGTTGAGTTGATTCATTTTTCACAACCCCTTTCTGTAGTTCGACCCCGTATTTGCAATATACATAAATTGTTCATTTGGCTTTTGTAGATTTTGGATTTGATTTGACAGTAAGTTACAACTAGGGCTGGCAATGGATCGGATCAAACTCGAGATCCGATCCGAAAAAACTGAGTTCGGAACTATATTTTTTGTTATCGGATCGATACCGGATCACAAATTGTCGATCCGATATTTATACTATATATAATATTTATTATATAGATGTACATTTAATTACATAAAAGTATTTAAATATATGCTATACACACACACACACACACACACACATATATATATATATATATATATATATATTATATACATTTGTGATCGGATCGGATCTAGAACCGACCTACTCATATCGTATCGATTCCAGAACTGAATTTTAGTGAACCGATCGGGTCCAAATCGGTTAGATTTCTTATCGGAACGGTACCAAATCAGTACCAATTCGACTCGAACCTGATCCATTGCCAGCCCTAGTTACAACGACTAATCAAAATACTGTCAGTCACATAAGGCCCTCAATGTTAAGGACCACACCGTAGGGGGTGCCAGACTAGTGTTAGGCGATGGGACTAAAGTAAAATTCTGGGAGGACATCTGGTATGGTGATATCTGTCTCAATGAGGCTTCTGCTGCTATGATCACAATTGACGACAACCATATAGTATTTGATGACATACTATTAGAGAGGCGACAACAGAAAATAAAAAGTGACGACTAACATTTTTAAAAGCGACGACAAACATGTGCATAGTGACAACAAACATATCTACAAGTAGAGAAGTAACAATAATTATGTAGTAATTAACAACAGACATAAGAAGAAATGACGCCAAATATTTATGAAAAAGACGCCAAACATGCGCATAGTGACAATTGAAATAACACCGATCCGTTCTCTTTAATCCAATATACCTAGAAGGGGGAGTTGATTAGGTATTTAAAAATGAATTATACCTACACAGTTTTACTAGTCTATCATAGGGGAATAAAATCGCATGCCTTAGTTGTTTGAGAAAAGATTATCACAACCAACTCAAATTGAATATACCTCCGTGGTATATTTTTTTTTTATCGTTTGGTCTAATCAAGATAGATAGCGGAATACAAACAAACAATCATACAAGACAAGAGTTTTTTACGTGAAAACCTTAGTCAAGGAAAAACCACGAGACCACGTACAGACAGAAAGTATCACTAACTGAAAAGTTAAACGAAACAAAGGTTACATACACAACACCGTTGCAAATACAACTTTTAACCTTAGCCAAGGCCTATTACCGATGCGTCCACGTCCTCTGAATCAACGCTATGAATCTATGCGCGCCCTTCCAGCCAAGAAGCCTTGTCCGCTTGTTCAGTTTGGTACACCCCAAATCTACTGTCGATCGACTGCTCCGATCTTAATTCCCAACACTCCCGCCTTTGCAGAAGGTGAAGGATTCACTACACTCTGAACCCTAGGTTGCTCAAAAGGTGTTGAGTCACACTGGCACACTCAGGCTACTAGGTCGAATATATAAGTAGAAGACCTAAGCTGAGAGATGGATCAAGCACTTGGCTTTTATCAATAAGAGGAACAAGCTCACAAGATGTGAATGAGAAACAAGCTTATTGCTTTTCGAATGGACACTCTAATAAATAAATATTTTCTTCTCTCTCTTGAAAGATAGAGTCACTCTGTGTCTCTCTGTGTGTTTAGAGAATGTATAAAAGGGTTGTATTTATAAAATTCGTGACCTTGAGTCCTGTAGGATGTGGGAGAGTGGAACCAAGAATTTCGGATCTAAGAAAGACTGAAATCTTGCTAAGTCCAATCGATTATACTCTGGGTCCAATCGATTGGATATAAGTGTCCAATTGATTGGCTTCAATAAGTTTCATGTTCCATAGGCTCCAATCGATTACACAAGGGTCTCCAATCGATTGGCATCAAATAAGTTTCTATCCCGAAGGCTCCAATCGATTTCACAGAGTCTCCAATCGATTTGGCTTTAAACATGTTCTGCCTCACAGACTCCAATCGATTACACAGAGTCCTCCAATCAATTGGGCTAAAATATTATTCTGCCTCATAGCTTCCAATCGATTACACAGAGTCCGATTGGACAAGTTTCAATCGATCGGACTCTCCCATTAGTCAAAATCTTTGACTCAAACTCGAATTTGTCTAATAACTAGGTTTGACCATTATATTTTATTCATTTTAAACCTATTCCTATGGCCACTAAGTCACTTACCTTCCTAATCGAGCATACACGATCTTTAACTGACAAATGGGCAGTTACTAAAATGACTCTTGTCGTCACCCGTCTGATTCTTACTGTCACTGTCACTGTCTTCTAGTCTTCAAGTGGTCAGCGAAGTATGAGTACCATGACATTTCCACACTACACTGATACTCATAGGAACGATTACAATAATGTTTTTATGTCAAATAGAATCTTTGCCAAATTGAATATAAAAATATTTCTTACAACAATATTAATTTTATTATTCTTTTGCACAAAAATAATAATTTATTTCAGTACAACAATGCCACAAGTATATTAGATTTAATTTAATTTTCTTCGCTTAAGGTTGCCTATCAGAATTTGCATGTTGCTTGTCTATAGAACGCACATTGCTTATTTGTAAAGTGCACATTGCTCATGGCATGCCTACAAATGGAAGAGAACCTAAAATTTTTGTTGATTACAGTAAGTTTCAAAAACTAATTTTCAGTTATAGAAATTTTGTTCTTCTTCTATATACCTTAGTCTTAGACTTAAGTTGGTTCTAAACATACTACAAATACATTGTTGTATTTTTTGGGTAGTGCCTCACCCTCAAAAGTCACAACATTGCCAAGCGATGCACGTGCATTAATGAGTATGGGTCTGGATGTCCGCCATGCTTGTTTGGTGCTAGATTCATGGAGAAGATGGCATTAGTTCTTCTTTCTTTTCTCCCTGATCTCATATGTTAGACTTTAGGGGTATTGTTTTCATAGATGGTATGTATGAGAGCTGAACTTAGTGTCATTCTTTATGTTTGATTTATATTAATATGATTGTATTTAAAATATATCTGAACATATAGGTTTTTGATACATAATTTTTTTTAATAATTTTAAAATTTTGAAAAAAAAAATTGGAATGAACCAAACTTTAGGAATGTCGCCAAACTTTAGGAAACCATTCCTAAACATGAAAAACTATTCATGTAGGGATGGTTCCAAACCGTTTCTAAAGTTTATCGGAATGGTCCAAAATTGTTCCTAATATAAATGAACCCTAATTTATTTTAACCTTCTAAATTATAAGAATGGTGATTCGCTCCTTAATTAGGAATAGTTCATAAATAAATGTTCATGTTTCTGATTTGGGAACAGTTCAGGGCCATTCCTAAATTAACAATCAGGAATAGTTTTGAACTGTTCCAACCATTCCTGATAGGCTTATGAATAGTTTAAAAACATTTCTAATGCCCTTTTTTGTAGTGAGGATAGTGACACAAACATGTATAGAAGTGATGATAAACCTATAGAGAAATTATTATGATGACAAATCTGTTGATATATGATGACAAACATATAGAGATATGGTGATAAATCTATTGAGAAATTATGACAAATAGTACTTCGATATTAGTTTATTATACACTTATTTACAAGTTTGTCGTCACTTTAACATATGTTTGTGGTCAAATCTCTAGAAGTTCATTCATTATATGGATGGTTGCTTTTTTTGTGACTTCTATAATTTCATGGAAGGATGATTGATTTTTTTGGCCACTTGTACAAGTTTGAGGTCTTTTGGGGTTTAAAACCCTAACCTAAGCACTAGAAATAAAAAAATAAACAACATAGAACAAAGATCATTGACCTTTGTTTGTTATTTGTGGACTTCAAATGCATGTGGCTTCAAGTAGTTTTGCTCGTAAAGATGCCGAAATAGAAATGATGATAAACATAAACCAACAATGCAAGAAGCGTTAGAGCAAAGTAGTGAAAATGAAGAAGAGCGAAACAAATATTTTATCGTCACCTCTACTTGGCTACATGATTGTCGTTACTATACACATGTTTGGCGTTACTTCTACCAATGTTCGTCGTCACTTATTCTTATGACTGTTGTCACTTCTTCAACAGTATATTCTCAATTACTATATGATTGCATCACTTAATTTTGAAGCTATGTTTGTCATCATTATGCACATGTTTTACCATCCTTTATGTTTATACTTATCTAGCATTATGTCATTAATTACTACGTGATTGTCGTTACTTATTTATTTGTACACATGTTTGTCATCACTATGCACATAGTCACTGGGGAAAAATGTTTGATCAATCCCACACAATCTTTAAGGAAACGTAGGATTCTTTTTACAGTGTGTATTTGACGATTTGATCGAATCTTAAGCTTTTGAATTTGATTTTTCTCCTTTGTGCAGATGCTCAGATACCTCCTCCAATGGTGGTGGTGGTGTACCTGTCAAAAATACTCTGATGATCTAGTCAATTTGTGTTTGCACCTGACTGATAGAGCACTCAAATGAAGGATGATGAGAAAATTTCTTAGTCGAGATCTCTATTTTCCTAGTTTTGATTCATTTTTTCTTTGTGGGAGAGAGAGAGAGAGAGTAAGAGAGAGAGAGAGATCCATCCCTTCATTGTACTGGATCCTCTCGTATATATAACTTTCTAATGATTTGTACTCTCTTTTTCTGTTAGAGAATTATTTCCCTTGCTTACTTCTCATTGGTCAGATCTATTTTAGAGGAATTTTGTCTGACACAATTCCCTTTTTTGTTAGATCTGAACCTCACATCATGGTTTTAAAAACAGTCGTTTAAACAATTTTTATGCCCGTTTAAACGGTAACGCCCCAAGCCCGTTTATGTTTAAACACATTTTGATGCTTTAAATTTAAAGGCCGTTAAAATCGTTTTAATAGTCATTAAATTCTGGAAAATTTTGTAAAAAAAAAAGGCCATTAAATCCATTAAATTCCATTTTTTTTTTAAATTTTCAAATTTCAAATTTTGAATTTTAGCGCCACTTTTTTCCATTTTTTCCCGTTAAAATTTGTTAACTTCCATTTTTTCCATTTTCCCCTAGCCATTTCAATCTTTTTTAATGGTAACGCCCCTAGTCCATTAAACCGACCTCCTTTTAACCTTGCCCCACATTTATATATCTCAACTGTTTATATACAACGAAGTTTCATTTCAGAAGATGGAGGAAGTTTTAATCGAATGGCTAGTTCTCCTGCCATGTGTCATATTTTGTAATGGTAATATCATATTTTAATGAGTTACCAGTTTGAGAATTTTCTTCATATCCGTTTGTTGTAAAATAAGCGTTTGAAGCTTGCCAAGAAAGGTCGTATGCATGACCGATAAGTATGTTGTTGACACTTGTCGGGAAGGGTTGTATGCTTGACTGACAAGTATGTTGTTGACACTTGCCGGAAGGGTTGTATGCCTGACCGACAACTATGTTGGTGACACTTGACAGGAAAGGTTGTATGCCTGACCGACAAGTATGTTATTTGAGATTTGTCGAGAAAGATAATTTTATGCCTGATTGACAAGTATGTTTGTTCAATTTGTCCATTATATAGCTCAATATTATAGCTTTGCCCGAAAAAGTCTACATCTCTGTATGCCGATAAGTATAGATATTGAGAAGCTTTATCCGTAATCATTACGGAGAAGAAGTCGATGAAGTTTGGTTTTTGAAGTAATCCTAAGAACTCAGTATTTTTTATTTCAATCGATAACACGTGTCATTCTCTGTAAAGTCTAACAGGATGAAAAAAATAGATGGAGGCTTCTTTTAAGTCATGTTGAGTTGTTACTTTATGCTCATCTCGAGATGCTACGTGTCACTCTCCTACCCACTGCTCGCCATTTGATATCATGTCAACATCTCATGTCCTAAACCACAGTCACTATGCACATCTTTGGCATCTTTTAAACCAATGTTTATCGTCGCTTATTATAGTTTTTATTATCATTTCTCTTATAGTATGCAATTACTAAATTGCTGTCACTTCTACTTATAATCATGTTTGTTGTCACTATGCACATGGTCACTATGAACATGTTTGGCATCACTTTTACAAATGCTTGTCATCTCTTTATATTTTTTGTCTATCGTAGTATTTCTAATAGTATGTTATCAAATATTACATTATCGTCATTTATGATTTTTTTTTATTGTGACTCTTGGTCAGAACTAACTTGAGTTTGGAGAACAATTAGTATAGGGAAGTACAATTGTATAGGGAGACATTAGCCTTTAACTTTTCAACTTGTAGGTTATGGGGCAGCTTGTTAGAGAGAGGGGTAGGGGTAATCTTATAAAAGAATTATCATTTGGTTAAAAAAATGTTCATAGCTTGAAAAAGGGTCGGTATTAAGGAATTTGATATTCGCTCAAAAGTTCTTATTTTAAACAATTATCTTTTTAGCGTTATCGCACTTTCCTACATAAAACTGTTTTATTTATCCACTTTTTTATGTAAGAGTCCCTTCTGTTGCGTAGAATACTCTTTTCTGGACGAAATAATATATTTGCATGTATTAAACACATTTTCGGAAGTCTAGATATAAAGCCGTTCTGATTAAGTCTCATTACGCGCTTCTTTTGTCATAGGAAACCCGATTGAATAATTTTAGGGATTGTGGGCCCACAACTGACTGTCGGAGTCTTTGATCAATGCATAGAGAGTCAGTGGACTTAGACAAGAAGATGTAGGCCAAAGACGGGAAGAGCCAGAGAGTCGGAAAAGCCTGAGAGAAAATTAAGAGAGAATGAGAGACAAATCCTCAAAGAAGAGACTAAGGAGATTAAAGCTTACCAACTAACATAAGATGATGACTTGCTCAGTTGGTAAAGCATGTAGAAGACCAAGTCAAAGACCAGGGTTCAAGACCCCCTGCTAGCATTTTCTCTTTATTTTGTAATATTTTCTCTCTCCTCTCTCTAAACCTCATCCTCTCTCATCTCTCAAATCTGAATCATCCGATCCTCTCTACCTTCGCAATCACTCAATCCTACGGCCTACTTTGACAGATCTCCAAACGTCCGATCTGATCATCACCATCATAGTCGACCGTCCGATCACCATCAGATCGTCCACTCTATCGCCCGATCATTCGATTATCATTCTTATCTATCCGATCATCCATCGATCAAACGACTTCAAGAGGTGGTCCACGTTTCACTCATATCTCACCACACTTTCTCAGAAGAGGTAGGGCCAATACCACTTGGCGGATATATATTGGTTGGGTGTGATTGGCATTTATAGAGGAAAAATGATTTTTGAAAATAAAAGATTTTAAAAACATCCCATGAAAATATTTTTTTGAATTAGAAAGTTGGATCAACATGGTTGGTGAATATATAAAAGATATTTTGGAAATAAAAGAGTGTTGTTTTAAAATCAAACATTTTTTTAGAAAGAGGGGGTAGTTTTGCATTTTTTTTTGGAAAAAAATGAGCTTTTGTAAGTTTTGGTCCAGCCAACATAAGGACGGTTTGGGCAATTAACATAATGGAGGGGGAGAAACCCATTTATAAGAGAAACCCTAATCTCTTTAGGAGAAGCTTGAACCCCATATCTTTTTTTTCGACCTCTCTCACCCCCAAAAGGAGCCGTCACCTCTCTCCCACGGTTTGGAGCTCCACGCCTCTTCCTTCTATCCTCACGATCTGACCGCCTTTCTCTTGGAAGATTCTCCCCTTCGTTTTCTCCCAAAAAGAAAAAGAAACGAAAAGATAAAAAGAAAGGAGAAGAAAACTGAAGAGAAGGAGAAGAAAGGAGGAATGTACCTCCTCTTGCTGCCTTTTTGCAGCACCACCATCACATCGCTTCTCCTTCCACATCCCCACCTGCGTTCCGGCCAGGTGCACTCCTCCATCCACCACCGAGAAGATGTTCTTCATGCTCTTCAAGATAATGGTATGCCCCTCTCCTCTCTTGATCTTCTTCAAAGCACCACCACCACCACAGTTCAGACCTGCAACTCACCAGTTGTTGGTTTGGCCTAAAACTCCTTGCTCTACCACCGTTTGGACCAGTAGCTCCACCTCAAACTTGTTGAAAGTCGTTCCTCCCATCGCCTCCATTGCTGGTGTGCACCTGCAACACTTGCAGGCCGTACGTCCCTCTCCACTGGTTGCATCAAGCAACCTCTTCCCCAAGAGAGAATGACTGCTGCAAGCCAACGCTTCACCATGATCAACTCCGATTGTACCACGCACTGCCAAGCACCACTGTCCTTTCCTCTCTTGAATGGTTGAGAAAAGTCCACCCAAATGAACCACTGCTCTTCTTGATGGGATCTCAGTTAACATAGCTGCAACCATCACTATAGTAGCGTGATAAGATGCCATTTCTCTCCACAACGCAATGCTGATTTGCAACTATGACCTGGACTTCATTCTTATCACAGCCACATGCTTCTCTTGAAGCCTCTCATGGCCGGTAACCTGGTGCACCTCAGTCTTCCTCCACCACTGTGGAGAACCTGCACTTCTAGTGGGCTCTTCCTCACCACACCGCCATGTCTAACCCCTTGAGTGATGGCTGAGCCATGGCTTCACCATCTCTATCATTCGCACTCTGAGCATCACCTTCGTCTCTGGCCAATCATCCAAGGTAAGTTCTCCAATGGTGAGTGATTTTTTCTCTCTCTAGGATTTCACATCGCTTCTTTCTCTCTCTAAGTTTAAAAACTTATCTTTTTCTCTCTCTAATTCTATTGTGCTTTATAGAATAACATTTTGATGGCTTTCTAGGTTAATTTCGTTGTTTGAATTTAGTTTAATGTTGTAAGAACTTTTTATTAATTCATAGAGTTGTGATTATTCATTTCTCAATTTTATTTGTCTTAGTGTTCTTAGTTCTTGTGATAGTTTCTCTCTCTAAAAATCACCAAAGCATGTTTTAAAATCACATCGATCCACCGTTCTCACATCTCCGCAATTTCTGTGAAAAATTAGTTATTTCATGCTCTTAATTGTGCTAACGTGGCTGATTCGAGTGCGGATGATATCCGACATACTTCCACTATGCAAAGAATTGGGTATTTTGTAGGATAAAAGTCTCAGATCAAAATTACAAATGTGTTGAAATTAGGATTTCCGACCCGACAACATGGAAAAACCCTACTTTCAGAACCCCCCTTTTTTTCTGACCCCTCTTGAGAGTCAGACTCTGGGCCGTGGATTCGAGAATCCAATGGTGGTTGATAGCACTTAGTTGGCATTCACTTTTTTCATTAAGTGAATGCCAGCTCAGCGATATGAACCACCAATATTGGATCAATGAGTTGGTAATCATAGAGCAAGACTGGAAATTAAAACTCGTAATAATGAAGTACTTTATCAAGAAAATGTATGTAACAGAGAGGAAGGAGATGAGAAATGGTCCTCTTAGAAAGAAGTTAATGTTTTAGCTCAGCAGGTTGGTGTGTGTACTTCTCCTTGTGATAGGTCATAGATTCATTTACTCACAGGCAAGTTTCCTTCATATTTCGGTAGGTGCTCATGTATTATGATGTTTTTTCTCACTTTTTTATTCTTCTAAATGTTGGGGACAAGTTTTTAATGTGGCACAGAGCTTTTCTAATGCAGCCGCGTGATTGGTCACCATGTATACATGATGGGATGGTGGGGTCCACATTCGTAGAAAGAAAATTACCAAAAAGTACTGTATGCCGACTTCCCATTAAGAAAAGGGTCAGGCTCAACAAACACATAGTTTCACACACAATTTTGGCGTACCCACATGGAAGATAAATCGATGGCTGATTTTTGGTGAGGATGATCTCGTCACCATATAAATCACCCCTATAAAAAATCATCCCATTCTGAAATCTAACACCATCAAATGTGGGTTTCAAGTTAACGGTAAAAAATAGAGAATCCATAATTCTTCAACTTGTAAACCATGCTATGAATATCAGAATGATTTGAATTTTTGTGAGGGTGATCTCCTCATCATAGAGACCATCCTCAACAAAAATCATCCCATTCCAAAACTTCTAATTTATAGGCCCTCAACGTCCGAGTTTGTGAGGGCATAGACTAAGGAATTCCTCAAGTCTCGAAAAATATTAGATATAAGTTTTGTGGGGACCAAATGCCCACATCTGGTTGCTTTCAATAAAGATTTTTACAGACTATTTTTACGTATAAATCTACAAAAAAATGTTTTCTAGATGAACACTTTTTGGCTTACAAATCTTTTTTATAGAAGACTTTTCTGTTGTCACCTGTCACCATGCAGGGCCCTAGTTTAAAAAGGATTTGGATAAGTAAGACATTCATGCACTTCCGGAAATCTATTGTTGTGGATGGGTGCTAAGCAACCCCGTGTTGTTCCAGATCTAACGGTTATGTTGCTCAACAATTACCATGCAAGATGCGGCTTACCGTCGTCGTCGTAGTTACTATTAGAGAATATATTGTAATAAAGTGTGAGATACACCATATCATCTTTGGTAAAGATACAGTGCATCTCGTGCACTTTACTATCATCGTTGGTAAAGTCGTCGTTAAATATTATTAGAGAATATATTGTGATTGGTACAAGATATATGAGCCATTGATATTCATATGATGAATGGCCGAAACGTCCGTTCGTTTGCTTGATGGAGGTCATTGCCTGTCTGTGAAATCCATTATTGTCGCATCCCACTCATCTTGGAATCTGTCGGAGCCGATGACCCAATAGATCAAGTCAGTTATGATCTCGATCTAATAAATACAGAATTCTGTATCATAAGTTTGATATGAAAATCTTTTAAAACGCCACATGGCAAATTCTTTCTAGCTCATTGACCCATGAATGTTTGGCCCACACATTTGTGGGCCTACACACCAAAGGTCTGTATATGAAACGCATGATGAAAAGTGCTCAAATCCTTATCCCATGGCTAGATATAAGAAATCATGCCGATTTTTATGGGTAGGTCCACCAAGGTGTTGTCCAAACATTTATGGATCAGTGAACCCGAAGGAACATTTATGGATTAGTGAACCCGAAAGAGTGACATGTGGCACTTTGATGGATTTCTGATTATAGGAGTGAGTCACAATGAGTGAACAGAAGAAACATTTTTTGTTCAATCCCGAACAAGGCATGAAATGGGTCTGGTCAGACCCGCATCCCCATACAATAAGAACATCCAAAACCAAATTGTCTCAAAGTCGTAGAACCCAGGTAGCTTGACTCGACCCGAGTTCAGGTGTCGAATCTACAGATAATGGTATTCTGGATCTGACCCAAGTTCAGTGAGCATGTCCAAAGTTAATCCGATTCTACACATATCGGGGAGTCAACGGGTCGGTTCTGGTTCTTATCGGTTCGGGTCCTAACGGTTCCGGTTCTCAAAGTGATGGAATCGGAACCGATTATGTATTTATGTCGGTTCCGGTTCCGGGTATATTGGGTCCAATCTTGATAAAATAAGAATTTTTACACTATATTTATATATTTGTTCCGGTTCTTATCGGTTTGGTTCCGGTTCTTATTGGTTTCTATTCCATATTAGAGTATTAGACTACCCAGAACCGGAACCATTATTTAACGGTTTGGTTCCGGTTTCGTTTCCTTTTTAATCGGTCCCAAAAATGTGGAACAGGAGCGGTGTTTTCACCGGATAAAATTGACACCCCTAAATTCGGATCTCTCAAACGGGATGTTGATGGAATTTAATAATAAAAGCAGGGGCATAATAGGCATTTAAAGGAAAAATGCCTTGGATTCCAAGAAAAAAGAAGGAAGTTTTCGTCCCACAACTTCTGACTAAAATCTCGGACACCCAGCGAAGTCTGCAAATAATTGTGGAAACTTTATAGACTCAGATTAATGGCATTTTAGTAATTTTACCAAACCAGCAAACACGTCGCGCCAATACGTTCTTCGAAACAGTAACAAACATTACTGACACCGTATGCATGTCAAGCATGCATTGGATGGGATAGTCATGCATCATGTATGTGCATGTCCCAATAGTCATGCATGCCAGCTCACTGCCTCTTCCTTTTTTTTTTTTTTCTCTGTCTATTTATAAGCTCTCTAGCTCTTGTTAAAGCATTTGACCGCTTAGGAAAGGGTAAAGAACAGAGAGTGAGAGAGAGAGAGAGGTGAGGAGAAAGAGAAACAGAGCAGAGAAACCCAAAAACAAAAAAAATCGAATCAAACGAGGTATTAATTTGGGTTTTTAATGATATTTTTTTTAGATTTTTAATTGTGTTTTATGGAGATTTGTGTCGTCGTTTCGATCTATTTCTTTGTTTTTTTCTCAAACAAGTCTATATCAAAGTATCTGAAGAAATCGAAAAACAAAAACGAAAATCGATTTTGTGATGATGGGGAGGAAAATCGTGTCCATAGATTTGTAATCCTCTTGTTTGTTGATTTTGGGGTTGATTTTGGTCTTTGTATGTTTCAGATTCAGATTCTTCTACGTTTGCTGTCTTTCTCTGTTAGAAGGAAGAGGGGATTTTCTGAGAAGAACATTGGAGGAGAAGACGAGGATTTATGTCGGCTGGTTTTGATCTGTTGATTGGAGCTCAGGAGCAGCTCTGGCTTTCTTCTCTCTTTCTGGTGATTTCAAGCTTCTTCCTCACTTTCTTCTTCTTCCGTTGCTCTCTCTGCATGCAATTTTGGTGTCTTCAGCAGGGAGAACAGGTGCTGCAGACGGCTTCGATGCGTTTGAGATCAAAAAGGTGTGTAGTTTTGTTGAGAATCTTTGGTACCCAGTTGTTATTTTTGCTTTTTATGATCTGGGTTTTCATGGGTTTAGGGTTTTTATGGGTTTAGGGTTCTGATGGGTTTTTGGGTTTTGGGTTTTGCAGGACTGGTTCTGGAGTAGAATGCTTTGGGGCTTTTCATATACAGAGATTTTTCTACTTGTTCTTCAGAGGAGCTCTTACTTGATACTTGAGTTTTGAGAGATTTCTTTCCATTAAAATCTCTATTTTTAGCAATTTTTTTTCAAAAATATTTCTCCAGAAATGACAGGACCTCAAAGGCATCTAATGAATCAAGATAAGGTTTATAGTAAAAAAGGGAAGAAGAAACTAATTTCTTCTGAAAGAGAGGAAGAAGAAGAGACGAAAAAGATGAGAAAAATCCGTGTAATCTGTTTCGATCCTGACGCGACTGATTCTTCATCGAGCGAAGAAGACGAAAGATGCCAAAAAAAGAAGCGTGTGATTCGGGAGATTCGTGTTCCCGTTTCTCCATCATCTGTTCTTGAAACTGAGAGCTCTTTCCAAGATAGCAACTATGGGGTGAAAAAACCTAATAAAGTTTGCAGAAATCCTAGTAGAAGGGTTTCACAGAAGACCCATAGATCTTCTTCTAAATACAGAGGCGTTCGACAGAGGAGATGGGGCAAATGGGCTGCTGAGATTCGAGACCCTCTTCGAGGTGTTCGAGTCTGGTTGGGTACTTTTGATACTGCTGAAGAAGCTTCGAAAGCTTACGAAACCGCATCGAAGAAGCTCGAAGCCGAATTGGAGAACATTACCCTCTCAGAGAAGAGCAACAACATCATGTCTTCGATGTCTGCAACAGTCTCCATGTCTGGTGACTCGGAAAGCCTCTTCTCTCATTCGTCCCCTTTGTCTGTCCTCGACGTCTCGACTTCAGCTCCTCCTCCGATACTTGCCTGTTCAGGCAATTCAACCAAGCAAGAAGGCGCACCCCATCAACAACAACAACAACAACAACAACAAGAACTTCCTGTTTTATCACTTTCACCCTCAATGGAGGGAGAGCTTGATCTTGGGTTCGGGCTCGATTCATTTCTTATGAACGATTTTGAACAGGTGTTCGACGATGTTGGCAACTTGGATGATCTTCCGATTTTTGGGTTCCTAGACAATGAAGCCAACGATCTTCCAAACTTCGATATGGATCTTTTCACTGATGAACTTGCTTGGATGGATGAATCTCTGAATATAGTCTCCCCATAAGTTTTGCAGCTTAGTAATAGTAGCTTCTTTTTAATCGGGTTTTAAAAGAGATCTCGGGAACCAGAGAAGTGTTCTTGAGAGTATGATTTTGTAATTGAGAGTATTTGTTTGTTTGTTTGTTCTTCACTGAGAGAGAGAGAGAGAGAGAGACTGAGAGAGTATTGGGGGAGAGTTCTTGGGTTTTTCTGTGCTATTGGAGCCGTCCCAAGATTTTCTAAATCTCCCCACCCCAAGCTGTGTTTACTCTCTCAAATTTCTTGTCTTCCGACAGTCATGGCTTGCTGTGATTTTTTATTAATAAATGCTATATATTAGAATTTATTTGTGTGTTCTTTGAGATTGTTGTCTTTGTTGATGGTAACTATCTGTAACAATGGCGAGGCCATGTAAGGTGCCTATGTAGACTGTAGAGTAGACTAGATGGACGGTCTGCTTTTCTTCCAGCCATCCGCACAAGTGGCACTGTAAAAGTTGCCTTGTGGGACCCCTTTTTCTAAGGCCAATTTTTTTTTTTTTTTTTGGCAAAAGTATGGAAGAAAATCTGCAGTTCGTGTGAGCTCTCTTAATTCAACAATGGCCGGCTTCTATTGAAAGCTACGATGCTTGGTCAATGTTACAGAAATGGTGTAACGTTGTGTTTCTTTGCTCAGTAGCCTCTACATCCAACATGTTCCCTTGACTATTTGTTTTGATAAGAAAATTAAAATTTAGGAAATCAAAAACTGTTTTGTTTGGCTACGTGTCCGATGCAGGGATGGGGTTGACAAAATTGAAGACATCTTTTTTTTTTTTTAATTTTCGAGGAAACTTTTAAGTTGGTGGGCCCAATGTAGGAGAATTCTTACACAAGAAAATTTGATTTGATTGGATGATTTGAACCATTGGATTAATACATTTTTGTGCCCTCGTGATTCTAACGGTCATTTTCATTAGGTGGTTAGGACTTACGATGATGACTAATCCATGTGTTTCCTAGAACTGAAGGAGGTGTAGAATACTTGAGATGCTTTTTCTATGTGGGCTGAAGACTCGAGATGCGCTTCTCTTGAATTTGAGATCTCCAGGCTGTTTGGGTGCAAGGACACAAATGAGTGGAGGTTTTTTCTAGGCTGTTTGGGTGCAAGGACACAGATATAAGCAACACTTTGTCGGGGGTTGCCTTTTATTCACGAACCCTTCAAAAAAGCAGCTCTAATTCATGTGGTTTTTTTTTTTTTTTCTGTGATCAACTGAAATATATAGAAAAGAGAAAAAAAAAAAACCTAAGTGCTGTGGCTCCTCATCTAGGCACATGGCTTCAGCCAAAATTTTGATTACCTTAAGTAGGCTGTGAAAGCCAAAATTTTGCCACCGCGACAATAGTATGTGCAACTTTATTACAGTCGCGCCAGTGGTGGAGGCAGGATTTTGTTCAAGGGTGGGCAATAATGAACAGGAAAAAAAAAAAATATATCCTACTTAAGATTTTAAAGTTGGTGGGCAACTGGCTCCACCATTGAGTTCCTCCTAACATAACAAAAACAACAAGATCTAAATAATGAAGAAGAAAATAAGATGTCTCCATAGACAGCTGAAGCAAACCAATCCATGTCAAAACTACCGAAAGCAAGGGCATCGACAATTTCTTTCACATCAGGTTCAAGCATCAGACTGTCCACCTTGTATTGGACTACTGCCTTCATCCCCATCAGCAGATCTACTGCCTTAGCCTCATCTGCCGAGCGTGCCTTGGATCGGCCACCTCCTGCCATAATGAATCTCCCAGATGAATCAGAAATAATATAGGCCAGAACTGTGATTTGAGACTTTTCATTCCATGCAGCATCAGTGTTTACTTTATACCAATCTGATAGGGGTGGAGACCAATGAGAGCATACTACATGAAAAGAATTTTGGCATGCCTCCTGGGAAGGTAAGGAGATATAGGAGGGAATGTAGGTGATCACCTGAACATGAATTTGAGCTGTTTGTCTATGGAGCATATAATAACAAACAATCCATAAATGATACATCATTACACACACTGAAACAAGGTTTTTCCGGTTGTTGGCACGGATAGCCTTTAAATCAACATTATTTTTTTGGTTCATTAATCCTGCAAAAATTTATTTCTTAATCGAACATGGTAAGTCGAATGTCGAATCCGCACTCGGGTTAGAGAAGTAACATAAAAGAAAGCAAGCAAGGAAATGGTAGAGAAATGAGAATGGTGGAAAATGATTCTTAAAACATTTTTTCTATAGGAGGAGAATTACCTACAACATTAATAAAAGAAAATAAATATGCTATAACAGAAAAAATGCCAAAATAAACTTCATTTATTAAAAAAAAACTATAACTTACAATGCTTGAATTAAAAATGCTTAAAGAAATAAATCAAATAAAAACGTTTTCAAAGTAATAAAAAAAAAGATTAGAGAGAGAGATAGAGAAGGAAAAGAGGAGAGCAATCCATAGTTGTTGGACATATGTTGAGAAGAAGATGATGGAACCGTTTGATGGAGAAAAGAAGGCAGTCGTCGATTTTTTTATTTATTTTACCTTTTCTTTCTTTTGTGCCAGGGGAGAAGGTAAGAAAGAGATGAGAATTATAGGGGGAAAACCTAAGGGGAATAAGCTATGAGTGGCCTTTTATAGGGAAAGAGTGCTATTTCTGGGTTAATGTCTTTCTATCTTTTTAGAAATGTTTTTATTCCAAAAACTATCTTTGCAATTTTAAGATCACCTTTTATTGTTTTTTGAAAAGTTTCTTTAAAGACAAAATTCTTTTTTCTGTAAGAAATTTTATTTTTTTCAAAGTTTTAGACTTTTCTTGTAAAGAAAATATTTTTAACATGTTTCAAGCTTGTAAGTTTCCAAAACCACATGTTAACTCTTCTGGGTTCCCTTTGTCTTAAACCTCGAGATGGTTGAAAATAACCAAAGGGTGATTTGTTAAGGCGGATTGAGAAAATAGGAGAGGCAATGCATTTATCAATCCATTTAGTCTACGTCTCATAGAAATCCATGGCTAACATGATATTTATGAGGAATTTCCATTCTACCCTGTCATAAGCCTTCGATATATCTAGTTTGATTGTTATAAGACCATGCTTCCCTTTTTTAATCTATTCTACCTAGTCATAAGACCGATTTCGGATACCCAGATACGACCTAAATATCTGTGGATCGACTCGTACCCGATCCATAGGTGATCCATGAATATCCCCTAGTAGACCAATTAGGTCAATTAGACTATTAAGGTTTATTCGAAAATCTTATAAGTATAAAAATATCTAGGTGCAGAAGTAACCCTAGAATGATCATACGTAATTGTTCAATTATCAGAGTTAGGTTAAGTTCATTAATCAACTAGGTTGTTCTACAATCTATGTGAGGTTCATTATGAATAAATCAAATTGATTTAATTCTCTTAAGTCAAGTTTAGGATAATCTATTAAGTCCATACGATCTAGGTATGAGTCAACCTAGTTGACTCGGTCAGGTCTCAAAATTTGGCTAAGGCAACATAACAAGAATTTGACAAGTCCAAATAAGGTAGCAAGGTGTTATTTTGACTATATCTCATTCGTTATTAAGAATCTATAAATGAGACATATGTTTTCGGAAATGTCTCACAGAGATCTACGATTAGTCATTCTGCACAGATCTGAGAAAGAATCATCTTTCCTTCTAAAATTGCTACACAACACAAAACCTAAACTTAGATTTTTCTAATATATTGTTAGTGTTTTGACCATAACTTTTAGCACAGATCGAATCTATAAAAATTATAAATATGTTCGGAAATCTAACTCGAAGCTCTTCAAAAAGTTCTTTTGTATCAGATTCCAAAAATATAATCTGCACATCCAAAATTGAACTGCAAGTAAGAACTACAAATCTAGTAGATTTGATAATTATTTAGTATTTCGGTCATAACTTTCTTTTCTGATCGAATTACTGACTTCTATAAACTATTCCAAAAATCTAACTTAGAGAGCTTCAAAAAGTCCTTACTGATTAGAAACTAATTTCTAACATCTAAGTATCAGAAAATGCACCACAATACAGAAACATGACTTGCTGTCTTGTGTTACATTTCGGTGACTTAGGTCTTTTGGAACTTGATAAGTGAACAGGTCCAAATGGGATTGTACTAGGGCGTTCATTTTATTATTTAAAACATGCTCATAATTATAAAAAAATATAAAGAAAATCATATCATAAATTTAATTAAATCATGTTGACAACAACTTAGACATGTTATAACATAAAATGAAGATACCCTCAAAAATCAAGTCAGAACAAACTTGTTTTAATTCTAAGTAACAAAAACATGTAAATGTTTTTGAAATGAGTGTAGGGCTATCTAGCCCTCCTACACATAAATATTCTCATTATCACAAACATCATCATGTAGATCCTCCAAATTCGGATCTACCGAATCATCCGAGTCTTTATAGAAATCATCGACCAAATCTAAAATATGTGTCGACAAACATCATGAGTCCAAAAGGACTCAGTGTACCACAAATAGTTTGGCATGTATTTTGAATAACCAAAAGAATTTAAGCATGCTAAGCACATGAGAGATAATTGAAGTCATGAGTAAGGTAACAATGCAATAACATGCATGCTTTATACTATCATCCCCTGTCCACTCAAATCATATGGTCTCCATCTCCTTCCCTCATACGGGGAGTAACATTACTAGTCATCTGCAAGAAAAATAATAAGGGTTTGGGGTCTTGCACCCTAGGGCTTCGGGCCCTTCTTAATTCTTTTCCTCATTGGGAGAATAACCTCACTGGTCTGTATAATAGAAAACCACACTAGTTTGTATAATATAGAACCTCACACGGGCTAATAAATAATCTTCATCACAATGCATAGCTCACCTCTATATGCTCAATTTAACATAAGGCCATAAGGCATCAAAGTACCCCCATGCATGAAAATAAGGCCATCGGCAACATAGTACCCATAGGGCATGCAAAACATGCTATCACAATCATCAATAATCACATATGATTAACAAAAGTCAAATATCATAAAAGATAATTAATCTAACATATGGCATTCACACAAAATAAACAATCATGAAAAATCAAAAGACATGACAATATTACACATGGTTATCACACATTCTTTTGGTTCTCTTTATGAAAAATAGAAATTTTCTCTAAATTTGAAAATGGTCGGATCGGACTTTCTTCGGAGTATGTTGTCTTACTCGGTGTCCTCTTCAATTCTCCATTCTACTTCGACTTCAATCAGAGTTTGGATAAAGGCTTAATCGAAGCTCTCCCACTTCTTTAATGAAGTTTTGTGATGGATTTTTAATAGAAATTTAAAGAGATAAAAGTAAAGAAAATTAAGAAAAGAGAAAAGAGGTTTTTGAAAACAACAATGGTGTGGGTGCAAAATCTGGGATATAGATATAGCCGTTGATTATCCTCAAGATTCACACACATCAACAAATAAATAGAAACGGATCAAGAAACATAAAAGATTCTGAAAAATGAGGAAAGAGACAACTATTTTAGTGAGGTTCATCACTGGAGTCCGGTCGACTACGTCCTCGGCCTCATCGGTGGAGGCAATCCACTATTTCTTTTCAAATGTTACAGTTCTCTCTTTCTTATAACAGTACTTGGGCTCCAAAGAAGATGAAGAAGAACCAACCTCTTCCTCCATTGGTGGAGAGCTTTATTTATAGAAAAATCTTTTTTCCCAAGTGTATGAAACTCATGGAGTTGAGTGTAACCGTAAGTGGTTAAGGAAATTGTTCTAGTGTGTCTCAGTAGTGTTACAGTGTAGTTGAGTGTACGTTAGAAATGATGCACCGTTCGAAATATTCTCGATGGATGCACACCTCGAGATATATGCACATTGGTCATTTAGATTCATGTGAAAATTATGGTACCCACATCAGCCCCCTCTCGAAGGTGGAGCTCGACAGTAGGAGATGATTCGCCTTCTAGAAGTTTAAGAATAACTTGCAGTAATGAAGAAATAATGTAACTGGTTGTTAGTTGATCTGGTGGTTGATCCATGTGTTCTTATGAGCATATCTGCGAGCTTTAGGGAGAATAACTGTGAGCTCTCGGGAGCATGACTGCGAGCTCTCGGGAGCATGACTGCAAGCTCTAGGGAGCACGGTTGTGAGCTCTAGGGAGCATAGATGTGAGCTCTAGGGAGCATGACTAAGAGCTCTAGGGCTCTTTGATGATGATGATGATGATGATGATAATTAAGGATGATTATGATGAGTCTCATGTCAGGGTTCCTCTAGTCAAGGGTTGAATGCTGAGAGCTTTAAGTTTCCCTGGCCTACTATAGTAGGACTTGTGTAACAATGTCAAGGTGTCCGTTAGCTAGGGCTTTTCAACCGCAAGCCTTTAAGTATTCTAGGCCTCCCGTAGAAGGTCTTGCACCCTCAGGGGGACTTGTTTCAGGGTTCTTGTCAAGGCATTATAGCCAAGAGCTATTCGGATGCCCGAATGTCCAAACAAGTATTGTGTGAACTAATTGCAAGTGGGTTAAATGAGATGTTGTTCTGATTTGTGTTTGATCTATGGCCCGTTCACGTACGTATGATCGAATTATTGGCATCTTGTCATGAGATTGGACCATGATTGGGTTGTGATGGTTGGGTTGCATTTGTTGGATGACTATAGATGAAACCATGATCGTATATGAAACCTTGATCATATATGAAGCCCCCAAGTGTTGTTGGTCATCAAGTGTGTTGCAATTGGTGTAAAATGCGGCCTTGCAGGTTGTTCAGGTTGTGTCCAATAAGTGTAGTCGTTGTTAGATGAACTCTTGGGATGATCGGGGATGAGATGCTCGGAGTTACCAGGTTGAGATGCTGGGAGTTGCCGGGATGAGATGCTAGGAGTTGCCGGGTTGAGATGTCGGGATGAGATGTTGAAGTTGCCAAGATGAGTTCCCGGGATGAGATGCTGGAGTTGCCGGGATGAGTTCTCGGGATGAGATGCTTGGGTTGTCAAGATGAGTTCCCGGGATGAGATGCTGGAGTTGTCGGTATGAGTTCTCGGGATGAGATACTTGAATTGCCAAGATGAGTTCCTAGGATCAGATGCTAGAGTTGCCGGGATGAGTTCTCGGGATGAGATGCTTGAGTTGTTAAGATGACTTCCTGGGATGAGATGCTGGAGTTGCCAGGATAAGTTCCCAGGATGAAATGCTTGAGTTGCCAAAATGAATTCCCATGATGAGATGCTGGAGTTGCCGGGATGAGTTCTCGGGATGAGATGCTTGAGTTGTTAAAATTATTTCCCGGGATGAGATGCTGGAGTTGCCAGGATGAGTTCCAAGGATGAGATGCTGGAGTTTCCGGGATGAGTTCCCGAGATGAGATGCTTGAATTGCTAAGATGAGTTCCCAAGATGAGATGTTGGAGTTGCCGGGATGAGTTCTCGGGATGAGATGCTTGAGTTGCTGGGATGAATTCCCAGGATGAGATGCAGGAGTTGCCGGGATGAGTTTCCGAGATGAGATGTTGGAGTTTTCGGGATGAGATGCTGGAGTTGTGTGATTGTGTTTCTGGCACATGCTCCATTTGTGGTTCACTTGGGGCCAAGTTTCGGGCGGAAATTTTTCCTCAATTTCTTTTCTTCTGCTGATGTGGCACTGAATGACATGGGTTACATATGGATCTTTGCTGACATGGCAAAGATATTTTGGGGTAGAAAAGACTCATTTGCCCTTCCTTGTAGATCAAATCTGCAAAAGAATGCCATAGAATGTTGCTGAAATTTCTTGTAAAAATACCCACTTTACCGAAGTATTGTTGGCTCTCCCACTGTTGGATCACCACGAAATTCCAGTGGGATGTTGCTTGGTGAACGAGGAACATATTTGTGCCGCCACCACTACCAGAGATGACTAGAGTTGGCTGAAATTTGGATGGGGTATTGCGCACTCCACAGATCTCCAATAAATACCAAATTTTAGATCTAAGTTCCCAGAGCATGGGGAATACGTTGGTAAGCTGATGGTTGCCGGAGGTAGCTTATAGGTGGTCAAAATCCAGCAAAAAGTCATCGAGACCTTGAAGTTGGATTACAACACCACAATATAATTTGAGAAAAAAGAGCGCACTATAGTTTCTTGCTCTCTTCCCACAGACGGCGCCATTTAATATGGGTGCAAAATCTGGGATATAGATATAGCCGTTGATTATCCCCAAGATTCACACACACATCAACAAATAAATAGAAACAGATCAAAAAATATAAAAGAATTTGAAAAATGAGGAAAGAGACAACCGTTTTAGCGAGGTTCATCGTCGGAATCCGGTTGACTACATCCTCGGCCTCATCAGTGAAGGCAATCCACTATTTTTTTTCAAATGTTACAATTTTGTCTTTCTTGTTACAGTACTTAGGCTCCAAAGAAGATTAAGAAGAACAAGAAGAAGAACCAACCTCTTCCTCCATCGGTGGAGAGCTCTATTTATAGAAAAATCTTTTTTCCAACTATATGGAACTCAGGGAGTTGAGTGTAACCGTAAGTGGTTCAGAAAATTATTCTAGTGTGTCTCAGTAGTATTACAGTGTAGTTGAGTGTACGTTAGAAATGATGCACCCTTTGAAATATCCTCGATGGATGTATACCTCGAGATATGTGCACATCGGTCCTTGAGATTCACGTGAAAATTATGGTACCCACAAATGGGATCCAAAAATAGTAGCTATTGATAATTCTACTGGGTTGCCTTGTTTAAATAATACAAGGGAGGGAAGGTTTGAAATTTGAATTGAGAGTTTCTCTCAAGTTGTTGAGCAACAAAAGGGAATAGGTGAAATTTGTACCTCTCAAATGGATGACTTTTTCAACCCTCTAAAACTCATACTTTGAATTACTAATGGGTTAAAAATGGGCCCAAGGCCCATAGGTATCAATTGGGCTTCAATTAAGGTTATTCTTAAGCCCAAAAGGACTCTAAATTGGCCCTACGAGCCCACCCAACAATTATAATTCAATTAATAATGAAATTATTTATATTAATAATTAAATCAGTTATTAATTATAATTATGTCATATTTCCTCAAAATGTGATAGTTTGATATGATTAATATATATGAGCATTAAACTATACTTTATAATATATTAATACACAACATTCATTTATTAATTCATATCAATCATATCATATAATTTAAAAGTTCATAATTAATAAGATGTTGACACTTGTCACACACCTAAAATTTAAATAAAATATTCTAATACACAAAATTTCGGCAATTGGTCAAAGTCCCAAAAAAAGGTAAACCTCTCGTCCGATTGACATGAAACTTATTCTACGGGTCCCATACTCATTTCAAATATATAAAAAATAAATTTTAATATTTTAAAAGTGTAAAATGGCAAGAAAATGCAAAAATTATAAAAATATATTTTTTGCCAAAAATGTTCGTTACAGTTTTAAAGTCTCTTTACAAGGTCTAGAAACCCTAAGACATGGGTCCCACCTAAAATTTAGCCTAAAAATAAGAAAAATAAAGTTGGTCATATTATTAGTTATTTAGGATCTATATAAGTATACGATCGTGCCGGAACTATCTGTTCGTCGATCGGAGGTCAAAAGAATTTTCTAAAAGAGTTTTATTCTATTATTGTGGGTCCCATAAAACCCTAATTTTTAAAATTGTCAGAATTCAATCAAAATTGATACAAATGTTCATACATGATATCTAAACATAAATATAACAACAGAAGTCTGAATTTTTTTTTGTATGAAATTACCATAATATCATAGAACGAAAGTTCGGGGTATTACAAACATGTCTAGGATGAAAGTAGCTTGATTGGGGAGGATTAAACAATCCATAAGAACCCATAGTCTGCTAGTAAGGATTTTAGCTATGATTTTATAACAGACGTTACATAGATTGATGGCATGGAAGTGTTGAATCATTTATATGGGGTCTCAGATTTAGAGATAGGAGCAAGATTGGTATGATTAATAAGGTGAAGCTCTTCCTTTCGGGCAAAAAAAATTCTGGACCATTGTGATAATGCCAGATTTGACTTCCTCCCAGTAGAACTGGTAAAATAGTCTTGTAAACCAATCAAGTCCAGGTGCCTTACGAGGGCGAATGCTAAAAACAATTGCTTTTATTTCCTCCTGAGTGACAGGTCGGACATGTAAAGAGTTGTCAGCCTCAGTTATAATAGAAGGGATGATGTGTGAATCAAATTGGGGTTCGGATGAAGAAAACAATGTAAAAAAGAAGTTACAAAAGCTTGTCCAATTTGTTTTCGACTGTACATCCATTCCCCATTGGAATCCTTGACCTACTCAATTTTTTATTTCCTTCTCCACATTATAGCTAGGGTAGAAAAATGAAAAAATTGATATTTATATCTCCTTTCAACTACACATCCCTTGACTTATCCCGCCACACCATTCTTCCTTTAAAAGAGCCTTTTCTATGTCAAGTTTGAAGACCTGATGTGGGCTAAACAAAGTGGATACGGTCTTTCAAGATCTTGACCCTATCATGTATGTTACCTAACCTCTCACGATTCCATTTTTTCATATGCTATTTTAATTTGTTAGTCGAAGTTTCCGAGGAACCCCACTTAAGGGGTATTCAGTCAATGGGGTCCTCCACGTGTGATCAGCATAGGTTTTACAGTCCAGCTTAAGAGTCCACAGAGAGAGAAATGGAATGGCTTGGATAATTTATTCTGCTCATGGGAGGAATTAATGAGTAATGAGTAATGGGCAGTGGTAAGACGCATATGCGCGGTATTAGATAGAGGACTGAAGCATCAGGGAATAGAAGTCTCCATTTGCCATTAGCATAGGTTTTGTCTAGTCATTCTTGAACAAAGGCAAGCCCATGTCTTCTATTGGACCAAGTGTAGGGGCATCCTTGAAACTCGAGATTAGTGATATCAACTTCCAATAGGAATTTTTTGAGAGCTTGGTTCGAGCGAATTTTGGAAGATTGGCCACCTCGCTTTTCCCATGTCTCTGAGAGGTCATAAAGTCACCATTAATGAGCCAAGGATAGGAATGTCATAAATAATTAGAGGAGATCCGCAAAAGGATATTGCGATGATGAACTTTTGAATCATCATATAGGAGAGACAACAACCACGGGCAACCAGGGAATTTTGATTTTATGAGCAGGTGTAAGACTTGAATAGATTTGGACAGAACATCAATGAGGAAACCCTTTTTTGACAACACTAGAAGGCCACCACTTTGGCTGGGGGCCAGTTGAGTAGAGAAGTTAGGGAAACCTAGATGATTACTGAGACTACGATTCTTTTTTTTCTAACAAGAAGATGAGGTCAAGATTTTGACCCCGTATGTGGGTTTTGAGAGCCCTCACCATCGAGGGTTTTCCACTTCCTCAACAGTTCCAGGCAAGAATCAACATAATGCCCTGGGGGAAGATAAGGACCTGCCACTCGCGCTCGTTTATGATTGCCAAGAACAAAAAGAAAGCAAGCAAAAATAAACTAGTAGAACTAAAATGTAAACAAATGTACCTTAGATCTCTCATTTTTTAGCTCCTCTGCTGAGTCAATGTCCACTAACTACTTCTGTAGGTTGTGTGAAGAGGAGGGTTCGCTGGCTGGCAGGAACTCTAGAGGGGTATCCATGATAATCTCTCTATCCACATGGGTTCCACCTTCTTGCTCTTTGTCCATTTCCAGAAGAGGGGTTGGAGATTTAGAGCTTTTAGGTTCTAGAGAGAAAATACTAGTATGTGAGGCTGTAGGCCTAGGTTGTTAGGGAATCAGACCCAAGCCTGAAGGATAGACATGGGATGCTGGATTAGCTGGCAGGGTATTAGTGGGGATGCATGGGTTAGTTCAAGTTTTGAGATTGGAGGTTAGGGTTCTAGAGGAGGGAAGGCATAACCGGTGGTGCATTAGTAATAGACCACAATGGGTTACCATGAGGGTGCAACACTAACAGATCAAAATTTTCCTCCCCAAGTCATCTAGGTGGGTCCATGAGTCTAACTAGTCCCATCTCCTAAACGCTTTGCAGAAGATCGGGGAGGTTTGACATGTAAAACTTGTTGTTCTTTAGGTATATGAAACTTAGATTTTTCCGCGTCGTTGGTTACGGAAACCCTTGATTTCAACAATATTTGTAATTTTTTCGATTTTGTTCACTTAATCTGCAAAAATGCAGATTTGCACAGTGGCTCGTGTCGGATATCGTCCGCACTTGGGGTTAGGGCAAATAAGAACAATAATAACAGAAAATGCTGAGGATTTATGGAAGGGTGAGAATGGTGATATGATCAAATTTTAAAACATTCTTTGGAGATTTTTAGTGAGAGAAAATGCTACAAATTTTGAGAATCGTAAAGAACATTAATTAAATGAGAAATTGAATAACAACCATTAAATTAATTAATTAAAAATTCCTTATTACAATCAATTGAAACTTGAACAAAATGAAAATGCATAATTAACTATGCTAGAAAGCAATTAGAGAAGCCAGAGAGAGAGATAAATTTAGAGAGAGAAAATGAGGATTAAGTTAGAGAGAGAATGAAGAATTTTAGAGAGAGAAAGAGAGGGTAGAGGGATGGTTTTTAGTGAAGGAAAGTAGAGAGAGAAGACACTAAATCTAGCGAGAGAGAGAAGATGAGAGAGAAAATTACCATTTGCACTAACCATTTGAAAAGAAGAAAGGTGGTTGGGGTGCTGCCCATGTGGATGGAAGATCCAATCGATGTGCAGCATCAGAGAACTAGACTCAAAAAGTTACATGAGGTTAACCGTGAAAGGCATGCATGGCCTTGGAGAGGCAGTCCAGGTGGTCTATACTCCGGAGTTGAATACCCAAACCAGGTGATGGAGGGAGGTGGTGTGCACGGCCTGTGGTGGTGCAAGTCATTGTTGTAACAGAGAAGGAACTGGTTGCAGACCGTGAAGATTGAGATGGTTTGCCGGTGCAAAATGAAGTGTTGACCTGTCGGTTGTGGGGCCTGCAAGTAGAGAGATGGGAGGAGCTATGTGTTGCTGTTTTACCCTGTGAGAAGCCGTAAAGATGGACCTAGGTTGTAGCACCGTTGAAGATCAGCAACAGGTGGACGGTGGTGGCTAACTGTGCAAACGTTAATGGAAGGGGTGGTGTACCAGCAAAAACAATATTGGACAGCAACATGGTGGATGTGCAGTAGCTTGGAATCCTCTCCAAGGCGTTAACAGCATGGGAGAACGGCCTGGAATTTCACCAGCAGGTTGCAGGCTTCTAAAAGTTGCTGGTGCTTGACGTTGCAAGAAGGGAGAGGAACTGGTGCTGTATTTTCCGACAGGTGTGGAGAAAAGAGATCTCTGATATTTGAATAGTAGATCTGAGATCTACTTGGCAGCAATTGTCAAGATTCACCTGCTGGAGATGGGCTGCTAGTGGAGAGAAATGAAGAGCTCGCCGGAGAAGACGAACCAGTCCGACGAGCTTGACGGTAAGAAGAAGAAGAAGAAGAAGAAGAAGAAGAAGAAGAAGAAGAAGAAAAAGGAGAAGAAGGAGAAGGAGGAGGAGGAGGAGAAGAAGCTTGTGGCTTTACTGGTTGGAGAACACCGGTGGTTGGAGAAGGGAGGTGCTGTGTTGCACGCAGGCGGTGGAGTTTCAAGGCTAAGAAGAGCCGTGATAGAAGAGATCTGAGAGGTTTGAGAGAAGGTGGAGTGCAGCAAACAAAGAGCCACCGTTTGATAAGCAACCGGTAGCTGTAATGGTGGAGTGCTGTAATGGTTCACTTGGAAGAGCAGCAACTTGCTGTAATGGTTCTATTGCAAGAATGTATATCCCTCTATAGAAACTGTGGGTTTCTATTTATTAGAGACCCACGGTCTCTAAAAATTTATTTCTCCCAAAAGGAAAGAAAAAAAAAAGCTTTTCAAAAATAAGGTTGCCTTTTGTAAAAAAAAATATTTTCAAAAATCTTCAATGATTTTGAAATTTTGAAAATTTCTCCAAACGAAGGTTTCCAACAAATGCTCAACTTTCTAGATCTTTCCTTTTTGAATAAATGCATTCCGAACAAACTATTTTCTTTTTTTGGTAGGTTTCTTTTCTTGCAAAAGTCAAAGCTTTAATGCCACCTCATCCCACGAATGTGATCGCATGTGTGAGCATGTACCGCATCCCATGCTAAAAAATTATCTCCTCCATATGATTTATGGCCGACAACATTATTTGTGTGGATGATGAGGTGATTGGGTGTGATGATGGGTTAGATGATTGGATGAGTGATTTACTGGTGATCGAACAGTATACTGGGATGGTGATGATCGGATGGATTATCGGACGGTGGAGATTAGCCAAGGTAGGCCATAGGATTGAGTGACTGAGGAGGGAGAGAGGATCGGATGATTTAGATTGTGAGCAGAGAGAGAATGAGGATCCAGAGAGAGGAGAGAGAAAATGTTACAAAATAAAGAGAAAAATGCTAGCAGAGGGTCTTGAACCCTGGTCTTTGACTTGGTCTCCTGCATGCTTTACCAACTGAGTAGGCCTCATCTTATGTTAGTTGATAAGCTTTAATCTCCGTAGTCTCTTCTTTGGGGGCTTGTCTCTCCTTCTATCTTGATTTTTTCTCAAGCTTTTCCGACTCTCTGGCTCTTCCCGTCTTTGGCCTACTTCTTCTTGTCTAAGTCCATTGGCTCTTTATGCTTTGATTAAAGACTATGGCAGTCAGTTGTGGGCCCACAATCCCTAAAATTCTCTAATCGGGTTTCCTGTGACAAAAGAAGCGCGTAATGAGACTGACTTCGCTTGTGGATCAATTAACTGCGTATGAATGCATGCGAATATACCATTTTAACCAGAAAAGTGTGTTCTACAGAATGAGAGAAACTCTGACGTAGAAATGTTGATAAAAAATATAGTTTTACGTAGAAGAGTGTGACAATGCTAGAAGGATAATTGATTGCCCATAAAAACTTTTCTATTGGGTGTGATATACTCTATTGGTAGATTGTCCTTCTAGTATATCTATTTATTAATCTGAAAGTGGAGCCCTAGAGAAGGGATGCCCAGAGCCTCCAATCGAGTATGCTCATTGTGGGTGCCGTATTTTCTGGCAAATGATATGATGACACGTGTGCTTTCTACACACGTGCGGTATTAGAAGCTTGACGCGTGGTATTATTATCGTGCGTAAGTAAATGCCAGAGATATCGACAGAGGGCATAGCCATCCTTTCGCTGCCAAGCAACTTCCATTAATGGAAATGCCACGTGCCAAGTGAGACGATTAGGGAGAAATATCTCGAGGCGGAGTTAATAACAGAATGCATTAACATCTTTAACATTAAATATGTCGGGAAGCATTCAATCTTGTTTGACATATTGATGGTAGATCTTAACGGGATTTCTATTCAATCAATCCCGGCAATGTCAAATGAGGTCAATAGACTTACTTGACGGGATCCATTTCCATCTTATCCCGGCAAGGTCGTATGACCTACTGATGCATACATCCCGACAATGTCAAATGAGGTCAACAGACTTACTTGACGGGATCTATTTCCATCTTATCCCGGCAAGGTCATATGACTTGCTGATGCATACATCCCGACAATGTCAAACGAGGTCAACAGACTTGACGGGATCTATTTTCATATTATCCTGGCAAGGTCATATGACTTGTTGATGCATATATCCCGGCAAAGCCAGATGAGGTCAAATGATTTACGTGGCGAGATCTCTTACGTATGAGATAAGTATTCTGAACATAATCGATTTCTTAACTGATGAATATTGGCCACATGGCAGCTAGTTGAACTATCACGAATTCAACATCCCCTTGTCCAAATACCTGACACGAAGGATGCAACCTCAGTGTCACTTCAGTTATTTCAGGTATAACCGAATCAAGGAAGTCAAGATCTAACCAGAAGATTCTATTTTATAACAGAATCCATCCGAGTCATCATTGACTGATAATGACTAGACACGTGGAAGGTGAGTCACGCCAGTTCTAAGGCTATAAATATAAGACCCTCAGAACTGAGGAAATAATCTTGCTCTCCAGATCCAGATAGCCTAAACTCTGAAACATTTTACTATTTTCGTGAACCCTGTTACATTTCCTAAGCTAACTTGAGCATCGAAGTCTTGTCAACAGGTACAACCATATCTCATCTGGAGATCATCCTATCCTTCGCAGAGGAGAAAGCAGTTTCATCCTGGAGTATCAGAGTCGTTCGATCATCACCAAAATCCGAATCGTCTGACCTCAAAGATTGTGTGGGTTAGATCAGATATTTTCCCCCACATCTTTTGGCGCCGTCTGTGGGAAGCGAGGAGAAGTTTTCCATTCTAAGAGAGATTCGATTCGAGTATTGGTGGATACCAGACGCACTGGCCTCAGGAGTGGAAGAGAGAAGAATCCTCCTAGCGATCTCATAAATGCTATCACGGAGGGCAGAAGGACTAGAGAACTGGACAATCAGCGGAAATTGATTGCCCATCTGCGCGAAGAGAATGAAGAGTTGAAGCAGCGGATGATAGTTGAACGAACTGGTAGCTATATATCTGGTACAGCCAGACATAGTCATCATGAGAAGAGTCATTTCCATTCAGACAGGTCACATTCAGAGGAATCTGTCCTGCGGAATCCACGGAGCAGACATGGGGATTCCCAAATCCCACTTCCGGAGAAGTGTCATAAGGCCGAGTCTTCCTGTCAACGAAGCTCGGATCATATTCAACCCGAAACCAGGAAGCAGATTGCTGATCTAGTAGCTGAGATGATGGAAAAGAAAGAAACATTGGCTGATAAGATGACTGCAATGGCGACGAGAGGTCCTAGAGATTCTCCTTTTATAGAAGAGATACAGGGATATCGTGCCCCAAAATCTTTCTCATATCCCAAATTTTCAATATTCACAGGAACTACAGATCCCGTGAACCATGTACTTCGCTTCAGGAAAGCGATGACAATGTGGGAGTTCCATGACGAACTCCTTTGCAGAATGTTCCCCTCTACTTTGAGTGATGATGCACTGATCTCGTTTAACCAGATAGCCCCCCGGACCATTTCTGATTTCACCAAGTTGAGCACCCTCTTCATCACTAGATATTCTTGCAATAGATTGCATAAGAATGACGTCGACGTGTTGTTTAATGTACGCTGTGATCAGAAGGAGACATTGCGGGATTTTACAAAAAGATTCTGTACTCCCATGACCACAGTGGAAGATTGTGATGATAAGCATGCCGTTACAGCCTTTCGGAACGCATTGCCTACAGGTTCTGGGCTGTATATGTCCTTAACCAAGAATAGGCCGATAAGTATGGAAGTCTTGTTCCTTTGAGTTGAAAAGTACTCTAAACTCGAAGATGACACACTCCAACGGGGCCAAGGAGTGGCTGTATCAGTGAATGAAGTGAAGAAGGCTCCGACGTCCAGCAAAATTTCTGAGGGAAAGCAGAAGGTTGCTAATGAGGGTACGACAACAGAGATTCCTGAGAAGAAACCAGAGAAGTCGGGAAGTACTGGTCAATATCCTCGTCGAGAGAAGAGGATTTTTACAGCGTTGAACAAGACTCACAGTCAGATCTTTGATCTGATTAAGAATGAGAAATATCTCTAATATCCCAGACCAATGAGGCCGGACTTGAAGGAAAATAGAGATATGACGAAGTTCTGTGTCTTCCACCAAGAAGCTGGGCACATAACAGATAAATGCTGGGCGTTGAGGCACAAGATTGAGGACCTTATTAACCAAGGCTACTTGTAACAGTTTACTACCAACACGACTGGGGTAGTAGCTGGAGCCGAGGTTCCCAAGAAAGACAAGAACCCCGTTAAGCAACAAGAACGCGGGTTGGTGATTGACGTTATATACGGGAGAGGACAACAACTATCCCGTGGAGAAACGGAGAGGGTAGACAGGATCAAAATCAGGAAGGTTGAACACCTGAATGAGATCCTGCACCTATCAACGGGTCCTAGAATGACAGACCCAGTGGAGATGATGGAGAGTACTGATGCAACTATTTTCTTCTCCGACAAAGATCTCGTGGGAGTATATCATCTGCATTTGGATGCGTTAATGCTCACTTTACCTGTGGGCAATTACGAGGTGAAGCGTCTGCTGATAGATCCAGGTAGCTCAGCCAAAATTCTGTTTGCAAAGGCTTATAGGAGGATGGGTTTTAACCCATCAGATCTTATCCAGAGCAATGTTCCCCTGGTCGGGTTTAGTGGCCAGAGAGAGTATGCTCTAGGAAAGGTAATTCTGCCAGTAAAGACGGGACCGATCACGTCCATGGTGGAATTTCTTGTTCTAGATACACCATCCCCCTATAATGGCATTTTGGGAAGAGGATGGATACATGAGGTGAAGGGTGTACCATCCACATATCATCAATTGTTCCGATTCCCGACTGATCACGGGATTATGGAGCTTAAAAGAGATCAAGCCATCTCAACAAAATGTTATGCCATGGCCCTTAGACCGAAGAGTGTCCCAGACCAGGAGGATCATCATGGAGAGGGGACCTCATCTGTGATTGCTGAGCAATAGCAATCAGAGCGCATCCCGGCAAGTCTAGAGCAGGCTGCGCCGAGCCGGGAAGGTGATAATGTTATATTTGAGCGAGGGACCATTCCTACAGTGGAAGAAACTGATCAGATCAACCTCGGTAGTGAGGAAGATCCAAAGTATACTTTTATCGGGGCTAGTTTATCTGTTGAAGATAAGATATCCTACACTGATTTTCTAAAATCTTATATGGATGTTTTTGCATGGTCATTCAACGATATACCGGGTATTCCTCCCGAAATCTCTTGTCATCGTTTATAGGTAAATAGTAAGCATTTACCTGTGAAGTAGAGACCTCGAAGGATTGCTCCCGAAAAGCAGCAGGCAGTCCAAGAGGAGATTGATAAACTCCTAGAGGCCAGGTTCATCCGTGAAGTTAACAATGCTCAATGGTTAGCCAACATAGTTGCTGTTCCAAAGAAGAATGGGAAGATCAGAGTTTGCATAGACTTCACCCATTTGAATAAGGCCTGCCCTAAAGATCCATATCCCTTGCCTAGGATTGATCAACTTGTTGACGCTACCTCAGGGTATGAAATCTTGTCTTTCATGGATGGGTACTCGGGCTACAATCTGATTCCGTTGTATGAGCCAGATCAGGAAATGACGGCCTTCACGACTGATAGGGGCGCCTTTTGTTACAAAGTGATGCCTTTTGGCCTCAAAAACGCAGGAGCCACTTATCAGCGCCTCGTCAATAGAATGTTCCATGACATGATTGGCGTGACAATGGAAGTATATATAGATGATATGATGGTTAAAACGCGGACTCGGGAACTTCATCTGGGAGATCTCGGGAGAACATTCGACCGTCTACGGGAGTATCAAATGAAGCTCAATCCTGCCAAATGCATCTTTGGAGTGACCTTTGGGAAGTTTCTAGGTTATCTCATTACAAGACGAGAAATTGAAGTTAATCCTGAGTAGATCAGGGCCTTGACGGAAATGCCTTCACCGAAGAATAGGAAGGAAGTCCAAAAGCTAGCTGGGAGGATAGCAGCATTAAATCGCTTCATAGCGAGATCGTCAGATAGATGCAGACCTTTATTCAGGCTCTTGAAGAAGAATGGGAGGTTTGATTGGACGGAGGAATGTGATGTAGCCTTCCAAAAGCTTAAACACTATCTCTCCCAACCTCCAATTCTTTCTAAACCCAATCAAGGGGAGCCTTTAGGTCTCTATTTGGCTACTATTGATGAATCTATCAGCGCCGTCCTCTTCCGTGAGCTCGACCGAGAAGAACGGCCAGTATATTTTATCAGTAAAACTCTTATTGGAGCAGAAATGAGATATGCCACAATCGAGAAAGCTGCTCTTGCTTTTATTTATGCTTCTAGGCGTCTTAAACCCTACTTCGAAGGAAGAACTATTACAGTCTACACAGAGCATCCTTTGAAATCTATACTCGGTAAGATCGATTTATCAGGGAGAATGACTAAATGGGCCATCTATTTTGCTCAGTATGACATTCAGTTCTCAGCAAGGACATCCGAGAAGGGACATGCCTTAGTCGGGTTTTTGGCTGATTTCCCAGTTCAAGATGTGGCAGATACTGGGGGCGAAGACAAAGAAGTTCTTCTACTTTCCGAGATGCCAGAGATGTTGAATCCTAAGACGGGGTGGAGGTTGTTTACTGATGGATCTGCCAACGAGAATGGATCGGGTATATGAGTTGTTCTGGTCACACCCGAGAACACTAGATTGGAAAAATCTGTTAAACTCGAGTTCGTGGCATCCAATAATAAAGTAGAATATGAAGCAATGATTTTAGGGCTCCAGACAGCACTAGATCTCGGGATAAAGGATATTACCGTATATATTGATTCTCAGTTGGTCGTCAGTCAATACGCTGGGACATATCTAGCCCGAGATGAGAGGATGGTAGCTTATTTAGATATCGTTCAGCAATTGGCAGGACGATTCGATAACCTAGAGGTTCATCAATTACCTCGAATGAAAAATCGGCATGCTGATGCCTTGGCCTATTTGTCCACTATGTTGGGAGGAACTGAGTCAAGAACCATACCCGTGGACTATCAAGAATTCCCAAGTATTCACTTACCCGTTCAGATGTACTTAGCCCCGATTGAGGTTGATCATGAGCCAAGTTGGATGGATGATTTTCGAAGGTATTTACAGAATGGAGAACTCCCATCTAGGAGAGATGCAGCGAAAAGAATTCAGAGGCTTGGAAGAAGATACACCATGGTAGGCCAGGATTTGTACAGAAAATCAGCATCAGGCCCCCTCCTCAGATGTCTTACCCCCAGTGAATCTCAGCAAGTCCTTCTTGAGATACACGCGGGTGAATGTGGAAATCATTCGGGGGCGAGGACCTTGGCACATAAAGCCATGAGCCAAGGTTATTTTTGGCCCTATATGCAGAAAGATGCCAAGTTGCTTGTCAAGAAATGTGAGAAAATGTCATAAATATTTTCCGTTGGTCAAAGTTCCCGCCGAAGAGTTACATCCTGTATTCAGTCCATGGCAATTTGCAAAATGGGGATTGGATATAATGGGACCATTCCCGACAGCCCCAGGGAATGTCAGGTTCTTACTGGTAGCCACAGATTACTTCACAAAGTGGATCGAAGTAGTTCCATTAGTTCAGGTGCAGTCTTCACATGTTAAGAGGTTCTTGTGGGAGAATATCATCTGCCGATTCGGCATTCCGGAGGAGATTGTCACGGACAATGGAACCTAGTTTGATTCCACCGAGGTGAAAGCTCTGTGTTAGGCTTTGAATATAAAGAAGCGGTTATCTGCCCCGAGATACCCCCAGAGTAATGGACTTGTTGAAAGAGCAAATCGAGTTATACTCGAAAATTTGAAGAAGAGGCTGGATCAGGCAAAGGGAAAATAGGCAGAAGAATTGTCGGGAGTACTATGGGCATACCAGACTACCCCGAGAAGAACTACTAGAGAATCTCCATTTTCCATGGCCTATGGGTCAGAAGCAGTGATCCCTACAGAAGTTGTTGTCCCGACATCTCCTACTCAGGCTGTCAATACTAGACAGAATGAGAAAATCCTGGCTCGAGATAATGATTTATTAGAAGAACGGCGCGAACAGGCAGTTGTGAGATTGGCAAATTATCAGCAAACCATCAAACGATAGTATGATCGCCGTGTCAGACGCAGGACCTTCAAAGTTGGAGATTTGGTATTGAGAAAAGTATTTGACAATACTAGAGAACCTGGGAGTGGCAAATTGGGTGACAATTGGGAAGGTCCTTACCTTATTGACAGGATTGAACAGAATGGGGCATATTACTTGAAAACACAGGATGAAGATGTATTTGAAAGGCCGTGGAACGCATTTAATATGCGCACCTTATATCAATAAAGATGACTCCAAATTTCTCATACAAGAAACATCATCATCGACTATAAAGTCCTAGCCGGGAGCCTTGGATTCTTATGCATCTTGGCTGTTTGCCTTGATAAGAATTCAAGTATACAAATCGGAAGGCTGGGATGATCTAAATATTCTAAGTCATGCGACTAGAATTAACGAGATTCCCGTCGACTATAAAGTCCTAGCCGGGAGCCTTGGATTCTTATATACCTTGGCTTCTTGTCTTGATAAGAATTCAAGTATACAAACCGGAAGACCGGGATGATCTAAATATTTTAAGTCATACGACTAGAATTAACGAGATTCTCGTCGACTATGAAGTCCTAGCCGGGAGCCTTGGATTCTTATATATCTTGGCTTCTTGCTTTGATAAGAATTCAAGTATACAAACTGGAAGGACGGGATGATCTAAATATTCTAAGTCATACGACTAGAATTAACGAGATTCTCGTCGACTATGAAGTCCTAGCCGGGAGCCTTGGATTCTTATATATCTTGGCTTCTTGCTTTGATAAGAATTCAAGTATACAAATTGGAAGGACGGGATGATCTAAATATTCTAAGTCATACGACTAGAATTAACGAGATTCCCGTCGACTATGAAGTCCTAGCCGGGAGCCTTGGATTCTTTTATATCTTGACTTTTTACCTTGATGAGAATTCAAGTACATAGACCAGCAGGCCAGGATAATCCAGGTGGATTCCCGACAAGCCTATATTCCTACCCAGGATCCTTGAATTTTAACATATTGACTTTATACCTTGATAAGAATTCAGTTCATATTATAAGAGGGAAAGATGTTTTATTATATCAGAAAGCCTTAAGCGGCATCTACATACGGTAGCCTCTTAGGCGCAAAAAAAAAAAAAAAAGATGCCCATGGCATTGATCATAGAGTCAAACACTCAGCTCGCCTATCGGCTGAATAGCAGGTGTATTGACATCAGGACTCCCTTCGACAAGGGATGATTCGGTGTGAAGAGGTGGATTGACTGATGGGATTTGAGAATCGGCTATAGATGTAGAGTTAGCAGGAGGAATTACTGCGGGTACATTATTGAGATTTTAATCACCCATAGTCACAGAAGGATCGACTAGAGTAGTTATCTAGAGGCTGTTATCGGGAAATTATTCAAGTTCTTCAGCAGTTTCTAATCCATCTGACACTGAGCATACCCTTCGCGGTATCCCAAAGTGTGACTCTCTCCTTGAAGTTCATGAGAAGCTCTTTCGATCTCATCCCTTTTAGTAGTGACCTTTTCCAAATCTTTCCCGAGCTGATCAACAGCTTGGCGGGATTTTTTGAATTCTTTCTGCAGGTGGTCATTCTGAATCTTTGCCCTGACCAGATCATCTCGGCATTCTTTTGTGCAGCCAAAGCCTTGGTTGCTATATCTTTTTCTAATGCTGACTTGGTCTTGGCAATTTCTGCAGATTGGAGGGCAGTTTGGAATTGATCTTCACGGGCTTTCAAATCGGCTTCACGGGAACTTAATGCCGACTCAAGCTCAGCAATTTTCTTCTTACCCTCCTCATATAGGTTAGTGACATCTGTCACATAATCTTTTAACCCGATATATGAGTGAACAGTCTACAAAAACACGAAGATTTCAGATTTGGAAATTCAAACAAGGAGATTCAGAATCATCAAAAGTTTCTTTTATACCTCGAGAATGGAGCGGCTAATCACATCGTGGATTGTTGACGGGTCTGTCAGATCAACATATCGAAGTCTGTCTTTGGGAAGACATATCTGTTCAATATACTTTACTGCAACCCCGGGGTTGGTGATCGAACTGGCCCCGGAAATCGGCGTCCCGTCATCCAAATGTCCTGCCTTGATCACATATTCTTGACCTGCATCAAATTCTGGGAAACCTACAATGGGATGTCTTCTCTGGTAAGCCTCTTTTTTCGATATCCACTTATCTATCATATCAAAAGAAGTTCTCTTTGGGAAGGAAGTCCAAGATGCATATCCCTCACCTGAAGAAGTGCTAGCTTCACCAAGCCTTTGGAGGTTTGCGGGGGGAACATGAAGCATCTCTATTGAGGGTGAGGTATCTCCCTGATCTCCTTGATTAGGCAAAGGAGAAGAGAATCTGGAAGGAGAGTTAGGGGTGATAGGAGAATCAACCCGTCGAATTGAAGGGCTGGGACTTGCCTGTTGAGCAGGAGGTTGAGGAACCACAACAGGTGGAGAATGTGTTGACTCGTGAATGGACATCTCAGCTAGAAGAGAGCTGGATGCATCAAACTCTGGTGTCAAACCTTTCACCAATTTCCTCCTCTTCCGTCGCGGAAGATCCACAACGGGGCGTGAGAAATCTGTCCGCCTCATTTGATCTTTCTTACTGGCCATCTACAATGAGACGAGAAGATTGTCAGAGATAATTTACTAAAGTCAGAAAGTACGATCACAAGCTTATTACCTCTTCCGCTCTTGTTAGTTGTCGGGCGAGCTCGTTTCGTGGCTCTAGGTGACCACCTGGATGCCTGAAATATTCGGCAATAGGCAGAGCATCAGTAGAAGTGCGGGAGGGACTAGATTCTGATGGACTTGACATCCGAACCTCGGATTGAGGTTTCCTCTTTCTTACGAAAGGAATTTCTGGACTTATATCCTCGGGATTGTCTTCACCCGTCCTGGTAGAGATCACGGGAGTAGATGATCTGGAGGAGTTCTTTGGAATAGTTGGTTGTCGGGGTTGCGAAGGAATATTCCCGGCAAGATTCTCGAGAAGAGCTGATTGTCGGGTTTGCGGAGGAATATTCCCGGCAAGTGACCAGACTTTTACTATTGTAGGGATCTTTCGGAGGATATGTTTGACCTTATCTTCGATATCTGCTGGATATCTTAACGGAGGTCTCACAAAGTCTGCAAGAAACAAATTTTGTGGTAAGGGTTCTCGAGATATTAATATTAGTATACCCGGGAACAATGAAATAGTGAGAAACATACCTCGAAGATTGAAGTTCGATCTAACCCTATTCCTCGGGGGACCCTCCTCCGTCCTCTCATCAAACTCCCACGATCCCGTCACCAGGAGGGGATTAGCATGCCAACCCTTATGAGAAGTGGGCAAGTTTTCGACAATCTTTTTGGTTTTATCCCGAGCAGCCACCGTCCAGAACATTAGAGGGTGAGTGGAGTCGGGACATCTCTTCAAGAAGTACAGATAATCGATCTCAGGAAGACCGATTTTGAGCTTACTGGAAGCATTGATATAATCGATTCTGGCCATTAGACGCCAAAAATTATTATTTAGTTGACCGGGAGCACGATCGTAGAAACAAAGTACTTCCCAGACAAGAGGAGAAAGAGGGAGAGACAGCCCAAATTTTAGTTTGGCACAAGTTATACTAATCTCACCAGGATTGGTATCCTCACCATGACGACCTCAAACCATTATGAAGATTGAGGCAGGAATTCTAAATTTTCTCCTCAGACCAACGATGTATGGGTCATTCCCATAAGAGGGAACTCTGACTATCATCCCCAGAACATCTGATTCCGTTGATGGGTTAGCAACAGGGTTTACTCCTTCATGTTCTTCATCAGGCCTAACCACATAGGTGTCAATGGCCCGATCCGTAGAATCAGAAGTATCCTCCCCTTCCAAGGGAGGGTTAGACCCTACAGGCTCACGCCCAGGTAACTCGGTACTTTCTTCTAAGACTCTTTTACCCCTCATGGTTCTTGAAACAAGAAAAGAAAATAGAAAGGAGAAGATGAAGATACGATACCCAAAACTTGAAGATTTTAGAGGTGAATTATTGAAGAATGAGATGAAGAACTCCGGTCGAACGCAGACAAGATCTTTAAGAAGAGGATGAACCAGAATAGATTCGCACAAGGAAGAAAGTGAGAAGCCAAAAATGATATAAAGAGGAGTCCAAAATCTATTTATAGAGACAGAATCTTGATTTATCAAACTTATAGTCTGGGAATATCAAACCCCGGGCTCCAAAATTTCAAAATTCTTATTCGACTATTCGACAGCTTGCCTCTTCGAATACTGCATCTATCAATCATTCTATTCGACGGCCGTACATAGGGCTTCACACCTGTACAGATACGTCCCATTTTGGCAATTATGGTAGATGCCACATTAAATGAAGGAGACAACAGTTGAGTGACTTGAGGAAAATCCGATGGACACAAATTAACAACAAATCGTCAACGGTTGAGATCTTTTTCTGAAGATACGACAACAGCTCCTCGATCTTCTAAAAAAGGGGGGCGATGTGGGTGCCGTATTTTCTGGCAGATGATATGATGACACGTGTGCTTTCTACACACGTGCGGTATTAGAAGCTTGACGCGTGGTATTATTATCGTGCGTAAGTAAATGCGCCGGAGATATCGACAGAGGGCATAGCCATCCTTTCGCTGCAAAGCAACTTCCATTAATGAAAATGCCACGTGCCAAGTGAGACGATCAGGGAGGAATATCTCGAGGCGGAGTTAATAACAGAATGCATTAACATCTCTAACATTAAATATGTCGGGAAGCATTCAATCTTGTTTGACATATTGATGGTAGATCTTAACGGGATTTCTATTCAATCAATCCCAGCAATGTCAAATGAGGTCAATAAACTTACTTGACGGGATCCATTTCCATCTTATCCCGGCAAGGTCATATGACTTGCTGATGCATACATCCCGACAATGTCAAACGAGGTCAACAGACTTACTTGACGGGATCTATTTCCATCTTATCCCGGCAAGGTCATACGACTTGCTGATGCATATATCCCGACAATGTCAAACGAGGTCAACAGACTTACTTGACGGGATCTATTTCCATCTTATCCCGGCAAGGTCATATGATGACTTGCTGATGCATACATCCCGACAATGTCAAACGAAGTCAACAGACTTACTTGACGGGATCTATTTCCATATTATCCCGGCAAGGTAATATGACTTGCTGATGCATATATCTCAGCAAAGTCAGATGAGGTCAAATGATTTACGTGGCGAGATCTCCTACGTACGAGATAAGTATTCTGAACATAATTGATTTCTTAACTGATGAATATTGGCCACATGGCAGCTAGTTGAACTATCACAAATTCAACATCTCCTTGTCCAAATACCTGACACGAAGGATGCCACCTCAGTGTCACTTCAGTTATTTCAGGTATAACCAAATCAAGGAAGTCAAGATCTAACCAGAAGATTCTATTTTATAACAGAATCCATCCGAGTCATCGTTGACTGATAATGACTAGACACGTGGAAGGTGAGTCACGCCAGTTCTAAGGGTATAAATATGAGACCCTCAGAACTGAGGAAAGGATCTTGCTCTCCAGATCCAGATAGCCTAAACTCTGAAACATTTTACTATTTTCGTGAACCCTCTTACATTTTCTAAGCTGACTTGAGCGTCGGAGTCTTATCAACAAATACAACCATATATCATCTGGAGATCATCATATCCTTCGCAGAGGAGAAAATAGTTTCATCCTGGAGCATCAGAGTCGTTCGATCATCACCAAAATTCGAATCGTCTGACCTCAAAGATTATGTGGGTTAGATCAGATATTTTTCCCCCACACTCATCTTGCTCTATTTGTGTCTCCGCTTTTGACCAAGGGCCATAGCTTCTAGTCTCTGGATCCTGACAACGCTCTACATTATCAGATGGGTCATCTTCCTCCGATTCTTTTGGATTTGACATATCAAACTCACAATTTTTCTGCATGTCCTAGCTTCCCACAATTAAAGCATATTTGAGGCAAGTGTTCGTACCAAAAGTCCATCCACAGAGTAAACTCACGAAGTGGAACACGTGCACCAATGAGAATCGCTTCACGCCCTGAATTACTAGACCCTACTTAGTATCCAATAAATATTTGCATTTGCAAATATTTACCTCTGCAAATATTTGTTGTTGTAAATGTTTGCCGCTTCAAACATTTTCTGTTGCTTGGTATTAACCCGTAAAATCTATTGTAAATACTTTCCACCGCTTGGGTGGAGGGTGTAATGGAAATATTTTCCTATTTTCCAAGTCTTTGATGAATCCAGAATAGGAGATGTAGATCACGTACGGACAAGGTCAATGGATTTAGATGATCACAACTAATCAAACAACGGAACAAATGGATGAGAATCATGAGATAGTCCAGGCAAGTTGATTTTGGGTGGGACCCAATGATCGGTTGGTCCGAGTAGAACTTTGCTGACTGCATGCCCACAATTACTTTAGAGGATGTTTGGCCAATCCCTAAGTGGACCTACAAACTACAAATCAGCCTGATTAGTGATTTCAAACCTTTGGATCTTTGTACCCCAACTAATGTCAAATTCCACGGTTAAAAATTAACCCATGAAAATGACTCCAATACAACTTTTAGAAATCTCTAATCAGGCTATTTTTTTTTGTTCTGGATGTCCATCTAGGAGTAAAACTTTGCTGACCCTCCACAATGATTGCCCCCCCATAACTGCCCACAATATGAGCCACGTGGCACATTTGTGGAGGATGCTTACCATATGGATGTTTGGCCAATCCGTAAGTGGACCAACAAATCAAAACTCAACATGATTAGTGATTTTTAAGTGTTGGATTGGAGTCATTTTCATGGATTGATTTTAACCGTTGAATTTGAGCATTATTGACCATTAATTGCCATTATTTGGGTATTAGGATCCAAAGATTTGAAATCACTAATTAGGCTGATTTTTGGTTTGTAGGCCCATGTAAGGATTGACCAAATATCCATATGGGCAGCGTCTTCTAAAAGTGTAACCCTGGATCATATAGTGGGTAGTCATCATGGTCAGTGAGCAAAATTTTACTCTCCATCTAGGGACCAAATATTATATATATTTGAAGGAAGCTCGAGCCAAAAAGTGAATATTTACAGTCATTTTTGGCTGCAAACATTAACAGCTCAAATCATAAAAAATATGAACTCACAGTAAATATTTACCCACGTAAATAATGGTGGGGTGCAACCAAGCACCTATAAATGCAAATAATAACATGCTGCAAATGTTTGCAAACAAATATTTGCGGCGATTCCAAGCAGGGCCTTGTTCACGAATGAATTGGGAAAGCCAACAGTAACAACTTACTACATTTGAGGTATGCCTCCCAGATGATTAACTCCTTATTTTCTATAAGTAGATAAGTAATCTCTTACTAGTTCTAAGGTATGTCCACCGCACGAAGCTTTTCCTTAGATCGATCTCCACTTTAAACCTGATAAATTTGGTTGCGGATACACAGTTGAGGGAAAAACGAGGGACATCCACCAAGGATCCCAAAAAGATGACTAGCGGTTTCAAGCCACTCACGTGTTCAAAGGGTAGATGGAACGCATATATAATGAGATTGGTGATGGACCAATTGGGCTGATGAAGGGTGGCCCGAGGTAGCAAACATGACGCAATCCAGGAATTACATCATATCAGCCACTAAGCCAGCTCAGGGACACCAGCGAAAGCGACTACCTAGACTGCCCAAGGTCCACACGTCAAAATGGGAGCCAAAAGAAAGGAAACATGCGACGTACGAAGATAGATGGTATGCTCACCCAAAATACGCAATGGTGGGGACCAAGGATTGAGACTGAGGGGGGTAGAGGGGGAAAAACAATGGTCACAAAAAGCAAGGAGACGAGTATGGGGACGCCAAAGAGGGGAAAACGATTGAAGAGGGAAAGAGAAAGAAAGGGAAACCAAGTGGATGGAGAGAGCCACTGCTCTCCCCCACACCTCATTGGATGGGACTAATCCCTACGGTTGTATCCATGGACCTGGGATTGAGTCTTTGGGGGATAATTCCCTAAGACTCGGGTTCCGTCTTGTTTTTATCTTAAGGGGGGTTAGGGGGAATAATAAATGTTTACATATCAAAAAAGAAAATAAAGTGATTTTGGGTATGAATGTGTACCAAGGAGTGGGCTAAACATCCACGCGGTCAGTGGGCCCAGACGGCAGCGGTGAGTACAAAAATCCGCTAGTTGACTCCAAAGAGCATCAGCTACAGGCTACAGCTTGTTACATCACGACCCCCTCCATGAAAATTCTTATCCTCCGGGTAGGACAAAATTTAATAAATCGCAATGCGACTGCAAAAAATGTGGTCGCAGTAGTCAAGCCACATGTTGATGTGGGGTCCACATCTTTTAAAAAGGACATAATCCAAAACTGATGTGGACCCAACCTCAACATGTGGTCTTAGTTACTGGAAACTCACCTTTGCACAAATAGTACCCCAAGAAAAAACTTTGGCCGTCGTGATGCGACTGCAAAGGTGAGTTTAAAAGGAAATAGATGTTATAAAGTATACCTGAAATTTTGTTACAAAGTATACCGCATGGATGTTTAGCCCACTCCTTCGTGGATATTCACACCAAAAATCATCCTGATTGATAATTTTTAGCCATTAGATTTTAAGTTTTTTTTAATACTAAATTCTAACCGTTGAATTCAACCATTATTTTTGAGTACTAAAACCAAGAGCTAAAAATGATAAAACAAGCTGATTTTTGGTATGACTATCTACCAAGGGGTGGGCTAAACATCCATGCGGTTAGCGGGCCCAGATGGAAGAAGTAAGTAACAAAAATCGTGCTTCCACACGCCATAAAGTTTAAGGTGTACCTTGTTACATCACGACCTTTAATTAAAAGGTATCTGTCACCCAAAGAGTACCCGGAGTGGACTGTTTTAATGTCTATTTCCTTTCGTCATTAGTCCTATTTGGCTAAGCTATTTTAGAGAGAGAGAGAGAGAGAGAGAGTTGGAATCTTATTCCCTTCACTATGGAATCTTAGGTCGTTTGTCATTTTCTTTTATCTCTGTTTATATCGCCCATTTTAGTTGTTTAGTAGCCAAATGCGCCGCATAACTTGTCTACATAATCTCTGAATCCTTATCCAAATTACTCCCTAAATTATTCAAAAACATCAGTGTCATTGGACCAAATTCATGCTGCTTCCATGGATGATTAGGGTTAGGGGCACCATAATATATGTTCTCGACTTCTCGTAGGTTCTATCACCATGGATCCCGCGCCATCACAACCGTCCGGATTTACTCATAACGTTGACAATGCACATCAAAGTAGTATCACTACATCTTATCCACATGACACCACCATTGCCATCACTTTCAAGACCGAGCTTGCTCTGTTGTTGTAGTAGTAGTAGTAGTACGAGCTTCATGCAGAGCTGTGCCCCCGCTTAAATGCTTCCTTCATGCACCCTGCAAGAGTATAATACTAGACATGGCATACATGAGACTCCCAACTTCATAATGTGGGTCATCTTGTTTTTCCCATTTTCAGGATATCGTTCGTCGGCATATTTCTCGAGAGCAGTTGTCAAGTGCTAGGTTATGCAATTTGGCAGGAGAATTCATTAGGGCATTAAATGAAGTGCGTATCAACTCTTTGTTTAAAGCCTTACTATTTAAATAAAAAGACTCATTTTTTTTGAAAAAAATATTTCAAATCACAGTGTTTATATCTTGACTACACCTTGAAAAAAAAAAATATGAAAATTCAATAATCCGAAGCAACTTTGTAATTTTAAAAATAATTTTTTTAAATTAAAATTATTTTTAAAGTATTTATAAAAACAGATAAATTTTTTGAAAATTTGCAAAATCTCCCCTACAAAATTAAGGCTGACAAACTCCGGAGTAAAACTTGTCACAATAGGAGGCACGTGGCACACTGTTAGTGGACGCTGACTGTATTGATGCTTGGCCAATCACTAGGTCTACACACCAAAAATAAACATGATTAGTAGTTTCTAAGCATTGGATTGAAGTTATTTTCATGGGTTGATTTTAACCGTAGTAATTTGAGCATTATTAATGGCACTAATGGATAATGACGGAAAAATAATGGTCGTTTTTTTAACAGTTTTTTTTGGAAAATAACAGTCGTTATAACGTTATTTTTTGAGCGGTAAAACGGTACATAACGGTATAAGGGAGGTCCGAATCTGTTATAGGGACCTTTATTTTCTAAGGATTAAAACGGTACATAATGTAAGTGGGGAGGTCCGAATCCATTATAACGACCTTTTTTTAAACCATGATATAAGCAAAATTAATAATTTTTAAAACATATTTCTCATTTATCAAAGTCTCCAAAATGTGTAGGAATCTTTTAATCTTTTCTAAAAATATTAAAATTTGGTGACATATATTATAAATAAAATATTCTTCAATTTATAAAAATGAGGATGAGTTTTATTCGTGAATTTTTTTGAAATTTTGAAAATGGAATTTATATGTTTTTTTAAACAAAAACATATAAATTTTTGAAAATTTGAAAAAAAAGTAACTAAGGCGTCTCTTCCTGACAAAAATTAAGGCTGACAAATGCCCTTTTAAAGGACGTCTGAACTTGACAGACGCCCTTTACATGGGCGTTTGTTAGTGGCCATTGAGAGTAAAACTTTTGTCACAATACGAGCCACGTGGCACAGTCTTAGTCGACGCTGACCGTATAGATGTTTGGCCAGTCCCTCCGTGGACCTGCAAACAAAAAATCAGCCTGATTAGTGATTTACAACCTTTGGATCTTTGCACTCAATTAAAACTTTTTTTCTTATTTTTTCCGTTTCTGCATGCACCTGTGCATTGCAATCCGTTATAACGGAAAAAACGGTAACACCCCAATCCGTTATATCTTTATAATAGCCCCTTTTGAGCCTCGGCTTATATTACTTAGATTAAGTGAAATATTAATTAGTTTTGGTTCTACTATACTTATATTGCTACCTAGTCTGTATTAAATCATCAGTGTAGACACATATATGTATACGTTTTTTGAGTGCGTGATCTTATTTTTGGACTAAAATACTATTAAACTCAAAGACCTCACTTATTGATCTTTTGACGTTTTCATCTTGTCTGTTTTTGAACCCAGATCGTTTTATCTAGCATTTTTTCAACCTGCGAAGTTCTGATTTGATTCGAACCTATATTTTACAGTTTGGATTAAACATTCAGAGCCGGATCTTTTGATCTGTTCCCGAATTCTATGTAACTAGATCTGACCCGTTTCATGCCCTAGACTTCTTGAGTAGAACTTTGCTGATGACCGGCCACAATATGAGCCACATGGCATAATCTTAGAGGACATTGACCGTATGGATGTTTGGCCAATTCCTATGTGGACCTACAACCCAAAAATCAGTCTGATTAGTGATTTCAAACCTTTGGATCACCCCAAATAATGGTCAATAATGCTCAAATTCCCATTTAAAAATCAACCCATGAATACGACTCCAACCCAATGCTTAGAAATCACTAATCAGGTTAATTTTTTAGGGCCAAACATCAATATGGTCAGTATCCTCTAAGAGTATGCCACGTGGCTCATAATGTGGCCGTGGCTGGCAGCAAATTTCTACTCAGAATTCTATGGTCCTCCCTTTGACTTGAAGCAAGTCAAAGAGGGGAGAATAAAAAATGTAGTTGTTAGAGAATTGCAGTTCAACTACCTAGCTAACAGGCTAATATTATTATGCCACGTGTATATATTGGGAACTGGCTCATTGTTTAGGCTCTGTTTGGTGATCAACAAAAAGTTTTACATAAAAAATATGTATATCAGAAAGTTTTGATACAGAAAACGTTTTATGACATTTACTTACAAAAATCATTTCTAGAAAACTTATTCATGGCAACCATACAGAGCCTTATGAAAAATGTAGCATGACATGGACAAGGGTATTGTCCTCATGGTCAATCTTAAACGTTTATCAAATAGACGGTCGGAATCGGAATCGGAATCGACTATGTGTACCCTCCAAATGGCAAAAAAAAAAAAACACCCTTTTGTGCAGAAAAGAAGTCTGGAGTGACAGTGCAGAAAAAAGTTCAATTTTGTTAGGCAGGAACATAGTTTTGTATTTTCTTGAAGCATAGCTAGCTGTATACCAATAAAGCAAAAGGAGAGTAAAAGTAGGGCTTCAAGACTTCTCCATCAAAGGTCTTGATGGGGGTAATTGATGACTTCATGAAAATAAAATATCCAAAGTAATAAAGTTGTCCCATGTACATCGTGTCTTGACTAAGGTTCGATAGTTAGGTGAGTTGGGTCCCCCTTCACAACCACAGGTTTCATCAAATAAAAACATCAATATGGGCCCCAACATGTCATCTTCAACATAGATTTGATGATAAACTTAATCACATCATACCCTAACAGAAACTGACCTCATAAATTATCAGGTTCTAACATATGGTTCAAAGTCTTGGTCTGTATCGGGCGATCCGGTCGGGATCGGAGCCCACCGATCTTATCCAAACCAGGCTCTGTCTTGCCATGAGATATCTGTTTTACAATGGAGTCTCGCTTTGTCTCCAGCGAGATGGCCCGCTGTATTAACGGAATAACAGACTGGAACCGTTAAAACAAATTGTAACGGACATGGGCAGAAAGGGAAAAAATGGAATTTCACGGAAAAAAATTTCAAAAAACAAGAAAACGGAAAATAATAGAAATAAAGGCCATTTTTTTTCACAAATCTTTAAAAAAATAACGGCCGTTCTTTACATTGACGATAGACTTTATCCAAGTTTAACCTTAAATGATGAAACTGCCTTCTGTGTGTGTGTGTGTGGCAAGCAGTTAAATTTTAATTTCGCATGTGTTTCATTGTAGGTCGAAACCAAAATATTAACCTAAAATTTAGAATTTTATGGAAATTTTGGAAAAATGATAAATGGTAAAGCTATTATCCTTTGCTTATAAAAAGGAAATCTGATCTCTTTTTCTCTTTATAATCTCCCATAAGATAAGATAAGGGAATCTCAATTTATTTTTTCTTTTAATAACAAAAAATGCCTTCATTATCTCTTCTTTAAATATTGAAGTATTGAAGAAATGACCAAAATTTTTGGGATTTCGATTTGGGTCTACCCTGAAACCGAAAATTCGACAGTTTCGCCGAAATTTAAAACCTTAATGTATGGGAAACCAAACAGCACCATTAGCCTCCACTGCCTATCTTCACTTGCACTGTCATGTGCCACAGCAGTCCAAGTAGGACCTTAAGCATTGACTGGAATGGATCATTGAGAGCAAGGGATGGGAAACCTTGACTTCTATAGGTTGCATACCATCTATTGCCATGGATCCAGACACCCTTTAGTGGCAGCACATCCTTTTCAAACAACCAGTGATTAGGAAAAGTTTGAAGCAAGCAGATGAAGTTGTTAGTGTCAAACAATCTCAGCCATGAGAACATCCCTTTTAATTCAACAGGCTAGCTGCTAGTGCTCCACTTTCAGTGTCCAACAATCTCAGATTTCAAACAAGCATCATAATCCATTGGTGCATTTGTTTGACATGAGTTCCAAAAAAAAAAAAAAAGACTTGTGGAGCAATTCTGGCAACTGGTAAGAGATTCTTCTCCCATTGACCTTTGTGAGTTAGAGAATCAAGTCTCTATTTGTAACATTGTTGAAGAAATTCTAGGGTTCGGATATTGCCACCCACATTATGAACCCATCCACCATGTCAATTCTTTTTTACAAATCCACCCCCTTCTAATTTTATTACTACGCCTCTCACCTTAGTAAAAGAAGAGAAACTATGAGAGGCTTTCTTCCTCCAACCGAGATTGAGACTGAGATCTCTTCTCTGTCGTCCATTATCGTGAGCCTATCTTCTTCCTCGTTACCACCGACTGAAGCACCGTAGCACCTTCCTCCTTCAAACCGAAGCACCCTTCTCCTTCTTGGACTTAAATCCATTCTCCATATGCACTTTGGCGATTGTGAAGAACCAATGCAAGAGCTCCACTAAAAATGACTTTGCCATCATCGTACCTACCAAAGCATCAAACGAGGAAGGTTTCATAGAACTCGTGGGTGGCAATATCCGGACCCAAATTCTATTTTGTGATTTCTATTGATAGCAATTGATCTCAAATGTGAATGAAATAGGCGCATGCCAATGTATAAATTAGAAGTTTTGGAATGGAATGATTTTTGGTGAGGATGGTCTCTATGGTGAGGAGATCATCTTCATAAAAATTCAAATCATTCTGATATTTGTAGATCAGTTTACAAGTTGAAAAATTATGAACCGTCTATTTTTAATCGTTAACTTGAAAACCACATTTGATGTGCTGATTTTTTGTGGGGATGATCTATATGATGAGGAGATCATCCTCACGATGATCCATGTGGATATGCTTCTTTATTTTTTTTTTTGGGTAGGCTAAGAGAAAAAAAAAAAAAAGGGATGAAAATGATACATTTTTTACCAACATGAGACAAAAATGTGTTATTTCAATGTTTTAAAAAAAATATATTTTATAAATTAAAAACACGTTTTTCAATGAATGGTGGATACAATGTTTGCATACTTTTAAGTATGTAAATGGTTGCATACTAGATTTGTCCCGTTGCAAGGGTCACTTAAAATTACCCTTATGACCGTTATCACATCTGAAATAAAAATTGGTCTGAATCTGAATATTTTGTTTTTCAAAATAACGGCGACCGTTTGGGGTTGGGGCATTACCTTTATAACGGCGACCGTTTTTTTAAACCACGATTCAATCAAAAAGGAAAAGCGCTGAATCACCCTGAGGGAAGTCAAAGGTGGGATCGTGGATAGGCATTGAAGTCCAACCTATGCTATGGGCCTGGGCTCGAACTGTAACTATTAGGGCAATTGTTTTGGCCCGAGCATGATTAGGCTTTGTAAATACATGGGTTGGGATTAGGACAAGAGTAAGCTACTTGGGTCTAATGAAAACCTCTACAGAAAACGGACTAGGTTTTCTGGGTTGGAAATGAGGAGCCCTTCTAAGGCTGGCTGAAGCTTGAATGCATCACTACTAGTTGTGTTCAGGGCCGGCTCTACCTTAAGGCCCCTAGCCCATGCCCCACTGACCACATGGATTTTTAGCCCACCCTTTATTGGATATACAAACCAAAAATCAACCTGATTAATATATCAAGCCATAGATTTTTGTACTTTTAGGACATGATTCTAGCCGTTGGAATCAAGCATGTTTTTTGGGTAGTAAATCCAATGGCTAGAAATCATCAATCAAGCTTATTTTTAGTGTGGTTATCCACCAATAGGTGGGCTGAACATACACGCAGTCATTGTGCCAAAAAATGATCTATGTAGGACTACGAGAGTCCTCTGGATCGATTGCACTCTCCTCTATCCTCCGCATCTAAATTTTTTCTTTATTTTTGATTATCAAGAATAATTTTTATATAAAAATTTTTAATAATATAGAGTTTATTTTTTTAATTAATATCATATATATTAATATATTAAATATAACAAAAAAGGCCTTATATAGAGTTTTCGCCTTAGTTATATCGAGACGGCACTAGTTGTGCATGGACCAAGTCGTTTCACACTCTTATTGATAAAAGTAATGAACAACATATTAATTAAGAAAATATTGAAATAAGTAGTAAAATGTTAGATAAATATCCTCCGTCACCCCGTCAAGTAGAGAGTGCTAGCTACCACTTGTGATCACTAGCAGTTAAGTGAACTCGTCGTAGAGAACGAAAACTTTGTGGATCACAAGCACTAGTCACCAAAAGTGATAACTATTGCCGCTTCACTTGACAAGTACCCTTAACAAACCCTTTAGAGCACCAAAAGTGATATACACACCAAAAATCACTCTTATTGGTAATCCTTGGTCATTAGATTTTACTACTTTTTAAGGCGTCACTGTTGGATTCAACTATTTCTTTTATAGTACCAAAATCAACGGCTAAAAATCATCAAACAAGCTGAGTTTTAGTATGAATGTGTACCAAGGAGTGGGATAAACATTCATTGGGTCAGTGGGCCCAGATGGCACCGGTGAATAACGCTGAAAAGCTACATGCTACAGCTTGTTTAATTTTGATAAGTCTAGAAAATATATAGAGATGGGAGATGGAGAAGATCTCAAAGTCAAAGGAAACAAAACAAAACAAAACAACAAAAGAGTCCATCTACAGCTACACCCATTTCTTATTCCCGGGTGGTTGGATTGTCCAACACGATCTCCATGTGGGCCTTGCATCCGGGTGTAAGAAATGGGTGTAGCTCTAGACCGACTCCAAGAAAATAGCTCAAACAAAACAACTCAAGCAACTCACAACTCTATCTAACCAACAAGGCATCAACCCTGAATACCAGAGAAAACATTCGCTGGCCCTGTGAAGTCTCCCCACCCAAAATGTCTGACAAGTACCCCAATCCCTTAACTCAACCCTGGTTAAGCCCTTGGTTAGTGGTCAAAAAGGGGTACTTGTCAGACATTTTGGGAGGGGGACATCAAAGTTTGAAGTCCCCTGGGCCGGCGAAAATTTTCTCTGAATACCATATTGCTGAAGAAGGTACCTCTTACAACTTGTTACATCAAGACCCTTTGCGAAAATTTCTAGTCTTTGAATGGGCCGAAATAATTTTAAATCGCAGTGCGACTGAAAAAATTGTGGTCGCAATAGTCAAAGACCACATGTTGATGTGGGGTCCACATGTTTTTAAAAGGAGATAATTCAAAAGTGATGTAGACCCCACCTCAACATACGGTCTTGGTCACTCGAAGCTGACCCAAGAAAGAACTCTGGGTCATTTGGTCTATTAGCCATGCTAAGCTATTTTAGAGAGAGAGAGAGAGATGTAGTTGGCATCTTATTCCCTTCTGTGTGGAATCTGAGGTCCTTTGTCATTTTCTTTTATCTCTGTTTATATCGCCCATTTTATTTGTTTAGTAGCCAAATGCCGCATAATTTATCTACATAGGCACATAATCTCTGAATCCTTGTCCAAAAACATCTTAGTCATTGGACCACATTCATGATGCTTTCATGGATAATTAGGGTTTGGGGCACCATAATATATATGTTCTCGACTTCTCGTTGGTTCTACCACCATGGATCCCGCCATCCCAACCATCCTGATTTACTATGCACATCAAAGTAGTGTTACTGGATCTTATCCTATTATCTCTTCTCACATCACTGATGCTTCTTTCCACATGACACCACCACCATTGCCATCGCTTTCAGGATCCGGCTTGCTCTGCAGTACTAGCCTCGTGCAGAGCTATGCCCGGCCCGCTTAAATGCTTCCTTCACCCTGCAAGAGTAGAATATTAGAAATAAAACTTGGCATACATTAGGCTCCCAACTTCATAATGTGTTACATATCTTGTTTTTCCCAACTTTAGAATGTCTTTCATCGGCAATTTTACATGTTCAAAAACCAAAGTCTTTCTATACAAACGGAGCTCATATTTGCACACCCCATTTCTTATTCCGGTGGACTCCTAGTCGGGCCACACCCCAAAAAGAGAGATCTTTGGTGTGTATTCCCGTTGGCTTATGGCTTGGGAGGTCGCGGGTTTAAGTCTCCAGCGAAGTGTATTCCCGTTGAGGGGGAGTGTTAGAGGATGATTTGTTCCTGTGCACGTATTGTGTTGGTCCGACGACCCGTTGATATACATAGTTGTTTCGCCTTTCCCCAACAGGTCGATCTTTTGGGGGTAAATGGTTGTTTCACAATTTCCAAGTATTGAATGGAGCCATTTTCATGGGTTGATTTAACCGTGGAAATTTTGAGCATTATCAACCATTTTTGGGGGTACAAGATCGAAAGGTTTGAAATCAACTCAAGCTGATTTTTCGTTTTGAGGTCCACCTAGGGATTAGCCAAACATCCATACGGTCAGCGTCGTCTAAAATTATGCCACGCGGCTCGTTTTGTGATCGGTCAGTGACCATCACCGGTCAAACAAGTTTTAGAGAGAGATCTCTCTTTTTGGGGTGTGCCCCGACTAGGAGTCCACCGGGATAGGAAATGGGGTGTGCAAATATGCGCTCCCTTCTACAAATTTCTCAAGAGCGGTTGTCAAGTTCACCCGTCGGTTGGCTAGGTTACACAGTTTGGCAGGATATATAATTCTTTAGGGCATGAAATGAAGTGGGTATCAAGTCTTCATTTAAAACTGGACTATTTGAATAAAAAACCTCATTTTTTTGAAAAAAAAATATTTCAAATCACAAGACGGTCAATTGCGTGCAACGTATAATTTTATTTCTTCGTGAAAAAAACATGAAATATTCAATAATCTGAAATAGCCATGTAATTTTAAGATTTTCAAAAAACTCGTGAATAAAACTCAGCCTTAGAATGAAAATAACGGTCGTTATAACGGATTCAGACCTCCCATGCTACATTATGTACCGTTTTAATGCTCATAAAATAATGACTGTTCTAAAAAAAATAACGGTCGTTATAACGGATTCGGACCACACCGTTACATTAATTTACCATTTTAATGCTTAGAAATTAAACGCCCATTATTTTCCAATATTATTTCCCATTATTTTCCTTTATAAATTTTATTGAAAAGTTGAAATTCAAATTTTGAATTTTGAATTTTAGTTATGTTATTTCTAGTTATTTTCCTATTTTGTCATTTTTTGCCCCTGTGCTTTACAATCCGTTATAACGGAAAAAACGGTAACACCCCCAGTCCTTGTACAGTTATAACGGCCCCTTTTAAACCTCAGCTTATATTACTTAGATTTAAGTGAAACATTATTTAGTTTTGGTTCTACTATTATATTACTAGCCAATTTATATTAAATCATGGGTGTATGCGTTTTTTTGAGTGTGTAGTTGTGGACGAAAAAAGTATTAAACTCGAAGTCCTCACTTATTGATCTTTTGACGTTTTCAGCCTGCGAAATTTTGCCACTTCATGATTTGCTAATTATGGGTCAGACTTTATTGAGATCTGACTCGATTCAAACCTATAATTTGCAGGTTTAGATTAAACTAAAATGGTGGGTTTGATCGATACAATTATATCTAGTTGGGTTAGGATCTTAAATCTGATTTGATCCTTAATATAAAATCTCATTTTATAGTGGATTTGACCCACATATAAATGTGGGTTCAGCCATGAACCTTCACACATGGACCATTTTTCATATTTGGATCATGTGTTATGGATTGGAGCTGGGGCTGGGGCTGGATTTGACCGTATGCATGTTTGGCCAATTCCTATGTGGACCCACAACCCAAAAATCAGTCTGATTAGTGATTTCAAACCTTTGGATCACCCCAAATAATGGTCAATAATGCTCATATTCCACATTTAAAAATCAACCCATGAAAACGACTCCAACCCAATGCTTAGAAATTGCTAATCAGGCTAATTTTTGGTCTGTATGTCCATTTAGGGTTGGGCCAAACATTCATACAGTCAGTGTCCTCTAAAAGTATGCCACGTGGCTCATAATGTGGCTGTGGTGGTCAGTAAAGTTTTACTGATCGAGAAGTGAGAACTCTCTGGTCCTCCCTTTGACTTGAAGCAAGTCAAAGAGGGGACAATAAAAGTGTAGTGGTAAGAGGATTGCAGTTAAACTACCTAGCTAACTGGCTAATATTATTAGGGTCCGGCTCGGGGGGACCCCCATTTTGACTTACCCACGTGGAAGATGAATCAATGGCTGATTTTTGGTGAGGAGAACATCCTCAAACAATTCAAATCATTCCGATATTCGTAGACGTTTAGAAGTTGAGGAATTATGGACCGTCAATTTTTACTGTGTAATTTGAAAACCACATTTGATGGGGTTGGAAATTTCAGAATGGGCTGATTTTTTGTTGGGGTGATCTATATGGTGAGGAGATCAGCCTCATAAAAAATGTCAACCATTGATTCATCTTCTATGTGGGTACGCCAAAATGGGTGTAAAAAATGGGGGTCCCCCGAGCCCGACTCATATTATTATGCCACGTGCATATATTGGGAACTGGCTCATTGCTTACACCTGTTCATCCAACAAGTGAAAAAAGAGAGAAAGATGAATCCATGTTTGGGAAAAATCTACGATACCAGAAGTCACTCAATTTGCCACGTAGTACTCTTTCGGGCCCACTGCCCCCCTGAATAGTTTTAGCCCACATCTTGGTGGACCCACATGCCAAAAATCAGTGTGAATAATGATTCCTAGCCATTGGATTTGAGCACTTTTTCATCATGGGCTTGGAACAAACTCATAGGCCCGTTCATAAAGCCCATGATGAAAAAGTGCTCAAATCCTACAGTTAGAAATCACCAATCATGCTGACTTTTGGTATGCAGGTCCATCATAGTTTGGGCCAGAGTTTGAAGGGGAAAGTGGGCCCGAAAGAGTCTACTAAGTTCCAATTTGAGGGACTTCTGCATCAAAGAACAGCCCTCCATGTTGCCCCATGACATGTTTACTTGCAAGTCAGAGTAAAAGCCACTAAAATATTTCTCCACATCACCATCTCCTAAGTGGCAAATTCACCCTAATAACCCTCAACCCTTGGTAAGGAAAAATTCAATGGCAGAAAAGAAGTTTGGAGTGACACTGCAGATTGTGAAGAGGGAGGGAGAAGCAGATGTGGAAATGGGTCATGGATAGTTTTGAATTTTCTTGTAAACACTTAACTCCTTACTTGAAGTCTTGAAGCATAGCTAGCTGCATACCAATAAACCAAATGGAGAGTAAAGTAGCACTTCTGGACATCTTCATCAAAGGTCTTGATGTGGTAATTGATGACTTCATGACAAAAATATCTCAATGTACATAGGGAGGTCTTGAATAGGACGGTAGAAGGTTGACTAAGGCTCTCATTAGTTAGGTGAGATGGCTCCCTTCACAACCACATGGTTCATCAAATAAAACAGCAATAGGGGCCTCAATGTCATCTTCAGCGTAGATTTGAGGATAAACTTAATCACATCAGAGCCTAATATAAACTGACCTACTTGGATCATGCTCAGCCCATAGTTTTAAAACTCGGACGACTCGACTCGATGAGATTTTCGACAGACTCAGACTAGTGATTCGATTAGTACCTATTTATCAAGTTGACTCGAAACTCGGCTGAGTCAACTTGACTCACGGGAAAAAGGGAAGGTTTTCCTTTAGTTATTTTTTTAGTACTTTTTGTATCATTTGATGTTTTTAATAATTTTGTTGACTCGCTGAGTTGACTCTTCCAATCAACTCGATCCCATGAGCTTTTGAGTTGAGTCAAGTTTTTGGGTTTTAAAATACATGTCCCAAGCCCAATTCAAAACTGGTAAGAACCAAATTACCTATGGCCACCACTAAACGGCGTATCTCATGATACATACGCGTGAACTCTTATCTCTTCGTGGCTTCTAAAACCTTCGACTAATAAGGGAGCCAATAGGTTAGGTATAGGTTGGGCATATCCGGAATTTTTTTTAAGTAGCCCAATCGATTGGACATATCTGGAAAGTTTTTTTTAAGTAGCTCAATCGATTAGACTTGCGTGGAAATAGTTTTCTCATTCCGAAAATAGTTCTAACCACACCCAACAACTTGCTATTTGTTTAGGTTTTGTTACTCTTTTTATATACATGATCATTAAGGTTGTAAAACCTAACTCATCAATCAGAGAGCTTTGATTCTCATAAGTTTCCAAGTTTAGTATTTTCTTTTCTTTAGAGAATCATTAATGAGAGAAAACCTTAAGGAGAAGAAACTCAGGTAATCTTTTTCCTTCTTTTGGGTTTTATTCCTTCATGAACATAGCTTGAAGAACTCGATTTTCTACCAAGCTTGATCAAAACGCTGACTAGGTTTCAATTGTTTATCATTAACCTAGATGCTAGAGTAAACCACATGGGTGAGCACTCAAATCATATTTGGGTGTGTGTTGAGGAGTCGAGGCTGGATTGAATTCTTCACTATCTAGGGCTGAACTAGACTATGAAAATAAGATTGGGGCTAGACCGATCGAAAGGTAGGTTTGACGATTTACCAAATTGAATATTGTTGAGGGAATCATGAGAAGAGGGCGTTCATGGACTCGTATGTGAAAGATAGAGGGCGTGGATGCACTGGCAGTTGGCTCGAGGGATAGACTTGGGTTGTATATTGTGAGTAATGGTGTTGCGTGAGTAACTTTTGTTTTGTTAACTTCTTGTTAGTGATGCTTTAATAGTTTGACGTGATCCCTTGATTTTCTTTGAAAAAAAGTCTATAAAAATATTGTTTGTGTTGTCGTTGGTTTATTTTTGCACTTATTTATAAATTAGATAAAACGACCCAGAGATAATATATCGAAAATATATTAGATCCAAGTTAGTTTAGATAATCTCTTGTTAATTAATCATCATAAGCTAGGACTGGTTAACATGGGATTAGATTTCACTTACCGAGACTAATACTTTGAATAGAGTGATTAAATACATAGTTAATTTTTAAAGAACTTATTTACCCCCCCCCCCCCCCCCCCCCCTCTATGTATCATGATTGGTTGGAGCACGAACTTACATCTTTGTCACAAATTTGATTAATAATTAGAAGATTATGTTTTAGACTATTCACATATAACACATTTTCCATCTTCGGTATTCTTGGAACTTGAATAGTCTCTCTACCAATAATCTTAGTATTACTACCATCAACAAAGATAACACCACCGACTATTCACATATAACACATTTTCAATCTTCAGTATTCTTGGAACTTGAATAGTCTCTCTACCAATAATCTTAGCACTATTACCATCAACAAAGATAACATCACCATCATGACATTCATCAAAAAGCAAAATTGAGACCTATCACTGGTCATGTGTCTGGAACATCCACTATCCAAATACCATGTAGAAGTTTCATTTAGAATTAAAGTAGTGTAGATAATCAAACATTTTTTTTATTTTTTTAACTCAACCTTTTATAGATGATTTTTAATTATAATTAGTTCTTTTGTTGGTAAGATTTGAACTCTGAGCGGTACTCGCACGTTCTTTTATAACTATAGCTCTAGCATTCAAAGTAGTTCTTTTAATAAATAGTTCTTTTTCTCTGTTCCGTTTTCTAGTTTCTTTCAAAATTATGTAGTTTTTCTATACTTTTTTCTTTTCTTCCATCTTTCTTAGAAATTCTAATTTTCTTCTTAAGACAAGATAATTGTATTTCATATGTCCAAGATGTCTATAGTAATGACACATAATATTCAAATTTTTAAATTTGTTATTTTGAGATGAAACCATTGTAGCTTTTATAAACATTATTTTAGAGCTAGAGATTTTTGAAGTAGTTCCTGTATATCTATGTCTTCTCCTAATTTTGTTTGCTTTTTCCATGGTTAGTAGATTTTCAAGTCTAGAATTTTCTTGAGTAATGTTTTTAATTAAAGTTTCGTTCTTGACTTATAATTCATTCTTTTCGAGTCTTAACTTTTAATTTTTTATTTTTAAGAGCTTGTTCTCTACTCAGAATTAGTATCATTTCATTATATTTATCCTTCACATTTTGATATAGATTTTCTAATTCAATATTTAATGAAGTATTTTTAAAGTTTAGTTCATTTCTTTCCTTTTTCAGAAGATCACAAGATTTTACCAAGTTTAAACTTTCTTCATATAAGTTGATAAAAGTTTTTTTTGAATATTTTCTTCACCCTCATTATCACTTATATCAGTTTTCAGTCCGATCTCATTATTGTTTGAGTGATGAATCTCTTTAATAATAGCAACGGTCATTAATGCTCTAACATTAAACGAATCTTAATCATTACTAGATGTGTTTAGTTCTGTATCGGATTCTTTATTGTAAATATCATAAGCAACAACCTTCATGTCTTTATTTTTTTCTTTCATAATTCTATTGGGACAATCAGTAAAGATATGACCATAACCTCTGCATTTATAACATGAAATTTCATCTTTAGTGTTGTCTTCCTTTTTGTATTTGTCCATTCTTTCAAAATGTTTTTTATTTTTTTGCACAAGGTTTCTCTTATCTTTGTTTCTAAAGAATTTTTTAATATTTTAATAAAAATGATAACTTCTTTTTCAATGTTACTTGACTTGTCAGAGTCAGTTTCTTCTCTCATTTATTTCTTAGAGATTTTTAATGCCAATCATCTTTTCTTAGGTGTTTGAAGTTTAAGTTCAAATGTTCGAATAGACCCTATTAGTTCTTCTAATTTGATTAGGTCAACATTTTTACTTTCTTCAATAGCAATATCTTAGGGTGAAACCTATCAGGTAAAGAGTTAAAAATCTTTATAACAATTTTTGGCTTTAGGATAGCTTTACCAAGACCCCATATGAAATTAATTATTTCACTTAGTTTAATGTAGAAGTCTAAAATTTTCATCATCAGTCATTCTAATGATTTCAAATTGTGTTGTAAGCATTTGAAGTTTAGACCCTTTAACTGAATCAGTTCCTTCATGGGTCATTTCCAAAAATCGCAGTTTCACATGCAATTATTCTTTTGAATTCATCAGGTGATAAAATACAATGTATAGCATTTATGACTTTCTTATTATTTGTATGCTTCCTTATCACATATATTCCATTTCAATTTAGCTTTAACAGTAATGATAGTTAATTCACCAATAATAGTTGTTGCGTGCACCTTGGTCCAATGGGTTGTTTGTGATGGTAGATGATTTTCTGAGTGCATGATCATTCTCATGCCACTTGGGCATGGCTATCACATTCATACATAGGGGGGATATTCTGGCATGTTAGGTGTATGTTTTACACGAGAATGTGTTGTATGATTGCATGACATAATATGGTTGCATTCCTTATTTACATGACATTTATGTATCATTTATTATTAAGGACTGATGCATTCTATTTTTATTATGGTGCTTGTAGGTAATGAAGGGAAATGCTCCGACCTTTGCTTTGCTTCAGCTTGCCACTCCTACTCCTTATGGATTTAACACAAGTCTCTTTTGGAGAACCTGTGATCGTTCGACTCATAAGATTAACAAAGACAATGGCACACAAGGAGAATGTTGCTCTTTTTGAATTTCTATGATATCCCAATGACCGGTATTGAATCCAATCAAATTTTCTGTGCACGTCATGCTATTGTTGTAACACCGAGAATATGGACAAACGGACAAACTTCTGAGTCTTCAGTTGAATCTGTCATGTCCCGGATCCGGGTATCCGGATTCGACCCGAATGCCTGAAAAATGACTCGTTTACCCAAGATCTAGGGTGTGATAAAAATAAAAAAAATAACATGATCCAAAATAATTTATTAAAATTGCCATAATTCACAATAGATTAAAACAAAAATCTTTTGTAAATGTGTTTTGGCTAAAACTTCTGTTTGATAGGCTTTTTGAATTAACTTTTCAGAATTTAAGCAGATAAACGTAAATTTTTTGAAAAAATATAATTTCAATAAAAAATTTTCTTATTAATTATTTACTATTTAAAAAATTTATTTTAAGCATATTTTGTGAAGGCACTTTGCCTAAAAATATTATTTATTATTTTATTTTAACTGACTCAGAAATCTACTATAACAATAACGGTACCCGGGTAATACATAAAAAAAATTTAAGTACTTCAAAAGTTAAATTTAAAAAATTAATTAGTTATTCTAAATGATTCTATGACATTTTTATAAAAAATGTGAAGTAAAATAATTATAAGTACATCACATCCATAAAAATTAATCAATTCGTTAAGGATTCATGACCATACATCTCAATGGTTAAATCAAAGAGTTTAAGAAGTCAAATATTGATCATCCACATGATTATAAAAAATTAAACAAAGTTTTAATAATAAATAATGTGAGTCTTTAACAATTAAACCTATAAAAATAATACAAATAACAAATATCTAGAGTCTCTCATCAATCTCATCGACATTCTCAATTGCCCTTCCGATCCTTCTATGCTATATCGCCATGATCAAGTGCAGTAACTCTAAAATTCACACCATTCTCAATTAGTCTGAAATATTTGGTAAATATCATGAGTCAAAGCCCAGTAGATAATCCACTGTACACTACATATATATTATAGATAATATCGCATATTCTAACTCAAAAATCATGTCATATTCAATGCATAACAAATAATATAAACTAGTAATGTCAATTAAAAATAATAAATTTTTCTCACAATTAGTCCAATATTATTATATTCATACGATTATAACTACAACCCAATCTTGAGTCTCATTCTCCTTTCCATGCTAGAAGTAGCCAAAAGACTCTTCTGTAGGGGTCTGGGGTCTTTCACCCTAAGGCTCCAGGCCCTTCTTAATTTTTATTTCCATAGGTATCCATTAAGATTACACCCGAACTAATACTTCAATATTATACAAAATTATTATCTATAATCTTTTTTTTCTGACACATTAACCGATCCGATAAGATCTGAATCACAATAATTCCATAACATCATCAATTAAGCACATACATATAACATGATTAATAAAATAAAATAAAAGAGATTATCTATTAAAATATGTAGATGTACCTACGTTGTCCTTTGATCTTCATCCGAAATTGAATCAATAGTGAAAAGTAGTTGCAAGTGTCTTTATCGATTGTCATTAAATGAAGCTAGGATTCGAGTATGTCGAACGTCTCGATAGTATGAACATTTTTGTCTTAAGAAATTGTCTCAAAGGGTGAGATGTTATGGTGTTTCTGGAGTTCTCAAAGCTCTCGACGATTTGTAATAGAGAGCTCTCTAATGATGGAAAGTGAAAATGTGTAGATTTTTGAGAGATTATTCTATTTTTAATAGTTGCTCAAAAGAGAATGTTAAGTCTTTATTTATTTATGCGTATTATTAATTATCATTGGTAATTTGTTTGAATTCAAAACATATTTTCCTTTGTTAAAAATAAAGAATATCATTATCTTACATTTTATTTATTTATATCCAAACAAATTTTTATATGCGAGAATGGACATTTAAATATTTCCTTTATTTTTAAAGTTCAAGTATTTGATTAGGGAAAGATTTTCATTATTTTCAAAAAACTAAAAGTTATAAAGACTTTAATTAAGGCAATAAATGTGTAAATTAATTATTTTAATTTTATCATTTGTCAAAAATATCCTTCTAAATATAAATTACTCTAATACCCCTGGACAAAAGTTCAGGGTATTACTGAATCAAACTTCAATCTTCTGAGTCTTCAGACTTCATCATTATAGCCTTTAGGCAGTGCAAGAGTGATGTAACCACTAACATACTCTCAGCCTAACTAGCAAACTATAAGATTGCTTACATTTGTGCTTTGTCGTACAAAATTTAGCCAATACAATATGTCATATTCCTTACAGTTTCTTATTCATGGAAAAAGGCATCTCTTGTAGAGTTCGAATTTGGTCTAGGTTGGCCTAGACACTTCCCTGAGTGACTACATATCCGAAGAATTTACCAGAAATAACTCCAAAAATGCATTTCGCTAAATTAAACTTCATGTTGTACTTTATTAATTTGTCAAATGCCTGCTCTAGGTATTGCAGGTGATCGATTCGATAGACTTTTTATGAGCATACTATCAATGTACACTTCCATAGTACTCCGAAGGAGGTCTTCAAATATCTTGTTGATTAGTCGTTGATAAGTTGCTCTAGCATTCTTCAATCCAAATGGCATGACTTTGTAATAGTACAACCCTCTATTCATAATAAAAGCCTGTTTTGTCATATTCGAGGAGAGGTATTTGGTTATAGCTCGAGTACATGTCCATGAATGAAATCGATTGGTGCGTGATAGTATTTTCTACCAATTGGTTAATCCTTGGGATCAAAAGGTTATCTTTCAGACAAGCTTTGTTAAGGTTTATGAAGTCAATGCAAACTTGAATCTTACTGTTCTTCTTTGGCACGTCGATGATATTTGCTATGAACGCAGGGTATTTGATTTCTTTGATGAAGCTGACATTGATCAATTTTCGAACCTCATCCCTAATGTCCTGTTATCTCTATGGAGCTATACATGTCAGCTTATGTCGAATCGGTGGAAAACAATGATCAAATTTCAACTCGTGGCAAGCTACTTGGGGATAAAATCCGGGCATGTCCTTAAAAGACCAAGTGAAAAATCCACATTTGTTGCAAAAAAATAATAAGCTCTACTTGCTTTGCTTCAAGCGATTCTACTTCGATGAAGCTTATTAGTGGGGTACTGATTGTAGGATTTCTAAAGATCAGATGACCCTTCTTAGGCTTAAATAAGAAGGGTCCAAAGCCCTAATTTTGGTAATCTAATGGGCTGGTAATGGTCCTAAGGCCTATGGGTATCAACTGAGCTCCAAACTGATCCCAAACATATTCAAAAAGTTCTAAAACTAACTCCAAAAGGTTACCAAATTAATTGTTACACAAACAATCATTAATCATGCATCTCAAGCAATCACATTATTAACTAACAATTAATAAATACAAGGACGGTCACTAAATCATGTGATAACTATATTAACTCATGTGTCTATGGCATGATCGGATTGTTGTCGCAAGCTCATGGGTGACGTATAGTTAATATGATAATAATGATTTAAAATCACCTTATTCTTAGTAGGGGGGTCAATAAGCACCAACTTCCCAATTATCTGAGATATTCAACCCATTTTAATCAGGGGCCATTTTTGACATCGATAAAAAACCAAGTCGGGACCAAGTACCTATTTTCCATGGACTACTGATGCTCGAATATTGGAAAGACCCCACTTGATTTGGTCAGATTTGGGTTCTTCGGTAAGCAATCGGGTTGGATCTGGATATAATAGTATCCGACCCGAATTAAGGGATTAAAAGCACACTGCATCATATCATGAATTTATTCACAATCCTGTGAGTTGTGACTATGAATCACATAGCGTTACACTACCTATTACTTTTAAAACCAGAGAAAATTCAACAAATTGAACAAGCAACCTTGAAGAGAGGAAGCACAAGCTTTATTTAGAAAAAAATTGAAATAAACTGAAAAAATATGTGATGTGAAGGTTGCACCAATTACGTGGGGCTCTCAATGTGTCGATGGTGATCTATGATAAGGTGGTTGGGAGTTGATGAAACTCTCTGATTCATCCGCGACATGCATTTAATCCCCTACCGTTGACGTGACTTTCATTTGACAAATCAAAGATGACCAGTTCAACCGCTAGGTCTGAGTAAAACTTGTGTCACAGGATGTTGTGAGGGAAGCCGGTCACAGCATTCAATACGAGCCACGTGGCATACTATTAGAGGACGATGAACATATGGATGTTTGGCCTGTCCCTCGATGGAACGGTACACAAAAAATCAGCTTGATTAGTGATTTCTAATCGATTCCATTGAAGTTATTTTCACGGGTTGATTTTAACGGTAAGAATTTGAGCGTTATTTGGGTGCAAAAATCCGAAGGTTGTAAATCACTAATCAGGCTGATTTTTGGTTTGTAGGTCCACCGAGGGACTGGCCAAACATCCATACGGTCAGAGACCTCTGATCGTGTGCCACATGGCTCGTATTGAGTGCGGTGACCGGCTTCCGTCACAACATCTTGTGACAGAAGTTTTACTCGCTACGTCTTATTTATGTCAGGTTAACTACTTTATTCAAAGTTCTACTCTACCCTAAGGATCCAACAGAGTTGACTTAAGCACCCTATTGACAAGGCTGTAGTAGTCTACACTCTATAGGACCCCACCGTTTTCGAGTAAAACTTTGATGACAGGGCACAATATGAGCCATGTGGAATACTCTTAGAGGACTCTAATCGTATGGATGTTCACGTGGACCTACAAACAAAAAATCAGCACAATTAGTAATTTACAGACGTTGAATTGGAATTGTTTTCATGGGTTGATTTTAACCGTGGGAAATTTGAGCATTATTGACCATTATTTGAGGTAAAAAGATCCAAAGGTTTGAAATCACAAATCAAGTTAATTTTTTGTTTGTAGGTCCATATAGGGATTGGAAAAACATCCATACGGTCAAAGTCCTCTAAGAGTATGCCACGTGGCTCCTATTGCACCCTGTCATCAAAGTCTTACTCGAAAATGGTGGGGTACTGTAGAGTGTAGACTACTACAGCCTTGTCAACAGGGTGCTTAAGTCAACTCTGTTGAATCCTTAGGGTAGAGTAGAACTTTGATGACAGTAGACTATCATAGAGGCCATGACAGCCCACAATATGGGCCACATGGCATACACTTAGAGGACTCTGACCGTATGGATGTTTGGGTAATCCCTATCTGGACCTACAAACCAAAAATCAGTCTGATTATTGCTCAGATTCCCATGCTTACAATCAACCCATGAAAATAACTCCAATCCAATGCCTAGAAATCACTAATCATGTTGATTTTTGGTTTGTAGGTCCAACTAGGGATTAGCCAAACATCCATAGTCAGTGTCCTCTAACGTGTATGCCACCTGGCTCATATTGTAGACTGTCATCGCCCGCTCGATGTCATCAATTGAAATGATTAAATCCTTTCAATTTAAGATCCGCTGGTCTGACCATAAGGATCATATCCCCCCCTCCCTTCATTCCCTCCGGCTGTGACTTGCGTACTTATTAGGCTAAATACATTGAAAACTAAAAAATTTATAAATAAATTGATTAGTATAACATTTTTGGGCGAGGAAATTGATTAGAGTAACCCTAATCCTATTAATCTATTACTATTACAAAGCGAGAACTGGCTGGGGTTTGGGCACACCCACACAAAAGTAAAACAAAAACAAAACAACCCTTCGGGACCACATAATTACTTTCTATGTCATTTCAGAAATCAGCCTAATTAGTCTCTCTGTTTTCAAAGGCAAAATATTCTCTCATTAAATACCCCTTTACAGTTCAAGTTGTCCGACAAGAGGGACAATACTATAAGACACGTGGCACACTCTTAGAGACCACTGACCTTATGGATGTTTGTCCCATCCCTAGGTGGACCTATATACAAAATATCAATCTGATTAGTGATTTCAAACCTTTGGATCTGAGTACCACAAATAATTCTTGAAATCTATGATTAAAAATCAACCCATGAAAACGACTCCAATCAAACCAATCAAATCCTTAAAAACCACTAATTAGGCCAATTTTTTGTATATAGGTCCACCTAGGGATGGGCCAAACATCGATACAGTCAATGATCTCTACGAGTGTGCCACGTGTAAGGTGCTTCCATGGCGTTCCCCTAGTTACAATAATGGTTAACAAAAAACACATTTTCCGATTAAACTGGCATATATTAGAAAACTCGTAACCATTTTCTGTTTCTATTTTTGGGAAAATACTTTAAAAAAAATCGGTTTGTCAAATGGATGAAACGGTATTAAAAAAAAGGGCTTTTTTGCTTTACCCCCTTACTTTATTGATGCAATTTGCATCTCACCCAATGGTTTCAAAATATTTGCGTCTCCCCCTTTGACTATGGTCAACGTCATTGACCATAGACAGTCTTCGGATGGACATCCCAATATTTTTTAAATGACTATAGTGACCTTGTGTGAGACGCAAATATTTTAAATACATTGGGTGCGATGCAAATTGCATCAATAAAGTAAGGGGGACAAGCAAAAGATCATTTCTTTTCAATGATATATTTTTTTTTTTCGAGGATTGTGACCTCAAAACCTTCCTTCATTTATTTTTGGCCCAACCGTAGGTGGACCTACAGACCAAAAATTAATCTGATTGTTACTTTTTAACCATTGGATTAAAGTCTTTTTCTTAGGGTTGATTTTATCCGTAGAATTTGAACATTATTTGGGGTACAAAGATCCAATGGTTTAAAATCACCAATCATGCTGATATTTGGTATGTAGCTCCACCTAGCGATGGGCCCAACATCCGTACGGTTAGTGACCTTTAAGAGTGCCACATCGGTCATATTGTGGTCCCTCGTCATCATTGATGAGGGACATTGCTTTTATAGTTCACAATCCTCAAAAAAAAAAAAAACATGAAAAAAAAAGATTTTTTGCTTATCCCCCTTACTTTATTGATGCAATTTGCATCACACCCAATGTTTTTAAAATATTCGCATCTCACCCAAGGTCATTATAGTCATTTAAAAAATATTGGGATGTCCATCCGAAGACCGTCTATGGTCAATGACGTTGACCATGGTCAAAGGGTGAGATGCAAATTGCATCAATAAAGTAAGAGGATAAAGCAAAAAAGCCCAGAAAAAAAGATCAAATTGTCAATATATTACTTCATTAAGTTAATTTTTTGTATAAAAAAAGACAAACTTTTTTGCTGGTCCAATAAGATAATGATTACAAATAATGATTCTTGATAGTAGCTTTTAACATAAATGTACCTATTTGTATGCGTGTTTGAGAGAGAGAGAGAGAGACTGTCACACATGGAACCAAGGGCTTCTCGGAAACCTGGATTTTCTATCCGCCTATATTAAGTTAAAGATTAATTATGATACATAGGAACATTAACTTTGATATTGCTGTGCAACTTAATCTTCATTACTAAACTTTTCTTAAGAATAGTGGCTTGAGCTTCTTTTATGCTCATTCGATTTATGACCAAATCCTTTGCACAACACATGGAATATAAAAACATATATGCAATTCTCCTTCCCCATTGTTATTATTTTACTATTTTTTATGATTTTCTATCTATATATATATACTAAAGCTAACGCGTGAGCACCGACTCTCTCATCCACATGGCATCTGCACCGCCCGTACACAAAAAGCTTTTTCGCACCTAGTCCCAATGCCAACTCTTAGAAATGACAACAGTATGACACAAAATAATCGTTGATTATCATCAAACAGCTAGAGATCATTCCAAAAAGCAATTGCCTGTTATATGCGTCAAATCAAAAATGTCTTTTAAAACCTTGGAAAACCTATTAAGCTTCACCATTTTTCCTTTCAACAAACAAGCTCTACAACTTTTATGAATCCGCTCTCTAACTCGAAGAAGATCTACAACTTTAAAGGTATAACTTAGCTCATTCTTCTCTTTCTTTTGTTTCTAATTTTTGTCTATTTTCTTTTTAGAATTATCTTGTTTGTCAACTGTTTTCTCCATTTTTATCATCTATTTCTCATTTTCAAACTATTTTGTTTGTCTACCTTGATTTATTTCATAAAATGCTAGTTAAGTGCATTTTTAACCGTTTAAAATAACACAATTAATCTGTTTCTCCTTTTTCGATCATCTATTTTCTCATTTTCTATCATCTGTTTTCTCCTTTTTTTATCATTTTTTTTTTCTGTTTGTTTTCTCTTTTTATAACTCTCTTTTCTCATTTTCTCACATCTATTTTTTGCTTTTCTGTAATATTTTTTCTCCTTTTCTATCATCTAATTTTCTCTTTTTATTATCTATTTTTTCATTTTGTATCATCTGTTTTCTCATTTTATATCATTTTTTTCCTTAGCTTTCATCTATTTTCTCATTTTGTATCATTTCTCACATCTGATTACTCAACTAATCATTCTGAGCAAGTCTAGTTAGATTGGTTGACAAACCTTATAGCAAAACCCAGTCAGATTGATCAACTTAATCAACATAGTAAACCCAGACAAATTGATCATCTACACCAATCTAGTCCAATCCAATTAAGCTAGTCGTATAAGTCTAGTCAACTTAACCATGTTGGTCAAATTAGTCAACCTTAGTTAAATTGGTAAACTTGATCAATCTAATCAGCTAGTAAAACTAATCAATCTATCTTCTGGTCAAACTATTCAAGCTAGTCAACCAGCCTATTAGTCAAAATGGTTAGACTGTCAAATTATATTCCTTTTTTTTCTTTTATTAAAATATTCATAAATGTACAATCACTAAAATCTTGCTTAAGGTCAATTTTCTGGAATTAACTCTAAGGTCCTAAATTTTTTTAATGTCCAACTTTGCATATAATTTATCTCCATTAATCATAGGTGTGTAAATTATGAAATTAAAAAAATTATACGATTAAATTAATTATCTAAAATATAAGAGTTCAACCTAAAGTGTTAGAGTTCTACTGAGTCATCCCACAGTTCCTTATCACTAAGTTTTAATCTTAATGTCTACAAGTAATCAAATACAATTCCACTACACATAGACTCATTACACACAAATCTCTAGGTGACTAAAGCCTATGCTCTGATACCGCGTTGCTACGCCCCAAATCCGGGTGACCAAACCCGACTCGTATATCTATGGGTCGATCCATACCTGGAAGACGATCTTCTATGACTTTTAGAAGATCTTAAAGGCCATGTACTATTGTCTCAACAATAACAGCATTCGAGGTTTCCCCTCGTCTTTCTTGTCTAGACTATGATGACAAATATTAGGTTGTGGCTTTCCCACAGATAGTGCCAAAGGATGTGAGGAATTTTACTTCCACTGCTTGATCATCGATATCTGGTCTTGACAAGAAGATATAGATACTAGAACTTCTGATGATTTCACACACTAAGAAAGGGTTGGACCTGCAAAAGAATATTCGATGCCAAAGTTAGTGAACATGAAGAGGTCATTGGAAGCAAATAAGTAGTAGGGTTGTTTAACGAGGGATTAGATGATCCATACCTTTGCCGATCGACTTATATTTATAGGTCAAGAGGAGAACTTACCTTTAGAAGGAGAGAGATTCTACTTAGAACTTTCTCTCATTCTTCTTTACGACTAGAAAAGTTTTTATTTCTGGTACCGTTATAGAACTCTTCGCCTGATTAGGAATATCCTATTCTTGATCCAGATTATCTAGGATTATACTTCCATTTTAGTATGTGGGTTGGAAGGGATCTTGCTTGGTGGAGGTTAGACTCCTTCCAGGCATCTAATAAGTAGGTCTCGATCAACAATGGGGAGGTTCTTGGTTGACTCAACGAGATTCCTACCTTGCTGGCTAAGTACAACTGGTGTAGAATATTGTTGAAAAAAATGGGTTACTGTCTGTATTGAGTAAGGCCGAGCTCATATATATATGTTAGTGTGGACCCATGGTTTGCGTGCCATGCTCACGTGTGTGTTTGGTATGAAAATGGTATCCACACGTAATAATCTCATGTTTAATTTCATAAAAAAATGTATTTTCACTTTCTATTCAATTAATTAACTTGAGATTCCAACTATTGAAAATTTTACACCTCATCATCCCCTCTTCTATCATTTCCCTCCATTCATTTACCTAAGGAAGAGTAAATGTGATAAGCTTCTTGAATTTTCTCTTTTACAAAATTGAATTGAATTAGCATCTTTCAGAAAACTTCATTTTTCTCTTAAAATATTTTTAGTGACTCAACTTTCAATCCGTTTATTGGCTGTCGTAAAAATAGTACCGTTATAAAGCTCTTGTTGAGATCATTCCAATGGTATCCATTTATTAAATATTATTTTTAATTTTAATTTGATATTTTTAGTAATTTAAAATTCCTATATGCACCAATATATAAGCTCACCCCTACACCTCTTGGTGGATCTATGTTAGGGCTGTAGCTCAGTCCGGTTCGGGGTCAATCCTAACCCAACCCAACCTTTAAAGGCTATGAACCCTAACCCAACCCAAACCAAGTTCGGGCCTAGATTTTCCAATCCTAGCCCAACCCACCCTAGCCCAACCCTATCGGGTTGGTCAGGTTGCTCAATTTTTTTATTGGTTGGAAAGATTGCTAAATTTTTTCATATTAAAATAATTTATTGGTCAATACAATAACTATTATGCTAACCATTAAATAATAGCTTCATTTCCAACTCCTCGTGAAAGAAAACATGATATTTTCATAATAAGGAAAAAATTCATTAACTCAAATGCATGATAAAAGTTACTAAAGAAATAACCAAAAATAATAGTCATAGAAAGAAGATATTTTCAATATCTACTAATCACATAAAATGCCAAAATGTAGTTTCAAAGGCATTTTGTAATTTCACACAAGGGTTGTAGTTTGCTAAGGACAAGCATCTATGGGTTGCTGCATTTGTCAAAATTTAGTGTGGATGGTTGTTGCTATACTAATACATATATGTAGTTTGTATGTTGGGTGATATTCGCTCAAAAGTGCTTATTTTAAGCAATTATCCTGTTAGCGTTATTGCATTCTCCTACGTTAAAATACTCTATTTATCTACTTTTCTACGTAAGAGTCTCTTGTGTTGCGTAGAACACACTTTTCTGGATGAAATGGTATATTTGCATGCATTAAACACATTTTCGGAAGTCTAGACATGTAGTCATTCTGATAGAGTCTCATTACGCGCTTCTTCTGTCGCAGGAAACCCCGATGGGACATTTCTCGAGACTTGCTAGCCCACATCGATCAGGAAAGCCCATTATCAAAGCTTAAAGAGCCCACATGCTATGACTAAAAGATATGGGCCAACTATGAGGACCAAAAAGCCGGCCCAAAGAACGAAGAGAGCAGGAGAGCCAATGACCAAGAGACGGACCAAAGCGTTTAAAGCCACATGAGTCAGCAAAGAATGATAGTCGACTCTACTAGAGAAGCGTGAGGATGGTCACAGTGAAGACCAGGGTTCCAGACCCTCCGCCAGTGCTTTTTTCCATTTTTTTTTATACTTTTTCTCTCATCTCTTCTTATTCTCTCTCTCTCTTCATCTCTCGGTCCTCGAATCTACTGACCTAACCCCAGAACTCCTGTCCATCGGCTCTATCTCATCTCCCTTAGCTTTCTGACCGTTGGATCTTCCATTGGACCGTTGGATCTTCAATCGGACCGTTGGATCTCTCTAGATCCGTCGATCTACCAATCTGGGTCCCAATCAAGTCACCATTCATCCGATCGCCTTCAGAATGCCTGTCACATCATCTTGTGAGACGATGGACATCATCAGTCCATGTGGGCCAGTAGCCGGGCCCATCATCATCGACCCGCTGTCCGACCAGTTAGTGGACCCCGCGAATTTCAAAAATAATTTTAATTAAATGGGGGGTCCACTAATTGGGGAGATTCCCCATAGAAAAGTAGGTTTTTACTTAAAAAAAAAAAAAAAAATTTTTTATTTTCAAAAAATACCCTATTTCCATTAATGGAAATAGGGAGCTTTATAAGAGGAGGGAGAAGGGTTCGTTCGAACCCTAATCCCCCCCCTTTCTCTTCCATTCTCTCCCCCAACTCGTTTCTCCCTTTTCCCCCTCTCTTTAGGCCGTTTTCCCCCACTTCTCCTCCGCCTTCTTCATCTTCTTCACCAAGCTATTGCCGGAGTTGCAGGCTGCAACTCCGGCCGATCAAGATACTCCTCCCCCACGCGAGCACCACCACACCTGCGCCCTCCAACCCGTGACTAAAGCACGGGACCATTCCCTCTCCTCCGTCTTCTTTTGCAGACCGTGCTCCCCACGGTCTGGTTCATGGAGCAGCTCCTCATACCGCCACCTGCTTGCTCTACCTCCATTGGCCGCTCGCCTGCACGCTGATCTCCTTCACCTGCAACTCCGTTCGAGGGTGCTGCAGTCCAGCCACTCCACCGCCTCAACCAGCAAGCAACACCACCGTTGTTGCTGCTGGTGCGCCTTCACAACCAGCTGTCAACGCCCCCCCCTTCATCTCCTTCCACGATCTCCCATTCCACGTTTCAAACCAAGACGACCCCTCAAAAAGATCTTCCATCCACGCTTCACCATCACTTGGCCCAGCTGTTTTCATCGTCTCTCCTTCCCCAGCGTTTTCACGATCGCTCCAAAGGAAAAGAAAAAGAAAAAGAAAAGAAGTAAGGAGAAGAGAAGAAAGCACTCCAATCTCTAGCCACCGCCTCCTCCCACTTGCAAGCGCTTCACAATCTGTTGCCGCCCTCCTCCATTGGCCGCTTGCCTGCAACCACTGGCCCACTGCCAGTCCACACGCTCCACCATCTCTAGCTTGCTCTACCGCGCAACAATTTTGAACCCCACCAACGGTAAGGATCTCTCTTTTTTTCATCATCTCTTTGTGCTCTCCCTTGCACAATATCCATCCCTAGGTTGCACAAGTGCAGGTTGCAACTAACGGTTAGTCACCTCATACTATCCAAGAGATTTCCTTAACCTCACCTATCGGTTGGCTTCCTTGTTCACCATGCACATCAGCTTCTCACTTCCTTCTCTCTCATAGTAATAGTCTTATATGCTTTCTAGATTAGTTTGTATTTTCTTTTCTTAGATATAGTACAATTTTTCTTAATGTATTACTTGTTCTAAATCAATAAAAAAAAAATAGTTTTGAATGAGTTCTCACTCTCAGTTCTTCTCTAGTGATAATTGTCTTTCTTTCACTTTTGTTAGTAGATAAAAAGCAAAAAAAAAAAAAAAAGCGTTAGGTTTTAAATCTCGTGATCATTCTCACATCTCCATCCTTTTTAGTAGCTTTTTTTTTATGAAGAAAATCCGTCATTTTATGTGTTTGAGTTGCGCAAACTAACCCCGAGTGCGGATCGACATCCGACACGAATCCCTATACAGATCTAAAATTTTGCAGGATTTAAGAATCGGATCAATTTACAAATATGTTGAAGTTAGGGTTTCCGTAATCAACGATGCGGAGAAAATCCTTACTTTCAAATGGCGCCGCTGCCGCTCGGGTGACCGAAAGTGCGAAAAAGGACGTAAAGACGGAATTGGAAAGTTGCTGAAGCAGAAAGCTGCTCAATTTGGCCAGCCTGACCTTTTCGGGAAACTTTCTATTTTTTTTTGTTTTTGTTGATTTTTAGCAGTTTTTAAATTACTATTTTTAATGCCTCGGAAGGCCGAGTGCAATTTGTAATAATTTAGGAATTTTACTGCTTTTCATATAACTGCTAGATCTTGTTCTAGGGTTTTTTAGAAACCCTAGATTAAGTGAAAATTACCAAAAAAATAAAAAAATCAAAATTCAAAAAAAAATTAGGGTTTTATATCTGCAGATTTTTAGAAATCACCAATCAAGGATTTGCAATTTTTGGAAAGATTCTAAAATCTTGAAACTTTGCTAAATTAGGGTTTCCCCTCTTAGAAGTTTCCTCTTTAGAAGAATTTCTATCTTTAGAAATCTTCCGAATTTGGAAAAATCTGCAAAAGGAAACGCCCCAAATCTAGCAAGAATTTCAATTTTGGGAAATTTCCCAAAATTATAAGGGATCTCGCAATCAAATCTTTCTTGGAAGATCTCCACAGTTTGGGAAACTTTCCAATCTAGGTATTTTCCAATCTGGGAATTCCTAAATTTTAACCCATATCGAACTTGGAAATTAATTCAAAAACTTGCCTAAATTCAGTGCTTGTTCAGTGAACCCTAAAAAGGCAAGGATCTTCCAAATAGAATCCCACATACCTAGACCGTGCGATCTAACTTTTCTGCAGGAACACGATCCAGTGTGGGTAGAGAGCAAAAGCTCAAAGAGGTGGAGTCGGGCCCAAGCCCATTAGGATACCCCTCTCTAACCCACGGAGGAGACCCCGTGACGTGGCCCACGGGAGGTAAGTCTCTATCCTCGCCTTGAGTGCGATACAGCGCATATTGGGTGCATCATTGCCGCTTGTCTATTTGTTTTATAGCAACAACTTATTCGACTTGCGTGGCGTGGCCGTTAATCAATCAACTCTAAGAGAGCAGACCCAGCTCCAAATTGAAACTGGTGGGATTTCATCACCCACCTCATCACTCCAGCTGAAAGTGAACCCCAGGATCCATTTAATTAAAAAGAATCAAGAAGTAGAGCCAATTAGCCCGGTGTTCGAGGAAAAATCCACGCAAAACGAACCCGCTTAACATCCAATCGAAATAAGACCACGAGCGCGGGTCCCTGTTGTCTAACACACCCATAAGTCCCTGCTACTCAAGTACACTGAGCTCGACGTGGCATCTTGGACTATTCGGCGGTTAGTTGCATGTGGACTAGGAACACGCATCAACCCTAGCTTAACCCGAGGGAACACTCTTCTTATACACTTGACCAATCCGGTTAGTCTAGGACGTACTTAAGTCAGCCATTGTGCCGCACGTCTGTCTAGGCTTCGGATTGCCTTGTTGTTAACTAGAATTAGTACTAAAGGATTCGCTCTGAAGAGTGTAGCCTGGTGAGAACCTCTGAGTGCAAAATAGTTAGTCCGGCGGTTAAAAGATAAACCAGTGGTCCACCCACTGTCATAATCTACTCTAGCCCCAAAACTAACAAAGATAATTCCTAAACTATATCCTCATTGCTTAGAATAGGATTACCTGTGCTTGGTGTGCATCATTTAGGATAGTGTTCCTCTCTGGCAACTTTTTGCCAAGTATAGAGCTTGCCTCATTCGCGTATGCCCGTTTGGAATCGTCCGAACAAACGCTTGGTTCGATCTGAGAATCACGTACCTACAGTGGATCCTCCACTGAATTCTTCCCCATCTCTTTCCCCACCCACCTCCCCCAGTACTACTACCTTTGTAGTCATGGCAGTCGAACGACCTCTTATCGAGACGTTCGCTCCTATCTCTGCCAATCCGCCCACTTGCATTGTTCTCCCACCTACTACGGCGGTACAATTTGAGATCAGGCCGCAGACGATCCAAATGCTGCCAACCTTTCGTGGTCTCCCAAGAGAAGACCCATATTCCCATATTAGGGAATTCCAACATGTCATCCTACTTTTCAAGAATCAGAACCTTGATGATGACAATGTCCGTCTGCGAGTTTTCCCATTCTCGCTCAAAGACCGAGCCTCAGATTGGCTCTACTCCTTACCCGCTGATTCAATCAGCAGTTGGAAAGAGTTGGTGGGCAAATTCATGTCTAAATTCTACCCCATGACTCGGACCAACCAAATGAAGCAACTCATCCAGGACTTTCGACAAAAGTCCGATGAGAAATTTTTTGAAGCGTGGGATAGATTCCAAGACTACCTGACTAAGTGTCCCCACCATAGCATCGACAAGGGCAATCTTGTCCACGTCTTCTATAAGGGACTTACTGATTAGTCCCGGACCATGGTAGAGTCAATGTGCCAAGGAAAATTCCTGAACAAAATCCGACCGATGCATACAAATTCTTGGGAGAGTTAGGAGAAAACTCTCAACATTGGACGACTGACTCAGAGTTCAGTCGAACCACTTTGGTCCAAAGGACAACCAAGGGACATGATGCTACAGCTGATACTGAGCTTCGATCTGTCATTCAAGAGTTGAGCAAGTCAGTCTCGGCACTGGCTGTGTCTGTACAAAAGCCTACTCAACAATCTACCCCAGTCATGCATGTGGGACACGAGAGCCCTATGGAATCCTGCACCCTCTGTCTGCAACCCTCCCATACTACTGAGCATTGTCCTTTGAATGAAGGATGGTCTAATCCTCTTCAGGAAGAAGTTTGTGCTTTCAGCACATACAAACCACCCACTCAGAACTCGTATAGTCAATCTTATCATCCAGACACGAGAAACCACCCTAACTTCTCTTGGAGGCCTCAGTCTACTCAACCTCAAGCTCAACCTCCGCGTCAACCTCAGGGCATGTATCCCCCTGGGTTCAATCAACCCAATAGGCAATTCAATCAGGGACAATATCAGCAGAATCAGTACCCATCTACTCAGAACCAGCAGTTCCAACAAGGTCAATACTCTGGACAACAGAGCACATTTCAGAATCAGCAAAGAGTTCCCCCGAACTTTTAGAACCAACAGATTGTCCCAACTAATTCTTCCGCCTATAACTATAATGCCCCGATGAGCTCGAGTCGCGAATTGGTGCCTCAGCTCCCATTAGCTGCCCCCCAACAGTCGGTCCCCAAACCTGGTATTGAGGACCTTCTAGCTCAACTCATTACTCAATCTATGCAACGCCTAGAGCAACAGCAACAGCAATCCATGCTTCGTCTAGAGCAACGTCTAGGTAACTTGGAAGCTGAGAAGGCTAAGGGGATCTTTCCTAGCCAACCCATTGCCAACCCTAAAGGAAATGCCAAAGGGGCAGTATATGAGATCGGATCCCAATCTCAAAGCCAGAATGAGAATTGTCAAGGGGAGGTGCAAGCTGTAACCACCCTACGATCTGGAAAAACTGTGGACATGGGAGTCCAACCACCGCCAGTGCCATCTCCAGCACCCATCACTCGCACCGTGGAAACTAGTCTAAATCCTACCTCTGCTTCATCCACCTCTGCACCAACATCAGATATCCCTGTGCAGAAATCCAAGGCTAAAGACAAATCCATTTGTCGAATAAAGCCTCCCTTCCCGGACAGACTTGTCCAAGATAAGCGGGATCAGCAATTCTCAGAGATCTTAGACGTCTTTAAAGACGTCCAGATCAATATCCCATTCCTTTCTGCTATCAAGCAAATCCCCTCCTATGCCAAATTTCTCAAGGACTTGTGCACAGTTAAGCGGCGTACGCATGTACCCAAAGCTGCCTTCTTGGCCGAAAAAGCTACCGCGTTCATTCAACGCAATAGTGTGATCAAACACAAGGATCCAGGTAGCCCAACTGTCCAATGTGAAATTGGTGACAACTTTAGCTGCACTACCTTGCTAGATTTAGGGGCTAGCGTTAACCTCATACCGTTCTCGGTATATCAGCAGTTAGGACTGAAAGATATGAAGCCTACCAATGTCACCCTAAAATTGGCTGATCAGTCCATCAAGATTCCAAGAGGAATCATTGAAGATGTCCTAGTAAAAGTCGCTGACTTTTATTATCCGGTGGACTTTATCATTCTCGACACCGAGCCGTGTCCAGATAACCGCATTCCGGTCATCTTAGGCCGTCCATTCCTTGCCACTGCGAATGCACACATTGGGTGCAGGGACGGAAACATGTTCATTGCTTTCAGAAATCTCAAAGCTGAGGTCAATATCTTTCGTTTAATGCAACAGGATGCCGATCGCGATGTGGCCGATGAAATGTGTGCCGTTGAGAGTCTCATCCCAGACTCCTCCGAAGATATTCTTAAGCAGTGTCTAGAACACTTTGGAGCTGACTTTGCAACAGAGTCAGCTATTTCTGATCTCAATGATCTTTTGGAGACTGCTCCACTGATAGAGATCCCCGCTCCACTCATCGAGTTCGAGCCTCTGATAACCATGGCCAGAGAACCCATCCTTCCTTTACCTACTGAAGTCAAACCTCTTCAATCCGTGTCTTCTGTGACACCTATTTCTACTCCATCTGCTCCAAAATTGGAGCTTAAGCCTCTTCCCACAGATCTTTCCTATGCCTATCTTGGTCCTAAGGAAACCTACCCTGTCATTATTGCTTCTGCTTTGTCTGAGAGTGAACGTAAGAAACTTCTCGAGCTGCTCAACGAGCACAAATCTGCGATAGGTTGGACTATAGATGATATTCGAGGCATAGACCCCTCGGTGTGCCAACATCACATCTATCTCGAGGATGAATCCAAAACCTCTCGAGAACACCAGAGGAGGTTGAACCCCGTCTTGAAGGATGTAGTCCGGGATGAGGTCCTTAAACTGTTAGATGCGGGTATCATTTATCCCATCTCCGATAGCAAATGGGTGAGTCCTATTCATGTCGTCCCTAAAAAGGCAGGATTCACAGTTGTGGAAAATGAGAATAAGGAAATGGTCACCCAGCGCCTGAAGAAAGGGTGGAGAGTCTGCATCGATTACCGACGACTCAACACCAACACTAGGAAGGACCATTTTCCTTTACCCTTCATAGACCAAATGTTGGAGAGACTAGCAGGTCACTCCTATTACTGCTTCCTCGATGGTTACTCAGGGTATAATCAAATACCCATCGCCCTTGAGGATCACGAGAAGACAACTTTCACCTGTCCCTTTGGCACTTTTGCCTACAAGCGCATGCCCTTTGGCCTCTGCAATGCACCCGCGACCTTTCAAAGGTGTATGATGAGCATATTCTCTGACATGGTGGAAAAATTCCTCGAAGTCTTTATGGACGACTTCTCAGTCTTTGGGTCATCCTTTGATGACTGTCTGAACCATCTAGGGCTTGTACTTCACCGCTGTCAGGACAAGCGACTTGTCCTCAATTGGGAGAAATGCCACTTCATGGTGAAGAAGGGCATTGTTCTGGGACATGTCATTTCCCATCAGGGCATTGAGGTCGACAAAGCTAAAATCGATATCATCTCGACCTTGCCCATTCCTAAGTCCGTGCGTGACATCCGATCCTTTTTGGGACACGGAGGATTCTATAGGCGATTCATCAAGGACTTCTCTCAAATCGCTCGACCTCTGTCCCATCTTCTGGCTAAAGATAGTCCTTTCGACTTTAATGCTGACTGTGTCAAGGCATTTGAGCGTCTCAAATCTGAGCTCACTACTGCGCCCATTATCCGTCCCCCGGACTGGACTCTACCTTTCGAGGTAATGTGCGATGCTTCTGACTACGCGTTAGGCGCCGTTCTAGGGCAGAGAGTTGACAAAAGGTCACACGTGATCTACTACGCGAGCAAAACTCTTAACTCTGCCCAAATGAATTACTCTACCACTGAGAAAGAACTCCTGGCGGTAGTCTTCGCCCTTGATAAATTCCGTCAGTACCTCTTAGCCACTAAGGTGGTAGTGTACACTGATCATGCAGCCCTTCGTTATCTCATGTCGAAAAAGGAAACCAAGCCTCGATTAATTCGATGGATTCTCTTACTGCAGGAATTCGACCTCGAGATTAAGGAGAAGAAAGGAACTGAGAATGTAGTGGCTGATCACTTGTCTAGACTGACTTTAGAGTCATCCTTCGACAACCAGCCCATCCCTGAAACCTTTCCAGACGAACAACTGTTCGCCATCTCTGTTAATCCTTGGTATGCTGACATTGTCAACTACCTTGTCACCGAAGAAATGCCTTCATACTGGTCAAAACAGGACAAAAGCCAATTCCTAGCAAGAGTTAAGTACTACTCTTGGGATGACCCTTATTTGTATAAATACTGTCCTGACCAGATCATTCGTCTCTGTGTCCCTGAGTCGGACCAACTCAATATCTTGTCCTCGTGTCATGACCAACCTTGTGGTGGTCATTTCAGTACTAAGAAAACTGCAGAAAAAGTTCTGCAATGCGGATTCTACTGGCCCACATTATTTAAAGATGCCCATATCTACAGCAAAACCTGTCCTAATTGCCAGCATCTAGGCCGCATCTCCCAGAGGAACATGATGCCCCTAACTCCCATCCAGGTCGATGAGATATTTGACACCTGGGGCATCGACTTCATGGGCCCCTTTCCCGTTTTCTATGGTTTTGAGTACATTCTCCTTGCGGTAGACTATGTATCCAAATGGATAGAAGCCATTCCCACCAAGACCAATGACCACAAAGTGGTGGTCAAATTCCTAAAGGAGTTCATCTTCGCTCGATTCGGTGCCCCTAAGGCCATCATTAGTGATGGGGGCACCCATTTCTGCAATAAGATATTCGAGAACTTAATGAAAAAGTATGGGGTAACCCACAAGGTTGCCCTAGCTTATCATCCGCAGACTAGTGGTCAAGTGGAGGTTTCTAATCGTCAGATCAAGCAGATCTTGGAGAAGATAGTCAATACCACACGTAAAGACTGGTCTACTCGTCTCACTGATGCTTTATGGGCATACAGAACCGCCTACAAGACCCCACTCAATATGTCTCCCTATCGTCTGGTCTTTGGGAAACCCTGTCATCTTCTGGTAGAGATTGAACATCGTGCCCTGTGGGCCATTAAGAAGCTCAACTTCGACCTAGACTCCGCAGGGGAGGAGCGGAAACTTCAAATGAATGAGTTAGAAGAACTCAGAAATGATGCCTACAACTTGTCCAAGAATTACAAAGCCAAAATGAAGTGGATACATGACAAGAGCATCCTTAGGAAAGAGTTCCATCCAGGACAGAAGGTCCTTCTTTATAATTCTCGTCTCCATCTCTTCCCTGGGAAACTGAAATCTAGGTGGACCGGTCCTTATACGGTCACCGCAGTCACACCCTTTGGGGCAATCACTATTGAGGATCCCAAGGATCACTCCTCATTCCAGGTAAATGGTCAGCGTCTTAAACAGTTCCATGAACTTGACGCATTGCTCATTCAAACTTTTGAAATTGATCTCATCGATCCTGTCTATGTCGACTGATAATCCACTCAGTCTCCTGTGCCCCAACTTGGTTGGGGGTGCCTGTCACCCCCGTCATGTCTGGCTGAAGACGTAAAACTTAGCGCTTTCGGAAAGGCAATTCCGGTATTCCTAGAGTACATGAGTCTCATGCATTTGTTATTACTGTTATATCTCTGAAAATGCAGGTACATTCATTCTCCCGATCATCGGGTAACCAACACTGTCGAGTTTCTGCCGACTTGGTAACATCCTTCCTGAAATTTTGCATCATCATCACTGAATTTTTATCATTTTATGTCCCGGTCATGAGCACCGAGGACGGTGCTATATTTTGGTTGGGGGTGGGTATTTACCAAAACTCATGTCTTTATTTAAAATAAAAAAAAAAAAAAAAAATAATGTCTTATTTTTGGGGTGATTTCCGATGTTCTCCAAAAGTTTTCTAGAATTTCAAAAATGTGTCAAATACCCTGACTTTGATTAGCTGAAAACCTCCGTTAAGTCAGTATTGAGGATGTCAATTTTTGTTTAAGGTTAGCTTCGAGTCAAGTCAAGCGTGGCTACAGCAGTTTTGAAAACTTAGAAAAACTCAGATTCGGCACAATTGTACACTATCAACATCAAAATCATCCTAAGTTTGGAAATTCTAGAGATCCTGTGAGAAGAATTGTGGAGACCTAACCCAGTGAGCTTTCGAGCCTTTAATCATTTCAGAGAGTTATACAACAATTCTGAGTCACAAGATGACTCACTATTCTTCATGCCCGCAATATTCGTTGAAAGATCTCATTATCTTTTGCTTCGATCATAAAACTCGGAACGACATCAACATTGGATTACTACGACAGAACCTTCTCTGTATCCAGTCAAGACAGTATACATGATAGTGCAAACCCTAGAAAATGATTTAGGCCATTTTTTCTGAACCATTCAGCCTTTTTACTCACCTGAATTATACTTCACTAGAAACCCCTTGAACCCTTCTATAAAAGCCTTTTCTTTGTAAACCCATCAACCTAAAATCCAGTATAGCTACGAAGCATGACTGGCTACCCGTATTTTGAGATGGACAAAAGAATAACTGATGTGTGTATACCGTGAAAAGAAAAGTAAAGAAGAAAAAAATCAAAAGGAAAAGAAAGTGGTTCAAGCTGAAAATAAAATATGGAAAGAAAGTATGAAAAAAAAGCTGAAAAGAAATTGAGCAGTCTCAGAAATATCAAGAAAAAGAGAAAAATACAAAAAAAGAAAAAAGAACCAGATAATGGTGTTACGCCGCAGGAAAAATGCAAGAAAATGGCAATATCCTCTCAAGATCTTTGAAATCCTGTATACCTTTATTTTTCTACACCTGACCTAAGCCTCATTACAACCCAGGAAAGTCCTACTTGATTTTAGGATAGCACGATCATAAAATGTGGAGATTGGAGAAAGAGAAGCTATAGAGTTTGATCTGACGTTCCCGAGTGAAGTGGTATTCCAATCATGAGATCTTCTTCTGTTAAAGATGTCCTTCCTTCAAATAATACATATGTGAGATCTTTGCTTTCATATATCAACACATCTCCTCACATATAAATTGAGAGAAAAGAAGAAAACCCTTCTTGTGTGATTCTATTCTGAGTGCTAAACATGTGAGATTTGAGGTCAAGGCATAAAGACTTAGAGGTGATCTGGAAATCTTTACTGTCAGATGATGAGAATGTTGAGCACACACACACGCAGAGTCTGACTATTCTGGGTCATGATTATCAGTCTGTAGTCTTGCCAAAACTTTCCAACTCTTCGCTAGCATGTAACTGTTTTTGCATCCATTCAATAATCTGACGAACGGTGTTTTCCCGGAGCTAATATGAAAAAGTGTGCAGCATGTGCAGAGCCCTTTTAAGCTCATTTATTTCGCACTAATTGCCAAGGATTGGCAATATGCTGGTTGGGGGTTGTGATATTCGCTCAAAAGTGCTTATTTTAAGCAATTATCCTGTTAGCGTTATTGCATTCTCCTACGTTAAAATACTCTATTTATCTACTTTTCTACGTAAGAGTCTCTTATGTTGCGTAGAACACACTTTTCTGGACGAAATGATATATTTGCATGCATTAAACACATTTTCGGAAGTCTAGACATGTAGTCATTCTGATAGAGTCTCATTACGCGCTTCTTCTGTCGCAGGAAACCCCGATGGGACATTTCTCGAGACTTGCTAGCCCACATCGATCAGGAAAGCCCATTATCAAAGCTTAAAGAGCCCACATGCTATGACTAAAAGATATGGGCCAACTATGAGGACCAAAAAGCCGGCCCAAAGAACGAAGAGAGCAGGAGAGCCAATGACCAAGAGACGGACCAAAGCGTTTAAAGCCACATGAGTCAGCAAAGAATGATAGTCGACTCTACTAGAGAAGCGTGAGGATGGTCACAGTGAAGACCAGGGTTCCAGACCCTCCGCCAGTGCTTTTTTCCATTTTTTTGATACTTTTTCTCTCATCTCTTCTTATTCTCTCTCTCTCTTCATCTCTCGGTCCTCGAATCTACTGACCTAACCCCAGAACTCCTGTCCATCGGCTCTATCTCATCTCCCTTAGCTTTCTGACCGTTGGATCTTCCATTGGACCGTTGGATCTTCAATCGGACCGTTGGATCTCTCTAGATCCGTCGATCTACCAATCTGGGTCCCAATCAAGTCACCATCCATCCGATCGCCTTCAGAATGCCTGTCACATCATCTTGTGAGACGATGGACATCATCAGTCCATGTGGGCCAGTAGCCGGGCCCATCATCATCGACCCGCTGTCCGACCAGTTAGTGGACCCCGCGAATTTCAAAAATAATTTTAATTAAATGGGGGGTCCACTAATTGGGGAGATTCCCCATAGAAAAGTAGGTTTTTACTTAAAAAAAAAAAAAAAATATTTTTTTATTTTCAAAAAATACCCTATTTCCATTAATGGAAATAGGGAGCTTTATAAGAGGAGGGAGAAGGGTTCGTTCGAACCCTAATCCCCCCCCCTTTCTCTTCCATTCTCTCCCCCAACTCGTTTCTCCCTTTTCCCCCTCTCTTTAGGCCGTTTTCCCCCACTTCTCCTCCGCCTTCTTCATCTTCTTCACCAAGCTATTGCCGGAGTTGCAGGCTGCAACTCCGGCCGATCAAGATACTCCTCCCCCACGCGAGCACCACCACACCTGCGCCCTCCAACCCGTGACTAAAGCACGGGACCATTCCCTCTCCTCCGTCTTCTTTTGCAGACCGTGCTCCCCACGGTCTGGTTCATGGAGCAGCTCCTCATACCGCCACCTGCTTGCTCTACCTCCATTGGCCGCTCGCCTGCACGCTGATCTCCTTCACCTGCAACTCCGTTCGAGGGTGCTGCAGTCCAGCCACTCCACCCCCTCAACCAGCAAGCAACACCACCGTTGTTGCTGCTGGTGCGCCTTCACAACCAGCTGTCAACGCCCCCCCCTTCATCTCCTTCCACGATCTCCCATTCCACGTTTCAAACCAAGACGACCCCTCAAAAAGATCTTCCATCCACGCTTCACCATCACTTGGCCCAGCCGTTTTCATCGTCTCTCCTTCCCCAGCGTTTTCACGATCGCTCCAAAGGAAAAGAAAAAGAAAAAGAAAAGAAGTAAGGAGAAGAGAAGAAAGCACTCCAATCTCTAGCCACCGCCTCCTCCCACTTGCAAGCGCTTCACAATCTGTTGCCGCCCTCCTCCATTGGCCGCTTGCCTGCAACCACTGGCCCACTGCCAGTCCACACGCTCCACCATCTCTAGCTTGCTCTACCGCGCAACAATTTTGAACCCCACCAACGGTAAGGATCTCTCTTTTTTTCATCATCTCTTTGTGCTCTCCCTTGCACAATATCCATCCCTAGGTTGCACAAGTGCAGGTTGCAACTAACGGTTAGTCACCTCATACTATCCAAGAGATTTCCTTAACCTCACCTATCGGTTGGCTTCCTTGTTCACCATGCACATCAGCTTCTCACTTCCTTCTCTCTCATAGTAATAGTCTTATATGCTTTCTAGATTAGTTTGTATTTTCTTTTCTTAGATATAGTACAATTTTTCTTAATGTATTACTTGTTCTAAATCAATAAAAAAAAAATAGTTTTGAATGAGTTCTCACTCTCAGTTCTTCTCTAGTGATAATTGTCTTTCTTTCACTTTTGTTAGTAGATAAAAAGCAAAAAAAAAAAAAAAAGCGTTAGGTTTTAAATCTCGTGATCATTCTCACATCTCCATCCTTTTTAGTAGCTTTTTTTTTATGAAGAAAATCCGTTATTTTATGTGTTTGAGTTGCACAAACTAACCCCGAGTGCGGATCGACATCCGACACGAATCCCTATACAGATCTAAAATTTTGCAGGATTTAAGAATCGGATCAATTTACAAATATGTTGAAGTTAGGGTTTCCGTAATCAACGACGCGGAGAAAATCCTTACTTTCATTGGGTTTGGGTTGAGTTAGGCTTAGCCTCAACCCTAACCCAACCCTATTTGATCGGGTTACCAAAAATCCTGCCCAAGCCCAACCCAAGTTTTGAACGGGCTACTCCAACCCAACCCTGACATCGGGTTCAACCCATCATGCTTGGGTTGAGCCCGCCCAAGTGGCAACCCTAATCTACGTACCAAAAATCAGCTTGAGTAAATGTGTTCAAGTCCAACGGCCATACATCATGACATTAAAACCCTAAATCCAATTGATAGAAATAATCCTCCCTCATGGCTACACGTCTCTCCTTAAAATTTTGATACCATTTAGTGTTATTTAATTATTTTTAAAGACTTTTTGAAATTTTAATTAATGCAATTAAATCCTTATGAAAATTTATCTAAAATGGATAGGAGAAAAACTTGTGGACGGATTTTGTGTCCCTAAAATACCATTAATGAATTATAAGTACTTCTAGAAATTTTAAAAACAAACTTCTCTAAATGGCTACATGTCTCTACTTAAAATCCCCTACCATTTAATGTCATTTAATACTTTTTAAAGACTTTTAAAAAAATTAGAAATAAAATTTTAGTTAATTCAATTAAATCCCTAAGAAAGTTATATAAAATGGCTAATGAGAAAAATTTTATGAACGATTTACATCTAAGAAATTATAAGATTATATACAATATATTAATTGGTCAGTATATACACTAATGTAGAATTCATTTTTTCACTTTCTACAGTGATTTTTTTACTTTTCTACAAAGATTTTTTTACTTAGTTCTTTTTATTTTTTTACTAAGGTTTACAAAAGAAAAGGCTAAGTAAAACTTTAGGCTGTGTTTGATTGCACGGAAAATTTTCCCAAGAAAATACATCTAGGAAATATCTTAAATGGCTGATTGATTGCAATCGAGAACACATATTTCAATCATGTGAGAAAATAAAGACTATTTTCAGGTGGAAATGAATTCTCACCTATCTGGATGGGAAACGAATTCCAACCTTAGTAGGAAAAATTCACCAAATTTAAATGGCTCGTTAGGAAAAATTATACAGATTTATAATGGCTACCTAACAATGGACAGTTGTGTTTTCCCAAGGAAAATACAATTTTTCCACTTGGTAATCAAACACGCCCTTAGTTCTTTTTAATCATTTTTTTATAATCTTTGCAGTGTCCATGCTAAGCACGGGTTAAAACACAAGTTTATACTATTAAAACGTTATAGTGTAAGGTAAAACCTTAGTTCTTTTTAATCATTTTTTATATTCTTTGCAACACGGGCTAAAGCACTAGTTTAATATTAAAACATTATAGTGTAGGGTAAAATAAGGCTTTTACTTAGAAATTATGGTTCCTCGATCTTTCTTGAGCTGGAATGCCTCTCCTTTTTGTGTAGATATTTTACATTTGGCTAATCGTCTGCTTTAGGGAATGTAATTTTGTAGCTGATGGTATTGCTACAAAAGCTGCTACTTAGCTGGCTTCTTTTTGTGTCAAGAAGGATGGATAGACTTGTTTGTTTTCTTAACGGAAAAAATGGCATTGATATTCAAAATTTAAAATTTGAAATTGAAAATTTCAAAAAACGGAAAAATAACAGACGTTTTTTCCACAAAATTTTTCAGAGTTTGACGGCTGTTAGATTGATTTTAAAGGCCGTTTAAACGGGTTTAACGGCCATTAAAACGAGAAAAAAAAATGGCCGTTAAATTCAAAGTGTCAAAACGGGTTTTAACGATTTTTTACGGTAACAAGCTTGGGGCGTTACCGTTTAAACGGCCTTTCTTAAAACCATGCCCTGCCTGCCTTAAAATAAAAAAATAAAGCAAGAGTCCAATCTATCAAGTTATCAACCATCCCAACTGTAAATATGCAAAGCAAACATATAAAGCAACAAATTTCAAAGGTATCCAACGTACGAAAGGCAACATTTAGGAGTAAACCCGACAGCACACAATGTACTGTCTCACATCAACACGTAACACAACCACCACCTAGAAATGGTACCGAGGATCTTAATGGTCCGATGGAGAACAGTCCACCTGTTGAATTTGGACGATCTATGATTTGAATGCCAGATGTACGGTTATGGTTTGTAATAAGTATATTGGGTATCAGTAGCTTGATTCATCCCCCTGCACGTGATTTACCGAAAATTTCTGAAAGGAGTTCATATAAATTGTTTGACTTTCAGTTTTGGTCACTTAAAGATGTGATGATCCATCTCAATCACTAAAGCCTAAAGCCTCTATACTTGACACGTGGTCATAACATACCATGATCTAAATTTTTGCAATTTAAGGTCTTTGGAACGCTGTGCCCTATTATACATCGGATATTCTTTATGTGCTCTAGAATTTGGGTTTCTTTCTTGGCCAATAAGACCATATGGGACAAATAAATAGTTGTAAATCGTGGTACGAAAAAGTAAATTTGGGTTGTTATAGCGTCACCTGTCGTTGGACACTTTGAGTGTCAAATTGTTCTTAGAGACCACTGAACATATGAATGTTTGGCCTATCCCTAGGTGGACCCACAGACTAAAATCAGCCCCATTAGTCATTTCTAACTGTTGAATTTGACTCTTTTTTCATGAGGATATTTTTAACCATTGGATTCAAGCATAATTTGGGGTACTTAGATCCAAAGGTTAGAAAACATTAATGAGGCTTGTTTTTGATATATAGGTTCACTTAGGGATGGTCTCTAATAGTGTTGCACGTGACAAATACTGTCGTCTACCTAGGGATGGGGCCATATTGAATTTGAGGGTGGGCGTCATAAGACTGATTGCGCTGGCTTTAACTGTAGACCACCTAGGGATGTGCAAAAATTCAAAGTTGAAACTGCCCACCACCTAGAGATGTACAAAAATTCAAAGTTGAAACAGCCCACACTCGTCCCCTGGCTCCGCAACTTGGTACATGTGTCACAATTTTATTGGTGTTGGACACTACAATTATATCTAATAAAAATTTAACCTAAGGCATTGTGGGAAGCATACAAATGGCACACTCTTTTCGAGCCCACTGACCCATGAATGATTGGGTTGATGGTCCTACACATTGAAAAATCAGCCGGATTAACGATCTATAGCCATAGGATTCGAGAAATTCTCATGGGGTGACTTATAACTATTGTATCGAGTAATTTTTTGGGTGCTCAGATGGAATGACTAGAGATCACCAATCAGGCTGAATTTTGGTGTGTAGGCCCATCAAGGGAAAAGCCAATCATTCATGGGTAAGCGGCCGAATGAGTGTGCCATGTGGCACATTTTTATTCTCCCCACAGCACAACAGGAAAGGCTATATTTTCTCATGAAGAGAGAACCAAGGTTTTCAGAAAAAAAAAAAAAACAGCCATTTAAACGGTTTTCACGGCCATTTAAATATTAACAAACTAAGCCTGTTTCCGTTAAAACACGTTTTGATGCTTTACATTTAACGGCCGTTAAAAACGTTTTAACAGCCATTAAATTCTAGAATTTTTTGTGAAAAATAACCGCCGTTAAATCCATTAAATTCTATTTTTTTCCGTTTTTGAAATTTTCAATTTCAAATTTTGAATTTCAGCACTTTTTTGTATTTTTTTCGTTAAAATTCATTTTTTTCAATTTTTTTTTTCATTTTTACCCCTGGCCGTTTTTTGTTGTTTTATCGGCCATTTTAACAGTAACACTCCCAATCTGTTATACCGTTAAAACGGCCTCCTTTAAACCTTTGCGAGGACCACCGGGGTTGACGTCCACAGGGCTTCAATTAAATGCTTGTCTCGCACTTTAAAGCAAGGTTTAAAGAAGGCCGTTTTAACTGTTAAACGGACTGGGGACGTTACCATTTAAACGGATTGAAACGGTCAGGGGCAAAAATGGAAAAAAAATGATAAAAAATGGAATTAAACTGATTTTAACGGAAAAAAACGGAAAAAGTGGCGCTGAAATTCAAATTTTAAAATTTGAAAATTAAAAAAAACAAATGGAATTTAACGGATTTTAACAGAATTAAACGGTTTTAACGGCCTTTTTTTCACAAAATTTTTCGAAATTAAACGGCTGTTTAAACGATTTTAACGGCCGTTAAAACAAAAAAACGTAACGGGTTTAAACGGAAACGGACTTGAGGCGTTACCGTTTAAACCGTTTAAACGGCCGTTTTAAAAACCATGAGTTTAAAGGATATTTTAAAGCCAAAACCTGGGTTGTGGTACGGACCTTCACACTAGTTGTCCAGCACGTCGTACGTCCCCATCAATGATGATGGGGACCATAGTATAAGCCATGTGGCGCACTGTTAGAGACAACTGACCATATGGATGTGTTGTCCCGTTCCATAGTGGACATATATACCAATTATCAGCCTGATCAGTGATTTCAAACCTTTGGGTCAGAGTACCCCAAATAATGCTCGAAATCTACCCGTTAAAAATCAACCCATGAAAACGACTCCAATCAAATCCCTAAAAATCACTAATCAAGCTGATTAAAGGTTGTGCCAAACATCGATACGGTCAATGATATGTAAGATTGTGCCACGTATAAGGTGTTGCCATGTATAAGGTGCACGATGCACGTGGTGTGGTGTTCATATAAAAAGACTAAATTATTTTTAAAATTCTTTATTTATTTATTTTGGACGGGGGCAGTTGCGTAAGGAAAAAAATTCCAGCAAAGGTAGCGTTGCTACTTCTAGAGCTTCATTTAATCCATCCATCTGCCTCCATTTATTACCGCACACTGGCCTTTAAATCCCCACTTCTCCCTCAATCCCTCAATCCATCAGTCCATCCTCCTCTCTTCCAATCTCTCCCATCTTTCAAGTTCCAACAACCACAAAGATGCCACCAGCTTTGCCTGATTTCTCCAATTACGTCAAGCTGAACTATGCAAAACTTGGTTATCAATATCTTGTCAACCATATTCTCAGCTTTCTTCTCATACCCATCATGGCCGGAATTCTCTTGAAGCTTCTTTCTTTAGGCCCTAACGAGCTTCTAAATCTTTGGAAATCTCTCCAGTTCCAGTTCGATCATGTTCAGCTTCTTTGCTCCACTTTCCTTATCATCTTCATCACCACTGTTTACTTCATGATGAAGCCTAGAGCAATATACCTCGTCGATTACGCTTGTTACAAACCACCCGTTACTTATCGGGTCCCCTTCGCTACCTTCATGGAGCACTCTAGACTTATTAATAAGTCTGAGCTCAAGAACTCAGATTTCCAAATGAGAATTCTTGAACGTTCCGGCCTTGGCGAGGAGACTTGCTTGCCACCTGCAATTCATTATATTCCTCCTAATCCCACCATGGAGGGCTCAAGGCGGGAGGCGGAACTAGTTATATTTTCGATAATCGATTCGTTGTTGAAGACGACTGGAATTAATCCCAAAAACATCGATATACTAATCGTGAATTGTAGTCTCTTCTCGCCAACACCATCAATGTCAGCTATGGTCGTAAATAAGTATAAGATGAGGAGTAATATAAGGAGTTACAATCTGTCCGGTATGGGGTGCAGTGCCGGGATCATATCGGTTAGTTTGGCTCGTGACTTACTTCAAGTTCATCCCAATTCTTATGCGTTGGTTGTAAGCACAGAGATCATTACTCCAAATTATTACAGTGGGAATCAGCGATCGATGCAGCTTCCCAACTGTTTGTTTCGGATGGGTGGTGCTGCTATCCTTCTCTCGAATAAGAAAAAGGAACAATGGCGATCTAAGTACAGGCTCGTCCATGTTGTTCGTACTCACAAAGGATCTGATGACAAGGCTTACCGATGTGTGTACGAGGAAGAAGACTCTCAAGGAAAGGTGGGGATATCGCTGTCGAAAGATCTCATGGTGATCGCTGGTGAAGCACTGAAAACCAATATCACTACAATTGGACCTCTTGTGCTTCCTGCATCAGAGCAGCTTCTCTTTCTGTTCAAACTAATTGGTCGCAAAATCTTTAATCCTAAGTGGAAGCCTTATATTCCTGATTTCAAGCAGGCGTTCGAGCATTTCTGTATCCATGCAGGTGGACGTGCAGTGATTGATGAACTACAGAAGAACCTCCAGCTCTCGGCGGAACACGTCGAGGCGTCGAGGATGACGCTCCATCGATTTGGAAACACTTCATCGTCGTCTCTCTGGTACGAGCTAAGCTATATTGAGACGAAGGGGAGGATGAAGAAGGGTGATCGAGTATGGCAGATTGCTTTTGGTAGCGGGTTCAAATGTAATAGTGCTGTTTGGAAGTGCAACCGCACCATCCAAACTCCCATGGATGGTCCATGGTTTGATTGTATCCACAAATACCCTGTGCACATCCCTGAAATCATCAAGTTCTAGTAAAGGATAACTGTTTCTTCTCCAAATATACATCAATAAATCATGAACAGGGTCCAGAAAATTTTATAGAAAACTTTAGTTGGTATTTGAGTGTATTTGTGGTTTGAATTTGATTCTTTTCATCTCAATAAGTCATAGGATTAAAATTTGCAGGATTAAAACTTTTTTGATTAATAAGTTGCAGGATCACTCGATCAAAAAGTTGCAGGATCAAAATTTTTTTGGCCGGGGTCTATGGATGTTGTCATGGTGCACACAGGGCTGTCTCGAATCTCCGTACAGATTGAGGCGTACGGCAAAACTCTGTATAAGGCCTTTTTGTTATATTTAATATATTAATATATATGGTAATAATTAAAAAAAGACGGGTTCCGGTGACCAACATTTTTGACCAACACCTTGGTGTACCCTCGCAGAGGATGAATCAATGGCTGATTAGATGATCTCCTCACCGTGTAGATAACCCCAACAAAAAATCAACCCATTCTGAAATTTCTAACCCCGTTACATGTGGTTTTCAAGTTTCACGGTAAAAATCGACGGTCCATAATTTTTCTACTTCTAAACCAGCCTATGAAAATTAGAATGATTTGAATTTTTGTGAGGATGATCTCTCACCATATAGATCATCTTCACCAAAAATCAGCCATTGATTCATCTTCTATGAGGGTACACTAAGGTGTTGGTAAAAAATGTTGGTCTCCGAACCCGACCCATTAAAAAATTAAACTCACTGTATTATTAAATTTTTTCATGAGTCCGTCTAGAGCTACACCCAATTCTTACATCCACTTCTTACACCCGAGGTTGGGGCCACATGGAGATCATCTTGGACAATCCAACTGCACAATGAGTTTTTCATACTATGGTTAAAAAATCAGGACATTTCTACATTCTTATCATCGTGAAAATCTGACTTTAATTTAAAAAATCTAGACCATCCAATTAAACATTATTTTCGGTCAATTTTTTACATGGTTAGCAATGTATAAGTGAACTGATTTTTGGCAACAATGATCATCGATCAATGCAAGGACAACTCATTGTGCTGTTGGATTGTCCAAGATGATCTCCATGTGGGCCCCAACCTCGGGTATAAGAAATGGGTGTAGCTCTAGACGGACTGTTTTTTTATATAAAAACTATTCTTATAATTAAAAACTAGAAAAAATGTAGATGCAGAGGACTCTCAGTGCAGTCGATGGTGAGGACTCTCGTGGTCCTACATAGATCATCTTTTGGTTGATCAATACACTAAAATCAGCTTGATTGATGATTTCTAGCTATTGGATTTACTACCCAAAAAACATGTTTGAATACTTCGACTAGAATCATGCATGTCCTAAAAAGTACTAAAATCCATGGCTAGAGATGATCAATCAGGTTGATTTTTGGTTTCTATGTCCATAAGGGGTGGGTGCTAAAAATCCATGTAGTTAGTGGGAGGTGGGTTGTGAGGCCTTTTCTCATCGAGGGGCCTTAGACGACAGCCTTAATTGCCTTCGTAGAGCCGACCTTGGTGCACAGTGGTGCCGTTTTGTCATTGTCCAAAATTTATTGTACCTCGTACTCTCAGTGAATCAATTTTAAGTTTTAATTAATTATTTATTGGGTTAGGATCGGGGGACAACAATTTCATACAACATTTTTGACAACAATTTTGGCATACCCACATAGAGATGAATCAATAGCTGATTTTTGGTGAGGATGATCTCCTCATCATATAGATTACCCCAACAAAACCTCAGCACATTCTGAAATTTCTAACCCCATCAAATGTGGTTTTCAAGTTAACGATAAAAATAAACGGTCTATAATTCTTCAACTTGTAAACCGATCTACGTATATCGGATTGATTTCAATTTTTGTGAAGATGATCTCCTCACTATAGAGACCATCCTCGCCAAAAATCACCCCATTCCAAAACTTCTAATTTATACATTGGCATGTGCCAATTTTTGTTGTCAAAAGAGTTGTATGAAATTGCTGTCCCCCGATCCTGATCCTGACCCTTATTTATTAAACTAAGGTTACATTTGGGCTAGCTTAAAATAAGGTAAAAATTACTTTATTAACTTATGAAAAGCTTCTTTTTCCCAGATTTTAAGCCAATTTATATGGATTAAAGCAGAAGCCATTGAAATACGGCTTATAACATTATAGCTTATAGCTTAAGCTGGAAGTAGTTTCTAAAACTTGAAATTTTAGTGAAACGCTTTAAATACCTAAAATGCTTATCTATTTCTTCAATACAAATTCTAAATGACCACTAAACCTTTAATAAAACAGTTTAAACCTCTTATTAAGCTTACACAAACGCAGCCTAAGTCCAGTGTACTGGAGCAATGACAAAATGACCACTGTGCACCGTGACAACCCCGGCGCATGAGATCATTACTCTAAATTTAATGTGAAGTGCAGTGTACCGTAGAAACCTGCAAAACTTACTCACGGGTTTTACCTCTCTTTCTCAGTAAAGGAAACAGAGTCCGTCGTTAGTCTGTGCTTCCCAGCCCGTGTTTCAAAATCTTATTGGTGTTGGGTCTGTGCCTTGCACATGTGATCGTCAATGGAAGTGCTTGACCCAAAAAAGTGTCAGACGAACCAATAACTATTGATCAAATATGGGAGGTAAGGCCCACATGTTATTTTATAGGAGAATATTCCAAGATACCAAAGGGAGTCCTCTTTCGGTTTCACTAACCTTATGGATGTTTGCCCTACTCCTTGGTGGACCCATACACCAAAACTCAGCTTGATTGGTGATCTCTAGCAGTTAGATCATAGCAATAAAAAAAAAATGCTTAAAAACAAAAGGCTAAAAATCCAAGGGCTAAAAATCATCAGTTAAAATGATTTTTGGTGTATAGGTCCACCAAGAGGTAAACCAAACATGCATGGATCTCTAGGCCCCAAAGAGTGTCTCTCATTGCATTTTTGGGAGGAGGACTTTCAAAGTTTGACGTCGTCTCTAGAGGACAACAATGGTCAGGATTAGGGGACACAAATTTTGACGCAAAATTTCACACAAAAATATTGACGAAGGCAAATACATAAATCAGATGTTTTGGAATGGGATGATTTTTGCTGAAGATGGTCTCTATGGTGAGGAGATCACCCTCACAAAAATTCAAACCATTTTGATATTCATAGCTTGGTTTACAAGTTGAAGAATTATGGACCGTCTATTCTCATATTCTCTGTTGTTCCCTATTGGGGTCTGTTTGGTAACTAGACATGGATTTGGAATTGAAAATAAAATTCTAGGATTTGTAATTTCTGAGAATTTGAATTCCAAGAATTGAAATGTTCTGTATTTGGTTTCATCACGAAATTTACTTGGAATTCCCAACGAATTCTAATTGTAGCTGTTTGGATATTTAACAAAATTTAGAAAATAAAAATTTTAAACCCATAAAAATGAAAATTAACTTATAAAGGCTATTATTTTATTTGTCATCCCTCATTTTACTATCATCCATGTTAATTTAAAGAAAAAATTGTAAAACAATAAAAATAATTATTTTTAATTTTTTGACCATGTCAAATCTCAATGGCTAAAGCCCACCTACATTGAGCAAATATTTGATGGCTGTGTCTATCATCGCCATATGGCATATTATTAGAGACCACAAATCATATGGATGATTGTCATGCCCCTAGGTGGACCCACATACTAAAAATCAGGCTGATTAGTTATTTTTAACCTTTGAAATTGAGTACCTCAAATAGTGTTAAATATCACATACTTAAACATCAACCTACAAACAGACACCAATCCAACGGTTACAAATATCTAATCCATTTATGATTGACCATTATATGAGCTATGTAGCACATTATTAGAGCCCGTGGACAGTACGGATGTTTGTTCCCATCCCTAAATTAGACTACAAGCTAAAAATCAGATTAATTAATTCTAACCTTTGGATCCGGGTACACCAAATAATGTCAGATATGCATAATTAAGAATCAATCCATAAAAAGACATTAATCCAACTGAACAAATAAGGAATGGTACAGATTGTTGGTCTATAGGTCCACCTAGGGATGAACCAAACATCTATACGGTCAGTGGTATCTAAGATTATGCCACATTGCTCATACTGTAGTCCCACATACACATTGATGAGGACGACTATCATCAAAGCATTAGCTCCCAGTCTTCATCTTCTTTAATACTTTACCATCGCCAAAACCAACGACTGAACAAAGGGGCTGATTCTTTCCTCACGGCAAGGAGGAAAGAACATAACGCTGAATACTATTACTACCGCCAACGAAGATTCCTAAACGCCGATCACCGATTGGGAAGAGCACTGTTACCGTGAAGAGGTCTGACACTTTCAAGAAAGTGAGAAACAGGGATAGAGTCAAGAAGCTCTGATCTTTTGGATCCGAACTGTATCTGGTTTGAGCTCCGACGGAGAAGCTCTGATTACTTGAGAAGTCAATAGCTGTCGATGAGGTAACCGCGAACCTCATCAACGAAAGTTGCAGTTGGAAGAAGAGGGTGGGACAAATTAGAGACGAGCCCGATAAAATTTCTCTTCGCGTGGACATAAGATTCCAAGAATTAGAAGTTTCTACCCCCCTCTAAAACTTTTAATTCCTGGAAATCACAAGGATTTGGAAATATAATTCGTGGAAATCGGGTCTACCAAACACAGAGAATTGTGATTCCAAGAATCATAATTCCAAATCAGGATGAATTTCTAGTTACCAAACAGACCCTTATGTATTTCTATTGCTTTCTTTGTTTTTTCTTTCCTTGTACTTGACTTTTTTGAGATCCTTTCCATCTCCTTTAATGCATTTGACTTATCAAAAAAAATGTCGTTCTTGTCTTTCCCTCTCAATCTCTTTTCATGCATTTGACTTATAACTCGATTTCTTTTAATGCATTTGACTTATAAAAAAAGGGTAATTTAGTAATACCGTCCTGTCCCTCCAAAGTAATTTGCACTACCCTCTACTTTCTTGTTGTCATAATACCCTCTTTGACCAGGTCAGACCGTCTTTGACTCGCAGATCATAGTCACATGACCGTCATAATAGGTGCAAAAGACCATTTTGCCCCGATCTCACTCTTCGTAATCTTCTTCTTCGTGCCACTGAAACGGTGCATTCCTCAAAAGAGATAGAGGTCTAGTTCATTGCCTCGTTGGTACAAAAAACAATGAGCAAACATCAGGTGGGTTTGACTAGTAACCACAGGAGAGTGTTAAGTTTTGGTGCTTCATCTTCCTGGGTAACTCAGCCTCCTTCTGGAAAGTCTCCTCAACTGATCCATCTGAGCGTAATACAAACCCACTCCTCTTTCAAACTCTGGTATGAGGGAGCAAAAAAATCCCTAATTTTGTAAGATATCTTTCCTTTGATCTTCAAATTTTTGTTTTGTTCGTCTCAGAGATCGATTTGTAGCGATACGATATAATTGTCAGTTGTTACAACAACAATCCTTTTGACGAAGAAGAAGTAAATCATTTTGCAGTGTGTTTACTTTGATTCTCTTTTTCTGCATTTTTTTTAATTTACTTGGTTTTGACAAGTAGAGTACATGACGAACATTCTAGAGGCGATGTAAGCTACAGTCTTGTCGTCTTTGGACTTCAAAGGGTCTTCAATGAGCTTTCGAAGTGGAGGTGTTGAACTGGAGATTAACATCCTTGATTTCATTGAAGACATCAGATAAGCTCAAGACCTTTCTCTTCATGTTGGGTTTCTCTTGTTCAGTGATTCAAATTCGAGAAAAAGTCAAATCAAACAGTCGAGAAAAGACGAGAAGATTAAAAATGAGAGATTTTGAAGGAAACCTCGAAGGAATTTCTTCATGGCTATGCAAAGTCAGAGAGGGAAGATGTGGATCCTTTCTGATTGTTTTGCTACAGATTGAAGGGTTTCAGCTGTTAAAACCTTCCGAGATGTTACAGGTATCAGAGATGCAATTTTTGTGTTAAGGGGTTTCGATGGTCTTGAACGCACGAGTTCGATTTTCATCTATTTGTCTGTTTTCCTACTTGAGGAAACCGAATAAGCTGTATTATGGTGGATTATGGTGTTTGATTATCTTCACTAGAAGTTAGATCTAGTTTCCGTGTTGGCTTTTATTGATATAACAAAGAACTGAATGGACATTGGAATTTAGATTTCTGGTCTTTGAACAATCTATTCATTAGTTGGTGAAATTCACCAAGAAGAAGATTATGAGTGTGAGGATCAGGGCAAAATGGTATTTTGCACCTCTTCTGGTGGTCGGACTGTGAGTCAAAGAAAATCTGACCTAGTCAAAGGGGGTATTAAGGCAACTGGAAAGTAGAAGGGGTAGTGCGAATTACTTTTGAGAGATAGGGGTATTACTAAATTACCCAAAAAAAACCTTTAAACCCACATTTGACGGAGTTAGAAATTTCAGAATGGGCTGATTTTTTTGTAAAGGTTATCTATATGGTGAGGAGATCATCCTCACAAAAAATCAGCCTTTGAATTATCTTCCATGTGGGTACACCAAAATTGGTGTGAAATTTTGTGTCCCCTTATCTTGACCCGGACAACAAACATGACCCTGAGGAATATTTTTTTAGTAACACTTAAATCCCCCCTCCCAGGTAAGAACACCCGGGTCTTTGGGTAGAACCCCCCAAAGATCTGACCGACTGAGCTGTTGGACGTTTCTACGACTCCCAATGGGCACACCACAAGCCCATTGTGCAGATGGTGCGGTGAGTATCCACCCTTGTCGAGGTCAAGTAGTCGAAACTTCCCTAGTGACATTGTGCCTCAGATGGAGGTTTTGAATTATCCTGCACCCACGTTTGGCTTACCATCTGGTTTGGCACTTTCGGGCCAATTGATACATGAATGTTTGGCCCACCCCTTGGTGTACCTTTATTCCAAAAATCAGCCTGATTGATGATTTCTAGCTGTAGGATTTGAGCTTTCTTCCGTCATGGGCACTTTCGGGCCAACAGATCCCATAATGTTTGGCCTACCACTTGGTGGATCTACACGCCTGACATATCCTGATTAATGATTTCTAGTCATTACCATCTGGTCTGGAACTTTTGGGCCCACTCACCGATGAATGTTTGGCTCACCCTAGGTGTACCTACAGAACAAAAATCAGCCTCATGGTAGATTTCTAGTCGTCGGATTTTTTTCATCCTGGGCACTTTGGGCCCACAAATCCCCATCCCTTGGTGGACCTACACTCCAAAAATATCCCGATTAATGATTTCTAGCCAATACCATCTGGTCTGGCACTTTTGGGCCCACCGAACCATGAATGTTTGGCCCACCCATTGTGTACCAACCCATGAAAATTATTTGTTTTTCGACATTGGCACTTTCAAGCCCACAGATCCCATAACGTTTGGCCCACCCCTTACACACAAGAAATATCCTGATTGTTGATTTCTACCTGTAGGATTTGAGATTTTTCTTGTCATTGCCCATGGCGAAAAAAAAACTGAAATCCTACAGGTACACCTAGTTCGATACCAACCCAAAACATTCAACACAGCTTTCTCGCAGTCCAAAAGTGTGGCACAAATCAGACGGGTATGGTCATTCAATTAGTTCGATACCAACCCAAAACATTTTGTGTGGGAACCCATCAAATGGAAGGACGCAGCTCCTCCCTCTCTTGTTCCTTTTGTGAAAAATGTCTTGAGATGTCATCGATGTTGTGTTATGGCCAGTAGATATACTGATCATCCTATTAAAATTATTTAATAGATTATTAACACCTCTAGAATTCACAAATACAATTATTAAACTATACAACTAGTACATTCCTTAAAAGATTGTATTGTCTTACTTGTTTGGACACACACTGAAATGCTTATTTAAAAATCTTATTTTATCATTTTTCTTCTTCTCTTAAGCTGTTATTTATTTTGGAAGTTTGCTTTGCATTACCTTTGTGGAGACACACTGATGTCTCTTTTTTAATAATAGACCTGTAAAATCCAAACATTTTCTCTAGAATTAATACTAGATTGTAGCTCGACTCCATCCTCTTGAAGGCTATTGTTAAATTGTTAGCAAGATTATGTCGTTTCCACAACAGTGCCTCCATTGTCATTGTTGTCGTTGTGATTGTGCTGCATAAAACCTGCATCTTGGTTGTTCATTTCATCCGTCTTGAATCCTTAATTAGTTAAGGTGTATTTCTCTTTAGTCAAATCATCTTGTTCCCTTGTACTCTACATGAACTGGCCATTTGTAGACTATTTTTAAGTTTTGATTAGTGTTTTAGATGGCCTCTTTGCTAATGTATGTGATAAGTATAGTTGTATCTCCTTGAATTACCAGTTCTCAACTCTAAGAAAAGCAGGACAAAGAACTTTCAGTAACATGGCTGTTGGGTACGATAACATGGATGTTAACGCTGCCACTAAACATGGAGCTGCTGGTGGAAACACTCCTGTAAGTTCCCTTCTATAAGAGTAGACAAGCTTTTATTTTTATATATTCCTATTGGCCTAAAATCCAATGGTGAACAAGCTGTTACTTGGAAAAGAGCAACAACCATGGACAATGGGAAGATGATTGGACGGAAACCTCTATATGTCGTAGGATCAAGTCAAGGACGAGACATGTTGGTCTGACAAGGAATACTGCAAAGCAATCGAGGTAACCCATTGGCAAAATATATTGTTTCATACAATAATTTGGGATAAATTTGATTCCATTGGTTAGTACTTTGACCTTTAGTAAAGCCACAATCAAAGTATAGTACACAGTATGCACTTTCTGTAGACAGAATATCAGGACACATGACACCCACATGAATAGTCGCATCCCCGTTTCCCATACTAGTGTTCGTATCCGATTTGGGCATCTTAGCTTGGCATTCCATATGGTAAGATCTATGTATTTCAGACATGGATATGATGCAAGTCTCCAATATGTCATTTTTATTCCATTTGATAGCCTTTTATTATGACTTGGATGGTTTTTCTTATGATGCATAACGAGGTAATGTGTAGTAGTGCTAAATTCTGTCATCTTGATTTCAATCCTTGACGTGTTACTTTTTATTTTGTGCAGTGTGCTTTCTTTCTTTCATACTAACTGGAAGCATCTCTACCATTAGTTTTGGTATTATAGGCAGTATGCTTTTGGCCTTGAGTATATCAAGTCCAAGCTCATGGAAAAAAGGAGAATCATCTACTCTGCTTTGAAAGATCGAGCAGGTTAGTGTGTCCAAAAAATTTCAATTCATTTCTATCATAAAAAACCATGTGCCAGTACAAAGATATAAAATGCTAGCATTAGGAGTATGGTAAACCAATTGTCTAGCATCCAAAATGATTGAAGTTAAATTGTACTAGGTTGGCAATGCTGCATATGTGATGTAGCAGTTTCAATATCAGTTTAGGCCAAGAGAAATGTTTAACAAATAGAAACTTCAGAATACTATGTTCACCTAGCTTCTTGGTTTAGTATTTATTAAGTTAAACTAAGGTAGTGTAGTTAGTATGATTATGAAATTATTTTTAGTTCTATCTTTTTGCATTCTAATTCATCAAAAGTTAAAAGTAAATGTTTGTTAGTGTTGGAAGGTCATTATGGAGACATGAAATGAGGTACTGTCTACTCATTTGTAAACATTTACTGTATCTTTGAGTTAAATATTGTAAGCATTCCCATGGAAGGGTTTGCTTGAAGCCCCCCCATGGACCCCATTTGATTCCATGTGGGCTGAATTTCAGCCTTAGAGAAGCTCCTACTACTTAGGAAAGGAATGCCAAGAAATGATGTTGCATCTACTGCCTTTAGAAAAATGAATTGAGTTAAACATGACAGCGGGACTATTTCAGGTATTGCCATCTTTAAATGATAGTGGGACCTACATGACTTAACATGAGAAATTTTAAAATGTTAGAATATTCCATTCTCTGCCATATATTGATGTACAGATATAACACTCTGAGATGGCTACATAAAAAGGGACCGCATAAAAATTTACTCTAGAGGAATCAAACCTATCATTCACTTGATCCTCGTACCTTGAATCATATAATGACCTGATTGAATGATCAAAACCATTTAATATTACTGTATTTATTCTGTCGAAAAACTTATGGTAAATATCTATCCAAATGATCTGTTTGTTTTATTAAACATAAACCCTATTGCTAAACCCATTTTTGTTGTATAGCATTGGTCTTTAAAGCCAAAACTAATAGTGAATCTGCACTCGGCATCGTTGACAATTCTGTTTTTAAATTTTGAAATCCAAATATTTTCAAAAATTCAACTTTCAAAATTTAAAACAGAATTGTCAATGATACATGTCAGATGTTCTATCTATCCTGTAATGTTTGATGGATGCCTTTTGTGTTTTGGTCCCACATCTGCTAGTGCATTATGTAGTGCTATTCTTATTATTAATTTCCGCATTTCATGGTCCTTTGTACCTACAATATTATTGTGCTCCTTAAAATGTTTGGTTTTCAAAAGTTAGACACGGCCTGGGTGCGCCATGAACATGGCATTTACACTTAAAAAACATCAACAATAGAAGCTCTTACATGAATGGTTTTAATTAAATTTCAGTCATTTCCCCAACATGGGCTGCCTTCCACACTAGACAAACTACTTACATTCATGAATAAGGTTTGTCCATTTTTTTTTCTCAACGTGTTTATTCTTTCTTCAAATTAGGTTCATGTGTCGAGTGTAGAGGACTTTCAGTTAATACTACCAACCCCACCTTGGCCTAGGGTAAGAAAAGACTCCATGGATTGTGCTTTAATCTGATATCCAGCCACTGTCCTACCCTTATAAAGGCCATTTGTAAACCAAGGGGTTGAGATAGTCATTTGCCTATCATTTGCAGCCACTTTTTGGCTGCAAACATTAGTCCACTCAAGAAGTGGACTCCCTTAATCAGTTAGAACTATACTCTGATTGTTTGCACCAACAGGGTTTAAACACCATTGATTGAGGGATCGACTGTTTTGGAACCTGAGAGACAGTGAATTGTTCTCTTAAAATATTTAGTGATCTTTGGTGAAGATTTTCCTATTAATCAAGCTTTTTAGTGTGAGATTTGCAACATCAGAAACTCAATTGGCTCGATTCTCTATCAAGTTTTCGTACTTAGGATATTCTTGAGAAGATAGAGAAGCTAACTGTTATGAACCATCATTTGTTTTGGCACGAAAATTAATCAGTAGATCATATGGTTTCTGTCATCCAACCGTGTTTATTTTTACCTAGATCTTCTAGATTGGACCTGTTGGATGTTAGGTTCCTTGCCCTGCATATGCACCATGGCTATGGAAACAGGGGAAAGGGATGTGAAGAACCCTGCCCCTCTTTATAATTAATCTACCCAGCCATCTTTTCTGTAAAATCAGAAAGCTTTTTTACCCGATTCGAACACAATTTAACTGATCCTCCAAACACAACTTGACATGTAATGGAGATGAAGTTTAGCATCCAAGTGAAGCCCATCAACTCGTTCACTTTTTCTTTGAACAAAATTGAATGCCATGTCACAGTGCCACTGGTTTTTAATTTGAATTGGATTTTATTGACCCTAGTTGTGCTTGGTCTGCAGACAGAACTAATATCTGGGTACTTGCATTTTGCGTTCTCTATTTCCTTAAACCAAGTACACCTAGTCTACAATCAGGTATGTCTCGTGTGTAAGTTTATCCCTTTGATATGTTTTGAAATGGGTTTCTATACTAGATTCTTTTGGACAAGCATGTCCTGTTCCACATAACTATACCTATTCTGGGTTCTTAATTGTTCTTGCTAACCATGGTTCGATTATCTCTAACTCATCAAAGTAGAAACCCTCTAAACAGTGCCATTATCACCCAGGTCTTCACTAACAGTAGGTGTCTTAAGCAAACAGAGTGATGTTCAGCTATTAAAGTGAAGGAGCAAGAAAGAATTGGAAAAGGAGAACAAGTCCAAAATTTTAAGGTAGATGGCTTAAACTTAATCCTGAATGTCATTATGTTCTCATGAATTTTTTTTAGAACCAGTTTGTTTTGAGTGGTTTTCATTTGAAATTTTTGGGTGAAAAAAATGGAGATGAATTGTTGGGATTAAGTTCAGTTTTGGATGAGGATTCTAACTTCTTATAGTATTCTAACTTCTTATAGTATTTGTCAAAATTATGTGGGTCTCACTCTGTCATGTACAGATGGCAACACCTGATTGGGTTTGCACACCCACATCAAGATTTCCTCTTGTCCCATCCCTATGTGGACCTACAGACCAAAAATCAGCCTGGTTAGTGATTCTAATCGTTGGATTGGAAGTATTTTTCATGGGATTATCTGTAATTGTGTGATTCAAGCATTATTTAGGATACTCAAATCCAAAGGTTAGAGATCACTAGTCAGTCTGAATTTTTGTATGTAGGTCCACCTAGGAACGAGCCAAACACTAATTTGCATTATTAGGATGAAAACATGTCAATGTCAAACACTGACTTGCAGTTCTGAAACCACATTCTCATAGAACCCATCCATACAGTTATTTGATAGTGGTGGAAGAAGTGCATAAGCCGGTTCTAGCATGCATCGTTCCATGTTATTTTCATTTATTAGAGCTACAATTTTCATTTATGAGGTGGTAAAATGGACATAGTTTTTCGCTGCTTATACTCATGCAGATATGCATTATTTAAATTATTACTTTTCTAACCAGTAACTATATTGAGGATCATAATTGTTGGCTGCTTATGCTCATGCATATAAGCAGAGACGTCTTGCTTCAGAAATGAATGGTTGTGTGCTTCATTTCTTGAGGTTGTTAAGTGTCAGTAGACAACATGCTATGTAGAAGCTGGAAATATACAACATGCTTACGCATTTAATTTTCTTATGGTAGGAAAGTGGGTTAGTAGTTAAGTATTTACAGCATGCTTACACAGCTTTGAGGGAAAGGTAGAGTTGTTGCTGCTACTCCAGCATGTCAATACTTTGTTTCTGAAAGCTTCTTATCCACTAATCTTTTTAATAGTTGTTTCAGCATTAAAGATAACTAGAAACGGCACGTGCGTTGCATGTTAGTGATTATAGGGGCTTCATCAACATTGATGACGGCCATAGTATGAGCCACGTGGCACACTCTTAGAGATCTATGAATGTATAGATTTTTTATCCAAACCTAGATGGACCTACAAACCAAAAATCAGCCTGATTAACCATGGATTTCGAGAATTATTTGGTGTACTCAGATCGGAAGGTTATAAATCACATAGTCTACTTAATTAGGGACATGCCAAACGTTTATAGGGTACCTCCGCCATCCAAATTTTGCTTTTTTTCACTTTGTGAGTCCCTAAAGCCTGGTTCTTTTCTAAAAAAGTATATCAGACTTTGTCTTTTCTCTGTTTTGACTTTTTGGTAATGTAACAAGTGGCATGTATAGGTGAAAACTCTTGTGATGCCTGCAACGGTCGCAACCGAGATTTTCAATTTATAATTGAATAGATAATATTTTATAGACACATGGTCATCAATTCTTTATTTTCTTATTTGAATTGCCCCCCGTGTTTTATTTCAATACATCTTAATTTGATTTGAAACTGATTTTTCAATATTACTTTTACTATTTGAAGGCACAAAGCTTATAGAATGGCTCCATTCACTCCATTCCTTAAACCGCTGGATGTTTCCTTTCTTACTATTCTTTCTGTTTCTTAGGTATACCAATTATGAAAGTCGGAAGGCGTGTGAAATATCAAAAAATCCTCATGCATTAACTTTTCTTATTCGGATGGTCTTACTTGTCGGGTATGTAAACCTCGCTTCATATTAGGCAAATGGTGGTGAAGGAATATTACTATTGGATATAGGAATCAATGTCTCAATTTTCAAAAGCTAATATCTAACTAGAGGGACAGTCAGTGACTCATGATTCCATATTTGTGGAAATAATCAACTTAGATCCTAGTGTTCCACTAAAAGTTTACACAGAGATCTAACATCTCAAACATATAATGTGGACCATTTTTTGGGCATGTGAACCCAATCAGGTGTCAGCATCGGAGAGTGTGCATGAGTATTCTAATTTCTTAGAGTATTTATCAAAATTATGTGGGTCTCACTCTGTCATGTACAAATGGCAGCACCTGATTAGATCTACACACCCACAACAAGATTTCCTCTTGTCCTAGGACATAAAAATTGGAGTAAATCTTTGACGACGGACCATAGTAGAGACCACTGACTGTATGGATGTTTGGCCCATCCCTAGGTGGACTTACAGACCAAGAACCAGCCTGATTAGTGATTCTAATCGTTGGATTGGAAGTGTTTTTCATGGGATTATTTGTAACCGTGTGATTCAATCATTATTTAGGATACTCAAATCCAAAGGTTAAGAGATCACTAATCAATCTGAATTTTTGTATGTAGGTCCACCTAGGAATGAACCAAGCACTAATCCGCATTATTAGGTGCAGTTCCGAAACCACATTCTCATAGAACCCATCCATACAATTATTTGATAGTGTTGGAAGATGTTTTTACTATAATACAACTCTTATAAACTATAAAAAAGTAAAAAATATCTAGATTAATAGAAATAAACCAAAACAATGCAATAAGTATCTACATCATAGGTGAATGACTTATATTAGATAGACATAGCTAGCCAAATTCATGGTCAGACTACTTGGATCCATTTCCGACCCATTCATGGTCTTTACTTGCCCTAAGATTTTCAAATCAATTTGATTTCATGTTGTGGGTGTAGTGTTCAATTGGGATGATGAACCACACATCCATCAAAGTATGGAACATCCCTAGGCTTAGGTTTGATGCGCATTAGATTCTACCCAAAATTTCAATTGGATGCAAGAAGACATGTTGGACGTGAGGTTATACCATAGGCTCGTCCCATTCATAAGTTCTTTGAGGGTTTTATAGACATTCTTGAACATGGGCATCTGCATGCATGCCAAGTGGTGTACGCCTCAAGCCTATATTACAACTGAACGGCGTAATGTTTCGTAACCACTTGGTTATGAGCAAGATAAATTAAGATCATAGCTATGCATACACAGTTGATATTATGAATCGATTATATGTTTTTTGTTTTCAGGTTATGTACATAATTATGTTCCTATGAATCTATCTCTTTTGTGACCATGAACTTGTTCTTACAACCACTTTCACTTTTTATTACATATTCATTGATCAGGACCATACATATGCTACTTGCCAGACACAATGCGATGATCAGATTAAAGACTTAAGAATTTGTAGATCCAACATACTGAGACTCCCAACTCTTGATATGCAGTTTGCGTCATCTTTAATGTTCTTTTGTGTATATGATTATGTAAAGTGTGTTTTTGTAATGCATATACTATTTGAATTGAACTTTTGTTTGTCTATCAAGTTGGGTAAAATGATCCAAAAAACAATACACTGAGTGCATATATATTTTTTTATTTGTGGCAATTTTTCACGGCGGTTCTAAACCGCAGCATAATACGTTGGCGTAGCCCCTGTCGGCATAGAGAAAAGACCAACGCCGGCGGTTTTTTAGTCGTCGGGGAAAGACTAGCAGCGGTGGTTTTAACCCGCCTGTGTTAGTATTTCATCGATGGTTTTAAATCGCCGGTGTTAGTCATTCACCGGCGGTTTTAAAACGGCCGACGTTGGTCTTTTCTCTATGTCGACAGGGGCTACGCCAACGTATTATGCATCGGTTTATAACTGCTGGCGAAGGATTTACCGGCGGTTTACAACCGCTGGGAAAGGTCGATTTTTTGGTAGTGAACACTCTAGCCTTTGTCGAAGGTGAAGGATTCAGTACACCTTGAACCCTAGGTTGCTCAATGGTATTGAGTCACACTGGTACACTCAGGCTACTAGGTCAAATATCTAAGTGGAAGACTTAAGTTGAATAAAGGATCAAGCTCTTGGCTTTGATCAAGAAGAGGAACAAGCTCACAAGATGTTTATGAAATAAAAAGCTTATTGCTCTTCGAATGGACACTCTAATAAATAAACATTTTCTTCTCTCTATAGTAGTGTAGAAGTGTATATGTGTATTTAGAAAAGGTATAGAAGGGTTGTATTTATAGAATTCGTAACCCTGAGCCTTGTAAAACGTGGGAGAGTGAAAATTAAAATTTTGGATCTGAGAAAGACTCAATCCACATGAAGTCCAATCGATTGTACTCTGGGTCCAATCGATTGGGCTAGGTCCAATAGATTGGGTTTTGGGTCCAATCGATTGGCCTTGTACGGATGGATTTTTCCTTCATAAATCCAATCGATTGTTCATAGTCCAATCGATCGGACTTAAATAAGTTTCTGTCCCATAGGCTCCAATCGATTTTACAGAGGTCTCCAATCGATTGGGCTCTGATCATGTTCTATCTCATAGACTCCAATCGATTTTACAGAGGTCTCTAATCGATTGGGCTTTGATCATGTTCTATTTCGTAGACTCCAATCGATTTTACAGAGGCATCCAATCAATTGGGCTGTGATCATGTTCTATCTCGTAGACTCTTTACATATGCCTCCAATCGATTGGCCCAAATAGTCCAATCGATCGAACTTTCTCAGAAGTCAATAATTTTGACTAAGACTCCGGTCTGTCCAATGATTAGGTTTGACTATTATATTTTATTCATTTAAACCTATTCCTATGGCTACTAAGTCACTTACCTTCTTAAGTGAGCTTATAAGATCTATAACCGACAAATGGACAGTTACTCAGATGACTCTTGTCGTCAACTGTCTGATTCTTGCTGTCTCTATTTCTAGTCTTCATGTAGTTGATGAAGTATGAGTACTATGACATCTTCACACTACACTGGTGCTTGTAGAAATAGTTACATGAATGTTTTTATGTCATACAGAATTTTTGCCAGACTTAGAATATGAAAATATTCCTTACAATCTCCCCCTGTGGCAATTCCGTGACAAAAATATTTAATCATATAGAAAGTAAGCAAAAATTAATTACAATCCCACCCTTACATGATTCACTCACTATCTCGCAATCTCTCAGAGATAGACGAACAGATAATAGAATAGTAGCTTTTGATTTGTTCCCTGCACATTCTACCAACAACACATACCATGTAATATCATCGGCAATCAATAAACCAATAAAATGCAGTAAATTAATTGAACACATCACAGGCAGAGAAATTGAAAAAATAATGTAAATAATTTTTCTCTCCCTTAATTTCTCTCCCCCTATCTCATGCATCTACTTGTTTTTACCTCTTATGATTTTCTCTCCTCTTTTTTGTCACAGAATAACAAAGTTACATAAATATAAGTAGATAATAAGTATGCATTGGATATTATCATGAAAAATAGGTGCATAAGTGCAACATGATAACAAATATGAAGACTAAAAGATAAGTATGACGCATAGTCTAAATGCATCAATGGTTTAAATTTTGGTGAAACCATCTAACCAATCATAAATCTTTTTCAAATGAATTTTAAAATTTTAAATCATCTCTGAAAAGATTTACAACTCACATAACTCAAATCAAATCAATCCGGATTAATTCGAATAAAAATGTTAAGTATGAAGTATGCTAAAATTCATGAAAAGTCAAGTTAAATGCAATGCATACTGAGTTTCAATGTGATTGGCACTAACAAATATCAAACCTTGGATTTTAGACTTAACTGCTCAGTTTACTCTTTAATAGTTCAAATGAAGTCAATCTAGGCCAATTTATCAGATCTAGTCAGTTAAACTAGTATACTTTAATTGAATTTTCAGTTTCTTTCACTTGGGTGTACTGTGATCTGACTTTCCACTTCTTAGGGTACAAGATAGATGTTAGTAAAATCTAAATACTTTACTCAAAAGCTGGAGGCATCCTGTATCCAATCATGAAATTCTCATTAGAGCTAATAGTTTCTCACTTAACTTTATATTTTTAAGTGTATTTGCTAATGTGATTTTACATTACTTTTGTAGCAAACATGACTATTTTTTACTCACTTGTTTTACTAGAATTTCAATTTTCAAGTTCTCATCTTTTGAGACTTGGTTGGTTTCGTAGTTGAAAGTAGGTTTTTCCGTGTTGTTGGTTACGGAAATTCTAATTCCAACACATTTTTAATTTTTATCCAATTTTTCCTGCAAAATGAGAACTTCTTGCACAGTGGGAAGTGTCGGATGTCGATCCGTACTGGGGTTAGTTTGCGCGACTCATGAACATAAAATGATGAATTTTGCTATGAATAATGGGGGGAATGGAAATGGTGAAATTGAGATTTAAACATGATTCTTTTGTGAGATTATATTCTACGAAACACTAATTAAAGAACATAAAAGAAAGCATAGGATATCAAAATCAATTTTATTTAATTATGAATCCACTTATAGTACTTGAATGAAAAGACGTAGCAACTAAAACTAAACTAAAAATCACTTAAAATTAATTAAAGAGAGTGATTTAGAGAGATAAACTATAAGATCTTGAGAGAGAAAGTAAAAATTAAAGAGAGAGAAAGGAGAAGATTCATTGAGAGAAGATGAGGAAGCTTACCAGAAACTTACCCAACAAGAAGGATTTCGGCCATGATGATAGAAGATGGGCTGCAAAGTATGATGAGCATGCAAGTGGTTGTTGTAGGCGCAATGATGGAAGGGAGCAGCACGTGGATGCACCCTTGCGGAAAATGGAGGCGCCGCGATGGTGAGCGGCAACGGTGGAGGAAAAGATGGAGATGTAGCAGCTGGAGTTGCAGCAGTGTTCTGCAACACCTATGATGATGGGAAATGGACGGTATGGCAGTGAAAACATGTAGATGAAGGGGCAGCAGCAGCTAGAGGAAATGGTGGATGGCTTTGAGAAGGGGCAAGCCGTGGTAGAGAAGTGGGGCGTGGTGGTTGCAGGCGGACCTACAGTGGGTCGAGGAGAATGGGCATGATTGGGGCAAAAACTCTAGAGGAGGTAAGTCTCCTCTCTTTCCTTCTTCTATCTCATTTTTTTCTTCTTTTCTTTTGTTTTTTTTTTTTTTTTGTTCTCTTGCTGGTTTCGTCGGAGTTGTAGACCTGCAACTCCGACAATGGAGCTTGTGGAGGAGAGAGCAGTTGGAGAGAGGAGGTTGCAAGTCGATAGGGGAGATGAGGAGAGGGAGGCGATGTAGTGCTGTGGCGTCGATGAAGATGACGAGGCAGGGAGTGGTTGCTGTGGTGGAGATGCTGGACGGTGCAAGGAGTGGAGGTCAAACCTCCCTCACTTCGTTTTCTTCTCTTCTCTTCCTTTCTTTCTCTTGTTTTGTTTTTTTTTTTATTCCTTGGACAGATCAGTTGAGGAGAGGATAGATGCAGGGGAGATCGGTGGAGAAGATAGGTCGTAGCTAAGAGAGAGATCTCTCTCTTTTGTTAATGGAAGGGGGCGGCAGTGGAGAGGAAGTAAAGGAGAAGACGGCTAGGGTTTTGAGGGTAGAACATTGGGGGAGAAGAAGCTGGGGACGGTCCAAGCTCCCCTTTATATAGGAACCGTGGGTTCCCATGCTAGAAACCCACGGTTTCTAATTCCATTTCCCTTCTTTCCTTCTTCTCCCTTTTTTCTTTTTTCTTTTCCTTTTTTTTTTCAAAACGTGCTAGAGTTGGGGACCTTTCATAAGGACGTTTTTGTCCTTAAGAGCTGGACGCCCAGCACTATTGCTCACCTCTCCAATCAATGCTCTCATCAGCCAAGAAAATCTGTCTTTCTTTCTTCCTTTTCATAAAAGAAATCTTTTTAAGAATGTTTTATGGGAATTTCTAATTTTAGAAAAGATATTTTCATTTATAAGAACCCATTTAAAATTTCAAATTTTCAAAGTCATTTTTCAAAACCACTCCTATTTTTGGTAAATCACTTTCCTTCTAAATAAAAATCTAATGCCACTTCATCCCCTAGGAATGTTATCTCATGTGCAAGTGTGCACCGTACACCGTACACCTTTCTCTATACTTGATTTGTGGCAACATTATCCTCATGGTTCAACCATTCATTGACTAGATCAAGTGGTGAGTGGGTGTGATGATGGGGTTGATGTTCGGATGGTAGAAGTGATGATTCAATGGCGATCGGATGGTAGAAGTGGATGGAGATGATCGAACGGATCATCGGACAGTGGAGATTGGCCAAGGTAGGCCGTAGGATCGAGTGATTTCGAAAGGAGAGAGGATCTGGTGGTGGATATTGAGATTAGAGAGAGAGTGAGGATTTAGAGAGAGGAAAGAGAAATTATTACAAAAATAAAGAGAAAATGCTAGTAGAGGGTTTGGAACCCTGGTCCCTGACTTGGTCTTCTACATGCTTTACCAACTGAGCAAGTCCTTGTCTTTTGTTAGTTGATAAGTTTTAATCTCCTTGGTCTCTTCTTAGAGGGTTCTTCTCTCCTTCTCTCTTGGTTGTCTCTCGACTCTTTCTATCTTCCAGCTTTTTCTGTCTTTGGCCTTCATTCTCTTGTCTAAGTTCACTGGCTCTCTATGCTTTGATCAAAGGCTTTGGATATTGATTGAGGGCCCGCACTCCATCACGATTATCCGATTAGTGCTCCTGCGATAAAAAAAATCGCTTAATGAGAATAACTTCGCATGTGGGTCAAATAAATACGTATGAATGCATGCGAATATACCATTTTAACCAGAAAAGTGTATTCTACGCACTAAGAAAAACTCCTACGTAGAAATGTTGATAAAAATGTAGTTTTACGTAGGAGAGTGTGATAACCCTAGAAGGATAATTGCTTAAAATAAGCACTTTTGAGCGAATATCAGTAGTTGTCACACTCGGTCGGTATGGTATCCTCTACAGCATTAAGTAATCAGATTTTTATATAGATCGCACTACAACAAAATCTCCTATTAATGGGGTTCATTGAACGTCGTCATATGCTTTTGATGGCATTCGCAAAATGCCATAGAACGCAATGCTATCGTTTATTTTATAGCGTTTTAAGAGAACGCCATCTATTTATGGCATTTGATAAACACCTTCGTTTAATAACATTTCATGACGTTCTAAAAACCTGAACGCTATGGATGTTAAACAAAACTTTATACACCACGACGTTTAAAGAACGTTATCGACTCTTCCTAATGCATGACATTCTTGAAATATGATTGTTTGTCATGAATTTTTGTTAGGAATGGCCGACTTCGAACGCTATAGCATTATAAAGCATGACATTCCTTTGTATGCTATATTTTCCAATATACGCATGACGTTCATAGAAAGCCATTGTTTGTCATGAGTTTTTGTTAGGCTTGGCTTGTTTGAACGCTATAACATATAAAGCATCGCATTCATTTATACGCCATAGCATTATAAAGCATGGCATCCCATATAATACTCTCAGGGAAAAGCCCCATTTTCATGTCCACAACATTTTCACGTCTTCCGTCTGTAAGTGTAAAAATGCAATTCATGAACTAACAAAAAAAATTTAGATGGATACTCTTATGAATTTAAGGTAATTCCTCATTTTCCTTTCAATTCCCATCCAAATTCAATAAATTAAAGATTCTATAACATAAAATAGTATTGTTCAACTAAAGAAACTCATACTGCTGAAGCATCAAAATGCAACAAATTAATGTCAATTGTTTTACTTGATTTTGGACCCTTAAAACTGACAATATTAAAAGACTTCAAATATCAACATCCCCCTTTAACACGACTTGAGCGAGTTGGCCTTGCATCATACACCACATCCACAGCTGAAAAGGGGCCTTCAACTTGGACCTGCACGTTCCAAAGTACAACTTGAATAAACAAGAAGAATTACCAAAAAATGAAATGTTATGATTTTTCCTTACTTAAAGAATGGTTGTAAGCATGTGCAAACTTGTTAAGAAAATGGATGCAAGCATGTGCAGTCCAAAAACTATGTGTCTGTGTTGCAACTCACTGTACTTGCAACGGAGTGCAAAATGCATCCCAGTGCAACGAGCCAAGCATGGCCTATATATCATATTAACAGACAATATACAAAATACAGAAAGTGTACAATCAGTCAAAATCTCAAGTCAGTTGAGTGACCCACCCAGTGTCAACCAAAATATAGTAAATGTAGTAAGCTTTAAACTAGTACAAACTCATACATGATGTGCCTTAGATATATACATCTCAAGAGAGCTACTGTTGTTCAGGATTCCTATACTGTTTTGGTGGATCCAGCACCTCTCATAAGAATCCTCAACTTCAAATCCTTCTAATACCTACAAAAATATCCTGTTATCTTATACAAGTTGATACCCATATCAGCCTTGTCCATGCTTTTAATTGGAAATCTGGGTTTAAGTAGCATTTAAAGAATATTAAAGTTGGTAAAACATTTGTATTATCTATTTCCAACAAGTTTCATGCTCTGTTTCACCCTGTTATGTATATATTAAGCAGGGTCGGGTTCCGGTGACCAACATTTTTGACCAACACCTTGGTGTACCCTCATAGAAGATGAATCAATGGCTGATATTTGGTGAGGACGATCTTTATGGTGAGGATATCATCCTCACAAAAATTCAAATCATTCTAATATTCGTAGACTGGTTTAGAAGCTGAAGAATTATGGACCGTCGATTTTCACCGTGTAACTTGAAAACCACATTTAACTGGGTTAGAAATTTCAGAATGGGCTGATTTTTTGTTGGGGTTATCTATATGGTGAGGAGATCATCCTCACCAAAAATCAGCCATTGATTCATCTTCTATGAGGGTACACCAAGGTGTTGGTCAAAAATGTTTGTCAAAACTGTTGGTCACCGGAACCCGACCCTATTAAGAACCCTGAAGCGTTCTCGACAAGCTACATTATGTAATGGCAAAAGCATGGACATATCTTCTACTACATGTATGGGTACTTTATGGTTTGAACAAAAAAATTCTAGTCCTTACATGTCAAGTAGTATTCTATAATTGAGCTCAACAGTTAATCATGAATCCCTTCAATTTTTGGAATAATGCTTTACATTCTTTGTTATACTCGAAAGTAGCGCCATCTGCTTATGATCAGTGTGCCAAGTTCTTACTCGAAGACAAAAAGGAAAATTGTAGCAGATAATGATCCTTTTAGTGGGGCTGAATCATACTACATTGAACATTTTACAAGAAGACAACGATGGCCAAAGCAGCTCTTGATCAGCCAAAGTAGCCTTCCATGATAAAGGAAAGGAAACACCAAAGACCTTTAGTCCTCCAATTGTAGAGTAGAAAACAATGATGAATACCTTCTAATAGTACCTTGAGCCTATAAGGAGCACATGGAAGTCCTAGAGTTGATTGATTTTAGCAAGACCTTGCAGCATTGCACACCGTTCCATGAAGGAAGACATCACAATTTTTTGGAGTCCTACAAGAACCACATTTTCAGATGAAAATCAGGCTGGAAGGAAATCTGATGAGGCATACTAGATTAACAAACCACAAAGAATGAGATCTGTTTGAGCCAAACGAGCACAAACATACCATGCAAATAAGCAGCATTAGATCAACTTGGTCCCAATAATTTGCTAATACCATTAACAACAGATAAGATAACATGATTAGGGAGATGATGCAACATTGGGCTACTAGCTAGTTGAAGGCATCGGACCTGAGGATTGGTTGCAGTTCAACTAACCAATGATCTCCAACTATTGGGAGTACACAAGCAAGGTAGCTCAGAATCGCAAGACTACACAATGTTTAATAGGGAAATAGTCACCACAGAGGTAAGATGAAGAAGAGCAGAAGATATGACAAGCAAACAAAAAATATATGGCAAATTAGCAATAATCAATATCTTTATATTAGTCTATAGTCTCTAACTAGGGGCACAAGAGGACATTTGCAGCATAGACAAGTCTCTTACGTGTAAACTTCTAGCAAGTAAAACTTCTAGCAAGTAGACATCCAAAAGCTACTGTGGTGTAACTTCACCATATAACTGTTTAAGGACACGGTATATGCTCCAAAAATATGCAGTTTTGTAATGTCAAAGGAGGGGACGGAAGTTATAGAATAATCTATCGGGTGTACTAGTAAATTGTGGGTGAGCATCATTTCCACCCTCATCGTTGTCGTCATTATCATGATAACAACCATCCTCAACCTTGTTCAAGGTCTTGTATCTTGGTGTTGGATGCTGATTAGTCCAGAACATAGTCTATAATAATCTGGGTCTGACTTGGTGAATCCTTATGACTTGTCCAATACAAACATGGGTAGCTATAGTAATGGTTTCTTACTAGTAAGGGTTGGGTGACTTGTATTGGCTCTGTTATGACTGTAAATCATATTCTTCTTGTTTTTGCCTTGTTATTAATTTAAAATATCTCTTGTGCAGGTTGAAGTCATGTGTTGTGGCCAAACATTGGTTCCAAGTGCAACACTAAAAAGCCTAGTAGATAAATCTTTGCCAATTCCCACATTAAAAGTGATCCAAATATCATTATTAACCTCCAGCAAATCAAAGAAAAATCCATCTCACACAAGTCCATTTACCTTATTTTCAAATCTATGACAACCAGAAAAGACTTCAATTGAAAAATCCCATCTCACACAAGTCTGTTTACCTTATTTTTGTAGGTTCTAACACCATGGATCCAGATTTTTAATCCGTCAGACTTGAGCTCCATATGATGCAACCAAATGTGGCGTGTGGGTGACATTTTATAGCTCAAACACCACGGATTTGTAGGATTGCAGGATCTACTGTCAGAACCATATGATCATTAGGAAGAAAGATAGTGATGCATTATAAAGTGGGGTGAATTCAACACCACCCGATCACAAATCAATGCTGTTGAACTCATCAATGTCACAAACATCCCAACTTTCATTAATTAAGGCCAAACATGTATTTGACCACTCATATAAATGATCTGAACCCTGAGCCCAGATCTAACTTGTATCTGATTTTCTAGATCTATAACCAACCCATAATTATTATGTATCTACATTAAGAATCCAAACATGCTAGCATGGATATGGTGGTGGAGAAAGACGAGAGGAGGAAGACAGGGAAAGAAGATAGCCTTAGAACTCTCACCCGACAGTGCGAAAAAGAGAGAATATTTCAGATGAAATTCAAGGAAAAACTTTCTTCCATTTTGTAAATCAGAATTAATTTTCAACTTGAAAATAAATTTTACCACAGGGCAACACACCAAAGACCCCAAAAAAATACTCATTTTGATTTGAAAATCATTTTCTGGACTTATCATTGTTGGAGACACTGTTGTTGATGCTTATAACAACAACCTTGGGTTCACTACTGAGTACTAAATGATCCTTGATTTTCTTTATATATAGAGAGACGTAAGGTTCAAATATAGTACAGAAGGCCATGACTTGGAGAGCAAGATCTTACCAGATGAACTCCAATCTTACAATATCAAATGAAAGAACACCAAGAAAACGCAGTTCTTGTTGTAATTATCAAAAGAAGATGTCCAAGGAATTCTGATTGATTCCCTCCACTCAAAATCTATAGCAAATAACAAAAAATTGATGCATTCTACAACTAGAGAAATCCAAAAGCTAGCAACCTAGTTTGAAAGAACTGTTCACTGATGAAAAACTATCAGATTTGCATCTAATAGAAGCTATAAGCCTATAACAGAGCTGAACTTAATAGAAAACCTCAAGAAAAACAAAAAATTGACTAAATCATGGGAATTGAAACCTGAAATGAAAGATAATTAGCAGATTAAATAAAATTACAACAAAAAATCTGCAAAGAAAAAGTATAGTTCGCCCCTAAATCAAAGAAAACCCCAAGAAAAATTGCTTGAAAATATAAAGGACAAATCAAGTTCCTTCGTGAACCGGCGGAATAAATTTTGGGTTTCATTAGGTTTCGAATCTCTGCCAGTGCAAAGCAAACAGACCCTAGCTAGTTCCTATATCTGAACCATAAGCATGCAATTGAACCCTAAAAGGGGCAAAACATAAAAATAAGAATGAAAACACAAATTGAACTCACCGGTGACAACGAATGGTTTAGAAAACCTCCGCCGGTGAAGGAGAGAATTCAATGGTGATGGGCGGCATCTCTTGTAAGGATTTCTACAATGATGGAGGCAAGTGTGTTGAACTCTCCCACATCTTGCCAATTTGGGAGGGAGAGGAAGGATGAGTTTGAGAAGGTTTCTAACTTCAGCCTTCGGAGTCGACGGGTTAGCAATGACATGCAAAGGCATTTACAAGAAAAAAAACAAGTTTTCTTATGTTAAGTTTTTAGGACATTTACGAAAATGCCCTTATAATGAAACAAAATGCGGTAAATACTAATTTTATGTTGGTGGTCACTTGTAAAACCATATAAATTTTTTTTAATCGCATTTCCAAGTGAATGTGATTAAAAGTATATTTTTAATTGCATTCTTCATTAAACGTCATAACACTAATGTTATTAAAAGTGATTTTTGTTGTAGTGTTGGGGCCATACAGATTTTACCTCATCCACCTGAGGTAGCTCTTTCCATGGAGAATTATCACACAGGGAGGCCAATAGTCGATTATTTTGTAGTTTCAAAATCAACTGAGAGTAGGAACACACCTAATTGGAAGTCATGAAAAGTAGAAGTTTATTCCTGATTCCCATAGAGTATTAGATTTGTTATCTCTATCAAATCCAATCCCAACCAGTGTTAATCAGTGTGTGTGTGAAGAACAAGTTAAAACTTATGAACATTCACTAACTGAGAATTAGTAAAATAGACTAATCTTCTAAATTTTCTAGAATTTTCTACGATGATCTAGTCTTAATTTACCTTGTATCAAATCCTGGTTCTAGAATTTTCTAGAGTCAATGCCCATCATATTAAGAACATCGGATTTGTCCTCGTTTATCAAGATGGAAGCTTTAAAGGAAGATTCTTTCCTAGCCAAAGATTCAATTGGTGAACTTAATGATTTTCATTCGAATGTCGATTAGCACAATGGCCAATGTTGACTCATCTAAGATTTGGACCATAGTTGAAGAGACTTCATGGATTTTGTCTTCACCTTGAATTTCATCTTCATCTTGAGAATAGGGGAGCATCGTACTTTTATAGTGTGAGAGGATCACTACTACTACATACTACACCAAGTTGATTCATTTATAAAGATGTGACACATGTGTTCCTTGTAAGGTTTATATTCTTATGTTTTGGCTAGTCCCATATGAAAAAAACCAAAGTGTTGTAAACCTTATTAGTGTGAAGTCGACTATTTTAGTGGATTAGAGTGTGTTATACTTGCATCACTTAGAAAGCTAATGACAGTGAAGACTATTAGAAGAACAAGCAGATCAAGGAGAAGAATTGAACAATCAACATTGATCACACTTTAAGGTAAGAAAATTAGAGAATATTGGTTAGATTGATAAAAATCTTTAATATCATGGTTAGTTTTAGCACGAAGTCAATTGATCGCGAAATCAAAAGTTTTTGAGAAAATATTAGCTTGGCCAATCAATCTGATTTGGCCCAATCGATCAGCCACCAGAAAACATGAAAACTTCATTTCTATCTACCAATCAATCAGAGGTCTCAGTGACATAGCTGATCGATCAAATTGTCTGACCAATCGATCAGACCATGTGAGGAAAGTTTTGAAAAACCATTTTTTGTTTCTAAATTGACTCCCACTTGTGCTATAACTCTTAGGACTTATGAGTACTATAAATATAAACATCAAGGTTTGAAAACTTAAGCATCAAGAGGGCCTTAAGAAAACTAAGCAACCTAAGTCCTTATTTTTCAGGAGAAACTTTGAAACCCTGGTTTTCCCATTGTCTTTTCTCCTAATTGATCTCGAGCTTGATGATATGTTGATCAAAGTTTTATCTTTCAAGATCGGTCTTTATTTATTTTCAAGAACCATGATACATACATGTTCTTAGAATCACTAGTGTCCGTGGTCAATATTTTTGAGTGTGATTCGGGGTTGGATTGAGTCCATACGTTTCGGAGTTGGACCGATCGTTACATGAGGTTGGATCAGATTGTAGAAAGAAGGTCAATACTAGACTAATCGAAGTGTAGGTTTGGGGATGGACCAGACTAAATCTTGAAGAACGTGATCCAGCAAGAGCGGTTCGTGGACTCATTGCGTGGTATATGAGAAGTGCGAATAACATCGGCAGTGGGCTTGAAGGATTGATTCAAGTTAAAAGCTGTATTGAACGGTGTGCAGCCTTGTATTGAGTGGTGTGTAATCTAATGTAAGGCATACCAATATTTACCAACTGAATAAAACTAGCAAGTCTGGGTAGACCATTATATTTGAACTCCATGTACGATCTAGCAAGTAACCCATTAAGGTCCATGTAATCTGCAGTAGCATTCAACTCTCAATAAATGTCATTTGTAGAGTACTCGAAATCTTTTAAGATATCCATAACTTTCTACCACCAAGATTTTAAATGCTAGGATATAATAGTGGGTTTAGTGATCTAAGCGGCCACTAAATGCAAGTCTGAGTAAATATTAACTTTGTGGTGACCAATCTTTTTGTACAAAGCTAATTGAAATAGACCTTAATTCAGCTAAATTATTGGTTCCCTCACCATAAAATGAATGAAAGGCCATAATAAGGTTACCATTATAATCTCCGATGATACCACCACCACTTGAAAGGTTCTGATGAGAAAATGCACCACCCACATTGGAGGAATTAATGTCTCTGAGCCAATGCCAAACTTTCCTTCTAATAAAATTGATATTATTATTTTTCCCCTCATAATAAAATTGATATTATTATTCCTTTCCAACCAAATCTCCCAAAGAATAACAATGGGGGAGATGATGTGAAGAATACCCACTTGGGAATGCCAAGAAGTAACAATACCATTTCTCAATATAGCTCCAATCCCGAAGTAATTGCAAAGATTTACCTCAAACATTTGTTCAAAAGGCTCCCAAACAGCATTGGCTATATATCTCTATCAATGAATAGGTGCTTGATATTCTCGACATTAGGATAAGAACAATTATACCATCTAAAAGCAATATTAACATAGTTCTTTTGAACCGCTGAATCAACAGGGATGATGCCTTGGGATAGCTTCCACATGAAAACCCCAATTTTTTTAGGCACATCCTTATGTTAAACCCATTTCACTAGATGCCACAAATAATTTTTAGATCTATACTTGATAAAAGTAGATTTGATATTGAAACTATTGTCTATGGAGTAGAACCAAACTTGCCTTTCATCCTCATCATCAGTGGCGAAAAGACTATCTTGATATAATTTAATAATAGCATCCACGTTCTCCTATCTCAACGGTTCTAAAAGGAAGTTCCCTTTCAACAACTTCAAATAAAGTAGCATTTTTTTCCTGAATGTCCTCAGCACTAACATTGTCTGCAATTAAACCTTTGCTAGCTAGACCAATTTTCAAACCACAAGTTAATCAACCAAGAAGAATTACGATATAAGAATAATTCTTGAGAATTCAAGGAGTCCTTCCACATCTAAGAGGCACCTGCCTTAGGCATGCACATCCATACATATAGTTAAAATCGAAGTTTCTCATATACTTATCATGCATAAATTGAGCCCTAATATTCTACATTCTCTTCATCCGAAAATAATCCATAACGTATGTCTCTAATACCAAGCCCGCCTTCGTTGAACGGTTTAGAATTTTTTTTCCATGCAATCCATTTCCTTTTTATATGCCCTTCAAATTACTCCCAGAAAAAATCAAAGAAAATTTTAGCCAATTTTGCCAAGATAGATTTAGGCATAGATATAGCAAACAACATGTAAATAGCCATAATAAAAAGGGAGTGTCAAAGAAGAATAAGCTTACATCCTTGTGATAATAACTGATTTTTTTAACCTGCCACTATCTTCTAGACTTTGTTTAGCAACTCATTGAAGTAATCTTTATTCACTTTCCTTTCATGAAAGGGGAATCCCAAGTAGGTGAACGGAAGCTTCTTATGATTAAAATTAGTACGTCTCTTGATAATCTCAACTCTAGCAATCAAAGTCTTAGAGTGCATGGCAAAAGAACTCTTGCTCACATTACTTTGTTACTTAGAACACCTACAATAATGATTAAGGAATTTCATACATCCATCAATGGAAAATTTCTTCCCATTCAAGAAATTCACCAGATCATCTGCATACATTAAGTGAGTAATAGGATTGCAATTCCTAGGAGTGTCGAAGTATCCGATATTACCATTAGCAAATTGGTTCTTCAATCCTCTACTCAGAACCTCCGAACACGGGATGAAAAGATATGTGGACAGAGGATCCTTGTCTGAGGGCTCTAGTAGCTTTAAAGTGACCATCACAAGTGCCTTGGAATATGATAGAGAACTAATTATTGCTAATGCAGCTAGAGATGAGACTGATCCATTGAACTCCAAAACCAAAACCTCTTCAAGGCATTCATAAGAAACGTCCACTCAACCTGATCATAGGCTTTAGCCATATTAATCTTCAACACCAAGTTTCCCCAAATAATTTTGCCGATGCACTGCACTAGTTCTTGAGCAAGGCCAACATTCTTTGTGATCAACCTATCTTTGACAAAGGCTCGTTGTTCCAAAGAAATCAGCTTCCTCATAATCTTACCAAGTCTCATGGTAATAAATTTTAGAGAAAATCTTGTAGGCGACATTACGCATGCATTACAAGACGGATGAGGCTAGTCCATAATTTAATGCGACTATAATACAAAATGGCCATAGTATTTTTCTAGTCATAAATGATGGACTAGAACCCGTAATTTGTTTTACTTATCCGTAAGCGGCATTTTTAATCCATTGTAGTTTTGTAAAAACGAATATAGAAAAAAAAAGTCAGACTGTTTGACAGGAATAAATCATTGTTTTCACCTAAAATTGATGACTTTTCGCACCTTTTGATGTAGTGTCAATGGTGTTGTATAAATGCATCCCCACAAAGACAGAGAAGATTCCCTAAGAAACACCGCCACCTCTGAATTAAAATAAATATTTTTCTTGTCCATTTTGGAGTTGCATCTATGAAACTCCTGTATGGGGTTGCTATTAGAGTGAATCTGCTAGCACAACACCAGATCACTTTCATGAAGCACCGGATCACTCCCAACCAACTTAATATATCAACGAGCAAGTTGTAGTGTAGATTTAGGGAAAGTCTTCACCATCAATTCTTGGCAATATATATTCTGAGATTATATCCCTGATTCGTGCTAAACATATCCCCTTGAGTTTTACTAATTTTATCATGTATACCTTGTAAAATTCTATAGAAATATATTACTTCATCTTAGACCCCCAGGAATTGGGCTTAGAGTTCTTCATCTTCTACACTCTGTTAGGAAATATTTTATGGTATTAGAGCCCTTAGTCTAATGACCTAGACTCTAGGCTCGTAATTTTCTCTTGTGCAACAATTTGGTTTGTTTCACTCCTTTCCTCTCTCCACGACTTAGATCGTTAACTCCATAAAATGACATCAACATTGATTGCAGGCTCTGTTTCGACTTCTTCAACAAGTGCAGACTATGTTTCTACTTTTCAATCAGTTTGGGTCATGGTACCCAATCTATTTCATATCATTTTGATCAAGCTTGATCAAAACAACTATGCTCTTTGGCTCGCTCAATTTTTGCTGGTTCTACACAACAAAAATCTGATTAGTTTTGTCGATGGAACAAAACCATGTCCATATCAGTTCAGATGGTAAACAGACATGAACCATTAATCTGGATTATCTAGAATGGTAGCAACACAATCAAACCATTATCGGTTGGGTCAATGCAACATTAACTATGACCGTGCTCTCCACTATGGCTCATTTGACTACATGTCGCGCGGTTTGGTTATCTCTCAAAAAGAGGTATGATTCTCAGTCGTGATCTTGAATCTTGCAGCTGAAAAATCGTTTTCAAACCACTAAGAGAGGGGACTTGTCCATCTCTAATTTTGTTGACAAAATCACCTACATTGCTAATAATTTGGCTCTTGTTGGAAACCCATTGATGATGATGATGTTGTCATGATCATTATGAATATGTTGGACCTGCCTATGAGGTGACTGTCAACTGGGCTCAATTCTGGGACACTCCAATTATGTTAGACGATTTAATTAGTTTGTTGTTGAATACTAAAATATGTCTCATAGAGCAAAACTCTCTTTAGTCTGAATCCTCCCCCACATTATTTTTCACTCCAAAGTCTAATAAACCATATCGTGGTAAAGGAGTTTTTAATCAATCGTCACATCAATCCAAGCCTTCCTCAAATTGGCCATCATATCAAGGCTCTTTAAGGGGCCCATCAAACTCTTAACATCAATATCAATCTTCATATTCTTCTCGAGAGCATCCACCATGTCAAATTTGTGGACACCCCGGCCATTCCGCCATCAATTGCTACCATCGTATGGATCATGCTTATGAATGATGGGTTCCAACAAAGAAACTTGCAGCAATGGTTGCTTCACGTACACACAATTTGCTCTGAGGATTAGACTTGGTATATGGATAGCGGAGCTTTCAATCATTTAACTTTCGACCTTGCAAATTTATCTACCAACCACGAGTACAATGGCAAATATCAAATCACCATTGGAAATGGTTCAAATTTTCCTATCTCCCTTATTGGTTCTTCTCAAGTACTTCTTAATTCTTTCAAATTCCATTTGAATAAAATACTTCATTGCCCATCTGTTTCAGCTAACCTGTTATCTGTTAACCAATTTTTCCATGATAATCATTGTTATTTTGTGTTTCATTCTGATGGTTTCTTTGTAAAGGACACCAAGACGGAGAAGACATTAATTCAAGACAAGAGTGACAATGGTCTTTATCCTATCACCTCCAGAATACAGACACTCCACCATTCGCATTTGTTGGAGTTTGCGTGTCTCCGCTTGTCTGGCATCACTACTTGGGGCATCCGGCCTTTTCAATTTAATTTAAAGCATTTAGTTTACCAGTTTCATTTGCCTCTTCAAGGCACATTTTCTCATACTTTTTTTGTGATGCATGTCCTTTAGTGAAAAGTACTCATTTACCGTTTAATGCATCAGATTTAGTATCCTCTACTCCTTTGGAATTAATACATTCTGATATTTGGACATCTCGTTATTCTTCAATAAAATGTTTTAAATATAATGTCTTATTTGCTGATGACTATTTCAAGTATTCTTGCCTTTATCCTATGCATTTTAAACATGAAACTTTGGATTGCTTTCTAAAATTCAAATTGCACGTTGAAAATATGTTCTTATAAAATTAAGTCAATGCAAACAAATGGTAGTGGTGAAGATGTCAACACACACCTTACTAATCCCTTTTAGAGCTTCTTGCAAGTCATGACATATCTTGGCCCCATACACCCGAACAAAATGGTGTGGCTGAGCGCAAACACCATCACATTGTGGGCACTTGCCTTACTCTTTTAGCTCATGTTGGTAGGACTCCTGAATATTGGGTGGAGGCATTCAACACTGTTGTTTACTTGATTAATCGACCCCCTACCAAAATTTTGGGACACCTTTCTCTCTACGAAAAATTGTTTCTTCGACTTCTCAACTATGAAACTCTTCGTACCTTTGGTTGTGCCTGCTTTCCTTATGTGAGACCGTATAATCGAAATAAACTGCAGCTTTGATCAAAACAATGTGTGTTTTAAGGGTATTCTCTTAACCATCATGGAAATAGATGTCTCGATGTGGAAAGTGGGAGAGTTATTTGTTTCATCATGTTGTTTTTATGAGTTTACTTTCCCCTTTAAAATCTTGAAAGTTCCTACACAATTGCTTGTGTATTCGACTTCCCCAGTGGTACTTTACCTGAACCTATCTACCAATACCTTGGCACCACCACCTCCCCCCACTAAACTCGTTCCTCTCTCTCCAATTAACTTAACTGATGCACCACCTTCTGCTACTCCATTATCCAATATGTCAAAATTCCTACCCCTGTACCACTGCCCTCCCCATCCATGCCCTCTACCCATCATATTGTTACTCATGGACAGGTCAGCATTCATGTCCCTAATCGAAAATATGCATTGGAATCTATTGCTATTTCAGAACAGGATGAACCTTTTTTTGCTTCAGTCAAGTAGTTAATCAACATGAATGGTGCTCTGTTGTGGGTGTGAAATTTATTACTCTTCAAAAGTGTGACACTTAGTCTCTCATCTCGAGGACCCCAGATATGAATATTCTTTCAAATAAATGGGTGTTCAAAATCAAGCGCAAATCAGATGGTTCTCAAGCGCTACAAAGCTCGGCTTGTCGCAAATGGAATTCACCAACAGGAAAGCCTTGACTACCTTCAATCGTGTTGTCAGGCTCACCACTATTTGAACTATTTTGGCATTGGCCATTCATCAAAAATGGCCTGTCCACCAACTTGATGTCCAAAATATTTTTCTCCATGGAAATTTGAATGAGGTAGTGTACATGCGCCAACCAAGAGGTTTCGAGGATCCTATGTTTCCAGATCATGTGTGCTGCCCGCACAAGTCCTTATACGACTTGAAACATGCACCAAGTGCTTGGTTTCAACGATTTTCTGACTATCTTGAAGAGTTGGGATTTGTGGGATCAAAGGCTGACTATTCTTTATTCACTTATCATCGCAATGATTTCACTCTCTTCCTTTTAATATATATGGAGGATATTCTTCTCATAGGGAATTGAGACACATTTGTTGCAACTTATTGTCGATCTCGAACGTCTGTTCTCTACGAAAGACCTAGGCACCCTGCATTACTTTTTGGGTCTTGAGGCTAACTTTACTGAAAAAGGGTTGTAGTTAACCCAATTCAAGTATGCCTTTGATCTTCTCGTTTGAACAAAAATGGAAGGTGCCAAGCCCTACATGTCCTCTACACTCAAGGGCAAGAAAATGGCCTTGGATGATGGTGATCCCCTTCCTGATCCACCAGAGTATCACAATGTGGTGGGAGCTTTGCAATACTTAACCTTAACACGTACATCAAGACTTATCATCTTCAGTTAATTAGGTGTGCTAGTATATGCACATTCCACCATCACTCATTGGATTGCAGTCAAGCGAATCTTGTGCTTTGTCAAAGGTACTTTTGATCATGGCCTTCTCTTTCAACCTGGTTCCCTCAAACTAGAGCCTATTTTGATGCGGACTATGTTGGTAGTCCCGGTCATAGACAATCTACCAGTGGTTACTGTGTGTATCTTGGCTACAATCCTATTTCTTGGAGTGCGCGCAAAAAGCAACCTATAGTCTCTCACTCTGGCACGGAGGCAGAATATCGCCAACTTACCCAAATTGCGGCTGAACTTTCTGGGCTCTGTCCTCATTGAAAGATCTTCGTATCTTTTTATTTACTCCTTTCATTTGGTGTGACAATATCAACTCCATATCTCTTGCATCTAATCCGGTGTTTCATGTAAGGACAAAGCACTTTGAGGTTGATTACCACTATGTTCGTGTAAAAGTTGTTGGAAACGAACTCGATGTTTGCTATATCTGCACTGAAGATCAAGTTGTTGATATATTTTCTGTATTAGAGTGAATATACCAGCACAACACCAGATCATTTCTCATGAAGCACCAGATCACTCCCAACCGACTTAATATATCAACGAGCAAGCTGTAGTGTATATTTTGGGAAAGTGTTCACCGTCAACTCTTGATAGCTATGTTTTAAAACTCGCCGAGTCGACTTGGGACTCGGCCGAGTTGACTTGAGTCGATCGTATTTCGAGTCGACTCGGCAGACAAACTCGGATTTGCATGCCTCTCCGCATTGACTCGGAAACTCGGCCGAGTCTTTACCAAGTCGACTCAAAATTAAATGTTTGTTTTTGAATTTCTAATTTTTTTAACTATATTTTATAAATTTTTGAAGTTTTTTTAATAAATATTAATTTTTATATATTTAAATATTTAATAATTAATTTAACGACTCGCCGAGTCGACTCCCGAGTCTTTGAGGTGACTCGGCCCAATGGACTTCCGAGTCGAGTCCGAGTTCCGAGTTTTAAAACATAGCTTGATAGTATATATTCTGGGATTGTATTCCTGATTTTTGCTAAATTTATCCCCTTGATTCTTAATAATTTTATCATATAACTGACCTTGTAAAATTCTATATAAGAAATACATTACTTCATCCAAGACCCAACGAATTGGGCTTAGAGTTCTTCCTCTTCTACACTCTGTCAGGAAAGCTTTTAGTTTTTCCCTCTCTTTCTTTGTATCTCTTCGTTTTGGTTTAGTTTAGTTGCTATGGCCATGCTTGTGTTTGTGGTTATGGTTCTTCTCTGTTTGTTTATTAGAGTTGCCTTCGTTACCATCTCATGTTACTGGTTAACTCCTAGAAGTATCAAGAAGGTCATGGAAAAACAAGGAGTACATGGCCCAAAACCTCGGTTTCTAGTTGGAAACCTCATCGACTTGGCCTCGCTTGTTAAGAAGGCTACCTCCGATCACATGGACTCGATCCACCATGACATCGTCGATCGTCTCTTGCCGCATTACGTCCTCTGGTCTAAACAATATAGTATGGAAATATATATATGTATTTGCGTCACTTTTACTTGTATCTTCTGATATTATGGTGAGCTTCTGGTGATTGAACTTTGAAGCCATAAGCGTATGTTTACGGGTGTACAGGTAAAAGATTTATATTTTGGGTTGGAAGTGAGCCTCGGATGTGCTTGGCAGAGACAGAGATGATCAAAGAACTTCTTTCCTCTAAATATAGTAAACTCTTTGGAAAATCATGGCTACAACAACAAGGTTCAAAACATTTCATCGGTCAAGGCCTGTTGATGGCAAACGGTGACGATTGGTACCACCAGCGTCATATCGTCGCCCCTGCATTCATGGCAGACAAACTCAAGGTATAAATAGGATTAATTTGAATATAATGGCTTTAAAGGAATCTTCTAATTGATATAAACGTCTGCTTTATCTCCAGAGTGATGTGGGGTACATGGTGGAATGCAGCAAACAGATGCTCCATTCCCTAGAAGCGACTGTTAAATCGGGTGAAACCGAGGTAGAGATTAGTGAGTGTATGAATCGGCTCACTGCCGACATCATATCCCGGATCGAGTTCGGTTCTAGCTACGAGAAGGGGAAGCAGATATTCCATCTCCTTACCTCATTACAGCGTCTTTGTGCTCAATCGAGCCGGCATTTATGCTTCCCTGGCAGCCGGTGAGTCATCTAAGTCACTACATTTCTTGCCTTCTTTTTAATATTTCTCCTTTTATTTAAGCTTCACTATGCATGTCCATCACTATCAATTTGTTTTAGTGCTTGACACACTAACTTGAGCTTCGAAGTTCAACTCGAATGTTCATTCCTCTTCCAATTCCAACTACTTCGATCCATTTATGTCATCCATTATTTAGTTTAATTTTATACTTTTTAAGGTTCTTTCCTAGCAAATTCAATAGAGAGATTAAGTCACTGAAGATGGAGGTGGAGAAGCTACTGATGGAGATCGTCGAGAGCCGAAAAGACTGTGTTGAGATCGGCAGGACCTCGTCCTACGGCAATGACTTATTGGGTATTCTCCTTTCTGAGACCCAGAAGAAGAGATCGAGCGGATTCAGCTTCACATTTCAGCTTCTCATGGATGAATGCAAGACCTTTTTTTTCACTGGGCAGGAGACCACTGCTCTCCTTCTCACATGGACCATCATGCTCCTTGCTACCAATCCATATTGGCAAGATAAGGTTCGCGCCGAGATGTTCCAGGTCTGCAATGGGGAAATTCCCTCCCCTGATCATCTCTCCAAGCTCACTTTGGTAAGTAGAAATACAACATGTTTGGCTATGAAATTAGATATAAAATTGTTACAAAAGATGATTCATAAGATGTTTAATTTTCTCATTCTGCAGTTGAACATGGTAATCAACGAGTCACTCCGGCTGTACCCACCGGCTTCCCTTCTCCCTCGAATGGCATTTGAGGATATCAAATTGGGTGGCCTCCACATCCCAAAGGGGTTATCAATTTGGATTCCTGTCTTGGCAATTCACCATAGTGAGGAATTATGGGGCAAAGACGTTCATGAATTCAACCCAGAAAGATTTGCTAGGAAATCAGTCGCAGTGGGACGGCATTTCATGCCCTTCTCAACTGGACCTCGCAATTGTGTTGGCCAGGCCTTCGCGTTGATGGAAGCTAAAATTGTACTAACCATGTTGTTATCGCGATTTAGCTTCACCATTTCAAAGAACTATCGACATGCTCCCGTTAACGTCCTCACTCTCAAACCCAAACATGGGGTCCAAATATGTTTGAAACCTCTTAGATCATGATCAATCTGAGTTGATCTAATCAATTAAGTGTGAGATTGAGTTTTGCTCTTTCTTTTGTGAGAAATAATTCAAACTCAGTACTCTTTTTTTCCTTTTTCTTCTGTTAAATTAATCTGTGGAGTCAATAGAAAGAGTGATGCTTGTGAGGACTAAACCAAAAAAAAAAAAAAAAAAAAACTGGAAGAACCCTTTTGAGTTTGGTTTTGGGTCATAATCATAATCAGTGGGCTTCAAAGGTGCAAAAAGATCTCAATTGCCATTATTAAGATTGTCATTGTTTATTAAATTTAAGAATATAACAAGAGAAAGTGAGAGGCATGAGTGGAACGGATAAGCCTACAATGCCCATAGAAAAGAGTAAAGAAGGCAGAAAAAGGCTATCTTTTTTCTTTGATGCGCCATAAAATTATATTAAAATGATGGGCGTGATACTTTGCCAACTTAATTGATTTAAGTGACTTGGCTTTCAATAGGAAAGATGACCAACTTGGGCTGATGTTGACACAAAGGTAGGCTTAACTTCTTTATTATTCAAAACTTCAAATTATACCCTCCTTGGTCAGCAGTCAGCTATTCTGCTGTACCCACCATCCATCTCTCTCTCTATCTCTCTCTCAAAGAGGAACCTGAGGTGTTTCTCACTAAGACTTGTCCTACATGTTAGTCACACCAAATATTGTCAAACTTATAAGTCCAGAGACCCATGAATGTTTGACTCACTCTTGGCAAACATACACACAAAAACTTGCCCTGATAGGTGATTTCATAATCTATTGGATTTTAGCTTTTATCATTATGGACTTTGACCAAATGATTTTCACCCATGGACTTGTACATGAAACACATGATAAAAATCCAATGGTTAATAATCACCAACAAGGCTGGTTTTTGGAGTGTGGGTTCACCAAGAGGCGGGCAAAATTTCATAGGTCAGTGGGCCTAAAAAATATGACACATGGCAATATTTGATAGGAGTCCAAGTGATGCAGGACATCTAACCAATACTCTCCAAAAGTCGCGACTGTTGGTAGCGTGAGATTAAATTCCTTTATCTCATAGCCCATGATCCAGGCCCTCGGTTGAACCCTCATTCGTGGGTCCCATTTCACATGGGCCATCCCACCCCGAGTGTGCCCCATATACGCAGGCTGCCCCACTCGAGCCCGGTGTGACAATGCCCTTGCATTAATCACCCCCGGTGAGGAGTCTCGAACACGAGACCTCCCGCTCTGATACCACTTTGATGCAGGACATCTAACCAATACTCCCCAAAAGCCACGACTGTTGGTAGCGTGAGATTAAATTCCTTTATCTCATAGCCCATGATCCAAGCCTTTGGTTGAACCCTCCTTCGTGGGTCCCATTTCACCCGGGCCATCCCACCCCGAGTGTGCCCCCATATACGCAGGCTGCCCCACTCGAGCCCGGTGTGACAATGCCCCTGCATTACCAAGGATGTATTAAGGGCTAACATTAATGTGGTATTATACTAAAAGACCACATGGGCTATGACCACGGTTGAAATGCCAACATTTCAATTTCATCTTAACCATTGAGTCCTATATCCTGTAGAGTCAAAAGAATATGGTGGATGCAATAAACATGGTCATTGATTCTAAGAATATGCAAAGTTAGGGCAAAAGTTTACTCTTTTTTGCTAGAAAAGTTGGGGCAAAAGTTGTGAACCTTGGACTATCTTGTTTTGAATCCACCTACCCAAACCTTTACCTAGGGTTCACTGTGCAGGACAAGTACATTTAAAAAAGTTGTAACTCAAGCTGAAGTTAATTTTTAACCATGGTTTAACAGAGGTTGAAGCTATATCTTTTAATGTCCTACAAAAGAGGAGCCCCATTGTTGCAGCCGGCCGGTACACTAGGCTAGCTAGGAATTCTCTTTTTCTTTTTCTTTTTTTCTGATATTGACCACTAATTAAAACAAGGAAAAACGCTTTTGATTGGACACTTTGTATCCGTTTTAAATGCCTAATAGCCTACTTGGCAAGCTTCTATTTTCTAGGCATAGTCCTGCAATAACCTGGATTTTTCTGGTGTGAACCAACTGTAGGCCCATGCTTTTAGCACACGAAAAACAAATTCCTTGGAAGGGCATTTTGATAACTATACAATTAGGGGTGTCAATTTTACCCGATTTAACCGGAACCGAACCGGAACCAGAACAGAAAACACCAGTTCCGGTACCACATTTTTGGGAACCGAATAAAAAGAATCGGAACCGGAAACTAATGGTTACGGTTCCGGTACTCTAATATGGAACCGAAAACAGATAAGAACCGGAACCGAACCGATAAGAACCGGAACCAATATATAAATATAGTGTAAAAATTCTCATATTACCAAGATTGGACCCGTTATACCCGAAATCGGAATCGGAACTGACAAAAACTACATAATCGGTTCCGATTCTGGTACCATCACTTTGAGAACCGGAACCGATAAGTACCTGAACCTATAAGAACCGGAACCGTTTGTTCCGGTTCTGGTCACCTTAGGAACCGAACCGGAACCGACCCGTTGACACCCCTATATACAGTCTAGGGTTAACTTAGCAATTTCACTTTCTAAATATATGAAACATAATGGTTCAGTCAACTTAATATCCCTAGAGACCCTGTCTCTAAATTTTTAGGGCTTTCAAAAAATTCTTTCTCGAAAGGGCATTTTTGCAATTAGAGTTTTTTTTTGACTTGTAAACATTATTTTCGCTCACCTTGTGTTTATTTGATCATTATTAAATGGGATGATACTATCTACGACTTTCCAAAGATTTTTGAAAAAAATCTCATGTTAGGAGTATTCCCGCCTTTTATGTATAGAATAATTAAATATTTTTTTTCAATGTTCAAGGCATAACTTTTTACACTAATGTTAGAATTACAATCGATTTAATGTTCTAAAATCCTCAGATAATGTGTGTCAAAACATCATTTGATGAGAATTATAATTTTGTAATTTTAGGCCTTGAAATTGGGTCTGAAATATTTGTATTTAATTTATGCAGAAATAAATAATTTACTTAGTATTTAAGATTTGGTGGGCCTTAATGGGGCCCATGTTTGGGGATTATTTTGAGGCTCATGTGTATATTATTTTTGAGATAATGTTTTAATATGACACTTTACGTAATTAATAATAATTAATTAGATAACTTATTGTGTAAGATATAACATCGTATCATTAATTATTTTTGGATGCCACATAGGAGAAAGTAAATTCTCTCTCCCCTCTCATGTTAAGGATGTTTTTAGCTTATTTGCTGATGGACCCACTTCTAAAAATTAACAACATATTTCTTCTCAACTTCCTTTCCTAATCTAATTAGGATTTGCCACCACTTTTGCTTCTTAGTTAAGAGTCGAGGAATTTCATTTGGTATGGGGTCTTAGAAGGAAGTGGTCACGGTTGCCTGGAAAAAAGTTTTGTATGCCAGTGGAGGAAGGTGGCTTGGGGATTGGTAGTTTCAAGGCTACCATGCCACCATGATGAAAATTGCTTGAGAGTTTGTCCTCTCCATCTCCTTGGGGGAACTTCATGAGAGCTAAATTTCTCAACAAGCTAAACCTCATTATTCAATACTAGGAAGGGTCTTTCACTTGGCCAAGAATCCGTAAAAAGTTAGACATGGTCCTCATGGACACGTGCTGGTACATTGGCAATGGGGAACACATCAATATTTGGAATGACCCTTGGATATAAGCTAAAATCTCAGACATTCTGGAAGTTTCCATCTATTGATTTCATAGTAGATGGTGCATCGATCCTGCCTATGTCACTTCACCTGGCATCTCCTCACATCGTTGCTTCCATAAATCAGATTGTCACCCGCCCTGTCCCTCTGCTGATTGGTTGTCTTAGAAAGGTTCTCCCAGCAGCACTCTCAATTATAAGTATGCCTATGAATTCCTCATACCTCGAGACTAGCTTATGTTTTGGGGTAAATGTATATGTTGTTCCTATATCCCCTTAAGAGGTCTTTTAATTTTTTGTTGGGAGGCTATTGAATAACAAGCTTCATAGGGAAACAAATCTTCTCTCTCTCTTGATCATATCTCTTCGATAATCTCTCTTGGATATTTTTATGGAAATTTTGACATAAGCCCATGTTATCTTCAAAATTTGACATACCCCCTGTCATGCCCCGTATTTGGATATCCAGATACGATCCGAAATCCTGTAGATCGACTCGTACTTGAACCCAGAGGTGATCTATTAATGTTCCCCAGTGGTCCAATTAGGTCAATTAGACTACTAAGATTCATTCCGAAACCCACTAAGTACGAAAGAATTTAGGTGCAGAAGTAATCCTAGAATGATTTTACACGATTGATCAATAATTAGAGTTAGTTAAGTTCGTTTGATCGACTAGGTTATTGTGCAATCTACGTAAGGTTTATTATGAATCATTTAGAGTTAATCGAAGACTTCTAAGTCATGTCTAGGGTAACCTATAATATCAACTCAGTCTCGACTCAAAATTTGACTAAGGCAAAATAAGGTAGCAAGCCACTGTTTTTTTATCATATCTCTTTCGCTAAAAATAATTTTTGAACGGGACATACATTCTGTAAAGGCCTCGCAATGATCTTCGAATAATCCTTATGAATCAAACTTAGAAAAGATCGCATTCCCTCCTGAAAATGCTACACAACACAAAACCTCAAAATTGAATTTTCTGACCTACTTTTAGTGTTTTAAACGTTACGGACAGCACAGATGGAATTTTTGAATTCTGCCAATTGATCTGGAGAGCTAAGTCATAGACATTCAAAAATGGCTTTTGGGAAATTTTTAAAACTGCCTTCTTATCCGAAATCGCATTACAAAATAGGACTCCGAATTTGTCAAATTCGAGCATTTCTTGACCTATTCTTAGTGTTTCGATCATAACTTTTAGCACATGTCAAATTTTCAGAAATCGTAAATATTGTCGGAAAGCTAACTCATAGCACTATGAAAAGTCCTTCGGAAAAAATGTCTAGAAAGGTCATCTTCCTGCCCAAAATTGGACCACAAGACAAAACTTTGAATCTGGCTGATTCACACTACAGTAAGTATTTCAATCATATTTTACTGTGTAGATTGAATTTGTGAAATCCGTCAATTTCTGATGAAAGCTAACTCCTATTGATTAGAAATTTAAATCATTGCTACTGATCAAAAACCATTTATACCATATAGGTATTGGAAATCGTACCACAAGTCAACAAAATAAGTTGTCTCATGTTGAATTTTAGTGACTAAATCTCTTGGACCTGATACACATACCGGTCCAAATAGGGTTATGCTAAGGTGTTCTTTATAATATTTAACAAATGCTCATAAACCCTACTATTTTATATTTTCTAAATTAGTAAAAGAACTCTTTCCTTCAAAAATCATTTTCGCCATGTATAAAAATTATACATGTTTACAAAAATTAAAAAAAATAGATTTTTGTGATTTTTATTTTCGTCAGGAGGAAAAACAACTTTGAAACTTCATTACATAACTACGCTTCTATATCCCAACTGCAATATTTCCTTAAAATATATCTTATTATGGATATATTGGTCTTTGAGATTAGCCAAAAATCTTCATTGATGCAGCCCTTAATTAATACTAAACCATGTAAATCTCTATGGCTTTGTGAGTGCTTGTCTTTGTTCCTCCTTTTGTGTTGCTTTTATGGGCTGTTAAGAAACATTTTGAAGTTTGACTTTAGAAGTATTGGGTGGTGACCAATCAAAGCTGATGAGAGATCATATTATGACATGGTGATGATGACTTATATTATTTTACCAAAATTATGACATGGTGATGATGATGATAATGATGATGATGATTAGATTTACATGTAAGTCTATATATCTTTAGTTGCACGAGGGGGTTGTGGTATATCCAAAGTGGGGTCTCGTCCCATAGAAGAACAATAAAGAAAGACAAAATTAGATAATAAAATCTAATAAATTCACTTCTTCTCATCCTTGTACAATTTAATAACAAGGAGATGTCAGTAATATTATCAAAATTATGCGCCACTATCACCATCACCACCACCACCACCACCACCACCACCACAAACTTCTTAATTAAGCTCTCCAAATTAAATATATGTATATGCACAAATTCACAAGTACTTGTTATCATTTTTTTAAAATCTTAGTTAATGGCGTGCCTAAACCACCACACAAATTCACAAGTACTTGTTATTATTTTTTTAAAATCATAGTTAATGGCGTGCCTAAACCACCACCTCCACAATTATTACATACTGGAACTGATGCCAACAACTAGAAAAACAATCTCACTCATCTATATAAAGAAATAGGGAAGCTGTTTCCCCCTCTTATAGGCTTCATAAAGAAGAGCCGAGATCTTATCCCCCAACTAGACGGTGGATCTTAGCCACTCACATCCAATTTTGAGAAACTCTTTGTCGAGGAGTGTTGTGAGTACGGGCCACCAACTAGTGGAAGAACAAAAAGAAGTGAGGAGATTAACCCTTCATGGTTTCTTTTTTTCATAGTTTAGGACTAAGGAAAGATGGAAAATTTCATGTCTAGTGCCATTATAATGTAACACTCCTACGCCCTTAATTGTTTTTTGAAACCTAGGTTATCGGGGCCACTTGGCCCACCTGACTAGTGCCCCAGGACATACTATAGTCACCCCGGCCCTCCACACTTGCCAAGTGTTCTAGGAGAGTTTGATGTGGAATGAGCCACTTATTCTTAATTTCAACGGGGTGGCCCCAATGAGAGTTGAAGTCAGAACCTCTCACTTTCTGGAGTGGAGTCCTGGCCATATCAGCATTCAATCCTTGGGGTTCTAACCCCCGTTATGTTATTTGGTATCTAGCACTGCTGTAACATATTTAGAGTTATTATGACAGTTATAAAGCAAACAACAGCCAGTATAAACTCAAAAAATAATAAAGTTTTGGATTTTTTTTATAAATTTTTACCGTTATTTAAACTGTTATAATAGTCATAACGGTAATGCCAGCTAACTGTATGATGTTATGACAGTCATTTTTAAACCTTGATCTGCACCATTCAAACAATGGCCCAAATCTTGATCAAAAGTAGGTATACCCGGTTAGTACACTTAGTGGTGAGGCTCAAAGGGAGATCATGTTGGACAATCTAGTCATATGCTGAATTGTTCTTGCCATGATGATCATCCTTACCAAAATCCATTCAACTTCACTAGCCATATGAAAAGTTGATCCGGGAATGGTTTAATTGGATGGTATGAATTTTTCAAATTCAAGATAACTATTCATGAAGGTAGGAATGTCAGAATTGATTGCTTTTTTTTCGCAAGGATTGTCACCACAATGTGGACAATTCATTGTGTGCATGGTTGGATACACTCATACTCCATAGTGGGAGCTACTGATCCTTGTTCAACATGACCTTCATGTGGGGTCACCACAAGATGTAAGTATTGGTTGAGACCCCTTTTTTTGTCTCACAAAATGACACACGATCATGGAGCCCACCTGGACAGGAGTTAAGGGATGATTTTATGATCTCCCTACAAAAGGCCCATTTTGACATTTCTAGACTTATAAAACTGGATTAGAGGTTGAAATGTTTTGGGCTGTCCATTTCACTATAACCTTGAACTCCACATTTTAAAGTGTAAGAAGTTTCAAAATAACTGATTTTTGGTGAGGATAGAGATCATAATCACCAAAAACCTATCCTTACAAAAAAATTAGCCCTTCAATCATTTGCAAGTGGACCTCACGATGATATGTTAAATAGTTTGTCAAATAAAGTGTGTCAATCTATTCCCATAGGGTTGGGAAATTTTGACACAGCCTTGTGGATTACAAGCTATGTATGGGGAAACAAAAACTAGTGTTAGAATAATTGTTGGTGAGACAAGTGAATTTTCAATCAGAGTGTGATTACATTAAGGATCAGCCTTAAGTTCATATATACCTATTTTTTTAGTCATAAATGAAGTAATTGCTCATATCCAAGATGAGGTCCCCTAGTATATGTTATTTGTAGATGACATAGTATTAGTTGACGAAACTAAGTATAAAGTATAAATGCAAAACAAGAACTCTAGAGGAAAGCTTTAACATCTAAAAGTTTAAAAATAAGTTGAACCAAGATGGAGTATATATTTAAAATACAATTTTAGTTACAGTTCGATTTGCCTCACCCATTTGGTTGAGGAGATGCCTCAACGCCCTATCATGTTGGGACATGTGGAGGGGAGGGCAAGGGCTACCTAAATAGTAGGTTACCTCTGCAAAACTATTTCTTTATTTTTAATGCTTTTATTCTCTCTCTCTCTCTCTTCTTTCTCTATATTTCTCTCTCTCCTCTCTCTCTCTCTCTCTCTCTCTCTCTCTCTCTCTCTCTCTCTCTCAAGGAGAGACTGAAGTTCTCTCTTTATGCCTTTTTTTTTTATCAACATATGTTCTTATTTTTATTATTATCCAAAATTAACTTCAGTATAAAATCAAAATCAAATCTAAAAGCTTTCCATGATTTCAAAACAAGACAACAAGGCTGCTAAATAGATCACCTGGAATACAAATCAAAACAAATTATTTTCGCTTTATTATGTGAGATCATTAAGAAAGTTCAGTCATTTTTGTTGATAATATTACTTCATGAAAGCTTTCCATGGTTTCCACAAAAAAATGTAAGATCTCAAAGACAAAGAAGTTGGTTCAAAAGAAGTCTTAAGAGAGAACCATGAAAGATGGATCATTCTCTCTCCATGTTTAATGCATCCACAAAGAGAGAGAGAGAGAGAGAGAGAGAGAGAGAGAGAGAGAGACGATGAAGAAGAAGAAGAAGAAGGTAGGTTTTATCTTCTACTTTCTTGCTTCTATAAAAAACCAGTAGAGGGAAAAAAAAACAAAAAAATGATGAATTGAGAGAGAAAGAGAGAAAATTGCAAATAAATTGGAGAGATAAAAAGAGAAAAAGGAAAGTAATAAATAAGAGAGAGAGAAGGAAAACAATAAATATGGAAAGAAATGAAACGTACAAGGGAAAAAAAAGATCTTGAACCAAAACTAATTCGCCTGGTTCCCCTTGACCTCCCCTCCACATGTCACAAGGTGGTTGGGGGTTGAGGCATCTCCTCAACCAAATGGGTGAGGAAAGGTTTTTCGTTTTAGTTAAGATGCATATAGAGATGCTTTGCCAATTAAAATTAACAGCTAGAAGATACATCGAATTGACCAATTTCATACCTTGGTTTTATTATTCATGAGGAATGAGAGATTTATGAGGATATTGCCCTTAGAATTAAAGGTGGGTGGTTAAAGTGGAGATGTGTTTTAAGAATGCTATGTGATCGACGTGTGTCAATTAGACTAAACAGAAATTCTATAAGACGACAATAAGATTGGCGATACTTTATGAAACAAAATGTTGGATAATTAATTAAAAACATGTTCATAATATGAGTATTCCCAAAATATTGAGATGGATGTGTGGGAAGACGATGAAGGAAAAAAATTACAAATCAACACATTGGAGAAAATACAATAGTAGCCCTAATAAGTAGAAAAAAGTGAAGAAAATTCGATTGATATGGTTTGGTAACATACAAAAAAGATCAACGTCGACACAAATATGTTATGTTAATTATGATTTATCTCACTACAATTAGATTGTACTTACATTTTATTTGATATATATCTTTTAAGGAAATTTTTGGTCTCTGACTGTGGTTGACTCAAATTGACTAGCAATTTTTTTTAGTAGGATGAAAATGCCTCTTCAACCTTAGAACAAAAAGAATATGTGGTTTTGGGCTAAAACCCCAACCCCAAATCACACAATTGTGTTAGACGGTCAGACACGAGATTCTGATGGGTTAGTCGCCCATCACTGACGACCAACCAACTAGAGTCTTGTGGCTGACCGACTACCACTCAGACTAGAAATTTTATTCCAAAATTTTATTTTTATTTTTTTAAGAACATTGAGTTTTAAATTGCTCGCTGGAGTGGTAGTCAGTCGGCCACAAGATTCCAGTAGGTTGGTAATTGGTGATGGGCGTTCAACTCACTGGAATCTCATGGTTGGTCTTTCACCATATCTGTGTAATTTGGGTTGGGGTTTTAGCCCAAAACAACATTTTTCTTGTTGTAAGGTTGAAGAAAGAGGCATTTTTGTCCTATAAAATAAAGTCAATTTGAGTCAACCACGGTCATAGAAGGTGGACTGGGTCATGGGAGGGTAAGTCATACTACTTTAAAATTGTGCATGTAGGGAGGGAGGGGGTATCTAAAAAATTCCCTTTCTTATGAGATTGATGATATGGTTATGATGATATTACAAGCATTTATTTAAGAGGGAAGTGCTAAATCCCTCCTCGGAAAATGTCAACTGGGTTCATGGGAGACATTGTTTTACCTTAAATGAATTTAAAAACATCATAGCCAATGAGAAACTACATTTTTAGTAAGTGGAATGAGAAGCTACATTAGTGGATATGAAATATATCATCGCCATTTTCGTATGAACTCTGTCACATCAGCTTGAGGAGGATGTCCTCCATAAGTCTGCACTATTGTAGGAGTGTCAATTTTACCCGTTTAACCAGAACCGAATCAGAACCAGAACTAGAAACACCGGTTCCACATTTTTAGGAATCGATTAAAAAGTAACCGGAACTGGAATCGAACCGACAATAACGGTTCTGGTTCTGGGTAGCCTAATATGGAACTGAAACCAATAAGAACCGGAACCAAACCGATAAGGACCGGTATCAATAAATAAATATAGTGTAAATATTCTAATATTCTCAAGATTAGGCCCAATATACCCGGAACCGGAACCGACATAAATACATAATCGGTTCTGGTTTCGGATCCATCACTTTGAGAACCGGAACCGTTAAGGAACCAAACCGATAAGAACAAGAACCGATTGTTCTGGTTCTGGTCACCTTAGGAACCGAACCGAACCGGAACCGACCCGTTGACACCCTTACACTATTGGCTTGTGCTCAAAGAAAATCATGCATGTTGATCAAGAAATCATACAGGATTCCCTTCACTTAGCTTGTGTAGCAATAAAGATAAGGTATTTTAGTAAACACCCCCTGAAATTTTGAAAGTAATTAGTAATACCCCCATATACTTTCAAACTTTAGAATTACCCACCTTGACCTAGTTTAACCATCATTTGACTAACATGAAAACATGACATGCATCATGCACCTGTTAATGCAACTATGAAAGGACAACAATATTGTAAGTACAATGCTAACAACGTGCGATTCAAGTCCGCTTTAACTTAAGTCAGCCACCGTTAAACTTGGTCAAAGGGGTAATCCTAATGCTTGAAAAATATAAAGGGGTATTACTAATTATTTTCAAATTTCAGTGGGTGTTGCTAAAATACCCTAAAAATATATATTATGCTGGTAAATTATACTCATTAAATTCATATGTTCTTCAAGCTAGATTGATTGTGAAAATTTGACTGAAAATCATGCAAGTGTGGAGTCTTCACCTCACTTTCTGTATAAAACATTAATAGGACTGAATAAGGAGAAATTTTTTGAAGCGGCAATCATGCACTTACTGATCGCACGCCACATGCATATACCTAGTGTTTAGGATTTGGTTTATAAAAAACTTTTAAAAAGTTTTTTGCTTTACCCCCTTACTTTATTGATGCAATTTGCAAGTCACGCAATGTTTTCAAAATATTTGCGTCTCACCCTTTGACCATGGTCAATGTTGTTGACCATAGACGGTCTCCGGATGGACATGCCAATACTTTTTAAATGACTATAATGACCTTGGGTGAGACGCAAATATTTTAAATATATCGGGCGTGATGCAAATTGCATCAATAAAGTAAGGGGGACAAGCAAAAAATTCTTTTTTTTAGGATTTTTTTTTTTTGAGGATTGTGAGCTCAAAACCTTTCTTCATTTACTTTTGGCCCAACTGAAGGTGGACATACAAACAAAAATTAATCTGATTGTTAAATTTTAAGCATTGGATTAGAGTTATTTTCTTGGGTTGATTTTATTCGTAGAATTTGAGCATTATTTGGGGCGCAAAGATCCAATGGTTTGAAATCACTAATCAAGCTGATATTTGGTATGTAGCTCCACCTAGAGATGGGCCCAACATCAGTACGGTTAGTGACCTCTAAGAGTGTGCCATGTGGCACATATTTTGGTCCCTCGTCATCATTGATGAGGGACACTAGCGTGCTTAACAACCTGTACGTGTAGTTGAGTTCCTTTTATAGTTTGCAATCCTCAAAAAAAGTTTTGAGAAAAGGACTTTTTGCTTGTCCCCCTTACCTTATTGATGCAATTTGCATCGCACCCAATGTTGTTAACATATTGGTGTCTCACCCAAGGTCATTATAGTCATTTAAAAAATATTGGCATGTCAATCTGGAGACCGTCTATGGTCAACAAAAAATATCTCCAGAAAAAGAGAGAGATATTAGATAGGATGTCTCTTTCTTTTAGTAACTTAATTTATATAGTTTTTACTAGAAATCCTACTATTAAAAGTTTAACGAAAAGGACTGGATCCGATTTCTTTCCGTATACACTGACTTGACATACCAATCCGGGCTTTAGAAGGACCCGTATTTGGTGCAAGACTACATTTAGGAAATTATTATAACACCATGCATCCGGAAATAGCACCAATTTCCAATTGTGGCGCTAGTGCTCAATCAATCTCATAGTGTTGTAACTGTTCCCACGCCTTGTGCTGATGTACAACTTCCCATCTTTGGTAGAAATATATTGCTGATCACAGTACGTCATATTAACATGACAAGCTATGGAAATTTTGTACAAGATATAAGTTATACTGATACAACAAGCATTAATCCAACAAAGAGATAGGAAAGCAAAGTGGGACCCCTAGCTAGCTACTAAATTTGCATATCGTACGCAATTTTATTTTTGGAAATTTTTGACATACCCCCCTATGTTATCTTTGAAATTTGACATACCCCCAAACTTTTCAAAAGCTGACATACCCCCCCTATGACTTGGTCCAAGGTCAGTTGACCAATGTTGACTCGAATTGACTACTATATTTTACATTAAAATATAAAAATACCCTTTTCTTCAACATTGGAACTAGGGTTTGGACCAAAACCAAACCCCCTAATCAAATGGCTGTGCTGGACGGCAAGCCAAGAGATACCACTGGATTAGTTGTCCATCGCTGGAGACCACCCACCGGAGTCTCATGCTGGTCATCCACCACTCCGGCGAAAATTTAAAAACCCATTGGGTCGTTCGAAACATTGACTCGAGCTGTAGTTCCCATCTAATCTCAGCTTGAAAGTGGATCTCCTAACTATTATTGTTCAAAAATATCCAATCAATATTTGGAATGGGAATCCCCAATGCTAGTTGAGATACCAAAATAGTTTGAGATCTTAATATTTGTACTACAATGTCACTTCAATTCTGGATGCTGGTGTTTCAAAAAAAAAATAAAAATGGTGAAACTCCGGATACTAATGGTATTTTATTTTGATTTTCTCCGCAGTGGTGGATTACTGGCATGAGACTCCTTTGGGTTGGTTTCTCTTGGCTTGCCGTCCACCATAGCCATTTGATTTGGGGGTTTGGCTTTGGTGCAAACCCTTGTTCTTAGGTTGAAGATAAGGGTATTTTTGTCTTTTAATATAAAATGTGGTGGTCAACTCGGGTCAAGATTGGTCAACTGACCTTGGACCAAGTCATAGGGGGGTATGTCAAATTTCAAAGATAACATGGGGGGTATATAAAAAATTCCCTTTATTTTTTTATCATGAAAATCATGAATTTTAGTTTAACCGAATAATTTACGAATTTTTATTCTTGAAATTTTAAAAAAATCCAAAAAAATTTATGCTTTATAATTTTTTTTCTTGTTTTTTTTCTGAAATTTTCAATTACAAACCTTAATTTTATTTGATCTTTTGCCTTCCCATATATTCTCCCTATGCGAATTTAACAACTAGGGTTGGATGAATGGGAGGAACACTTGTAATTAACAGACTAATCGGGAGTGCTCGAGCCCGACTTTTACCTAGAAAAATAAATAAAGCATAAATAAATACAATAGTGCTTAGAAGTTAATCATTGATGGACAAGAAAACAATAAACATGTGATAAAAGGATACATGTTATTTTCAAATTTGATTGATTTGAACAATTGGACATGCAAAGGTGGTAAATGCATGCGCGCTTGAGTGTATGCATGCCCTCCCTCCATGAAAAATGAAGAATTAATCAAAACTTTTGGTTATGATTAAAAGAAATTGCTCTAGTGGGTGCAGTTAAGTTATCCTTAATTGGTTTAATACATAAGGAAAAAGATTAAGCAAATCTTATATTTGATAATCTACACAAACAAGAAGGAAAAACACAATATACCCATCTCAGATTTTCACCAAAAAGTAAACCCATTGAGATCACAAATGATTAAAAATATTTGCTAAAGGCACCCAAATATATATGAATCCAAAAAGTTTTCAAATCAGTGCTTGAATTCCACTCCATTATAAGCCCATTGAACCAACCATCAGTGGGCCTCATGAAATCATTTTAGCCATTCAGTACATATGGTCAACCATAGTGGAGAAAAAGGCCATATATGTTTTTTTTTAGGAAGCACGACCTAGTTAGCAATTCGGGAAGCGTTCGAGTTTAATTTGAATTTGCTATTTGAAAATCTGTTTAAAAGTTCGTCAAAGAATAAAATAAATTTTTTTTTTTAAAAGAAACAATGTTTTTCTTCTTGCATATTTTTTTTCACAATTTAAAAATAATTTTTTTCAATACTTCGGGCATAATTCGTGTATGAACACATTAATTTAATACTGAGTTTCTTCATAAAATAAGTGACTTATATCAAATCTCTGAATAATACACTGTCTAATACGTTTTGTAAAAGGGTCAGGCTCAGGGACACACATTTTCACACATAATTTCACACCAATTTTGGTATACCCACATGGAAGATAAATCAATGGCTATTTTTGGTGAGGATGATCTCCTCACCGTATAGATCACCCCTACAAAAAATCAGCATATCCTGAAATTTCTAACACCATCAAATGTGGGTTTCAAGTTAAGGGTAAAAATAGACAGTTCATAATTCTTCAACTTGTAAACCATGCTATGAATATCAGAATGATTTGAATTTTTTTGAGGGTACATCGATCTCCTCACCATAGAGACCATCCTCACAAAAAATCATCCCATTCCAAAACTAATAATTTATTTACTGGCCTCCACGATTTTTTTGTGTGAAATTGTGTGTGAAAGTCGGTGTCCGTTGAGCCTGACCCTTTAATATTGTCCCCGACGATTTTTTTTTTTTTGTGAAATTGTGTCCAGTGAGCCTGACCCTTTGTAAAAGATGCGTCAACCATGCATATTAAACATGTTATTAAAGGCCAGTCAATACTCAGTTGCTCGCACAAACTTCCACCATAGTACAAAAATACGGTTTATGGGGGTACAGTCAGTGGCGGAGCCAGAAGGGCGAGAGGGTGGAGTAAAACTTCTATCACAATCGGGTTGCAAATCACACAATCAAAGCCAATGAGTTCTCGGCACATACACCTCAAAGCAAAAGTACATGGATACGTTGCAAAAAGCACTTGTGTACGGACCGAGAACTCATTGGCTTTGTGATTGTGTGATTTACAATTTGTTGTGATAGAAGTTTTACTCGAGAGGGTGGGCCGGCACCCTCAACTTTTTGCCCACCCTCAACTTTGAGAGTCACAAAGAAAGAAAGAAAAAAACAAAGAAAACCAAAGATACTCTTTTAAAATCTGTACAATGCCCAACCTTAAGACTTTGAAAATTAAAAAAAAAAAAAAAATTCAAAATATCCTTTTAAACCTATTAAACCTAGCACCCTTAACAAAATCATCACACTGCCCACCCTTGAACAAAATCCTGGCTCCGCCACTGGGTACAGTATCTTACAAGTTGCAGTGGGTCCGTCAGCTAAGTGGTGTCCTCCAGTGTTGGGGTTACTATTGTTTCTCATGTGTCCTTAATCCCAAGGACCATGGTGGTGGCTTGAAGGTTCTGGAGGGGAGACTGTTCCATGCACTAAAATACTGTTCGAAAAGAGAAAAAAATTAAATGTTGGTAATTAAACTAAATACTAAAGACTAACATATAAAAATTGGATGGTGCCAAATTAGATTTTTTTTTCTTGCAAGCGAACAAGATCCTAATTTGGATGGTGCCAAATTAGATCAACCCAAAGTAGGCCTTGCTCTTGTTGCTCTATATGCAAATACTGTCAAAGTAGGGCTGCAGGTAAAAGTAGGGCTGCAACTCGGGAGGATTGGTTGTCGGTGATGGGCGGCCAACCAATTGGAATCTCATGGTCGACCGTCCACCATAGCCATTTGATTTATAAGGTTTGGATTTTCAAACCCTCGTTCCAAGGTTGAAGACAAGGGCATTTTTGGCCTTTAATCAAATTATGATATTCAACTCGGGTCAACACTCGTCAAATGATAGTGGACCCGGTCATGGGGGATATGTCAGCTTTTTTAAATTGTGGGGGGGTCTGTGAAAAATCAAAGATAACATGGGGGGTATGTCAAAAATTCATATAAAAATTAATAGGATTATTCGAACTCTTGTAACAGCCACAAGAGATAGACAGTTAGAATTGATAAATTATTAGGACACATATTTGGTAATGTTAGAAGTCTCTATTGAGGACGATGGATCTTTCCCACTGTGGTGCTGTGCCTAACGCGCACTCGAAATGTATCCATGGAATCGAAGTAATGAGAAAATAATGCTTTCAGCATTAAGAGTACGACATCCCTATGATCCAGAGCGTTGGATGGTGTACGTGAGATGTATCTCGAGGACAACAATGGTGTGGGAGAGAATCCAGTTTTACTAAGTTTCTAAAATTTTAAAAAGTAAATAGAGGAGAGAGACGTGTGAGAGTAAATATAGACAAGTAGGCAGATTATCTTTTTTATTTTTCATAGTGGCAAAATAGGTAATCAAAAGTTTTTCTAAGATCCGTACTTTTATAAGTAGTATAGATGAGAATTAAACTAAACAAAAGAAGCTAAAGATGCAAAAAAAAGGAGAGAATTGTAATATTTTAAAAAATAAAAAAATAAAACAAAAAGGAAGAAACTAAGAACGACTCTAAGATTCAGGAAAAAGAGGAATATATTCTTAATGCTTCGAGGAAAAAACTAATTTAGTGCAAATAAATAGAAAATAAAATAAACTAAACTAAGATTTAAATAAGCATAGCTTCAGCACTTACCTGGAATGTTGCAAGAATTTATGCGCTATGCCTTGCATCGGACCATTAGACTTTCCTCACTTAGAGGTATTTAGAAGCTCTCTCAAAATTTCGAAGATTTTTCTCATATGTTTTGGTGCCTTTAGCCTCTAGGAGGGGGTATATTTATAGTTTTTTGGGTGTTAATTCAAGGGCTAGAATTTGTTCTGTTAGTTTTAGCAGGTTTTCAACAAACAAGAATGGATCTGAGAAGGTTCTCAGAAGCTTGGATGGATTGTATAGCCCAGATTTGGCCTTATTTGCTTGGGGGATCGAACACTTCCATTGGATTAGATCTCAAAAATTCTCAAATTAGGGTTTCTAAAGTCTAGGCTGCATCCACAGCACTACATGGATCCCAAGGAGCTTCTTAGAATAAGGAATCAAGGAATATTCTCTATATGCAAGCTTTTTTAATTTTTCGTAAGCCACTCATTTGTTCAAACCCACAAAAAAAAAACAACTACGCATTCCGTGAGTGGAGTAGACGATTATCAGCCTCAATAGCTTCACGAAGCCAAGAAAGGTGACGATCAAGTCCATCTCAATGGAAGAAAAAAGAATAAGCCCGTCAGGCAATAGTATGAGTAGGGTGTATGAGTCCATCTCAAGGGTATTGATTCTAAGAACTCTGAAGATTCTTGAGTAAGGTATAAATGAGGCTAGATCAACTAAAGGTACCTAAAATAGGGTGTATATAGATGTCCCTTGTTGTCAAAAGTTGCTGACAACTGAATGACAAAGCCAAAGTGAGTACACACTAAATTTGTGGACTCCTCAATGATGCCATAAGGTTCACAAAAGTCTGTATATCTAGCTATCAAGGGCATCTCAATGGATGTGTTAGACTCATGCAACCAATTTTTCAAATTAATAAGAAGGGATATGGAAATCTCATTGAATGATCTATCTAATTCTCAATGGTGGGACTGCATTTTTTGAATCTAAAAGGCATCTAACATGTATTTTTGAGCACGTAGTACGGGGCCAAACACACAATTTTGACTTTCAAATTAAGGGTGGTGCATCTGGAGATGTCTTATAAATAAGATAAATAAAAAGGTAATCATGGGTATTGCAAATAAGATTATCAATGGTCGATTTTATGGATCTAACACCATGAGGGAACATGAACTCCAACAGTACTTACATAGCTCTATTCTCTTTTTTAGACATGCAAATATTCTCTTTTCTTTTCTTGATGAAGTAAAATAAAAGAAAAATGGCGCCTCAGGTTTAAGCTTAAGTGGCTAGGAGCGATGCCTGAAAAGTCATCATTTTATACAATTCTTCTCTATTTTTCTTGAAGAATTTTTCGTGTTAATTACCCGCTGAGGAAGATTTCATGAGCATTGTAGCATTTCGGGATTCTTGTAGTAAAATTCTCATAATTTTGATTTTAACTATGGGCTTATATCAATTTATTGTATTTTGTGCTTATAGGTTCTCAAGCCCAAAGCCTAAAAGAGAATTGCAAAGTAAAAATACAAGTCCACGAGATCAAGCCCAAATATGAGCAAAATGGTGGGCTACATTGACGGGCCAAGAAGTTGGGCCAAGATATGGGCCAATATTCGGACCTAAAAAGATTAGAAACATTGGATTTATAAAAGGAAATAATCTTCACGGAATAGACATGTGTAAATTTATAGAAATACAAAAGATTGGCAATTGTTTAAAGAAAGAAAATAAATAAAAAGAAATAAAAGAAAATGACCTATCAATTAAAAAAAATATTTATTTATAAGATATTTGGAAAGAAATAAGATTTCTTTAATTACACATGGAAGGTTGCATTTCTAAATGAAGAAGATGAATCTATACATAAGGCAAGTATTGGACTTGATTGGCAATACTACATCTTTGATCTCTAACCTTGATGAACGGATATGATTCAATTCTAATTAAGGAAAGGATGGATGCCCAATAACCTATAAAAGGACCACATCTTAGACGATGGAGGGAGTTCTTCTCTTGGCTGCTCTCCGCTAGACATATCTCTCGGCTACACACATTTCCTGGCTACAGTCTTCGATTAGCATCGGATCTCTTTTCTATTTTTTTATTTATTTCTTTTAGTCTTTCCTTTGTTCTTCTTGTAATTTTTTTTTTTTTTTTAGTTTAGTTTTGATTATAAAATGTAATGTTTTCTGGCCATTAGAGAGATTGACAACTTTTGTTGATGACTGGTTAAAACTCGTTCTCTTAAATATAAGTTATAATTTATTTTTTGTTAGAATTACTTTTGGTTGATCAAGTTAATTTCACTATTCTCACCCCTTCTTGTGGTTCGACCCCATATTTACATTATACATAAATCGTTGATTTGACTTTTACAGATTTGGGTTTGATTAGACAGTAATGTACAACGATTGAGAAAAAATATTGTCCGTAAATGCCTCGTAGTTTAAATTCATGTGAGAAAGAGCAATGCAATACATCACAATTTATGCTCGTGCAGTAAGGAGTAATACAATACCTTTTAGGCTTGTGTAGGAAGGAGCAATGCAATATTGACTCATACTCAAAAATGATGCCTCACTCGCAATTCAAACACATGGCTAGGACTAGAGAAATGCTTCTCTGTTTAAGCTCGTATCGCAATGAACAGGGCAAAACCTTGTAGTTTAGGCTCGTGCAACTAAGAGCAAGTGTAGAAATCAAAACTGGCACATGCGCCGTGTTTGATTTTTAAAACATTTAATTTAAATCCCCTAGGAAACAAATATCCAAATATAGATACTAGACACAAAAAAGAGTACCTAGGAAAATTTCAATAACACATTATAAGACAACATCTTTAAGAAAATAGTCCTGAAGCCGCACTTCGGGCAAATTATAGATAGAACCCTGTCTGACAATCCTGTAGTGTAACCACCACATAAAATCACCCTAACCTTAGATTAAGACGATTCCAATGGTGTTTCAAAGATAATACAGATATAAACATACCTCATGTTTTGAGGAAAAACAGAAAACAATGGGAACATGCCTGAAAACTACCAACAACAGGGAAAATAGAAACTGTAGAAAAATAGAAACAGAAAAATGCAAAGAATAGTGCGAGAAAATAGCAAATGATGGCCAAATCCCATGATATTTCATAGGGGATTGGATCCATTAGTTCAAAAGTGAATGGCATAAGTTTAGAACAAAAACATTAAAGACACAAAAAGTTATGCATGTTACATGTAAGTAAAAATCCAATCCATTCCATATCTATTAATTTTCAAATGAGGTCAATAAGGAACTAAAATAAACATATTCAAACTACTAAACTATTTATGAAATCATTTATAAAATTTGTATACACATTCCAAAAAATAAAAAAAGCAAACAAAAGTAAATCTAAAGTATTTATGTCGAGAACTCTGCACAATATAACCACTCGTCCCTTTGGCCAAATCTAAAAGATATCATAAAGAATAATCGAGAAGCTCAGTAGAAGCACTCCACTCGCCCATATAACATGGGGGATGTAGTAGCTAAACCATGCATAAAATAGTAGAATTTTACATTAGGAAAGTCAGTGCTGCTATCAAATTTTTTTCATGTTCCTGACATCCGAAAAAACCTCATCTCTTGTAAGCTTCTTAGTGCATATGGATTCAAAATGGTATTTTTATTGGTGTTATAGAAGAAATGTGGCTAGACTTCAAAATCATGACCAAACGACGGGATTGGGCCCCACCTGGGATCAAAGTCAACACTTTAAAGGGGGAAAATGACCGATTTAGAAAAGAAGTATATTCAAATGAACTCCAAATGGACTAAAATTTTATGGGTGTGTTCCTTAAAACATTTAATGTGGGGGTATAGCTTAAGATCTGCCATATTTATATACACAGAAGGAGATATTACAACAACTTTAAAGAGGAAAAATTGTCGATTTACAAAAAAAGTATATTCAAATGAATTTCAAATAAGTTAAAATTTTAAGGGTGTGTTCCTTACAACATTAATGCAGGCTTATAGTTTAACATCTTCCAGATTTTGTATACAGAATGGGATATATCGACAACTTTAAAAGGGAAAAATGGTCAATTTACAAAGTACATTCAAATAAAAATCCAAATGAGCTGACATTTTATAGGTGTGTTCTTTGAAATATTTCATTGCAAGCGTATAGCTTAAGATCTGCAAGATTCTTTACACAGAATGAGATATTTTTGTAACTTTAAAGGGAAAAATAGTCGATTTACAAAGGAAGTACATTCAAATGAATTCCAAATAGGCTGAAATTTTATGGGTGTGTTCCTTGAAACATTTAATGTAAGAATATAACTTAAGATCTTCCAGATGCTTTACACAGAAAGAGATATTATGACAACTTTAAAGGGAGTAAATGACAGATTTACTAAGGTAGTACATTCCAACGAACTCCAAATGGGCTGAAATTTTTGGGTGTGTTCCTTAAAACATTTAATATAGGGATATAGCTTAAGATCTTCCATATTTTATACACATAAGGAGATATTACGACAACTTTAAAGAGAGAAAATTATCGATTTACAAATGAAATACATTCAAATGAACTCCAAATGAGCTGAACTTTTAAGGGTGGGTTCCTTACAACATTAATGCAGGCATATAGCTTAAGATCTGCTAGATTTTGTGCACAGAAAGAGATATTACGGTAACTTTAAAAGGAGAAAATGGTCGATTTACAAAAGAAGTACATTCAAATAAAATCTAAATGGGCTGACATTTAATGAGTGTGTTCTTTGAAATATTTTATTGTAGGTGTGTAACTTAAGATCTACCAGATTCTTTACACAGAAGGAGATATTTTGGTTACTTTAAAAGGGGAAAATAGTCGATTTTCAAAAGAAGTACATTCAAATGAAGTTCAAATGGGCTGAAATTGTATGTGTGTGTTCCTTGAAACATTTAATGTGAGTATATAACTTAAAATCTTTCAGATGTTTTACATAAAAGGAGATATTATGATAACTTTAAGGAGAGTAAATGGCCAATTTACAAAGGAAGTACATTCAAATGAACTCCCAATGGGCTGAAATGTTTTAGGTGTGTTTCTTAAAACATTTAATGTAGGGGTATAGCTTAAGATCTTCCATATTCTATACATAGAATGAGATATTATGACAACTTTAAAGGAGAAAATGGTCGATTTACAAAAGAAATACATTCAAATGAATTCCAAATGAGCTAAAATTTTAAGGGTGTGTTCCTTACAACATTAATGCATGCATATAGCTTAAGATCTGTTAGATTCTTTATATAGAAAGATATCTTACGACAACTTTAAAAATGGAAAATGGTCGATTTACAAAGGAAGTACATTCAAATGAAATTCAAATGGGCTGATATTTTTTGGGTATGTTCTTTATAATATTTTATCATAGGCATATAGCTTAAGATCTGCCAGATTCTTTACACAGAATAAGATATTTTGGCAACTTTAAAAGGAAAAAATGATCAATTTACAAAGGAAGTACATTCCAGTGAACTCCAAATGGGCTGAAATTTTATGGATATATTCCTTGAAATATTTAATGTGAGCATATAACTAAAGATCTTCTAGATGCTTTACATAGAAGGAGATATTAGGACAACTTTAAAGAGAGTAAATTGTCGATTTACGAAAGGAAGTACATTCAAATGAACTCCAAATGGGCTGAAAGTTTATGGATGTGTTCCTTGAAACATTTAATGCATGCATATCACTTAAGATCTTCAAGATTATTTACACAGAAGGAGATATTATGGTAACTTTAAAAGGAGAAATGGTTAATTTACAAAGGAAGTACATTCAAATGAGCTCCAAATGGGTTGAAAATTTATGTGTGGGTTCTTCAAAATATTTAATGTAAGATTATAAGTTAAGATAATCCAGATACTTTACACACAATGAGATATTATGGCAACTGTAAAGGGGAAAAATGACCGATTTACAAAGAAAGTATATTCAAATGAACTCCAAATAAGCTAAAATCTTATGGGTACATTTCTTGAAGCATTTAATGCAGGCATATAGCTTAAGATCTGCCAGATTATTTACACAGCAAAAGATATTATGGTAACTTTAAAGGGAGAAAATAATCGATTTACAAATGAAGTACATTCAAATGAGCTCCAAATAGGCTAAAAATTATGTATGGGTTCTTTGAAATATTTAATGCGAGTATATGGCCTTAGATCCTATTTTGGACTATCCGATCTTCAGTTATAGCCAGATCAAACGACAGAGAACATCAACCGTTGGATTTACATCAAAAGTAAGTCATTTGCTAGATGTTGGCATACGCCCGCATAAAATAAAAAATGATGCAGATGTATGGCCTCACAACCCATTTTGGAGAATTAGATCTTCATTATCAATGCAAATTGGACGATGGAGAAGCATTGACCGTTGGATCTTCATCAAATTGAGCAGATTTTTCAGATGTTAAGCATACGCCCTCATAAAATAAAAAATGATGTGGGCGTATGGCCTCACATCCCATTTTAGAGTATTAAATCTTCATGATCGAGCCAGATCAAATGGTGGAGAAGCATTGGCCGTTGGATCCTTAAAAGAGATCCTAAATTGTGATTTAAAAGAGAAACTATATATGAATCAACTTGAAGGTTCTGTAATTAAAGGCCTAGAAAAGAAAGTTTTTACACTTAAAAAATCATTGTATGAACTTAAACAAGCTCCTAAGTAATATAATGAAAATTTGATAAAATCTTAATATCAAATGGATATAGGATTAACGAAGTAGATAAGTAAGTATATACTAAGTTGAACAAAAGGAAATAGTGTAATGATTTGCTTATATGTTGATGATATATCGATCACTGGCACTAAATTGGATGTAATTAGCAACATTAAGAAAATCTAAATAATATTTCTTCAAATAAAAGACTTAGGCAATTCTGACGTTATTCTTGGATAAAAAAGTTAAAATGATTCAAATAATATTATAGTTTATTCTAGTTAAAACATCATTTGATCCAAACAATTGTCTAAAGAAGAACACTAGTATAGGAGGATCTCAACTTGAATATTCTCAAGTAATTGGTAGTCTTATGTATATTATGAACTGCTAGGGCTGCAACTCGGGCGGGTTGCGTCGGGTTGGGATTCAACCCGATCTTTAAAACATCCAACCCAAGCCCGAGGTCAGGTTTGACATGATCAGCCCAAGCCCAACTCGATCGGGTTGGCAGGGTTTATCAGGTTGGTCGGGTTGACACTATTTTGAGGGTTTCCATGTTGGGTTCTTCAGACTCTTTCTTTTTTTTTCAGATTCATCAATACCTAAAAAATCTCAATCCTTAACAAAATGATCCAAGGAGCAAGAAACAAGCATAAACGAAACCCTAGCAATCTCTGAAAACTGAAAAACAAAGTCTGAAAGAGTTGAAAGTGTGTGAGGTGCGACCACTCAAGCATTCATCTCCGAAGAGCATAAGCCTCGCTTGTAGTTTTCCTTAATTTCAGCCAAATCAAGAAATATACTGGAGTGTGAAGGCGATTCGAAGAATAATATGAAAGAGAGAGAGAGGTACTGTTAAGGACATGGCAAAGGTACATCATCTTACTAGTTCCGGTGGTCTTCCTGCATGAAGGAGATTTGGAGAGGGTGCTGCTGCCTCCATGAAGGGATCGAGCATAATGGGAAACACATGCTTATTGAAGGGGAGAGAAGGGAGGGCAGAGAGTGAGAGAGAGGCGTTGTTAGGGTTTAGAGTGAGAGAGATGCGTTGTTAGGGTTTTGGGAAGAGAGGATTGAAGGAGGGGATATTAAAAGAGTATATATAGATTGGTTGGGTCGGGTTACTCGAGGCCTCAGCCTAAGCCCAACCCGAGTTCCATCGGGCTTCAAAAAAAAGGCCCGAGCCCAAGTACTGGTGGACCAAGCCCAATCCCAAGCCAAAATTGGGTTTAGCTCGTCAGGCTCGGGTTGGGCCCGCCCAAGTTGCAGCCCTATGAATTGCACCAGGTCCCATGTAGCTTATACTGTAGGGGATTCATTAGATATACTAGTAACCTAGCACATGAACACTAGGAAGTCCTAATTAGAGTAATGAGATATCTAAAATACACTTTAGATTATAGTTTACACTTTAGTAGTTATCCTACTATATTAGAAGGATACAGTGATGCAAACTAGATTTCTGATTCTAATGAGTCTAAGTCCACAAGTGGATATGTATGTATTCACTCTTGGAATAGCCGTAGTGTCGTAGAAATCAGCCAAGAAAACTTGCATTACTAAATCTACTATAGAGTCTGAGTTTATAGATTTAGATAAAACTAAAAAAGATGTAGAGTAGTTTAAAATTTTAATGATGGACATTCCAATCTAGCCAAAACCAATCCCTCTTGTTTCTATTCATTGTGATTGCCATACCATGTACAATTAGATGTCCACAAAATAACTCCTATAATAGAAAACCCCAACATATTTGTCGAAAACATAACTCTATTAAACATATGTTAAGAGATAAAATCATTATTATTGAATTGTAAGGTCGAAAGGGAATATAATTGATCCTTTGACGTAAGGTTTGACAAAAGATATGATTTTGAATACATCGAGGAGGATGAACTTATGCCTTTAGATATATGAATCACCGACAATATGAAACCAACCTATGTGACTAAATATCCTAAGATTTAGGTTTAATATGAAAAATGAGTTATCCAAGTTAAATAAAGTTTATCTGGTTGTTGGCACGGTTAGTCCTTAAATCAATATTATTTTTCTGAAACTTTAATCCTGTAAAATTAACAAGTTATTTGCACAGTGGAAAGTCAGATGTCGAATCTGCACTCAAGTTAGAGAAGTAACATTAAAGAAAGAAAGTAAAGAAATGGTGGAGAGATGAGAATGGTTGAAAATGATTCTTAAAACATTTTTTATATAAGAGGAGAATTACCTATAACACTAATAAAAGAAAATAAATATGTCATAACAGAAAATAAAATGGCAAAATAAACTTAATTTATTAAAAAAATTGTAACTTACAATGCTTGAATTAAAAATGCTTAAAGAAATAAAACAAATAAAAATTTAACTAGAAAGCAATAAAAGAATAGATTAGAGAGAGAAAGAGATCGAGAAGGAGAAAAGGAAGAGAGAAAGAGGAGAGCAAACCATGGTTCTTGGAGCTGTGTGAAGAAAAAGATGATGGAGCCGTTGTTTTATTTTATTTTATATTTTTACTTTTTTTCTTTTTGTGCCAGGGGAGAAGATAAGAAGGAGATGAAAATTAAAGGGGGGAGGGGACCTAAGGGGAATGAGCCATGAGTGGCATTTTATAGGGAGAGAGTGTGCCATTTGTGGGCCAACGCCCAGCCATCTTTTTAGAAATGTTTTTATTCCAAAAACTTTCTTCACAATTTTAAAATCACATTTTATTGATTTTTGAAAAGTTTTTTTAGAGACAAAATTTCTTTTTTGTAAGAAACTGTAAGGAATATTTTCATATTCAATTTGGCAAAGATTCCATTTGACATAAAAACATTCTTGTAACCATTCCTACGAATACAAGTGTAGTGTGAAGATGTCGTGGTACGCATACTTCACCAACTACGTGAAGACTAGAAGACAAAGAAGCCAAGAATTAGACGGTTGACGACAGGAGTCATCTGAATAACTGCCGATTTGTCAGTAACAATTGTGTACACTCGATTAGGAAGGTAAGTGACTTAGTGGCCATAGGAGTTGATTAAAATGAATAAAATATAATGGTCAGACTTAGTAATTAGACAGACCCGAGTCAAAGTCAATTTTATTGACTAGTGGGAAAGTCCAATCAATTGGACACATGTCCCCAATCGATTGGACATAGCCCAATTGATTGGAGATACTGTGTAATCAATTGGACACTTCGAGGTAGAAACATAATTGAGCCCAATCGATTGGAGACACTGTGTAATCGATTGGAGAATACGGAACAGAAATCTTTCTGTTTCAAATCGATTGGAGCCTTCGAGACAGAAAGTTATAAATGTCAAATCGATTGGAGAACCCTGTGCAATCGATTGGTGCCTTTGGAACAGAGAACTTATTGAGCCCAATCGATTGGACCAAGTGTACAATCGATTGGACTTTGAACAGAATCAGTTTTATTAGATCCAAAATTCATGGTTCCATTATCCCACGTTCTACACGACTCAGGGTCTTGGAATTCTATAAATAGAACCCTTCTTGCTTTCTCTAAATACACACAGAGACACAAAGTGACTCAATCTTCAAGAGAGAGAAGTAAATGTTATATTTATTAGAGTGTCCAATTCGAAGAGCAAGAAGTTTATTTTCATTCACATCTTGTGAGCTTTTTCTCTTCTCGATCAAAGCCAAGAGCTTGATCTTTACTCAGCCTAGGTTTTCCAATTCTATACTTAACCTAGTAAGCCTGAGAGTACCAGTGTGACTCAAACACCTTTTGAGCAACTTGGGATTCAGGGTGTACTGAATCATTCACCTTCTGCAAAGGCGGGAGTGTTGAGAATGAAGATCGGAGGAGCCGGTAGGAAGTAGGTTTGGGGTGTACCAAATTGAACAATCGGATAAGGCTTCTTGGTTGAAGGGTGCGTGTGGATTCGTGGCGTTGACTCAGAGGACGTGGACGCATCGGCAGTGGGCCTTGGCTAAGGTTGGATGTTGTATTTGCAACGGTGCCGCGTAGGTAACCATTGGTTCGTTTAACTTTTCAGTTAGTGATACTTTCCGTCTGGACGTGGTCCCGTGGTTTTTCCTTGACTAAGGTTTCCTCGTAAAAATCTCTTGTCTTGTGTGATTGTTTGCTTGTGTTCCGCATTGTATCCTGATTAGATCAAACGACAAAAGGATAATATACCCCGGAGGTATATTTGATTTGAGTCGGTTGTGATAATCCCTTTCAGACAACCAAAGCATGAGATTTTATCCCCATATCATAAACCAGTAAAACTGTATAGGTATATTTAATTTTAAATACCTAATCAACCCCCCCTTCTAGGTATATTAAGTTAAAGAGAACGGACCGGTGAATTTCAATTGGTATCAGAGCGGGTATTTCTAATCAATGTTTAATCACCTGAATTTAGATTCTTGAGAAACCAGTCCATTTTCATTAATAGGTGGTAATACATCCATACCTCCATTGTTTGATGGAGAAGACTATGCCTATTAGAAGGCTAAGATGATGACTTTTCTAAAGTCCATTGATGAAAGAGTCTGGGTGTCTGTAGTGGATGGTTGGTCACCACCCACAATGGAAGTAGGAGATAAAATCATTCTTAAACCTAAAAACGACTGGACTAAAGATGACGTAGACTATTGTTGTCTTAACAGCAAAGGTTTAAATGCCATTTTTAATGTCGTTGATAAAAATGAATTAAGAAGAATCTCTACTTGTTCCCTAGCTAAAGAAACATGGGACATTCTTAGAGTCACACATGAAGGTACGCCAGCTGTGAAAATTTTCAAGCTTCAAATGCTAATATCCAAGTTCGAATCTATGAGAATGGAGGAGAACGATACCTTCACTGAGTTTTATGCAAAACTTAGCGATATTTTGAACTCTACTCACAACTTGGGTGAGATCATTCTAGAATCAAAAGTTGTTCAAAAATTTTTGAGATCCTTACCTGATAGATTTTAGGCTAAGGTCATTGCGATTGAAGAGAGCAAAGATGTTGACTCTCTTAAAGTTGATGAGCTGGTTGGGTCTCTACAAACTTATGAGATGAATTTGAGACAACCAAAGAAATGAAAAGGAATTGCCCTTAAGGTTTCTGAAACTCAAGATTCAGAGTCAGATGTTGACTCTGAAGAAGAAATGGCATTGTTCGTGAAAAAATTCAAAAACTTCTTTCATTCGAAAAATGATAGGTTCAAGAACAACAAACAGTTTGATAAAACTGTGGAACATGCCAAACCTCATGAAAGAGGTAGCAGAAGTGACAGGAACCCTAGGGAAAGCCGCTCAAGCGATCCCCAATATTTCAAATGTAAGGGTTTTGGTCACTTCGCAAATGTGTGCCCAAATAAAGAAGAATACAAGGGCAAGGCAAAAGCATTCAATGCCACATGGGATAAAGAATCAGAAGATCATTCTGATAATTCTGATAGCAATGAAAAAACTGATAAGTATACAGCTTTTGTTGTTCATTTCAATAGTCCCTATGGATCTCATGGAGAGTCCAAGAAAAGTGATGATGAGAGTTCGGAAGACTCTTACAATGGGATTCAGATGACTTGGCAGTTGGTGTGAAAGAACTGTACGAGGAATCGATAAAATTCATTAAGGCTAACAAAGTTTTATCTGACAGGGTTAAATATCTTGACTCTGAAAATGCAGCCTTAGTAATTGACACTGAAAAATTAAAAGTGTTGATTATTGATTTAGAACAAGAGAATGAGTCTCTACTAAAAAGGAACAAGTCACTGGAATGTGAATTCCAAACTTGCATGACACGCAAGGAATCCCTAGAGATTGAGGTTCTCAAATCAAAAAGGGATGTGTTAGGATTCTCATCCAGCTCTGCAAAGCTTGATGAGATTCTTCGTGTGGGAAAAGTTTATGGAGATAAACAGGGGTTGGGTTACAAAAACAATCAAGAAAAATGCTCTTCATCCACGACAATTTTTGTGAAAGCCCAAGCTATTCCAACACAGATTAATGATCCAATCAAAATGGTCAAAAGCAGTCATCAGTGCAAGTACTGCAAAAACATGGGTCATGTGATTGGAAACTGTCACAAGTTGAGAAGAGGACATCAAAATCCTCTAGAAAAATGGTGAATACCACTCAGTATGTGAAAAGTCAGAAAATTCCTATAAAGTCACATTATGAGATAAAGTATTTAGATGTGCTATCTAGGAAGATGAAAGACCTTCTGAAAAGGTCTAAAGAATTAATCAAGGAGATTGAGTCTCTTGAAAAATTCAAACAACCTCAGAGTCATGTAACTCAAAAGAGGAAAGGTCTTAAGATAGTTGATCTTTCTGCCAAACTCACATCGGTATGGGTTAGGAAAGATTCTCTGAAGGATAAATGTTTGTCAATGTCATATCTCTGAGCAATGTGCTCTCTATTCCCTCTTGTTACCATATTCTTATATTTTTAGGGATTTTTTTGTTTCTTTTTTATTTTACTTCATTTTGAAGAATAAAAATTGATAATATTTCAGAAAAATCGAAAGATCAAGTATTCAGAAGAATGTTAAGATAATTATTCTATACAAGTTTGATGAGTAGTAAGTTCTGAGACATTCCAAGAAAAATGACTTAACTGTGAGTAAAATTTTTGCTAATCCAGGTATTATATCATTTAATCGTTATGATTGGTCAATTTTTACTAGTATGCATTTGAAGATTGAAATAGTATATCTCACATTCACATGCACACTGAATATTTCTGTGGGAATAGATTTGATAGAAGTATAAAATTTTGTAATATTGGAGTTAAGAATAAATCTCTACTGATTATAACTTCAAATTAGTAGCATTCCTACCTTCAGTTGATTTCGAAACTATACTATAGTCAACTATTGGCTTCCCAATGAGAGTAATTATATTAAGGAAAAAGCTACGTCCACAAAAATTAGAGTGAATGCCATCTGTATGGCCCTGCTTAAAATTTGAAATCTGATTCTCATTGCTACAGAAAAGGGCTACCTACATGGAGAGTGAAAGCTACATATATTCAAAGTGAAAAGGGTGTAAAAGACAGCCAATTTGCTAGAAAAATTCTTATCCATCAGCAAATACCCATATACATGAGAGTATGTGAGATCCCTAAATAACTCTAATGAGGATTTTATGATCGGATACAGGATACCTCCAGATTCTAATGATTATGAGAAATTACTACTGAAATCTTATCTGGTACCATAGATAAACTCAAATCACTTACACGTGATGATATTAATGTTGATATTTGAATCTATGATTACTAGTGATTTATGACTTGCGCTAATGTCTAAAAGAATTAATATTTTTGATGAAGCAAAAGATTGCACTAATGTGTTAGTTAATTCTCTCAAATCAGAATCAGTGTTTATTACTTATCAAGAGTGTAATCTTGAAGAGAATTCTATGTTTTTCTGACGATTTATCTTTTATTGAGCAGTTTTAAAAATAATTTTCTCTGAAAAGATGTTCTTGAGGGTCCAAGAAAATGAGCCTATTGGTTTAAAATTTTTAAAATTTTTAAAATTTTAAATTTTTTTTATTTTCTTTATTTTTTCAGACCTGTCCAATCGATTGGAGGAAACAACCCAATCAATTGGACATCTTCAATCGATTGGAGAGTACGGCACAATCGATTGGACAAGCTCCAATCGATTGGACAGTTCGATGTTCGGTTTTATAAAACCCAAAATCGGTCATTTTCAACCCCAATCGATCCGATCGCCTCCCAGATTTCTCCCAATTGATCGTAGGTACCAGATCTACTGTTCACATAAGGTTTTGTGGAGTGAATCTCTCGATTTCTTTGCTTTCCATTTCACCATCTTCGTTGAGCTTTTGGGTTATTTTTTGAGAAAAATGGAGATTTTTTGATATTTTCTTCCTTTCTTGGTGCTCATGGCGACGAATCCTCGTCGTAAAAGAGCTCTTGTACTTTCTGAGGAAGAAAGTGGTGATGAAGAACCGCTGATTCAAAGGACTCAATCGCGAGTCAAACGGGGTGGTCGACTTAGTGGGTCGCGACACTCTGAGCGAAGTGAATCATCCAGAGCACCTAGGAGAGCTCGGGGTCGTGCTCGTCATAGTGATACTCCTCCGGTGAGTGCTTCTATCTCTCTATTTATTTTCGATTCCGCTAGAGAGCGCTTTGAGCATTTCTCTGGTCGAAAATTCACTACTGAGAGAGTAGTTGAGTTTAGCACCATTTTGGGTACTATGGTCCATTTACAGTTCGTATATCGCGAATAGATTCCTATCACTCGCTTGACCATTCCATTTTACCCTATATTAGTCAAACTATTTTATGCCAACATGCACGCCATTCAGTGTGATGACTCGAGTGAGTTGTCCTTTTAGACTTTGGTCTCTGGGGCTTACTTGACTATTACACCTAATCTTATCTCTACCCTGTTGGACATTCCTCGTCCGTCTACCTCATATGAGTACATTCCTAGGACTCGTGAGATGACAACTTCTAGGGTCACGTTGACTGATACACTCACGGGACAGATATTTGATTGGAGTACTTTCATACCTCTCACTTCCCTTCTCCCTGAGTATCGTTTGTTGCACCTCATCTGAGGGTACAACATTGATCCACTTGGCCAGGTGGCAAAGGTGAACATTGATCGTCTATAGCTTCTTTACCATCTGGGCACTGGGTTTGTTATTGACCTTCCGAGGTTTATTTTTAGAGCCATGGTTAAAGCAGGTAGCCAATTGGCTAACCATCCTTGTCTCCCATTCCCTATACTGGTGAGCTCTATTTTACTGCATCTGGATGTGGCTATTTGAGCCAATGAGAAGGTGTGCGCTCCCATGGGGCCTATTGGGCCTTCGACCATCAGGAAGAGCATGTCTTAGGTTTCAGAGAGTGACAGATGTCCCTCCACACTTCGATGATATTTTCGACGAGGACTTGGGGGATGATATCGAGCTAGGGGGTCAGCAACCAAATACTGATATGCCTCCTCCAGAGACACAGCCATCTTTTGACCAGCCTCTTGAGATGCCTGCTCTTTACTCATTTAAGTCTCTTCAACATCAGATGGTGGGATTCGATTAGCGTCTCACAGTGCATGAGGATCGGACGGCACAGAGCTTTCACCATCTAGAGGAGGGTCAGGAGATGATGTAGCGCTACATGGATTACCAGTTCACCATGATGGGCTTCGGACATCATCCTCCAGCTCATGGTCCTGATCAGCATGATGGTGCTGGACCATCTACATAGACTCCTGGAGAGAGTTATCTTTAGAGTTATCAGGTGTGTTTATTGTTATTATTGTACACCGATAACCTCAGAGTTTGTAGGGTTATACTCTGCTTGTGTCATATTTTGTTACAAGGTATAAACCAGTATGTATTTGGTTATGGATGTATATATTGCACTTGTTTATCATGATAATCTTTACTGCGTGCTTATTATTTGCTTATATTTCTGTACCTTTGTCAATTTGTGACAAAAAGGGGAAGAGAAAATCATAGCGGTAAAAATAAGTGGATGCTTGAGATAGGGGGAGAAAAATGTTTCATTATTTTTCCAATTTCTCTACTTGTGATGTGCATAATTATACTCACTGCATTTTATATGAATTATTAATTGCCAATGATATTATAGGATATGTATTGTTGGTAGAATGTGCAAGGAACAGATCAAAAGCTATTACACTATATCTGTTCGATTATCTCCAAGAGAGTGTGAGATAGTGAGTAAATCATGTAAGAGGGTGGGATTGTATTTTCTATTTTTTACCTTCTTTATGATTAAATGTTTTTTGTCATAGAATTGCCAAAGGGGAGATTATAAGGAATATTTTCATATTCAATTTGGCAAAGATTTCGTTTGACATAAAAATATTCTTGTAATCGTTCCTACGAGCACAAGTGTAGTGTGAAGTTGTCGTGGTACACATACTTCGCCAACTACGTGAAGACTAGAAGACAGAGATAGCAAGAATCAGACGGTTGACGATAGGAGTCATCTGAGTAACTGTCGATTTGTTAGTAACAATTTTGTACGCTCGATTAGGAAGGTAAGTGACTTAGTGGCCATAGGAGTTGATTAAAATGAACAAAATATAATGGTCAGACTTAGTCATTGGACAGACCCTAGTCAAAGTCAATTTTATTGACTAGTGGGTAAGTCCAATCGATTGGACATGTGTCCCCAATCGATTAGACATAGCCCAATCAATTGGAGACACTGTGTAATCGATTGGACACTTCGAGGCAGAAACATAATTGAGCCCAATCGATTGGAGACACTATGTAATCGATTGGAGAATATAGGACATAAATCTTTCTGTGTCAAATCGATTGGAGACTCTGATTAATCAATTGGAGCCTTTGAGGCAAAAGGTTATAAATGTCAAATCGATTGGAGAACCCTATCCAATCAATTGGTGCCTTCAGAACAGAGAACTTATTGAGCCCAATCGATTGGACCAAGTGTACAATCGATTGAACCTTGAACAGAATCGGTTTTATCAGATCCAAAATTCATGGTTCCATTATTCCACGTTCCACACGACTCAGGGTCTTGGAATTCTATAAATAGAACCCTTCTATGTCTTCTCTAAACACACATAGAGACACAGAGTGACTCAATCTTCAAGAGAGAGAAGTAAATGTTATATTTATTAGAATGTCCAATTCGAAGAGCAAGAAGCTTATTTTCATTCACATCTTGTGAGCTTGTTCTCTTCTCGATCAAAACCAAGAGCTCGATCTTTACTCAGCTTAGGTTTTTCAATTCTATACTTAACCTAGTAAGCCTGAGAGTACCAGTGTGACTCAAATACCTTTTGAGCAACTTGGGGTTCAGGGTGTACTGAATCCTTCACCTTCTGCAAAGGCGGGAGTGTTGAGAATTAAGATCGGAGGAGCCAGTCGAAGGTAGGTTTGGCGTTTACCAAACTGAACAAGCAAATAAGGCTTCTTGGCTGGAAGGGCGCGTGTGGATTCGTGGCGTTGACTCAGAGGACGTGGACGCATCGGCAGTGGACCTTGGCTAAGGTTGGATGCTGTATTTGCAATTGTGCTGCGTAGGTAACCATTGGTTTGTTTAACTTTTCAGTTAGTGATACTTTCGTCTGGACGTGGTCTCGTGGTTTTTCCTTGGCTAAGGTTTCCACATAAAAATATCTTGTCTTGTGTGATTGTTTGCTTGTGTTCCGCATTGTACCCTGATTAGATCAAACGACAAAAAGACAATATTCCATGGAGGTATATTTGATTTGAGTCGATTGTGATAATCCCTTTTAAACAACCAAGGCATGAGATTTTATCCCCATACCATAGACTAGTAAAACTGTATAGGTATATTTAATTTTAAATACCTAATCAACCCCCCCTTCTAGGTATATTAAGTTAAAGAGAACGGACCGGTGGAATTTCAGATAAGGCTTCTTGGCTGGAAAGGCGCCCGTGGATTCGTAGCATTGATTCAGAGGACATGGATGCATCGACAGTAGACCTTGGCTAAGGTTGGAAGCTGTATTTGCAACAGTGCTGCGTAGGTAACCTTTGTTTCGTTTAACTTTTCAGTTAGTGATACTTTCCATCTAGACGTGGCCCCGTGGTTTTTCCTTGGTTAAGGTTTAACGTAAAAATCTCTTGTCTTGTGTGATTGTTTGTTTGTATTCCGTAATCTATTTTGATTAGATCAAACGACAAAAAGACAATATACCACAGAGGTATATTTGATTTGAGTCGGTTGTGATAATTTTTATCAAACAACTATGGCATACGATTTTATTCCCTTACCATCGTTCAGTAAAACTGTGTGGGTATAATTAATTTTAAATACCTAATCAACCCCCCTTCTAGGTATATTGAGTTAAAGAGAACGGGCCGGTAAAATTTCAATTGGTATTAGAGCCAGGTTATTCTTTAAAAGGTTTAATCACCTGAATTTAGATTCTTACAAAACCAGTTCATTCTTTTCATTTATAAATATGCCTAAAGAAGGGTTCACTGTCAACAACTGTAATGACTGAAACAGTGAAGATCAATGCGATCTTTATACTGCTTATTAAGAGCTATATAAAGAAAGCTTTAGACTGACCAAAGCAAATAAAAAATTGACTAATAGAGTTAAATTTCTTGACTTTGAAAATTCTGCTTGTAAACTAGACAATAATGAATTATCTGTGCTAGTTGGTCAGCTTAGGGAAGAAAAGAAATCTCTTCAAGAAAGAAACAAGTTCTTGGAATGCGAGTTCCAAACTTGTACAGATGCTAAAATGTCTTTAGAAAGTGAGCATGAAAAATATGAAACTATTTTTAGACAGCATGAAGAAGAGAAAGCTAGCCTCCAAGACAAAGTTCAATTTCTTGAAACTGATTATCAGGAATGTCTGGAGAAGAGGAAGTCACTTGAACTTGAACTTGAACTTGAACTTGTTCAACTGAAAAAGGACTTACCCTATATTTCTTGAAGCACTGAGAAATTAAATGAGATTCTAAGTGTGGGACAAAGATGTGGAGATAAGCGGGGACTTGGATATGTTGATAATATTGATACCCCATCATCTTCAGGAACTAAATTTGTAAAAGCCAAAGTTTCTTTCATACCACAGGTTGATCAACCTAGACCCATACTAGTTATGCATACGCCTGTTTATAATTATTATAGGGGTAGAGGTCGCCTGAGCAAGAATTGCTTTCAAAAGAGGAGAGATACCATGGTTCCTCCCAAGAGAAAATTATATGGGATCCAAGGAGATCTACTCCATAAAATGACAATCGTGCAACAAAAGTCGGATGCCTTGAGTAGAGAGATTGCTAATCTTATGAAACTCAAGGGCACCCAGACTCAAAGGGCTTAGAATAAGAGCACAAATAAAAAGAAAAATATTGATCCTCATTTACCGCCTAAACAAATGGCAAAGAAAAAGAACCCACCTACAAGGTATAAGACCATATGGGTGAGAAAATGACCGATAAATCTAGATTCTATTTGAAATAAATTCCTTATGAAGTCTAGTTACACTTGTCCCATTGATTGAATAATTGTGGTTCTTTACACTCTTCTCTATTTTATGATTGTATATCTTTTATGAGTTGGGTGTGTAATTTTTGTTTTTGATTTTGCTTCGTTTTGAAGAATAAAAATTAAAAATATTTCAAAAAATCAAAAGATCAATTGTTTAAAAAAATGTTAAAATTATTATTTGATTATACGATTTTGATGAGTAGTAATTTCTGAGACATTCCAAGAAAAATGACTTAACTATTAGTAAAATTTTTGCTAATCTGTGTATTATATCTTTTAATTATTATGATTGGTCAACTTTTACTAGTGTGCATTAGAAGATTATTGAAGTAGTATATCTCACATTCACACGCACACTGATTATTTCTGTGGGAATGGATTTGATAGAGGTGTGAAATCTTGTATTATTGAAATTGGGAATAAACCTCTACTGATTATAACTTCAAATTAGTTCATGCTTTCAGTTGATTTTGAAACTGCACTATAATCAACTGTTGGCTTCCCAATGAGAGTTATTATTTTAAGAAAATAGCTACCTCCACAAAAGTTAGAGTGAATGCCATCTGTATGGCCCTGTTTGAAATTTGATTGTCATTGCTGCAGAAAAGGGCTACCTACATGGAGAGTGAAAGCTACCTATATTCAAAGTGAATAAAAAGGGTGTAAAAGACAGTCGATTTGCTAGAAAAATTCTAATCCATCGGCAAATACCCATATACATGAGCATATGTGAGATCCCTTAATAACTCTAATGAGAATTTTATGACCGGATACAGGATACCTCCAGATTCTGATACTTATGAGAAATTATTGCTGAAATCTTATCCGGTACCACAGATGGACTCAGATCACTGACACTTGATGATATTACTGTTGATATTTGAATCTATGATTACTAGTGATTTGTGACTTGTGCTAATGTCTAAAAGAGTTAATATTTTTAATGAAGCAAAAGATTGAACTAAGTGTTAGTTATTTTTCTTCAATTATAATCAGTGTTTAGTGCTTATCAAGATTGACTTTATGAATTGAATTCTAACATTTTTCTAAATTTTATCTTGGTGAATTATCTTTTCGTGAGCAGTTTAAAAATGATTTTTGGCTTAAAAAGATTTATTTGGAGGTCTTGGAGAATGAGCCTATTGGTTTTAAATTTTTTTTGGAACCAGTCCAATCAATTTTGTATAATTATACTCTGGTTGTGTTTATTTACTTATCGGTTTCAAAGTATAAACCAATTTGTATTTTGGTTGGATATGTATATATGCACTTGTTTCTCATGATAATATTCATCACATGTTTATATTTCTGTACCTTTGTCAATCTATGACAAAAAGGGGGAGAGAAAATCATAGTGGTAAAAATAAGTTGAGGCATGAATGAAAGTAGGGTTTTCCCGTCGTTGAGAGAACGACCCTAGAATCAACAAGATTTGTAATTATCCGATGATCCTACAAAATTGACAGATTTGTATAGGGATTCGTGTCGGATGTCGATCCGCACTCGGGATTAGTTGGATTAGCGCAAATAAGAACATGAAATGACAGATTTTTGTCAGAAATTGATGGAGAATATGGAGAGGTGAGAATGGTGGAGAGGGATTGGATTTAAAACCATTTTTGAATTTTTTTTTTTTGCAAATCATGAAATTTAGCAAAGAAGCAGATATGTCAACACCAAGAAAATTAATTCTAAAGGAGAAATCAACACAAACAATTAACTTTTATTAAAAATCCTAGAAATAACAATGCTTTTGAATAATCAAATTACATTAGAAAGCAGAAAAACTATCTAAAAAATATGTAAAACCTAGAGAGATGTAGATGAACCTAACCTAGAAAGAAAAAGAAAAGGTTACCTCGGTTACCTTGTTGTGAGATTTGGAATTGGCCAATAATGGAGATGAAAGGTAAGCATGGATATGCAGCGGCTCAATCGGCCATGGTTGGCCTTGGAGTTGTGAGACCATGTGATGGTATGTGTGGAAGGAACGGACTAATGAGGGTTGCAGGCAGCATCTTTGGAGGGGATGTGGAAGACGGTGGCGTTCCTTTGAAGAGATGACCAGTGGTAACTTCATGAAGGAGAGGTTCAGGTCGTAGGTGAACCATGTGCTAGCCAATGCAACTTGAAGGTGGAGATCCGGAGGTGGCTGCAGTGTGCAAGCGCACTAGCAGGTGGTGCATGGGTTGCACAAGCGGCTGGTGGAGCGGCAATAGTTGGAGACCAGGCCGTGAGGACGTGCTGGTTCTTGTCGGAGAAGGGGGAACTCGAAGTTGAGCAAGTTGCAGACTTGCTGGTTTGAGGAGCGTGAAAGGAGGGGGCGGTGTTGCTGTTTGCAATAACAAAGTTGCGCGCGCACAGGTGGAGGAAAGAGGAGGAGCAGCTTGCTGTTTGTAGCGAAGAGGAGGAGAGGGGGGAAGAGTATGAGCACGATGCAGGCGGTGTGGAGGGCGGTCGCGCATGCAGGCGGAGGCAAAGGTGGTGCGCAGGCGGTGATGATTGACGGTGGTGGAGTTTGAAAACTCTCCTGCTGGTTGCAGGCGCAAGTGGAGGTGCAGCTAGAGGTTAGCGGTCATGCAGCAGCAAAGAGAGAAGGACAAAAGAGAAGAAGAAAGGCAAAAGAAGAAGGCGGAGACGGCCGGTGAAGGAAGAGGTGACCGGAGTTGCAGGCTGCAACTCCGGTAATCAAAACTTGAATAAAAACAACGGTGCTGCTCGTGGCAGCAAGATTTGCTGCGCACAGGCGGAGGGTGGAGAGTTTCAGATGAAGGAGAAAGAGAAGGAGACGACAGAAGGAGAAGAGAAGAAGGAGGTGGCCGGAGTTCTGCAACTCCGGCCGGAATGAAGAAGAAGAAGAAGAAGAAGGAAGGGAAAACGTGGGAGAAGATTCGGGGAAGGTTTTGGGGAAGGAGAGGAGGAGAGGGGAGAGGGATTAGGGTTCGAACGAACCCCTCTCCTTCTCCTTTTAAAGCTCCCTATTTCCATTAATGGAAATAGGGTATTTTTGAAATAAAAAAATATTTTTTTTTTTTTTTTTAAGTAAAAATCTACTTTTCTATGGGGAATCTCCCCAATTAGTGGACCCCCCATTTTTTTGAAATTTAATTAAAATTCTTTGGAAATTCACGGGGTCCACTAATTGGTCGGACAGCGGGTCGATGATGATGGGCCCGGCTACTGGCCCACATGGATTTGTGATGTCCATTGTCTCACAAGATGATGTGACAGACGGTCTGATGGCGATCGGATGGATGGTGACTTGATTGGGACCCAGATTGGTAGATCGATGGATCTAGAGAGATCCAACGGTCCGATTGAAGATCCAACGGTCCGATGGAAGATCCAACGGTCAGAAAGCTAAGGGAGATGAGATAGAGCCGATGGGCAGGAGTTCTGGGGTTAGGTCAGTAGATTCGATGACCGAGAGATGAAGAGAGAGAGAGAATAAGGAGAGATGAGAGAGAAAGTATCAGAAAATAGAGAGAAAAGCACTGGCAGAGGGTCTGGAACCCTGGTCTTCACTGTGACCATCCTCACGCTTCTCAGTAGAGTCGACTATCATTCTTTGCTGACTCATGTGGCTTTAAATGCTTTGGTCCGTCTCTTGGTCATTGGCTCTCCTGCTCTCTTCGTTCTTTGGGCCGGCTTTTTGGTCCTCTTATTCAGCCCATATTTGGCCCATATCTTCTAGTCATAGCATGTGGGCTCTTTAAGCTTTGATAATGGGCTTTCATAATCGATTTGGGCCCACAAGTCTCGAGAATCGTCCCATCAGGGTTTCTTGCGACAGAAGAAGCGCGTAATGAGACTTTATCAGAACGGCTTAATATCTAGACTTCCGAAAATGTATTTAATGCATGCAAATATACCATTTCGTCCAGAAAAGTGTGTTCTATGCAATAGAAGAGACTCTTACGTAGAAAAGTAGATAAATAGAGCCTTTTACGAAGGAGAGTGCGATAACGCTAAAAGGATAATTACTTAAAATAAGCACTTTTGAGCGAATATCAATGAAATAGGGAGAGGAAAATTTTTCATTATTTTTTTCAATTTCTCTACTTGTAATGTGCATAATTAACTCATTGCATTTTATATGATTTATTGATTGTCGATGATATTACATGATATGTATTGTTGGTAGAATGTGCAGGGAACAGATCAAAAGCCATTTCATTATATCTGTTCGATTATCTCTAAGAGAGTGTGAGATAGTGAGTGAATCATGTAAGAGGGTGGGATTGTATTCTCTATTTTTTACTTCTATATGATTAAATATTTTTTGTCACGAAATTGCCAAAGGGGGAGGTTGTAAGGAATATTTTCATATTCAATTTGGCAAAGATTCCATTTGACATAAAAACATTCTTGTAACCATTCCTACGAGTACTAGTGTAGTGTGAAGATGTCGTGGTATGCATACTTTGCCAACTACGTGAAGACTAAAAGACAGAGACAGCAAGAATTAGATGGTTGACAACAAGAGTCATCTGAGTAACTGTCGATTTGTCAATTAACGATCGTGTACGCTCGATTAAGAAAGTAAGTGACTTAGTGGCCATAGGAGTTGATTAAAATGAACAAAATATAATGGTCAAACTTAGTCATTGGACAGACCCGAGTCTAAGTCAATTATATTGACTAATGGGATAGTCCAATCGATTGGACATGTATCCCCAATCAATTGCACATAGCCCAATCGATTGGAGACACTGTGTAATCGATTAGAGACTACGAGGCAGAAACTTATTTGAGCACAATCGATTGGAGACTCTATGAAATCGATTGGAGCCTTCGGGACAGAAATCTAACTGAGCACAATCAATTAGAGACTATGTGTAATCGATTGGAGTCTTCGAGAGAGAAAATTATATGAGTCAAATCGATTGAAAAACCCTGTGCAATCGATTAGTGCCTTCGGAACAGAAATCTTATTGAGTCCAATCGATTGGACCAAGTGTACAATCGATTGGACCTTGAACAAAATTGGTCTTTCCCAGATCCAAAATTCTTTGTGCCATTATCCCATGTTCCACACGACTCAGGGTCTTGGAATTCTATAAATAGAACCTTTCTATGCCTTCTCTAAAGACACATAGAGACACAGAGTGACTAAATCTTTAAGAGAAAGAAGTAAAAGTTATATTTATTAGAGTGTCTATTCGAAGAGCAAGAAGCTTGTTTTCCATTCACATCTTGTGAGCTTGTTCTCTTCTTGATCAAAGCCAAGAGCTTGATGCTTTCCTCAGCTTAGGTTTTTCACTTTTATATTCGACCTAGTAGCCTGAGTGTGCCAGTGTGACTCAACACCATTTGAGCAACTTAGGGTTCAGGGTATATTGAATCCTTCACCTTCTGCAAAGGTGGGAGTGTTGAGAATTAAGATCGGAGGAGCCGATCGATGGTAGGTTTGGGGTGTACCGAATTGAACAAGCGAATAAGGTTTCTTGAGTGGAAGGGCGCGCGTGGATTCGTAGCATTTGTTCAGAGGACATGGATGCATTGGCAGTAGGCCTTGGCTCAGGTTGGAAGTTGTATTTGCAACGGTGCTACGTAAGTAACCTTTGTTTCGTTTAACTTTTCAATTAGTGATACTTTCTATTTAGACGTGGTCCCGTGGTTTTTCCTTGGCTAAGGTTTCCACGTAAAAATCTCTTGTCTTGTGTGATTGTTTGTTTGTATTCCGCAATCTATCTTGATTAGATCAAATGACAAAAAGACAATATACCACGGAGGTATATTTGATTTGAGCCGGTTGTAATAATATTTTATCAAACAACTAAGGCATGCGATTTTATTCCTTTACCATCGTTCAGTAAAACTGTATAGGTATAATTAATTTTAAATACCTAATCAACTCCCCTTTCTAGGTATATTAAGTGAAAGAGAACGGACCGGTGAAATTTCAAAAACTAGCGGATGAGATCCACCGTCAATTTGGGGGAGGATTAGATCTCGCCCTTCTTTGTTGATGCCTATAAGAGGAGGTACCACTATGTTTTGTTATATAGAATAGTAAATGGCCCGTGCCCACGGCACTCCCCAAAAAATGCAGATTGGGGGCGTTACCATTATTTCCGTTATAACAGATTGTAACGCACATGGGCAAAAAAATAGAGAATAATGGAAAGGAACTGAAATAACGAAAAATAATGGTGCTAAAATTAAAATTTTGATTTTCAAATATTCACTAAAATTTATAACAGAAAATAACTCAAAAATAACAAAAATAACAGATGTTTTTTAATAAATTTTTTCACTGAAAAATAACAGAAGTAACAGATGTTTTTTAACAATTTTTTTCAAAAAATAACGGTCGTTATTTTCATTATAATGGAAAAATAATAGAAAATGGTCGTTATTTTCTGAGCGTTAAAACAGTACATAACGTAATGAGGGAGGTCCAAACCCATTATAACAGTCGTTATTCATAGCATACATCAAATTTCTTTACTTTTGGGCCCATGAACCCTATTTATGTTCAGCACATATTTGGTGGACGTACACCAAATCCAAGTTTGTATAGTGAAATTTCAGATTTTCTTGAAAATCAAAACATGAAGCGAATAAATGAGTGGGAGTAAGTGGTTGAGATTCGACCGTCCAACATTAGATGGATGGATTTGATCTCAACCACTCTTTATCTTATGAAGCTGGATAAGATAAGGGATAAGACAACTTCCCTGTTTTGTTATATAGATAGTGGGTGGCTCGTGCCGACAGCACTATCTGACAAAGCGTTGGCCGAAATTGGGTGTGAGTGGCTGAAATCCACCATCCATTTGGAGGATAAGATCTCAGCCACTCTTTGTTGAAACCGGATAAGGTAAGATAAGAGATAAGAAAATTATCCTGTTTTGTTATATAGATTTCCTTTTTATTCAAAGTTTTTGACTTTTCTTGTAAAAGAAATATTTTAACATGTTTCAAGCTTGTGAGTTTCCAAAACCACATGTCAACTCTTTTATGTAAAAGTAAACATTCTTTTTATGAAATAAAATTTCTTTTAAAATCAAAAACCAATTATATCTTTCCTAAATCTTTTTAAATCCAAGAGAAAATCTTTATGTTTTGAAAAATCAAGATTTCTAATACTTCTGTGATCTAAAGCATCCATTTTGGTGGCCCTTGATGGACACACCACCCATGCATACTAAAATCACCTTCTCTTGGACAACCATTTATCTTGTAGATCGTGTGGCAATCGCATAGTGAATGGTGTGATGATGGGAATTTAGTGGTTGATCGGATGGATGAGCGGGTGGATGATCGGATGGTGATGATGTTGGTGAGAGATGGGTGGTGATGATCTGCCAAGGTGGGCCATGGGATAGAGTGATGGTGATAGGAGGGAGGATCGAATGGTTGAAATTGAGAGGAGGGTTTAGAGAGGGTTTAGAGAGGGAGAGAGAAAATAGAGATAAATGAGAGAAAATAGAGATAAATGAGAGAAAAATGCTGACAGAGCATCTTGAACCTTGGTCTTTTGCAAGTTTCACCAACTAAACAAACATTCATCTTGTGTTAGTTGTTTAGGCTTTAATTTCCTTTTAATCTCCTTAGTCTCTTCTCTCATAGCTTGACTCTCCTACTTTCTTGGTCGTCTCTCTGATTCTTCGATCCTCTGACTCTACCCGCATTCGACCTATAGCTTCTTATTTTTATTTGTTGGCTCTTTAGCTTTGGTCATGGGCTCTGGAGGTCAATTTTTAGTTTGTTGGTTTAATTTATCTTAAATTTTGACTTATGCTTAGAAGATTGGCTTTGAGCCCTTCAACACAGAGAACGTTATCAAGCTTAGGAATGCCTGGAGCTTGAATACTTCCCCGGCCAATGACCTTAGACATATTTCCATCTCCAAAAGTTACACTCCCATCTTTTTGATCTTCAACATGACAAAACATAGACTTGTCTCTAGTCATGTGCCTGGAACAACCACTGTCCAGATATCATTTGTTGTTCTCTAAAGCTTTGAATGTAGAATGAATCATAAGGCATTTTTTATCATCCTTTCTCACCCAAATGGTCTTATACTTAGAAAGTGGTTTGATATTCGCTTAAAAGTGCGTATTTTCCACTGTTATCTTCTAAGCGTTTTCACACTCTCCTACGTTAAAATGCTCTATTTATTTACTTTTCTACGTAAGAGTCTCTTTTGTTGCGTAGAACACACTTTTCTGACGAAATGGTATATTTGCATGCATTAAACATATTTTCGGAAGTCTAGACATTGAGTCGTTCTGATAAAGTCTCATTACGCGCTTCTTCTGTCGCAGGAAAACCCCGATGGGACAATTCTCGAGACTTGCAAGCCCACATTGATCAGGAAAGCCCATTATCAAAGCTTAAAGAGCCCACATGCTATGACTAGAAGATATGGGCCAAATATGGGCTGAATAAGAGGACCAAAAAGCCGGCCCAAAGAACGAAGAGAGCAGGAGAGCCAATGACCAAGAGACGGACCAAAGCGTTTAAAGCCACATGAGTCAGCAAGGAATGATAGTCTACTCTACTGGAGAAGCATGAGGATGGTCACAGTGAAGACCAGGGTTCCAGACCCTCTGCCAATACTTTTATCTCCATTTTTTGATATTTTCTCTCTCATCTCTCCTTATTCTCTCTCTCTTCATCTCTCGGTCCTCGAATCTACTGACCTAACCCCAGAACTCCTGCCCATTGGCTCTGTCTCATCTCCCTTAGCTTTCTGACCGTTGGATCTTCAATCGGACCGTTGGATCTTCCACCGGACCGTTGGATCTCTTTAGATCCGTCGATCTACCAATCTGGGTCCCAATCAAGTCACCATCCATCCGATTACCATCAGATTGTCTGTCACATCATCTTGTGAGACGATGGACATCATCATTTCATGTGGGCCAGTAGCCGGGCCCATCATCATCGACCCGCTGTCCGACCATTTAGTGGACCTCGTGAATTTCAAAATAATTTCAATTAAATTTTAAAAAATGGGGGGTCCATTAAAGGAAATAGGGAGCTTTAAAAGGGGAAGGAGAAGGGTTCGTTTGAACCCTAATCCCCCTCTTTTCTTCTCCTTTCTCTCCCCAAAACCTTCCCCCACGTTCTACCCTTCCTGCTCTTCTTCTTTTCTTTTTCTTCTTCTTTTCTTCTTCTTCTTCTCTATCTTCTTTCGCCGGAGTTGCAGGTCTGCAACTCCGGCCAGCAGGTGGCCAACTCGCTACCACTCGCATCCTGCTCAATTCAGCCACTTTAGTGGCCACCCAAGCTACTGGTCTGGCCTACAACGGCCTGCAGCTCCTAAAACCCCACCACCGTCTTCTTCACCTTCATCTACCAGCCGGAGTTGCAGAACTCCGACCGTGTCTGCTTCCGCCTCCCACTGCAGTCTTCTTCTTCTTATCCTTCATCTAAAACTCCCCCCCTCCGCCTGTGCGCAGCAGAGCTTGCTGCCACAGGCCACACCGCTTCTTATTGTGTTTTACTTACCGGAGTTGTAGCCTGCAACTCGATCACCACGTCACGAACCGCCCTCCTCAGCCCACCTGCAACAGCGCCTCCACCATTGCCATCTTCATGCTTCATCCTCCATTGAAGAATGGCTGCTCCTTCGCCTGAAAATGAACCAGCAACGGTTCGGTTGCTTCAACTTCCGACGATCTCTCACCTCCTCAACCGCGAGCTCCTCACGCACCACCACCTTGCAGCTTATGCACCGCCTGTTGATTCCTCTCCTCTCCACCGCCTGATCTCCTCCTCCTCCTCTGATGCACCGTCACTGCCTTCTCTTCCCACTCACGGACTGTCCTTCCAACTCAAGAGGTAGATCTCCTCTTGGCCAGCTACCACGTGGTGCCTCAACTAGTGGGGTGTATCGCTTCCTACGTGTGCACCGTTCAAGAAGACCACCCCGACTTCCATGCACCAAGGTCCTCCACCATAGATGCTGCTTGGACTCTCTCCTTGGCCGACGACCCAACCACTCCGAAAAAAAGGGGTATCTTCTTCTCTATCATGTCCTAAACCACCTTCACCTAGACCGTGCGATCTAGGCCGATGCAATCTCTTCGGTAAGTGGTAAGTTTCTTCACTTTCTCTTTCCTTCCATCCTCTCTAGTTTCTTTCTCTAGCTCTCTCTCCCTAGTTTCTTCCATCTTTCTCTCTCTACTTTCTCTCTCTTCTCCTCTTTATCTTTTTATTCCTTATTTTCTCTCTAATTTCTATTTCTCTCTCTAGGCCATCTATCTTCTCTCTCTATTTAATTTAGGTTTATTATTTTCTAGATTAATTATCTCATGTTTTAATTGTAAGTTACAGTTGAATTCAAGAAATAAAGTTTATTTTATTCGAGTTTGACAAAATTCTGTTATTTTATGTTCTTATTGCACTAATCTGATTAATCCCGAGTGCGGATCGACATCCGACACGAATCCCTATGCTAGAATCTCTGAATTTTGTAGGATAAAATCAAAAAATTATAAAATCTTGTTGAAATTAGGGTTTCGATCCGACGACACGGAAAAACCCTAGTTTCATGTTTTAACAAGTTTTGCCATTTGTTTGGGAAATAATGAATTTTCACTCATTTTGACATTTCTGACCATTGATTCTTAGCAACATGATTATCATACAAAGTTTTTCTCAATTCAAAAATTTTATAAATCTCTCTCTTTAGTTCATTAGATTTCATGTATAATTCACTTAGCCAGGAATTATGATGACCAACGAATTCATTTTGTTTGAACTTTGTTGACATACATCTTAATGTAGAGTGGGTGAGTTTTACATGATTCTTATGTTTACTAAGTTGAGAATCAAAATTTTGATTCTCTAAAGAACTCTTGTTCTTCAAATACTTTTGGAACTCATTTTCCAACACCTTATTTTTTATTAGAAGTGATTTCTTTTTTTCTTCCTACTGTCTTCTTTCATCAGTGAGTTCAATCTTTGCCAATTCTAACGAAACATTTATACAATCTATTTTCTCCATTTGTAAGGATAAAACTTTATATTCTTTGATCAATCTAAGACTTTCTAAATACAGTTTCTTATAAACTATAGATGGTCCTTAGACAATAGAGATCTGGATCTGTTTCCACCTTCTCCTTGTATTTTGGAAAAATTAATGAAAATGGACTGGTTTTACAAGAATCTAAATTCAGGTGATTAAACCTTTAATAGAATAACCTACTCTAATACCAATTAAAATAACCACCGGTCCATTCTCTTTAGTCAAAAATACCTAGAAGGGGGGGTTGATTAGGTATTTAAAATTAAATATACCTAAATAGTTTTACTGGTCTATAGTAAGGGAGAAAATCGCATGCCTTAGTTGTTTGATAAAAGATTATCACAACCGATTCAAATCGAATATACCTCGTGATATATTTTCTTTTCGTCATTTGTTCTAATCATTATGATTAGCGGAATACAAACAAACAATCACATAAGACATGAGATTTTTACGTGGAAACCTTAGCAAAAAAAAACCACAGGACCATGTCTAGACGGAAAGTATCACTAACTGGAAAGTTAAACAAAACAAAGGTTACCTACGCAGCACCGTTACCAATACAGCTTCCAACCTTAGCCAAGACCTACTGTCGATGCATCTACGTCCTTTGAATCAACGCTACGAGTCCACGCGTTCGCTCTCGGTCAAGAAGCCTTGTCCGCTTGTTCAGTTTGGTACACCCCAAACCTACCGTCGATCAACCACTCTGATCTTAATTCTCAACACTCCAGCCTTTGTCGAAGGTGAATGATTCAGTACACCCTGAACCCTAGGTTGCTCAATGGTATTGAGTCACACTGGTACACTCTGGCTACTAGGTCAAATATCTAAGTGGAAGACCTAAGCTGAGTAATGGATCATGCACTTGGCTTTGATCAAGAAGAGGAACGAGCTCACAAGATGTTTATGAAATAAAAATTTTCTTGCTCTTCGAATGGACACTCCAATAAATAAACTTTTCTTCTCTCTATTGAAGTGTAGAAGTGTGTTTAGAGAAGGTATAGAAGGGTTATATTTATAGAATTTGTAACCCTGAGCCTTGTTGAACGTGGGATAGTGGAAACTTGAATTTTGGATCTGAGAAAGACTCAATCCATGTGAAGTCCAATCGATTGTACTCTAGGTCTGATCGATTGGGCAAGGTCCAATCGATTGGCCTTGTATGGATGGGTTTTTCCTTCATAAATCCAATCGAATGTTCATAGTCCAATCGATCGGACTTAAATAAGTTTCTGTCCGTAGGCTCCAATCAATTTTACGGAGGTCTCCAATCGATTGGGCTATGATCATGTTCTGTCTTGTAGACTTCAATCGACTTTACAAGTGTGTCCAATCGATTGAGCTTTGATCATGTTCTGCCTCGTAGGCTCCAATCGATTTTACAGAGGCCTCTAATCGATTGGGCTTTGTCCAATCGATTGGCCCAAATAGTCCAATCGATCAGACTTTCCCAGAAGTCAATAACTTTGACTAAGACTCGAGTCTGTCCAATGACTAGGTTTGACCATTATATTTTATTCATTTAAATATATTCCTATGGCCACTAAGTCACTTACCTTCCCAAGTGAGTATACATGATCTATAACCAACAAATGGGCAGTTACTTAGATGACTCATATCTTCAACTGTCTGATTCTTGCTGTCTCTGTCTTCTAGTCTTCACGTAGTCGATGAAGTATGCGTACCACGACATCTTTACACTACACTGGTACTCGTAGGAATGGTTACATGAATGTTTTTATGTCACACAAAATCTTTGCCAAATATAGAATATGAAAATATTCCTTACACATTCTAGTCTATGATAATCTCATAAATCAGTGTTTTAATCTCGATTTCTCTACCCCTCTCACCTCTCCATATTCTCCATAATTTCAAACAAAATCTGTTATTTCATGTTCTCGATTTACGCAAACTAACCCCTAGTGCGGATCGACATCCGACACGAAGCCACTGTGCAAGATTGCTCATTTTACAGGTTAAAAGTCTCAGATAATTAAAAAATATTGTTGAGATTAGGATTTCCGTCCAACGACCTGAAAAACCCTAGTTTCGACCTTTGTCCCACATTGTTTAGGACGGTAGAAATCTTTGAGTATATAAGGGATTGAGTTGGCTTAAAGGGTGGTGGCCCTTGGGTATCCAAATTTTGTGCCTAAGGGGTACAACTATGAATAATAAATAACAAACATGCGCGCGTGCCAAGTCAAGATGAGCCAAGTCGGTTCAGGTTCATGGTTCGTGGACCCTGGGCTGGGGTGTGAGCTTTTGTAAGCCCAACCTATCTTTTTGTTCAAACAAGTTTTGAATTTCCTTCACGTTTTAAATAAGATTTGTTGTTGTTGATTTTGTAACGGTTTACAACATTTTAATATTAATGTTTGGATCGTTGAGCTCTTAATCAATTGATTAAGAGCCCCACGAATATATCCTCAGAATCTCTATATAAATATAGGTTAGAGGAAGTCTAGGATACACTGAAAGCAGGCGAACAATCATTCTCTCTTCTCTGCCTCTCCATTTTACTATTTTTTACAAAGTTGTATCCATATTAGGTTCAATCTTCATAGTCCAGTGCGATAACTATGGAAGATGTGTAGTCCTGGGAGTTTAGCATTTGTCAAGACTGGCATCAAGAGATCCTCTTATAGTGGGCGGTAATCACCTTAAGGACAACATCATTGACGTGCCTCCACCGATAATTTCTTAACCTGCTTTATCTTTTATTTTACTCTCTTGGTTATATTTTTGTCCTTTTATTTATTGAATTTGAGAGTACAGTGTAACTTTATAATTATTCCAAATATATACAGTACATTATATCCAATAATTTTCTTTATGAACCATGAAAAGGGTCAATCAAAAATCTGACTTGTACTTGCAAGTACAAGTCTTTTCATGGATGAATGAATATGCCATCAAGACTCTCCAATGGTCCCCTGCATATGATAGGGCCAAGGATTTCAGAGGTTGAGTTTGAGGTCTCTCACCACCATATTTGTCTTATCTTGTCCATGCATACAGCTTATGAGTTGCTTCTTGAGTCGGGCAAGGTTTAGCTGCACGCATTACCCTCCTTTATAGTCCTGCATCTAGTAATTCACTTGAATCTGATCACTTTAAATTGGTGAGTATCCACTTTCTAATTTAAATATGTTTATCATTACAGGTTATTGCCTTGGATGTTAATTTGTCTGTCAAGCAAGCATTTCATATTCTCTTGTATGTTTACCCGTTGCTGAGAAGTAGCTTGGATATACATCTTTCTTAAATCATGTTCTTTCCAAGTAAATCCCGTCGCTCCTTTATATGGGATTTCTACAAGGGGCAATTTGCTGGAGTCCTTAGTGTGTTGGACTCATTATAATTTTAAGATTGGTATGTGTGGAAATAAAGTTCTGTTCTCATTGGTGATTATTTCAAATTCAATTGTGTAACCATTTTTAGTATGAAAATTTGTAATGAATATCTAGTCAGTTAATTACGAAATGAAGTTTGCATTGTTATGGCTATTGAGCTACAATGAAAAATTTCTTGTGATTCCTCTGCTATCTCTATATTGTGTAATGCAAAGAGTCCAATGCAAACCTTTTCTATTCTACTTTGATTACAGATTGCAACATATTGAAGGGTTTAGTAAAGATGTGGAAGGACTACAGAGGGATGTTTCAGGTCACCATTTAGTTCATCTTTTTTTTTTTAATTTCTATGATAAGGAGATGAGAATGAACTTGTTTTAGTTTCTTAGTGGTGATCATAATTATATGGTTATGAATGACAATATGAACGATAAATATGTGCTGGTAATGGTCCATTACGAGTCCATATGGTATTGGACTGTTAATGAACCAGGTCGCCTGATGCAAATATATCTGATTATCTCTTATGTTATGTGTTCAATCAGGCACCTAAAAAAACATAAAAAAAATTAATTTTATTTAAAAATGTACCGAGTCTATCGTAAAATATTCAAAAAAAAAGACACAAAAGGTCTTAATTTTTTTTAGCAGTTTTTATGCCGACTTTAAACAATGGATCGGATCAAGCCACGAACTATGTCATTTGTTCAAAATCAATGACAAACAAACGACGATCATAAGCTGTTGTTTTTCGAAAAAGAGGATTGCCTCTAACCATCAATTTTCGCATGTTTTGGTGTAGTGAAGTATATTTTTTAAGTCCCTAAAAATCTTAGAAATGTCTAAACACTCCTGGAAACTTTTTGAAAATTGACTTTAAATAAAATTTAGTGAAAATTGGGCCAGCGACTAGGCAAAATTTTAGGATTTTGTTGATTTTAACCAAATGCTGATACATGAGTACTCATTTGAAAGCTTTTATTTCTATAAGGCATTCATATATCAAGTCAAAAATCTATTTTAATGCACGAAACTCAAGGGGGTCCTACTTATAAGGAATATTTTCATATTCAATTTGGCAAAGATTCCGTTTGACATAAAAACATTTTTGTAACCGTTCTTACGAGCACAAGTGTAATGTGAAGATGTCGTGGTACGCATACTTCACCAACTACGTGAAGACTAGAAGACAGAGACAGCAAGAATCAGATGGTAGACAACAGGAGTCATCTGAGTAACTGTCGATTTGTCAGTAACGATCATATACGCTCGATTAGGAAGGTAAGTGACTTAGTGGCCATAAGAGTTGATTAAAATGAACAAAATATAATGGTCAGACTTATTCATTGGATAGACCCGAGTCAAGGTCAATTTTATTGACTAGTGGAAAAGTCCAATCGATTGGACATGTGTCCCCAATCGATTGGACATAGCCCAATCAATTGAAGATACTATGTAATCGATTGGACACTTCGAGGCAGAAACATAATTGAGCCCAATCGATTGGAGACACTGTGTAATTGACTGGAGAATACGAGATAGAAATCTTTCTGTGTCAAATCGATTGGAGACTCTGATTAATCGATTGGAACCTTCAAGACTCTGTGCCTTCGGAATAGAGAACTTATTAAGCCCAATCGATTGGACACTTGTCTCCAATCGATTGGATCAAGTGTACAATCGATTGGACCTTGAACATAATCGATTTTATTAGATTCGAAATTCATGGTTCCATTATCCCACGTTCCACACGACTTAGGGTCTTAGAATTCTATAAATAGAACCCTTCTATACCTTATTTAAATACACACAGAGACACAGAGTGACTCAATCTTCAAGAGAGAGAAGTAAAGGTTTATATTTATTAGAGTGTCCAATTCGAAGAGCAAGAAGCTTATTTTCATGCACATCTTGTGAGCTTGTTCTCTTCTCGATCAAAGCCAAGAGCTTGATCTTTACTCAGCCTAAGTTTTCCAATTCTATACTTAACCTAATAAGCCTGAGAGTACCAGTGTGACTCAAATACCTTTTGAGCAACTTGGGGTTCAAGGTGTACTGAATCCTTCACCTTCTGCAAAGACGAGAGTGTTGAGAATTAAGATCGGAGGAGCCGGTCGAAAGTAGGTTTGGGGTGTACCAAACTGAACAAGTAGATAAGGCTTCTTGGCTAGAAGGGCGCGCATGGATTCGTGGCATTGACTCATAAGACATGGACACATCGGCAGTGGGCCTCGGCTAAGGTTGGATGCTGTATTTGCAACGGTGCTGCGTAGGTAACCTTTGGTTAGTTAGTGATACTTTCTGTCTGGACGTGGTCCTGTGGTTTTTCCTTGGCTAAGGTTTTCATGTAAAAATATCTTGTCTTGTGTGATTGTTTGCTTGTGTTCCGCATTATATCATGATTGGATCAAACAACAAAAAGACAATATATCACGGAGGTATATTTGATTTGAGTCGATTGTGATAATCTCTTTCATACAACCAAGGCATGAGATTTTATCCCCATACCATAGACTAGTAAAATTGTATAGGTATATTTAATTTTAAATACCTAATCAACCCCCCCTTCTAAGTATATTAAGTTAAAGAGAACGGACCGGTGGAATTTCACTACTGAAGGGTATTTTTACATTTTCACTCTAAAAATTCATTTTAAATTCAAAATCTAATTACATTAGTGTGATTAGAAATGTATTGATGAGTATGTTCAAATAAACTACATTTCATAATCATTCGACAAAGGAAAACTATTATTTCACGTGAAGTACTTAAAATCAAAATATTTCAGAAAAGTGGTCCAAAAATCTTTCGTTCTTGAAATAATCCATAAATTTGATCATGATGAAACCTATCACATTTGAAAAAATATATATATATTTGACAGACCATAGTATGAGTCACGTGGTATACTCTTAGGGACCACTAACCGTATGGATGTATGGCCCATCACTAGCTTGACTTACATACCAAAATTCGACCTGATTAAGAACTTCTATTTGTTGGATTAGTCTTTCATGGTTTATTTTTAATCGTGGATTTCAAGCATTATTTGGGATACTCATACTAATCAAGATGATTTTTGTTAAGCAAGCCTACCAAAACTTAATATATGAATGTATTATGAAGATGTCATTTGATTTTCACATAACATGGAACACGCCACGCGACATCTTGAGCATGTTTTAAAAATGGCTGTTATAACGAAATTAATGGTTATTATAATGGATTCTGACCTCCCCTGTTACGTTATGTACTGTTTTAACCCTCAGAAGATATTGGCCTTTTCTTCGTTATAATGACAGTTACTGTTGGGGAAGAAGCCGAAAGATAAACAAGAATAAACAAGATGCAATCAACCACACAACACAGAGATTTACGTGGTTCCCTCTAGATTGAGGTACGTCCATGGATCCACACCGATTCATTATGCTCTAAGGCAAAAGCACACAATACACATACAGGTTCTCTCAAGAACTCTCACAGCCTCCCAGATCTCTCTTGTTATCACTCTTTATTTGTTCACTCTCATCAAAACGAGGTATAAGTACCTCCCCAAGTGGTAACTGTGGTTTCTGTGAAAGTACGGAAACACGCCCACCAAAAAGGCTCGAGAGAAAAAACCCAACGAAACATCCTTCGTCGATCCAATTGATTGGACTGCTCCAATCGATTGCAGCTGAGGGTCCAATCGATTGGACTACTGCAATCGATTGGTTTGAGGCCAATCTATTGGACACCCCCAGTCTCCATTTCCAACAATCTCCCACTTGGAGACTGTCCGCCAACACTTCCTCAAGCTTTGCTGCATCTGGAATCTACCGCCTCCATAAGAAACTCGATGTGAATCTCCTCTTTCTCTTAGCATGAAGACCAACAAAAGTTGAACAAGTCTTCAGTTTCTCAATAGTAACTACCTTGGTAAACATATCCACAGGGTTCTGACTCGTGTGGATCTTTTCCAAATAGAATAGTCCATCCTCCAACATGGTACGTATGAAGTGGTACTTAATGTCAATGTGCTTGGTCCTTGAATAAAACGCTGAATTCTTTGCAAGATGAATTGCACTCTGACTGATAATGTAGAGTTTACAACTCTCTTGTTCCTTTCCCAGTTCTCTCAAAAGACCTTGTAACCATACCATCTCCTTGCAAGCTTCTGTTGCACTAACATACGTTGCCTCTGTCGTTGAAATACTGACTATCTTTTGTAATTATGAAATCCAATTGACTGCCGCACTACCCAAAGTAAACACATACATTGTTGTGCTCTTTCTTCCATCAATGTCCCCTGCAAGATCTGAATCAACATATCCTTGTAGGCTGATTTTTTATCCTCCATAACACAGCGTTGCATCCTTAGTGCCTCTCAGATATCTGAGAATCCACTTGACTGCTTTCCAATGCTCCTTTCCCAGGTTGTTCATGAATCTGCTAACAACTCCCATTACTTGAACAATGTCTGGTCTCATACAGACCATAACGTACATCAATCTAGCCATCAATGGTTGATGCATATGGTGTCTTAGCCATGTAATCACGTTCTTCCTATGTCGATGCACCTTGTTCTTTAGAAAGTTTGAAGTGACTTACCGATGGAGTGCTGACTGGCTTATCACCTTCCATATTGAACCTCTTGAGTACCTTTTCCACGTACTCAGCTTGAGACAACTTTAGCTTTTTATTTGTTCTGTCTCTGCTAATTCGCATACCAAGGATTTGTTTTGGAGCATCCAAATCCTTCATAGCAAATTCCTTCGACAGTTGTTCCTTGAGATTTAAAATCTCATCTATGCTTGATCCTACAACAAGCATATCATCTACATATAAAAGCAGTTGAAATAAGAATTTTTAAACTTCTTGAAATAACAACAGTGATCCGCATGACATCTATCAAAGCTATTACTTGACATAAAGTTGTCGAATTTCTTGTACCACTGTCTGAGAGCATGTTTCAAACCATATAAACTCTTCCTGAGTTTGCATACCATTTTCTCCTTCCTTGGAACAATATAACCATGTGACTAGTGTATGTAAATGTCTTCTTTCAAGTCACCATGAAGAAACACAATTTTTACATTCAGCTATTCCAAATGTAAATCTTCTACATCCACAATGCTTAAGACTGATATAATAGTAGATATCTTAACAACAGGAGAAAAAATTTAGTGTAATCAATATTTGCCTTCTGTTGAAAACCCTTTACAACCAACCTGGCCTTGTATCGCTTTGTACTGTCATGTTCTTTCTTTAACCCGTAAACCCACTTGTTATGCAAGGCTGCCTTTCTAATGGGTAATTAGACTAGATCTCATGTTTTATTTGATGATAACGAATCCATTTCCTCATCCACGGCATGCTCCCACTTACTGTCGGTTTCATCCTGCAAAGCTTCTTCATGACATTCTGGGTCACCATTGTCAGTTAACAACAAATAATACAAAGAAGGTGAATAACGAGTTGGGGGTCTAATGACCCTAGATGGTCTCCTCTCAAGAAGAGGAGTCTGTGGTTCTACCTGTAAGTTTTCTTCTTGAGATTTCGTAACATCTCTCAATCTAGATGGTCTCCTCTCAGGGCTAGGAGTCTACTGTTCTACCTGTAAGTTTTCTTCTTGAGGTTTCGTAACATCTCTGCTAGATATCTCAAGTTCTACAAATTCTCAATTCTCCTTCTCATTTTGTTGTTCCAATCTATTCTTATACATGACGTTTTCATTAAATATAACATCCTTCCTTCTAATGATTTTTCAATTTTCTTCATCCCAAAATCGGTAACCAAATTCATTAATGCCATGTCCAATAAATGTGCACTTTCTAGATTTAGGATAAAGTTTAGTCCTATTCTCAGAATCAATATGGACATAAGAGGTACAATAAAATATTTTTAAGTACGATAGGTTTACCTCCTTTTCAGTCCAAGTGTCCTCTAGCAATCCACCGTCCAAAGCAACTGATGGTCTTTGATTGATCAAATAAACTATAGTATTTACACCATCTGCCCAAAACTATTTTGGCAAGTCCGAATGGATCCTCCTGCTCTTGGCACGTTCTAGGATCGTCATGTTCATGCGCTCAGCCACACCATTTTGCTAAGGTGTTCTGGGAATTGTCTTCTGCTATTGATTCCGTTAATCATGCAATATTCTTCAAACTCATCGCTGCAATATTCTCCCCCATTATCTGATCTAAGACACATCAGCTTCTGACCTGTTTCATTCTCAACCAAAGCTTTCAATTTCTTGAATACATCACATACATCTGATTTTTGTTTCAAAAACTAAACCCAAAGCTTTCTAGTAGCATCATCAATGGAAGTAACAAAATAACGAGAACCACCGAGAGAAGATACCTGGGCTGGTCCCTGCACATCAGTGTGAACTAGTTCTAGCCATTTCAACTTTGAAGTTCTTCTGGTCTTCGAGAAACTAACATTTCTCTACTTTCCATAGATGCAATCTTCACAAAGATCCAGATCTACAGACTTTAGCCCAGGTAACTTTCCATTTGAAAGTAATACATTCATCCCCTTTTCGCTCATATGCCCGAACCTGCGATGCCACGTGCTCGTGTCCACCCCTGATGATGCAACTGCAATGGCACTATTAGAACCAGAAGTCACATAAAGTGTGCCTTCTTTATTTCCCCGAGCTATAAGCATAGCCCCTTTTGTAACCTTCCACGAATCACTTGTGAAAGTTGTCATTTGTCCAAAATCCGTAAGTTGGCCAATCGAAATCAAATTTCTTTTCAGACTATGCACATGCCTAACATCTTTCAACTTCAGCACTATTTCATTCGACAGATTTATCTTTACATCTTTCCAACAATACTATAGGGTTCGTCATCGCCTAAATAGACATTTTCGAAATCACCCTGCATATAGTTATGAAGAGTATTCATGTGCAAAGTACCATGAAACGATGCAATAGAATCTACTACCCAAGATTCATACTGATTATCACAGGATAAAATTAATGCATCAGAAACATTTTCATCAGAAATATTTACCAAATCTTTTCTTCCTTGATGGTTGTTCTATGTCTACTTCTTTGGAGCTCTACAATTCCTTTTTATGTTTCCCTTTTTACCGCAATTCCAGCAACCGTCATCTCCCTTCATAAAAGGGGTTCTGGATTTGCTGCTTCTTGACTTTGATTGACCATAGCTTTTGCCTCCTCTGCTCGTCTTCCTTCTGCTTTCTTCAACACTCAGGCGTTTCCTGATGTTTCACCAAAAGAACTAGAGGATCGTCTGCGAGCTTCCTCACTTAGGATTACGCTTACGACATCATCGTACTTTAGTGTTCTTGTCCCTGAAGAGTTGCTCACTACCATCACCAGACTATCCAAACTATCTGGTAACCCTGATAAAATCAAAAGAGCCCTGACTTCATCTTCAAAAGTGATGCCAACGGATTCCAATTGGGCCATAACCGTGTTGAATTCGTTGAGATGTGTGGGCACATTGCCATCATCAGTCATCTTCATGTTGAACAATCTCTTCATTAGAAAAACCTTATTTGAGGCAGAATATTTTTCATACATCTTCGAGAGAGCGACCATCATACCTTGTGTTGTCTTTTCCTTCGAGATATTAAAGGCTACAGATGCAGCAAGACTCAACCACACTGTACCTAGAGCTTTTTTGTCGAGTAGCTCCCACTCATCATCGGTCATCTTCTCTGGCATTTCGATTTCCCTTCGAGAGGAAGATATAGGTCCTTCTGATAGATGTAGTCCTCCATCTGCATCTTCCAGAATTCGAAGTTCAAATGAACCACTGAACTTCTCGATTCTCACATTTTCTTCTTCTGCCATCGATCTTCTCTAACCCAATGCTCTGATACCAATTGTTGGGGAAGAAGCCGAAAGATAAACAAGAATAAACAAGATGCAATCAACAACACAACGCAAAGATTTACGTGGTTCCCTCAAGATTCAGGTATTTCCACGGATCCACACTGATTCACTATGCTCTAAGGCAAAAGCACACAATACACATACAGGTTCTCTCAATAACTCTCACAGCCTCCTAGATCTCCCTTGATGTTACTCTTAATTTGTTCTCTCTCATCAAAACGAGGTATAAGTACCTCCCCAAGTCGTAACTAGGGTTTCTGTGAAAGTACGGAAACACCCCCGCCAAAAAGGCCCGAGAGAAAAAAGCCAACAAAATATCCTTCGTCAGTCCAATCGATTGGAGTTGAAAGTCCAATCAATTTGACTACTCCAATCGATTGTAGCTGATGGTCCAATCGATTGGGTTGGGGCGTCCACCCAATCAATTGGACACCCCCAGTCTCCATATCCAACAGTTACTTTCCGTTTTAACGAAAATAACGACTGTTATTTTGTAAAAACAAGTAGTGTTAACATAACGTTTGTTATTTCCGCTAATTTTATTGAAAATTTGAAATTCAAATTTTGAATTTAAATTTTAGTGCCCTTTTTTCGTTAGGGAAAATCTATTCGCACCTCACAAATTGTGTAAACACCCTGAGTAAAACTTCACTGACCTCCCATTATGACCGCTCCTATGACCGCCCACAATTGGTGCCAAGTGGCACACTTCTAGAAGACACTAACCGTATGGATGTTTGGCCAATCCCCATATGGGCCTAGGAACCAAAAATCAATCTGATCAGTGATGTCTAAGCATTGGATTGGAGTCATTTTCATGGTTTATATTTGATTTTAACCTAGGAATTTGAACATTATTGGCCATTATTTGGATACAAGGATCCAAGGGTTTCAAATCACCAATCAGGCTGATTTTTGGTTTGTAGGCCCATCTAGGGATTGGCCAAACAACCATACGGTCAGCAGCGTCCTCTATAAGTATGTCACATGGCTCCTATTGTGGGCGGTCATAATGGGCGGGCAGCGAAATTTTACTCGGGGTGCTTACACAATTTGTGGGGGTGCAAACAGACTTTCCGTTTCCGTTATTTTCGTTATTTCCATTATTGCCGCATTTTTTTTCCGTTTTTGAAGGATAACGCCCCGGTCCGTTATGACGGGACCATTTAAACCTTGATCTTGAATATTAAGACTCAGATGTATTGTGAAGATATGACATGGAACATGCCACTGGACGTGCAAGATGCCGAAAATGAAAGCCATCTACTTTCACCAACCTCGATTTGCCTTCATACACCAACTTGTATTTCTTTTTTCTTTTTCCCAAATGAAAAATTCAACTCACCAACCTCCCGCTCCAGTTGTCCCATTTTCCTTTTAAGAGACCACAGCCGGCCTGTTCTTTTCAAGGAGTCTTGTTGAAGACCAAATCCATCCCACAAAGTCAAGTCATATGTGGGTCGGTAAGAGTTCGAAAATAAACCGGACACGCAAAGGGAAGATGCATAACCACACCATGGAGATGGTATTCCCTGTCAAACACTCATACTGTCCGTGGGTGTTTATACCACAGATGTCCGATCAAAATCCATCTTCAATGACTAATCTGTGGTTCTCAGTAACCAATCACCAATAGGTCAGTCCACTATAACATCCATAGTGCTGGAATCAGATGATCATATGGCTGGGACCCATCGAGTCTCTTTTTGTGCCACGTTACTAACAACAAGTCTCCTATGTCTATTGAGCCAATTACAAATAGAGGCATTGAGGCTGGAAATCTTTTTGATTCAGGAAAATCTCGATGATTTTTTTGGGCCCACTCAACCCAGGATTAGCCCACTCCTTGGTTATATACATATAAAAAATCAGCTAGATTGGTAATCTCTAACCACTAGATTTTTCCCTCTTTTCAAGGACTAATTCTAGCCCTTCGATTAAAGCATAATTTTGGGTACTAAATACAATGGCTATAAATCAATCAATCAGCTTATGTTTGGCACACGCCAAATATTGAATTGGTACAAGCCTCGGTGTATCTACACATCAATCATCAGCTTGATAGGTGATTCTTTTCCGTTGGATTTGATCGTTATTCATCATGAGGGGTAAGGAATTACCAATCAGGCTGATTTGCGTGTGGGCTCATCAAAGGGTGGCCCCAAAGTTCATGGATCAGTGGGCCCAGAACATGTGGAACTCGTATAAGATGAAACACATTAGGTTTCCTCATATCAACGGTGGGAAGGTGAGAGGAACCTGAATCCTATTTCGTCCACATTCACAATTCGAACGTATAATGTGTGTGTCCGAAATCCCAGTAACTCCTCTGTCTGAACTCTGAAGCGCCCACGTGCTATCGGACATCCATTTTCGTGAGAGAAAGAGAAGGAGAAAATGGGGCTGGGGACAGCGAGGGACACGGAGACGAGGACGGGAATGGCGTTGTTGGAGGATCTGATAGAAAAGGCTGGAGGTTGTGCCATCGTCGACGGAGGGTTCGCGACGCAGCTTGAAAAGCACGGTGCCTCCATTAACGACCCTCTCTGGAGCGCACTTTGCTTGATCAAAGACCCTGACCTCATCAAACGGGTCTGCTCTGTTCCTCTTCTTCTTTCTTTCTTTGTTCCTCTTGGTTTGTGATTAGCATATAAAAAAAAACCATATTTCTCTCTCTGTGATCCTCCAAGGTTATTGTCTGTTCTTATTCTGTAGTTCAAGCTATCCAAAATGCCATATTTATGATTATTCATTATGTTTTAATAAATGAAAAAAAAAACTTGTTATCCCAAATCAAAATGATTTTATTTGTAGTTTGTACTCCGATTGTAGGTTCACTTGGAATATCTCGAGGCCGGTGCACATATATTAGTAACTTCATCATATCAGGTACTTCATCTCGACAATATATGATTTTGTTTGTGTCAAATTGTACTACATTCATTCTTCAACCAATGCACACAACACAACCACATTCACTTAAATGTATCTGAAACACAATTGTATATGAAGGTTTGTGTATCCCTGAATAATCTCATTTTTCAATTGTTCAACGATTTCATTTGTTACAATCTCATTTGATCGCAAAATAGAGGTTTGATTTCAGAGATGGCGTAGAGAAAAAGATCATGTGTGTGGGTGACCTCAGACTTACAATAATATCCCTTCATATACTCAATCCCCAAGATTCCCTCAACTAATTAAGTACTCCATTACGTAATAAACTTAGCGTAATAACAACCCATCAAGCAATCTCCCTAGATTGAATCAATCTTAGTCAAGTTTAGATTCTAACTCCTACTATTATTGGACTCTAGACAGAGGTCTATCATTTCTCCCCTCTTAAATTACCTCTTGTCCTCAAGGGTTTAAATCTGGTAATTTCTGCTGAAGGATGTTCCACCTTTTGCATGTGGCATCATCCACCATGGTATGGGCCCATTGCACCAAAACTTGTCACTGTTTGATTCCAACTTTGTTTTAACAAGTCATTCGTCTAATATTGCTTTTGGATGCCCCTGAAAATTCTGTTATTGGATACCCTTGGTAGCGTTTCGATGGTCACAGCTTGCGATCCAATTTTTTTATTGAGACAAGACACATGAAAAATGGGATGGATTTTTTATCCCACTTGTAACTCCAACTTGTATGCAATTGGTCCCACACATTTCATGACCCGAAGGGGTCTATAAAATCGAGGTGATAACATGAGGGAACTTTGTGATTGACGTTAAGTTTGGAGACCAAAATAAATAGATCGTCAATCTGAAATTCTTGTTCTGCCTTTTTTTGTTAGCTTGTAATTTCATCCTCTCCTTAGATCAATGAAGATTCTTCCTGAGAATTCAGAGAAACTGGTCGTGGTCCTATAACTCAAGGTCTACCTGATGCACATTAAATGTACCGGGCACATACATCGTCAGTATCGGAGGTGTTTAACCATACACCACCTCATATGGTGTGTGCTTTGTAGCCTCATGGTATGTGGTTTTATACCACCACTATGCCCATGGGAACCAAAAGGTCCACTGTTTGGGTCTAGACCCAGTGAAGCATCCCAAGTATGTTTGTAGGCATTGGTTGACAACCTCTATTTGACCATCTGTTTAAGGATGGAAAGCAATACTCATCTGCAATAGAGTTCCTTGGGACTTCCACAACTCTCTCCAAAATGAATTATTGAAGTTCGATCACAATCACTGACAATAGATACGGGTAGGCCATGGAGCTTAGCAACATTCTCAATTTTCTCTTAAGCCATTGTGGGAGCTGTGTGTGGGTACAAGATAGTGACGAAGTCAGCTTACATGGATAACCTGTCAACCAACACAAATATCACATTTTTACCATAAGAGTAACCCAATTACAAAATCTATGGGAATATCAGACCACACCCTTTTAGGTATCTGAAGGGTTTGCAAGAATCTCAGATGACCCAAGTTTTCATGTTTATCCCTTTGACATGTATCACTTTCTGCCACATTGCATTTTTTGTCTTTCTTCATGACCTTCTAATAAAAGCTTTGAGATACCCTTTTATAAGTGTTTTTTTATCCTGAGTGACCGCATAAGGTGAATCATGCAACTCACAAATGTGGTGAATTTATTGCAGTCACCACTCATCCTTTGTGGCGGAGAATGCCATCAATGAGTGAATAGTGAGGAACATCCACTCCCGATTGCAGCCCTCTCTATTATTGTCTTCAAATTAACGTCATGAGCATAGCTTTCTTTGATCCCATCAAGCCATTCAAATCTGGTAAATATGATGGCCAAAATTTCCACAAATTTTTCCATTGATAGTGCACTGGCTACCACATTTTGGACCCACGTTTATACTGTATTTCCTAATCATAACCCAATAATTTGGTTAAGCATTTCTACAGGGCTGTGGTGATAATTCTTGGCTCTAATAGATGTTTTAGACTACTGTGATCTGTTTAAATACTGCATGCACAATGGCTATCATCTCTTTTTCTTTGGTGGATAGCCCCAAATTCCTCCCAGAGAGAGCCTTATGTGAAAGCTATAGGGCGTCCTTGCATTAACACACCCTCAATGCCTTTGTCGGAAGCATTGCACTATACCACAAATGTCTTGGAAAAGTCTGGCAAGGTTTATATAGGAGTATTAGTTGTTGCCAATTTCAACGTTCTGAAAGCTTTTTCCCCATCGGATCCCTCTTAAAAAGCATATTTTTATTAAAATAGCTGTTAGGGGTGCATTAATATTCCTTTAATGCTTGATGACTTTTCTATAATAACTATTAAGGCCCAAAAATCCTCTTAGCCCCTTCAATTTTTTCTTGTTTCTGCCACTCCACCGTTGTTGCTAATTTTTGGGGATCGTCCCTTACCCCTTGTACTGAAAGAATATGTCCCAAATACTCCACAAAAGAGCTACCAAACATGCATTTTGACATATTAGCATACAACTTATTAGCTCATAATATTTGTAGGACCTTCGCAACGTGCTCCAAGTGCTCCTCCCAACTTGCACTATATATGAGAATTTCATCAAAAATGCCAAAAGGAATTTTCTCAAATATTTTAGACACATCATTCATTATTCCCTGAAAAGTGGACGGGGTATTGTTTTAGTCCGAATGGCATTACAAGGAATTCATAATGCCCTTTGTAAGTCCTATACGACATTTTGGGGATGTCTACTTCTCAAATTCTAATTTGATGATACGAGGGGGTCATAGATTGAGCTTGGTGAAGTAGTGAGCACCATGAAACTCGTCCAATAATTCATCCACCACTGTTATAAATATTTATCCTTAATAGTGACCTTGTTCAAGGCACAATAGTCAACAGACTCAACACACATCTGTCATGAACTGTCCTTTTCTCGTACTAACTATACCGGTAACGAATATGGGCTTGAACTAGGATGAATACCCCTGCATCTAGCATCTCTTGAACAATATTTTCAATAACAATAGAGTCTAACATTAATGCGTTTGCTTCCAAGTTCCAACTTTATTTGGTAATCATGATCTCTAACAGTTGGCAGCCCAATTGGCTCTTGAAAGTTGAAACACATCCATGAACTCTTCCACAAATTTCATTAGCTCCTTACATATGTTGGTGTGTAGGCCTTTTCCTTCAATGGCCCAAAGTTGCACAACCACATCTGGAAGCCCTTTGCCAATCATCCTGCTCATGGTTCGTTTGTCAATGAGTTTGGTATTCGTATCCTTGCACCATATAGGGTGCACTTATGAGAGAATCTCAAGAGTATTCTCATCCTATCTAACCCAAGGTAGCCAACCTTTGAGCTCCCAAAATTACATCATGTCCTCCTAGTGGAAGCATGTGGTAGTCCACATAACAACTGAAGTCTTGTAATTGCAAGTGTCACTTACCTGTTGTCCTAAATTTCTCACCATAGTCAATCATCACTTCCACTTGCATACTTGGAGAAATTTGACTTCCCACCATCTTGGTCAATTTTGGGCTAACAAAATTGTGACTAGTACCTAAATCAATCGAGATATTTGCTAGTTGAGCACCTACAAGTCCATGGATTGCATGTTTTACATCCCTGGGCACCACTCATTTCATGTATAGATACATTGGTGCTTTCATCTATCTCGGGCTCTTATGCAACATAATCATCTAAGGTTGTTCTTCTTATTTGTAACCTTTTGAGGACTGCCAACCTAGCCCTACAATGGTGTTCTGGCATGAACCATTCATCACAATTATAATAGAGTCCTTTTATACATTTCTCCATCATCTCCGCAGGAGTCAATCTCTTCACCACTTTTGTTCCCCCTTTGGTGGGCGAGCTCATGAAGGGTGAGTGTTTTTTGAAATGGTGGCTTTGTGAGATGCTATGATAGGTTCACATTCTCCTCCTGTAGCCTTTGCATTTCAAATGCCTACATTAGAGTGGAAAGTTGAAAGAGCCGCACACTGCCTTTTATTTCATCCTTGAGTCCCACTATGAAGAAGTCCACTAGAAATGATTTGGGTAACTTATGGATTCGATTAATTAATCTTTCAATTTGTGCCTGAAAATTAGCCACAGTTGATGTTTGTCGTAGCTTAGCTAAAGCAACCTCGAGTTGTTTTGCTCATGATTACCAAACCTAGTGCACAATGTCTTGGTGAATTGAGCCCACACTTGCCCAAATTTTTTTACCACCCATTGGTACCACCAAACCACATCACTGCCTAAATGATTGTCGCCGACCACTATTTTTTTAGTGTCATTGTATGTTCTAAATTGCTTACCTTGAAAGGTCCACCCCAAAGGGTGTCACCCATCAAAATGAGGCAATTCAACCTTGATTTTTCTAGAGTCTAGAACAACCCAGCACTGGGTCGTGGTAGGGCTTGGGATGCTCATCACCTCCATGGACTTCTTGACCATGTAGTAACTGGCCAAGCTTAGCTTGTATGTTGGAAGAAAATTGTCAAATCTCCTCATTTACCATCACCAATCCCGTCATGACATCTGTTGCAAATCGTTGGTATTCCAAGTTGTGCTTCTCCATCAATTTCTTGAGACCCTTTTTTTTATAAGGTAAAATGATAATTAATTGGGGAAGAAAACTACAAGAGGGAGCTGGAGGTCGAGAAGACCTCCATAGCAACCAGAAGGACAAAAGAAGAACCTAGCTACCCTATAGTATAATGGAGTCCCACTTAAATACCAGATCCTCAAATGACAGCCCTTTACATTCTTCATACATCTTGGACCAAAAATAAATGAGAGCCTTGATAGACAAAACGATATCGAATATGGACGCCTCCTTGCCCTTAAAGACCCTGCAATTCCTCTCCTTCCAAAAGCCCCACCAGATCGCAAAAGGCAGAAGGCACTATAGTCTATGACCACAAGGATGAAAACAACGGTATGTCTAGCTGTAAATGGTCTCCAAAACAGATTTCTTGAGACCGTTCAACTTTATATCCCATTTGTTGAATCTCGTCCTATCGATCATGGCTCTGATACCAAATTTTACGATCCCATTTGATCGCAACAAAGAGGTGTGATTTAAGAGATGGCTGAGAGAAAGAAAATAAAAAGAAGATCGAAGAAAAAACAAAAGAATAGTCAAGACAAAGATCACATTTTCCATTCCTTTTGTTAGCATCAAACTTACAATGATATTCCTTAATATACCCCAAGAATCACTCAACTAATTAATTACCCCATCCCACAAATTACTAAATTTAGCCTATAAGAACCCATCAAGCAGTCCTCCAAGATTGACCGAGTCTTATTCAAATTCAAACTCCTGATATTATTAGTTCTCTTCTTGATAAACTCCTAATACTATTGGACTCTATTATTGATGACTTCAGAGAGAATCCTATCATCATTTTACCAAGTTCAACATTAACTAGATTAGTCAACATTTATGTGTTTTGAAGAAACAACAGTTATTTGTAACAAGTTGGAAAGGGAAATCTCAAATGCTTGTAGGTAAAAGATGAGTGAGAATGAGCTCTTGTTAATTGTAGATTTTTAATTATACGAAATGGTACACGGATGGTTCTCCTCTCGCTTGATTCCCTGTCATATGGGAATTTGATTGTTTCAATCTTTAATGAATATTCAGGCTCCAGAATGTTAATTTCTAGGTTTAAGTGAAAGAAAAGACTTTTAGGAGGAGATCTTTGTGCACCCTTTGGGCTTGTGTAGGGGTGGTCAACATATGCTTATTTCGCTTAGAGGGTGGGTGCCTCACTGTCCCACTATGGTGAATGGGTATGTGGTTCCCACGTCATGGGCCTAATAAGCCATGGCTATGGGTTTCAAATTTCTAGTCCTCATGACCTATGTTTTTTTTTCATCTCTGTTGTCTTCCGACAACCACTAGCTTCTCTTTCGTTACTGGTTTGTATTTGTATATGCAGTCCAATGTGAAATGGTGTGCCAAGAAAATTAGGCAGATTTTTGTACAACTCCTCTGAATAATGCTTTCATCATCTAATGTGTTTTGAATCATGTAAGCTGTGTTGATTTGATCTTGTGGTGAGGTCTACCACTACTGGAATGTCAATTTTTTGGGGAAGTTCTTGAAAATATATTCTGCATGATGTTGCATCCGTAAACTCAAATCTGGATAACTAAATCCCACTTGGAATCCCAATTGCAATCAACATGCTATGATACCATACATTCAGATGCTGGGGAAGCAGAAAAAAGTAAATCCCAGGTCACATTTTATGAAAAATTGTTAAAATATCAAACCTATTAAGAGGATAGCAAAAGAGAAACTTGCAATTACAGATGAAGATTTAAGGAATTGACTAAGTTGAACACTGCTTTTGTTGAGAGAAATGTTTAGCACATTAAACAGTTTGTCCTTTTTTCCAGTAGCTAGTGTTAGTTTTTCAGTTATTAGACTACCATTGGCATTACTATAGTTTTGTACTAAATGGAAGTCGATCTGATCTATTCCCTTTTTCGTCATTCATTATTCTCCTCCCCCTTCCTCCATTTGTTTTTATCCTCTTTCCTGTTTTTTTCTCCGTATGTTTCAACTCTGCCTTAGACATCTATCTTTAAACCATTTTGTTCTGATTTTACAGGCAACGATCCCAGGATTTTTGTCCAGAGGTCTATCTATTGAAGAAGGAGAAGAGTTACTCCAAAAGAGTGTCAAGTTGGCTCTTGAAGCCCGTGATAAGTTCTGGGAAGGCGTGGAAAATCTTCCCGAACATAGTTATAACCGTGCTTTAGTTGCAGCTTCTATTGGAAGCTATGGAGCTTATCTTGCAGATGGTTCAGAATACAGGTGTCGGTTGATAAGCAATCACTTCTTGAGACTTTCTATATTACATACACTAGTTAGTAAATTAATGTTATTCATAGCTTATGGTTACATTAAACAACATATTCAATATTATCAACTCTATTTGTAATCTTTCAAAATCCGTGATATTCTGGGATGTGCTTGTTTCTTATGCACATCCAGTGGGTGTTATGGGCCGGATGTGAGTTTGGACAAGCTGAAGGATTTCCATAGGAGGCGACTGCAAGTCCTTGTGGAAGCAGGCCCTGACATGCTAGCCTTTGAGACCATACCCAATAAACTTGAAGCTCAGGTTTGCCATTTTCCCTTGCAGCAACTACTCTTTGCACATTCTCTATATTATGTAGCTGCAGTAGAAATTGCTTCAATTTTTATTTGCTCCATCTATCTCAAGTTGACCAAAACCTATATTAGAAAGCTGTTTTCCTCCCTCTTCTTTTGATTGCATGTCCTGTCTTTATCATTGTTGCAGGTGTCAGTTCTCATATTTTATAATCCCTTTAAGCTTAATGTGATGCATTCTTGTTAGAATGACTTCTAGAAATTTCACAATCTTCTTACATCGTAATTATTTTGTGAGTAAGCTATTACTCCATTCTTTTTGTTCCTGTATTTTCCAGCTATTTTTCTTTTGATACCATAAAACCTTAGTTTCTTAAAAGAAGTGGAGCATATCTTCATATATAGAAATACTTGAGCTTGATCGAACAAACTCAACCCACATGTAAGGCTAATATAGTTCTCTTGTAATAAATTCTAGTGAAGGAATTATGGCTCTGCCTAATCACAGCTTAACCTTTCAGCAATACTGATGCATAGCTTGGTCTGCACTGTGAAAGACTACAAATAATACTACACTTTCTATTGATAATAACTAAATGAGATTTGGCAATACCGATGCTAAACCTTTCGTGATCCAGTCTTGCTTTTAGCTACTATTGAATTTACATCTAATTGATTCAGGATCTACCATCTTAACATGTATCATGCTCTAGAGTGATTTATTAGTGGCTGCTTTTCTTTATTTCGACTTGCATTGTGGAACCAATATTCTAGTTAGTATCAAAGGAAACCCTGTATTTCTAAATCTTGTTTTCAATATTTTTGCATGTTTCAATTTTTCCTACTAGTGTGACAATCTTTCCATTTGAATCCATTTCTGAACTAAAATTTATTTCAGTTTCGGTTGACTATTGAGCTCATCTTTGTTCCCCTTCCATTTATTTGGATTTTTTGTCTTTTTTAATTACCTATTGTATCCTACTTATTGGGGTTCTCCATAGGATGGTTCCAAATTCAAATTTTCCAGTAGATGTGGTGTAACCTTTGCAACGACAGACTCTATTTTCAAAGAACTGCCCTGTCATATATATTTCGAAACAGAGAAACATCTAAACAGCAATATAGGAATAGTTTATATCTGAATGACTTATATATCATTGTTACTTTTTTATTTTATTCTTGATGTATTAAGAAAATGTAATAATGGATCTTCCAATATTATTACCTATGTAACTAGGAAACGACACTTTTCGGGTTTTTCTCTGTGCAGGACACATCAACACACGAACACGCATGTCGACACATTTCGACATGAATCCTGACATGCACAGCAGTGCCATCCTTTATTTTGATGATTTTTTATTACATAAATGATTTCTAAAGAGAGGATTGGTATGTTCCATCCTCAATACAGTAATTTGTTAAGTTGTTAAACACAACTATAGTTGTTTGATAAGTCTCCCCCATGGTGTATAGAAATGCTTTTTTTTATTTTCATATATTTCTTTATTTTTTTAAGAAAACTTTTGATTTAAATATAACTAAAGTATTTTGTTATAATTATGGACATGTCTGCGTGTCGGTCTTCTTAAAGGTGCCATGTCAGACACCCTATCGGTGTCAGACACCAACACGTCTGTGTCATTATTACATAGATTACCACATAACTTTGTAATAATCTATGTAATAATGACACAGACGTGTTGGTGTCTGACACAGATAGGAGGTGTCTGACATGGCACCTTTAATAAGACCGACACACAGACATGTCCATTTTCTTACTTGTTTGCACACAAAGTTAAAGTGGCTGAAGCCATTAAGAAAAATGATTACATATATAACTATTTGCCCTAGCCTAGATGTTCTCTTGTTTTTGAGCTCCAAAAAACAAAAATAAAACACTTCACCATCTGGACTGGCATCTGTAGTAAAACACAGATGGAAATGAAAACATTTAATTGATATCATTTGCATGGGTTGCTAATCATATCTTTGATGAATATTATCATAGGTGGGTAAAGCATATCTCGGTTTCCTATTCTGTCTTAACAGTATTTAGCCTTAAATCTCATATTTTGGCAAAAGTGACTTTTTTGAAATTCTTTCACTTGTTATTTTCGTTGTTTACAGGCCTGCGTTGAGCTGCTTGATGAAGAAAACATCCAAATTCCATCCTGGATCTGCTTCAGCTCTGTAGATGGTGAGCATGCCCCCTCAGGAGAGAGCTTCAAGGAATGCCTTGATATAATAAATAAGAGTGACAGAGTGAATGTAGTTGGAATAAATTGCGCACCTCCGCATTTCATAGAAAACCTCATCTCCAAATTTAGAGAGGTAACTGACTACTTAATCCTAAATCATATGCAACTAATTGAAACAGATGGTAACCTTTGTTACCAGTCTTTTCTTTTCGACTTTCTTATTTTTACATCGGCATATATATTATTATCTGAAATGCAATTGTTTCGGTTTTCTAGTTAACTGAAAAAACTATAGTGGTTTACCCCAATAGTGGTGAAGTATGGGATGGCAGAGCTAAGAGATGGCTGGTGAGTGAAGATTTATTTCATACCTTTTTTTTTTTGGGGTTTCACGTTTACAGTTCTAGATTAGCTATTTATAGTGATGTACCTCTTTGAATCCAATCTCTGAATGATCAATGACAGTACAACTTTCCTAAAGACCTAGCAATTATTTTCTTGTTTTTCTTTTGGATGGTGTACTACAACTTGGTGTAAACCAACTCATAAGTTTGGGCTGTTCAATCAGAAAGTCCACTTATAACTTATTGGATGGGGCATAGCTCAAGAATCCGACTGACCGGAGTACCTTATTGATAACGGTCAGGAGAAAAGATTCATATAATGGGTAATAGAAGCTCCCAGATGGTCTAGTTGTGGGGCTCTACCCATTCCAAGTGCTACATGGTGACGCATCGATTGAACAATCAGATTGATGAGTTGGTGGACCCTCTCTCTCATGTATTTAATGTTATTTCTTTTTTATGACTAATCAACAACTGTGGTGTTTGGCAGCCATCCCAGTGTTTCAATGATGACAAGTTCAAATTGTATGCAACAAGATGGCGTGATTCAGGAGCAAAGCTCATTGGAGGATGTTGTCGAACAACGCCTTCCACCATTCAAGCAATTTCCAGCGTTCTAAAACAAAGATCCTGAGTTTCAATGATTCACCACCACAGGAAAACATTTTCAGTCATTTCTCATTTATAATATATTTAGGGAAAAAATTTTCAGTCATTTCTCATTTATAATATATTTAGGTTCATAGACTTTGTATTCAATGCGAAAGGTGAAAAGCATTTTGGTCTCCCTTAGGCTGGCGATGAAGCCCAAGGAAATCTACAATTTCTAATATTGCTAATTTATCAATTATCAGATTATAAAAGGTTTTCTTGGTGTTGTGGTTGTTTGTTTGATCTTGTTAAAATTAGGTTTTCAAATATTTATTTGACAAAGGAAAAAAATTAATCGAATTTGAAAGGAAAAAAATCAACAGTTGAAATGGAAAATTACAAACATTGGGCATTTTATCATAGGCTCAGGCTCGGACGACCCCTTTTTTTTTTTTTTACCCCTCTCGGTGTTTGCCCCCTCGGCCGTGGATTTCATGAATCCAATGGTGGTTGTCAGCGCCACCAAAAGTGATGCCAGCTCGGTGCTGACAACCACCATTGGATTCTTGAAATTCACGGCCGAGCACATAAACACCGAGAGTGAGGGGTCGGTGGCTGTTTGATGATACAGAATTCTACGTTTCCCGACCGGAAACCTAAAATCCGAAATTAAAAAAAAATATGATCACTCAAGGATGTCATGGAATAATTATCGAAGAGAATTTTGTTCTTCTAAAACGTTTGATTATCTAGTACTAGGGGAACGCCACCTCCATAACGAGTAAAACTTTGATGACTGGGTGCAATATGAACCATGTGGCACACTCTTAGATGACAGACCGTATGGACGATTTTCCAATCTCTAGGTGTACCTACAAACCAAAAATCAGCTTGATTAGTGATTTCAAACCTTTGAATCTTTTTACCTCAAATAATGGTCAATAAAGCTCAAATTCTTACTGTTTAAATAACCGGTCAGAGTCCTCTAAGAGTGTGCCACGTGGCTCCAATTAATCCCTGTCATCGGCCTCCATCAATGACAGGGGCCTGTCATCAAAGTTTTACTCCTAGATAATAAGGATGTCGTTGGGTACTCTAGAAGTGAACCTTCTCCCAGTCTACAGATTGGTCACCTCATGAACCGAACACTAGGAAATAAGATTTGGGCAGTAATCCATTTAATATTGGGTTGGGCTCCGTTGACAGATCTAAAATGACAGGGACACAATATAAGCCAGGTGGCACACCGTTACAGGACTATGACCGTACGGATGTTTGTCCTATCCCATGGTGGACCTACAAATCAAAAATCAGCCTGATTAGTGATTTATAAGTGTTGCATCTTTGTACCTCAAATACTGCTCAAATTCCCACAGTTGTGATAAGCCCATGAAAATAAGTCCACTCCAAAGCCTATAAATCACTAATCAGGCTGATTATTGGATTGTAGGTCCACCATGGGATAGGACAAACATCCATACGATCAGTCCTGTAACAGTGTGCCACGTGGCTTATATTGTGTCCCTGTCATTTTAGATCAATCAACGGAGCCCGACACTTTAATATTTGAAAAATTAGGATGATACTGCAGCAACATGGCCCTTAAAAGTACGGATCTACCGACTCAGATGCAGTCAACTCTAGTTTACCGAGTTCGGTAAGTATACCTCCCTAAAAATTCCATGTGGGATATTCTTTTAGGCCCACTGACCCTATAAATGTTTGGCCCATTCCTTGGTCGACCTACACACCAAAAATTCTGCTTGATTGGTTATATCCAGCTGTTGGATTTGAGTATTTTCTTATCATGAACTTGATGAACATGCCCATGGGTTCCAAGCCTATAATGGAAAATTCCCAAATCCAATTGCCCTGAATCTCACATCAGACTGATTTTTGGTGTGTAAGTCCACTAGGGATGGGCCAAACATTCATATGGTTAGCGGGCACGAAACAGTTGGACTCTCGAATAATTTTTGTGAGATTTCGGTATAATGCTTGTATACCGAACTCTATATACTGGTTGGACTCTCGAATAATTGAGGATTTTGTTGGGAAGGTAGTTGTTACGTCCATTTCTAGTTTGCTTCATGATGCAGGCATGAAGAGGTAGACCGAATTGAAATTCCCTTTTAATTACCAAGTTAAGTCTTAGAGGGGGGTGAATAGGATAATCTTTAATTTCTCTGCGAATTCTTTATGGATTAAAAAATTATTGATCACACAAGGTGGAAAATGATCAAACAATTAAAATATGAATCATCCACAGAACATAGATATGGGAAAATCTGAGACAAAAATATGCAAACATTCACAATCACACGAGACTCAGATTTATAGTGGTTTGACGACTCCGCACCTACATCCACTCTCCAATACTCACTACGAGTAGTATTATATTATTTTAATCATGCATTACAACATTTCTAATCGAAATAAATAATCAACCAACTAAGATTCACTTAGTCTCAATCTAACGAGAATTGCTTCTCGCTCACCTAGAGAGTCAGCCTAAGCCAGTAGTCTATTTAGAGAAGCCCTCTTCTTATGGATCTACAATCCTCAACTCGATTTATACGATAATCACTTCTCGATTCACCTAAAGAGTCACACTAGGCCAATAGTATTTTAGAGAAACGGATTTCTCAAGGATTCCACCTTTCTCGACTTAATTTGATGAGTACTCACTTATCCACCAATCACAAATAATTTAAGCTTGATAATATTGAATTCACTCTAAAATATTTGTTCTAGGAGATACTTACCTTTTCAGACTTTGATAGAATGGTGAATCCTCGTAGAAGAATTCACCACAGAGACACTCTACCAATAACGATCCTCTTCTTGGAAAAAGATGATTGCAGGAAACAATATCCTTTGTAGTCTCTTCAAACAATTATAGTAGTTTTCACAATAGATGAATCAGATTTGGTCATGTGAAGCTCTCTCAAACAATTTAGAGCCTTCACAAAGGATGTACAGATTTGCACAGGTGAAGCTCTCACAAATTCCAGATCTCTGAACTCAAAGAATGTAGTATAGAAATCTTTTGACTGGGTTCATTCTAATGAAGGGAGAGGGCTCTTATTTATAAGCAGGCTTCCCATCAATAGAACCGTACCGAAAATGCGCTTCTAATCGCATAAGAGATTTTGTCAAAGGAGATTCGAAACGGGCGGGGTCGACCACACTATTGGCCAGTTGACCAGACCTCGGTCGACCGAACCTTTAGTCAGTCGCCCGCTCATGAAGGCCGGTTGGCCAGACCACTTTCTCCATAACCGAATACTACCAAATTTTTAGAATTTCTCTTCTCGTCACACACACAATCCCTAACTAACACTGAATCATCTAGGGTAAATCAATATCCGTTGGCAACACGCGATTTTACCCTCAGATTTGCGTAAGTAACCACAACACGAGTTTCTTCATAGTTGAACGTTCGTTGAGTGAGAACGTACTTGAGCTTTTGACTTTGTCTTCAGTTGAGCTTAATCACTTGACTTTGTCTTCAGTTGAGCTTGATAATTTTCACTTTGTCTTCAATTGATCTTGAACACTTGGGTTGATTTTTCTTCAGCTTTAATCTTTCTTTGATTTGTTTTGTCGAAGTCCACTTGATCTTTGACACTTCAGTCTTCAAGGGATTCGAGGCACAGCGATATATATATTACCGCAGAACTAAGTATTCTTGGGATTTGACAACCAAGACTTTTTAATTTCCTCATTTGTCAATGCTAGGACAAAAACAAATAACTACCCGATTATATTATAATTTTTTGTCCAATAAGAAACAAATCAATAATGCTCCCCCTAAGTACAATAACTTCCCTCCCCCTAAGTTAACTGCCCAAATAGCTTATCTTTGAATGACGAAGATACAAGGAGGCAACACTGTAGCTCGTGATTAGTATCGGGATTGGTATCAAACTTACTGCAAACACCCTGTTGCTACAAAATAATCAACTTGACAGAAAAATCTTTGACAATAGCTTCTCATTAGTATATTAGTCCAAAACATACCAAAAACGTCTTCTCAGTACATTTAGTCAAATAAAACCAAGTAAGAATCATAGATATTTTATGACAAATAGTTCAATAAAATAGAAAAGCAACAAGTGTTATCAAAATAATTCTCAATAGTATCCATCCAATAGTATCATAATTCCAAATATAATTGATTTCTCCCCCTTTTTGTCATACATTGACATAGGGAAGAACTCCAAATTATGAGATAAAAAAATATTAACGATAGCGCAATATTTCATCATCATAAATCCACCACAAATATATCAGAACAACATACCATCCAAATAAATAGATATGGCCATAAGTACTGATCCAAATAATCATCAAACAGATAAAAGATCCCATCACATAATATATCAAACAACCATACCATCCAAGTATAAATATATATGGTCAACAGATTGACCCAATAATCCACAATGTCTAACATCTCATAATCACACAAAGTACCAAAGTATTTCAGTATCATATAGTACAGACCAATAGTATCAAATAATACATCTCAAAAGAAAATATACTACTGATCTAAAGAGCGCACGTGCTCTACTCATCGTAGTCACCGTCCTCATCTGCATCATCATCTTCATCTCCGTTTTCATCTTCATCTTCATCTTCAGTTGCAGCCGGTACAGTGGTCTCATCTGGGAATGACACTAGATAGAATATGTTGAAAGTCAAACACTGATGTCGTCGAGAAAATTTGTCGATCGACGAACAAAGACCGTCCAATTTGGACAAGAGATCTGCAATAGATGTAGAGACAAAAGATCGACGTGTACCAGAACTCGAGGCAGAAGAGTCGCCTACTAGCATCTTGCTAAAAGTGGCTTGATTGATAGGAGAGATTTGGTTTAAGATCTCATTAGAGTCAAGGATTAGAACTTTGAAATGACTCAAGATTTGTGAAACCAGAATACCAAACCGTAAAGAATGCTTACAATTCTCAATGTCCATGATACCCAAAAACAGATGAAAAATAATCGAATGACCACAAAGACGAGTGCCTTTAGAAAGACAATACTAAATATACTGAACATATGGTCCAATCTCACTACGATGTCCCGCATTCGAGACCAAATTATACGAGAAAATCAGCCCTAACAAATGGTACATGTGAAGTAATTCTCAAGTAGCCAAGTCAGAGTTCCAATGAACTATCTTCCCACAAATGACTTTAGAGATAGCCTTTTTGTTCTTTAATGGTAGGGAAGGGGGAAAAATTCCTCTATTAAGTACACGAGGAAGACCAGTAATCTTTAAAATCAAAGATAAAATGATTTTGAGCCTAACTCCTCGAACCTCAGAATAAGGAAATGGACCTTCTGGATCATGATTTTTCAGGTTGCAACAAAACATACTAACTTAGGATATGCAACACAAAAAATGGAAAGAAGTTTAAACCAACCTACCGAATTTAGAAGATTGGGGATTCTAGTCATGGTCACTTCCTTCTCAATTACCCCATGCTCTACAGCAACGGCTCTTTTAACATAGTTCTTCAAAAACCTAGCCCTGGCCATATGATTAATGAAAAGACTAAGAGGATAGGGATCACTAGAGGATGATTCACCTCTTACTCTTTTTCCTTGTGGAGCCATATAAGAGAAAAACAAAGAAATTTCACCAAAAAAATGGATAATGGTGAGAGTAGAAATCACTAAAAAAGAGATTAGATTTTAGGAATATGATTTTTCGCAAAGATGAATGGGGAGGCTTCAAAAGAAATTACCAGGGTTCTAGACAAAGTTTATAATGTCCCAAAATCAATTTGAAATAATTTATAACCGATGACGGTTGACCGGACATGGGTTGATCCATCTACGAAATCACATTGCAATTTGAGTCCGAGACGTGGTCGACCGGACATTTGGTGCGGTCGGCTGGACTTGTTTGGTCGGCCCAACTCCGTAGAAACCAATTTCGAAAACCCAAAAAATAATTTTTCCTTCAGTCGGCCGGACAATTTATTCGGTCGACCCGACTTCGCAAAAATCATTTCTAAAAACCTAAGGACCTCGGCAAATTCATCGGTCGGCCCGACTTCGTAAATGCCAATTCCAAAAACCCAAATAACCCAAAAAATACCAATTTATCAAATAATCATTTATTTAATAATATCACCAAGCAATTGTATACCCAATATGATATAGTACAAAATATCATTACACAAAAGAATTTAACCAACAATAGAAAATCCAAATTCACAAAAATAATCTAACAATCATTTTGGATGATTAGATAATTATGCTAACTGAAAAAATGAAGATAAGATATTCAATATGGCTTCAATTATTTCAGTTAGTACTACACGAAATTAATCAATAAAACAAATTCCTATAGACTTCCTCAGATATTCAAATCTGAGCGAATCTAAAGGTTTGATCAAAATATCTGTAAATTGAATTTCTGTATTCTCATGCTCTAATGAAATTATCTGTACTTCAACCAGCTCTCTAATAAAGTGATGTCTAATATCAATATGATTAGTTCTAGAGTGCTGTACAAGATTTTTAGAAATACAAATAGCACTCGTGTTATCACAGAATAAATTCATAAATCCCTGATCAATTCTATAATCCAACAACATTTGCTTCATCCAAATTAACTAGGCACAGCAACTGCCAACGGCAATGTATTCCGCTTCAGCAGTCAATAATGAAATAGCATTTTGTTTCTTACTGTACCAAGTTACCAAACAATTTTTAATATAAAAACACCCACCACTAGTGCTTTTTTGATCATCAACAATTTCTGCCAGTCGGCATCAGAATAGCCAGCAATTTTACTATTAGTCTCAAGAGGATGCTAGAGATCGTATTCAATAGTTCCACTGACATTCTTAATAATTCTCCTAACTTCCATCTGATAGAGTTTAAATTTTAAAACACAAGCTAATGCCAAGAGAATCCTAATAGATTCTAGTTTAACTACTAGGGCAAATGTCTGATCAAAATCAATGTCTTCAACACTTTTAGAGTCAAACTTTCCAAGGTTTTCTCTGTCTCTGAGCATGTAACATTTACTGCCAAAGACTCTGAAATATTTTATATTTAGTCTGACTCCGTTTCAGATTTTATAGGTTGACTGCAAGGTTCCTGTCTTTAGATAAACACGACTGATCGTGTAACATTCAGTATTCACTGCTTCAACCCACAAATTTCCTGTACGATCTTTTGAAAACTTGCATATGTGGTCTTTGTCAGAAATCTGACTAATACTAAGAATGTTATATTTTAGACCATCTACACACAATACATTCTCAATCTTAAATATTCTTGGACCTTTGATAGTTCCTTTACTAATTATCTCAGCACTACTAGCATCACCAAATATCACTTCACTATCATGGCATTCATCAAAAAAATAAAAATGAGATCTTTCTCTAGTCATGTGGCTGGAGCATCCACTATCCAAATACCGCCTAGAAGTTTCATTTGTAATTGAAGCAGTATGAATAAATAAACATTTTTCAACAAATTTTTTATCCCATCTTTTTACAAGAGATTTATCATTATTTTTCTTATTGGATAGAGAGTTATTAATGTTTTCTTTTATAGTTCTAGCTCTAGCATCTAAAGCAGCTACCTTCATAAACAACTCTTTTTCATTATTTTATTTTCTGATTTTTTCCAAAATCTGTAGGTTTTTCATTCTTTTATTTTCTTCATTTTTCTTTAAAAATTCCAACTTCTTTTTAAGTATAAGACAGTTATATTTCTTATGTCCAGAATGTTTACAATAATGACAAATGATATTCAAATTTTCGGTTTGTTCATTTTGGGTTGAATCCATAGTAGCTTTTACAAACACAGTTTTAGTCTTTGAGTTTTTAGAAAATTTTCTATTATATCTAAGTCCTCTTTTCCCATGGTTAGTAGATTTTTAAGTCTAGAATTTTCTTGTGTAATATTTCTAATTAAGGTTCTATTCTTACTTCTAAATCATTCATTTCGAGACTTAATTTTCCAATTTCATTTTCAAGTTTTTATTCTCTGCTCAAAATATGTATCACTTCATTATCTTTATACATTCACTGTTTGATATAGATTTTCTAATTCAATTTTTAGTGATGTATTTTCACAACATTCAATCTTTTCCTTTTTCAAGGTATAACAGGATTTTGTCAAATTTAGGCTTTCTTTATATAAATTGTTAAAGGCGTTCTGAATGTTTTCTTCACCTATATCATCACTTAAGTCAGTTTTATTATCAATTTCAGCATTCTTAGAGTGATAATTTTCTTTAAGATTAGCAATAGTCATTAAAGCTCTAACATTAGATGATTCTTCGTTATCACTAGATGTGTTCGTTTCCGAATCTGATTCATCACTATCCATGTCCCAAGAAATAGCATTCTTAGCTTTAATTTTTCCTTTCTTAATATTGTTAGGACAGTCAGTAAAGATATGACCAAACCCCCTGCAATGATAATATTATATATCATCTATGTTGTTATCTCTCTTTTTGTATTTATTGAGTTTTTCAAAAGGTTTCCTATTCCTTTGTATAAAATTTTTCTTATCTTTATTTTTGAAAAACTTTTTAAATTTTTTATCGAAGAGGACAACTTCTTCATCAATGTTATTAGATTCATCAGAGTCAGTTTCTTATCTTAATTGTTTCTTAGAGACTTTTAGAGTTAATAATTTCTTTTTAGGTGTATGAAGTTTCAATTCAAATATTTGAATTCAACATTCTTACTTTTTTCAATAGCTGTAATTTTAGGATGAAACCTATCAGGTAATGATCTCAAATTTTTTCTAACAATTTTTGGTTCAGAAATAACTTCACCAAGACCCCACATGGAGTTAATTATTCCACTTAGCTTGGTGTAGTAATCTGTGAAACTTTCATTCTCATTTATTCTAATAATTTCAAATTGTGTTGTGAGCATTTGAAGTTTAAATATTTTAACAGAGTTTTTTTCTTCATGGATCATTTTCAAAATGTCCCATGCTTGTTTTGAAGTCTCACAAGCAATAATTCTCTTAAACTCTTCTGGAGATAAAGCATAGTTTATGGCATTTAATGCACGATTATTGTATGTGTATGCTTCTTTATCTTCAGCATTCAATTCTATTTTAGCCTTGATAGTTATTGTAGTTATCTCACTAACAGTAGTTGCAACAGTAGGGATGTCCATCCCAATTCTACTGATTCCTAAATCCGTTCATCTAGAGATTTCAAGAAAATCCTCATTCTAGCTTTCTAGTAGACATAATTAGTACCATTGAATAAAGGAGGTCTAGACATAGAGTTACCCTCTTGACTCATGGTTATTCTAAGGGAACTAAGGATTACACTTGGGTTGTTAAGCCCTTCACAAAGTGACCTTGCTCCGATACCAATTGAAATTCTCTTTTAATTACTAAGTTAAGTCCTAAAGGGGGGTGAATAGGATAATTTTTAATTCCTCTGTGAATTCTTTATGGATTAAAAAATTATTGATCACACAAGGCGGAAAATGATCAAACAATTAAAATATGAATCATCCATAGAACATAGATATGGGAAAATTTGAAACAAAAATATATAAATATTCACAATCACACGAGACTCAAATTTATAGTGGTTCAACGACTCCGCACTTACGTCCACTCTCTAATACTCACCACGAGTAGTATTATATTATTTCAATCATGCATTACAATATTTTCAATCGAAATAAATAATCAACCAACTAAGATTCACTTAGTCTCCATCTAACGAGAATCACTTCTCGCTCACCTAGAGAGTCAACCTAGACCAGTAGTCTATTTAGAGAAGCCCTCTTCTCATGGATCTACAATCCTTAACTCGATCTATATGAGAATCACTTCTCGATTCACCTAGAGAGTCACACTAGGCCAGTAGTATTTTAGAGAAACGGATTTCTCAAGGATTCCACCTTCCTCAACTCAATTTGATGAGTACTCACTCATCCATCAATCACAAATAATTCAGGTTTGATAATATTGAATTCACTCTAAAAGGTTTGTTCTAGGAGATACTTACATTTTGAGGAATTCGACAGAATGGTGATTCTTCGTAGAAGAATTTGCCACAGAGACACTCTGTCAATAACGATCCTCTTCTTGGAAGAAGATGATTGTAGGAAATAATACCCTTTATAGTCTCTTAAAATAATTAGAGCAGCCTTCATAATAGATGAACCAGATTTACTCATGTGAAGCTCTTTCAAATTCCAGATCTCTGGACTCAAAGAATGATAATCAAAGAATGTAGTATAGAGATCTCTTGATTGGGTTCATTCTAACGAAGGGAGAAGGCTTTTATTTATAAGCAGGCCTCCAATCAATAGAACCGTACCGAATATAGTCGTTTGAAGGGCCAAAATGAGCTTCTAATCGAATAAGAGATTTTGTCAAACGAGATCCGAAATGAGTGGGGTCAATCGCACTATTGGCCGGTCGATCGGACCTCGGTCGACTGAGCCTTTAGTCGATCGCCCGCTCAGGTATTCATACCAAAATCCTGAACTCGAGAGTTAGGGTCAACCAGACCCTTTTGGTCGGTCGACTGGACCTTCGGTCCCCCGCTCATGAAGGCCGGTCGGCCGGACCACGTCCACAACCGAATACTACCAAAGTTTTTAGAATTTCTCTTCTCGTCACACACACGATCCCTAACTAACATTGAACCATCTAGGCTAAATCAATATCCGCTGGCAACGCGTGATTTTACCCTCAGATTTGCGTAAGTAACTACAATACTAGTTTCTTAATAGTTGAATGTTCGTTGAGTGAGAACGTACTTGAGCTTTTGACTTTGTCTTCAGTTGAGCCTGATCACTTGACTTTGTCTTCAGTTGAGCTTGATAATTTTGACTTTGTCTTCAGTTGATCTTGAACACTTAGGTTGATTTTTCTTCAGTTTTAATCCTTCTTTGATTTGTTTTGTCGAAGTCCACTTGATCTTTAACACTTCAGTCTTCAGGCACAGGGAATTATATATTACCGAAGAACTAAGTATTCCTGAGATTTGACAACTGAGATTTTTCATGAATTGTTAGGCATCTAGGCATTTTCTTGGTAGACTCAAAGTAGATGATGTGCTAAACTTAGAAATCTATGCACACTCAATATATATATATATATATATATATATATATAAATATATATTAATTTTTTGAAATATATTATAAGGATCATATTTTCATATTTTAGTTTGGCAAGTATTTTGTTTGAGATAAAGCATTCTTGTAACTGTTCCTACAAGCACCAGTGTAGCTTTGAAGATGTCGTGGTACATACTTCACTGACTACATAAAGACTAGAAGGCGAAGATCGCAAGAATCAGACAGTTGACGGCTTGAGTCATTTAAGCAACTGCTATTTGTCCGTTGAAGAATGTGTAAGCTCGTATATGAAGGTAAGTGACTTAGTAACCATTGGAATAAGATCTTAATTAATGATTAAATCTTAAATAGTTGAACCTTGTCACAGGACAGACCCTAGTCAAAATAGTGCAAAGAAGTCAAAAATCGACTAAGGGAAAGTCTGATCGATTGGACCTCTGTGTACAATTGATTGGACCTTTGAGAACTAATCGATTGGACCTTACGAGACATAACACTCCCAATGTACAATTGATTAGAGTTTACTCTACAATCGATTGGACAAGTCTGATCGATTGGACCTCTGAGAACCAATCGATTGGACCATCGGGGACAGAACTTCCAAAGTGAATAATCGATTGGATCCTATGTATAATCGATTGCAGTTATGAATAGAAAATCCATCCATACAGTACAATCGATTGTACTCTTTGGACCAAGAGTACAATCGATTGAACTTCGCAGAAATAGTCTAATTTCTGATCCGATTTTCATGCTCCTACTTTCTCATTACTTGCATGACCTTGGGCTTCCAAACTCTTATAAATAAAGCCCTTCTTGAGTTTTAATATACACACAACAAGAGAAAAAAAATGTAGCTTTCTAAATTAAGAGTTGTCATTGTTTGAAGAGAAAAACCCTAGCCTTCACTATCAAAACTTAGAGCTTGATCTTCCTTCTGCTTAAGTTTTTCATCTAGAATCTTAACCTAGTAAGCTAGAGAGTACCAGTGTATCTCAACACTATTTGAGTAACTTTAGGTTTTAGGGTGTACTGAATCCTTTGCCTTTGGTAGAGATCATTAAGTGAAAATTAAGATCAGGGTGTATTGATCAATGGTAGGTTTGAAGTGTACCAAATTGAACAAGCGCAAAGGCTTCGTGATTAGGAGGGCGCACATGTGACTCGTAGCATGGAGCCAGAGGACATGGACACGTCAGCAATAGATCTTGGCTAAGGTTGGAAGCTGTATTTGAAACGGTGATGCGTAGGTAACTTCTATAACTTGAAACTTTTCAGTTAGTGATACTTTTCGACTGGACGTGGTCCCGTGGTTTTCCTTGGCTAAGGTTTCCACGTAAAAACTCGCATATATTTATAGTGTATTGATTGTTTATTTTTCGCATAATTGTTAGATCTATCCAAACGACAAAGAGACAATATATCAATGAAATATATTTGATCCAAGTCGATTGTGATAATCACCTTGTTATTAATCAACTGTTTAATTGTGTTGCATGCGATTTAATTTACTCCTACCAGACCAGTAAATTGTGTTAGGTTAAAAGAGTATCTTAACACCTAATCAACCCCCCCTCTAGATATTTGGAATAAAGAGAACGGACTAAATTTCATATATATATATTGTACCTTCAAAATGCAAACAAAAGCTAGATAAACAAAATGGCTATTTTTTTTTATTGGAATGGGAGTAATCACTAAGGTGACAAAATATATAAATCTTGTGTGTTATGGGTGTTTGTTATTTTCAATTTTTTGGCCCTTGGTTAGTTTTCAAGATTATTTGTGGCTTGGTAATTCAAAGTAATTTGTCAATAATTACAACCATCCAAGAAACATGAATATGTTTATGCATTGTTTTCTTTTAATTTATAAGTCAATATTTATTCATTGTTCATATAATTTTGGAGTTAAATACCACATTTATTCCTTTATTCCTTTACTCAACTAGTTTATCATGTTAGACGGTTAGCATGCCTTTCCTCAAGACTGTCAAGTTGTGATGTCACACTATCTAGGTAGTCCCATAAACAATTTTTGGCTTGGTAATCTGCATAGACACTTAAGTAAAATCTCACAACTCGATGAAGACTGTCCAAAGCCATGAAGTGGTGTATCTTGTCTCGTATAACAAAACTGTATTACATCAAATACTACTCAATAGAGAAGGATGAGTCGACAAATTGACATGACAATTAATAAGGCAAAAAAAATTGAAAAATCTCCAATCTGCTTGTTCCTTGGATTTGAAAAGATCAGGAAAAGCAAACTTACCAACCAGATGTGCACACAAGAACAAAATTGTGCTCTTTGGTGGCTAATTTAACACATGACTTTAAGTTTTAATCATAGTTCAATCCTTTCACAACCACAGCCTAAACTGATATTTTCTTTAGTCCCATGTGCTTTACACTTGACTACATACACCTATTTACCACCAATGATATTATGCTGGCAAGACTTGGCACCAACATTCAAGCTTCATTCAATATATTGCTTGAAGTTTAATTTCACCCCGATCCATTGCATTTATCCTATTCGTATTTTTAAATGCTTCTTTTTTATGCATTTGGTTATTTAATGTTCAGACATTTAGTTTTTTAGTCAGCAACACTCCACAAAAGAAACTTCCATGTGAAGATTCCCTAGTGTTTCCACTTGGTTCCTATTAAGGAGTACTTGTTAGGTTTAACAACTCATGTTTGACTTGGAGATAGATCTTTTGATTCCTAAGTTGGACTCAGTCGAAGAAAATTAAAATGATTAAGTTTAATCCGAACATAGCAAAGATATATTTCTCATAAACCTGATCAGTTAACTATCAAAATTAGACAATCATACAATATGAAAACAATATTTTTACGAGGAAAACCCCAACAGAAAAAAAAAAAACTTGGAACCACGTCCAATCAAAGATAATGCACTAATAGAAGTTTTAGAAGAATAAACATTTACCCACACAACCGATTTCACAGATTGAATTTAACTCTATCCACATGAGCTCCAGTTGTCGTTTTACTGTGTCATCTTGTATCTTCATGCGTTGAGCAACATGAGCATGACTTTAGGACAGATCTCTAAGCTGATTTGGAACACTACCAAAACTTGCCTACTTGAAACCATGAGTACACACACAATCACAGTGGGTAGGGCACACAAGAAGTTTAAACATACAATCAAGTTGTTCAATATTTCATGGAAGAATAAAATTTGACCATGAAGAGTTCAACACTCCTACACTCAAGATCGCAAGGAAATGGCATTTAAGTCAAAGGATCTAGATCATCCAAGAGCAACCTTAAGGTAAATTTCTTATTAAAGTTCACATAAAGCTTTTGGACTTCTTCTCTCTTTGGGGTTTTCTCTATATGGTTCTATGGTTTCAAAGAGATTAACAAACTTACAAATTTTATCATTTTTAGCTCATAGAAAATCGTTTAGAGAGTACTTCATCCATTAAGAAACATCCCATTGTGAAAATAGATTTTGGAAAGTTTTCGGATGAAAAATCATAACCTCGTTCGAACCAAGTGAGCATTTCATTCGAACCACTTTTCTTGAGAGTAAAATGCACTTTTGGGGGACAATTCGTTCGAACTAAATTAACATTTCATTCGAATAAGATTGAGTTCTTTCAAACGAGTTGGTCCGACTCAACATTTTTTTATAAAAACATATTTTTATCATTACAACCAATACCTAATCTCTTCTAAGTCAAGTCAAGGTCAAAGACAACCACATAAAGTCATTCTTAAGTCAACTAGGTCACTTACCAGAGTAAGAATGTGGTTGTATGAGGTATTTGAACCGATGTGCTTCATACTTTGCATCACTTGGACGAGACCAACACTCAAGCTTTGATACACAAGTACTAAACTTGATTTACCAAATTTGACACGAAATTTGCCAATACAAATATAGACCTTTTAGCAAGTTGGGTTTCAAGAGACTTCTTTGCTTTCATACAATTTTAGAACTTAAATGCTAATAACTTATTTTTTTTAAGAGATTTCTTATCTTCCTCCAACTGAAGAACTAGAACTGATAAGGCATCAATTCTCAAGTTTAAGGGCCGCATTCTCCGTGGCAATACTCTCAACATGGTGAATTTACGCTTTTTTTGGCTCTTATCAATTTATGGCTTTCCTAGTACACTCTATATAAGCTACATGACAATCATCCTCATCCTAACTGTTATAGTCATGATGACTCATCTCAATGGCATCATCCTTATCATCTCTAGAAGAGATAGTAGGGTTGGAAATAGAGGTAGTAAATGTTGTGAAGTTACTAGTCTTTTCACTTTTACTATAGTTACTTGATTCTCAGACTTTGACTCATTCATATCCCATGAGGCATTCATCGCCTTGTCTTATCCTTCACTTGTTTTTTTGGACAGCCATTGGCAAAGTGATCATAACTATGACACTTGAAGCACTAAACCTCATTAGAATTTAAGTCATTTCTTGGAATTTTTAGTCCTACGAACCCTCTCATGGGGCTTTGGCTGGCCTCCGTTTAGCCCTTTGGGTTGGTTTAGAGAAATTTTCGCCTCTGGTGAAAACCTTCTTGAATTTCTTCACAAAGATAGCCAATTCTTCATCACTCTCGCTAGAGTCATATTTAGACTCTTCTTCCTCTGCCTTGGAAGTTTTTAGGGTAATACTCTTCTGCTTCTTAGGTTGTCTCAAATTGAGATCAAATGTCTGAATTGGCTTAAATAGCTCACCGATCTTGAGAGAGTCAACATCTTTGTTCTCTTCAATCACAATGACCTTTGCTTGAAACCCCTTAGGTAGAGATCTCAACACTTTCTTGATTATCTTAGAGTCAAGAATCCTCTTACCCAAATTGTTGACAGATTTCTCAATGTCACATAGTTTTATGCAGAATTCAAATCAGGTTTCCTTCTCCACCATTTTGATAGATTCAAATTAGTAGTCAGCATTTAGAGTTTAGAAATCTTGATCACATGTAGTCTTAAGGGTATCCTATAACTCCTTCGTTACCTTACATATCGAAATTTGCTAGAATTCATTCTTATCAACAGTGTTGAAGATGGCATTGAGATCCTTGTTGTTAAAATAACATGACTCAAGGTCATCTCTGGTCTATTCAATGTTAGGTTTGGGAAACTTCACCGTATCGACCATTTTGGTCAGAGAAGCCCATCCTCTAACCACGGTCAACCAAACTCATCCATCAATAGATTTAAGGAATGCCCTCATCTCGGCTTTCCAATAGGCATAGTCATCATCACCATCGAACATGGTGGTTTAGAGGTATTATCACTCTCTTTTTGCATTTACTAGATTGGACTTAGATGAGTAGGATCACACTCAGGTGTTTAAACCCAAACGAGTGAACTCACTCTGATACCAATTAAAAAAATTCTAGTATCCGTAGGATGCAAACCTAGAGGAGGGTGGAGAATAGGTCATTAAAAATTTTAACCAATTAAATCGATTAACCTAAACACTAAGGTCACAGTCCAGAGATCTAATCGCATTCAAAAAGAACTATAAACAATTAATTAAATATTAGAGTGATTGTCTCAACCGACTTACATTTAATATATGAGAGATATATTAATTTTTATTTGTTTGATTTAATCTATCTAATATGAGAGTCCCTCACGAGAAAAAAAAAAAAAACCTTAGGACCATGTCAAGAGGTGAAAGTATCTACTATGAGAAGCTAATGGAGTATATAAAGTTACCATGCAATAACATTTTCGTAGTTTTTTTAAACTCGAATCCATCAAGCTAATTGTCATTGCATCCATGCCTTCTTCTCACTCACTATGCAAGAGTCCACGAGCACCTTCATTTTATGTTCACGATCACACGAACCATGATTCGGTCTAGCCCTAAATCCCACTTCTTGAACCACGTGAGCAAGATCAAATCATAATTAAACTTGGGGTGGTTATGAACTCTCTCTCTAAGAACAATATATGAACATGGTATTCTTTAGAGTGATCTCAAACTTAGAAGAGAAAGTCAAGCAAGGGTTTGAACTACAAGCTCAAGAGATCAATTTAGGATTTTGAAATCTTCTTTAATTAGGAATTCTTGGTTTGAGCTTTTCCTCCTTGGCAACCCAATATATAGAATAAACAAGCAAGAGTCTAAAATAGAAGGAAGTTGGGTGCATGAATGAAGTTTAAATTTGTGCGTTGCCCGATTGATCGGATGAAATAGCCCGATCGATTGGAGGTTAATTTTCATCATAAAAATAGAATGCTATTTTGTTCTCCGATCAAAAGTGTCACCATGCTTGTGCACCGATCGATTAGATGTGACTAATCTAAAAAAATATCCAGAGAGCATGTATTTCACTATTTTTGTTCTTCAATCGATCAGATGTGTCACCCCGATCGATCTGAGACCAAATCTTCAGAATTTTACCAAAAATTCTCCGATCTTCCAATGCATGTTAATTTGATACCCCTTTTGGGCACGAAAATTAACCAATAGTCTAGGGCCACTTAAAGTTAAAAGATTGTCATGTTTTCACCTAGATATATATTAAGTCTTTAACTCACTTACTATCCTAAGTGTGATCAACTGACGCTTCATATATATCTTCAATCAAATTTGTATTTCTTCTAAATCTTCTAGTTGGTTGTCTTGAGTGATATAGGACTGAACACAAATTCATCCTACCAAAGACACTACGAAAGACTATTACAAATTTTGTCATATAGAATTATCCAACATATAAAAATAGACCTTATAGATATTATAAAGAAGCTGCTAAGATTACTTGCTATACAATTCAAAGATCTACCAGACAAAGAAAAGAGGATTTATCAACTTAGAAAAGATCTCCAATTCACAGGGCCGCCTCGATACAAGTTGGGCCCAATTATGAATACGTGGATGTTCAGCCCACCTATTGGTGGATAAACACACTAAAAATCAGTTTGATTGATGATTTCTAGCCATTGGATTTACATGTTTGAATCCAACGGCTAGAATCATGTCCTAAAAAGTACTAAAATCTATGGCTAGAGATAATCAATCAGGTTGATTTTTGGTTTGGGTATCCACTAAGGGGTGGGCTAAAAATCTATGTGGTTAGTGGGACCTGGGCTGGAGGCCTTCTCTCAGCAAGGGGCCTTCGGCGACCGCCTTAAGGTAGAGCCGGCCCTGCCAATTCCATTAAGAGAAGATTATTCTTATAGAAAGGTTCCTTGATATTCTTTATTCTTATCATATTTTTTTTATTATTATGGCAATTCTTCAATCAATCTTTTATAATTCAATCTTTGGTTGATTCCATATTTTGATGAACCACAAAGACTTTCTAGCATTTTACTATTCACCCTCAAGTCCTTTCTCGTCTCATTATTAAAACTAAAATACTGCAAAAAACCACAATATTTTTCGTATATACCTCTTACTTTTCCACAAGAATAAAATGAGTTTTGCACGGTATTTTGGTCTTTACAATAAGAATTTAGTGGTCGATTAATGAGATTCTCAAGCTTTTTTCGTGTGAGTCGACAACATTTGATGGGTCTCACTAAGTTCACAAAGTACAGGGTCACACTAATTCACTCTATTTGCTAGCTAGAGGGTAGAACTAAACTGTCTTATTATTATTATTATTTATATTATTATTATTATATGCGGATTCTGAACCATATTCCAGTTCAAATTCTTATTTTATCAAGTCTTTATCTCTTCACTAGGACTTCTTACCTGAAGCAAGCCCTCTCTTCATGTTCACCTACACTTATTTTGCGTAGATTTTTTCACAACATCGTTGACGACATGGCAATATGTACTTCCATTTGTCCTATAGAAATTTCGACAAATGTCCAAATCATCATCATCATCATAATTACTATTTTTATTATTATTAATTGTTATTATTATTATATGCGAATTCTGAACCATATTCCAGTTCAAATTATTATTTTATCAAGTTTGTATCTCTTCACTAGGACTTCTTACTGAAGCGAGTCCTCTCTATGTTCACCTGTCTTAAAACTCACCGAGTCGACTTGGGAATTGGCCGAGTCGACTCGGCATACAAACTCGGATTTGCACACCCCGCCGAGTTGACTCGGAAACTCGTCCGTGTTGACTCAAAACTCAATTTTTTTTCAGAATTTCTAACTGTTTTTAGTATTTTTTTTCCTATTTTCAAAGTTTTTCTTAATAAATATTATATTTTATATATTTAAATATATAATAATCAATTTAATGACTCGCCGAGTGGACTCCCAAGTCATCGAGGTGACTCCACCCAATGGACTTCCGAGTTGACTCTGAGTTCCAAGTTCCGAGTTTTAGAACATTGGTTCACCCACACTTATTTTGTGTAGAATTTATCAAAACATCGTTGACGACATGGCAATATGCACTTCCATTTGTCCTATAGAAATTTCAACAAATATCAAAATCATGAAATCGCACCATCTTAGCAGCTATATTAGACTATCAACACTGCATTAGTTAGAAAATTGGGTGCTGAGATTCTTAATGATCTGTTAGATATATCTAGATAGAGAAAGATTCCTGTAGAAAATTCAATCCTTATCATATTTAACACAAATTGGATGCCAGATCGACATCTATATCCAACCCCACATATCTTTCCAACATATTATACCTATCCTTTTTACATCAAATTGTTGAAATATGAAAATACGGACCCCCCAGGACCAAGTGTGAGGCCATTTTGGTCATTTACATACAGTGAAACATCTAGTTTGGAAAAAAGAAAAGAAAAATAGAGGGGGAGGGCAGGGTTTGGTAGGGGGACCGCACTCCAAACAAAGGTTTAAACGAGAATAATTGAAACGTAGAGACAAACCAAAGAAAAGGTCACGTTCAAGAATGCAGACTAAAGAGAGAGAGAGAAAGGGAGAGGGTCCAGTTCTCACTTTCTGTAAGGCCCACAAGAAATCCCTTCATTAGAGGGGTAGCCAATAAGAAGGCAGAGATTAAGATGAACATTATGCCTCAGCCAATGGAGGACGAGATAAGGCAGAAGTGGGTCCCAAAAGCGCAATCCTTCTCTGAAGAAACCCCAAAAGCTCATGGGAGAGGAGCCTAGTGTGTAATAATAGTAAAAGCGCCCTGTGTGGGTCACACCTTCTACACAATAATTGTACTAGTAGGTCTCTAAATAAGAGGAGACCCAAAATTCCCCTGTAACTGTTTGGTTTGGTTTCAAGTTTTGTGTTCTTCATATCAATTCCGCATCAATGAGCCCAGACACCAAAGCTGCGAATGCCGTCGGTGGGAAGACGGCGAGGGCTTGCGATAGTTGCATGCTTAAACGCGCACGTTGGTATTGCGCTGCTGATGATGCTTTCCTATGTCAAGGGTGTGATGCTTCAGTCCATTCGGCGAACCCATTGGCAAGACGACATGAAAGGGTTCGACTAAAGACTGCATCACTCAAGCCCAACGATGATGCGTTGGTGGAGAATTCTCTACCAGCATGGCACCAGGGGTTCCGTCGCAAGGCACGAACCCCTCGACATACTAAGCCTATGTTGCTGCAGCAACCTAAGGCTGAGGAACAGATGTCAAACAATCTTCCTCTTGTGCCGGAGATCGGCAGTGATGAGACATCACCTGATGAAAATGAAGAACAGCTTCTCTACCGGGTTCCGATATTCGACCCTTTCGTCGCAGAATTGTGCACATCTGCAACACCAAGTGAAGCGGGGACTACCGCTCCTGATGCGACAACCACCACCACTATGGGATGCGAATCAAAAATTGTATCACCAGACTATGCTCATGATGCAACAGCAGATGTTGATAACTTACCTGGGTTTCTCCCATCTGATATGGATCTCGCAGAATTCGCCGCTGACGTCGAGACCTTACTCGGGACAGGACTCGACGAGGACTCATTTGGTATGGAAGGACTAGGACTGTTGGATTCTAAAGAGGAGAATACTATGGAGTGTTGTCTTGGGAGTGGAAGGGTGAAAGTGGAAGAGGAAGAAGAGGTGGAGGCTGCTGTGGCTTGTCATGTGGATCCGGAGTTCGACATGTCGAGAGAGACGTTGGACTTGAACTTCGATTACGATTCACCTACCACAGGCGAGGAGGAAGAGGAGCAGAAGGTGTTGGCCGGGACAGCAATGATGAACGGTGGAGATAAAATTGATGAGATGACAAGGAGGATACCATTGAAGCTTGACTACGAGGCAGTCATCGCTGCCTGGGCTAACCAGGGTTCGCCATGGACAACAGGCGCTCGGCCACAGTTCAACCCAGATGATTGTTGGCCCGACTGGTCGGTATGTTTTCTAAATCATCCGGAGCTTTTCAGTCCTACCGTTTATAAAAAAACAAAATTATACACTGAATCACTGAATAGCCCGAAAACCAAACTCACCCGAAGATCTTGCCCTCCTGATCTAGAATTAAAACTTGGATATTTACAATTAATTTAATAATGTTAACAATCTACAAAAAAGGTTCATGCACGTGCACATAAAAGTACGTGGTCCTGCTTTTTAAGCTGTGCCCCGCCAATCAAACGGCCATTAATTTTTTTTTATTTCAAATTTATTTGTTATTTAAAGAAATTTGAATTCTGTTTGACATGCAAATATTTTTTTGATAGGGTACGTGCTCTACAGACTTTCATCACCCATATGGAGATCTGGGTGGTGTAGGGTCACACATGGTGTTCGGTGATGGAGGGAGGGAGGCTAGAGTGTCAAGATACAGAGAGAAGCGTAGAACACGGTTGTTCTCGAAGAAGATACGATACGAAGTTCGGAAACTGAACGCAGAAAAGAGACCCAGAATGAAAGGACGGTTCGTTAAGAGGGCATCCTTCGTGGGGCCGGCTTTTCCCTTTTGAACTGAAGAAAACTTGTGTGAACCTCTACGCTCACTCACCCAAGTTTTTGCTTGTTCCTGGTAAAAAATCTGGCCGGAATGAGTTACTTAGCCTTCACTGGCTAGCCTATACAATATGTAAATTACAAAAGCATCAGCCTCTCTCTCTCTCTCTCTCTCTCAAAGACTTGCAACTTTGTAACCAAACTTCCTTGACTACTGACACATACGTGACTGATGCTCTCAAGTCTCAGCACGCAGTTGAAATTCTAGAAGGAAATTGAACTTTTATACAACAATTTCCATAAAGGAAGGTAATATATCTTAATCATGTATTGGTTGTGCACTACATTACATTTTGAGTCTACAAATCAATTGTCTTCTTCTACATATATCTTCTCTATTTGATACAGAAGTCAATTCCACGAAATAACATTATAAGCACTACAAAATCTAGGAATGCATCCATCCTCTGCGGAAGACCATTTTCATGAAGGGGTTAAGCCTCTCATGTTCTCTGCCCTGAATTGAAACCTTGAGGTGGCATCTTAGATTCCAACTTACATACCAACAATAAAAAGAAAAAGAAGAAGAAGAAGAAGAAGAAGTTTTCATCATTTTCTTTCGGTCTATTTAGAAATCGCATGGTTTCGAGGCCTTGCCCTGTTCAATGCTGCAAGTAATATTTAAAAGGCCAGCTCTTATTTTGTTTTAAGGCAAATTATGAAAAGGCAAAACCAAAAAGTCGTCCCCAGCACTCTTATCAAACATGGGACAAATGATTGCAGCTGAAAAGAAAGACAGTAACCCTATGTAGAACAATGAATCCTAATAGATCATACACTCACAAATTGAGGAGTGTAAACACAAGAAAAATAGGCTTATCAGATTACCAGATGGCTGAGGCACGCATTTAACAAACTGTCCTACGACAAATTTTGTCCTTGTACTTTCACAATATTATTGATAGTTGTTCAGACGTCTACCCCCAAGATTCAACAGTCAACTGAAGATAGGTAGCACTCCAAGACCTCTAGCACTTATGAAACTACAGGATCCAGACGTCTACCCATATTTAGAACAATAAATCCTGATATATCATACACTCACAAATTAAGAACTGTGAAAATTTGGCTTATCAGATTAGCAGATCCCTGAGGCACGCGTTTAACACATTGTCCTACAACAAATATCGTTGTTCTGTTTTCACAGTATTATTGATAATTGTTCGGACATTTTCCCCAAGATTCAATAGTCAACTGAAGATAAGCAGCGCTCCAAGATCTCCAACACTTATGAGGCTACAATGATATTACCTTCAAAATATTAGAAAGATGATAACATAGTAAAAAGATAAAGAACATAAGCTAGGTAGCAGGCAGTTTTCATTCTTTGTATGTGTAATTATAAAGCTAGAAGAGAGAGAGATAGTCTTAATAATTCTCGTTAAGAGCTAAATGGTAACAATAGTAAATAACTTATTTTGAACGAACGAAAACCAATGGAAATATATTTTAACAACATTTATTAAGAATGTTTCTAATTAATAAATAAGGAGAGAATCAGAGGTTTTTAGCTAAAAAAGATAGGTTGAGCTTTTAACAGCCCATGACCCAACCCGACCTAGCTCAGCCTAACTAACGCACGTACGCATATGCATGACTTCTACGGTGCATGGTTGGGCCCAATGGGCACAAGATTAAAATGCCCAGGGCTCCTCCCTTTAGTTTCAAACCTCTCATTTAAGAGCTCTAATATTTAGTTTCTCAAGTAACATGGGCTAAAAAAGTTATGTAAAAATATAAGTAGTGAGAGAAACCTCCAAAAAATTTATTCAAAATTTTATAAAGTTGTCTTTCTAAAATTTAAGAAAAAAGTATCTCTTTCAAATACTTACGGGTCTTAGTATTAAGACCCCTTAGCCTCAAGAGTAAAAATAATATTTATACTTTAATAAAAGGATTATACTTTATGATTACAATCCTCTCTAAGTGAATAAAAATTAAAAATTTAGGGTAAAGTTGAAATTGTCGTGTATGAGCAAAGGTGTCTTTTGGACTTAAATATTTACTTAGTGTAAGTCTATCGGGTTTACTAACTATTCAATAAACTTGATGTCTTGAATTTTATAATATAAACTGAGATAATAGACTATACACATAATTTTTTCGATCAATTGTAGTTTTTTAATTATTTTTCCCTTTTAAACCATGAGCTTAATCTCAATATTCATGAGTGCTTTAGAGCTCCACTTTCACACATGAGAATCTAACAATTTTTTTTTTTGTATCATACTTGATTACCAAGCTATAAATTTACTAAAAGATTAATACTCAACATTCTCATTTTAACAGATAACACTACTAACGCCTTAGGGATAAAAATGAGATAATCTATAATATTATGTTTATCACCTATCACTTTCAACTGGTTTTTTCATTAAACATAGATCGTGGGATCTTCAATCAAATAGGCTGTGTCATGCGCTAAAATCGAGGTCTACGATCCAAACCGTGACCCATGAGTTGCCCAAAAAAAAAAGGTCAAGTGATAAGGGTTCAAATTATATAGTGAGTCACAATCACAAAATAGCCCAAACGTGCATCAACAAATCCAATTATAAAGAATAATTCACTTAAATATTAAAATTCAACACCAGATCAAATCTGGTCGAACTATAGTCAATATGGTCAATGTTACCAAAAACAAACATTAAATTAGTTAAAAGGTTCAAATTTTTGCACACAAAAATTAAAATAATTTGACTTTTAAAAATCTTAAATGCTTTCTTACAAGTAAAAACTGACTGATTCAAAAATATACAAAGACTATACTTAAGGTAGACTATAAATAAATATTTAAGGATTTAGAACATAATTATTTACACATAAAATATCATGCAACATGTGGTAAAACTTTCTAAAAAATAAAAATAGTATAGAAATAGAAATATAAAAATATCAGTATTTATAAAATTTAAAACTAAAATTTGCAAATCCATTAAAGTTTGGAAGATATGTTATACCCTTTATTTGTAATAATTTTTAATCCAATAAAAATCTATATTTTAGGTTATAAAAGTAGTGAAATAAATATGGTGTTCATTGCATTTTTTTTTTGGGTATAGAAAAACAACCCAAATTGCATAGTCTATAATTATAAATACAAATCAAATTGAATTTTCATAGAAAATGGAACCTAGAATTGCATCGATTTGATTTTTGAGCTTAAAGTTATAGCTGATTCTACCTAATCTGGTTGACAAAATCTCTAAACATGCAAACATTATCAAACAAACCCAAAAATCTTATGAACACCCATAACTCCAAACTTTAACTTAAAATCATCATCTATTGTCAAATAATTAAATAGTACACAAAAAGAATTTAAATTTAAAGTATTATATAGTTTTTAAAATTTAAAAAGATAAAATACTTAAACAAATCAGAGGTCCTTCAATAATTTTGAAAAATCTTAGCATCTCATTATGATGCTAGATCTGAAATGTTAATAGGGGTAAGCTGCGAAGCCTACTAGACATACATCACCCACCTATACGAATTTGTGGAATGCATCGATAAAACATCATTTCTAGATATAAATTGAAATCAACATATTAAAAATAATAACTGTCACAAATAAGAGATGAATGCTAATATAAGACTTAATAAATCGGAGAACCAACCTGACGCATGAAAGAAATACTTTTGGGGTTGTATTTCGCAACATCTAACCACGCTCTCAGTAATCGACCACATGGTAATAAGGGGGTCTATATTATTTTACCCAAGGGCACCGAACTCTGCCTTGCTTCTTAGGATTTAACCCAAGGACCATGGTCATGTAGAAACTGAGCCCTACATTTGTGTGCCCATGCAAACTCGGCTATTCTACCAATTTTTTCATCATCGCATGGTGTGTACAAATAAAATTCTAGCCACATGAATATTATCATATTGAAATGCAATAAGTAGAAATTTAAATACATGCATGCTTCAATTTAAATCAAAAACATCATTATATAAGCACGTTAAAAAATATTTTTTCTAGCTTATTATGTAAACATGCATGAAAAAACATATGAAATAAGCTTTTAAAACATGCATAAAAATACATATGAAGCATGGAGATTTATTTAAGAAAATATGTAAACATGGTAAATAAAACACGAAACTAAAATTAACCACACATACATATGGAGAGATGAGAATCCTACCTCTCAAGTTGTGCACACTCCAAACTCTCTCTAATAGAGATCCTTCTTCACTTCTATTTTTCTTTTTCTTTTTCTCTCTTGATGTTCTCTCAAATAATGGAGGCCATCTCTCTCTATGGAGGTAAAAGAGAGGCATTTTTGAATTTCTAGATGGAAAAAATAAGGAGGGACTATTTGTTTAGTGAGAAGGTATTTCTTTCTCTCAAGTTCATATCATTAAGTTGCTAAGGAGGGCTTCCTCCCTAGCCTATAATTCCTATATGGAGAAGGGCCTTGTCCAATTCAATGTTAGCTGCATAGGTGGAACGGAGATCCACCTCACTCAATGATTGGTCTAAGTGGTAGAGATAATCCATCTCTTTCCCTTCACAATTAACTTTCATATCTTTCTATTGGTTTGACTAAGATGAGATAGGTGGACATTAGCCCATTTCTTATTTATTGTTGAATCAAGGAGAGAATTTCTCTTTCCTCTTTAATACTCCTAGTAGGTTTTAAAGCTTGCTAAAAACTTCCTTTTTTCTTATTGGTTCTCTTCGTAGGAGTGTTTTCTCACCTTTGTAGCTCTTAAATTTGATCAGTTAACTCATAATAGTTACAAAATTACAACTCTCTCCTAACACTGCCAATGATTTTGCTAGTGGGATCTACTACAAAAATGTAATGTCCAACATTCCTAGACAAACCAAGTTTAAGAATTGTAAATAAGAGAGGTACCTTCCACTACTACATTAATTAGTTGTTTTAGTGTTTGGCTCTAGAATAGTAAATACTCGACCCTGAGCCCTAGGTCTTTGGTTTCTCACATTTTGGTTTTGCTCAGCGTGTTGTTGGATTTGGTATTATGGTGGTCTCCATTAGATCTATTGTTATTGTGGTGACTGTTGATACGGTGGTCGTTATTGTTATAGTCGTTGATTCTGAATGAGAAATTATTGTTGCTACCAATAAAGGGTCATTATAGTGGTATAACGGATTGGAGGCATTACCATTTTTTCATTATAATGGATTGTAATGCACAGGGGTAAAAATGGAAAATAAGAGAAAAATAAAAAATAACGAAAATTAATGAAACTAAAATTCAAAATTTTAAATTTCAAATTTTCAATCAAATTTATAATGGAAAATAACATAAATAATGTAAATGGACGTTTTTTAACAAATGTTTTTCAAAAAAAAAAAAAAAACAATCGTTATAACGAAAAAATAATGAAAAATAACAGTTGTTATAATGAATATAATTGTCGTTGTTTTTTTAGAGTTAAAATGGTACATAACGTAATGGGGGAAGTTTGAATCCATTATAACTGTCCTTTTTTAAACCATGGTTGCTACTACTACTGGGGAAACTATGGATGGAATACTGCTAGTTATTCTATTGATATGGTGATTGTAGATGTTTTGCTGTTAAGAGCAAACAGTTCTTCCTTATGTGACATATCACCACAAATGTTAATCATCCTTGCTACTAGTTGTTTCGTTGATGGGGTGGTTGTTGCTACAGTGCTATTAGAAATGGACAATCCTTCTAGATGTGTCCTTGCTGACCATATCCATAACATGTACCTTGGCCCTATTGCTAGTCCATCTATATCTCTTATACAACTGACAATTATTGAGTTGTCATCTATCTCTTATTGTTGTCATTGTTTTGAGACCCTTCCCTACCCTTACTATTTAAAATTCTTTAAGCCTCCTCAGTCCCTTGCTCCATTAATAGAGCCCGTTGTTGATATGGCGGTCATTGTTGCTACAATTGTTGATTCTAAATGAGAAATTTTTATTGTTGCTACTACTGAAGAAATTGTGGATGGAACTACTATTGCTAGTTATTATGATGTTGGGAGCAGACAATCCTTCCTTATATGTCCACATCTGTGACATCCCCGCAGATGCTATTGTCATTGCTACTTATTGTTTAACTGATGGCGTAGTTCTGGATGTGTCCTTATTGACCACATCCAATGTTACAATCTGATATGCATTCGTTACATTTTCGTAAGTACATCCATATACATGCGTACACACACACACACACACACACAAACATATATATATTTTATATACCAGTAGGTTCACAAGTGTGTTGCACGTGGCAATTAGATTTGAAACGAAAACGTGGATAATTAATTAGTTAAACGAAAATGTACCTGAGTGAAGTTTGAATAAGAATCCAGAGAGCAGAGAAGTTTCGACCGTGTAGAAAATAGCATACGGCAAGCGAAGAACAAGCATAATAGTGTGAATCAGAACATAGAGGGATTGCACAGAACCCTAACCGATCCATCAAAAAAAATTTATAGACAAGAAGAAAAATTAATTCTAGAGGGAGAAGGAAAGTCTAGTTTGTATTTTTTTTAATTATAGGGGAGAAGGAAAGTCGTGGAGAAAGAAATCTTGTGGTTGTAGCTAGAAAGGGTTTAATAGACATAAAAAGGGAAAAAGGGGGTATTTGAGTCAATCAAAAGTTTTTCTCATTTCGGTGCTTTTATAAGTATTATATCTACACACACACACACACACACACACACAATTTCAGCTCTTTCTCGATCTTTATTCTATTTATTTACTCATTGATAAACGAGTTTGCAGTATTTTGGCTCATCAAAACTTCTTTCAAACATGATGGAGTGATTTTCAATGTTGGAATTAAATTCAAGATATAAGCTGGAGAAATCTAATTTGTGTGGATAACGCTTAATACTACTAATTAAATACTTCCATATAGTCTAGGTAGTTTCTCAGTTGAATGGGTGGTGATAGCATTGTCTTCCTTTTCTAGTTTTGTCTTAATTGATAATGCTTTATTCTAGTGCAACATAGATAGAAATCAAAAGTAATACTTACACCTCACTACTAGAAAAATCACATATGGCCTCAGTTTTTCACTGACTTCATAGACATATAGCGTCAGTTTTTTCCCTAAAAAGTGATGTTGATTAGAGCGATGCTAAAAGTCGTATGGATATAGCGTCGGTTACCCACCGATGTACCAAGGCCAGAAAAACTGATGCTATATCTTTTTTTTTGCAGACTAACCTATTTCTGGTATGTCGCATATATCCCCTGTCATTACCGTAACAACGAGGCCAATCATGGTAATGACAAGATTCTTGGTGGTGGACGCACCATCTTCTTATAACATTATCCTGGGGAGGAGATGGACCCGTTGCATGAAGACTGTACCATCTACCAACTACCAGATGATTAGATTCCCTACACCCCTAGGGATTGTTTGAGATTCGGGGAGATCAGAGTACGGCTCAAAAATGCCAGGCTGCAATGATCAAAGGGGCAAAGGATATCGGACCCAAGATGGAGGATGTCGATTGACCCGACAAATAACAGTTAAGGGAGGCTTCGCTCAAGGACGAACCCGAGGAGAAGAAAAAAGGCTATTGAAGAGGTAGAAACTATAGAGATCAAGAAAGGAGAGAAGAATGTCACGTACTTAGGCTCAAGATTGAGTCAAGAAGGGAAGGAACGGGTAGTAGAATTTTTAAGAGAGAACATGAATGTATTCGCTTGGTCAATGAAAGACATGCCAGGGATAGATCAGAACACTGTGAGCCACTAGCTGAATGTGAAAGAATGAGCCGAACCCGTCAAACAAGGATTAAGATGAATTTCCCCTCATGTAGCCTCAACAGTATCAGATGAGGTTGGCCAACTCTTGGAAAGCCAAAATTATTGAAGAGGTGAACTGCCCAGACTAGATCGCCAACATAGTACATGTCCAAAGAAGAACGGGAAGGTCCGAGTCTATATCGACTTCACCATTTTAAACAAGATCTACCCAAAAGATAATTACATTATGCCCCAGGTAGACGAATTGGTTGATAGAACAACAAGGTTCAAGCTTTTGTCATTAATGCATAGATACTTGGGGTATAACCAAATATTGACGTGGGAATCAAACAAGGAGAAGACGACATTTTATACATATCGAGGTGCATTCTATTTTAAATAGATGCCTTTCGGCCTAAAAAATGTCAGAGCCACATATCAGCACTTAATTAAGAACGTATTCAGAGACAAACTTGACAAAACAATGGAAGCCTACATAGACGATATGTTGGTAAAGTGCGAGAGCCGAGACCAACACCTGGGGGGATCTAGAGCAACTTTTTGATTAGTGAGAGAATACAAGATGAAGCAAAATCTAGAAAAATGTACATTCTGAGTGTCCTCGGAAATTCCTTAGCCACCTAGTCACTAGATGAGGCATAGAGGCCAACCTAGATTAGATCCAAGCTCTACAAGATATGCCTTCACCATGCAGCAAGAAACAAGTACAAAAATTAATCGAGATGGTTGCAGCGTTGAATCATTTTATCTCCAAGTCTTTGGATCGATGCCAATCTCTTTTTCAATTATTGAAGAAACACAACAGATTCGATTGGACGAAAGAAGGTGAAGTAGCTTTCCAGAATTTGAAGAAATCTTGGGGAACCGCGAAGGAGCCGTTATTATTATATCTCTCGATCTTGGAATTCGTAGTAAGTTCAGTATTATTCCTAGACACAGATGAGGCAGAAAAAATAGTCTATTTCCGAAAGCAAAATGTTATTGGATGTCGAGACCTGATACAGTCGAATAGAGATGGCCGTACTAACTCTACTATTCTCGACTCAGAGATTAAGACCGTATTTTCAAGCCCACACCATTATTGTAATCACAAATCTTACTTGGAAGATCATCCTGACAAAGTTTGAGAAATCGAGAAGAATGGAGAAATAGGCAATAGCCTTGGGGTAGTACGATATAACATACAGGTCTTGTAGACACCTGAGATGAAATTAAAAGAGCGGATGGGGGCTATTTGTCAATGTATCGGCCAACAGCACTAGAGCCAGGGTGGGCGTTATCTTAGTCACACCAGATAACACAAAACTAGAACTAGAAATAAGGCTAGGGTTCTTGGCCTTTAACAATAAAGTTGAGTATGAAGTGCTTTTAACAGGATTGAAGATGGCCTCGGATCTGGGCATACAAGAATTGAAGATTTTCAACAATTCCCAATTGAACGTAAATCAAGTGAATGGGGGAGTTCTCTACAAGGAACGAACAAGTGGCTAAGTACGTGGAGCTGGCTACACAATAAATGGGAAAGTTCACGAAGGAAGAACTATTTCATATAAACCGAGGAGAGAATATGCATTCTGATGCCTTGGATTATGTAGCATCTATGCTGGGAGAGATTGATATGAGATCTATCTCTATTGAATTTTCGACTATCCCGAGCATAGAGATGGAAGAAACATGCTCTCAGGTAGAGGAAGGGGATACTTGGATGACTCCCATCATCAAGTTCGTAAGAGATGAGATCTGAGACCCAGACAAGAAGACAACATGACGAATATAATAGAGAGCCAAACGATATGATATACTTAGGGACAAATTATATTGAATGTTGGTAGGGGGCCATGGCTGAAATGTGTAACACCTCTAGAAGCTCAAAATATTCTGGCTGAGATCAATGAAAGAGAATGTGGAAATCATTCCAGAAGGAGATCCCTATATACGGCCAATAGTATCCTTGGCACATATGGATATGGATTGGGTCCAAGGATACTATTTGTCGTATATGCAAGTAGATGAAAAGAAGTATACAAGAAAGAGTGAGAAATGCCAAAAGCATGCACCGATGATCCATGCCCCTGCCTAAGAATTACATTATGTATCTAGCCCATGGCCTTTTGCGTTATGAGGTTTAGACGTAGTTGGACCCCTTCCTATGGTCCTAGAAAAGATATAGTATATGTTAGTACCCAAAGATTACTTCACAAAGTTGGTAGAGGATATTGATTTGCAGCAAGTCCGAGGAAGCAAGATTGCACATTTTTGTAAAAATTTTGGGATAAAACAGTTGTTCTCTGCACCTATATACCCCCAAGGCAATGGACAAGCCGAACGACAAATAAGGTCATTTTAAACAACTTAAATAAGAGACTTGAAAAAGCGAAGGGAAAATGGGCCAAGAAGCTAAATAGCGTGTTATGGGCTTATCGAACCACGCAAAGAAGATCAACTAGAGATTCTCCATTCGCCCTAGCATTCTGGATGGAGGCAGACATACCAGGCGAGATGGTAGTAACAACAACTCGGCACAAAGCTGTGGAAGAAGGAATCGGGTTCGGAACATAGAATTTTGATATTGATATGACAGAAGAAAGAAGGGAGCAACCTCGGAAATGGTCTGGGCTAATTCCTCGATAGTTGGAGGAGTATAGATTCTCGGGTACCCAAATGTGTTGAGATCGAGCAAGAGCTGGTAAATGATGGAAGGAAGTCGGTGTAGGCCAAAGCAAAAAGGGAGCTCATCCCTAGGAAATCTGACAAAGGCACTGCCAGTATTCACGACTGCAATCCATGAAGGCAAGAATTAGAAGATTATAAAATTATCTGAAAACGGAGAAGGGAACCGAGGTAAAATCGTTGGAAGAGTAGACCAGGGCATGTATCCTCGGGTCCCCTCTCCCAATTTCCATAGATAAAAATAGGATAAGCTTCCCAGGACTTGTCACAATTCTGGATTCTTTCAAGAATCAGAAAAGGTTCTTCCAGAACCTCTTTTCTATATTTAGGACATTTCTTAAGGAAATGTTGTCGGCGGACATCCTCAAGGGTAAGACCACGGTGCCACAGATCCTTGATACACTCAAAGGTGCGCACAACACGCCAAAATTTGGCAGTGACCTGCCCAAAAGCAAAAATTAAGAAGCTATCAGGCAAATGGAGTAAGAGGGATCAGAATGCCCACAAGGATGTGGCCGACTCTAAGACATATTGTGTTAGGAGTTATCGGAGAATGATGAAAGTATAACATGTAACATGAAACATGTTCCATGTCGATGGAGTCGAGGATATTATATTTTTCTCGAAGTTCTGTCAGGTTTGGACGAGGCCAAAAATGCGGATTCGCTACTTTAAGAAGGGTTTTTCTAAGACTATAGGCATTTTTTTACCTTAAGGAAGCATGAGAGCCGAGAATCCTGAGAGGTCAGACAACAGAACAAATCAACAAGGATTGGATCCGACAGATCAGCAGAGAAAGAATCCGAGAGAGTAGAGAGCATGCGAGAGAGCCGAGGATGGAAATTTGAACGCTCAGTTTCAAAGAAAATTCGCAAAGTACAAAAATGAGGACGAGACGCGCTATTTATAGTAGTAGAGCTGATGAGACTTGGAGTTCGAAGAGACTGATGACTGACAAACCAATGACAAGCTAACACGTGGCATGACATTTAAAAGTGGTAGAAACGGAAGAGATACTGACGGCATCGTACGACGCGCGGCGCTTCTTGGTGATTACATGTGGTGCACACGTGTTAAGCACTCGTGCGACTGACACGTGTCATGACCAAGAAGGGGCGCTGTGGGTGAGAAATCTAGACCATACACGTGGTGGTCTCATATGATGACACCTGTACATGAATTTAAGAAGCTCTTAAGAGTTGTGGATCTGCCTTGGCAGTCTCGGTGGTCTCGGATTACTGCGTGGGTAGTCTTGGTGGTCTCGAGTTGGCGTCAATCTCTGATTTTGGAAACACTTTAAAGGCCCCCGGGGATGACACGTGTACTCTCGATCAGTATAAACAAGACCAAAAGTAGAAATCACTATCAAATATACATGGGCAATATATTTGCATGAAGCTCTCGGATCACTCTCGGACCCCCACTCGGGTGTCCCAAATCACTCTCGGGGATCCCGAATCACTGTCAGGTTTATTGAATGTACTAAGGCGGTCAATTCTGTTAACGTTTGGGAGTACGTGGCAAACGCCCATTGGGACATACGTGGAGAATAACATCATAAATAAATAGAGGCACCTGCTATGGTATTAGGTATGCAATTCGAGAGAATTAAACCACATTTGAAGAAGTAAACTGACTTAAGCATCGCAGGCTCAACATCATAAATAAATAGAGGCACCTGCTATGGTATTAGGTATGCAATTCGAGAGAATTAAACCACATTTGAAGAAGTAAACTGACTTAAGCATCGCAGGCTCAATTGGTGGGATTCATTTGAGTTATTGTAAATAGGAACTCGGTGTCGGTGCTCTCGACGGCCTCGGATCGAACATCTATCTTTGAACTATTTCAGTTATGGAGGCCTCGAGCCTATCAAGAAATATAGCTAGATACCTCGGGTACCTTGGCCCCAACAGCATTCGTCTTTGAAAACATGCATTTAAATCTTCACCGTCAAACCTATCAGAAAGCGTGTATCTCGAGGGTGTGTGGGATTTATTCCCTACAGAGATCACCCACTAAACTATTCACATCCCTTCTATTCTTGTTCATTCTTCTCTTCTAAACCTCCACATCTACCTACACTATCCATCTACTTACAATGCATCTTTGTATCGAAAGGGCTAATCAACTCGGGATCAGTTGATGCCTCAAACCATGTATTAGTGTAGTTCAAACAATGGTTTTAAAAATGGCCGTTTAAACGGTAATGCCCCAAGCCCGTTTCCGTAAAAACCGTTTAAACAAGTTTTATCGTTTTTGAATAAAACGGCAGTTTTTTTGTTTTAACTGCCGTTAAAATCGTTTAATTCTGAAAAATTTTGTGAAAAAATGGCCGTTAAATCCGTTAAAATCCATTCAATTTCCGTTAAAATCCGTTAATTTCTATTTTTTTTTTTTTTCAAATTTCAAAATTTGAATTTCAGCACCATTTTTTCCCTTTTTTTCCGTTAAAATCCATTTTCTCCATTTTTTTCCCAGTTTTGCCCTTGGCCGTTTCAATCCGTTGCAACGGCTGCTTAAACGTTTTAAACGGTAACGCCCCTAGTCCATTTAACCGTTAAAATGGCCTCCTTTAAACCTTGGTTCAAACATCACCGTCATGTAGCTGACATGGAAGTGGAGCTGGACCTAGGAATTGACATTCCACCAAAGAATTAAATCTTTGGTCTCGCTGAGCCAATAGACGATTGGTCCAGCCGTGGATTCTTACGCCATGTGTACAAAAGGTGCACTTTTTTGGGTAGTTCCATCTTTCCTAGTAGGACATTATTGGGCCCTCTCATAATGCAACCTGTTGACACTCTTTTGGCCCACCCCCTCACCAAAATCTTAAAATTCCTACCACCTTTTGCATAACAAGCACCCAAGAACAGCCTTAACTGTATAAAAAATAACCGGGGTTGAATTTATGTTGGGTTAAGCAATTTTAGGGGTGCGATTCCTAAAAAATCAGCCTCGTATGAAACCATCACCTCCCATTACGTGCGAGTCTCTGAGTCAGGCATTCGACATGAAAAATATGGACAAAATTTGGCTCCTCAAACTTTGATCCTACGTACCCTCCCCAAAATGCCATGTGACAAATCTTTTGAGCCTAGTGACCATGAATGTTTGGCCCCGCCATTGGTAGACGTACACATGAAAAATCAGCCCGATTGGTGGTTTCTAAGCCATTGGATGGGAGGGGTAGGACGGTAGGAGCCAAAAACAATTTCTGAAAAATATTCTGACCATAGCTACAGCTTTTTTGTGGACAAGACCCTTCAAAGTCCACTTATGGTATTGTCGTTATCAGGAGAAAACTTTGATTTATTGGTAGACCTACCATTCAAAGTCCACTCCAATTTTTTGGGCCTACTCCTAGCCCACAAATAGTGGACCTAAACACCAAAATTTAGTCTGATTTGGGATTTATGACCATTGGATTTTAGCACTTCTTGGGACACTAATCCAAAGGACAGAAATCACCAACCATGTTGATTTTCTGCAAGTCCACTAAGGGATGGGCCAAACATTCCTAGGGGTCTGTGTGCTCGAAAAAGTGACGCACTTGGCATTTTTTGGGGTGGACATCAAAGTTTTAGAGGACTAAGTCTTTGGCAAGGAGATCTCTATGGCGAGTACTCTGGCGTTTACACGACGTGGAATGGTTGGCACTTGGCACTTGACATTTGATAGTTAAAAACGAAAATATAATTTTCATGGTGGACTCTTTAGTAGCCCCAGCACCACGGTAAGCTGTCGGCGTAGGGGACCATGATAGCGTGGAAAGATAAATGATGCCATGGATTCATGGCCCAGCAAGACAATGTCTTGGATTCCTGTCGTATGTTAACATGGATCCCATGGAGAAAAAGGTGTCCAAGTTGCAAACTCCACGCACACACACGCATAAAAGGAAAGAGTGGTGATCATATGGTCCGTCGTACTTGTGGTGCCCAACTGCTGGCACATTCTGATTTGTGTCACAGCTCGGGCTGCTAAAATATAAATTCAAATATAATAAAATATTACTGCAGCACCAATCAATTGTGCACCACATGGACCCCTGATCATATGATCACCACTCAATAGGAAAATGATAGTATCGTCCAGAAGGGGATGTGGTGACTATTGGATGGTCTTTGAGATTTGTGTGGTGTGAATTTTGACGACTATCAACAGTCTAAATCTAGAGAGATTGACAAGGACAACGGCCACTAGGATGATCGTAACATGGTCCAAAAAAAACCAAAACTTAACACACTCACGCAAGCGTAATAAAATAAAAAAGGAAGCTAGTCTCTATTTTGTAGCCAAGACAAACAAATTGCAGTCGGTGGTAAAGTCCAAAGTTTTAAATCAATCATTATAACGGTCGATTAACATTACTGTTATGACAGTTATAACTTATAATGGTGATTGTAATGGGTCACATCAATCAAAATCTGCAGTCAGAAAAGGGTTATAACAGCCGTTATAATGTTAAGCCCGTTCTTTTGGATTTGAGCATTATATTCCAAATAACGTACGTAACGGCCGCTTTTTAGAGTTCTTCGATTGTGTTAGTTGTGAGGTTCTTTGATAATTACGCATGAGGCCTACAACCCATCGTTTAGGAACTAGTTTGGTTTAATTTTTTGAAGCTTGGGATTGGGTTTTGATGCAGGACCGAAATTCAACTCTTTATTCAACTAAATTCAATCAACCATGAATACACTCCTACAATTTCACCTAATTTTGAATTCGTTAGAATATATTTCCTTTGTAAACTTGCCACTTTTTCCTATCTTGATTTCACATTTCCATTGATATCTAGAGGTTTTTGTGCCGTGAAAATTACTTTTACTTCATTCTATTATGTAATTTAACATTTAACACAATTATATGGTGTCAATTCTCTTGAATTGATGCTCAGCCACTTGTGTCTTCTATTATGTCTGTTTACTCACCATTTGATACCTTTGATTGGCCTTTAACTTCGCTCTATAGGTCTTAGTTGCATCCCTTGATCGTAATTTTGAGGAAAAATGTAATAACCCAAATTTTTCTAAACCCTGACTAGTGTGAGCTTAGCGTAGGCCCGTGTTTGTAGCACCCATATTTTTTCCTTTGAGGGGCATTTTGGTAACTACACAACCTAGGGTTAACTTATTAATTTCACTTTCTAAACATAGAACATAATGGTTAGATCAACATAATAACCCTAGAGACCCTATCTTCAAATTTGGAAGGCTTTGGAAAATTCCTTCTCGAAAGAGTATTTTTATAATTAGGGTATTTTGGACTTTTAGGCTTCTATTTAAGTTGTGTTCACTTAATTTAACCAAAGGTAGATTAATTGTAAATTTGAAGAGATTTTTGAAAAATCCCATATTGAGAATATTTTTGTAATTAAAAACTCGTTTTCAACATTCGGAACAACTTCTTACTTTAATGTCAAAATTTCAATTTGATTGATTTTCTAGAAACTTTGGAATGTGTTTGTCAAATTACTGTCTAATACAATGTCGCAATTTGGATATTTTGGACTTCGAAATTGAGTCTGGAATTTGAGTATTTAATAATGACAACAAACAAATAATTTAATAAATAATTTTGGGTTTAGCAGGCCTTAGTGAGACCCATGTTTGGAGATTTTTTAGGCCCATATTGGGGCATTATATTTTTAAAATTAATATTTTATTTGTTCAATTGATTACATGCCACGTAAACATGATGAATTAATTAATTAAGAAACCTTAATGATTAAGATCGCCTTTAATTATTTAGAAATAAACCTAATTCAATTTGAAAACCTATTCCTTCTTCTTTAAGGAATTAATGTGAGCCACTACTATATACAATGAGCGTCTCTCTCATTATGGAGCTCATATTTTAAGTTAAAATTCCCTCTTCTCCTTCAAACCTTAGCCACACCCATTTTTCCTTTCACAAAATTCAACACTTCTTGCACTCCCCTTAGCCCAAACCATGGGTTTTGTGGAGGTTTTACCTCTCCTTTGATCCCCTTAGAGTGAGTAAGAGGATCGAAGAAGATTGAAGAAAAGAATGAGAGAAGAGAAAGAAGGTTTGATAATCTAAAGTTTGGATTCTTGAGCACATTATAGTAGGCTTTTTTTACTCCCCGACCCTTTTACTTTTATGGTTATTTTCAATTATGTATATTTAATTACATGCTTTTAAAATTCTTTCCATGATTTTAATACATGTAAATCATACTCATATATGTTTATTAAATCTATGATCTTATTTATTTTGAAAAACATGTTTGTTGATTAAGGATTTTGAGCTTTGATTTATTTTATTGCACTTGTTTATCTTTTATTATTGTTGATTATCTTTTAGAGATGCATAGGCACCCATGATTGTGATCTGATACTATGTGCGATATCGGATAAGAGTTCGGAGCAATGTGCGATGATGTCGCATTAGGTGTACATTGATTTTTGAAATATATACTTTAAAGAGAATGAAACATGTAAGATCCCATGGTGAAAGATTAGAAATAATATCCTTAGATCATTGTGGTGGAATTTTTATCAACTTGTCGATAAGCTTAATTTTTCAATCAATTTATATCTACTTTGACATGCATGTTCCCATTTTAGTTATCGGTGTAGATAGATCGGATTTTGTTTACAATAGACTTATTTATTTATTTGGTATTGTTTAGTATTATATTACATGTATTATCGTTGATTTAATTGTTCATGGTTAGCCATTCATCTCCATAGGAGTTTGGGAAGTGGAGCATGTCTACTGAGTTTTTCGGCTAACCCCTATTTACATTTTGCAGATATATATACTGGATGCGCCAGCAACTTAGCTTATCTGGAGCCTAAGTTTTACTTGTTTTCTTTGCTTATTTGGATTTTTAGAATCATGTATAGGGTTTAGTTGGTTTTTCATTATTTTCATTCATAATTAAATTGATATATATGATTTACTTTAGTTTAATCGAATGTATTAAACATCGATTCAGGTTCTATATACTGAAATAAATATGTTGTTTAAAGCATGTGTGCATTTCATACTTTTTTACGCTTTATATTTTGGTCGAATTTGTGTACCTACTATTGTTTTGGTCATAATTTTAGATACGGTGATCGAAACGACTTGATTCTAAAGCCCATACTTTTGTAACCATTAGAACTTATTTAATGTGGAGTTTCAAATTTTTTGAGACTTATAACCCTTTCGTTACGTGCCTTCTTCGATTCCACAGAAACATGTCTTGCCTTGAGACCAAAACAGAACTTAATTAGACTCGGATTCAAATTTTCTATAAAATATAAGAGTTGAAGGTCTTTAAGTCTAATTTCTAAATCTAAATGCTCTATCTGCATCAAATTCTTCTTATCTTTTTATTATGATTTTATTACCACAGACTCTCAAAACTAGGTTATGTTTGTTGTATAGAAAATTGATTTTAAATGCTATCTATTTAACTCAATTTTGTCATAACAACCCTACTATTTTATACTTTTATATTACCAACATATCTTTTCCTTTGGCCATGAATGCAAATTCTTTTTATAAAAATTAGATTTATGTGATTTTTAATCTGTTATGTTTTATTTTAAAAAATATACCATTTGGAAAAATAATTGTATAACTTCGTGACAAAATTGAGCTTCAATTCTATTCCAGAAGCATTTTTCTGAAAATTCATTTCATTGTGGGTGTAATAGATTCTGCGATCACCCAGTTTCTATCTGACGTGATTGAGATATGATATTTTGAAGTTATAACATCCACTATTTTTTTGCATGTTAAAAGTCGAGATTTTGGGTTTTCATTAGTGTAAATTTTTTATTAACTTCTTTTGACCTTAGGTTGATTAGACTTAACCTAGATTGATCTTGCAACCTTTGAGATATGTTTGACCTTGGGTTTGACCCGTATGGATCTTCATATGTGGTTCGACCCATCCCCCATGGATTTCGGATTGGATGACTCATGGAAACTAGGTCGGTTGTGTACGTAGATCGTGGGTCTAGTAGTGGATCCCAAATTTGGGGCGTGACAAAAGATATGAAGAATATCTTCTAAATATGTTAGAAGATAAATTAGAAAGGCTAGAAATCTTATCCAACTTGATAACACATCTACCACGTATGGTTAACACGAGGCGGATTAAATTCTTATCCCACTTGCTAACATTACGGCTGTCAACGGATACTAATCAGATTGAATATAAGCATATTCGGATCTGAATCCGAAAAAATATCTAAGATCCGAATCCAATTCAATATCCGATGAATATTCTAAATCAATATTCAAATTCGTATCCGATTAACTAATCGGATATCCGATAATATTTGATCCGAATATCATATATATATATAATAAATTATTGTATATATATATATATATAAGTAAAATAATTATAAATAAATATTATATTTATATATAATAAATATTATTATATTAATAAATATTTTTTATATTATAAATATAATATAATCTATTATATATAATAAATATAATTATTAAATACATTAATCTCTGAATCTGTATCAGAAAACCATTCGAATATTAAAAAGATATCGGAATCTGAATTCGATATTCGAAATTTTTGGATAATATTTGATTTTTCAAATATGGATTCAAATTGAATTCGAATTTTTGACTATCCATTGACAACCCTAGCTAACATAACAATAATTGTCAACATGAGAAAGAGCTTTGTTAGTTGGCAAATGGCATGTCCTAAGACGTGTGTAGCACGTGCCTATGCATGTGCATATATGAGACATGCATGCATAGAACATGAATGGAAGATTTAATTTATAAAGCAATATGAAAAATGATCATATTCTTGCATAAAACCCTCAAGGTTACAAAAAAAATTCCCTCAAATTAAAAGAATGCTACTCTTCATTCCAATTTCTATATAGCAGATTCCACTTTTGGTTCATGTCATTTATTTTCCTAGCATATTTCGTAGGAGATGAGGCGGCTACAATGTAAATTCTCATCATTTTTTAGAACTTTGTAGTTATTTCTTTTTGCAAAATAGATAACATCAACATGGTATTGCTACGACCTACCCAAAAGGAGATCACATACCTCCATATCTGCATTGTCGCACAAAACATAGTCAACATACTCCATAAATGTGATGCCTACAAGATTGGTGAATGACAATTCGTCAATGGCGACTAATTTTGATACCAAGTTTTCACCTGTTTTGGATGATTTGAATGTATTTTGCTTAATCAAAGGCTTGCCTTTATATAAAATTTAGGGAATTTTTGGCATACCCCCCAACATTTGAAAAAGTTGACATACCCCCCTATGACTCGGTCCACCGTCATTTGACCAATGTTGACCCGAGTTGACTACCAAATTTTGTATTAAAGGACAATAGTGCCCTTGTCTTCAACCTTAGAACAAAGGTATGGGCCAAAACCCAAACCCCAAATCAAACGGCTGTGGTGGGTAGATAGCCAAGAGATGCCAATGGGTTGGTCGATCCCCCATCACCGGCAACCAACCCACCGAGTCTCATGGTCAGCCAGCCACCACTCCGGTAACAATTTAAAACCAAGGTTAAAAAAAAATCCTTAAAGCATACAATTTTAGTTCTAAAAAATTTTCATTAACAAAAATGAAAAACTTTTGATACATTGATTTTGGAAAGATGGGTTCTCTCGATTTCCCTCGTGAATTTTATCTATTTTTATGGGGATTTTTCTTCTCAATCTTTGCTTAATTTATAAAATAAAAAATAAAAAAATCTCAGATTTACCAACATGGGTTTTTTATTTTTATGTTTAATTTTAAGATCTTCTTTTCATGTTTGATTGGGATTTTTGGGTTTTCGCCCAAACCCAAACCCTTGTTCTAAGGTTGAAGACAAGGGCACTATTGTCCTTTAATACAAAATTTGAGAGTCAACTCGGGTCAACACTGGTCAAATGTTGGTGGACCGAGTCATAGGGGGGTATGTCAACTTTTTCAAATGTTGGGGGGGGGGGGGGGTATGTCTAATTTTAAAGATAACATAGGGGGGTATGTCAAAAATTCTCTAAAATTTAATGTGTTTCTTCCCTACTAAATCCTACGGTCTAGATTTGCTTTGGAGAGTACAACCATTTGGTTTAGATCATATCTGGACAATTATGTTCATTTTTTCAACTGGTATATATGACCTTTGGCCCATAGTTAGCAGGCATACGGCAAAGATTTGAAATAGGAAAAGTTCGAGTTTAATTCGATTTCGGGATAAAAAAAAATTCAGTCATTGTTGAAATGTTATATTCGTTTAGCCTTAGAAGCCTGAATTTTACCCATTTCTTCATTTTATGTGGCCATCTAATAAGTTTTTATTTTTTAAAAATACACAATTCGTGTATTAAACGCGAATAATACACGTTTTATTCGTAGTCTTAACATTTGAGATTTTTTCTGATTTTTTATTTTATACGGAAGCATTAAACGTTTCTTCAAAAAAATAAAAAAATTGGGTATTAAACGCGTATAATACGCAAATTTACTAACTAGGCTTTGGCCATCCATCTGCACCACCTGCACAATCTAATAGTTCCAATTAGTCACACGATTCGATGCGATTCTTGGACCATTTTGACCAAGCCAGTAAGGGGCTAGGTGGGGGTGCCCACTGAACTTTTAAAATCCCTTTAGAAAATAAAATAAAATAAAATTCCAAAAGTACCTTAATAACCCAATCTAATAGTCCAATTGGCTGCACGATTAGAAGTGACTCTTGGACCATTTTGACCATTGGGAAGTGACCTTTTGTGAAGATAATCGGCCATCATATAGGTTAAAGTGTTGACTAGTCAATGACAAAAACTTTAAAGCTCCTCAACTCTTGCTACAAGTGCACTTTGCACATGGGCAATGGCGGAGCCAGGAAGGGGCTAGGGGGGCACCCCATCAACTTTCAAAATCCCTTTAAAAATAAAAAAAATAATTCTAAAAGTACCTTAATACACACCACCCCCACCGTCCGGTGAAAAAGTTAGGTTAATTATAACATTTTTTGTAGGGACATACAGGCCGCATCTAAAAATGTATGGAAGACGGTTAGAGATCCATGATCGTAGGGATGTTCAAAACGCCCCTAGATGCCCATGCAGACCATAAATCAGCAAGATTGGTGGGTTTTAGCCATTGGATTTGAAACTTTTACATGGGTTAAATTTCAACTGTGGATTCAAAAATTATTTTAGGTACTGAGATTCAACGCTTAGAAAACACCAATTAGAATGCCTTTGGTCTGTAGGTCCATCTAGGGATGTTTCAAATATCTGTATGATCATAAATCTCTAATAGTGTGACACATGATTTTTTTAGGTGTGGCTTGACACCCATATAAAAAATTGATAAATATAATCTTTTTTCTCACTCAGCTGTAGCTTTCAGCATTATTACAAGGGCAAAACTTTAATGGTGGACATCCATTATCAATGTTGATGATGGACTGTAGCGTAAGCCGCGTGGTACCCTATTAGAGGACAAGGAATCTATGGATATTTAGCCCATCCCTACGTAGACGTCTAGACATACATAACAAAAATCAGCCCGATTAGTGATTTTGATCCATTGGATTTGAGTACCCTCAAATAATGCTCAAAATCTACGGTTGAAAATAATCCACGAAAAAGACTAATCCAATAGATATAGAAATTACTAATCAAGATAAATTTTGGTGGGTAGTTCACCTAAGGATGGTCAAACATCCATTCGGTCAGTGATCTCTAAGAGCATGCTACATGTAAGGTAGCTCGTGCGCGCATCGCACTTAGCATGCCAGCTACAAGGAATGTGCCCCTCCTTGACTAAAATCATAGCTCCCCTCTGCAAATGCATGTTGCACAACACGCACTGTTCACACACAAACATTTCTCTTCACATGCGTTCTAAATAATCGTTCGTCCTTCATTCTTTTCTTGTCTCTATCCTCCGATGTAGGACGGGACATTAAACATTTTTCATGTTTGAAAAAAAAGACAACACAAGCACTTCAGCAATAATATTTTGGAAAGATCTCCCATAGATATTTTATGCAATTTTATACTACCACACTGATATTTGAAGATTCGTGTTATCCATGTGGCTAATCCATAGTCTGAATTTGACACAGCAACCACTGATCCGGAGGCTGGGTCAGTGGGCTCCGATCCCAATTGGTCCAATCCAGAACAGGATTGGCCCATCTTGCCCGAGACAAAGTGAGACTACTTTGGTTTGGATCGGATCGGTGGGCTCCAATCCCGATCCGGATTGGCCAAGACTTTGAACCATGCCCAGACCTCCTAAATTTCAAGATAACTTGGGTCTATCTTTATAAAGATGAGAAAATCTATGCTCTTAAGCACTTGGGAAGAAAGTCGCTCCCGAGCGGCTCTCTACTCGACACATACACCCAGCAATCTTGCTTTTAAGAGCTTAGGAGCAAAGTTTTTCTCATCTTTAGTCTTTGGAAAATCAATTTGAACCAAAACTTATCCATATTTTGGGTGGCAATAGCTTTCACTTATCCACTGCTCATTTTCAAATTAAAGACCGTTTGTTTTTCAGTCAATTCAAATAATGAAAATTCCAAGCTTCATAAATGGCCCATAAAATACAAAGTCTTCCTTGTGGGGACCTAACCATTAGAAAGAGCACTTAAAGGAATCTTTCAACTGAAAATTTTCTCAAAAATAGACCTTAGAAGAATTTTAAAAGCAGTAATCTTCTAAGCAGGGTTTTAAATTTTGTCGAAATTCACAAAATTACCGAAACCAACATTCAAAGAAAACCTATAATTTCGGTAAAGTATGCGAGTGAGATAATTAAAATATTTTTTTCCAAAAATTTAAGCTTAAATTAAGATTTTTTTGTCTTAGGGATTGGAGAGAGAAAGAGGTAAGATTTTGTTCCTATAAATCGAAATTTTAATCCCTGCTGCTAAGGTACCACTCCTTGTCATACTACTGAACACTTCCATTACATTACTGAAATTGAAAGGGTGTTTGGATGCATGGAAATGCAGGTCAACTCAAACAGAGAACGCAGAAAGGCAAAGCTGTTTGTCTCGCTTCATGAAGAGCGAGAGTGAAAAGGTGGATCACGATTACCTAGCCAAACAACCCATATTCCAATCAGAACCTTGAAGTGCACTAGAGCTGGCAAAATTTCAACTCTACCTCGTATAATAGACAAGTTCAATTTTGAGTGCAAAAAACTGTTTCGACGTATATCAACGACTTTCTTTCTTCCCGGGCACCGTAAGTCCCCTAAAATGAGCAGTGAATGAGAAATGCTTCTTGTGGGCAATGCTTAGGCTTTATGAGCAATAACAATGAAAGATGTTGCTTGAGTTTCAACCTAGAATTCTACCTCCATTGATCTTCATACTGATCTTTTGGTGGGTAATCGGGATTAAGTCGATCCGGATCAAGATCACTACAATGGGGCAGCAGCCAATTGTGTTACAGGCTCAAACCCATTAGAGAGCTTAGAGATGCCAATCATTTTCTCCAACCCTACCAAACTGCATAGTCAGTAAGATGTGCCTGTCACAAAGACCACATGCTTCTCTACTCAATTACAGTGTTACAATGCCGTATCTGGAATCCTAATAATTAAGCCCAATAACTTAAGAAAATATTAAAAAGGAGAGAATCAAGAGAGAAAATGATCCACTTTGTGGGCGATCGTTCTCCTAATCCTTCATAAACCAAAATTCATCATTCCTTCTCCTTACAACTTCTACCATTAAATAGGTGAAGAGTTTCTAAAAAGTTGAAAACTAATATATCTAAAATAGCAACTAAAAGAAAGAAAATAGCAAACTACTAATAATAGAAATAGCAGATCTATTGTTCCCAACAATAGGTTCACTACAAGAAAAATGAGATTCAGTGATGGAATTTTAGCGACGGCCAGACAAAACCATCGCTAAAACCACATGTAGCGACGGTCAGAGACCTAGCCGTCGGTAAAAGCCCCGATAAATTTGGCACGGCAAAATTTGGTCGGGAAGTTGTACCCTATATGACCTTTTCACCGACGGTTTTTTTTGGCCGTCGCTATTGACGTGGCAATTACATGCCATGTATGGTGCGTAACATACAGCTTTCAGCAGCCATTGGATTTTTAACCCACCCATTATCGGACTCTAAATATAATTAATATGTTGGTATAATTTTATCGTTATACTACAAATATTATTCTCCCAAGTAAGATGCTTTTGTTACTCTATTATGTGTATTATGATATAAAATTTTGGGACAGCTGACCAATATCCAACTTGTATCTCATGCCCTTTCATACCCTTAGCGCTTTGAAGAATCCAGGTACCATATAACCAATCTTTTTTTATAAGTATAAACTTTATTTTTAAAAAAAAGGCGAAATCCAAGCCAAAGCCAAGAAAAAAATGAGCAATCAGCTCTAGAGGTCGACAAGACCTACTAAAAGTCGAAGAGGCCAAAAGGAACAACAAAGATAAGCAGCAAACTAAATTTACAAGTTACTATTTTTATTGGTCCCTCATGCAAAATATTGAGACTCCAAACTGAGGATCATTCAATTTCACTTTCGCTCCAGACATCTGGATTCGACACATTATGTTAGCAATCCTTGTTTAATGACAATTACAAAATTTTGGAACTTTTGGTGTCATGCCCCAAATCCGGATATCTAGATTTGACACGAAAATTCATGGGTCAACCTCATACCCAAACCTAAAGGTAATTTATGAATGCATCCTAATGGTTCAAGTATAACTCTAAACCACTAAGATTCAACCTCAAACAAGTCAATCAATACCTCAATTCATTAAGTGATTAAACAGATTTCGGTAATTAGACCCTAGAAAAAATTATGAAATTAATTATGAGAAAAATACTAAATTAATTATTTTTTAATTTTAAACTATATGGCATTAACCCACTATATATAAGTCTCAAATCAAAAATTAGGTCAAACAGAGAAAATAAATTTTCCTCCCATTTTTCTCATCCTTATAGTGTACCCGAACAGTGTTGTAGTAAAACAGGCCGCCATTTCTTCGTCCGATGTCCAATTTGACTGTTCCAAAGCTCATTAGATATTTCTTTGAGTTGGCTACAACTCTCATATTGAGGTCAGAGCTCAAAGATGTCATATAAAGGGTCGACACTAGGTCTATTTGGCTCGGGTTCAGAATAGACTAGTTCTTACTACAGTCAGTGTTTTGGCCATGACTTTCTGTACAGAAAGAATCTGTGAAAACTATTTATATGGCTGGAAAGCTAACTAATAGACCTTCGAAAAGTCCTTCTGCGATAATTACAAATTCTATTAGTTACCTTATCGGAAATATGTTACAGTTCAAAAATTATAGTTCTATCTTATATAGTATTTCTAGTGCTTTTAGTCTCTCAAGTCCAAAACTCGGTCTAGGTCCATTAAGGGTCGATTTTCCATTATTAACCACTAATCTATTATCATCATATAAATAATATAATGTCAAATCATTATGTTTATTGAATAAAATAACCAAGCATCATCCATAAGATAAAATGGACAAGTTCGCAAAGATAGGCTAGAACAAGCCTGAAATCAAAATCAAAGATAACCAGTTTTTATCACCTAGAGGTGTTCTCATGATCGATCTACTAATGAGAACTATCCATAGTTTCCATTAGTGCATGGTCACGGCACGTTTTTACCCCTATCCTTCCCTCAAAATCAAAGATAATATACAAGAAGGGGGTTGCAAGGAAAGACCAATATAATATTCAGATAAAAAAGAAATAGAAGCACATATGAATAATTTAAAACAATAATTAAACCACTTCCTACCCATAATGAACATGCTTGGAGAAAATAAAATATGTAAAAGAAGATACGCACGGTATGGGTTACCTACCTCTTAAATAGATAGTAGATTCATATTGTGAAGCTTGAAATAATGGTGAAAGGGGAGCTCCACATTTTCTTTGAGTTCTCCGATGCCGTTGATTTCAACTATATTGAATAGGTCGATGAGAGGATTTGAATGCTAGGTTTTGATATCTTTTTTATGGTGGGATGAGGGTGTTCTAAGGCTTAAAAAGATTCTTTAATGGAGGTTTAATGGAGGTGCTTCAATGGAGGAAGAGGGAAGAAAATGAGAGATTTTATAGAGAAATAAGGGAGTGGTGGTTTAGGTTTTGTGAAAGCTTCTAAGCCTTAAAAGGCTTTCTTAAATAGGTTTAGGAAGTAATCTTTAGGGTTTCTATTCTAGGTGAAATTCGTAACACTCAAAGGGATGACTTTTTCAACCCTCAAAAGCTCATATTTTAAGTTACTTATGGGTTAAAAATAGACCCAAGACCTATATATATCCATTGGGCCTCATTTAAGGTTATTCTTAAGTCCAAAAGGCCTCTAACTTAGCTCTAAGGGCCCACCCACAATTATACCTCAATAATTTCTGCAATTACTTATATTAACAATTTAAATACTTATTAATTATAATTATGTCATATTCCATAAAAAGGTGATGATTTAATATATATAATACATGTGGGTCCAGTACTATATAATAATATACAACAATCATATATTAATTCAAATAAACTATATTATAAAATTTAAAAGTTCATAGAACAAGGTATTGACACATGTCACACACACATAAATCACATGATATAATTTAAGTACACAAAATTCACAAAATTGCTCAAAGTCCCAGAAAAGTGTCAAGATGACCTCAGAATGACCCGAAATTCGAGAGATGGGTTTTTAACCCTAAGATAAGGTAAGTAGGTTATTTTTGAAAAGTTTTCGGGGCCCAGGGTAAAAAACATTTTTATTATCTTATTAAATCAAGTATATCATCTAGTATCCAGAAAAATCCTCCTGTGAGTTATTGTTCATTATTTTTAGCAAGAAATTAGCCCTAAAAGTGAGTTTTAAAAATAGCAAGTTTTTCAAAGTTGTCCGAATCCTACCAAACTTGACACATGACTTAATATAGGATATCTAAGAATGAAAGTAAGTTCAAACTGCCAAAATTATCCTATGTGAGTCAAATTACCATAATACCCCTAGCTGAAAGTTCGGGGTATTACAACCTTCCCCCCTTCAAATAATTTTATCCTCGAAATTAAAAGAAAACTTACCACTGTTCAGAGAATAGGTCCGGATACTTCTCGCGCATCTCGGATTCCAACTCCCAAGTGGCTTCTTCCTAACTGTGATGCTGCCACAGTACCTTGACGAGTCAAATGGTCTTGGTGCGTAGCACTTGGTCCTTGGTATCCAAAATACGTATAGGTCGCTCCTCGTATGCCACGTCCTCTCATAGGTGTAGTTCCTGCCAATCGACAATGTGCGTGGGGTCTTGCTCATATCTCCAAAGCATCGATACGTGGAAGACATCGTGAATGCCTGCAAGCTGGGGTGGAAGTGCCAACTGATAGGCAACTTGTCATGCTCTCCTTAGAATCTCGAACGGTCCAATGAAGCACGGTGCTAGTTTTCCTTTCTTTCCAAAACGTATAATTCATCTCCGTGGAGTTACTCTCAGAAAGACTTTGTTACCTACTTGAAACTCAAGTAGCCTCCGATGGTTGTCTGCGTAGCTCTTCTGTCGACTCTGTGCTGCTAACAATCGATCTCTAATAATCTTCACTTTCTCTGTAGTTTCTTGGATGATCTCTGGCCTTGATAAGGAACGTTCTCCAACTTCTGCCCAACACAAGGGCGATCTGCAAGGTCTACCATACAAGGCCTCAAATGGTGCCATGCCAATGCTCGCCTGGAAACTATTATTGTAAGAAAACTCTACTAGCGGCAGATGTTCACTCCAGCTACCTCCGAAGTCTGAAACGCATGCTCTGAGCATGTCCTTCAAGATCTGAATGGTCCTCTCTGACTGTCCATCTGTCTGGGGGTGATACGCCATGCTGAGTTGAAGTTGTGTCTCCAGAGCTACCTGAAGTCCCTGCCAAAATCGAGAGGTGAAATGAGGGTCTCGATCTAACACTATCGAAAGAGGAATCCCATGAAGTTTGACGATCTCATCAACATAGAGTTGTGCTAATGTTGGCACCTTATTGGTTGCCTTCATAGTTAGAAAATGTGTAGACTTGGTTAGTCTGTCCACAATCACCCATACTGCGTCAGATCCCCAACGAGTTTTCGATAATCCTATCACGAAGTCCATCGTGATATGTTCCCATTTCCATTCGCCATTGGTAATGGTTATAAGAGTCCTGCTAGTCGCTGGTGCTCTGTCTTCACTTGTTGGCAAGTGAGACATCTGGAAATGAAAGAGGCGATGTCTCTCTTCATCCCTCTCCACCAAAATTGGCATCTCAAATCTTGGTACATCTTCGTAGCGCCGGGATGAATGGTGAGCCTGGAGCGGTGTGACTCTAACATGATGTCCTCCTGAAGGTTGACATCGTCTGGCACGCACAATGGTCCATTAAACTGGATGCTGCCGTCTGGCTGAATAGTAAAACCTTCTGGTCCTGAGCCTATTGAAATCTCTATTCGTGTAGCCTCGATCTCTAAGTCACTGGTCTGAGCCTCAACGATCCTTGGAATAATGGTTGGTTGAGCGGTAATACTGAAAATAATCGCCTTATCACCTCGTCAATCTATATGAAAGTCGTATCCTTCAAGGATCTCTGTCCACCTATGCTGTTGTAAGGTTATACTTGCTAACGTACCTCGAGTCTTTCTACTCAACGCGTCTGCAACTACGTTAGCCTTGCCTAGATGATAGTGCAGCGTGAAGTCGTAGTCCTTCAAGAACTCTATCCATCGTCTTTGTCGCAAGTTGAACTCTTTCTGGGTGAAAATATACTTCAGACTTTTATGGTCTGAGTATACTTCAAACTGTATGCTGTACAAGTAATGTCTCCAAATATTTAGGGCAAAAACAATTGCTGCAAGTTTCAAATCGTGCGTCGGGTAATTCTGCTCGTGAATCTTCAACTGCCTCGAAGCGTAGGCCACAACTCTCCCATTCTGCATAAGTCCGCTCCTCGAAGCATCACTGTAGATCATATAATTGGCTCCACTGTCTGGTATAGTCAAGACTGGGGCCATCGTAAGCCGAGTCTTCAGCTCCTAAAATGATGCTTTACACTGGTCGGTCCATACGAATCTTTCTCCTTTCCTGGTCAGCTTCGTCATTGGTGCTGCCAAGCTCAAGAATCCCTCAATGAAATGCTTGTAGTAGCCTGCGAGCCCAAGAAAACTGTGTATCTCTAAAATGGTCTTCGGTCGCTCCCAATTGGAAACTGCCTCTATTTTTGCTGGGTCTACTGAAATGCCTGCTGCTATGATCACGTGTCCAATGAACTGAACTTCCTCGATCCAAAATGAACACTTTTCTCTCTTGGCATACAATTGTTGTTCTCGCAAGGTCTGAAGTATAATCTGGAGATGCTCTGCATGCTCCTCTAGCGTCTTTGAATAAATCAGAATGTCGTCAACAAAGACAACTACGAACTGGTCCAAGTAAGGTCAGAAAATGTGGTTCATCAAGTCCATGAAGGCCGTTGGTGTGTTCGTCAATCCAAATGGCATGACAAGAAACTCATAGTGTCCATATCTGGTCCTGAAAGCTATCTTTTGTATATCTTCATCCTTCACTCGAAGCTGATGATATCCTGATCGTAAGTCAATCTTCGAAAAATATCGTGCTCCCCGAAGCTGGTCAAATAAGTCGTCGATGCGAGATAATGGATATCGATTCCTTACTGTAACTAGGTTAAGCTATCTATAGTCGATGTAGAGTCGAAGCGATCCATCCTTCTTCTTTACGAATAGCACTGGTGCTCCCCATGGTGAAATACTCGGTCTGATAAACCCCCTTTCCTGAAGCTCCTAAAGCTGATCTTTGAGCTCCTTCATCTCTAATGGTGCCATCCGATACGGTGCAATCGATATCGGTGATGTCCCTAGATAGACCTCAAGCACAAACTCCACCTCTCTCTTCGGCAGTAAACCCGGTAATTCCTCTGGAAACACATCAAAGAAGTCAAGAACAACTTCCTCTGACTCGAGTGAAGATGCGGCAAACTCTTCGCAGAGCACATGCGCAAAATAACTCACACTGTCATCAACACATCTATTACCATAGAAGTGGAAAACAGAACCATCTGACATCTGGAATGATATCTTCTTCTTAAAGCAATCTATTGTGACATGGTACGACGCTAGCCAATCCATGCCCAGGATAACATCGAAATTAGATAACTCTAGCAGAATCAGATCACCGACCAATTCCTAGTCTAAAATTCGAAGTGTACAATCTTTACAGATCCTATTCACTCCAACCCTCCTCCCCACAAGAGTACACACAGATAAGGGGTGAGTCATAAGCTCGGAACCCAAGCCCAAGGCAGATGCAAAGGATGTAGCAATAAAAGAATGAGTGGCACTAGAATCAAAAAGAACTCTAGCCCAAGAGTTGAACAATAGAAAATTACCTTCAACCACATAGTTGGTCGCGTCCTCGTCCGGAGTGACTAAAGCGAACACTTTGCCTTGTGCTGGCTGAGGTTGCTGTTGACGGGGCTGCTACTGAGTCTGTATTTGATAAGCCTGTTGTTGGGTCGGCAATGGTGGTGCTCTAGCAGTCTGAGTCTGCTGCTACAGTGGTGGTGCCGATTGTGACTGAGCATATGGAAGGTGGGGCTATTGCTGCTCTCGTGGCAATGGGTAGTTCGGTCTCATATGGCCTGGCTGACCACACCCAAAGCATGTCGGCTGAGTCTGCTGACCAACCTGGTGTCCTCCCACTGGCAGTTGTCCCATTGGTCAAAAATGTGTGGGCTGCTAGCCAGGCTGGCGAAGTTGCCCTGCCTGGGGTCCTATCGGACGAAACTAGCTCGGAACAGGTCCATTTTGATGACGAAACTATCTCAGCGGTCCTAAGGGTCTCGGTGGTCCAGTATGATAAGCTTTCTGTGTGAAATGCTGCGGCCCATCTGCTCTCTGGTGCTTCTGATCGTGATGTTGCTCCGTAGATCTCTCTCGCCCCCTAGCATTCAGAATACACTGAGCCTCCTCGAGGTCCTGCTCTACAATAGTGGCCCTCTTGATCAAACTACGGTACTCTCTAATCAGTAGTGCTGACAATCTCCCTCGTATCTGGATCCGAAGCCCGCTCTCAAAACGTTTGCACTTAGCTGCCTCAGTGGTGACTAAAGTAGATGGAAAACGTAACAATTCAGTGAACCTGGCCTTATGCTGTGCCACGGTCATCCCTCTCTATTGCAATCACAAAAATTCCTCCATTTTTGCATCCTTCGAGGTTTCTGGAAAATACTTTTCTAAGAAAAGCTCTTCAAACTGCTCCCATAACATAGTCGCAATGGTCCTAGTGGATCTGACAGATTCCCACCAATGGTCTGCCTCTCCTACCAACTGTTAACATCTTCTTAATCTCCCTAAGCCACCCCTTAGCTATTGTAGGGTCGAGAGTCCCCTCAAACTTCGGTGGTCGAAGCCTCCGGAACTTCTCCAGCCACACTGTCGTATCAACCACATGTGCATGACGCACAGGTCCAAGTGACTCTGCCTGCGCTTGGGCCTGGGCCTGCTGATGCTGCAAGATAGCAGTCATATCCCTCAAGGATTGAAATACAGCGGTCATGTCGGGTTGCCCCGCGGCATCACCTTGACCTCCGGCGTGTCCTCCTCTAGCCATGTTCCTTCACAACAAAAGGATTGTAAGGGAACTAGGGTTTAGAAGAAGAACAAAATACACACAACATGTTGTCTACACACCAAATCAAAATGGAAGGAAAAGAGGCACGAATAACAAAATAGGGAAAATGGACATCTAAAGGTCCAAAGAGTCTAGTTCATTAATCAATTTAAGAGTTCTACAGAGTGAAAGTAAAAGCGGAAAGAAATCTAAAGCCTAACAGGAAATTAGTCTCTGATGATGATCGCAGAGGAGATTTCTCTAATGGGGCTGCTTGTGCAGGATTCTTCTGACGAAAGTATCAAGGAGTGGTATGCACCCCATCTTGCTCTCAAAGCTGCGTGTTCTGGGGATCCCGGTGGTGGTTCTAATACAGTCTCCTCTTCTAAGGACTCTCCATTGTGCACTGGTATAGAGTTGGCAGTTGCCAATAAATCTGGGTCCATTTCCTTCACTCGTCCGTGAGTGCCTCTTGAAACTCGTTGCCTTACTGCTACCTTTCCTCTCCTCCAATCCGGTCCGGTTATGATTAGCCGTGGTTTCGATTCTATTACTTCTGCCCTCGGCTGATGTCTCTGAAAATTAGTCCTCTTACAAGCAGTCTAAATAATCCTAGCCATCTAATTCAAATTTCCAACAGCTTAAGTTAAGTTCTAAGGGTTTAGATAAACAGGAATACAAGCAAGTCCAGATTAGGAAGTCATACGTATGTTATTGTACATTATGGATTTTGGTATTTTATGTTTTAGTATCTACTTATGTTAAGATGTTTCTATTATATGTACAATGTGTTTGTAGTATGTCCAAAGCACGAAATTCATTATTGCCAATCCCAAGGAAATCATATAACTGGCGCTCTGATACCACCCTGTCACGCCTCAAATCCGGGTATCTAGATCCGACCCAAAAATCCATTGGTCAACCTCATACCCGAACCTAAAGGTGATCTATGAATGCATCTTAATAGTTCAAGTATAACTCTAAACCACTAAGATCCATCCTCAAACAAGTTAATCAATACCACAATTCATTAAGTGATTAAACAGATTTCGATAATTAGACCCTAGAATACATTATGAAATTAATTATGAAAAAAATACTAAATTAATTATTTTTTAATTTTAAACTATATGAAATTAACCCACTATATATAAGGAAGTTTCAAACCAAAAATTAGGTCAAACGAAGAAAATAAATTTTCCTCCCATTTTTCCATCCTTGTAGTGCACCCGGATAATGCTGCAGTGAAACGGCTGCCATTTCTTCGTCCGATGTCCAATTTGGCTGTTACAAAGTCCATTAGATAGCTCTCTGAGTTGGCTACAACTCTTATATTGAGGTCAGAGCTCAAAGATACCATATAAATTATCGAAAATAGGTCTGTTTGGCTCAGGTTCTAAATAGACTAGTTCGTACTATAGTCTGTGTTTTGGCCATGACTTTCTGTACATAAAGAACCTGTAAAAACCTTTCATATCTTTGGAAAGCTAACTGACAGACCTTCGAAAAGTCCTTCTGTAACAATCATAAATTCTGTCAGTTACCTTACCAAAAATATATTACAGTTCTATCTTATATAGTATTTCTAATGCTTTTAGTCTCTCAAGTCTAAAACTCAGTCTAGGTCTATTAAGGGTCGATTTTACATTATTAACCACTAATATACCATCATCATATAAATAATATAATGTCAAATCATTATGTTTATCGACTAAAATAACGAAGCATCATCCATAAGATAAAAGGGACAAGTTCCTAAAAATAGGCCAGAACAAGCCAAAAATCAAAATCAAAGATAGCTAGTTTTTATCAATAAAGAGTTTAAAGGACTAGAACTCCTCCGATGCCTCCAAAGGCTCGCTGTGATCACCATCCTCGTACACCTTGTCGTTGGGTACTTCCCACGAAGAGTCATCCGTCGGATTAAAGCCCAACTCGTCTGTGCGGTGTCACAAAACACAGTGAGTCCAACGGACTCAACAGTGCAACCCCCATGGCACTCTTAATCCACATATAATGTTAACTAAGCATAATCATAAGAAGCGAAGATAGAATAAAGCATGTGATAAGCAAAACATAACAATCAGTATACAATGAATAGTCTACAAGGTATGCAAAGTGGGATGACATCCCATCCCAATAACTCAACCACTAATGGGTCTCCATCTCCTTTCCTCGCTGGGAGCAGCCTTATGGCTCATCTGTAGGATTGTTTGGGGTCTTTCACCCTAGAGTTTTCTAGCCCTTCTTGCTTAACGACAAAATTATAAACTTCTTCATATATAAACCCCTAATGAACATGATAAGCATAGTGTAAATCAATGTCAAAATAACTATAACGAGATGAGGGTTAAGGCTAAAAACATTTTTACCTAGAGGTGTTCCATGATCGATCTGCTAATGAGAACTATCCGTAGTTTCCATTAGTGCATGGTCACGACACGTTTTCACCCCTATCCTTCCCTCCAATGGTGGAAGGGGAGCTCTACCCTTTCTTTGAGTTCTCCGATGCCGTTGATTTCCAACTATGTTGAAGAGGTCGATGAGAGGGTTTGAATGCTAGGTATTGATCTCTTTTTTATGGTGGGATGATGATGTTCTAAGGCTTGAAAATGTTCTTTAATGGAGGTTTAATGGAGGTGCTTCAATGGAGGAAGAGGGAAGAAAATGAGAGATTTTTTATGGAGAAATAAGAGAGTGGTGGTTTAGGGTTTGTGAAAGCTTCCAAGCCTTAAGGCTTTCTTAAATAGGTTTAGGAAGTAATCTTTAGGGTTTCTATTCTAGGTGAAATTCGTAACTCTCAAAGGGGTGACTTTCTCAACCCTCAAAAGCTCATATTTTAAGACTTATGGGTTAAAAATAGACCCAAGACCCATATGTATCCATTGCGCCTCATTTAAGGTTTCTCTTAAGTCCAAAAGGCCTCTAACTTAGCTCTAAGGGGCCCACCCATAATTATAGCTCAATAATTTATGCAATTACTTATATTAATAATTTAAATACTTATTAATTATAATTATGCCATATTCCCTTAAAAGATAGTGATTTAATATATATAATACATGTGGGTCCAATACTATATAATAATATACAACAATCATGTATTAATTCAAATAAACTATATTATAAAATTTAAAAGTTCATACAACAAGGTATTGACACATGTCACACACACATAAATCACATATGTAATACCCTCAACTTTTTTAAAGGTATTTTTGACTTTTTATGAGATTTGACCAAGGTTGATTTATTTACTTGACCTTATAGATGATTAATTGAAACCCTAATAAACTCTTATACTAATTGGTTTAGGATACTAGAGTCATCTAGGCCGTATAGCTTATTTTTAACTTTATCGTATTTAGAGCATTTCGAATATTTGTTTATTTATTACATTGTGTTGATCATTGTGTGTGTTTGAACCATTAGCCATATTCTAGTTAAACCGTAGGAGAGGTCCACCAAGTTAGAGACCTAACTCTAAGTGTAGATTAAGTTTTAAACCATTTATTGAGGTAGGTGCCCAAACCCTAATTGGGGTGTGCCCTGACTGAGAGATGTATGTGGTGTGACTTTATTATTAAGCTACATAGGTTATATTATATTAATAATTATGTACCTAATGTTTTGTAATATTATTTTCTGTTTTAGAGACTTTTTGGGCTTATAAATAATCTTAAGTGACGCCTAATTGATACATATGGGCCTTGGGTCCATTTTTAAATCATAATTAGCCTAAAATATAAGTTTTAGAGGGTTGAAAAAGTCATCTATTTGATAATTACGAATTTTAACAAAATAGAAACTCTAATCCTTCCCTAAACCTATTTATGAAAATCCCAAAGCTTTAGAAGCTTTCACAAACCCAACTCCATTGAAGAATAGAGAAAGCTCCATTAAACCTTCATCCGGGCACCGATCGCACTCGAGCAAGAAGGGAGAATTGACGGGGACTCCGATTAGAAGATCATAGTCCGAGGAGAGGACGATCCGACGACTTTCAAATTTGAAGAAACTTTTGATTTTCATTAAAGTTCAAGAAACATTGAGGTAAGTGTGTTTGATCTATTCTATACTGGTTTTTCTTCAAGATTTTGTTTTTTTATTATTAGATAATGGTTGATACTCATTATAAATTTATTTCAATAATATTTACTTTATTCTTATTGGGTTGATCTTTATCTTGGGCCAATATGATGGGTTTGACCATGGCCTCTTTTGTACCTATAACAGATGACTATGTTCTTTATCATTTTTACTATAATTTTATGATTTTAATATTTTTATAATTATTTTTATAAATACCTCTATAAATCTATTTTTCAAAACCGTTTAGTTTGTATTTTTTGGATTTATATTTATTTAATTATGATTTTTCTAAGTTGTTAGACTTTACCAAAAAAAACTAGAATTCCAGATTTTACACGGTCTATTTTACTTGAATTTTGATCTATATTTTTAATCTAAATATTTTTATAATTATTTTTTCTGGATACCCCTATCAATCTAGTTTCTAGAACCTTTAAGTTTGTATTTTTCTGATTTATATTAATTAAGTTATAATTTTTCTAAGTTGTTGGACTTTACCAAAAAAACTATAATTTCAGATTTTACACGGTCTAATTCACTTGGGATTTTGATCTATAGTTTTAATCTAAATATTTTTTTACTTATTTTTCCCAGATACCTCTATCAATCTAGTTTCTATAACCTTTGAGTTTATATTTTTCTGATTTAATTTATTAAGTTATGATTTTTCAAACGTGCTGGACTTTTCTGTAAAACCCAGAATTCTAGATTTTGCACGGTCCACATAACTTGGGATTTCGATCTATATTTTTAGTCTAAATATTTTTCTAATTATTTTTCACAGATATCTATGTCAATCTAGATTCTAGAACTTTTGAGTTTGTATTTTTCTAATTTATATTGATTAAGTTATAATTTTTTAAATATGCGATACTTTTTTATAAAATCTAAAATTTTAGATTCTGTCCGGCTCACTTCATTAAAGGTTTCGACCCATATTTTGAATCTCAATATTTTTTTATTTATTTTTCTAAAAACTTCTGTGAATTTAGTTTTTAAATCCATTGAGTTTATATTTTTCTAATTAATATTTATTTAGTTATAATTTTTAACATTTTTTTTGTAAAAAAACCTATTAATTATTAGTGGGTCATGATTATTAACTATTAAGGTTTTAACCTTGTTGTTTGACTTAGACTTGTGTGCATTGGGATTTCACCTATGTGTCTTGGATCCCTCATAGGGTTCGGCCAAGTGTCTTGGATCCCTCTTTAGGGTTCGACCTTGTGTCATGGATCTCTCATAGGGTTTGACCATGGAGTGTTGGATTCTCTTATGGTTCCCACTAGTATTGTCTATCCGTCTTAGTCATGATATTTGATGATTGTTTACATGTTATTAATATTTTTTAATTTTAGTTCTATCCATATCATTACTTTTGATGTTAATGTGTTCATTTTTTTTTCTTGTTAAATGTTAAATAAATGTATTTATGCCATGTAACCCTAGTGTCATATTGTTGTCATACTATGATCATTACGTCATTTCATATAGGGGTGCATAAGGGAACGTGATTGAAGTATATTATACACGTTTATATTGATTTTATCAATTAATTAGGGTTCGATACCCTAGGGTGAAAGGCCCCAGACGTTATTATATCCTGCAGATGGGTTGATGAGACCGCTCCCAGTGCGGAAGGAGATGGAGACCCTATGTAGTTATGGGTACTAGTTGCATGTGCATCCTGCACTCACCTTGCATTTACCTTCACTTTTATGTCATCCTTATTATATGATTGAGATGCATGTCTTGATTAAAATCTTGTATAGTATGATATCATACCATACACACTGTTGTATTACTGGCCCTCGGATCACGGTGTTACACCGATATCATTTCAGATTTTGAGGAGCCAGGTGCGTGGGAGGATTTTGAAACGGATGACTCCGGTATACTTGAATGACTCCAGTATACTTGAAGAGACCGGCGATGATTTGGGAGTCGATCCCATACTTTGAAAGAGACTTTATTGATCATTTTAAGACATTAGTTATTTATTTTTTTTGGATGTATGCCTTTGATTGAGAGCATGTTCTCACCCTCTTTTCCCCATACTTAGTTGATTTAATGCTCATTTTCTGCAAGGGATATGCTTATTACTGATTTTAACACCTCGAGTAGAATTGTGGTTAACCTTATGACACCCGATCGATCGATTCAACTTTCTTTTGATTCTCTTGACTTAATTGGCCTAGTTTGACTCTGTGGACTTCTTGATCTGTGTTGACCTTTTTTTACTTAACCTTAGTGGATTCATTAAGTTGATCATGATTACATAATTGGACAAAGATGAATACAACCCTATTGCTTAATTGAATCAATCGGACATGATTTGACGATTAGAGAACGTACTTAAATATCCCCTTATAACTGAATCTCACATAGGATTGTTTTAGGGCTGTTAACGCTTGAACATCGATTTGTTTCTTGTTTGTGGAGTGAGCCTTGATGGTCTAACTACATCATGTAGACCATTGGGGATCTTTCATAGATCACCTCCAAACTCAGTTACGGGTCGACCCATGGACTTTTTAGGTCAAATCTGGATACCTGGGTTCGGGGCGTGACAACATGATATAATTTAAGTACACAAAATTCACAAAAAATGCTCAAAGTCCCAGAAAAGTGTCAAGATGACATTAGAATGACTCAAAATTCGAGAGATGAGTTTTCAACCCTAAGATAAGGCAAGTAGGTTATTTTTGGAAAGTTTTCGGGGTCTGAGGTCAAAAATATTTTTATTATCTTATTAGATCAAGTATATCATCTAGTGTCTAGAAAAATCCTCTATGAATTATTATTTATTATTTTTAGTAGGAAATTAGCTCTTAAAGTGAGTTTCAAAAATAGCAAGTTTTCAAAGTTGTCCGAATCCTACCAAATTTGACACATGACTTAATATAGGATATCTAAGGATGAAAGTAAGTTCAAACTACCAAAATTATCCTATGATGGTCAAATTACCATAATACCCCTAGCTGAAAGTTCGGGGTATTACATTTGGCCAATGAATAATAAATTTTTAATGGAATGATAAGGTGTTATTTTTTATGTACCATCTAATCGATTGGAAGATTGTTTGTACTCTTAAAAGGTCGGGTGGCTTGGAGGTCAAAAACCTAAAGGTAATGAGTTCATTCTTTTAAGTTAGATTTCCCAATTCTTTTCAGTATGTCAAATAAGAAAAAGCATTTAATAGATAACTTTATCATCTGGGTTGGTGAAAATGGATTCAGGAGAAATATCAGTGATTGGGAAATAAATCTGGTTTGTAGCTTGTTTGACCGTATTGGAGACACCTTCATATTAAAAACATCCCCATCTCATCCTCGCATCTGGACAAGCGCTTGTGGACTCAGAATTGTAACGGTATGTTTGATCCAATGCAGTCATTCCATATGGCACTGGACAAGTATAGTAAATCAAATTTTTTGGCTTCGATGGTTTGTGGGTCCAAGGTTCCTTCTAAAGTTACTTCTTTGCATTGACGGCCTCCTTAAATAAAATTTAATGATTGATAATTTGATTAGTTGTAAGTGGATTATTGTTGATTTTTTCTCCTTGGGTTAAGGCTAATGGGGAACTTGTGAACCATCTTCTCCTCCATCATCCCTTGGTTAGGGAAGTTTGGTACCCTTTCTTCTCTATTCTTGGGATGCACTGTGTCATGCCAAGGTCAATTAAGGATATGTTTAGCAGTTGGTCTTCACATGCTCTCTATCTCAGAGGCCAACAATCATAGGGGTTGCTTCGGTTTGCTATGTTAAGGCTTTTGGAAGGTAAGTTGATATTCGCTTAAAAGTGTGTATTTTTCACTATTATCTTCTAAGCATTTTCACACTCTCCTACGTTAAAATACTCTATTTATCTGCTTTTCTACGTAATAGTCTCTTCTGTTGCGTAGAACACACTTTTCTGGACGAAATGGTATATTTGCATGCATTAAACACATTTTCGGAAGTCTAGACATTAAGTCGTTCTGATAAAATCTCATTACGCGCTTCTTCTGTCACAGGAAATCCCGATGGGACAATTCTCGAGACTTGCGAGCCCACATCGATCAGGAAAGCCCATTATCAAAGCTTAAAGAGCCCACATGATATGACTAGAAGATATGGGCCAAATATGGACTGAATAAGAGGACCAAAAAGTCGGCCCAAAGTACGAAGAGAGCAGGAGAGCTAATGACCAAGAGATGGACCAAAGCGTTTAAAGCCACATGAGTCATGTTTGAATGATAGTCTACTCTACTGGAGAAGCGTGAGGATGGTCACAGTGAAGACCAGGGTTCCAGACCCTCTGCTAATACTTTTATCTCATTTTCTGATGCTTTCTCTCTCATCTCTCCTTATTCTCTCTCTCTCTTCATCTCTCGGTCCTCGAATCTACTGACCTAACCCCAGAACTCCTGCCCATTGGCTCTGTCTCATCTCCCTTAGCTTTCTAACCGTTGGATCTTCAATCGGACCGTTGGATCTTCCATCGGACTGTTGGATCTTTCTAGATCCGTCGATCTACCGATCTGGGTCCCAATCAAGTCACCATCCATCCGATCGCCATCAGACTATCTGTCACATCATCTTGTGAGACGATGGACATCATCAATCCATGTGGGCCAGTAGCCGGGCCCATCATCATCGACCCGATGTCCGACCAGTTAGTAGACCCCATGAATTTCCAAATAATTTTAATTAAATTTTAAAAAATGGGGGGTCCACTAAATGGGGACATTCCCCAAAGAAAAGTAGAGTTTTACTTAAAAATAAAAAAAAATAAAAATTATTTTTCTTATTTTTTTTATTTTTTTTTCAAAAATCCCCTATTTCCATTAAAGGAAATAGGGAAGCTTTAAAAGGGGAGAAGAGAGGGTTCGAAACCCTAATCTCCTAATCCCTCTCCTCCTCTCCTTTCCCCAAAACTTGCCCCCCACGTTTGCCCCTTCTTCCCCCTCCTTCTTCTCCTCTTCTTCCTTCTCATCTTCTTCATCTTCTTCATTTTCTTTACCGGAGTTGCAGCCTGCAACTCCGGCCGGTAGCAACAACAGCCACCTCTTACACTGCTTGTACACCTGCTGCTCCCTGTTGCAAGAATGGCCTGCATGACCCCACAGCAACGTCATCTCACCATGCTTCCTAACAACTTGCTGCACTCCGGCCAGCCAACCTGCAACTCGCCTGCACATTCATCTTCCATAGCCGTCCACGACATTGTTGTTCCGCCAGTTTGCACCTCCGCCTGCATGCCCACCTACAACCCTGCTTCCTCTGCCTGTTTCTCTGCCAGCGTGCAGCACTGCTTGTTGCTGCGTGCAGCACCATTGCTGCCACTCCGCCTCCAACAACACCACCATCTTCTCATTAAGTGGCCGGAGCACCACCGTCTCCTCTCAATGGGCAACGCCCACCTCTTTGCTACCTTCCTCACCAAAGCTCTGCACACCACCAGCCAACAGCTTCCACTTTCTCCTCCGTCTTCAGGTGGTGCATCCCCACGAACAAGTACCAGTAACCTCCATTAACGCCAGTCAATCGTCCATGATTGCTGCACTTCCAGCAAACATCTCCTCCGCCATCTTCTTATTCTTGGACTAGAGGATGTCCTCCAACCTCCTCCCATTACTGCGCTCACCACCAGTTGATGGAACCTACCACCAACAACTTTCCGGGCTCCTCCACACGGCCAGCAAATTAATCTCTTGGCCGAAATATGCACCACGATTCTCTTGGCCGAATTCCAAGGCCAATCATGGCCGATCAAGCCGCAGCACCCCCCATGCAACTTTTCGGACATCCTCCTCATCCCGATCTCCATTCTCATGCACCATGCCACCGTACGGGATGATCACTTATTGCAAAACCTCATTGGCCGATTCACAAGGCTGATCTCATTCGTTTCAAGAGGTAATTTTCTCTCTCTTCCCTTACTTTATCTCTCTAGAGTTTGGGAATCCACTTTCTCTATCTAGAATCCCCAGACTGATCGCCTTTTTGCACCACCGACTCCATTCGGTGAATGCAAGAGGGTGAGTTTTTCTCTCACCTCTACCTTGTCGGCCGCTAAACGACCGAGGTGTGAAAAATCTCTCTCTACCTTCTTCCTCTCTTTCTAAAATCTCTTTTTACATGCTTTCTTACATGCTTTCTAGAATAGATTTACCGCTTTATTTATTTCTGTCATTTATTTCATGTAAGCAATAGTTTGATTAATGCAATTTGATTTCGATAATTTTAGTCTTTTCTGGATCTTATTTGGATGTGTTTTAAATCGACTCGCCCTTCTCATCTCTTCCATCATTCTCCTTTTTCTCTTGTATATTATCTGTCATTTTATGTTCTTATTCGCACTAATCCGACTAATCCCGAGTGCGGATCGACATCCGACACGAATCCCTATACAAATCTATCAATTTTGCAGGATAATCGGATAAAAATTACAAATATGTTGAAGTTAGGGTTTCCGTAACCAACGACGTGGAAAAATTCTACTTTCAAATGGCGCCGCTGCCGCTCGGGTGTTCGGGAGTGCGAAAAAGGACGTAAAGACGGAATTGAAAAGTTGCTAAAGCGAAAAGCTGCTCAATTTGGACAGCCTGACCTTTTCGGGAAACTTTCTATTTTTGGTTTTTAGTGATTTTTAGCAGTTTTTAAATTACTATTTTTAATGCCTCGGAAGGCCGAGTGCAATTTGTAATAATTTAGAAATTTTACTACTTTCCATATAACTGCTAGATCTTATTCTAGGGTTTTTTAGAAACCCTAGATTAAGTGAAAAATATCAAAAAAATAAAAAAATCAAAATTCAAACAAATTAGGGTTTTATATTCTGCAGATTTTTAGAAATCACCAATCCAGGATTTCCGATTTTTGGAAAGATTCTAAAATCTTGAAACTCTGCTTAATTAGGGTTTCCACTTTAGAGGAATTTCCATCTTTAGAAATCCTCCGAATTTGGAAAAGTCTGCAAAAGGAAATACCCCAAATCTAGCAGAATTTTAATTTTGGGAAATTTTCCAAAATTGTAAGGGATCTCGCAATCAAATCTTTCTTGGAAGATCTCCACAGTTCGGGAAACATTCCAATTTAGGTATTTTCCAATTTGGGAATTCCTAAATTTTACCCCATTTCGAATTTGGAAAATAATTCAAAAACTTGCCTAAATCCAGTGCTTGCTCTGTGAACCCTAAAATGGCAAGGATCTTCCACATAAAATCCCAAATACCTAGACCGTGCGATCTAACTTTTCTGCAGGAACACGATCCAGTGTGGGTAGGGAGCGAAAGCTCAAAGAGGTGGAGTCGGGCCCAAGCCCATTAGGATACCCCTCCCTAACCCAAGGAGGCGACCCCGTGGCGTGGCCCACTGGAGGTAAGTCTCTATCTTCGCCTTGAGTGCGATATAGAGCAATTTGGGTGAATCATTGCCGCTTGTCTATTTGCTTTCGCATACATATTATTCGACTTGCGTGGCGTGGCCGTTAATAATTGAACATTAATCGAGCAGACCCAGCTCTTTTACAATTGGTGGGATTTCATCACCCACCTCATCATTCCATCTGATTTGATCCCAAGGCTCCTTTAATTAAAAAGAATCAAGAAGTAGAGCCAATTAGCCCGGTGTTCGAGGAAAAATCCACACAAAGCGAACCCGCTTAACATCCAATCAAAATAAGACCACGAGCGCGGGTCCCTGTTGTCTAACACACCCATAAGTCCCTGCTACTCAAGTACACTAAGCTTGACGTGGCATCTTGGACTATTCGGTGGTTAATTGCGTGTGGACTAGGAAAGCTTAACCCGAGGGAACACTCTTCTTATACACTTAACCAATCCGGTTAGTCTGGGACGTACTTAAGACAGCCATTGTGCCGCACGTCTGTCTAGGCTTCAGATTGCCTTGTTGTTGACTAGAGATAGTACTAAAGGATTTGCTCTGAAAAGTGTAGCCTGGTGAGAACCTCTAAGTGCATACAGTTAGTCCGGCGGCTAAAAGGTAAACCAGTGGTCCGCCCACTGTCATAATCTACTCTAGCCCCAAAACTAACAAGATAATGCCTAAAATATATCCAGATTGTTTAGAATAGGATTATCTGTGCTTGGTGTGCATCATTTAGAATCACTACTCCAGTGTCTCATTTTGGCAACTTTTTGCCAAATCTTGGGCTTGCTTTTTCAAGTAGAAGCCCGGTTGGACCTGTCCTAACCTTTTACTGACTCGATCTGAGAGTTAGTCCACCGCACCCCTCTATCGCCTCTAATGGCAGATGAACGGCCTCTGTATGAGACCTACTACAATTTCTGTGAGAATCGAGGTGATCACTCTCAACAATGTATGACAATTCTACGTATCATCATGATACTCCAGTCTCGCACACTTCTACAGGGTATGATAATCACCGAGATTCGGAGTACAATTCTGTACTCCAAGAGCTTAAAAATTCAGTCTCTGCCCTTCGTGCCGCGGTCCAGCAACCTGTGTACCATTCCCAGTCTGTAGGATATTACCCTCCTATCCAGCAAGATGTTTGTACCTTTCCATCTCGAATGCAGACGTCCTATGACAACACTTATTATCCGGATAATAGGAGTCACCATAACTTTGGTTGGGAACAGTCTACTATCCCGCAGCAACTGCCGCAAGATAATTATTCTTCCGGGTTCCATCACCCCAATGGAGAGTATGACTGGCAATACTCGCAATCCCAGTACCCGTCATATCCACAGAATGACTATTCTGATCAATAGTGGGCCCCTCAGGATTTCCAGAGTCAGCAACTAGTCCTAGACTCCACTTTGCCTTACAACTTTCATACCCAGTCGGACTACAATCAAGGGTTGGCACCTCAGCTCCCCTTGGCTGAACCGCCTCCATTGGCTACTAAACCCAGTCTAGAGGACCTTCTCTCTCAGTACATTGCCTAGCAACAACAGTATTTCTAAGGTCTAGAGCACCAACAACAGCTATCTATAGAGAGCTTGGAGCAACGTCTAGTTCAATTAGAAAATGAGAGAGAGGAAGTCAACTTCACTAGCCCACCTATAGCCTATCTTGAGGAGAGTGACATGGCCACTGTCTATAATGAGGAGTCGCACAATTAGACCAAGGACCAGAATTGCCAGGATGAAATAGAAGTTGTTACCACCCCTAGATCAAGCCTGATTATTGAGGAACCAGTGTATCCTAATTCGGTGCCTTTAACAGCACCAAATCTTGAACCTACCTCAGAACAACCTATTTCTCACTCTACCTCTGCTGACCCTGATATCAATCTTCATGACACTGAGCTGTGTCTCGATCGTAGGATCCCAACTGTGCTAGATCTACCGTTCCTCCCCACCTCCCTTGGAGTGAGCCATAATAGTGATGAACCCATGTCTCCATCTATGGTGTCCTTAACAGCACCAACTTCTAGACTGAGCCCAGAGAAACCCAGTTCCATCTCTGATAATTTTTTCTCTGCCCTAGATGCAGACATTCCCATCGATGAGCTGTGTCTAGAACATGGGACTCCCGCTGTCCTGAACCTACCGTTCCCCACCGAGGATGAACATATTGAATGTAGGGATTGGAACATCCCTATCACATTAGGAAACATCGAGGAAGAGGTCAACAATTTTCACCCGCTACCCTACGTCGATATTATCGATGACCCGTGTGCCGTAGCGAGTCTAATTCAGGACTCTCCCAAAGATAAATTATCCAAGTGTCAAGAACACTTTGAGTCTGACTTCATCTCAGAGTCCAACTTTTCTGGTATTACTGATCTGCAGGAGTCTGCTTCATTCAGATACATTCCCGCAAAACTCAATGAGTTTGCGGCTCTGCTAACCACGGTCAGAGAACCCACTACTACTCTCCTCTCAGTCTTTACTGAGAAGCTTCTATCCCTCCCCGCTGAACTAAATGTTTTTGCGGGTCTGCTCAGAGAAACCACTCTTACTCTCCTCTCAATCTTTACTGAGAAGCTTCGATCCCTCCCAGATCAACTCTGTACTTTTGCCGGTCTGCTCAGAGAGCTCAATGCCCTTCTCTCAGTCTACACTAAGAAAGACCTGTTCTATACAGGTATACCTAGACAAGGGATAGGATAGTTGTTTCCGTTCCACCTTAGGTGTCAGGAAGACTGCAGATTCACTCAGTCTCCATGAGTTTCAACCTGGTTGGGGGTACTTGATATACCCCCGTCATGTCTGGCTGAAGACGTAAAACTTAGCGCTTTCGAAAAGGCAATTCCAGTATTCCTAGAGTACATGAGTCTCATGCATTTGTTATTATTGTTATATCTTTGGACATGCAGGTACATTCATTCTTCCGATCATCAGGTATCACACTGTCGAGTTTCTGCCGACTTGGTAACATCCTCCCTGAACCTTTGCATCATCATCACTGATTTTTCATCATTTTATGTCTCGATCATGAGCACCGAGGACGGTGTTATATTTTGGTTGGGGGTGGGTATTTACCAAAACTCATGTCTTCATTTTGATAAAAAAAAAAAAAAAATTCTTGTTTTTTGGGTGATTTCCGATGTTCACCAAAAGTTTTCTAGAATTTCAAAAATGTGTCAAATACCCTGACTTTGATTAGCTGAAAACCTCCGTTAAGTCAGTATTGAGGATGTCGATTTTTGTTTAAGGTTAGCTTTGAGTCAAGTCAAGCGTGGCTACAGCAGTTTTGAAAACTTAGAAAAATTCATATTCGGCACAATTGTACACTATCAATATCAGAGTCATCCTAAGTTTAGAAATTCTAGAGATCCTGCGAGAATAATTATGGAGACCTAACCTAGTGAGCTTTCGAGCCTTTATTCATGTCAGAGGGTTATATAATAATTTTGAGTAACAAGATGACTCACTATTCTTCATGCCCGCAATATTCGTTGAGAGATCTCATTATCTTTTGCTTCGATCATGGAACTCGGAACGACATCAACATTGGATTACTACGACAGAACCTTCTCTATATCCAGTCAAGACAGTATACATGATAGTGCAAACCCTAGAAAATGATTTAGGCCATTTTTTCTGAGCCATTCAGCCTTTTTACTCACCTGAATTATACTTCACTAGAAACCCCTTGAACCCTTCTATAAAAGCCTTTTCTTTATAAACCCATCAACCTAAAATCCAGTCCAGCTACGAAGCATGACTGGCTACCCTTATTTTGAGATGGACAAAAGAATAACTGATATGGGTATACTGTGAAAAGAAAAGTAAAGAAGAAAAATCAAAAGAAAGTGGTTCAAGCTGAAAACAAAATATGGAAAGAAAGTATGAAAAAGAGCTGAAAAGAAATTGAACAGTCTCAGAAATATCAAGAAAAAGAAAAAAATACGAAAAAAGGAAAAAGAACCAGATAATGGTGTTACGCCGCAGGAAAAATGCAAGAAAATGGCAATATCCTCTCAAGATCTTTGAAATCCTGTATCCTTTTATTTTTCTACACCAGACCTAAGCCTCATTATAACCTAGGAAAGTCCTATTTGATTCTAGGGTAGCACGATCATAAAATGTGGAGATTGGAGAAGGAGAAGCTATAGAGTTTGATCTGACGTTCCCGAGTGAAGTGATATTCCAATCATGAGATCTTCTTCTGTTAAAGACGTCCTTCCTTTAAATAATACATATGTGAGATCTTTGCTTTCATATATCAACACATCTCCTCACATAAAAATTGAGAGAAAAAAAAAAAACCCTTCTTGTGTAATTCTATTCTGAGTGCTAAACATGTGAGATTTGAGGTCGAGGCATAAAAACTTAGAGGTGATCTAGAAATCTTTACTGTCGGATGATGAGAATGTTGAGCACACACACGCAGAGTCTGACTATTCTGGGTCATGATTATCAGTTTGTAGTCTTGCCAAAACTTTTCAACTCTTCGCTAGCATGTAACTGTTTTTGCATCCATTCAATGATTTGACGAACGGTGTTTTCCCGAAGCTAATATGAAAAAGTGTGCAGCATGTGCAGAGCCCTTTTAAGCTCATTTATTTCGCACTAATTGCCAATGATTGACAATATGCTGGTTGGGGGTTGTGATATTCGCTTAAAAGTGTGTATTTTCCACTATTATCTTCTAAGCATTTTCACACTCTTCTACGTTAAAATACTCTATTTATCTACTTTTCTACGTAACAGTCTCTTCTGTTGCGTAGAACACACTTTTCTGGACGAAATGGTATATTTGCATGCATTAAACATATTTTCAGAAGTCTAGACATTAAGTCGTTCTGATAAAATCTCATTACGCGCTTCTTCTGTCACAGGAAATCCCGATGGGACAATTCTCGAGACTTGCGAGCCCACATCGATCAGGAAAGCCCATTATCAAAGCTTAAAGAGACCACATGCTATGACTAGAAGATATGGGCCAAATATGGACTGAATAAGAGGACCAAAAAGTCGGCCCAAAGAACGAAGAGAGTAGGAGAGCTAATGACTAAGAGATGGACCAAAGCGTTTAAAGCCACATGAGTCATGTTTGAATGATAGTCTACTCTACTGGAGAAGCGTGAGGATGGTCACAGTGAAGACCAGGGTTCCAGACCCTCTGCCAATACTTTTATCTCATTTTCTGATGCTTTCTCTCTCATCTCTCCTTATTCTCTCTCTCTCTTCATCTCTCGGTCCTCGAATCTACTGACCTAACCCCAGAACTCCTGCCCATTAGCTCTGTCTCATCTCCCTTAGGTTTATGACCGTTGGATCTTCAATCAGACCGTTGGATCTTTCTAGATCCGTCGATCTACCAATCTGGGTCCCAATCAAGTCACCATCCATCTGATCGCCATCAGACTGTCTGTCACATCATCTTGTGAGACGATGGACATCATCAATCCATGTGGGCCAGTAGCCGAGCCCATCATCATCGACCCAATGTCCGACCAGTTAGTGGACCCCGTGAATTTCCAAATAATTTTAATTAAATTTTAAAAAATGGGGGGTCCACTAAATGGGGACATTCCCCAAAGAAAAGTAGAGTTTTACTTTTAAAAAAAAAAAAATTTATTTTTCTTATTTTTTTTTATTTTATTTTCAAAAATCCCCTATTTCCATTAAAGAAAATAGGAAAGCTTTAAAAGGGGAGAAGAGAGGGTTCGAAACCCTAATCTCCTAATCCCTTTCCTCCTCTCCTTTCCCCAAAACTTGCCCCCCACGTTTGCCCCTTCTTCCCCCTCCTTCTTCTCCTCTTCTTCCTTCTTGTCTTCTTCATCTTCTTCATTTTCTTTACCGGAGTTGCAGCCTGCAACTCCGGCCGGTAGCAACAATAGCCACCTCTTACACCGCTTGTACACCTACTGCTCCCTGTTGCGAGAATGGCCTGCATGACCCCACAGCAACGTCATCTCACCATGCTGCCTAGCAACTTGCTGCACTCCGGCCAGCCAACCTGCAACTCGCTTGCACATTCATCTTCCATGGCCGTCCACGACATTGCTGTTCCGCCAGTTTGCACCTCCGCCTGCACGCCCACCTGCAACCCTGCTTCCTCTGCCTGTTTCTCTGCCAGCGTGCAGCACTGCTTGTTGCTGCGTGCAGCACCATTGCTGCCACTCCGCCTCCAACAACACCACCATCTTCTCATTGGCTGGCCGGAGCACCACTGTCTCCTCTCAATGGGCAACGCCCACCTCTTTGCTACCTTCCTCACCAAAGCTCTGCACACCACCAGCCAATGGCTTCCACTTTCTCCTCCGTCTTTAGGTGGTGCATCCCCACGAACAGGTACCAGTAACCTCCATTAACGCCAGTCAATCGTCCATGATTGCTGCACTTCCAGCAAACATCTCCTCCGCCATCTTCTTATTCTTGGACTAGAGGATGTCCTCCAACCTCCTCCCATTACTGCGCTCACCACCAGTTGATGGAACCTACCACCAACAACTTTCCGGGCTCCTCCACACGGCCAGCAAATTAATCTCTTGGCCGAAATATGCACCACGATTCTCTTGGTCGAATTCCAAGGCCAATCATGGCCGATCAAGCCGCAGCACCCCCATGCAACTTTTCGGGCATCCTCCTCATCCCGATCTCCATTCTCATGCACCATGCCACTGTACGAGATGATCACTTATTGCTAAACCTCATTGGCCGATTCACAAGGCTGATCTCATTCGTTTCAAGAGGTAATTTTCTCTCTCTTCCCTTACTTTATCTCTCTAGAGTTTGGGAATCCACTTTCTCTATCTAGAATCCCCAGGCTGATCGCCTTTTTGCACCACCGACTCCATTCGGTGAATGCAAGAGGGTGAGTTTTTCTCTCACCTCTACCTTGTCGGCCGGTAAACGACCGAGGTGTGAAAAATCTCTCTCTACCTTCTTCCTCTCTCTCTAAAATCTCTTTTTACATGCTTTCTTACATGCTTTCTTACATACTTTCTAGAATAGATTTACCGCTTTATTTATTTCTATCATTTATTTTATGTAAGCAACAGTTTGATTAATGCAATTTGATTTCGATAATTTTAGTCTTCTCTGGATCTTATTTGGATGTGTTTTAAATCGACTCGCCCTTCTCATCTCTTCCATCATTCTCTTTTTTCTCTTGTATATTATCTATCATTTTATATTCTTATTCGGACTAATCCGACTAATCCCGAGTGCGGATCGACATCCGACACGAATTCCTATACAAATCTATCAATTTTGCAGGATAATCGGATAAAAATTACAAATATGTTGAAGTTAGGGTTTCCGTAACCAACGACGCGAAAAAATCCTACTTTCATAAGTAATCAAAGGGTTTTTGAAGACAATAAGGAAAATGTACATATTATCATTTTTAATATAAAAAAAAAGATGCCATGGTTGGTTGGTTGAAGATTTTTAAAGAGTAAAGGAATGCTTTTTGAGGATCTTATATTTCAGTGGGACTATATTTTGTATAGAGGAGGTTATGAAATTTCTTTGTATTTCTCATTCTTGTTTCTAGTAAGTCTCCTCGACCTCCGAGTTTTTTAGAGTCTACTTCATAGTTGTTCTCTTGGCTTTTGCCTTCAATAAATTTATCTTTATCGAAAAAAGAGAATGAAAAAGGTTCTCAAAACCGAACTCTCTTGCCGCTTTTAGTTTTTTATATCTCTGGACTTTCTTTAATTTGTTTTTCACAAAAATTGGAAGCACTTTAATAAGATCCAATTAGAAAAGACAAAAATTAAAAATGACAAAAATAATTACCAAAAAGAGAGACATAGGAGTACTTTATCTTTAAGGTGCACGCGCACAACCAAAAGTTCACCTCAACATGTTAGGCGCACATATGCTTCATTTGTGCCTCACTATTTAAGGCATGCGCCTCCGCTAGTATACGCCTTTAGGGGTATGCTTCAAGTCTTTTTCCTTGCACATCGCCTCAAGGTATAGGCCCCAACTGCCTTCTAAAAGACAGATCCCAATGATTTGGGGTTGGCAACGCAAAACATATTCTGCCATTAAATTCTATCTCAAATCTTTTTTCATTACCTCCATTCACATTCTTTTTAATTAACCTTGCCCTTTTAAAGCCTTCAACCTACATGTTCCTCCTCACTGATGTCATCATCATTAGTATTCATGACCAAAGTTATGTCATCATTTTAAAAGGCTCTATATCTTATTTCATCATTCTTTTCACTACCCTTGGGGTTTTTGTCATCATCATTTGCCCAAGGTTATGGGCTCATTTTAATTCTGCTTAGTTGTTTAAGTTGTAGTCTTTTATTTGGGCCATTAGATTACTTGGATGGTCAGGATTAGATTAGGATTTCTTTTCTCATTTAAATACTTGTTAAACATTTTGATGAGGGGGCTAATGAAGTTGATGAATGAATGAAGAAGATGAAGTTGTTTTTGTGCATGGTCTTCCAATGATTGGTTTGTTGAGAGGCCAATGGAGATATTCCTACATATTTTCTCAAGTATTCTTCTCAACTTTCTCGTGTTTCTCAATCTTCTCTCACTTCTATAGTGTTCTTCAATTTTTTGCAACAAAGACCCTAGGAGTGTTGAAAACAAGCCAAGAACATCATCTTGGATCGATTTTTGTCACTTGCTGGCCCCTCACCCTAAAACCCTTTAACCGCCACCTGCCATGAGCCCTAATGTTGCTGCCGTCAACTCCATAGTCTCGGATATGTAAATTGTCAACCCCATAACCCTAGATCTACAGACAATCGACTCCACAATCCTTAGGTCTGCAGTCACCAGCTCCCATACTACCCACACTTGCAACTGGTACCCCAAAGTTCCCCAAAAGTACAACCACCATCTATAAACCCCAAAACCTTCAGTCGAAAGCCACTCTAGGTCCCAAATCTATTGTTGCCAACATCTATAACCATTAAACCTACAACCGAAACCCCATCAACCCGCGAATCTCCAATCGCCACCCTTATAATCCCCCATATCCTAATGCCGCCACCTCTAGGACCCCCACAACCACCATCCTCTATGTAGCCTTGTTGGTTTGGAGTATCTTAAGATACCACAAAGTCATGGGTGCAAACGTTGGTGGAGAGAAGAAAATAGACAAAAAAAGACCCTCACAACCTACCATCGACACCTCTAGCAGCCCCAAAATCTCAACCTTTGTCCTCCATAACCCTTATTACTGATTTGCTCCCTCCTATTGAAAAGTCTATATTGTCAATCCTAGGAACTCTTAGTTCTTCTGTAATTTATCTCGTTAGTTAGAAGTTCTCTGAAGACTGAAGTGTCAAAGATCAAGTGGACTTTATCAACAATTTGAAGAAAAATAAAAGCTGAAGAAAATCAACCCAAGTATTAAAGCTCAACTGAAGACAAATTCAAATTCAAATTAAGCATGAAGATTTGAAGCACATATTCAACATACATTCTCACTCAACGAACGTTCAACTATCAGAATCTCCTGTTGCTATTATTTGCATACATTTAAGGGTACACCGCCCATTGCTAGCGGATCTCCAGCCTAGATATCCCTTAGATCTTATGTTTATTATTTGGAGACTATGTTAGTCTTAGTAGAAAGTTATGTTGGAAATTATTCGAGTTGGCTGAGTAATCAGCTAACCGGCCGACTAGCCAAAAAGTGCAGTCGACCGAAGTCTCCTGACTCTGGGTGGTCGATCGGTAAAAAGGTGCGGTCAACCAAACTCATTAGAATAAAATTTCTCGTATCGACCTGAGCGGTCGACCAACCAATTTGTGCAGCCGACCGGACCTCGGATAGTTTATCGACACTGACCGGTCGACCGGTTAAAATGTATGGTCGACCCCTCCTATTCTGGATCTCATTTTGACTTCGTCTTTTATACGAATTTTGATACACTTAAGCCATTCAAATGGTTCTTTTAGGTTTGTTTCTCTTGTTTGGGTATAGCCTTATATAATAGAGACTAAACCCATCAATAGAGATGAACCCAATCAAGCTATCTCTTGGACTCTCATTCTTTGATTAACATTTCTTGAGTCTAGAGATTTAGAATTTGAGAGAGCTTCACCTGATCAAATCTAGTTCATCTTTTGTGAAGGCTCTAATTGTTTGAGAGACTACAAAGCGTGTTTATTCATACAATCATCTTCTTTCTATAAGAGGATTATCTGTGGCAGAGTGTTTCTGTGACGAATTCTTCTTCGAGGATTCACCATTTTATCGAATTCATCAAAATATAAGTATCTTTAAAGACAAACATTTTAGATTGAATTCAATATTATCAAATATAGATTTTTTGTGATTGGTGGATGAGTGTTTACTCATTGAATTGAGTTGATGATGGTGGAATCCATGAGAAATATGTTTATCTAAAAGTCTACGAGCCTAGTATGACTCTCTAAGTGAGCGAGAAGTGATTCTCGTATAGATCAAGTTGAGAATTGTAGATCCGTGTGAAGAGTGTTTCTCTAAAAGTCTCCTGGCCTAGGCTGACTCTCTAAGTGAGCGAGAAGCGATTCTTGTTAGATTGAGACTAAGTGTTATTTTAGTTGTTTGATTATTTATTTCAATTGGATATGTTGTAATGCATGATTGAAATAATATAATATTACTTATGTTGAGTATTGGATAGTGGACGTATGTGCGGAGTCGTCGAACCACTATAAATCTGTCTTATGTGATTGTGAATGTTTGCATATTTTGTCTCAGATTTACCTATATTTATATTCTCTAGATGATTCAAATTTTAATTGTTTGATCCTATTTCGCCTTGTGTGATCATTAAATTTAAAGCTATATATAATCTACAGAGAAATTATAAATTGTCCTATTAATCCCCCTCTAGGATATATCATGGTAATTAAAAGGGAATTTCACCTATAACCTCTAAACTTGTTATCGCCCCATCCCTATGCCTTAATAGTGCAACCGCCACCCCTATGCCTTCCCAAAACTTGAGCTACCACCTCCTACAGTCCCTAACCTTGCAGCCGCCTTACCTAAACCTTGCAAACAGACCTAACAAATCATAGTTCAGGGTTTTCACTAATCCCTAAGGCTTAAATCCCTAATCACCATCTCCATACCCCTTCACCTTGTTGCCCAAGCTTCACAACAGTCCCAACTATCCTTAAAATCCTTTAAACCCTTGCCCATATTGTTCCATCACCAACCGTAACTCTTATACCCCATCCAAACCCATTAAAGAATTGAATCGAGCTTGAGAAAATCTGTTGGAATCTCTCCATTGGCCTCTCACCAAACCAATCACTAGAAGACCATGTACAAAAACATCTTCATCTTCTTCATTCATTCATCAATTATATTTCATTAACGCTCATCAGAATATTTAACATAGTATTCATAAATGAGAAAAGAAACTCTAAGCTAATCTTGGCCATCCAAGTAATCTAATGGCCCAAGTAAAAGACTAAGAGTTAAACAACTAAGCAAAATTAAAGGGTGCCCCTTAACTTTGGGTAAATTATAAAGACACCCAAAAGACTAAAATTATAAAAACTAAGCCTAAAAAATAAGAAGAGACTATCCAGTAAAATGCTCCCGCATCATTCTCCCCAGCTAAAAAGAATTCGTCTCCGACGAATTAAAGTTGTTGTACGTACTGATTCAGGATGTCACGATCAAGAGGTTATGGCTCATCCTCAATAAGCCAAGTAAAATTTAACCATCACATATGCACGTCTTCCCAGTGTTGGGCTTCAAGGATGTCATATACATGCATATGAGGCTTTCAACGCTTCAAACAAAATCCGATATGCCTTTCCACTTGACATGTTACTCATAGCAACCCCCTTGTCTAGTGGAATCCAATCCCTCATCCATGATGTCTGATATGCCTTTCCACTTAACAAGGTACTCTTAGCAACCCTCTTGTCTAGTGGAATCCAATCTCTCACCCATGATGTAGCCAATGTGAACCAAGATACCATCAATGTAATATGACATTAGTGAAGCTATGCCTCTCATACCCCATCCAAACCCATTAAAGAATTGAATGAATCCTTCTTTTATGTGGTGAACAAGTGTTTGGAACTGTTGGAAGCTAATCTCTTTGGAACATATAACTTACTGGCAGCAACAATACAATTCCTTGCACACTTTTGCTATGTTATATGATGGATTGAACCTTGAAAATCTCATTTAAATCCTAGAATAGTACAAAGAAACTTCATTGAATTGTATTGGTTGACCCTAAACTTGTTGGAAGTTCAATCTTCCATTAGATCATTGCCGTTAAAGCAATAGATCTATTATTGTGAGATTGTGTGAAGGCCTTGAACTTTAATGACTTCATTTGCTTGAATATGGATGTTTGCGAGTGATTAGTATGAAAATTTATGCTTTTATTGCTCTCAATGATTTCATGTTAATCTCAGCACTAGATCTTAGGCCATCACGTTCGTCTTGCATCAAGGCTACTCTTAAACTCTTTTAATTTGGTAATGCATTCAATTCTAATTTTATTCCTAGTATTTCCACTCATCCATCTCAACATCCTCATCTTGGATACAGTAATTCATTTACAATGTCTAAATAACTATAATTGTCTTCAATAAGAGTCATCGTTGATATGGGGGTCAATGGTACCGAGAACCAGCATAATCAAAAGGTTATTCACTTACTTTCATTCGTTCACATTGATTTGCATTAGATAACAATTAGGCCCTACTTGGTTCGCTGCACTTGGGTGCATTTTGCACTTTAGTGCAAATACAATGAATTGTGTTCCAATCACGTGCAATGTAAGTCACTTACAATTGTTTGGTTCATGCTGTGTAAATAGATGCAAATGAAGTTTAGCTGATTGGTTGGTAGTGCATTGCAAATGAATGCAATGGATTATTTTATTTCTTGATTTTACAAAAGCCGTTCACAATAAAATTATTATTGTAATATTATTGTTATCATTGTTGATTTCATTATTATTATTACTATTAATTATAATTATAATTATTGTCATTATAATCATGGTTTAAAAAATGGCCGTTATAATGGATTCTGACCTACCCCATTACGTTATGTACCGTTAAAACACTTAAAAGTAACGGCTTTTATTTTTGTTATAACTGACGTTATTTTCCATTTTTCCCGTTATAACGACCGTTATTTTCTGAAAAAAAATTTCAAAAAAATGGCCGTTATTTCAGTTATTTTCTGTTATTTTCATTTATTCAAATTTGAATTTCAGCGCCATTTTTTTTTCCCATTTTCCCCGTGATTTTCCTTTTTGTCTCTAAGCGTTAAAATTCGTTACAACGGCTCTCATAACGGAAAAAATGATAACGCCCCAAGTCCATTACACCGTTATAACGGTCCCTTTTAAACCTTGATTATAATTATTATTGTTATTATTTTATAATTATTATTTTGGAGGGGAAAGCTTGGGGTTAGGGGACCCCGACCAGCTATATCAAGGGACAACTATTTTGGTGTACCCACATAGAAGATGAATCAATGACTGATTTTTGGTGAGGATGATCTCCTCACCATATAGATTAACCCCACCAAAAATCAGCACATTCTGAAATTTCTAACTCCCTCAAATGTAGTTTTCAAGTTACACGGTAAAAATAGACAGTCCATAATTCTTCGACTTCTAAACAAGTCTATGAATATCGGAATGATTTGAATTTCTGTGAGGATGATCTCCTCGCCAAAGAGATCATCCTCACCAAAAATCAGCCATTGATTAATCTTCTATGTGAAAATAGAAAAATAAAAAATAAAGAAATGAAAAGATAATAATAATAAAAAGGAATTTGACATACCCTTTTTAAAGCTGACATACCCCCCACAATTTGAAAAAGCTGACATACCCCCCTATGACTCGGTCCACTATCATTTGACCAGTGTTGACCCAAGTTTGACTACCAATTTTTTTACTAAATGGCAAAAATGCCCTTGTCTTCAACCTTGGACACAAGGGTTTGAGAAAAAACCAAACACCAAATCAAACGGCTGTGGTGGACGGCCAGCCAAGAGATTCCAATGGGTTGCCTGCCCATCACCGGCAACCGTCCCACCGGAGTCTCATAGCCAGCCAGCCACCACTCTGGCAATAATTTAAAACCCTAGGTTAAAAAAACAAGAAAAAAAAATAGCATAAAATTTTAGTTTTAAAATTTTCATTAACATAAATGAAAAGCAAGACAAAGCAATATATATTTTAAGCTTTTGAGACATGGATTTTGGAAAGATGGATTCTCTCAATTTTAAAATATTCCTTCATGAGTTTTATCTATTTTGTTTGGGGGTTTTTTCTTCTCAATATTTGCTTAATTCATCAAAAATCAAAAAAATTCTGAAGTTTACCAACATGAGTTTTAATTTTTATTTTTAATCTCCTCTTTTCATGTTTGATTCGGGGTTTGGATTTTGACTTAAACCCAAACCCTGGTTCTAAAGTTGAAGACAAGGGCACAGTTGTTTTTATTATTATTATTATTATTTTTTGAAAAAAAAATATTGAGTTAACACAATGCACTTGCTTGCAGCGGCTTTTGGGTTGCACTTCCTTGCATCTATTTTGTTAAGGATTCTGCAAGGGCTTGTCAACCACTTGCATGGCAGTTCATTGCACACCTCTAACCAATCACTTTCAATCCCAAAATTGTGGCAAGTGAGTGCATTGCACTCAATTTGCTGTGAACCAAGCAGGGCCTTACTTTCATTCGTTCACGTTGCTTTGCATCAGATAACAATGGTTCTTCATTCGTACCATTAAGAAACTTAGGGTTGTCAATTTGCACCCGTTTAACCGAAACTGAATCAGAACCAGAACCAAAAAAGACTGGTTCCAATTCCACATTTTTGAGCATTGACTAAAAAAGAATCGGAATCGGAATCGAAACCGAACTAATAATAATAGTTCCGGTTCTAGGTAGTTTGATATTAGAACCAGAACCGATACGAACAAGAACCGAAGCGTAACTGATATGTAAATAGTGTAAAATATATATAAATATGGTGTTAAATTGTCATATTATCAAGATTGGAACCAATATATCCCCGAAAATGGACCCGTAACCAAACAATCGGCTCTTATTCCGGATCCAGCATTTGAGAATCGGAACCAATAAGAACCGACATTATTGGTTCCAGTTCTGGGTACCTTAGGAACCGAATCGAGGCTCTGCTCAGGTAGGCTTACTAGCCCAAGGTGGCTAAGACTGGATTTGGGGTATGCCAAATTTCAAATTTCAAAAATTTCCAAAGATCAACATCGTTTTTGTCGTCATCACCCTCAACAACAAAAGTTGATGATGAGTCCAAAGTTTTAGGGTTTCTGCCCATCAAAAAAAAGTCTTTTAAGCCTTCCGGGCCAGAATATAGACAGCCTTATTGGCCAGATTATGATCAGTCTATCTTAGCATTGGGAGCAGTCGATGCGACAAAAAACTAGCTCATCTTGCCGTACTACAAATCCAACACCCATGATCTGATCTGATCTCACCTGAAACTCTATTTTCTCAAGTTCAAGAAGGCTTATCTGTCATTCTAAAAAGGGTATTTTTGCATTACTTCCTTGAAAATTTGGTTTAATTACTAAGGACCATCTGTACCTCTTCAAATTAATATCACTCCCTTTACCGTTAACTCACAACGAGTATAGCATCCCCTTATTTAACGAAGTACACATGTTGACTGACGGTCAAGCAGGGTGACCCTAATTTAAAGAAGTACAAGGGGTTCTTATTTATTCAACTAACTTTCCGGGGGGGGGAGTGCTGATCATATGATCTGGGGTCCATGTGGTGACCAACTGATGGCACATTTTGATTGGTTTTTGCACACCTCGGGCTACTAAAATATAAACACCAATCAAAATATGCCACCTGTTTGGGACCACATGGACCCCAGACCATAAGATCATCACTCTTTCGATAAAGCTAGATTTTCTCGTATCTGAATAAAGTGTTTCTGAGTATTGCAGGTTTAGTACTTGGTAGAGACAAAAGCGACGTAGATTTATCAAGATACATCGCGTACTTTGCGAGCCACCTCATTAAATAGTCTACCTGGTTCCAACTACCAACACCGTGGATCAACCCAATCCCAGGTGCTGGAACCCCGGCACTATTCAATATGATGGTACGAGAAGTACCCTTTGTCTATATTTTGAAGTTTGAGCTGATTAAGGAAAGAGAGCAACAGCCTGGATTTCTCTGTTCCTCAGAAAACTAAGAGCTTGTGATCTCATGCAAATAATGCAAGCTCAATCTCCAAGAACGATCTCATCGACCAAAGCCAGCATAAAGAAATCCTTCAAAATTTAGACCCAGTTTTGTCTTCTTTCTAAGAAAAGGTGGACTTATTTGACCAAAGGGTCTATCACATTGACCATAATGGCCTACCCCACTCTTGGCCCCTTACAAAGAATTGTACTGATGGGATGTTTCTAACCGTCTGATCAAATCACCTGCTTCCAGATGGTCAATAAATAATGATCAATGGTCAATAGAAAAGTCTTTTTGATAGATTGGATGATGGACATTAAATGGGTCGGATCTAGGTAACCCATATTCGACTTCAAAATAGCATAACCCGTATTCAGATGCGGATCCAGTTCCGATCCAAATCCAAACCATAATCCATATCTGAAGATCTGAGTCTGACCCATATGTCGAATATGGGTCGAATACAGTCCCCTACAAAATAACAGGATCCAAGTCTTAAACCGAGGACCAAACCCAATTTGGATACATAAAATCAAGATTCGAATTTGGTCCGAACCTTTATGGAATCAACTCACATGGATCCCTATCCGTCCTAATTTCCATTTGGACCGGATCAGGTATCAAAGATCCAAAACAGCTAAATATGGGTTTGGATCTTGGGTCAGACTTGCCCCATTTATGACCTTATTGGATGGTCTAGATTGATTATGTACAAAGTGTTCATCATATATTATATGATTATAAGTGTTGCATCTTTGTACCTCAAATACTGCTCAAATTCCCACAGTTGAGATCAGCCCATCAAAATTAGTCCAATCCAAAGCCTATAAATCACTAATCCGGCTGCTTTTTGGTTTGTAGGTCCACCATGGGATAGGACAAACATCCATACGGTCAGAGTCCTGTAACAGCGTGCCACGTGGCTTATATTGTGTCCTTGTCATTTTATCTGTCAACTGAGCCCGACCCATATGATATATTTGGCTTTCTCAAGGAGACTTGTGAACGAAAGTCTCAGGCTACCTAGGGAATTTTTACTTTTTTGAAAATGGTCGGATGTGACAAGCTGTAGTTTGAAATTTGGCATAAGCTAGCACCATTTTTTGTTACTCAGCCCTGTGATCAGGGGCCACTGGCCACATGGATGTTAAGCCCACTCCTTGGTGGATGTACAAACCAAATATCATCTTGATTGGTAATCTCTAGCAATTAGATTTTTGTACTTTTTAAGGCGTGATTGTAACCGTTGGATTCAACCATATTTTGAGTACTAAAACCAACGGCTGAAAATCATCAAACAAGATGATCTTTGGTATGAATGTGTACCAAGGGTGGGCTAAACATCCATGCAGTCAGTGGACCCAGATGGCATAGTCGAGTAACAAAAAATTGGTGCCAGCTTACAACAAAATTTCGAGCTGCAGCTTGTCATATTGCGACCCATTTGAAAAACTAAACATGCAAAATAAAAAGGTACGTTGGTCTCTCGGTTTCACTGGGTACACGTGCCACGACTTTATTGGTGTTGGAGACTACAATTATCCAAATTCAAAATCAGACTCAGATGAAAAATGAAAAAGAAATGGGGAGATTCCGATGATTCATTGTTTCTCTGCCAATGGCACATGCATGAGGTGGTACTTGAAACACTTTAATGGGAGTGAAGAGCAGTATTTAAGGAAAGAGGAGGGACCATTTCACCACACAGCCTTCTTCTCTTTCTTTTCTAGCTCTTATGTGGTGTTTGTGGGGTTGAAGCTGGAGCTCCATTCAGTCCAATAAAGAGGGCCGAGAAGTGGTTAGAGCTGCCACCTCATGCATTCGGCTATCCTTATATTATTTTCCACCGAAATATAAGTCTCGCCAGATGCATGGTGTGGGAGCAAGCAACTCCTTCCGCTTACTTGGCTCGCTCGTTGGACTGAAGGGAGCTCCCATTCCATCACTATTTCACTAACTCTCTAGTTTCTTGTTTTGTTTTGTTGGTTTTAGTTGAAAAAGCTAATATACACGCTTTCTCTCTTTTTTTGTGGTTTGTTTACTCTTGCAGGAACATTGCATTCAGCGGAGGCCATGGATGCTTGCTAGCTCTAAGTGGAAGCTTCCACGGTTGAGAGGAGACTTCTTTTTATTTTGATTTCTACTTAGTATTTGTGGTGAAAGATTTAACTGTAATATGTTCTCTATACTGTGGTTACGAGCTCTGGTGTGCTAAACAACTTACTTCTACTTCACTGTCTTAGGCTTCGTTCCTTCCCTTTATTCCATGAGGCATTCACAGTCCATTTTGGTCACTTGCGTTACAGACTCATCCCGTTCACTAAAGCCGGCCTGTACACTTGTACAAGTACTAATGGTACTCATGGAAAAAAGACATAAAAAAAATTTTAATTTAGAACAGGTGTTGTCATGGGTACGTGTTAAGTGTACAGTGACAGAGATAGGTCACTAACGAAAGTGACCAAAAAATGGACTGAGGTTTTCCATGTGTTTTGGACGACGGAGTGAAAACTTGGCATTATGCTTAAACTCCGTTTCGTTTTGCAATGTCCATTCGCACCCCTCCAAACGGGGCTTAATGTAGTCCATAACCAACATAGTTAGGATGAGGGGACTGACGATTGCGGCAAGAGAAAGTTGGGTAGAGTGCTGGACTAGGAATTTGTCTGGCTATGGCATAATGCAGTCCTGCTCCTGCTTTCTCGTTGTGGTATAGTGGGTCAAATGAAAAACGTGCCATGTATACACCAAAAAGTGAAAGCTTACCTGACCCTAGTTAACAAATCTGACCTGAGCTAGCTAGCCCTTTCGGGTGCATGTGGCCCGTTTTTTTTTTTTTTTTACCCACGACCCAACAAGAGACGTCTGTAGCAAATCTTCTCCAAATTGAGTAATTGTCAGGATGGACGGCATTAGTTCACAATCCGAGTTGCTTGTGATGTAACTTGGGCGGGCCCAACCCAACTTCGAGTCGGGGTTGGGTTTACAAAACTCATACTTGGACCTGAATTTTAGAACCCAATTGAAACTCATGTTGGGCTCAGGCCGAGGCTTTGTACAACCCAAGCCTGATCATACGGCTTCTTTTTGCTACGACTTCTTTTTTGTTTTTTCAATCTATTTCATGTCTTCGGCCAAATATTCGATGTAGTCCCGTCCCGTCCCCCCCCCCACCCCCCCCAATGGACGAAGAGAAGGAGAAGAAAAAAGACTCACTGACACTATGCCCTAGAAGGCCAAGGCCGTTGCAGTTGCTGTTACACCCGTCCCCACCAACCTATCCACAGATCGAAGCACCTCTATGATGATGGAGAAATAGAAATAGTGAGTATGGTGGTGTCAATAACGGAGCAGTTGAAGCACCATTCTATCTCACAGTACAACCCAATAAACCAGACCAACCCAATTGGGTTGGGCTCGGGTTAGATGGTTTGAAGGTTGGGTTTTGCTCAGGTTGACCCCCAACCCAACCAAACCCATGCCGAGTTGCAGCCCTAAGCGATGCGATAAAAAATTTCAATTGGTCACAGCTTAAGGGTGTAAAAAAGTTAGTTGCAATTCAGGTATCAATAGATCCAGAATCGGAACTTACTGTTCGAATATGGCAGTTCAGGTTCCTACGAAATTCGTTTTCCCATCAGGTATCAGGTATCCCTGTGTTGTATATAAAATGTGAAAAAAAAAATAATCATCATTTTTCATACTAAATTTTTGAAAACACATGGCGTCTTTATCACTACTATATCTGTTTGTTTTGGGTCCTATCAGTTCGGTCTGGATACCTAGTGTACCAAGAACCAGAACTTATTACATCAGTTCTGGGTCTCTTTGGATTCAGCTCTAAAATAACTAGTCACAGAACCGGGCTATTCAGGACTGGTTCCTATTAGAAATTGACACCCCTAGAAAGTTGATTCAATATCCTAGGCTCCTAAGCAAATTGAATCATGGGGCGATCCCTCTGCATGTTTCAAACAATCCCAATCATGTTGGTCACAGCTCATGATAACAGGCCATCTGAATGGGCCATAACACAATATTCCAGCACTCAATTGCCTACTTTTGGATCGCCAATCAAATAACAGGCAACACTTAATGAAAGGTCTATAAATCCGATCTACAACACATGGATAGAACCATTGGAGCAGTTTCAGGTCTACAACACATCAATAGAACAATCCGATCAATGACTGGGCTGTGTGTAAAATCTACGCAGGAGCTCTTCTCTAGACATGCAAAATACAACAGTGAAGTAATGAAAATTATTCCAAAAGAAAATCGGACTGTTATCTTGTTGCAGGGATGACAAGAAAATTATTTCAACATTTGAGACCCTACCATGAATTATCTCAATCCACAACAAAGATTCTGGACATATATTTGAGTCTGGAAAGTAACCAATTTGGCAGATAGAAACAGATATTTGAGTCCCTCTATCTGCTTTCACGCACTCACCTGCTTGCCAATTCAGTCACCTGCAAGATGAAAGAAACCTATCAAGTTATTGTTTTTCTTCTCTTTCTCCTCTAAGCTCTGTGTGTTTTGGTCTGAAATGTAACCGTGATTTAGCTCTAGATGAAAGAAAAATTCCATCTTGTATGTTATGATATAAGAGACTTGTACTGCAAAAAAGCTTGATTGCCTGAATTAAAGTGCACTGTGGTAATGGTTTGGTGCTTGATCTATTAGCAATTTGGATAAATATTATTTTTTTGAAGATCTGGCAATAATGATTTAAAAATTGTCAAGTCACATTCATGAACCACTTAGAGAGATCTGAAATATGAGTTAATTTCCAAATCTGTTAATTGTTTGTGAATCAAAATCAAGGTCTCCCTTCCCGAGTAAGAATTAGAACTAGCAGCAAGAACATTACTGAGGAATTTCGCATAATGCTGAATCAGCAGTATTAACCTTCATGAAATTGTGAGTGGCAATATGCACCACCGACTTCAGTTGGACGAGAAATAAGCGTTCAGAATTTAGTTTCCAAAATAAATTCTATTACATGTGAACGCCATTGAAAATTCTGGAAGAGATCCTTGAAGAAACATTGAAGTCGTCTCCCCAAATTAGTAGAAACAAAAATGAATATATCTGTAAAGGCTTGTACTATCTTGTGATTATGTGAGTCCCCAGGCTGGTGATGGTAGATCAATAGCTCTAGTTCATTTAGGAAGTCAAGAGATGGGAAAAATGACAGTCACCATTACAATACCCAAGCTTTTCTCATCCAACCATCTGATCACATTGAAGTCGCCCACTATATAAGAAAGGCCCACCAAAAATATGGACCCCTGACACGCCTAGACAAATCTTAGTATACAAGGAAAGTAAAACTCGTGATAAGCATCAACATTATCACAGCTGACAAGTTGAAAACTGCATCCAGGAGAAGCATCATTGTTGAATCACCAAATAATCCCACATTAAGCTAGACACTACCAGTCAAGTAATCAATTTCCAGTTGCAATGGCCCAAATCCACACCCTACATCCTTTCAACCATCTCAACTGATCTCTTTTCCTGAACTAAATGAACTACCGATTTAAAATCCAAATGATATTACCCTTAGCCATATGTCAATCCAAATGATTAGGATGATGTGGACTAGTTCAGGGTGAGCTTGCCTATTATGGAGATAAGATATGAAAACAAGGGGGTGGCAATGGGTCAGGTTGGCGTTCAATCCAGTAGGAAGAGTAACTATGACCCCAACCCCGATTGAGATGGGTCAAACATGAACCCCACCCGTTGGACAGAGATCCCCCAACCTAACCCCAAGAAAAGAAAAGGTGGGTTGCCCACTCTGTTCAGCTATTGGTCAGGTCAAGTTTGGGCTGGGGAAACTACATCCCAGTGCTCGTAGCCTCAACCTGAACTGAGTCAGGCTGATGAGTCAACCTTAGCCTAAACCCCGGTAAAAAGCCCCAACCCTATCCAGGAAAAAAAAAATGGACTACCAATAGACAACTATGACAAATTATATATGTTAAGGGTAATATAGAAATATGACTTTTAATTTAAAATTAAGGTAACATTAATGTCAGGCTAGGGGCATACATTAATTCCTCTCGCCCTCTTTTGAAATGATAGAGTTGTCATGGGAAATGGGGCTATCTAGTTTGCAAATAAGTAAATCTTTAAACATGGTGAGTCGGAGAACAAGGAGGAAATCGTCCAAAAGGGCAAAAAGATTTAGAAAAGATCAACAAGGCATAGGAGGTGAGCCCTATATCAACCAAGTTTGAAAGTAAAATACCATTCTACATTTGATTGGAGAAGATCAGTTGGAAACAAAATCAGGAGTTCAATGGCCAAGCAAAGGCAATAAAGTACTAGATTCTTCCATTGCATTGCTAATTCAAGGAGAACAAACAACACCATCCATCAACCCATCAAGAAGGATAGCAATGCTTTGAAGATGCCGAAAAAATTTTGTGACGAGGTGAGGAACTACTACAAATCTCTTTACATTTTCAACTCCCTTATTTGCCCCAAGCTTGATGGCCTTGGCTTCAGACGATCTATTCTAAGAAAAATTAGTGGTTTGAGGAGTTCTCTCATCTCTGAGGAGAAAGTGCTTAAATCCATCAAAAACCTAAGTGGAGATCTTGCACCCCGGGGCTGATGGCTTTACCCTTGCTTTCTACAAGGCTTATTGGGAGACAAACAAAGAAGGCTTCATGGATGTTATGAAAGTTGTTCCACAACGAAGCTTATTTGGATCAAAGATCTAATACCACCTTTATTTTCTATGGTCCCAGATAAAGGAACAAAGGAATTAAAGGACTTTTATAAATTTCCTCTCCAAGGTTTTCACTCCTAGATAAAAGAGATTTTGGGGTCAATTATTTCCCCTTTTCTAAGGGCCTTTCCTCAAGAGACGACAAATTTTAGACCAAATTCTAATTGCTAATGAGTGCGTTGATTCTCATACTTGAAAGTAAGGAGCAAGCGATTTTCTTCAAGACATACATGGAAGAAGCCTATAACCATGTTGAATGGGTCTTTCTTGATTATACGTTAGGTAGAATGGGTTTTTGTGTCTAAATGTAGAAGGTGGATTTCCACATGCATCTCCTCGTGCTACCTTGGGTCCTTGGAGATTAGCTGACACAATCAAATATAGTAGGGATCTGGTTGATAATTTGAATATTTTCTATAAATCATACACTTAGAAGTGCAAAATATAGCAAAAGAAGGTGCCCATAAAGAGCTTTTATACAAAGGGAACACTCCCCGGTCGCTTTTTCTTTCTTTTAATAAAATTCCATTATTATAGAAATTCTTTTAACAAAGAGTTTGAGGCCTACTTTACCTCCTCCTTTTATAGGTAATAAGAGAATTTATTGACAAAAAGGAAATAAAGAGAAATTAGGTAAGAGAAGTTGTAGAGCTACTTCTTTGAATAGAAGGTCTGTTATAGTGTTAACACTTCTTAGTGTATGACTCGAAGGGGCCCAAGCTATTGACAAAGTATTAAGTATCTAATATGGTCAATGATAAATCTCCAAGGACCCAAAGCTTCACACGATGCCTATGATAGCACATTGGTCAAGTTGCCCTAAACCTTGATAGGGCCCCAAAAACACCAACTATGGAGAAAAGAGAATGCTTCTGCTTCATTGAGTCCTTAATGTGCACAAGACTAGAATAAACCTTCAAAATAGCTCCATCATCTCTAAAGACACCTCCAATACTGCAAAATCAGGGTTTCATAAAGAACCGACATCAAAATTTAACTTGATTTTTCCTATCTCCGAGGCTGACCAACAAGGAAGGGGTGGTAACTCTCTACCTGTTCTTCTATGAGGAACTCCTTCTGAGTAAATGCCCACAAAATCATCTTGAATATAATTGCTTCAGATACAAAGGAAATCGAGCTCACCTTACCTTGGAAAATCTGGCTATTTCTCTCTTTCTAACAGAAGCAAAAGTATCAACCAAAAATTTTACCTCCAAGTCACCAATGTGCAACCCCGGAAAAGTTCCTCCATTTTGTTTGGAAATAGACAAACAATTCCAAAATACTTCAAGACACCGTACCAAAGCTCCCCAGCAAACGAACAATGAACAAACAAGTGACCAACGGTCTCCTCCACTCTTCGGCACATGAAACGTGTTTAGGAAGAAATTCTTCCTTTGTGTAAGATAATATGTGGTTAACATTTTCTCTAGGGCAACAGTTCAAGAGAAGACCATAACTGTGAATGGAACATTCACTATTCAAATTTTCTTAGTTGAGAAGGCCTTGCATCACCCATTGGAAAGCATTAAAAAATTTACCGTTAGAAAACCATTTTATTCCACTTCCACATCCCCTTGCATTACTACAAACTGGAATCTACTTATTTCCATTCTTTGAGAGAAGATTGAGAAGGTGCAGCGTTTCATAATCTTTAATATCGCAAAAGAGTTTTTGATACCAGACAACCAACCACCCTATTTTCTCATGGCAATCAATCACCAATGGGAATTTGTCAGTAAAACAAACACTTATTATAGGCTCACCTACCAAAATCTAACTGCTATCTCCAACACCTACCCAATATCTTACCCTAACAATGAATTCCTTGAAAACCAATGCCATACACCGCTGAACCCCAACCCCAAAAGACATAGTGAACAAAACAAACAATTTAAATGCAATATTTCAACCCCATTTATATTTACATCAGCCTTCATTAATACGCAAAGATGAATTTGCCAAACCCACTATCACCTAGGTGATTTGATATTGGTTAGATTCCTAACAATATTTCTGTCACAATGTTTATGCACTTGTGAAGAGATTTTGTGCTTGAGATTTTTCCTAAACCTTAAACCTTCTATGAAGGAAAACTCAAAACTTGTGTGGTTTCCTTTTCCTTTTTTGATACAATGATTGTCAAATAAGAAGTTATCACCTAAAGCATTGTAACATTGGTTATATATGAATTAAAAAAAGAACATTCAGTGCATTTGCTATAAAATTCCATGCAATGATTATCAGAGAAAAAGATTAGTCCACGTCAAAACTAATCTTTATCTCTGTAAACCTTTCGGCTGGTTTGTAGGAGTTTAAATCTCAGTCAAACTTCTATTGTTTCAGTCATATTGGCACATGGCCATTTATTGTTATAGTTGTTGTAAGTTGTTGACTCAATAGTCAATCACATTGACACATGGCTATCTCTTGTAACCTCACTATCTATGTAACCTCTCGATAATGTGAATAAACACAAAAAGGGAAAGCATTTACCATCTCAATACATTATATGGTATCAGAGCTCTTCTGATCCTCATCATTTTTTTTCTCAAAACCATTCACCATGAGTGATATCTCCAGCAACAACAATCAAGCACCCACTGCAGCCCTTGAGTTGAAGCAGTGCCTCTAATCTTGCTCAACGCAACTCCATCATTCCCCTACCGCACATGGCCACAATCAGGAGCACAATCGTTACTCCCGAGGGACCCGTGGCCGTGGCAATGGTAAGCCCCACAATCCATCTAGTACTCCTTCAAGTACCAAGCCTATATGCCAAATCTGCAACAGACTTGGTCACATGGCCCTTGAGTGCCATAATCGCTTCAATGAAGCATTTCAACTCGCATCATTCGCCTCGTGTGCGCATCCATACACGGCCGCTCTTGATCGGCCAACGAATGAGAATTGGGATCCGGACTCCAGGGCTACGCACCATATCACATTAAATCTAGCCAATCTTCATCTCGCATCAGAATATCATGGCACTGATGACGTCGAAATTGGTAATGGCACAGGTTTGCGTATCCAACATGTCGGTTCATCATCACTTACAACACCTTCCATATCTGTCTTTAACAGAAATTCTCCATGTTCCTCATGTCACACACAATTTACTTTCAGTGCACAAGTTTACTAAAACAATTACTACTACTTCGAATTTCATCCTTCTTATTTTTGTACAAAGGACATCACATTGGGGAAGCTTCTACTTCAAGGACCAAGCAATAAGGACCTCTATGAACTATGAATAAATCCGGACTACAAAAAGGCAGTGTTTCTACATGACACCACCAACCAATGGCATGAATGTTTAGGCCATCCGGCTCTTCGTACGATGCAGTAGGTGCTTAGACGTGTTGGCATTCCATCAAGTAGAGTCCCTCATCTCTTTGATGCGTGTCAAAGGGCAAAGAGTCATGCCCTCCCGTTTCCAAAACCCTCTACACCGATGACGGAACCTTTAGAAATTATCCATTCCGATGTCTGGGGTCCGGCCCCTTATCGATCATTTATTGGAAACCGTTATTATGTACATTTTATGGATGCGTATAGCAAGTTCACATGGATTTTTCCTATTGCACAAAAATGTAACGTTTTACATTGCTTCATTCGCTTTAAATCCTTGGTAGAGAATCTCTTCAATCGACGCATCAAGTATCTCCACAATGATTGGGGCGGTGAATATAGAACCGTGTCATGGTATTTAATGCAGTTAGGTATTGGGCATCGCGTTTCATGCCCCCACACTCACCAACAAGATAGTGCAGCTAAGCGCAAGCACATATACATTGTCAAAATAGGTCTTGCGCTACTTGCATATGGATCAATTCCTTTACATTTTTGGGAGTTCGCATTTGAGACGGCAATTTATCTCATTAATAGACTCCCAACACCGGTACTTCATAATGCTACACATTTGGAAAAGCTCTTTCACACTATGATGCCCGGATACGGAAACGGACACGGACACGGACACGGACACGAGAAACGGGGATACAACTCGACATTTTTCAAAATTAAGGACACGGATACAGATACGAGTATCCTATTTTGTAGTTCAAAATTTTTATTTTTCTAATTTTTTCAACTTTTTATGAAGGATACGTGGGGATACATGTCGGTAGAGTGTCCGGTGTCCGTATCCGCGTTGACACGACATGGCACTTGTACAAGGCACTAGTACAAGTATCCGAGTATCATAGCTTTCACAAGACCACGGATTATGATTTTTGAAAGTCTTTGGCTGCACTTGCTATCCATGCCTCAGACCCTATCGCCATCACAAATTTGAGTATCGATCCATGCGCCGCATTGTCCTCGGCTAGATTCAAATGCATCATGGCTACCGATGCTTTGATCCGAGGACAAATAAAATATACATCAATAGAAATGTTGTTTTTGACGAATCTCAATTTCCTCTTGTAGGTAACCTTCAAACAATCCATCACTTTGGTGCCCAATGAATCCGACATACTCCCACCAGTCCCACTCGTCAACACTAATGCATCCATTACCCAACCACCTAATCCCACTCCACCTCCTTTAACCATTCCCTCAAATACCCATCCATCCATCCAACAACTCCAATAATCTATCTACTAACCCACCTAAAATTCAGCCCAACCTCTCAAAAGCACACCCCAAATCTGTTTCTCAACCTATTACCACCTGAACCTTCAAACACTGGCCTAGTACATCATATGATAACCCGTGACCAAGACGGTACAAGTAAGCCTGAAATCCTCAACCAATCAACTAAGTATCCCTTACCCGAATGCCATCTTGCCCAATCCGATGATGCCACCCCTACCTGCTTTACGATTGCTACCAAAGACCAAAAATGGAGGGCAACGATGGCGGAAGAATTTCACGCACTGTTAAAGAATGGCACTTGGACTCTTGCGCTACCCAAAACTAACACCAATCTCGTGGGCTGCAAATGGATTTTTCGGATCAAGAAAAAAGTTGATGGTACCATTGAAAGATACAAAGCGAGACTCGTCGCAAAAGGTTTTCATCAACAAGAGGGTATTGACTACACAGAAACCTTCAATCCGGTAGTTAAACCAATCACAATCCGAGTTGTTCTTTGTCTTGCCACTGGACACGACTGGCCAATCCACCAATTAAACATTCACAATGCCTTCTTGCATGGCACTTTTAATGATGCAACTCCTGTTATCATATACGTATTTTTTACATATATTACATGTAATAGGGGTAGTTGTGTAAATACTCCCCTAGAAGGGTATATTTGTCTTTTGTATTTGCTTCTTGATATAAATAAGAATTATGGAGTCATGGTGAAATCATCACATGACATCCACTCTTTCTTCTCTCTTCTCCATCTTCTTCTTTACATTGAAACCCTAAACCTAACCCTAATTCTCTATTGTTCTTCATTTCAACTTGGTATCAGAGCCATCCTAGAGGAATACAGAAGAGATATCTTCCAGAGGAACTTCAGCAGGGTGATGACGTCATCCAAGCCGTACGGCTGACGTCAGCAGCAGTACGGACAGGTTCCATCTCTTCCCCTAAAACTTCACCATTAGCTAGAGTATATTTTTTCCTCTTTTTTGGTTATTTTTTCATAATTTTCTAAGTTGATTTGGTGTGTTTTTTGGGATTTCTCCTTGTAAATTCGAAAAAACTCAATTTGTAAACCAGCAAGTTTTTTGGATCCTTAATGGATCTTTTCGAGGGGTTTGTTGCTTGGATTTAACCCCCCCCCCCCCCCAATCTAAGCTTCATGAGCATACCTCACTTGCTCGAATCCGACAAGTTTTGAGGGCTGTGGGACGAGTTCTCTCCCCTCTAGTTACCACCGGCCTCCTCTTTAGCCATTTTTGACTGTCGGCTAGATATTCCTCTCTCTTTGCTTCCAGACATCCTTTCATGTGTTTGAATGCTTTAAGGATGATTTCCTCCCATCCTATGCTATCCATCCCTCTTCTTACTCCCTATTTCAGGCCTTTGGGGGCTTTTATGGGTGTTTATTGATCACTATATTGGTTTTTATACCTTTGAATGTTCTTCTTGGGTGTTTTTAGACATTTTCTTCTTTTTTCCCTTGCTTTGTGATGTCTAATCCGCCTATTATCCCGAATCCTACCCCACCTGTTATCCCGGATACTCCTTCCGGATCCGTATTGAGCACGGAAGCCACCTCCAGAGGTACTGGAGGACCTATGGTGTCTCAAATGGTCGTAGAAAACCCCGGATTGCAGATCACAACTGTTAAATTGGATGGGAAGAATTACCTCGAGTGGTCACAAGCCGCTAAGATGTTCGTCGGAAGCCGTGGGAAGATGAGTTATCTTACAGGGAGAGCTACTAAGCCTGCTTCACCTGACAACCCTCTATACACTAAGTGGGAGATGGAGAATCTCACTGTGATGTCTTGGCTTTGTAGTTCCATGCAGCCTCACATCAGCCGTAGATTTCTCTTCTTTCACACTGCCCATGAAATCTAGGAATCTGCACGCAAGATCTACTCTGAACAACAGAATGTTAGTAGGGCCTTTCAGCTTAAACAGAGTATCTCCCAGCTTCAGCAGGGGGAGATGTCTCTATTTGATTACTTTGCCACCCTCAGGAGCATGTGGGAGGAGTTGGATCACTACCATGCCTTCCGTCCGACTGGTTCAGAGAACATCAATAGCTACCAAAAATATGTGGAGAAGAGTCGATGTTTTGAGTTCCTATCAGGACTCAACTCTGAGTTTGAGTTGGCTAGAGTTCAACTCCTGAGCCATCGAACTGATCTACCCTCTCTAGACGAGATATACTCTTATGTTTAGAGTGAGGAGAGCAGAAATAGTGCTATGGCACCACCTCCTCCTCCTGAGAGATCGGCTCTTGTCACGTCTACATATGGTGGTTCCAGTTCACAGTCACAGCGCTTCCAGAAGCCGAAGTTTTTTACTTCTCCACCTGGTCAGCAGTATACTCCACCTGGTCAGCAGTATCATCCTTCCACTACTGGGAAGCCCTCTAGGGAGAGGCCCAAGTGTGTTCACTGCGGCAAGATGGGTCACGTGAGAGACAAGTGCTGGGTGTTATTTGGCAAGCCTCCTCGCTTTAGTCAGCCTGGATCTTCTGTTGCCCATTCAGTTAGCATGGATATGTTGGCACCTCCGACTGATCAGTCCCTTCAGAGCTCTACTCCGCTTGCTCAGCCCCATCAGAGTTCTTCTCCACTAGCCTCTTCAGGTCCCTTGGCTGCTTCCGAGCTTGTAGGACTTCGTCGGTTACTCTCCCAGTTAGATGGTCCCTCTGCCACTTCCTCCTTCGCTCAGTCGGGTATCATTAGATCTGCCCATCATGTGTCCACCTCCAGTCCTAAGTGGATCATTTATTCAGGGGCTTCGGAACACATGACGGGCATGTCTTCTTTATTTTCGAGCTATTCTATTTGTTCTGGCCGTGATAAAGTTAGAACTACAGATGGTACTTTATCTTCTATATCTGGGAAAGGGGTTGTTCTCCCCTCTCCTAAGCTTCCACTTGACTCTGTTTTACATGTCCCAAATTTTACATCAAATCTCTTATCTGTTGGTGCTCTTACCAAATCTTTGAACTGTAGTGTGACTTTCTTCCCTTCATACTGTGTCTTTCAGGATCTCGAGACGAGGAGGACGATTGGCACTAGACATGAAGCTGAGGGCTTATACCTTCTTGATGGACGACCTTCTGAGCTCACAGCACTGCAGTCCTCACCTAGTAGTAGTAGGAGTAGTATAGAGTGTTTTATGTTGGCATGCCCGTCTGGGGCATGTATCGTTTCCATATCTCAAACTTCTATTTCCTAGTTTATTTGTTTCAATACTGTTATCTGACTTGCATTGTGAAACTTGTGAGCTTTCGAAACACTGTCGATCTCATTATCCTTCAAGAGGTAATCGAAGTTCTATTTCCTTTGATCTTGTGCATTCTGATGTGTGGGGTCCTTCCCCTGTGCTTTTTATTTTTGGCTTCCGCTATTTTGTTACTTTTGTTGATGATTACTCGTTGCACATGGGTTTATCCTATGAAAACCAAAGATGAGGTTCATTCCATCTTTAAAGGTTTTCATAAGATGATCCTAACTCAATTTGGTGCCTCCATCATGGTCGTTCATTCTGACCAAGGTGGAGAGTATATGTATAGGGGACTCCAGCAATATTTTTTCGACCCTGGGATTTGTCACCAAAATTCTTGCAGCTACACCCCTCAACAAAATGGTGTAGCTGAAAGAAAAATGCGTCATCTGACTGAGGTAGCTCGATCTCTTCTGATCGACTCCAAAGTCCCCAAATCCTATTGGTCGGATGCTATTTTGACAGCCGCTTATTTGACTAACAGAATGCCATCCCGTGTTCTCAACTTCAAGTCTCCACTTCAGGTCATTACTCCCACTGCTTCCCTATTCGGGGTCCCTCGTATTTTTGGGTGTGCTTGCTATGTACACATCCTCGGCCCTCATCGTACCAAACTCGATCCCAAAGCACTTAAATGTGTTTTTCTAGGTTACTCTGCTTCCCATAAAGGGTATAAGTGTTTCCATCCTTCCACACAACAGAAATTTGTTTCTATGGATGTCACTTTTCGTGAAGATCTACCTTTTTTCTCCGCCTCTCTTCAGGGGGAGAATAGTAGTGAAGAGAGGTGTGAGATTCCTCTTCCTGCTATATCACTGTCTCCTTCCCCTTCCTCCTTTGAGTTTGAGAGGCCTCCAACTACTTTACCTGCTATTGTGGTTGACAGTGCTCCTGATACTCAGAAGGAGCTCATAGTCTTTCACAGAAGGGAGAAAGCCAAAGCTGATCCAGCACCAGTGGTACCACCCTAGGCTCAAGGTAATCCTTCTTCCCCCTCTATACCTGTCATTTCCTCTTCAACTGATGCTTCTGATCTTCCTATTGCTCTATGGAAAGGAGTAAGAAGTTGCACTCAGCATCCCTTGAGCCACTTTGTCTCCTATGACGCCTTGTCTCCATCCTATAAATCCTTTGTCACATCCCTCTCCACTATTCCCATCCCTTCTTCTACTGAAGAAGGGCTAGCTCAACCAAGGTGAAAAGCTGCTATGCTAGAGGAATTGAGAGCACTAGACAAGAATAGGACATGGGAGCTTGTTGACTTGCCAAGAGGCAAGAAATCTGTGGGTTGCAGATGGGTGTTCACAGTCAAATACCAGGCAGACGGGTCCGTTTAGAAGTACAAGGCAAGATTAGTAACCAAGGGGTACACTCAGACCTATGGGATTGACTCTGTGGAAACCTTTGCCCCTGTTGCCAAAATGAACTCCATCAGGGTGTTATTGTCCCTGGCAGCAAACCAGGCGTGGCCTCTACATCAGCTGGATGTGAAGAATGCATTTCTTCATGGTGATTTACATGAAGAAGTATACATGGTGCCTCCTCCTGGATTCACTCCACTGGGAAATGGTAGCAGGGTCTGTCTACTGAAGAAGGCCCTCTATGGGCTAAAGCAATCTCCACGAGCATGGTTCGAGAGATTCACCCTAACTGTGAAGAAACTGGGCTACACCCAAAGTCAGGCCGATCACACCCTATTTTTAAGTATCAAGGGAAGAACACCACTGCCCTCATTGTTTATGTTGATGACATCATTCTCACAGGGAATGATGCAGAAGAGGTAGCTAAGCTGAAGCGTCAGTTAACAGAAGAGTTTGAAACCAAAGATCAAGGACCCCTCAAGTACTTCCTAGACATCGAAGTTACAAGATCCAGTCAGGGGATCTTCATCTCTCAAAGGAAGTATGTCTTAGACTTGTTACAAGACTCAGGCAGATTGGGTACCAAAACAGTGGACACTCCTATAGAGCAGAATCACCGGTTAGCAGATGTCAGTGGTGAGCTACTACAGGATGTAGGTAGCTTTCAGAGACTAGTTGAACGATTGATCTATCTCTCCCTTACTCGACCTGACATTGCATATGCAGTGAGTGTGATCAGTCAGTATATGCACTCACCTAGAGATGTTCACCTTGAGGCAGCACATCGGATCTTGAGATATCTCAAGTCAGCTCCTGGTAGAGGTCTTCTGTTTGAGAAGAATGGTCACATGCGTAGAGAGGCATATACCGATGCAGACTAGGCAGGGGCCAAAGATGATAGGAGATCTACTTCTAGATATTGCACATTTGTTGGGGGCAATCTGATTACTTGGAGAAGCAAGAAGCAACCCGTTGTAGCCAGATCTAGTGCAGAAGCCGAATTTAGAGCAATGGCACATGGCTTTTGTAAGATGCTCTGGTTGAAGGTACTGGTTGCTGAACTTAGTTTCCCAGTTTCAGGGTCTGTGAACTTGTACTGTGACAACAAGGCCGCCATCAGCATTGCTTACAATCCCATTCAGCATGATCGTGCCAAACACATTGAGGTGGACCGACACTTCATCAGGGAGAAGATTGTCTCTGGGGCAGTGTGTACCCCATTTGTGAAGACTGATGAACAGGTTGCAAATGTCTTCACGAAGGGAGTTCCAAGCTGGCAACTTCATAAATGTTTGTGCAAGTTGAGCATGAAAGATATCTATGCACCAACTTGAGGGGGAGTATTATCATATACGTATTTTTCACATATATTACATGTAATAGAGGTAGTTGTGTAAATACTCCCCTAGAAGGGTATATTTGTCATTTGTATTTGCTTCTTGATATAAATAAGAATTATGGAGTCATGGTGAAATCATCACATGACATCCACTCTTTCTTCTCTCTTTTCCATCTTCATTTCAACTACTCCCAGGATTTGTGGATCTGCGATTCTCAAATCATGTGCCACATATGGAAGTCTATATACAGTTTAAAACAAGCACCTAGAGCATGATTTGCATCAAGGTAGTTAAGGGTGCAAGGCGCACTTAAGGCGCTAGGACCCATGGTGCCTGAGGCGCAAGGCAAGGCACATGCCTGACTGCAGCGAGGTGCAGTATTAAAAATTATAATAAGAAATATAAGAAATATAAAAAAATAAGAAAAATAATATCATAAAATAATAAAACAGGTAATCATTAGGCCATAAAACATAAAAGATAGCGATGTCCAAAATCTCAAGTAACCCAAAAGCAGTTCTAGTTAACATTGTCATTATCTAAATACAAAATAAGTAATCAAAAAGCCATAAAACATAAAAGATAGTAAATGTCCAAAATCCCAATAGTCGACAATTAGTTCTAGTTAACATTGTCCTTGTCTGAAATATAATCATTAGCTCCATCCCCATCATCATCGGATATGTTAGCCTCCTCAATATATTCTTCTTTTATTTCCTCCAAATTGGCCTCTTCCTCTTCCAGCTCCCTTACTGAAGCCCTTGTCCTTATTCTTGACCTTGATTGTGACCTTACTCTTAACCCGAAAGTACATAATTTTTATATAAAAAAATGTATTTTAGTGAGGCGCACACCTGATGCGCCTAGAGCCTAATCTGAGGCACGCGCCTCGCCTTGACCCTTCTAAGGCGCTTTAGGTACGCCTTGCACCTGAGGCGCGCCTTGACTACAGAGGTTTGCATGCCTAAGCTCCTTCCTCTTTTCACAAGGATTCATTGCTTCACAAACCGACACATCATTCTTCATTAGGGTGGACACTTCCTCAATCTTTCACATACTTGTCTATGAAGATGATTTAATCATCACTGGGAGTTCTCCATCAGCCATCAAATCACTCATCGCCAACCTTAATGGAGATTTTGCTACAAAAGATCTTGGCAATCTTCATTTTTCTCGACATTGAAATTATCAACACGGCTAATGGACTGTTATTAACCCAGTGTCAGTACATTGTGGATCTTCTAAAGCAGAGCTGCGAAACCAGTTTCCAATCCATTTTTCCCCAATGTCAAGCTTCACCAAAATGATGGCGATCTCTTCGTGGAAGCATAACTTTACCTAAATGTTGTAGGGGTATTACAGTACACTACCATTACCCGACCCAACTTAGCATTTCCAGTGCACAAAGTGTGCCAATTCATGCACAAACCCACCAATGCTCATTGGACTACAATCAAAAGAATTTTGCGATATCTCAAGGACAACATTCATCTTTGCCTGCCCATTTCTCACTCTCACAACTTCACCATCTCGGCATACTCATGCCGATTAGGTAGGTTTCCCCTATGATCGAAAGTCAACTGGCAGGTACGTCATATTTCTCAGTCCTAATCTCATTTCATGGTCCTCCAAAAAGCAACGAGCCATAGCAAGATCAAGCACATAATCCGAATATCGCGCCTTGGCCATGCCACTGCCGAGATCACATGGTTGCAAACACTACTTCAAGAACTTCATATCAAACAACCCAAATGTCCAATATTATGGTGAGATAATATTAGCGCAACCTAACTAAGGCAAATCCTATATTCCACAACCGTATGAATCATATTGAGATTGCGTTCCACTTTGTTCATGACAAAGTCTCAAATGGGTCGCTTGAAGTTCATTACATATCGATAAAAGATCGAGTAGCCGACATCATGACCAAGCCCCTCTCCACCCCTCAATTTCACATTTTACATGACAAGTTAAGCATCCTTCATGGGTTGCTTCACTTACGGGGGCGTATAAGAGATAAAGATTAGTCCACATCAAAACTAATCTTTATCTATGTAAACCGCTCGGCTGGTTTGAAGGAGTTTAAATCTCAGTCAAACTTCTACTGTTTCAGTGAAATTGACACATGGCCATTTATTGTTATAGTTGTTGTAAGCTGTTGACTCAACAGCCAATCACATTGACACATGGCTATCTCTTGTAACCTCACTATACATGAAACCTCTGGATAATGTGAATAAACACAAAAAGGGAAAGCATTTACAATCTCAATACATTATACTCGTGATATTTTTTCACATGAAAATCACCATCCTCCAACAAGGAAAAATGTCGCACCTTACATTTAATGTCCAAATAATTGTGTTAGTGAAAATATCGACCGCATAGAACTGTTGATTCTACATCTTTTGTGTTTTCACACTTGTATATAATCAAATTAACTTCAATAAATTAATATAAAAAAAAACCCTAAATCTAGAGTGTTGTACCGTCTAGTGCCAACAACAGCCTAATAATCATTTCTTGATGCTTCTTCACCAACTTAATTCATGGAAGAGGTTACCAAACTACAATGTGACACATCACGATTCTCGTCAACAAGTGAACCAAATCAACATATAATGAATTTTAAATGGTAAGAACCCTAACTCCAAAAAGAAACACATAATTACCAAAATAAAAAATTACAAGATTCCATCAGATTGAAGGAAGTATTAGAAATAGGAGAGCTACATCAACCAAAATGAAGCTGACCTTGAAAGGAAGCACATTCAGTCTGACTGAACCTTGGGACCGTGGAGCTCGGGTGGACGAGAGTCCTTTCCCCAACCGATGCCGCGGGTGGAGTCGAGGTACTGTTGGACGAGGTGCCTGCACTTCTGGAGGTGGTTGATGCCCTCGATGCGGTAACACCACTTGAGCTTCTCTCGGATTATCTTGGCCGTCTCGATGTCGATCCACTTCTCTCTCACCAGGTGCTCCCTCATCTCCAGCATCGCCACCGGATCTTTGTACGGGTTCGCCGGATCGAAGTCATCTGGGGGTCCTTCGTCGAACTCTACTCCTTTCTTCCTCCCCATCTCTCTCTCTCTCTTTTCTCTCTCTGAAACTCTCTCTTGAATCGCCTAAACCTACAAATCCATTTTTTTTTCCTCTCCGTGGTTTTTAAGAGCCAAGCTACGATACAGACTTCTACATCACGATTTTGATGCAGATGTCCATCAATTTGCTATGTAGTAGACTCGTTCGGGCCCACTTGCCACTTGAATGTCTGCCTCACACTATGATAGAGCTACACACGAAAAATCAGCATAATTGGCGATTCCTAGCCATTGGATTTGAGCAATTTTTCATAATGGGCTTGGAAGCAACTCAGAGGCCTGTTCATAAAGCCCATGATTAAAAGTTGCTCTAATCCTACGGCTTGAAATCACCAATCACGCTGATTTTTGGTGTATAGGTCTATCATAGTGTGAGGCAGACATTCAAGTGGCAAGTGGGCCGAACGAGTGAATTACCTTGCAATTTGAGGGACTTCTCCATCAAAATTTTGATACAGAAGTCTGTATCAAATAACAGCCCGGTTTTTAATGAGATATGGTACTTCCCGGTAGAACTACTACCACAATGTCAACCGTTCATTAATATCAGGAAACTTTTACGGTTATGATCAAGTGGGTCCAACTTCGCTTTTAATCGTCTTACAAAAATATTTACTCATCGCCAGTAGGGCTGTCAATGGACCGGATCAACCCGAAATTCCGATTCGATTTGATCCGATAATTTTGGGTCCAAGACCGCCTATATTCTTATCAGATCGGTATCATATGTTGATCCGATTTCTAATCGAATTGGTGTCGGATTGGGCATGTATCGATATGGTATCTATCTATATCTATGTATCTATACTAAAGCAGAGACCTACTGACGTGGCACTCTCTACGCTCAGAGCACCATGTCAGCAACTTAGAATCTCCAACGATACTTATGAGAAAAATTTTGAAGCAGGGGATTTTTGAAGCAGCGAAGCAGTGCCCAATCACATGGCGCCTCGATCTCCTGTTCAAAAAGCATTTCTGGGTTTGTACGAAAGCGACATGAGATTGTGGCGCCATGTGATTGGCCACTGCTTCGTTGCTTCAAAAAAATTCTCAATACTTACAGCCTCTAAAACTCTCTTCTTCCAACGAAAACATCTCTCCTTCTCTTTCCAACCTCTATAACTTCTCCTCTACCAACGAACACTGTCTCCCCTTCTCCTTCCAACCTCTAGAACTTCTCCTCTATTTTCCATTTACCTTTCATTTTTTTATCAACTGATCAAAATTCGGTTAGAGCTCCATATTCCTAGCTACTTTCTCCTGCAATGAAGATCTTAACATAAATGTCAATGGGTTGGCCTCTGAAATGCTCTCTGAAGTAGAAGATGTAAGGAATATTTTCATATTCAATTTGGCAAAGATTCCGTTTGACATAAAAACATTCTTGTAACCGTTCCTACGAACATCAGTGTAGTGTGAAGATGTCGTGGTACGCATACTTCGCCAACTAAGTAAAGACTAGAAGACAGCAATCAGATGATTGATGACAAGAGTCGTATGAGTAACTGTCCATTTGTCGGTTGTAGATCGTGTACGCTCACTTAAGAAGGTAAGCGACTTAGTGGCCATAGGAATAAGTTTAAAATGAATGAAATATAATGGTCAAACCTAGTCATAGGACAGACCCGAGTCTTAGTTAAATATTTTGATTAATGGGAGAGTCCGATCGATTGGAACTTGTCTAATCGATTGGACATAGCCCAATCGATTGGAGGACTCTGTGAAATCGATTGGAAGCTACGAGGCAGAACGTGATAAATGCCCAATCGATTGGAGACTCTGTGAAATCGATTGGAGGCTACGAGGTAGAACATGATCATAGCCCAATCGATTGGAGACCGGCCTCTGTGAAATCGATAGGAGCCTTCGGGACAGAAACTTATTTGAGGCAAATCGATTGGAGACCTCTGTAAAATTGATTGGAGCCTATGGAACAGAAAATTTATTAAGGCCAATCGATTGGACACTAATACCCAATCGATTGGACCCAGAGTACAATCGATTGGACTTAGCACGATCTCGGTCTTTCTCAGATCCGAAATTCTTGGTTTCACTTTTTCACGTTCTACACGACTCAGGGTTACGAATTCTATAAATACAACCCTTCTATACTTTCTCTAAACACATACAGACACACAGAGTGACTCTATACTTCAAGAGAGAGAAGAAAAGGTTTATTTATTAAAGTGTTCTTTCGAAGAGCAATAAGCTTGTTTCTCATTCACATCTTGTAAGCTTATTCCTCTTCTTGATCAAAGCCAAGTGCTTGATCTATTCCTCAGCTTAGGTCTTCTATTTAGATATTCGACCTAGTAGCCTAAGTGTACCAATGTGACTCAACACTTTTGAGCAACCTAGGGTTCAGGGTGTACTGAATCCTTCACCTTCGGCAAAGGCGGGAGTGTTGAGAATTAAGATTAGAGCAGCCGATCGACGGTAGGTTTGGGATGTACCAAACTGAACAAGCGGACAAGGCTTCTTGGTTGGAAGGGCGCGTGTAGATTCGTAATATTGATTCAGAGGACGTTGACGCATCGGCAGTAGGCCTTAGTTAAAGTTGGAAGCTGTATTTGCAACGGTGCTGTGTAGATAACCTTTGTTTCGTTTAACTTTTCAGTTAGTGATACTTTCCATTTGGACATGGTCCCGTGGTTTTTTCTTGGCTAAGGTTTCCACGTAAAAATCTTCTATCTTGTGTGATTGTTTGTTTGTATTCCGCTATCTATCTTGATTAGACCAAACGACGAAAAAAAAATATACCACGGAGGTATATTCGATTTAAGTCGGTTGTGATAATCTTTTATCAAACAACTAAGGCATACGATTTTGATCCCCTACCATAGACTAGTAAAACTGTGTAGGTATAATTAATTTTAAATACCTAATCAACCTCCCTTCTAGGTATATTGGATTAAAGAGAACGGACCGGTTGTTAATTTTAGAAGAATCCAAGACAGGTCTTGTCTTTCCATTGGTTGGGAAGATACAAATCTCAAATCTCGTAATAGAGCACGAAGCCAAATCAACTCACTTGTTGTAGATGCCATTGCTCTGTATTTTGCTTCAACGCTGGAACAAGCAACTACATTCTATTTTTTACTTTTCCAAGTAACTAGATTTCCTCCAACAAATGTGCAGTACCCAGTTGTAGATAGACGATCCACTGGGCTTCCTGCCCAATCGGCATCTGTGTAGCCAGAAATGTTAGTATGGCCATTTTTTCGCATCCATATGCCTCGACCCGGGGTTTCCTTTAAGTATTGAAGAATTCGAGTGACTACATTCATATGACTAGTTCTTGGAGCATGCATGAACTGGCTGACCAAGCTAACTGCATAAGCAATGTTAGGTCGAGTGATGGTTAGATAGATCAAGCGACCAACTAGTCTCTGAAACTGACCGATGTCGAACAGTAATTCTCCATCCAACCCAAGCTTACTACCGCTATCTGTAGGAGTCTCTACAGGCTTAACACCAAGCTTCCTTGTTTCTTGTAGCAAGTCAAAGACATACTTTCTATTCCCAGAAAATATTTTAAGATTCCCAAATCTTTGATGGCAAACTTCTAATGAATGAGAGATTTGAGCTTTGCTACTTCATTTTGGTCATCCCCTGTAATGATAATGTCATCCACATATACCAAGATGACAACAGTGCCAGTAATACATTTTTTACAAACAGTGAAGAATCGACTACACTTCTTTGAAGCTTGTTATTAGTAAGAATAGAGCTAAGTTTGGCATACCAAGCTCGGGGTGACTGCTTCAATCCATGAAGAGTTTTATTCAACTTGCAAACTACACCCTCTTGGGATTCTTGAGGGTGCCCTGGTGGCAAACTCATGTACACCTCTTCTTCTAAATCTCCATGTAAGAAGGCATTTTTAACATCCATTTGAGATAACGGCCAACCCTGATTAACAACTACTAATAGGAGTACCCGAACAGTATTCATCTTTGCAACTGGAGCAAATGTTTCCTTATAATCTACTCCATAGGTTTGTGTAAACCCCTTAGCAACTAATCTTGCTTTATGTCTCTCAATAGTTCCATCACTATTACATTTGACCTTGTACACCCATCGACATCCTACGGGTTTTTCTCCTTCTGGTAATCTAACAATATTCCAGGTATTGTTCTTGTCAAGGGCTCGGAGTTCCTCCTTCATGGCTTTTTTCCATACTGGTTAAGAGTTAGCTTCTTGAAAATTGGTAGGATCATTGGTGTTGGAAATATAACTCAAGAAGGTTGAATAACACTGGGATACGTTGTTATAATGTAAATAATTTTGAATGGGAAAAAATGTAGCATGATAAGTGAAAAAATCATGCATCCGAGCCGGTGGATGATGAATTCTGGTTGATCGACGTTGAGAAACGTCAGATGGGTCGTTTACGATATCTTGAACTGCTTGAATATCTGGAGTAGGAGTCATCTCGATGTTTGATTCAGGTTTAGTGCCTTGAGAACTCATCGAACTAGGGCTAACGATCGGGAGAAGAACCATATCAGTAAAACACTCCCCCCTGGGGCTGAGTCCCGTAGTTGCTATCTGACTGAGTTTTAAAGAAGGACTCAGTCTCAACAAAGTGCACATCACGAGAGACAGATAACTTTTGAGATTTGGGATCATAGCATTTGTATCCCTTCTTTGTGGAGGAATACCCAAAAAATGCCTTGTGGCATGGGCTTCAAGTTTATTTGGATTTACTGTAGAGATATGCACGTAACATAAACACACAAACACTCGTAAGTGAGAGATGTCAGGTTTTCGACCTTTCAACATCTCAAGAGGAGATTTGAAATCATGAACTCGGCTAGGAAGTCGGCTTATCAAATAAGTGGGAGTGAGAATTCCGTGAGACCAATATTATTGAGGAACATTCATTTGAAACATAATGGATTTGGCGATCTCTAGAAGATGAGGATTTTTTCTCTTGGCCGCACCATTATGTTGTGGTGTGCCGACGTAGCTGGTTTGATGGATGATTCATTGACTGCTTAGATAGCTGGAAAGAAGGCCTTTGGTATATTCTATACCATTATCTGAACGAACAGTCTTAATTCGGGCACCAAATTGGTTAATAACCATATTATGAAAATCCTTGAAAACATGAACAACTTAAGTTTTAGATTTTAGCAAATGAAGCCAAGTAGCACGAGACCAATCATCAATAAACGAAATAAAATACTTATAACCATCATAGAATCAATTGGAGCAGGTCCCCACACATCAGTATGAATCAACTCAAAAGGTTCAACAGACTTAGATAATGAAGGAACAAAAGGAAGACCAGTCTATATAGAAAATTGACAGACTTCACAAGTATGAGATTTAGATTTAGAAATGATAGAAGGAAAAATGTTAGATAGCACTCGATCGGAGGGATGGCCCAAATGTTTGTGCCAAACATGACTGATCTCCAAAGAATCAACATGTAAGGCTTTATTGGTCTAGTTAAGCAAGTACAAACTGTGTCAATAAATGCCTCCAAAAATCCTCTTCCCCATTGCACGGTCCTAAAATACCACAGATGTAGGAGAAAAAATGACATCACAATTTAAAGTGTTAGTGACTTTTTCAACAGATAGAAGTTGAGTCGGGAAAGAAGGAATATAAAGGGCATCTGAACTAGGCCGATCATCAAAAAAATTAATTTTTTCATGGCCGAGGACAAGGACCGAAGTACCATTAGCAATAGATACAGATTGACTATTAATTTTTGATGTGAGATCAAGAAGGCAATCGGGATTATTTGTCATGTGATCCGTAGCACCAGAATCTATAACCCAAGTATTGAGATTAGAAACTGAAGAGAGAAAAGCTTGAAGGTTACCTGAGGCATGAGTAGCGGAAGCAGACTCAGGAACTGAGGTTTCAGACTTACTGAGTTATTGGAGAAGTCGAGCAAGTTGTCCAACATAAATCGGAGTATCTGTAGGGTCACTATTGTTGTCTTTATCAAATTGGGGCTTTAGATGAGGATGAAGGATCCAACAACGATCTTTTGTATGACCAAATCTATTACAATAATCACACCGAAGAGATTGTCGTCGGCCTCCCCCTTTGTCCCGAGAATAACTTTGGTTTTTGCCAACCACATTAGCTTGTTTCTTATCATCTTCTTTTTGTTGATCATGAGAGCACTTGATTCAGACAGTTCAACAAGAGGCTTGGACTCAGTACTCATAACCTTTTTTCTAGTTTCTTCTTGTTCAATAGTCGCACAGACATTGGAGAAGGATGGGAGATCTGAGCTCATCAAAACGTGGCTGCGAAGGTTTTCATATTCAGGTTTCAGGCTAGCAAGCAACTGAAAAAGTTTTATCTTCTTCAACTCTCTTTAAAAGGACCTTAGAATCTGTCGTGTGAGGGCGATACAAGGCAAGTTCATCCCACATACTCTTTAATTTTCCAAGGTGTGTAGTAAATGAGTTTTCACCTTGTGTAGATTTAGCAATCTCCCGTTTTAACTGAAATATTCAGGCAGCATTATTTTGATGGCCATACATTTCCTTGACAGAGTCCCATAGGTCCTTGGTTGATTTAGAGAATGTAAAAATTTTGGCAATATTGGGCTCCATAGAATTGAGAAGCCAAGCCATGATGAGTTGATCACTTGATTGCCATTCTTCAAATTTGGCATCATCTGTACAGGGGCATCCTTTTTGCCATCAATGTACCCTAGTTTAGATTTTCCACCAAGAGACAAGGTAACTGCCCTAGACCAAGGGATGTAGTTCAATCCATTCAAAAGAACCGAGGATAGTTTCATGCTAGGATTAGCCTCGGATTCATGGACTATAGTTTGGATTACGGTTTTTGCATTCTCAGCTGCCATTAAAACACAAAACGATAGTAAAGGAAACTCACCACTATGTCCAACAGTATGTAGAAAATAGATCTGGGCACAAAAAAAAGGGCACGACACAGTGGAACAGATCTGGACGTTCTCAACATGCACACCGCTTCAGCAACTGCAACGTCCAAGGATTGAAGGGGCAGCGCCCTGCCCTCTTCTAAAACACTCAATAGAAGTGGAAAAAGAAATGGGAATGCCCACGATCAGATCAGGCCTCCCGCTCTGATACCATGTTAACGCACAAGCAACACACACACAAGAGAAAGGGACAGATTTAACGTGGTTCAGCAATATTGCCTATGTCCACAGGGAGAGAAGAAGGATTCACTCGTGAGAGCTCTAGAACAGAGACTCTCTTATTTGTAGAGGTTACAGCCACAGAATAAGGAAACAAACAAAAAGGGAAGAATTTCAATTACATTAAACTTCCACATATAGCATCCATGATTTTGACAACCATGGAAAGAGTCCAGATTTCTTTCCTTCTTGTCTTCTCCGCCAACAATAGGTCAAGTCTACTTGATTTCTTTTCAAGTTTCTACTCAATAATCAATGTTTTCAATAGGGATTTTCTTTTTATTGATAGTTTTTTTAAGCTCTTGTATGTAGGCGGTCAATCATCAGGGCCATTGATGGATTGAAGCAAGAGCATCTTGAATCTCAAAAGAGTCTAATTATGCGCAATCTATACAGTTTGATTTCTCTCAGAAATAAGAAATATTTGATTCATCCCCATGCTCCTCTATGCTAATGTACCAATAAGGGCGTATTTGTGGAGAGAAATCAACTACATAATATAGTGCGGGAAAAGACGATGGGTAGTCAGTGTCCATGAAGAAGACCTGACTAGAGATGTATGAGAAGGGGGTTCCTTCCACTGCCCTTCGTGAGGTATCCCTTCTTCAGGATTACTAGAAAATATGTTTTACATTTTGATTTACAGGTTCGACCTAGAGTTGCATATGGTTCGCGAGAGATTGGACAACAAGATAGCGGTGGTTGGACTCATACAAGATCGGACAACCTGATACGTTTTTGTCAGATGTAAAACTTCTAAAAAAAAAAAGAAACATAAAACATCTATCTCTCTATCTCTCTCATAATTATGTGTGTGGTGTGTTCTTAGTTGATGGGATATATATGGTTCATTGCCTCTAACAAAGAAGCAGAGAAGGTGGTAGGGGTGATTGACCCAAAGCACATAAAGATGGAGAGTAGAAAGTACTATATATACAATATTGGCTCCCCTTACAGTTCGTCCTTGCACTCAAGATGTTATTTGGACCATCGTTCAAAAGGTTTGCTACCCTGACCTGTAGAAACTTTACGACTAATTACAAAATATCCATATGAACAACTACTAAGTTATTTTCATCAAAACTTCATGAATATTAGGTGAGAATGGTTTCATGAGAACAAGTCAGATTACTAAGGGTCGTTGTTCATGATTAAGTTGGCAAGCTTTGATACATTGCTTCATATGCGAAGGACGCTTTAGAGGAGGAGAGGATTTTTTTTAAGAGGTTTGCTTTCTTCTTCACTAATTTGATAACTTGACATAAAGTTGGCAAGGAAATCGATCGGATCGAGATGATGCTCAGTGATATCCATTGTCAAAGTCAGGGAATAGAAGAGTCGAGCATAATGGTTGAAAGGCAACAACAGAGTAGAGGAAGAAAGGAGTCTAGCTCTATGATTGAAAGGCTTGAACTGCGTAAACTATTTACTCTTTTTGTAGATGAAATTGATGTTATTCATTTGACAAAAAAATATAAAGTTGATTGAAGAAGAGTTGGTTTTGGAGGACGAACATCGTCGCCCGATTTCTCCTATCGGGATGGGCGACGTAGGTAAGACAGGTCTCTCAATAAGTATCTATAATGGCAAAGGTTTTGCTAATAATTTCGATTGGCATTTATGGGTTCATGTATCTGAATAGTATAGTATTACAAATCTTTGCGAGGCATGGAAATAAATTTTGTAGCGGTATAGAGATACAAATGGTTCAGAAGGAGAATTGACAACGAGGAGGTATCTCATTATCACGGATGACGTATGGAGTACAAATGCTTGGGATAGTCTAAGCGAAGCCTTTTTAGACATATTGAAGGGGAGTAGAATAGTGTGTACTACTCAAAGTGTAAAAGTAAGTAACTTTTGAAATATAGTCCGTTCTCTTTATTCAAAATACCTAGAAGGGGGGTTGATTATGTATTAAAATTTACTTTAACCTAAACAGTTTTACTGGTCTGGTAGGGTGATGAAACTTGTATGCCACAATGAAACATTTAATTGATAAATGAAAGATTATCTCAACCGACTTGAATCAAATATATATCCGTGATATATTCTCTTCTTTGTGGTTTGGGTTAATCAAAATAATTAGTGAAACAAACAATCCACAAGACAAAGAGTTTTTCCATGGAAACGTTAGCCAAGGAAAAAACTACGGGACCACGGCTAGACGGAAAGTATCACTAACTGGAGAGTTACGAGTTATAGAAGTTACCTACGCAGCACCATTGCAAATATAGCTTCCAACCTTAGCCAAGGCCAACTACGGCGCGTTCACGTCCTCTGACTCTACGCTACGAGTCACATGCGTGCCCTCCCAATCACGAAGCCTTTCCCGCTTGTTCAGTTTGGTACACCCCAAACCTACCTTCGATCAGTACACCCTGATCTTAATTCTCAACACTCTAGTCTCTACTGAAGGTGAAGGATTCAGTACACCCTGAACCCCAAGTTGCTCAAATGGTATTGAGTCGCACTGGTATTCTCTAACTAACTAGGTTAAGGTTCTAAATGAAAAACCTAGGTAGAGTGAGGATCAAGCTCTAAGCTTTGATCTCAAGGAAGAGAAAAACCTCACAAGGTTATCAGTGAAAGTTAGGGTTTTTTCTCTTCAAACAAGGACTATTCTTGATCTAGAAAGCTAATTCTTTTCTCTCTTGTTGTTTATTTTATTTAGCTCAAGAGCGCTCTATTTATAAGAATATTGAACCCCTAGGTCGTTCAAGACGTGAGGATAAGGGAGCACAAAAATCGGATCTGAAATTTGACAATTTCTGCAATGTCCAATTGATTGTACACTTGGTCCAATCAATTGTACTATATGGATGGATTTTTGTTCGTCATTGCAATCGATTGTACTTAGGGTCCAATCGATTGTATACTTTAGAAGTTCTGTCACGGATGGTCCAATCGATTGGTTCTCATACTCCAATCGATCGGACTGGTCCAATCAATTGTAGGGTAACCTCCAATCGATTATACTTAGGGAAGTTTCTGTCTCATAGAGTCAAATCAATTGGTTCTCGCAGTCCAATCGATCGGACTGGTCTAATCAATTTTAAAATTGATTTTAGTTTCTGACTGGGCAACTATTCATCATCTAACACTACTAACTCATGACGAGAGCTGGTGGTTGTTCGGATTGAAGGTAGGTTTGTCCCTCCTATCGTAGCGGCGGTCAAAGTTAGACCCAACCAACCCTAGTTATCGCCTTAAGAGAGGTTGACACCTCCCTCCATTATAGTGTGGCTTGAAAGAAAGCAAGTCACCTTATTTTTGGCAATGAATGGAATCAATAGATCTGAACATATTGGGATAGAAATTTTGGCAATTTGCATGGGTTTAACCTTCGCAATTGTAGTAGTGGAAAAATTGTTATCAACAAAGGAGCATAACCATGTTCAGTGGTCCAAAGTGCTTGAAATTGCAAAAGGCAACCTATTGGGTTGATGATCATTGAGATCAATGGCCTAGGTTAATTTTTTTAGAGGATTGGATTAGAACAGTTGGATTTTGGATATCAAACTAGGGACACTGGATTAACATTCTCTAAGATCATTGAGATCCTTAGAGTTGGATGACATAGCAGTCCATGTCAAATCCAATGGCTAAAAATTATGGATTAAATTGCTTTTCTGATGTGTAGATCCATCAAGAAGTGAACCAAACATTCAAAAGATCAATGGGCCATAAAGATTAATCCACCTAGCATTTTGGGAGGGAAACTTAAAACTTTGAAGTCCCCAAGAGACATAACTCTAACTCGAGGCGAAAGTCCAGTCCTTCAAATCAAATGTAGTCGTAAAGGACTTTCCAGTGGTAAAGGGACTACAAGGATTGTTTCATAGGGCTTTGTGGTGGTCCTTGGGTCACCGGTAGAAACAAAGGGAAGCAATTCTAGGAGATCTGAGCTGGGATTCTCTTCAGCTGTTGTGCCACCTTCTACGGCTCAGAAACTTTAGACCTTCTAGGGGGCATCGACGGAGGCAAGATAGAAGGTATGAATGGGGCTGTGGCCCCTTGAGAGGGGCTCTATTTTATTTTTTTTATTTTGTCTCAATCCCCAAATATCTCTATTCCCCACACTCACTCTTCCCCTAAAACTGTCCCATCTCACCCACGACTCTTACTCTCCCCTAAAACACAAAGCATTCCTCTATCTTAGACACACGACCCATTTTGGAGGTAGAATCACTCTCTCTATGTAGATCAATTGAGGAGTTTTTTTTACTTCTTAGTTGTGTTTTCAAAGCTTCAGTTGGGGTTGAAATTGAAATAATCGGGAAGTAAGCTATCATTTTATGTTTTCTAATACTTAATTTTCAATAAATTTTTGGACTTTTATTTCGTGTTCTAATTATTCATATTTTTTATGATTTTTGATTTCAATTGGTCTGAGGAAAAAATAATTCATCATTTTTGTGTTTATTTAGAAAAATTATTCTGCATGCTATGACCTGTTCATTTTTTTCGTTTCCCGTTGAAACAACATTGGTTAACATTTTATTAGAATTTACTTCCAGAGTTTTTTGGGCTTTTGAGCAAAGACGATCTAAGAAGAAGACCCAAAAAGTGTCTGAAACTCCATATTTTGATTTCCAACACTATATTGAATCTAAAATCTAAATAGATTTTTGGGTTCTCTTAAAAGTCCAGACTTTGAAATAGGAAATGAAGATAATCTTAATAGAAGATCTTCAAGTGGCAACAAAACAACTCTACTTTTGTCAGAGGCTCATACTAAATGAGTTTTAATTTCACAAACCAAATTGAGTCTCAAACCCCAAAACTACAAAGATGCAATGAAAGAAACGAAGAAGATCTCAAAATTAGTTTCAAATGCTTGCCTTTTTTCTTATTTCTCAGGGGCTGAAACTCTAGAATTTCATGGTTTCCAGCCAACTCGAATCTCAAATCACAAAAAACTTCTAGGTTCTCTTAAAAATCCAAACTTGAAATGAAACAACTATACATGACGAAAATATCTACACAAACGATCATCCTCAATGTTTAAAGAAAAGCTCTTGTGAAAGGTGACTAACTATAAAGAATATATGGAGCATGTTTGAAATGCATCCCATATATTGCTTGTGTCAAAGCAACAACTACTCGGAGTAATGAATAACTTCAAATTCAAATAAATTCAAACCCACATTTGAGGTTGGGGTTTTATCTTGAATCCACATTTTTTCTAAAGGTTGAAGTAATGGACATTTTTGACCTTCTTTAAAAACAATTGTTAGTCAATGACAATCTTAGATGGTGGATCGGGTATACGGGATATGTCAGCTTTATAAAATTGTGGGGGGTATGTCAAATTTCGAAGATAACATGGGGGGTACATTAAAAATTCCCATGTAAGATATATGTTACATCTATCTATATACTATACTAAAGCTAACACATATAACCACCTTTCTTTCTCATCCACGTGGCTATCTCCCCAACTTTTTTTCTCTTTTTTAAGAACACCCATTAACATTTTAAGTAATGTGCCAGAAAATTTAAGGGTGTTTTAGATTTTTGCCAACACTTCCATTAACTATCCCAAAAATCTTTCAACCGTTACATATTACCCTAAATGTCTTTCCTTTTTCTTCAACATACCTAAATTTCTCCTAAATAATTCTCGCTACATCTCTTCCTCTCATGTCCTTTCTCTCCACATCTCTCCCTCTTCCATGCATCTACATTAATCCAAGAAAATATCAAAAGCAATGACTAATAGAAATAGGTTCACTGATCGGAGGAAACTGGTTAGGAGGAGGAGCTAGGCAATGACCACAAGAATAGACCTTAAGTGAATTCACAAAGACAATGATGATGCATGATGGCTCCATTGATTCAGACGACGATGGGAGCATTAGCATTGAGGAGTTCAAGAAGATGATGACTAACATCAAGGATTCTACGCAATAAGAGTAGTAGTTGTGAATCAATATGTGGTATCATTTCTATCTTTTAGTTACAATGGACCTTTTTAGGGTTAGTGTTTTGGTTCCTTTTTCCTTTTTCTTTCTTTTTTCGCTACAACTGTTAATCAAAAATTTCAGACAGACCAATTCATTTGGAAAATTTTACTTCATATATAATCATCTTTTTTCTAGCAATAGTTCTTTTTTGGTTGCTCTGAATAAGTTTTCTAGAAATGTTTTTCCAGATCAACATTTTCTGGGATACAAATCATCTTTCTGTAAAACATTTTGTTGATCACTATAGCCTTATCATCGAAAGATGGATTAGAGGTTCTTTATGTTATCTTATATGAATTTAGCCCCATATCGTACAGGTGGCCAAACGTCCATACAGTCAGTGGTCTCTAAGAGTGTACTACTTGTCTCATATTGTGGTCCTGACGGATGTGATAAACCACAATATGAGCCAAGTGGTACACTCTTAGAGACCAGTGACTGTATGGATGTTTGGCCCATCCTAAGTGGATCTATAAGAAAATATTTGTTGTCCCCGGGGGACTTATGGATGTTTTAAACACCTTATGGTGGGCCTACATACCAAAAATCAGCTTGATAGATGATTTCTAACAGTTATATTTTAGCATCCAAAACTAAGGCTCAAATTCAACGGTCAAAAATCATGTTATTAAAATGCTAAATCCAGTGGCTATAAATCATTAAATACATTGATTTTTTATGTGTAGATTCATCAAGAGGTGGACCAAATATTCATAAGGTAAGTGGGACCTAAAGAATACTCTATGTGGTGTGTGGAGGGGGACTTCAAACTTTGAAGTCCCCCGGGGACATCAAATACAGGTTCATGGACCTATAGACCAAAAATCAGCCTCAGCTTGATTAGTGTTTTCAAACCTTTGGATTGTAGAAGTATTCGTGGGTTGATTTTTAATCGTGGAATTTCAGTATTATTTGATTTGAGTCGGTTGTAATAATCCTTTTATCAATCAACTAAGGCATGTGAGTTTATCACCTTACCTTGACCAATAAACTTGTAATAGGTTAGATTAATTTTTGAATAACCTAATTACCCCTCCCTTTTAGGTATTTCTGATTAAAGAGAACGGACCGGTTATTTTTCAAGTTTGATGATTTACGTAAGATAATTCTGATAATCAATTAAGGAAAATGGGGTAAAAATGCATAAAATGATGACATATCACTTAGGTAGACCTACATACCAAACATCAGCTCGATTAGTGATTTCTAACCTTTAGATTTAAGTAATCCAAATAATACTTAAAATCCATGGTTAAAAATAAACCATGGAAAGTAATTTAATCAAATGGATAGAAATTACTAATCAAGTTTAATTTTGTACCTAGATGAGCCAAACATTCATACGGTCAATGGTATCTAAGAGTGTGCCACGTGCTCATACTATGGTCTGTTATCAACGTTGATGAGCTCCTACAATCACCAATGTGCAACAACGTGCCACCTCCTAGTAATTATAAAGATAATTTTATTTATGTCATTATTATATAATACTTCAATTTTAGTTGATAAAATATATAATAAAATATTAAAATTCTTTTTAATTTAGTAGATTGGATCGAATTAGATCAGGTTCGAACTCTGCTATTTCTATCGGATTGGTTCCAGATCATGATTATGTGATCCGATCTCTTATCAGATTAGATTTGGATCGACATATTTTCTTATTAGATTAGATCAGGTTTGGATTAGCACTAATCTGATTCGAACCACATCTATTGACAACCCGACTCATGTGGTAGCTAGCATGATGTATCACATGTAATTCTAGCAAGCACCACCTCTTTGGCTATGCATGGTTCTGTTTCCCTTAATTGGCACGATTTCAACGCTTTTAAGCAAATTAGGGTCAGAGGGAACCGACCAAGGTTTTGTGCAAATTAACCCTACTTTTCGAGTACGTAAAAGAAGAAAGAGAAAAGAGAGAGAAAGTGTTGGCAGGCTAAGGTTTGTGTAACCCAAAGAAAGAAAAAGAAGAGGAAGAGAGCAGTAAGAGAGTCCTCCATCCTAATTCCATGGTTTTCTTCTTGATTGGAGCCATTAAAGGCAAATGATCCCCCTATTTCTTGATTGTTATTCATGCTTAAATCTTGTTTAATGTATGTATTTATTTCAAATTATTCTTTTCACATGAAATCATTAGAAATTTTAGTAGATAGTGGATAAATATTGAAATAATTTTTGTCAAAATTGTTCTACACAAAACAATCACATTTTTGTAATGGTTGGGGACTTTTGAAGATCTGATCAGGCTGAAAAATTAACTGTAGCTAGGTAGATCACTCTTTATTTTAGTTCATATAAAAATGTAGGCAGATCTAACAGTTTCTTTATGAGATATATAATTTTCTATCTTTTACATCATTGTTTTACCTTTGGATTTAAAAAGTAATTTTTTCTTTTAATTGACAATTTAAAAGTGGTAGAACCCAGGATGACGATCGGACATCTACTTTTGGCAACTGATCGATCCCTGCTTCATAGCCTTAGGTGTGACTTTTGACCTAGTTAACTCATGATTCCATGTAGCATATGTAGTCCTTGGATGTGTGTCATTGAGTATAGAGACATACTGACAGTTGTTGACCTAATTCAATAGGATTGGATTAGCGTTGTTCAGGGATTGACCATACAAGATGGTTCCATTAGCGAAGCGTGTGCCATAAGAGATGACTGTAACATGTTTGCTAACATTGACTTGGAGTGGTGTGCACTCTTGACCTTAATTGCGATATTAATCATTTTGATTGAGTGGTATATATGTTGCATCATCATGTGTTAGAATCAAAGAATTGAAATACCTAGTTGGGACTAAGCTAACATGGTCGTTGGGTTAGAGCCACTAAATCGAGAATAATAGAGTATTTGCCTAGGGTTGAAAGTCTCTAAAAGTTTAGGAGGACTAAGGTTGTGTTTGGGAGTTCGGTTTAAAAGAAATGCTATAAGCAGTTTGTAACATTTGGTTAAAACAAAAAAGTAGCTGTTTAAAACCTTTATAAGCCAAAAAAAGGTAAAACACATAAATCAATTACAAATGGCTTCTCTTTGAGTCCTTCAACATAGAGAACGTTATCAAGCTTAGGAATGCATGGAGCTTGAATACTTCCCCGACCAATGACCTTGGCCATACTTCCATCCCCAAAAGTTATACTCCCATCCTTATGATCTTCAATATGACAAAACATTGACTTGTCTCTAGTCATGTGCTTGGAACAACTACTGTCTAGATACCATTTGTTATTTTCTAAAGCTTTGAAAGTAGAATGAATCATAAGATATTTTTTATCATCTTTTCTCACACAAATGGTCTTATATTTAGAAAGTTTTGCCATTTGTTTGGGACGAAATGAATTGTTCATTCTTTTGTCATTTCTGGACCATTGATTCTTAGCAACATGATTATCAAATAAAGTTTTTCTCAATTCAAAAATTTTGGAAATTTCTCTCTTTAGTTTATTAGATTTTACGTATAACTCACTTAGCCTAGAGTTATGATGACTAACCAATTCAGTTTGTTTGAACCTTGTTGTCATACATTTTCCTGTAGGATATGAGAGTTTCACATTATTCTTATGTGAACTAAGATGAGAATCAAAATTCTTGGATTTAGCAATATCATACTTGTTTATCAATTGATTCTTTAAGGACTCTTGGAACTCTTTTTCCAATACTTTGTTTTTCATTAGAAATAATTTATTTTCTTCTTCCCACTGTCTCCTTTCATCGGTGAGTTCAATATTTGTCAACTTTAACGAAACATTTTTACAATCAAATTTCTCCATTTATAAGGATAAAACTTTATTTTCTTTGATCAATCTCAGACTTTTTAAATACAGTTTCTCATAAGCTATATTCAAATAGTCCTCAGACAATGGAGATCTGGATGTATTTTCACCTTCTCCTTGCATTTTGACAAATTAATGAAAATGGACTAGTTTCTTAGAAATCTAAATTCAGGTGATTAAACCTTAAATAGAATGACCCGCTCAGATACCAATTGAAATTTCATCAGTCCATTCTCTTTAATCCAATATACCTAGAAAGAGGGGTTGATTAGGTATTTAAAATTAATTATACCTACGCAGTCTTACTGGTCTATGGTAGGGGAACAAAATCGTATGCCTTAGTTGTTTGATAAAAGATTATCACAACCGACTCAAATCGAATATACCTCTGTGGTATATTTTCTTTTCGTCGTTTGATCGGAATACAAACAAACAATCACACAAGACGAGATTTTTACGTGGAAACCTTAGCCAAGAAAAAAACCACGGGACCACATCCAGACGGAAAGTATCACTAACTGAAAAGTTAAACGAAATAAAGGTTACCTATGTAGCACCATTGCAAATATAGCTGCCAACCTTAGCCAAGGCCTACTGCCGATGCGTCCACGTCCTCTGAATCAACGCTACGAATCCATATGCGCCCTTCCAGCCAAGAAGCCTTGTCTGCTTGTTCAGTTTGGTACACCCCAAACCTACCGTCGATCGGAGGAGCCGATCAAAATTCTCAACACTCCCACTTTTGCAAAAAGTGAAGGATTCAGTACACCCTGAACCCTAGGTTGCTCAAATGGTGTTGAATCACATTGGTATACTCAGGCTACTAGGTCGAATATAGAAGTGGAAGACCTAAGTTGAGGAAAGGATCAAGTACTTGGCTTTGATTAAGAAGAGAACAAGCTCACAAGATGTAAATGAAAAACAAGCTTCTTGTTATTCAAATGGACACTCTAATAAATAAAACATTTTCTTCTCTCTCTTGAAGATTGAGTCACTCTGTGTCTCTGTGTGTATTTAGAGAAGGTATATAAGGGTTGTATTTATAGAATTCCATGACCCTGAGTCGTGCAGAACGTAGGATAATGGAACCAAGAATTTCGGATCTGATAAGGACCGATTATGTGCATGGTCCAATCTATTGTACACTAGGTCCAATCGATTAGGCCATGTCCAATCGATTGGGGATAAGTGTCCAATCGATTGGGCTGAATAAGATTTCTGTTCCGAAGGCTCCAATCAATTACACAGAAATCTCCAATCGATTTGACTCAAATAAGTTTATGTCCCAAAGGTTCCAATCGATTTCAGTGAGTCTCCAATCGATTTGACTCAAATAAGTTTCTGTCCCGAAGACTCCAATCGATTTCACAGAGTTTTCAATCGATCGGTGCTGAAATAAGTTTCTCCCTCGTAGCTTCCAATCGATTCCAATCGATTGGGCTATGTCCAATCGATTGGGGATAAGTGTCCAATCGATTGGACTATCCCAATAGTCAATATATTTGACTCAGACTCGGGTCAGTCCAATGACTAGGTTTGACCATTATATTTTATCCATTTTAACCAATTCCTATGGCCACTAAGTCACTCACCTTCCTAATCGAGCGTACACGATCTTTAACTGACAAATTGGCAGTTACTCAGATGACTCCTATCGTCAACCATCTGATTCATGCTGTCTCTGTCTTCTAGTCTTTAAGTAGTTAGCGAAGTATGTGTACCACGACATCTCCACACTACACTAGTGCTCGTAGGAATGGTTACAAGAATGTTTTTATGTCAAACGAAATCTTTGGCAAATTGAATATAAAAATATTCTTACAATCTCCCCTTTTGGCAATTCCATGACAAAAAATATTTAATCATATAGAATGTAAAATATAAAAATTCAATCCCACCCTCTTACATGATTCACTCACTATCTCACACTCTCTTGGAGATAATCGAACAGATAATGGAATGACTTTTGATCTGTTCCCTGCACATTCTACCAATAATATATACCATGTAATATCATCGGTAATCAATAAATCATTAAAATGCAGTGAGTTAATTATGCACATCACAAGTTGAGAAATTGAGAAATAATGTAAATTTTCTCTCCCTTATCTCATGCATCAACTTATTTTTACCGCTATGATTTTCTCTCCCCCTTTTTGTCACAGATTGACAAAGGTACAGAAATATAAGCAAATAATAAACATGTAATGAATGTCATCATAAAGAACAAGTGCACATATACCTATCCAACCAAAATAAAGTCAATTAACAGTAATCATCAAATTATAGTAGATCTTGATAATAGTTTAAACCTTGGAGAGTCGTGACATGAATACCAATGAAGATGAATTTATTTACAAAAAAAAATTGAAGAAAAAATATTTATTGAAACTTGGTTGATTAGTATTGACTTAGAATAACGCCAAATATAGAACTCAAAAGATATAATTCTAACTCGATCATGAGATAGATAGAATATTGTATACATCAGTTAGCCCAAAAATTCTAGAAATCAAATTCTAGAAATCCTGGAGGTATCCTGTATTCAGATATGAAATCCTCATTAGAGCTACTAAGGGTTCTTACATACACTCATGTATACGGGTATTTACTGATGGATAAGAATTTTTCTATCAAATTGGCTATCTTTTACACCATTTTTATTCACTTTGAATATAGGTAGTTTTCACTCTCCATGTAAGTAGCCTTTTTCTACAGCAATGAGAATCAAATTTCAATTTCAAACAGGGCCATACAGATGGCTTTCACTCTAATTTTTGTGGAGGTAGCTGTTTCCTTAGAATAATAACTCTCATTGGGAAGCCAACAGTCGATTATAGTACAGTTTCGAAATCAACTAAAGGCAGGAACACTGCTAATTTGAAGTCATATTTAGTAGAAGTTTATTTCTTATTCTTGAAATAAGTACGATAAATAATACTGAAATCATATTTATTCTTAAAGAAAAATCAATCAGTGTGTAGTGTGTGAAACATACGTTTGCAAGAGATAATTTTATACACTGATAAAGACAAAGTATAATGGACTGATCATTATAAATATTGAAATATATGTATCATCATGATATAATCTTGATAGTACCTATGTCAAGTCTGAATTTCGATCATTCGAAATTAGTTATATTCAACCAAACTAATATAAAAGCAAAGAAATAAACACAAAGTACAAGATCAATCAATCAAACTAATACCGATAGATTTACGAAGAAATTCGAATCTAACGACATCAAGAGGTTTTGTAAAAATATATGCTAATTGATTTTCTGTTGTGACATGCACCAAGGTGATAATTTTTTCTTCACAAGATCTCTAATAAAATGATGACGAATGTCAATATGCTTAGTTCTAGAATGTTGAACTCTTCGATATATTTATAGCGCTCGTATTATCACAATAGATAGTCATCAATCCTTGATTGATCCCATAATATGTTAACATCTGCTTCATCCATAGTAGTTGAGTACAACAGCTCCCAACTGCAATATACTCAACTTCAGCTGTAGATATAGAAATATAATTCTGTTTCTTGTTTTGCCAACTAACTAGGCTGTTACCAACATAAAAACACCCACCACTGGTGCTTTTTTTATCATCAACATTTTCAGCCCAGTCAGCATTAGAATAACTTGCAAGCTCTGCAGTAGTATCAAATGAATACCAGAGACCATATCCTACAGTTCCACTAACATACTTAATGATACGTTTGACTGCAAGAATATGAGATTCTTTGGGATTAGCTTGAAATCTAGCACATGCAGCCACACTGAAGAAAATATCAGGACGGTAAGCTTTCAATCATGCTTCCTTCAATGTCTTTACTCAGCTTTGTAGTAGTACTCATAGGAGTACGATGATATTTAACTGATTCCATACCAAATTTCTTAATTAGGTCTTTGCTACATTTGGATTGAGAAATAAAAATTCCATCATCCAACTGTTTAACTTGAAGACCTAGAAAATAACTTAGTTCACCAACCATACTCATTTCGAATTCCTTTTTCATTTGTTCTGAAAACATGTGAGCATGATCAACAGATGTGGACCCAAATACAATATCGTCAACATAAATTTGAGTAATCACATAAATTCTCTGAATAATTTTAACAAATAAGGTATTGTCCACTTCTCCTCTGATGAAACCTTGATGAAGCAGAAAAGTAGTCAATCTCTCATACCAAGCCCTGAGGGCTTGTTTTAAGCCATACAAGGCCTTTTTGAGGTGATAAACTTGATCAAAAAAGTTTTGGATCCTCAAACCTTTTGGGTTGTTTCACATAAACTTCTTCTTAAAGAACATCATTCATGAAGGCACTCTTAACATCCATCTGAAAAACTTTAAATTTAAGATGACAAGCAACAACAAGCAATATACGAATGGATTCCAATCTAGCAACATGAGCAAGAGTTTCATCAAAATCAATGCCTTCAATTTGAGTATAGCCCTGAGCTACAAGTTTGGCTTTATTTCTGACAACAGTTCCATTCTCATCTGATTTATTTTTGAAAATCCACTTAGTGCCAATAACATTTGTATCTTTAGGTCTGGGCACTAAATACCAAACATCATTTCTAGTAAATAGACTTAGTTTCTCCTGCATGACACTAATCTAATTTTCATCAGTAAGAGCTTCAGAAATATTTTTTGGTTCAATCTGAGAAGTATAACACACAAAGTTAACAACATTTTCAATCTATCTTCTAGTTTGAACTCTACTTCCTGCCTCACCAATAATATCAACACTAGGATGATTTTTCTTAACCCATAAGGGAAAAGATTTATCAGCCTGAGAATTACTAGAAGGATAAGTAACATGAATGCCATCAATACTCTGACAGATATCATCATAGTTGTCATCCTGTGAGGAATTTTCCTCAATATTTAAATCATCAATGACCACATTAATAGACTTCACGATAGTTTTGGTTCTTTGATTAAGAACCCGATAAGCTCTACTATTAGTGGAATAACCCAGAAAAATTCTTTCATCTCCTCTTTGGTGAAACTTTTCTAAAGATTCTCTATCTCTAAGAATATAACATTTGCTCCCAAAAACCTTGAAGTATTTGACATTAGGTTTTTTACCTGACCAGATTTCATAAGGAATATTCAAAGGTCATGGTCTCAGATAAACTCTATTGAGAGTATAACAAGCAGTATTCACTGCTTTAGCCCATAAGTTTTGAGGTAAGTTTTTGTTGTGAAGCATTACCGGGGCCATTTCCTCAATCATCCTATTCTTTTTTTAACCACTCCATTTTGTTATGGTGTAATGTGTGCAGAAAATTCATGCTTAATGCCAATGGCATCACAGTACTCAATGAGATGAGAATCTTCAAATTCTCCTCCATTATCAGTATGAATTTTGACTATACTGTAGCCCTTTTCATTTTGTATTTTTTGATATATCTTTTTACATTCTTCAAAAGCATCTGATTTTTTTCTAAGAAAAGTAATCTATGTAAGTCTAGAGTAATCATCTACCATGACCAGAATGTATCTTTTTCCTCCTTATAGGACCCATAAGATCCATGTGAATCAGATCGAGCACTTTGGAGGTAGCACAATAATTTTTCTTTTTGTGAGAGCTCTTGATTTGTTTATCGGGCAAGCTCCACAAATAGTGTCAGTTGGTTTTCCCAATTTGGGCACACCTCTCACTAATTCTTTATTAGTGATTTTAACAAGATCCTTTTGGTTCATGTGACCTAATCTTTGGTGCTATAAGTAAAAATTATTTAATTTGGCAGAATTACAAATAATCTTGGGATTTCTACCAATAATATAATAGTTCTCAGAGGTTCTTGAACCTCTCATAACAGATTTGCTAGATTCATCAATAACATCACATCATTAGCTTGTGAATTTAACTGTATAATTATTATCACATATTTGACTTACGCATAGAAGATTGGCTTTGAGTCCTTCAAAATTACATAGAGAATGTTATCAAGCTTAGGAATACTTAGAGCTTGAATACTTCCCCGACCAATGACCTTGGCCATACTTCCATCCCCAAAAGTTACACTCCCATCCTTATGATCTTCAATATGACAAAATATTGACTTGTTTCCAGTCATATGCTTAGAATAACCACTGTCTAGATACCATTTGTTATTTTCTAAAGCTTTGAATGTAGAATGAATCATAAGACATTTTTGATTATTTTTTCTCACACAAATGGTCTTATATGTAGAAAGTTTTGCCATTTGTTTTGAAAGAAATGAATTATTCATTCTTTTGTCATTTCTGGACCATTGATTCTTAGCCACATGACTATCAAACAAATTTTTTCTCAATTTATAAATTTAAAAAATTTCTCTCTTTAGTTCATTAGATTTTACGTATAACTCACTTAGCCTAGAGTTGTGATGACTAACTAATTCAGTTTGTTTGAACTTTGTTGTCATACATTTTCCTGTAGGATATGAGAGTTTCACATTATTCTTATGTGAACTAAGATGAGAATCAAAATTCTTAGATTTAGCAATATCATACTTGTTTATCAATTGATTCTTTAAGGACTCTTGGAACTCTTTTTCCAACCCATTAGAAATAATTTCTTTTCTTTTTCCCACTGTCTCCTTTCATCAGTGAGTTCAATATTTGCCAATTCTAACGAAACATTTTTACAATCCAATTTCTCCATTTGTAAGATAAAACTTTATTTTCTTTGATCAATCTTAGACTTTCTAAATACAGTTTCTCATAAGCTATATTCAAATAGTCATCAGATAATGGAGATCTAGATGTATTTTCACTTTCTCTTTGCATTTTGACAAATTAATAAAAATGGACTGGTTTCTCGAGAATCTAAATTCAGGTGATTAAACCTTAAATAGAATAACTCGCTCTAATACCAATTGAAATTTCACCAGTCCGTTCTCTTTAATCCAATATACCTAGAAGGATGGGTTGATTAGGTATTTAAAATTAATTATACCCACACAGTTTCACTGGTCTATGGTAAGGGAACAAAATCGCATGCCTTAGTTGTTTGATAAAAGATTATCACAACCGACACAAATCGAATATACCTACGTAGTATATTTTTTTTTCGTCGTTGATCTAATCAAAATAGATTGCGGAATACAAACAAATAATCACACAAGACAAGATATTTTTACGTGAAAACCTTAGCCAAGGAAAAAACTACAGGACCAAGTCCAGATGGAAAGTATCACTAACTGAAAACTTAAATTAAACAAAGGTTATCTACGCAGCAGCATAGTAAATACAGCTTCCAACCTTAGCCAATACCTACTGCCGATGCGCCCATATCTTCTGAATCAACGCTACGAATCCACGCGTGCCCTTCCAGCCAAGAAGCCTTGTCTGCTTGTTCAGTTTGGTACACCCCAAACCTACCGTCGATCTGCTCCTCCGATCTTAATTCTAAACACTCCCGCCTTTAAAGAAGGTGAAGGATTCAGTACACCCTGAACCCTATGTTGCTCAAATGGTGTTAAGTCACATTGGTACACTCAGGCTACTAGGTCGAATATAGAAGTAGAAGACTTAAGCTGAGGAAAAGATCAAGCACTTGGCTTTGATCAAGAAGAGAACAAGCTCACAAGATGTGAATGGAAAACAAACTTCTTGCTCTTCAAATGGACACTCTAATAAATAAAACATTTTCTTTTCTCTCTTGAAAATTGAGTCACTCTGTATCTCTGTGTGTATTTAGAGAAGGTATAGAAGGGTTGTATTTATAGAATTTCATGACCCTGAGTCGTGTAGAACGTGGGATAATTGAACCAAAAATTTTGGATCTGATAAGGATGAATTCTGTGCATGGTCCAATCGATTGTACACTGGGTCCAATGCCCAATCGATTGGGGAGAAGTGTCCAATCGATTGGGCTCAATAAGATTTTATTCCGAAGGCTCTAATCGATTACACAGTGATCTCCAATCGATTTAACTCAAATAAGTTTGTCCCGAAGGTTCCAATCGATTTCACAGAGTCTCCAATCGATTTGACTCAAATAAGTTTCTGCCCCGAAGACTCCAATCGATTTCACGGAGTCTCCAATCGATCGGTGCTGAAATAAGTTTCTGCCTCGTAGCTTCCAATCGATTACACAAAGTCTCCAATTGATTGGGCTATGTCCAATCGATTGGGGATAAGTGTCCAATTGATTGGACTATCCCAATAGTCAATATATTTGACTCAGACTCAGGTCAGTCCAATGACTAGGTTTGACCATTATATTTTATCCATTTTAATTAATTCTTATGGCCACTAAGTCACTTACCTTCCCAATCAAGCGTACACGATCTTTAACTGACAAATTGGCAGTTACTCAAATGACTCCTATCGTCAACCGTTTGATTCATGCTATCTCTGTCTTCTAGTTTTTAAGTAGTTAGCGAAGTATGTGTACCACGACATCTCCACACTACACTAGTGCTCGTAGGAACGGTTACAAGAATGTTTTTATGTCAAACGAAATCTTTGTCAAATTGAATATGAAAATATTCCTTACAAGAACGACCCTAGAATAAACAAAATTTGTAATAGATTCGGTTCACTTAATCTTGTAAAATAAGCAATTTTGTATAGGGTTTTGTGTCGCATGTCGATCCGCACTCGGGATTAGTCGGATTAGCGCGAATACGAACATAAAATGATAGATAATATTCAGGAGAAATGTGAAAAGATGAGAAGGGCGAGTCGATTATAAACACATCCAAATGAGATCTAGAAAATACTAAAATCATCGAAATCAAATTGCATTAATCAAATTATTGCTTACATGAAATAAATGACAGAAATAAAGAAAATGGTAAATATATTCTAGAAAGCATGTAAGACAGCATGTAGAAAGATATTTTAGAGAGAGGAGGGTAGAGAGAGACAAATTGGTAGACAGAGAAGTCTAACTCCAAAGAGAGAAAAGATCTCTAGAGAGAGATTAAGAGGGTAGAGAGAGAAAAAGAGAGAGAAAATAACATAGAGAGAGAAAGTGATAGAGAGAGAAAGAGGAGGTAGAGGTGTTCACCTCGCTCGTTTACCGGCCGATAAGGTAGAGGTGAGGGAGAAACTCACCCTTTTGCATTCACCGAATGGAGTCGGCAGTGCAAAAAGGAGATCAGCCTGGAGATTTCTAGAGAGAAAATCTAGAGAGAGAATTAGACAAAAAAGTAGAAAGTAGAGAGAAAAGGGGTTCTAGAAAGAGAATACTCTCTAGAGAGAGAAAAAGATAAGAAGAGAGAGAGAGAATGGAGAATACCTTGGAATGACTTACCGGAGATCAGCTCGAGGAATTCGGCCAATGAATGCACAAGGGAGAGTACAGATTGATGTGGAAACCTTGCTGGTTCGGTCTGGAAAAGGATCGGCCACTTTGGAGGCTGTGCATGATGGTTATGAACAATGAATGATGAGCACGCTGGTAGCAAGTGAGGAGGTGCTCATGGATAGGGATGAGGGCAGCAAAGTGGTGATCGGCCGAAGTGAGCATGAAGGATGGACATGCCCATGGTGGTTGCAACCATGTTGAGAGGTCAGCCAAGGCATTGAGAAGGTTGCTTTGGGGGCGATGTTTGCTGGTCGGTGGAGGAAGGGGTTGAAGCACGCCTTGCAAGGTGCATAGATGGTGCGATCTGCTGGTGGAAGAAGTGAATGATGCTGGTCCAAAAGGTCTCGCTGCACCCCGTGGAAGGGGAAGGATGAGCACGTCATTTCTGGTGGTGCTGCGTTGGTGGCCACGAGCAACGTGGTGGTGAGGATGAGTTGCAGGTGCAGCAAGGTTACTACCCAGAGAACTTGCAAAGGTCGGTCAAAGAGAAGAAACACCCAACAGGTTGCATATCCGGAGGAAGCTCGTGTTGGAGGAAAGATTGCTGGCCGTTAAAATAGTGAAATAAGGTTTTTCTGGTCGTTGGACAAAAACCCTTGGCTCAACACATTTTTAATGATCCGATTCACTTAAAAATCTGCAAAAATGCAAACATGTACAGTGGCGTGTCGGATGTCGAATCCACACTCTGGTTAGAGAAGTAACATTAAAGAAAGAAAGCAAAGAAATGGTGGAAAGATGAGAATGGTGGAAATAATTTTTAAAACATTTTTTTTATACGAGGGGAATTACCTACAACATTAATAAAAGAAAATAAATGTGTAATAACAGAAAATAAAATGTCAAAGTAAACTTCATTTATTAAAAAAAATTATAACTTATAATGCTTGAATTAAAAATGCTTAAACAAATAAAGCAAATAAAAACTTAACTAGAAAGTAATAAAAGAAGAGATTAGAAAGAGAAAGAGATAAAGAAGGGGAAGAGGAGAGCGAACCATTGTTCTTGGACCTATATTGCGAAGAAGATGATGGAGTCACTCGATGGAGAACGGAAGGCAGAGACGCCGATTTTTTTATTTTTTATTTTATCTTTTTTTTTCTTTTGTGCCAGGGGAGAAAGTAAGAAAAAGATGGGAATTAGAGGGGTGGCTCTTTAGAAAACGTGCTCCCTATTTATAATAGGAACCGTGGGTTTCTAATCATGGTTTCAAGTTTTTAGAAACTCCTATATTCTTATTTTCTAAAAACAAAACTTGCCATTTTTGAAGAATCCCATGAAATCCCCTTTAATGCCACCTCATCCAAGAAATCTTTTATAAGTTTTGAAAATAAAATAAAAACTTTTGATTTTCAAAACTTTCCAAAACTCGATTTGCCCTTTTCATTAAAGAACCTTTCAATTTTCGTAAAAACAAATCAATCTTTAATATGGGCCGTCCATCTCTGTAGGGGTCATGATCACATAGGTCAAGTCGTGACCATAGGATCTAGAAGAAGAAAAGATGACTGTCGGATTTTGAGATGGGTGATGATAGGATGGATGATCTACTGGCGATCAGACGGTAGACTAGGGTGGCAATGATCGGATGGATCATCGGATGGTGGAGGTCAGCCAAGGTAGGCTATAGGATCGAGTGATCGCGGAAGCAGAGATTGTGAAAAAAGAGGATCGGGTGGTTGAGATTTCAGGGTAGAGAGAGAATGATGATCTAGAGAGAGGAGAGAGAAAATTTTACAAAATTAAAGAGAAAATGCTAACAGAGGGTCTTGAACCCTGGTCTTTGACTTGGTCTTCTGCAAGCTTTTCCAACTAAGCAAGCCTTTGTCTTGTGTTAGTTGATTAACCTTTAATCTTCTTAGTCTCTTTTCGTGGCACTTGGCTCTCCTTCTCTCTTGATCTTCTCTCAGGCTTTTCCAACTCTCCGGCTCTCCCAGCATTTGGCATGTATCTTCTTATCCTCAGCCTGTTGGCTCTTGAGCTTGGGTCCTAGACTCTGGCAGTCAGTTGTGGGCCCGCAATCTATTAGAATCGTCCGATTTGGTTTCCTGCGATAGAAAAAGCACGTAATGAGACTTAATCAAAATAGCTTAATATCTAGACTTGCGAGAATGTGTTTTGAAATTTCACCGGTCTGTTCTCTTTAATCCAATATACCTAAAAGGGGGGTTGATTAGGTATTTAAAATTAATTATACCTACACAGTTTTATTGGTCTATGGTAGGGGAACAAAATCGCATGCCTTAGTTGTTTGATAAAAGAATATCACAACCGACTCAAATCGAATATACCTCCGTAGTATATTTTCTTTTTATCGTTTGATCTTATCAAGATAGATTGCGGAATACAAACAAACAATCACACAAGATAAGAGATTTTTACGTGGAAACCTTAGCCAAGGAAAAACCACGGGACCACGTCCAGACGGAAAGTATCACTAACTGAAAAGTTAAACGAAACAAAGGTTACCTACGCAGCACTGTTGCAAATACAGCTTCCAACCTTAGCCAAGGCCTACTGCCGATACATCCACGTTCTCTGAATCAATGCTACGAATCCACGTGCGCCCTTTCAGCCAAGAAGCCTTATCCGCTTGTTCAGTTTGGTGCACCCCAAACCTACTGTCGATTGGCTCCTCCAATCTTAATTCTTAACACTCCCGCCTTTGTAGAAGGTGAATGATTCAGTACACCGTGAACCCTAGGTTGCTAAAATGATGTTGAGTCACACTAGTACACTCAGGCTACTAGGTCAAATATAGAAGTGGAAGACCTAAGCTGAGAAATGGATCAAGCATTTGGCTTTGATTAAGAAGAGAACAAGCTCACAATATGTGAATGGGAAACAAGCTTATTGCTCTTCAAATGGACACTCTAAAAAATAAAACATTTTCTTATCTCTCTTGAATATTGAGTCACTCTGTGTCTCTGTGTGTGTTTAGAGAAGGTATAGAAGGGTTGTATTTATAGAATTCTATGACCCTGAGTCATGTAGAACGTGGGATAATGGAACCAAGAATTTCGGATCTGAGAAAGACTGATTCTGTGCATGGTCCAATCGATTGTACTCTGGGTCCAATCGATTGGGCTCAATAAGTTTCCTGTTCCGAAGGCTCCATTCGATTTCATAGAGGTCTTTAATCGATTTGACTCAAATAAGTTTTTGTCTCGAAGGCTCCAATCGATTTCACAGAGTCTCTAATCGATTTGACTCAAATAAGTTTCTATCCCGAAGACTCCAATCGATTTCACAGAGTCTCCAATCGATTGGGCTGAAATAAGTTTTCTGCCTCGTAGCTTCCAATCGATTACACAGAGTCCTCCAATCGATTAGGTATAAGTGTCCAATCGATTGGACTATCCCAATAGTCAATATCTTTGACTCAGACTCGGGTCTATCTAATGACTAGGTTTGACCATTATATTTTATCCATTTTAACCAATTCCTATGGCCACTAAGTCACTTACCTTCCTAATCGAGCATACACGATCTTTAACTGACAAATAGGCAGTTACTCAGATGACTCCTGTCGTCAACAGTCTAATTTTTACTATTTTTGTCTTCTAGTCTTCAAGTAGTTGGCAAAGTATGCGTACCACGACATCTCCAGAAACTAGTTCTCGTAGGAACGGTTAAAATAATATTTTTATGTCAAATGAAAGCCTTGCCAAATTGAATATGAAAATATTTTTACATGTTTAATTCGTTCAAATAGCTCATTTTGTTCAGAAAAGTGTGTTCTACGCAATGGAAGAGACTCTTACGTAGAAAAGTGGATAAATAGTACAGTTTTACGTAAGAGAGTGTGATAACGCTAAAAGGATAATTGCTTAAAATAAGCACTTTTGAGTGAATATCACAACCCCAACAAGTATATTGCCAATCATTGACAATTAGCGCAAAATAAATGAGCGTAAAAGGGTTGGGCACATGCTGCACACTTTTCGTATTAGCTCAGGGAAAAACTCTATTTTGTTAAATTCATTTGAAGGATGCATGAAAATATTTACAAGCTAGCATATAGTATAAAGATTCTAGCAAGATTACAAATTGATAATCAGGATTCAGAATAATCAGGCTCAGCATGTTTGTGTGCTCGACTATATCATCATCCCGTAGTGAAGATTTTTTGATTCTCCTCTAAGATTTTATGCCTCGACTTCAAAACTCACTTGTGTGTTACTCAGAAATAAATCACTCCGAAATGGTTAAACTGTTTTTATCTTAAGTGATATGTGAGGAGATAAGTTGAGAAGAAAAGACAAATATCTCTCATATTCTATTTTGAAGGGACGATATTAGGAATTTAGAAGATCTCATGAATAGAATATCATTTCGCTTGGTAACTTCGAATCAAACTCTATAGTTTCTCTTTTCTCCATTCTCCACATTCTATGATTGTGCTATCCTAGAATCAAATAGGGCTTTACTAGGTTGTGTTGAGGCTTGGGATAGGTTTAGAAAAATAAGGATCCACAAGGATTCAAAATTCTGAGAGAATATCTCAACTTCTTCTTTGCAACTTGTCCTGAGGGTGTAGCACCATTTTTCTTTTTCTTTTTCTTTTCCTCTTTCTTATTTTTCTATTTTTCTGATGTTTTTGAGACAGCTCAATACATTTTTCTGCTTTCCTTTTGGCTTTCCTTTTTCATCTTATATTTTCTTTTTAGCCTTGAGCTCCACTTGTTTTCCTTCTTTCCTCTGATTTTCCTTTCAGGGTGTACCCATACCAATCACTTTCTATATCCTCCACAGAAGTAGGGTAATGTATTTCTTGTTCGGGTTTGGTTTTCGATAAATGGGTTGCCAAGGAAAGGTTTTTAGAAAATGCTCAAAGAAGTTTCTAATGGTGAAGAATTTAGGTAAGTCGAAAAGTCTGAGATGTATAGAAAAATGGCCTAAATCATTTTCTAGGGTTTGCACTCTCATGTGTTATGTCTTGAATAGATATTGAGAAAGTTCTTTCGTAATAATCTAATCTTTGATGTCGTTCCAAGTTCTATAAACAAGGCAAAAATTAATGAGATCTGGCAACGAAATAAGTGGGGAGATGAAGAATTAGTGAGTGATCTTATGACTCAGAATGATTTTATAACCCTAAAAAAGATGAAATGCTCAAAACCTTATTGGGTTAAGTCTCCACAAACATTCTTCTAGGATCTTTAGAGAATCTAAACTTAGGATGACTCTAATGTTGATAGTGTACAGTTTGTGCCGAATCTGAGTTTTTCTAAGTGTCTGAAATCAATATAGTACTGCTTGACTTGAATTGAACTCAAGCTAACATATAACACTTTAAAAGATGACATCCTTTAGGAAAAGTCTAAACAGAAGTTTCAGCTAAACATAGGTCAGGGCATTTTCAAAAAACTATTTTGGAAGTTCCAGAAAAATTTGAAAATCATCGGAAACCACCCAAAAACACCAGGCTCCAAAATTGAAACTGGTGGGATTTCATCACCCACCTCATCATTTCAACTAATTTGATCCCAAGGCTCCCTTTAATTAAAAAGAATCAAGAAGTAGAGCCAATTAGCCGGGTGTTCAAGGAAAAATTCACACAAAGCAAACCCACTTAACATCCAATCGAAGTAAGACCACGAGCGTGGGTCCCTGTTGTCTAACACACCCATAAGTCCCTACTACTCAAGTACACTGAGCTCGACGTGGCATCTTGGACTATTCGGTGGTTAGTTGCGTGTGGACTAGGAACACGCACCAACCCTAGCTTAACCTGAGGGAACACTCTTCTTAAATACTTGACCAATTCGGTTAGTCTGGGACGTACTTAAGACAGCCATTGTGCCGCACGTCTGTCTAGGCTTCGGATTGCCTTGTTGTTGACTAGAGTTAGTACTAAAGGATTCGCTCTGAAGAGTGTAGCCTAGTGAGAACCTCTGAGTGCAAACAGTTAGTCTGGCGGTTAAAAGATAAACCAGTGGTCCGCCCACTGACATAATCTACCTTAGCCCCAAAACTAACCGGATAATTCTTAAAATATATCCTAATTGTTTAGAATAGGATTATCTGTGCTTGATGTGCATCATATATCACTAGGATAGTTTTACCCTCTGGCAACTTTTTACCAAGTCTAGGGCTCATTTTTTTAAGTGTATGCCCATTTGGACTAACCCTATCCTTTGACTGATTCGATTTGAGAATCAGTCTACCGCACCCCTCTATCGCTTCGGATGGCAAATGAACGGCCTATGTATGAGACCTACTACAATTTCTGTGAGAATCTAAGTAATCACTCTCAATAATGGTATGACAATTCTGCATATTATCATGACACTCCAGTCTCGCACACTTCTACAGAGTATGATAATCACCGAGATCCGGAGTACAAATCTGTACTCCAAGAGCTTAAAAATTAGTCTCTGCCCTTCGTGCTGCGGTCCAGCAACCTATGCACAATTCCCAGTCTGTAGGATATTACCCTCCTATCCAGCAAGATGTCTGTACCTTTCATCTCCAATGCAGACCTCCTATGACAACACTTATTATTCGGACAATAAGAGTCACCATAACTTTGGTTGGGAACAGTCTACCCTCCCGCAGCAACTGCCGTAGGATAATTATCCTTCCAGGTTCCATCAACCCAATGGAGAGTATGACTGGCAATACTCGCAATCCCAGTACCCGTTATATCCACAGAATGACTATTCTGATCAACAGTGGGCCCCTCAGGATTTTCAGAGTCAGCAACTAGTTCTAGACTCTACTCTGCCTTACAACTTTCATACTCAGTCGGACTACAATCAAGAGTTGACACCTCAGCTTCAGAGTCAGCAACTAGTTCTAGACTCTACTCTGCCTTACAACTTTCATACTCAGTCGGACTACAATCAAGAGTTGACACCTCAGCTTCCCTTGGCTGAACCACCTCAGTTGGCTACTAAACCTAGTCTAGAGGATCTTCTATCTCAATACATAACCCAGCTAGAGCGACAAAAACAGCAATCCATGGAGACCTTTGAACACCGTCTAGGTCAGTTAGAATCTGAGAGAGAGGAAATCCACTTCCCTAGCCAACCGATAGCCTATCTTGAAGAGACTAACATGACCGCTATCTATGATGAGGAGTCGCACAATTTGACCAAATACCAGAATTGCCATGATGAAATAGAAGTTGTTACCACCCCTAGATCAAACCCGATTATTGAGGAGCCAATGTATCCTTATTCGGTACCTTTAACAGCTCCGAATCTTGAACCTACCTCAGAGCAACCTATTTCTCACTCTACCTCTGCTGACCCTGATGACAATATTCATGACACTGAGCTGTGTCTTGATCGCAGGATCCCAACTGTCTTAGATCTACCATTCCTCCCCACCTCCCTTGGATTGTGCAACAATAGTGATGAACCCGAGTCTCAATCTTTGGTGCCCTTAACAGCACCAACTTCTAGACCGAGCACAGAGGAACCCAGTTCCATCTCTATCTCTGATAATTCTTTCTCTGTCCTGGATGTAGACATTCCCACCGATGAGCCGTGTCTAGAACATGGGACTCTCGTTGTCCTGGACTTAACGTTCTCCATCGAGGAGGAACATATTGAGTGTAGGGATTGGAACATCCCTTTCACATTAAGAAACATCGAGGAAGAGGTCAACGGTTTTTACCCGTCACCCTACGTCGATGTTATCGATGAACCATATGTCATAGAGAGTCTAATTCAGGACTCTCACGAGGAAAAATTATCCCAGTGTCAAGAACACTTTGCGCTTGACTTCATCTCGAAGTCAGACAATTCTAGTATTACTGATTTGCAGGAGTCTGCTCCGTTCAGATACAATCCCGCTAAACTCAATGAGTTTGCGGCTCTGCTAACCACGGCCAGAGAACACCCTTCTACCCTCCTATTCATTCTCACTAAGCAAATTCGATCCCTCCCCATTGCACCCAATGCTTTTTCACATTTGCTTAGCGCACTTACTGCCCTTCTCTCAGTCTATACTGAGAAAGACATATTCTACATAGGTATACCTAGACAAGGGATAGGATAACTGTCTCCGTTCCACCTTAGGTGTCAGGAAGACTGCAGATTCACTCAGTCTCCTTGTTTCAACCTGGTTGGGGGTACTTGATATACCCCCGTCCTGTCTGGCTGAAGACATAAAACTTAGCGCTTTCGGAAAGGCAATTCCGGTATTCCTAGAATACATGAGTCTCATGCATTTGTTATTATTGTTATATCTCTGGAAATGCAGGTACATTCATTCTTTCCATCATCGGGTACCACACACTGTCGCGTTTCTGCCAACTTGGTAACATCCTCCCTGAACCTTTGCATCATTACCGATTTTTTTTTATCATTTTATAACTTGGTCATGAGCACCGATGACGGTGCTGTATTTTGGTTGGGGGTGGGTATTTACCAAAATTCATGTCTTCATTTTGATAAAAAAAATAAAAAATTCTTGTTTTTGGGTGATTTCCGATGTTCTCCAAAAGTTTTCTAGAATTTCAAAAATGTGTCAAATACCCTGACTTTGATTAGCTGAAAATCTCCGTTATCTTTCGCTTCAATCATAAAAACTCGGAACGACGTCAACATTGGATTACTACGACAGAACCTTCTCTATATCTAATCAAGACAGTATACATGATAGTGCAAACCCTAGAAAATGATTTAGGCCATTTTCTGAACCGTTCAGCCTTTTTACTCACTTGAATTATACTTCACTAGAAAACCCTTGAACCTTTTTAGAAAAGCCTTTTCTTGTTAAACCCAAATCCCAATCAAACTACGAAGGATGACTAAGCTACCCTACTCTTGAGATGGATAGAAGAATAATTGATATGAGTGTACCGTGAAAAGAAGAAAAATCAAAAGAAAAAGAAAGTGGTTCAAGCTGAAAAGAAAATGTGAAAAGAAAGTATGAAAAAGAGCTGAAAATAAAATGAGCAGTCTCAGAAATACTAGAAAAAGAGAAAAATACAAAAGGAAGAAAAGAAACAGAAACTTGTTTTACACTAGCAGGAAAAATACAAGAAAATAGAGATATCCTCTCAAGATCTTTGAAATCCTGTATCCCTTTATTTTTCTACACCTGACCTAAGCCTCATTACAACCCAGGAAAGTCCTACTTGATTCTAGGATAGCACGATCATAAAATATGGAGATTGGAGAAAGAGAAGCTATAGAGTTTGATCTGACGTTCCCGAGTGAAGTGGTATTCCAATCATGAGATCTTCTTCTGTTAAAGATGTCCTTCCTTCAAATAATACATATGTGAGATTTTTGTTCTTATCAACACATCTCCTCACATATAAATTGAGCGAAAAGAAGAAAACTCTTCATGTGTAATTCCATTCTGAGTACTAAACATGTGAGATTTGAGGTCGAGGCATAAGAACTTAGAGGTGATCTGGAAGTCTTAACTCTTGGATGGTGAAAATGTTGAGCACACACACATGCAGAGTCTGACTATTCTGGGTCATGATTATCGATCTGTAGTCTTGCCAAAACTTTTCAACTCTTTGCTAGCATGTAACTATTTTTGCATCAATTCAATGATTTGACGAACGGTGTTTTCCCTGAGCTAATATGAAAAGTGCTATTCGCTCAAAAGTGCTATTTAAAGCAACTATTCTTCTAGCGTTATCGCACTCTGCTACGTAAAACTGCTCTATTTATCCACTTTTCTACATAAGAGTCTCTTCTGTTGCGTAGAACACACTTTTCTAGACAAAATGGTATATTTGCATGCATTAAATATATTTTCAGAAGTCTAGATATAAAGTCGTTCTGATTAAGTCTCATTACATGATTTTTCTATCGCATGAGCACTAATCAAACAATTTTGATGGAATGCGGACCCACAATCAACCTACAATGCCTTTGATCAAAGCATGGAGAGCTAGTGGACCTAGACAAGAAGATATAGGCCAAAGACGGGAAGAACGGGAGAATCAAAAGAGTCGAGAGGCGAACAAGAGAGAAGGAAAGACAAGCCCTCAAAGAAGAGACTAAGGAGATTAAAGCTTATCAACTAACACAAGATGAGGACTTGCTCAATTGGTAAAGCATGTAGAAGACTAAGTCAAAGACCAGGGTTTAAGACCCTCTGTTAGCATTTGCTCTTTATTTTGTAACATTTTCTCTCTTCTCTCTCTCATTCTCTCTCCTCTCCATATCAAACAATCTGATACTCTCTCCATTTTGGAATCACTCTATCATATAGCCCACCTCGGCCAATTCCCACCGTCCGATGATCCATCCTATCATCACCATCCATCTATGGCATCCGATCGCCATCGGATCGTCCACCCGATCATCCGATCATTCATCACCACTCATACCTTCAATTCATCTCTGCTCCTTCATCGGATGGCCCATGATGAACCTAGGCATTAGTCAACTTTACCAAAGTCGAAAGCTTTTTAAGAAAAGATTTTCCAAACATTTTGGAAAGAAAACATTTTTTTGCCTAAAGAGGAATGAAGTGAAGAGATACCATTTTGGTGTGGATGATTTTAAAGGGATTCTTGGAAAGAAACTGATTTCTTTAGAAAAACAATAATAATAATTGAAGAGTGTTGAAGGTAGGCCATGTGGCAAGTGATTAGTGCCAATATTTCCTAATACAAGGCATAGGCGTTGGAGAATTTGAATGAAACTATGAGGTGGCAGTAGCTCATGAAGGAAACTATGCTCATAATAGAAAAAAAGAGAAAAACGTGGACTTAAAAGGAAGGGAAGCACGTGTATAGTAGGAGGAATTCACCAATTTAGGAATAAGAGGAAAGAGGGTAGAGAGATCCCATATAAGAGAGAGGAGAAAACCTAAAGGGGGGTTCTTCTTTTCCCTCCACCATGTTCCTCTCCTCATTCCTCCAACCCTAGCCATCCACCTCTTCACCCGCCCTTCTCCACGTTTTTGGCATCTCTTGACCGCCCCTCTCCATTGCAAAAACCCAGCAAGCCGTTCTCCTCTCCTCTCTCATTCTCTTCAAGAAAAACAAAAGAAAAAGAAAAGAAAAAAAAAAGAGAAAAGAGAAGAAGAAGAGAAGAGGAGAGGAAGCCATAGCTCCCATCTTTGGGCAGGCGTACCTGTGATTTCTCCACCTGCAGCACCTCCTCTCAAACCGCCACCATCCTTCATAGCTCTTCCTTGCTGGCCGTTCCACCTGCCAGCCACCCCACATACCTCTCCATCTTCTTGGTGGCTTGATCTCTAGCGGCTGCTCTTCACGTGGAGGATCACCTCCACGCCATCCCAACAAATCTCAGTGTCGGTCTTCTTGCAAGAGTGGTCTGCAACTCCCAACAGCCTCACCCCAACCTGCAACCACGTCCAGCAAACCCACACCAGTCCACCACCATTAACGCTTGCTGCCCTATTGCAGCAGCAACCCCTCTCCACGTCTCTCTCTCACAGCAAGTGGGGAACCGATTGCTCACTGCCGCACGGCCTGCACCTCGCCACACCCTTGCTAGCCGAACCAGCAAGGTGCTCATCTCTTCTTCTCAACGTCTTCATCTCCTCCAGAAAAGAAAAAAAGAAAGAGAAAGAAAAGAGTGGAGAAGAAGAAGAAGAAAAGGAAGGGAAGAAGTCCCCCTACCTGACACTCCACCCACCTTGCCATCGCCAACCACAGCTACCACCATTACTGCCTCCACCACCTGCAACTTTGCTCCACTGCCTCACCAGATCGCTCCCCTTCTTTTGCTGTAGTACAAGTGTGCCTTGTGCTTCGACCTAAACGGTCTTGCTTGCTGACCGTGCTCACCAACCCTTGGCCTCTAGCATTTTCAAACAGCAAGCAATCCTCACCATTTGGGTGTATCTCCAGCCACCCAACGATTCAATTCCTTCATCAATAGAGGGTGCATTTCACGACTTCTTTGGACCAAACCACAACTATGCAACCTTGCATACCTTGAGCCAGTCCAGCCGTTATCCACTTCGTCGTCCATTCACCAACCAAACCAATGGTAAGTGAGTAGATTTTGTCTCAATTAGTTCCTTTCCTTAGCTTACTTTCTCTACTTTTCTCTTTCTCTCTCTAAACTCCTTTCTCTCTCTATCTTTCCTCTTGATCTATCTCAAATTTTGTTATTGTTCGGCAATTAGGGTTTAAAGATTTGTTTCTTTCAAAGCATTGTAGCACTCTTTTAATGAATGAACGAAGTCTTTCTAGAGTTATTTGCATCTTTTCAATTTATTTTGAGTTTAATGCTTCTTGTAGCAATTTCCCTCTCTAAAACTCACAAAATAATGTTTTAAGGACCACTTCAATCACCACTCTCACCCCTACATCATCTTTAGCAAAAATTTCTGAGAAAAAGCCGTTATTTCATGTTCTTGGATTGCGCAAACAAACCCCTAGTGCGGATTGACATCCGACATGAATCCCTATACAAGAATTATCATTTTTGCAGGAATTAATTCGGAAAAGATACAAAATGCGTGGATTTTAGGGTTTCCAAATCCAACCACGCAGAAAAACCCTACTTTCAGATACCGGTGAAGAATCTAAATTGTTTGACCGACTCTCAGATCAAATCAATTTATGGTTAGATCGGGTCCAGATGAGCATATGCTTGAAAAAACAAGCCGTAAACTCGGTAAAAAGTTGCCATAGGAGAACACTAACCTGAAGTAGACTATATGATGCACAAGAAGCAAACATGATAACCCTATTTCTAAAACAATCAAGATATTTTAAGGGATTATCTTGTTAGTTTGTGGGCTGAGGTATATTATGACAGTGGACGGACTACTGGTATATCTTTGTTACTCGCCCGACTAACTTTGTCGCTCTTGGGTTCTCCCTGGGATACACTATTCAAAGCAAATGCTTCAATATTAACTCAAGTTGATCGCAAGATAATCCGAAGCCTAGACAAACGTGCGACACATCGGCTGACTTAAATACGCCCTAGACTTTTTGGATTTGTCAAGCAATGGAGATGAGTTTTCCCTTAGTATAAGCTAAGGTTGGTTTGTGTTCTTAACCTAACATATAACAGACCAACAAAGAACCAGGGAAGCCACTAGCGAGCTCGGTATACTTGAGTAGTAGGGACCTATAGGTGTGTTAGATAACAGGGACCCACGCTCGTGGATTTATTCGACCTAAGATCGAGGGAATGACTAATTGGAAGGGTGTCCTAGAACACCGATCTAGTTTGGCTCTAGCTCTCGATTCATTTTATTAATGGTGGATCCTAGGGATCAAACTCAACTGGAGTAATGAGGTGGGTGATGAAATCCCACCAGTTTTAAGAGGAGCTGGGTTTGCTCAATTAGGGTTTAATTATTAACAGCCATCCATGCAAGTCAATTAGCATTTTGCGAAAGCAAATAAACACGCGACACTTGATATTCGCTCAAAAATGCTTATTTTAAGCAATTATCCTTTTAGCGTTATTGCATTCTCCTACGTAAAATACTCTATTTACCTACTTTTCTACGTAAGAGTCTCTTGTGTTGCGTAGAACACACTTTTCTGGACGAAATGGTATATTTGCATGCATTAAACACATTTTCGGAAGTCTAGACATGTAGTCATTCTGATAGAGTCTCATTACGCGCTTCTTCTGTCGCAGGAAACCCCGATGGGACAATTCTCGAGACTTGCGAGCCCACATCGATCAGGAAAGCCCATTATCAAAGCTTAAAGAGCCCACATGCTATAACTAAAAGATATGGGCCAACTATGAGGACCAAAAAGCCGACCCAAAGAACGAAGAGAGCAGGAGAGCCAATGACCAAGAGACGGACCAAAGCGTTTAAAGCCACATGAGTCAGCAAAGAATGATAGTCGACTCTACTGGAGAAGTGTGAGGATGGTCACAGTGAAGACCAGGGTTCCAGACCCTCCGCCAGTGCTTTTTTCCATTTTTTTGATACTTTTTCTCTCATCTCTTCTTATTCTCTCTCTCTCTTCATCTCTCGGTCCTCGAATCTACTGACCTAACCCCAGAACTCCTGCCCATCAACTCTATCTCATCTCCCTTAGTTTTCTGACCGTTGGATCTTCAATCGGACCGTTGGATCTCTCTAAATCCATCGATCTACTAATCTGGGTCCCAAGCAAGTCACCATCCATCCGATCGCCATCAGACTGTCTGTCACATCATCTTGTGAGACGATAGACATCATCAATCCATACGGGCCAGTAGCCGGGCCCATCTTCATCGACCCGCTATCCGACCAGTTAGTGGACCCCGCGAATTTCAAAATAATTTTAATTAAATGGGGGGGTCCACTAATTGGGGAGATTCCCCATAAAAAAGTAGTGTTTTACTTAAAAAAAAAAAAAATATTTTTTCTTTTTTTTTTTTTTATTTTCAAAAACCCCCTATTTCCATTAAAGGAAATAGGGAAGCTTTAAAAAGGGGGAAGGAGGGGGACGAACCCTAATTTCCAAACCCTAATCCTCCTCTAATCCCCTCCTTTCTCTCCCAAAACCTTCCCTTGCCGTTCTTCCTCCTCCTCTTCCCTTCTCCTTCTTCTTCTTCACCTTCTTCTTCGTCATTGCTCCTCGCCGGAGTTGCAGAACTCCGGCCAACTGCAACTCCTTCCTTATTCCCCATCCACCATCTTTCTCCTCTCTTTCTCTTTCACGCTACAACCCATTCACGCCCCTTCTCTTCTTGCAGGCCGTTAACTTTTGCACCACCGAGTTGTGTGCCTCCACCGACAACACGGACTGGTTCATCTTCTCCGGCATCCAACCCAAGGCTCCTCCTTAAGCCGTCAACCTTGCTGGCCGTTCTCACCTATCTCTCTAGCCATCCATTAACTCCGTTCACCATTCTCTCTAAAGTGGAAGTGCATTAGTTTGCACTTCCGATTGTTCTTTTCTAAGCACGTTGCTCTCCCCACCGTGAAGCCATTGTCGCCACCCCCGAGCTCACCACTGCGAGCACCACTGAAATCAGAAACCAGCTGCACCTCCACCACCACTAGCTGCCCTCACATCACGGCTAACAACACCGCCCAGATCAGCACCTCCACCATCATGTGCATCTCCCTCTCTTGCCTCCCACGCTGCTTGCTCCACAAACAGGGTTGATTCATAGCCGTCCTCACCCAAAAAAAAAAAAAAAAAACAAAAAAGAAACAAAAAAAAAAAAAAAAAACCAGAAAAAAAATGGGAAAAGAAGAAGAGAATAGAGAAGAGAAAGAAGGAAGAGGAGGAGCTACTTACCATCCTTGTAGCGCCTAGCACCACCAGCCATTCTGACTTCACCATTGCAGCGCCTCTCCATCTATCCTTGCTGCTACCGCCCCACAATCCTCCATCACACCGGTCACCCCTCCAACCGTTGCAAGTGCTACCTGCACTCGTAACCCCCACAACAGCCACCATTATTGTCGTCATGCCCTTGAGCTCCACCACGTGGTGCATTGGTCCAACCATTTTCTTCACACTGAAGCAATCCGTGAATGCACAAGGTAAAAGATCCACTCTTTCCCTCATCATTTTCTCTCTCTTATTATCTCTTTCTCTCTCTAGACCTCTCTTTCTCTCTCTAGGCCTATGTTCTCTTAAAACTTTTTAGTTTAGTTATTTTTATTTTATTTTCATTGTAAGAGACAAGTTCAGTTAAATAAATATGATTTAATTATGATTGTGTTACATTATCTGCAACTTCCCCATCATTTTATGTTTCTCTTTGCGCTAATTAACCCCGAGTGCGGATCGACATCCGACACAAGTCCCTATACAGAATCTCTGAATTTTACAGGATAATCGGATAATATTACAAATGTATTGAAGTTAGGGTCGTTCTCTCAACGATGGAAAAACCGACTTTCAACACTTTAATTCACCCAATTGCACAGTATCGCACTCAAGGCGAGGGAAGGGACTTACCTCCTGTGGACCATGCCACAGAGTCGCCTCCGTGGGATAGGGATGGCTATCCAAATGGGCTTGGGCCCGACTTTACCTCTTTGAGCTCTTGCTCCCTACCCACTCTTGGATCGTACACTGTAGAAAAGTTAAATCGTACGGTCTAGGTATTTGGGATTCTAGTTGAAGATTCTTACATTTTAGGATTCATAGAGCAAGCACTGATTTGAGGCAAGTGTTGAATTATTTTCCAAATTCGGGATGGATTAAAATTTAAGAATTCCCAAATTGGAAAATACCTAGATTGGAAATGTTTCCCGAACTTTAGAAATCTTTCAAGAAAGATTTGATTTAAGATCCCTTACAATTTTGAAAATTTTCTAAAATTGAAATTCTGCTAAAATTGGGGTATTTTCTTTTGCAGACTTTTCTAAATTTAAAGGATTTCTAAAGATAGAAATTCTCCTAAAGTGGAATATTCTAAGAGTGGAAACCCTAATTTAGCAGAGTTTCAAGATTTTAGAATCTTTTCAAAAATCACAAATCCTAGATTGGTGATTTCTAAAAATATACAGAATATAAAACCCTAATTTTTTAAATTTTTTATTTTTTTGGTCATTTTTTTCACTCAATCTAGGGTTTCTAGCAAACCCTAGAACAAGATCTAGCAGATATTCAAAAAAATAGAAAGTGTCCTAAGTTATTACAAGTTGCACCCGGCCATCTGAGGCTTAAAAAAATACATAAAAAAAGTAATATTGTCCCTAAAGAAAAGTTGATTTTTTTTTACTTAATCAAGGGTTGCTAAACTCTTGAACACACATCTAATCAATAATAATAAGTTCAATAATGAGGGCCATTGAATTTTGAGATGGTATGATGGATAATCAGAGGATTGATCGGATGATCTAGTGATGATCAGACGGTAGACTAGGGTGGTGATGATCGGATGGATCATCGAACGGTGGAGGTCGGCCAAGGTAGGCCGTAGGATCGAGTTATCGTGGAAGGAGAGATTGTGAAAGGAGAGGATCGGGTGGTTGAGATTTCAGGGTAGAGAGAGAATGAGGATCTAAAGAGATGAGAGAGAAAATATTATAAAATTAAAGAGAATATGCTAGTAGAGGGTCTTGAACCCTGGTCTTTGACTTGGTCTTCTGCAAGCTTTTCCAACTAAGCAAGCCTTTGTCTTGTAATAGTTGATTAACATTTAATCTTCTTAGTCTCTTCTCGGGGCACTTGGCTCTCCTTCTCTCTGGCTCTCCCAGCATTTGGCATGTATCTTCTTATCCTCAGCCTGTTGGCTCTTGAGCTTGGGTCCTAGACTCTGGTAGTCAGTTGTGGGCCCGCAATCTATTAGAATCATCCGATTTGGTTTCCTACGATAGAAAAAGTATGTAATGACATATATCAAAATGGCTTAATATCTAGAATTTTGAGAATGTGCTTAATTCATGCAAATAGCCCATTTTGTTTTAAAAAGTGTGTTCTATGCAATGAAAGAGACTCTTACATAGAAAAGTATATAAATAGTACAGTTTTACGTAGGAGAGTGTGATAATGCTAAAAGGATAATTACTTAAAATAAGCACTTTTGAGCGAATATCAAACAACAAACCATGGTAGATCGCCCGGAAAAGATGATCGGAGTTGCAGATTCTAGAGGGGCTGGAGATCACAGCTTAAAGAAAGCCATGGCAGTGGAGCAGATCTGTAAGGCATGGAGAAAAGCTCATGATTGAGGACAACGTGCACAGATGTTGCACAGGCTGGGAGGTGTCTTTGGTGGAGAGCAGCACGACGGTGAAAGAAAGAGGAGACACTGTGCATGTGGCTGCATGGAGGTTAGCAAGCCTGGTAAAGGAGAAGAAGCACCTGTAGGTGCTACAGGAACTCTCAGCAGCAAGGTGGAAAGTGGTGGGGATCCCGTGAAGGTGAAAACCGTGAAGGAGGAGTTGCATACTGTTGCTAGATTGGCCGAAGATCTAATCAGTGAAGAAGAGAGGAGCAGTAGTTGCTGGTAGTTTTCAACAACAATGAAGAAGATGGTGGTCGTGAAGAGGTGAGGAGCTACAGCTATGCAGGGCGGTCGTGCAGGAGGGAGCAGAAGAAGAGAAGAAGCAAGAAAAGAAGGAAAAATAGAAGAAAAGAGGGGGAAGAAGACGACTGGAGTTGCTGTCTGCAAGTCCGGCGAAGATTAAAAAGATGAAGAAAGGAAGCAAAGGAAGGGGGAAAGAAGGATGAGAGGATGTGGGGGGAAGGAGAGGAGGAGAAGGGGCAGAAAAATTAAGGTTTTGTGCCCTCTCCTTCCCCCATTATAAAGCTCTTAATTAGGAATTTTTAGAAATAATTTTTTTTATTTATTTATTTTTTAATTGGAGGATTTCCCATTTAGTGGACCCCCCTTTTAAAAATTAATTTAAAATATTTTGAAATCGCGAGGTCCACTAAATGGCTGGGCCGCGGGTCGATGATGATGGGCCCGGCTGTTGGCCCACATGGAATGATGATGGCTATCGTCTTATAAGATGATGTGATAGATGATTTGTTGACGATCGAATGGATGATGACTAGATTGGGACCCAGATTGGCTGACCGACAGATCTAGAGAGATCCAATGGTCTGATGGAAGATCCAACGGTCAGAAAGCTAAGGGAGATGGGACAAAGCCAACAGACAGAAGTTCTGAGGTTAGGTCAATAGATCTAAGGATCTGGTGGTGAGGTATAAGGAGATGAAGAGAGAGGAGAGAGAATTAGGAGAGATGAGAGAGAAAATACTACAGACTACAAAGATAATAGCTAGCAGAGGGTCTTGACTCCAGATCTTCAACATAGACTTCAATCGCCTTCTAGAATCATGTAAGCCACCATTTTTGCAGCTTTGAATCACCTTGGCCCGTCTCTTGGTCTTCAGCTCTCCAGCTCCCTTGGTTCTTTGGACTAGCTCCGTGATCCTCTGGCTCGACCCATACTTGGCCCGTATCTTCTTGTCCTCACCATGTTGGCTCTTTACGCGTTGATATTAGGCTTTTGTGATCGATGTGGGCCCGCAAGTCTCAAGAATCATCCAGTTGGGGTTTCCTGCGACAGTGGAAGCGCGTAATGAGACTTAGTCAGAACGGCTTAATATCTAGACTTCTAAAAATGTGTTTAATGCATGCAAATAAATCATTTCGTCTAGAAAAACGTGTTCTACGTAACGAACGAAACTCTTACATAGAAAAATAGATAAATAGAGCAATTTTACGTAGGAGAGTGTGATAATGCTTAGAGGATAATAGTGAAAAATACGCACTTTTAAGCGAATATCATAAGGCGGCAACTCAAGCGGGTTGGGTCAGGTCGGGGGTCAACCTTATCCCAACCCGACCTTCAAGGCTATGAACCCAAGCCCAACCCAACCCAAGGTCGATCCTAGATTTTTGAGCTTTAGGATGGGAGATGTCTTGCATAGAGTGTCATTAGAGATTGATAGTTAGCTTTAGTAGGGATATTGTTGTAGTTTTACTCTATTTGTTTGAGACTTTTGGGTTGTAACAGACAAATATGTTTATTATTATTTTTACCATGTATTGTGAGTAGTATTATTCTCGTTGTAAAATATTTTTCCTGATGTGTGAATGTATGTTCGTTGAGATGGTTTTGAGCTCATTTTAGCATCCCATATGTTAGGAAGCCCTCGTCATACCTCGAGGTTCATAATATTGGTGGATTTAGGGCGAGACAGGTTTTGACCCAACTAAGAAGCAATCCCCATTTGTCATGACTTAGCTCTTGGGTGGGGTCAAAGGGAGCGTCTCCTCGTTGAGATTAGGGATTTTGTCGCAATGCCCCTACCTGCCCAAAATTTTGGATAAGATTCTTTTAAAGAAAGTACATAGTTTTATTATTTATTTTAACCTGTTTTAAGCTTATCTTTGTATCTTTTCAATTCTCATATAGTGAAAGCTCTCGATTATCGCCGCTCATGTATGTAGCCCTTAGAAGTGAATCACGTAAATATGTACATTCTTGTGCATGTGATTGCTTTCTTCTTCTTCGTCGTTGCCATCGTTTGTAGTCGATTCTCAATTTTTATAAACAATTCCTAGTGCTTAGAAAACTAATGAGGGAGAGTATTCATTTGTGTATTTTTGTAGATTTATAATAATTTTCATCAAGAAAAATTTATGGTTTTTGCACCATATAAAACGGACATCCTTTGAGAAAGAAAATTTGACCTTTTCTAGATCTCTTATATGTTGTTGGGAATTCACTTACCTCCTGACTTGATGAATTTCATAAGTTGTGTATTTATCTAGATCTTAATTATTCCGAATTAAAAATAATCATTCAAGGATTCATGTTGTATCTATGAATATTTTGAGCTAGCTATAGTCTTTTTTCCCAAGGAATGACGATCATACATGTTTTTCTATCGATATATAGTGACCAGCCCGATGATTTCTTTTATGCTTTCACTTGAATATTGTTTGTGCCTTTATACAAAAGGCACTTGATAAGTTTTGGTTGGTGACTCAACTGACACTTAATTGGAAGGCCCTTTAAGATCCGAAACATTTGAACATGTCAAAATGCATGAATGTAACACTTTGTTGATGATCAACGTGTCCCATTGAAAAGGTTACATGCATTTACTTACAGACCTATTTATATGATGTGACTCACAATAGAACAATAATATAACGCCCGCCACCTTGTTAGCACTACAATCCCAAGGTTTATATTATTGCGTCGGCATCAAAATAACACATTGGACTCTAAAATTCATTGATTTTTCGACACAGGTGAAGTACCAGTCTCGGACATGTGTTGGAGTTTGATATGGTATAGATTTTGGCACGATACTTCTAAATATGAAATTGTTGTCCCCCGATCCTGACCCTATATATATATATATATATATATATATATATATATATATATATGGGCTGGGATAGAATGACTAATAGAATTCTTACTAATATTCTTACTAATGGATATGGGGCCCACATGCGGATGAGTTAAGGGATGATTTTTGGTGATAATATTCTTCTCAATGTGGATATCAACCACAGAAAAAATCAGCCCATTCCAACATTTGTAGCCTTGTGAAAAGTAGATTGCAAATTGAAAAATTTTGGACCATCCATTTTCACCGTTAAATTTAGGTTCGTATTTAGTAGGGTTAGAAGTTTTAAATTACTGATTTTTGGTGAGGGTGATCTCTATGGTGAGGAGATTACCCTCACCAAAAATCATCCCTTAACTCATCCGCATGTGGGCCTCACGTCCATTAGTAAGAATATTAGTAAGAATTCCATTAGTCATTTTATCCCAGCTTACTTTGATTTTACGTTATTCAAAGTATATTGTTGAGTCCACGATTGTTGTTTTTCAAGGTTTGTCGAATGGAACATTCCACACCCATATATGTCAGACTTTGACATCCGTACATGTATCAATGCAACATAGATCACAGATTATGACATTAATCAAATTTGTCAATTTGATGCATAGCTCACTAGATTCTACCTTTGGATAGGTATGAAGTATTAACTTTATTTTGTTAATTTATTAACATGAAAATCTCACAAAACTTTCATAGCATTTTGAAACTTTGATGAGAAAAATAAAAATTCAATTTTTTGTGAGGGTTGGACTTCAATTCTTGGTAGAAAATAAGATTTAGTATCATTTTTTTTACATTCTTGAAAATATTGCAATATTTCAGACACAGACTCGTACCGCATGCACTCCCTTAGTTTGTGTGCAACGCCATTTAGTACATGTTGATGACCTCCATACTATTTGTAATAGCTTTTTGCAAACAATAGTTTTTTTTATTTATAAATCCAAGCATATATATAAAAGAAAGGAGATCAAGATGATCTCAGGAGTACAGAAGAAAGAAAAAGGAAAAAAAAAAAAACAAATGAGAATACCATACATACTCCAAAATTTTGGCTCCACGGACTCAACCCACACTAAAATTTCACTTGCTTGGTGGTTTATGGCCATGGGAATTGAGCATTTTTTCATGGGTAATTTCTACACAATAATTTTTTTTCAAGTACTCAAATTCAATAGATGGAAATCACCAATCAGATTGATTTTTTTTAAATAGATGGAAATCAAAATCAAGCTGATTTTTGGTGTGTGCGGTGGGCCAAACATTCCTGCGTCACTGGTCCCAAAAGAGTACTGTTAGAGCATCTCCAACCCTACCTACTCTAAACACTCAAAGTAGGGTAAAAAGTCTCCAACTTACCTAAAACTTTAAGTGCTCTCCAACGGTCCACCCTTCCCTAAACATATAAACCAAAAAAGGGGACGATAAGTGGCATTAAGTGAAAAGAGAGTTGCTTACAAAAAAAAATGAAAAAGAGGACGATATTGGGTAGAATTAATAAAAAAAAAGGAGAAGGGGTAACATGTTTTTAGAATCTCATCCTAAATCCTACCCTAACTTTAAGGTAGGATTGGGGTTACCCTAAAATAGGGTGGACTTTAAGGTAAGATTGGAAATGAATTTTTAAGTTTTCCACCCTATTTTAGGGAAGGAAATGGACTTTAGGGTAGGGTTAGAGATACACTTCCATGTGGCTTTTTAGGGGTTGGACATCAACATTTGATGTCTAGGGACAGGACGGAGCCAAGAAGGGGCCAGGGGTATGGCTGCAACTTGGGCAGGCGCAACCTGACTTTAAGTCAGGCTTGGGCTCGGGCCTAAATTTTAAAACCCGATTGAAACTTGGGTTGAGCTTAGGCTGAGGTCTCGTGTAACCCAACCCAACCCGAGCTCGATCAAATAACATATAACATTATAACTAACAAGTATCCTTATAACAAAACCCTAACCAGCCGTTCCTTTCCCTCTCTCCTTTTCTCCCATCTCCCTCTCCCCCCACCCCCCATTGCATCTGTTGCCATTGCATTCGCAGCCACTGCTGCTGCCTTCACTGCCACCAAAGGTATTCTAAAATCGAAGCATCAGAGTCAAAGTCTCCGGTAGTGGCAAATGGCAATCCAAACATGCCACCTGTTTTTTTTTTGGCGAATTTTGGATACCCCGTCAATTTCTCTTTTTATCCCCCACTTAAACTATAATTAAAATGACTTCTATATCCTATGTGTTTTCTCTTATCTTCCCCCTAAGATATATAAAATACCAATTTTACCCCCTTTGATTTTCTAATTAACCCCTTTCTATTTCTACTCATCCCCTCTAAAATTCAAACAGTTAGAGCACAAGAGAGAGCAAGGGATACTATTTCAAAGCAAGTGAGGCTATTGAAAAAGCAAAGGGAGAATACCTAAGCAATTCTAAGGTTGTATTTTACATCTTCTACAATTCTCATTTAGGAACTTTTGAGTAAAGCAATCAATGGAGGAATCAATGGATGTATGTATTTGAATTCAAACTTTTTTTAATCGACAAAATCATTCTAACTGCATTTCCGAAACCATTCTAAGAAGAATTTCTAGTAATCTCGCCGGAACGATACTTTCTCGTGCAGTCTCGGTCATGTCTTTGAATTGATTGTTCGGACTGCTAAGTCCAGACAATCATTCACTGTTCGGACTTAACAGTCTGAACAGTAAAGCATTGTTTGGACTTATTGGTCTGAACAACGATGAGTACCTGCGAAACGAGAGGTGCTTCCATTCTCTGACTTGTTGAAGCTTTTCTCCACCAAGATGCAGGAGGCTTACATAACGTTAATGACGATAACAGGGATGCAGGAGGCACACACGCAGACACGCTTGTCTTCGACGACAAAGGAAGTTAGGTTTTCACTTCACCAAGTGAGAAAGGATAAAACCCTTTACAATTACTTTCGTATTGCACTTGGGGGGAGGGGTGATAAGAGATTTCGATGGGCCTACGGAGCAATTAGAGATTTTCATAAATTGGTGAGGGGAATTAAGAGAACGGTAGTTCTATTTGCACCCCAAAAAATCTATAAGCACCTAATACATCCCTCTTTTGGACGAAAATGCCCTCCCTTATAAGGGAGGGAATGAAAAAAAGCACCCCATTTTCTCATTTTCCCCTTTCTCTCTTCCCTCTTCTCCCTTTCTCCCTTTCTCTCTTCCCTTTTCTCCATTTCTCCATTTTTCTCTTCCCTTTCTCATTGGGTTTGTTAGGGTGAGAAGTACCGACGATAAGAAACGCACAAGTCGACGTTGCAACCGTTCACCTCCTCCATTGTCGTCGTCTCCGTCTCCCATTTACACAACAATCTCCTACTTGCAAAATAAACAATGGAACAATTCAAAAGAGGTTCGAGTCATCTTTATTTGTTCTTTTGATCTTTTTGATACTGCTAAAATAAGGGTTTATTACAACACAAATCAGTTGTTGTTAATAAATTTATTTTATTTACATATCTTGTTTGCATACCCCAGATTTTGAAAAATCTTGTTTGCTTTTAGGGTTAAAGAGTGGAAAAATCTTATTTGCTTTTAGGGTTAAAGAGTAGAAAAATCTTGTTTGCTTTTAAGGTTAAAGAGTTAATTTTAAATGTAGATTCTCTTTTTTCAATCTCGTAAAGTTATAATTTTGTTAAATTTTGATATAACTTTTGTCAAATTTATTTAGTAATTAGGATTTTGGTAGGATTTAGCTTCGTTGTTGTGAGATTTTAGGTTAAGAGGGCATTTATTTATTCATATTTAGAATTTAAGATTAGCAATTTTAAGTAAAATAGTGAAACGTTTGAAACTGATTGTGTATGTCTTAATCTATTAATGTAGGTATAATGCGTCGATCTCGACGTCTTGTTGATAAGCAAGGGGAAAGCAGTACATCCACCCCGACTAGACGGCTTCCACCGACGGCGTCTGAAAGAAGACGTCGTAATCCACCACGACAACCCCAAATTGAAGAGCACGAAGAAGAAGATGATCAGCAACAAGAAGAACAATATGAGCAAGAAGACGATCAAGAGCAAGAAGAACGGTATGAGGTAGAAGACGATCAACAAAAAGAGCACTTTGAGCAAGAAGAAGAAGTTGATGAAGAGTCTGAAGATGAAGAAGCAGGTGAAGCATACCCCGGAGGTCCAGTAGATCCATCAGTATTGAAAAGTTTTAAAACTCATGTAGCACATGATATATGGAAAAACAAGGTAAATATCGATAGATATACTGAATCTATTATTCATCTTGTGCTGATAATGTTTACTTCTGATACATTTAATCATTTGTAGGAACGGCCCCCACTGAAATGTATTCAACACACGTCAAAATTATTGGGTTGGGATTGGACAGAAGAGAGACGTTGGTTTCAAAGTAGAGTAGAAAATTCAGGGTTAGTCAATTTGGTCACTTATTCATATAAAAGAGTAAACAACGCAATAATATCGGCGTTTGTCGAGAGATGGCAACCCGAGACCAATACCTTTCATCTCCCATTTGGTGAGATGACCATCACATTGGATGACGTGTCCCATATTATGGGTATGCCCGTTCATGGCCATGCGATGATGTGTGAGAAATTAAGTTTGACTATTGGCGAGGCTGCTAAACTGCTTGTGAAAACGTTGGGAGTTGAAAGGGAAAAAGCCATAGCAGAGCTAAATTTTAACACGGGATGCATAGTAAGGATGCGCTGGTTACGTAATAATTTTCAAGGGCGTAACAGAACCAAAGCTGCCACGAAAGAGGAAATAGATTGTACAGTAAGGGCATTCCTTCTCTATGTACTCGGTTGTTCTATCTTCTGTAACAAGAGTGGGTCCAAGGTACCGGTGGTGTACCTTCAGGTATTGCAGAACCTCGATGAAGTACAAGAATACGCATGGGGGGCAGCTACACTTGCATTTCTTTATAGACAATTGGGATTAGCATCTAGGTGTGGAGTCAAGCAGATTGCTGGCTCTATAACACTACTAGAGGTATACTTTCAAATTACTTTTCTTACATAGTCCGAATTATTATGTCAATTTTTATCATTACTGTTGTTTTGTAGGCATGGGTGTACGAATACTTCCCCTTCACAAGGGGTAATCCCGATTTAACGTACAAAGTAGGCAATCCCAGAATTAGCCGTTGGCTTCCTACATCAACAAGTGGAGCTGCATCCGGTAATGTGATAGTGCTTCGAGAGGCACTTGACTCTTTGGAGGCGAGTGAGGTAAGTTACAATATATTATTTTATTTTAATTATTACTCCTGTAACCTGATATATTTCAATTTGTATTGTAGGTAATATGGGAGTCCTACCGAGAAATGAGGGATCATTACCCCTTTCTGCTTATTGCATACTTTTGTGGATGCCTCAGAAGCTTTGAAGTCGTTGAACCGTATCACCAAAATTGGGTTCTTCAACAGTTTGGTCATGTGCAGTCAATCCCTCCAGAACCATATAAGCCCGTTCGAGCCGACCGAGGACGCATCTCCTCTCAATATAGGGTGGTGTACCATGTGTTGGATCAATACTGGGACGAATGGCCTGATCACACCTTACGGACGAAGCGACGTGGACCTCGGGTCGTGAATCCTTGGGAATGTAAAAAGGATTATCTACCATGGTTCCGAAGCATTTCCCACGTTATCGTCTAGAACCCAGATAATCGAAGTGGCTATGACCCACATAGAGAGATGGTATATCCAAAGAGAGTTGAGCAAGCGTTGCAGATCCTTGACCAGGCCGACTCCAATGATACGGTTGAGACGATGAAAGAGAGAACAAGGCAGGTCAAAGCAATTCTCCGAGGTCATGATGCTGGAGAGGGTTCAAGTAGTGCCAAGGGAAAGGACTCTGAAAGAAGGAGAAGAAGATGAGAGAGAGAGAGAGAAAGAAGAAGATGAGACATCCTTTTTTGTATTTTTAAGTTAGAATGATATCCATTTGCTTGTATTTTTAAGATATCCAACTCAACACTATGGATGATTCCAACAAACTTTGTCTATTTTGGCTATATTTTTTTTGAATTTGGTATCTATGGTTGACTATATCCCTATGGTTGGAGCATCTCTTGTGCAACACTTGTCGTTTTCCTCTTAAATCTTAATAAGATTTGTTTAATTATCACTTGGATGATTAAAAATTGTGAGGTCGAGCATCCAAAGGGTGGCCTACCGAATCAACAAATTGATTCAGGTGACCTAGTCGACGGTCCCGTTGCCATTGACATGACAGACGACAGACCACATTATGAGGCACATGGCATATTCTTAGAGAATGCCGACCATATGGATGTTTGGCCCATCCCAAAGGAGTAAAACTTCTGTCACAATGGGATTGCAAATCACACAAACACAGCCAATGAGTTCTCGTCACGTACACCTAAAAAGCAAAAACACATTGGCTTGTGATTTTTTCACAAAGGGTGGGGCCAAACATCCATACGGACACCCTAGATGGACCTTCAAACGCTTTAAGAAAATGGATGCTAGCATGGGCAACTGGCTTGCCCTTGCAAACTCTTTAAGGAAATGGATGGTAGCATGGGCAAGTGGCACCAAGCCCTTGCAAACTCTTTAAGGAAATGGATGGATGGTAGCATGGGCAAGTGGCACCAAGCCCTTGCAAACTCTTTAAGAAAATAGATGGAAGCATGGGCAAGGGGTAAACTCTTTAAGAAAATGGATTGTAGCCCACGGTCAGAGAAGCCGTGGTCACTATAGTGCCCACGGTTTCTGAGGCCGTATAGGCAAAAAAGTAAAAAAAAAAGTGTTCTGACTTGAAGAAAAAACCGTGGGGTTCTATAGAACCCACGGTATTTCTGGCCGTGGGTTCTATAGAACCCACGGTTTTTCTTGAAGTCAGAATGTTTTTTTTTTTTTTTTGCCTACACGGCCTGAAAAACCGTGGGCACTATAGTGACCACGGCTTCTCTGGCCGTGGGCACTATGGTGTCCACGACTTCTCTGGCCGTGGGCTGTCCAAAAATTAGCATGATTAGTGATTTCAAACCTTTGGATCATTGTACCCCAAATAATGCTCAGATTTTTGAGGTTTAGTGATTTCAAACCTTTGGATCATTGTACCCCAAATAATGCTCAGATTTCCTTATAGTGTCTAGGGCTCACTTCAAATATTTCAGATGGCTTGCCCCTTGGAACAATGACAACATTGTCTTGTCAAATACCGACTCTATCATCCCATATGGATGTTTGGTTCCCACCTCTTGCTGGACCTACACTCCAAAAATCAGCTTTATAGGTGATTTCTAATTGTTATATGTGATTTTTAACTGTGGGGGGCTATAAGGCCATGGAGAACCATTGGGGACAGAGATTCATAACTCAAAATTAAAATTTCGATATTCACATTTTATATAGTATTTTCCTTTACTATTGATGGCCTACAAGCCTACAAAAGATGGCTCATAAGCCTACAAAAAATAGCTCAAAAGCCTACAAAAGATGGCTCGTAAGCCTAAAAAAACTGGCTCATAAGCCTACAAAAAATGGCTCCCAACCCTATGTACCATGTATATACAAAACTATATACTGTCAGTCATTTACAATGATCGGAACCTCCGAAGTTGCAACATCTGGACCAACTAATTCCCTGAACTTCTGCATCCTATCCTCGTACCCAATTCTCCATCCGACAGCGATAGGGTCAACATGTCTTGTCCAATTGACAGCAACATTTGGTATTGGACAGTTATCGCGCATCAGAAGTTGAACAAAATGATTGTTATTAACGAAAGCTATCGCTATTATCTTCCGTCGCATGAGTGGTTCGGGTGGTGAAAGTAATGGCAGATATGTCAAGCACAGCCTGGATGAAAAATGAAGTAACACGATATTATAACAACTTGCAATGATATGACCCATTTCGGGCAAAGTCATCCAATACTTTGTCGGCGGAAAGATGTCAAAACAATCCAAACATTGTATGAGTTCAGTGACTGTCTGTTGGCCTCCATATAGTTTGGCATAATAATCGGCATGAACTTGCAACTCTGCAATCATATCTCTTCTGACTATAGGCCATTCATCTTCACCCATTCCCATCAGTGCCGCCACTGCTCGAAACCCACAATTCCCATCGCTACGAACATCTTTGATTTGTAATATGTAATCCTCCAACCCTGTAGGCAAATCAGCCAAGTATGGACTCTCGCCCAAGGAGGGATTCTCTTTTTGGCTAGATCTAGTGCACTGCTTCCTTTTTATTGCAAGTTTTTTTCTCTGTGGTCGAGTCTGTGATTGCTTATCTTCAATTGACAGAATCTCAAAAGCTGAAGGATCCCTCTTCGCAGATGATTCTGCCTGTGCAAGTCTCTTTGCCAATGGCGTTCTTGGTCTACCCCGAGTCGTGATCTTCTCCTTCGGCTCAAGTAATAAAGTAGAAGCGGGGTTCACGATATCCTTGAGCTTTCTGAATAATTCATTTTTGCCACTCTCACTGCACTTGTCATATTTTTCAATGAACTGCTGCACTAGGGGCCCACATTTTAGAACCTCGTCTGTGGTCACTGTGGGTACATTGGAAAGCTTCATCCAATGGGGATGGATAGACGACAAAGGAATGTGACGGTGTTCGCGCTTGTATACGGCAATCTCATGTGCGCATGGTAACCCATGCGTGCGTCTGATAACACACCCACAAGCCTGGAGATCATCTGGGCCACATGACTCGGCTCGCTTTGCCTCGTTGACTATTAATTCTAGTGCATCTAAAGAAACAAAACCCGTCAACTCCTTACAGACCGCCACTCTATGCTTATGCTTCACAATGTTCAAGCTTCTCTCAAATGTGGCATTGATCTCAACATGTTGCAACTCCAGCAAAGAGTTGATGGTATCCCACGACGTATCGAACTTGGCTTGTGATGTCATTAGATGTCTCTTTAGTTTGGCATGGGCACTCTCAGCTCTGTTGGTCGTAGTATTTCCAAAGTGAATGTTCTGATCAGTCCATGCTGCCACAAAACACTGTTTGTATTGTGTCAACCAATTCTCTTTCACGTATCGTACAGCATTTGAGTATTGTGAGAACTCGATCTCAAATGAATCCAGACGGTCTTTGTAGTCCTCCTCCGTAGAAGACAAGACTAGGTCATTCCACTTTGAGATAAATTGATCCCATGCCTCTTTTCTTGCAAACATTTTTTTGCACCTTGATAATATATTCCTTGATATGTGGAAACGACATAGAAAGTTTCGTGCTTCTGGGAATACTCTCTTGCATGCATTCATTAGAGCCAACTCTCTATCTGTCACAATAATTGAGGGTAGGGCTTCAGAGTTGAGAACTGACTTTAAATTTTCCAATGCCCAAACAAAATTTTCCTCTTTCTCGGCCTGAAGGTAAACAAAAGCGATGGAGTATGTCATATTTGTCGATGTGATCCCAACAATCTCTAACAATGGCAACCGATACCTATTTGTTTTGTAAGTGCAATCCATAAGCCACACAATAGGGAAACAATTGGCAAGTTGTATGCACTCTGGATGTGCCCAAAGTAAATCTGTAACCAGCAACGTATCAGAATTCCTATGCCTTTCCACATACTGATATTCCTCCAACTTCTTCATCAATTGTTGCATTTCAGTTCTTCCGGCTGCTTCTATACGTTTAAAACTCGCCCGAGCATTGTAAATTGTTTTCATTGTCGATGCATTGTTGGGGTCTCTCCCTTTCAAGACATTAAGAATCGACCTCGGCTTTACACAACTTTTAGCCATATCTGCCAACATGTGCTTTTCATCATTGTTGAGCCTCCCAACAAATGAATGACCCTCAAAATGATGTGCAAGTGCATGATTGTGGAAGCCACATACCACTTGAATCATCCATTGATCATCTATAGGCATCTTTATACCTTTTAGTGTGAAAGGACACCCACACCTTTTTGTTCCAGTGTGTCGAACTGAAAATTGCTCTTTCAGTGTTGTTTTTCTAGCATCCCTGTACTTTCCACCCCTCTCACAACCAAAAGTAGTTCTAGGAGTCCTCTTGGAAATATCTGCTCTTTTTATGACAATAACAGAACCAACTGCTTTTCCACTGTCTCTAACCCATTTGATCATGTCATCACGACTGTAGAAAACCTGAAAATCAAATTACAATACATGAATATTCATTCTAACAAAAAGAGTAGATTCAATTATTCAATTGCACTGAACATACCGTATTAGTTGTAAATTGACTCGTCAAATCCAAATATTCAGATGGTTCTACTTCTTCACTAACAAGTTTCATTTCCTACAATAATACATTAAACACAATAAGCATAAAATCATTTATTAGATAGGTGTAAATTTTTGAAATTTGACTTCACTTATCATAAGGCTAAGAATGTTGGAATAAAGTGAGGTTAATGTTGGAATAAAGTGAGGTTTGTGAAGATGGCTTCCATTGTATGAACAAGGTTTTAAATTTTAGTTTTGGTAACCATTTCGGTTTTGGTAACCATTTCAGTTTTGGTCCAAAACCGATATTTCAGCCAAAATTTCAATTAAAAGTTCTAAGTTTCGGTTGGTTTTTGCTTTAAAAAGCTATATTTCGGAGATTCGGTCTTCAACGAAATCGAAATTTCGGCATTTCGTTTTAAATTTAAAACCTTGACTTTGAACATCTCCATTTAAAAGATGTGGAATGAGAACAATGTTGGAGTTGTTCTTACCTCAGCCATTCTTTAATGATTCCCTTTAACTATTGGAGAGAGGATGTGGGCAACAACTCAAGAGAGGATGAGCGTTGAGAGAGGGAATAGGAGAGAGGGAAGAGGTCGCCGGCGTCAAGGGGAGAGGGAAGAGGTCGCCGGCTTCAAGGGGAGAGGGCAGAGGTCGCCGGCGTCAATGGAGCCCTCCCTCTCAACCCTCACAAACCAAAGAGGGAAGAGAGGAGAGAAATGGGAAAATGTGGTGCTTTTTTTCATTCCCTCCTTTATAAGGGAGGGCATTCTTGTCCAAGAGAGAGATGTATTAGGTGCTTATAAATTTTTTGGGGTGCAAATAGAATTACCCTTAAGAGAAAGGGGAGGTTATAAGAACAAATGACGGGGTATCCAAAATTCTCCGTTTTTTTTTTCTTCTAAGTTTTTTTGGATGTTTTCTAATTTTTTTTTGCTTTTAATAATCGAATTGGTGGGTTTTGTGGGTATGGCTATCCAAATAGGCCGCCGATATTTGTTTTTCTTCTAAATTTTGTGGGTATCTTCTGATTTTTATGTTTTTAATAATATAGTTGATGGGGTTTTGTGAGTATGGCTGATGCTTTTCTTCGATACTTCTAACGTGCACCATATGGTTGCTTATAATAAGCCTACGCCATGGGATGCCCTGCAACAAGAGGAAGATGAAACAGATGGACAGAATCGGTGTTCTAAGTGGGAGAACAACTGAGATGTGTCCTATCACCGTCTAATAGGAATACAATGGTGGGGAAAGGGGGTCTCATTAAATGGGATTAGGGTAAGTTGACTTTGGACTTATAAAAATAGAACAACCCGGTCAACCCGATGAACCCGACCAGCCTGATCAGGTTGCACTCAGGCTGATCTAGTCAAGCTCGACCTCGGGCTGTTGGGCTTGGGTTGACCTCTAACCCAACCCAACCAGCCCGAGTTGCAGCCCTAGCCAGGGGGCACTTGTCCTCCCTCAACTTTGAAAATCTTTTTTTAAAAAAATATTTCCAATTTTACCCTTATATTAGTGTGAGTGCCCCTTCTCACTTGTTATTTTAGTTTAGTGCCCCCTCAAATTTTCTTTTAATTATATTGTTCCCCCTTAAATACCCTTATTTTAATTAGTTTTAGTGCCCCTTTTAATTTTTATTTTAGTTTAGTGCCCACTCAATTTTTCTTTTAATTATATTGTGCCCCCTTAAAAAAAATCTTGGCGCCGACGGGCACTGTCATTAAAGTCTCTCGTGGACCACGGAGGTTGCATAGGTCAGGTGGTCACCGTAGACGCCCGAGAACATGAGTCGTGAGTCCGTGGAGCGTGGTCCTAATTTTAAATTGAACGAGACTTCAGTATCCCTATCACTTTTTCGTTGTGGAGCATGTAAAGCAGAGAGTATTTAGTCTGTGGGGCACTTTTCCCTGTGGAGCGTATATAACGTGTTACCCACCTTGCAAATTCTTTTGGACCACTGGCTTTGATGGTTGACCCACTACTGATGGACCTATACAGCAAAAATGGGTCTGATGAAAAACATTGAAATCCATTCAAGCTGATTTTTGGTGTAGGACCATCGAGTGGGGAGTCGATCATTCATGGGCCCAGATGTCCATTTTATGAGCTCTACATCAAAAAATGCTACACAATAAATTTTTCCAGCAAAACTTAGGTCCGTTCCATGGTTCAGAAAGGCACGTTTTTATGCGCTCCACAGCTCCACGGAAAAAAAAGCCCCACCGCATGTGTGCCGCGTGTACAACAAGCAGGTGTATTTATTTACACGTATCTGCGGTGCCAAACAAAGATACCATGTTTGGTAGCTTGTCCCATGTTAATTGCAGACCTAAACTTGAGTTTCGATAACATATTTCTCGTTTATTTATAGTTTTATACACCTAACTAAAAAAAAGAGCTTATTGTGATCGCTTTAATGAAACGAATCCATCAGAGCCGCCAAAACTGCTTTATCTCTTCACAAACGGCGCCGATCAATTCACGCTGGATAATCAAGCCCAAGCTCCATCTTACACGTGTCATGATCGAAACCGTGGACCTTGTTCGTTCCCTTCACTTGATCCACGCTATGTACGCGGCTGGCATGCGACACCGGCTCGAATCCGAGGGTCAGTTCCAGCTCGACTTCGCTATCATCGTTTTGGTCATCAGGTTTCGGAACGAGATCCGACTCGACTCGGTTCACAAGCGAAGCCTCAACCGTTTCAACAGAAACCATGCTCTCAATCTCTCGGCTATCTCCTTCTCTATTGGGCTCCGATTGCTGACTCGCAGACGATTCATGACTCGGCACTTGGTTAAAATCATCCGGATAACACCGGCGCCATCTAAGGTTACAAACCGGGCCCGGTTCATCAGCAGAGCCCGATATAACCTTGGGGTTGGACTTGGCGGAAACGGCTGAACGCTTGAACCGGTTACGTGATTTAACCTTGTGAAGATCCTGAGAAGCGGAAGAGGTTTCATCTTTGGATACGTGTCGTATATCGTAGGCTTTGAGAGGAGGAATAGGGCTGACGGCTGTTTCAGAAGGGATTTGCGGGAGCGGCGCTCCTTTGAGGACAGCTTCAACGGCTGCTTGGCAAAGCTGCCAACTGCCAGACCAGAGCAATCCAACGGAACCATAGATAGGATTAACAATCCTTCCACAAGCCTCGTAGAGCAGTGATCGAAAAATCTCTGAAATAAAAAGAAGGAAGAATTTAGTTTACATGAAATCAATCACCCTTTTTATCTGATCGGGTTGGTGACGTTGGTAAGAAATAGTTACCAGGGCGGAGATGTTCGGGGCCTGAAGTGATAAGATTCATGAGACCGGCACGACCGTAGAACTTAGCGAGGAAGAGAGTGGCATTGGCTTGGGATTCAGGGTTTTTGATCCATTGCAAGCAAGGTCTGATGCTGCAGTTATCGCTACATCCCTTACGAAGGACTCTACATCCATTACAGCTCATCCTCATTGCTGCTACTGCTTGTATCGATAATGGTTAGGAGACTAAGAGGGTGTTGTTTTTGGTGGTGGGGTTGGTGGAGTTGAAGAGTTAAAAGGGGATGAAGGGGGGGTATTTAACTGGGGAGAGGGTTTAGGATTTTGTGAGACAGTGGGTGCAGCGGTTTCCCATATAGCGGTAGAGAGGGAAACCAGGTTTTCTTGTTTTGGGAAAGTGGTGGATGGACTTATCTTCTTGGAAATGTCCCTTCCAGTTTTCTCTTTTTAGTTCAGAATTGCCCTTCTTCGATATTGAAAATTACTTCTTTTACCCACTTAATATTAAGGTTAATATTAACTACTAATATATATAACTTTCTCTCTCCCGCGTCATGTTGACGTGACACTCTCTTCGTTCAGAGTACCACGTCACCAACCGAAACATTACCTAAGTGGCATGTCATCTCCCAAGTCCAAAAATGTTGGGTGACACACTCTTTCACACTAATCAGCTCGATTAGTGTGATTTAGGTTGTGTTTGTTTTTTACAAATGTGTGCGCATTAGTGCTGTTGTGCGTAACTCAACTAAAAAATGTGTGTTTGTTTGCACCAATGTGCGCGACTTACAATGTGTACCAGGGTCCTCAATATGCGTCAATATGCGTATTACAATACTCACCCCCTGAGAATCGGAACACGTACGAAATTACATGTTACAACACGCGCCGTTATACCATAATACATACTTATGATACATCGCATGGTGCATCACACTATATTTAAAAAATAATTTTTACTATATTGTATATATTATATATTATATATTATATAAAATAATATATTATATATTATATAAAATAATATATTATATATTATATAAAATAATATATTATAATATTATATTATAATAATATTATTATTATATTATATAATATAATATTATAATTATTATTATATAATACATTATAATATTAATATAATACATTATAATAATAATCTTATATAATTTATTATAATATTATTATATAATACATTATAATATTAATATAATACATTATAATAATAATATTATATAATTTATTATAATATTATTATATAATACATTATAATATATTATAATAATATTATTATATTAATTTTATAATATTATAATATTAATATTATATCATAGTAATATAATACATTATTATTAATAATATACTATAATAATATTATTATAATATTAATATTATATAATATTGTTAATAATATATTATAATTCATTATAATAATATCATTATAATATTAATATATTAATATTAATATTATGTACTAATATAATATAATATAATAAAATAATATTATATATTATTATAATTTTATATGTATATGTAGAAACAAAATGTCCAAATCGAGTCCATCTGGCAGTCCAAAAATATCAATATATTATATAATGTGGTGTGATGCACTGAATCGGACGCAACATGCACCGTTATTTGCGCAAACAAATACACATAATTTGTTTCGCGCGCGATTTATTGAATCCTTCCAAATGTCTAACATTCGAAGTCGCGCGCGTTGAACGTGCGTGGGTTCTGAAGCGCGCATCTCCTGAAACACGCGGGAAAAAAAAACAAACGTAGCCTTATAGTCATTTGATTTGAGCATTTTAATGGGATAGTTTTGATCGTTTGATTTTGAGTTTTTTTTTAGGTGCTAAAATCTAATTGCTAGAGATCACCAATCAAGCTGATTTTTTTATATGGGTCCACTACGAAGTGGGCTATATAACTTTTATATAGGTTCACCAATCAAGCTGATTTTTTTATATGGGTCGGTGGGCCTGAAACAGTGTCCATGTGACATTTTCAAATGGGAGATAGACTTCAAATTTTGAAGGCATTAGGGTTAGCAAATATTTCCTCCCAATGAGATTATCTAGAAAGCGCACCGTTGGGAACTCCGGTAACTTAGGTTATGGATCAACCCAATACCAACCAGATATTCAACTAAACTAATTTGAGGTCGGGCCTGAATTTCTCAACTCGAGTCCAATTCGTTGGCTTAAGCCAAGTTATATATACACAAGAGGAGGGGAAAGAAAATGGAAATGCAACTGAAGGATAGAGTTTGTTCTGCGCGAGAGAAAGAGGGATTTTAATTTCTGAAATCCGACTGTCCAACATACATGGATGGATTTGATCTCAACCACTCTTTATTAGAGATTGAGAGAAGTATATTAGTGATACTAATAGAAGTCGGGTTCAAGTTGCCTGATCCTTCAACTCCTAGCCCAACTCGAGTAGGAAAATAACCCAAAATAGGAATGGGAATGTTATTGCGAAAAGTACCAAAAAGTCCGTAGTGTACGCACGACTCGACCATTCAAGCCATAGGAAAATTTTTGGTTCCATTTAATATTGCTTTATCAAAAGATTGACTAATAAGTCTTCTTTGGTTACTTTTACTGTTAAATATATTTTAAATCAGAAGAAAAAGATGACAATGCCCTTATCCTTGACTGACAATGGTACAATTCCTCGTTTACGACGCTTGAAGAATTAATCCCTTTGAAAAATTTTTGACATCCGTTTCACCATTGTTACTGGTCCAACTAATTCACTGAAATTAAAATAGTGTTGGTTCAACCAATTTGAGCTCAATACTCAAACTTGAAATAAAATACCGACTTAACAAAACAAAACGAATAATAGAAGAAAGGAGGAAGAGAGGAAAAAGAAGAACAATCCAGATGGAGAAGAGAAAACCATTGATGTCCGTTGTTGAAGTTTTTAGACAATAACATAACGAAACGAAGAATAGAAGAATGGAGGAAAAGAGGAAGAAGGAGAAATTCGGAGGAAGAAGAAAAAACCCTTGAAGTCTATTGTTGAAGTTCGTTTTTCACTAATTTTCAAGTTTAAGCTTCTTTGGCCTTGAGATGATTGATAAGATGTAGGTGAATCAATACCAGTACTGTGGGTGCCATATTTTTTCAAGCCATAGGATGAGTGACACATGTCATCATCCTACTTCCTTACGAGATAACTGATACATACGATGCACGATATCATCCCATAGAAACAAACGAACCACAGTTCTATCCATCTGACACATGTTGTTAAATCAAATGCGGATAAATGACTCAGACAGCCAGATTGTCCAGATACGATTAAAGAGACTCAGACAGTCTGACCGTCCAGAAGAGGTCAAGTGACTCAAGCAGTCAGATAGTCTATATGAGGTCAAGTGACTCAGACAGTCAGATCGTCCATTTAAGGTCAAGTAACTCAGACAGTCAGACCATCCAGATAAGGTCAAATGACTCAGACAGCTAGACAACCTAGACGTGGTTAAGTGACTCAGGCAGTCAGACCGTCTATATGAGGTTAAGTGACTTAGACAGTCCAGATAAGGTCAAATAGCTCGGACAACCAGACCACTTAAACACGATTAAAGTGACTTGGACAATCAGACAATCCAAGCATGGTCAAATGACTCAGACAGTCAAACCGTCAAAATTCAGATAAGTATAACTTTAACCATATGATTGACCAATTAAATAAGTCCGTATCAAATATATTCTGAGGCATATCTGACACATAAGGTTATAAGCCTAACCCAACCTAGCTGACGTCATACGCTCCCCCTAAAACAGACTAACTGCAACCACGTGCTCTTTCATAACCAACTAACTGAATACATATGGTTGAATTTAAGCAGGAGTTGGGCGTTTATGAGTGTCCTATAAATAGGGTCCGAACCAAACATGAAAGGGATCAGATCCCAGTAGAAAAAAAAATTCATAATACCAATTGAGATCAAACCAGAAGTAGCTTAGACCATAAACTGAAATTGTATCGATCAAAGTCTATATTCAAAATATCCGTGGAAGAATGACGTTCGAAGAGAGAACAACTTCTGACTTGATCGTCGAAGCCTTATCAACAGCTACATCTCTGTCGGCGTGAATAGCAAGGAGCGTTTGGAGAAGAACTCAGCCAACACAGATCCGTTTTAATTCGGCCACCAAAGATTGTCAAAGGTGATAATTCCTCGGGGATTGTGTGGGTAAGATTTGCGATTTTTCCACCACAAGTACCATTTTCATGAAAATTAGTGCAACAGTTGGGAACAATTGGAGATAACCATATCAGAAGCTTAAACAATAAGATGATGCCACCATGAATACATTGCAACTCCACCAGCTGCTGAATCACTTTTACTCTTGGATAGTCCAGGAGGTGAAAAGAAAATGCACAAAACAATAACCATTGTTTGTTCAAAGATAATTGGATTTGCTCACTTAGATTCCAATCTATTGATTGACAATGCTTCAACATGGAATGTTGCTTGATCAGAGCTAGAATTGTAGTAACTCTACTTAGTTTTGATTGCATTTGAGATTGGCTTTAAAATTAATTAATGATTATTTGACTGATTTTGTAATACTACAATTAGGGAAAGTATCGAAGTTAACTACTTCTATGGCATTTGAGCCCAATCATCCATGGATGTTATCTATCCAATAAAACAAAAAACACTCATGGAGGATGGTTAGTAGGCCTAATGATCGGATGCTCACTAATTCAATTTTCTGCATAAATTTTTTTTTGGATAAGTAAAGATCTTGTTGAAAAGGGTACTGGTTCTACCAATTTCTATGAAAATGGTACTGATTCTACTAATTTTCATTAAAATTGTACTGCTACCGGTTCACCTACACTTTATCAATCATTGAAAAGCAAAAGTCGAAGGACTAGCCCACCTAAGAGGCCGAGGAGATATACTGAGGATGGAACAAATTAGATACTTGTAACAATGTCATTCTTTTTTAACAATAGCTTCAAACCGTCTTCTTTCTTAACATAAACTTCAAACCGGCATCACCTTCATGGATTAATATATAAGTTTCGAACCAAACATAGACTTCAAACATGCATCACCTTCTTTACCATTATCTTTCTTAGCTACATTCTTCAAAGTTCTAAGCAAGTTCGAAGAACATGGCATCACATTCGTCTTCACCTTTAAGGAAATGGAGGGAAATTCCACTGCTTGAGCTGTAGAGGATAGAAATGGAGAGAAACTCGTTGAAGATATTGAGGCTAACTTACTATTTCTGTGCGTCGCTCACACCTCAAATCAAGTTGTTGCAAATCAATTCATGGAGATTAGCTGGAGGGTAGTATGGGTATTTCAGACAAAAATGGATGATAAGTTAAAATAAGGCCTTAATAGGCAGACGTTTCAACCGAGGTTTAAAGGAGGCCGTTTTAACGGTTAAACGGACTGGGGCATTACCGTTTAAACGGCCGTTAAAACAGATTGAAACGGCTAGGGGCAAAAATGGAAAAAAATGGGAAAAAATAGAATTTAACAGGTTTTAACGATTTTAACGGAAAAAAATGAAAAAAATGGCGTTGAAATTCAAATTTGGAAATTTGAAAATTTAAAAAAAAAATGGAATTTAACAGATTTTAATGAAAATTAAATGGATTTTAACGGAATTAAACGGCCGTTTTTTTTTCACAAAATTTTCAGAATTAAACGGCTGTTTAAACGATTTTAACGGCCATTTAAGCGGTTAAGGCCGTTTTTTTCAAAACCGATAAAATGTGTTTAAACGGTTTTAACGGAAACGGGCTTGGGGTCTTACCGTTTAAATGGCCGTTTTTAAAATCATGGTTTCAACTAAAGTGTCCATAGTTTGGTATAGGGAGTAAATAGTCCATATTTTTGTAAAACTAATTTCCGAAGGTTATTCTGGTCATTTGAGTCAAATAGAAAGAAAACATACATAAGGTACGATGGTAATTATAGAAGAATCTAAAGGGCAGATAGGTGAGAGAAGGAAAAGTAGAAAAGAAGGCACGGGAGCCATGCAATAGGGTCCAAAACCATGAATGTTGGGAGGACAGCGCGTGTCAAATGTGCTCAGATCTCAGACTGGGGGCGGATCGCCACATATCGTGGAAAACGCGCCTAAACCCACGCACACCCCCACTCCCGGTTTTCTGGAATTAATACTGAAACCGCTTTTCTAAACCCACCGCTGGTTTCCGGTTTTTTCCAGGACTATGGGCGCCTAAATAATACTGGCCAGCGGTTTTAGTTCTAATACTTATCTCATGAGGAAGAGAATATATAGAGTTAGTAGTTAATTAATAAAAAAATGAGATAAAACCCGAAAACCGCCTCCGATTCGGTGTATTTGGTCGCTTTTGCCTTTTTTCCGAGTTTATTTGGGGCGGCACATTGGGAATTTTGACGACAGCGACTCCACCCTTCTCCGTTCTTCCGATCTAATTTGTCTTTTGGATTAATTAAATTTTTTATTTTTGGGTCCATTGACTTTAATCGTTATCCGTACCAAATTCTTTTTGACATTTTTATCCGTAAGGGTACTTTTGTCAATTGTTACGTTTTTACTTTCTGATTTTTGTACTTTGGAACCGTAGGTTACGGCGTTACGCGACGAGGGGAGAAAATATTCGCTGTCTTGTAGGGACTTCAAAAGTTGAAGTCTTCTCCCTCAAAAATGTCAAGTGGAGAATCTTAGGGCCCACTGAATTTTTGGATGTTTGTTACACTTGTTGGTGGATTTACATATCAAAACTCAGGTTGATCGGTCATTTCTAACAGTTGTAATTTAGCATCTAAAAGAAATGTTCAAATCGAATCGCCAAAAAATTACGATATTAAAATGCTAAATCCAACGGATAAAAATGACCAATTAAATTAACTTTTGATATGTATCAAGAGGTGGAGTGGGTCCTAAAGATTTCTCCACGTGGCATCTTTTTGGGAGGCGTAGGCTCAGTGAAATGGTATTGTATGTCATCATTTCTTTTATTTGACTTTCACCTTTTTTGCACTTGTCTTTTCACTCGTACTCTTGGTCGTGGATTTCGAGAATCCAACGATAGTCGTTATTGGATACATCATAGTTCTCGAAGGTTGATTCCATGAATCCAACAACCACCGTTGGATTCTCGAAGTCCAGGGGCTGAGAGAACGAGTGAAAAGACTGAGTCAATTTAACCCATAATCAAAATGGGTTGAGAAATACGAAGGCAGGACGAGAGGGCCTTAAGTGCAAAATGACTAATTTTGTCCTTGGGTAGGAAATGCAATTCGAAGAATAAAGTAGGGATATATCTGGAATTCCAAGTGATTTGGAAGTTTGCATCATGATTAATAATCTGATTTATAAATTATGTTTGATAAATGGAGAAAGTGGGTAGTTGTAGTGGTGGGTCCAGAGATAGCTTCCAGTTATTCCCTTCAACTTGGAGCTACAGTCCCAGTTGATTCTTTCATTTATTTATTTCCATGGGTAGCCCGTCACTGTCTTTCCACGTACTCTCTCTCTCTCTGGGAAACATTTTCTCACGTTCAAAATTGCTCACTCTTCCGGGGGCCCATCACCCTTTGATAGATCTAAACACTAAAAATCAACCTGATTGGCAATTTTTAGTCTTTGGATTTGAGCTTTTTTCGTGGGGTGATTCTACTCGTTGCTTCCAAGCCCATGATTAAAAATGCTAGTCCAAAGGCTCTACCTAGGCTAATTTTTGGTGTGTGGGGTGGGACACGTGTGAGCTTGGGATGGTGTAGCAGTGGCGTATCAAAATTGGGTCTCTTACAATGAACAGAAAAATATATCTCAAGGAATCTAAGATCTGACGGTCACAAGTCATCTAATGAACATATTCATTCAAAGGATATCAACATCTTAGAAGGTTAGTTAAATTTTAAGGTTGAGGTATAAGTCATTGAAGAATTTTTTTTCTCCTACAGGGAAGGACCTAACTTTCCCTGCTTTATGTGCGCTACGCGTCCCTGTGGGTCCCGCCACCCCATTTGAAAACATAACGTTGACAGGGGGTTGTTTTTCTTTTCCTCTCATTTTCTCTCTCTAGTTTTCTGTCTCCCGTGCCTAGCGGTGTTAATGACCGGCCAGAGTTGGGTTGCATTTATAAGCTCAATGGACCAGGCCTAGATTCTTGGGCCTAATAAATAATGGGATTTGGGTTTGACAATCTAAGCCCACTAGCTTGACGTGCCATTAGTATATACGTAAGATTGTTAGAAGAGTTCTGTCAAATGGCCGGGCTGGGGCAGGGCCTAGCCTGACCCTAGCAAGTCCATGCCCAACTTATGAGAGTAAGGTCCTAGCCCTTGGAGGGCCTGAACTGGCTAAGCCCTAGCCCTACTCTCAAAGGCTAGAGTTAGGCCAGGATAGGGCCATGAACCAGAAGAAGAGCATTAAGAAATATAAACTTATCGTAGTAAAAAAGCAGATGCTTGTTTCAAAAATAATTGAGTTAGAATTGTTACATGTTACATGTTAAAATAGACACATAGAATGATCCATTCGAAAATAAACTTAATTTACATCAGCTGTAACAATTGAAAATTAAATAGACATCCCCTTACACCAGATATAAATATGATAATCATGTTAATTAAATATTACAACACGACATTAATTTCATTTATGCGTTAAACCTTGAACCTATTCTAATATTAAAATTTCTTGAAAAATCCACTAGCATCATAAGAAAAATCGCAGCATCAAATACATAAATATATTGTTTATTCGTTAAGTTCACTGGTAAACAAGATAAACATCAAACTTCAATGTCTTAAATTTTTTTTAACATGCTCTAAAAGTTTAATTTATGTGTTCACAATATAAAATTAACATTAAAAAAAATATAATTTCTAACAGAAAACACAATCCAAAATTATAATTATGTACGAGTAACGATAATTATCCAAATACAAGAGGAATTTGAAAACTAAAAAGCCCAACATCTTCACAAACGAGTTTTCAAAATAAGCCCAAAAGTCAACTTCAACACTCCTAAAAATAACACTGAAGCACCACTTTGTCCTTCAAACTAGTATTACCTAAAAAACGACCTTAAAAAAATTTAGAAAATAAACCTCAAACACTCACATAGAAACTTTAAAAAAATAAAACTTATTCAAATACACACGAAATCAAATTTATAAACATAAAAAAAATAGAAGAAGAAAAGAAATATACTTGGTTGGTTGATTTTTTAGAATAAGGATTGAAAACTCTTTTTCATTTGCTTGTTTCTTTAAGAGTTGAAAGAAGCAGAGAGCGATACTTGAAAGAAAGAGAGAGTTAAGAGAAGGTTGAGAGAGCGTTAAGAGATAGAGAGACAAGGGAGTTAAGAGAGCTTTTAGAGCTGTGTGAGAGTTGAGAGAGCTTGCTTTTGTCATTGAGAAAGAGAAGGTTGAAGGAAAGTGATTAGGATTTAAAAGGAGTGTAAATTAAATATTTATAAAGTGAGCAATATAATAGGAAGGGCTAGGTGGGGTCGAGCTTTAATGAGTGTTGCCTTGGCTCAACCCTTATTTAAGGGCCGGCCTCTTACATATTGGGGCAGTCCAGCCCTAAAGCTTGAAATTTATAAAACGCCCTCAAGAGGGCCAGATTGTAAACCACTAGTTAAAATGACCCTACCCCTTTTGTTACGAGATCTATTGTTCTTGTGATTGATCTTCTATGATCAATCCAGTTGATGGTAATATACTATCTAGAATTAGTATCCATTATTAGAATTAGACTACGTTTGGTGTTGCAGAAAATAAGACCAAAAACTATTTTTTAGCTTATTTTTTGGGTTTTTGCAATTTGAAATGCATCAAAACAATTGTTTTTGCGGGTTAAAGGAGAAGTAGCTTTTTAACTGCTTATAGCTTATTATTTTTGCGGACAACAATATCTAAACTTAAGAGAAACTTTATAAATGCTCGTCTAGCTTTTTATAACTTTCCTAAATGAAAATAATAGCTTTGCTAAATGACAAATGCATCTTAAAATAACTTTTCTAAATATCAAAATTAGCCTTGCAAGTCTTTAATACCTTTTCTAAATGACAAAATCATCCTAAAAGATCCAAACCCATTACTTTTACCCACCGCTTAAGCCATAAGTAGTGTTTGAAGACTCGAACTCGACTCGATATTATAAATATAATTTATAAGATTTGGTTGAGTTGTGTTGACAAAGCGTTCCAGAAACTTATTTGGTGCGTCGATTGTAAAACAACGGACTTGGTGCGTCATCCAGAAAAACAATGCACCAAGTCCATTGTTTATTTGATTGGAGTATATTTCGAGTCAACTCGAAATTCAACCGAGTCGAGTCAAGTCTGCCGAGTTTCGAGTTGACTCGATGAGTTTTAAAACACTGCCCATAAGTCTAGGATTGCGCGCAGTATCCCAGATGGAGAGGTAAGTATATAAGAGAAGTCTATCTTAGGTTTGTATTCCGGGATGTGTGACACATGGCCAAATGGGAGTGCTGTGTTCGTGCTCAACAGACCCCGAGATACATGCATTCTACATGTATGTAGATAGAAAGATATGTTTTCAAGAGAAGACCATCTTCAATCCATTCGTGTAAGACGTTCTCTATATATAAGTCGACCTCCGGGCCAAGCGGGTGTCGTGTAACATTGTTTATTTTGTGAAAATATTTGGAAGCCTGCCATTAAAATTTAGGATGGATTGATGCGGCGACATCAGTAGGTCATGGCGAATTGAGATGTAAATTTTCTCGGAGATTTGGATCATGCATGTAAACCGATCCAGATATTGTTTTTGATAATTGGTATTCCTGGTCAGTACGATTTTCTTGGAAACATAAATATGCACATTTTGGCATGTAAATTATAATTATACTTAGGCCCTGTATGGTTGTGCTCACTAAAGTTTTCTAGAAATGATGTTTGCATATATAGGCTTTCCGTGGTCACCATACAGGACCTTAGATTACATAAAATCGATTAATTATGTTTTGCATACTAGATGATATATATGCTGTGTACATATTGCTCTCCTTTACACTAATTCAGGCCGTTCGATTGTTGGGCCCCCAACTTAGAATCGAAATAGTCCAACAGAATAAAAATTGACATCATAAGATTCAATCAAGAAAGCCCACTTAGGATATCTTGCAACCAAAACTCCATCGAAAGTCAATCTATCGGACGGTCAGGATCATATATATGATTGGTTAACTTCTGCATGGCATCCAAGATGATATCTCACTTGTCCATGTTTCCAAACCATTGGATGTTCTTTGAAAATTTGTATGGTGGGAATCTCGATGACAATCATAGGGAGGATGCTAACAAGATTGATGGGCATTTTTGTATTTTGAATAGTCAAGAGCATGGTTCAAGTCCTTAATCCTCAGATGAGAACAGATGAAGGAGCTCTTGACACGAAGCAAACCGAGAGTCAATGTCTAACGATAAGGTTGCTATCCAATTTCCCCCTCCTTGTGTGGTCATTGAAGTGCCATGTCAACTCTAGCAATGAAATAAGGCAGGAAGGGATGTGAGACTATATATACATAGGCACACACAGAGAAAGCTGTACAGTGAGAGAAAATGGCTTCCTCCATGATCTCATCTGCAGCTGTTGCAGCCGTTAACCGTGCGCCTCCAGTTCAAGCAAGCATGGTGGCACCATTCACAGGCCTGAAGTCGAACGCGGCGTTCCCTGTAACCCGCAAGATGAACAATGACATAACCTCCCTCCCCAGCAATGGTGGGAGAGTGCAGTGCATGAAGGTGTGGCCTCCACTTGGTTTGAAGAAGTTCGAGACTCTCTCTTACCTCCCACCTCTCACCGTCGAACAATTGTCGAAGGAAGTCGACTACCTTCTTCGTATGGGATGGGTTCCTTGCTTGGAATTCGACTTGGTAAGTAGTACTAGCTAGCCGCCCTATTTAACATAATAACTCATAACATAACAAAGTTACATAATTTGATTGGATGGTTATATGTTTGTATACATGTAGATTGGGTTCGTGTCCCGTGAGAACAACAAATCCCCGGGATACTACGATGGCCGCTACTGGACCATGTGGAAGCTACCCATGTTCGGATGTACTGATTCTTCGCAAGTCGTGAAGGAGCTCGAGGAGTGCAAGAAGGAGTACCCCGACGCTTTCATCCGGATTATCGGATTCGACAATGTGCGTCAAGTACAGTGCATCAGTTTCATTGCCTACAAGCCTCCTGGCAACTAGTAGGTCCAGGACCTAACGATGGCCTCGTCTTTTTTATTTATTTATTTATAAGAATTTTCGCTTTATCTGATGCAATGTATCTTAAGTATCTACTCCTTCGATTTTGTCATAAAACATATAATTAAGGAGTAAAGATTATGTGTGAATGCTAAAAGGGCGAAATGTACATTGAAGAGCAATATATAATTACAGTGATTGCTATGAAACTTTTCATTCACCATATCTCATTCTCTCCACATTGCTGGGACTATTATTATTTTTTTTTTAATTTTAATTTAAATATTTTTTTACTCTCTAAGATTGATTTAGAACTCGATGAGCCGACTCAAAACACGGGTTAGTCCAATCAACATGATGAGTGAGCTCAATACAATGAACTGTCAAGTCGAGGCGAGTATTGGGGGTTTTAAAATACCTCTCTCTCTCTCTCTGCTAGAAATCCTGGGAGCTATGCCATGCCCCATATTTGGGACCCATGATCCGACCCATGCGCGATCCGTAGAACTGACCAAGTATCTATGTGTTGACGTCCAACCCATAATCCATGGGTCCTCCGAAACCCAAGATTAGGGCATGAGGGATAAAATGGGTTGAACCACATATGAAGGTTTGTGTGGGTCAAACCAAGGTCAAACATAACTCAAAGGTTCAAAGGCAATTTAGGATAAGTCTAATCAATCTAAGGTCAAAGGAAGTCAACCAACAACTTATGCAAATGAAAACATAAAAAATGGTCAGATCTCACGAACAACATTCTTGGGATTCCCATAAAAAATTATTTTCTTGCGGTGAGAGAATCACCATATTTTATTTTCAAGAATCTAAATGCCATGAGAGTTTTGGACCTCAATAACCACCTCTCATTTTCTTGATTGTCTACAATAGTTCATGCAAATTCCATGATCACAATTATGTGAATGTTTGCCCACCTATAAATCGATCTGATTATTCATTTGATGGGCCACATCAAATCTCATAATATGATCGATTTTATATTTAATTATGACCTTTCATAGAGGTGGCCTAACAATCTCAACGGTCCTATGTGATTTTGAGGACACAAACTTTTATGTCTCTTTTCATTGCACATCTGGACTAGCTAGAGATTGATCCAGGCCACCCAAACAGTGGGCCTTAGTTAAGAGATATCCCTTTGAGATTGAGTGGCTGAAATCCCAAGAGATACCAGTCCTTGTGTCCTACATGTACGTTGGACCTAGGTAATGAGTGATGACATAACACAATGATCACCATATACATTACAATGAGGCGAAATATGAATTGCATCCTCATGATTAGGCACTGTCTCAGCGTGCAACGTGGCACGACCTCCTTCGTTAGCTCATTCGACAAATTGGGATGCAAATGTTTGGTGGTATTATCTTTTTGTCAAGTTTTTCCACAAACCTTTCTTTGATACTTACCACATATTGCAACCGCTCTTGAGGACCACATGCACCATTGATAAATGACATATAACTAAGGTAAGTTACCCAACGCCAGGCATACAAGATCTCCTCTTGTCGAACTTAGTTTTACAAAATTATTAAACAATGGTGGGGTCCTTAAGTCAGGTTGTAGATGTGGTGAGTAATAAATGAATGGTTATTGTGAAAAGACTTGACAAAAAGATAGTAGGGAAAATTACTTGAGGGGCTGTAACTTTACAATTACGGCCCTTCACCTACAGATGTTGCTCTATTCGGTTGAAAGGGGGTGCCTTTTTGGAACATTGGCCCAGCACCCCTAAATGCACTGTTCCATACCCATGTCTTCCCATTTTGCCCTTTTAGCTCGTGCGAATAGTTAAAGGCGTAGCAGTCGTAGGTTGTAGGCATAGGTCAGAGGTTAACTTTAGTTTTTTAGTTTATTTGTCAAAAAAAGAAAAGAAAAAACAAAGGAAACAAAAACTAGTGAAGAAGATCATCATCTTTAGAGAGAAGGAAATCATTGAGTGAGAACATCGTTTGTTAAAGTGAAAAGAAACCATTGAAGGAGATCATCGTTCTTGATTTCAAACGAACTAATTACCCCATTAAATTCATCTTGATCTCAAACTAGTTTTTTGGTCATCTCTTCGTCTCTTACAGGCTATTACAAAAACAATCTTCTCTCCAGAAAAGCCCTAATCCACCCTTTCTCCTTTGCAACTCCTTCACAATCCTAATCTCCACCTCCAATTATCATTTCTCAAGTGGTCCACCTTTTATGTGTGATCTTGATCTTAAACGAACTAATTATCCCATCCAGTTCATTTAATTAATGCTCAGAAATGCAACTTACTGCAGATGGAACCAGACCAAACACAAATTTACCAACAGTAGGCTGGTGGACATGTACAAGCTCTCTTAGAAGAGCAGCTTGGTCAATTATTGACATACATGCGGTGTAGGGATCTCAAGCCACGTTTTGTTGATGAAGCCCAAATTTCTGTTAGAGAATGCTCATTTATGAGCTCTGGAACACTTTAAACTGCTCTTATGTGGCAAGAGATGGAAGTGGCCATTGCCCTCTTCAATCATGAATCTCTTCGGCCAAGGTAGAATTCAAGGGGGTTGTCCCAACGCTTGGGGTTCCTTCCAATGGCTTTGCAGTGTAATAATCTCCCGTGAATATGGTTAGATATCTATTTTTTAAAAACTGATACTTTTTTTAATAGATTTGTAAACTGGTACTTTTTTTACCTGATTCATAATATAGTAGAAAAAGTACCAAAAATCGTAGATCGTAAAATCTTTGAAAATAGATTTAACAAGATAGATTGGACGTCAAAGGCTTCAGGTATAATTATTTATTTACTCATTGTTGATTTCTGGGACCACTAGAAGGGACCCTAATCGCTGAAGAAGGAGACGAAAGAGATTGGAGAGGGAGAAGAAACTAGAAATAATGAGAGATCTCCTTCCCTTTTTTATTTTTTTTTTCTTTAACCTCCATTACAGCAGAGATTGTCTTTGTGGTCACTTTGTCTTCAACTTCAACGATAGGGCCACTGGAAGGGACCCCAAGCGCTAGAGGAGAGGGAGAGAAAACTAGAGAAAATGAGAGATTTTCTCTTGCTTGCTTTGTTCTTTCCTTAAACTCCATTGCAACTGAGATCGTCTTGGTGGTGGCTTCGTCTTCCTTCTCAACGAATTCAGAATAGAAAAAAAAATTTTTTTTTTTCTTTTTTTGACTCCATTAGAGCTTGATAAGGTTTGGAGCAACTAAAGCTACTCTTGCTTGCAGAGGTTGGTGGTTTAGGGTTTGTAAAAGCTCCCAAGTCTTAAGGTTTTCTTAAATAGGTTTAGGAAGTAATCTTTAGGGTTTCTATTCTAGGTGAAATTCGTAACTCTCAAAGGGGTGACTTTCTCAACCCTTAAAAGCTCATATTTTAAGTTACTTATGGGTTAAAAATGGGCCCACAACCCATATGTATCCATTGGGCCTCATCTAAGGTTATTCTTAAGTCCAAAAGGCCTCTAAATTAGTTCTACTAGCCCACCTACAATTATAGCTCAATAATTCATGCAATTACTTATATTAATAATTTAAATACTTATTAATTATAATTATGCCATATTCTCTAAAAAGGTGATGATTTAATATATATAATACATGTGGGTCCAATACTATATAATAATATACAACAATCATGTATTAATTCAATTAAACTATATTATAAAATTTAAAAGTTCATACAACAAGGTATTGACACATGTCACACACACATAAATCACATGAAATAATTTCAATACACAAAATTCACAAAAATGTTCAAAGTCACGAAAAAGTGTCAAGATGACATTAGAATGACCCGAAATTCGAGAGATGGGTTTCCAACCCTAAGATAAGGTAAGTAGGTTATTTTTGGAAAGTTTTCGGGGCCCGGGGTCAAAAATATTTTTATTATTTTATTAGATCAAGTATATCATCTAGTGTCCAGAAAAATCCCCTGTGAGTTATTGTTAATTATTTTTAGCAAAAAATTAGCCCTAAAAGTGAGTTTCAAAAATAACAAGTTTTTCAAAGTTGTCCGAATCCTACCAAACTTGACACATGACTTAATATAGGATATCTAAGGATGAAAGTAAGTTCAAACTGCCAAAATTATTCTATGAGGGTCAAATTACCATAATACCCCTAGTTAAAAGTTTGGGGTATTACAGTAGGTTTGGGGTGTACCAAACTGAACAAGCAGATAAGACTTCTTGGCTAGAAGGGCGCGCGTGGATTCGTAGCGTTGATTCAAAGGACGTGGACGCATCGGCAGTAGGCCTTGGCTAATGTTGAAAGTTGTATTTGCAACGGTGCTGCGTAGGTAACCTTTGTTTCGTTTAACTTTTCAGTTAATAATACTTTCCGTCTGGACGTGGTCCCGTGGTTTTTCCTTGGCTAAAGTTTCCACGTAAAAATCTCTTGTCTTGTGCGATTGTTTATTTGTATTCCGCAATCTAATAAGAAGCTATTGTCAAAGATTTTTTTGTCAAGTTGATTATTTTGTAGCAACAGGATGTTTGCAGTAATTTTTTTATCAATCACGATACTAATCGCGAGCTACAGTGTTGCCTCCTTGTCTTTTCATCCTTCAAAGATAATCTATTTGGGCAGTTAACTTAGGGAGAGGGAAGTTATTGTACTTAGGGGGAACGTTATTGATTTATTTTTCTTCGTTAATATATATATATATATATATATCGCTGTGTCTCGAATACCCTGAAGACTAAAGTGTCAAAGATCAAGTGGACTTCGACAAAACAAATCAAAGAAGAATTAAAGCTGAAGAAAAATCAACCTAAGTTTTTAAGATCAACTGAAGACAAAGTCAACGCTCAAGTACGTTCTCACTCAATGAACGTTCAACTATGAAGAAACTCGTGTTGCGATTTCTTACGTAAATCTAATCGTACACCGCGCGTTGCCAGCGGATCTAGATTTACCCTAGATGGTTAAGTGATAGTTAGGAATCATGTACGTGTCAAAAAGAGAAATTCTAAAAATTTAGAATTGTTCTGTTATGGACAAAGAGGTCAGGCCGACCGACCTTTTTGAGCGGGAGACCGAAGGTCCGGTTGACCGGCCAAAAGGGTTCGGTCAACCCTAACTCTCGAGTTCAAGATTTTGTGGTGTTAACTTGAACGGGTTACCGACTAAAGGTTCAGTCGACTGGCCAATAGTGCGGTCGACCCCGTCCCTTTCGGATCTCGTTTGAGAAAATCTTTTAAGCGATTATAAGCGTATTTTGGCCCTTCAAACGACTATATTAGGCATGGTTCTATTGATGGGAGGCCTGCTTATAAATAAGAGTCATCTCCCTTCATTGGAATTAACCCGATCAAGAGATCTCCATACTACATTCTTTGATTACCATTCTTTGAGTCTAGAGATCTGGAATTTGTGAGAGCTTCACTAGAGAAAAGTTGTGTATTCGTTGTGAATGCTCTAAGTGTTTGGAAGAGACTATTTGATATTATTATTCTGCAGGCATCTTCTTCCAAGAAGCGGATTACTCTTGGCAGAGTGTCTCTTGGGTGAATTCTTCTCTAAAGGATTTTCTATTCGATTGTACTCATCAAAAGGTAAGTGTTTCTATGATCAAATACCTTTTTGATAGAATTCAAAATTTATGAACACTGTGTATTTTGTGATTGGTGGATGAGTGAGGACTCATCTAACTGAGTTGTGGATTGTAGATCCGTGAAAAAGAATTTCTTTAAATCGACTACTGGCCTATGCTGACTCTCTAAGTGAGCGAGAAGTGATTCTCATTAGATTAAAACTAAGTGATATCTTAGTTAATTATTTATTTTAATTGAATATGTTGTAATGCATGATTGAAATAATATAAGATTACTTTGTTGAGTATTGGACAATGGACGTAGGTGCGGAGTCACCGAACCACTATAAATCTGAGTCTCATGTGATTGTAAATGTTTGCATATTTGTCTATCAGATTTTCTCATATCTATATTCTGTGGATGATTCATAATTTAATTGCTTGATCTTTTTCCACCTTGTGTGATCAATAATTTTTTAATCCATAAAGAATTTGCAGAAGAATTAAAAATTATCCTATTCACCCCCCTCTTGGACTTAACTTGGTAATTAAAAGGGAATTTCAAATATTATTTCCTTTATTTGCTTAAGCATTTGGATTCAAGCAGTATAAGATTTATTTTGTGTGAAAAATAAAGGTTGATTTTAGTATGTTTGTTTTCGCTTCATCTTCTCTCATGTGTGTTGATTTAGTTAGTAGTTTTGATAATTTTTCACTCTAAAAATCATGTTTTTAATCTCAATCTCATCCTCACCCCACCAATATTTTTTGACAATTTTCTCTCATAATCATTCTTTAATATTCATTCTCTAACCCTGAGTGCGAAAATCAAACAACTCATAACACTTGCAATCTTTTTACACGGAAAACTTAGCCAAGGAAAAACCACGGGACCACGTCCAGACAAAAAGTATCACTAACTAGAAAATTCTGAGTTCCAGAAGTTACCTATGCAGCACCATTGTAAATACAGCTTCTAACCTTAGCCAATGCCCACTACCGGTGTGTCCACGTCCTCTAGCTCTACGCTACGAATCCACGTGCGCCCTTCCAATCACGTAGCCTTGTCGTTTGTTTCGTTTGGTATACTCCAAACCTACCTTCGATCAGTACACCCCGATCTTAATTTTCACACGACAGTTTCTACTGAGGGTGAAGGATTTAGTACACCCTGAACCCCACAGTTGCTCAAGAGTGTTGAGTCATACTGGTACTCTCTGACTACTAGGTTAAGATTCTAAATGGAAAACCTAGGCAAAATATGGATCAAGCTATCAGCTTTGATCTTCAGAATAGAAAACTTCACAAGGTAAATCTTCAAGGCTAGGGCTCTTTCTCTTCAATAACAAGGACTATTCTTAGTATAGAAAGCTAACTCTTTTATTTCTTATTTTGTATATTGTATAGCTCAAGAGTGCTCTATTTATAAGAACATGGAACCCCTAAGTCGTACAAGTTGTGGGGATAAGGGGCCACAAAAACTAATTCTAAAATTTGACACTTTTTACGAAGTCTAATCGATTGTACACTTGGTCCAATTGATTGTACTTTTGGACTAATCGATTGTACTATACGGATGAGTTTTTGTTCGTAAAAGCAATCGATTGTACTCAGGGTCCAATCGATTAGGTACTTTGGAAGTTCTGTCACATATGGTCTAATCGATTGGTTCTTACAGTCCAATCGATTGTAGAGAAGACTCCAATCGATTGTACCCTAGGAAGTTTCTATCCCATAGAGTCCAATCGATTGGTTCTTACAGTCCAATCGATTGTACATAAATGTCTAATTGATTGGACTTCCCTTAGTCAATATTTTTACTTCTCTTAGTACGAAATGACTAGGGTTAGTCCTTTAACTTAGTTCAACCATTAATTAGATTTTAATATCTTATTCCTATGGTCATTAAGTCTCTTACCTTCCTATGCGAGTGATATTCGCTCAAAAGTGCTTATTTTAAGCAATTATCCTTCTAGCGTTATCACACTCTCCTACGTAAAATTGCATTTTTTATCAATATTTCTACGTAAGAGTTTCTCTCATTACGTAGAACACACTTTTCTGGTTAAAATGATATATTCGCATGCATTCATACGCATTTATTTGACCCACACGCGAAGCCATTCTCATTACGCGATTTTTTTATCGCAGGAGCACTAATTGGGCAATTTTGATGGAATGCGGGCCCACAATCAACTTTCAGAACCTGGGTTCAAAGCTCAAGAGCCAACAGGCTGAGGATGAGAAGATATAGGCGAAAGACGGGAAGAGCCAAAGAGTCAGAAAAGCCTGAGAGAAAATCAAGAGAAAAGGAGAGACAAGCTCTCAAAGAAGAGACCAAGGAGATTAAAGCTTGACCAATGAGCACAAGTCAAAGAATTGCTCAGTTGGTAAAGCATGCAGAAGACTAAGTCAAAGACCAGGGTTCAAAACCCTTTGCTAGCATTTTTCTCTTTTGTAATATTTTCTCTCTCCTCTCTCTAGATCCCCATTATCTCTCTACTCACAAATCCAAATCATCCGATCCTCTCTCCTTTCTCAGTCACTCGATCCTACGGCCTACCTTAGCCGATCTCCACTGTCCGATCGCCATCACATCGTCCGATCCTAAAATCAAATGATCCTCAGGTAAGATGATCCGATCCAATGGCCAGGAAAATCACCATTCCTCTGGCCCATTATTTTACTAGTCTACGATCTAGCCAGTGGCCAACACACTCTGGGCCCACAATTTTAGGCATCATCCTTCGACATCCCGGCCAACCCATCCGATGGCCTATGGCCCTCAAATTCATGGCCTATGCGTGGACCACTTGGAAGATAATTCCTACAAAAGGGGGAGATCGACGGTGATGATTGCATCAAGAGAACCAACTCATGTTTTAAAGAAAGAAATATTATTTTAAACATGTTTTCTTTAAAAAGAATTTGAAAAGAAGAGTTTAAAAAAAAAAAAAAAGGCTTTTCTTTTTCTTTGTTTTTAGAAATGTTTTTAAGAAGAAAGGTTTTCTTTTTTTAGATAGATTTGGTCGAAAAGGTAAGGGGCGTGATTGAGGGCTGGACCAAACCCTAATGGTCCACATGATGAGTGCCCCACGTTTTGATAAAGGGAGTTTCCAAAAATAAAAAAAAATGAAATAAAAAAAAAGAAAAAAACGTGGGTTTCTAGTTTAGAAACCCACGGTTACTAGAGCAAGACGTTTTGGCTCCAAAACGGACTGCCTTCTTTCCATCATCAATTATCAAACCCGAAATCTCCCCCATCTCTTCCCACTCCAAAAAAACCCTAGCCGTCTCCCTCTCTTCCTCTCTCTCCACGTTCAAAAAAAATAAAGCTCTCTCTCACTTGAAGCCGCCCCCCACATCTCTTCCTCCACGTTCTCAACTGCTCATCCCCTCTCATTCTCCAAAACCGTTTTCCCTTAAATAAAAGAAAGAAAAGCAAAAAAAAAAAAAAGAAAAAAGAGAGCTCGCCGGAGTTGCAGAACTCCGGCAATCTCCATTAAATCCGGCAACCTGCACCACGCCCTTTTCTCCCAAAACCACTTCAGCCTCTCCTCAAACCACAGCCGTTATCCTCCTCTTCTTCTTCACCGTTTTTTTTATAAGCCCCAGCCATTATAACCCAAAAAAACCATCTCCAGCCACCACCGTCTCTCTCCCAAGCCGTCACTCCCACCACGTCCTCCACCTTACTAATCTGTCCAGCCACAAACGGCCGCTCCTCACCAGCCGTTTTCACCATCTCTCTCATTCTCCCATCTCTCTCTCCAACTCTATAAGCCTTACTAGCCTCTTCCCTTCTTTCTTATTCTAAAACATCAAGAGAAAAAGAAAAGGAAGAATAGAAAGAAGAAGAAGAGTAGGACGAAGAAGAAGACCACCATCACCAACTCCGTCTCCTTCGCACGGAAACGCTCTTCACCGGACTGGTTGTCTTCTCTGGCCTGCTCCACCATTACCGCCCTCAACACCACCATCGTCTTCATCATCTCCTCAGCCAGCGTTTTGCATTGCACCACCGCCCAGCACCTTACCATTCAGTGGTCCTTGCCGCTGTTACCTTCGTCTTGGTCGTTAGCTTCATCTCTCTTCCATACCAGCCCGAGCTTCTCTCACCAAGTTTGCTACGCACCACTTTTTCATTGCCGCCAAGGTACAAGGCCTGTACCTTTCTATCCATTTGCAAAACACCACCGTCTACAACTCTGACAGACCGTCCTCATCTGGGCCTTCACCAATACTCATAAGCCGTTCACTTACCTACCAGACTGATGTGGAATCTCCCCCACGTTGCTGCTCCAAAAACCTATCCTTTGGGCGATCTCCATCAACACGTCACACCCACATCCTCTCATTCCATGAACGCACATCAGTAACGTGCGTCTTGCACGAATAGCTGGCTTTACCCAACCATCTCCCACCACCTAGCACCGTCCAGATCTCATTCTCCATCCATCTCGGTTTGAGTTTCTAAACTCTTTCTAATTCTCTCTAATCTCTTATTTTGTATTTTTTTTAGTTAATTATTTTATTTTATTTTTTTTTAGTTTTAGTTCAAGTTTTGCTAATTAATGAACAATATGATTTTTTTTATTATAAAGATAATGCAATTTTTTAGTGTTTCTCTTGAGTTTGAGTGTATTTCGATCTATTCATTATAGTGTTTTTTTTCGCACTTTTACTATTTCATCAGTGGTAGATAATATAAAAAAAAAATTGATGTTTCAATCCAATATTCATTTTCTTCATTTTACCATGAGTTTCTAGCACTTTTTGAGATTGTCATTATCTGCATTGCCCCTGACCCCGAGTGCAGATACGATATCCGACATACTACTATGCAAAGAATTGCTAATCTTGCAGGAATCAAGTAAATCGAAAAATTACAAATTTTGTTGAGCCAAGGGTTTCCAAATCCAACGACTGGAAAAATCCTTGTTTCAGCGAGCGTACACGATCTTTAACTAGCGAGAAGCAGTTACTTCCAACCATCTGATTCTTGTGATTTTCATCTTTTAGTCTTCATGTAGTCAGTGAAGAATGTGTACCACGACATCTTTGAAGCTACATTAGTGCTGGTATGAACAGTTACAAGTATGTTTATGTCATATAGAATCTTTAGCAAAACTAGAATAACAAAAAACCAGATCTGAATATAAAAAAAACTCTATGTGCACAAACTATAACAGTGTATCTATCTAATAATAGGGTTATGGATCTTAATTAAATCTTGGATTTTCTTAAAAAATAATACTTCGAGTTAGCTAAAAATGGTGCAAGAATCGCAAGAATTCGATATATAAGTCTAAAGTTATTGTCGATCTATCGAAACTAGATGGAAACATCCAAAAATATTCATACTAGAAATTATAAAAATTCCATCACATGCACACATCTGAGTTTTCAACATAAATTCATTAAAAACTAAATAAATCATCTTATCCATAAATTAATCAAAATCAACCAACTATCATTTCCAACTTGTTCATTCAACCATGAAATATTAAATAAATAAAAATTGTAAGGCAACAAAAATCTAAACTTTGAGATCTGTTACTTTGACTTCGATCGTCCATTAAACTGAATTTGAGAAAGAACGGAAGTAGGGTGAACGATATGATTAGTAGGTCTCACCATTTACTCTCCATAACTAAGAGAATATAATGGTGTAACCATGCATGCATTTAAAAAAATTATGCATAAAAATAACATATACATATGCATCAAATCAAAAACTTAGGAAACACCCATAAGTCATTTCATTACATGACCATAAAATGCATCATCATTCTATGTCTTCTAGGGGCTCCCCACCTACGAACCTTCGCCCGACATTATTTTCACCATATGGATCCAAGGGTTTTGGGTCCTTGTACCATAGGGTACCAGCTCTCCTTGTTCATCACTTTAGAAACTTCAACCCATGGATCGGTCACTCAGTAAGTAAGATCCATACATTTTAGGTTCTCAACATATCATAATACAACCAACATAATTACATATAGGTCAAGAGTGTAACATGTATAATTCAAAAGAATAAAAAAAAAAAAAGTATGCATCGATAAATCAAAAATCATATAGAAATATAAAAAAATAAAGCAAGTATTAATATACTTAAACATGCGGTAGAAAAATACAAGTAAAAGCTATGAAGAACTATCCTTAATTAAGAAGAGGGAAATGGAAACCTACTCCAAAATCTTTTAATTTCTCTTCGATGGTGTTTGTTATTCTCCTCTTTTTATGCTCTTTCTTTTTCTCTTTTGCTGCTATTTTAAAAGATGTTGGAATCACTCTTTAATAAATAGAAAAATAAGGTTTTTAAGGTTTCTAGATGCAAAACTAAGGGTTGGACAATTTTTGGCTCTTATGAATGGTCTCTCTCACTTCAGAATTATATAATTATATGGCTACAAGGGGGACACTTGCAAGTGGGAGAGCTGTTCCTCTCCTACTCATTAGGTTAGATGATGTTTTAGTATATGAAACAAGGTTTTTTCGATCATTGGTATGGATAGCCCTTAAATCAACATTAATTTTTTTGATTCTTTAATCCTACAAAAATTTCTTTCTTGATCGAACAGGGTAAGTCGGATGTCGAATCCGCACTCGGGTTAGAGAAATAACATTAAAGAAAGCAAGCAAGGAAATTGTGGAAATGGTGGAGAGATGAGAATGTTGGAAGTAATTTTTAAAATATTTTTTTATAGGAGGAGAATTACCTACAAAATTAATAAAAGAAAATAAATATGCAATAACAGAAAATAAAATGCCAAAATAAATTTCATTTATTAAAAGAATTGTAACTTACAATGCTTGAAAAAATGCTTAAAGAAATAAAGCAAATAAAAACTTAACTAGAAAGCAATAAAAGAAGATATTAGAGAGAGAAAGGGATAGAGAAGGAGAAGAGGAGATCAAACCATGGTTCTTGAACCTGTGTTGAGAAGAAGATGATGGAGCCATTCGATGGAGAAGGGAAGGCAGAGACGTCGATTTTTAATTATTTATTTTTATTTTACCTTTTTTTCTTTTGCGCTAGGGGAGAATGTAAGAAAGAAATGGGATTTAGAGGGGGGGGGCCTTTTAGAAAACGTGCTCCCTATTTATAATAAGAACCGTGGGTTTTTATAACTCCTATATTCTTATTTTTTAAAAACAAAACTTACCCTTTTTGAAGAATCCCATGAAATCCCCTTTAATGCCACCTCATCCAAGAAATCTTTCATAAGTTTTGAAAATAAAATAAAAACTTTTGATTTTCAAAACTTACCAAAACTCAATTTGTCCTTTTCTTTAAAGAACCTTTCCATTTTTGTAAAAATAAGTCAATCTTTAATATGGGCTGTCCATCTTTGTAGGGGTTATGATCACATAGGTCAAGTCGTGACCATAGTATCTAGAAGAATAAAAAGATGACCGTCGGATTTTGAGATGGGTGATGATAGGATGGATGATCTACTAGCGATCAGATGGATCATCGAACAGTGGAGGTCAGCCAAGGTAGGTTGTAGGATCGAGTGATCGTGGAAAGAGAGATTGTGAAAGGAGAAGATCAGGTGGTTGAGATTTCAGGATAGAGAGCGAATGATGATCTAGAGAGCGGAGAAAGAAAATATTACAAAATTAAAGAGAAAATACTAGCAGAGGGCTTGAACCCTGGTCTTTAACTCGGTCTTCTATAAGCCTTTCCAACTAAACAAGCATTAGTCTTGTGTTAGTTGATTAACCTTTAATTTTCTTAGTCTCTTCTCGGAGCGCTTGGTTCTCTTTCTCTCTTGATCTTCTCTCAGGCTTTTTCGACTCTCTGGCTCTCCTAGCATTTGGTTATGGGCCCATAATATATTAGAATCGTCTGATTTGGTTTCCTGCGAAAGAAAAAGCACGTAATGAGACCTAATCAAAATGGCTTAATATCTAGACTTTCGAGAATGTGTTTAATTCATTCAAATAGCCCATTTTGTCCAGAAAAGTATGTTCTACGCAATGGAAGAGACTCTTACGTAGAAAAGTAGATAAATAGCGTTGTTTTACGTAGGAGAGTGTGATAATGTTAAAAAGATAATTGCTTAAAATAAACACTTTTGAGCGAATATCGATATAATTCTTTCCTCCTTAGCTAACCCTAATTCAAGTAGAAATTTATGTGTTCACTTAAATCCTATTTGTTTTCTTGCTTGTGATGACTCCTTAATTAGGTGTTTCTTAAATCTCATTGATTGACTCATATGAGTTGTAAAATAGCAACCCTCTGATCTTTCTCATGCTTTAACCAATTTTGTTAGTGGGGTACGCCTTACCCTAATTCGTAAATCCCAATTAATTAAAGTAAACGTATTTTCACTAACCATAATTATCTTTAATGATTTTGGCATAATTAAATAAAGCATATTAAAGTTACCAATGGCTAATATTAAGCGCAACACTAAATCAAGTAACCATAATCCATATTCATACAATATCCATGTAAATGACAAAATAAAAAGAACATGTATAATAGTAATATTTTTATTATGTTAATTTTATTTGGTTTCAAACACTACCAAATAATACTTAGATGCACCCCAAAAAGTAGTCACCTCAACATGATATAAATACTCATAATGACCAAAATACCCATATCATCGAAAATTATCAAAATATATTGAAAAGTCATCGAATTGTCATCAAATTCCATTTATTGTCAAAGGCTTATGAATACATCACTATGTCCTTAGTAAGAATGTTAACGGTCAACATAATTATGAATATATCCTTATAAGGTGAATTACAAAAATGCCCCTAAAAAGTAAAATTATCAAAATACAATTTTAATGTGAAATTACCTAAAGTGCTCTCAAAGATGAAATTTAATATTAGTGTCTCATGAGTTACTAGTTAGCCTACTAGTTATCATTTATAGAAGGTGAAATTATTAAATTACTCCTAAGTTGTAAAATTAACAAAAATGCCCTTTAAAGAAATTTTTTTAGAGGTTTACAAAGACGATCCACACAAAGGTCCATACCAATTTGAGTCTAAAAAATATAGAGTAATGCACTTTCCCGCCAATAAATTTTGTGGTGGTCAACTACGACCTCAAGGTGCTTAGAGACACTTTAGACTCAATGTCCAACTAAACTTCCACCTTAGAAGGACGTTCTTAACTCCTTTCTTATATAGTCTTAACTTATGTTAGATTTGTGAGAAAGGAAATCTTCCTACCCTAGAATGGTACTAGTTTAAGCAAACTTCTCAGTCTATTGAACTCCCTAAAGTTTTTGCCTCTCGACCATTCATGCCACCGCAGATTTGGAATGGTTTTGATAGAGGTGCAACTTCCCAAATGGTTAGCAATGAAGATATTTTTCTAATTGACCCAATTAGTTGAGATTCTAGTCTATATATAATAAACACATGTAGAAGATTTGGGATCAGAGTGTGTAGTGAAAGCATAACTAATTAAATTTGAAGATGAAATTCTCTTTAAAGGCGGTAGATTTTAAGACCCCAATTATTTTCTAGACCCAGATTGGTATGGACCTTAGTGTAAGCCCATACCATTTTAATATAACCATTGATAATAGTAGAGACCCTAGGGTAATTTCATGTCCTAAATAGTTAACACTAGAGGACATTTCAAGGGTATTTTAATAATATCACTCTCTAATGGTATTTTAGTAATTTTGCCATGAGGGCATTTTAGTAAATTGCCGTGTTAAGGCTAGCTTAGTTATTTCACAAGTTATGAACATAAAACCCTAATATGAGAACATAATGGATATGGCATGATATAGTACATATAAACCTTAAGAGAAGGATAATTTCATAATTTTATGTTGTTTTGGTCATTTACATAATAAGGGTAGTTTAGTAATTTTTACTTAAGTATCTCATTTGGACACATTTATTTTATAACAGGATTTGATGTTACGTCATATCTAGTTCAAACATCTAATTTTGCATGCGAAATTGATAATTCTGTTAAGTGATTGTAATAGCATGAACAAGCCCTAATTTAGCATAATTAAACATTTCATTGTATAATTTACCTTATTTTAACATTACCTCACTGTCACGCCCTGTAACTCGTATGCTAAAATATCTCTATCCATGCATAAATCCTGAGGCACAAGTTGGGAACGAATCCCAATACATCGTGAGATCCACAATATTGGCTTCATAAATGTAGATTAATATAAAAACCAACTCAAAATATAATATTTGAAATGTAAATAAAATAGTTCCAACTAAACCAAATGCAGAAAATAACTAAACTGGGTTTAAACAAGAACCCCAAATAATAAAAAAAACTAACAATTCGTGAACCTTTCGTGAGGCTACTAACAAAAAACTATTCTATTAATCCTCAAACTCTTAGCTACCACTAATAGATGAATCTAGGTTCTCACCAGATCTACCTGTGACGTCCTGCAAAAAGATATCGTATACAAGGGTGAGTACATCAGACTCGCAATCTAGACACTCACTAACCACACGCACATCTCATGCTATTGTGTGTTCACTACGTTAGACAACAATTAAGAAGATCAATTACAGTTGGAGTAATGTCTCTGAACAATTCAATAATAAAAAGTATAAGTGTCTACACATTCATCTCATTTTGTAGCCAAACTAATCATGCATACAGATATAAGAAAACATACTCATCTCGATACATGATGCACTGTTAATACATTAATGTTAATTAATCTGACGTCTCAAAGTTAAGTCAATAAATCCGACATATAGGATAGTCACGTGATCATTGATGATTCAGGATTTTGCACTCTAGGGCTTCTCTTTGTTCCCTACTTGCTTAATTTTTAGGGTCGAACATAACCACTCAAGGACCTACCCAGCATGTTTGAACACAACCAACACATCGGATAAACCCTAGAATATAAGCGTGCTTAACTTACTTCATAGATCATAATCTTTATGATAAATAATACAACAATAGCTGAATAGTAATGTATTATAACAATTAACATGATTCATAGTCATCTAAAATAATACTCATATTTTTATTCATGTAATAATTATCGCATGTTCTCAGTTAATATGTACAATGAATATGCTTAACAAAAATCGCAGGAAAACCCAAACCTGAAGAGATCATAAGAAAATCCTAATCAAGAAGAAAACTCAAGAGTTATAAAAATCAAAAATTGAGAATCGAGAATAAAAAATCAAGAATTAAGAATTACATGAATGATATTTTGAATTTTGAAAATTCTATGATTTACATTAAATTCTAAACAAAATATAATCCTATTATACTCTCTGAAATACATAATTTAAAAAAACTATGGTTAAAAAATATAAAGAAACGAATGAGATAAAATTCTAACAAAAAAATTACTTTTTAATAATTTCATGGGAATTTAAAGACAATTAAAAATTTTAGCATGCTTTTCATAGATTTACAACGAAATTTTTACATGATTTCTTAATAACCAAATAAGAGATTAAACATGATGGATTTACAAAATATTAAACCTAAGAAGAAATAAATCTAAACACCATCAATCAATCAAAATCTTAATCATAGTCATTTATAAAAAAAAATATATAGAATAACAATCAAACATACAGGAATATAAGGGTAATCCAAGTTACGAGAGATTCGTCCACAATAGGAAGATTTTCCCAAACCCTTGGTTTCAAAGAGTGAAGAGGAGAAGAGAAGAGAGAAAGATATTAGATTTTAGGATTTATAAAAAGTAATTTTCGTCACTTTCACTTAGGCTTCAAAGAGAAAGGTCAAAAACCCTAATTTAGGTCCATTAATGGGCTAAAAATAAGCCTGGGCCAATAGGTATATATCAACTGGACTACTAAATAGAAAATAAAAGACCTAAAAAATCACTAAAATGGCCCCAAAAGCCCACCCAAACAAACATGATCCAAACCAATAATAATTAGATATTAATAATAAATATACTAATTAATTATTAATTACTAATTAATACAAATAAAAAGAAAGGCATTACACTCACCGTCAAGGTCATAGGTCATGGATATAGATCATAAGTCAGGTTGAGAGTTACAGGTCTGGTCCAGTATATCCAAATCAGGGTGTGAAAGAATTTCATAGTCTAATATAGTAGTATCAAATTCTAAAGTAGTATAACAAAACCAATATATAAAAGAAGATGAAGAACTTATTGATTTAATGGAGAAATAGCTTAGGTACACATTGGACGACGACCTACCCTAAAACAAGTTTGTCCCCTGCACTTATGTTGTGATGTTGATGGTAACCTAAGGCTCAGCGACTCAATAGAAGGAATTAAGGCATCACCCCAAGTCCTTCGATTATAACAAAGTTAACAATGGCAACATCCTTGTTTAAAGAAAATAATTTTAAAAGAATTAAAATGATATAAAAAGTGTATGGTCTTTCTATCTGTGTCCCTTGCAGGGAAGGGAGCAACCCCTATATATAGAGTAGAAGGAGGATGAACTTGGCAGCCTTAATCATTGTCATCAAGGCATAAAACAGGTAGAAAATTAAATCACAAATGGACAAATAATCGAAGGTCACAAAACGTATAAAAATCTTAATTATCAAACGATCAAACAATTAATTGATACCATTAAGGTCTCCAATGGTAAAGTCGAAATCAACGGTTAAAACATTCAATGATTTTTTTTTCTTTTCAAATGATAGGCTCATTAGAGCTTGAAGCTTGAAGTATACATTTCAGCCCCATCCATTAATTCTGGGACCTATGCCAAACCCGATCCTGCTCGGGATGGCATGTACGTGTGTGGTGGCATTTGTGCTCTCACAAATGTACTTGTCCTTCTTCAATGTGGGACTAAACCAAACTAAAAAAAAGTAGTGTAGGAGGTGAGAAACTTCTCATTTTCCTCCAAAATTTCAAATTTTGAACTGAAAATAAATTGCACATGTTTTAAAATAAACACTCATATGTCCTAGGTTCAACCCACGATCTAGGAACACAAAACACCAGAATAAGTGGGTTAAACATAAATTCTTGTGACCTAAGTTCATACCTCCGTAACAAAAAAAAAAAAAAAATTCAATTTGATGTGTACTAATCATTAACCCAAAAATGCACATATATATATATATATATATATATATATATATAGAGAGAGAGAGAGAGAGAGAGAGAGAGAGAGAGAGAGAGAGAGAGAGAGAGAGAGAGAGAGAGATTTAAACACCTAAAACGAAACAAAAATAAATACTAAATTAGTAAATTTAATAATCAAAGATCTCAACATCAAGAGAAGTTGTGTTTTGGAATTAGTGCCATAAGATAATATGCCTAAATCACAAGAAATGGACAATATGGACTGTTAGTGCTATTTTTTTTTTTTTTGATAAGCAACTGTAAGTGGAAATTTGTGGTGCAGCTCCACTAGAAAGTTGGGTAGGACCGCCTAGGCATAAAAAGGGGCTGAAACAAGTGGTGATTTGAGATGTAAATGGGCTGAGAGATTTGAATCACAAACTCATCCACTAACAACTACCACCCCTTTTTTCGGATAATCCAGTCCATATAAATTTCAGCTGAAATAGGAGGAGTTTTGGGTCTTTGGACTTGGAGAACAGCCAACTTTTGCTATGCCCTACAAGGTCCACCTTTTATTAATTGATTTAGACAATTCAAAATGTGGGCCATCTTTTAGATGGAAGATGCCACATCACACACTTTCGGGTCCACCGACCCATAAATGTTTGGCCCATCCCTTGGTAGACGTACCTACACACCAAAATTATCCTGATAGATGATTTCGAGCCATTGGATTTGAGCTTTTTTTTGTGATGGGCTTCAGGGGGTTGGAACTGATCATCTATAGGCCTGTTCATGAAGCAGGTGATTTAAAAAAAATAAATCTCAAATCCAACTTCAAGAAATCATCAATCAGGCTAATTTTTGGTGTGTAGGTCTACCAAGGCATGGGCCAATCATTCATGGGTCAGTGGGCCTAAAAGAGTGTGGGGAGGGCTCTTAACCCCTATTACCATCCAATGGTCTAGACTCTAGGGTGGACGTCCTCTTGAAGCTGCAGTATCATTTTATAAATAACACCATGTTAATTTTCAAAAAAAATAAATCACGAAGCAAGTGCTAATCCCAATTGATTCGGACGACAATCTGATGGTCCTGTAGTATTATACTTATAATGCTACCTTAATATCCTGTCCGTTCAAATATACAAAATTTGAAATGCATCATGGGCATCTTGGTAATTTTACTAGAACCCAAAATATCTTTATCAGGAAACCATGTTGTGTAGATGTGGGGGAAAACTAGCAGAGAAGAAGGAGCTGAGAAAAGAGTGACAAGAGTAAATTAAGTGAAAACCATCACACATTTACGTCCTGGGATGAGATAAGATTAGCAAGCTCTTGACACGTGGCATAATGAGAGGGTCGCATAACGATAAGGCTACTCCTACTTGTGTGGTTATCAAAGTGTAATGTCACCCCCCATTTGAACCAATGGCCAAAACATTCCCAGGATATTCTAGATGAATTTTAGACCATTAGATGAGAAAATGTGTGAAGACAATAAGAGAGTTTGAGCTCATTACTTTATATATAGGATAAGGCAGTATAGCAAGGTCTGTTAAGAGACTAGAAAGTACATGTGTTGTTAGCAAGGAAGAAGAAGAAGAAGAAAGAAAGGGGAGAGAAAATGGCTTCCTCTATGATCTCATCGGCAACTGTTGCAGCCGTTAACCGTGCGACTCCAGTTCAAGCAAGCATGGTGGCACCATTCACAGGCCTGAAGTCGAACGCGGCGTTCCCTGTAACGCGCAAGATGAACAATGACATAACCTCCCTCCCCAGCAATGGTGGGAGAGTGCAGTGCATGAAGGTGTGGCCTCCACTTGGTTTGAAGAAGTTCGAGACTCTCTCTTACCTCCCACCTCTCACCGTGGAACAATTGTCGAAGGAAGTCGACTACCTTCTTCGTATGGGATGGGTTCCTTGCTTGGAATTCGACTTGGTAAGTAGTACTAGCTAGCCGCCCTATTTAACATAATAACTCATAACATAACAAAGTTACATAATTTGATTGGATGGTTATATGTTTGTATACATGTAGATTGGGTTCGTGTCCCGTGAGAACAACAAATCCCCGGGATACTACGATGGCCGCTACTGGACCATGTGGAAGCTACCCATGTTCGGATGCACTGATTCTTCGCAAGTCGTGAAGGAGCTCGAGGAGTGCAAGAAGGAGTACCCCAACGCTTTCATCAGGATTATCGGATTCGACAACGTGCGCCAAGTACAGTGCATCAGTTTCATTGCCTACAAGCCTCCTGGCAACTAAATTTAAGACAACCCCACCCCATGGGTAGTGTCTTAAGGATTCGTCCAATTCGTTTCAATGTCATTAGGTTTTATTTCTTTTCGGTTTTGGCAAATTTTCTGTTTGTTTTTTTTGGATCTCCAACGGAACACGGAACGGAACGGGTGAGCATGGACATAAGATCATCGATGTTTTATGAATACATTATGATTTGGAGCTTCTTGTTTTAATCCTATTATCTGCTTAATGATTCATTAATAACTTAGAAACTGTGTAAATTACATGAATATTCATGATAATGATGGTGGTGGAGATGAAGATGGTGGTAAAGATGGGTCGAGATTTGGGCTTATGGCTCAATTAATTGGTCGCGAGGTTCTGAATCACAGCCAATTTGCAGGTTCTGACCCAGCAAATTGGTTGTTTTCCTAGGAGTTCAAGTTCTTAACCATAGTGCCAATTTGGTTGGTTCTTCGTTTGCCACAACTCTGTGCCTTTATCTAAAGATAAGATGCCCAACTACTACGTTTGACATTTAGGAAATTCTTTTCTACTCCATTTAATTATTTTTTTGAAAAAGTATTTAAAAAAATGACATTCTCACTGTTTTTACTTCAGATGTGACTCTTGTGACCATGGTTCGAAGTCTTGGCCGGATCGGGATCCAAAAATGGGTTGTCTCGCCCTGATATCACTGTTTCCCAAAGGAGTCTCACTTTGTCTCGGACGAGATGGGCCTATCCTGTTCTGGATCGGGACCAGAGCCCACCGATCTGGAGATTTCGAACCATGCTTGTGACCCGGCCCTCATAACAGTCATAATGGTAACGGTAAGGGACCGTTATAACGGGTCTTGTAAAGAATTGATTAAACCATCTATTATCAACATTTTTCCTGATTTTCTTTTGTTTTTTGTTTTTCTTCTTTCAGTCAATTTAAGTTGGTTAGGTGGTGTTGCATGTGACCACAACGACCATTTCTTGCCTGCCAAGCTATGGCACAACTGATTCATTAAGCATATTACGATGGATGTGATCGTCTTTATTTTCGTTTAGCATATTACGATGGACGTACTACTTGGTCTATCTTTTTAAAAAAAAAAGGGGGGGGGGGGGGGGGGGGGGGGGGGGGCTTTTTTGCTTTACCCCCTTACTTTATTGATGCAATTTACATCTCAGCCAATGTTTTTAAAATATTTGTGTCTCACCCTTTGACCATGGTCAACGTCATTGACCATAGACAGTCTCCGGATGGACATCCCAATATTTTATAATGACTATAATGACCTTGGGTGAGACGCAAATAAGTTAAATTATTGAGTGTGATGCAAATTGCATCAATAAAGTAAGGGGGACGTACAAGCAAAAAATCAATTTTATTTTTAGGATTGTGAGCACAAAACCTTTCTTCATTTACTTTTGGCCCAAAAATTAATCTAATTGCTAATTTTTAATCATTGGATTAGAGTCGTTTTCATGGGTTGATTTTATCCATAGAATTTGAGCATTATTTGGGGTGCAAAGATCCAATGGATTGAAATCACTAGTCAGGCTGATATTTGGTATGTAGCTCCACCTAGTGATGGGCCCAACATCCGTATGGTTAGTGACCTCTAAGAGTGTGCCATGTGGCTCATATTGTGGCCCCTCGTCATCATTGGTGAGGGACATTAGCGTGCTTAACAACTTGTGAAGGTGAGTTCCTTTTATAGTTCACAATCCTACAAAAAAACAAAACTTGAAAAAAAAATTTTTTTGCTTGTCCCCCTTACTTTATTGATGAAATTTGCAGTGCACCCAATGTTTTTAAAATATTTGGGTCTCACCCAAGGTCATTATTGTCATTTAAAAAAAATTGGGATGTCCATCGGGAGACCATCTATGGTCAACAACGTTGAACATGGTCAAAGGGTGAGACGCAAATATTTTAAAAACATTGGGTGAGATGCAAATTGCATACGCAAATAATTTAAAAACCTTTGTGAGATGCAAATTGCATCAATAAAGTAAGGGGGTAAAGCTAAAAAGCCCAAAAAAAAATAATTAAAATATTTTTTTCTGAAATTTTTTGATTTTGTATCTGATGAAAAATAATCCATAGAAGTGACAAATAACACAAAAAGCTTGATTCGAGGCGTTAGCAAAACACTGCTATCTGTTCTAAAAACAAAAAGCCTGGGACGGGAGTTGGGGACTGTCGACATGCCCCGGATCCTATCTACACGAATCCTAAAGTGATCACCACTTGCCTTGAATCCATCACCTGGATCCAAGGCATGCCAAGGCATTCATTCTCTCTCATTTAGACCAAGTTATGATTTTTACAAGGAAATATTTTTCAAAAGTGTTGCGAAAGCAAAATAGTAAAATGGAGATAATACCCATGTAATTATTCTAACAATAAATATGATGTGATATAAGAATATCATAAAGCTGATGTCACCATATATGTATAAGAGTCCACAAGAACATAATATAAGTATCTCCAAAAATACAGACTCTGGCAAAGCATACAGCTCCCCAACTCTACTGCGTAATACATATATATATATATATATATATATATATATATATATATATATATATATATATATATATATATTATCTCAAAATACTAAGACTCAAGTACGTACCTACTCAAGCGTCCTGATGACCACTAGAAGTGTAACCTCCACAACACTTGCATAAATAAAGACTAGGCTGATATGACTCCTCACAAGCGGTAATTACGGAAGTTGGCTGCTCCTCGCTATACTCCTCTGGTAACTCCTCGGGAGGGTTCTCTGCAGTGTTTTGTTTTGGAGGAGCTTTTGGGAAAAGTTTAGTAAGTAAAAGTACTTAATTATATATATGCTGGGAAAAACAATAATAATATATGTACATGTACATACAAATACTTCTATGAATATTGCTAAAGAATAACTATGAAAACAGTGAAACCATCAATTGATCCTTGATAACTAGAGAAAACTCATCATAATATGGTGTTGAAATCTAAATTGAGAAAAATGAAGAAAAATATATCAAATGCATATATGTATGGCACATCCCATTCACCAGTACTATTGGTGGACCCTAGCGTAACCTCCTGTCCCATTCTAGGCGTTACACCAAAGTTCACCTATAATCATGCAATATATATAACCAGTTTAATGCATGCAATTATCTTTCTACTTTGTCATAAGTCAGGCATCTGTCCCTAAAATTTTTAATGGATAACTAGAAGTACGACTGGCTTTCTCACGCCCCCAATCAAGGTCTCAAAGACAAGACTAATTAACCCCCTCTCAGTTATTGCCTTCAACAGACACCTTCAGACAATGATTGGTTACCCCCTCCCAATCATTGCCTCCAATTCAAATTGGCGACTACATATTTTCTAAGGATCCAAATTAAAAATATCCGGGGCAGTTGCCCACCTACCCAAGCGTTTAAAAGCCTATCAGGCGAGCATATAAATCTAGTGTCCGGATGACCATATAATATCACACATGCATTATCTTTCATTAAGTGCTTAATGATTTTCAAAATTATACATCAAAATCTATCAAAATATGAAATCAAGCCGAACATTTAAAATCCAAGTATCCAACCTGATCTACATGATTATATACATATACCCATACTTTAATTGTCTCAATGTTCATTTGAAAGCATTCCAACAAAACTCGCGTATTTATGAACATTTAAGAATTGTATAAAACTCATCGAAACACAATCTATATATCTATATATCTATATATTTATACTAAAGTAGAGAAGCGAGAATCGATCTTCTCTCTCTTCCACATCAAGTTGACGTAGCACTCTCTACATGCAGCGTGCCACATTCTCTTAGTGTCACATCATCAATTCATCAAGAGAAACTTTATTATAAAAAGTTAATTACGTATATGCAGCAATTTATAAGATCTTTAAACTGCTCCAAAAATCTTTTCATTATTCCTAAAATCTGTAACTCCCTTACTCTTTTTCCTACCAAAATGTCTATATATGTATATGTATATATATATACATATATATATATATGTATATGTATACGTATATATATATATATATATATATATATATGTATATATACATATATATATACGTATACATATACATATACATATACATATACATATATGTATATATATATGTATACATATATATATATATGTATATATTTATATATATGCATTAACTTTCGCTTAATGCCTTCAAATATCTTCACTATCCCTATATACATATATATATATATATACATATATATACATATATATATATATACATATATATACATACATATATATACATATATATACATACATATATATACATATATATACATACATATATATACATATATATACATACATATATATACATATATATACATACATATATATACATATATATACATACATATATATACATATATATACATACATATATATACATATATATATACACATATATATATATTTATATATATGCATTAACTTTCGCTTAATGCCTTCAAATATCTTCACTATCCCTAAAATCTCTAACTTCCTACTCTTTTTTCTATCAAAATGGCTCTATAAGCATTAAAGTCATAAAACCTCTTCACTATCCCCTCATTCATTCTATTAATTATTTTCCTAAAATGGATCTTACCTTCCTAAAACATATCTCTACATTCCCATTATAAAATCAGTCATGTTGTCAACTATTCTTACAAACAAGCGCGCAGAAACAAAAGAAAAAAAATTTCTCCAAAATTTGAAATGCAAAGATCTAAAAGGTAAGGGCAAAAATGAAATTTTCTTTTAATAGTTATTAACAATTTTATTTTTTATGTGCTTTAGCACGGGCCAATAATACTAGTCTATACTAAAGCAGAGAAGCGAGCATCAATCTTCTCTCTCCTACACATCAAGTTGACGTGGCACTCTTTACATGCAGTGTGCCACATCAGCAAGTCACATTCTATTAGTGCCACATCATCAAGTTTTTAAAAAAAACTTTATTACAAAAAGTTAATTACGTAAGCAACCATTTATAAGATCTTTAAACTCCTCTAAAAATCTTTTCATTATTCTTAAAATCTGTAACTCCCTTACTCTTTTTCCTACCAAAACGTCTATATATGCATTAACTTTTACTTAAAGCCCTAAAATCTCTCCATTATCCCAAGATAAGCCCATTGAACCAAAAAGAAGGACCATACCTGATTAGCAATGTCATAATGGAATAAGGGATGACTAGAACACCCCCATTAGATTTGCACGTACATAACACAATAATTAATCATAATCCAACTTCTAGCTATAAAGTTATCAATAGGGAACAGCTTGTTAAGGAGGTAACCCAAATAAAAAGCGGACCTTCAAGGGCATTTTTGCTTTCCAAATGGTGTTGAAGAAAAAAAAAAGGGTTATAGAGAGAGGAAATTAAAGACTTATAAAAGGCGTTAATCGAGAAACAACCCATTTTGGAAAGAGACATAGATAAGTAGTCCTCCTTAATGCTTGAAACAAAATGATACATCAAAACATCCAACAAGCGGTCAACTGGTTCATTCTCCTAAACAAACAGATTCCTTCTAAAACTAAAATCCCATGAACCAAATATATTGGAGTCATTCCAAACAGATGAGATGAATTGACCTTTCCTTTGTGAAATTGAATACCATCGAGGATAGGCTACCTTCAGACAAGCATCCCCATCCATGAGTCTTCCCAAAATCTAATCCAAGCCTCATCACCTAGCCCCTCCATACCCGATCCTTTACCTTGTAGAATCCTTTCCACACCTCACCCGTATGGACCTAACAACTGCTTGGAAACCCAACCCCCTGGCTCCTCACCATACTTATCTGCTATAACTCTCCTCCACAGACTCGTATTCTCCTTACCAAATCACCACATATATTTACCTAGGAAAGCCAAGTTCATAGGCCCAATCTTTCTAATATCTAGTCCCCCATCGTTCATGAGTAGACAAACTTGAGCCCAATTAACAAAATGATACTGATGAGAGTCCATCGTATCAATCCACAGGAAGTCTCTCATCAACCTTTCCAATCTCTTTGCAATGCAAACAAGAATAGAAAACAAAGAGAGAAAATAGATTGGAAGGCTAGAGAGGGTACTTTTGATAAGGGTCAACTTACCACCCTTTGAGAGATACCTCCCTTTTCACCCTGCAAGTCTTCTACGAACTCTCCCAATGACTGGGGCCGGGGGAGAAACCTCTTAGATGGAATCTGCCTTCTCTATGAGCCGGTCATTATATAGTTTTGCTCTGACCCTCCCCTTTGTGCAACATGAACACCTAAAATGCGCCCTAACCCCACCTTAAACTCAACTCTAATTACTTTTTAACATGGATTGAAGTAAGTTTTGGGTATGCATCACACATTGCTCCAATCACAAATTATTTTTGGAAGAAACACCAAACTATTTATTCAATTTTGTGAATACTTCCATCAAACTTCTATAAATATTTCTCGCTCCAACCATCTAGAGGCTAGAAATTCCATTATGGTCATACTGTGACCATAAGGAAACTCATGGTCACAATATATCAATCTTACAAAAATATCTCCATACACTTTTTATTTTAGTGGTTACTACCTGGCTAGGCCCAACTCGACCAGGCACTTTAGATAACACAAGCCGAATGGGCTTAAAACCGGCCCAACTCTAAGTATCCCATTTTTTATCCAAAAATGAGGTTGAAGAAATTTAAACCTTAATCATTAAGATTGCACAAGCGTGTACAACCATCCAAGTAGGTTTAAAACTTGCTACTAATCCTAATGAAAAAAATTATACAACATAAAATGAATGGCTAGTTGGGCTCGGCCAATCTATTGTATAAGAGGTTGTCAGGCCATCCAAGCCAGCCCAGCCCTTACCCAAAAAGAAATTGGGCCTTTACAATCAACCAGGCCCGGCCCATGTTCTAAAATTCTTAGCCCAAGCTTCACCCGCAGCCCAAAGCGAGCTAGGCCTGCACTGGCCCATTTGCAACCCTAGCCCTTACCTAGGGAATAGGATAATGGGACCAACTTTTTTAACCAACTCCTCTGCTCTCGGGCATCAATTTCGATAATCCAATGGCAGTTATGCTTTGGCAAACAAGTGAATCCAGTGAATGGCAGCTCAGCACAACAACAACCGTTGGATTCCCTATTTCAATTGATCAATTTCCTTGTAGAGTAGCAATACATAGCCATAAAGGCTGTTCACAAAGCTCATGTTTTTCATAACCTAGCTTAATTCACCGATGAACCAGTTTCATGCTGTAACCTCTTTTCAAAGAGCAATGGTGAAATTTGAAAAAGAAGGGCCCCACACGAGTACCAAACACAGACCAAAACTACTGAACTTTGACTGATCTTGGCTGGCCCCAGTTTTGGGGTTTTCAAACAGGGCATAATTATGGTGCAATTTCACATAAAACTCTTCTTTTTCTGATTGAGAAATCTTGATGTATTAGCCTTGAAGACACTATAAGAAAATAAAGGTAATAGCGGTGGCCGCGGCCGCTGGTATAGCCTTTAGCGGCAGGCCACATCGGCGGCCTCCGACCGCTAATAATTCGCCGTCACTAAAGTCTTTAGCGGCGGCCACCCCAAAACTGGCCGCCGCTAAAAGTCCCTCATAATTGTGGCATGATCAGTTCATTTTCTTATGGTTTAAGGATAAAGCTAAGCAACTTTGCATTCGACATGTACCCCTAAAAACATTTATTTAAAAATAAAATAAATAAGAAGCCACCATGTCAATTGTGGGGTTTTTTTTTTTAATTTTAACCTGCATTAAAGTCTCTCTTTACATGAGTATGGCTCACATGGTCTCATTTTGACTCAATCACTTCTGCGATTTTAGGCGCAATTTGGCCCTTCAAACGGCTATATTTGGTTCGGTTTTATTGATAGGAGGCTAGCTTATAAATTAGAGTCATCTTCTCTCATAAGTATTAACCCAATCAAGAGATCTCTAATCTCACATTCTTTGATTATCATTCTTCTAGTCCAGAGATCTAGAATTTGTGAGAGCTTTACCAGAGCAAAGTTGTATATTCCTTATAAAAGTTATAAGTGTTTGAAGAGACTATTAGCTATTATTATTCTGCAAGCATCTTCTTCCAAGAAGATGATTACTCTTTGTAAAGTGTCTCTTAGGCGAATTCTTCTCCAAATGATTTTTCATTTGATCGTATTCATCGAAAGGTAAGTGTCTCTATGATCCAATACATTTTTTATAGAATTCAACATTTATGAACACTGAATATTTTGTGATTGGTGGATGAACGAGGACTCATCTAACTGAGTTGAGGATTATAGATCCATGAGAAAAGAATTTCTCTAAATAGACTATTGGCCTAGGCTGACTCTCTAAGTGAGCGAAAAGTGATTCTCGTTATATTAAAACTAAGTGATATCTTAGTTAATGGATGATTTATTTCCATTGGATATGTTGGAATGCATGATTGAGATAATATAATATTACTCGTGTTGAGTATTGGACAATGGACGTAGGTGCGGAGTCGCCGAACCACTATAAATCTGATTCTCGTGTGATTGTGAATGTTTGCATATTTTGTCATAGATTTTTTCATATCTATGTTCTGTGGATGATTCAAATTTTAATTGCTTGATCATTTTCCGCCTTGTGTGATTATTAATTTTTAAATCTATATAGAATCTACAGAGAAATTAAAAATTATCCTATTCACCCCCCCACCCCTATAAGACTTAACGTGGTAATTAAAAGGGAATTTCACAATCGAATTTGATATATGAATTCAATTTGAAATCTGATAGATATTCTAATTTCTGAATCAATATTCAAATTTGAATTGGAATCTAATTAACTTATCGAATATCTGAATCGTCCAGTAGGTATATCAAATCCGAATAATATCTGATAAGGCTAACCTTATGGACGTATTCCATACAGTGCCATGTTGGCACACACTTAAGGGACTGGAGTTTAAAATCTATATATGTAATATAATTATTATATTTATGTATAATATATCGGTACAGATGTGGAAACTGGTATATCAATATCCAATTTTTTTTTTATAATTATCTGATTATTTGAATACTGATTCGAATTTTAGACTCTCTATTGACACCCCCTACCTACCCCAAACCCTTTTCTATGGGAAAAGTTACATGTTGAGGGCATAAATAGTTGATTGGAAAAAGATGTAACAAGGTATACCTGAGACCTTTTCAAATGCGGAAGCACGATTTTTGCTACTCACAGATGTCATCTAGGCCCACTGACCATATAGATGTTTATCCCACCCTTTGGTGGATATGCACAACAAAAATCACTCTGATTGGTAATATCTAACCATTAGATTTTAGCACTTTTTAAGTCGTGCTTATAGCCTTTGAATTCAACTATTTTTTGAGTACTACAACCAACGGCTAAAAATCATCAAAAAAGCTGATTTTGGTATGAATGTCCACCTAGGCTAAACATCCATGCGGTCAGTGGGCCCATATGGCAGCAGTGACTAACAAAAATGCGCTTCCGCATTTGAAAAAGGAAAAAGTTGTAACAAGGTATGCCCAAAACTTTTTCGAATGCGGAAGAACCATTTTTTGTTACTTACCACTGTCACGTGAGCCCACTGACCGCATGAATGTTTATCCCACTCCTCGATGGATATACACACCCAAAATACCCTGATTGGTAATCTGTAGCCATTAAATTTTAACACTTTTTAGCAATTTTTAAGTCGTTCTTATAGCCATTGAATACAACCATTGTTTTTAGTAGTAAAACCAACGGCTAAAAATCAACAAACAAGCTGATTTTTGGTATGAATGTCTACTAAGGGGTGAGCTAAAGATCCATGTGGTCAGTGGGCCCAGATGCCACCGGTGACTACCAAAAATGCTGCTTCCGCATTTAAAACGATCTCAGGTATACCTTGTTATATCACGACCCTTTGAAAAAATCTCAAGTTGGATCTGCTAAAGACGCTAACATAGTTGATTAAATTGATTAAAGAATTAATTAACACCACAAGATCCAGCCCGAACCCAACCCCTTGAGCTCGCGTCTAACCCAAGCCCTTGAGCTCGAGTCCAACCCAAGCCCGAACCACACCTCAAGTTGAGCCTGGTTGGGACCACATAATGGGTTCAGAATTTACCGGACAAAAATATGTGTGGTTGAGGTTATTGACCATTGGATTCAAGTGATCCACTGTTCACTAGGCAACAACTATTTCACTTTTGCCGTTGTTGCTTTGTAGAGCATGGATCTATTGAATCCAGTGGTGAATGGTCCCAACCGTATACTTTTTTGTCCGGTTCTCCGTGGGGTAGCATTTTCCTTTTCTATGCAGAAGGGACCACTCTGGGACTACCGACCTCGGTACGTGTGCTTTACAGTTGGTACGCGTGGTTTTAAACTCACAACGCTACTTGCTTACATTCTATAAAAATGAATGGATCTGATCACCCAAATCGGTTGGTGGCGAAAGTAGGAATCTCATTGGTGGAGTGGAGTGGAGTGTTATAAATGTTAGGTCCCACCACTTACAAGTGGATCAATACACCAGTAAGAGCACCAAAAGGGTGGCGATGTATGGATGTTTGGCAACCCCTTGGTAGACATTCATACAAAAAATCAGCTTGTTTGATAATTTTTAGCCGTTAGTTTTAGATCTATGAAAAATGGTTGAATTCAATGGTCAAAATCACGTCAGAAAAAAAAAAAATACCAAGGGTCTGTTTGGTAGGTGAGAAAAAGAGTTCCAATGGCGTATATTTAGCCAGCCAAATATTACCTTGGCTATATATGTGTTCATATCAATATTTAACAACGTTTGGTACGTGTATTAACTAGCTTACTTTATTTTGTTTCAATTTGAGTGGGCCCCACATACCAAAGTAAGTCAAATATTAGGTCAAAGGTTAAAAAAAATCATTTTTATCTTTTTTATATATTAAAAAACTCATTTTTATTGAAAAGAGTGATTTTCTCGTGAGAAAATAAAATTTTCCCACAAGACTTAACTGGCGTGAAAATATTTACTCATGGGGTGATCAAATATTTTTCCACCCCGGCGGGCAAATTTGTAGCCCGGCTAAATATTCAGCGGGGGCAAGTGGCTGCCAAATGTGCCCGGGCAAATATTAGCACGATCAAATATTTTATTTTCCTGCCGAGGTGGGTTATCAAACAGGCCCTAAAATCAAATGGCTAGAGATTACCAATAGATATTCTTTCAATTGAATATACGCACATCCGAATTCTAATCCGAAAAAATATCTAATATCCAGATACGATTTGAAATCCGACAGATATTTTAAATTAATATTCAAATTTGAATCCAATTAACTTATCAAATATCTGATTTCTCGAATAAGTATATCAGATCCGAATAATATCTGATAAGGCCAACGTTATGGAGGTATTCCATAAAGTGCTTTGTTGGCACACATTTATTGGACTGGTGTTTAAAATCAGTTTTATATATGTAATATAATAAATATAATTATTGTATTTATTTAATATATGAGATCGGATATTATGAAAGCGGATATATAAATATCCAATTTTTTTTGGATAATATCTAATTATTTGAGTACGGATTCAAATATGGATTCTAATTTTCGACTATCCATTAATACCCCTACCTACCCGGCTACCCCCAACGCTCACATGTTCAGGGCAGATATAATTGATTAAATTAAATAAAAAATAAAAAAGTCCATCCATCGTCCAAAAAAATAAAAAATAAAATAAAATAAAATATTTATAGGTTATATAAAAATAATAAAATAAAATTTTGAGGAAGTCATGTTTCGTCCAAAAATATGTTATATACGGGTATTAGACATGTATATAAGTACAGTATAGAACATTGATGTCACCAAAGGAAAAAAAAAAAAGTCCATGCATCAGATGGTTGAGATTCAATTTTGTTAAAATGTCAGGAAAGGAAGTCTATGCATCAATTGGTAGAGATTGATAAAGTCGTGCCATACCTTACCACATCTATGATTCCCTACCACCGTCTGTCGAGTTCATTTACTATCTTTATGGTAAGGAGAATGTTAAGAGTCACCTTGAGCACACTTGATTGCCGTCGACAATCTAACGGAACTGCTCCGTTTGGACTTGATGGGAAGAGGTATTCCAGAGGAGGACGGTAACACATTTGATTAAAATGATTAAAGCATTTACGCCACGGGATCCGGACTCTGAACTTCTACATAACTGATTTGCCCCTTATGTGATTATAGAAGTTTTGAGCAAGGTTTAAAATACGGCCGTTGTAACGAAAATAACGGCCGTTATAACGGATTCGGACCTACCCCTTTACGTTATGGACCGTTAAAATGCCCAAAAAATAACGGCCGTTATAACGAAAAATAACGGCTGTTATTTTTCTTTATAACAAAAATAACAACCGTTATTTTCTAGAAAATTTTGTGGAAAAAACGGCCATTATTTTCATTTTTTTACATTTTTCCGTTATTTTTAATTATTTTTCCATTGTATTCTATTTTTCACGTTATTTTCTATTTTAGAAATTTTAAATTTTTTCCGTTATTTTTGTTATTTTCCCATTTTTTTTTCCTTTTAGCCCCTGAGCGTTTTTTCGTTATAACGGAAAAAACTGTAACACCCCCAGCCCGTTATAACGGTCCCCTTTAAACCTTGGTCTTGAGCAAACGGTAACGCCCCCAGCCCGTTATACCGTTATTTCCATTGTTACTCAAACTCGCTGTTTATGATTTTTAATTAAATTTTTAACATTTTTTAATATTTTCATCTTTCCTTGAGATCACGTCTGATCCGACCGATCCAATCCAATACGTCGGCGATGGTTGATCTGACCACCAATCCCAAGATTTTGAACCATGTTTGTAATTCACGTTTCTTAAGGCTAGAATCATCAGCATGAAAAGATATTTAGTGAGGATGATCTTCATGGTGAGGTTGGATTTGAGTTGCTCGAGCCCAACCAGAAGTGTGGACGGGACCACTAAAACGAAAAGGCAAATGTTGTACATACAAGGGACCACTATGGGACTACCGACCTCGGTACATGTGCTTTAAAATTGGTAGCGTCTCAGTTTTTAAACTCACAACGCAACTTGGTTACATTCTATAAAAATGAATGGATCTGATCACCCAACTCGGTTGGTAGGAATCTCATTCTTTGATTATTTTTAGCCGTTAGTTTTAGTACTAAAAAAAGGTTGAATCCAACCATGGTTAGTTTGCCCAAATTTTTTGATTTCCTCATTTTCCTAAAATGTCCCTTGTAATATCTATATAACAAAACACAGCGGTTGTCTCCCCGTCTTATAGGCTTCATATATCTAAGGACCTATATCAACCCTTACATAAAATAAAATTTAGACGGTTGGATTAATTTAACAGGGAAATTGTCTCCCCACTTATACAACTCTTATCGGCTTCACAAAGGATGGCCGAAATCTTCTCCCCCAAATGGATTATGGATCTCAACCACTCATACCCAATTTTGGGATATGCTTTGTAGGGGAGTGTCGAGGGCACGGGCCACCCACTGTACATCTATATAACAAAACAGAGAAATCACTTATCCCCCCTCTTATCAGGTTCACAAAGGATGGCCGATATCTTATCACCCCAAATGGATGGTGGGTCTAAGCCACTCACACCCGATTTTGACAAACGCTTTGTCGGAGAGTGCCGTGGGCACGGGCCTGGCATTTGGGTCAATGTAGAACTCTAATTAAACCGTGCGTTGATCACATGAGCCACTGTTGTCTTTTTCTATGTCTCTACTATAACTCGAAAAGGCAAAACTGTGTCACGACAATACATAACAACCCCGACACCTCTCCTTCAGTCACGTGTACTCCCCGCTTGTACAAAATAATGCAACTAAGAAGAGACGTTCAAGTCAAATTTCAATCATACGCTTCTTCCATGCTGACGATGCAAATGTATATCAATGTGTGGTCATAAAACATTAAGACACTTTATAGTTTATACACTCCATACTTGTCCGAGACATAATAAGAAAGACTTCTCATTGTCCCGAGACCACTACACAAATTTCAAAGAACATCCAATGGCTTAGACCTTGGTATCATCCTAAGGACAATGATATCATTCTCATTGTATTAACTTGTTTCTGAAACTAAGATATCAGTGCTTGTAACAATCCTCTGCTTTGATGGCTCTATAACTGGATTTTAGGCACGTGGTCGAACTATGCAAATCGCTATGTCTGTATGATTGATCTTTGCATTCCATGTGTATATAAGGAGTATTTTTTTGTGGAGTCCATTTTCGTTCAAAGTAATATTTGAGCAATATCGTCAAAGATGGCTATATGAGCCCTGTGGCACTCTTTGAGACCACTGAATATGGAGGCTTGGCTCATCCCTGTGATGATCCACATACCAAATTAAAATATTCCAGTTGGTACATTCTAGCCATTGGATTTTAATCTTTTCATGGGTTGATTTTTGACCATGGGATTCGAGCTTTATTTGCGGTACTCGGATCTAGAAATGACCAATCAAGTTGATTTTTTGGTCTATAGGTCCACCCGGGGATGAGCCAAACATCCATACGGTTAGTGTCTTGAAGAGTATCCACATGGCTCATACGAACATCATTGAGCATTTTTTCTCAAATATGTCTTTAAGCGAAAATGGACTCTTTTTGGTGGCAGCCTTGAATAGCCTAAGATGAACCAATGGTGCACTCATTAATCATCATCATCATCATCATCATCATCATCATCATCATTTTAAGTCTTTGCCTAGCAGTATAGAATTGGCTACACAAATCTTGTTCCTCCATTCAATTATGTCTAAAGTCATATTTTCTATTAATGCAAGTTTCTTGAATCTCCTTTATAACTGCAATCCAGGTCTGTTTTAGCATTCTTCCTGCTCTTTTAGCCCATTCGAATTGCACATTTCTCTTCATTGATGTTGTCATTGGTCTTTGTTGTATATGAACAAACTGTAAGAAATATTTTCATATTCAATTTGGCAAAGATTCCGTTTAACATAAAAATATTTTTGTAACCGTTTTTACGAGCACCAGTGTAGTGTGGAGATGTCGTGGTTCGCATACTTCGCCGACTACTTGAAGACTAGAAGAGAGAGACTACAAGAATCAGACGGTTGACGACAGGAGTCATCTGAGTAACTGCCCATTTGTCGGTTATAGAACGTGTATGCTCGATTAGGAAGGTAAGTGACTTAGTGGCCATATGAAAAGGTTTAAAATAAATAAAAGATGATGGTCAAACCTAGTGTCATTAGACAGACCCGAGTTTGAGTCAAAAATATTGACTTATGGGAGAGTCCGATCGATTGAAACTTGTCCAATCGATTGGACATAACCCAATCAATTTGAGGACTCTGTGAAATCGATTGGAAGCTACGAGACAGAACATTTTATAAGCCCAATCAATTGGAGACTCTGTGAAATCGATTGGAAGCTACGAGACAGAACATTTTATAAGTCCAATCAATTGGAGACTCTGTGAAATCAATTGGAGTCTGTGAGGTAGAACTTGTTCAAAGCCAAATCGATTAGAGACTCTATAAAATCGATTGGAGCCTTCAGGATAGAAACTTATTTGAGGCCAATCGATTGAAGACCTCTGTGTAATCGATTGGAGCCTACGAAACAGGAAATTTGTTGAGGCCAATCGATTGGACCTAGAGTACAATCGATTAGACTTAGCACGAACTCAGTCTTTCTCAGATCCAAAATTCTTGGTTCCACTATCCCACGTTCTACACAACTCAAGGTCACGAATTCTATAAATACAACCCTTCTATACTTTCTCTAAATACACACAGAGCGACTCAATCTTTCAAGAGAAAATAAAAGGTTTATTTATTAGAGTGTCCATTCGAAGAGCAATAAGCTTGTTTCTCATTGACATCTTGTGAGCTTTTTCTCTTCTTGATCAAAGCTAAGTGCTTTATCTATTCCTCAGCTTAGGTCTTCCACTTATATATTCGACCTAGTAGCCTGAGTGTACCAGTGTGACTCAACAACTTTGAGCAACTTAGAGTTCAGGGTGTACTGAATCATTCACCTTTTGCAAAGGCGAGAGTGTTGAGAATTAAGATCGGAGCAGTCGATCAACAGTAGGTTTGGGGTGTACCAAACTGAACAAGCAGACAAGGCTTCTTAGCTAGAAGGGTGCACGTGAATTCGTAGCATTGATTCAGAGGACGTGGACGCATCGGCAGTAGGCCTTGGCAAAGGTTGGAAGCTGTATTTGCAACGGTGCTACATAGGTAACCTTTGCCCAATCGATTGGGTCCAAAGTATAATCGAATCTCCCCCTTTGACAATTGCATGACAAAAAATATTTAATCATATAGAAGGTAAAAAAATAAAAAATACAATCACACCCTCTTACATGATTCACTCACAACTTTACACTCTCTCAGAGATAATCGAACAGATAATGGAATAGCTTTTAATCTATTCCCTGCACAATCTACCAACAATACATACCATGTAATATCATTGACAATCAATAAATCATTATAATACAGTGAGTTAATTATGCACATCACAAGTAGAGAAATTTGAAAAATAATGCAAAATTTTTATCTTCCTTAATTTCTCTCCCCTATCATGCATGCATCATACATCTACTTATTTTTACCTCTATGATTTTCTAGTTAGTGATACTTTCTGTCTGAACGTGGTCCCATGGTTTTTTCTTGGCTAAGGTTTCCACGTAAAAATCTCTTGTCTTGTGTGATTATTTGTTTGTATTCCGCTATCTATCTTGATTAGACAAAACGACGAAAAGAAAATATACTACTGAGGTATATTCGATTTGAGTCGGTTGTGATAATCTTTTATCAAACAACTAAGGCATGCGATTTTGTTCCCCTACCATAGACTAGTAAAACTTTGTATGTATAATTAATTTTCTAATACCTAATCAACTCCACCTTCTAGGTATATTGGATTAAAGAGAACAGACCGGTGTTATTTCAAATGGTATCAGAGCGGGTTATTCTATTTAAGGTTTAATCACCTGAATTTAGATTCCTGTGAAACCAGTTTATTTTCATTAATTTGTCAAAAATGCAAAGAGAATGTGAAAATACATTCAAACATCCATTGTTTGATGGAGAAGACTATGCTTATTGGAAGGCTAAAATGAGGGCTTTTCTAAAGTCTATTGATGAAAGAGTCTGGATGTCTATAGTGGATGGTTGGTCACTACCCACAATGACTGTAGGAAATAAAATTATCCTTAAACCTAAAACCAGTTGGAGCAAAGAGGATATAGATTGTTGTTGTCTAAATAGCGAAGGGCTAAATGTTATTTTTAATGCGGTTGATAAGAATGAGTTTCGAAGAATCACTACTTGTTATTTGGCTAAAGAAGCATGGGACATTCTTAGAGTCACCCATGAAGGAACGTCAGTTGTTAAAATCTCTAAAGTTCAAATGTTGACTACTAAGTCCGAATCTATGAGAATTGAGGAACATGATACTTACACTGAGTTCTATGCCCAACTTAGTGATATTGTGACTTCTGTACACAACTTGGGTGAATCATTCCTGAATTCAAAGTTGTTCGAAAAATTTTGAGATCCTTACCTAATAAATTTCAGGCTAAGGTAACTGCTATTGAGGAGAGCAAGGATGTTGACTCTCTCAAAATTAATGAGCAGGTTGGGTTTCTATAAACTTATGAGATGAATTTGAGACAACCGAAAAAATCAAAAGGTATTGTCCTTAAAGTTTCTGAAGCTCAAGATTTAGAATCAGATGTTGACTCCGAAGTTGAAATGGCATTATTTGTGAAAAAGTTCAAAAAAAATTTCGTTCTAAAAATGATAGAGTTAAGAACAATAAAACTTTTGATAAATCTAAGGAACATGCCAGACCTCATGAGAGAGGTAGCAGAAGTGAAAAGAACCCTAAGGAAAGTCGCTCAAGTGAACCCCAATGTTTCAAATATAAGGGTTTTGGTCACTTTGCTAATGTTTGCCCAAACAAAGAAGAATATAAGAGCAAGGCAAAAGCTTTCAATGCCACATGGGATGAAGAATCAGAAGACCATTCTGATAATTCAGATAACAATGAAAAGAATAATAAGTATACAGCTTTTGTTGCTCAGTTTGATAGTCTCTATGGATTTCATGGAGAATCCAAGAAAAGTGATGATGAGAGTTCGGAAGACTCTTACAATGGGGATTCGGATGACTCAGCAGCTGGTGTGAAAGAATTGTACGAGGAATCGATAAAATTCATTAAGGCTAATAAAGTTTTATCTGACAGAGTTAAATGTCTTGACTCTGAAAATGCTGCCTTATTGATTGACACTAAAAAATTAAATGTGTCTATTATTGGTTTAGAACAAGAGAATGGATCTCTGTTAAAAAGGAATAAGTCACTAGAATGTGAATTCAAATTTGTATGACACATAAGGAATCCCTAGAAAATGATCTTAAATCTAAGAGGGATGTGTTGGGATTCTCATCTAGCTCTGTAAAGCTTGATGAGATTCTTCGTGTGGAAAAAGTCTATGAGACAAACAAGGTTTGGGTTACAAACAAAATTAAGAAAAATGGTCTTCTTCCAAGATGATTTTTGTTAAGGCTCAAACTATTCCCACTCAGATCAATGACCAAATCAAAGTTGTCAAAAGCAATCGTCATTGTACGTACTGCAAAAATTTGAGTCATGTGATTAGAGACTGTCATAAACTGAGAAGAGGACATCAAAATTCTCTAGAGAAAGGGGTGAAGAACTCAACTCAGAATGTGAAAAGCCAGATTTCCTATGAAGACACATTATGAGATAAATAATTTGGATATGCTATCTAGGAAGATGAAAGACCTACTAGAAAGGTCTAGAGAATTAATCAAGGAGATTGAATCTCTTGAGAAATTCAAACGTCATCAGAGTTCTGTAACTCAAAAGAGGAGAAATCCTAAGAGAACTAGACTATCCACTAAAATCACATCTGTGTAGATTAGAAAAGATTCTCTGAAGGAGAACTATCCTAAAAGGTCACATCTCTTAGCATTGTGCTCACTATCCCTTTGTGTTTTCCATTCTTATTATCTGTAGAGGGATTATTATTTTTTTTTCTCTTTTTGATTTTGCTTTATTTTTTTAAGAATAAAAATTGGAATTTTTTTCAAAAAATCAAAAGATCAATTGTTCTGAAGAATGTTAAAATTAGTATATACGAGTTTGCTGAGCAGTAATTCTTGAGACCATTCTAAGAACAAGAATTTAACTATGTTGGTAACATTTTGCTAATCTCAATATATCTTTTAATTATTATGATTGGTCAATTTTACTAATGTGCATTAGAAGATTATTGAAACAGTATATCTCATATTTTTCACATGCATACTGATTATTTCTATGGGAATGGATTTGATAGAGGTGTGAGATCTTGTATTATTAAAATTAGGAATAAACCTCGACTGACTATAACTTCAAATTAGTAGTGTTCCTACCTTCAGCTGATTTCAAAACTGCACTATAGTCGACTGTTGGCCTCTCAATATGATTTATTATTCTAAGGAAAAAGCTACCTCTAAAAATTAGAGTGAAAGCCATCTATATGGCCCTATTTGAAATTGAAATCTGATTCTCATTGCTGCAGAAAAGTGCTATCTACATGAAGAGTGAAAGCTACCTATATTCAAAGGGAATAAAAAGGGTGTAAAAGACAATCGATTTGCTAGAAAAAATTCTTATCCATCAGCAAATACCCGTATACATGAGTGTATGTGAGAACCCTTAATAACTCTAATGAGGATTTTATGATTGGATACAGGATACCTCCAGATTCTTATTTTTGTGAGAAATTATTACTGAAATTTATCTGGTATCACAGATAAAATCAGATCACTTACACTTGATGATATTACTGTTTATATTTGAATCTATGATTACTAGTGATTTGTGACTTACGCAAATGTCTAAAAGAGTTGATATTTCTGATGAAGCGAAAGATTGAACTAATGTGTTAGTTACTTTTTCTTCAATAGACTCAGTGTTTAGTGCATATCAAGATTGATTCATGAATTGAATTCTAACATTTTTTCTGAATATTGTCTTGTTGTATTATCTTTTCATAAGCCGTTTAAAAATGAGATTTGGTTTAAAAGATTTTATTGGGGGTCCTAGAGAATGAGCCTATTGGTTTTAAAAATTAAAAAATATTTTTTTCTTCCACACCACAGTCCAATCGATTGGACTCTACAAACCAATCGATCGGACATCTCCAATCAATTGGAGAGTACGGCCCAATCGATTGGCTTTTCTTCAATCAATTGGCCACTTAATCTAATCGATTGAACAGTGCGATGTTCATTTTTATAAAACCCAAAATGGGTCCTTTTCAACCCCAATCGATCGTAAGTGCCCGATCTACTGTTCCCATACTATTTTATGGAGTGCTTCTCTCGATTTCTCTGGTTTTCTACTCCATCTTCTTTGTTGGGTTTTAGAGATTTTTGGATGAAAATGGAGATGTTTTGGTATTTTCTTCTATTTTTTGTTCTTATGGCGACAAATCCTAATCGTAGAAGAGCGATTGTGGTCTCAGAAGAGGAGAGTGGCGATGATGAACCCCTTGTACCACGGTCCCAATCTCGTGCAAAATGAGGTGGTCGACTTAGTGGTTCGCGTCATTCCAAACGGGGAGAATCCTCTCGAGGCTTTAGGAGAGCTCATTCCCGGGGTCATTCTGGACGTACAGAGATTCCTTCGGTGAGGGCTCCCATTTCTCCATTTCTTTCCGATTCAGCTAAGGATCGTTTTGATCATTTCTCTGTTCGCAAATTCACTACTGAGAGAGTAGTTGAATTTAGCACTATAATGGGTTCTGTGGCTCATTCTATTTTCTGATCTCGTGAGTGGATCCTTGTTATTCGTCTGAACATCCCATTTTACCCTGTCTTGGTGAAATTGTTTTATGCCAACATGCATTCCATTCAGTGTGATGATCAGGATGAGCTATCATTTCAGACTTATGTCTCTGGGGCTCACCTGACTATTACCCCTGATTTGATTTCTACTTTATTGGGCATACCTCATCCTTCTGCTCTACATGAGTACCTTCTCAGGACTCGTGTGTTGACAACTGATAGAGTCATCTTGACTGAGACTCTCACTGGACAGTCCTTTGATTGGAATACTTTTATACCCCTTACATATTTCTCCTTGAGTATCAGTTGTTGCACCTCGTCTGTAGGTACAACATTGATCCACCTGGGCATGGGGCATAGGTGAACATTGATCATCTACAACTTCTATATCATCTGGGTACTAGGTTTGTTATTGATCTTCTGAGGTTCATGTTTAGAGCCATGGTTAGAGCGGGTAGCCAATTGGCTAACCATCCGTGTCTTCCATTTTCTCTACTCGTGAGCTCTATTCTTCTACACTTGGATGTATCGATTTTAGCTTCCGAGGAGGTTTGCTCTCTCATGGGGCCCATTGGGCCTTCCACTATCAAGAAGAGCATGTCTCAGGTTCGGAGAGTGACAAAGGTTCCTCCGCACTTCTATGATCTTTTTTATGAGGACTTGGGAGATGATTCTAAGCCAAGCGTCTAGTAGACAGATACTGAGATGCATCCTCCAGAGCCACATCCATCTTTTGTCCAGCCTCTAGAGATGCCTGCACCTTACTCATTTAAGTCTGTTCATCATCAGATGGTGGGATTCGACTAGCGGCTTATGTCTCATAAGGAGCGACAGCTCAGGGCTTTCACCGTCTAGAGGAGCGTTAGGATGCTGGTTTCGATTGGATGACTGGCACTCTTACGGATATGCAGTGATATATGGAGTACCAGTTCACCATGATGGATTTTGGACAGCATCCACCATCTCAGGGTCCAGATCAGTAGGACGATACTAATCCATCGGCCTAGTCTCCTACAGAGATATTTTTTGAGAGTTATCTGGTGTTTTCTATTTTGAGATATTATTGTACACAGATAAACTCAGGTTTTTGTATGGTTATACTCTGGTTGTGTTTATTCGCTTATCTGTTATAGGGTATACCAGTTTGTGTCGATATATATATATATATATATATATATATATATATATGCACTTATTCTTCATGATGATATTCATTGCTTGTTTATTATCCGTTTATATTTTTGTACCTTTGTCAATCTGTGACAAAAAGAGGGAGAGAAAATCATAGAGGTAAAAATAAATAGATACATGATGCATGCATGATAGGGGAAGAGAAATTAAGGGGGAGAAAAATTTTGTATTATTTTTCAAATTTCTCTATTTGTGATGTGCATAATTAACTCACTGCATTATAATGATTTATTGATTGTCGATGATATTATATGGTATGTATTGTTGGTAGATTGTGTAGGGAACATATCAAAAGTTATTCCATTATCTGTTCGATTATCTCCGAGAGAGTGTGAGATAGTGAGTGAATCATGTAAGAGGGTAGGATTGTATTTTTTATTTTTGTATCTTCTATATGATTAAATATTTTTTGTCACGGAATTGCCAAAGAGGGAGACAAACCATCGACTTTCGCTCATTTTGGCACTTATTTCGAACAAACTTATTTTTCAAAGATGGTTGTAGCTGGTTGTCCTACCTTAGATTCAGATCAGGATCATTACTTCTAGAGGAGTATTTTCTCCGAGGTTATAATCCTGTTAGGGTGTAGAGTATTGGGTTAGGGCTTGTCAGGTCCCAGAAAACGTGAGTGTTAGGTTGGGAAATTTTCTCGGTGAAGAATGCCCTAGCAATACAATTAGTATGTTCTTAGGGTAGTTAAGATCAGGTTTAAGTTAGGTTTCCTTTTCATCATTTTGTTATGGAGGTTTTGAACTCATTTCATAAATCTCTTGGTCAGATGAATGGCAATTTCTTCGTAATCATATACAATATAGATGTTTTGAACAAAATGTACAACCTAAGGATCGATATACCAGAGGTAAGGTATACATACAGAATGATCAGAAGAATAATAACGTAGAAGGGACATGGTCTTTTGTGAGGAAGAATTTGGCAAAAATTGTTTGGGGTGTTCAAGGTTCAGATAAAAATTGGGATAAGTGCCCAATACTTGTTTCTGGTGATTTTGAATACGACGAGCAGGAGCATGGAGAAAGAGGTCCCCCATTATTCGAAGATTTAGCAGCCAAGGTAAATAAGTGTTAGATTAAGTTACTAAAATGATAACTTGAATGTTATGATACTGAATTTTCATTTACTTTGCAGATCTGAGAGCCATAGGAGATGGTACAAGTCTACACCCGCGATTGAAGCAAACTTGGCATCTTCAGGACCGTAAAGGACAATGGTCGGAGCCTAATTAGATTGCTCAGAGAAGAGTTTCCTTATCTCAATAGCGTCACAGTTGTGCAACACTTTAACGCCAGATTTATAGGGTTGTGACCGGAGTTGCAATCCGGTTCTTTTGAAGAAGTGGGCAGCAACACACAGTGGCAGATAGTTGAATGGTAGAGATTGAGAGGAGAGAGAGAATTAGGGTTTAAAGAGTGGAGAGAGAAAATAATAGAAAATAAAGATAAAAGAGCAGGCAGAAAGTCTTGAACCCTGGTTTTCAATATATTCTTCCACGAGCTTCACCAACTGAGCAAGCTATCATTTGGTGTAGTTTTTAATACTTTGGTCTTCGGCTCTTCCGTTCTCTTGGTTCTTGAACCGACTCTGCGATCATCTGCTTCAGCCTCTACTTGGTCCATATCTTCTTGTTAAAGCATGTTGGCTCTTTAAGCTTTGATAGTGGCCTTCTATAGTTGATCGTGGGTCCATGTGTCTCAAGAATTGCCTGATCTGGGTTTCTGCGATAGTGAAAATGCATAATGAGACTTCCACAAATGGCTTTACATGTAGGTCAAATAAATGCATATGAATGCATGTAAATATACCATTTTGACCAGAAAAGTGTGTTCTACGCAATGGAGGAAACTCTTATGAAGAAAAGTTGATAAAAATGAAGTTTTACGGAAGAGAGTGCGATAATGCTAAAATGATAATAGTAAAAAATAAGCACTTTTATGCGAATATCACGCTTGTAGCCACCATGATATTCACAAAATTTGCTCATCCCTGAATTGTTCTCTTTCCTGGTCCAATGGTCTTGGTTGCCAATAATATGGCTCCCTCTTTATGACTTTTAGGATATTATCCAAGCTTGCATTTATGATAGTATATTCCCGTTCACGCTGCCTTTTGGGGTCATGGCCCTAACCAGAATCTGCACTCCATGTCTTCTTGTTACTATCTTTGCTCTTATTTTTTCCATCGTCGGTCTACCTCTTACCTCCAGATTTTGCTTTACTTCTCGATTCTACTGTGTGTATCATCCTCCAACTGTGCATATTTCTCCGCTTTGTTAAATAAGATTTTTTTTATGTTTTTGGGCCTTGACTTAGTGAGCGATTCGTATAACTTCGAACTGGTCGTTGGTGCTTTAAGGAAGTCCCTGGTAACCTATCATCGTAGTTCTCAATCTGTAGCATCTCGATGCTTGAACCTCTTGAGGAAGTCCCGAATAGATTCGATCTCCTTCGGTTTGACGAAGGTTGAACAATGTCAACATCTTTTTTTTTCGGTTGCATGAGTAGTGAGTGATCTATGTGATCTATGAACATTTTCCCAAGATCAAGGAAACTTGCGATGGTTCGAGGAGGGAGCTGGTGGAACCAGATGAGTGCTTCTACTTGTAGGCTGGAGAGGAATAGTTTGCACGTCAGGACATCGTCGATTTCCCAGAGGGCCATCACCGTTCAGTAATGGGGCTCATGCTCTATACGATCGCTGGTGCCGTTGTAAGAAAAGTGGGGCATTATGAACCTTTTGGGTGGATCGACGTTCAATCTAGATGTTGTCAACAAAAGGAGAGCCCGCAGAGGTCGGGTGGCAAGAAGGGTCATTTTGTCAGGCACCTTCTGTCGGCTAACAGATACCATTTCTACCTTTTCTTCTCTATGCTTCTGCATTATATCTTCGATTTCTTTGTGAGTGGGGCCTAGGTGTTGGGCTGCGGAGTCTAATACAAAATAGGTGAAGGAATTCATCATATGATTCTTGGGGGAGGGCTCCGTGAAGGTTCTCCTCATGAGGTACCTGTTGCATTGATTTAACATCTTCCCCATCAAGAATGTTGATGGGGTCCTTCTTCTCTATCAGCAATCGAAGAGATTCATTCTCTCATTTGCTCTGCCATTTCTTGCTTAAGTTCCTCCCTTGCTTTCAGTACTTCTTGGACCCTAGGTGTGACGGCAGTCGTCGCAGTTGAATGTGCCCCTCGTACTATCCTTGTTAGGACCATGGTGACCAAAGATTAAACATAGCAGTGGTGTGGTAAGATATTTCCCACGGCCGACGTGAAAAGATGTGGGGAAGCTTTTTACCTCCTCCATGTGATCTTTGACTGGTCCTGATGAAGGAGAATACGAGCTTTTGCTTCTTCATGCAACTGTCGTTGTTCTTCAGGGACGAAGTGGAGGTGGTTTGTACCTACAAGAACACTCCAGTGTGACAGTCAGCAAGGAGAATAGGTGACAGAGAACATAAGATGGGGATAGAGAAATTCGATCCCCCTACCTTTGCCTCTCCAGAGGTTGAGAGGATGGAGATACCTGTTTCTTTCCTTTCCGTTGGGAAGATCTTCCATCTTGCTTTTGGGGAGATTATCTTGTCCTTGATTTTCTTGGTCTGTTCTGGATATTCATGAGTTTGTTTTTTTATCATTATTCTTCGGTCAGTTAGTCTCGACGTGTAATTTGTATAACTGAAAAAGGTGTCAGGTGGCATCAATTGCCTTATTGGGCAAGGGTTACCGCCTAGTTGGTCACTTGCCTAGTTGGCATAGTCCAGATGGCAGGAGACTGGCCCCAAAAAATTAAACGTATATAATTTCCGGATTACATCCATCACTTTGGTGGGATCCGTGTTGGACGTGATCTTCGCACAAGTGGGTCAGTAGGTTGTCTGACCTCGTGTCGCGACGGATGAAGCAGGTCAAATATGGTACTTAGAGTTATGTTCCAACCCCACCATGTTATTTGGTATTTAACACTAAAATTGTTATTTTAAAAGAGTCCGTCTAGAGCTACACCCATTTCTTACATCCACTTCTTACACTCGAGATTGGGGCCCACATGGAGATCATGTTGGACAATCTAACCGCACAATGAGTTTTTCATACTATGGTTACCCTTCTCACAAAAAATCAAGACATTTCAACATTCTTAACCTTATGAAAATATGACTATAATTTAAAAATCCAGACCATCCAATTAAACCATTATTTTCCACTTAAACCATTATTTTCGGTCAATTTTTTTATATGATTAGCAATGTCGAAGTGAACTGAGTTTTGACAACGATGATCATCATGCCTTGTATAGTTGGATTGTCCAACATGATCTCCATGTGGGCCCCAACCTCGGGTGTAAGAAGTGAGTGTAAGAAATGGGTGTAGCTCTAGAGGGACTCATTTTAAAAATAGCAACCAGTAACGATTATTTACATTTAACTTTACCTATTCGTTATGCCGCTATAACGGACCCTTTTAAACCTTGGAATAAATCAATTGGTTAGAAGCAAACAGTAGGTCTGATTTTGATTTTTTATTCTGGACTGGAATCTGGACCCATTCGATGTGGGGCCATATGTACATCAACCATGGGTGATTCATCTCGGATCCATCCTATTATACGGCGGCCAACAAAGAAAAAGCCAACCTAGAGCCCGTACAGGCCGGTCATCCCAGACTTTTCAAAATCAAACCGTGACCCTAAGCTATCAAAGAAATAAAAAAAAAATTATAAAAGAGCAGAAACAATCAACAAACAAGAAGAAATTCCCAAATGAGACGATAACAACAACAAGAAGAACCAATCAACCAAAGTATATTTACAGAGTAAATGGACTCATGACTCAATACTAACATTTCTTTATACAGATTTAGGCCGCAAAACCAATCAAAAAAAAAAAAAAACTCTTAAACCTTCTAATCATCCTCTTCTTACATTAAAGAAAAGAAGAAAAAAACAGAGATGACTTACGACCAAACACCCTCTCAACCTTCTTTCCAAAACCTAAAGCTAATTAAATAAGAAGAGAAGCTTTGCCTCTTCTCCTTTATTTATCTACATAAATACATCATTACACACAGAGATCTTAGACAAAGAAGATTGATAAGGAAACATATTTACAACAATAACAGAATTCCCTTCTCTCTCTATTCTCTCCAAAAATCAGAAATCCTCTTCCTCTTCTCTTGTTTTCAAGTTGTTGTGTTGTAGCATTAACTCTCTTCTATGTACTTTCTGTGCCTTGATGGGTTCTATGCTACGGCAGGGATACTGCAATTTCGCCGATCCCTGTCGAGGCAATCGAACCCTTCTACCCTCACTGCCGCCGGCTTGTGTCCGAACTTTGTCCGAACACAGCCTCCTTTCCGAGTGGATGACGGAGAGGGAGACAGACCTGAGGGGACTGGGATCGGCAGTGGCGATAATGGGGTTGTTTTTTCATCCCTGAAACGGTCATCTTGGATTAGTGGGTTTGTGGCCCTGCCCGGCGGAGACCCAGAAAAAAATGGGGGCGACGAGGCGACTTGATTAGTGGATTGTTCTGCACCATACCCACCCTGCAGAAACCAATTGATCAATTTGAGTACGAAGTGATCATAATATCAATCAAGAGATTGTAGAATTAGCACAAAAATAAAACCATCTTTACAATCTACATGCGTAATCAATCTAAACTGTTCGTCTATGAGCAATCATAAACAGAAATATCATCAAAAACGTGTTCTTGACCATCAAATGGCCAGTAAAAACATAGATTTTGGGTCGAAAAGACATTGTTCATCGATGGGAAAGGTTTTGGATCCCTTACAGTGGCCTATATAAGTTTTTGTTGATTGTATCGCACGCATGTTTATGCAGTGGTTCTGTGTATAGTTCATGCAGGAAAAAAAAACAGGAGGAGATTAAAACGTACCTTTGTGAGGATGATATCGAGAAGCTCCGTCCTTGCTTTCGAATCGCACAGCTCTTGGTGACTGTTATTTGGACAAAATAAAAGATCAAAAGGCTGAGACTTTGTAGGCGGTTTGAGAGAGATTTACAGAATCATCTTAAAAGACGAAGAGAATCGATGAAAAATTACCTCAAATGCCATCTTAAAGGTCTTATGGGTTCGTTAATGGCGTGATTTAAGAGGCCAAGACGCCGAGGTTTAGGGCAGACGACGGGATCTTTCCGATCGGAGATGGAGACGGAGCTCATCATCTCTTCACAGGCTGCGAAGGCGTTCTGCTGAAATACGAAATGATTCATACTGATCGATTCTCTAGATCTGCAGAAGAACGCTAATTAATAAACAGAAAAAATTAAGACAAAACTTCATGTACAGTTCCAGATCTAAAACAAAGAGAGAAAAAAAGCTTGACAATCTATTAAAAAATTCAGTACTATTGCAGGTATTTAACAGATCTGAAGGTGTATAACCCCGATCTGAAGAGATCAAGGTCGACATCTCGGAAAAAAACGTAACTTTGACATATATGAGCAGATATCGAGCAATAAAACGAAAATTTCGAGAAATATCAAACAAAAACAGCTCAAAACGATTAGATTCTTCAGATCTATTAAAACTTCCATCTTTACCATCAAAGAAGAAGCCCAAAAACAATAATCCAATTCAAAATAGAAATTTCTACAAAAAAAATGAAAAAAAAAATCGGCTCAAATTAGTAATCAAACAGCGCAAAAACAGAAAAACCTTATTAGATGTGCTTAAAAAGGAAAACATAGTCCCAACAGATTTAAGAAAACGCTTAGATCCGAAGAAGAAGAGACAAAAAAAAAAAAAAAAACAGCAAAAAGATCACAGAACCATAAAAGAAAAAGAACCACTTGAAGAAATAATACCAAAAGCAAAATCTACAAAGAACGATGACTAAGAACCTTAATTTCAGCTAAAAAGTCTACTACCTACCATATAGAAATCCGTTTTATGTCAAAAAAAATGCAGAGATTTCATCAGAAAAATCCTCCTCCGCGAGAGAGAGAGAGAGAGCATACCTTGGTAGTACTATAAATCTCTCCACCAAGGGAGGATTAAAAAAAAACGAAGAAAAAGATATAGAAGAAGTTAAAAGGAAGGGGAGAGTTAGGCGAGAAGGGAAGAAGGGGAGAGCGGTGGGGGTTGGGTGGAATTTAAAGACGGAGAAGAAAAAGGTTTGATATTAGCCAAGTAAAGAAAGAAAAGTGGGGCCAGGAACTTGCAACCCCTTCACCCAATTACTTGCTTTTTTATTGTATGGCGGTGTTACGATGTTATCAACATCTTAGTAGCCGTCGTTCCCTATCGCGTTCCCAATGTCCAGACTGCCGATTGTCCTTGGATTCGAATTACACAAATCTCAATGATCATTGGACGTTTGCAACTAGGGAGCACCGAACATCTTCTAAAGGATATTTTTTTTTTCTATTTTTAATTTGGGTCGGGATGGTGGGACATCCATTTTTGACAACTATTTTTGACAACCATTTTCGCGGACCCACATAGAAGATGAATAAATGGCTGATCTCCTCACCATATAGATCACCCCCAACAAAAAATCAGCTCATTCTGAAATTTCTAACTCCATCAAATGTGGTTTTCAAGTTACACGGTAAAAATAGACAGTCCTTAATTCTTCAATTTCTAAAACAGTCTTCGAATATCGGAATGATTTGAATTTTTGTGAGGATGATCTCCTCGACATAGAGATCATCCTCACCAAAAATCAGCAATTGATTCATCTTCTATGTGGGTCCGCCGAATGGTTGTCTAAAATAGTTGTCCCCCGATCCCGACCCTTTTTAATTTTTATCATATCATGCAGGCAATGCCTCTTGCAGGAACTCGATCGATTTTTGCACCCCAAGAAAAATAATCAATCAAATAAACCAAGGCATTAAATGGTCCTTTATAACAGCCATATGATCATAGTTTCCTAGGTATACATTTGAGTAGCTCGACCCGAACCGGTCTAGTTTCGGGATTTTTCTCGGGTTTTCGGCTGGCTGGAGCCTAACCTGAATTTAATCGGGCTGGGCTCAGGCCAAACCAAAGCATTAGAAAGCCTACCAGGGCCATACCCAAAACTCGAAAAATTGTGTTTTCTTCGGCCAAGCTTGAGCCAAGTTATGGGCTCACTAAAACCCCATTTTTTAGAGGGTTTGTGCATTTGACATAGGTATAGTAATTTTTTAAGAGTGTTTTGTGGCCTTGGGCTTTAGTTCAGGTGTTGGTCTTGAGTTAAGGCCCAGGGGAAGGAGGGACCCAAGCCCGAGGTCCAGAATTTCGGGCCCCACATGGTTAACCTAAAACTTGTGCTCAGGTTGAGTTTTCCTAGAAAAATTAGACTGGGCTCTCTCTCGAACTAAGATTTGCACCTAATATATTTCTCTTACACATGGTAAATCAACTTTTTTACTTTAACCATCATTTCCGATCATTGCCAACCAAAAAATAAATATAAAAATTGACCCTCTCTATCAAATTATTTTGGGTGATCATGGAAACATGGTTTTTAGTTTAAGAATAGGTACATTTCATGGTTTGGACGGTCAAGATTACCTCGTATATGTTAATTTTTATCATGGAAAATCTCTAAAGTTGGCCCAATATGATGACGGTCCCCAGCCAATGGGTACCTCCATTTTTCATGTGGTTTCCATCATTGTTTCCTCGTCATTTTCTTCCGGTGTATGAAAACTCGACTCGACTCGAAAGCCTACCGAGTTGAGTTAACTCGAAGACTCGAACTCGACTCGAGTAATATACTAATATTATATACATATATTAATATTAATATATAAATATCATATTTTTATAAGCATAATTATAAGATTTGGTTAAGTTTGTGTTAACAAGGCGTTCCAGAAACTTATTTGGTGCACCGATTATAAAACAACGGACTTGGTGTGTCATTTTTTTTACACAAAAACAACGCACCAAACCCATTGTTTATTTGATTCGAGTTTATTTTGAGTCAACTCGAACTTCAGTCAAGTCGAGTCAACTCGGCCGAGTTTCGAGTTGACTCGACAAGTTTTAAAACACTATTTTCTTCTACGTTACTATTTTTGTTATCTAATCATTTCCCATTTCCTGTATTACATTAAATTTTTATGGTCCGTATCCCATTGTCATTTCTTGTATCGTTTTTCACACCTATTTTTTCTATTTTTGCAACTAATAACTAGTCACATTTGAGTAAAAAATGGTTAGAATATTATTATTTTATTATTTTTCAATTTTTCAAAATAACATATCTTCTTTTTCAAAGTAATTGTCATTACAACACTAAGCTTGTTTTTCCCATTTTGGACGTTATTATTTTCGTTATTTAAACCATGAAATAAATAATGGTAATATTTTTATATTTTTATTTATAAATATCGGGCCAATTTATCATAAAAGACATTAATAAGTTTTCAAATAATGTGCATTAAATCAAGAAATATTACTTCCCGACTCTATCCACTAGGGCATGAAAATGGGAAGCGACAAACTCCAAATCTAAGACAATACAAACTTATTTTGCGGGTTTTGATTAATAGGATCAAAAACTAAAACAAGTTAGATACATATCCAAGTAATGTGGCCCAATTGAGTTTGAATACTTTTTTAGACTATTAAAATGGTTAGATCCAATTACATATTTTTCCTTGCCATTAAAGAGCTAGTTCATTGTTACATCTTTTCAAAAAAAAAAACAAAGTCTCTCAAATCGATTTTGAGTCATTTGTAAAGCATTTGGAATCCTAAAAATCTCCTTTGTAGCCATCTATTATATTCCATTTGAGAAACTTTCTTGTCCTCGAAACTCTAATTTCTTTTTAAAGATTTCTACTCTTACCATTACCCAAATTTTTGGTGAAAAATCTTTGGCTTTTCCTTATAAACTTGGTTTGCATCAAAGAAGGCTTATCATGTTGTGGCAACATGTCATGCATGCTGAAGCTGAAATTAGTAGAAGAAAACTAAGATAAAGACATGTAGCTGTGGGCACTAAAGCTGTTGTCATCTCTTGACATTAAGTATCAAACCATAAAGATATTGACAAGCAAGAAATGAAGCATTTGTGAAGCAAGAACATACACGGGGAGCTGTGCATTTTTGAAGCATTTGCAAAACCATTGAATATGTCCTCCATGTCCTAATTCGAAAGTTTTTTCTCAAATTCCTAAACAAATGAATTGCAGATTATATAATGTACTTTGCCACTTGCCAAATTATATGCGCAGGGAGCTGTGCGTCATAATGTACTTTGTCACTTGCCAAATTCCGAACCCACAAGCCAAAATACCACAGTTTTAAAAAATAAATCATAAATCCTAAACCTTAACCGGCATAAGGTTTTTTTTTTTGAAGGCTAACCTGCACAAGGGTTAACATCTATAAAACAAAAGACAACCTTTATGTTTTGTTATATAAGTAGTGGCTGAGATCGACCCACACTACTTTGGCATCCAATAGTTGTCTTTTTCTCCTGCCCAAATCTTGAATACACTCACAAAAAAAAGAAACCCTTCACGAAAATGGAAACTTGACTAAGAAAAAAAAAATAGAAACCTTCCAGATGTACGCAGCTTCTTTCTCTCTCACCTACAACCATTCTCTCTTCTCTTTTCTCTCTCTCCCTCCACGAAGAAGATGAAGGGGGGCCTTGTACTCTCACGTCTCCACCTCTTGCCCCTATGACACCTCTCTTTCCCTCAATAAGAAGGCATCGTCGTGCTTGATATGAAATTCAACAAGCTTTTGTCGCTCGAGGCAGGATTTCTCCTTCAATCCTTCGGTGATTTCTACGCCTTCAATCCTTCAGTGGTCTCTACCTCGTTGAAAAGAGTCAAAGAAATCACCAACCGGACTGATTGTACTAGCTTTGTCTAGAAAAGACTCGATCCAACAGCTTATGCACTTACTTTTATTCCATTGAAAAGATTAAAGAGGAGCTCAAAACTTTTAAGAGGAGGGATGAGCCAGACATCCATACAGTCAACCCTAGGTTGGTATTAAGCGTTAGATTGAAAATACTTCTTGGTTGTTTTTAATGTCGACATTTTAAACGTTGATGGCTCACTCAAACATTTCGCCGATGTGTTGAAATGCAATCTGTATATCACCTGCATAATCAAACAACTGAAATGGATTGTTTAATAACCTTCACAATCAATGGATGAGTGCCGTTGGCACCCGAATTATTTTGCGGATGCACTGTTGGGGAGTGTCATTGGCACGGGTAATTCCCTAGTCTATTTTTGTTATATAAGTAGCGGTTAGGATGGACTCACACCATTTTGGCATCCAATGATTGTCATTTTCTCCTGCCCAATTTTTGATTACATACTCACAAAAAAAGAAACCTTTCACAAAGATGGAAACCCTCCATTAAAAAGAAAATCTTCATCCCTCAGCGAAAATAGAAACCCTCTCATTTTATTGTCCCTAATGTCCTTAATACCTTCAAACTACTGTTATAACGTTAGATTTGAGGATTTCTATGTAGTCTCATTTTTCGTTGGTTAGGATTTTATGATAGTAACGTTAGGTATGAGGATTTCTATGTAATCTCATTTATATGCAAAAATCATTTCCATAAATCTTATTCATGACAACCATACATATACATAGCCTTAATTGCCAAATTTTTCAAACATCCCCCTACCTTCATTAGTGTTTAAAAAGGTAAGTTAAAAACTATCCTTATTTGATCCAAACCACACATGTTCTAACCTTCGGATACTAAATCCAACAACTATAAATCATCAAAAGTATTCATCTGTCTGTTGTCCCAGAGGGCAGCGGTAGTAACAAATTAATATGGATCTATTTGATGCTTATGTTCTTTCCCCATTAGTGATTTCTAGGCGTTGGATTGGAAATATTTTTATGGGCTAGCTGATTTTAAACGATAAGTGATTTTTACGCATTGGGTTGGAATTATTTTCATGGGTAGATTTTTAACCGTGGATTAGACCCTTGGATGGTCCTCGAGATCCATTCAACACGAAGTCATTCATTGGCATTGCAACCATTGGATCCTTCTCTCATGTGTCCACTGTAAGTTCTCTGGGTTGGTTTTAACTGTAGTAATCTGTGCATTATTTGGGTACAAAGATCAAAAGGATTGAAATCAATAATCAAGGCTGATCAGTGATTTTTAACCGTTTGATTGAAGCTATTTTATGGGTGCTTTAAATCACTAATCAGGCTGATCAGTGATTTATAACCGTTGGATTGAAGGTATTTTCATGGGTTGATTTTGACCAGTAGGAATCTGAGCATTATTTGGGTACAAGATCTAGTGTTTTAAATCATTAATCAGGCTGATCAGTGATTTCTAACCGTTGGATTGAAGATATTTTCATGGGTTGATTTTGACCATAGGACTCTGAGCATTATTTGGATACAAAGATCCAATGTTTTAAATCACTAATCGGGCTGATCAATGATTTCTAACCGTTGGATTGAAGGTATTTTCATGGGTTGATTTTAACTATAGGAATCTGAGAATTATTTGGGTACAAAGATCCAATGTTTTAAATCACTAATCATGCTGATCAGTGATTTCTAAACGTTGGATTGAAGGTATTTTCATTGGTTGATTTTAACCATAGGAATCTGAGCATTATTTGGATACAAAGATCAAAACGATTGAAATCAGTAATCAAGGCTGATTTTTGGTACTTAGGTCCACCTAGGGATGGGGCAATATAAACCATGTGGGAATATTTTAGAGGACTCTGACTGTATGGATGTTTGGCCAATCCCGATTAGTGATTTCTAGGTGTTGGATTGGAATTATTTTCATGGGTTGATTTTAACCAAAAATCAACCCGATTAGTGATTTTTAGGCTTTGGGCAGGAATTATTTTAATGGGTTGATTTTTACCAAAAATCAGCCCAATTAGTGATTTCTAGGCATTGATTGGAATTATGTTCATGGGTTGATTTTAACCAAAAATCCGCCCGATTAGTGATTTCTAGGCGTCAGGTTGGAGTTATTTTCATGGGTTGATTTTAACCAAAAAATCAGCCCTATTAGTGATTCTAGGCGTTGATTATAATTATTATCATGGGTTGATTTTAACAAAAAATCCATCCGATTAGTGATTTCTAGGCGTCAGGTTGGAGTTATTTTGACGGGTTGATTTTAACCAAAAATCAGCCCGATTAGTGATTTCTAGGCGTTGGATTAGAATTAATTTCATGGGTTGATTTTAACAAAAAAAATAGCCCGCTTAGTGATTTTTAAGCGTTGGGTAGGAATTATTTTTATGGGTTGGATTTTATGTTCTAATGGATTAATCAGCGGTCTAAACCCTACGAAATACTCCCTCAAAGTCTGATTTTTGTGGGGTCCAACCCAATGGTCTAATCCACGGTCTGGACCGCTCTTTGATTCTTCATTCATTTTTTTAGAAACAAAGGACTCCCTCTTTGATTTTCTTTATGCCCTCAAAGTGATTTTCTTCATGCCCTCAAAATCCATCCATGGAATTAAGGTTAGATGGATTGGAATTATTTGTGGGTACTCAGATCGAAGAGGGGTCCATCCATTTGAATGGAATTATTTGTGGGTAATTCCAATCAGATTTGATTTTCTTTATGCCCTCAAAGACCAAAAGCTTTTTGATAATTGGATTTAAGCATTAAATCCAACACCTAGGCTGCGTTTGGCATTGCTGAAAATAAGCAATAAGCTAGATTTTTGTTATTTTGGACCGCAAAAAGTTGTTCTGTGGCGTTTGGTTAAGTGAAAAAAACAGCATTTCAAAATCGTGATAAGCCAAGAAACAGCAAAATGTAGAAACCGTTTTGAAACAGCTTTTGCGTTTGCGGCTTGGATAACTTAAATTTTATTGACAATTTTCTCCTTAAAAACAAATTGATATGACAAAAATGCCCTTGTCTTCACCATACGAAAGAGAAGGTTTTACGTTTGGGGTGGGATCTCCCGTCGGCCATTCGGCCCATTCCTAATCTCTCTTTTCTCCTCTCTCGCATCGATTTTTATTAGTTCTTGCGCAAATCCTCTCCATTTCTCTTCCTTTCAAGCCTCTTGGCTTCTTGGGTTTAACTTCTTTTTGGCTCCTGCTTTGATCTGGTTCCCCTACCAGAAAATCTCCTGATTTTGGGCCTTCCCCGGTGAAATCCACCAAAAATTTCATGGGTTCGCTTCAATTCTAGTAATGGATAATTGAAGACAGACCAAAAGAAACTCAAACAGACCAAGCTCTCAAAGCCCTTCAACAACTTCATCTCTCATTTCACATCTATAAATCCCATGTAACTGCCTTCAATTTAGACACCCACCCTATTGGAGGAGCTCAAGCACCCTGCTTATTCGGTACAATTTTCCAATGAAATCTGTCTCAGTGTAACAGCTTGCTTTTTGAGTTTGCTCCAAGCAATCTCAATCAAGAAGCTTTGAGTCTCTTCTCCAAGATACACCGATCCAATGTACCATTGATTGGTCCACCCTCTCCTGTGTTTTGAAGATCTGTAGCTGTTTGTCATATCAAATGTTTGATAAACAGAGTGATCAAATGTTTGATAAACAGATACTCTTACTGCCACTCTTACTGCAGCAAATCCAGTTACAATGTAAATGTTAGTGTTGGGACGTGTCGATTTGTACATGAAAACCATTCACTTTTACTAGTGTTCTTGTAGCTTCGGCGGCAAACGGTACGGTTGAGAAGGGAATTCAAGTTCATAGCCACATTATCAAACTTGGGTTTGAGTCTACCACATTTGTGGGTAATTCTTTGATAAATATGTATTCTAAGCCAGGTCTACTTAGAGATGCTAGAGTAGTATTTGAGAGTAAGGAGAGCAGGGATGCAGTTTCTTGGAATGGAATTGTAATGCCCCGAATTCAGACCACACGAATCTCGAGGTGTTAGTCAGGTGTCCTAAATCGAAGGCACGCAAAGCACACTCACTCTCACATCTAACCCAAGTTATAAATTTCAGGAAATTTTTTATTTTTTTTTTAAATATTGAAGCGCAGACCTACTCGACATTATACAATAGAGATAAACTCTGAAGTTAATGATATATATTTCTAAACAAGAATCTAAATATAAATACATACTCAATCATGAGTTCACAACCTGAAATCTGCTTCACTGCAACTAGACTTCACTTCAAAACAAGCCTAAATAAGTCTATAAGTTCTTCTCTACAAGAGAACTGAGAGGGTGTGAGCTTTTTAAAAAAAAGCTCACAGATAACCAAGTATCCTTAAAATAATCATCATAAATACAAAATAATATAACAACAAAATATATTTTATTTTGAAAGAAATAAAAGTGCAAGAACAAAAATTCAAGCTAAACAATTTTATTTAGCAATAAATGACAGAATTTAAAACATACTAATAAAATTAGAAATCAAATAACATTTAAACATTATATCAATAACATCTATATCTCACTCATCACCAACGACTAACAACACAAGGCGGGTAGTCTATTCATCTTAGAGTGAAGAGGTCACGACTAGTATCAGTCCTAGTCTAGCAATTATTTCTTTTGTCCCAATACTTAACCAGTGTGGAACCCCACCGTTGGTATCCTGATTTGCGGTCGGACGGGGAGTTGCCGCTGCGTGTGAGGAGTACACTATAAGCCCGTGAATTTAGGCTCAAGAGAGGGCCTTTGACCACGACACTGAATACACAGGTCAAAAGAACAACGATGGTCAATCGTTCGACGTCTGCAGATATTTCAAGGATCCTTAAAACTATCCAAGGACCGGCGAACCGTACCCCTCACGTCTATCGCTTCATCGAGGCATACAATGTAAACCTCTATCAGAGATAGACTTCCAAGACGTACCACTACAAAGATGATAATCTAGAAAAGAGAACTAGAACTTTCTAGATATGAATAATGAGAATATTCTAAAAGACAGGCTCATTCTACCTAAGAGAATAAGATCATTATTCGTATCTTAGAGAAATCTGTTGCCTCCGAAAATAGCATCGAATCACTCCTACAGTAGTTCAACTGATCATTTTCCAGATCATCTAGTGATATATTATGTAATATAAATAATAATTAATAATTTTTAATCAAAATAACTTTTTTTCTTTCTGAAAAACATTTATATACAAATATGTGTGCTGAATTCCCCTGTCACGTCTTATATGTTCTGTCGTCTTGGGATCAGCTTCCTTCATACGGATTATTACGTGTTGAAGCTCATATGACACTCATCATCCAAAACATATCGGGCGGTCTATCACCATCACCCGATCTATCTATAATCAAGTTCTAAGTACCGGGCGGTCTATCATCATTACCCGTTAACTAAGTTCTAAGTCTCGGGCGGTCTATCACCATCTCCCGTTAAATTTGGGACTTCACACACCACATACTTTAATCAACTGGGAACTCCCGTCCCATATTCACTCACAATCCATATCAAACCACGTACAATCACTCTTATCTTTCATTAAATGAAATAAAGAGAGGTGTTTCGATAAAAATCTCCCAAAATACTTTTGACTCCCCTTCCAAAAACTTGTTAGTGAGAAATTCTAAGTTCTAAAAAATAATTAGGTTTTCTAACTTAATTCATAACTTCATAAATCCAGTCATATAATAATATGCATAAATTTGCAAGATTTCAAAATAAATAGGAGACGATTATTAAGAGGATAAGAAACCACACACCTTATAATGCTAATCCAAAGGTCTAGTAGTTGCTTCAAATGCAACTTGACATTCTGTTAATTCAACAGCAACTTCAATGGCCCAAGGGTTCTCCGATGCTTTGAATCTCGATCTATAATCCTCTCATTTTGTAGCTCCATCTTCTTCTTGATTGTTAACAAAATATCAAGAGAAGACATAATTCAATTAAATTCAAAGATTAAACCCTAAATTCACTATAGAATTGTTAAAATGAGTAGAACCTACTACTTATACTAAAATTGAATTCTAAGGTCAATCTAGATGGAACTCATTTAATTGTATTCAATTTAATACACTAATCTCGGTCAAGTAAGTTAAATATGGTCAACTTGCCTATTTTAGCTTAACCTAGTCTATCTTAGTCAAGTCTACTCAATCAAAGTCCAATATTGTTAACATATTTTAGGTTTGATAAACTCGGATCAATATTAGTTTAATAACCTCAAAATTTATAAATCAGTCAACCAAGGTCAAAATTGGTCAACCACTAACTAAATAGGGCCAAACTAGTCAAAATTCATCAACTAGTCAAAGTTTAATCAAACACTGTTCAAATTAAGTTAAAATTACCATTAATAGAATATTTTATGAAAATAATCTCATAATAATAATATAAATTACTAAAATACAATTATAATGATATATCTAACTAAAATACTATTAATATTCAATCTTGGTGGACCCTAAGCCCGCTCTATGTATAAATGTACCACCCCAGTCGATTGATCTAACCGTTATTCAATGTGCCAACTTGGCTGGCCACAGTCAATTAATCATACCATTTCAGAAAATTTACATCATTCTTGCTTAAAAATAAATATCATCGAATGAATGGTTTGGCTTATAAATTGGCGGGCCATACAATGTATAAGAGGGTAGGAAAACGACTTGTGACCACATAAAAGAGTAGTAGAGTGCTATGTTTAGTTACAATAACCCTTGTTATGTGAATCGCATGACTCCCCATGGGGCATTATCTTATAAAACCAATGTCCATGGGCCTACTGTAAGGCCCATCCCGATTTCTTTTAAATTGTCTTTGTGAGTTTTTTTTCCTTTTATTTATTTATTTTTTTTATTTATCTATTTCTTTGTCTTCATTGTGTTTCAACGGTGGGTGTTGTTAGAAACGTCAATGGAGGGGGTGTTTGATTGGGCGGCAACTCCCATTTTGGGGTGCTACTAGGTCCAGGTTTAGGAGTGTGAGTGTGGTACGGCTTGAGGCTAGATTTTTGGTCTTGAGGATAAGTTGGGGGTGGGTTTTACGGTCTGATTGTAGGTCTGCAATAAGTGGGGCGAAATTCATATTTGAGTCCATTTTTTGACTGAAAAATGATAGTGTTTATGGTTGGTTTTGGGGCTGAGAGTGAGTGGTGTTTTAGTTAAGACTTGGGTAAGTGTTTGGGTGGGTTTTAGTGTTGTTGGTGTGGGTTATAGGTGATGCGAGAAGTGTAGGGTGCATCCCCTGTTTCCCTTTCATTTTCAGATTAGTTTTGTATACTATACAAAGTCCGATCAATGCTGAACTTTTAAAGTGTTATAAGGTGTAAAAAGAAATTCAGTTTGAAGGTTAAATGAAGGATTGGTTTGGATGTCAAATGGGTCTCAATTTAGGTATAAACAAAGTCTATTTTAAGTGTCAAATGGGTTCTGGTTTGAATGTTAAATGGAGACTGTTTAAAGGTGTAAAATGATATTGAAATAGGGTATAAAACCAGAATGTTTTAACCCATATAAACTAACATAATTTTTTTTTTTTTTTAAAACTTGATGTATACAAAGACATATTCTTCTATAAACATGGATTGAATTTAATCCCGAAAATAGACTGAAATAACTCTGAAACATAACCTAAAATCAGTCCGAAAAATGGACTGCTATACAAACATAGATTGAAATCAACCCAAAAAAAAAAATTCAAGTTTTGCTACTAAAAATGCTCGTATTTAAAATAAAATAAAAAAATCAGAATCATGGACTGATTACACATGAAACCATACTATAAATCATCTAATAACTTGGTAAAAAAAATGATATAAAGAAATCAAATGTAATTAAAAAGAATTTACTTACCGTATTTTTATTTGAAATCTAAAATATTTGGAGGCAAGTTGAAGATCCTTGATCTTCTCTAACATATATAAGATCTAGGGTAAATCAAAAAGAGTATCCTCTCTTGGAATGCTCCAACGGTTGCTGAGGTTTGTTGAAGGAAAATGATCCAATTTTTTTTTTTTTTTTTGGAATTAAATTGTTTTTAAACCATTGATGGCAAATTGGTAATTTCCATGGCAAGAGATACAAGTGTCTCTTGCATGGACCGAATTTAACAAGTGTTAACTTGGATAATGCTAAGGTGTTGCACATAACAAAATAATATCATGAAATGGGCTATTTAGTGTATGAAGATACACGGTAGTATATAAAATAAAAATATTTTGGTTAAAAAGTGGGTCTACATCTGTCCATCATATGATCGAGACTCTATCGACCTTCATTTTGAGCGTGCCTATAGTCTATGTTCATGATTTTTAATACTCTTTCCATCTATACGGTTAGATATTTCAAAATATTATCTGGGTAAAATGTTAACTTTTTTACCCATTTCTTATGCATTTTTTTTTAAATTCTATAACTTTTATAGAAAATTCAAAATTTAGGATGTTTACAGTCTAAACTGTGTTTCTCGGTGCTTCTGAGTCTAATGGTGAGGTCAATTTTCTCGCCAGGCCTCTCTATGAGCTTTACAATTTTGTGACCAACACCCTATCTTTCATTTTTTGACGACTTCGATTGGAATCTTGATCAAGTCAACGATCTTTGACCCGTGAGACCTACCTTTACTACCTCGGGTCGTTACAGGAATGATCACAGGATTTGTACTAAATGGGTTTGATTTTGAAGCATTGAAACTATTTTATCGGATGAGACTTGCAGGTATGAAGCTGACTCAATTGATATTTGTTACAGTAATTAAGTTGTGTGCAAGCCTTAAAGAGTTGAGTTTTGCTAGACAGCTACATTACCGGGTTCTAAAGAATGGATTCAAATCTGATCTAAGTGCAGTGAAATGGATGACGCCTTTAGTTTGTTCTCAAGAATGTATGGAGTTCAAAATGTGGTGTCATGGATGGCCATGATTTGTGGGTACTTACAAAATGGTGGGACTGAGCAAGCAGCAGATCTCTTTTGCCAAATGAGCAGGGAAGGTGTTAGGCCAAACCACTTCACGTATTCAACCATCCTTACAGCTTCCCCTGCTATTTCACCTTTCCAAATCCATGCCCAAGCCATCAAAACTAATTACGAGAACTCAACTTCAGTAGGAACTGCACTACCAGATGCCTACATTAAGCTTGGAAATACGCACGACACTACGACTGTTTTCAGACTAATCAATGAGAACGACATTTTGGCTAGCTCTGCAATGCTGGCTGGACATGCCCAAGTAGGAGATTGAAGGTGTCGTTGAGCTTGTTCAAGAGATGATAAAGGTGCTTTTTTAGAAGCACTTATTTTCAGCAAACCGCAATGCCAAACGCAGCCCTAGAAACAAAAAATCAAGCTTATTCGTGGAGTGCCATTGGCACGGGTCATCCCCTAGTTTACTATAAACCCTAACATTCACTATAAACCCACTTTATTGAGGATCAAGCATTTTCTTCTCCAGTGTTTGTCCCTGACGTTGCGGCCACCGCTGCCGCTGCCACGGCTTCCGTCGTCGTTACCGTATTAACTCAAATTGACACCTCCACAGTCTGGCTCTCTCTCATCTACGAAATGAGTTGCTTCACTGACTTGTGGATAAAATATGACACGACCACGAGAAGCAACACAAAAGCAACAAATCCAATCCCAAGAATTGCAACGATATTAGAATCCATATTCTCTCACAAGGTAAGCTCAAATTACCCTGAGCTCAATAACCATAATTTTATAGTCGAAGTTTTCGTAGGCATAATGCTCATCCATTCTCAACCCATTTGACACAATTTCCCTTCTCGGAACAGGAGTGGTTGTGGGGGTTGTTTTATTTTCTAATTAGAGCTACTTTTAAGAGATTCTAATTAATGATTAATTTTATATGGGATGGTCGGTCTTATTGAATAGCCGATCATGTTACCTAGTTCCCAAAATGCTCTTGAATTTCGAATAGACTATGTGCATTAAGTTGCTTAATTAAGTCAGTTTTTTTTTCTTAACTGAGCAGAGCTATAACGTTGATAACTGTGGTCTGAAATTCCAATTCCAAACTTAGTTAAAGCTAAGTTTAAGTTTATCTTCTCCAGAGTTGACGCCCACAAAGTGAGGAAGCCAAGGATGACCAACTATTAAATGTGTCCTTCACCGAGCGAGGGAGAACCCAATACATCCCACACTAAGTGCCCTACGCCCTTCTGGCCACATTGTAATGTAGTAGCAAGTGATTAACCGATTCCTCGTAATTTTGCACATCAACCAAAAATTCACAATGATCTTGTGCTTGATGAGATTATCAACTGTTAAGATCTTCTCTAGGAAGACACCACGCAAAGAATGCCACCTTAGAATGAAGCTTAAAGCCCAAGATCTTGGCAACTGGGAATGGGAGACTAGGCATAGAGGCCAATGGGACGGTAGGTGACCACAAGTGTGAATCAATAGCCTCATAGAAAGATTGCATAGAGAATGCTCCATTAGCATTACGGGACTAAAGGAGAGAGTCCTCTGTCTATCTATCAGGAGAAATATCGTATACCGTTCAAGCATATTGGCCACTATTCCACCACCTAATCGTTGTGTATACCTAAATCAAAAATCCCACGACCCCCTCTCTCCCTCATCTACAATGAAATCGCAAACAACGTTCTCCTTGACCAATATTAGGTAAAGCACCATAAATGTCTCTTTAAGAGAAGTGTTGTCACGTCACATGTCTATGTTATCATCTTAGCCCACCTTGAATCTCACTTCATTAGAAAAGGATGGTGTCACATTAGATATTCCCCTCTACACACTACACTTATACGAGGAACAGATGTGCCCACAATCTCAACCTAATTGTTGGCACCGATGTTTAGCGACAACAACCCTCCTCCAAAGACTGTCATATTCTGCCCCAAATCTCCAGTTATTTCCGTAGCCGGGCTACGTTCATGTGCTTTAAGTTTAAGACTCCTAGGCCTCCCAAACACTTCTTAGGAACACACACTAACTTCCAGTAGCCAACAAGTATTCAAATGCGTCTGAGTGCTCCCTCCATTGGAAACAATAGAAAAGATTCTCTAGCCTCCTTGCGACACACATTAGAATGGCGAACAAAGAGAGAAAAAAAATACGCATACTAGAAAGCGTACTCTTAATTAAGACCATCTTACCTCCTTTAGACAAGTAGCAGGCTTTCCCTGTTGCTAGCTTTCTCTCACATCGTTCAGTCACCGAATCCCAAACCACCTTAGATCTGTAGTTGGGCTCCCAGAGGCAACTTGAGATAAGATGACGGAAAAGTGTCAATCTTTCAATCCCAAAAACTCGCCCTCATCCACGCTATTGACTCCGAATACTTTGCTCTTAATCAAATTAATACGAAGCCCTGAGACTGCTTCAAAACATGCCAACAAACCTCTAAAAAGGTAACATTGCTCCCCGGCGGCTCCCAATAACAAGAATGTGTCATCTGCAAACTAGTGATGAGACACCGCTAAGTCCCCTTCCCCGACCCAAAAGCCCTCCAGAACTCCCCCTTTGACTGCCTTGTCGATCATCCTTCCAAATGTGTCAACCACGATAATAAACAAGGGGGAAAGTGGGTCCCCTTACCTAAGACCCCTCGAGCTCCCAAAGTAGCTAGATGGGAACTGCTAACTAAAATTGAGAAAGTTGTAAAGATGCAGTTCCTGATCCACCTCCACCCTACACCAAAGCCCATCATCCTGAGAAGGTACTCTAGAAAATCCTAATTTACATGATCGTATACTTTCCCTATATCGATCTTACAAACCAACCCAAACACTCTTGGGTGCCTCCTGGAGTCGATGCATTCATTGGCAATGAGCACACTGTCTAAAATTTCCCTACCCCCCATGAAGGCTCTCTGGGAAGTAGAAATTACCAAAGGCAGTACCTCGTGGATTCTCAATAACAAATCCTTGGCAATAATCTTATAAACGCTTCCCACCAAACTAATCGATCTGAAGTCCGATATGTCTTCAGCCCCCTGCTTCTTAAAAATAAGAGTGATAAAAGTGTTGTTGGAACAATGATAAAGGTAGGCCTCACTTGAAACTCCCGAACCACCCGCATAAAGTCAGCACCTACTACCTCCTAACACTGATGGAAGAAGGCAAGGGAGAAACCATTAGTTACCATCGCTTAATGAGTGTACAACCCCTAGGTGCATTAATGTTACACTCATCTCCATATTTTACATCTCTATGCAATACTTGGAAGAAAAGGTACATAGAGAGTACCAAGAGTCATACTTGGCCTAGAAGCTTCTAGCAAGGTGCCTCTCAAACTCCCTAGTGACAAGGACACCAAATGGAGTCTATGAGCAACTGGACAATAAAAATTGTCAATAAGCAGTCCATTAAAAATTTATTTTGAAATGTTTAGTTCATTTGAAACTACCTAATAGGGTCAACCTTCGTAGTATATAAATGAGCTAACATGCCATCTTGGATCAGATATGCGTATTACCATTCCGTGAAGGGGCAAAAAAAATGTGGGGGTAGATATAATCTACCCTAATATCAGTGGCTAAAGATACAATGAAACAGAATGGTAAACTCACAAGTTCATGTACAGGCCCCAGGGCTTTTGATTAGTAGATCTGTCGAGAACCAGAAACCAAACAGAGACCAAGCATTCAATGCTGGGGAAGAAGATTTGAACTTGAAAGTTGACACCCATTGCCAGTGGAATAAAAATCAACGGAATTGTCTTCACCTCACAATGCGTCTTCAAACTACCACTTTGGATACCTCCCCTACGCGGTCGTCAGCAAATGTACCATACTTCAAGCTTCTTGCAACATCAAAGAAATGGGCAACAGCTTCTTCAGGTGTCCCTACAAGCACGCCATGCCCCAGATTAAGAATGTGTCCCCTCTGCCCTGCACATCTCACAACCCTGCCAAATGGACTCTAATCAGTTTCAGCACATGGAGTAAAGGTTTCGAGAACTCATTTTTGGAGCATGAATCAACCAGAACCAAAACTAAGAGCGTATCATCCAAGTCTTGTGATTATTTAGTATTTACTAAAAAAAATTATTAGAGTCAACTCAATCAAATATTGGTAACAGAGAAACACGGTTGGCATGGCTGAGTCTTTAAGTCCTGAACAGAGAGAATATCAGCAAGCAGCTCAAATTATAATAGAGGATCAGAAAGTAATTAGTCATTTTCTTTCCCTTTTTTTTTTCCTCTCAAGAAGTTTGTTTGACCGCAAGAGTTGCATTATAGATAAAAGTAACGTCTCTTAATGACCAACAGTTTATTCCTTGCAGAATTTGGGAAATTGTCGCTCTCATGGTGCCATTATTCGTTGTTCCTTAACTAGAATGGAAGCTTTGTTGGTTAGCCATTCATTAACGATTAACGAAATATCCTGGATGAAATGTGCAAATCTAGGTTAATCATGGATTGGAAGGTATTGAGATGGGGGTACATCATATCTCATGACCTGTTTTCTAGCAGGTGAAGGAGCATGTTTTGCCTGCCCGCATACATGATACGTAATTTTTTTTTTTTTTTTATGATACATATAAATTTTAGGAAGCGATGGACACCCAAGACTCAATCTTGAAATGTAGATTTCATAACTTCTTGTTGAGATACAGAACCTTGACAGCCCAGATATGAGAAGATTCACACCCAGGACCCACAATTAAATGACTTGTCAATCTGCTCCTTTCTTTCTTTACCAAATTTCAAAATGGAAATTTTCGTCGTAAAAAAAAAAAATTGGTAATGCCAAGGGTTTAGTTTATAATCAGTAAAACAGTAATCAGGGAGACCGACTGAGATCAGGTTGACATGCTCATGTTGAGATTAGACAAAGGTGAGCAAGAGAGTTTCAACAGAAGACATTTTGTAATTACAAAACTTCCTGTATCTCATAATGTACAAGAGAGCACTAAAACGTTAACCCTAAACTGCTTAAATGGTGTGCCACCTCTTGCACAGCCTTGGCCAAAATCATAATAATCCAACCATCATAACCATCAAACAGTCAAATTTACAGGATAAAGAAATTTCTCCTGAGCATTTACCGTAATGTTTTTAGTCATCCAAGTTTTAGCTCTTGATCAGATGATTTAAGAGTCCATTCAGTATGGTTTGCTAAGGACAATCCATCAAGTAAACCATATGTTATAAATGGTTGATGCACAGGTAGGCCACGTAAAGGATTTGCATGGACACAAAAATTCCATCACAGACATCTGAGTCTAGTCTAATTCAAAAATTCAACAGTAACAGAAACTAACCTTTGAATTTCATCTGTCAAGGTAGGAAGTGGAGAAAATAGACAAGCGGGGTCTACATTTCCCTGGATACTGATTCCACTACCCAACCGTTGCCTGCCATCTGCCATATCCACAGTCCAGTCAAGCCCAATCACATCAACTCCAGTTTCTTTCATTCGTTCAAGAAGGCCTCCATTGCCATTGATGTACAGGACCAGTGGTGTTTGAGGGCACTTCTTCCTTACTACGCTCACAATCTGCAGTTTCATCAATTCCAAAGGTCAGAACAACATATCCTCCAAACTTTGTAAATTGATCAAAGCAAAAGCACATAATTTCTACCAAAATAGGAAATTTCTTTAAGAACTCTGAGGTAGCAATCATGAGTCATGACAGAGTGGAAAATGACTGTTCCTGAAAGGCTTCACACTTATCCTTAATTTATATACTCCAAGGGAGATAAGGACTTGTTGAGAATCCAGGGAACCTTTTCATCTGAGCCTGAGAGCTTCGAAAGCAACTCTACGTAAAACAAATAAAACAGGCAATGGATAACCTAAACCTTCATACTAAAGCATCTTGTAAGAAAACTAAAGCAATAATTCAAGAAAACAAGTTAATAAATAATCCATCTGCCCTTATGGTTCATTGCATTTGAACATTGAACTTTATTCAGCCATTAAAGCAAAGAGTCACGCAACTCATGCCTTGAGCTGGACAAGCTCATATGCCCAGAAAATATTGAAGCAAAATCATCATATTTACCAAAATTAACAAATACAACTTTGAATTACCTCTTCAATATAAGGTTTTGACCAACGTTCCCACATATCAGGGGTAAGCTGTCCACCCCATGAATCAAAGATCTGAATACATTGAGCCCCAGAATTTACTTGGAAAATGATATAATCAGATATCGCCTGCGTCAGATGAGAAAGAAGAGCCCTCAATACATGTGGTGCAGTATGGCACATGTTCTTTATAGTTGTATACGTGCGAGTAGTACCCCCTTCCACTATATACGTAGCAATTGTCCATGGTGCTCCCACAAAACCCAGCACTGCTGCTTGTTCCCCCACCTATATATGTAAGGGAAATTTGAGATAATTGGAACATGAACTAAGGATACAAAAGACGATCAACTAAATGTTCAGTGGAAATGCAAAGAACATTGGAGATAGAGACCAAAGACTACTGGTACAAACAGACCTTCTCTCCAAGCGAGGGTCTGACTGAAATTAAAAAGTTTACCTCCTGTCGCAAAATTCGCAGGGATTCCCCCACGAAATGAAGCTTGTCCAAGTCAATGGGATGCAATGCTTTCAACCCCTCTTCAGAACAAATTGGAGACTGAATAACAGGGCCCCTTACTTCTTCTATGTCAAATGGGACACCAAATGCAGGTAGAGGGGTGAGTATGTCAGAGAAAATAATAACCCCATCAGGACGAAAGGCTTTCCAAGGCTGCAAAGAAATTTCCACAATGAGATCAGTCGTCTCTGACCTCTCTCTGAAGGATGGGTATTTCTCTGCAAGCTTTCTGTAAACAGCCATATACCTTCCTGCTTGACGCATCATCCATGCTGGAGGCCGATTAATGGGCTCTCCTCTTGCAGCCTTAACCAAGAGTGGATCTAAAATGCATATCAAATACTAAAATCAAATAAAAAAAAAGGAAATAAAAGAATCCGAACAAGCTCCATATATCTTCATGAGAAGATCATCCTAGGACAATACTGTACCATCGTCATCCCAAGGTCCAGACCACTGATGCTCATCGAGATTCCCACAACACAAATCCCCAAGACCATCACACAAATTTCAAAGAACATCCAATGGTTTGCAGTCACAGAAAATGAGCTACAGTATCGTCCTATGAACAACACTAAAATTTTCCTATGTTCAATCAAGGAAAACATACTGTGCAGATATCACATTCTAGTTAAAAAATTCAATTACCTAACTTCGGTGATTCAGAAAAGCACCAGTTTTTATAATACAACACAATCTCTTAGTTGAAACTTGGAACACCAAAAGATAATTCATCGGGACGAAATAGTAGAGATTGGAATCAAAGATCAGATTCAGTTCCAGGAAGAACTATAAAGTAAAACAATTCAGTTACCCAAGTCGAGTAAAACCAGAAACTAGCGAACAAAAAAAAACCACAAGTATCACAGTTTAGTCCAAAAATGGCAAATTTATATGAAATTTACATGAAATGAGGATATTTTGAACAGAAATGAAGATGGAGAATCATACCATAAGAAGAGAAGCTCGCCCTGGGAAATCGCTTCTGTCTGAAATTGCTTTTAGAGCAAACCCTAATCTGAGTCCCGCCATTAGAGATAAGCCCTAGTTGTAGAAACCAGCTCGAAGAGCTCCAACCGATCGAGCAACAGCTGCTGCTCACATGGAAATTTCAAGTCAGAATTACAACAGGAACTAATTTGGGGAAAAAGATAACTTTTTTTCTTCTCATTTTTAGTCAGAGAGAGATTTCTGTGCCGACCTTGAGAAGGAACAGGAATTCATTTGAGAAAAAGATTTGGAGAACTGGGTGTAGGTGTCGTTTTTTCTCCTCTCCTTATCTCCCTCTCACTCCCATCTGTTTTCTCTCGGTTTGCTAGAGCAAGAAGGGAGATTTAATACTGCCCTCACTCCGGAAAATTTAGTGCTTTGGCTCACCATCTTTTGCGTTCGATTAGTGGGCCATCTCATCAATCTTGGGAATCTTTCTGATCAAGGGCGACGATGTGCTTACGCACCTTATCAAAGACGTAGATTTTACGCGGCTCCGTGGGGCCCTTATGAAGATTTATCTAGGCATGATTTTTGTGGTGGATGTATCAATAGATCATCGTCCTAAGCAAAAATTTGCCAATTCCAACATTTCTATCCTTGCGAAAAGGAGTAAAACTTCGCGGACCGCCCATAATATGAGCAACGTGGCACACTTGTAGAAGTCGCTGACCTTATGGATGTTTTGCCAATCCCTATATGGGCCTACAAACCAAAAATCAGTCTGATTAGTGATTTAAAACCTTTGGATCTTTGTACCCAAATAATGCTCAATATGTTCAAACTCCTACGGTTAAAATCAACCCATGAAAATAACTTCAATCCAACGCTTAGAAATCAGCGATCAGATTTATTTTTGGTTTGTGGGTCCATCTAGTGATTGGCAAAACATTCATATAGTCAGTGTCATGTTAAGAATGTGCCATGTGGCTCATGTACATGTGCTTTAAGACCCTAGTTAGTAAATTCGCATATTATTGTGTTTAATACCCGAATTTTTTTTTTGAAGAAACTTTTAATACTTCCATATAAAATAAAAAGTCCGAAAAAAATCACAAATTTTAATACTATACGAATAAAACACATATTATTCACGTTTAATACACGAATTTTATATTTTTTAAAAATAAAAACGTATTAAATGGCCGTTTAAAATAAAAAATGATAAAATTCAGGCTTTTAAAGGCTAAATGAATATAACATTTCAATAATAACCGAATTTTTGACTGACTTTTTGTTATCCCGTAACCGAATTACACTCGAACTTTTCCCATTTCGAATATATACCATATACCGAATTGCTAACTATGGTTGAGACCCATTGACCGTATAGATGTTGGCCCATCCTGGACCTAGGTGTCCTACATACGAAAATTCCTCTTGATTATTAATTTTCTATCTGTTGGATTAGAGTCTTTTTCATGATTTGTTTTTAACCATAGATTTTGAGCATTATTTGACCAATGGAAAAACAAGACCACCATGCAAGTCCATGGACCTTGAATCACATATGTGATCATTACTCTTTAATAATGGGGCATGTCCGTGGGATATATTTAATTAAATATTTTTTTTTTGTAAACAATGAGTTTTGACCTAAGTGACCAGAGCGGGAGCGGGTACGTGAGAGCATCAAATTCAATAAAGTCCCAAAGTTCAGAGCGCCTTTAGAGCGTGTGTTATATATATATATATATATATATACACACCACCACCACCAGATCCCGTCCCTTCCTCTATGCTCAACAAAGTCAGAGCCCATTACCTTAAATGAAATGCAAATCGTAAGGCCCCTCCATCTACCTTAATTAAAAGCCCCATATCCGCCATGTCCCTGTGTCAACGCCCACATGCACGCTAAAGCTCTTACAATCTCCTCCAACTATTTCATCTTAAATTAAAATAATATAAACCCTAATTTATTTATTTATTTTGTAAACAACCCTAATTTATTAGAAACCAGACAAAAAATAGTTTCAGTAAAAATTACATTAAGAAAATAAACCCAACATATAAAACATGATATGCCTACAAAAATACAAACCTGCTGAGATATCTAAAAAATATAAATAGTAGGTGCAAATGAGATTAAAAAAATACACGGCTATTTTATTCTCACTCAAACTAGCCTCAAATTTTGTTGTTAGAAACTAGATAGAGAAACAATTTCTACAAAAATACCTCTATTGAGTAACCATTCACAGAGTAATCTAAGAACATATAACAAGATTATAGTAAAAATAATACACAGGTTCTTGCACATGTCATACAATCGTAATTTTAATAAAATAATAAATAATTTTTAAAAATTTCTAAAATTTACCAAGGGATGGTTCTATGTTTTCCAAAGGTACCCAAATAAGAATCATAATTTTTGATATATGTCTACAATATTTGGTAAGTTTTCTCCCGTGACTTACAAAAAAGTGGTCCAAAATAGGGAGATTAAGTTTACAAATCTCATCTCTTCTCTATTTTTTCTTTTTCTACTTCTTATTCTTCTTCTTCTCTCCTTAGGGTTTTCTCCCAAAGTCTAGCTTTTTTTCTCGTCTAATTAAGTATTAATAATTTAAAGAATATATAAGAGACTTTTTATAATAAAAGAGTGAGAAATTATGCTTTTCGATCACTTTTAAACCCACAATGGTATAGGTTCTTAGGGTTCTGCAAGTTAACTCTACTTTTCTAATTTGTTTCAATTTCTTTCCTTTGTAAATTAATTAAGTTTTCTAAATTGTTTAAATCGCTTTCTTGTTAATTAAGTTATTTGCATACCAAGTCTTTTGTTCTTACTAAAATACTCTTTTATCTCTCTCCCCAAATAAGGATCGATTTTAGATAATTAGTGAAAATTAAGTTAAACTCTATATTTCTCACATTGACCAAGTTTTTTAGTAAAGGGACCTATACATCCCTCTAGTGATTTGCACAAAGTATGGTAACATTATTAAATTACTAAAATATCATTCCAAACCATTAATTAAATTAAAAAATTATTAAACTACTAAATTACCCCTCTAATTCAAATTAAATGTCAATATATTATGAAATTATCAAATTACCCTTTCATAATGAAATCACAAAAATACCACTACATAGTGAAATTACAAAAATACACTTAGAAAAAATTTCCTTAAAAAAATTTAGGGTGTTACAAAACCATTAATGGTACGGGCCACGTTTTGTGAGTGCGGTGAATAATGTGTTACTAGGAAATCGTGCTGACTTTATTGTGCATGACGATTTTCTCTTTAAGAAGAACAAATTTTGTGTACCTAACTTTAGTCTTAGATTAAAAATTATCAATGAATTACATAAATAAGGGCATATTGGGGGAGAGAAGACATATTAGCTTATTTCAAGTTCTTCCATTTGGCTAACATGCATCAAGATGTGTACAAGTTCATGAATTTTTTGTCTTCCTTGTACACAGTGAGAGATAGATTCTTTGTGTTTGTTGATTATTTCTCTAAGAGTGCAAGCTTTATTGCATATAAAAAAATGATAGATATGGTGAATGTTGTATAGTTGCATTTTCAGGAGGTTTATCATCTTCATGGGCTTCTTTTGTCTATTATGTGAGATAAAGAGACTTGATTTCTTAGCCACTTTTAGAGGAGCTTATGGAAACTCGACAATACCAAGTTTGGTTTTAGTAGTTCTTATCATCCATAAACAAAAGGCCACACAGAGGTTGTCAATCATTCGTTGGGTGATCTATTATATATATATATAACTTGATTAATTAGGCTAATTTAAAGTCGTAGGTGAAAGCTCGTCTTTTGATCTCCTAGATACCTAGAAGGGGGGTTGAATAGGTATTTTAAATTTTATCGATTGATACGCAACCTAATTCAATTTACTAGATTGGGTAGGTGGTATCCCATGCAATTGCTAGTGATTTTAATAATGATTATCCCAACACAACTTTGATCGAATATATTTCCGTGATATATTGTTTTTTAGTCGTTTGTTATAATCTAATTAAAGTGCGGAATATAATAAACAAATGACTACACATGCAATTTTTATTGTGAAAACTTTAGCCAAGGCAAACCACGGGACCACGTCCAGACGGAAAGTATCACTAATCAAAAAGTTGAGTTATAGAATTTACCTACGTAGCACTGTTTACATACATCATACAACCCTCGGCCAACTACCGGTGCATCGACCACGTTCTCTAGCTCCATGCGTCAAGTCCACTAGCACCCTTCCGATCAAGATCCCTTTGTAGCTATTCAGTTTGGTACACCCCAAACTTACCATTCAACCAGTACACCCCGATCTTATTCTCACTTGCTGGTGTAGTCCCAGAAGCGAAGGATTCAGTACACCATGACTCATCGACGTTGCTCAATTGCAATTGAGTTACATGTAGTACTCTCTGATTTACTAGGTCAGATACTAAGGACAACCTAGGCAGAGATTTTGATCAAGCTTATCAATGAAGTAAGTACTTCAAGCAATGATCGACATGAAAGAAGAAAAACCTTAAATGAAAATGAATGATGCACTTACTAAGGTTTTTCTCTCCGGAAGCTCAATACTCAATGATGGAATAATACTCTAAAAGCTTAAGAGTATTTTTGCTCTTTGTAGATGTGTTCTATGTAAGTTTTAAAAGCCAAGGGATGACTTTTTATAGAGAGAGCTAAGCCCAAGGGTGAACAAGAGGTGGGGGAGTGGGAAACAAGAATTTCGGATCTGATTTGATTAATTCCTTTGTTAGTCCGATCAATTAGACTTCTCGGATGTTCCGTCCATCGATTGTCCAATCGATTGTAGACAGGGTACAATCGATTGGACTTCCCCACATTCAATTTATTAATGACATCTTTGTAACTGAACTGAAGTCTTGCTCTGTGACTTAGGTTTATGTATATTTTACGATTATACCACCTATAACTAAGGTAACTAAGTCATTTATCTTCCTAATTGTGTGAGCACGTTTACAAGCGGACAAACGATGAGTCTTCAGATGAATCATTCTTCAATCTTCTAAGTCTTTGGCTTCGTCATTTAGTCTTTAGGCAGTCAATGAGTCATGCGTAGAATGACATAACCAAGGCCTCAATTGCATACGTATGAACGGTTACATTATGTTTATGTCATATGAAATTATACCAAATTGAATATGAATGTTGAAAGTAGGGTTTTTTCGTGTCATTGTATACGAAAACCCTAAGATCAACAAAATTTTTAGAATCCGGTTCACTTAATTCCTGCAAAAATACAGGCTTGTACAGTGGTTTGTGTCGGATGTCGATTTGCACTTGAATGAGTTAGTGCAAAAATGAACATAAAATGGTAGATAATATACAAAAGAAATGTGAAAAAATGAGAAGGGCGAGTCGATTTTAAAACAACTTTAAGATTGGATCCAGAGAACATTAGAGAAACCAAAATCAAATTGCATTAAATCAAAGAGAGTTGCTTAAATTGAATTGAAATTTGCAGGAATAAATAAAGCATGAAAATTACTCTAGAAAGTAGTTTAAAGAAAGTATGTAAAGAGGTTTAGAGAGAAGAAGGGATAGAGAATGAAACATCCATGGAGATCTCGGAGCTAAGGGCGCTACCAATCAAGAAGACGATCGTCCAAGATTTCGATGGATGCTTTCAATTGAGAGAAGGAAATCGACATAAAAGCATCCCATGATCTGCTATCGATCAAGAAGAGGATCGTCTAAATTTCATGGAATGTTGCTCAAAATCATGAGAACATGAGAGAGAATGTAGAGAGAGAAAATCACTAACCGTAGAGAGAAAGTGATGGTTCTAGAGAGAAAACCTAGGGAAGAGAGAGAAAATGGCTTTAGAGAGAGAAAGTACCTCTTGGATACTTACCAATACCGTGAGAGATCGACCATGAAGATGACCAATGTGCATGGAGAGAGGTAGTGAATTAGAATAGAAGCTTCCAAGTAGTTGCACAAGGGTGCATGTTGCTGGCCATGTTTGGTCTTGGAGTCGGCTTGCTTGATGATTGTGCATGGTCATTTGGAGATGAAGTTGATGCCCGTAGAAGAGGAGAAGAACGGGTAGCAACTAGCAAAGATGATTAAAAATGTATTGGTTGTGTGCACACTGGTGGTGACTGCAACTCTTGATAGGCATTAATGGTGGAGAAGGGAGGAGAGGAACAGCATGTGGAGCGATGGTGGAAGACAAACCCGAACCAGCAAGGGGTTGCAGGTTCTAGAGAGACCGATGGCGTGGTGGATCTCAAAGGGAGATCACCGGTGGAAAGCCATGAGACGAGGTGGCTGAGGAGAAAAACGCCCGTGAGTTGCAGGTTTCCATAAAGAAAATCATCGGAGGATGAAGAATGGTGACCGTTTCATGGAAGATTTGCAGATTAAAGGGGATAGACTGCTGTGAGGTAAAGAAAATGACCTGCAACCCTTTCTTGCAGACGGTTGCAGGTGGGATGATTTCACGGCTTGGAAAGGAGATTGTGCAACCTAAGTTGCAAGTCCAGTAGTGATACTTGATGGTTGTTGCAGGTTTGCAACTTGTCGGCATTAATGAAGATCATCAGAGAAGGTGCTTGCTGGTGAGAAACATGACAGGGAGTGACAGTGATGGAGAGAAGAAGATGGAGGAAAGGAGGAGTTGCATGGTGGTGGTGCACAAGCTGCCAATGCAAGAGGATGGTGGATAGATCTGCAAGGGATGAAGGAGATGTAGGAGATCTAGTTTCCACGGTAGAGGAAGAAGAGGTGGATGCTTGCTGGCCAGAGGTTGGAAAGGCAGCGTGCAAGTGGAAGGAAGAGGAGCAGGTGTTGCAGATTCAGTGACGAGGTGGAGGGATCGTCCAGCAAGGTTGAAGGAGCCCGAGAGGAGTTCTGCCGAAGTTGCAAATTCGTGGCTGCAATGGCGCACGGTCTGCAACTCAAGAGTGGTTGCTGCGGTTTCAAAAGGTGGTTGAGCTTACTGAACGTGAGGAAGTGGCCGATGCTCTTGCTCCAGCCGGTGGTTGAGCTGCAACCTGCAACATGTAAAGAATATTTTCATATTCTATGTTGGCAAAGATTCTGTGTAACATAAACATTCATGTAACCTTACCTATGAGTACCAGTGTAGTGTGAAGATGTTGTGGTACGCATACTTCGCCAACGTGAAGACTAAGAGATAGAAATAGCAAGGATCAGAAAGTTGACGACAGGAGTCATTTAAGTAACTGCCCATTTGTCGGTTATAGATCGTGTACGCTCGCTTAAGAAGGTAAGTGACTTAGTGGCCATAGGAATAGGTTTAAATGAATAAAATATAATGGTCAAACCTAGTCAATGGACAAACCCAAGTCTAAGTCAAGATTTTGACTTTTGGGAAAGTCCGATCGATTGGAAACCTCTGTGAAATTAATTGGATTCTACGAGACAGAACTTAATTGAAGCCCAATTGATTGGAGACCTCTATGAAATCAATTGGAGCTTACGGGATAAAAACTTAATTAAGTCCGATCGATTGGAATATCTACAATCGATTGGATTTACGAAGGAAAAACCCATCCGTACAAGACCAATCGATTGGACTTCACGCGGATTGAGTCTTTTTCAGATTCGAAATTCTAGTTTCCACTTCTCCCACTTTCTAAAAGACTCTGGACTACGAATTCTATAAATATAACTCCTCTCTAGCTTTACAATACACACTTCTATACATTAGAATACAGAGAAGAAAGTTTTATTTATCAAGAGTGTCCATACAAAGAGCAAAAAGCTTTTAGTTCTCATAAATATTTTGTGAGCTTTCTCTCTTTCAGATCAAAGCCAAAAGCTTGATCTCATACTCAGCTTAGGTCTTCCACATAGATACTTGACCTAGTAGACTGAGAATACCAATGCGTCTCAACACTATTTGAGCGACTTAGGGTTCAGGGTGTACTGAATCCTTCACCTTCAGCAAAGGCTGGAGAGTTGAGAATTAAAATCGGAGTAGCTGATCGAAGGTAGGTTTGAGGAGTATCAAACTGAATAAGTGGATAAGGCTTCTTGGCTAGGAGGGTGCGCGTGGATTCGTAGTGTTGATTTGGAGGACGTGGACGCATCGGCAGTAGGCCTTGGCTAAGGTTGGAAGCTGTATTTGCAATGGTGCTGCGTAGGTAACCTTTGTTTTGTTTAACTTTTCAGTTAGTGATACTTTCCGTCTTGACGTGGTCCCGTGGTTTTCCTTAGCTAAGGTTTCCACGTAAAAACTCTTTGTCTTGCGGATGTTTGATTGTTGTTCCGTTAAATCTCTTGATTAGATCAAACAACGAAAAGACAATATATCACGAAGGTATATTTGATTTGAGTCGGTTGTGATAATCTTTTTATCAATTATCTAAGGCATGCAATTTTATTATCCTTACCAAGACTAGTAAACTTGTGATAGGTTAGATTAATTTTTAAATACCTAATCAGCCCTCCCTTCAAGGTATTCTTACGTAAAAGAGAACGGACCGGGTAATTTCAATTGGTATTAGAGCGGGTTCACTCATTAACGGTTTAATCACCCAAGTGAGTTCCTACGCCTAGTCTATTTTCTTTTATATCTATGGATTTGCAGAAAGAGGGTGGTTCTATTGTTCATCCACCTCTGTTCCATGGGAACAACTATGCTTATTGGAAAGTAAGGATGTGAGCTTTTCTAAAATCTCTTGATGATAAAGTTTGGATGATAACTGTCATAGGTTGAAAACATCCAATGAATACATTTCTAAACCTAATGAAAAATGGACCAAGAATGAGACCGAACAGTCTAACATGAATAGTAACAGTCTCAATGCTATATTTAATGCAGTCACTCTTGATGAATTTCGTCGGGTCTCGACATGTGATACTGCTAAACAAGCATGGGACATTCTTGAGGTTACTCATGAGAGAACTTCTATTGTAAAAATCTCTAAGCTTCAAATGTTAACTTTTAGATTTAAGAATATTATAATGGATGAAAATGAATTATTTTCTAAGTTTTATGCTAAATTATCTGATATTATTAATTTTTGTTTTAATTGAGGAGAGAAAATTCCCGAGTTAAAGGTTGTGAGAAAGGTTCTTAGATCTTTACCTGAGAGATTCCAATCTAAAGTCACAGCTATTGCAGAGAGTAAAGATATTGATGCTTTCAAGATAGATGAACTGGTTGGTTCACTTTAGACATTTGAACTTAACATTCGTCAGCTTAAGAGAAACTAAGGGATTGCTTTAAAAGTCTCTAAGGATGACTTTGATGAATCTTGTCAAGATGATGAAGAAATGGATCTCTTTGTAAAGAAGTTCATAAAAATCTTCAGAGGTAAGAAAATAAATGTTCCCATGTGTGGACAAACCTCAAAGGAGAAATCCAAATCCCTTGATATGTTCAAAAAGAAAGAACTTAAATCTAATAAAGTTCAGTGTTATGAGTGTCAAGGATATGGATATATCTACACTGATTGTCCAAATAGGAAACTAAATGGAAAGACTCAGGCAATGAACGCCACGTGGGATAAAAATGAAGGTGAGTTTGATAACTCTTCCAATGGTGGCAATGTTACAAATCTTAAAGCCTTAATTGCTCCAATTACTAACTCCACTATAGAAGAATCAGTTAGTCAATATGACCAACTGACTCAAAGTCACACTGACTCTGATAGTGAGGATATTGATTGATATTCACTCAAAAGTGCTTATTTTAAGCAATTATCCTTTTAGCGTTATTGCATTCTCCCACGTTAAAATACTCTATTTATCTACTTTTCTACGTAAGAGTCTCTTTTGTTGCGTAGAACACACTTTTCTGGACGAAATGGTATATTTGCATGCATTAAACACATTTTCGGAAGTCTAGGTATGAGATGTTATGATTGAGACTCATTACGCGTTTTTCACTATTGCAGGAAACCCGATCAGATGATTCTCGAGACTGATGGACCCACGATCAATCACAAATGCCTGTTTTAACCTCATAATCAATCTAAGGGTGATCAACTTGACCATCGAACTAGCCCAGTGAAGAAAGCAGAGAAGTTGAACATTTCAGAGAGCAAATGAACCTAGCGACTTTAAAGGCAAGAGAATGAGAAATCTTGAAGGGCAGCACGAGAAGAGATTCCTACGTGGAGCATTAATCGGGCAATTTTGATGGCATGCGGGCCCACAATCAACTTCCAGAACCTAGGATCAAAGCTTAAGAGCCAACAAGCTGAGGATGAGAAGATATGGGCCGAAGACGGAAAGAGCCAGAGAATAGAAAGAATCAAGGGATGACCAAGAGAGAAGGAGGGACAAGCCCTCAAAGAAGAGACTAAGGAGATTAAAGCTTATAAACCAACACAAGGTGAGTGCTTGCTCAGTTGGTAAAGCATGCAGAAGACCAAGTCATAGACTAGGGTTCAAGACCCTATGCTAGCATTTTCTCCCTATTTTTGTAATAATTTCTCTCTCCTCTTTCTAAACCCCCATTCTCTCTCTGCCATCAAATGGATCATCATCATCCATTCTACTGTCTGATCATCAGCATATCTTCAGATCTTTCCTCCGATCACCCATCGGTGATCTTGGAATCCAATGGCCCTCATCATTCCATATCCAATCATACGGGTCATGAACAAACTAGAGATGGGCCCATTAGCAATGACGAACGGCCTAGTCATGGGGTGGACCCCACATCCTCTATTAGAAAGTATCCCTCAAATTTACCCAAAAGGGGAACTTTCTCAAAAGTTTGAAAACCTTGTTACCATGAAGGGATTTTTGCCAAAGAAATGTTTGTTTTTGAAAGATTTTTTTTAAAAGAGAAATAAAGGTTGTGGGTCCACTTTAAGATTGAGGAAGTGTTTTAGAAACCATGGGTTTCTATTATAGGAACCCACGGTTCCTATCAAGAAGAGAGGAAGGAAACCTAACGGTTCTTATTTAAGACAAGGAGAGAAGCTTTCCTTCCTCTCTCCCTCTCCTTTAGCTACTGCACATTGGAAGAAAATCCAGCCACCGTCTCTCTCCCATTCTCTCTCTCCACGTTTTTAGACTACCCCATCCTTCCTCTCCCATCTTCCCTGCATACACCCTATCCATCCACCATTGTTCTTGCTGGGTGAACCAGCAAGAACGGATTGCCATTACAGCACCACTCCGCCCAAAACCGTTTTCCCTTGAAGAAAAGAAAAGAAAAAAAAAAAAAAAAAAAGATCACCGGAGTTGCAACCTGCAACTCCGGCAAGCACCATTAAAACCGGCGACTAGGATCACCAGCCGTTCCTCTTCTTCATCGTTTTCCAGTCAAGAATAAAAGAATAAAAAAAAAGAGAATATAGGAGAGAGAAGGAGAAGAAGAAAGAGGGAAGATCGCCCTCTTCTTGCCGCCCCTATCCAGCCTCCATCGCCGTCCACCTTCATCCAACGGTTGCTGGAGTGCAACCTGCAACTCCAGACGGTGGGGTCTTCCTCCATTGCTGCCCGGCTCACCATCATCGCCCATTCACCATTGTTTCCCTCCACCAGACGGTTGCAGACCTGCTGCTTCCATGGAGTAGCAGATCTAGAGATCGTCACATTCAAGGTCTCCATTGCTGCATCGCTCCACCACGCCCCACCACTGTCTACCATGCTGCTGCCCAGCCAAACGGTGAAACGCCTCTCAAATCGTTGCTGGTTTGGACGGCACAGCCTCCTTCACTATCGCCCAACCCACCACCGTCAAACACCATCACCAACACTTCCTCACCTGCATGCCTCCCCCTCCTTTCTCCTATGGATCAGTTTATTAAGCAACTAAGTCCACCTCGATCCCGATCACTCTCAAGGCTGACTGGTAAGTGCACAAGGTGAATTTTTTTTTCCACTTTCTCTCTCTTTCACTAGAGTTTCTCTCTCTAGGTGTTCCAATTCTCTATCTCGACCCCACTTCTTTTAGTTTTTATTGCTTTCTAGTTTTCTTTATTTTTGTTGTGTTTAATTTTAGTTTGATTTTTATAAGGATTCGTTGACCATTAATAAAGTTGTTATTTTTCAGTTCTAAGTTTATTTCTGCAATTTTTTTATGATAAGAATGGAAGTTTCTCTCTCTAAAAAAAAAGAATATTTTTAAATCCTACATCACAATCATCGTCTTACCCTTCCACCATTTGCAGCATTTTCTGCATGTTTTTGGTTTTGTTATTGTGCGTTACCTAACCTCGAGTGCGGATCGACATCCGACACAAAGCCACTGTACAACCCTGTGAAATTTTGCAGGACTTGAGTGAAAATCTCGGATAATATACAAATGTGTTGATTCTAGGGTCGTTCTCTCAACGACAGAAAAACCCTACTTTCAAATGGCGCCGCTGCCGCTCGGGTGTTCGGGAGTGCGAAAAAGGACGTAAAGACGGAATTAGAAAGTTGTTGAAGCGAAAAGCTGCTCAATTTGGCCAGCCTGACCTTTTCGGGAAACTTTCTATTTTTTTTTGTTTTTGTTGATTTTTAGCAGTTGTTAAATTACTATTTTTAATGCCTCGGAAGGCCGAGTGCAATTTGTAATAATTTAGGAATTTTACTGCTTTCCATATAACTGCTAGATCTTGTTCTAGGGTTTTTTAGAAACCCTAGATTAAGTGGAAAATACCAAAAAAATAATAAATTCAAAAAAAAAAAAAAAATTAGGGTTTCATATTCTGCAGATTTTTAGAAATCACCAATCCAAGATTTGCGATTTTTGGAAAGATTCTAAAATCTTGAAACTTTGCTAAATTAGGGTTTTCCCTTTTAGAAGTTTCCTCTTTAGAAGAATTTCTATCTTTAGAAATCTTCCGAATTTGGAAAAGTCTGCAAAAGGAAACGCCCCAAATCTAGCAGAATTTCAATTTTGGGAAATTTCCCAAAATTATAAGGGATCTCGCAATCAAATCTTTCTTGGAAGATCTCCACAGTTCGGAAAACTTTCCAATCTAGGTATTTTCCAATCTGGGAATTCTTAAATTTTAACCCATCTCGAATTTGGAAACTAATTCAAAAACTTGCCTAAATTCAATGCTTGCTCAGTGAACCCTAAAAAGGCAAGGATCTTCCAAATAGAATCCCACATACCTAGATCGTGCGATCTAACTGTTTCTGCAGGAACACGATCCAGTGTAGGTAGGGAGCGAAAGCTCAAAGAGGTGGAGTCGGGCCCAAGCCCATTAGGATACCCCTCTCTAACCCACGGAGGCGACCCCGTGGCGTGGCCCACGGGAGGTAAGTCTCTATCCTCGCCTTGAGTGCGATACAGAGCATATTGGGTGCATCATTGCCGCTTGTCTATTTGTTTTCTAGCAACAACTTATTCGACTTGCGTGGTGTGGCCGTTAATCAATCAACTCTAAGCGAGCAAACCCAGCTCCAAAATTGAAACTAGTGGGATTTCATCACCCACCTCATCACTCCAGCTGATATTGATCCCCAGGATCCATCTATAATAAAAAGAATCAAGAAGTAGAGCCAATTAGCCCGGTGTTCGAGGAAAAATCCACGCAAAGCGAACCCGCTTAACATCCAATCGAAATAAGACCACGAGCGCGGGTCCCTGTTGTCTAACACACCCATAAGTCCCTGCTACTCAAGTACACTGAGCTCGACGTGGCATCTTGGACTATTCGGCGGTTAGTTGCGTGTGGACTAGGAACACGCATCAACCCTAGCTTAACCCGAGGGAACACTCTTCTTATCCACTTGACCAATCTTGTTAGTTTGGGACGTACTTAAGTCAGCCATTGTGCCGCACATCTGTCTAGGCTTCGGATTGCCTTGTTGTTAACTAGAGTTAGTACTAAAGGATTCGCTCTGAAGAGTGTAACCTGGTGAGAACCTCTGAGTGCAAAACAGTTAGTCCGGCGGTTAACAGATAAACCAGTGGTCCGCCCACTGTCATAATCTACTCTAGCCCCAAAACTAACAAAGATAATTCCTAAAATATATCCTGATTGCTTAGAATAGGATTATCTGTGCTTGGTGTGCATCATTTAGGATAGTGTTCCTCTCTGGCAACTTTTTGCCAAGTATAGAGCTTGTCTCATTCGCGTATGCCCGTTTGGAATCGTCCGAACAAGCGCTTGATTCGATCTGAGAATCACGTCCCTACAGTGGATCCTCCACTGAATTCTTCCCCATCTCTTTCCCCACCCGCCTCCCCCAGTTCTACTACCTTTGTAGTCATGGCAGTCGAACGACCTCTTATCGAGACGTTCGCCCCTATCTCTGCGAATCCACCCACTTGCATTATTCTCCCACCTACTACGGCGGTACAGTTTGAGATCAGACCACAGACGATCCAAATGCTGCCTACCTTTCGTGGTCTCCCAAGAGAAGACCCATATTCCCATATTAGGGAATTCCAACATGTCATCCTACTTTTCAAGAATCAGAACCTCGATGATGACAATATGCGTCTGCGAGTTTTTCCATTCTCGCTCAAAGACCGAGCCTCAGATTGGCTCTACTCCTTACCCGCTGATTCAATCAGCAGTTGGAAAGAATTGGTGGGCAAATTCATGTCTAAATTCTACCCCATGACTCGGACCAACCAAATGAAGCAACTCATCCAGGACTTTCGACAGAAGTCCGATGAGAAATTTTTCGAAGCGTGGGATAGATTCCAAGACTACCTAACTAAGTGTCCCCACCATAGCATCGACAAGGGCAATCTTGTCCATGTCTTCTACAAGGGACTTACTGATGAGTCCCAGACCATGGTAGAGTCAATGTGCCAAGGAAAATTCCTGCACCAAACTCCGACCGATGCATACAAATTCTTGGGAGAGTTAGGAGAAAAATCTCAACATTGGACGACTGACTCAGAGTTTAGTCGAACCACTTCGGTCCAAAGGACAACCAAGGGACATGATGCTACAGCTGATACTGAGCTTCGATCTGTCATTCAAGAGTTGAGCAAGTCAGTCTCGGCACTGGCTGTGTTTGTACAAAAGCCTACTCAACAATCTACCCCAGTCATGCATGTGGGACATGAGAGCCCTATGGAATCCTGCACCCTCTGTCTGCAACCCTCCCATACTACTGAGCATTGTCCTTTGAATGAAAGATGGTCTAATCCTCTTCAGGTAGAAGTTTGTGCTTTCAGCACATACAAACCACCCACTTAGAACTCGTATAGTCAATCTTATCATCCGGACACGAGAAACCACCCTAACTTCTCTTGGAGGCCTCAGTCTACTCAACCACAAGCTCAACCTCCACGTCAAGCTCCGAGTATGTATCCTCCTGGGTTCAATCAACCCAATAGGCAATTCAATCAGGGATAATACCAGCAGAGTCAGTACCCATCTACTCAAAACCAGCAGTTCCAACAGGGTCAATACTCTGGACAACAGAGAACATTTCAGAATCAGCAAAGAGCTCCCCAGAACTTTCAGAACCAACAGATTGTCCCAACTAATTCTTCCGCCTATAACTATAATGCCCCGATGAGCTCGAGTCGCGAATTGGTGCCTCAGCTCCCATTAGCTGCTCCCCAACAGTCGGTCCCCAAACCCGGTATCGAGGACCTTCTAGCTCAACTCATTACTCAATCTATGCAACGCCTAGAGCAACAGCAACAGCAATCCATGCTTCGTCTAGAGCAACGTCTAAGTAACTTAGAAGCTGAGAAAGCTAAGGGGATCTTTCCTAGCCAACCCATTGCCAACCCTAAAGGAAATGCCAAAGGGGCAGTATATGAGATCGGATCCCAATCTCAAAGCCAGAATGAGAACTGTCAAGGGGAGGTGCAAGCTGTAACCACCCTACGATCTGGAAAAATTGTGGACATGGGAGTCCAACCACCGCCAGTGCCATCTCCGGCACCCATCACTCGCACAGAGGAAACTAGTCCTACCTCTGCTTCTTCTACCTCTGCACCAACATCAGATATCCCTGTGCAGAAATCCAAGGCTAAAGACAAATCCATTTGTCGAGTGAAGCCTCCCTTCCCAGACAGACTTGTCCAAGATAAGCGGGATCAGCAATTCTCTGAGATCTTAGATGTCTTTAAAGATGTCCAGATCAATATCCCATTCTTTTCTGCTATCAAGCAAATCCCTTCCTATGCCAAATTCCTCAAGGACTTGTGCACAGTTAAGCGACGTACGCATGTACCCAAAGCTGTCTTCTTGGCCGAAAAAGCTACCGCGTTCATTCAACGCAATAGTGTGATCAAACACAAGGATCCAGGTAGCCCAACTGTCCAATGTGAAATTGGAGACAACTTTAGCTGCACTGCCTTGCTAGATTTAGGGGCTAGCGTTAACCTCATACCATTCTCGGTATATCAGCAGTTAGGACTGAAAGATATGAAGCCTACCAATGTCACCCTGAAATTGGCTGATCAGTCCATCAAGATTCCAAGAGGAATCATTGAAGATGTCCTAGTAAAAGTCGCTGACTTTTATTATCCTGTGGACTTTATCATTTTAGACACCGAGCCGTGTCAGGATAACCGCATTCCGGTCATCTTAGGCCGTCCATTCCTTGCCACCGCGAACGCACACATCGGATGCCGGGACGGAAACATGTCCATTGCTTTTGGTAACCTCAAAGCTGAGGTCAACATCTTTCGTTTAATGCAACAAGATGCCGATCGCGAAGTGACCGATGAAATGTGTGCCGTTGAGAGTCTAATCCCGGACTCCACCGAAGATATTCTTAAGCAGTGTCTAGAACACTTTGGAGCTGACTTTGCAACAGAGGCAGCTATTTCTGATCTCAATGATCTTTTGGAGACTGCTCCACTGATAGAGATCCCCGCTCCACTCATCGAGTTCGAGCCTCTGATAACCATGGCCAGAGAACCCATCCTTCCTTTACCTACTGAAGTCAAACCTCTTCAATCCGTGTCTTCTGTGACACCTATTTCTACTTCATCTGCTCCAATATTGGAGCTTAAGCCTCTTCCCACAGATCTTTCCTATGCCTATCTTGGTCCTAAGGAAACCTACCCTGTCATTATTGCATCCGCTTTATCTGAGAGTGAACGTAAGAAACTTCTCGAGCTGCTCAACGAGCACAAATCTGCGATAGGTTGGACTATAGATGATATTCGTGGCATAGACCCATCGGTGTGCCAACATCACATCTATCTCGAGGATGAATCCAAAACCTCTCGAGAACACTAGAGGAGGTTGAACCCCGTCTTGAAGGATGTAGTCCGGGACGAAGTCCTTAAACTGTTAGATGCGGGTATCATTTATCCCATCTCCGATAGCAAATGGGTGAGTCCTATTCATGTCGTCCCTAAAAGGGCAGGATTCACAGTTGTGGAAAATGAGAACAAGGAAATGGTAACCCAGCGCCTGAAGAAAGGGTGGAGAGTCTGCATCGATTACCGACGACTCAACACCAACACTAGGAAGGACCATTTTCCTTTACCCTTCATAGACCAAATGTTGGAGAGACTAGCAGGTTACTCCTATTACTGCTTCCTCGATGGTTACTCAGGGTATAATCAAATACCCATCGCCCCTCAGGATCACGAGAAGACAACCTTCACTTGTCCCTTTGGCACTTTTGCCTACAAACGCATGCCCTTTGGCCTCTGCAATGCACCCGCGACCTTTCAAAGGTGTATGATGAGCATATTCTCTGACATGGTGGAAAAATTCCTCGAAGTCTTTATGGACGACTTCTCAGTTTTTGGGTCATCATTTGATGACTGTCTGAACCATCTAGGGCTTGTTCTTCACCGCTGTCAGGACAAGCGACTTGTCCTCAATTGGGAAAAATGCCACTTCATGGTGAAGAAGGGCATTGTTCTGGGACATGTCATTTCCCATCAGGGCATTGAGGTCGACAAAGCTAAAATCGATATTATCTCGACCTTGCCCATTCCTAAGTCCGTGCGTGACATCCGATCCTTTTTGGGACACGGAAGATTCTATAGGCGATTCATCAAGGACTTCTCTCAAATCGCTCGACCTCTGTCCCATCTTCTGGCTAAAGATAGTCCTTTCGACTTTAATGCTGACCGTGTCAAGGCATTTGAGCGTCTAAAATCTGAGCTCACTACTGCGCCCATTATCTGTCCCCCGGATTGGACTCTACCTTTTGAGGTAATGTGCGATGCTTCTGACTACGCATTAGGAGCCGTTCTAGGGCAGAGAGTTGACAAAAGGTCACACGTGATCTACTACGCGAGCAAAACTCTTAACTCTGCCCAAATGAATTACTCCACCACTGAGAAAGAACTCCTGGCGGTAGTCTTCGCCCTTGATAAATTTTGTCAGTACCTCTTAGCCACTAAGGTGGTTGTGTACATTGATCATGCAGCCCTTCGTTATCTCATGTCGAAAAAGGAAACCAAGCCTCGATTAATTCGATGGATTCTCTTACTGAAGGAATTCGACCTCGAGATTAAGGATAAGAAAGGAACTGAGAATGTAGTGGCTGATCACTTGTCTAGACTGACTTTAGCTTCATCCTTCGACACCCAGCCCATCCCTGAAACCTTTCCAAATGAATAACTGTTCGCCATCTCAGTTCATCCATGGTATGCTGACATTGTCAACTACCTTGTCACCGAAGAAATGCCTTCACACTGGTCAAAACAGGACAAAAGTCAATTCCTAGCAAGAGTTAAGAACTACTCTTGGGATGACCCTTATTTGTATAAATACTGTCCTGACCAAATCATTCGTCTTTGTGTCCCTGAGTCGGACCAACTCAATATCTTGTCCTCGTGTCACGACCAACCTTGTGGTGGTCATTTCAGTACTAAGAAAACTGCAGAAAAAGTGCTGCAATGCGGATTCTACTGGCCTACACTATTTAAAGATGCCCATATCTACTGCAAAACCTGTTCTAATTGCCAGCATCTAGGCCGCATCTCCCAGAGGAACATGATGCCCCTCACTCCCATCCAGGTCGATGAAACATTTGACATTTGGGGCATCGACTTCATGGGCCCCTTTCCAGTTTCCTATGGTTTTGAGTACATTCTCCTTGCGGTAGACTATGTATCCAAATGGATAGAAGCCATTCCCACCAAGACCAATGACCACAAAGTGGTGGTCAAATTCCTAAAGGAGTTCATCTTCGCCAGATTCGGTGCCCCTAAGGCCATCATTAGTGATGGGGGCACCCATTTCTGCAATAGGATATTCGAGAAATTAATGAAAAAGTATGGGGTAACCCACAAGGTTGCCCTAGCTTATCATCCGTAGACTAGTGGTCAAGTGGAGGTTTCTAATAGTCAGATCAAGCAGATCTTGGAGAAGACAGTCAATACCATACGTAAAGACTGGTTTACTCGTCTCACTGATGCTTTATGGGCATACAGAACCGCCTACAAGACCCCACTCAATATGTCTCCCTATCGTCTCGTCTTTGGGAAACCTTGTCATCTACCGGTAGAGATTGAACATCGTGCCCTGTGGGCCATTAAGAAACTCAACTTCGACCTCGACTTTGCAGGGGAGGAGAGAAAACTTCAAATGAATGAGTTAGAAGAACTCAGAAATGATGCCTACAACTTGTCCAAGAATTACAAAGCAAAAATGAAGTGGATACATGACAAGAGCATCCTTAGGAAAGAGTTCCATCCAGGACAGAAGGTCCTTCTTTATAATTCTCGTCTCCATCTCTTCCCTGGGAAACTGAAATCTAGGTGGACCGGTCCTTATACGGTCACCGCAGTCACACCCTTTGGGGCAATCACTATTGAGGATCCCAAGGATCACTCCTCATTCCAGGTAAATGGCCAGCGTCTTAAACAGTTCCATGAACTTGACGTATTATTCATTCAGACTTTTGAGATCAATCTCATCGATCCTGTCTATGTCGACTGATGATCCACTCAGTCTCCTGTGCTCCAACTTGGTTGGGGGTGCCTGTCACCCCCGTTGTGTCTGGCTGAAGACGTAAAACTTAGCGCTTTCGGAAAGGCAATTCCGGTATTCCTAGAGTACATGAGTCTCATACATTTGTTATTACTGTTATATCTCTGGAAATGCAGGTACATTCATTCTTCCGATCATCAGGTACCACACACTGTCGAGTTTCTGCTGACTTGGTAACATCCTCCCTGATCCTTTGCATCATCATCACCGATTTTTCATCATTTTATGTCCCGGTCATGAGCACCGAGGACGGTGCTGTATTTTGGTTGGGGGTGGGTATTTACCAAAACTCATGTCTTCAAAAAAAAAAAATAAAAATAAAAAATAAATAAATAAATAAAAAAAAAAAAAAAAAAAACTCATTTTTGGGGTGATTTCCGATGTTCTCCAAAAGTTTTCTAGAATTTCAAAAATGTGTCAAATACCCTGACTTTGATTAGCTAAAAACCTTCGTTAAGTCAGTATTGAGGATGTCAATTTTTGTTTAAAGTTAGCGTCGAGTCAAGTCAGGTGTGACTACAGCAGGTTTGAAAACTCAGAAAAACTCAGATTTGGAACAATTGTACATTATCAACATCAGAGTCATCCTAAGTTTTGAAACTCTAGAGATCCTGTGAGAATAATTGTGGAGACCTAACCCAGTGAGCTTTCGAGCCTTTAATCATTTCAGAGAGTTATACAATAATCCCGAGTCAATGGATGACTCACTATTCTTCATGCCCGCAATATTCGTTGAGAGATCTCATTATCTTTTGCTTCGATCATAAAACTCGGAACGACATCAACATTGGATTACTACGATAGAACCTTCTCTATATCCAGTCAAGACAGTATACATGATAGTGCAAACCCTAGAAAATGATTTAGGCCATTTTTTCTGAACCATTCAGCCTTTTTACTCACCTGAATTATACTTCACTAGAAACCCCTTGAACCTTTCTATAAAAGCCTTTTATTTGCAAACCCATCAACCTAAAATCCAGTCCAGCTACGAAATATGACTGGCTACCCTTATTTTGAGATGGACAAAAGAATAACTGATGTGGGTGTACCGTGAAAAGAAAAGTAAAGAAGAAGAATCAAAAGGAAAAGAAAGTGCTTCAAGCTGAAAACAAAATATGAAAAGAAAGTATGAAGAAGAGCTGAAAAGAAATTAAGCAGTCTCAGAAATATCAAGAAAAAGAGAAAAATACGAAAAAAGGAAAAAGAACCAGATAATGGTGTTACGCTGTAGGAAAAATTCAAGAAAATGGCAATATCCTCTCAAGATCTTTGAAATCCTGTATTCCTTTATCTCTCTACACCTGACCTAAGCCTCATTACAACCCAGGAAAGTCCTACTTGATTCTAGGATAGTACGATCATAAAATGTGGAGATTGGAGAAAGAGAAGCTATAGAGTTTGATCTGACGTTCCCGAGTGAAGTGGTATTCCAATCATGAGATCTTCTTCTGTTAAAGATGTCCTTCCTTCAAATAAAACATATGTGAGATCTTTTGCCTCTTTATATTAAATATATCTCCTCACATATAAATTGAGAGAAAAGAAGAAAACCCTTCTTGTGTGATTCTATTCTGAGTGCTAAACATGTGAGATTTGAGGTCGAGGCATAAAAACTTAGAGGTGATCTGGAAATCTTTACTGTATGATGATGAGAATGTTGAGCACACACACACGCAGAGTTTGACTATTCTGGGTCATGATTATCAGTCTGTAGTCTTGCCAAAACTTTCCAACTCTTCGCTAGCATGTAACTATTTTTGCATCCATTCAATGATTTGACGAACGGTGTTTTCCCGGAGCTAATATGAAAAAGTGTGCAGCATGTGCAGAGCCCTTTTAAGCTCATTTATTTTGCACTAATTGCCAAGGATTGGCAATATGCTGGTTGGGGGTTGTGATATTCGCTCAAAAGTGCTTATTTTAAGCAATTATCCTTTTAGCGTTATTGCATTCTCCCACGTTAAAATACTCTATTTATCTACTTTTCTACGTAAGAGTCTCTTTTGTTGCGTAGAACACACTTTTCTGGACGAAATGGTATATTTGCATGCATTAAACACATTTTCGGAAGTCTAGGTATGAGACGTTATGATTGAGACTCATTACGCATTTTTCACTATTGCAGGAAACCCGATCAGATGATTCTCGAGACTGATGGACCCACGATCAATCACAAATGCCTGTTTTAACCTCACAATCAATCTAAGGGTGATCAACTTGACCATCGAACTAGCCCAGTGAAGAAAGCAGAGAAGTTGAACATTTCAGAGAGCAAATGAACCTAGCGACTTTGAAGGCAAGAGAATGAGAAATCTTGAAGGGTAGCACGAGAAGAGATTCCTACGTGGAGCACTAATCGGGCAATTTTGATGGCATGCGGGCCCACAATCAACTTCCAGAACCTAGGATCAAAGCTCAAGAGCCAACAAGCTGAGGATGAGAAGATATGGGCCGAAGACGGGAAGAGCCAGAGAATAGAAAGAATCAAGGGATGACCAAGAGAGAAAGAGGGACAAGCCCTCAAAGAAGAGACTAAGGAGATTAAAGCTTATAAACCAACACAAGGTGAGTGCTTGCTCAGTTGGTAAAGCATGCAGAAGACCAAGTCATAGACTAGGGTTCAAGACCCTATGCTAGCATTTTCTCCCTATTTTTGTAATAATTTCTCTCTCCTCTTTCTAAACCCCCATTCTCTCTCTGCCATCAAATGGATCATCATCATCCATTCTACTGTCTGATCATCAGCATATCTTCAGATCTTTCCTCCGATCACCCATCGGTGATCTTGGAATCCAATGGCCCTCATCATTCCATATCCAATCATACGGGTCATGAACAAACTAGAGATGGGCCCATTAGCAATGACGAACGGCCTAGTCATGGGGTGGACCCCACATCCTCTATTAGAAAGTATCCCTCAAATTTACCCAAAAGGGGAACTTTCTCAAAAGTTTGAAAACCTTGTTACCATGAAGGGATTTTTGCCAAAGAAATGTTTGTTTTTGAAAGATTTTTTTTAAAAGAGAAATAAAGGTTGTGGGTCCACTTTAAGATTGAGGAAGTGTTTTAGAAACCATGGGTTTCTATTATAGGAACCCACGGTTCCTATCAAGAAGAGAGGAAGGAAACCTAACGGTTCTTATTTAAGACAAGGAGAGAAGCTTTCCTTCCTCTCTCCCTCTCCTTTAGCTACTGCACATTGGAAGAAAATCCAGCCACCGTCTCTCTCCCATTCTCTCTCTCCACGTTTTTAGACTACCCCATCCTTCCTCTCCCATCTTCCCTGCATACACCCTATCCATCCACCATTGTTCTTGCTGGGTGAACCAGCAAGAACGGATTGCCATTACAGCACCACTCCGCCCAAAACCGTTTTCCCTTGAAGAAAAGAAAAGAAAAAAAAAAAAAAAAGAAAAAAAGATCACCGGAGTTGCAACCTGCAACTCCGGCAAGCACCATTAAAACCGGCGACTAGGATCACCAGCCGTTCCTCTTCTTCATCGTTTTCCAGTCAAGAATAAAAGAATAAAAAAAAAGAGAATATAGGAGAGAGAAGGAGAAGAAGAAAGAGGGAAGATCGCCCTCTTCTTGCCGCCCCTATCCAGCCTCCATCGCCGTCCACCTTCATCCAACGGTTGCTGGAGTGCAACCTGCAACTCCAGACGGTGGGGTCTTCCTCCATTGCTGCCCGGCTCACCATCATCGCCCATTCACCATTGTTTCCCTCCACCAGACGGTTGCAGACCTGCTGCCTCCATGGAGTAGCAGATCTAGAGATCGTCACATTCAAGGTCTCCATTGCTGCATCGCTCCACCACGCCCCACCACTGTCTACCACGCTGCTGCCCAGCCAAACGGTGAAACGCCTCTCAAATCGTTGCTGGTTTGGACGGCACAGCCTCCTTCACTATCGCCCAACCCACCACCGTCAAACACCATCACCAACACTTCCTCACCTGCATGCCTCCCCCTCCTTTCTCCTATGGATCAGTTTATTAAGCAACTAAGTCCACCTCGATCCCGATCACTCTCAAGGCTGACTGGTAAGTGCACAAGGTGAATTTTTTTTTCCACTTTCTCTCTCTTTCACTAGAGTTTCTCTCTCTAGGTGTTCCAATTCTCTATCTCGACCCCACTTCTTTTAGTTTTTATTGCTTTCTAGTTTTCTTTATTTTTGTTGTGTTTAATTTTAGTTTGATTTTTATAAGGATTCGTTGACCATTAATAAAGTTGTTATTTTTCAGTTCTAAGTTTATTTCTGCAATTTTTTTATGATAAGAATGGAAGTTTCTCTCTCTAAGAAAAAAGAATATTTTTAAATCCTACATCACAATCATCGTCTTACCCTTCCACCATTTGCAGCATTTTCTGCATGTTTTTGGTTTTGTTATTGTGCGTTACCTAACCTCGAGTGCGGATCGACATCCGACACAAAGCCATTGTACAACCCTGTGAAATTTTGCAGGACTTGAGTGAAAATCTCGGATAATATACAAATGTGTTGATTCTAGGGTCGTTCTCTCAACGACAGAAAAACCCTACTTTCATTGATGATATCAATGTTGTTTATCAAGATTTATATAAAGAAAGCCTCAGACTGACCAAAGCAAATAAGAAATTGATAAACAAAGTTGAATTTCTTGACTCTAAAAATTCTGCTTTTAAACTAGATAATAATGAATTATCAGTGCTAGTTGGTCAGCCTAGGGAAGATAAGAAATCTCTTCAAGATAGAAACAAGTTCTTGGAATGCGAATTCCAGACTTATACGGATGTTAGGAAGTCTCTTGAAAGCCAAATTGAAAATTTAAAGAGAGATTTGCCTCAATTCTCCAAGTGCACAGAGAAGCTAAATGAGATTCTTAGTGTGGGACAAAGAGATGGAAACAAAAGGGGAATAGGTTATGTGCATTCTGCAAATACTCCATCGTCTTTACAAACTAAATTTGTTAAAGCAACTATGCCTCCTGCACCTAATGTTGACCGACCTAGACCAGTTATGCATGCGCCTATTTGTAATTACTATAAAGGTAGAGGTCACCTGAGTTAGAATTGCTTCTAGAAAATAAGAGATACCATGGTTCCTCCCAAGAGAAAATCATATGGGAACCAAGGAGATCTACTCCATAAAATGACAGCCTTGCATCAAAGGTCGGGTGCCTTGTATAGAGAAATTTCTAATCTTATGAAACTCAAGGACACTCAGACTCAAGGGCTCAGAATAAGATGAAGAAAAATATAAAGAGAAAGATCACTTCTCCTTTACCACCTGTGCAATTGGTGAAGAAACAGAGCCCACTTAAAATTTATAAAACCATGAGGGTAAGAAAGAAAAATCTGACGGATCTTGTTTTCATTTGGAATGAACTCCGTAGGGAGTCTAGTGGCACTTGCCCCATTGCTTGAATAAGTGTGGTTCTTTACACTGAAATTCCCTTTTAATTACCAGGTTAAGTCCTAGAGGGGGGGTGAATAGGATAATTTTTAATTCATCTGCGAATTCTTTATGGATTAAAATTTACTGATCACATAAGGCGGAAAAGGATCAAGCAATTAATATATCAATCATCCACAGAGCATGTATATAAGAAAAATGATAAACAATTATGCAAACATTCACAATCACACGAGACTCAGATTTATAGTGGTTTGGTGACTCCGCACCTACATCTACTGTCCAATACTCACCACGAGTAGTATTATATTATTTCAATCATGCATTACAACATTTCCAATTGAAATATATAATCAACCAACTAAGATTATACTTAGTCTTAATCTAACGAGAATCGCTTCTCGCTCACCTAAAGAGTCAGCCTAGGCCAGTAGTCTATTTAGAGAAATTCTTTTCTCTTGGATCTATAATCCACAACTCAGTTAAATGAGTCCACACTCATCCACCAATCACAAAATAACAGTGTTCACAAATTTTGAATTCTATCAAAAGGTGTTGGTTCATAGAAACGCTTACCTCTCGATGAATACGATCGAGTGGAGAATTCTTTGGAGAAGAATTTACCCAAGAGACACTCTGCCAAGAGTAATCCTCTTCTCGGAAGAAGATTCTTGCAGAATAACAATCTCAAATAGTCTCTTCCAAACACTTAGAGCCTTCGCAACTAATTCTCAGCTTTGCTCTAGTGAAGCTCTCATAAATTCCAGATCTCCGGACTTAAAGAATGATAATCAAGTAACGAAAAGTAGATATCTCTTGATTGGATTGATTCTAATAGAGGGAGAGGGCTCTAATTTATAAGCAGGCCTCCCTTTGTTAGAACTGTACCAAATATAACCGTTTGAAGGGCCAAAATGCGCTTCTAATCGCATAAAAGATTTTGTCAAACGAGATCCAAAACTGGCGGGGTCGACCGCATTGATGGCCGATCAACCGGACCTCAATCGATCGAGACTTTAGTCGGTCGTCCGCTCAGGCATTCAGCCAAATTTCTCGAACCCGAGAGTTAGGGTCGACCGAACCATTTTGCCCGATTGACCGAACCTTTGGTCGCCCGCATATAAGGGTCGATCAGCCAGACAGTTTGGTCCATAACCGAATGGTACCAAAGTTCTTAGAATTTCACTTCTCAACAAACACACAATCCCTAACTAACACTTAACCATCTAGGGTAAATCAATATCCACTGGCAATGCGCGGTTTTAGCCTCAGATAGCGTAAGTAACAGCAACACGAATTTCTTCATAATTGAACGTTCGTTGAGTGAGAACGTACTTGAGCTTTTGACTTTGTCTTTAGTTGAGCTTGATCACTTGACTTTGTCTTTAGTTGAACTTGATAATCTTGACTTCATCTTCAGTTGATCTTGAATAGTTGGGTTGTCTTTTCTTCGGCTTTAATCATTCTTTGGTTTGTTTTGTCGAAGTCCACTTGATCTTTGACACTTCAGTCTTCAGTTGATTTGAGACACAGCGACATATATAAAAATACCATTACCGAAGAACTAAGTATTCCTGGGATTTGACAACCGAGACTTTTCAATCTCCTCCTTTGTCAATGCCAGGACAAAAGCAAATACCTACCCAATTATATTACACTTTTAGCCCAATACAAAACAAATCAATAATGCTCCCCCTAAGTACAATAACTTCCATCCCCTTAAGTTAATCGCCCAAATAGCTTTTCTTGGAAGGATGAAGATACAAGGAGGCAATGCTTTAGTTCACGATTAGTATCGTGATTGGTACCACACTTATTGCAAACACCCTATTGCTACAAAAAAAATCAACTTGATAGAAAAATCTTTGACAATAGCTGCTTATTAGTATATTAGTCCAAATCATACCAAAAATGCCTTCTCAGTATATTTAGTCAAATAAAATCAAGTAAGAATCACAGATATTTTATGACAAGCAGTTCAATAAGATAGAAAAGCAACAAGTGTTATCTAAATATAATTGATTTCTTCTCCTTTTTGTCATACATTAACAAAGGGAAGAACTCCAACCTGTAATGATAAAGAATATAAAGCAATGCAAATCAATCATCTAGAAATAAATCATAAAATAAACCAGTCAACATAGTTGAAAGTAGGATTTTTCCGCGTCGTTGGTTACGGAAACCCTAATCTCAACACATTTGTAATTTGATCCGGTTCTTAAATCCTGCAAAATTTTAGATCTTTGTATAGAGATTCGTGTCGGATGTCGATCCGCACTCGGGGTTAGTTTGTGCAAGCAGTGAACATGAAATGACGAATTTTTCTCAGAAATTTTTACTAAGAAGGATGGAGTGGTGAGAATGATGATCGATTTAAAATACTTGTTGGCAATTTTTAGAGAGAGAAATTGACCTGAGCTACTCAAGAAACAATCACAGAATAAAAGACAGTATTTTGCATGAAATTAATTCTGAATCCACTTACAGTACTCGAATGAAAAGATGTAGCAACTAAAACTAAACTAAAAATCACTTAAAATTAATTAAAAAGAGTGATCTAGAGAGAGAGGACCAGAGAAATAAACTATAAGACCTAGAGAGAGAAAGTAAAAAATTAAAGAGAGTGTAAAACTATGGAAAGATAGGAGAAGAATCTCACCATAGACTTACCGATGAACGATCGGATCAACCTAGTGAGTGGTTCGGCCTGGGTGATCGACCAATGAATGGGTCAAGATGTGGAGCATGAACGGTGCATGCAATGCAAATAGTTGCAGCTTGTGGTATGTGAAACTTGCTAGTTTGTTGGTGGAGGAGTTGTGCATGGCAGCATGAATGACTTGGGGGCTTGGAGGAGCTCGATCTATAACACTATGGGAGTTGCAGGTAGGGGCGGCACTCACCTCCTCCTCTTTTCATCTTCCTCTTTCTTTTTTTTTTTCTTTTCTCTTTTTTTTTTTTATCTTTGTTGTTCTCTTTTCTTTTGAGAGGGAGAGAAGATAGCGGTGTGGGAGGCGGCTTTGATGGGCTAGAGTTGCAGGTTGCAACTCCAGCAACCGTTGGAGATGAAGGAGAAGGCGGCTGCTGGTGGCGCAGGCTAGTGCAACAGCACCTTGAAGTGGAAGACGGTTGCTGGCTGGTCTGGGACAACGTTAATGGAGGGAGATCCGGTAGTGAGAGAGGCTGTGGCAGGTGGAGTTGCAGGTCGTGGTGGCTCTAATCGAGCCGCTGCCCAGACCCTTGGTGGGGCTACAACGGTTGTGGACGGTGGATGACGGTCTTCCTTTCTCCCCTTCTTGGAATGACGGCTTGGGTTTTCTTAGAGAATGGGAGAGATGGGGGCCGAGATCGATGAGAAGGGAGGGGGATTAGGAGAAGAGAAAGGAGGATGCTAGAAGATGGAGTTAAGGGGGATAAGGAAGGAGTTGCAGATGGTCGGAGTTCTGCAACTCCGGCGAGAAACAACGACGAAGAAGATGAAGAAGAAGGTGAAGAAGAAGATGGAAAAATTGCCAAAAACCGAGGAGAAGAAGGGGCAAGAGAGTTTTGGGAGAGAATGGAAGAGATTGGAGGGGGATTAGGGTTCCAAAGAACCCTTCTCCTTCCCCTTTTAAAGCTCCCTAGTTTCCATTAATGGAAATTAGAGAATTTTTGAAATAAATTTTTTTTTTTTTTTTTTAAGTAAAACTCTACTTTTCTTTGGGGAATGTCCCCATTTAGTGGACCCCCCATTTTTTAAAATTTAATTAAAATTATTTTGAAATTCACAGGGTCCACTAACTGGTCGGACAGCGGGTCGATGATGATAGGCCCGGCTACTGGCCCACATGGATTGATGATGTCCATCGTCTCACAAGGTGATGTGACAGACAGTCTAATGGCGATCGGATGGATGGTGACTTGATTGGGACCTAGATTGGTAGATCGACGGATCTAGAGAGATTCAACGGTCAGATGGAAGATCCAACGGTCAGAAAGCTAAGGGAGATGAGATAGAGCCGATGGGCAGGAGTTCTGGGGTTAGGTTAGTTGATTCGAGGACCGAGAGATGAAGAGAGAGAGAGAATAAGGAGAGATGAGAGAGAAAGTATCAGAAAATGGAGATAAAAGTATTGGCAGAGGGTCTGGAACCCTGGTCTTCACTGTGACCATTCTCACGCTTCTCCAGTAGAGTAGACTATCATTCCTTGCTGACTCATGTGGTTTTAAACGCTTTGGTCCGTCTTTTGGTCATTGGCTCTCCTACTCTCTTCGTTCTTTGGGCTGACTTTTTGGTCCTCTTATTCAACCCATATTTGTCTCATATCTTCTAGTCATAGCATGTGGGCTCTTTAAGCTTTGATAATGGGCTTTCCTGATCGATGTGGGCTCGCAAGTCTCGAGAATTGTCCCATCGGGGTTTCCTGCGACAGAAGAAGCGCGTAATGAGACTCTATCAGAATGACTTTATGTCTAGACTTCTGAAAATGTGTTTAATGCATGCAAATATACCATTTCGTCCAGAAAAAGTGTGTTCTACGCAACAAAAGAGACTCTTACGTAGAAAAGTAGATAAATAGAACATTTTAACGTAGGAGAATGCAATAACGCTAAAAGGATAATTGCTTAAAAATAAGCATTTTTGAGCGAATATCAATAGTGACCATATCCATCATCCACACAAAGTAACCAAAGTATATCAGTATCAAATAGTACAGACCAATAGTATAAAACAGTACATCCACAGAACATGTAACATGTACTACTGATCTATAAAGAGAGAAAAAACAAAGCGTACTCTAGTCATAATCATCCTCGTCAGCATCGTCATCACCATCATCATCCTCTGCATCATCTTCTTCTTCTTCTTCATCTTCGTCTTCGTCTTCATCTTCATCATCACAAGTTGCTGAAGGCATGGTCGTCTCCTCAGGTGAAGACTCTGGATAGTCAAGGTGCTAAGGCCTAAGAAATGAAGTTATACACTGCTGACGATGAGAAAATTTGTCTATCGACGCACAGAGATAGTCCAACTTGGACGAGAGACCTGCAATAGATGTAGATACAGAGAAAGGACGAGATCCAGAACTCGAAGCAGAAGCAAAAGCAGGAGCAGATATAGACGATTCACCAACCAACATCTTGCTAAAAGTAGCTTGATTGATCAGTGAGATGGGATGCAGGGTTTCATCAGAGTCAAAGATATGAACTTTGTAATGACTCAGAATTTTTTAAACTAAAATGCCAAAAAGGCAAAGATCGCTTGCGATTCTCGATTTCCAAATTCTCAACCATGAGATGAAAAATTATTGAAGGACCACATATTTTCGTGCCTCGAGAGACACAATATAGAAGATACTGGATATAGGGTCCAATCTCACTCCAATGTCCTGCCTTTCGGACAAAGTTGTAGGAGAAGATCAACCCTAGCAAATGAGACATGAGAAGTAATTCCCTTGTAGCCAAATCAGATGTCCAATGAACTACCTTCCCACAAATGGCTCTTGAAATAGCCTTTTTGTTCTTGAGAGGTAGGGAAGGGGGGAAAATTCCTCCATTAGGTACTCGAGGAAGACCTGATATCTTTGAAATCAAAGATAATATAATTTTAAAACGTACACCTCGAATCTCAGAATAAAAAAATGGACTATCTGGATCATGATTGTTCAAATTACAATAGAACATCCTGACTAATTCAGGATATGCAACTCCAAAAATTGACAAAATTTTAGACCAACCTACCGAACTAAGAAGGTTGGGAATCCTAGTCATTGTGACCTCTTTCTCGATGACCCCACGTTCAATAGCAACGGCTCTCTTGATATAGTTCTTCATAAAGCTAGCCCTAGCCATATGATTGATGAACAAGCTAAGGGAATAGGGATCACTAGAAGATGACTCCCCTCTTGCTCTATTCCCCTTTGAAGCCATTTAGAAATCGTAGAGAGATTTCACTACAGAAACTTGGAAGTGGTGAGAATAAGAATCTCTAAAAAGAGATTAGAATAGAAGGCTAAAGGATTTCTCAAAGAGGATGGGAGACTCCAAAAATGATTAGAACCTATTTATAAACAAGGTTGGCGGACCGGACATGGGTCGACCCGCCCACTCACAATATAAGCCTTTCGAGTGCGTGGCGCGGTCGACCGGACATAATGGTGGGTCGACCGGACATGTTCATGTCCGGTCGACCGGACCAAATGTTCGGTCGGCCCATCCCCGCAAACAATCAAATCGCACAAAACACATTCCTTTGGTCGACCGGACCTTTTGTTCGGTCGACCCAACATCGCAAATTGTAAATTCAAAAACCCAAACGTCTCAAAATGTACTCCGACGGCCTAACTTTTGTGAATATCCTTTTTAAACACAAAATCATCCCAAATTAACACAGATTTTTCAAACAATCAAGATTTTTAAATAATTGAAATACCACAACAAATTTCCAAACAATATTAGCCAATCATTATTTCAAATGATTAGATTCAAAGACTGACTGAAATATTGAAATTATGATTTTCAATGATAATCGAATATTTTAGTCAGTACCAACACAAATCAATCAATGGGACAGATTCTGATAGATTTTCTCAGATATTCATATCTAAGTGAATCCAAAGGTTTAGTCAAAATATCAGCCAGTTGAATTTCTATATTTACATACTCTAGTAAAATTATATATTTTTCAACTAACTTCCGAATAAAATGATGTTTGATATCTATGTGTTTGGTTCTAGAGTGCTGTACAGGATTTTTAGAAATATAGATCACACTTGTATTATCACAAAATAAATTCATAGATTCTTGATTGATTTCATAATCCAAAAAACATTTGTTTCATCCAAATCAACTGGGCACAGCAACTGCTTGCAGTAATATATTCTGCTTCAGCAGTAGACAAAGATATAGCATTCTGTTTCTTGTTGTGCCAAGCAACCAAACAATTTTCAATATAAAAATACCCACCACTGGTGCTTTTATGATCATCAGCATTTTTTGCCCAATCGACATCTGAATAACCAACAATTTCACTGTTAGTCTCACGAAGATACAAGAGACTGTATTCGATAGTACCACAGACATATTTAATGATTCTTTTAACAGCCGAGAGATGAGATTCTTTCGGATCAGATTGATATCTAGCATATGCTCTTACACTGAAAGCAATATCAGGTCTACTAGCCGTGAGATAAAGGAGACTACCAATCATACTCCTGCATAGAGTCTGATTAACAGATTTACCGCTTAAATCCTTGGTGAGTTTAATGTTAGCACTCATAGGAGTGTGAGTAGATTTAGATGATTCTAGGCCAAATTTTTTAAGTAATTCTTTAGAATATTTAGATTGAGAAAGGAAAATGCTATTTTCTAATTGTTTAACTTGAAGACCTAAAAAAAAATTTTCCATGTTCATTTCAAATTCAGATTTCATGGCTTGAGCAAATTCTAAAGCATGTATCTCAGTAGTTGAGCCAAAAATAATATTATCAACATATATCTGGGATATCAAAATATCATTATCTGTTTTCTTAATGAACAATGTTTTATCAACAGTTCCTCTTGTGAATCCATTTTCTAATAGAAATTAAGTTAATCTTTCATACCAACCCATACAGAGCTTTCTTAAGTCTATAGACATGATTACTTTTATGAGGGTCTTCAAAACCTTTTGGTTGTTCTACATAGATTTCTTCTTCTAAAATCTCATTCAGAAAAGCACTCTTAACATCTATTTGATAGAGTTGAAATTTTAGGACATAGGCTAATGCTAAAAGAATCCTAATAGATTCTAGTCTAGCCACTGGGGCAAATGTCTGATCAAAATTAATCCCTTCAATTTGAGAATATCCTTGAGCCACTAATCTGGCTTTGTTTCTGGTAGAATATCCTAAAAAAATACCTTCATCGCTTTTAGATTCAAACTTTTCAATCAAGGTTTTCTCTGTCTCTTAGCATATAGCAAATACTCTCAAAGATCCTGAAATACTTCACATTTAGTTTAACTCCATTCCAAATTTCATAAGCTGTCTACAATGTCCCTGTTCTCAAATAAACACAATTGATAGTATAGCATGCAGTACTGATTGCTTCAGCCCACAAATTTTTGCTAGTAAGCATAACTCTACCCATTTCCTTAAGAGTCCTATTTTTTCTTTCAGTCACACCATTCTACTGAGGTGTTTTGGCTACAGAGAATTCATGTTTAATTCCATTTTCATCACAATATTCATCAAATTTGTGATTATCAAATTCTCTCCCAATATCACTTCTAATTTTGAAAATAGTCAAACCTTTCTCATTTTGGATCTTTTTACAGATCTTTATGAGTTCATCAAATACTTCAAATTTTTTTTTAAGAAAAGCTACCCAAGTAAATCTCGAGAAATCATCAACAACAGTTAAGAAATATCTTTTTCCTCTAAGACTTTCAATTTTATTAAGTCCAATTAAGTCCATATGAAGCAATTATAGAATTCTAGAGGTACTAATATTTTTTATCTTTTTACAAGAGTTTCTAATTTGTTTTCCTTTTAGGCACGACCCACAAATAGTTTGATAATTCTTATTGAGTTTAGGAACACCTCTTATTAATTCTTTCCTACTGATATTGGCTAAGTCTTTAAAGGTTATGTGTCCTAGACGTTGGTGCCACAGTTCAATTTCATTTGATAGTGTCATGTTGCACTTAATCGAACCACCAGTCTCAATGACATAGCAATTATCAGTATTCTTTTTTCCTTGAATAATAATTTTGTTGGAAGATTTTTCTATGATTTCACACTTTTCTTTTGAAAACTTGCAGATATGATCTTTGTCACAATTTTGACTAATGCTCAGAAGATTATGTTTTAGACCATCCACACACAATACATTTTCAATTTTAGGTATTTTTGGACCTTGGATAGTCCATTTACCAATTATTTTAGCACTACTGCCATCTCCAAATATAACCTCACCATCATGGCATTCATCAAGAAAATAGAAATGAGATTTTTGTCCAGTCATATATCTTTAGCATCCACTATCTAAATACCACTTAGAAGTTTCATTAGCAATAAGAGCAGTATGGATAACTAAACATTTTTCAACATTTTTCTTTTTCCAAATTCTCTTTTATGTTTTTAGCTTTAGCATTCAAATCTGCTATCTTTTTAAACAATTCCTTTTATTTGTTTAGTTTTCTAATTTTTTTCAAGTTTTTTAGATCATTTTCTTTCTTTTTCTTTTGAAATTCTATTTTTTTTTCAAGAATGTGACAATTATATTTTGTATGTCCAGAATGTCTACAATAATGACAAATAATATTTGGCCTTTTAATTTATTCATCTTGAGTTGAATCTAGAGTGGTTTTTACAAACACAGTTTTGGAATTTGAATTTTTAACTGATTTTTCAATGTAACCAAGTCCTCTCTTGTCATGGATTGCTTTCCCCATGGTTAATAAATTTTTCAGTCTAGAATTTCCTTTAGTAATGTTTCTAATCAAAGTTGTATTTTTTATTTCAAACACTACAAGAAATGTTATTTTTAGTGGCGACTTTTTAGCTGCGACCCATATATCGCCACTAATAACGTACTTTTAGTGGCGAAAATCTAATATCGCCACTAAAGGTACTACATGGCCATATTTAGTGACAACCCAAATGTCGCAGCAAAAAATCGCCGCTAATTGTATGGCACGAAATTTTGGCACTCATTTTATTTGGAGAGAAATATAATTAGTGGCAAATTTTATTGTGTCGTCGTTAAACAGTAGATGTTTTAGTGGCAACTTTATGATTCATGGCTATTTGTTAGTTTTAGCCACGTTTAACTTTACTGTGGCTAAATGTGTACATTTATGGCTATTTACGTTGCCACTAATAAATTATGTTTAGTGGCGAACATCTAATGTCGCTACTAAACGTATTACATGGCCATATGTAGCGACAACCCAAATGTTACAGCAAATAGTCGCTGCTAATTGTATGGCGCGAAATTTTGACGTGCATTTTATTTGGAGGGAAAGTAAGTTGTAGCCGCATTTTTCTTTACTGCTGCTAAATGTGTACTTTTTGTGGCTACTCAAGTCACCACTAATGATTTTCACCTCTATTTTTTCTCATTTTACATTAAAAAAAATATGTAACAAGGTATACCTAAAACTTTTTAGGATACTTAATGCTCCAATCTGGGCCCACTGACCTCGTAGATGTTCTGCCCACCCCTTCATGGATATACGCACAAAAAATCACCTTGATTGGTAATGTCTAGCCATCAGATTTTAGTACTTTTTAAGATGTAATTCTAACCATTGGATTCAACCATTATTCTTCTGTACTAAAAACAATGGCTAAAAAGCATCAAACATGCTACTTATTTTTTGTATGAATGTCTACGAAGGGGTAGGCTAAACATCCATGCGGTCAGTGGGCCCAGATGGCAATGGTGAGTGACAACAATTGTGCTTCGTCACTCCATAAAGGAGTAAAACTCTTATATGCCCCTATGCTCACTCATAATATGAGCCACGTGGCACACTGCTAGAGGACTCTGACCGTATGGATGTTTGGCCAATGGGCATACATAACAAAAATCATCCTGATTAGTAATTTAAAACCTTTGGATTATTGTACCGAAATAATAGCAATAATGCTCAAATTCCTACAATTAAAATCAACCCATGAAAATGACTCAAAAATCTAATGGTTAGAAACCATTAATTAGGGTGATTTGTTTTTTGTAAGACAGCCCGGGGATCGACTAAACATACATAAGGCCAGCGTCCTCCAATATGGCCAGTGTCCTCTAATACGGTCCACATCCTCAAATTAACGGTGGCAAGGGATTAGAGCAAGATCAGTACCACCACGCCAGTCGACCGACCCTAAGATTTTGGTAGGTTGGTCACAGGTGATGGGCGGCCAACAATCCACTGGAATCTCGTGCCCAACAGTCCATCACATCCTTCTGATTTAGGGTTAAGGATTTGGCACAAACCTACATGTTCTAAGGTTGGAGAAATTATAAGGGGCATTCTTGTCCTTTAATTTTTTTGTGAGTCGATGGTAGGTCAACGACAGTTATGAACGGAGGACCGGGCCATAAGGGGGTAAGTCAGGTGGGGTTACGCTATGTACTGTTAAAACGCCTAGAAAATAACAGCCATTATTTTTGTTATAACGACTATTATTTTTCGTTATTTTTCTCTTTATTTATTTTTTTATTTCTCTGTGGAAAAATATGTGACAATGTATATATAAAACTTTTTGTTGTGATGGAAGCATGTTTTTGTACGTTAGTCATTGCTGTAATATGGGCCCACTGATCACGTAGATGTTCCGCCCACCCCTTCATTGATATAGACACCAAAAAACACCTTATTGGTAATTTATAGCCATTAGATTTCAATATTTTTTTAAGGTGTGATTTTTTAGCCGTTGGATTCAACCATTATTTGGGTACTAAAAGCAATGGTTAAAAATCCTCAAACATGCTGATTTTGGGTACATATGTCTACCAAGGGGTGTGCTAAATATCCATGCGGTCAGTGCCCAGATGGTAGTGATGAGTAACAAAAATCATCTGATTTTGTGGTAACAAGAAATAAACATATATGACGGCCTAGATGACCGTCCTATGACCACCCATAATACGAGCCAAGTGGCATATACTTACAGTGATTATTACCGTATAGATGTTTGGAAAATCCCTATATGGACCTACGTTGAAAGCATCAGCCTGATCGGTGATCTAAAACCTTTGGATCCTTGTACCCAAATAATGCTCAAATCCAACGCATAAAATTAACCCATGAAAATGACTCAAATCCAATGCTTACTAATCACTAATCAGGGTTATTTTTGGTTTGTAGGTCCAACTAGGAATCGGCCAAACATCCATACGGTCAGCCTCCTCATAGAAATGCCACGTGTCTTGTATTGGAAGCATTAGCATGTAGGTTAGGGATTTTTTTTTTCTTTTGAAAGAAGAAGTTGAAAGGGCAAAAAGCCCTAATCCTTTTGTCTTCCCCACACAATCCCTAGTCCCTACCAAGCCATACCCACCCTAGCCCTTTCCTTCACTCTCTTCTCTCTCACCACCATCTCTGGCATCGATTCATGCTGCCACCGGCGTCGATTCACGCTCACATTCCCGCGCGCATTTGCGTCCTCCACACTAACCTATGCGCCGCTCGCTCCAGCATCTGCAACAACGCAAGCATCTCAAGTATCTTTAACCATCTCCGCACCGTAGCAAGATCTCTCTCTCTCTCTCTTTCTCGATCGAGCAGTTTCATCTTTGGACAGATCTCTCTCTCAAGAATCTTCGCACGGTTGGTTTTGAAATGTAGCGAGATCTCGAGTGACAGGTGAGTTGATTTTAGGGTATGAATTTCATTTGGAGTTTTATGCATGCGTTTATTAGATTGGTATGGGCTCCATCTCACGTTTCAATTGATTCTTCACAGCTCCATCTCTCTCTCCCACAGTCACTTCAATTCTCCACTCACTACTCTATCTCGATCTATTTCTTGGGTTGGGGAGTAGGTTTTTAGGGGTTTTCCTTCTCACAGTTCTCTGGGTTTTCTTATTTGTTCATGGGTTGGCGGTTGTGGGAAGATTCTTCAGATTTCTTCACGATTGGTCGACACCTGCAACTCCTCTCCGTTGCCACTGCAACTCCCCGCTTCTTTCTCATCCTTGCTGCTTACAATTCCTTGATGCTTCCGCCTGCAACATGTAAGAATCCTTTCTGCAGCTAAAGCTTCGAAATAATTTGTGTCCGTTGTAAAAAAGTGTAAGAGTTTTATGAGTAAAAACAAACAAAAACTTCATCTTTTAATGCGTTTCGATCAAGTTAGTTCAAAATTAAGCCTTTTCTCTATTTTTTCCTCTATGAGTTTAATATCCTGTGATTCTTTTGAGAGTGGGGTTTTCATGGGGTTTTGTTCGATTTGATTGGGGTTTTTGTATTTTGTGGTTGTATGTGGGTTTTTCATGCGGGTTTTGATATTTTGTGAGTTTTTCATGGGGTTTTTGTTCGGGTTCGTGTTATTTCCCTACTATTTCCACATAACTTCTATTTTTCCTATACCACACCTGAAACCCTTTGATGGTTGTCTTTGCCACCAGCATATCCTCCTTCTCTACCACCCTAGATCTATCGCATTATTTGGATTTTTTGGTTGTGAATTGTCTCTAATCTATGAATTATGTACGTTTTAGAGTTGATCTTGATCAATAGATCTCTGTTTGGATTTAGAATTGTTGGAATCTTGGATAACTCTTTTTTTTTGAAAATTTCCATGTGTACCTTTAGTTGGTTCACATCACACACGATGCACATGTTTGTCTTGAGTTGATATATTGTTTGTGGATTTTGGATCCAATGCCTCAAAGCAAATTTACATATTTCAGCAACCTTTGTGTTCCCGGCAAAGCTTCGTGTTATCTAAAACTAAGCAAAACTTTAGTTTTTATGTTTAATATTTACTTTTTTATGCACTAGGTATTCTCAAGTTGGGTGAGGGCATGGGGAGAAGCCATTCTCATACTTTGCCACTTGCATGGTGGCACACATATTCTGAGTGCATGATCTAGAATGATCTAGAATGATCTCAATGCCTGGATGTGTGTTATGCAAATGGCGGAGGTAGGGACTACCCATTCTTTCCATCCTCACATCCTGACATGAGTTTCCCACTCATGTGTTGGCTTCTACTACGACATGGGAGACCTAATAGCTACGACTTGAACTATGTTTGCTAACTAACACCTGTTAAAATGTCTACCGATTGTTGCATTTTTTGAACAATACATTAACTTTGGTGATTTACAACGTCTTTCCCAGATGCGATGTCATGCCATCAGATTTGGTATAATTTTGTATAAATTCTTTTTGGGCTGATGTGTATCAAACATGGGTTTTGTTTCAATCTGCTCTGTGTTTTGTTTTGATTTTTTTAACTATTGAAACTTTTGCCTTCAATGCTTATCACTCTTGGCTATTTACAAGTGCATGGAGAGAATTTGTTCACTTTAGTTGAAGCTCAATAAGGATTTTCACTTGTTGTTTTGCGTTTTCATTTTAGCAATATCCACAAACCATTTCTCTTGCTGTTTCGTGTGTTCATCAACATTATAATTGCATTTAAAATGCCTAAAAAACTCTTATTTGCAAGGAGTGCTGTTCTTTCTCCATTTGGCTAACATTCATACGCCTCTTTTACTTATTTTGCTTATTGAAGATAGATGTGTGGATTGTTGTTCAAATTTGTGTGTTTTGTTAAATTTTTGTAGGTTGTATTATCTTCCATCTGCTCCAATAATGTTTTGAGGTCTGAAAATCAGTTGCTGAGTTTGGTGTTTCGGCTACATCTGCTCCATCTGATCTCGCGTCAAAGAATTTGGGTCGATTCCATAATGGATTTTCTATTTCCAAGTTTCACTCAGTCAAGACAACGAAAAGCTCATGGATCATGATGTAGGAGGGTGATCAGAATTATAAAATTGATTATAGGGCAGCAAGATTTTATCACCTTTATCCAAATCATAGATCTTCTATAATTAGGATATAGGGTATGGAACATTCTGGAGTCTTTTATTTAATTTTATGAATGAGAATCAATGACAAATGTTTCTTCCAAATTCATAAAATTCAGGAGTTCTTTTATTTAATTTTAGTCCTTTTTACTGAATTTTCAACTTTGGTTGCTGCTAAGCTAAAGATTCAGATAAACTCATGCTTGCAAACAAAGAAATGGTATAAAAAGGACAAGTGGTTGCCGACAAGGTAACTGGAAGAAGCCGAGGTTTGGGTTTAGGGCCATGTCTACGGTCAAGGAAGTGGAAGCAGCAGCGCAGCAGTTCAATGGCTATGTAAGTTTTCTTATGTTCTATTTTTCATTTTGTTTCCTTTAGATTACAATGTGCTTCCTTTTAGGTGATTTTGAAAGCTTCATATTGTTGCTCAACTGAGTGACCAATTCCATCTTCTTATGTTTGTTTGCACATGTATAAGGTAATAGGTGCCACACCGTTTGTTCACATTATGTTTACATTGAAAAACTAGATCCTTCATGTTGTAAATCTACTCTCAGATGATTTTAACCATTGGATATGAAGACTTTTCTTTTGGTTTAATTTTCCAAATACTGTGATACATGCATGAGATGGTTTATGCCCTAATTAAATCAGGGCTCTTCCTTTCTTCAAGATTTCTTATCAAAACTTGGGTTTCATGATTTCTTCAAGTCTATGTAACAGTTTTCATGTGTAGTCAGATTTCGCATTGGAGAGGTTTGGATTTCTTTTTTTCTCCTGTTAAAATGCATCCCTCCATATGTTGTTCTTTTATGGCGCGAGTCAGATACGATTAAATATATTTGTGTATATCATCTGTCTGTCTCTTAAATGCTTGGAAGATTTCAGTTAGGACCTTCAATTCTGTATTTTTCAGTCCTATTGTTGTTGTTTTAGGATTGACTTGGAAATAAATTGCATATCATATGCTTATTTTCACAAATTTTCTCGTTATACAAAGAAGAAAAATAAGTGGTGGAAAAATATTTAAGTGGTGGAAAAATAAGAACAAATTTTCACCATAATCATTTATTATTTTAGTGGTGGAAAAATAAGAATATCAAAGAAATTAAGGGCTGTTTGGTAACGCACAGCGGCAGGAACATAAAATAGTTGCCTGCGCTAATATTTGCCTAGGCGCGTTTGGCAGCCACTTGCCCCCGGAGAATATTTAGCCGGGCCCACAAATTTGCCCGCCGCGGTGGGAAAACATTTGATCACTTCCCCCCTATTTAAATATTTTCACGCCAATTAAGCTTTAGTGGAAAAATTTTATTTTATCGCGGGAAAATCGCTATCTATATAACAAAATAGGGAAGTTGTCTCCCCACTTATACCCCCTCTTATCTGTTTCAACAAAGAAGGGCCAAGATTTTATCCCCCAAATTACGGTGGATCTCAGCCTCTCACACCCGATTTTGGCAAATGCTTTGTCATATAGTGTCGTGGGCATGGGCCACCCACTATCTATATAACAAATCAGCTCAATTGTCTCCCCCTCTTATAGGCTTCATATATAGATGGCTGAGATCATATCTGCAATTGGATGGTGGATCTCAGCCACTCACACCCAATTTGGGCAAATGCTTTGTCGGAGAGTGCCGTGGGCATGGGCCACCCACTATCAATATAACAAGTGATTGTGGTTTTCTTATACCCCCTCTTATCTTATATGGCTTCAATAATGAGTGGCTGAGATCCACTATGCTTTATATCGATGGCTGAGATTAACTGCCACTCGATTTTGACAAACACTTTGTTGGAAAGTGTTGTGGGCACGGGCCACCCACCCATATAACAAGACAACTCAGTTGTATTCTCTTATCTTATCCATCCATCTAATGTGGACATATAGTTAGATATAGAGCGGTTGAGATCAAATTCATCGATCTAATGTGGATGGTTAGATTTCAGCCACTCAATCCGCCTCATTTGACCTCAATTTATTCAAAATTTGAATTTCAACACCGTTATTTTTTGTTATTTCTGTTATTTTCCCATTTCTCCCTCTGTGCATTACAATCCGTTATAATGGAAAAAATGGTAACGCCCCAATCCGTTATACCGTTGAGTGCCGAAGGCACCCAATTTTTGCAAAGCTTTTGTCGGAGAGTGCCGTGAGCATGGGCCATTTACTATTCTATATAACAAAACACATTGGTTGTCTCCCTACTTATAACTCCTCTTATAAGCATCAACAAAGAAGGGCTGAGATCTAATCCTCCCCCAAATGGACGGTGGATCTCCACCACTCACCTGATTTTGGCAAATTCTTTGTCGAGGAGTGCCAATGGCACGGGGCACCCACTAGTTTCTTAAATCTCACTCCAATATACCAAGTGGAAAGCCATTCTAGACGACATTAAGAAGAAGATGTGACATGCTACGAAGGTGTGTCAACTCAAACAATTCTAGCTAGTTACATTTGACGCTACTAACTTGCATTTGTATGCTTACTTTCTCATATAATATTGTGCAACAAAAGTTTACTCTCCAAGATGACCCTCATATCCAAGGAGTTATATATCTTCAACTGAATCGTCAATATAGGGACTATCAGCACAGGCTGCATAAAGATCATTATTGCATGTATGACACTGATGTTATGAGATTGCAGAATCCCCCATTGGATGTGAGCAATGACGATTGGGTTGCTCTTGTCAATTATTTTAGATCTGAAGACTATAAGGTGTGAATGCTAATTAAGTTACACTGCTTGTAGTTTCAATCTATCATTCATACATGTATTGCTTATAACATCATGGTTCTTGAATGCAGAAGATGAGTACCAGAAACAAGGAGAATCGGAAAAAATAAAATATTAGACACATTACTAGGACGAAGGCCTTTTCTCGGATCAGCTATGATAGTGTAAGCTTCATTTAAAATGTTTAGGGTACTTATGTTATCAAATAAACAATTAAATATAATTTGTGTAATGACAGCGTGATCCTGAGACGGGGGATGAGCCCTCTCAGACTAACATGTGGTTCACTACTCGGTTTAGCAAGAAGAAAAACACTTGGGTTGATTCGAGATCAAAGGAAGTCTACGTAAGTTTTCGAGCCCTTCTCTGTTTCTTGATCAATTTTCTTATGTATTACTAAATTGATTGATACTATTATTACTATTATTTGTTTCCGAATATAGGAGGAGCTTAAGAAGCTAGAGTCTCAGCCATTGGAGGAGGGCGATGCCCCCATGATCGAGGATCAGAGGTTTATCGTAGTGCTTGAACCAGAGCGGTCCGAATATATACGTGGTCGTGGGGCTGGACCGAAGCCCACGACATCAACAACTGGGTAGCGGATTCGTGCACAGCTAGAGAGGGAGAATGAGGAGTTTAGAAGACAGGCTGAAGTGGATAGGAGGCAGTTGGAGTCATTGGAGAAAGAGAATGCAGAGTTTAGGACACACTTGGAGTCCTTAGAGTCCTAGGTAGCTTTGCAGCAGACACATGTGCTTGATCAGGTACAGGCCACGTTCCAGTCCCAGCTTGCCACCCTCCTCCAACAGTTCAAAGAGTCAGGGAAAATTCCTACTTCTACTCATTCCGACAGGGTAAGATCCCTTTAATTATAAAGTTAACTATGAAATTTAAAGTATTATTTGTTTGATTGGCTCAAAACCTACACAAACACTTTATTACATTTATGCTTTATCTATTGTTTCTTCTTATGGATTATTGACAGAAATTATTTGCTGATTGCCTTAAAATCAACACAAACACCTTATTACATTTATGTTTTATCTATTTTTCTTCTTATGGATTATCGACACAAACACCTCATTGTTTCTACTAGTCAAAGTGTTAAGACTAGCATATATGAATGGTTAGTCGACATTAGGGATTGTATGGATCTTTAATTTGTAAATATAAATTGTGTCTATTAGGTGATAATTTTGTAAACGTCAATAAAACAGAGTTGACTCTGCCGAATTTTTTGTAGACATGATCAATTTCAAATTTAAGTCCCAACAAAAACTTGTTTCCCAACTCGTAAGGTACTTGGTGATTAAAGATAAAGAAATCTGTTAGTAATGCTTTTCAATATGGGGTCAAATGGATCTCAGATTGCCACATGATTTATCTATTGTATGTTTTGGCTGCTATGAAAAATCAAAGTATTTTAAATTCTCCTGAGAATGAGTGGTGTAGAACTACCTAGTATGTAACCTATATTTATTTGTGGAATGAAATGAATGGCTAGTCGGCATTAGGGATTGTATAAATCATTAATTCAATTTATAAATTATTTCTATCAGGTGATAATTTTTTAAACATCAATAAAACAGAGGAGACTCTAGCAAAATTTTTGTAGACATAGTCAACTCCAAAGTTTAGGGCTCACTTTTTAAACTTAGAACTGTTAATTATTTTTTATTTATCATATATATCTCATATGTTGTATCTTTGGATAATATCTAATCATATTTTAGTTTTTTATTTGCAGGCAAGCAGAGACATATGATGTAGAGCTTCTCAAAAACCCAATGATCGTGATCATTTTAGTTGTATTTTTTGTTATGACGATGTATATATAGTTTAGTTGTATGTTTTGTTATGACAACGTACGTATAGTTTGGATGTATTTATGAATGAATATTTAACTTAAGCAAATTAACTTTGAAATTATGTTTCAATGGTCGGTGGTGATTGGATTTTCACATTGGTATTTTATATATAAAGAAAATTTTCTTATTTTTGGCGATATTTAGTTGCAACTAAACGTAAATGTGTTTTAACCGCGACTAGAAGTCGCCACTAAAACTACGACACCAAACACTTTTGTGGCGATATGTAGTTGTAGATAAACATAAAGTTATTTTTATAACCGCAACTATTAGTTGTCACTAAAACTACGACACCGACCTCTATGGTGGCGATACATAGTTGCAGCTAAACATAAAATGTATTAACCGCGACTATAAGTCGCCACTAAAACAATGATACTGAACCCCTTTAGTGGCAATATGTAGTTGCAGCTAAATGCTTTTATTTTTGCCGCGAGTCGATATCGCCACTAAAAATTACGTTCAATTTATACTTTAGTGGCGATTTGTACCTTTAGTGACAATAATTTGATTTAATTAGCGACAATATAGTGCGTGGCTAAATGCTTTATTTTAATGACGATAACAATAGCGCACCTAAAAGGTTGTCTTTTAGTGGCGATAACATAAAGTTGTGAAAGTAGGGTTTTTCGGCGTCGTTTGGTACGGAAACCCTAAAATCAACAAGATTTGTAATTTTTATCCGATTATTCTGCAAAATATTCAAGCTTGTACAGTGGACAGTATCGGATGTCGATCCGCACTCGGGATTAGTCAGATGAGCGCAATGAGGAATATAAAATCACGGAATCTCTAAAGAAATTATGGTGGGATGAGAATGATGGATTTAGATTTAAACATGCTTTTGGAGATAATACTATCAACTAAAAACATTAAAATAAAGAAATCAAAATCAAAGAAGATAGAAAACACAACTTTTCATTCATTAAAGGTTATCTCATACATTGATCGTAACATAAACTAGCAAGCTAAGAATTAACTAAAAAGCCATTTCTATTTAATAGAGAAGAGAGAGAAAGATGTGGAAAAACCTAGAGAGAGAAAGAGAGTTTAGAGAGAACAAGAGAAAGAAAACTAAGAGAAGAGAAAATAGAGTTAGAGAGAGAAGATTTTCTAGAGAGAGAAACTACCTAGACACTTACCTGGAGAGAGAAAATCAGCAAGATTATTGATGAACATGGGAGTGTCCAAGGCCCAAGTGAATACGGTGGTGGTTGGACCGTTGGCTGTTGGCCAAGGTGTGAAGACGAGGTGGAGATGTTCATGGAAATGGAGAAAAAGATGGGCGGTTACGGAGACTGGCTTCCTCCTCTCTTCTTCTCTCTTCTCTTCTCTTTCTATTTTTTTGTTTTTGCTTTTCTTGGACAGATTGGTGAAAGAGATGAAGATAGAGGCGGTGTTGGTGCACCACCAGTTCGGCAAGTGAAGAATGGAGCAATGGCTCGCAGTAGAGGATTGAGAGGTGTGGACGGTAGTGTGCTGCCACGGCAAGAGGTGGTGGAGCTTTTTGACTTTACCTGAAATGAGCACGGTGCACCTTCATGATGGAAGTGAAGGGTGCACCAGCAGGTGGGGGCAGTAGATCTTTGAGTCGCCTGTGCTCTTGCGTTGCAGACCTGCCGGAGTTGCAGGTCTGCCCGGAGAAGAAGGAAAGGAGGCGCCCTGTTGAGAGAAAGATGGAGTTGTGTTGCAGACCTGCCGGAGTTGCAGGTCTACCTAGGACGGTGCAGGGAGGAGATGCAGGATCTTGGCTAAGCACACAGCAAACCGTGAGTAGCAGAGATGGGGGCGGTCTTGAGAGAGATGAGAAGGAGATGGAAGGGGAGACGGTAATGGAGTGGGACCAAGGAGGAGAAAATGTGGAAAGGGATTCGGTGGTGATGAGGGTTGAAGTCGTTGCAGCCCACCAAGAGTGCAGCGAGATGGAGAAGGCTGGGTAGTAAAGAGAATGGTCCGGTTGGTGAAGCGTGGACCGTGGCCAATGAGAGGTGCTGCAGGTGTGGCACGAACGGCCGGAGTTGCAGGCGCAACTCCGGTGAGGACGGTAATGGAAAAAGAAAGAAAAAAAAAATAATAACGGAGATGAAGAGAGGGGAAAAAGGGTGCGGTAATGGAAGATGGTGGCAGGCGGACCTGCTGTGGCACTCGCAGGGGGATTAGGGTTGCAAGGGGATGCTGTGGTGGTGGCCGGAGTTGCAGGCTGCAACTCCGGTGGAAGATGGTGAAGAAGATGACGAAGAGGATTTGAAAAAGAAGAGAAAGAAGGATCACCAAGGAGCGAAAATGTCTTGGAAGTTTTGGGGGAAGGAGAGGAAGAGATTGGAGAGGGATTAGGGTTCGAACGAACCCCTCTCCTTCTCCTTTTAAAGCTCCCTATTTCCATTAATGGAAATAGGGTATTTTTTTAAATAAAAAATATTTTAAATTTTTTTTTTTTTTTTTTTTTTTTTAAGTAAAATGCTACTTTTTCTTGGGGAATGTCCCCATTTAGTGGACCCCCCATTTTTTTAAAATTTAATTAAAATTCTTTGAAAATTCACGGGGTCCACTAACTGGTCGGACAACGGGTCGATGATGATGGGCCCGGCTACTGGCCCACATGGACTGATGATGTCCATCGTCTCACAAGATGATGTGACAGGCATTCTGAAGGCGATCGGATGGATGGTGACTTGATTGGGACCCAGATTGGTAGATCGACGGATCTAGAGAGATCCAACGGTCCGATTGAAGATCCAACGGTCAGAAAGCTAAGGGAGATGAGATAGAGCCGATGGGCAGGAGTTCTGGGGTTAGGTCAGTAGATTCGAGGATCGAGAGATGAAGAGAGAGAGAGAATAAGGAGAGATGAGAGAGAAAGTATCAAAAAAATGGAGAAAAGTATTGGCAGAGGGTCTGGAACCCTGGTCTTCACTGTGACCATCCTCACGCTTCTCCAGTAGAGTCGACTATTATTCTTTGCTGACTCATGTGGCTTTAAACGCTTTGGTCCGTTTCTTGGTCATTGGTTCTCCTGCTCTCTTCGTTCTTTGGGCCGGCTCTGCACATGCTGCACATTTTTACATTAGCTCCGGGAAAACACCATTCGTCATATCATTGAATGGATGCAAAAACAGTTACATGTTAGCGAAGAGTTTGAAAGTTTTGGCAAGACTACAGACTGATAATCATGACCCAGAATAGTCAGACTCTGCGTGTGTGTGTGCTCAACATTCTCATCATCCGACAGTAAAGATTTCTAGATCACCTCTAAGTTTTTCTGCCTCGACCTCAAATCTCACATGTTTAACACTCAGAATAGAATCACACAAGAAGGGTTTTCTTCTTTTCTCTCAATTTATATGTGAGGAGATGTATTTAATATAAAGAGGCAAAAGATCTCACATATGTTTTATTTGAAGGAAGGACATCTTTAACAGAAGAAGATCTCATGATTGGAATACCACTTCACTCGGGAACGTCAGATCAAACTCTATAGCTTCTCTTTCTCCAATCTCTACATTTTATGATCGTACTATCCTAGAATCAAGTAGGACTTTTCTGGGTTGTAATGAGGCTTAGGTCAGGTGTAGAGAGATAAAGGAATGCAGGATTTCAAAGATCTTGAGAGGATATTGCTCTTTTCTAGAATTTTTCCTGCGGCGTAACACCATTATCTGGTTCTTTTTCCTTTTTTCGTATTTTTCTCTTTTTCTTGATATTTCTGAGACTGCTCAATTTCTTTTCAGCTCTTCTTCATACTTTCTTTCCATATTTTGTTTTTGGCTTGAACCACTTTCTTTTCCTTTTGATTATTCTTCTTTACTTTTCTTTTTCACGGTATACCCACATCAGTTATTCTTTTGTCCATCTCAAAATAAGGGTAGCCAGTCATGTTTCGTAGCTGGACTGGATTTTAGGTTTGCAAAGAAAAGGCTTTTATAGAAAGGTTCAAAGGGTTTCTAGTGAAGTATAATTCAGGTGAGTAAAAAGGCTGAATGGTTCAGAAAAAATGGCCTAAAACATTTTCTAGGGTTTGCACTATCATGTATACTGTCTTGACTGGATATAGAGAAGGTTCTGTCGTAGTAATCCAATTTTGATGTCGTTCCGAGTTTTATGATCGAAGCAAAAGATAATGAGATCTCTCAACGAATATTGCGGGCATGAAGAATAGTGAGTCATCTTGTGACTCAGAATTGTTGTATAACACTCTGAATTGATTAAAGGCTCGAAAGCTCACTGGGTTAGGTCTCCACAATTATTCTCACAGGATCTCCAGAATTTCTAAACTTATGGTGACTCTGATATTGATAGTGTACAATTGTGCCTAATATGAGTTTTTCTAAGTTTTCAAACCTGCTGTAGTCACGCTTGACTTGACTCAACGCTAACTTTAAACAAAAATTGACATCCTCAATACTGACTTAACAAAGGTTTTTTAGCTAATCAAAGTCAGGGTATTTGACACATTTTTTTTTTTGAAATTCTAGAAAACTTTTGGAGAACATCGGAAATCACCCCAAAAATAAAAAGTTTTTTTTATTTTTTTTTTATTTTTATTTTTTTTATTTTTTATTTTTTTTTATCAAAATGAAGTCATGAGTTTTGGTAAATACCCCACCCCCAACCAAAATATAGCACCGTCCTCGGTGCTCATGACCGAGACATAAAATGATGAAAAATCAGTAAAGATGATGCAAAGGATCAGGGAGGATGTTACCAAGTCAGCAGAAACTCGACAGTGAGTGATACCTGATGATCGGAAGAATGAATGTACCTACATTTCCAAAGATATAATAATAATAACAAATGCATGAGACTCATGTACTCAAGGAATACCGGAATTGCCTTTCCGAAAGCGCTAAGTTTTACGTCTTCAGCCAGACATGACGGGGGTGACAGGCACCCCCAACCAAGTTGGAACTCAGGAGACTGAGTGGATCATCAGTCGATATAGGCAGGATCGATGAGATCAATTTCAAAAGTCTGAATGAACGACACATCAAGTTCATGGAATTGCTTAAGACGCTGACCATTGACCTGGAATGAGGAGTGATCCTTGGGATCCTCAATAGTGATTGCCCCAAAGGGTGTGACTGCGGTGACCGTATAAGGACCGGTCCACCTAGATTTCAGTTTCCCAGGGAAGAGATGAAGACGAGAATTATAAAGAAGGACCTTCTATCCTGGATGGAACTCTTTCCTGAGGATGCTCTTGTCATGTATCCACTTCATTTTGGCTTTGTAATTCTTGGACAAGTTGTAGGCATAATTTCTGAGTTCTTCTAACTCATTCATTTGAAGTTTCCGCTCCTCCCCTGCGGAGTCTAGGTCGAAGTTAAGCTTCTTAATGGCCCACAGGGCACGATGTTCAATCTCTACCAGAAGATGACAGGGTTTCCCAAAGACCAGACGATAGGGAGACATATTGAGTGGGGTTTTGTAGGCGGTTCTGTATGCCCATAAAGCATCAGTGAGACGAGTAGACCAGTCTTTACGTGTGGTATTGACTGTCTTCTCCAAGATCTGCTTGATCTGACGATTAGAAACCTCCACTTGACCACTAGTCTGCGGATGATAAGCTAGGGCAACCTTGTGGGTTACCCCATACTTTTTCATTAATTGCTCGAATATCCTGTTGCAGAAATGGGTGCCCCCATCACTAATGATGGCCTTAGGGGCACCGAATCGGGCGAAGATGAACTCCTTTAGGAATTTGACTACCACTTTGTGGTCATTGGTCTTGGTGGGAATGGCTTCTATCCATTTGGATACATAGTCTACCGCAAGGAGAATGTACTCAAAACCATAGGAAACGGGAAAGGGGCCCATGAAGTCGATGCCCCAGATGTCAAATATCTCATCGACCTGGATGGGAGTTATGGGCATCATGTTCCTCTGGGAGATGCGGCCTAGATGCTGGCAATTAGGACAGGTTTTGCTGTAGATGTGGGCATCTTTAAATAATGTGGGCCAGTAGAATCCGCATTGCAGCACTTTTTCTGCAGTCTTCTTAGTGCTGAAATGACCACCACAAGGTTGGTCATGACATGAGGACAAGATATTGAGTTGGTCCGACTCAGGGACACAGAGACGAATGATCTGGTCAGGACAGTATTTATACAAATAAGGGTCATCCCAAGAGTAGTACTTAACTCTTGCTAGGAATTGGCTTTTGTCCTGTTTTGACCAATGTGAAGGCATTTCTTCGGTGACAAGGTAGTTGACAATGTCAGCATACCATGGATGAACAGAAATAGCGAACAGTTGTTCGTCTGGAAAGGTTTCAGGGATGGGCTGGGTGTCGAAGGATGACTCTAAAGTCAGTCTAGACAAGTGATCAGCCACTACATTCTCAGTTCCTTTCTTATCCTTAATCTCGAGGTCGAATTCCTGCAGTAAGAGAATCCATCGAATTAATCGAGGCTTGGTTTCCTTTTTCGACATAAGATAACGAAGGGCTGCATGATCAGTGTACACGACCACCTTAGTGGCTAAGAGATACTGACGAAATTTATCAAGGGCGAAGACTACCGCCAGGAGTTCTTTTTCAGTGGTGGAGTAATTCATTTGGGCAGAGCTAAGAGTTTTGCTCGCGTAGTAGATCACATGTGATCTTTTGTCAATTCTCTGCCCTAGAACAGCGCCTAACGCGTAGTCAGAAGCATCGCACATTACCTCGAAAGGTAGAGTCCAGTCCGGGGACGGATAATGGGCGCAGTAGTGAGCTCAGATTTGAGACGCTCAAATGCCTTGACACAGTCAACATTAAAGTCGAAAGGACTATCTTTAGCCAGAAGATGGGACAGATCCAGCGATTTGAGAGAAGTCCTTGATGAATCGCCTATAGAATCCTCCGTGTCCCAAAAAGGACCGGATGTCACGCACAGACTTAGGAGTAGGCAAGGTCGAGATGATATCGATTTTAGCTTTGTCGACCTCAATGCCCTGATGGGAAATGACATGTCCCAGAACAATGCCCTTCGTCACCATGAAGTGGCATTTCTCCCAATTGAGGACAAGTTGCTTGTCCTGACAGCGTTGAAGTACAAGCCCTAGATGGTTCAGACAGTCATCAAAGGATGACCCAAAGACTGAGAAGTCGTCCATAAAGACTTCGAGGAATTTTTCCACCATGTCAGAGAATATGCTCATCATACACCTTTGAAAGGTCGCGGGTGCATTGCAGAGGCCAAAGGGCATGCGCTTGTAGGCAAAAGTGCCAAAGGGACAGGTGAAAGTTGTTTTCTCGTGATCCTCAGGGGCGATGGGTATTTGATTATACCCTGAGTAACCATCAAGGAAGCAGTAATAGGAATGACCTGCTAGTCTCTCCAACATCTGGTCTATGAAGGGTAAAGGAAAATGGTCCTTCCTAGTGTTGGTGTTGAGTCATCGGTAATCGATGCAGACTCTCCACCCTTTCTTCAGGCGCTGGGTTACCATTTCCTTGTTCTCATTTTCCACAACTGTGAATCCTGCCTTTTTAGGGACGACATGAATAGGGCTCACCCATTTGCTATCGGAGATGGGATAAATGATACCCGCATCTAACAGTTTAAGGACCTCATCCCGGACTACATCCTTCAAGACGGGGTTCAACCTCCTCTGGTGTTCTTGCGAGGTTTTGGATTCATCCTCGAGATAGATGTGATGTTGGCACACCGAGGGGTCTATGCCTCGAATATCATCTATAGTCCAACCTATCGCAGATTTGTGCTCGTTGAGCAGCTCGAGAAGTTTCTTACGTTCACTCTCAGACAAAGCGGAAGCAATAATGACAGGGTAAGTTTCCTTAGGACCAAGATAGGTATAGGAAAGATCTGTGGGAAGAGGCTTAAGCTCCAATATTGGAGTAGATGAAGTAGAAATAGGTGTCACAGAAGACACGGATTGAAGAGGTTTGACTTCAGTAGGTAAAGGAATCATGGGTTCTCTGGCCATGGTTATCAGAGGCTCAAACTCGATGAGTGGAGCGGGGATCTCTATCAGTGGAGCAGTCTCCAAAAGATCATTCAGATCAGAAATAGCTGACTCTGTTGCAAAGTCAGCTCCAAAGTGTTCTAGACACTACTTAAGAATATCTTCGGTGGAGTCCGGGATTAGACTCTCAACGGCACACATTTCATCGGTCACTTCGCGATCGGCATCTTGTTGCATTAAACGAAAGATGTTGACCTCAGCTTTGAGGTTACCAAAAGCAATGGACATGTTTCCGTCCCGGCACCCGATGTGTGCGTTCGCGGTGGCAAGGAATGGACGGCCTAAGATGACCGGAATGCGGTTATCCTGACACGGCTCGGTGTCTAGAATGATAAAGTCCACAGGATAATAAAAGTCAGCGACTTTTACTAGGACATCTTCAATGATTCCTCTTGGAATCTTGATGGACTGATCAGCCAATTTCAGGGTGACATTGGTAGGCTTCATATCTTTCAGTCCTAACTGCTGATATACCAAGAATGGTATGAGGTTAACGCTAGCCCCTAAATCTAGCAAGGCAATACAGCTAAAGTTGTCTCCAATTTCACATTGGACAGTTGGGCTACCTGGATCCTTGTGTTTGATCACACTATTGCGTTGAATGAACGCTGTAGCTTTTTCGGCCAAGAAGGCAGCTTTGGGTACATGCGTACGCCGCTTAACTGTGCACAAGTCCTTGAGGAATTTGGCATAGGAAGGGATTTGCTTGATAGCAGAAAGGAATGGGATATTGATCTGGACGTCTTTAAAGACATCTAAGATCTCAGAGAATTGCTGATCCCGCTTATCTTGGACAAGTCTGTCCGGGAAGGGAGGCTTTACTCGACAAATGGATTTGTCTTTAGCCTTAGATTTCTGCACAGGGATATCTGATGTTGGTGCAGAGGTAGAAGAAGCAGAGGTAGGATTGGTACTAGTTTCTACGGTGCGAGTGATGGGTGCTGGAGATGGCACCGGTGGTGGTTGGACTCCCATGTCCACAGTTTTTCCAGATCGTAGGGTGGTTACAGCTTGCACCTCCCCTTGACAATTCTCATTCTGGCTTTGAGATTGGGATCCGATCTCATATACTGCCCCTTTGGCATTTCCTTTATGGTTGGCAATGGGTTGGCTAGGAAAGATCCCCTTAGCTTTCTCAGCTTCCAAGTTACCTAGACGTTGCTCTAGACGAAGCATGGATTGCTGTTGCTGTTGCTCTAGGCGTTGCATAGATTGAGTAATGAGTTGAGCTAGAAGGTCCTCAATACCAGGTTTGGGGACTGACTGTTGGGGGGCAGCTAATGGGAGCTGAGGCACCAATTCGCGACTCGAGCTCATCGGGGCATTATAGTTATAGGCGGAAGAATTAGTTGGGACAATCTGTTGGTTCTGAAAGTGCTGGGGAACTCTTTGCTGATTCTGAAATGTGCTCTGTTGTCCAGAGTATTGACCCTGTTGGAACTGCTGGTTCTGAGTAGATGGGTACTGATTCTGCTGATATTGTCCCTGATTGAATTGCCTATTGGGTTGATTGAACCCAGGAGGATACATGCCCTGAGGTTGACGTGGAGGTTGAGCTTGTGGTTGAGTAGACTGAGGCCTCCAAGAGAAGTTAGGGTGGTTTCTCGTGTCTGGATGATAAGATTGACTATACGAGTTCTGAGTGGGTGGTTTGTATGTGCTGAAAGCACAAACTTCTTCCTGAAGAGGATTAGACCATCCTTCATTCAAAGGACAATGCTCAGTAGTATGGGAGGATTGCAGACAGAGGGTGCAGGATTCCATAGGGCTCTCGTGTCCCACATGCATGACTGGGGTAGATTGTTGAGTAGGCTTTTGTACAGACACAGCCAGTGCCGAGACTGACTTGCTCAACTCTTGAATGACAGATCGAAGCTCAGTATCAGCTGTAGCATCATGTCCCTTGGTTGTCCTTTGGACTGAAGTGGTTCGATTGAACTCTGAGTCAGTCGTCCAATGTTGAGAGTTTTCTCCTAACTCTCCCAAGAATTTGTATGCATCGGTCGGAGTTTGGTGCAGGAATTTTCCTTGGCACATTGACTCTACCATGGTCCGGGACTCATCAGTAAGTCCCTTATAGAAGACGTGGACAAGATTGCCCTTGTCGATGCTATGGTGGGGACACTTAGTCAGGTAGTCTTGGAATCTATCCCACGCTTCGAAAAATTTCTCATCGGACTTCTGTCGAAAGTCCTGGATGAGTTGCTTCATTTGGTTGGTCCGAGTCATGGGGTAGAATTTAGACATGAATTTGCCCACCAACTCTTTCCAACTGCTGATTGAATCAGCGGGTAAGGAGTAGAGCCAATCTGAGGCTCGGTCTTTGAGCGAGAATGGGAAAACTCGCAGACGCACATTGTCATCATCGAGGTTCTGATTCTTGAAAAATAGGATGACATGTTGGAATTCCCTAATATGGGAATATGGGTCTTCTCTTGGGAGACCACGAAAGGTAGGCAACATTTGGATCGTCTGCGGCCTGATCTCAAATTGTACCGCCGTAGTAGGTGGGAGAATAATGCAAGTGGGCGGATTAGTAGAGATAGGGGCGAACGTCTCGATAAGAGGTCGTTCAACTGCCATGACTACAAAGGTAGTAGTACTGGGGGAGGCGGGTGGGGAAAGAGATGGGGAAGAATTCAGTAGAGGATCCACTGTAGGGACGTGATTCTCAGATCGAATCAAGCGCTTGTTCGGACGATTCCAAACGGGCATACGCGAATGAGGCAAGCTCTATACTTGGCAAAAAGTTGCCAGAGAGGAACACTATCCTAAATGATGCACACCAAGCACAGATAATCCTATTCTAAGCAACCAGGATATATTTTAGGAATTATCTTTGTTAGTTTTGGGGCTAGAGTAGATTATGACAGTGGGCGGACCACTAGTTTATCTTTTAACCGCCGGACTAACTGTTTTGCACTCAGAGGTTCTCACCAGGCAACACTCTTCAGAGCGAATCCTTTAGTACTAACTCTAGTTAAGAACAAGGCAATCCGAAGCCTAGACAGACGTGCGGCACAATGGCTGACTTAAGTACGTCCCAGACTAACCGGATTGGTCAAGTGTATAAGAAGAGTGTTCCCTCGGGTTAAGCTAGGGTTGATGCGTGTTCCTAGTCCACACGTAACTAACCGCCGAATAGTCCAAGATGCCACGTCGAGCTCAGTGTACTTGAGTAGCAGGGACTTATGGGTGTGTTAGACAACAGGGACCCGTGCTCGTGGTCTTATTTCGATTGGATGTTAAGCGGGTTCGCTTTGTGTGGATTTTTCCTCGAACATCGGGCTAATTGGCTCTACTTCTTGATTCTTTTTATTATAGATGGATCCTGGGGATCAATTTCAGCTGGAGTGATGAGGTGGGTGATGAAATCCCACCAGTTGTAAAAGAGCTGGGTCTGCTCGATTAATGTTCAATTATTAACGGCCATGCCACGCAAGTCGAATAATATGTATGCGAAAGCAAATAGACAAGCGGCAATGATTCACCCAAATTGCTCTGTATCGCACTCAAGGCGAGGATAGAGACTTACCTCCCGTGGGCCATGCCACGGGGTCGCCTCCGTGGGTTAGAGAGGGGTATCCTAATGGGCTTGGGCCCGACTCCACCTCTTTGAGCTTTCGCTCCCTACCCACACTGGATCGTGTTCCTGCAGAAACAGTTAGATCGCACGGTCTAGGTATGTGGGATTCTATTTGGAAGATCCTTGCCTTTTTAGGATTCACTGAGCAAGCATTGAATTTAGGCAAGTTTTTGAATTAGTTTCCAAATTCGAGATGGGTTAAAATTTAGGAATTCCCAGATTGGAAAATACCTAGATTGGAAAGTTTCCCGAACTGTGGAGATCTTCCAAGAAAGATTTGATTGCGAGATCCCTTATAATTTTGGGAAATTTCCCAAAATTGAAATTCTGCTAGATTTGGGGCGTTTCCTTTTGCAGACTTTTCCAAATTCGGAAGATTTCTAAAGATAGAAATTCTTCTAAAGAGGAAACTTCTAAAGAGGGGAAACCCTAATTTAGCAAAGTTTCAAGATTTTAGAATCTTTCCAAAAATCGCAAATCCTTGATTGGTGATTTCTAAAAATCTGCAGAATATAAAACCCTAATTTTTTTGAATTTATTTTTTAATTTTTTTGGTAATTTCCACTTAATCTAGGGTTTCTAAAAAAACCCTAGAACAAGATCTAGCAGTTATATGGAAAGCAGTAAAATTCCTAAATTATTACAAATTGCACTCGGCCTTCCGAGGCATTAAAAATAGTAATTTAAAAACTGATAAAAATCAACAAAAACAAAAAAATAGAAAGTTTCCCGAAAAGGTCGGGCTGGTCAAATTGAGCAGCTTTTCGCTTCAGCAACTTTCCAATTCCGTCTTTACGTCCTTTTTCGCACTTCTGGTCACCCGAGCGGCAGCGGCGCCATTTGAAAGTAGGGTTTTTCGGCGTCGTTTGGTACGGAAACCCTAAAATCAACAAGATTTGTAATTTTTATCTGATTATCCTGCAAAATATTCAAGCTTGTACAGTGTGGACAGTGTCGGATGTCAATCCGCACTCGGGATTAGTCAGATGAGCGCAATGAGGAATATAAAATCACGGAATCTCTAAAGAAATTATGGTGGGATGAGAATGATGGATTTAGATTTAAACATGCTTTTGGAGATAATACTATCAACTAAAAACATTAAAATAAAGAAATCAAAATCAAAGAAGATAGAAAACACAACTTTTCATTCATTAAAGGTTATCTCATACATTGATCGTAACATAAACTAGCAAGCTAAGAATTAACTAAAAAGCCATTTCTATTTAATAGAGAAGAGAGAGAAAGATGTGGAAAAACCTAGAGAGAGAAAGAGAGTTTAGAGAGAACAAGAGAAAGAAAACTAAGAGAAGAGAAAATAGAGTTAGAGAGAGAAGATTTTCTAGAGAGAGAAACTACCTAGACACTTACCTGGAGAGAGAAAATCAGCAAGATTATTGATGAACATGGGAGTGTCCAAGGCCCAAGTGAATACGGTGGTGGTTGGACCGTTGGCTGTTGGCCAAGGTGTGAAGACGAGGTGGAGATGTTCATGGAGATGGAGGAAAAGATGGGCGGTTACGGAGACTGGCTTCCTCCACTCTTCTTCTCTCTTCTCTTCTCTTTCTATTTTTTTGTTTTTGCTTTTCTTGGACAGATCGGTGAAAGAGATGAAGATAGAGGCGGTGTTGGTGCACCACCAGTTCGGCAAGTGAAGAATGGAGCAATGGCTCGCAGTAGAGGATTGAGAGGTGTGGACGGTAGTGTGCTGCCACGGCAAGAGGTGGTGGAGCTTTTTGACTTTACCTGAAATGAGCACGGTGCACCTTCATGATGGAAGTGAAGGGTGCACCAGCAGGTGGGGGCAGTAGATCTTTGAGTCGCCTGTGCTCTTGCGTTGCAGACCTGCCGGAGTTGCAGGTCTGCCCGGAGAAGAAGGAAAGGAGGCGCCCTGTTGAGAGAAAGATGGAGTTGTGTTGCAGACCTGCCGGAGTTGCAGGTCTACCTAGGACGGTGCAGGGAGGAGATGCAGGATCTTGGCTAAGCACACAGCAAACCGTGAGTAGCAGAGATGGGGGCGGTCTTGAGAGAGATGAGAAGGAGATGGAAGGGGAGACGGTAATGGAGTGGGACCAAGGAGGAGAAAATGTGGAAAGGGATTCGGTGGTGATGAGGGTTGAAGTCGTTGCAGCCCACCAAGAGTGCAGCGAGATGGAGAAGGCTGGGTAGTAAAGAGAATGGTCCGGTTGGTGAAGCGTGGACCGTGGCCAATGAGAGGTGCTGCAGGTGTGGCACGAACGGCCGGAGTTGCAGGCGCAACTCCGGTGAGGACGGTAATGGAAAAAGAAAGAAAAAAAAAATAATAACGGAGATGAAGAGAGGGGAAAAAGGGTGCGGTAATGGAAGATGGTGGCAGGCGGACCTGCTGTGGCACTCGCAGGGGGATTAGGGTTGCAAGGGGATGCTGTGGTGGTGGCCGGAGTTGCAGGCTGCAACTCCGGTGGAAGATGGTGAAGAAGATGACGAAGAGGATTTGAAAAAGAAGAGAAAGAAGGATCACCAAGGAGCGAAAATGTCTTGGAAGTTTTGGGGGAAGGAGAGGAAGAGATTGGAGAGGGATTAGGGTTCGAACGAACCCCTCTCCTTCTCCTTTTAAAGCTCCCTATTTCCATTAATGGAAATAGGGTATTTTTTTAAATAAAAAATATTTTAAATTTTTTTTTTTTTTTTTTTTTTTTAAGTAAAATGCTACTTTTTCTTGGGGAATGTCCCCATTTAGTGGACCCCCCATTTTTTTAAAATTTAATTAAAATTCTTTGAAAATTCACGGGGTCCACTAACTGGTCGGACAACGGGTCGATGATGATGGGCCCGGCTACTGGCCCACATGGACTGATGATGTCCATCGTCTCACAAGATGATGTGACAGGCATTCTGAAGGCGATCGGATGGATGGTGACTTGATTGGGACCCAGATTGGTAGATCGACGGATCTAGAGAGATCCAACGGTCCGATTGAAGATCCAACGGTCAGAAAGCTAAGGGAGATGAGATAGAGCCGATGGGCAGGAGTTCTGGGGTTAGGTCAGTAGATTCGAGGATCGAGAGATGAAGAGAGAGAGAGAATAAGGAGAGATGAGAGAGAAAGTATCAAAAAAATGGAGAAAAGTATTGGCAGAGGGTCTGGAACCCTGGTCTTCACTGTGACCATCCTCACGCTTCTCCAGTAGAGTCGACTATTATTCTTTGCTGACTCATGTGGCTTTAAACGCTTTGGTCCGTTTCTTGGTCATTGGTTCTCCTGCTCTCTTCGTTCTTTGGGCCGGCTTTTTGGTCCTCTTATTCAGCCCATATTTGGCCCATATCTTCTAGTCATAGCATGTGGGCTCTTTAAGCTTTGATGATGGGCTTTCATGATCGATTTGGACCCATAAGTCTCGAGAATCGTCCCATCGGGGTTTCCTGCGATAGAAGAAGCGCGTAATGAGACTTTATCAGAACGGCTTAATATCTAGACTTCCGAAAATGTGTTTAATGCATGCAAATATACCATTTCGTCCAGAAAAGTGTGTTTTACGCAACAGAAGAGACTATTACGTAGAAAAGTAGATAAATAGAGCATTTTACGTAAGAGAATGCAATAACGCTAAAAAGATAATTGCTTAAAATAAGCACTTTTGAGCAAATATCAAGTTGCCACTAAAACATTTAGCCACAGTACTTTCCGCGGCGGCGTAGTGGCGGTGAAAATGTCGCCACTAAAAGATTTAGTGGCGACTTTTAGGTATGTAGCCGCGACAAAAGTCGCAGCTAAAAGGTAGATTTCTTGTAGTGAAAATCATTTCTTTCAAGACTTAATTTCTCAATTTCTACTTCAAGTTCATGTTCTCTGTTTAGGATTTGAGTTATTTCATCTTCCTTATTCATCATAATTTGATATAGATCTCTTAACTCAATTTTTAGTGAAGCATTTTCGCAACACACAACAGTCTCTTTCTTTAGATTATCACAAGATTTTGCCAAAATTAAGCTTTTCTTATACAAATTATCAAAAGCAAGCTGAATGTCTTCTTCACTTTCATCATCACTTAAATCGGTTTTATTTTCCATTATAGCATTTTGAGAGTTACAATTTTTATTCATATTAGCAATAGTCATTAGTGCTCTAATATTAGATGATTCTCCGCTATCACTTGATGTGTTTGTTTCATTATCAGAATCATCACTATTTATGTCCCAAGCAGTTGCCTTCATAGCTTTAATTTTTCCTTTCTTAATATTATTAGGACAGTCAGTAGAGATATGACCAAACCCCATACATTTATAACATTATATTTCATATTTGTTGTTTTCTCCCTTTTTGTATTTTTCAGATTTTTCAAAAGGTTTTCTATTCTTTTGTGTGAAATTTTCTTGTCCTTGTTTCTGAAAAACTTTTTGAATTTTTTAGCAAAGAGGGAACTTCATCATCAATGTTATTAGACTCATCAAAGTCACTTTCTTCTCTCAATTGTTTCTTAGAGGTTTTTAAAGCTAACCCTTTCTTTTTGGGTGTATGAAGTTTTAGTTCAAATGTTTGAATTGATCATATCAGTTCTTTTAATTTTATCAGATCAACATTCTTACTTTTTTCAATAGCTGTAATTTTAGGATGAAACCTATCCGATAATGATCTCAAAATTTTTCTGACAATTTTAGTGATATTCGCTCAAAAGTGCTTATTTTAAGCACTTATCCTGTTAGCGTTATCGCACTCTCCTACGTAAAACTGCTCTAATTATCCACTTTTCTACGTAAGAGTCTATCTCATTGCGTAAAACACACTTTTCTGGACGAAATGGTATATTTGCATGCATTAAACACATTTTCGGAAGTCTAAATATTAAGCCGTTCTGATTACGCGCTTCTTCTGTCGCAGGACACCCCGATGGGACGATTTTCGAGACTTGTGGGCCCAAATCGATCATGAAAGCTCATTATCAAAGCTTAACAAGCCCACATGCTATAACTAGAAGATATGGGCCAAATATGGGCTGAATAAGAGGACCAAAAAGTCGGCCCAAAGAACGAAGAGAGTAGGAGAGCCAATGACCAAGAGACGGACCAAAGCGTTTAAAGCCACATGAGTCAGCAAAGAATGATGGTCGACTCTACTGGAGAAGCGTGAGGATGGTCACAGTGAAGAACAGGGTTCCAGACCCTCCGCCAGTGCTTTTTTCCATTTTTTTTGATACTTTTTCTCTCATCTCTCCTTATTCTCTCTCTCTCTTCATCTCTCGATCCTCGAATCTACTGACCTAACCCCAGAACTCCTGCCTATCAGCTCTATCTCATCTCCCTTAGCTTTCTGACCGTTGGATCTTCCATCGGACCGTTGGATCTTCAATCAGACCGTTGGATCTCTCTAGATCCGTCGATCTACCAATCTGAGTCCCAATCAAGTCACCATCCATCCGATCGCCATCAGACTGTCTGCCACATCATTCTGTGAGATGATGGACATCATCAACCCATGAGGGCCAATAGCCGGGCCCATCTTCATCGACCCGCTGACCGACCAGTTAGTGGACCCCGCAAATTTCAAAAATAATTTTAATTAAATGGGGGGTCCACTAATTGGGGAGATTCCCCGGCAGCGGCGCCATTTGAAAGTAGGATTTTTCCGCGTCGTTGGTTACGGAAACCCTAACTTCAACACATTTTTAATTTATCCGAGACATTTAACCTGTAGAATGAGCAATTTTGCACAGTGGCTCGTGTCAGATGTCGATCCGCACTCGGGATTAGTCGGATTAGCGCAATAATGACATAAAATGACGGGAAATTTATAGAGAATGGAACATAATTTTATTCAAATCAACTTCATTCAATCAAAATTGTTTTTTTTGGGTGATTTCCGATGTTCTCCAAAAGTTTTCTAGAATTTCAAAAATGTGTCAAATACCCTGACTTTGATTAGCTAAAAACCTTCGTTAAGTCAGTATTGAGGATGTCAATTTTTGTTTAAAGTTAGCATTGAGTCAAGTCAAGTGTGACTACAGCAGGTTTGAAAACTTAGAAAAAATCAGATTCGGCACAATTGTACACTATCAACATCAGAGTCATCCTAAGTTTGGAAATTCTAGAGATCCTGTGAGAAGAATTGTGGAGACCTAACCCAGTAAGCTTTCGAGCCTTTAATCATTTCAGAGAGTTATACAATAATCCTGAGTCAATGGATGACTCACTATTCTTCATGCCCGCAATATTCGTTGAGAGATCTCATTATCTTTTGCTTCGATCATAAAATTCGGAACGACATCAAAATTGGATTATTACAACAGAACCTTCTCTGTATCCAGTCAAGACAGTATACATGATAGTGCAAACCCTAGAAAATGATTTAGGCCATTTTTCTGAACCATTCAGCCTTTGTACTCACCTGAATTATACTTCACTAGAAACCCCTTGAACCCTTCTATAAAAGCCTTTTATTTGCAAACCCATTAACCTAAAATCCAGTCCAGCTACGAAACATGACTGGCTACCCTTATTTTGAGATGGATAAAAGAATAACTGATGTGGGTGTACCGTGAAAAAGAAAAGTAAAGAAGAAGAATCAAAAGGAAAAGAAAGTGGTTCAAGCCAAAAACAAAATATGAAAAGAAAGTATGAAGAAGAGCTGAAAAGAAATTGAGCAGTCTCAGAAATATCAAGAAAAAGAGAAAAATACGAAAAAAGGAAAAAGAACCAGATAATGGTGTTACGTCGCAGGAAAAATTCAAGAAAATGGCAATATCCTCTCAAGATCTTTGAAATCCTGTATTCCTTTATCTCTCTACACCTGACCTAAGCCTCATTACAACCCAGGAAAGTCCTACTTGATTCTAGGATAGTACGATCATAAAATGTGGAGATTGGAGAAAGAGAAGCTATAGAGTTTGATCTGACGTTCCCGAGTGAAGTGGTATTCCAATCATGAGATCTTCTTCTGTTAAAGATGTCCTTCCTTCAAATAAAACATATGTGAGATCTTTTGCCTCTTTATATTAAATACATCTCCTCACATATAAATTGAGAGAAAAGAAGAAAACCCTTCTTGTGTGATTCTATTCTGAGTGCTAAACATGTGAGATTTGAGGTCGAGGCATAAAAACTTAGAGGTGATCTGGAAATCTTTACTGTCGGATGATGAGAATGTTGAGCACACACACACGCAGAGTCTGACTATTCTGGGTCATGATTATCAGTCTGTAGTCTTGCCAAAACTTTCCAACTCTTCGCTAGCATGTAACTTTTTTTGCATCCATTCAATGATTTGACGAACGGGGTTTTCCCTGAGCTAATATGAAAAAGTGTGCAGCATGTGCAGAGCCCTTTTAAGCTCATGTATTTCGCACTAATTGCCAAGGATTGGCAATATGCTGGTTGGGGGTTGTGATATTCGCTCAAAAGTGCTTATTTTAAGCACTTATCCTGTTAGCGTTATCGCACTCTCCTACGTAAAACTCCTCTAATTATCCACTTTTCTACGTAAGAGTCTATCTCATTGCGTAAAACACACTTTTCTGGACGAAATGGTATATTTGCATGCATTAAACACATTTTCGGAAGTCTAAATATTAAGCCGTTCTGATTACGCGCTTCTTCTGTCGCAGGACACCCCGATGGGACGATTTTCGAGACTTGTGGGCCCAAATCGATCATGAAAGCTCATTATCAAAGCTTAACAAGCCCACATGCTATAACTAGAAGATATGGGCCAAATATGGGCTGAATAAGAGGACCAAAAAGTCGGCCCAAAGAACGAAGAGAGTAGGAGAGCCAATGACCAAGAGACGGACCAAAGCGTTTAAAGCCACATGAGTCAGCAAAGAATGATGGTCGACTCTACTGGAGAAGCGTGAGGATGGTCACAGTGAAGAACAGGGTTCCAGACCCTCCGCCAGTGCTTTTTTTCCATTTTTTTTGATACTTTTTCTCTCATCTCTCCTTATTCTCTCTCTCTCTTCATCTCTCGATCCTCGAATCTACTGACCTAACCCCAGAACTCCTGCCTATCAGCTCTATCTCATCTCCCTTAGCTTTCTGACCGTTGGATCTTCCATCGGACCGTTGGATCTTCAATCAGACCGTTGGATCTCTCTAGATCCGTCGATCTACCAATCTGAGTCCCAATCAAGTCACCATCCATCCGATCGCCATCAGACTGTCTGCCACATCATTCTGTGAGATGATGGACATCATCAACCCATAAGGGCCAATAGCCGGGCCCATCTTCATCGACCCGCTGACCGACCAGTTAGTGGACCCCGCAAATTTCAAAAATAATTTTAATTAAATGGGGGGTCCACTAATTGGGGAGATTCCCCGGCAGCGGCGCCATTTGAAAGTAGGATTTTTCCGCGTCGTTGGTTACGGAAACCCTAACTTCAACACATTTTTAATTTATCCGAGACATTTAACCTGTAGAATGAGCAATTTTGCACAGTGGCTCGTGTCAGATGTCGATCCGCACTCGGGATTAGTCGGATTAGCGCAATAATGACATAAAATGACGGGAAATTTATAGAGAATGGAACATAATTTTATTCAAATCAACTTCATTCAATCAAAATTGTTTTTTTGGGTGATTTCCGATGTTCTCCAAAAGTTTTCTAGAATTTCAAAAATGTGTCAAATACCCTGACTTTGATTAGCTAAAAACCTTCGTTAAGTCAGTATTGAGGATGTCAATTTTTGTTTAAAGTTAGCATTGAGTCAAGTCAAGTGTGACTACAGCAGGTTTGAAAACTTAGAAAAAATCAGATTCGGCACAATTGTACACTATCAACATCAGAGTCATCCTAAGTTTGGAAATTCTAGAGATCCTGTGAGAAGAATTGTGGAGACCTAACCCAGTAAGCTTTCGAGCCTTTAATCATTTCAGAGAGTTATACAATAATCCTGAGTCAATGGATGACTCACTATTCTTCATGCCCGCAATATTCGTTGAGAGATCTCATTATCTTTTGCTTCGATCATAAAATTCGGAACGACATCAAAATTGGATTATTACAACAGAACCTTCTCTGTATCCAGTCAAGACAGTATACATGATAGTGCAAACCCTAGAAAATGATTTAGGCCATTTTTCTGAACCATTCAGCCTTTGTACTCACCTGAATTATACTTCACTAGAAACCCCTTGAACCCTTCTATAAAAGCCTTTTATTTGCAAACCCATTAACCTAAAATCCAGTCCAGCTACGAAACATGACTGGCTACCCTTATTTTGAGATGGATAAAAGAATAACTGATGTGGGTGTACCGTGAAAAAGAAAAGTAAAGAAGAAGAATCAAAAGGAAAAGAAAGTGGTTCAAGCCAAAAACAAAATATGAAAAGAAAGTATGAAGAAGAGCTGAAAAGAAATTGAGCAGTCTCAGAAATATCAAGAAAAAGAGAAAAATACGAAAAAAGGAAAAAGAACCAGATAATGGTGTTACGTCGCAGGAAAAATTCAAGAAAATGGCAATATCCTCTCAAGATCTTTGAAATCCTGTATTCCTTTATCTCTCTACACCTGACCTAAGCCTCATTACAACCCAGGAAAGTCCTACTTGATTCTAGGATAGTACGATCATAAAATGTGGAGATTGGAGAAAGAGAAGCTATAGAGTTTGATCTGACGTTCCCGAGTGAAGTGGTATTCCAATCATGAGATCTTCTTCTGTTAAAGATGTCCTTCCTTCAAATAAAACATATGTGAGATCTTTTGCCTCTTTATATTAAATACATCTCCTCACATATAAATTGAGAGAAAAGAAGAAAACCCTTCTTGTGTGATTCTATTCTGAGTGCTAAACATGTGAGATTTGAGGTCGAGGCATAAAAACTTAGAGGTGATCTGGAAATCTTTACTGTCGGATGATGAGAATGTTGAGCACACACACACGCAGAGTCTGACTATTCTGGGTCATGATTATCAGTCTGTAGTCTTGCCAAAACTTTCCAACTCTTCGCTAGCATGTAACTTTTTTTGCATCCATTCAATGATTTGACGAACGGGGTTTTCCCTGAGCTAATATGAAAAAGTGTGCAGCATGTGCAGAGCCCTTTTAAGCTCATGTATTTCGCACTAATTGCCAAGGATTGGCAATATGCTGGTTGGGGGTTGTGATATTCGCTCAAAAGTGCTTATTTTAAGCACTTATCCTGTTAGCGTTATCGCACTCTCCTACGTAAAACTACTCTAATTATCCACTTTTCTACGTAAGAGTCTATCTCATTGCGTAAAACACACTTTTCTGGACGAAATGGTATATTTGCATGCATTAAACACATTTTCGGAAGTCTAAATATTAAGCCGTTCTGATTACGCGCTTCTTCTGTCGCAGGACACCCCGATGGGACGATTTTCGAGACTTGTGGGCCCAAATCGATCATGAAAGCTCATTATCAAAGCTTAACAAGCCCACATGCTATAACTAGAAGATATGGGCCAAATATGGGCTGAATAAGATGACCAAAAAGTCGGCCCAAAGAACGAAGAGAGTAGGAGAGCCAATGACCAAGAGACGGACCAAAGCGTTTAAAGCCACATGAGTCAGCAAAGAATGATGGTCGACTCTACTGGAGAAGCGTGAGGATGGTCACAGTGAAGAACAGGGTTCCAGACCCTCCGCCAGTGCTTTTTTCCATTTTTTTTGATACTTTTTCTCTCATCTCTCCTTATTCTCTCTCTCTCTTCATCTCTCGATCCTCGAATCTACTGACCTAACCCCAGAACTCCTGCCTATCAGCTCTATCTCATCTCCCTTAGCTTTCTGACCGTTGGATCTTCCATCGGACCGTTGGATCTTCAATCAGACCGTTGGATCTCTCTAGATCCGTCGATCTACCAATCTGAGTCCCAATCAAGTCACCATCCATCCGATCGCCATCAGACTGTCTGCCACATCATTCTGTGAGATGATGGACATCATCAACCCATGAGGGCCAATAGCCGGGCCCATCTTCATCGACCCGCTGACCGACCAGTTAGTGGACCCCGCAAATTTCAAAAATAATTTTAATTAAATGGGGGGTCCACTAATTGGGGAGATTCCCCATAGAAAAGTAGGTTTTTACTTAAAAAAAAAAAAAAAAAAAAAAAAAAAAAAAAATATTTTTTATTTTCAAAAAATACCCTATTTCCATTAATGGAAATAGGGAGCTTTATAAGAGGAGGGAGAAGGGTTCGTTCGAACCCTAATCCCCCTCCCATCTCTTTCTCTCCTCTCCAAAATCATTTTCAAACAATTTCCTATCATTCTTCTCCTTCTTTTTCTTCTTTCTTTTTCTCCTCCTCTTCATCTTCTTCATGTCTTCGCCGGAGTTGCCTGCAACTCCGGCCGTCTGGTGAGGCCTCCTCTTCTTCTTCTTCTTCTTCTTCTTCTTCTTCCTCTTCCGCTTCCTCTTCTGCTCCTTCCTCTTTGCTTCTGTGTGCAGCACGTCCTCCTTCCTCTTTGCTGCTGTGTGCAGCTCGTCTTCCATCATTCCTTCACCGCCTGAACCAGTCCGTCAACCACCGCCTGCCTCCACCCTTTTCAATCCGTGAGCTCCTCTCATCTCCGCCCAGCACCCTCCTTGGATTGCTGCCCATCTCCACCACCGTGTGCAACTCCTCAAACTGCCAACCACACACCACTACCGTCGAAGTTGCGGGTTCACCTTCCACTACCGCCCTCACCGGAGTTGCGCCTGCAACTCCGGTCGTTCGTGCCACACTTGCAGGACCTCTCTACTCTCCACGATCTCTCCACCTTCTCCTCCTAAACCGCCCATCTTCCCTTGGGATAGACGGTGGCTGTTCTTCCAACAGCCACCATCGTTTCATCCCCTTCTCTCTCCCAAAAACGAAAAAAAAAAAAACCAAAAGAAGAGGAGAAGAGGAAAGAAAGGATGGACCTGTGCGCTCCACCTCCTTCCACAACCACCGAATCTTGCTGCTAAGTGCAGCAAGCAAACGCCACCCTACAGCACTACTCCACCTCCATTAACACCGGTGACCGCCTCACGAACCAGCAAATGTCCACGCCCTCTTTACGGTAAGTCCTTGACAGTTCTGACGGTTTCCTCTCAAGTCCGGCCTGCAACACGCCGGAAACCACCGTTGAACCAGCAGATCCACACAAGTTGCAGCCCTCCTTCGTCCCTCCATCATTACCACCATCAATGCAACCTCAAAGGCTTCACCATCTTGTTGGCTCCACCCACAATCTCCACTCCATCAATGATCGAGTCAATGGCCGAGTCCTCCTCTCACTTGGCTGATCTCATTGCTACAACTCTCGGTAAGTGTGAAAGGTAAAACCTTCATTCTTCTCTCTCTAGTTTCTCTCTCTCAAAACCCCTTTCTCTCTCTACATCCCTCTCTTATTAAAATGCTTTCTAGTTTAGTTATTTTGTTAGATTTTTGCTGTAAAAGACAATTTTGATTGAATGAAGTTGATTTGAATAAAATTATGTTCCATTCTCTATAAATTTCCCGTCATTTTATGTCATTATTGCGCTAATCCGACTAATCCCGAGTGCGGATCGACATCCGACACGAGCCACTGTGCAAAATTGCTCATTCTACAGGTTAAATGTCTCGGATAAATTAAAAATGTGTTGAAGTTAGGGTTTCCGTAACCAACGACGCGGAAAAATCCTACTTTCATTTAGGTTCGGGAATAGCTTCACCAAGACCCCACATGGAGTTAATTATTTCACTTAGGCCCTGCTTGGTATCCAGTAAATATTTGTAGGATACAAATATTTACCTCTACAAATATTTACTTTGTAAATGTTTACAGCTTCAAACATTTTATGTTGCTTGGTATTAACCCGTAAAATTAGTTGCAAATACTTTCCACCACTTGGGTGGAGGGTGCAATGCAAATATTTTTCGAGTATTTGATGAATCCAAAATAGGAAATGGAGATCACTTACGAACAATGTCAATGAATTGGATGATCACAACCAATCAAACAACAGAACAAATGGCTGAGAATCATGAGATGGTCTAGGCAAGTTGATTTTGGACAGGAACCCAATTATTGGTTGGTTCGAGTAGAACTTTGCTGACCACCCACAATTTGAGTACAGGGAATACTTTAGAGGGACATTGACCGTATGTATCTTTGGCCAATCCCTAAGTGGACCTACAAACTAAAAATCAGCCTGATTAGTGATTTCAAACCTTTGGATCTTTGTACCCCAAATAATGCCAAATTCCACGATTAAAAATCAACCAATGAAAATAACTCCAATATAACTTTTAGAAATCTATAATCATGTTATTTTTTTGGTCTAGATGTCTATGTAGGAGTATAACTTTGCTGACCCTCCACAATGATTGCCCCCTATAACCACCCACAATATGAGCCACGTGGCACATTTGTGGAGGATGCTGACTTTATGGATGTTTGGCCAATCCCTAAGTGGATCAACAAATCAAAAATCAACCTGATTAACGGATTTCATAGATTGATTTTAACCGTTGAATTTGAGCTTCTAAGTGTTGGATTGGAGTAATTTTCAGGGATTGATTTTAACCGTTGAATTTAAGCATTATTGACCATTATTTGGGTACTAGTATCCAAAGATATGTTGGGCTCGAGGGACACCCATTTTTTGACACCCATTTTGGCGTACCCACATAGAAGATGAATCAAGGGCTGATTTTTGGTGAGGATGATCTCTATGGTGAGGAGATTATCCTCACAAAAATTCAAATCATTATGATATTCATAGACTGGTTTATAAGCTGAAGAATTATGGACCGTCGATTCTTACCATGTAACTTGAAAACCCACATTTGATGGGGTTAAAAATTAAAAAATGACTGATTTTTTTGTTGGGGTGATCTATATGGTGAGGAGATCATCCACACCAAAAATCAGCCATTGATTCATCTTCTATGTGGGTACGCTAAAATGGGTGTCAAAAATGGCGGTTCCCCGAGCCCGGCCCTCCAAAGATTTGAAATCACTAATTAGGCTGATTATTGGTTTGTAGGCCCATCTAGGGATTGACCAAACCATGGTTTAAAAAGCGGTCATTATAACAGATTCAGACCTCCCCCGTTACGTTATGAACCGTTAAAATGTTTTAAAAATAACGGCCGTTATTTTTCCATTTTAACGAAAATAACGACTGTTATTTTCTGGATTTTTTTGTGAAAGAAAGTCCGTTATTTCCGTTATTTTTTCTTAATTTTAGTTATTTTTTTATTTTTTAAAATTAAATTTTAAATTTCAAAATTTGAATTTTAGAGCCATTTTTTCCGTTATTTATGTTATTTTCTCATTATTTTTTGTTTTTACCCCTAAGCATTACAATTCGTTATAACGGAAAAACAGTAACGCCCCTAGTCCGTTATACCATTATAATGGTCCCTTTTAAAACGTGGGCCAAACATCCATAGGATCAGCGTCTTCTAAACGAATACCACCTGGCACATATTGTGGGCGGTCATCACGGGCGATGAGTGAATTTTACTCTTCATCTAGGGGCCAAATATTATATATATTTCAAGAAAGTTCAAGCCAAAAAGTGAATGTTTGCGGCCATTTTTTGCTGCAAACATTAGCAGCTCAAATCGTAAAAAATATGGCCTCATGGAAAATATTTACCTACGTAAATAATTGTGGGGTGCAACCAAGCACCTAGAAATGCAAAAAATATGTTGCAAATGTTTACAAACAAATATTTACGGTGATACCAAGCAGGGCCTTAGCTTGGAATAGTAGTCTGTGAAACTTTCATCCTCATTCATTCTAATAATTTCAAATTGAGTTGTGAGCATTTGAAGTTTTGACACTTTGACAGAATTTGTTCTTTAATGGGTCATTTTCAAAATGTCCCATGCTTGTTTTGAGGTTTCACAAGCAATTATCCTTTTGAATTTGTCAGGAGATAAAGCACAATGTATTGCATTCAATGCACGATTATTATATTGGTATGCAACTTTATCTCCTAGACTCCGGTCTCTTTTTGGTTTGATAGCAATAATAGTTGATTCTCCAACAGTCGTTGCTATAGTAGGGGATGTCCATCCTATTTCTACTGTTTCCCAAATCCATTCATCTAGAGATTTTAAGAAAATCCTAATTCTAGCCTTCCAGTAGGCGTAATTAGTACCATTGAATAGAGGAGGTCTAGACACAGAGTAATCCTCTTGACTCATGGTTATTCTAAAGAGACTAAGGATCACACTTGGGTTGTTAAGCCCTTTACAAAGTGACATTGCTCTGATACCAATTGAAATTCTCTTTTAATTACCAGGTTAAGTCTTGGAGGGGGGGTGAATAGGATAATTTTTAATTCATCTGCGAATTCTTTATGGATTAAAATTTACTGATCACACAAGGCGGATAAGGATCAAGCAATTAATATATTAATCATCTACAGAGCATGTATATGAGAAAAATGATAAACAATTATGCAAACATTCACAATCACACGAGACTCAGATTTATAGTGGTTCGGTGACTCCGCACCTACATCCACTGTCCAATACTCACCACGAGTAGTATTATATTATTTCAATCATGCATTACAACATTTTCAATCGAAATAAATAATCAATCAACTAAGATTACACTTAGTCTTAATCTAACGAAAATCGCTTCTCGCTCACCTAGAGAGTCAGCCTAGGCCAGTAGTCTATTTAGAGAAATTCTTTTCTCTTGGATCTACAATCCACAACTCAGTTAGATGAGTCCACACTCATCTACCAATCACAAAATAACAGTGTTCACAAATTTTGAATTCTATCAAAAGGTGTTGGTTCATAGAAATGCTTACCTCTCGATAAATACGATCGAGTGGAGAATCCTTTGGAGAAGAATTTGCCCAAGAGACACTCTGCCAAGAGTAATCCTCTTCTTGGAAGAAGATTCTTGCAGAATAATAATCCCAAATAGTCTCTTCCAAACACTTAGAGCCTTCACAACGAATTCTCAACTTTGCTCTGGTGAAGCTTTCACAAATTCCAGACCTCTGGACTTAAAGAATGATAATCAAGTAACGAAAAATAGAGATTTCTTAATTGGGTTGATTCTAATAGAAGGAGAGGGCTCTAATTTATAAGCAGGCCTCCCTTTGCTAGAACCGTACCGAATATATATAGTCGTTTGAAGGGCCAAAATGCGCTTCTAATCGCATAAAAGATTTCATCAAATGAGATCCGAAATTGGCGGGGTCGACCAAGACTTTAGTCGGTTGCCCGCTCAGGCATTCAGCCAAATTTCTCGAACCCGAGAGTTAGGGTCGACCAAACCATTTTGATCGGTCGACCGGACCTTCGGTCGCCCACATATAAGGGCTGGTCGGCTGGACAGTTTTGTCCATAGCCGAATGCTACCAAAGTTCTGAGAATTTCTTTTCTCATCACACGCACAATCCCTAACTAACACTTAACCATCTAGGGTAAATCAATATCCGCTGGCAACGCGAGGTTTTACTATCAGATATGCGTAAGTAACCGCAACACGAGTTTCTTCATAGTTAAACGTTCGTTGAGTGAAAACATACTTGAGCTTTTGACTTTGTCTTTAGTTTAGCTTGATCACTTGACTTTGTCTTCAGTTAATCTTGAACACTTGGGTTATTTTTTCTTCAGCTTTAATCCTTCTTTGGTTTGTTTGGTTGAAGTCAACTTGATCTTTGACACTTCAGTCTTCAGTTGATTTGAGGCACAGCGACATATATAAAAATACCAGTATCGAAAAACTAAGTATTCTTGGGATTTGACAACTGAGACTTTTCATACACTCTTTATTTTTATAATTATATATATATATATATATATATATATATATATATATATATATATATATTTGTGAGTTGGGTGTGTAGGTTTGTTTTAGGATTTTGTTTTCTTAATAGTTTTCTATTTGTTTTAGATCTTTGCTTATTTGCATTGTTTTGAGTTCATATATTCAAAAACAAAAATAGAAAATTTGAAAATCAAAAAATTATTTTGTGTCTTGTTAGGATTTTTTTTTAGAGTTGTGCATTGCATAATTGCTTTTAATATGATGGGCATTAACTCTAGAAAATTCTAAAACCAGGACTTGTAACAAGGTAAATTGAGACTAGATCATTACAGAAAATTTTAGAAAATTTAGAAGATTAGCCTTTTTTATTAATTCTCAGTTAGTGGATGTTTATAAGTTTTAACTTGTTATTCACATGCACACTGACTGACACTGGTTGGGACTAGATTTGATGGAGGTAACAAATCTAGTATTCTATAAAAATCATGAATAAACTTCTATTTTTCATAACTGTAAATTAGTTGTGTTCTTGTTCTCAGTTGATTTCGAAATTGCAATATAATCGACAGGGAAAAAGCTACCTCAAGTGGATGTAGTAAAATCTGTATGGCCCCGATCTATATAAAAATCTGATTACTTAATGCTGAAGAGGATACCATACTAACTGAAACTGGGGTTTTTCCGCGTCGTTGGTTACGGAAACACTAGAATCAACAAGATTTGTAATTTGATCCGATTATCCTGCAAAATTTAGAATTCTTGCACAGTGGGAAGTTTCGGATGTCGATCCACACTCGGGATTAGTAGCGCAGACAAGAACATAAAATGACGAATTTTTCCACAGAAAATGATAAAAATAAAGGATGGAGGGGTGAGAATGATGATCACGAGATTTAAAAATCTATTTTCTTAGAGAGAGAATTTATCAAAAAGCATATAGAATGATCAACAATAACAAATTGCCCAAAAAAATAACTATTTTATTATTTGAAATAAAAGTTGCTTACATTGCTTGAATGAAAGACTAATCTAATAGAGAGAAAGAAAGCATTATTCTAGAGAGAGAAAGGGAGTGAAACAGATCTAGAGAGAGACTAAAGAGAGAGAATATCCTAGAAATAAAAGCTCACCGTTTGATCTCACCTTGGCATGGGGAGGAATGGACGATCTTGATGGAGATGCGAATGGTGGTGAAGCGGGTTGCTGAAACCTTGGTGGAAACAAATAGGGACAAGGTCGTTGGTGGATTGAATTCGATGATTGCTAGCCGTATGCTTGCAGGTGTAGGGACGCCTTGTAGATTGGAGGTTGCTGTAGAGCACAGTACCAGCGCCTGATGGAGAACGAGGAGGAGCACAGGTTGTTGGTCGGAGTGTTCTTACCGGAGTTCGAGATGCAACTTGCAAGGTTGCAAGTTCAGACCGTTTTCACGGTGTTGCTATGCAGCAATGGTGCTGCTGCACGTTTGAGGGGGGCTGTTGTAGGCGGCAACCAGCAAATGGATGAGGGCGTTGGAGAGGAGAGCGGCTAGAGAGGTGGAGTGTTGGTTGCGCCAGCGTCAATGGAGGTCGCCGGAGTTGCAGGTGGCAACTCCAGCACCCTCTGTGGAGAGGCACACACCTGTAGAGAGGGTCAGGTTGCCGGCTGGTGGAGCAGCAGGTCGAGGAGCAAGGGCCGAAGGAAGCGAAGGAAAAGAAGGAGAACAAGGAGAAGGCGGCCGGAGTTGCTGCCTGTAACTCCAGCGAGAGATGGAGAAGGAGAAGAAGAAAAGAAGAGAAAGAAGAAGAGGAGGAGAAGGGAGAGTTGCTGGCTGCAGGGACGTGAAAGAGGAGACCACGGCCAAGAGGGAGGCAGTGTTAATGGCGCTGCATCTTGCTGGTCCTCAAGGGAGAGGACGTTGCAGGTTTGCAACGTGGAGAGGTTGCTGCGAGGAGGAAGGTGAAGCAGCAGCAAGAAACACGAGCAGAGGTGGCCTGAGTTGCTGCCTGCAACTCCGATGGAGGGGAAGAAGAAGGAGATAGCAGAAGAAGAAGAGAAGAAGGAGGCGGTCGGAGTTCTGCAACTCCGGCCGGAATGAGGAAGAAGAAGAAGAAGAAGAAGAAGAAGAAGAAGAAAAATAAGGAGAAGAAGGAGAAAAAATGTCAGGGGCATTTTGGGAGAAGGAAAGGAGCAGAAAGGAGGGGGATTAGGGTTCAAACGAACCCTTCTCCTTCCTCTTATAAAGCTCCCTATTTCCTTTAATGGAAATAGGGTATTTTTAAAATAAAAACAAATATATATATATATATATATATATATATATATATATATATATATATATATATATATATATATATTTTAAGTAAAAGTCTACTTTTCTTTGGGGAATGTCCCCATTTAGTAGGCCCCCCATTTTTTTAAAATTTAATTAAAATTATTTGGAAATTCACGGGGTCCACTAACTGGTCGGACAGCGGGTCGATGATGATGGGCCCGGCTACTGGCCCACATGGATTGATGATGTCCATCGTCTCACAAGATGATGTGACAGACAGTCTGATGGCGATCGGATGGATGGTGACTTGATTGGGACCCAGATTGGTAGATCGACGGATCTAGAGAGATCCAACGGTCCGATTGAAGATCTAACGGTCAGAAAGCTAAGGGAGATGAGATAGAGTCAATGGGCAGGAGTTCTAGGGTTAGGTCAGTAGATTCGAGGACCGAGAGATGAAGAGAGAGAGAATAAGGAGAGATGAGAGAGAAAATATCAAAAAATGGAGATAAAAGTATTGGCAAAGGGTCTGGAACCCTGGTCTTCACTGTGACCATCCTCACGCTTCTTCAGTAGAGTAGACTATCATTCCTTGCTGACTCATGTGGCTTTAAACGCTTTGGTCCGTCTTTTGGTCATTGGCTCTCCTACTCTCTTCGTTATTTGGGCCGACCTTTTCGTCCTCTTATTCAGCCCATATTCGGCCCATATCTTCTAGTCACAGCATGTGGGCTATTTAAGCTTTTATAATGGGCTTTCCTGATCGATGTGGGCTCGCAAGTCTCGAGAATTGTCCCATCGGGGTTTCCTGCGATAGAAGAAGCGCGTAATGAGACTCTATCAAAATGACTACATGTCTAGACTTCCGAAATTGTGTTTAATGCATGCAAATATACCATTTCGTCCAGAAAAGTGTGTTCTACGCAACACAAGAGACTCTTACGTAGAAAAGTAGATAAATAGAGTATTTTAACGTAGGAGAATACAATAACGCTAAAAGAATAATTGCTTAAAATAAGCACTTTTGAGCGAATATCACTAACCGAGTGTAAAAGTTACCAAACCGATCAAGTGTCAAAAGATAAGAACTTGAAAAAATAAAATTCTAGTAAAGCAAGTGAGTAAAAAATAGCCTTGTTTGCTACAAAAGTAATGTGAAATCACATTGGCAAATGCACTTGAAAATAGAGAGTTTAATGAGAACCTATGAGTTCTATGAGGATTTCATGATTGGATATAAGATACCTACAGATTTTGAGTAGATATTTAGAATTTTACTGATACCTTAGAAAGTGGAAAGTTAGATCACAGTACACTCAAGTGAAAGAAATTGAAGATTTAACTAAAGTAAACTAGTTTGACTGACTGGCTCTGATGAATGGCCTAGACTGACTGCATTTGAACTATTCAAGATTAAACTGAGTAGTTAAGTCTAAAATCCTAAGTTTGATATTTGTTAGTACCTATCACATTGAAACTCATTATGCATTACATCTATCTTGACTTTTTGTACATTTTGGCATACTTCAAACTTAAAATGTTTATCCGATGTGATGCGATTTGAGTTATGTGAGTTGTAAATCTTTTCAATGATGATGTACTTCTTTAAAATTTATTTGAAAAAGATTTTTTTATTGATTAGATTCTCTATGGTTCTGGTTATATAATTTTATATTAATATACCCGAGATCTAAATTATTGATGTATTTAGATTATGCTTCATGCTTATCTTTTAGTCTTTATACTTGTTATATTTAATGCACTTGTGTTTCATGATAATATCCAATGTATGTTATTTATCTGCTTATTTTTTGTACCTTTGTCATTCTGTGACAAAAAGGGGAAGAGAAAAATAATAGAGGTAAACTAGTAGATGCATGAGATAGGGGGAGAGAAATTTAGGGGGAGTAAAATTATTTCAATATTTTACCATTTCTCTACCTGTGATGTGCATAATTAACTCACTGTAATGCTTAATTATTTTATATATTTCTGCCGATGATATTACATGGTATATTTTGATGGCGGAATGTGCAGGAAACAAATCAAACCTGTTAGTCTATTATCTGTTTGTTATCTCTGAGAGATTGTGAGATAGTGAGTGAATCATGTAAGAAGGTAGGATTATAATTCTATTCTTGTTTACCTTCTATATGATTAAATATTTTTGTCACGGAATTGTCAAAGGGGAGATTGTAAAGAATATTTTCATATTCTATTTTGACAAAGATTCTGTGTAACATAAAAAGATTCATGTAACCTTAACTACGAGCACCAGTGTAGTGTGAAGATGTCGTGGTACGCATACTTTGCCAACTACGTGAAGACTAGAAGACAGAAACAGTAAAGATCAAACAGTTGACGACAAGAGTCGTTTGAGTAACTGCCCATTTGTCGGTTATAGATCGTGTATGCTCGCTTAAGAATGTAAGTAACTTAGTGGCCATAAGAATATATTTAAATGAATAAAATATAATGGTCAAACCTAGTCAATGGACAAACCCGAGTCGAAGTCAAGATTTTGACTTCTGGTAAAGTCTGATCAATTGAACTATTTAGGCCAATCGATTGGACAAAGCCCAATGGGACCTCTATGAAATCGATTGGACTCTATGAGATAGAACTTAATTGAAGCCCAATCGATTGGGATAGAAACTTAATTAAGTTTGATCAATTGGACTATGTACAATCGATTGGATTTACAAAGGAAAAACACATCCGTACAAGACCAATCGATTGGACTTAGCCCAATCGATTGGACTTCAAGCGGATTGAGTCTTTTTTAGATCCAAAATTCTAGTTTCTACTTCTCCTACTTTCTAAAAGACTCTGGGCTATGAATTCTATAAATATAACTCCTCTCTGGCATTACAATACACACTTCTATACATTAGAATACAGAGAAGAAAGTTTTATTTATCAAGAGTGTCCATTTGAAGAGCAAAAAGCTTTTAATTCTCATAAATATCTTGTGAGCTTTTTCTCTTCTAGATCAAAGTCAAAAGCTTGATCTCCTACTTTGCTTAGGTCTTCCACATAGATACTTGACCTAGTAGACTAAGAGTACCAGTGCGTCTCAACACTATTTGAGCGACTTAGGGTTCAAGGTGTGTACTGAATCCTTCACCTTCAGCAAAGGCTAGAGAGTTGAGAATTAAGATCGGAGTGGCTGATCGAAGGTAGGTTTGTGCAGTACTAAATTGAACAAGCGGACAAGGCTTCTTGGCTGAGAGGGTACGTGTGGATTCATAGCGTTGATTCAGAGGACGTGGACGCATCAGTAGTAGGCCTTAGTTAAGGTTGGAAGCTGCATTTGCAACAGTGCTACGTGGGTAACCTTTGTTTTATTTAAGTTTTCAGTTAATGATACTTTCCGTTTGGACGTGGTCCCGTGGTTTTCCTTGGCTAAGGTTTCCATGTAAAAACTCTTTGTCTTGTGGATATTTGATTGTTATTCCGTTAAATCTATTGATTAGATCAAACGATAGAAAGACAATATATCACGAATGTATATTTGATTTGAGTCAGTTGTGATAATTTTTTTATCAATCAACTAAAGCATGTAATTTTATTATCCTTACCAAGACCAGTAAACTTGTGATAGGTTAGATTAATTTTTAAATACCTAATCAACCTCCCCCTCTTCTAAGTATTCTTACGTAAAAGAGAACGGACTATGTAATTTCACAACATAGAAGAATAAGAAGAAGAAGATGGTGAGTATATTGTAGTGGTGTGGTGGCTCCAATGAGAGCCACCGATTGTGCCCCTCAAAGTGAGAGGATGAAAGAGAGGGGAAAGGGAAGGGGAGTCACTCGTGTTAGGGAGTCGTGAGAGAGGTTATAGAGAGATAAGGAATATGGAGAGATATGTAAGAAAAGTTGGAGAAAAGAGAGAGAGTCGTGGGAGAGATTGAGTATGAGGCCATTGAAGGAATGGAGGGGATGGTGGCAACAAGGTGAGATGGGTAAAGTAGGTTACTGGGTTTGGGTTTTCATAGAACGGGAAAGTGTTAATGATTTTTAGGCCGTTGGATATTATGGATTAAGGCCATGGGCCTTGTGGGCCATGAGATTAAAGGGGATTATGAGGTGGAAGATATGAAAGTGAATGGCCATTGGATTGAAGGGTTGAGTGATCATGTGGTGGATAGGTTGAGATGTGACAATTGGATGGCTGAAATGAATAGAGGAATAGAGGGTTAGTGAGGGAGATATAATGGTTGGAGGGATGGTGATGTAGATGGGATGGATCAAGGTTAGGGGAATTATATGATGTTTGGCATGAAGTAGCGGGCTAGAGGTTTGAGGCAAAATTAGGAGATGGCGATGTGGCCGTTAAATTCGTAGGAAGTGAGAATAAATGGTTGGGATAGGATTGGCTAAGGGATGAAAGATAACCATGATGATCAGATGGTTGATCGGACGGTTATTGACGTGGTAGTGAGATGATAGAAGATCGGATGTAATTATATGGATGATCGGATGTGGATAAAAGAGATGATAGAGAGATGAGAGAGAAAATGATAAAATAAAGAGAAAATAGTCTTCTACATTCTCCTTTATGAGCTTCACCTATAAAGTAAGCCATCGTTTCATGTCATTTGATGTGGCTTTAAACACGTTGGTCATTCTCTTTGTCTTTGGTTCGTCCTCTCTCTAGGTTCTTGATCCAACTTTACGATCCTCTGGCCCGGCCTGTACTTGGCTTCTATTTTCTTATCCTTGCCCGCTGGCTCTTTAAGCTTTGATAGCGGGCTTCTAAAGTTGATCATGGGCCCGCAAGTCTCGAGAATCATCTGATCGGGTTTTCTACGACAAAAATTACATAATAAGACTTCTACAGAACGACTTTATATCTAAACTTCCGAAAATATATTTAATGCATGCAAATATATCATTTCGTCCAGAAACATATGTTCTACACAATGGAAGAGACTCCTACGTAAAAAAGTTGATAAATAGGGAAGTTTTACGTAGGGGAGTGCGATAACGCTATAAGGATAATGACTCAAAATAAGCACTTTTAAGCGAATATCAAATATATTCCTTACAGTAGGACTAGAATTTCTTTCAAGTTGAATTTGCCTTTAATCATTATGTTAACAAGATCAAAGTTTAGCATATTTTATCCTATTAATGACTTTAATCTGAGATCCACTTTAGACTTAGCACCTGTCTTGGTTTTGAAACACGTCATGAGAAATTATAGGACTTTATTGAGCAACTTCAGCATATTCATGAGAATATCTAAAAGAATCTATTTAACACTAATGCTAAGTACAAGGCTACAAATGATAAGAAGCAGCAACTTGTGAAGTTCGATATATGTTGGCACTTTTGTGTAGGATATCTTGACTAGAGGTTTCTAATAAGCTCGCTTCATGCGAAAGATTTGTCTATTGGGGATTCTTTTAAAGATCAATTCTAATGCGTATTGATTGAAGTTACCAAGTTACATTCACATGCCTAATGTTTCTAATGTGAAGCACCTCATTTCGTATCATGGTTGTAGTTATGATGATAACGCTTTGAATTCGAGGGTGAGTTCTCTTTAACTAGGGGAAGATGATCCAATGTAATTACCGGACTTCGAACGGTTTGATCAGAAGAAGGTCATTAGAAAGGCCAAATGAGCACTTTAACTTCAAATGGCATAACTTTGCGATCTTAACTCGGAATTGCTATTATTAATGCATACATATGCACATGATCATCTTGATGAGCTCCACGCGCTTAAAGCTTAAACTATTTTCATCGTTTTCGGAATGACAAAACTGGGAAAGTGGTCAAATCGCAGTTTAAAAGTTGTCTTTGTTATTTTTAGCAAGTTTTCTATTTTGGATTTAAGACTGTGTCTTTTAAGTTTCGATTTATTTTGGAAGGTGGTTAGTGAAATAAACACTGGTCCGTTCTTTTTAATCCAATATACCTAGAAGGGGGCGGGGGTTGATTAGATATTTAAAATTAATTAAACCTAAACAGTTTTACTAGTCTTTGGTATGTGAGAAAATCACATGTCTTAGTTGTTTGATAAAGGATTATCACAATCGACTCAAATCGAATATACGTCCATGGTATATTTTCTTTTCATCGTTTGGTCTAATCAATATGATAGCGGAATACAAACAAACAATCACACAAGACAAGAGATTTTTACATGAAAACCTTAGCCAAAGAAAAACCACGGGACCATGTTCAGACGGAAAGTATCACTAACTGAAAAGTTAAACGAAACAAAGGTTACCTACGCAGCACTGTTGCAAATACGGCTTCCAAGCTTAACCAAGGCCTACTGCCGATGCGTCCACGTCCTCTAAATCAATGCTACGAATCCACGCGCGCCCTTCCAGCCAAGAAGCCTTGTCTACTTGTTCAGTTTAGTACACCCCAAACCTACCGTCGATAGGCCACTCCGATCTTAATTCTCAACACTCTAGCCTTTTGAAAGTTGGATTTTTCCGCGTCGTTGGTTACGGAAACCCTAACTTCAACACATTTGTAATTATCCGAGACTTTTAACCTGTAAAATGGGCAATTTTGTACAGTGGCTTGTGTCGGATGTCGATCCGCACTCGGGATTAGTCGGATTAGCGCGAATAAGAACATAAAATGACAGATAATATACAAGAGAAAAAGGAGAATGATGGAAGAGATGAGAAGGGCGAGTCGATTTAAAACACATCCAAATAAGATCCAGAGAAGACTAAAATTATCGAAATCAAATTGCATTAATCAAACTGTTGTTTACATGAAATAAATGACAGAAATAAATAAAGCGGTAAATCTATTCTAGAAAGCATGTAAGAAAGTATGTAAAAAGAGATTTTAGAGAGAGAGGAAGAAGGTAGAGAGAGAATAAGGAGAGATGAGAGAAAAAGTATCAAAAAAATGGAAAAAAGCACTGGCGGAGGGTTTGGAACCCTGGTCTTCACTGTGACCATCCTCACGCTTCTCCAGTAGAGTCGACCATCATTCTTTGCTGACTCATGTGGCTTTAAACGCTTTGGTCCGTCTCTTGGTCATTGGCTCTCCTACTCTCTTCGTTCTTTGGGCCGGCTTTTTGGTCCTCTTATTCAGCCCATATTTGGCCCATATCTTCTAGTTATAGCATGTGGGCTTGTTAAGCTTTGATAATGGGCTTTCATGATCGATTTGGGCCCACAAGTCTCGAAAATCGTCCCATCGGGGTTTCCTGCGACAGAAGAAGCGCGTAATGAGACTTTATCAGAACGGCTTAATATTTAGACTTCCGAAAATGTGTTTAATGCATGCAAATATACCATTTCGTCCAGAAAAGTGTGTTTTACGCAATGAGATAGACTCTTACGTAGAAAAGTGGATAATTAGAGCAGTTTTACGTAGGAGAGTGCGATAACGCTAACAGGATAAGTGCTTAAAATAAGCACTTTTGAGCGAATATCACAACCCCCAACCAGCATATTGCCAATCCTTGGCAATTAGTGCGAAATACATGAGCTTAAAAGGGCTCTGCACATGCTGCACACTTTTTCATATTAGCTCAGGGAAAACCCCGTTCGTCAAATCATTGAATGGATGCAAAAAAAGTTACATGCTAGCGAAGAGTTGGAAAGTTTTGGCAAGACTACAGACTGATAATCATGACCCAGAATAGTCAGACTCTGCGTGTGTGTGTGCTCAGCATTCTCATCATCCGACAGTAAAGATTTTCAGATCACCTCTAAGTTTTTATGCCTTGACCTCAAATCTCACCTGTTTAGCACTCAGAATAGAATCACACAAGAAGGGTTTTCTTCTTTTCTCTCAATTTATATGTGAGGAGATGTATTTAATATAAAGAGGCAAAAGATCTCACATATGTTTTATTTGAAGGAAGGACATCTTTAACAGAAGAAGATCTCATGATTGGAATACCACTTCACTCGGGAACGTCAGATCAAACTCTATAGCTTCTCTTTCTCCAATCTCCACATTTTATGATCGTGCTATCCTAGAATCAAGTAGGACTTTCCTGGGTTGTAATGAGGCTTAGGTCAGGTGTAGAAAAATAAAGGTATACAGGATTTCAAAGATCTTGAGAGGATATTGCCATTTTCTTGAATTTTTCCTGCGACGTAACACCATTATCTGGTTCTTTTTCCTTTTTTCGTATTTTTCTCTTTTTCTTGATATTTCTGAGACTGCTCAATTTCTTTTCAGCTCTTCTTCATACTTTCTTTCTATATTTTGTTTTTGGCTTGAACCACTTTCTTTTCCTTTTGATTCTTCTTCTTTACTTTTCTTTTTCACGGTACACCCACATCAGTTATTCTTTTGTCCATCTCAAAATAAGGGTAGCCAGTCATGTTTCGTAGCTGGACTAGATTTTAGGTTGATGGGTTTGCAAATAAAAGGCTTTTATAGAACGGCTCAAGGGGTTTCTAGTGAAGTATAATTCAGGTGAGTAAAAAGGCTGAATGATTCAGAAAAAATGGCCTAAATCATTTTCTAGGGTTTGCACTATCATGTATACTGTCTTGACTGGATACAGAGAAGGTTCTGTCGTAGTAATCCAATGTTGATGTCGTTCCGAGTTTTATGATCGAAGCAACAGATAATGAGATCTCTCAACGAATATTGCGGGCATGAAGAATAGTGAGTCATCCATTGACTCAGGATTATTGTATAACTCTCTGAAATGATTAAAGGTTCGAAAGCTCACTGGGTTAGGTCTCCACAATTATTCTCACAGGATCTCTAGAGTTTCAAAACTTAGGATGACTCTGATGTTGATAATGTACAATTGTGCCAAATCTGAGTTTTTCTGAGTTTTCAAACCTGCTGTAGTCATGCTTGAATTGACTCAACGCTAACTTTAAACAAAAATTGACATCCTCAATACTGACTTAACGGAGGTTTTTAGCTAATCAAAGTCAGGGTATTTGACACATTTTTGAAATTCTAGAAAACTTTTGGAGAACATCGGAAATTACCCCAAAAACAACATTTTTTTTTTTTTTTTTTATCAAAATGAAGACATGAGTTTTGGTAAATACCCACCCCCAACCAAAATACAGCACCGTCCTCGGTGCTCATGACCGGGACATAAAATGATAAAAATTCAGTGATGATGATGCAAAAGTTCAGGAAGGATGTTACCAAGTCGGTAGAAATTCGACAGTGTTTGGTACCTGATGATCGGGAGAATGAATGTACCTGCATTTTCAGAGATATAACAGTAATAACAAATGCATGAGACTCATGTATTCTAGGAATACCGGAATTGCCTTTCCGAAAGCGCTAAGTTTTACGTCTTCAGCCAGACATGACGGGGGTGACAGGCACCCCCAACCAATTTGAAGCATAGGGAGACTGAGTGAGTCATCAGTCATCCAGCTCATCAGTTGGAGCAGGAATGCTTCCAATCGAGCTAACCCAACCCAGCAGTAGTACAGGTAGGTTCTTTCTCAGTTAAGACTGAGAGGGTTCTCTGACCATTGTTAGCAGAGTCGCAAACTCATAAAGAGGAGCGGGTATGGGAGAACAGAAGTGGGTCTCTCATCAGTAAGAGACCTAGCAAGGGATTCTCTGACCATGGTTAGCAGAGCCGAAGACACAATGTGTATCGGGGATGGATTTATTGGAGCAGACTCCAGTGGGGTTGACAGTAAGCACCCCTATCCAGTATAAAATGCAGTGAGACTGAAATGATCATCAGTCGTAAGAGATTGGATCGATGAGATCCGTCTGCCTAGTCTCTCATCAGTAAGAGACCAATGGCAAAGGAAGGGTGGTGAAGATTGAAGGACTCTCAGATCGAGTCAAACAATGGGGCAGTTGAACCCATATAAATAAGCTTCAGACTAGGTTACAAAGAGACACTGGGTTTGAGATCCTAAATGATGCACATAGAGCAAGCAAGATAATCCTATGCCTAAAACAAATCAGGATAAGTTTGAGGATTTATCTTGTTAGTTTCTGGGGTATGGTAGATTATGACAGTGGGCGGACCACTGGTTTATTTTGTTAACCGCCGGACTAACTTTGTCGCTCTTAGGTTCTCACCAGGCTACACTCTTCAAAGCGAATCCTTTAGTACTGACTCTAGTCAACAACAAGGCAATCCGAAGCCTAGACAGACGTGCGGCACAATGGCTGTCTTAAGTACGTCCCAGACTAACCGGATTGGTCAAGTGTTTAAGAAGAGTGTTCCCTCGGGTTAAGCTAGGGCTGGTGCGTGTTCCTAGTCCACACGTAACTAACCGCCGAATAGTCCAAGATGCCACGTAGAGCTCAGTGTACTTGAGTAGCAGGGACTTATGGGTGTGTTAGACAACAGGGACCCGCGCTCGTGGTCTTATTACGATTGGATGTTAAGCGGGTTCGCTTTGTGTGGATTTTTCCTTGAACACCGGGCTAATTGGCTCTACTTCTTGATTCTTTTTAATTAAATGGAGCCTTGGGATCAAAACAGTTGGAATGATGAGGTGGGTGATGAAATCCCACCAGTTGTAAAAGAGCTGGGTCTGCTCGATTAATGTTCAATTATTAACGGCCACGCCACGCAAGTCGAATAATATGTATACGAAACCAAATAGACAAGCGGCAATGATTCACCCACATTGCTCTGTATCGCACTCAAGGCGAGGATAGAGACTTACCTCCCGTGGGCCACGCCACGGGGTCGCCTCTTTGGGGTAGGGAGGGGTATCCTTCACGAGCATGGGCTCGACTCCTCCTAAGTGAGCTTTCGCTCCCTACCCGCAGTTAGATTCGCAATCCTGCATACGAATTAGTATATGATATGGGTCTAGGGTGTGGGAATATTTTTTTGGAATGTCCCTGCCTAGGGTGGGTAAGCAATCAATCAATCAATTAGGCAGGGTAAATTGGAAAGTTACTATTCATGAGAGTTGACTAAACAACTATCAACCCCCTAATAGACCTTTCCAATTTAAGAGTTTCTCCAAGTTAGGAAAATTCCCTAAAAGTAGAAGTTTCCTAAATCTGAAAACTTACTAAACTTAGGGTTTCTTCCTGTGTTGGAAACCTTCCAAAAAGGGGACCTTCCATAGTTAGAAATCCTCTAAAAATAAGAATTGCTAATTATGGAATTTCGTCCGATTTGGAAACTATCCAAATAAGCTTAATTCCAATTTGAAATTTCCCAGGAATGGAAACCGTGCAAAAATGGAAATTTCCCGATTCGGGAAGTATCCAAAAATGCAATCTTCCCATATGCGAATATCCTAAAATGTGCAGAAATAGAAACTATCATTTTTCAATTTTTTTGATTTTTTTGGTATTTTTTCACTTAATCTAGGGTTTCTAAAAAACCCTAGAACAAGATCTAGCAGTTTATATGGAAAGTAGTAAAATTCCTAAATTATTACAACTTTGCACTCGGCCTTCCGAGGCATTAAAAATAGTAATTTCAAAGACTGCTAAAAATCACTAAAAACACAAAATAGAAAGTTTCCCGAAAAGGTCGGGCTGGCCAAATTGAGCAGCTTTTCGCTTCAGCAACTTTCCAATTTCGTCTTTACGTCCTTTTTCGCACTCCCGAACACCCGAGCGGCAACGGCGCCATTTGAAAGTTGGATTTTTCCGCGTCGTTGGTTACAGAAACCCTAACTTCAACACATTTGTAATTATCCGAGACTTTTAACCTGTAAAATGGGCAATTTTGTACAGTGGCTTGTGTCGGATGTCGATCCGCACTCGGGATTAGTCGGATTAGCGCGAATAAGAACATAAAATGACAGATAATATACAAGAGAAAAAGGAGAATGATGGAAGAGATGAGAAGGGCGAGTCGATTTAAAACACATCCAAATAAGATCCAGAGAAGACTAAAATTATCGAAATCAAATTGCATTAATCAAACTGTTGTTTACATGAAATAAATGACAGAAATAAATAAAGCGGTAAATCTATTCTAGAAAGCATGTAAGAAAGCATGTAAAAAGAGATTTTAGAGAGAGAGGAAGAAGGTAGAGAGAGAATAAGGAGAGATGAGAGAAAAAGTATCAAAAAAATGGAAAAAAGCACTGGCGGAGGGTTTGGAACCCTGGTCTTCACTGTGACCATCCTCACGCTTCTCCAGTAGAGTCGACCATCATTCTTTGCTGACTCATGTGGCTTTAAACGCTTTGGTCCGTCTCTTGGTCATTGGCTCTCCTACTCTCTTCGTTCTTTGGGCCGGCTTTTTGGTCCTCTTATTCAGCCCATATTTGGCCCATATCTTCTAGTTATAGCATGTGGGCTTGTTAAGCTTTGATAATGGGCTTTCATGATCGATTTGGGCCCACAAGTCTCGAAAATCGTCCCATCGGGGTTTCCTGCGACAGAAGAAGCGCGTAATGAGACTTTATCAGAACGGCTTAATATTTAGACTTCCGAAAATGTGTTTAATGCATGCAAATATACCATTTCGTCCAGAAAAGTGTGTTTTACGCAATGAGATAGACTCTTACGTAGAAAAGTGGATAATTAGAGCAGTTTTACGTAGGAGAGTGCGATAACGCTAACAGGATAAGTGCTTAAAATAAGCACTTTTGAGCGAATATCACCTTTGCCGAAGGTGAAGGATTCAGTACATCTCCTGAACCCTTGGTTGCTCAAAGTTGTTGAGTCACACTGGTACACTCAGGCTACTAAGTCGAATATCTATGTGGGAGACCTAAGCTGAGTAATAGATCAAGCACTTGGCTTTGATCAAGAAGAGGAACTAGCTCACAAGATGTGAATGAGTTAACTAGACTTGTTTCTCTTCGAATGGACACTCTAATAAATAAACATTTTCTTTTCTCTCTTGAAGTATATAAGTGTTAATGTGTCACTCTATGTGTGTTTAGAGAAGGTATAGAAGGGTAGTATTTATAGAATTCGTAACCCTTAGCCTTATAAAACGTGGGATCGTGGGAACTAAAATTTTGGATCTGAAATAGACTCAATCTGTGTCAAGTCCAATCAATTATACTCTAAGTCCAATCGATTGGGTTTTGGGTGTACGGATGGCAATTTCCTTCGTAAATCCAATCGATTGTATAAAGTCCAATTGATCGAACTTAAATAAGTTTCTATCCCATAGGCTCCAATCAATTTTACAAAGGTCTTCAATCGATTGGGCTATGATCATGTTCTGTCTTGCAGACTCCAATCGATTTTACAGATGTGTCCAATCGATTGGGCTTTGATCATGTTCTGTCTCGTAGACTCCAATTAATTTTACAAATGTGTCCAATCGATTGGGCTTTGATCATGTTTTGCCTCGTAGCCTTCAATCGATTTTACAAAGTCCTCCAATCGATTGGGCTATGTCGAATCAATTGGAACTTGTCCAATTGATCGAACTCTCCCAAAAGTCAATAATTTTGACTAAGACTCGGGTCTATCCAATGACTAGTATTGGCCATTATATTTTATTCATTTTAAACATATTCCTATGGCCATTAAGTCACTTACCTTCCTAAGCGAGCATACACGATCTATAACCGACAAATGAGCAATTATTCAGATGATTCCTGTTGTCAACTGTCTGATTCTTGCTGTCTCTGTCTTCTAGTCTTCACGTAGTTGGCGAAGTATACGTACCACAATATCTTCACACTACACTAATGCTCATAGGAACGATTACAAGAATATTTTTATATTAAACGGAATCTTTACCAAATTGAATATGAAAAGATTCGTTACAGTTAGAAAATTAAAAAGTACTAGAAGAGTTTTATACAAAGAGGGAAGCTTGCAATTTGTAATAATTTGGAAAAGCTATGGGTTTCGGTCTATAAAATAAGGGTTGTAATTAGGATGATTGATTGATTGATTTTAAATTGAATTGAAAATAGATTTTTCCTGTTTATTTTTCTATAATTATTTGTTCTTTCTATGTAAATTTAACCAAGGTCTATAGAATGTCATAATTTTAGTTTGTAGCCAAAATCCTCGAAGTCTTACCTCTCTTTTCTTTATGATTTCCGCTGCTTTGGAACTCACCTGCATCACTGGCCCATGAACACCCGGCTAACACTACGGCTTACATATGCAAATTTGTTTGGATGCTTAAGTTATCCGATCAAGATTAACTTTGACCCATTGATTGAGAAGTTTGAATTGATGCATCAACTTGGCCACGTATACATTATTGGGTCAAGGAAGCCCATCAATTGGGTCAATGATATCAAATTATTGCTATTCATGTTGAACTGAACATCTCTAAGCCTACCATTGACATCTCTCTTAACAAATCTTTCATGGTGCAATTTACATAGAGAATTTTTGAAGCGGCGATCATGTGCCCAATGATTGCATGCCACATATATACCTGGGTTTTAGGATTTGGTTTTAAATAAACTTTTTAAAAAGTATGAAATTTTGACATAGCCCCCATGTTATCTTTAAAATTAGACATATACACCCCCCATACTTGGGTTTTAGGATTTGGTTTTAAAAAAACTTTTTAAAAAGTATGAAATTTTGACATACCCCCCATGTTATCTTTAAAATTAGACATATACACCCCCCTCCCTCCCGCCCCAACACACACACACACACCATTTGAAAAAGCTGACATACCCCCCTATTACTCGGTCCACTATCATTTGACTAGTGTTGACCCGAGTTGACTACCAAATTTTGTATTAAAGGATAAAAGTGCCATTGTCTTCAACCTTAGAACAAAGGTTTGGGCCAAAATCCAAACCCCAAATCAAATTGTTGTGGTGGATGGAGGGCCAAGAGATGTCAATGGTTTGGTCACCCATCACCGGCGACCAACCCACCGGAGTCTCATGGCCCGTCGGCTATCACTCCGGTAACAATTTAAAACCAAGGTTAAAAAAAGACCTCAAAGTATACAATTTTAGTTATAAAAAAATTTCGTTAACAAAAATGGAAAACAAGAATAAGAGCAATTTATATTTTAAGCTTTTGATACATGAATTTTGGAAAGATGGGTTCTCTTGATTTTATATTTTCATTCTTCTACAATAAAATCCATAAAACGAAATCTCATTCCCTCATGAATTTTATCTATTTTTGTGGGTCTTTTTCTTCTCAATCTTTTCTTAATTTATCAAAAAAAAATTTTTTAAAAAAATCTCACATTTACCAACTTGGGTTTTTATTTTTAATTTTAATCTCTTCTTTTCATGTTTGATTTGGGATTTGGGTTTTGGCGCCCAAACCCAAACCCAAGACAAGGGCACTTTTTGTCCTTTAATACAAAATTTGGGAGTCAACTCGAGTCAACACTGGTCAAATGACAGTGGACGGAGTCATAGGGGGATATGTTAGCTTTTTCAAATGTGTGTGTGTGTGTGTGTGTAAAAATTCCCTAAAAAGTAACATGGGTATATGTAGCGCGTGATCATTGGCGCATGAACGCGGCTTCGATCAAATATTTGCTCCAATTAATTACATGTTCATTGATCTATATATACAAGCTCTTTAGTGGTCAATACATATAATGATAAGCCAAGAACAACATTAACTTTTTTATGCACTCATATATGATCAGGCTCTCTTGAGACTTTATATACATGGTTGATTTCTTTCCCAAAATAAGTGGGCCCATATGAAGTTGCTTCTTTAAGTGTACTACATGTGCCTCCTTTTAATTTCCACTGCATATATGGCAGCTTTGCCCATCTCTTCTTTAAGTTCAAATCCCATGGAAATGAATCCTAATTAAAAAAATATAAAGAAAGTTAAAGCTACTCTTGTGTATATCCTTATGTTCCTTCCTTTGTCTCTGATGTTTCACTTTCAATATGTGAGATCACACAACACATCATCTTTACCTTATCTCGAAGATTCCAAATATTCAAAATCTGTGTCACCCACATGTAGTTACTTTGATTTGTGGGTCCCTATTTGCATATTTATACTGTATTTACAAAAGGGTATCTAAGGATATTATTCCATGCACATTCATGATCTAGTCATCAAGCAACATACTATGGTTACTGGTATGGGTCAGTGTGCAGGCAAGAAAAGTGGTGAGGAATCTCTTTGAAGTTTCCCTTCCCCAACTCTCACTTTGCTCATCTTTTCTTCACACCAGTGTAACTGTTCTTCACTGATCTCAGACATCCTGAGCACCCTAGACACCACTTTTAGATCTATCTGACTCATTAGTATCTCAATCTCCTCCTCCTCCTTTAACCTTCTCTTTCTTAAGCATTTTCGAGCTCCGCGGAGGTCTTTAAGCTTCATCTTCTTCTGTAAATCAAATGTAAAGAGTAAAGAGTAGAGTGAGAGTAGAACATTGGTATATATATAGTGTGAAAGTTGATATGGAAAAATAAGGAGAGATTGAGCTTACTTTTTTGTTTGCTTTTTTTATCAGATCGAGAAGAGTTGGATCGACTGAGCTTCTATTGTTCCTCCTGAAAAAAGCTTTAAAGATCTGGCAATGCTTCTCTCTATCTGCCTTGAGAAATTTCATGAAAGTTCTAATTGCATCTTCCATTATCATGAGGAACTTAACTGATGAGATCTTGGTGTTTGAAAGTTCTGCTTTGTGATCATTTTCTGAATCTTGGAGAAACCAAGAAGCAATTTCAAACAACAATTACAGAAATAGTAGTAATAATATCAATTTTTGAATTAGTCATCCTTGATTAATAATGAAAACTACTAGCTTGTTTCGTGATGAGCACCTCGAAACTCAGGAACTTGAAGTAATTTTGGTGTTGCAATCCTCATCCGAGCATAAACTTCAGGTCTCCGTCCATGTTCATAAGGTTCATTCTCAATAAATCGCTGTAATAGAACCTGAAATAGCTGAAACTGCTGAGAAATTTGGCCTGAGCAGCCAGGATCTTCCTCACGTCGCGAAGCTCTAAACTGCTGGAAACTCTTGTAGTTCCAATTAAGAGCTTCCCATGCCAAACAAATTTGAGCTACATAAGCCATCTCTAGTTCTTGATACGGCCGGTTCCTACGGAGCGCTGATGACGAGCTTTTGTTTCTTGTAGTTAACTTATGCACAATCTTCTGCGAAATCGATTTTGGACACACTTCTACAGCCCTAAGAGATTCTGTAAAATGGATTGTTAATTTTATATATCAATTAGACTAGTATGAAAAGATATAGAAGAAACTAACAATAATGAACAAGTGAATCACCTGTTTCATTGAGCTTTTGTGCACTAATTCGATCGAAAAATATCATCTCCTCGTCATATTTCGGGAACACTGTATATGACTCCCAAGTCGGGCAACTCCGCCGAGACGAAGAAGAAAAGGGATCTTCTGTCCCTGAATCTCTGTTTGTGTAATTTCTCCAATCTGAAGAACTCTTAGAAGTCGATCCCTCTGTTAACGAGTCTCCGAAAATATCTTCACCCCGATTTTCTTGAGCTTGAAATTTTTTGGTTTCCAAAATCAAAAAATTTCTATTTTCTGAGATATTGGCCTCTACGTTCCCATTTTCAGTATCACGCTCTTCTATCAACAGCATAAGCAATATCAGGTCTAGTGGAGTACGAAATAAACACTTACTCAAATTTGTGGACGAATTGCCGAAAATTATTTACGAGTAATCAACCATGTTATATCTGATCCATGCATAATATAATATATCAAAAAAAAAAAAAAAATAGATCAAAATTTTTGACTAACTTAAGATATGACGCATACCATCAGAAGCAGTGTCACTAGCTAAGGGACCATTTTCATTTGGTGCAGTAATAGGCTCACTATCCTTTGCTGGGGGCTCTTCTTCAGTCACAATTTCCATACTGTGGCAAGATTCTGAAGCCGACATAGTGTCTTCAAATATAGGCTCTTCGACGCCTATGCCTTCTTCAATAAGAACTTGATCTTTCTCTGGGATTTTGGTAGGCATAGGCAATAGAGCTTCTCCAAGATGAATTATGCCGGTCACCAAATCTTCTTCCTCCATGCACGTGACAGTGAAGAACCCAAGATCTTCTTCTTCTTCTTCTTCTTCTTCTTCAGGAGAACCAGCTTCACATCCATCACTTGTGCTGTAAGAAAAAGATGTACACTAAGTAAGAGAGAGAGAGAGAGAGAGAGAGAGAGAGAGAGAGAGAGAGAGAGAGTAGCAGACCTTTTGGGGATTGTTTTATGGCAAAGAGAACAAAAGAACTTGGCAAGAAAAATGGAGGAGAAGTAGAAAAAGAGGATGAGAAGATGGAAGGAGCTTGGAACATTGAAGAACAACGTTACCATGTTTTCTGTGGAACATGGCATTTTTTATTTTGTTGTTGTTGCTTCGAAATGAAGTCATAAATCTTAGCTACTCTCCAAGACAAAGTTACTTAAAAAGAGAAATATCCATTCATACTAATATCTCTTAATGGCCAAAATACCAACTGATTTACTTCAAATGCCAGATATATCCATAAATGAAGTCAACAAATAAGATGATTACAATCGTCCGATCAGGTTGACTTATTTTATAAAGAGATCTCTTAGGTGGGACCCATTGAGTTAGTGTGTCACATTAAAAATGAAGGTTGATGTAAAGTATGAACTCTCTCTGTAGTAAAGTGTGTTAAAAGTAGAAATTTCTTGTGGTCTTCTATAAGAAAGCTAAAGTAACCTTGCTCCCAACCATAATCTACAAATAAATTACTTTAATTTGGTTTCTTAAAAGAAATAATAATTTATCTTATCTAGTTCATACTCAAGAAAGTTGAGAGAGGGAGAGAATATGGAGAAAATTTTTGAAGCAGCGGATTCTTGAAGCAGCGAAGCAATGGCAAATCAAATATATGGCGCCACAATCCGCTGATGCTTTTGAACAAAACCCAGAAATGCTTTTGAACAGTGGGTCATGGCGCCATTTTCATACTCAAGAAAGCATAGAGAGAGAGAGAGAGTGTTCTTCTCCACAACCAAAAAAGGAAAAAAAATTAGACTACTCTTGCTTTGCAGTGGAAAAATCGGCCATCTCAAAAGGTAAGGGTATTTCAGTCATTTAAAAATTAAAAAAACCTTGGAGTTGCTTCTCGTCTTAACTTGCACACTAAGGTTACTTTGGATATGCGATTCAGGTTTACACGTGGATTTATCGAGATAAGAATCCCTAGTCCGTGTAAATGCTGTCCTTTGAAGCTCAGCAACAATGGGCTCTAGACCAGAATGTTTGGCTACAGTTGAAATGTTATCCTTGTCGAGAATAAAATGATGGACACACAAGAATCGTTTGGCTCATAGGGAAGAATGGTTGGGGATGCTTAGATCAACAAAACAGTTAGTTTTGGCACATATGTTGGATCAACTTTAACCGGGCTTTATATCTTCAAATTTGATGATGCGTTTGCAAAATCCAACTCCAACGGGGCTCTATATCCAACACCAAATTTGAAGTTAGGCTCTATGTTGTTATCAGCGGTGGAACCAGGAAGGGGCTAGGCGGGGCATGTGCCCCCTCAACTTTGAAAATCTTTAATACAAAAAAAAAAAGATTTCTGATTTTGTCTAGTGCCCCTATTAGAAACGCTGACCATATGGATGTTTGGGCAGTCCCTTAGTGGACCTAGAGACCAAAAATCTGCCTCATTAAAGGTCTCAAACCATTGGATATTTGTACCCCAAATAATGCTCAAATTCCACCGTTAAAAATCAACCCATGAAAACGACTCTAATCCAACGCTTAGAAATCACTAATCAGCCTAATGTTTGTTCTATATGTTCATCTAGGGTTGCACCAAACATCCATACGGTCAGAAATCTCTAAGAATATGCCACATGGCTCATCTTGTAGGCGACTCCAGGGTTTAAAAGGGGCCTTTATAACAGACTGGGGGTGTTCCCAATTTTTCCATTATAATGAATTATAATGCTCAGGGGCAAAAACGAAAATAATGAAAATCACGGAAAAAAAAAAAAAGGAAAAACTACGTTGGAATTCAAATTTTGAAATTCAATTTTTCAAAAATAAAATGACAGAAACACGATTGTTTTTTTCACAAAATTTTCCAGAAAATAATTCGTTATAATGGTAAAATAACGGCCGTTATAACGGAAAAATGACAATTATTTTCTAAGTGTTTTAACAGTACATAATGTAATGGGGAGGTCCAAATCCATTATAACGGCAGTTATTTTTGTTATAACAGTTGTTTTTTAAACCATGGGTGGTTCTACGTAATTGATTGTGCCCCCCCTTGAACAAATCTCGCTCCGCCGCTGATTGTTATGGTATGTTGAATCAGATGGTGCTAGAGTACTGTACATGATAGACTTTGTGATATTGTAATCTATACTATTATAACCAGTGTTGATATCCATAGGGCTTCACTTAAATGCCTATCACTTTAAAGGCTATTTTAAAGCAGAAACCTAGCCTTTTAAACAGGGGTTGTCCGGTCTGCCATAGTATAAGCCATGTGGCGCACTCTTAGAGACAACAGACCGTATGGATGTTTGTTCCTATCCCTAAGTGGACCAATATATCAAATATCAGCCTGATCAGTGATCTCAAACCTTTTTATCTGAGTACCCCAAATAATGCTCGAAATCTATGGTTAAAATTCAACCGATGCTAACGACTCCAATCAAATCCCTAAAAATCACTAATCAGCTGGCTGATTTTTTGCATGTAGGTCTGCCTAAGGATGGGTCAAACACTGATACAGTCAGTAATCTCTAAGAGTGTCACGTATAAGGTGCTGCCATGTGTAAGATGCACGTGGCCTTCCCTAGTTGGGCATACAAGAAAAGATTCAGTTCTCATTTTTATCAAATTCTTATTTGGGTAGACACAAAATTAGAGTGAAAATTATATATGGTTAAGATTGTTGTTTCTGAAATTTCTAACCCCATCAAATGTGGTTTTCAAGTTACACGGTAAAAATAGACGGTCCATAATATTTCAACTTCTAAACCAGTCTATAAGTATCAGAATGATTTGAATTTTTGTGAGGATGATCTCCTCACCATAGAGATCATCCTCGCCAAAATTCAGCCATTGTCTCATCCAAGGTTTAAAAGGGACCGTTATAACGGTATAACGGTCTGGGGGTGTTACTGTTTTTTCCGTTATAATGGAAAAAAAACGCTAAGGGGCAAAAACAAAAAAGAAAGGGAAAAAAAATGAAAAATAATGGAAATAACGGAAAAAATGGAAAAGAGAAAAAAAAAAAATACAGAAAAAAGGCGCTGAAATTCAAATTTTGAAATTTCAAATTTTCAATAGCGGAAAATAATGGAATGTAACGGGGAAAAAATGGAAAAACGGTAGTTCTTTTAAAAAAATTTCCAGAAAATAATGGTTGTTATTTTCGTTATAACGGAAAAAAATGGCCGTTATTTTCGTTACAACGGCCGTTATTTTCTGGGCATTTTAACGGTGCGTAACGTAACAGGGTAAGTCCGAATCCGTTATAACGGCCATTGTTTTCGTTATAACGGCCGATTTTTAAACCTTGGTTTCATCTTCTATGTGGTTCCGACAAATGGTTGTCAAAAATAGTTGTAAAAAACTTTGTTCCCTGATTGTTTCAATCATCTAATATTTAACAAAATTTCTAAAAAAAAAAACTTTAATCTATTTACAAAAACAAAAATAAAATTCTCACAATCCCAAAAAAAGTAACTAAAAGCCCTTTGAAAGGGCGTTTCTCCCTGACAGAAATAAATCTCGTGACAAAAGTAGCAAAAAGTTGAAAATGACAAAAGTAGCAAAAAGCTGAAAAGGCTGACAAACACCCTTTAAAAGGGCATTTCCCAGGTAGGAGTAAAACTTTTGTCCCAGTACAAGCCATGTGGCACACTCTTAGTGGACGCTGACCGTATGGATGTTTGATCAGTCCCTTGATGGACCTGCAGTCCAAAAATCAGCCTGATTAGTAATTTACAACCTTTGGATCATTACACTCAAATAATGCACAAATAACCCATGAAAATAACCTCAATCCAACGCTTATAAACCACTAAACATGTTTCTTTTTTTATGTGTAGGTCCACCCAGTGATTTGCCAAACATCCATACAGTCATCGTCCAATAAGAGTGTGCCATGTGGCTTGCATTGGGACAAGTTTTACTCCTCTATGGTCAAAAGCTTTTGTCAGGAGCAACAGACTGTCTTTTCACTTTTTATATATGTGTCACGGAGAAACACCCTTTCAAAGGGCGTTTAGTTATTATTTTTGGGCACTAAATTTACTTTTGTAAATAGATTAAAGTTTATTTTCTTTTTAAAAATTTTCCGAATCTTTAATCTACAAGATCTACTTAGTGGGAGTGGACCGTAGCATGAGGAGTAAAACTTTGATGACTGGGACTGTCATCAAGGCCGATGCCAGGGTACAATATGAGCCATGTGGCATATTCTTAGAGGACTCTGACCGTATGGATATTTGGCCAATCACTGTATGGATGCACAAACCAAAAATCAGCTTGATTAGTGATTTTAAACCTTTGGATCTTTGTACCTAAAATAATGGTCAATAGTGCTCAAATTTTCCAAGGTTAAAATCAACCAATGAAAACACTTTTTTCAATTCAATGCCAAGAAATCACGAATCGAGCTGATTTTTGGTTTATATGTCCATCTAATAATTGGTCAAACATCCATACGGTCAGAGTCCTCTCAGAGTGCGCCACGTAGATCATATTGACCCTGACAGGACCTTGATACAAGTACTGCACAAGTAACGATGTCAATTACTTTTTCTTTTTCCAACCTTATCGCGCCAGGTCCTTTTCAAATAGTCTTGCTTTGCTACCACACAGATAACCGGACAAAAAAAGTATGCGGTTGAAGCTTTTGACCATTGGATTCAAGAGATCCACGGTCCACAAGACAACATCTATTATCCTCACAGTTGATGCATTATGGACCGTACCTCCTTGAATCTAATAGTCAAAAGCGGTGTCCATGTACTTTTTTGTCCGGTTATCCATGGTTAGCATTGTCCTCTCAAAAAACTTGGTTAAAAGCGTCTTTAAGCAATGGGCAGTTGGATCAATGATCTGCTGAGTGCTGTCAACTTGTAAATCAGTTGTAATTTTTAAGGGTCGGGCTCAGGGGACCAACAAGTTCGCGTTTGTTCTCGGGCGCCATAGCACAACTACCTTTGGCTTCTCGGAATCCACGCCCGAGAACAAACGTAAACTTGTTGGTTCACTTTTGTGAGTGCACGGATCCCGACTCATATATACAAGATGGCAACATCGTCGGTCTCTTCTTCCTCACTTCAAATCCTCTCTCTCTCTCTCTCTCTCTCTCTCTCTCTCTCTCTCTCTCTCTCTTTCTCTTCTCTCTCAAAGCAACTCTTAACTCATAGAAACCAGTTATCTTCCATCGTAACACATGAAAACCACCACTCATAACCAGTCGCAGAGCCAAGATCTTGTTCAAATGGGCAAAATCCAAAAAGAAAAAATGACGGGGCAAACCAAAGTAAAAAGGTAGTTTAGGAAAGTATTAAATTTCTTAAAGAATTTATATATTTTCGAAGTTGATGTGCGCGCGTGTGTGTGGCTTTGCCACTGCTCATACCTCAATGCGTCCAAGCATTGAAATGTATCGGTTTTAGGGGAGAGAGAGAGCAAGGGTCAAAGTCTTGGGATCCGCCGTTGGATCGGCCACCTCCAATCCCAATCCAGATCGGTTGGATCAGATCCATCCGGCGTGATCCCGAAACGAGACAAAACAAATAAAATAAAAAATACGAAAAAATGTTATCACTACCAAAAAAATGCGATACCCCATTTCGATCATCGATGAACTCTTAGACATGCTCCATAGTGCTATTGTAAGTTTCTAAGTTGGACTTATGATCCAGTTATCACCGGATCTGGGTAGCGGAACTTGATATCACCAAAATAAACGTTTCGCACACACGAAGGACACTATGAGTTTCTCACCATGCCCTTTGGCCTCTCAGATGCACCAACCATGTTCTAGAATCTGATGAATGACATCTTTAGGCCATTTTTACGTTACTTTGTGCTAGTATTTCTTAGGACATCCACATTTATAGTGCTAATTAAGATGGCTGATCATCTATCTCATCATATTTTCGACATCTCCGTTCTAACCAATTATTTGTTAAGTAAAGTGCTTGTTTGTCAAAGCCCTACGTGGCTTCCTCAGCTTGACTGGTTACATACTATCGCAAGTTTGTCAAAAACTATGGTACTACTGCAAGGCCACTCACTAATATGCTTCGCAAAGATGCCTTCTAGTAATCCTCTGAAGTAGAGGCCGCCTTTGACATGCTAAAGCAAGCCATGACATCAATGCCAGTCCTTGCACTACTAGACATCTCTCAAGATTTTTTCATCGAGTATGACACTTTCGGTATGGGTCGTCCTTATGCAATTCGGCCACCCATTGGCATACCTTAGTAAAGCTCTTTCAGGTCGAAATCTCACCTTGCCAATTTATAATAAAGAAATGCTTGTAGTTCTTTTTGCAATCTCCGAATGGAGCAGCTCTTAACCACTGTTGAACAACCCAAATGGCTAATAAAGCTCATTGGGTTTGATTACGAGATTGTCTATTGCCCCAACAAAGATAATGTCGTCATTGATGCTCTCTCTAGGCTACACAAGATGCCTCACCTCCACATGCTCTCCTAATCGGTCTTCTCTATTGTATTGAACAGTGTGGCTGATTATCCGCATGACACTAATACAACGTACATTAGGAACCAGCTACGTAAAAAACTGACTGTAAGGCCGTACTACTCCATGCACGGCCAAGCTCTTCATTACAAGGGTCGCCTGATCATCCCATCTCAATCCCAATGGTATTCAAAAATCATCTTTGAATTCCATGCGTCTTCTATTAGTGGCCACTCTAGCTTCCTCCCAACTTACAAGCGTGTTTCCACAAATTTCTACTATAAGGGTATAAAAAAAGGCATTCAAAAATTTGTGGTGAAGTGCGATGTGTGTCAACTAATTAAGCACAGAACAGTTATCCCTCCAAGAATACTACAACCATTACCCATTCCTACAAATGTCTGGGCCGATCTCTCTATAGACTTCATCGAAGGCCTTCCCCTTTTAAGTAGAAAACGACAATTATGGTTGTGGTGGACCGTTTCAGCAAAGCCGCACACTTTTTGACCCTAGCACACCCTTACACGGCCTCAGCTATAGCAAATTTTTTTATTCGCGATGTCACCAAATTGCACAGCATGCCCCGTTCCTTGTGAGTGATAATGATCCTATTTTTATTGGTCAATTTTGGGAGGCATTATTTAAGCAACAAGACACGACTCTTTGTCGAAGCACAACCTACCATCCCTAGACTTACTAGCAAATGGAAGTTGTCAATCGATCCATCCAACATTACTTGTGTTGCTTCATAGGTCAATGCCCTAATCAATGGGTGAAATCCTTCTCTTGGGCCGAGTTCTGGTACAACACCTTGTTCTAAAGTGCTACAAAAATGATGCCATTCCAAATTGTATATAGCCAGCTTCCCCTCGCATTGACACTTGCCTAGATCCATTAGTGCTCATGGTGCTGTGGATTCCGCATTACACAACAGGGATGATATGCTTTGCGCCTTAAAGAACACCCTCCATTCCTCTTAGAACTGTACGTATACACGTGTATGCAGATCATCACATAATTGGGCGTAAATTTACAGTAGGTGATTAGATTTTTCTTCCCTTACAATCCTATCGTCAACGATCATTGGGTAATCAAGGTCCTCATAAATTATCTCACCAAGATTCTATAGTCCATTTCAGATAGATCTTGGCTAGGGTCAGCCAAGTAGCTTACAAGCTTGCTTTTCCTCCTCAGTCCAGACATCAAAGGGTGATTCCACTTAAGTTTGAAAGATAATAAAAAGTACATTCTAAAATTTTATGTTGTACAATAAACTCTAATTACAAAGGAACATGGTCTAATTTTGAATCCCAATAGGAAAAATCTTGTGAAAACATATATAAAACCTAAATTTTTTAAAAAAGTATGAAGAATGGTCCGAATAAAATACCAAATGGGGTCAAATTCTCATAAAATTTTACAAACGGTTGGATCCATGCTACAGGGAAAATATGACTCTAATCTCACTTATTTTTATTAAGTACAGAAAAAGTTATGGCCATTTTACTAGAATAGGACATGAAAATATGGAGCACACATTCTTAACCATAATATCAACTCTTGCATTTAATGAAACTATCAAAATAAATTAACTAACATTTCACGTTTCATGCTAAATCAAATACATCCAAATCCCAAATAAATTATTTTATTACATGTTCCAAAAGAAGATACAACTTAAACTTAAAAATCGTTAAGTGAATCTGACATTTTTCCTCACGACCCACCGCAATTGATCACGCCAACTCTAAAGTATTAATAGGAGTGAACTACAAGGCCTAGTAGAAAACAACGCATCCACCTATACAACTACGGGGGATGCAATGGAAAGCATGATTTTGTAAGATAACACATTTTTTAAAACATAATTTTTTTAAAATTAAAAAGATAAATAAATCATCATAATCATACCCGATAAGCCATCCTCGTGATTAAATGATACATTCATAACCTCGTAATTAGCCCAATCCATACACGAAATACCATGGGGCCTCATTTCGTAGTAGTTGGTCAAGTTCTCAAATTTTCACTACAAGGTCCAAGGGAGTTTAGGGTCTTTCACCCAAGGGTTATGGCTACATAAGAACCTAACTCTTCTTTTTTCCCATGATCATCTTCTCATTGCATGTCAAATCATACAATATAACCAAAGTACTAACAAAACCATGATTTTAAAATGAGTATGATAGAATCAACAAAAAACATGATTTTAAAGCAAACATGGAATGATTTTCAAGGAAAAATACATGTACGAAAGCAAACATGATAAACAAACATCGGCTGATTTTTGGTTTGTAGGTCCACCTAGGGATTGGCCAAACATCCATACGATCAAAGTCCTCTAAGAGTGTGTCACGTGGTTCATATTGTGTCCTGTAATGGAGCTTGTCATTTAGGGCTGTCAACGGAACCCCCCCCCCCCCCCCCTTTTCTTTTTCTTTCTTCTTTTGTTACTATCCACGTGGCACACTATAGGGTACTGACAGTATGGATGTTTTACCAGTCCCTCAGTGGACCTACAAACCAAAACTTAGTCTGATATTGGTGATTTACAACCTTTGGATATTTGCACCCAAATATGTTCATATGCCTTGTCAAAAAAATCTCACAACCTGCCCGACCCCCTTTTAAATGGCCGTCTGTTAGACGCCCTTTTAAAGGGCATTTTTTCGTGACAGATTAAAGGGCGTTTAGTTATTTTTTTTTGTAAATTTCGAAAAGTTATTTTTGTTTTTATAAATAATTAAAGTGTATTTTCTTTTAAGAAATTTTTCGTTTTATTTATTAAACTTGATTTTTGTTTAAATATTTTCCCTTTATAATATAATGGTACGCATCCCTTTAAACTATTGGCCTGATCCCATGAGCCAACACCATTGTTTTTTCTCCCAAAAATGCTCTTATAATAAACCATCACGCATGTGCATCATCCCGTGCCGCCCCCTAGTGATTTTAAAAATAAAATAATTTATCATTATGAAAATATAGTTTATGTCTATTCTCACTAAATGCATTTATTTGTGTTGATAATCCATCATCAGCCCCATAGTTAATTATTGGAACCTAAAACTCTTTGTCAACGTCTTAACATAGAAAAGATAAAATTGTTTGTTGATATTCTACTGTATGGTGATCAACAAAAAGTTTTAAAGAAGGATTTGTATGTTAGAAAATGTTGATACATAAAAAGTTTTATGACATTTTTTGCTTTACCCCCTTAATTTATTGATGCAAATTGCATCTGACCCAATGTTTTTAAAATATTTGCGTCTAACCCTTTGACCGTCGTTGACCATAGACGGTCTCCGAATGGACATCCCAATATTTTTTTAATGACTATAATGACCTTGGGTGGGACGCAAATATTTTAAAAACATTGGGTGCGATGCAAATTGCATCAATAAAGTAAGGGGGAAAAACAAAAATTTATTTTTTTAGGTATTTTTTTTTTTTTTTTTGAGGATTATGAACTATAAAAGGAACTCACCTTCACAGGTTGTTAAGTATGCTAATGTCCCTCATCAATGATGATGAGGGGCCACAATATGAGTCACGTGGCACACTCTTAGAGGTCACTAACCGTACGGATGTTGGGCCCATCACTAGATGGAGTTACATACCAAATATCAACCTGATTAGTGATTTCAAACCATTGGATCTTTGTAACCCAAATGATGCTCAAATTCTTTGGGTAAAATCAACTCAAGAAAACGACTCTATTCTAATGCTTAAAAATTAACAATCAGATTAATTTTTGGTCTATAGGTCCATCTACAGTTGGGCCAAAAGTAAATGAAAGGTTTTGAGCTCACAATCCTCAAAAAAGAAAAAAAATTCTTAAAAAAGAAGGATTTTTTGCTTGTCGCCCTTACTTTATTGATGCAATCTGCATCACACCCAATGTTTTTAAAAATATTTGCGTCTCACCCAAGGTCATTATAGTCATTTAAAAATATTGGGATGTCCATCTGGAGACCATCTATGGTCACAAAGCGTGAGACGCAAATATTTTGAAAACATTGGGTGAGATGCAAATTATATCAATAAAGTAAGGGGGTAAAGCAAAAAAAGCCTTAGTCTTTTCTTAAGGACAACCATACACAGTAAGATGGAATAAAAACTGTTGATGGGTTTAGGTGTGCCCGGCTCTTTTTTGGGACCAAGGACTGGCCCGGCCCGCTCCTCTAAGGGACAAGCATAGGATTAGCATATTGGAGTCCACCCCGGCCAGCCCGTGAGGCCCCGGCCCACCAGGCCAGTGCTGTTTTCCCTCTCTTTTGTGCCCAAGATACTCCAGCGGTCCAGCCCGCCCCCGCAGTCCGCACACCAAATGGCTGAGGTCCGGGCCTGGGCCTTGGGTTTGGCTTGCGACCCAGCCCGTTAGCCTCCCGACCCACAGGCGGCCCCGTTTACCCCCTAGTTGGGTTTGGAAGAGAAAGAACCAGCATCTGCAACACCCTACAACTGTTCATTGATATTCCCAAATAAAAACACTGGATGTTCTAAGCCAGGCCGTGCCCTCTAGGCTCTAGCTCTCTCACCGAAGTCGTTCTGCAGAAATCATGGCGGGAAAGCAGATCGCAGGCGACAGTTTCACTTCTAATCTTGCAGGAATGTCAAAGAATCAGCTCTATGATATCATGTCTCAGATGAAGGTAAGTAACTAAAAATCCCCTTTGTTTTCTTCTGAATTAAATTTCTTCTCCTTTCACTTGCTGTTGCTTCTTTTCCTCTGTCTCTTGCTGGTTTGAAAAGAAAAAAATTGACTAACGTTTCGCGTTTTCTATATAGACTCTGATCGAACAGAACCAGCAGCAAGCGAGAATGATCCTCGTCGAGAATCCTGGCTTGACCAAAGCTCTTTTCCAGGTTCGCTTCCCTAAGTCCCCTTCTCCTCTTTCGATGTAGGGTTTCTAAATTGAGTCTATTTAAAGGATATACTCTGTTTTCTGTAAGTGGTTTTCTGCTTGTGCTTTGTTATCTTCGCATGTTGTTGAACCTTTAGGCGTGTACTCTTTGGTTAGTTTGAAAGTTCAGTGGACTGTGGTACCTTTTGTCTACTTAGGGTTTGATATATATTACCCTGTTTTGGTTTGGGGTGGCAGATAAGAAACTCAATGAAAAATTGAATTTTGTGATGGAAAATCATTGTTGGAACTTGGAAGAAGCTTCTTGAACTGAAAATATGAGGAGTACTGAGGTTAAGTTGGTGTCCAGTCTACTTTGGCTTTGATGAATTGAAGCACATTGATAAGTTTCTTTGAAGATGTTAAATTTAGGAAAGGGTGACTGCTGTACTTAACTGATGTTAAATCCAGGTTCTTGAACAAGCTAAGACTGTAATTTCTACTTAAAATTTTTTTTTTTTTGATAAGTATAAAATTTTATAAAGGGCCGAATAGCCGAAAGGTTACATGAGTATGTTTATAGGTCAAGATGACCTTCTAATCAAAACATCCTCCAAGCAGTAAGCAAAAACATGAGCTAACTCCGATAATACACTAGTCCCCTCTAGAGGACAATAGCTCCCAACGAAAGACAAAATCTTCAAAGAACAAACCCCGACACTAAACAAATATTTTAGACCAAAGGAACAACAAACCCTTGATATTTAGAATGATGGTTGGCAAATCTTCCTCCCTCCCCTCGAACACTCTGAGATTCCTCTCTCTCTCTAGATACTCCAACAAATGGCAAAAGGAAGCAACTGCCATAGCACCCTTCCTCAGGAAGAGAATGCTAAATTGCATCAACTAGAGACAAGATCAAACACCGAATGGGGTAACAACCAACTCATCCGATAGGAAGGCCAACCAAACTGCCAACCAAACTGCGCTAACCACTTTGCAATGAATCGGGAGATGGTTAACTGACTCTCCTAGTAATCAAGTGATCAACCGTCAGAATCTTCTCCAGGGATGCAATCCAAATGAAAAAAAGTGATCTTTGACGGCACTTTAGATCTCCACACGAAAGAGGCATGATATGATTCCCGATCTGATGTAGAAAGCGACTCATAAAAGGAGCTGACTGAGAAACGACCTTTTCTCGTCCACCGCCAAATTCGCCTATCCGGCTCTAAAGAAGGGGTACAACCTTGCAAACGAGACAGTAAGCGGGACACATCATCTATCTCCCCAGTTATTGAGCCTTCTCCTGAAGTCGGAACTCCAATCCTTCTCGTCCCCGTTTAGAACAGAAAAGGACCGAACAAAATAGTTCTTCCTGTCAGATAACATAAACAAAACTGGAAATTTGTTAATGAGGGGCACATCTCCACATCACTTGTCTTCCCAGAATCTGACCCTATCTTCGAGGCCTACCTTGAAGTTCACTCCGCTAGAAAACTTAGAGACTACCTTCATTATCCCCCTCCAAACACTACACCCATATGGTGAAACGACCGGTCTCCCATCCCAGCCGAATTCTAAAACCCCATACTTCCCCTCCATTCCTTTCCTCCACAGGCTCATAACCTCCTCTCCAAACCTCCAAAGCTATTTCCAAGAAGATCATCATTCATAACAAATATCTTCCTAATCTCTAATCCACCTTGGGACTTAGAACTACTCACCTTCCCCCAGTCTACAAGAATTTCTACTTTTAAACATTACTAATTCTTAATCATTACTAACTCTTAAGATAAGTTTCATAATTTAATCCTAACTATTATCCTTTTTTTTCTTTTTTGTTTCATCTTACATGGTTGTTGTTGTGGAATGGGTGACTGATGTAATCATGATGCAGGAGCATGCTACTAGGATAGTCCACTACTACACCGAATTAGTGCACGGTCAAGCAAGTGGACCTCACAAGGATCTATTTTAGTTTACTTAGGATTTTTCAATTAAATATAGATTTTGTTTATAATTAGGATTTTAATATTGCTTAAATTAGTAGAATTGTAGTAGGTGTTTACTATTTTAGTTTGATTAGAATTAAGAAAGTCAGATTAGATAGTTTTTATAAATAGGGTTGTAAACTATGATTTTAAGTATAACTGAAGTTTATGAAATCGATATTTTCTTCTTTGAGAATTCTTCGGTGGTGCTGACTCCATCTCTATCTTGGTGATGAATCCAAGCTACCTTGATGCTAAGTCAAGCTATTTTGGTGCAAAGCCGAAGGTCTCCTATCAGATCATAGAACGGTCTCCCGTTCTGCATCAAATTTGGTATCAAAGCCGAAGTTCCTGATATGGGTTCGGGTTACCCAATCCAAACATTCACGTTGGTCATCACCGTGTTTGTTTTTTCCTTCTCAATCGTCGCCACTATTTATGCCCTCGCTTTTCGTACCCGCCAACCACGTTTCAATCAAAGCCTCAACTCGTGGGAGAATATGATCGCAGATTTGGGTTTAAAAAAAAACCCTAATCTCCATCGAACTACTCAAAACGTCAGATTACTACTCCCCGTACCCTTCTTGCTTCTGGCCCACCATCTCCATCGACCTCCACCCATCGGAAGTGGTGGTGCCGCCCCTCCAAAGATTCGCTGAAGAAGCATCGAAGAGATCTCAAGAAATCACAAAAAGAGCAACGAATTGATCTCAAGAAATCACAAAAGGAGCAATGAAGAAATATCAAGAGCACACGAGAGGAGCGCCCAAGATCTTCGAGACCGCGAAGAAAACCAAGGAGAACGCTGCGGAGGCCACGAAGAAAGTTGACAGATCAAATCCCTCGCCAAAGGTCATGGTTTAAAAAGGCTTTTTTGAGGCTCTCCTTGCCTTGAGGCTCCAAGAAACAACCTTGATGCTATAGGCTCAGTGGTCATTTATGAGGTTTAAGCCTCAATGAATTGTGGTTATAGCCTTTAGGTGCACATGAGGCTATAGACTCTCTTTTACACGCTAAAACTCGAAACCGTAATGCTTTATTTTTCATTTTTATAATATTTTCACTTCTTTTTCCAAAATACCCTCCCCAATAATTTTTTATGATAAAAACGACTTAAAAGGTCTTACTTTTGTTCTCTAAAACTTTTTATTTTGTGAGAAACCCTAAATATAAGCTTTCATCTCTAGTTTTTCCCACTTGAGAGAAATTCTCATCGAGAACTCAAATCTCATTGGATTTTGATTCTGTTACTTCCTACGGTTTCTTGTGAGGAACCGTATACTAGAAATCAAAGCATTACAAACCTTCTCTACTATTTTCCTTCTCTATCCAGTTAGTTATTTTGATAGTATCGATACATTGTTAGTGGATCTACCTTGTTAACGATTTAGATTTTTTTTAGAAGTCAAAAGTATATATAAGAGAAGTGGGAAAAACTCACAAAGAGGCCCAACAAAAGGGCTACAATAATTTAGTTATGGGATTTATAATTTTTTAGATTTAATATCAACATTAGGTTTTCAGTGCGAGTGCTCAACAATGTTACTCCTAAAGTAAAAGCTATAGCCTCAATAACTTTTATGCTTATTTAAGTTATTTTTTAAATGGTATGTTTCTAATTTTTCTAAAATTGATTATATTTTTGTTAGAATTTTTCAAGCTTTTTTTTTTTCCCAAAAATGAGGCTTATGCCTTAGCACCGCCTCGAGGCTTGGAGGCAAACCGCCTCAGTACTTGAACTAGCCATTTTAAACCTTGCCGAAGGTATCTCGCCTCAGATTCCAGCTGCTGCGATCCCGCTCGTCGATTCTTCAGTGACTACTCCGTCGTCTTCGAATGTCTAGACAGTACATGCCCCAAATTGCACTTTTGACTCATAAGTGTCAGGGACAATACATGTCCATACGGATCTGAAAAAGGGGGTTTAATAACCCTAGAACTAAAACATGGACTTTTAATAGTATGAAGAATTGATATTAATAGCGGCAGCCACATGATAGGGTTTTGTAGCCATTTAAAACGATATAAAATATGGGTTATATCTGTCCCAAAAGCAATCTGAAAAATGGGTTTTAAAAGCCCCAAAACTGATATGCAATATGGGCTTTAATAGGGTCTAAAATAATATAGAAACAAATGAAATTTTTGTATAACAGTCCTAATTGAACTAAAACATTGGCTTTAATAGTTTGAAGAATTGGTATTAGTAGTACTTCCCAAATAATAGGGTTCGACAGCCGCCTTCTAACTTGGCGAACCTTGAAAAATAGGATTCGCGGACTTGGCAGTAAATTAAAAAAATATGAAACAAAGTAATTGTTCTTTTATATAATAATGAGGATAATGTGATAGGATATATCTTATTATTACTATTATATACTTATAGACAAGATAATACATATATTTAATGTCATATTTGTTGCATAGAAAACTTTAGTTGTAAAAGTTAGAACTTATAACCTATAGAAAATGCTGATTATTATCTTTCAAGGTAAAAATAAAATAAAACAGAATTTGGAAGTGGCACACCAGAATTTGTATTGTGTTGGACTCCAACACGGGTATCTTGCCCTTTTAGGATAATCTGTGCAACATAGCTAAAGGATGATTTACGGTTTGATTGTTTGCCTCCACCTTGATGCAATCAAGAGGTCCAAAAGTCACTTTCCCTGGCAAAATTTATCTGGGGCAATGAGGTCCCTTCTAGGGTAGCTTTCTTTTCTTGGACTGCCACTTCAGGCAAGATATCACCAGTGGACCACTTGATTAACACGGGAATAATTATGGTCTAGTCTTTAGATGTGCTTTCTTTGCAAGAATAGCGCTGAAACGGTGGATCATTTCTCCTTCATTTTACGTTCTTAGCTCGGATTCATTTCTTTGGGAAATTAGACATTTCTAGGGTTATTTCTAGAAACCTCAAGGGCTTCATCTAGAGTTGGAATACGGTGGGATTTCAAGTCCGATGACACATTCTATGGAGGTTATTTCCATTTGCTAGATGCTGGTGCCTATGGCAAGGAAGAAGACACAATAGAATTTTTGAAGATAAGTATGAATCTCAAGACAAAATCATTATGAGGATTGAATCGAAGCTGTTTTTTTGGAGATCTATCCTTAAAGACTTCAAATTATCCTTCTCGAATTTTCCAACCGGGGGTCATTTTGTATAGATGTTTTTCGAAGGCTGAACTTATTCCTTGGTGTAGTTTGGTCTCCTACTGGGGGTCTGTGTTTAGTCCTCCTATTTTATACATTGCTGGGTTTTTTACCTTTTCAATACAAATTTTATTAATTATCAGACTTTTTTGAGGATTAGGAAGGTCTTTTATTTTAAATTTTTAAGTGAAAAATTACTAAGAGTTTTAGTAGGTATTTAATTTTTAAAAGTAGTTGGTTTTAGACTTAGTAAACCCAATGTCTTGAAAGGCATACAAGGCTTATGCCTCAAGGCTCATGCAAGAAAAAGGGCTCGATGCGCTCATAATACGTGCGTGAGGTGCACAGCTCACCCATCGAGGCTCGCTTTATGTTGGGGATATGCTCCTCATATATGACTTGAAATAGGGTTCTTGTCATAGGACCTAGACTCTTTTTCTTTTTTTATCTAACACTTCCATTGATTATGCTTAACATACTTAAGATTTTAAAAACATTTTGAGGCTTTATCTCATATAAAGGGTTTCTCCAATAGACTTTGCACAGTTATGGGGTCGTTGCCCAACAACATAGTTTTTTTTTTTTTTTTTCTGTCTGTTTATCTATGTTGCATATATTCTTTTAAATGAGATTGTAACCATATTGAACACATGTCGGAATTTGACACGACACAAATTCTGGTTCTTCTCTTTGCTTCATTTTTCAGGAAATCATTTTTTGGCCCCGCCATTTTATAAGTGAGCCAAACTCATGGAAAATGCCATTTTCAAAGAAATCACATTCTTTTAAACTATTTTACGACAAACCAAATGTAGCCTAAGTGCCTTTCTCAAGTATTTAAATGCAAATACAGATACTATCCTCGATATTAAGGAAAACTATAATATAATAGTCTTTAACGGTGGGAAGAAAACCAAGATAACCTGCCTTTTTCTAAACTGGAAGTCAGGAAGGTCAAATTAAACTCTGATGGGAGTTGGTTAGGAAATCCTGGAACAGCCAGTTATGGTGAAGTTTCTTGAGATGCAGGTTATGCAATTCTTGAAGTTTTTGCTGATTTCATTGTCACAAAAAATTCAAACTGGGCAGAAGTGGGAGCTATATTACATGGCCTTTACCTTATAACGGTTATTTTTTGCTGACACTTTGCTTGAATGTTTGTAGATGGAGATTTTTATGATGTGGTTTGTTGGGGAAAGGGTGTTGTGGGAAGGATCATAGAGACGAGCTAAATTCATGACTAATTTAGGACTAAGTAATAATAATTTCTCTACTTTCGCTCATACTCTTGATACTCCTAATGATCTTGCTTATGGCGGTGTATAGGGGTAGCATGTATATAGTGAACTCTTGTCCTTAGTAATGTAGATATGTTTAAAACTTTAATTTTCTTTGATGTATGATGTATCTGTACTTTAGGCTGCTCATTTTGAACTAAGGATTTAATTTATGTAACTTTAAGAGTATCGGACTTGCTGAAAATTCGAAAAATGCACATGGTGTCTTGGTCCTAGAAAATCCTTGAAGGCAAACTCCACTGATGCTGCTTTAGGTTGTGGACATTTTACTTATTTGTTCACATGGGAAATCTGTGAACTTTGCCGTCCGTAACCATCATTCCTGACATAATGGTGTACTACTGCACCGGTCCTAAACTGATTTTCTGATCTTTTTCTGATTTCTAGTTTCCACAATGTTTAGGGGATTTTATATATATATATATTATTTATACTTCTGAGCAAGGAATTAAATTTTACTAAATAAACGCAATATTAATATTTCGGTTTTTTTCAGGTCACCGACATGAAAAACTACTTGCATGGAAAAAAATGCATAATGTCGTGAAATATTTCAAAATATTTCTAGTAAACAGTGTTTTAAGAACCAAACTCAACGTTAAAATGCATTCCCTTTGACATAAATCAAAATATTTCGACCAAATATAGGATACCTATTTTTGCTCAAAAACATGCCAAATCCCAATTTGTTTTTCAAATCAACCCCTTCCCATTGATTCTTTGTCAAAAAAAAGACCACTTTATTGAAGAGTATTTGGTGAAAAATCTCGTGAATTGATCGTGAGGACAAATCAAATCCCATTTTGGGGGTTAGTTCAAATTCGAAATGTGAGTATGAAATTTCTTGTTATAAATGTATCAAATCTATGGATCTATGATGCATTTACACCTGATTTATGCTGAAAATTCAGGTGAGTGTGCATTTACACCTGATTGAAGATTGTTTAGGCTGAAAATTCAAAATGGGGGAAAAACTCCAATATCGTTGTTTTTTACCCTAAACATCCATGGTTGTGCATGAATTAATTATATATCACACAACTTTGCCCGGATATACAACTTGGTTGGGTTAAATTTTTTTTTTTTTAAATTCAAAAATTAGGCAAATGCTATATGTTAACAATAAATAGGTTTTATACATATTTATAAAAAAAAAAAAAGGTTTTATACATATTATTAGTACATTAATGTAAGCAAATTATGGGTCGTTAATACCTTGATTATAACTGTTTTTTCATAACTAATAAATAATTAAATAATAATAATTTAATTAACAAATTATTAAAATTTTAAAAATTTTATAAAACATCAACGAAACCCTAATGCATCATATCCATACATATGTGATGCATCCATGCATATATGCGTGGATGCATTGCATTATAACTATTTTCAGAATTAATAATAATTTAGTTAAAAATTAATAATAATTTAGTTAAAATTATTAAAATATTAAAAAATTATAAAACATCAAGGAAACCCAAATGCATCAAATCCATGCATATTGCTGTTTTTAGTTGTACCTGCCTCATCATATTATAGACCATTATATTCATTTATTGCCACACTTGTAGATCTATAATTTGATAGCTTATGAGTGTGTTTTATACTTTTTTTATTTTTATCATTTTCTAAAATTTTCTCAATATTTCTACCATTTCCACATTATTTCCATCATTTCCACGGAAAATGTATTATTGTCACTGGTCGAATTATTTCCATTTCAAGCTGGTTGAAATAAACCTCCAAACCGAAATTTAATTCCTTTCTTTGAGGGCTAATTAGACTACTGATGGAGGTGTTCAAGTGGCCTATTAGTGGCATTAACCAATTTTACTTCCTATTTATATGTTCCTTCAGGCACAAATTATGCTTGGAATGGTTCAGCCTCCACAAGTGGTACGCTTTTTGTTCTTTCCGTGATTGCTCGTCTCTTTATATTTATTTATATTGGTGCACATGTGAAGAACTAAAAATCCTTTCTGTTTAGATGCCAAACATCCAGCAGTCACTATCTCAGCCTCAACAATCAGCACAGGCAGGTCAGCAGCTAAGCGTTCAAGCATCCCACTCATTGCCAGTTCAAGTTGGACTGCAGGACCAAGCGAGTGCATCACAGACCCAAATTCCATCTAGAAAGCAGCAACTGAACCAACCTGCGATGCCCATCCCATCTGCTTCTGTTCCACAAGCAAATCTTCAGTCCCAGACCATGCCATCACATTCCCTACAGGCAGTGCAGCAGGCTAAAGGACCTTTGAATGCACAAGTGACCAACATGTCACATCCTCAATCCTCTCAAACACATAATATATCTGCAATCTCACTTCATTCTGCTCCACAGCCACCCTCACTTCAATCTCAGGTACCCATTCTCTCCAGCCAGTCACAATCATTATACTCCACTGGTGTTCCACATCTGCCGCTGCAACCACCATTGCCACAGCAACCTAGGCCACCTTTTCAGCATCAGCTTCATTCACAGATGGGGCCTAATCAGAGTTTCCAGCCTGCGGGTGCATCTCAGCCACATCTTTCACAACTCCCATTTCATGTAAGCTGGATGCTAGAAATTGTGACAATAATACCCATGGCCTTTTACGCATAAAATATCTGGAATTAATTAGTTCTGCAAATTTTTCAGTCAGGTACCAAACTTTCCACTAGCATCGGTTCTTCATTTCCACAAGTACAACTGCCATTATCAAGTCAGCCACCACCTCAGTCACTGTATCAGGTATACTTATCTTTTCAGTTCTTGGGTTTGACTGGGTGTGCTCATGCTATGTCATTAAGGATGCTGATGAACTGCACTTGACCAGTGAGCACCTGAGCCTGGCCCTTGCCTTGGGCAACACAAACTCAATGGCACCTGAGCAAGGCCTACCTAGGGATGCCATTGCGCTGCACCTGTCTGAGCCCTATTTTATGGTCAGTTACAATGCATTGGCATAGTTGCCAAGCTCATTGGACCTGTGAGGTATAAATTCCTCCAGTGAATCTACACCGTACACTTCACATCTGATGATTTTGTCCTTGCAATTCCTCGAATAACTAATGCGCCTCGACCTGCCTAGGGTATACTCCCGACACTCGTCAGTTTTTGGCAGAATAACGGCATGCGGGGGATTGAAAGATATTTAAAACCATTTAATTTAAAGATATTTAAAATACTATATTGTAATACATGTGTATCTCAACATGTTCGAGTTCTTGGCTTTTTGAATGTGCCATCTCAGACACCTTGTGTCGGATGCCACCATCGGTCTATCATTGTTATGTAGTTAAAAATGAATCAATAGAAAGGTTGCTACACGAGACAATTCGGACAAATAATGTGATTTTGCTTTTTAGTAATTTTTCATCAGCTTTTACGTGCTACCAAACTTTTTATCTATTTTATGATATAAATTTCGAAATGCTGCTTGACTACATCACCTCGTAAAATTATTCAAATATGCAGTTTTTGTCCTGACCACGAACCCAGTGTCAAGGTGACAGGCTGAATTAGTTCCTCTATGTTGACATGCTTACCTGATGAGTATCTCTTTCAGGTTGGAGGTTCACATTTAGGGACTGATTTCAGTAATCAAGTTGGGAGTAACATGCAAGGGGAAAGAGCTTCTTGGGTGCCTGGTCCTATGGAGAATGCAACAGGTGGAGCCCAGCTTCCAGGCCCACCACCCTTACCTGGTCAGATGGGTCCTGGCAGTCAACCGCATCGCCCACCACAGGTAATTTGTCAAGGCTTCAGTATAGTAAAAATAACATTTCATGATTTGTCCAAGGTTGTGTGTTATTTTCATTATTTATTTATTTGGTGTAGTTGACTCCCGAGATGGAGAAGGCATTGCTTCAGCAGGTCATGAGCCTGACACCAGAACAGATTAATCTACTGCCACCAGAGCAAAGGCATCAAGTGCTTCAACTACAGCAGATGCTACGCTAATTGACAGACGAGTGTTCTCTTTTGGGGGAGCTGCACTGGGTTTCTCTTGGGTGTCGACCTTCTTGTTTAGGAATGATTTTGACAGAAGATAGTGCTAGCATGTGTTATCAGATTAAGTTATTGACCAGCTACAATGGACGACACCCATCCAGGCTCGAGGACAATTGAACATAGAAATGGAATCTGCAGCTGCGCTCATTGCACGTTGATGCTGGTCATCATTGAGGATTATTAATGACGCCTTCCCATGACTCTGAATTCCCTACTGTTCTTACTTGATCTTTAATCTTCTATTTGTGCCTGTGATTTTATATTTAAGATTTTATCTGGGTAAATCAGAGTTTTGGGAACTTTAGACACTCATAATCGCTTTACCCATGATGGATGGTCATCTTTTATTTAGTTTCAAGTAACTTTTACTCAGAACTACTGTGTAAGATTTGAAATTGGAAGAAATTACGGACCCGGGTCATTTTTCTTTTTATGCACCCGCACCCGCATTCTGATCAAATGTTGCTCCAGCCCTTTTGGATAGAAACTGAAATTCAGGCTGTTCGAAGAATCCCAGCCGTCCGACCGATGCAATGTTTACCATTGAATTGGGGTGGTTGCATCTTCTCTAAATGAAAGGCGCATTATTTAGACCGTTGCAATCATTTAAATGATGTGAAGTACCTCTAATTGGAATATAATTTTTTGGGTAACAGGAAGCCCGTCTCATATGATTCAGGTTGATATCTTGTCAACCTGATGAAGAGCTGTCGATTACGGATCCTGATGAAGAGCTGTCGATTACGGATCCATTGGAAGACGAGAGAGAATAAAAATATTAAGTTTTTGATGAAGAAGATAAAAATTTTCGCTCTAGAGATGATTTTTTTAATCGGTGACGGCAGAAACATTCAGCTTCTAGGATGACCTTTGCTTGCAATCAGGCATTTTATTCTCCAAAATCAATGAAGATATTAGTCACAGTTCTTGCATTACAAGATTTTTTTTCTGGCAGATTTGATTCAGAGGTCATATATGATGTTTGGATCACGTCCGTGCTGCTGGTATCTTAGATCAACAGGAAGGGGACAGTCATTTGGCGCTCGGACATTATAGGTCATTTTTAGATTAAATCAGCTTGAAATGTAATTTACTTTCATTGCACAAAGGCTTGTTAGAACCAAAAATTAATATGGTTCAATTATATAATATAACCAAGGTTTAAAGGGGACCGTTATAGCAGTATAACGGACTGGGGGCATTACAGTTTTTTCCGTTATAACGAAAAAATGCTCGGGCAAAAATAGAAAAAATGGAAAAAATGGTGCTGAATTTTAAATTTTGAATTTCAAAATTTAAAAAATAGAAAAAAATGGAAAATAATGGAATATAACGGAAAATAACGAAAATAACGGCCATTTCTTTCACAAAATTTTCCAGAAAATAACGGTCGTTATTTTCGTTATAACGGAAAAGTAACGGAAAATAACGGCTGTTATTTTCGTTATAACGGCCGTTATTTTTTGGGCGTTTTAACTGTCCATAACGTAACGGGGTAGGTCCGAACCCGATATAACGGCCGTTTTTTAAACCTTGAATATAACTAAGCATTTTTTATTTCTTGATTGTGATTCAAAAAATTATAAATACTTCATATTACCTTGTGCATATTGGCATACAATCAAAATCTACTTGCATTCGTTGTACTAGATCTACCAAAAATATTTGCCATCTTTAATTTCATTGTCCATTCATTAGTTGGATTTGGAAGTCAGTTCTTTGAAGTTCCCTTGGTATTGATACGAAAAGACCTAGAGGTGGTAGGGGGAGTGAGGGTGAATAGGTCTACTTAAAATAATTGCTAAGTTGATTACTAAGATGTAAGATTTAACTTAAACAAATGTGAAACGAGAATCAACTTAAGCAATAGAGAGAGAGAGAGAGAGAGACACACACACACACACAAAGATGTATAGTGGATCGGTGCGCAACACTTGCATCCACTCTCTAAAGCTCTAACGAGCTATCACCTTTTTAATTAAATATTTAAGCAACCTTATAATATTGAATAAGGTAAATGACATAGTCTCGATCGCAATCGATAAAGATGGAGTCTAGTCTCAACCAAACTCTAGCCTAGTCAAGACTCTTCTTGACTCAAACAGAACAACAGTATAAATGATGATGTATATCAAATGTATAATTTCTCTAAAGAAATCTCTCAACTACCAAACAAAGTTACCTCACAATCGAGATCGAAAAGGAACGAAGCTTCGATGTTGTTGAAGCGCAAAGTCAAGCAGCTACCCGTCAAGCAACTTAGACCAACCACAAAATTAAAAGAGACCTTATAATTGAATAGGACAAGTTACCAAACCAGATCTCCCACAAAGGCCAACTACAAAGACCAATCGAAGAAGGCAGGGTAACTCAAATAAAATGCTACTGGAAATGAAGACTTAAGAGAAGGCTTAGTGAATTGGTAAGTATGAAGGGTAGAGGGAGGGATATTTATAGTAGAGGAGAGGGGAGGAGAGCGAACATGATTCAAGGAAACCCAAGGTCGGTCAACCATCCAATCAGACCGGTCGACCGGTTGATCAGATTGGTCAACCGATGGTCATTTCCCACCTGTTGCCCCATCTCGAATACCGATCAACCCTTCTACCAATATGGTCTAGTCAGGGTTCCGACAAGTGGGGTTACCATCTAATAGGTCAGGGAGACTACAAATAAGTCTCAGTGGGACTTCAGAAGAACACATAAGGTTTCAATCACAAATCTCTAAGCACACACCAAGGATTAGTCCAATGATGAGTGTCAACACTCTGTCTGAAGTAGTTACATATCCAAGGTAATGACTAAGACAGATTTGGCAACATTTACATAATAAATATCATTTAGGTAAATGTCATAAACCTTATAATTAATCCATTTACTTAAGATATTTATAATGTAACACTACTAGAAAAAGCATATACGGCGTCGGTTTAATACATAATTAGCGTCGGTTTTTTATTCTTAAAAAACTGACGCAATTGCTTGTGATGCTAAAACAATTGTGTCGGTTTATTTCCGACACGCAATGGCAACGCTATATCCTAGTCTATAGCGTCGGTTTTATGTAATGCGACGCCATATTTAATTTTTGGCGTTGGTTTTGGTAAAAACCGACGCAAATATCAATACTTTTAGCGTCGATTTTTTCAAAAATCGACTCTATATCCTAGATTTATTATATAGCATCGGTTTTTCCAAAAATCGACGCCAAAATTTTTTTTTATATACATCACATGTTTCTGCTATTGTCGCCAAACCCACCTGCAATATAAACCCACCATACATCCAAATTGAAAAACCATTTATTCAAACATGCATCTAGAGCTATATATACACCCATTTCTTACACCCAAGAATGGGGCCCAAATGTTCCTGAATAAAACTAGCTAGCTACAACACGTGTAGTTGTTTACAACTAACTAACTATACATTTGTGTAGTTGTATAGACAAAAACTAAACAACTACAACAATTACACAATGTCTAGCGTGATCTCCATGTGGGCAAGATAGAACTAGATGTAAGAAATGGGTGTAGCTCTAGACGGACTCAATTATATATATACTCGATCAAAAAAATATGCTTGAAGCAACAACTATAGAATCAGTCCTCAATTAATAAGTACTACAAGTATGGAAATAAATTTCAGATTTATAGTATGAAAAATTATACAGATTTAGAAGATATATACCTTAATTTCCTAGTAAAATAGCTAATCGTCTGCAATAATATTAAAAAATCAAAGAAAATAATTAGCTAGAAGTAAAAAATGCACATTCATTAGCTTAGAGAAAAAAGAAATGATGGCAAATGATCGATATATATACCTCCAAAATTCTCTTTAAAGAGCTCAATCCACTCAACTTTACATTCTGCCAACTCTTTCATTGTGTATTTAACTTTTGATTTCATAAGGTTGACCTAATTAATTAGAAAAATAGGTAGAGATAATTAATAAATTAATTTTACTTATTAAGATGTACACATGCATCAAGAACACGTAAAAGAATAAATGGCTCACCGAATGTTTAATTGTGTCATCATAATCGGTAATGAGGTCTCGCATGTATCTCATAACAAAAAATCCACAAGATTTCATATCTTGTTGTTTTGGGCACTACGTACAAACATGTAATTCGTTAATTAACCAAAAAAATTAACTTCCGACCAATAAAAAGTACAAGTACATAGATTTTAATTACCGTAACTGCTCTCCATGTTGGTTCCTTCTTTCTCAATGAGTAGCCCAAAATGTCTTTTTTGAATGCTTTAAAAGCACTGCAAGAAATTAATTCATAAATTATTCTTTACTGCATGTATAAATATTGCTTAATTTACTAATATAAGATTAACTTACCGTTTGATAATGCCTTTCAAATTTTGATTAATTGAATTATTTAACGAGTCAAAGTAATAGATTGTCATCGACAATAAGTAGATGACAAGCAATATCCAATGTTCCCTATATATAAACAATAATCAAATTATTCGCAAGACATTCAATAAGTTATTAATTAATTATCAAATTCAATGACAACCGAAAATAGCACATTACCCGATGTTTAATGGAATAAACAAAGTCTTCCCTTCGGTGTATGTACTTAGAAAGATATTAACGAGATATGACACAAACTGTTCATCCCTTATAAATGCACTGATGGCTTGAGCACTAACCAATGTAATCTTTTCAAGCAAATGTTTTTCAATTAACATTTGGTGGATGTGGCTGTGCGAAATTAAAATTTTTTTTTTTAGAATGTCATAATCATATCCATGAAATTTAAATCAATAAAAGAAACTCAATTCAAATGTATCTTACCATTGATATAGTGTCAAGCACTGTGATGACACATCTTGTAGTTCACACACCAAAGAGACATCCATACATGAAGGGGGGAACATCCAGCCTTACCCCTATCCCACAATTACAAAAAATTAATTATGATTTCTAATATCAATCTAAATTCCTTCAGAATGATCATGTCGCACATAAGACTCCTTAGACTCTTCAATGTCATCATGAGTTGGTAATACACGAGTAACAGGCTGATGTTCATTACAAACATCAATGAACTCATCATCATAGTCATTTTCAGGATACTCTCTCATAGGAGTTGAGAGAACAATTGACATTTTAGGATCAAGTTGGTCTTCTACGTAAAAAACTTATTTTGCTTGAGAAGCTAAAATAAAAGAATCCAATTTGTGGCCTACTCTACCAAGCTCAACAGATGTCAAGCCAAGCTCATCCTTTTTTATGCCATTCTTGCTGTCAACTCAATCACATTTAAATACCAGAATCTTGAACACATAGTAATCGAGCAGCCATATCTCATTAATAACACCGTAAAAACACATCTGTCCAATGATCGGATTCTTATCCTTTGCGCTTGCGATTTGAAGTGCTTCAGCCACTATGCTCACTCCGCTGTTCTAGTTCACACGTGAATTATCCCGATTTGAAGTGTGATAATGACAACCATTAATAATGTAGCCATGACATTTGATTACATTACGACTAGATCCTTGTGCTATCCACCTCAACGTGTGCGAGATGTGATTTTGACCGCCTAATTCGTCTTCAACCTATAAAGTTCTATATGGTTAGACATGTTTATTTAATTATAACTTAAAAAGAAATACAAACATCAATAAATTATGATACCATTTGTCGTATCCAGGATATAAAAGTGTAGTTGTGTTTCCATTTGTAACCACTTTTGATTTTTTGATTGATGGCGATAATTTACTTTGAGGTAAGATATATGCTCGCTGTTAAGGTAGAAATGAAACAACATAGAGTTAAAATGCAGTCCCTAAGCAACGGAACAAAAATAAATTAACTGAAAATGGAGAACAAAATGCCGTTACGTGATGTAAGGTTGAACATCATTCATGTTTTCCAACACATAACGATGTGCCTGCTCCCAAGACTCATTATCAACTTGGACGACATTGCCACCTGGCAAAGGCTTGCCATCAAAGAGCAGCTTCCCATATTCAGTACTACCTGTTAGCTTATTTCTACGAAAGAAAATCCCAATTGCATCTAAATTAGATAAGTGTTCTGTGCAAAACTCAATCGCTTCTTCTGCAATATAACATTTAGCAATGCAGCCTTCTGGACGATTTCGATTGCGTACATGACCTTTTAATACCTTCATGAACCTATAATATATATGAAAAGAACCATATCAATGGCACTAACCGATTTTGGCAAATGATAAAATACAAGTGTATAGTTTTGCAGAATATACCTTTCAAAATGATACATCCACCGAAAGTGCACCGACCCACATAATTAGACTTCTATGACAAGATGCACCGTTAGATGAACCATTATGTCGAAGAACGATGGTGGAAAGTACTTTTCAAATGAACACAATATAAGTACGAGATTATCTTGTATATCAATTAATCTTGCCACATCCACTGCTTTGCTGCAGAGAGCATTAAAGAAGAAACAGAATCTACTGATAGCCACTCTCACCGGTTTTGGCAACAAAGAACGTATTGCCACTGACAGCAGTTGTTGCATTAATATATGACAGTCATGATACTTAAGACCATACAACTTCAAATCTTCTATTGAGACACAGTTTCTGAAATTTGAAGAGTATCCTTTTGGGACTTTGAGTGTATGCAATGTTTTGCAGAATATCCTCTTCTCGTCCTTAGATAATGTATAACATGCTGGAAGTAAATATGTTTTTGTCCCTCTGACCTGAGGTTCTAACTGCTTCCTCAAACCCATATCTAAAAGGTCCAGCCGAGAATTAATATCATCCTTTGTTTTTTCTGGTATATTCAGTAATGTCCCAACAATGCTCTCGCACACATTCTTCTCGATGTGCATAACATCCAGATTATGTCAGACATGCAAAAATTTTCAATATTCAAGCTCAAAGAATATCGACTTCTTCTTCCAACAATTTGAGGATCCAACTGGCTCATCCACAATGTCTTACTCTCGCGGTCGCTTTGATTTTCTCGACTTTTTGAGACTTATCTTCTTTTTTCTCTATGAAAATTTGATCCCTTCTACCTTCCTTAGTATTTGCTCTCCACTCAAAGGTTTTGGAGCCGACCTCAACTCTTGTGTACCATCAAACGCCTTCTTTTATTTTCGGTATAGATGATTTACTAGAAGAAATCTTCTGTGATCGGTATATATATTCTTCTTTCCATGTTTTAGTCTATGAGAATGGGTCTCTTCGCCACATATTGGACAAACATAATATCCCTTGACGGTGCAACCACACAAGATGCCATGTGCAAGAAAATCATTGATTGTTCATAACAACACAACGTATAACGTAAATGATTCATGTCAATATGCATCATACACTTTAATACCTTCCTCCCATAGAATTTTCAGATCCTCAATCAATGGTGCCAAGTAAACATCAATGTCATTGCCAGGCTGTTTTGGACCTGATATTAACATTGTCAACATCATAAATTTTCTCTTCATGCACAACCAAGGTGGAATGTTATAGATTACCATTAAGACCGGCCAACAACTATGTCTACTAGATTGCATACTATGTGGATTTATTCCATCCGCTGAAATACCTACTCGAAGGTTTCTTGCTTCTTCGACAAACTTTAAATACCTTCCGTCTACTAACTTCCATGTTGGGGAGTCTGCTGGATGACGCATTTGACCATCAACTTCTACTCTTTCATGATAATGCCATGTCAAGTCTTTTGCTGTCTGTTTGGAATGAAACATCCTTTGGAACCTCGGGATAGGTAGAAAATACCACATTTCTTTCGCATGGACCCCTTTATTTTTCTTCGTCTTATTCTTATTTATCTTCCATCTTGACGTTCCACAAATGAGACATGTCGTTGCATCTTTGTACTCCTTTCTATAGAGTATGCAATCGTTGGGACATGCATGAATTTTCTCGTATGACATTCCCAATGCAAACAATGTCTTATTTGCCTGATGGATGGATGATGGAAGTTCATTATCGTTTGGGAGCATGTCTCCCAACAATTGTAGTAGCTCTGAAAAACCTTTGTCAGACCACCCATTCTTACCTTTTAAGTTCCACAGTCTGACCAATGCCGATAATTTTGTGAACTTTGAGCAACCTGGATATAAGGGCTTCTCGGCATCTTCAAGTAATTTTTTAAATATTTCAGGATCACTCGTAACGTCATCGTATGCATCCTGAATCATTTCTACTGCATCGCCAGCATCGTCTGGAGCTATCCCTCCCATCTCTTGATAGATGAAATCTTCTATATTAACACTTGACTCTGCCGATGCCCCACTCAGAACTTGTTCTCCATACTAGACCCACAACTTATAATTTTGATCGATGTCATTAAAAAATAAATGCCCTTTTATCTCTTTAAAAGTATGTTTAACGAGATTTCCGCATTTTTTACATAGACATCATATAGAATCGGGGTCACTGACATTATCTTTAGCAAATTTAAGAAATCGATCAACCCCATCACTATATTCCCGTGATCTTCTATCCTTGATCATCCAATATTTATCCATTATGTTGGACCCTGAAATATATTGTGCACATCGAAACAACTTGAGATAAATATCAATATGCATGTATTTGGACACTTATCCCTATTTGTTTCCAGTCTCTATCTAACTTTGCTAACTCTAAAGTTCCCTAACCCATTCAAGAACTAATATTGTTTCTTATTTGTCATATATATGTAATGTCCATATTATTTTAAAATTTGACAGCATTTTCCCGCACTTCTCCCTATATACGTTTAGTTTTTGTCGATTTTCATGTCAATCAAACTACCAAGTAGTTGAGACATGAAAATCAACAAAAAATAGTATACAAGAAGAAGATTTGGAAAAATAGTATCGAATTTTAAACTAATACGGAGACTACATATATATATGACAAATAAGAAACAATATCAGTTCTCAAACTGTCCACACTGGATAATTCAAGGATCAAAATATTTGTTTAAGCTCACATTCATACAAATAATGATCCTTGAACGGGCGTGCAATTCTATGTTAACTCATGTAAAAAATTAAAGACTGGATCTCGGATAAGATTATAGGGTTCAATCAGGCCATATACAATGCATATATGTTGTGCGCAACCTCTTATCTTTGATGGAGTCTTCAAGATCTCACGCTTATGCTAGTGCTTTGTGCAAATGTGAATTAATATCGAGCATTTTAACTTTACAAGCTACAGCTATATAAAGTTGAATATGTATAAATTAACACACCCAGTATAGTCATCCAACATCAACTATATATAGTTAAAACAAGAAATATTGATTGAGAATATATACAGTTCAATATAACAAAAGAAATTAAAGTGAACATTCACTAATCAGGTTAAACATTAATCAGGTTCAATATAACAAAAGAAATTGATTGTGAATGGTACATGTTAAATGATATTTGCTTAAAAGTGCGTATTTTCCACTGTTATCTTCTAAGCGTTTTCACACTCTCCTACGTTAAAATGCTCTGTTTATCTACTTTTCTACGTAAGAGTCTCTTTTGTTTCGTAGAACACACTTTTCTGGACAAAATAGTATATTTGCATGCATTAAACATATTTTCGAAAGTCTAGACATTGAGTCGTTCTGATAAAGTCTCATTATGCGCTTCTTCTGTCGCAGGAAACCCCGATGGGACAATTCTCGAGACTTGCGAGCCCACACCGATCAAGAAAGCCCATTATCAAAGCTTAAAGAGCCCACATGCTATGACTAGAAGATATGGGCCAAATATGGGCTGAATAAGAGGACCAAAAAGCTGGCCCAAAGAACGAAGAGAACAGGAGAGCCAATGACCAAGAGACGGACCAAAGCGTTTAAAGCCACATGAGTCAGCAAAGAATGATAGTCTACTCTATTGGAGAAGCGTGAGGATGGTCACAGTGAAAACCAGGGTTCCAGACCCTCTGCCAATACTTTTATCTCTATTTTCTGATATTTTCTCTCTCATCTCTCCTTATTCTCTCTCTCTTCATCTCTCAGTCATCGGATCTACTGACCTAACCCCAGAACTCCTGCCCGTTAGCTCTGGCCCATCTCCCTAAGCTATCGGACAGTTAGATCTTCAATCGGACCGTTGGATCTCTCTAGATCCGTCGATCTACCAATCTGGGTCCTAATCAAGTCACCATCCATCCGATTGCCATCAGATTGTCTGTCACATCATCTTGTGAGACGATGATCATGTGGGCCAGTAGCCGGGCCCATCATCATCGACCCGCTGTCCGACCATTTAGTGGACCCCGTGAATTTCAAAATAATTTCAATTAAATTTTAAAAAATGGGGGGTCCACTAAATGGGGAAATTCCCTAAAGAAAAGTAGGGTTTTACTTGAAAATATATATATATATATTTTTTTTTTTATTTCAAAAATTCCCTAATTTCCATTAATGGAAACTAGGGAGCTTTAAAAGGGGAAGGAGAAGGGTTCATTTAAACCCTAATCCCCCTCCTTTCTTCTCCTTTCTCTCCCCAAAACCTTCCCCCACGTTCTACCCCTCCTCCTCTCCTTTCCTCCTCTTCTTCGTCTTCTTCTTCTTCTTCATCTTCTTAATCTTCGCCGGAGTTGCAGACAGCAACTCCGGTCGTCTTCTTCACGCACCATCACCTGCATGTTCCTCCTCTCTTTCTGCCCCTTCTCCTCTTCTTCTTCGTCTTCCTCTTCTTCTCCTTCGTTCCATCATCTTCTTGCTGCTGCTGTGTGCAGCAGCACCGCTCCTCCTCTTCTCTCGCCGGAGTTGCAGACTGTGAAAGTAGGGTTTTTTCGCGTCGTTGATTACGGAAATCCTAACTTCAACACATTTGTAATTTTTATCCGATTATCCTGCAAAATTGATAGATTTGTATAGGGATTCGTGTCGGATGTCGATCCGCACTCGGGATTAGTCGGATTAGCGCGAATAAGAACATAAAATGATGGATTTTTCTCAAAAATTTCTAAAAATAAAAGGATGAAAGGGTGAGAATGGTGATAAAAGTGATTTCAAAAACATTCTTTTGAGATTTTCGGAAGATCATGAACACTAAAAATGAGTGAGATTAAATAAGCATTTAAACTAATCAAACACCATCAACATCAAATTAATTCATTTAAATCATATGTCGATTACAAAGGCTGATAATCAAAACATTTCATCATGAATAATCAAAGTCAACTAGTAAGCAGGGAAAAGTAGAGAGAAAATGGTTAGAGAGAGAAAGAGAGTTCTAGAGAGAGAAATGATGAGAAAAGAATCCCTAGAGAGAGGAAGTGAGATTGTAGTGATAGAAGAGAGTGGTAGAGAAAGAAGATGAGGGGAAATGCATTTTAGAGAGAGAAAGATATTCTAGGAGAGAGAAACTAAAGAAAAGAGAAGATAGAAGAAGAGAGAGAGATAGGAGAACATTCAACTTACCATGGTGGAAGATGTACGGGATGAGGATCGTGGTGGTGAAGATGAGGGAGTTGATACCTCAGAAAGTGAACAAGATGTGGAGGCTGCAAAGCTGCCAATGAGATCACTGGTTTGAGAGAGTAAGAGCTTCTTCTACAGGTGTTAATGGTTTGACCCAAGGAGCACAAGTGCAAGGGCAGCAAGGTGGTGCTGCTCGTGATGGTAGCCGCCCAAAGAAGAAGAGACGGTGGCTGGAGATGCTGCTCTTCTCTTTATTTTAAATTTTTTTATTTTTTATTTTTTGGGTGTTGATGTCGGTATTTGCAGGCATACAGTCCGGTTGACTGGTGTTGCAGGTCTCACACCAGAACCGATGAAGAGTGGAGTTGTTACGGCCTGGAAGAGAGCTCAGGCGGAGCAATAACTGTAGTGGTTGCTGGAGGCGAAGGCGGAGGCGGTGTGCACAGGTGGAGGTTGTTGCTGGACGTTTCCAGCAACAATGAAGAAGATGGTGGTCGTGAAGAGGTGAGGATCTGCACCTGTGGAGGGCGGTGGCGCAGGCAGGCGGAGAAGAAGGCGGTATGGATGGCGATCGCACAGGCGGTTTGAAAAGGGCGAACCAGTCCGTCGAGGAGAGAAGACGGTGTGCTGTCTCACTGGTTGCACGACTGTGAGGAAGCGGTGCTTAGACGGTGATGGCAGCGGTGGTAGCAGGGGTGGTGCGATGGCTGTGGTGTTGCAAGAAGTGCATCTGTGGCCGGAGAAGATGGTGGAGGCGGAGAGGTGCGCTGGCGACCGGAGTTGCAGCCTGCAACTCCGGTGGGACGTGAAGAGAACAAGAAAAATAAGAACAGCAAGAAGAAGAAGACAGAGGAGAGAAGGAGAAAAAAGAAGAAGAAGAAGAAGAAGAAGAAGAGGAGGAGGAAGAAGACTTACCAGACGGCCGGAGTTGCAGGCAACTCCGGCGAAGACGTGAAGAAGATGAAGAGAAGGAAAAACGAGAAAGAAGAAAGGAGGAGGAAGATGGGGCCAAAAACGAGGGGAAGAGTAAAGGGGAAGGAGAGGAGAAGAAAAGAGGGGGATTAGGGTTCGAACGAACCCCTATCCTTCTCCTTTTAAAGCTTCCCTATTTCCATTAATGGAAATAGGGGATTTTTGAAAATAAAAAAATAAGAAATTCGCGGACCCCCCCATTTAATTAAAATTATTTTGAAATTCGCGGGGTCCACTAACTGGTCGGACAGCGGGTCGATGAAGATGGGCCCGGCTATTGGCCCGTATGGATTGATGATGTCCATAATCTCACAAGATGATGTGACAGACAGTTTGATGGCGATCGGATGGATGGTGACTTGATTGGGGCTCAGATTGGTAGATCGACAGATCTAGAGAGATCCAACGGTCCGATTGAAGATCCAACGGTCCGATGGAAGATCCAATGGTCAGAAAGCTAAGGGAGATGAGATAGAGCCGATGGGTAGGAGTTCTGGGGTTAGGTCAGTAGATTCGAGGATCGAGAGATGAAGAGAGAGAGAGAATAAGAAGAGATGAGAGAAAAAGTATCAAAAAAAATGGAAAAAAGCACTGGCGGAGGGTCTGGAACCCTGGTCTTCACTGTGACCATCCTCACGCTTCTCCAGTAGAGTCGACTATCATTCTTTGCTGATTCATGTGGCTTTAAACGCTTTGGTCCGTCTCTTGGTCATTGGCTCTCCTGCTCTCTTCGTTCTTTGGGCCGGCTTTTTGGTCCTCTTATTCAGCCCATATTTGGCCCATATCTTCTAGTCATATCATGTGGGCTCTTTAAGCTTTGATAATGGGCTTTCATGATTGATTTGGGCCCACAAGTCTCGAGAATCGTCCCATCGGGGTTTCCTGCGACAGAAGAAGCGCGTAATGAGACTTTATCAGAACGGCTTAATATTTAGACTTCCAAAAATGTGTTTAATGCATGCAAATATACCATTTCGTCCAGAAAAGTGTGTTCTACGCAACAGAAGAGACTCTTACGTAGAAAAGTAGGTAAATAGAGTATTTTACGTAGGAGAATGCAATAACGCTAAAAGGATAATTGCTTAAAATAAGCACTTTTGAGCGAATATCAGACTGCAACTCCGGCCGCCAGGAACACCACCCCTCTCTATAGGCTCTCCATCTCTCCACCACGTTCTTCTCTCTTGCTGGCCGCCTTCAACTTCTTCCACGTTTTCCCCCCCCAAACAGCAACATCACCGCCTGCATCTCCACCATTACCGCCTCCTCTCTCACTCCCACGTTACCACCAGCAGCTGCTGTACCGCCCCATGGAGATCACGATCTAATCGCTCCCACATTTTCTCCTTGCTACTGCTCTCACCAACAGCTCACCCACCATGATCTACACTTGCTGCCCTCCACAGTTTTAACCCACAATAGAAAAAGAAAAAAAAAGAAGAGAAGAACAAAGAAGATAAAAAGAAGGAGGTGGGATACCACCTCGTTGCATCTCCACCATGATCCTCCATGTGCGACCACACAACTATCTCCTTGCCACCGTCTTCAGCATCTCCAGTGATCATCTCCACCTTTGCCCGAAGCAGCGATGTAGCACTCCCTGCTGATCGCTCAACGCCCTTGCAACTCGCCTAAAACCACTGCTTCCACCATTGTAGATGGCAAGCCTGCCACCAGAACTCCATGCTGCCACTCCACCTTGCTGCCGCCTTACCAAGATCACTGGATTGCCCATCTATTCTCCACCATTAAATGTCATCACTCTTCATCACAAGGTACACCTTCACGACTTACTATAGTGTACACATTGGTGCTACACCGGGCAATCAACTTGCAGCCCTCTCCACCATGCGGTCCCCTCCGCACCTATTGTGCCCGAGGCATCACCATTTGCAAGAGAAGTTAGGTACTTTCTCTCTTCTCTTACACTTCTCTCTCACCATTAGTTCTCTTCTTCAATCTCCCTTCTATCTCTAGGTTTTAGTTAACTTTCTCTCTCTAGGGTAATTCTTTTACTTTCTCTCTCCAGTTCTTGCTTCTCTCTCTACATCTCTTTATAGTCATTATTTGTAGTAATTTTGCAAAGAAAGTTTGTAAATATTTTGATTGAGTAAAGTTTAGTTGATTTTGCATTATTGTGTTTTTAGTCTTATTTTTGTTTTAATTGCTTGTGGCAATTTCTCTCTCTAAAAATCACTATGCATATTTTAAATCGCTTCACCATTCTCACCCCACCACAATTTCTGAAATAAATCCGTCATTTCATGTTCATGAATTGCGCGAACTAACCCCGAGTGCGGATCGACATCCGACACGAATCCCTATACAAAAGTTCATATTTTACAGGATTAAGAATCAGATTAATTACAAATGTGTTGAATTAGGGTTTCCGTAATCAACGACGCGGAAAAACCCTACTTTCATTAAACATTCGCACGTCAAACAAAAATTTGGATACTCTAGAACTATGTTCTTATGGAAGAAAATATCTCACTTCAAAAGTACCTAATTGTTCTCATTTCTTTCCTACCTTGTGATTGGGTTTAGTTAGTTCAGCCTGTTAGTGATTTATTAGTGTTGGATCTTTGTACCTCAAATACTGCTGAAATTCCCACAGTTGATATCAGCCCAAGAAAATAAGTCCAATCCAACCTATAAGTCACTAATCAGGTTTATTTTTGGTTTATAGGTCCTTGACACTAAGAAAACTGCTAGAACAAACGATTAATTGTAGAGAAATCAAAATTTTTTTTTAGCCAACTGATGAAGGTATTAGTAAGCATTTTTAAGTTTTTAACTCTAGATCTGATTAGGAAAGATAATATTTTGATGAATGTTGCGCCCCTTGTGGTGATGATACAAAGTTGTGCTTATTACATTTGATATTGATCATTGTTCCTGTCAATGCAGCAAGGGCAATTTTGTCTTTGCACTGCGAAGGGCGCTTCATTTATCACTTACATGCAATGCACTTAGTTTCTATTTGAACAAGTTAAAATATATCAGTGATGTTAATCCGTAGAGGAAAAAAAAGGGTATAGATATGACGTGCCCAAGGATATTCATTATCCACATGGCCAATCCAGAGGATTGTCTTGCACCATTCAAGGACAAGTAAAACTTCCCCTGCCGCAATTACTGCCCACAATATGAGCCATGTAGCACACTTTTAGAGGACGTTGACCGTATGGATGTTAGGCCAATCCCTAGATGGGCCTACAAACCAAGAATCAGCCTGATTAGTATTTCAAACCTTTCGATCCTTGTACTCAAATAATGGTCAATAATGGTCAAATTCCCAAGGTTAAAATCAGCCAATGAAAATGACTCCAATCCAACACTTAGGAATCACTAATCAATTTGATTTTAGATTTTTTTGGTCCAGTTAGGGACTGACCAATCATGTAGCTACCTGACCACCCACAATACAAACCACGTGGCAATTTCTTAGACGACACTAACTGTATAGATGTTTGGCCAATCCCTAGGTGGACCTATAACCCCAAAATCAACCTGATCGGTGATTTCTAAGCGTTAGTTGAAGTCATTTTCATGGATTGATTTTAGCCATAGGAATTTGAGCTGGGTACAAAGATCCAAAGGTTTGAAATCACTAATCAGGCTGATTTTTGTTTGTACATCCACTTAACTTAGAGATTGACCAAATATCCATACGGTCATCATCGTCCTCTAAGAATATACCACGTGGCTCATAAAAGTCTTTTGTCTAACAGATGAATGACCTAAACTGGCTACTTCAATGTTCACATGGCAACCCGCCATTACAGTGAAATTTTTTTTTCATTCTTTAATGACGACTGGTGCACCACCACAGCTCTTTTTAAAAAAGTAAAAATTTAAACAGATAAACAAATCATTCTGAAATTTCTAACACCATCAAATATGGGTTATTCAAGTTAACGGTAAAACACAAAAATGACTCTAACATGGATTCAAGCATGTGCAGCCCAAAAACTATGGTAACTGATAGGAATGCAACTCATTTACACTATAAGAAGAGAGAGAGAAACTCACTTGGGCTAGGGCGAGCAAACTAGGGTTTATATGGTGCGAAGACGACGGCGACGGCAACAGTGATAGCGACGGCAACAGCAGCAAGTGTAAGATGGAGAGGCGCCACAATGCATGGGCTTGGAGAGGGAGAGGGAGAGCTAGAATAAGAGAGGCAAGCTTTGCTAGGGTTTGGAGAGGGAGAGGAACAGTGTTCGCGCGTAGGAGGGAAGAGGGAAAAATTTCGCGGTGTATTATATATAAACAAATTTGCGTCAGTTTTTGTAAAAACTGACGCTATAGTAAAAACCGACGCTATATAGCGTCGGTATTTCACTAAAACCGATGCGGAAAACTTTATTGCATCGGTTTAAAAATCGACGCTGTATATTATTTGTTTGCGTCGGTTTCTTATAAAACCGACGCTATATTTTTCCAAAAATTTTGCGTTGGTTTTTTTAAAAACCGAAGCGACCGCTCTGAAACTAACCGTGGCTGGAACCAATTCGTCTAGTAGTGTAAATAAGGGATTATCCCCCAAATGGATCCAATAAAAATATTTTCAAGATCAAATTCCCAATGATACAAAAAGTGATTTTCCAATTCAAGACTAAAATTGAAAGCTTTTTCCAAATTTGAAAATATAATAATTTTTTTTATAAAAAAAGTAATACTAAAACACCCAAGTAGCAAAATAATCTTAAACTTAAAAGTATTTTTGGTCAAAACAAAAAAAAGCTTTTCAACATTTATTGGCTTTTTTTTTTTTTTTTGCTAAAAGATGATATATTTAATAAAGATAGAGAACTACAAAGAAGGAGAGAGCGACTTCACAAATTACTGACTACTCAATTTATAGTCTAACAGGGTCCGGAATGAGAGATATGAAATACCTATCAAAAGGTCTTACCAAATATCATGTAGGAGTTCTTCGTCAGGTCTTCAAGCATGAATCTTCAATAGATCTTGGATAGTCTTCAACACGCACTATCTTTAGAGATCTCCAAGACAAGTACTTAGTCGGTTACATTCATGGAATTGACATTCAAAAGGTATAACTTTACGTACATTCTTATTTTGTTCAACTACCAAAGAAGAATAATTAAACCTTCACAGGATCAAATTGAGTGGATTATCACTACTATATTTATGGCTGGGCTGGCTGTGGGCTACATAGCCCCCATGGTAGTTCATCACTGTGGGGGCTAAAAGCCTGGAGAGAGAAAGAGAGAGAGAGAGAGAGAGTTACATAGTAGAGAGCAAGAGAGAGATAGGAAGAGATAGGAGTTAGACTCATGGATCACTGCCATCTTTGTTTACAAAGTGGGGAATCAGTTGAACATTTGTTTTTACGTTGCAAGATTGCATGGCTTATTCGGATAGGGTTACTGAGGGAGTTTGGGGTGTTCTGGGTAGCTCCTAATTCGATTAAGCAATTGGTTTTATCGTTGAGAGGGCCAGGGTTTGGTATCCTTGGGAGGAAATGTGGGCTTTGACACCATTGACAGTGATTTAGGGATTGTAGAGGAAGATAAATAATAGGGTGTTCGAGAACAAATATCTTCAGTTGGAGCAGATTATGTTGGAGATCAAGGCATTCGTGTATTTTTGGGTCAAGTTATGAGGAAGGAAAATGTCTATCCTTTGAGGATATTGTATTCAAATGGACGGAGTTGGTTAGTTAGGGGATGGATTAGGGGCGGGAATTAGTTGGGGTTGTAGGTATTGTTTTTTATCTTTTGTATTTGATGTTGCTTTAATTTGTTTATCCTCGCCTTTGTATTTTTTTTTGTCTTTCGGTAGGCTTCCTTAGCCTCTAATTGCCACTATCGAATAAAATCTTTATACTTATAAAAAAAAAGTCCAGCTTAAAATTTTAATTTTTTTGAGAAATTTCAATCGAAATTTTCATAAACAATCTCAATATCAATATGATTCGGGCTCATGAGCCCCACCCCTCCCTTTTCTACCCCGTCTTGAGTGTAGTGTCCTCGACCGTGGATTTTGAGAATCCAACGGTACTGGTTAATACTGCTGAGTTGGTACTGCAAAAAGTGAAAAAGTGATGTCATCTCAATGTTATCAACCACCGTTGGATTCTTGGAATCCTTGGTTAAGAACACGACTCCCGAGAGGGGCTTATGGTGGATTTATAGATAAAATTAGGTTATTGAAAAGTCCTAACTTACAAAATAGGATACTTGTTCTTTCGAATATATATAATTTTCATTCACTTTTTGATTGTTCTAGGGTTATGGTTAGCAAAGGTTATTGAGAACTATACTGAGGTTAGATATTTTGTTTTTCTTACATACATTTAATCTTGAATTTTATTCAGCTTTTATCAGCCCAAGATGGGAGGCCTTTAGTGATAGAATTTTTTAATATTTGATTAATTTTATCTTGTAATGTAACAAAAATTTATTTTCTTTTTTAAATAGAAAAACTTTTTTTTTTCACTTTTTATTCTTTTTCTCAGTCTATTTCTTTCTCTCATCCGCCACTAGCATAACCATTCAGGCGAGAGAGTTTTTTTTTTGGGTACTACTTATACCTAAACCATTAATTTCCTATTTTTAAAGGAAATTCTTGTTGTTTACGAATGTTCCTCTTCCGATCTATCCAGACACCTAGAGGGGGTTGAATAGGTATTTAAAATTCTTTAGCTAATGCAAGAAACCTAATTCAGTTAGTAGTCTGGTAGGTAAAACAAATAGCATGTGAAACAATCCTAAATATGTTGATTGATTTGAAGAGGTGATTATCTCAACCGAGTCAGATTGAATATATCTCCATGATATATTATTTTTTAATCGTTTGTTCTAATCTATATAAATTGTGGAATGTAAATAATCAAATTAAACCATAACACATGTGATTTTTACGTGAAAACCTTTATAAAGGAAAAACTACTGGACCACGTCCAGATGTCAATGTATTACTAACAAAAGTTTAATGAGTTACAGAAGTTACCTACGCAACACCATTTACTGCAACATACAACCTAATGCTAATTGTCGGTGCGTCCATGTCCTCTAGCTCCACACATGAGACAACGAGCGCCCTTTTGCCATGATCCCCTCAATGCTGTTCAATTTGGTACATTCCGATCTTATTTACACTCTCCGGTCAAGCCCCAGAAGTGAAAGATTCGGTACACTCCGACTCCTTGAACATGGGTCAATAAGGTATGAGTCACCCATGGTACTCTCTGGCTTACTAGGTTAAATTTCTAATGTGTAACCTAGGCCGATGTGCAATCAAGCTTTTTGGTGAAGTAAAAACTTTAAGCAATGATCATGGAGAAGAAAAACCTAAATGGGATAAGTAATGGCTAACTTGGGTTTTTCTCTCAAGAGGCTCAACTTTCAAGATGAATGGGACAGTGAAGCTCTTGAAACTTTGAGAGGCTTTGCTCAGTGAATGTGTATTTTTCTCTAAGCCCTAAAAGGGTTTATATAGAGTTAATTCGAGCCTGAGCCTTTAGAGGTCATGGGGAAGTGGAAAACTAGTTTCTCGGAATGGGAAGAAAAAGTTCTTCGTCAGTCCAATCGATTGGGTTTGGAGTCCAATCGATTGTGACTGGAAGAAATTCTTCTGTCCAAAGTCCAATCGATGAGTGTCCAATCGATTAGACAAGTCCAATCGATTGGACATCCAGTTCCAATCGATTGGACTTCTCGGATATCGAGTAAAAGTGTTTTCTTTAAGTCCAAATTGGATATCTCCCCATGTGACTTAGTTTTAGTTGATTTTACAATGTGCATGTCCTCCTACTTCAAAGGCCACTAATTCACTTATTATCCTATATGTGTGAACACGTAATATTACTAACAAATACAAGTTTTCAGATGAATCAATCTTCAATCTTCTAAGTCTTCGGTCTTCATCTTTTAGTCTTTAGGCATTTAAGAGTGATGCATACCACGACATACTCAAGGCCAAACTAGTACACATAGGATATGGGTACAAAATGTGTTTTCTGTCATACAAAATTATGCTAAACATAATAAGAATATATTCCTTACAATCCCCCCTTTGGCAATTCCGTGACAAAAACACTCACATAAAGAGTAAGCAAAAAATATAAAATACAATCTCAACCCTTTACATGAATCACTTTTTTTTTGCTAAGTGAAAATATATTAAAAGAGAAAAATAATATAGCCTTCAAGGAAGGAAAAAGGGAACCAAAAAAATAAGCTGAACCAATATTAAGATCTTATCTCGTGAATTGAAAATAGGTCTGATTATAGTCTTCCACTGAAACAAGGAAAGGGGGTCTAAAGTCCCACCACGAGAAAGATTTGTTAGGTAGAGCAACGCCCTTCTTGGCGCATAAATCCTCACTAAAATTCACTTCCCTCCAAGTCGAGGAAAAATGAATACCCTCGAATTTATTCCTAATAGAATCCCATTTAGCTTTTATTCTCTACGCTATATCTTCTCCAAGAAAGGCTTTGATGGCGGCTTCCGAGTCAGATTCAATCCATATATTTAGCCATCCTTGCTGAAGCGCCATTTCAGCACATTCTAATACGGCCATGCATTCAGCCATGTAGTTGGTGACAACGCCTAGGCCAGCAATAAGAACACCCTTCTGAAATGGACTCCCAAGCCCCCAAGACCTGGATTACCTTTAGAAGCCCCATCACAGTTAAGTTTAATCACTCCTGAAGGCGGTAAGAACCGTTTACATGGTTTGATCCTAGGAGCTCGACGAAGGATCAGATCAAGACCAAGATTATCGAGGAGGACATGATCAGCCGCCATGCTGGGAGACCACAACCCAGAGGAGACTCCCTCATTCATGGTAATTGCTATCCATCTGTGTGCTCTATTAATCAAACTTTTTTTTTTATCATCAAAGATGATCGTATTACGTTCTTTCCAAATAGCCACTAAACAGATCATCAAACCCATCCTCCATAAGTGTTTAAGCGAAGAACTCTTATCTTGGCATATACGAGTCAAGTCACTCCATTCCTTGATATCGGTAGTCACTCCCATCGCTTTAGCAAAGAAATCCCAAATTTTCCTGGAGGAGCATTGGAATAACATGTGTTGGTCTGATTCCATGCTAGATTTGGAAAAACTGTACCTAGAGGCAAGGTGGAGACCTTGGCGTTGGAGTTTTTGGTCCGTAGGCAAAGCTCCATGAATAATCTTCCATGCTAAAGTGCCATATCTAGGGTGGAGGCCGGATTTCCACAACCATTTCCCCCAACTAAATAGAGTGCATTTTTTCTGATCGCATTGAAGGCAGATTTAACTGAGAATTTCCCATTGAGAGAAGGTTTCCAAATACGAGTATCAATGGGGTCGTGCTCCTAGTCTTTAAGTTGAATAGTCAGTCCAACATGATTGAATATATCTTGAATAACCGTAGGAATGTTCCCTTTACCATTCTGGTTCAGAGAGCTAAGTTTGGAATTGAAATTATGCCAGACCATCGAGTCCAAACCCTAGAAATCTCTAATAGAATAATCCCCAACCCAAGGCTCTTTCTAGATGTTAATTTTATGGCCGTTACCAATGTTCCAGCAGTAATATTTATTGACCTCCTTCAATGTTGATAAGTCGTCATTTTATACAATTCTTCCCTGCTTTCCTTAAAGAATTGTCATATTTTTCATGTTAATCACTCGCTGAGGAAGATTTCATGAGCATTATGGAATTTTAGGATTCTCGTAGTAAAATTCTCATAATATTGGCTTTAACTATAGGCTTATATCAATTTATTGAATTTTGTGCATGTAGGTTCTCAAGCCCAAAGCCTAAAGGAGAATTATAAAGTACAAGTCCACGAGATCAAGCCCAAATTTGAGCAAAAGGGTGAGCTACATTGACGGGCCAAGATTCGGACCTAAAAAGATTACAGACATTGGATTCATAAAAGAAAATGATCTTCATAGAATGGACATGCGTAAATTTATAGAAATAAATAATACAAAAGATTAGCAATTGTTAAAAGAAGGAAAATAAATACAAAGAAAGGAAAGAAGATTGCCTATCAATTAAAGAAAATATTTGTTTATAACGTGTTTGAAAAGAAATAAGATTTCTTTAATTACACATGGAATGTTGCATTTCTAAATGAAGAAGATGAATTTACACATAAGGCAAGTGCTGGACGTGATTGACAATACTACATCTCCAATCTTAATGAACGGATAGGATTCTCTTCTAATTTAGGAAAGGATGGATGCCCACCAGCCTATAAAAAGACCACATCTTAGACGATGGAATATATTCTTCTCTTGGCAACTCTTTGGTCGGACATTTTCTCATTCCTTGCTCTTTGGATTTGGAATCAAATGGCAGTTCTCACTTACCTCGACTCATTGTTCTCTACGGATTGAGAATCTTCTTATTCTCTTTTATTTTATTTTATTTACTTTGTAATTGTGTTATCCCGCGGTAACATTTAGTTGATGATTTTTTATTAATAAGAATATCTTCATTTCTATTCTCCCATTCTCTATTTAATTTAAATTTATTCTTCTTGTATTTTTTTAGTTCAATTTTGCATTCTTTTGCTAGAAAATTTTGGTTGATCAAGTTATTCATCATTTTCACATCTCCTTGTGGTTTGACCCCTTATTTGCAGTATACTTAAATTTTATAGGTTAGTGTTTGCAGGTTTGGGTTTGATTTGACAGTAAGTTACAACGACTAATTAAAATACTATCCATCAAATGTTTTTTTAATACTAGACCAAATTGAAGGATTTTTGTGGTATTCAATATAGTCCCCATTCTTCATGATGAATTTACTATGCATGTATTGTGCCCAGCAGTCTGTGCCTTCCAACATGTTCCACATGAGTTTCATAAGAAGAGCAGTGTTAACATCTCTCAGTCTACGCAGACCAATGCCTCCTTCTTCTAATGGCTTGTAGGTCTTTTCCCATTAAACTATAATCGCCTTACGAGACACATGGTCGTCGGACAAAAAAAATTCCTAAGAATTTTTTCAGAATCTTTAACGAGAGCACTCGGCCATTAATAATATATAGCCATGTTATAAATCGGAATGCTATTCAGGACATATCTGGCTGGCTAAAGTTATCTGACCTTGAAGTGATATCATCTTACCAACCCAACCTGTAGCTCTTCTAGATATTTTCTCCATGAGAGATCGTAACAAAGCTACTTTAACCCTACCTTTAACAAGAGGAACTCCAAGGTAGGTTTCTGGGAGCTTACCTTCTTTGATGTTGAGTAGATTTTCAATATTTCTCTAACGAGCATGACCCATCGAACCCAAGAATAACTTGCTTTTATGATTGTTAATAAGTTGACCTGTTGTCTCTTGATATTTGCCGAGAAAGGAAATGAGGGCTTTGATGCCTTCAACCTTGCCATTAGGGAAGATAAAAATGTTGTCTGCAAATAAAAGGTGAATAGGGCTTGAATATCTTGAGTGACTCACCATGGGGGATAAGATCCCAATGTCTCTGAGTTTGTTAATGCCATGACTAAGGGCATCTTCCGCTAACGCAAAAAGAAATGAATCACTTACTTTCTCACAATCACTCGGAGAAAACAAACAGACAGTGCTATCGCTATTTCCTGCACGCACATCCATCAACACCTAATACTTGATAGTATCGTTGAAATAAATAAAATAAATGAAATCCACGCAGTGAGTGAATCTATATGCACATCGTAAAGCATATGCTATTTGACAAAGTAAGAGAAATTAATTCAATAAAAACATGGGAATCACTACTCCCCTTATCTCTTATATCTACTTGTTTCTCTCTTTAGTCATAGATTGACAAAGGTATAGAAAAATATATGAAAATACTAGCATGCATAGAAATAAAACAATAAAGCACAAGTGCATTAGATCAAATAACAAGTGTAAGACAATAAAGATGTGCAATCATGGTAATCTAAATATATCAATGGTTTAGATCTAACCATCTAACAAATATTATGAGAATTTTACTACGAGTTAAATAAAATTTAATTAAATTTCATAATATTCTCATAATTTTACTACGAGTTAAATGACATTTAATTCATTTGGCTTCGAATGAAATTTAATTTCAAATAATCTTTGAAAAGATTTACTACTCACCGAACTTAGATCAGATCAATCTTGATCAAATCGGATAAAAAGCTCGAATCTAAAGTATGCTAAAATTCACAATAAGACAAGTTAAATGCAATGCATAATAAGTTTTAATGTGATAGGCATCAACAAATATCAAACCTAAAATTTTAGACTTAACTACGTAGTTTAATATAGAATAGTTCAAATGCAGTCAATCTAGGACATTCGTCAGAGCCAGTCAGTCAAACTAGTTCACTTTAGTTAAATTTTTGATTTTGTTCACTTGTGTGTACTATGATCCTACTTTCGACTTCCTAATGTACAAAACAGATACACGTAAATTTTTAAGTACTAAATTAGAATATCAAGGTATTTTGTATCTAATTGTGAAATCCTCATTAGAGCTAAGGGGTTCTCACAAATCTCTCTATTTACAAGTGTATTTGTCAATGTGATTCACATTACTAGCTAGCAAATATAGTTATTTTTAACTCACTTGTTTTCATCATTAAGGCTGCATTTGCTTCTTTTTTTTCACGTGTGTTTTTAGACGTGCGCACTTTGAATGCGCGCACATTTAATGGGCACAAATTTTAATGTATGATATTTGGACGAACTCAACAAATCACGCGCAAAAATTAATTATGTATATTTATTTGTGCAAATAATAGTGGATGTTGCATCTCATTTGGTATATAGCGTTACATTGTATAGAATTATACATACATGTTTCTAGACTGCCACGTGTACTCGAATATTTTTATACAGTTTAAATGTACTTATAATATATTATATAATGTCTAATATTATATATAATTATTAGATATATTATATAAATATAATATAATATATTATATATAATATATAATATATATTATAATATTATATTATATTATATTATGTTATATAATATAATAGATTTTTATTATATGTTATATATTACATAGTATTATATATTTTTTAATATATATTTTTATTATAATAATATATCATATTATTATATGATAATCATATATAATATTATTTAATTATATTATATTATAATATTATTTAATTATATTATATTAATACATAATAATATTATATTATTATTATAATAATATATTATATTAATATTATTATAATATTAATAATATTTTATCATATAATTATATAATATTATATTATACAATATAGTAAAAATCTTTATTTAAATATAGTGTGATACATCGTGCGATGCACCATAAGTATGTCTTATGGTACAACGGCGCGTGTTGTAACACGCAATTTCGTGCGTGTTTCGATACTTAGGGAGTTGTGAGTCGCGCACATTGGTGCAAGCAAACACACGTTTTTTGGCCGAGTTGCACACAATAGCGCCAATGCGCGCACATTTGTAAAAAACAAACGCAGCTTAAACTTCTTTTTAAGTTTTCATCTTTTAACAAATAATTCTATTTTTCACTTATTTTAAATGGTAGCTTTCACTGTTTTAAGATAGGTAGCCCTTTTCTGTAGCAAATGAATCAGACATCACAATTTAACGGGGCCATACAGGTGGCTTTCACTCTATCTTTCAGAGGTAACTCTTTCCATGGAGAACTATCACACATGGAGGACATGAATACTACTAATGTGAACTCATAAAAAGTATGAGTTTATTCTTAATCCCCATAAAGTATTAGATTTGTTACCTCATTCAAATTCAAATCCTACCAGTGTCAGTCAGTGTGCATGTGAATTAACAAGTTAACACTTATGAACATCTACTAATTGAGAAATAATAAAGTAGACAAATCTATTAAATTTTCTAGAGTTTTCTACAATGATATAGTCTCAATTTACTTTGTGTCAAGTCCTAGTTCTAGAATTTTCTAGAGTTAATGCTCATCATATTAAATTCAATTATGCAATACATAACTCAAACAAAATTATAACAAGACAAAATTACTTTTGTTTCTCAATTTTTATTATTTTTTATTTTTTAATATTCAAAACAAAAAAGCAAATGCATAAAGCAATTTATGCAAAACAAAAAAATAAAAAATTGTGAAGAACATAAATAACCTAAACTATACATCAACTCATAAAAGACATGAAAATCACAAAAAAATTAGTGTGAAGAACCACACTTAATCAATCAATAGGGCAAGTGCCACTAGACTCCCTAAGGAGTTCATTGCAAATGAAAACTAGATTTGTCGGTTCTTCATTTCTCACCCACATAGTCTTATACCTTGTAGGTGGGTTCTGTTTCTTCACCATTTGCATAGGCGATGACAAAGAAGTGATCTTTCTCTTTTTGTCTTTATTCCTCTTATTCTGAGCCCCTTGAGTCTAAGTGCTCTTTGAAAGTTCTCTTGATATTGATATAAACTAGAGGACCTAAAGGGGGGGGGGGGTGAATAGGTCTATTAAAAATAATCATAAGTTGATTACTAATATGCTTGAACAAATTAATCAACTTAACGATAACGATAGTGAAGAGACAACAATCTATAACACAAGTATTTAGTGTAGCAACACCTACGTCCACTCTCCAAATTGCTCTACTAAGCTTAACACCTTTTTAATTCAATATCTATGAACCTTATAATATTGAATAAGGTTAATGACCCAGTCTCGATCGCAATCGATATAGGTGGAGTAAGGTCTCAACCAAACTCTAGCTCAGTCAAGATTTTTAGGCTCGCAGTATAGATGGATATAATTAATCAATATGGAGAGCATTTCTAAAGAGAAAGTTCCCTACAAACAAAGTTACCTCTAACTGAAATTGAGCAAGAATGTAGCTTTGATGTTGTTGAAGCACAAGCGAAGCTACGACTTAGAACCGTAGCACAAGCCAATCACCCTAATCGATCTACAACCGAAGAACGCAGATCACCAAAGTCGATCTCCCATAAAGGGTAGCACAAGAACCGTCGAAGCAAGTAAGTAAGTGAGCAAAAACAATTCTCTTGGAGTTGAAGAGTTCAATAGAAGGCTGAGTGAATTGGTAAGTAATGGGTAGAGGAGAGGGGTATTTATAGTCGAATGGGGAGGTGGTTGCACGCTTTTGTTCCGGGAAACCTTAGACTGGTCGCCTAAGTCTGAGCGGGTGCCTTGTCCCTCGGACTGGTCGACCGGGGATTCATTTTCCAACGATTGCCATGTCTTAGAGCCCAGTCGATTCCTCTGATGTTTTTATACTTTTAGGTCTTCTATTGATGGGGCTTTCTCATGATAGGTTGGGGGTTCCAATTATGTCCAAGTGGACTTTTAATGGTTTTCCCAAGTCCATGAACTTAAGTCCTTATTGCGCATCAGGGATCTTCTCATAGCCAACCTCAAAATCATCAAGTCACACGATCTCCAAGTCCTCGCAATTGACTAAATAGAGATTACATAAATACCTTGGGTTTTTCTAGAATTGACAACACAATGAGTATACTTATCAATCTCCCCCTTTGTCAATTTTAGGACAAAATATACAATCGTTCTCCTCCTAATAATGAGCCTAACCTTCCCAACATAAATAAATGTATCAAGTCATATAGAGAGAGGTACAAACACATCTTTCTTAAGTCATGTCAACCACATCACAGACAAAGATGGCAAATATAGGGATATTACTCCCCCTTAGTATATGGTTAGTTAAATCTTTAGAGAATTTAAGTTTTTAGAATATTTGGTTTTATGAGAACCGATTTAAGTTTGCCAAGTCCTCCAATGTTGGTCTAACAAGTTCTTTCTAAATTATGATCAAGTACGATCATAAACCCCACATTGCTACATGAACATCACATTTGCCACATCAAGAACCATTGTTCAATTTCTCCCCCTTGTCATAAATTGACAAAGTAGAGAATCCAAGATGGCATCAAATATATGAAATCAAAGATAATACATGGCATATAATCATAATTGAAGAAATACATAAAGTTGCAAGAGTTAGAACAAGTGCATCAGAAAGAAAATTGAATACATTATATGACACAAAGAAGCAACTGTGTTAGAAAACAATGATAAGAAATGGCTCTACTCCTCGTCATCATTCTCGTCATCTAGGATCTCTGTCCCATCATGTGCCTCGTCTCCAGCTGGCTCTCCTCCGATTGGCTGATCCCACGCTCCACTAAAGTCGGGGTATTGACTCCTCATGTAGGTAGACATCCTCTGTGATCGTGCCTCTATCCGCTAAAAGCTAAAAGTGACAAATCTTTGAAGAGCTCCCATATCCTGAGTCATGGAGGTGATCTGATCTGCTATGGACTGAAGGGTAGCAGGAGTAGTAGAGGAGGAAGATCTTGCCGATGGTCTGGATCTAAGACGAGAGGAGGAAGGTCCTACTGATGGTCTAGATCTAATACGGGATGAGGAAGGTAGATCTCTCTCAAGATGCATTTGTGAAATGGTCGAGTTGTTGATGGGGTCGGATGAATATTCGAAGGGGTCTGACTCTAGTGTGGGAACAAAAAAGTGAACAGAGGGATGGACATCATTAGACAATGCATGATGTAGAGGGCGGTAGAGCTAATCTCATCTCGAGACCTGATTTGGGAATCAGGTTGCAGGAGATGATGAGATATAGAACTCTGTAAAGGGGTTTTAGTAAGACGACTTTGATGTTCATACATTTTTTATCCTAATAAAAAGGTTTACTAAATAGATCCTTTATGATCCGAGCTTTGTTATCTAATGTTAAGGTAGGGGGTAAGGCTAGCACTGGGACGAGGAATCCCAATGATAGAGGAGATCAGATTCGAGGTGATGGTCATCACTACACCCCTTACCATTGTTTTAAAATAATGGGGATCGGTAGAATTTACATGAATATTGTAATAATAATGATGGACAAGCACGGGAAGAACAAGACCATTGAAATCGAGAAGGCGAGTCCATCCTACCATGTCAAATGTTGTACGGATTTGTCCTAAGTAGGCGTGATCGATGAGAAAGTCCCATTCCATGGTGACCGCCCGATTGATTCATTTGCGGTTGTATTGTTGCCTCGCTTGCTCGTTAATGGGTAACCTAGGCAGAGGTTCGATCAAGCTTTTCGGTGAAGTGAAAACTTCAAACAATGATCATGGAGAGGAAAAACTTAAAAAAGTAATGGCTAACTTGGGTTTTTCTCTCAAGAAATTCAACTCTCAAGATGAATGGGAAAGTGAAGATCTTGAAGCTTTGAAAGGCTTTGCTTAGTGAATATGTATTCAATGTGTATTTTCCTCAAAGCCCTAAAAGGGTTTATATAAAGTTAAGTTCGAGCCTAAGCCTTTAGAGGTCGTGGGGAAGTGAAAAACAAGTTTTTTGGATAGGAAGAAAAAGTCCTTAGTCAGTCCAATCGATGATACTCCGAGTGTATAATAGATTGGACTTCCTAGATATCGAGTAAAAGTATTTTCTTTATAAGTACAAATCGGATCTCCCTATGTGACTTAGTTTTAGTTGATTTTACAATTAGTCCTATTTCTAAGGCCATTAAGTCACTTACTATCCTATATTAATACCGACAAATACGAGTCTTCAGATGAATCAGTCTTCAATCTTCTGAGTCTTCTATCTTTGTCTTTTAGTCTCAGGCACTCAAGAGTGATGCATACCACGACATACTCAAGGCCTAACTAGTACACGTAGGATATGGAGAAAATGTGTTTACTGTCATACGGAATTATGCCAAATAATATATGAATATATTCGTTACAGTTTAGATTTTTTGTAATATTTTTCTTTTTATCTTTTATTTGATTTGTTGGGTATGCAATTGAGTGAGATTCAGATATTCTTTTAGTTGCATGTATCTCTCACTTTATTTTGTGAAGTTGTTCTTTCAATGGAAAAAAAAAAGGTGGACTTTAGGTGTCAGAATGGGTTTTTTTTTATTTTTATTTTTATCTTCCAATCTCTTTAGTTGATGGATAGGGTGGATTCTTTTTTATGAAGCAAAATCACACCCACCTATACGACTACGTCCACATTTTAACTTGATCACATGTCTAGGGGCCTTCACCTACCTCTCCTTTAGGTGGGCAATATTACTTTTCTCTTGCTTTTTTATGACTTTCTCAATTACTCATGGCGGGTTTTCTCCCACGCTACAAATTCGAAGTTGAACATCACTTCTACAATTCTATGCCATGGTTTGCACACAATTTAATATGACCATATCAAAACACCTAATAGTAAACCTAGGATAATAGACGTCTAATTTATTTAAAAGCATTTCTTTCACAAATTAATGGTCATTCATTTATATTCTTGTACTAACACTCCATCGCTAAATGGTGTTAGTGAAAGACATAATCAATACCTTTTATAAGTACATGCATTCACTCTAAAGCACTCAAATGCTTGTGGGCTATAAAGTGTTCATCACCCATTGAGAAAGCGTTTTAGATTAGGAAAGTCTTTAAACCATTAGGAAAGTGTTGTGTTAGATTAGGAAAGTGATCTACACCTAGGGCTGTCAAAGGGCCGGGTCAGGGTAGGGCCTAGCCCGACCCTAGCCCTACCCTTACGTATAAAGGTGAGGCCCTAGCCCTTAGAGGGCCTGAACCGGCTAGGCCCTAGCCCTACCCTCAAGGGCCAGGGCCGAGTCAGGGTAGGGCTAGGGCCTAGTAGAAAATTATTAAAAATATAAATTTTTTTAGTAGAAAAAGTAGATGGTTTAATAATACACATAGTTTGGTAACGTGTTTCCTTGGTTTAATCTATATAAATTTTTAATGAATAATCATAATTTAAAAAATGAAAATGAACCTTCTAATCTTTCTAAAAACCTCGATAAAATAAATAATATATTATAAATTTACACTAGAAAAAAGTTATTTTAGAATGATTTTGAACCATTCTAAAATTTTTCAAAATAAGAACAATTTGGGTTAGTCATAATTTTGGAATAGCTCAATTGTTGGGAAATGACCCAAAATTGTATATTTTTTTTAGGATAATTGTAGTGTCCAACACTAATAACGTTGTGACGTGTACCTAAGGAAACTTGGAGACCATGCCAACCGGTTTTCCCCTTTTATTTTGTATGTTTTGTTTTAAAAAAAAAGGTTTGATTTCCTAAGTAGCTTAGATCTCTCATTAATAGTTTGACACTTTAGATAACTTAGTGTCATTTTTTTTTAAAAAAGATCTACAATATATGTTGTTTTGTAGAATATAATTTAAAAATAAATAAATATAACATAGATGATTCGCTAAGGGCCGGGTAGGGCTGGGCCCCCTTGAGTGTGACCCTAGCTGGGCCCTTATTTAGAAGGGCCTTTTATATTTAGGCCCGGCCCAGCCCTAAGGGCTTGAAATTTATTTAAAAGCCCTCTATTTAGGGCTTTCAAAAGGGTAGGGTAGGGCCGGGCCCCCTTACAAGAGGGCTGGATTGACACCCCTATCTACACCCACTGGGAAAGTGTTGGATTAATATTGCTTAGGTTTAGTCTCTTTCTAATTTTACAAATTATCCTCTTTCTATTTCTCATTATTGTAATTCTCTATATATTTAAAAAACACCCCAAACTATTCTTTTTTTCTTTGGTGGAAAACACCCACAATTATTGAAAAAATCAAAGAGATAAAAAATAATTTTAATGGGTGTGAGTTACTCTCCCAGCTAGAGATCTTAAGAGGGTATATAGTAAAGAGTATGATTGTGACGCTTTCATCAATGGCATGCGCAGGTTACTAACAGGCCTTAACTCGGAGTTTTGGATGAATTCCTAGCATGTTTTTTCTTAACATATTAAGCCGGGAAGCATGTTTGCAAGACTTGGCCTGTCATGGTTGCCTTCAAGGTGTAAGTATTTGCATTATTGAGGAAGGCTTTAATGGGAGATGGCAAAAGGACATTGGCGTTTCATGGTCGTTTCTCGTGTGAAACTCATAGCAATCTTATAATTGTTTATGAATCTCATTTATCATCGAACATGATATACTGCTAGTAATAGGGAACTAGGTCTAGCCTCTTAGTAGGGCAAAACAAAGGCAACGTCACTCTCATTCGCCTCTCAACCTACCCAAAGAACGACACCGCCTGCCTTAGCCTCTCGTCCCCTTATGGTCACGATACCCAATGTCCCTTGCCCTTTCAAGTTTCAACCACAGAGACAACCAAAATTTCCTGTGGCGTTATGAGGAGAGCATAAAATTGCACCACGTGGCAAACTCTTTTGGGGCCCACTGACCCATGAATGATTAGCCACCTTAATGACCTTCACACCAAAAGTCAGCCTGATTTGTGTTCTATAGCCATTGGATTCGAACATTTTTCACGGGGTGATTTTTAATTGTGTCGCTCAGATCAAATGGCTAAAAATTATCAATCAAGCTGCGTTTTGGTGTGTAGGTCTATCAAGGCGAAAGACAATTATTCATGGATGAGTAGGCCCGAAAGATTGTGCCACGTTGTGTATCATTCTGCTCTCCACACCACCACAGGAAAAATTTGCCACAGGCTAGATTTGTGTGTGTGTGTGTGTGTGAGAGAGAGAGAGAGAGAGAGAGAGAGAGAGAGAGGTGTTTCCAGACGGCCTGGCAGAGAAACTGATAGACAACTTTCAAGCTCCCATCCCCACCTTCACTCATCTACCCTCTATATTGCAGTCTCAAACTGAAGTCTTTTAATTTTACAAGCTTTCATTATCATCTATATCTGAAGCTTTTCACCTCATATTTTCTGTCTTTTTTCTGTCCAGTTTTACCATGTAAGCCTCCCCTCAACCTTCACAGCTGTTCCTTATCTTCTCCTCATCTTCTCTAACTCTTTTTTTATGTTTTCAGGAGACCTGAGGGGAACCCATTAGATCTCAACAACTTGCCTGAGGAGTACGGCAGAGACGGAAAACAGGTCTTGGAGGAGAGTTCCACCACTTGCACAGAAGCTTCAGATACCACTAGTAAGAAAAATATAAGAAAACAAGACTGATTAATTGATAAAGAGGAAAAACCACATAAATCTTTCATGTGCTTTTTTTTTTTTTTTTTGCGTGTGTGTGTTGGGTGGGGTGGGGTGGGTGGGTAAGAAAACGAGAGAGAGAGAGGTGCAACAGCGACTGTGGATTTATTTCATTTTTCTGAAACTTAAATGATGATTTGGGCTATGAGGGGTTTTGCTTTTCTTTTCATGAACAGTCTCATCGAAGTCGCTTTATTTGGGCTGTTGCAGGGTTTAGGAAAAAGAAAAGTGGCGCAAAAGATGGAAAAGATGAGTGTGGGAAGGTCTATGAGTGTAGGTTTTGCTCCCTGAAGTTCTGCAAATCTCAAGCTCTTGGTGGTCACATGAATCGTCATCGCCAAGGCAAGTATTAATAACAGCTATAAAGTTGCTACGGATAGTCGAATACTACTTTTTCTTTAATGAAGTTCTTAGGGTTTCCGTTTTGCCATGAAGTGTGCGAACTGTAAACATAGTTAGTCATGTCTTGTTGCTGAAATTCTTGGTGGGATTTTGATTCGATTTGATTTGATGGATTAATGGGGTTGGTCAGAGAGGGAGACAGAGACACTGAACCGAGCGCGTCAGCTGGTCTTCTGTAACGAAAACATAGCCGCACAGGGGGGAACGCATCTAGGGTATGTAATGGATGGAAGATCATGAGACTAAACAACTGCTTCTCGATCTTCATTTCTTTTTTATTTCTTTTTTCTCTTGTAGTCGTCGGTAGTTTAGACATTACATATTTGAGTCAAAAAGAAGGAATTTACTTCTTGATTTCTTTTACGACCTTCTTCTTCTTCTTCTTCTTCTACAATTTCTTGAGTTGCGTTTCTTGTAAACAAGCAGGTTGAGAGATCCAAACCTCGGCGATGCACGACCGATCTCATCTGGGAACTTTCACCAAAGTGGCAACATGGGAGACCCATCTCTACCCTTTCGACCCGTTTACTCAACAAGATTATTTTCTGGTTCTTCATCGGCAATCTTATCACCACCACCACCACCACCTCAACCATACCTGTACTCATCGTCTTCCCGCCTTGTCTCCTATCCCTCACATTATGCCCAACTCCACACAAATCTAAACTGTATGGGGGCGGCTGAATCCAGTTACACTTGCATTGGGGCTCCTCTCGGCCATGGCTTCCCGCCTAACGACAGAGTAGCCCGAGGGACAGATTTGTCGACATCCAGTGGAGGAGGAGACGGGTCACTGAGAAATCGGGATGGGCTGAATTGGGGTGGTAGCTACGTAGGGACACAGCAATGTTTGGATCCTTCTTCTATCGGTCGGTTTCAGGATAGATTTTAAGATTTTGTGGGAGTGCAAGTTTTAAACCTGTTTGTGACACGCCATTCTCAAAGAAAAACTCAAGCAACAGACAAATGAGTCATGAGAGAAAGGGGAAACCTTTTTGTTTTTTGTTTTCTCTTTTTTCGGGTAGGGGCAGCTTTGAGCTGGCAGTGGGGAAGTTGTGTTGCGTACTATGGAGTGTGACCGACGAAACTAGAGATGGGGAGCTGAAGATGGACAAGGAGTTAGATATCAACTAAAAGTATCCAACCCTTTTTGCATTTCGAGTTCGTTTTGCATGGAAAAGATTTTTATTCCTCTCCCCTTTTGTGTTTTTGGGTCTTTCTTAGATATTTGGACTAACAGTGTGGTGACCCTCTCTCTCTTTGGACTAACAGTGTGGTGACCCTCTCTCTCTCTCTCTCTCTCTCTCTCTCTCTCTCTCTCTCTCTCTCTCTCTCTCTATTGTGCATCTTTTAGTTTCAGGAAACACTTTACTCACACCATGCTTACACCTAGGAACAACCGAATAATGGTTGGAAGTGCTGATGGCCAGGACTCCGCTCCAGAAGGCGAGCGGTTCTGAGTTCAACTCTCCTTGGGGTCATCCCCTGGAAGAGTAACAATAGGTGGCTCAGTCCACATCAAACTCTCCCAGAACACTTGGCACGTGTGGAGGGTGACTAGGCTGTCCCAGTGGACTAGTCGGGTGCTCTAAGAGGCCCAGATACCCTCGGTTTAAAAAAAAAATGGTTGGTACTATATAGTATATATACCTCTGTTTCAGTCCATCTCATTTTTTTTTTCTTGAAGTTTCTTAATAAACTCTAAGAGAGCTTATGTATTGTTCACCTTATAAATTCTCGATAAAATAATTACTTATCACTGTATTAGAGCCTCTGGTCTTCTGAGATCGAGTTCTCAATTTTGCACCCTTCCAATGGGTGGTATCATCGTCGTCCATTAGCTACAAAAATCTATCTATTTTTCGGTTTATTTCGGTTTACTACTTAATTGTTTATTTGGTTATGTTTTGTTTCTTATTCTTATCTTCTTCGTCTAGCTCTATTGCTGAAAACCATGTACGACGACTACTATTGTTTTAATCTGCAGTCATCATCTTGAGTTCATGTCATAGCACAGGAGGGTCTTAGTATTTTGGCCATATCTCTTCAACTTAATGTCGGATTTTGTGTGAATCCAGATAAAGTGGAAAGTCGACAATTTTCTATCAAATGGTATATTATTTTGATCAAAATTATTGATAAAATTTTGCTGGTACTCTCTATGATTTTGTTGGGAACTAAAGTTGAAGTTGAAGATTGGCATAACTACTCTAACCAAACATATCTTTAGTACTACTATAGCCACTTCTGCTGATCATTCGGACATAACTTCGACACATAAAAAAAAATGGTTTGTGTACTAATCTAAGCCCAAGCCCATGAGGCAGAAAGAGATAGAAAGAGAGAACACTTTTTCTTGGTCCAACATAAGGATCTTTTGATGTCTAAACCAAAATAACTTCTTTGTGGTACTTATCAATAAATAGTCATCTCCCCTAATTAGATGACACATCGGAAAGTCGCACAAATGCTAACCATCATATCTTTGGTGATTCCTACATGTTACTACATGCAAATTAGGGCAAACTCATGGTGCTCCTTGATCCTCAGTATTTTGAATGGGAGTAAAAAGAAAAGGCTCAGAAAAAGAAAAGATCAAATAAAAGGAAATTTTGGGTAGGTAGTTTTCTTCTAAAATAGGAATATAGAAGCAATTAATTAGTTTCTATTTCCATAGGTTGATAGATTTCTATTTACATATTTGTTATTCTCTATATAAACCCTAAAAGGGCATATACATTCTTCATCTTATAAATTCTCAATAAATAAGTTCTTATTCAAATTACTCTAATTGCGATGTTGCGCAATCCTTAAAACCCATTGGCACAATGAAGGACCTTTGGCCCTTTATACATTAAGTTCATGTAATGACATTAACTCATTGCTCCCTTTTTTTCCCTACTATTTATTAATTTATCATTTTTGTACATAAGCTAATATATTCAAGTTAAGACTCAGGGGCACAACATTTTGATGGCTAGGTAATGTGGCAATTAAAATATGATGGTGAACCATATAGCGTTGGTTGGGGGACCATAGCATCATCGTAAAGATTAATAACATATGACAACCAACTAAAGGCTTCGATTATTATTATATATATATATTACTCGCTATGAAAAGTCATACACATCCTCATGTCATAATTTTTTCATGTCACCCTGCATTGGGCAAATGTTCAAACGTAAAATAAAAAAATTAATATTTTGCCATGAAAAGAGATGCTAAAAAAAGAAAAAGAGGGACAACTAAATCCCATATTAATCATCATTGCATGCTAACCAAGCAAGATTCAACTAGAATATTTTGCCATGAAAAGAGATGCTAAAAAAAGACAAAGAGGGACAACTAAATCCCATATTAATCATCATTGCATACTAACCAAGCAAGATTCAACTAGGGGAAAGGAAAGCCCAATTCCACATTGAAAGGCCCTGTCCCACCAATTCCATATATAGATATAAGAATGCAATTCATCATCTTAATAAAATATAGAACTTGATATAATGAGTTGAAGGTAATTCCTCACTTTCCTTTCAATTTCACAACCAAATTAAACAAATTGAAGGTTCCATAACATAAAATAGTACTATTAAGTTAAAAAAAAACTCCTAGTGTTGTGCAACAAAAGGCTAATTGTTATGCTTAGTTTTGGACTCTTAAATTGACAAAATTAAAAGACTTGGAATACCAACATCCTGCGCTTATAAATCCATTTGCTTTAGGGGCAAAATAAGTTCTTTTATTCCACAAAATTCAAAACTAGGACCAAAGATCTCCACAAGAAAGATTAAAAATTAAGCAGTATTTCAGCAAGAAAAATCCTTATGTTTCTCTCTAGAAGAATAATATGAAATGCTTGAGCTAAACACCATAGACATATGGCATACAAGCATTAATATACTAACAAATATAATACAAATTACCCAATATTGACAATAAACACATACAACTAGAGCTTCATAGTCCTAGAACAAAATAACCAATCTCAGGTCCATTTTTAAACCTGAAATGAACACCCAAAGCTACCCCACATGTACGCTTACCAAGAGAACACCAAAAACCAGGAAAAAACACAAAAATTAAAAGAAATCCAACAAGCATAGTAATCTCTAGATATATACCAGACACCACATAATCTCAGCACAACCAACACTATTAGAATTGAAGAAACTAGCGAAGCATCAAGAACCTATCACTTGTGTAGAGAACTACATGTGATCCCATCAAATTCTACTTATTTACAACACTAAATAAAGATTAACATAGTAAGAGAACTATATTAAAGTGTGATATATATAGAGCAAAACATGCAAAACTCAATTAAATCATGGTAGACAAATAATGTTCACCAATTAATGGGATTCCTTGCGTCATGTCTCAAGATTCCTTTCAAGTTTATTGACATGGTCTTCTCATCCAGAATTCTTGAGCATTGTCAATGAAGTTTAGAATCTAGAAGTGCAAGGCAGCCTTAAGTTTGGAATCTAGAAGTGCGAAACACCTTAGAATTGAAGTGTGGAGTTTGGACTAGCAAATCTCATGCTCTATCTTAATTTATATGCCATGGGCAACCATCACCTTTACCCATTACATATAAAATTATTTTTCATTTTAATTGTCCAAATAGATGAGTCTATGCTCTACCTTGAACTGTCCAAGCATGTTACCATAGATTGTACCAATGCAACTTAGTTCTTACATACAAAGCACTTATAAATAAGAAAAAAACCATTTAACAATCCAAACATACCAAAACCATTTAACATGTTATATGATATATTGTAACTCCTACTAAAATTTTCTTTTAATTATCAAGTTAAGTCCTAGAGGGGGTGAATAGGATAATTTTTAATTCCTCTGCGAATTCTATATAGATTAAAAAATTATTGATCACACGAGACGAAAAATGATCAAGCAATTAAAATATGAATCATCCATAGAACATAGATATGGAAAAATTTGAGATACAAATATGCAAACATTCACAATCACACGAGACTCAGATTTATAGTGGTTCGGCGACTCCGCACCTACGTCCACTATCCAATACTCAACACGAGTAATATTATATTATCTCAATCATACATTACAACATATCCAATTAAAATAATTCACTAACTAAGATATCATTTAATTTTAATCTAACGAGAATCACTTCTCGCTCACCTAGAGAGTCAGCCTAGGCCTGTAGTCGATTTAGAGAAATTCTTTTCTCATGGATCTACAATCCTCAACTCAATTAGATGAGTCCTGAAAGTAGGATTTTTCCGCGTCGTTGGTTACGGAAACCCTAGAATCAACAAGATTTGTAATTTGATCCGAGCCTCAAAATTCCTGCAAAATTACAGGCTTTGTATAGGGATTCGTGTCGGATGTCGATCCGCACTCGGGGTTAGTGTGCGTAATTCAAAGACATGAAATGATGGATTTTTATCAAGAAAACATGGAGAGGTGAGAATGGTGATGGATTTAAAACATGCTTAGTGATTTTTAGAGAGAGAAATTACCACAAACAACCAAGAACACAAAAGTAAACTAACAAATGGAAAATAACAATAGTTTTTATTCATAAATTCCAAACAAGAATTACAATTCAATCAAAGAAACACATACTAGCAATGAAATGTCTAGAGAGAATACCAAAATTTTAGAGATAGAAAGGGGCTAACTAGAGAGAGAATGTGGGGACACTAGAGAGAGAAATAGCCTTACCGTGGAGAACTTGCTGGAGAATTACTATTGATGGGGTCGCATGGGCATTCTTTGCCAAGTGTGGGAGTGGTTGCCTTGAGATGATGGTGGATCTATGAAGAGCGTGTTGGAGATAACGATCTCCATTAGTGCAGCTCACAGTTGGTGGTGATGACTAGTGAAGATGGGGATGGCGAGTTCCTTAATGGTGGTGGCGGTAATGGAGAAGAACCATGGGGGTTCTCACGGTCTTGAGGCCCGTGAAGGTGAGGTAGGATAGGGGCAGCAAGAAGAGGGGGATCTTCCCTCTTTCTTCTTCTCCTTTTCTCTGTCGTTCTTTTCTTTAATTTTTTTCTTTTTGACTTTGGAACGGTGAAGAAGAGGAGGAGGGTGACGGTGGCTGGGTTAAGGAATGGATGGTGAAGGTGGCCGCCGGTTTTAATGGTGCTGGCCGGAGTTGCAACCTGCAACTCCGGTAATCTAAAAAATAATTTTTTTTTTTTTTTTTTGTGTTTTCTTCTTCAAAACGTGGGGTTTTAGAGGGGAGAAAATGAGAAAACGGGAGCAGTGGGCCCACCGTTCGATGAGAGAACGGGATTCTGTGCAACGTGGAGGGTGATAATGGTTCGTGTGGAGGTTGAGGAGGATGCTGTGGTGGCTGGCGGTGCAAGACGGCGGAGCAAGGTGGAGCTCACGTTGCAGGCGATACTGCTACAGGCAGAGAGGAGCACCGAGTTGCAATGCTTGCTGTTGCAGGTAGTGGTGAGCGGACTGGTTGCAACAGTTGGCCGGAGGGTGGCTTTTGAGAAGGAGACGGTGGTGGCTGTTAATGGAGGTGGAGGCTAACGGCTTGAAGATGAAAGGAATGGGGGTGGCTAGGTTGATGGGTTAGGGTTTTAAAACGTGGGAGCAATGAAGGTTTTAAGTGGAGGGCGACTGGAGAGGAGATGAAAAGAGCTTGGGGGGTGGTAATGACGGAGTTGCAGATGGCCGGAGTTCTGCAACTCCGGCGAGAAAAATAACGAAGAAGATGAAGAAGAAGGTGAAGAAGAAGAGGGGAAAATCGCCAAGAATCGAGGGGAAGACGGGGCAGGAGAGTTTGGGGAGAGAATGGATGAGAAAAGAGGGGGATTAGGGTTCGAACGAACCCTTCTCCCTCCTCTTATAAAGCTCCCTATTTCCATTAATGGAAATAGGGTATTTTTTAAATAAAAAAAAATATATTTTTAATTAAAATTATTGGACCCAAAATTATTGGACCCCCAATTAGTGGACCCCCCATTTAATTAAAATTATTTTTGAAATTCGCGGGGTCCACTAACTGGTCGGACAGCGGGTCGATGCTGATGGGCCCGGCTACTGGCCCACATGGACTGATGATGTCCATCGTCTCACAAGTTGATGTGACAGGCATTCTGAAGGCGATCGGATGGATGGTGACTTGATTGGGACCCAGATTGGTAGATCGACGGATCTAGAGAGATCCAACGGTCCGATTGAAGATCCAACGGTCCGATGGAAGATCCAACGGTCAGAAAGCTAAGGGAGATGAGATAGAGCCGAAGGGTAGGAGTTCTGGGGTTAAGTCAGTAGATTCGAGGATCGAGAGATGAAGAGAGAGAGAGAATAAGAAGAAATGAGAGAAAAAGTATCAAAAAAAATGGAAAAAAGCACTGGCGGAGGGTCTGGAACCCTGGTCTTCACTGTGACATCCTCACGCTTCTCCAGTAGAGTCGACCATCATTCTTTGCTGACTCATGTGGCTTTAAACGCTTTGGTCCGTCTCTTGGTCATTGGCTCTCCTACTCTCTTCGTTCTTTGGGCCGGCTTTTTGGTCCTCTTATTCAGCCCATATTTGGCCCATATCTTCTAGTCATAGCATGTGGGCTTTTTAAGCTTTGATAATGGGCTTTCATGATCGATTTGGGGTTAGTGTGCGTCTTGAGAATCGTCCCATCGGGGTTTCCTGCGACAGAAGAAGCGCGTAATGAGACTTTATCAGAACGGCTTAATATCTAGACTTCCAAAAATGTGTTTAATGCATGCAAATATACCATTTCGTCCAGAAAAGTGTGTTTTACGCAATGAGATAGACTCTTACGTAGAAAAGTGGATAATTAGAGCAGTTTTACGTAGGAGAGTGCGATAATGCTAACAGGATAAGTGCTTAAAATAAGCACTTTTGAGCGAATATCACAACCCCCAACCAGCATATTGCCAATCCTTGGCAATTAGTGCGAAATAAGTGAGCTTAAAAGGGCTCTGCACATGCTGCACACTTTCTCAAATTAGCTCAGGGAAAACACCGTTCGTCAAATCATTGAATGGATGCAAAAACAGTTACATGCTAGCGAAGAGTTTGAAAGTTTTGGCAAGACTACAGACTGATAATCGTGACTCAGAATAGTCAGACTCTGCGTGTGTGTGTGCTCAACATTCTCATCATCCGACAGTAAAGATTTCCAGATCACCTCTAAGTTTTTCTGCCTCGACCTCAAATCTCACATGTTTAGCACTCAGAAAAGAATCACACAAGAAGGGTTTTCTTCTTTTCTCTCAATTTATATGTGAGGAGATGTATTTAATATAAAGAGGCAAAAGATCTCACATATGTTTTATTTGAAGGAAGGACATCTTTAACAGAAGGAGATCTCATGATTGGAATACCACTTCACTCGGGAACGTCAGATCAAACTCTATAGCTTCTCTTTCTCCAATCTCCACATTTTATGATCGTACTATCCTAGAATCAAGTAGGACTTTCCTGGGTTGTAATGAGGCTTAGGTCAGGTGTAGAGAGATAAAGGAATACAGGATTTCAAAGATCTTGAGAGGATATTGCCCTTTTCTTGAATTTTTCCTGCGACGTAACACCATTATCTGGTTCTTTTTCCTTTTTTTTTCGTATTTTTCTCTTTTTCTTGATATTTCTAAGACTGCTCAATTTCTTTTCAGCTCTTCTTCATACTTTCTTTCTATATTTTGTTTTTGGCTTGAACCACTTTCTTTTCCTTTTGATTCTTCTTCTTTACTTTTCTTTTTCACGGTACACCCACATCAGTTATTCTTTTGTCCATCTCAAAATAAGGGTAGCCAGTCATGTTTCGTAGCTGGACTGGATTTTAGGTTGATGGGTTTGCAAATAAAAGGCTTTTATAGAACGGCTCAAGGGGTTTCTAGTGAAGTATAATTCAGGTGAGTAAAAAGGCTGAATGGTTCAGAAAAATGGCCTAAATCATTTTCTAGGGTTTGCACTATCATGTATACTGTCTTGGCTGGATACAGAGAAGGTTCTGTCGTAGTAATCCAATGTTGATGTCGTTCCGAGTTTTATGATCGAAGCAAAAGATAATGAGATCTCTCAACGAATTATTGCGGGCATGAAGAATAGTGAGTCATCTTGTGACTCAGGATTAATGTATACTCTCTGAAATGATTAAAGGCTCGAAAGCTTACTGGGTTAGGTCTCCACAATTCTTCTCACAGGATCTCTAGAATTTCCAAACTTAGGATGACTCTGATGTTGATAGTGTACAATTGTGCCGAATCTGATTTTTTCTGAGTTTTCAAACCTGCTGTAGTCACGCTTGAATTGACTCAACGCTAACTTTAAACAAAAATTGACATCCTCAATACTGACTTAACGGAGGTTTTCAGCTAATCAAAGTCAGGGTATTTGACACATTTTTGAAATTCTAGAAAACTTTTGGAGAACATCGGAAATCACCCCAAAAACAAAAAGTTTTTTTTTTTTTTTTTTTTTTTTAGAGACATGAGTTTTTGTAAATACCCACCCCCAACCAAAATACAGCACCGTCCTCGGTGCTCATGACCGGGACATAAAATGATAACAAATCAATGATGATGATGCAAAGATTCAGGAAGGATGTTACCAAGTCGGCAGAAACTCGACAGTGTGTGGTACCTGATGATCGGAAGAATGACTGTACCTGCATTTCCAGAGATATAACAGTAATAACAAATGCATGAGACTCATGTACTCTAGGAATACCGGAATTGCCTTTCCGAAAGCGCTAAGTTTTACGTCTTCAGCCAGACATGACGGGGGTGACAGGCACCCCCAACCAAGTTGGAGCACAGGAGACTGAGTAGATCATCAGTCGACATAAGCAGGATCGATTAGATCGATCTCAAAAGTCTGAATGAACAATACGTCAAGTTCATGGAACTGTTTTAGACGCTGCCCATTGACCTGAAAAGAGGAGTGATCCTTGGGATCCTCAATAGTGATTGCCCCAAAGGGTGTGACTGCGGTGACCGTATAAGGACCGGTCCACCTAGATTTCAGTTTTCCAGGGAAGAGATGAAGACGAGAATTATAAAGGAGGACCTTCTGTCCTGGATGGAACTCTTTCCTGAGGATGCTCTTGTCATGTATCCACTTCATTTTGGCTTTGTAATTCTTGGACAAGTTGTAGGCATCATTTCTGAGTTCTTCTAACTCATTCATTTGAAGTTTTCTCTCCTCCCCTGCAGATTCGAGGTCGAAGTTGAGCTTCTTAATGGCCCACAGAGCACGATGTTCAATCTCTACCGGTAGATGACAGGGTTTCCCAAAGACGAGACGATAGGGAGACATATTGAGTGGGGTCTTGTAGGCGGTTCTGTATGCCCATAAAGCATCAGTGAGACGAGTGGACCAGTCTTTACGTGTGGTATTGACTGTCTTCTCCAAGATCTGCTTGATCTGACGATTAGAGACCTCTACTTGACCACTAGTCTGCGGATGATAAGCTAGGGCAACCTTGTGGGTTACCCCATACTTCTTCATTAAGTTCTCGAATATCTTATTGCAGAAATGGGTGCCCCCATCACTAATGATGGCCTTAGGGGCACCGAATCGAGCGAAGATGAACTCCTTTAGGAATTTGACCACCACTTTGTGGTCATTGGTCTTGGTGGGAATGGCTTCTATCCATTTGGATACATAGTCTACCGCAAGGAGAATGTACTCAAAACCATAGGAAATGGGAAAGGGGCCCATGAAGTCGATGCCCCAAATGTCAAATATTTCATCGACCTGGATGGGAGTGAGGGGCATCATGTTCCTCTGGGAGATGCGGCCTAGATGCTGGCAATTAGGACAGGTTTTGCTGTAGATGTGGGCATCTTTAAATAATGTGGGCCAGTAGAATCCGCATTGCAGCACTTTTTCTGCAGTCTTCTTAGTGCTGAAATGACCACCACAAGGTTGGTCATGACACGAGGACAAGATATTGAGTTGATCCGACTCAGGTACACAGAGACGAATGATCTGGTCAGGACAGTATTTATATAAATAAGGGTCATCCCAAGAGTAGTACTTAACTCTTGCAAGGAATTGGCTTTTGTCCTGTTTTGACCAGTGTGAAGGCATTTCTTCGGTGACAAGGTAGTTGACAATGTCAGCATACCAAGGATTAACAGAGATGGCGAACAGTTGTTCGTCTGGAAAGGTTTCAGGGATGGGCTGGGTGTCGAAGGATGACTCTAAAGTCAGTCTAGACAAGTGATCAGCCACTACATTCTCAGTTCCTTTCTTATCCTTAATCTCGAGGTCGAATTCCTGCAGTAAGAGAATCCATCGAATTAATCGAGGTTTGGTTTCCTTTTTCGACATGAGATAACGAAGGGCTGCATGATCAGTGTACACAACCACCTTAGTGGCTAAGAGGTACTGACGAAATTTATCAAGGGCGAAGACTACCGCCAGGAGTTCTTTCTCAGTGGTAGAGTAATTCATTTGGGCAGAGTTAAGAGTTTTGCTCGCGTAGTAGATCACGTGTGACCTTTTGTCAACTCTCTGCCCTAGAACGGCGCCTAACGCGTAGTCAGAAGCATCGCACATTACCTCGAAAGGTAGAGTCCAGTCCGGGGGACGGATAATGGGCGCAGTAGTGAGCTCAGATTTGAGACGCTCAAATGCCTTGACACAGTCAGCATTAAAGTCGAAAGGACTATCTTTAGCCAGAAGATGGGACAGAGGTCGAGCGATTTGAGAGAAGTCCTTGATGAATCGCCTATAGAATCCTCCGTGTCCCAAAAAGGATCGGATGTCACGCACGGACTTAGGAATGGGCAAGGTCGAGATGATATCGATTTTTGCTTTGTCGACCTCAATGCCCTGATGGGAAATGACATGTCCCAGAACAATGCCCTTCTTCACCATGAAGTGGCATTTCTCCCAATTGAGGACAAGTTGCTTGTCCTGACAGCATTGAAGTACAAGCCCTAGATGGTTCAGACAGTCATCAAAGGATGACCCAAAGACTGAGAAGTCGTCCATAAAGACTTCGAGGAATTTTTCCACCATGTCAAAGAATATGCTCATCATACACCTTTGAAAGGTTGCGGGTGCATTGCAGAGGCCAAAGGGCATGCGCTTGTAGGCAAAAGTGCCAAAGGGACAGGTGAAAGTTGTTTTCTCGTGATCCTCAGGGGCGATGGGTATTTGATTATACCCTGAGTAACCATCAAGGAAGCAATAATAGGAATGACCTGCTAGTCTCTCCAACATCTGGTCTATGAAGGGTAAAGGAAAATGGTCCTTCCTAGTGTTGGTGTTGAGTCGTCGGTAATCGATGCAGACTCTCCACCCTTTCTTCAGGCGTTGGGTTACCATTTCCTTGTTCTCATTTTCCACAACTGTGAATCCTGCCTTTTTAGGGACGACATGAATAGGACTCACCCATTTGCTATCGGAGATGGGATAAATGATACCCACATCTAACAGTTTAAGGACTTCATCCCGGACTACATCCTTCAAGACGGGGTTCAACCTCCTCTGGTGTTCTCGAGAGGTTTTGGATTCATCCTCGAGATAGATGTGATGTTGGCACACCGAGGGGTCTATGCCTCGAATATCATCTATAGTCCAACCTATCGCAGATTTGTGCTCGTTGAGCAGCTCGAGAAGTTTTTTACGTTCACTCTCAGACAAAGCGGAAGCAAGAATGACAGGGTAGGTTTCCTTAGGACCAAGATAGGCATAGGAAAGATCTGTGGGAAGAGGCTTAAGCTCCAATATTGGAGCAGATGGAGTAGAAATAGGTGTCACAGAAGACACGGATTGAAGAGGTTTGACTTCAGTAGGTAAAGGAAGGATGGGTTCTCTGGCCATGGTTATCAGAGGCTCGAACTCGATGAGTGGAGCGGGGATCTCTATCAGTGGAGCAGTCTCCAAAAGATCATTGAGATCAGAAATAGCTGACTCTGTTGCAAAGTCAGCTCCAAAGTGTTCTAGACACTGCTTAAGAATATCTTCGGTGGAGTCCGGGATTAGACTCTCAACGGCACACATTTCATCGGTCACTTCGCGATCGGCATCTTGTTGCATTAAACGAAAGATGTTGACCTCAGCTTTGAGGTTACCGAAAGCAATGGACATGTTTCCGTCCCGGCACCCGATGTGTGCGTTCGCGGTGGCAAGGAATGGACGGCCTAAGATGACCGGAATGCGGTTATCCTGACACGGCTCGGTGTCTAGAATGATAAAGTCCACAGGATAATAAAAGTCAGCAACTTTTACTAGGACATCCTCAATGATTCCTCTTGAAATCTTGATGGACTGATCAGCCAATTTCAGGGTGACATTGGTAGGCTTCATATCTTTCAGTCCTAACTGCTGATATACCGAGAATGGTATGAGGTTAACGCTAGCCCCTAAATCTAGCAAGGCAGTGCAACTAAAGTTGTCTCCAATTTCACATTGGACAGTTGGGCTACCTGGATCCTTGTGTTTGATCACACTGTTGCGTTGAATGAACGCGGTAGCTTTTTCGGCCAAGAAGGCAGCTTTGGGTACATGCGTACGCCGCTTAACTGTGCACAAGTCCTTGAGGAATTTGGCATAGGAAGGGATTTGCTTGATAGCAGAAAGGAATGGGATATTGATCTGGACGTCTTTAAAGACATCTAAGATCTCAGAGAATTGCTGATCCCGCTTATCTTGGACAAGTCTGTCCGGGAAGGGAGGCTTTACTCGACAAATGGATTTGTCTTTAGCCTTAGATTTCTGCACAGGGATATCTGATGTTGGTGCAGAGGTAGAAGAAGCAGAGGTAGGATTAGGACTAGTTTCCTCTGTGCGAGTGATGGGTGCCGGAGATGGCACCGGTGGTGGTTGGACTCCCATGTCCACAGTTTTTCCAGATCGTAGGGTGGTTACAGCTTGCACCTCCCCTTGACACTTCTCATTCTGGCTTTGAGATTGGGATCCGATCTCATATACTGCCCCTTTGGCATTTCCTTTAGGGTTGGCAATGGGTTGGCTAGGAAAGATCCCCTTAGCTTTCTCAGCTTCCAAGTTACCTAGACGTTGCTCTAGACGAAGCATGGATTGCTGTTGCTGTTGCTCTAGGCGTTGCATAGATTGTTGTTGCTGAGTAATGAGTTGAGCTAGAAGGTCTTCGATACCAGATTTGGGGACCGACTGTTGGGTGGCAGCTAATGGGAGCTGAGGCACCAATTCGCGACTCGAGCTCATTGGGGCATTATAGTTATAGGCGGAAGAATTGGTTGGGACAATCTGTTGGTTCTGAAAGTTCTGGGGAACTCTTTGCTGATTCTGAAATGTGCTCTGTTGTCCAGAGTATTGACCCTGTTGGAACTGCTGGTTCTGAGTAGATGGGTACTGATTTTGCTGATATTGTCCCTGATTGAATTGCCTATTGGGTTGATTGAACCCAGGAGGATACATGCCCTGAGGTTGACGTGGAGGTTGAGCTTGTGGTTGAGTAGACTGAGGTCTCCAAGAGAAGTTAGGGTGGTTTCTCGTGTCCGGATGATAAGATTGACTATACGAGTTTTGAGTGGGTGGTTTGTATGTGCTGAAAGCACAAACTTCTTCCTGAAGAGGATCAGACCATCCTTCATTCAAAGGACAATGCTCAGTAGTATGGGAGGGTTGCAGACAGAGGGTGCAGGATTCCATAGGGCTCTCGTGTCCCACATGCATGACTGGGGTAGATTGTTGAGTAGGCTTTTGTACTGACACAGCCAGTGCAGAGACTGACTTGCTCAACTCTTGAATGACAGATCGAAGCTCCGTATCAGCTGTAGCATCATGTCCCTTGGTTGTCCTTTGGACCGAAGTGGTTCGACTAAACTCTGAGTCAGTCGTCCAATGTTGAGAGTTTTCTCCTAACTCTCCCAAGAATTTGTATGCATCGGTCGGAGTTTGGTGCAGGAATTTTCCTTGGCACATTGACTCTACCATGGTCCGGGACTCATCAGTAAGTCCCTTGTAGAAGACATGGACAAGATTGCCCTTGTCGATGCTATGGTGGGGACACTTAGTCAGGTAGTCTTGGAATCTATCCCATGCTTCAAAAAATTTCTCATCGGACTTCTGTCTAAAGTCCTGAATGAGTTGCTTCATTTGGTTGGTCCGAGTCATGGGGTAGAATTTAGACATGAATTTGCCCACCAATTCTTTCCAACTGCTGATTGAATCAGCGGGTAAGGAGTAGAGCCAATCTGAGGCTCGGTCTTTGAGCGAGAATGGGAAAACTCGCAGACGGACATTGTCATCATCAAGGTTCTGATTCTTGAAAAGTAGGATGACATGTTGGAATTCCCTAATATGGGAATATGGGTCTTCTCTTGGGAGACCACGAAAGGTAGGCAGCATTTGGATCGTCTGCGGTCTGATCTCAAACTGTACTGCAGTAGTAGGTGGGAGAACAATGCAAGTGGGTGGATTGGCAGAGATAGGAGCGAACGTCTCGATAAGAGGTCGTTCGACTGCCATGACTACAAAGGTAGTAGTACTGGGGGAGGCGGGTGGGGCAAGAGATGGGGAAGAATTCAGTGGAGGATCCACTGTAGGGACGTGATTCTCAGATCGAATCAAGCGCTTGTTCGGGCGAGTCCAACCGGGCATACGCGAATGAGGCAAGCTCTATACTTGGCAAAAAGTTGCCAGAGAGGAACACTATCCTAAATGATGCACACCAAGCACAGATAATCCTATTCTAAGCAATCAGGATATATTTTAGGAATTATCTTTGTTAGTTTTGGGGCTAGAGTAGATTATGACAGTGGGCGGACCACTGGTTTATCTTTTAACCGCCGGACTAACTGTTTTGCACTCAGAGGTTCTCACCAGGCTATACTCTTCAGAGCGAATCCTTTAGTACTAACTCTAGTTAACAACAAGGCAATCCGAAGCCTAGACAGACGTGCGGCACAATGGCTGACTTAAGTACGTCCCAGACTAACCGGATTGGTCAAGTGTATAAGAAGAGTGTTCCCTCGGGTTAAGCTAGGGTTGGTGCGTGTTCCTAGTCCACACGCAACTAACCGCCGAATAGTCCAAGATGCCACGTCGAGCTCAGTGTACTTGAGTAGCAGGGACTTATGGGTGTGTTAGACAACAGGGACCCGCGCTCGTGGTCTTATTTCGATTGGATGTTAAGCGGGTTCGCTTTGTATGGATTTTTCCTCGAACACCGGGCTAATTGGCTCTACTTCTTGATTCTTTTTATTATAGATGGATCCTGGGGATCAATTTCAGCTGGAGTGATGAGGTGGGTGATGAAATCCCACCAGTTTCAATTTTGGAGCTGGGTTTGCTCTCTTAGAGTTGATTGATTAACGGCCATGCCACGCAAGTCGAAGAATATGGATGCGAAAGCAAATAGACAAGCGGCAATGATGCACCCAATATGCTCTGTATCGCACTCAAGGCGAGGATAGAGACTTACCTCCCGTGGGCCATGCCACGGGGTCTCCTCCGTGGGTTAGAGAGGGGTATCCTAATGGGCTTGGGCCCGACTCCACCTCTTTGAGCTTTCGCTCTCTACCCACACTGGATCGTGTTCCTGCAGAAACAGTTAGATCGCACGGTCTAGGTATGTGGGATTCTATTTGGAAGATCCTTGCCTTTTTAGGGTTCACTAAACAAGCACTGGATTTAGGCAAGTTTTTGAATTAATTTCCAAATTCGAGATGGGTTAAAATTTAGGAATTCCCAGATTGGAAAATACCTAGATTGGAAAGTTTCTCGAACTGTGGAGATCTTCCAAGAAAGATTTGATTGCGAGATCCCTTATAATTTTGGGAAATTTCCCAAAATTGAAATTCTGCTAGATTTGGGGCGTTTCCTTTTGCAGACTTTTCCAAATTCGGAAGATTTCTAAAGATAGAAATTCTTCTAAAGAGGAAACTTCTAAGAGGGGAAACCCTAATTAAGCAGAGTATCAAGATTTTGGAATCTTTCCAAAAATCGCAAATCCTTGATTGGTGATTTCTAAAAATCTGCAGAATATAAAACCCTAATTTTTTTGAATTTTAATTTTTTAATTTTTTTGGTAATTTCCACTTAATCTAGGGTTTCTAAAAAACCCTAGAACAAGATCTAGCAGTTATATGGAAAGCAGTAAAATTCCTAAATTATTACAAATTGCACTCGGCCTTCCGAGGCATTAAAAATAGTAATTAAAAACTGCTAAAAATCACTAAAAACAAAAAATAGAAAGTTTCCCGAAAAGGTCGGGCTGGCCAAATTGAGCAGCTTTTCGCTTCAGCAACTTTCCAATTCCGTCTTTACGTCCTTTTTCGCACTCCCGAACACCCGAGCGGCAGCGGCGCCATTTGAAAGTAGGATTTTTCCGCGTCGTTGGTTACGGAAACCCTAGAATCAACAAGATTTGTAACTTGATCCGAGCCTCAAAATTCCTGCAAAATTACAGGCTTTGTATAGGGATTCGTGTCGGATGTCGATCCGCACTCGGGGTTAGTGTGCGTAATTCAAAGACATGAAATGATGGATTTTTATCAAGAAAACATGGAGAGGTGAGAATGGTGATGGATTTAAAACATGCTTAGTGATTTTTAGAGAGAGAAATTACCACAAACAACCAAGAACACAAAAGTAAACTAACAAATGGAAAATAACAATAGTTTTTATTCATAAATTCCAAACAAGAATTACAATTCAATCAAAGAAACACATACTAGCAATGAAATGTCTAGAGAGAATACCAAAATTTTAGAGATAGAAAGGGGCTAACTAGAGAGAGAATGTGGGGACACTAGAGAGAGAAATAGCCTTACCGTGGAGAACTTGCTGGAGAATTACTATTGATGGGGTCGCATGGGCATTCTTTGCCAAGTGTGGGAGTGGTTGCCTTGAGATGATGGTGGATCTATGAAGAGCGTGTTGGAGATAACGATCTCCATCAGTGCAGCTCACAGTTGGTGGTGATGACTAGTGAAGATGGGGATGGCGAGTTCCTTAATGGTGGTGGCGGTAATGGAGAAGAACCATGGGGGTTCTCACGGTCTTGAGGCCCGTGAAGGTGAGGTAGGATAGGGGCAGCAAGAAGAGGGGGATCTTCCCTCTTTCTTCTTCTCCTTTTCTCTGTCGTTCTTTTCTTTAATTTTTTTCTTTTTGACTTTGGAACGGTGAAGAAGAGGAGGAGGGTGACGGTGGCTGGGTTAAGGAATGGATGGTGAAGGTGGCCGCCGGTTTTAATGGTGCTGGCCGGAGTTGCAACCTGCAACTCCGGTAATCTAAAAAATAATTTTTTTTTTTTTTTTTTTTGTGTTTTCTTCTTCAAAACGTGGGGTTTTAGAGGGGAGAAAATGAGAAAACGGGAGCAGTGGGCCCACCGTTCGATGAGAGAACGGGATTCTGTGCAACGTGGAGGGTGATAATGGTTCGTGTGGAGGTTGAGGAGGATGCTGTGGTGGCTGGCGGTGCAAGACGGCGGAGCAAGGTGGAGCTCACGTTGCAGGCGATACTGCTACAGGCAGAGAGGAGCACCGAGTTGCAATGCTTGCTGTTGCAGGTAGTGGTGAGCGGACTGGTTGCAACAGTTGGCCGGAGGGTGGCTTTTGAGAAGGAGACGGTGGTGGCTGTTAATGGAGGTGGAGGCTAACGGCTTGAAGATGAAAGGAATGGGGGTGGCTAGGTTGATGGGTTAGGGTTTTAAAACGTGGGAGCAATGAAGGTTTTAAGTGGAGGGCGACTGGAGAGGAGATGAAAAGAGCTTGGGGGGTGGTAATGACGGAGTTGCAGATGGCCGGAGTTCTGCAACTCCGGCGAGAAAAATAACGAAGAAGATGAAGAAGAAGGTGAAGAAGAAGAGGGGAAAATCGCCAAGAATCGAGGGGAAGACGGGGCAGGAGAGTTTGGGGAGAGAATGGATGAGAAAAGAGGGGGATTAGGGTTCGAACGAACCCTTCTCCCTCCTCTTATAAAGCTCCCTATTTCCATTAATGGAAATAGGGTATTTTTTAAATAAAAAAAAATATATTTTTAATTAAAATTATTGGACCCAAAATTATTGGACCCCCAATTAGTGGACCCCCCATTTAATTAAAATTATTTTTGAAATTCGCGGGGTCCACTAACTGGTCGGACAGCGGGTCGATGCTGATGGGCCCGGCTACTGGCCCACATGGACTGATGATGTCCATCGTCTCACAAGTTGATGTGACAGGCATTCTGAAGGCGATCGGATGGATGGTGACTTGATTGGGACCCAGATTGGTAGATCGACGGATCTAGAGAGATCCAACGGTCCGATTGAAGATCCAACGGTCCGATGGAAGATCCAACGGTCAGAAAGCTAAGGGAGATGAGATAGAGCCGAAGGGTAGGAGTTCTGGGGTTAAGTCAGTAGATTCGAGGATCGAGAGATGAAGAGAGAGAGAGAATAAGAAGAAATGAGAGAAAAAGTATCAAAAAAAATGGAAAAAAGCACTGGCGGAGGGTCTGGAACCCTGGTCTTCACTGTGACATCCTCACGCTTCTCCAGTAGAGTCGACCATCATTCTTTGCTGACTCATGTGGCTTTAAACGCTTTGGTCCGTCTCTTGGTCATTGGCTCTCCTACTCTCTTCGTTCTTTGGGCCGGCTTTTTGGTCCTCTTATTCAGCCCATATTTGGCCCATATCTTCTAGTCATAGCATGTGGGCTTTTTAAGCTTTGATAATGGGCTTTCATGATCGATTTGGGCCCACAAGTCTTGAGAATCGTCCCATCGGGGTTTCCTGCGACAGAAGAAGCGCGTAATGAGACTTTATCAGAACGGCTTAATATCTAGACTTCCAAAAATGTGTTTAATGCATGCAAATATACCATTTCGTCCAGAAAAGTGTGTTTTACGCAATGAGATAGACTCTTACGTAGAAAAGTGGATAATTAGAGCAGTTTTACGTAGGAGAGTGCGATAATGCTAACAGGATAAGTGCTTAAAATAAGCACTTTTGAGCGAATATCACAACCCCAACTCATCCACCAATCACAAAATACATAGTGTTCATAAACTTTGATTTCTATCAAAAATGTATTTGATCATAGAAACACTTACCTTTTGATGAATACGACATGAAAAATTCTTTGGAGAAGAATTCGCCCAAGAGACACTCTGCCAAGAGTAATCCTCTTCTTGGAAGAAGATGCTTGCAGAATAATAATATCAAATAGTCTCTTCCAAACACTTAGAGCCTTCACAACGAATACACAGCTTTGCTCTGGTGAAGCTCTCACAAATTCCAAATCTCTGGACTCAAAGAATGATAATCAAAGAATGTAGAATAGAGATCTCTTGATTGGGTTAATTCTAATAAATGGAGAGGGCTCTTATTTATAAGTAAGCCTCCCATCAATAGAACCAAACCGAATATAACCGTTTGAAGGGCCAAAGTGCGCTTAAAATAGCTTAAGAAATTGAGTTAAAACTAGATCCAAAAGGGCGGGGTTGACCGCACTTTTGGCCGGTCGACCGAACCTTTAGTTGGTCACCTGCTTAGGTAGATACCACATAATCTTGAACCCGAGAGTTAGGGTCGACCGAACCTCCAGTCATCCGTTCAAAAAGGTCGGTCGGCTGGACCTCTTAGTCCAGAACCGAACACTTTTAAACTTTTTAGAATTTCTCTTTTTGGCACACACATGATTCTTAACTATCACTGAACCATCTAGGGTAAATCTTGATCCGCTGGCAACGCGCGATGTACCATTAAATTTACGCAAACAACCATAACACGAGATTCTTCATAGTTGAACGTTCATTGAGTGAGAACGTACTCTGATCTTTTAAATCTTCATGGTTGAGCTTTGACATTGTCTTTAGTTGAGTTTGATCACTTGACTTTGTCTTCAGTTGATCTTGAACACTTGGGTTGATTTTCTTCAGCTTTAATTCTTCTTTGATTTATTTTGTCAAAGTCCACTTGATCTTTGACACCTCAGTCTCCAGCGGATTCGTGATACAGCGATATATATATCTGAAGAGCTAAGTATTCCTGGGATTGACAACCAAGACTCTTCACCTACATTGATAGAAAGCAAGAAAACTATTCCTTAATGATTTTTTACTCTATTCTCTATCCTACTTCTTCCTTGCGGGTTTAGGGCTTTAGTGGTCCTTGAGCTTTCTTGGTGGGGGGGGGGGTTTGTTGAAAGTAGGGTTTTTCCATGGCATCAGATCGGAAACCCTAGATCTCAACAATATTTGTAAGATTTCTCCGATTTGGTTCACTTAATCTGCAAAAATGCAGAATTGCACAGTGACTCATGTCAGATATCGTCCGCACTCAAGGTTAGGGCAATTAAAGAACAATAATGATGAAAACTGATTAGAATGGTGGAGAGATAGAGATCGGGGTTAAAATTTGATTTTTGATAGTTTTAGATTCATGCACCAAATTCAAACTCTTTGATATAATAAGAATGAAACACAATAAATAAAGGAATTTTCAACATAAATTTATTAATTAATCAAAGTGTTTACACAAATCAGATAAAAATGAATGCTAACTTAGAAAGCAATTAGAGAAGCTAGAGAGATAAAAAAATTAGAGAGAGAAAGAGGGCTTTAGAGAGGGAAAGTAGAGAGAGGTCTAGAAAGAGATGATAAAATTTAGAGAGAGAGAAAGTGAAATGCATAGAACTTTAGAGAGAGAAATTATAAGAAATTATAGATGCTTCTAGAGAGAGAATAGAGAGGGAGAGGAGAAAAGATAGAGAGAGAAAGTGGCAGAAATGAGTTAGAGAGAAGGTTGAGGTTACCTTGGATTGCTAGCCACGTAGTGAGATGGAAGGTGCTGGCCCGGGTGTGAAGGAATGATCAGTAGTGTGGAAGGTGACTATGCAACAAGTAGGCAAACCGTGGAAAATCCAGCAACAACGGAGATCTTTCAAGATGAAGGAAGGTGGTGATCTGAAACTCGGTGGTGGTGAAAGGAGGTTGCTGGGTTGTTCGTGAGGATCTCTTTTGCCGATTGCAGGTAGGTGCACCAGCGTGCAATGAGGAGTAGTAGGTGGATGTTCTGATCGGTGAAATGGGAGTTGCAAGTGGTGGGATGAGCTGCTGGTATATGGTTGCTGGAAGGAGTAACCAAGTTCAGTTCACATGCACTGTGAAAACAACAACTCTTCTCCAATGGAGATGTTGGCCGAAGGTCGTTGAAACCAAGGTGGATTAGTCCGAAATGTCCAAGAGGAGGGCAGACGTTGGGAGAAGAGGAGCGATCAGGAGCTGCTATTGAGTGTTGCCCAATCTTTGCAATGGTGGAGCCGTTCTGTAACTCGGTTGGTTGCAAGTTTGAAAGGCAACACCGTTGATGGTGGCCTAAGCAAAATACACCAGCAAAATTGAAGTTGCAGGTTGCGTTCTCCAAAGCGACCTGAGAAGACGATCCAATGCCTGATTTGCTGGTTCACTTGGGAGAGGGCTGTGGCTATGGTGATGGTTGTTGGTGGCGGTTTGGAGAAGTACGCAAGGTGAAGGAGGTAGCAGTTGAGTAATTGGAGGGGAGGACGTGCAAGTGGTGCAATCCAAAAGGTTGCCGGAGTTGTAGACCTTCAACTCCGGTAGAAAAAGAGGATGACCTACTCTCTTGTTGGCTCTTTGTGTTGCTGCTAGATACAATGAAGAAGGGGGAGATGAAGAGGAGAAGCTAGTTGGGATTAAGATGGAGCTGAAATTTCACCAGTCTGTTCTCTTTAACTCAATATACCTAGAAGAGGGGGTTGATTAGGTATTTAAAATTAATTATACCTACACAGTTTTATTGGACGATGGTAAGGGAATAAAATCGCATACCTTAGTTGTTTGATAAAGGATTATCACAACCGACTCAAATCAAATATACCTCTGTGGTATATTATCTTTTTGTCGTTTGATCTAATCAAGATAGATTGCAGAATACAAACAAACAATCACACAAGACAGGAGATTTTTACGTGGAAACCTTAACCAAGGAAAAATCACGGGACCACGTCTAGACGGAAAGTATCACTAACTGAAAAATTAAACGAAATAAAAGTTACCTACGCAGCACCGTTGCAAATACAGCTTCTAACCTTAGTCAAGGTCTACTGCCGATGCGTCCACGTCCTCTGAATCAACGTTATGAATCCACGCGTGCCCTTCCAGCTAAGAGGCCTTATCCGCTTATTTAATTTGGTACACCCCAAACCTACCGTCGATCGACTCCTCCGATCTTAATTCTCAACACTCCCGCCTTCGCAGAAGGTGAAGGATTCAGTACACCCTGAACCCTAAGTTACTCAAATGGTGTTGAGTCACACTGGTACACTCAGGCTACTAGGTTGAATATAAAAGTGGAAAACCTAAGCTGAGGAAAGGATCAAGCTCTTGGCTTTGATCAAGAAAAGAACAAACTCACAAGATGTGAATGGAAAACAAGCTTCTTGCTCTTCGAATTGACACTCTAATAAATATAACTTTTACTTCTCTCTCTTGAAGATTGAGTCACTCTGTGTCTCTGTGTGTATGTGTGTTTTTAGAGAAGGCATAGAAGGGTTCTATTTATAGAATTCTAAGACCCTGAGTCGTGTGGAACGTGGGATGATGGAACCAAGAATTTCAAATCTGAGAAAGACCAATTCTGCGCATGGTCCAATCGATTGTACACTAGGTCCAATCGATTGGGCCATGTCCAATCGATTGAGGATAAGTGTCCAATCGATTGGGCTTAATAATATTTTTGTTCCGAAGGCACCAATTGATTGCACAGGTTTCTCCAATCGATTTTACTCATATAACTTTCTGTCCCGAAGACTCCAATCGATTACACAGAGTCTTCAATCGATTTGACTCAGATAAGTTTCTGTCCCGAAGACTCCAATCGATTTCACAGAGTCTCCAATCGATTGTGCTGAAATAAGTTTTTGCCTCGTAGTCTCCAATCGATTACACAGTGTCTCCAATTGATTGGGTTATGTCCAATCGATTGGGGATACATGTCCAATCGATTGGACTATCCTATTAGTCAATTTAATTGACTTAGACTCAGGTCTGTTCAATGACTAAGTTTGACCATTATATTTTGTTCATTTTAATCAACTCCGATGGCCACTAAGTCACTTACCTTCCTAATCGAGCGTACACGATCGTTAACTGACAAATCGGCAGTTACTCAGATGACTCTTATCGTTAACCGTCTGATTCTTGCTGTCTCTGTCTTTTAGTCTTCACGTAGCAACGGTTACAAGAATATTTTTATGTCAAACAGAATCTTTACCAAATTGAATATAAAAATATTCCTTACAGGAGCAGCAAGGTGGCCGGCTGTGTGCTTGTCACAGTGGGAGGAGCACGACTGTTTGGAGGATGACTTTTGAAGCCGTGGTCAGGTTAGCTGCATGGGGAGGCAGCAAGCTTACTTGCTAGTGATTCTGGTGATGGATGATGGATGATGGATTGCTTGGTGGTGTTGGGTTGCACACCAGCAAAATGGAGAGAAGTTGGAGATTGGTTGCTCCAAAAACCACACAGCCCAGGAGAGGTTGGTGTTTGTACTGAGCAGCAAAGAGAAGACGTACAAAGGCAAGGCCAAAGCCTTTAATGCTACATAGGATGTAGAGTCAGAAAAAGATTCTGATGACTCTAATAGCAATGAAAAGTCTGATAAGTTTACAGCTTTTGTTGCTCGATTTAATAGCCCCTCTGGATCTCATGGAGAATCCAAAGATAATGATAATGAGAGTTCGGAAGACTCTTATAATGGTGACTCTCATTACTCGGCAGTTGGTGTTAAAGAACTATACGAGGAATCAATAAAATTTATCAAGGCGAATAAAGTTTTATTTGACAGAGTCAAAATTCTAGACTCTGAGAATAAAGCCTTGCAAATTAACACTGAAAAGTTAAAAGTGTTGATTGAGGATTTAGAACAAGAGAAAGAGTCTCTGTTAAATAAAAACAAGTCACTAGAATGTGAATTTCAAACTTGTGTGGCCAACAAGAAATCCCTTGAGAATGAGCTTCTCAAAGTTGGGATATGTCAAAATTCTCCTCTAGCTCTGCAAAGCTTGATGAGATTTTTCGAGTGGGAAAATTTTATGGAGACAAACATGGTTTGGGTTACAAACCCAATCAAAACAAAGTGTCTACTTCAAAGACGACCTTTGTAAAGGCCAAAGCCATTCTCACTCCGATTATTGACCAAGTAAAGACTGTAAAAAACAATCACCTTTGTGCGTATTGTAAAAACTTGGATCTTGTGATCAGAGACTGTCACAAGCTGAGAAGAGGACACCACAATTCTTTTAAGAAAGATGTGAACTTGACTCGGAATGTGAAGAGTAAGAAAACTCCTATGAAGGCATATTATGAGCATGATAAATTGGATGTGTTATCTAAAAAGATGAAAGACCTACTGGAAAGGTCTAAAATTTTGAGCAAGGAGATTGAGTCCCTTGAGAAAATCAAACACCCTCAGAGTTCTTCAACTCAAAAGAGGAGTGAACCTAAGAGAAAGATACAACCTACAAAAATCAAATCTGTGTGGGTTAAGAAAGATTCTCAAAGGAAAAATGTTCAAAATCTTCTTATCTTATTTTCTGAGCAATGAGCTCGTCATCCCTTTTTTATTTTCATTCTTATTCTGAGTGCTAGGGACTGTAGTTTTTTTTCATTTTCTTAGATATTGTTTTCTTCATAGTTTTTCTATTTGTTTTTATTTGCTTTGTTTTTAAAGAATAAAAATTAAAAAATTTCAGAAAATCAAAAAGAATTGATGTTAAGTAGAATATTAAGTATTTGTCTGATAAATATTATTTGAATTTGATGAGCAATAACTTGTAAAATTGCTCTTAAGAACCTTGACTTAACATTACAAGTAAAATTTGATAATCGTTGTATTATATCTCTTGATTAATTTTATGACTAGGCAAATATTACTAGTTTGCATTAGGTGAAAATTGATACAGTTTTATATGATAACTCTTCACATGCACACTGATTTTCTTTGTGAGTACGGATCCAATAGAGGTATAAGATCTTGTATTTTTGGGATTAGGAATAAACCTCTACTGATTATAGCTTCAAATTAGTAGTGTTCCCGCCCTCACTTGATTTTGAAACTCCACTATAATCGACTATTAGCATCCCAAATTGAGAGTATTTTGCTTGAAAAAAGCTACCTTCAAAAATAGTGTGAGAAATCATCTGTATGGCCCCTGTTAAAAGTGTAATCTAATTCTATTTGCTACAGAAAATGGCTACCTATATATTCTAGAAGTGTGAAAGCTACCAAATTTACAAGTGAAAAATAACTAATTTGCTAGAAAAAAATTTTGTATCCATTAGCAAATACACTTGAATAAGAGTGTTATATGAGAACCCTACAAGCTCTAATGAGGATTTTTTAGTCGGATACAGGATACCTCTAGATTCTGATTAATATAAGATTTTTTTACGAAAATCAATCATGTACCATGGATAAAATCAGTTCACTCAAACACTTGAAGATATTACTTGTCGACATTTGAATATGTATTTACTAGTGTTATGTGACATGCTCTAACTTTTCGAGAGTTAATATTAATGATAAATCAAAATTGAACTATGATGGTTTAGTTGATTTCTGTAATAACTCTATTGTTAGCACCTATGAAGTTTAATGTATTTTGGACAAAAATTTGTTATTTCTTCTAAATAATTTATCTTGACGATCCATCTTTCCTTGAGCTTTAAACGATTATTATTTATGAAAAGATGTGTTTGGGAAGTTTAGAAAATTCATGCATTTATAAAAATTAAAAAAAAAATTGGTTTGAAAATTTTCCAAGTGTTGGTCCAATCCATTGGACTCATTCTCCAATCGATTGGACTGCGCGACTCTTTATTTTATAAAAACCCACAATGCTTAAATTGATTGCTCTACCTCCCAAACTCCTCTTAATCGATCGTACTTGCCTGATCTACTATTCTACATGTTTTCTGTGAGGATTTGATACCTACTTCCCTAGTTCTGCTTCACCCTCTGGACCGGTCCATTTTCTTGAGTTTCTTGTGAAAAATAGAATTTTTCTGGTTTTTCCTTCCATTTCTTGTGCTCATGGCTGATGGCACAAGACGTATGAGGCACTTAGTGCGCTCTGATGACGAGGAGGGAGTCATTGGTACTTCACAACCCAGACAGGCTGCTTGAGCTAGGAGAGAGGACAAACCTCCGTCTTCTCGGCCCATAGAGAGAGGTGAGTCATCTCGCTGCCAGAGGAGAGCCGGGAGAGATCGAGACCGTGCTCGTGCAGGTCACACATCTTCTCCTAAGGTTAGTGAACCAGCTCCTATTTTTATTATTAATGAGGCTAGGATTCGTTTCGATCATTTTGCTTATCGGACCTTTACTGCCGAGCGGTTTGTTGACCTTACAGAGATTCAGGGTACCTTAGTCCACTCCATTTTTTCATCCAAGCAGTGATTACCTGTTCTTTAGATGAGTGGTCTATATTATCCTATACTGATTCACATTTCTTATGCAAATCTTCATGTTGTCCGGTGTAGTGATCCGAGATAGTAATCCTTTCGGACTCTTATGTCTCTACAGTACCCATGACTATTACTCCTGACTTGATAACCACTATTCTTGATATTCCTGCCCATATTGCTCATGTCAAGTATTTTCCTCATTCTAGAGAGATGACCACTGAAAGTAGAGTTTTTTCCGCGTCGTTGATTACGGAAACCCTAACTTCAACACAATTTGTAATATTATCCGATTATCCTGTAAAATTCAAAGATTCTGTATAGGGATTCGTGTCGGATGTCGATCCGCACTCGGGATTAGTCGGATTAGCGCAAATAAGAACATAAAATGACAGATTTTTCCATAGAAATTGATGCGAATGATGGTGGGGTGAGAGTGGTGGATAGATCGGATTAAAATATGCTTTGATTTAGAGAGAGAGCCATGAAATTAATAACCTAACTAATGCGAAATAGCAAAATCATAATAACCAACATTGAAATCATCCATTAATCTAATAAAATTGTCAATTACATAACTTCTGAAATAAATATGCCAAGAAGAAAGCTAATCTATAAAGCGTTCGTAAAGGAATAGAGAGAGAAAGAAATAGTGAGAGAAGGTCTAGAGAGAGAAAGTGAGAGAAGACCTAAAATGACTTAGAGAGAGAAAGAGAGAACTATTCTAGAGAGAAAAAAAAAGTTTTAGAAATTTAGAAAGAGGAAGAGTTAGAAAGAGAAACTACATACGATCTCACCTTGAGCAAGGTTGGGATTGGCCAAGTGTGGACTGCATGGTGCGGTTTGGCCTAGGAGAGGGGCATGGACGATGAAGGTGGTTTGCTTGGTGGAGAGGTCTCGGCCAAGAATGATGGAGAAGCTGCCTGCAGTGAAGGTCCCAAGTGAAGGAGAACCCGATGGAGGAAGCATGGCTCACCGGTGGGGTGTGCAGCAAGTTGTTGTGCACTTGACGGAGAAGTTGCATGTCCAGCACCATATGCTTTTGGGTAGTTCGTGGGAAACCATTTGGCAAGAACGATTATTAGTTGCAGATGCTTTAGATGGCTGGATTCTTGAGGTGCAGACCAGAACTTTGAGAGGGTGGTGAGGAACGGTGCTACATTGGAAAAGGTGGGAGCTGTAGAGGCGGCACGTGAAGATGAAGATGAAGACGATAACGGCCTGCAAGTTGCAGGCCGTGATGTGGTGGCTGGCGATGGAGGGGACAGTGGTGAATCTAGTGTTGCCCAACGGTGATGGAACCAGTCCGACCAACACACAGGTGGAGTTCGCCGAAATTAATGGCAACTCCGGTGGCTGTGGAGAAGAGGCGTTATTTGCTGGTTCGCCGGAGTTGCAGACCAGCAACTCCAACGATAAAAGAAAAAGAAGACGAAGGAAGAAGAAGAAGGTAGAAAGAAGAAGAAGAAGAAGAAGAAGAAGAAGAAGAAGAAGAAGAAGAAGAAGAAGAGCAAGAAGAAGAGGAGGAGGAGGATGAACGGCCGGAGTTGCTGCCTGCAACTCCGGCGTAAGAATGTGGAGAAGAAGGGGAGGAAGACGGTGGTGAAGATGCTGGCGAGGTGCTGCGATACTGGAGGTAGGAGCGGTGGAGCATCAGGAAGTGGCTGGAGGATGATGACGTGGTCTTCAGCGTGGAGAAGAGGAGGAGGTTGTGCTCCACGGACTGGTTCAGTCCGCCGGAGAGATGAAGAAGACGATGATAAAAGTGAAAAAAAAAAGAGGAGAAGGAGGAGGGGGATTGATAGGAGAAGAGATTAGGGGAAGAGAAGAGAAGAATGGAGGGGGATTAGAGGGGATTAGGGTTCGAACGAACCCTTCTCCTTCCTCTTATAAAGCTCCCTATTTCCATCAATGGAAATAGGGTATTTTTTTAAATAAAAAAAATATTTTTAAATTTTTTTTTTTTTTTTTTAAGTAAAATGCTACTTTTTCTTGGGGAATGTCCCCATTTAGTGGACCCCCCATTTAATTAAAATTATTTTGAAATTCGCGGGGTCCACTAACTGGTCGGACAGCGGGTCGATGAAGATGGGCCCGGCTATTGGCCCACATGGATTGATGATGTCCATCGTCTCACAAGATGATGTGACAGACAGTCTGATGGCGATCGGATGGATGGTGACTTGATTGGGACTCAGATTGGTAGATTGACGGATCTAGAGAGATCCAACGGTCCGATGGAAGATCCAACGGTCAGAAAGCTAAGGGAGATGAGATAGAGCCGATGGGCAGGAGTTCTGGGGTTAGGTCAGTAGATTCGAGGACCGAGAGATGAAGAGAGAGAGAGAATAAGAAGAGATGAGAGAGAAAGTATCAGAAAATAGAGAGAAAAGCACTGGCGGAGGGTCTGGAACCCTGGTCTTCACTGTGACCATCCTCACGCTTTTCCAGTAGAGTAGATTATCACTCCTTGCTGACTCATGGGGCTTTAAACGCTTTGGTTCGTCTCTTGGTCATTGGCTCTCCTGTTCTTTTCGTTCTTTGGGCCGGCTTTTAGGTCATCTTGTTCAGCCCATATTTGGCCCATATCTTCTAGTCATAGCATGTGGGCTCTTTAAGCTTTGATAATGGGCTTTCATGATCGATTTGGGCCCACAAGTCTCGAGAATCGTCCCATCGGGGTTTCCTGCGACAGAAGAAGCGCGTAATGAGAATTAATCAGAACGGCTTAATATCTAGACTTCTAAAAATGTGTTTAATGCATGCAAATATACCATTTCGTCCAGAAAAGTGTGTTCCACGCAACAGAAGAGACTCTTACGTAGAAAAGTAGATAAATAGAGTATTTTAACGTGGGAGAATGCAATAACGCTAAAAGGATAATTGCTTAAAATAAGCACTTTTGAGCGAATATCACAACCCCCAACCAGCATATTGCCAATCCTTGGCAATTAGTGCAAAATAAATGAGCTTAAAAGGGCTCTGCACATGCTGCACACTTTCACATTAGCTCCGGGAAAACACCATTCGTCATATCATTGAATGGATGCAAAAACTGTTACATGTTAGCGAAGAGTTTGAAAGTTTTGGCAAGACTACAGACTGATAATCATGACCCAGAATAGTCAGACTCTGCGTGTGTGTGTGCTCAACATTCTCATCATCCGACAGTAAAGATTTTCAGATCACCTCTAAGTTTTTATGCCTTGACCTCAAATCTCACATGTTTAGCACTCAGAATAGAATCACACAAGAAGGGTTTTCTTCTTTTCTCTCAATTTATATGTGAGGAGATGTGTTGATATATGAAAGCAAAGATCTCACATATGTATTATTTGAAGGAAGGACATCTTTAACAGAAGAAGATCTCATGATTGGAATACCACTTCACTCGGGAACGTCAGATCAAACTCTATAGCTTCTCTTTCTCCAATCTCCACATTTTATGATCGTACTATCCTAGAATCAAGTAGGACTTTCCTGGGTTGTAATGAGGCTTAGGTCAGGTGTAGAAAAATAAAGGTATACAGGATTTCAAAGATCTTGAGAGGATATTGCCATTTTCTTGCATTTTTCCTGCGGCGTAACACCATTATCTGGTTCTTTTTCCTTTTTTTGTATTTTTCTCTTTTTCTTGATATTTCTGAGACTGCTCAATTTCTTTTCAGCTCTTTTTCATACTTTCTTTCCATATTTTGTTTTCAGCTTGAACCATTTTTTTTTCTTTGGATTTTTCTTCTTTACTTTTCTTTTCACGGTATACCCACATCAGTTATTCTTTTGTCCATCTCAAAATAAGGGTACCCAGTCATGCTTCATAGCTATACTGGATTTTAGGTTGATGGGTTTACAAAGAAAAGGCTTTTATAAAAGGGTTCAAGGGGTTTCTAGTGAAGTATAATTCAGGTGAGTAAAAAGGTTGAATGGTTCAAAAAAAATGGCCTAAATCATTTTCTAGGGTTTGCACTATCATGTATACTGTTTTGACTGGATACAGAGAAGGTTCTGTCGTAGTAATCCAATGTTGATGTCGTTCCGAGTTCCATGATCGAAGCAAAAGATAATGAGATCTCTCAACGAATATTGCGGGCATGAAGAATAGTGAGTCATCCATTGACTCAGGATTATTGTATAACTCTCTGAAATGATTAAAGGCTCGAAAGCTCACTGGGTTAGGTCTCCACAATTATTCTCACAGGATCTCCAGAATTCCTAAACTTAGGATGACTCTGATATTGATAGTGTACAATTGTGCCGAATATGAGTTTTTCTGAGTTTTCAAACCTGCTGTAGTCACGCTTGAATTGACTCAACGCTAACTTTAAACAAAAATTGACATCCTCAATACTGACTTAACGGAGGTTTTCAGCTAATCAAAGTCAGGGTATTTGACACATTTTTGAAATTCTAGAAAACTTTTGGAGAACATCGGAAATCACCCCAAAAACAACTTTCTTCTTTTTTTTTTTTTTATCAAAATGAAGACATGAGTTTTGATAAATATCCACCCCCAACCAAAATACAGCACCATCCTCGGTGCTCATGACCGGGACATAAAATGATGAAAAATCAGTGATGATGATGCAAAGATTCAGGAAGGATGTTACCAAGTCGGCAGAAACTCGACAGTGTGTGGTACCTGATGATCGGAAGAATGAATGTACCTGCTGAAAGTGGGGTTTTTCCACGTCGTTGGTTACGGAAACCCTAACTTCAACACATTTTTAATTAATCCGAGTCTTTTTCTCTGCAAAAATTAAGAATTCTAGCATAGTGAAAAGTCGGAGTCGAATCCGCACTCGGGATTAGTGAACGTGCAGTAAAGAACATAAAATGACGGACTTTCTTCATAGAAATTGATGAAAATGATGGTGGGGTGAGAGTGGTGATTGAAATGGTCTTTAAAACATTATTTGTTGTGATTTTAGAGAGAGAATGCTATAAATATCAAGAGCATTAAGAACACAGATAAAGTAAAGCATGAAAGGTGACCTATTACAATCAAGTAATAATGACAACTAAAATTTATTCAAAGTAATTAAAAGTCTTACAATATTTGCTGGAACTACACTAAGTTAAGAAAGCTACAATGAGAGAGAGAGAAATAAAGAAAAAGAAGAGAGAGATTGTAGAGAGAGAAAGTGACTAAAAGGATCTAGAGAGAGAGAGGTAGAGAGAGAAAAGAAGAGAGAGGATGGAGGGGGAGAGAAGAGGGAAAAAGTTAATCTTTTACCTTGTGCACTCACCATTCTACGAGATCAGCCTATTGAGAAGTGGTTGCCCCGGCTTTGGAGGATTGTGGGAGAGCGTTCATCCGGAGTTATTGGTGGCTTGAGGGTGTTGGTTTCACCGGAGTTATTGCCCGGCACGTGCTTCAGTAAAGTGGTGAACTGAAGTTGAAGCTTGGAGATCTAGATCTCCATGGTGAAGATGCATGTGGAAATGGACATCAAGGTAGCATCGAAGGAGAGGATGATAGGTGTGGACGCTTGCTGCTATTGGACGCCCATTAATGGCAGCTCCGGCCAAGGATGGGGCGGTGGAGATGCGCCCTTGCTGGTACCCTGTGTGGAAAGTAGAGGCGTTCCAAGGCGGTAGAGTTTCGTTCGGAAACGAAAGGGGCATGTGATCGTGGTTTGCTCAACAGCAAGAGGATGAAGCCTAGGTTTCAAGTTCGGCTAGGTCAGAGGTGGAGGAGAGCAGAGCAAGGAGTTGCAGATGAGAGGAGGAGGCGCTGCAGGCTGAAGAGGAAGAAGGAGACGGTATTTGCAGGTTCGCCGGAGTTGCAAACCTGCAACTCCGGTTTGATGGTGGTGATATCAACGGCGGCTTGGATCGTGGGAGAGAGATTAGAGATGGAGGGAGGCGTTGCTGTGGTGTAAGGAGATGAGCATCTGTGGCCGGAGAAGATGGTGGAGGCGGAGAGGTGCGCTGGCGACCGGAGTTGCAGCCTGCAACTCCGGTGAGGACGTGAAAACGAAAACTAGAACAGCAAGAAGAAGAAGACAGAGGAGAGAAGGAGAAAAAAGAAGAAGAAGAAGAAGAAGAAGAAGAAGAAGAAGAAGAAGAAGAAGAAGAAGAAGAGGAGGAGAAGAACGAGGACCAGATGGCTGGAGTTGCTGCCTGCAACTCCGGCGAAGATGGAGGAGGAAGAAGAAGAAGAAAAGAAGAAAAAAAAAGAAGAAAAGAGAAGAAAGAAGAAGTCGAAAACGTGGGCAGAAGATTAGGGGAGGAGAGGAGAAGAGGGGAGAGGGATTAGGGTTCGAACGAACCCCTATCCTTCTCCTTTTAAAGCTTCCCTATTTCCTTTAATGGAAATAGGGGATTTTTTGAATAAAAAAAATAAGAAAAATAATTTTTAAATTTTTTTTTTTTTTTTTTTTTTTTTTTTTTAAGTAAAAACCTACTTTTCTATGGGGAATCTCCCCATTTAGTGGACCCCCCATTTTTTAATTAAAATTATTTTGAAATTCGCGGGGTCCACTAACTGGTCGGACAGCGGGTCGATGATGATGGGCCCGGTTATTGGCCCACATGGACTGATGATGTCCATCGTCTCACAAGATGATGTGACAGACATTCTGATGGCGATCGGATGGATGGTGACTTGATTGGGACCCAGATTGGTAGATCGACGGATCTAGAGAGATCCAACGGTCCGATTGAAGATCCAACGGTCCGATGGAAGATCCAACGGTCAGAAAGCTAAGGGAGATGAGATAGAGCCGAAGGGTAGGAGTTCTGGGGTTAAGTCAGTAGATTCGAGGATCGAGAGATGAAGAGAGAGAGAGAATAAGAAGAGATGAGATAAAAAGTATCAAAAAAATGGAAAAAAGCACTGGCGGAGGGTCTGGAACCCTGGTCTTCACTGTGACCATCCTCACGCTTTTCCAGTAAAGTCGACTATCATTCCTTGCTGACTCATGTGGCTTTAAACGCTTTGGTCCGTCTCTTGGTCATTGGCTCTCCTGCTCTCTTCGTTCTTTGGGCCGGCTTTTTGGTCCTCTTATTCAGCCCATATTTGGCCCATATCTTCTAGTCATAGCATGTGGGCTCTTTAAGCTTTGATAATGGGCTTTCATGATCGATTTGGGCCCACAAGTCTCGAGAATCGTCTCATCGGGGTTTCCTGCGACAGAAGAAGCGCGTAATGAGACTCTATCAGAATGACTTCATGTCTAGACTTTCGAAAATGTGTTTAATGCATGCAAATATACCATTTCGTCCAGAAAAGTGTGTTCTACGCAACAAAAGAGACTCTTACGTAGAAAAGTAGATAAATAGAGTATTTTAACGTGGGAGAATGCAATAACGCTAACAGGATAATTGCTTAAAATAAGCACTTTTGAGCGAATATCACCTGCATTTCCAAAGATATAACAATAATCACAAATGCATGAGACTCATGTATTCTAGAAATACCGGAATTGCCTTTCCGAAAGCGCTAAGTTTTACGTCTTCAGCCAGACATGATGGGGGTATATCAAGTACCCCCAACCAGGTTAAAACTCATGGAGACTGAGTGAATTCTGCAGTCTTCCTGACACCTAAGGTGGAACGAAAACAACTATCCTATCCCTAGTCTAGGTATACCTGTGTAGAACAGGTCTTTCTCAGTGTAGACTGAAAGAAGGTCATTGAGCTCTCTAAGTAGCCCGGCAAAAGCATGGAGGTGATCTAGGAGGGATCGAAGCTTCTCAGTAAAGATTGAAAGGAGAGTAGGAGTGGGTTCTCTGAGCAGACCCGCAAAAACATTTAGTTCAGCGGGGATGGATAGAAGCTTCTCAGTAAACACTGAGAGGGGAGTAGTAGTGGGTTCTCTGACCGTGGTTAGCAGAGCCGCAAACTCATTGAGTTTTGCGGGAATGTATCTGAATGGAGCAGACTCCTGCAGATCAGTAATACCAGAAATGTTGGACTCCGAGATGAAGTCAGACTCACAGTGTTCATGACACTTGGATAATATATCTTCGGGAGAGTCTTGAATTAGACTCTCTACGGCACACGGGTCATCGATAATATCGACGTAGGGTGACAGGTGAAAACTGTTGACCTCTTTCTCGATGTTTCCTAATGTGATAGGGATGTTCCAATCCCTACACTCAATATGTCCCTCCTCGGTGGGGATCGGTAGGTCCAGGACAGCGGGAGGCCCATTTTCTAGACATGGCTCATCAGTAGGAATGTCTGCATTCAGAGCAGAGAGAGAATTATCAGAGATAGAGATGGGACTAAGTTCCTCTGTGCTCAGTCCAGAAGTTGGTGCTGTTAAGGGCACCAAAGATTGAGACTCGGGTTCATCACAATTGTTGCACAATCCAAGGGAGGTGGGGAGGAACGGTAGATCTATGACAGCAGGGATCCTACGATCGAGACAAAATTCAGTGTCATGATGATCATCTTCAGGGTCCAGGTTAGAAGCAGCAGTGGGAGAGTGAGAAATAGGTTGCTCGGAGGTAGGTTCAGGATGTGGTGCTTTTAAAGGCACCGAAGAAGGAAACACTGGCTCCTCAATAGTCTGGCTCGATCTAGGGGTGGGTACAACTTCTATTTCTTCCTCACAATGGTGGTACTGGGTCCAATTGTGCGGCTCCTGATTATAGACAGTGGCCATATCATTCTCCTCAGGATAGGCTATTGGTGGACTAGTGAAATTGACTTCCTCTCTCTCATTTTCTAATTGAACTAGACGTTGCTCGAAGCTCTCCATAGATTGCTGTTGTTGGTGCTCTAGACTTTGGAAATACTGTTGTTGCTGGGCAATGTACTGAGAGAGAAGGTCCTCTAGACCGGGTGTAGTAGCCAACGGAGGTGGTTCAGCCAAGGGGAGCTGAGGTGCTAACTCTTGATTGTAGTCCGACTGGGTATGAAAGTTGTAAGGCAAAGTGGAGTTTGGGACTAGTTGCTGACTCTGAAAATCCTGAGGGGCCCACTGTTGATCAGAATAGTCATTCTGTGGATATGACGGGTACTGGGATTGCGAGTATTGCCAGTCATACTCTCCATTGGGTTGATGGAACCCGGAAGGATAATTATCCTGCGGCAGTTGCTGCGGGAGGGCAGATTGTTCCCAACCAAAGTTATGGTGACTCCTATTATCCGGATAATAAGTGTTGTCATAGGAGGTCTACATTTGACATGGAAAGGTACAGACATCTTGCTGGATAGGAGGGTAATATCCTACAGACTGGGAATGGTACACAGGTTGCTGGACTGCGGCACGAAGGGCAGAGACTGAATTTTTAAGCTCTTGGAGTACAGAATTGTACTCCGGATCTCGGTGATTATCATACCCCGTAGAAGTGTGCGAGACTGGAGTATCATGATGATACGCAGAATTGTCATACCATTGTTGAGAGTGATCACCTCGATTCTCACAGAAACTATAGTATGTCTCATACAGAGGCCTTTCATCTGCCATTAGAGGCGATAGAAGGGTGTGGTGGACTAACTCTCAGATCGAGTCAGTAAAAGGTTAGGACAGGTCCAACCGGGCGTCTACTTGAAAAAGCAAGCCCAAGATTTGGCAAAAAGTTGCCAAAAGGAGATACTGGAGTAGTGATTCTAAATGATGCACACCAAGCACAGATAATCTTATTCTAAGCAATCAGGATATATTTTAGGAATTATCTTTGTTAGTTTTGGGGCTAGAGTAGATTATGACAGTGGGCGGACCACTGGTTTATCTTTTAACCGCCGGACTAACTATTTTGCACTCAGAGGTTCTCACCAGGCTACACTCTTCAGAGCGAATCCTTTAGTACTAACTCTAATTAACAACAAGGCAATCCGAAGCCTAGACAGACGAGCGGCACAATGGCTGACTTAAGTACGTCCCAGACTAACCAGATTGGTCAAGTGGATAAGAAGAGTGTTCCCTCGGGTTAAGCTAGGGTTGATGCGTGTTCCTAGTCCACACGCAACTAACCGCCGAATAGTCCAAGATGCCACGTCGAGCTCAGTGTACTTGAGTAGCAGGGACTTATGGGTGTGTTAGACAACAGGGACCCGTGCTCGTGGTCTTATTTCGATTGGATGTTAAGCGGGTTCGCTTTGCGTGGATTTTTCCTCGAACACCGGGCTAATTGGCTCTACTTCTTGATTCTTTTTAATTAAATGTAGCCTTAGGATCAAATCAGTTGGAATGATGAGGTGGGTGATGAAATCCCACCAGTTTCAATTTGGAGCTGGGTCTGCTCTCTTAGAGTTGATTGATTAACGGCCACGCCACGCAAGTCGAATAAGTTGTTGCTAGAAAACAAATAGACATGCGGCAATGATTCACCCAAATTACTCTGTATCACACTCAAGGCGAGGATAGGGACTTATCTCCCGTGGGCCACGCCACGGGGTCGCCTCCGTGGGTTAGAGAGGGGTATCCTAATGGGCTTGGGCCCGACTCCACCTCTTTGAGCTTTCGCTCCCTACCCACACTGGATCGTGTTCCTGCAGAAATAGTTAGATCGCACGGTCTAGGTATGTGGGATTCTATTTGGAAGATCCTTGCCTTTTTAGGGTTCACTGAACAAGCACTGAATTTAGGCAAGTTTTTGAATTAGTTTCCAAATTCGAGATGGGTTAAAATTTTGGAATTCCCAGATTGGAAAATACCTAGATTGGAAAGTTTCCTGAACTGTAGAGATCTTCCAAGAAAGATTTGATTGCGAGATCCCTTATAATTTTGGAAAATTTCCCAAAATTGAAATTCTGCTAGATTTAGGGCGTTTCCTTTTGCAGACTTTTCCAAATTCGGAAGATTTCTAAAGATAGAAATTCTTCTAAAGAGAAAACTTCTAAAAGGGAAAACCCTAATTTAGCAAAGTTTCAAGATTTTAGAATCTTTCCAAAAATCGCAAATCCTGGATTGGTGATTTCTAAAAATCTGCAGAATATGAAACCCTAATTTTTTTGAATTTTGAATTTATTATTTTTTTGGTATTTTCCACTTAATCTAGGGTTTCTAAAAAACCCTAGAACAAGATCTAGCAGTTATATGGAAAGCAGTAAAATTCCTAAATTATTACAAATTGCACTCGGCCTTCCGAGGCATTAAAAATAGTAATTTAAAAACTGCTAAAAATCACTAAAAACCAAAAATAGAAAGTTTTCCGAAAAAGGTCGGGCTGTCCAAATTGAGCAGCTTTCCGATTCAGCAACTTTCCAATTCCGTCTTTACGTTCTTTTTCGCACTCCCGAATACCCGACCGGCAGCGGCGCCATTTGAAAGTAGAGTTTTTTCCGCGTCGTTGATTACGGAAACCCTAACTTCAACACAATTTGTAATATTATCCGATTATCCTGTAAAATTCAAAGATTCTGTATAGGGATTCGTGTCGGATGTCGATCCGCACTCGGGATTAGTCGGATTAGCGCAAATAAGAACATAAAATGACAGATTTTTCCATAGAAATTGATGCGAATGATGGTGGGGTGAGAGTGGTGGATAGATCGGATTAAAATATGCTTTGATTTAGAGAGAGAGCCATGAAATTAATAACCTAACTAATGCGAAATAGCAAAATCATAATAACCAACATTGAAATCATCCATTAATCTAATAAAATTGTCAATTACATAACTTCTGAAATAAATATGCCAAGAAGAAAGCTAATCTATAAAGCGTTCGTAAAGGAATAGAGAGAGAAAGAAATAGTGAGAGAAGGTCTAGAGAGAGAAAGTGAGAGAAGACCTAAAATGACTTAGAGAGAGAAAGAGAGAACTATTCTAGAGAGAAAAAAAAGTTTTAGAAATTTAGAAAGAGGAAGAGTTAGAAAGAGAAACTACATACGATCTCACCTTGAGCAAGGTTGGGATTGGCCAAGTGTGGACTGCATGGTGCGGTTTGGCCTAGGAGAGGGGCATGGACGATGAAGGTGGTTTGCTTGGTGGAGAGGTCTCGGCCAAGAATGATGGAGAAGCTGCCTGCAGTGAAGGTCCCAAGTGAAGGAGAACCCGATGGAGGAAGCATGGCTCACCGGTGGGGTGTGCAGCAAGTTGTTGTGCACTTGACGGAGAAGTTGCATGTCCAGCACCATATGCTTTTGGGTAGTTCGTGGGAAACCATTTGGCAAGAACGATTATTAGTTGCAGATGCTTTGGATGGCTGGATTCTTGAGGTGCAGACCAGAACTTTGAGAGGGTGGTGAGGAACGGTGCTACATTGGAAAAGGTGGGAGCTGTAGAGGCGGCACGTGAAGATGAAGATGAAGACGATAACGGCCTGCAAGTTGCAGGCCGTGATGTGGTGGCTGGCGATGGAGGGGACAGTGGTGAATCTAGTGTTGCCCAACGGTGATGGAACCAGTCCGACCAACACACAGGTGGAGTTCGCCGAAATTAATGGCAACTCCGGTGGCTGTGGAGAAGAGGCGTTATTTGCTGGTTCGCCGGAGTTGCAGACCAGCAACTCCAACGATAAAAGAAAAAGAAGACGAAGGAAGAAGAAGAAGGTAGAAAGAAGAAGAAGAAGAAGAAGAAGAAGAAGAAGAAGAAGAAGAAGAAGAAGAAGAAGAAGAAGAAGAGCAAGAAGAACAGGAGGAGGAGGATGAACGGCCGGAGTTGCTGCCTGCAACTCCGGCGTAAGAATGTGGAGAAGAAGGGGAGGAAGACGGTGGTGAAGATGCTGGCGAGGTGCTGCGATACTGGAGGTAGGAGCGGTGGAGCATCAGGAAGTGGCTGGAGGATGATGACGTGGTCTTCAGCGTGGAGAAGAGGAGGTTGTGCTCCACGGACTGGTTCAGTCCGCCGGAGAGATGAAGAAGACGATGATAAAAGTGAAAAAAAAAAGAGGAGAAGGAGGAGGGGGATTGATAGGAGAAGAGATTGGGGGAAGAGAAGAGAAGAATGGAGGGGGATTAGAGGGGATTAGGGTTCGAACGAACCCTTCTCCTTCCTCTTATAAAGCTCCCTATTTCCATTAATGGAAATAGGGTATTTTTTTAAATAAAAAAAATATTTTTAAATTTTTTTTTTTTTTTTTTTAAGTAAAATGCTACTTTTTCTTGGGGAATGTCCCCATTTAGTGGACCCCCCATTTAATTAAAATTATTTTGAAATTCGCGGGGTCCACTAATTGGTCGGACAGCGGGTCGATGAAGATGGGCCCGGCTATTGGCCCACATGGATTGATGATGTCCATCGTCTCACAAGATGATGTGACAGACAGTCTGATGGCGATCAGATGGATGGTGACTTGATTGGGACTCAGATTGGTAGATTGACGGATCTAGAGAGATCCAACGGTCCGATTGAAGATCCAACGGTCCGATGGAAGATCCAACGGTCAGAAAGCTAAGGGAGATGAGATAGAGCCGATGGGCAGGAGTTCTGGGGTTAGGTCAGTAGATTCGAGGACCGAGAGATGAAGAGAGAGAGAGAATAAGGAGAGATGAGAGAGAAAGTATCAGAAAATAGAGAGAAAAGCACTGGCGGAGGGTCTGGAACCCTGGTCTTCACTGTGACCATCCTCACGCTTTTCCAGTAGAGTAGATTATCACTCCTTGCTGACTCATGTGGCTTTAAACGCTTTGGTTCGTCTCTTGGTCATTGGCTCTCCTATTCTTTTCGTTCTTTGGGCCGGCTTTTAGGTCATCTTGTTCAGCCCATATTTGGCCCATATCTTCTAGTCATAGCATGTGGGCTCTTTAAGCTTTGATAATGGGCTTTCATGATCGATTTGGGCCCACAAGTCTCGAGAATCGTCCCATCGGGGTTTCCTGCGACAGAAGAAGCGCGTAATGAGAATTAATCAGAACGGCTTAATATCTAGACTTCTAAAAATGTGTTTAATGCATGCAAATATACCATTTCATCCAGAAAAGTGTGTTCCACGCAACAGAAGAGACTCTTACGAAGAAAAGTAGATAAATAGAGTATTTTAACGTGGGAGAATGCAATAACGCTAAAAGGATAATTGCTTAAAATAAGCACTTTTGAGCGAATATCAACCACTCATCGAGAGCTTTTAACCGAGACCTTGTGTGGTGCTTCTTTTGACTGGGTTTCTCATATCCCACTCAGTAGTCTTCTCCCTAAGTATCGGTCGTGCAAAGAGAAGTTATAATATTGACCAAGGGAAGTACAATCAATTGGACTGTGAGAACCAATCGATTGGACTCTACGGGACAAAAACTTCTTAGAGTACAATCGATTGTAATCTTCTCTACAATTGATTGGACTGTGAAAACCAATCGATTGGACCATACAGGACAGAAATTCCAAAGTACCTAATCGATTGGACGACCCTGAGTACAATCGTTTGCTTTTGCGAACAAAAACCCATCCGTACAGTACCATTGATTGGACTCAAAGTACAATCGATTGGATTGGAGTACAATCGATTGACCAAGTGTATAATCGATTGGACTTCGCAGAAAGTGTCAATTTCAGATCTGATTTTTTTCAAATCCAATTTTTGTGGTCCCTTTATCCCCACGACTTGCATGACCTAGGGGTTCCATATTCTAATAAATAGAGCACTTTTAAGCTATACAAAATACACAACAAGAGAGGAAAATGTAAGGTTTTTATTTAGAAAATAGTTATTGTTTAGTTGAGAAAAGCTCTAGCTTCCATTATTCATCTTTTGAGGTTTTCTCTTCCATATCCGACTCTACCTAGGTTTTTCAATTAATATCTTAACCTAGTATCCATAGAAGTACCAATGTGACTCAATACTCTTGAGCAACTATGGGGTTCAGGGTGTACTGAATCATTCACATTTAGTACAGACTGTCGTGTGAGAAATAAGATCAGGGTGTACTGATCAAAGATAGGTTTGGGGAGCACCAAACTGAACAAGCGGCAAAGGCTTCATAATTGGAAGGGCATACGTAGATTCGTAGCATTGATCCAGAGGACTTGGTCGCGCCGATAGTGGGCCTTGGCTAAGTTTGAAAGTTGCATTTACAATGGTGCAGCGTAGGTAACTTTTGTAATTCAGAACTTTTCAGTTATTGATACTTTCCATCTGGACGTGGACCCGTAGTTTTTCCTTGGCTAAGGTTTCCACGTAAAAACTCTTTGTCTTGTGGATTGTTTGATTGTTGTTCTGATAATTATTTTGATTAAATCAAACGACAAAAAGATAATATACCACGGAGGTATATTTGATTTGAGTTGGTTGAGATAATCTATTTATCAATCAACTGTGGCATGTGAGTTTATCACCTTACCTTACCTAGATCAGTAATATTGTGTTAGGTTAATTTAATTTTTAATACCTAATCCCCCCCCCCCCCCCCTTTCTAGGGATTCTTGAGTAAAAGATAACAAACTGATTATTTCACCATTTACTCTATGTTCTTGCGGAAGACGCTCTCAATAGAGGTATCAACAGGTTGAGGGAAGATGGACTTGTCAACCCTATGGTCTCCAATTCTCGCTATGATGGCCCCTCTCACCTCCTTTTTGTCGATGAAATCTTCATCTTTGCCAATGGATCCTGTAAGGGCTTAAAACGTCTCACTACACTTCTTGAAGTTTACCAAGAATCTGTCGGGCAGATTATTCATAAACAAAAAAATAGGATTTTCTTGGGTAGTGTGGGCCCCTCTCATAGGAGAAACACTAAGCATTTCTTGGGTATCAAAGAGGGCAAGTTCCTAGAAAAATATCTTGGTGTTCCATTGATCCAAGGGAGAGTCAACAACATCTTTCTCAGGTCTTTAGTGGAGAAAATTCAAAAGAGAACTTTCGGTTGGGTTGGTAAGCTACTTTCCTTTCAAGAGAGGATTGTTCTTAATAGCATTCTGATCTACAAAATGGCTATCTATAAATGGCTTTCAAGTGTTTATAAGGAAAGTGAAACACTGGTTAATTAGGAGCTTCATCTGGTCAGGTGATCCATCTACAAGGAAGATGATCTCGATCTGATCTTGGGACAAAGTGAGTAGGCTGTTTGATGAGGGTGGTCTTAGGATCTGTACATGCTAAAGGACATTAATTTATCCTTGCTCATGAAACTTGCATGGAACATTTTGGAGGGCAATGATGATTGGACAGCCTTCATGAGAGGAAAATATTTGACCAAGTGTGGAGACCTTGTTTCTTACCATATTCAATCTGGCCAGGCATCAAAGCTGCTCTCAAGGCCTTGAAGCCCTACAAGGCGGCCTTATTAATTTAACGAATTTATCAGGGGGTAGAGTGCTAAGATGTCATGTTTTGCTGTATTGTTGAAGAAGAAAAAGACTAGTTTCATCTTCAACAGACCATCTTGAAAATGAAAAGAAAAAAAGTCCTCTCATTAAGTTTTTCCGAGTGACTGGGTCTGAGACTTGCACACACTCTTTTAATAACTCTTCACTTTTTTTTGGTAAGCAAGCTGGTGAACTCATTTACTACTACACTAGAAATTAAGAAAGTGATACAAGACAGTCAATTGTTCAATGACTGTTGAAACTTGGGAGTACTAATCATCTTTCTACATTGTATTTGCAGGTTTCTACATCTGAGTCTCATTTGAATCTTTATGGGAAAAACTAGTATGCAAATGGTCGCGTACTTTTAGAGGATGCAAATAAAGCCGAAAGCGACACATAACAATCGACTAAACCCATGTTAACCCTTATTAAAGAGAGAAGTTGCAGAAACATTGGGTTAACAGGGGATTTGATTGTTACGTACGTGCCACCTTCTGGCCACATTTGCATACTCTAAAAGTATATGTAACCATTTGCATACTAGTTTTTCCCAAAACTTAGAAAGTTAGGTGGGATCTTTGTCTACCAACAGTACTCTTGTACCTTCTCAAATATCTATCGGAATCACATCTTTCACACACGCGCATATAAGAGAGAGAGAGAGAGAGAGAGAGAGAGGTACTAATTGTGGGGATCTCCATTGTAATGAGAGAATATATTCCAAGTTATGAGATGTAACTGTCTTTACTGAAAACTGGGAGATGACATAGGAGTCAACTTTGTAGATATATGTGCAATGAGGAGGTGTGCATCTCGATGGGCATATATTAGCAGTCCGGACCTGGGGACGACGACAGGAATGACGTCTACTACGCACTAGGGCGTACTTCTCTTGTTAATTTCTCCTTCTGATCGATGATAATAATGCCTTTAAACAGCTTTTACAGTTGTTTTACAGTTTCATAAACAGTTTGGTCGTCTCTTCCCTTTCTTTTATAGGGAGTGGGGAAGCATTCTAAAGCTTGTAATAGACTTTACTCCCTAGTATCTAGATTACCTATTTGTTTGTAGCTAGGGAGATCCGTTTTTCTTTCTTACTTTCAGAATATATAGCTGCTGTTTGGAGAGCATTTATGTCGTCTTTCGCTTCTCTGAGATTGGAAGGTTAGAAAACCCACAAACAAAAAACAAAAAAAAAAACAGCTAGCTGCTATACCATTACCATGAGCTAGTTCCTACCATGCGCCTGTCAAGTGTTAAGATGAAATCCTCCGACAACCTCATAAGTCACCATCAGTTAGATGTGCATGCAGATCATGAAATCTATGTGCCCTCTAGATATATAATTAGGGTCCGGCTCAGCGGACACATATTTTCACACACAATTTTGGTGTACCCACATGAAATATAAATCAATGGCTGATTTTTGGTGAGGATGATCTCCTCGCCATATAGATCACCCCTACAAAAAAATCAGCCCGTTATGAAATTTCTAACACCGTCAGATGTGGGTTTCAAGTTAAAGTTAAAAAATAGATGACGGTCCATAATTCTTCAACTTGTAAACCATGCAATGAATATCAGAATTATTTGAATTTTTGTGAGGGTGATCTCCTCGCCATAGAGACCATCCTCACCAAAAATCATCCGATTCCAAAACTTCTAATTTATATATTGGCCCCCGGTAATTTTTTTGTGTGAAATTGTGTCTGAAAATATGTGTCCGCTGAGCCTGACCCATATAATAATGCATTTAGAAATAATTATGAGTTTGTGTGTGTGTGTGTGTTAAAGGCAAAAGTACAACCAAGCAGAAGGTTGCAAAACACTGGAACAAGTAGTAAAGAGTATATCACACCTTAGGATTTGGAGCTTAATTACTTATCTAGGAGAGTTCCAGGATAACCAAACTAAAATTCCCAAGAAAATCATTTATACTCCTTAAAACCAAAAATAAAAAAAGAATTCGGGCACCTAACAAAAGCGAAACCTAAAAGCAGATTGTCGCATTAAGTTGGAAAAGGCTTCTTGTTTAGCACAACGAGTCTAGTTCCACCAATAGATTGCAAAGCCATCAGACTTTGAGTCCCAGTTAGCAAGTTTGTCAACAGCGCTATTTCCCTCTCTGAAGATATACGAGCATCTAAAGTTCATAGTACTGGTTTTGTGCTAGCTAGCAGTTGAGCCATTGGGTTCTCAACCTCCATGGAACGTCGTCGGATTTCTGTGTAAGATGATGAATCACAATTTCATAATCGCTTTCTAATCAAATAGAGTGCCAACCTTTACTCCAAACAATGTCAAATATATGCTAGTAATAATTGCCAAAAATTCAGCTTTAAGGGTTTCATTTACTCTAGTGGTCGGCTCCACCTGCATTTATCATTAATTTGGTTATCCATTACCTCAATAGCTTACCCATGTTCAGATTTAAGAGATTTTAATTGTTTACTACTACTTCTTGTTTCTCTATGGTTACAAATGATTTTCTTTTGGATATAGGTTTGGCTGTTCTTAGAATTGCTATTGGATAGGTAGACCTCGATTCGAAAGGTGATGCTTCTGTGAGTTTAGCTTTTGAAGCAATCTCTTATTTTTGTGTTTCTCAAGGGTTAGGCGTCATGTCCCTGTATTTTTCTTTTAGTTAATAAAATTCCCTCCCTCTGTTGGAGGTTTTAAAAAGGAAATTAAAGGTGGGGCCTTTATTATCCGAAAATCATTAGCCATTTTATTTTATTAGTCAAAAAGCATTAGTCATTTTATCCCAACCTTATAACCTGGTTATGCTCACTTGATATTTTCTATGCCTACATTCAGACAGAGAATTTTAAGAGAATTTTTTTGTTGTTAATGAATGCCAACGCTCCTAAAAGTGGGAGAAAATTTTGATCATGCCATGTTTTGATCCAGGCATCTGGGCGCACTTAAAAATGCCATGTGCCATACTCTTAGAGACTAATGACCATATGGATGTTTGGCCCATCCCTAGATGGACCTACTGACCAAAGATCAACCTGATTGGTAATTGTTAGCCGTTGGATCTAAATACCTCAAAATAATGCTCGAATCCACAGTAGAAATTCAACCAATGAAAAAGACTGAACTCTAACTATTATAAATCATAAATCTGGATGATTTTTTATTTGTATATCCACCTAGGGATGGGACAAACATGCATATGGTCATTAATCTCTAAGAGTGCCACATGGCATTTTTAGGTGGTCCTGGACGCCTGGATCAAAAAATCCTAGGATCAATTTTTTTTTTATAAGTATAGTCTAAATTGAAGCCGAACGCCAACAGATTACTAAATAAGCCCAAGAGGTCGAGATGACCTACTCTGAATGTTGTCATGAAAAAAAAAATTACTAGCTAGCGGCAGATTTGAGCTGTATCCCTCCAAGAGCGAGCAAACCTGGCTCTCTCTGTATCCCTTCAAGAGCAAGAGCAAAAAAAATTGGCCTCTCTCTCTCTCTCTCATGAGAATATGAATAAATAAGTGATCTTAAGATAAATAACACAGACACCAACTACTGCAACAGCTACCAACACTTTTAACCCTTCTTTCCCTGTCCAACTACAGAGCCGCCTCCACCATGTCTGCCCAAAGCGAAACCACCCAACCACCATCCCTCCGTACAAATGGCTAACTTTTACGCCGTGACTTTCTCTGTCCTTTTTTTTTTACATATTGCATCAGAAAACACCATCTTTTTTTCTTTCATCATGCACGCCATTACTCTTACTTCAGGACCTACCCCACTTTATCACTCCCAAGCATCAAACGCAATCAAGTCGCGTATCCGATCGACTTTTTTCCATTACAGAACCACATCAAAGAAAAGCTGATATATATCTTCCGCAAAAAGCAGAATGAGAAGTTCGAATCTCCCTACCAATCGAAAAATCTCCGTGTTTTACCAAAAATTCAAGATGAAAACGACTCGTCACTTTAACAAAATCAATCTGGGTAGTGAGAGACAGATCGACAGAGACCCACACATCACGAGGTCGAGTCCCTATTAGTGGATGTTATCATCTAAGCAGAGCAACGTGGCTCACTCTTAGAGACCACACCGACCGTATGGATGTTTGTGTTGGAAATTTTTGGCTTAGTAACACTCCCTGAAATTTGAAAGTAATTAGTATTACCCCCTTATACTTTCAAATTATTACCCCCTTGACCTAGTTTAACCATCATTTGACTAACCCATGCATCATGCTCCTGTTAATGCACCTGTGAAAGGACCATAATATTGCGAGTACAATGCTGAGGACATGAGGACATGTGAAACTAAGTCAAGGGGGGTAATCCTAAAGTTTAAAAGTAAAAGGGGGTTTTACTAATTACTTTCAAATTTCAATGGGGTGTTACTAAAATACCCTTTCTATTTTATATGTTCCTCTGTTTGATTCAACTTTTTGTTGTTGAGCTTCACGTAAATGTTTGTGTTTGTCTCTTTTTTGACTCAAGGCATACTCTTGTAGCGATAGATCGATGTGGAAACAACGTTGGTGAGTGAATTTTGAAAGTCAATTGAATGTGTTTTGGTTAAGGACAAAGTTTGAGACAAGAAAAGTTAGTGTATAATTCGGTTATAATTTAAAAATTCTCCGTTAAAAATTCGGCCAAAAATTCGAAGAACGACAAATAGTTGCATTTAACCATGTAATTTGAGCATTATTGACCATTATTTGGGGTACATAGATCCAAAGGTTTGAAATTACTAATCAAGCTGATTTTTAGTATGAAGGTGCCCACCTAGTGACGGACCAAACATCCATGGTCAGAGTCCTCTAAGAATGTGCCATGTAGCTTATATTGTGGTCCGTCGGTAACTTTGCTGAGATGAAAGTTCTACTCATTTGCTAATTCCTCTCCCCTTCTAGTAGGGGTGTCAATTTTTTCCGTTTAATCGGAACCGAATCAGAACCGGAATTGAAAATACCGGTTCTGGTTCTACATTTTTGGGAACCGATTAAAAAGTAACCGAAACCGGAACCAAACCGACAATAACGGTTCTGGTTCTGGGTAGCCTAATATGAAACTGAAACTGATAAGAACCGGAACTGAACCAATAAGAACCGGTACCAATAAATAAATATAGTGTAAATATTGTCATATTCTCAAGATTTGGCCCAATATACCCAGAACCGGAACCGGAACCGACATAAATACCTAATCGATTCTGGTTCCGAATCCATCACTTTGAGAACCGGAACCGTTAAGGAACCAAACCGATAAGAACCAGAACCGATTGTTCCGGTTCTGGTCACCTTAGGAACCAAACCGGAACTGACCCGTTGACACCCTACTTTCTAGTGGAAGGTTGAAACAAGTTCGCGCGCCCATCAATGCCAAGTCCACTTTTACTCATGGATGGTGATGTCCGTCCATATGAACCACATGGCACACTTTTAAATACCACTGACTGTATGAATGTTTGGCCCATCCCTAGGTGAACCCAGACTAAAAGTCACTCTGATTAAATAACAAATCAGATTGACATTTAGTCTGTTGATTCACCTAGGGATGGGTCAAACATTCATACGCTTAGTGGTTCATAGTTCATACAGATTACAGCCACATGTGTCCGTGATCAAAGACGTCTGTGAGCAAAAATACTCATTGATGATAAGTACTCACTGACACATTTTCATATTTTTGTTAGGCAAATGTTAAACTTCTGTCACAAGATGTTATGACCGAAGCCGGTCACAACCCACAATACTAGTCACGTGGTACACTATTAGAGGACGCTGACCGTATGGATGTTTGACCAGTCCCTCGATGGACCTGAAAACCAAAACTCAGCCTGATTAGTGATTTCTAAGCGTTGGATTGAAGTTGTTTTCATGAGTTGATTTTAACCATAGGAATTTGAGCATTATTGAGCATTATTTGGGTGTAAGGATCCAAAGGTTGTAAATCACTTATCAGGCTAATATTTGGTTTGAAGGTCAACCGAGGGGCTGGCCAAACATCCATACGATCAGTGCCCTCTAATAGTATGCCACGTGACTAGTATTGTGGGTAGTGATCAGCTTCGGTCATAACATCTTGTGACAGAAGTTTTACTCGGCAAATGCTACCCCACTACCGGACATAGGTAGCATTTGCCTAATGGTTTGGAATTTTGGATAGCGGCCATTAATCATTGGATTCAAGAGATCCACGGTCCACAAGGCAACAACTACAAAAGAATAAATCTTACCAGACAACTGCACACAATATAGCCACGTGGCAATTTCTTACAAGACACTAGTTGGTCAATCTGGACCTATAAACCCAAAATCAGCCTGATCAGTGATTTTTAAGCCTTAGTTGAAGTCATTTTCATGAGTTGATTTTAACGGAGGGAATGTGAGCATAATTTACCATTGTTTGGGTACAAAGATCCAAAGGTTTGAAATCACTAATCAGGCTAATTTTTGGTTCGTAGGTCCACTTAGGGATTGTCCTCTAACAGATTACCACGTGGCTCATATTATAGGTGGTCCATACTATAAGCCACGTGAGGTTTTACTCATCTTCGTGAGGCTGACACCAAACATTCCGTTTTCCATTCAAAATTCTTCCAAAGTTGCCACCACTCAAACCGTATGGTCCGTATCTGTCTATGCTTCGAACGAAACCCCTTTTTCTCTCTGTCTCTCACGAACACCTCTCTAGTCTCTACAATAATGGCGTCGAAACCTGCGACTTTGGCGGCAAAGATTTACTGGAGAAATCCGTCGTCCAACGGTATCCTACTATCTATACATACATACATACATGCATCATGTCTCTGTTTTTCTTCTTTTTGTTGTTGTCTTGTTCTTTTCTGCTATAATAGCAGAGATTTTGTGTATAGAGTGAAGAAATCTGAACTTTTTTTTAGAAATGAGGATTAAGGTTTGTGTTCCGAAGAAGAGGAAGAAGAGAGGAACATTGGCGCCAGTAATGAGGATCGAAGGCATCGATAATGAGTTGCAGAAGATCATAGGTGCCAACATGGATGAAGCGCCCGCAAGACGCCGTGCTCGTGAGGTCTTCAAGGAAATCCAGCTTGGGATTGATCATTGCCTGCTAAAGGTAATTCAGAGATCAACCTTTGAATGTTCTCTGTTTTTCATTTATTTGTCTCTACAGGTTTTTATGAAGCCTTAATTTAGTTAGAGTTAGGTGGTAGATGGGTTTGATTTGTGCTAGAATTACTTAATCAAGTCTCAATTGTTCATACTCGGATAAAGTATATCGTTAATTTGACAACAAAGGGAAAATCCAGAATAAAAATAAAAATAAAAAATTCTCTCTCTTGTTAACTACACAAAAATATATAAAGGCAAGGAAAAATCAGCATTCAAGCAAGACCCCCTCCCATCTAAACACATAGTCCTCAAACCTAAAACCTTTGAGCTCTACAAGAGAAGTTCTAAAAAATAGCAAAGCTTTGGTCTTCAAAATTAACACTTCAATCTCAACTTCATTTTAAAAAATGTGATGGTTCCTCTCCTTCCAAACTGACCATACCAGCACAAATGGAAGTAATATCCAAAGATGAGATCAACGAGAATCAAAGGCCTCAAGGGAACAGCTAGAAAATAGGTAAAAATGTAAGAGCTTTGGTTTTTTGCTCAAACACAATTGGAGTATGAATTGTTAGTGAGGTTCTGAAAATTTTTATTCTCCAATGTTTAGTATAAAACCAATGTAATAAACTTTGATTTCGTCTAAATTTTGTTATTTTAAAATTCAGAATTAATTCGAGGAAGTTCAATTCAATATGGAGAAATTCTGTAAAAATTTGCTAACTGTAAGAAATTTGGAGATATGATACATTTACGCATTTGTAATACTAATGTAGCTAAAAATTTATGATAAAAACTTGAAATTCCAAGGAAGATGATTTCGTGTTCTTCTTTTTTGTGAAGATGATTCCGTATACAACGGAAAAGCAAAGGTTTTAGTCCTATCTTCTTTTTTGTGAATTAGTTGATAGAGGAGGAATATTTTTTTTTTTTTGATAGGTAAAAAGAGTTTATTGAAAAAAGAGCCTAGGAGGACAAGAAGGCCTCTACAGCCCACAAAAAAACAAAAGAAGAGCATAGAATGAGAAAAAAACATACAAAAACCACCCCAATCTTTCCCTCCAATACCAAAGAAACCTCTCCTACTCACGGTAGATCAAGGCCTCCCAGTTAAAGACTACCTCCTCAAAGAAAATCCCTCTCCCCTCACTGTACAACTTAACCCAAAGAAAGATGAGCCCTTTAATCTCTAGAACCAACGCTTCCAACGACATACTCCTCCCCTCAAAAACTCTATTGTTACGCTCCTTCCAAAGACTCCAAATCACTACCAACGGAGTTAAGGCCCAGAGCCTTTTGCCCAAACCGCTGAAGCCCTTACACTCCCATGATAGAAGAAGGTCTTTTATGGAGCTGGTTGACACCCAAGCAACTCCAAAACTCCTCCAAAAAATTGACCACACCTCCCAAGCCCACTTACAAGTAAGAAAGATGTGATCACTGGATTCGCCGTGCTGCAAACAAAGAGGGCAATGATCTACGACGTTGATACCTCTGCTCCACAACAGGTCCATGGTCTGAACTCTTCCCCGAACTGCGCACCAAGCCAAGAAACTAACTTTTGAAGGCGCCTTGCTCCCCCACACTCGGTTCATCGGAAACTCTTCTGCCCCAGAATCTGCAAGAACTCCATAGAACGAACGAACTAAGAATATCCCTTTACTATCAAAGAGCCACCTTTCTGCATCCTCCTCTTGGCTGAACGTGGGACTACCCCCCACCTTGACATTGAGATCGGCCAATCGGGAGAGCTCCCAATCATAAAGGAAACGATGAAAGCCAAACTCCCAAGCCTGGTGACCACTATTAGGAACCTACATTTCCCTCACTGTGGCTGTTTTTTTGTTAGAAATAAGAAACAAATCATGGAATTCATTTTGGAGAGGAGTCTCTGAACACCACCTATCATTCCAGAATAGGACTCTATCCCCCTTGCCCACCCTAAACATCACCCCCTCCTTAAACTTCTGCATCCCACTCACTATCCCTTTCCATACTCCACACCCATATGAACCTCTAGGGGAACCGCTAGACCAGCCCATCACACTCTCACCATATTTGCCTACTATAACACTACGCCAAAGACTATCCCTTTCAATCCCAAATCTCCACAACCATTTTCCTCTCAGGGCTTCATTCATATTGCGCAGTTTCCTAATCCCTAAGCCTCTCTTCGCCTTGGGCCTGACCACCACCTTCCAACCCACTAGACTTAGCTTTCGACCATCTCCTTTACCACTCCATAAGAAATTTCTCATGAGCCTTTCTAATCTCTTTTCCACGCTGACCGGCATCGAATAAAGAGACATGTAATACACCGAAAGACTGGAAAGTGTGCTCTTTATAAGCACAAGCCTACCCCCTTTGGATAAAAATCTGGCTTTCCATCTAGATAGACGATTCTCAAATCTTTCAATAATCGGATCCCATATGTACTTACTCTTGTAGTTCACTCCCAATGGGAGCCCTAGATACCTGGTGGGGAAGCTACCTATCTGACAGCCTAAAATAGACACAGCCTCGACAACTCTCGCCTCTTGCCCAATCCCCAAAACCTCAGACTTAGAAAGATTAATGTGAAGACCCGACACAGCCTCAAAACAACATAAAATGCCTCTAAGAAACAATGTCTCATCCCTACCACCCTGCAAAAATAACATGGTGTCGTCTGCAAATTGAAGGTGAGATATAGTAAATCCGTGATTGCCCACGCTAAAGCCCTTCACCCTGCCTAACTCAACAGCTTTCTTCATCATACCCCCTAGCACCTCAATAGCTAGGACAAACAAGAACGGTGATAACGGGTCACCTTGACGCAACCCTCTCGAACTTCTGAAGAACCCGGCTGGTGAGCCATTAACCAGAACTGAAAAAGAAGCCGTTGAAACACATTTTCTGATCCAACTCCGCCATTTGACCCCGAAACCCATCCTCTCCATAACGTAATCCAAAAACTTTCAATTAACATGGTCATATGCCTTCTCCATATCCAGTTTGTCCCTGTGAGTTTCTCCTAAATTCTAGGACTTTCTGAGTGTGTCTATTTATGTTTCAAATTTTTGGTTTTTTTTTGTGAAAACACAACTTGATAGAGTATTTTGATTCAGAAGAGTTATTCACTTTCACTGAGTACCATCGTGTAATCTTTGAAATTTTACTAAATAATAATCAATATTTTTTTTTGCTGGCATTGCAGATGCAATATGATGGGTTAAGAATGAAGGAGGTATACAACTTATAAATTCATTATAATCAATGCGCCGTCATTTTAATTTTGGTTCTCATTTTGATGGTAATTGAACATTCCTTTTAAGTGAAGTTCTTCACACATGAATCAGTGTCGTGTGCATATGTTAAATGTCATTACTGTCTCTCTATTTTTACATATGGCATTGTTTCCTGTGGACATGTATATTTGTCCTGTCATCTTATGATTAAAATCTCTTCCCTTTTTTCAACTGTTTTCTCATTTAAATTATGTTGAATTAATTTAAGTTACAAGTCAAGCAAACCAATATGCAAGTGCAATCAACATGAAACTGACTACCCCTGCTTTTGCTTTTTCTCCTTTCAATTTAGTGTTCAATTCTATTAAGGCAGCATGAGAAGAGGCTTCATACAGAATCTGTCAGCTCATTTTGCTATGCGCTATCAATTGATTAATGCCATGGCTTTCGTACTTTTTTTTGGTCGAAATGCCATGACTTTTGTTACGAGCTTTGGGATGATAATGTTTTTATATTACTCGAGCAAAGTTAATAATTTTAGATGCTTTTATACAGTTGTATGAGGTGAATTCTAGAGGATTGGAAATTTTCTCTAAAAGTTGGCTTCCAGAGACCCCTCAACTAAAAGCAGTGGTTTTTTTTTGTCATGGATACGGAGACACTTGCACATTTTTCGTTGAAGGCATGTGTAATAGTTGGCAATGGAAACTATGTATTTCTTCTCAAAGCATCTTGAAAAAAGTTGGACCTTAAGTATTCGTACCTATTAATCCCAGGAATTGCTAGGAAGTTGGCATCATCTGGATATGGAGTTTTTGCCATGGATTACCCTGGATTTGGTCTTTCAGAAGGCCTTCATGGCTATATTCCAAGCTTCGACATGCTTGTAGATGATGTCTTTGAGCATTTTTCCAAAGTCAAAGGTGTGATATTACCTCTTTTATATTGGAAATGTTGCCTTACCTTTTAAATAGATTTTTTGTAAATGTCTCGTATCTATGTCTATTAAATGATTCTATTTCTTGGTAATCAATGGATAGTAGTTCTTCTTTATATTGGAAAGGAAACGAGAAAACTTTATTGAAAAGGTGAGAACTAGAGAGTAGGATTCCATTTGTACAAAGACCTATAATATCTTTATCTATGCAAGGATCAGGTTTGGTATTGGTGCTTCTAACGAAAGAGATATGATTCCAAGGCTCAACTCTAAAATATGGTCTGAGGTATTGACAACGGGTCAAGGACAACCCCATTATACTGGGATTACACACTGAACTTCTCCTAAAATAAACATAATAAGTTTACTCTGTTTTCTCTGACTAGATGGCAATTTTCAGCTACCCATTGACAACAGACCTCCATCTCTTTAAAAATTCAGATCTAACAGATAAATACTTTTAAGTTTGAAATCCAAGAGATGGATAGTATATGTAATGTTTTTATTAATGGCTTTAGTTATGAGATTGTTGCCTCCAACGATTTATCACTTCTTCCTTCCACACAATCCAATGAAAAGAAATGCATATTTTTGAACTCTGATTTCCGGTAAAGAACCCCTTCTCCTATCATGAAGCTCACTTAATGATATTCAAGGGAATATGTATACCAGCCAAATAAGATATAACCAGTAATCAAACATTCATAAATTCATGGATAAAGAGAATAATTCATAAACCAAACCACCAAAAGTAACATTATTTTGCTACACACATTGATAAATAGCTTATATCCTCCAATAAGACACAAGTTAACAACCAAACTATAACTAGTAGCTCCACACAACTGTTTCGTTGCAAGGAATCTGCAATACGCGACATAACTGAAATCAGATGAGAAATGAGCACACAATCACCAAATCTACTACAATGGAAAAACTAGGACAAAAAAATTAGATTTTATATTTTCTCAAAAATAAGTTGGGACGTTTTTGGCATATAAAAATAATGGGAGGGGTATTTTGGGGAAAAACAAGTTTATTGGTGTTGGGCTTGTGTATAAGCTTTGACTGTGTCTCACGCCTTGCACCTCGATGATTACACCTCAGACTTACACCTTGACTGGGTGAGGCGTAAGCCTCTTAAGTTATAACCCATTCTAAGCTTAAGCCTCAAGGCATGTAGCCTATGCCTCACCTCAAGGAATATGCCTCACATGCCTCATGGCGTGGTTAATAAAACACTAATCACTTGTACATGGTACATTTGTTACTTGCAATTTGTAGCCAAAACAATCAAGATAATGGTAGAATTAAATACTGAAGTAGCTGCTTGTTGTAAGATAAAAATCTCTTTGCTAATTTTGGGTTGATTTGGATGTTAGAAAACATGGAGTACCGCAGCCTTCCAACCTTCCTGTTTGGAGAGTCTATGGGTGGAGCCGTTGCTATAAAGCTGCACCTAAAACAACCTAAAGCATGGGATGGTGCTGTTCTTCTTGCTCCTATGTGCAAAGTATTCTCCTGAACCTGGACATTTATGTAGAGGCCTATTGGTTGGTGATATGTGCATTTAATTAACTGAAATATTTACAAGTAGATTGCAGATGCTATGGTTCCATCTCAGTTGGTAACCCGGCTTCTGGTTGGTGTATCTAAATTTCTTCCCAAAGCGAAGTTAGTTCCACAGAAAGATTTAGCAGTGATGGCATTCAGAGACTTGAAAAAGAGGAAAATGGTTGGTCTCTCTACTTGTCAACAGACTATTTCAGAGAAAAGTTTTAGGAGATGCTTGTTTGTAGCACATGGCTTTATTTAAAATTATTGGTGGCATTGGATTCTGTCATGCATTCACCTGCTTGGGTGCTAATCTGTGATTCTGCATACTTGATGCGACTGCAATATTGCACTCATCCATATTTTTTCTTTCGCAGCTTCTTACATGAGTTTCTGATTCTTCATTACGTGAATATATGGGTAAAAATGTTTGTTCTCCGATGAATGTAGGCATCCTATAATGTTATTTCTTACAAGGATAAACCGCGCTTGGGGACTGCTCTTGAGTTACTCAAAACCACTAAAGACATAGAACATCGATTGGAAGAAGTACGACAATTCCTTGCTCTTTCCTTCTCTACTATTAGAACCTTGGTTGATACTGTTTAACTCAGAACAGGTATTATAATTCACAGGTTTCTCTGCCATTATTGATCCTGCATGGAGAGGCTGATGCTGTAACTGATCCATCAGTGAGTAAGGCTTTGTATGAACAGGCAAGCAGTTCAGACAAGAAGCTATGCCTTTATAAAGATGCTTATCACGCACTCATCGAAGGTGAACCGGATGAGATGATATTTGAAGTTGTTGATGATATCATATCTTGGCTTGATGAGCACAGCATTAAAAATTCCCCCTGTTGATCAATTGTGTATTTCATATAATTATGATTACACTTTAATTTTCATTGTTAATTATTTAACAAGCTAGTCTTGTATTATTTTGAATAATTAAAGTATTGTACTCTATTATTTTGAATAATTCAGTTAATTTATCAGTCTACTTGAATTAGATTCCTCGGAGACTTTGCAGCATGGTTCAAAGTTTCAGTCGAAACCGAAGCGTTTTGTCCATTTTGTTTCGGTTTCGTTATAGGACGAAACTACATATGTTTCGTTATAGGCACACAAGTAAACCTTCGCAGTCAACAACGCCGCTGACTGCAGCCAATACGAGCCATGTGACACAATTCTTAAGAGGACACTGACCATATGGATGTTTGGCCAATCACTAAGTAAAACTACAAACCAAAAATCAGTCTGATTAGTGATTTAAAACCTTTGGATCTTCGTACTGAAATAATGCTCAACCCATGGAAATAACCTCAATCCAACGCTTAGAAATCATTCAATGCTCCCATCGGCATGTTTCTGTATTTAAAAAAACCCATTTTCAGCCTACAAGCTCATGTCTTGTGTACGAGGAGCAAGAGACCAAGTATGATTTTTCTGGAGTGCAGGGAGTGTTGGATGATGGATCATCCATGGTCATATCCACTTGGAAAGGTGGTGATGAAGTTGTAGGAGATGAACTAGAAGAGAGAGTCCAAGTGGATGTTTCACCAGTAGCAGTGACGATCTAGAGACAAGTAGACGTGCAACCAAGAACAATAAAGAATGAACCGTGGCACTATGGTTCGAAGTCTCGGCCGATCCCGTTCTGGATCGGAAGCCACCAATCTGAACAATATTTGGGCGATTCTCCATCATATAGGTGCACCAAATGAACCTATGGTCAAGCTGTAACGTCCCCTCAAGGCCAAGGGTGGCACCAACACAAGCCAAAAGCAACGCAGTCTAGGTCTTTACTTCTAGGACTCGGGAGTGATCAAAATCAAACTGGTGAGGAATCAGTCGATATGAGATACTGGCCCAGCTGAGTGTCTATAATGCTCTTAAAATGTCACCTGAGTTAAGGATTTCGCTGGTATATGCTCTCTCAAACCCAAATTACTTCACAGATGAAGTTGAACAAGAAAGAGCGAATAATCAAAATGAAACCAAATAGGATCATTTCAGGGGCAAACTGGGATGATTTGATGCATTCAAGGCTAATCGTCCGTACAAATTAGTGTTTGACATGGTCGATTAGTGGTATTTGAGAAGATTAAGCACTCAACTGATTTAAAAACAACAGAGAGGAATCCAGATTCATTTTCATCATCTAATAATGATGAACATGAATAGGAGGAACTTCCATGTATCAGCACAAAAGAACAGAGTCTCCTTCGCAAAAACCTCAAAGAGCATCTGTTGGCAACAAAATTTTCTCCATCCCACATTATTGAGATATTTTTGCACCAAAACTAGAGACGCTACATGTAGAATCACTATGCCACATGGAGCATTCCTTTGTCCCACTAACCTTATGGATGTTTAGCCCACTTCTTGCTAGATCCATACATGAAAAATCAGCTTGATTGATGATCTCTAGAAATTAGATTTTTTCGATAACAATTGATGCATGATTTCAAATTTGTCGAGTGAAATTGTGGATATTGTCGCGAAAGCAGGTGCACAGGATGATACGAGGGGTGTTACATGCTGCACCTTAGTTCCTTCAATTTCAATATCACTACTTACTACATGCTGCACCTGAGGTCCTTCAATCACTGTACCACCTCTTGAATCAGGTATAAACCCCTACATCAGATTGACGGTATACTAACCTCTTGAACAAGGCATAACTACAATATCACATAGGGGTTATAACCTTCCAATCAATAGCAAGAGGACCCACCAGTGTGACCATCTAAATCGATGAGTTGATGGACGGCATTAAAGTACAATGATCGGACTCTCAAGTTGCTATTTCTATCAACTTTTCTACAATTTATTGAGAGTTTGAGCATGATATGACTTGGATCAATAAAATCACACAGCAAAATTGGTGTTTGATGAGAGCCCTCTTTTGAATGTTCAGTGGCAATTACAAAGCTGCTGGATCAATGCTAGGGTTGAATATTTAAAGCCAACTGAACAAAGGAAAATAAGTGATTATATTCAACAAGAACTTGTCATAGTAAATCATGGGACTTCCTGAAAAAGGAAAAATAAACTTCAGGCATGAACTGTGAAACTAAATTTTTTGTTTCTGCCTACTACAGTTCATACAAAACATAACAAATGCATTTGTAAGACAAACCCCCCAAGTCTACAATGACTACGGCTCCAGCTCCGGCTCCGGCTCAGGCTCAGTTAGTACTAGAGTCAACCCACAATCCTTCAGCAGCGGATACAACAAGAGATCGTGCAAAACCATGTTGACACCACATAATATAGTGCAAATCAGCCTTAAAAATGACAGGAACTTGATATTAAAAACAAATTGCACCCACAAAAACTGTGCGTACAACATTCTAGCTTGCTCTGTGCCTAATTTAACTTAGGAAAGCCAATGAATAAAGGAAGCAATGGTGAAAAGATCCAAGGACTTTATGTCCATATATCTACATGAGTATGAGGAAGACCGACTGCCCAAGCTAATAATGCAAGCCTACCAGATCCACCAACTTGCTGGAAAAACTCATCCGCTTGATCAGCTCCTCATTTTCTGCAAAAGAATGTGTACAAGGACGACATTGGCTCACACAACATGAAATACTGCTACTTTGCAAATAAGCAATAGAAAGGAAAAATGTTAACCTGCACAGCTAATGCAGAACTTAACAGGATGAGGTCATATATGATATAAAAGATGTGGGAAAGGTTGATGTTTCCTTGCCATTTTTAGCAACAAAATAATTCAAAGCTTTCACACAAAGACATCTGAAATCAAGCATTTATATGTTACCCTAAGATAAGAGAAAAAGCATAGCATAAGAGAATTAACAGAATTGAAGTTCTATGTTTCTCAAAGGTGAGCCATACCCATGCCAAGTAGTATATTTGACGAGCATGGCTACTAGGTGGATGCACTCCAACATACAAACATGTCCCCAAAAGTTACACACTAGCCTCTGGGATCTAACATAACTTTCTTGCAAAAGAATGTATCCCAGACTCTGAGATGTAATAAACATGTTCCCCAAAGTTGGGGGAATGTTCACATAAAAAAATGGTACACGGATGAATGGGAAAGCATGGTGAAGCTATTGTCTGGGAATTTGGAAGAGAGAATCCATTGGGGCAGATGCTTGAGCCCTTTTGGAAGGCGCGAAGATATTCATGTCCTCTCCTGGAGGTCCTCTTAAAGTTAATGGAGATTCATCAAGTGTGATCTTATTGGCAGTGTTTTTAAAATCCCACCTCAAATCGCGTAAGGCTTACACCCTATGATACCCGGAATCCCTACTTGTAAATGGCCATCGTATCTGTGTCGACACGACATGACACCAGATACTCCTCCGACACCTATCCCCACGTATCCTTCATAAAAAGTTGAAAAAATTAGAAAAAATGAAAATTTTGAACTAAAAAAAAGGATAGTCGCATCCGTAGCCGTGTCCCTGATTTTAGAAAATGTCAAGTCGTATCCCCGCTTCCCGTGTCCGTATCTGTATCTGGGCATCATAGCATACACCTCGAGGCAAGTCGCAGGGTCTTGGCCTTGAGGCTCAAGCTTTAACTGGTTTATAAGAGGCTTATGCCTTATCCAGTTGAGGCTTAAGCTTCGAGGCTTAAAACTCAACTATGCAGCCACATACATGGGTAAAACTAATAAAAATTGGTTTTTGCAATATTTTTCCCTTCCTTTTCCCAAAGTACCCTGGCCATTTATATTCTATGCCAAAAAACCCTATAAAGATGATTTAAATCATCTTCTTCCTCTTATATTGACGCAGGAGGTAATACCGTTCCGCGATTTGAGAAGGAAGGAAGAGGGGATTACTATTCAAGGCACTATTCACGTGACACTATTCACGCAGCACTATTCACAGTGCTGTGGTATGATTTGGGTTTTCATAGGTAAGAAATTGATAAAAAAAAAGAAAATAGAGATGGAGAAAGAGAAGATAATAAGAGAGAAGAGATAGAGAAAGAGATGGAGAAAAAAAGATGCATTCGGCTTCGCACCACGAGAGAGATTTCTCAAAGAGATTTTTATTTCTTCATTCATAATTTTTTCATCCTCAAAATCAAAGGGTACATCACCTTTTATAAGACTCCCTACTTGAACTTTCCTAATTCTAATATAATTGAAATTAGAAACTCCTAATACAAATCAACTATTGCAATCAATAATAAAAATCCTAATTAGAAATAAAATCTAATTTCAATTGAAAATCCTAATTAAATTAAAAAAAATCTTTGTGGGGTCCACTAAAAATAGTAAAATCAAAATTTACTATAAATAGTAAATTCGTAATTTACTATAAATAATAAAAACGAGATTTACTATAAATAGTAATTTCGGGATTTACTAAATAGTAAAAACGTGAATTACTATAAATAGTAAATAGGATCCACTTGATTTGGCATTGATTCGGTGTAGCACGGACGATCGTAGTAGAATGCTCCCGCATCATATATATACTTGTAAATATGACATACATGGTCTAAGCAGCTTCAGCTAGAAGTGTTTCCAAATGACCACATTTCTTATAGAGAAACAAGAAATAATTTAGCATCAAAACTTCCAAATTGAGCTTTAACTGAGAATGATAAAGATTCCTAAGACTGAAATCAATGGACACTCAAATAAGTCATCAATCTTCCATGATCGTCAACACCATTATATTTGTTAAAAGTATACCTTGTTTACTTGATGGGTCGACCAATCGAGGAACGATACTTCATGAGCAGCATACGTTACTAAATTGAGGTTACGAAAAAGAAAATATGACACGAGAACAAGTGAAAGGCCTTCAAATAATAAAAGGTTTGTGTTGCTTCATGGGCATAATTAGCCAATGTTTTAAAATCCCGCCTCAAAGTTGCACCTTGCTTGCCCAATGAATCGGCAAAACATGTTCTCTTCGATCATAGGAAAACAAATTCGTTGGGCAAGCAAGGTGCTAATATGTTCTCTTTTTTAATTTTATTATCTTTCTCAAAGTATTCTTTATACAATAAAAAAGAAAAAAGAAAGAAAACCACATAAAAACAAAAGGCATACCTTTATTACAAATCTGTGGTCCGATAGGACTGCCATCCTGTCATCTGTGCGAAGAATTAACAGACATTTATTTAACTCTCCTTGCTGCAATAAGATCATGGTTCACAATATTTGAAGTCTCATTTTCGTCGTCTTCCCAATCAAGGTTATCATCATCGTCGTCGTCGTCAGATTCCATACAAGAACCTTCATCTTCACTCTGCACATCACAAGCCATCAGGGTATTCATACTTATCCTAAGCTCGAGAACAATCACGTGGTCTGAAAAGTATATCTCACTTGATTGAACTCTGAGACATGATCAAATCGACTCTGGTCCTCTATGTTCCAGGTATTTCCAGCATCTACATCTTTAGAGTCACCCTGTGGATAAATTGCAAGTAGATTTAAAAAAAAAAAAGATTTTTAAATTTCTCAAATAATAAAAGCTTCATTATGACAAATGCCAGAACCATGGAAAAGGTAAGTCAGGGAAAGCAACAAAATCCATCACAACTGTGAAATCATTATTAATCCAGATCTCAAAAATAAAAAGCTTGAACAGCACATGCATTTGAAAGATCAGCACTTCAACTGACATCCCTAGTTGTCTGCAGAAACTTGGACATGGGCGGGCATGACAGTGACACTGACACTGACACAAGTTGGTGATGAATAGGGTGACTTCGAGGCAGCCATATGCGAACACAATGTTCCAAACAATATATTAAAACCTTAAGAGTATAATGTTTAAAGATAGAATACCCAGAGTCAACATAAGACAAAAAGAGAAGGAAAAAATCATCAACATTATAACAAAATAATATAGAGCTTTGACCAACCGAATGAACATGTTAATCTGAATCAATATGTATGGATGGCCTAAAGAACCAGAAAGTGTTGTATCCTCATCAAGAACTCTATGACTCGTCATACGTGAGGATTTCAGCAATTTCGATAACGATAGGGTATGCAGGGGTTCAATTTCCTGGTAAATGTGTTCTAAAAGGTGATGCTGCTTCAGATTATGAAAAGTGCATATCTTGCCTGTCTACAAACACATTGCCATGCACTGTCAAATACCAAAAAACTCTAGGCCAAGATACCAAATTTCAGGACAACAAGATCTGTCCAAGTCATTCCCATTTTGAGTAGTTTTGAATATTGGAACAAACTACTATTGGGACAAAATTATCTATGCAAATAAAGTTTGATCATAATTCATTATCGGAGTGCCGATTATGACTAGTGTGGCAATTGGTGATAATTCTTTGAAGGATCCTTTCAATAGCTTAATGTTGGGGAGATTTAGAACGAAAGAAACAGAAGAGTTTCTCAACTCTAACCAAAGTCAATGGAGTCTTACCTTCATTATCATTTAACTCAAAATTATGGGTGGGCTACAAGTTTAAGGAATTCCAAGACGGTACTTATCACTGTTCACAATATTTTTTTTGATAAGTATCATTGTTCAAAATACTGATCCATATTGTAAGTCTCATCATATTTTGGCTCCACCGATACGATAAGTAGGGTGACTATCAAATTCCCCTACCTATCGTACCTGTAGTGCTAGTGTTATCACACCAATGCAATCGTACAAGCAAGAAAAATGGAAAAAGTAAAAACTGAACCTTGAACTATGAATTATTTTGCTTCAAATAACTTGCTATATTCAGTTACATGCACCATATCAAACATTTCTAATTCTAAGACATGCCTCAAGATATAGAACTTCCTAAGATCCATCCTAAGCAAAAGTAAATGAAGTGGGTTGTTAAGCAAGTAAATCTAGCAAGTGACTACCATGAATACCACTATCAAGGGGAGAGAGAGAAAGAGAATAACAGCATGAATACAACAGTTATCAACAAAAAACATTGTATCCAAAGTAAATGAAGTGGGTTGTTATACTGAAAAAAACATTTAAAAAATAAATATATTCTAAAAAGTTTATAGAAAATAATATCAATATTTTAGTTTTAACTATATAGCCGTATCCAAGAACCCAAAGATTTGGGTTGGGCAAGTGAACCATACCCACACCATATACCTGTACCCATACCCAGTTAAGATAGGTAAGAACAACGGGGAAATTGCCACTTACAATTTCAGTTTTCATCTGTTCTATGGTTCTCTCCAATTCAGATATGTGTTGACTGAGTGCCTGCATAAAATATTCAAAATATAGCAAAGATGTTATAATCGCCCATGAGACGAGTCAAATTCATAAATTCAGATAGTGACATTTATAAAGACATCAAAAATTGGAACTTATAGAAGCATTACGCTCCTAGAGACTGTACTCCACTGCCATTTTAACTATAAAACAGTAAAAATGGGCATTTGAAAGATGATATAACCTCATGGCGCTGCATGGCAACTGAACGCTTCAATGCTTTTGCTTTTGTTAGAAGGTTTCTTGGCCGCAGGCTGATGGGTCGCTGATAGTTCTTTCCACGATAATAGATAAGAGCATAACCCTTTGGGACTTTTTCAATTGCTACCAATATTCCTCCGCTCTCATACTCCAATAACCTTGCTGTATCTTCAACAAAAGAAAGGGTCTTCTGTTTGGAGATTAACTTCACCAATTCCCTATGCTTCCAATGCAAGTGCATATTCTCAATAACACCATCAAAAACACCACGGATACCTGACACATGGATCACAGACAGAAGATCAGCAGTTACAGTTGGGATTGAGCTCGCATTCGTAACATGAAGAGACACTCACCGAGGGGTAAGTACGCCTTCATTCTCAAACCAACCCTGCGGAACATAAAGCGTTCTTCATCAGTTATTGTCTCCTGGTCATCAGAAGGACCAACTGGAACCATGGATACTTCTATCTTTCCTAACAGTCTCTCTGCTCGTAGCTTCTTGGTTTGGGCCTGCTCATGAATTGGACATCCAACTATATCAAAATCAAACATACATGGATGTAAAGTTCTCAGAATCCTAACAAAAAATCTACAAAACTGGACTCAAATATTTGCATTAGTGATCATGGATCTTGGCAACTTCCCATGGACTACAACCACCAAGGGCCCAGCATTGTGAAGGCACAGTCTCCTCAAAGGATTAATCCGAAGATTAAACAGTAAGTATCACAAACCTATCTCAAAATTGATCAACAGCTAAAAGGAAATGCAAACACAGAGTACCCCCTCCAAAATAGGCAGAAGCAACGATGCTAAAATGTGTGAATTTAAGCTCAAGATTCAAACAACCAATGCCAAAATACATGTTCAAAATTAAAAATAAATAAATAAAAGTTAATCTGAGGTTAAATGGAAACCTAGGATCAAATGCTTCACAATTAATGATATATACTTAAAAGACTGAGTCCTAAACCCCGCCACTCTACAATTCTAAACCCCATCACTAATCATGTATCTGCAATAACATTCAAAATGCCTTGACCCAAATACAACCTGAGCTTTTCCGTCAATAAAGCAGCATGAATTGCTAGAAATGTTAACCCCACTTGTGTGAAAAAGATATGGAAAGTAATCATCAAAACTTTTAGACATAACAGTTTAAGGCACTTCAAGGTAAACTGAAAAATTAGATCACTGGATGTGTTCACACCCCAGTAACATAAAACCCAATATCTAGCCTATCCACTATATCTCTAAGAATGAAGTAATTATGATAGCATAGATCATAATATGAAACATTTGCTCTCTTCCAGCATTAAACCATGACGAGAAAAATACTTACAACAGCTAGTTTATGTTCAATTCTCTTGACTATCCTGGCATTCTTAGCTTTAGATGCCTCTTCTTTCATCTTCTCATGTTCTTCAGCAGATAATTCTCTTCCCCATCGGGCTTGAGCCTCATGAAATTCAGCCAGGGTACCAGCAAGTGCCTTCCCTTCAAATCCTTCCATAGGAGCAGCCCCAACTACTACACTCCGCACTTTCTCTTCAACATCTTGAATCTCTTTCGTCAATTCCTGTCTTTCCACTAAAGCAGCTGCCACACTTGTGGGGAGGAAATCCTTCCCACGGTATATGACAATGTAATATTTGTTTCTGAGCAGTAAGATACCTCCTGTTAACATCTGCAAGATAGTCAATTAAATATTTTAGAATTTGGACACTTTGATTGCTCACAGTGTAATCAAACTTTGTCTAACCAGGGCCCTAGTACTTAAAACAGGAGCTAGGCAGGTGCTACTACAAAAACGCTCACCTTGGCGCAGGCACTAGGTGTTAACTTAGGCCATACATATCAAATTGATGCTATATTTGTTTATATAGTAGGAATAGATCATACGCACAAGGTAAATGTTATGTACTTCTGTTATGTGCTTCACGAATAAGGAAAACGCAAAGGTATGTATATATATAAACCTCATAAACGAACCATTCTCCAAACCCTAACAAGAAGAGAAAGTAAGCATCCTATTTCTCGTTTCTTGATGATTGATTTTTGGGATGTTGAGTATTGGGACTTCAAAGATTCAGAGTCTGGGACTTTAGCTCTGTTTGGAGTTTGAACAGTCGAGTTGTTTTTGAACTATTAGATGTAGCACTAAATCACTAAAGTATTTTGGCTTTCAACTATTAGAAGTGCTGCATGTAGTTATTTAGAACTCACCAATTAGCTTTGCTATTTGTTTCTACTCCGTACTGTGGATATGTGTTTTCTTTTATTAAATTAAATCTTTTTAGCGGTATTAATTTTATTTTTTAATTCTTATAAGATAAATAAATAAACTATCAAATAGGCTTTGCTTAGCCGTCCTAAGGGACCCTTGTCGCCTAACGCTTTTGACTACAATGATTTCTCATGTGTAAGTAAAATAATTTCTGCCATTTCATGCTTAGGAGACAAGAAGATTGCACACCTCATTCCTACATATTGTTAAGAATTTAATGTGCATCTAGTACTAATATATAAATCAAGCATGACAAGGTGCCATACTAGAAATTTCTTATTTAAATGTAATCAACAAAGGTGTAACTATTAACACTACTTTGTGAAAAAATTAACAGGGTGATAAAAACTAACATGCTATACAGTCCATCAATAACCACCTAAATAAGTTTGCTTGAGAGATAAGTGGCAGCTTCATGACACGTTCAAAAGAACTTTATGACCTCAAACGTATCATGCTAGCATAGCTATAACAGATCATGTCATCCCGAAGTGTATCTCAAACAGATACTGCTAGTATAGCTATAACACAAAAAGCTCTGTTATGAGTCCAAGAACTAAAGCTGGAGTTCTTCAATTTAAAAAGATACATTAGAGAAATTCCAAGTGGAACTATCTGTTGATTAGTTTCTTATATTATATGTGTGTGTGGTTGTCCATGATATTCTTTTATTATTAACAAAGTTTCATTTAAGTTTTAACCCTACACTCTCCTCTTCCCTGTGGTTGCAAGGATAAATTCTTCCACTGGGCCCGTTGGATCGAGTATTGGTATCTCTCTCCAACATCTTGTAACAAATTTTATCTAACATAAAAGGAACGAGATAAATAATATAAAATACCAGCAAGAAACATTTCACCGGAGAGGAATGGGACCCACCCGTAAATAGAAAAGTCTACTCAAACTCTACATCATTAGCAAATCCAAAATTTCAGCTACCTCCAGAAATCTGGTAGGAAGAGAGGCCTTTACACATTAAAGCAAGGGCCTAGTTTAATTTCTCATTAAACACCAATCACTCTTCTCATGAAGTAAAATTCCCCTTCTCATAAATAGATAAACCTACAGAAGAACATAAATCATACTTTGAATATGCCACACCTAAATTTTCTACAAGCTTATCTAAAAAATACCTGCTCTCACAACCTACTAAATATCACAAAAAAGTAAAACCTAAAGCCCTAATAAACCAGACTCAAAATACCAATGTTTTCAATGGCATAGGAGGCAGGGCCCCTTGACGTAGGTCCCAGGGCAAGAAAACCCAGAGGCATGAGGAGCATGTCTCAGAAAAAAGATGAATAGCAAAAGCATAATATCAAGAGAGGCATGTGCCTTTTTCATGCTTTTGGTCAGAAGCGTATGCCTCTTGTCAGGAAATATCATGTCTACTAGAATAGATATATGTATAAATATATAATATACGGGGTTTCAGGCACATTCTTATGGGCATTGGTTGTTTTCCTGTTCCAACTCAAGCCCTAGCCTCTCTTTCCCTCTTTTCTTCATTGACAGGGAAAAAGGAAAACCAAAAGAAAAATGTTGGAGAGCTTGATGAGCTTGGTGATGACACCAAAAAAGGTTCACATATTAATGCTCTAGATACTATGGCTGCTGCTGCCTGATGCTGCTGTGAGTAGGAGCAGAGGCAGCTGTCATGCTGCTGCTGCCATGGACGGGGAGGGGCCGCTACAAGCAGGGATTGTTGCTGCTGTGCAACCAGCAGCAGTTGTGCTGTAAATAGAGGCTGATATATATTTTTCGTGAAAAATATCTTAAGATGATGGGATTATACCTACTTGTATGATGGGTTTGTTCTTTATATTTGCAGTGTTTTTAAACGCAGAGGTGTGGGGCGCATCACTTCAATGGCTTAATGTATGAGGTGTAAAGCCTCACAAACACTGTCTTCGTAACTAAACGATAAAAATAAATAATAGGATAAATTCAATAAAAAATAAATTTAGGAAATAATAGATAACAAATTGTAGAAATTTTATAAAAACAAAAAAAAGAGAAATTTAGGGAAAATGATGTAAAAAGCATTGATCTATTTCACATGGCAAAAAGAGATGTTTCTGTTGAGGTCATTTAACCTAGAATAACTCATTGTTTTATTATTATTGATAAGTTAGAATAACTCGTTATTACTTAAGGGTCAAGGGGCAAAACCAAAAGAAGGAAATGTGGGGCATCTTTTTCGGATCTTTTGGTATATGTTGGGTCTTTCCAGCTTCGTTTCTTCAAACTATTGGCAGTTGGTCATATCTATGCTTTCCTCGCTGTGGCCGTAGACTCTAGAGCCTTCTTCCTTTTGCAGTTTGGTGAAAGGAATAGAAGGGTCTTTGATGGAAAGGAATCGTCCCTTGCCGACATTGTGTTATCCATTAAGGCGTTTTTATTTTTCTAGTCTAAGATGTTTAGAGAATGTAAAGGGATGGTTGGTCTTTAGAGGGGAGTCGATTATGCATAGGAGTAGTTAGGGGTTTGTGTGTTTGTTTTGTGGAGGTTCTCTCAACCTCCTGCAGTGTGTGTTGTATCTCTTCGCTGGTTTTTAATAAATCTTCACCTTATCAAAAAAAATTAAAAAAAAAGAGATGCACCCCTCTAACAAGGAGCTAAAAAATGTGTAAAAGTCATGAGGCATATGCTTTTTCTAAAGCCTCAGTGAATGAGTTGCACGTCTCACGAGCTTTTACACTTTTCAATAAGCCTCGACACATTTAGGGGAAGCCTCGCCCCAAGGAATAAGCTACAAATGCCTTTTAAGATATTGGTTTGAGGATGTTTTATTCTACTTGTATGGTGTATTTGTACTGGAATGATGGGTCTATTGTCAATATTTTTGAATTTTATCATGTTGAAACTTGAAAGATGGTAGTTGGAAAGATTTTGCATAGGAGTATGCTCAATAATTTGATTGTTTATGAAACAAAGGATGTGGTACACTTTTAGTTTAATTTTGATGGCTTGAATTTGGAACTCTGAAATTTGATTTCTTTTTCAGTATTTTCATATATTTTTTATTTTCTCTTATTTTTGGAATTTCCACTATTTATTTATCTACTAAAAGAATGCATGCTCGTAAGGCTTACGCCTCCAGTTTAGACCAATTAAGCGTCTCGCCTAGGGCCGCAACTTGGGCTCGTGCTGGGTTGGCCCCTTCAGTACTCAGGCTCGGGCCTACTTTTGAAAACCCGATTAAAATCGAGTTAGACTTCGAGAAACCCAAGCCCGACATACATATAATCAAAGTTTAAAAAAGCATCTGAGGCGTACGCCTCGAGGCAAGGCGATGAAAAATAGCCTCGAAGTCTTGAGTTGTAACAGGCGTACGCTGCGAGGCTATAGCTTCGAGGCGCAAAACTGTGACCCACTTTTCTTTTTTTTTGCTTTTTTGCACCCAAAATACCTCATAGAGAGCTCAAATCTTGTCCGAATCACAATCCGTCACTACCTACAATTTTCTTGTGAGTATTCTCACCAAACTCAAGCAAGAAAGCAAAGCTTTGAAGAATTTTTAAGGTATGTGACCATATTTTGGGTTTTTGCCTTATTTTTCATAAATACATGTAAAGTTTCATTATTTTTCCTTCTTTAATGGTTTGTTTTTGTTGTTTTCTTAATATTATGATTGAATATGGTGAGGGGTTTCTAAGAAGCATGGGAGTAGTGATAGTAGTAGAAAAGATCCGACATAGAAGTATGGGGTAGAAGTTGAAGGTCCAAATGTGGGATCCAAGGGTTACATTTATCTACAATGCAATTTTCGTAGTAGGGTTATAAAGGAGGGATGAAAAGGATGAAAGATCATCTAGCGAGTACCCATAATAATGTGTCTCCATGTACAGAAGCACCCCTAGAAGTTGTAGAAGAGATAAAAGCCTACATGGCTAAAGGAGCACAAAAAAAGTACAGCTAATGAAGATTTTGAGTTTATGTCGAATAGGACTCATATTATGGTGGTAGCGCAACCAAGGAAGTAGGCTCCGCACCGGGTGTGGGTGGCTCTAGTGGTGCTAATACGGTTTCATCGCGTAGTGTAAAGGGGCCAATAGAGAGATACATTGTGGCCGAGCCCGAGGACCATATAGGTGGTAGCGAGGGTGGTGCTAGGCATGAAAATGTAGAACCACCACGTGTCTTAGCACCTTACAATGCAAATGAGCATAGGAACCAAGTGTGCTTGGACATTGGACGGTTCTTTTTTGAAAATGATCTTTCATTCAATGTGGCCACTAGTCCTTTTGTGAATATGTTGCGGGCAGTTGAAGAGTATGGGCGTGGTTTAAAACCGCCAAGCATGTACGAGCTGCGGACGTGGATCCTCAAGCATGGTTCAAAGTATTGGACGAAACCGATACGTATCGCCCGAAACGTATCGGTTTCGGTCAAGGACGGGGCAAAATACTATTACGTATCACGAATCACACGGTTTCGGTACAGTTTCGGTACTTATCGTTGGTTTCGGGCGTAGTTTCGCCCGTACCGAAAGTATCGGCCGAAACGTAACGGTATGAAATGGGAATAAACGATCCCATCTCAGTGCTTTTCAGCATGGTTGTCTGCAGAAAACCAATAATTCATGCACGGGTAGCACGGCCATAATTCACGGGCAATAATTCACCCAAATCAAAGAAAAAAAAGAATAAATAGGGCCATAGGGGGGAGGATGAGAGAGAGAAAGACCGACTGAGAGAGAGAGAGGAGAGGGTACCCCTGTTGTGTGGCTTGTGCCTCCAAGGTGCCTCGCGCCATCTCGCCTCGCTGCGCCGCCGTGCCTCGCCTCCAGCCTCGCCGCCTTGAATCACCGGTAAGTGGTTTTTTCTTTTTTTTTTTTCGTTGTGTAACAGTGAGAGAGGCGGCCTCTTTCTGTTCTCCCATTTTGAGTTAAAACCCTAAGAGAAAGGTTGTGAGAAGGGTTATGGTGTAACATGATGTACCTAAGATGGATGAGTGAGTCTATATTTGCCACTCACTGCTGCCATCTGGGCTCACTGGCCACATGGATGTTTAGCTGTTTGTTTTAGTACAAAAAATGCATGTTGAATCCAACGGCTAAAAAGCCTTCAATTAGCATTCTAATAACGTGGTTTTTTACCGTTGATTTTGAGATTTTTTTTAAGATGCTAAAATATAACAATTATAAATGATCGATCAAGCTGATCTTTGGTATGTAGGTCCACCAAGAGGTGGTTCAAACATCCGTAAGGTCAGTAGGCCATAAACTAAGCTCCAAATGGCATTTTTGTGAGGGAGAAACTTCAAAATTTGAAGGTCCTGGAGACAAAACATACTGATTTTTTGTATGAGCCCAAATTTCATGTCTCCAGGAAACTTCAAAGTTTGAGTAAAACTTTTATGACAGGGTATAATATGTGTCATGTGGCACTCTTAGACGACTCTGACCATATGGATGCTTTTCCAATCCCTAGGTGGGCCTACAAACAAAAAAACAGCTTGATTAGTGATTTCAAACCTTTGAATCTTTGTACATCAAATAATGGTCAATAATGCTAAAATTTCCACGGTTAAAATCAACCCATGAAGATAACTCCAATCCAACGTCTAGAAATCACTAATAGGGCTGATTTTTGGTTTGTAGTTCCACCTAGGGATTGGACAAACATTCATATGGTCGGAGTCCTCTAAGAGTGTGCCATGTGGCTTATATTATGCCCTGTCGTTCGCCTTCATGATATGGCCCTGTCATCAAAGTTTCTCTTTGAAGTCCCCCTCCACAATGCCGGACACATCTAGTATGCAACTGTTTACATACTTAAAAGTATGCAAACATTGTATCCACCATTAAATGCTCCTTGAAAAACATGTTTTTAATTTAAAAAATATTTTTTAAAAAAACATTGAAATAACACAATTTTCAAGGGACATCCAACCGTACTGACAATGTTTACATACTTTTGAGTCTGTAAACAGTTGCATGCTAGATTTGTCCCACAATGCCACGTCTAAGTACTCTTTATGAGTAAAACTTGTGTCAAGATATTTTGACGGAAGTCTGTCACAGCACTCAATACGGGCCACGTGGCACATGATCAGAGGACGATGACCGTATGGATGTTTGGCCAGTCCCTCGGTAGACTGGCACACAAACAATCAGCCCGATTAGTGATTTCTAGCCGATTCAATTGAAGTTATTTTCATGGGCTAATTTTAACGGTAGGAATTTGCGCATTATTTGGATGCAAAATATAAAGGTTGTAAATCATGAATCACGCTGATTTTTGGTTTGTACGTCCACCAAGGGACTGGCCAAACATCAATACGGTCATTACCCTCTGATCATGTTCCACGTGGCTCTTATTGAGTGGTGTGACCGGCTTCCGTCACAACATCTTGTGACACAAGTTTTACTCCTCTTTATTAGAGGACGATGACCGTATGGATGTTTGGCCAGTCCCTCGGTAGACTGGCACACAAACAATCAGCCCGATTAGTGATTTCTAGCCGATTCGATTGAAGTTATTTTCATGGGCTAATTTTAACGGTAGGAATTTGAGCATTATTTGGAAGCAAAATCTAAAGGTTGTAAATCACGAATCAGGCTGATTTTTGGTTTGTACGTCCACCAAGGGACTGGCCAAACATCAATACGGTCATTACCCTCTGATTGTGTTCCACGTGGCTCTTATTGAGTGGTGTGACCGGCTTCCGTCACAACATCTTGTGACACAAGTTTTACTCCTCTTTATGGCTCGTATTGAATGCTGTGACGGAATCCATCTAGTATGCAACTGTATGCAAACAGTGTATCCATCTTTGAATGCTCCTTGACACTGTTTGCAGACTTAAATAGATTTGTCCGCTGTGACCATTAGATTTTAACACTTTTTAGCACTTATTAATACGTTCTTATAGCCGTTGAATGCAACCATTTTTTGAGTACTAAAACCAACGGCTAAAAATCATTAAACAAGCTGATTTTTTGTATGAATGGTGATTTTTAGCCGTTAGATTTAACACTCTATTATTTATTTTACTTGATTTTGATCAACTAGCTAGAATTAAATTCATTAAAACATTATTCGATGCAAGCATGCACCTTGGTACATAATTAGGAATCAATGCTACATTGCTACCTGCTCCAAGATTTATTAGGAATCAATGCCACCTGTTTGATGATACGTGCATACGTGCTGCCTATAAATATGTTATGCATTTGTTGACATTGTTGTGGCATGTTATTATTTTGTGTGCTATCTAAATGTAACATGTAATAGGTCGTTTTGAAAAAACAATATTAATTTAAAATGTATAATAATAAGTTTTTGAATTAACATGGTTAAATAGGGGCACGAGATATGCCTAGGACTCGAGATATCGCTTGGGATCATTGCACACCAATCGGAACAAATAAACATGTAAAATGCATATATTGTCAAAAGCAAGTGCACGGTGGAGTCACAAGAATGAAGGAACATTTGACTGGAAAACCCGGTGAAGTTACTTCATGTCCCTCGGTACCTAGAACGGTTGCCGAGACAGTGAAGAAGTACGTGTTAGCAGCACAAAAGGCAAAGGCTGCTCAGAAGAAAAGAATGAGGAGATATGTGCAAGTTTAAACGACCCAGGTGTAGGAGGCAGTGGGAGAGAATCAGATGATGATACTCAATCTGATGAAAATATGTCTCGGCGTGAGAAGCAAGAATTCATACTAGCACAACGTAGCAGCAGACAAACACATTTGTTTGAGGAACAGAGAAGACATTCAGTGTCTGGGCCTCCGAGTCAAGGTATGGGAGGGTCTTCTTTCCTTGCTGGGGCTGGAACCTCATCTGCTAAAGGAGGATTCCGCCGCACTTTTAGTGTTCGAGAAGCTGAAGAGGATATAAGCAGGGCACATAAGGAGAAGGAGAGTGCAGCTGCTCATAGCAGGGGACTAGATTCATTTTTATATAGATCAAAGTCTGTTACACAGAAAAAATTGAAGGAGGTTTGGGGTGGGAAGAAGCTTATGGGTAAGGTGGGAAGAGTCATCACAAAATGGTTTGTATTTAATTCCATTCCCTTCAATGCGGCGAAGGGCCCATATTATCAGACGATGATCGACACTATTGCAGAGGCAGGGCCTGGAATTAGAGGACCCACTCCTTTTCAAATTAGTGGAAAATATCTAAATGAAGAGGTATCTGAGCTGCAAGACTACATCGATACATTGAAGGTGAAGTGGAGCGTGCATGGTTGCACCATTATGTGTGATGGATGGTCTTCGAAGACCAGAAAATCGATTATAAATTTTATGGTGTACTGTGATCGAGATATGATTTTTCATAAATCGGTCGACACGTCTACTAGGGACAAGACGTCCGAGTATTTGTTTGAGTTAATGGATGCTGTGGTAGAGGAGGTTGGTGAGCAAAATGTTATCCAAATCATCACTGACAATGCGCAAAATTTCAAAGCTGCAGGGAAATTGTTGATGAGAAAAAGGAAACATTTGTTTTGGTCCCCATGTGCAGCTCATTGCATTGACCTCATGTTAGAGGAGATTGGGAAGACGAAGTCGATCTCTTCGACGATTAAGAAAGCAAGGAAGATCACAGGCTTCATCTATAATAGTGCAAAGGCTGTCAATTTGATGAAGCAATATACTCAAGATAGGGACCTATTGAGACCCGGCATCACACGATTTGCGACTGAGTTTATCGCATTACAGAGTCTCATGCGTCATCAGGTTCCACTACGTAATCTCTTCTTATCGGAGGAATGGAAGGCTTTTATAGCAGGGTATAGGAGGGACAGAGAAAAGAAAGAACTTGCTGATACAGTATCTAATTATGTATTGACGTCAGAGTTTTGGATGAAGGCGGAAGAAACATGTAGAGCATTTGAGCCTCTTGTCAAAGTGTTAAAGTTGGTAGATCAAGATAAAAAACCAACTTTAGGCTTTATATACGAGGCAATGGATAGAGCAAAGTTGGCAATCCAAGCCGGATGTCGCCATTACAAGAAGTATTGGGACATCATTGATAAGAGATGGGAAGGCCAGCTACATCATCATCCTCTGCATGCAGCAGGTAAATTATTTCTTATGTAGATTATACGTTCTTAAATTATTATTTTATTACTTGATAGTGTATATTTTAATTCTTCACCTTTTATGTGAAAATAGCATACTTCTTGAACCCTGCCTTCCAATACAACAACATCTCAAATCACGAAGAGATAAAAGAAGGTCTACATGAAGTGATTAAGAGATTAGAGCCATTAATGGATAAACAAGGGCAAGCAATAAACGAAGTATGTATCTATGTTTTGTATAATGTTAAAAGATATATGGTGATAATATGCTTTTAACTTTTTTTATACACTTGAATGTAGATAAAATTATTTACAGAGGCAAGAGGAAAATTTGGCGAAGCCCTTACAAAGCATCAGCGCAAATCTGATATGCCTGGTATGTGCACAATGCAATTGTACAATAGTATCATCTTATTACTAAAAAACTAATGCAGCTTACTCTTAATTTGTAGGCGAGTGGTGGTCAAATTATGGGTCGTCTGCACCACATTTAAAATCAATTGCAGTCAAGATTTTGAGTCAAACATGCTCCTCATCAGGTTGTGAGAGGAATTAGAGCACATTTGCTCTTATCCATACGAGGGCTCGTAATCGTTTATCGATGAAGCGATTAGAGCAATTAGTGTATGTGCACTACAATATGAGGCTGCAAGTTCGTAATTTAATGGATAAGAGGGAAGATGACGATTACTATAATCCCATTGATTTGGATTATATCTTTGAAGCGGATGACGTCTTAGACCCTTGGATGCGCGAGAAGGACACGCCTACACTGGACACTGAAGATTTATCGTGGTTAGATGAACCGCTTAATAGAGGAGATGATCCCGATCATGGTGGTAGTGATGATGGTGGGAGTGATGATGGTGGGAGTGATGATGGTGCTGGTGCTGGTGCTGGTATTGCTTATGGTGGGAGTGTTGGTGGGAGTGCTAGTGGGAGTGGGGGTGCTGGAGGTGGTGATGGAGGGACTCAGGAGGAAGGTCGGCTTGGGGATACACACCCTGCCGATGATTTCATTACCACGCAAGACTCTAATCACGGCATTAGAGAACGGCGTAGGAGATTGGCAATGTTAACTACATATCCGAGTGATGATGAGCCAGATACCCAATATCGACATGGACATGGAGATGTCGACTTGGGTGAGCAGGTGCAACAGATGTCATTTGATGATCATCCGAGTTGGAATACTCACAGGCGAGGTTTTGGAGATTATCCGAGTCACGTTCCTCATGGATATGATCAGCCTCCACCATACGGATATGACGATCAGCCTCAACCTTTTTCTTATGATCAGGGGGGAGAGTCCAGTTCCAATCAGAGTCAGACTCCTTATGGGTATGCTCAACCTCCACCATACGGATATTACGATCAGCCTCAGCCTTTTTCTTATGATCAGGGAGGAGAGTCCAGTTCCAATCAGAGTCAGACTCGTACAAATGACTATGACTCATCTGCAGAGCAATATGGCTTATTCTACCCATACCATTACCAATATGGGCAGTAGATTGTATGCCATGAGACTTAGGATTGTGTTTGTGTGATTGTAAACTTGCTTTTCAACTTTGAATGATGATTGCTTAGTTCAACTATTTAAGTGTGCGATTGTATGGCTTAGCCAATGGCCTTGATTTGTAGATAATGCATCGTAGACATGGTGACGCTCAAATTAAACATTATGTTATGATTATTTAATTATGTTATTTTGATCATAAATTAAACATTCGGTCCAACCCGATAACACTGTAAATCAATTATTTTGATCATAAATTAGTTGTTTAATATAATTTATTTAAAATTTTCTTGCATTTATAAGTTTCTTATTTTTTTCTAATTTTCTAGTATTTTTTCAAAATTTTTTGAAGCCTCTAGAATTGGTTTCGTTCGTTTCGTTTCGGTTTCACGAAGTTTCGTCCGATACCGAACGATACTTCCGATACGTTTCGTTATCGCCAACGAACGATACCGAAACGATACCGTGTACTTTGAACCATGTCCTCAAGGAAGAGGTGAAGACAACAGATTCAATAATTGAAGAAGTCAAAAAACATGGTCCAAGACAGGAGTTACCATCATGTCAGATGGTTGGAAATATATGAGGGGTCAACAATTGCTTAACTTTTTTGTCAACAATCCAGAATGGACAATTTTTTTAAGAAGTGTGGGTGCATCGAATGCAATCAATGATAACAACCTGATGTTCAAGCTTCTAGATGAGGTTAAGGAGGTGAGAGAAAAACATGTAGAGCAGATTGTGACTGATAATGGATCTACCTACAAACTAACTGGAGAGAGATTGATGGAGAAAAGAAAATGACTCTACTGGACTCCATGTGCAGCTCATTGCATCGACTTGATGTTTGAGAAGATTTATAGTTTGCCTCAGCTTGCTTCTGCATATAGAAAGGCTAAGAAAGTTAGTAACTTCATTTACAGCCATAGTTGGGTACTTGCTTTGATGAGAAACTTTACAAAAAGAGAGTTAGTTCGCCTAGCCGCGACGAGGTTTGCTACAACAATTGGAGGCCATGTTCACATCTAGCAAGTGTGCAAGTAGTGAATGGGCAAAAAAAGATGGAAGGAAAGGCCATTAGGAAAATTGTTTGAAGGACAACAATTTTTGGCCTAGTGTAATGTATTCTTTAAAAGCTACAAAACCTTTAGTTGGTGTTTTGAGGATTGTAGATTCAAAAAAAGAACCAGCTATGGGATTTATGTATGGGGCAATGGATAAGGCCAAAGAAGATATTGCAAAGAACTTGCATAATGATCTATCCAAGTACAAAGAAATATGGGACATCATTGATAAGAAGTGGGAATTCCAAATGCACCGCCATCTACATGCCGTAGCATACTTCCTCAATCTGCAATTTCATTATGACCATGACTTCTCTACTCATCCAGAAATTAAATTGGGTCTATATAATTGTATGGACAAACTAATTCCATACCCAAAAGAGATGGAGCAAGCTGACTTAGAAATTGATCAATTTCGTGGGAAGATTGATTCATTTGGTCGGCCTCAAGCAGAGTCAACAAGAAAGAAGTGCACTCCTGGTAATCCAATGATTATTTCTTTGAGTAAACAGTACAGTAGCACACTATATATAATTATATAGTTAAGTATATACTCATATAATCATATACTTGTATTTAATTATGAAATTTTTTGTAGCTAATTGGTAGCTAGCTTATGGAGACGGCACACCAGCATTGACTAAGTTTGCCGTTAGAGTGCTAAGTCTCATTTGTATTTCTTCAGGATGTGAGCAGAATTGGTCAACCTTCAATCAGGTAGTTAAGTTAAGAGTTGAGTTAGGAGTTACTAAGGAGCCTTAGGACTTCAATCATGTATTGATGTATGTTTTTCTACTTCTTTTAGGTGCATACAAAGAGAAGAAATAGGTTGGATCAGACAAAGTTGAATGCCTTAGTTTTTGTGATGTACAACAAGAAGTTTAGGGTTAAGCAGTTGACAAAGAGGCTAAGGCATGAAAATGAAGAAGAAGATCCACTGGTTGTTGATAGCATTGATAGTGATGATCAATGGGTTGTTAAACGAGGGGAAGGAGGAGGGAGACATAGGAGGAATGGAGAATGTGGTGCCAGAGGCAGAATCAGTAGTCCAAGAGTCTTACCCTTGCCCTACATGGCATAATGATCTCGATGAACTCGATTTCGATGCCCTTGAGATTGCAATGGCACAATCAGAGCCACAAGGAACTAAAAGGAGAAAGAAGAGTACAACCTCTAGAGGAAGAGGAAGAGGAAGAGAAAGAGGACAACAAAGTGCAGGAACAGGAAGAGGTTAGTAAATTAATTGTAGACTTAGACACTTTGACAACTTAAATCATTAAATTACTCTACATTGTATTAATGTGTTCATCTTTTTTAACTAGGGAAAGGAAAATCTCCCATGGAATTGGTGGACGAAGATGAATGGGTGGAGGTTGAATCTGATAAGAGAGAAGATGATAGGGGCATCAGATATCATGATGACTCCTTAGAAGACCCCACTAGTGATGATGTTGATATTGGGGATGAAGAATAGAAAGATTGATGATTTTTCATTTTTGTATGACAATATAAGAATAGGATTTAATGTCTTGTTAATTTTTACTTTTACTCCTTGTTCTACTCTCTTTCTTAACTTAAATGTCGTTACTGTTAGTATTGAGATTTGGTAATATAGTGGCATTGGCATATCATGTGCTTTATGTTTTAAGATTTGATATCAGCATTCAGGCATTCCCGTTAGCGTCGCTCCTAAAGTAAAAGTTATAGCCCCACTTACTTTTATGCTTATTTAAGTTATTTTTTTCACATGATATGTTATTTCTCATTTTTCTAGTATTAATTATATTTTTTTTAGAATTTTTTAAGCCTCAGTACCACTTCGAGGCTACGCCTCGCATTTTTTAGACAAAACGCCTCAGTTCCCGAACTAGCCTTTTTAAACTTTGCATATAATATACTGAGTCCGTCTAGAGGTACACCCATTTCTTACATCCAGTTCTTATACCCAGGGGTGGAGCCCACATGGATATCATGTTGGACAATTCAACCGCACAATGAGGTTTTCATGCTATGGTTACCCTCCTCACAAAAAATCAGAAAATTCAACATTCCCAACCTCATGAAAAATAGACTTTAATTTGAAAAATCCAGACCATCCAATTAAACCATTATTTTGGGTCAATTTTTTATATGGTTGGCAATGTCGAAATGAACTGATTTTTTGTGATGATGATCATCATGGCAAGAACAGCTCAATGTATGGTTGGATTGTCCAACATGATCTCTATGTGGGTCCCACATCCGGGTGTAAGAACTGGATGTAAGAAATGGGTGTAGCTCTAGACGGACTCTAATATATTTATATAATATATATACATTAGTAAAGTTTATTTGTATATAAGCCTGTTTATACCGCACGTCTATTATCTCCCCCTTTTCTCTGTCCAACGAAAATCTATTCATTTAGGGTTAGGGCTTTCACCCTCACCCCGCCGCCTGCCGATCCATTCTCTGAAGCATTCAACATTTTGGGAAAATAGAAATCAAACTAGCTGAAGCAAGGTGGGAGATGGAGGATATTCAACAGCTCAAGCCAACCCTTCCAATGAAGAGAGCTTGTGTGTAAAGCATGCCAAAGATTATTACATAAAGCTTTACAAAACAAAAGCCAAAACAATTAGAAGATTATTACTTTGATCCTATAAAATTTATACATGGAGAAGACTAATACAGCCTTCAAAAACAGTTGATTCAAAGAAAAAGTAAGTAAAAAAGAAAAATAAATAAGAGAAACCTTCCCAGTCCAACGAGAACAAAAGTCTCGTTTACACGAACAAACGAAGTGAGATTATGAAGGTTTCTCCTGTCCGATGCCTAAACGGTTCCAATGAAGCAGATAATCACACCCTTGTGCAAGGTCTAATAATTTTTTAGATTAAATTTTATGGGCCTTTAATGGAATGAAAAACAAACACCAATGAAAAACAAAACCCAGATTTGACTAAACCTCTTCCTAGCCTTGCCTCATTTGTTCATGTTTAAGAACACTACATTTAACCACTTCTTTTTTAGAACCAAAATGTTGAATTATAGAAAACTGAAACAACTAGCTTTCATGTATATCTAAAAAAGCTCTTACAAACGATCCCCGAAGTGCTAACATCAGGACAGGAATTTATGCTTCTTGATATCCACTATATTACTATTTTGGCAGTCTAGTTGATGAAGCATCACTACCATGGTTAAAAGATTTAACTTTTACGCAGGTCTCATAGTTAGGCCTCTTTTTGTAGGTTTCAGTAGTTGCTCCTCGTATGAAGTGTTATTGCAAATGCATTTAACCACAGATGACAGATTTAAGTAGTTGCTTATTCACGAAATAAATTTAATAATGCTTCAAGTGGCCACAGATTGTTTTTATCTTAACACTACTTAATAGAGGGACGTTTGTATTTCCTGATTGAAATGTACTAGTTTGGTTCCTAAAGTAAAAGTTTCACTCCCTAAGCTTCCTTTTAAGTGTTAACCATAATCAAGAAACATAATTTAATCATCTCGGCTGATTAAATCTTTGTAACATGGTTTAAGTGTTCTACCATCTCGGCTGAGATGTCTTGTTCCAGTAAGGTATCAAGACAATACATAAGTATTAAAACCCTAATCTAAATAATTAAAACATTGTTTCTATAGTTTGTGTTGTTTACAATATAAAAGATAAAAAAATATATATTTTATCTTAAGTAATCATTTAAAATAGTTTGTGTAACGTATTTCTTATCCTTGTGTATCAAGACGTGTTTATTTATTTATTTTTCCAATGTCTCAGTCGAAACATCACATTCTGTCAACTTACCAAGACACTGAATGAGATTGAGATTTTAAACCTTCCTTGGTGATTTGAATGAAGGAGTAGGATTCATGCAGCCAACCCCATATCATTGGGATACGGCTTACGATGATGACTTGGTAAATCACGCGAACTAGTTAAACATCATCTAAAATGACCTTGAAAAAGGAAAAAACAATACACACCTTAATCTCCTCAGCCATTAATTTGTTGTTTGTATTTTGAATTCCCCGCTTGACAGCAATCTTCACAACTAGGCTTTTATCCCAAAGCTTTACAATAGCAGCTGCCAACCCCTGGTGATTTCTATTTCTCCCTTTATCAAGGAGAAGTCCATGAGGAAAATTGCCATAACATATGTTATAAAGAGAAAGGAAAGTAACAACTAAAGTAAGGTACTAATTAAGTTTCCAAATTACAACCATTTAGATATGAAAGTGGACAATACCAAGGGCAAAATGACAAGGAAGCGACTTCGCAAGCTTTCGTAAATTGGTCATCTCTGCATTTGTCAGTCGAGGTCGCATTCCAGTAGGAAGAAGTCTAAAAGGTGTTTTGTAGCCAGGAATAGTTGGAGGAAGCAAGTCAGCATCGACAGGTAACAACCCAGTACCCCACCAATCAACAAAGCGAGGACCTAAGCCATCTAGCAGGCCATTGTACTCTGCTTCCTCTTCTGTCGTGCTTTCAACAGGATCTGGATTCATAACAGATGACTCGCTCCTTTCTGGAATTGAAATAGCATCGTTGCAATTCTGCGAGATTGAATGGTCAGCAGATGAAACATCTGGGACAAAAAGAGTATCACCTTCTCTATCAACAGACTGAGGTCTTGAAGAAGGCCTTTCGTAGTTACTTCCCCGATACACAACCATAACACTTCCTGACCTCCATATAACTAAGCCTCCTGTTCGACGCTGATCAGCGCAAGAGGCAGTTAACAACAATATCACCACGTATCTTCACAAGAACTACCTTCACCAGATGTAAAGGAAAATAGCAGGCACAAAACAGAAATCAACACAGAAAGCAAGTAAAGTTATTGATAGTTGAAACATCAGTTGATTAAAATACTACATAGAACAAAATTAGGATAAGAATTTGCCACTCCCCAATGAATGTCAATTTGGAAGAGCATTTTGGTCCAGCCAATTGGAACAGGACCTCCAGGAGATCCATTACTTCAATTATACTGTAATGGACATATGCACAACAATAATTAATGCCAGCATGGTCAAGCATGACAGCCAAAAACATAAGACTATTAACATCATAACCCCAGGGTAACAGTATTTAGCCTTTTAGCTTGGTTGACCATGACGTCATGGCCCCCAATCCAGCAATTGATTTCGTACCACCGAAAATATGGTCTCATTGGCCTACTATTCAATTTCAACCCCATGTGAACTAAATATGGATATAATGGTAAAAAACTAAAATTCCAAAGGTAGTTGGATTTTGGAATACAATGATAGCCCTAAGAAGCCTATGAAAAATAACAAACCCTTAGTGAAGACTTGATTCCATGTTCAAGTATGGACACTTGCACAAGTTCTATTTTCTTTTGAGCAAGCTTGGCGATTTTATAATTAGCTGCTCATGTTCAAGTGAAGGTCCCTTGGTGTATGTTTTTTTGTCAATGGTGTAGTGTTGATTGATCAAACTAAGAGGTAGGAAATGCAAACCAGAACTATTGAGGACTACCTTGGAACCAAGGGAAATAGTTAAGACAAGACATAATATATGGCATGTAACTTTTACAAGGACATGCATAGAGATGAGGCTGCAATTAAGGTTGATGGCCAAGAGAAAACCAAAAGCAACCATTTCCTTTACATCAATCGATTATAGTGTTGGATGGCTGAAGTGGAGATGTGCTTCCAAAGTGCAATGTAACCATGGTTCAAAATCTTGTTCCGTCTCGTTTCGTCTCGGCCAAGATGTCTCATTCTGATAGTATACCAAAATGATACATAAGGGAATGTATAGTCTTTTGCTAAAAGCCTAATTTGGGTACAAAATTAGTCTAAAAGCTTATTTTCATGGTATATATGTCTCCTATAACATATAACAAATGCTAAAAAAACAAATTTGAGTAAGAATTAAAGATTGGTTTAATCATGTTGAGACAAACATTGTTTTTCCATTCTTGTTTCTCTCGTTTTGTCTCGGCTGAGACGTCTCATTCTGTCAACTTACCGAGACAATGAGACGAAAAGATATTTTAAACCTTGATCCTAACTACTTGGGGTCAGCCACAGGAATCTCGTTTCATCATTCCACTCAAAGGTCATATCTTATGTTGAAGCATTCTTCTTCAAATCTTTTCTAACTCTACGTTCCTTACCTTTATCCTCTTAGAGCCTTAAAAGTACACTAAAGCACCCGTATCTTACTATGCCATTAATGGTCTTCGTTGCATATGGGTTCGGTGAAAATGTCCAACAGGAGTGTAGGATGTCTGACTTGGCTAACCTTGGAAAGTGCGACTTGGACTCCGCAGGTTACTTTAAATAATGTGATACAAAGTAAATATTTTTTATCCAATAATGAGGATAATGATAGATATTTTGATATAATATCCTTTGATTTGTATTATATACATATAAACAGATGTAATGTTATATTTGTTGCATAGAAAACTTCAATTGCAAAAGGTGGAACTCATAACCTATATCAAATGTTAATTGGTATCTTACAAGGAAAATTAAATTTGGATGCATCGCATCAAAATCCATGATTCCATATCTTATTAGACTCCAACACATGTACTTAGCCTGCTTGAAAGAATACATGCAACAAAACTTTACACTAATTCTATATACATGTATTTTCTTCATTGGTCAATATTCCACTCCAAAAAACAGATTTGATCTTATTGTCATCTTATAAAATTTTCCCATCAATCTGATTGGTATGCCTCAGTAAAATACAAGGTTTAAATATCGTTTTGTCTAGTTGTCTTAATAAGTTGACGAAACGAGACGTCTCAATTGAGACGAAACGAGACAATGGAAAAAAGTAGTTTTGTCTTGATATATTTAAACCATTCTTTAATGCTTAATTGGGTTACAAATTTGATTTTCAGCTTTTTTATGTGTTATAAAAGATATATATACCATGTACATAAGCATTTAAACTAATTTTCGTACTTAAATTAGCCTTTTGGGACAAGAAAATAATTCCCTTATGTATCATCTGGTACACTATTGGAATGAGACGTGTCGAGACAAAATGAGATGGAAGTAGATTTTGAACCATGATTAGGATAAGGCTCCAATGAAGATGACAGCAGTGAGAAAACGGGACATGGTTAACCTGAAGTAAGTTAATGTTCATGGGATGCTCACTTTGGACCCAAATAGTAAGTTGCTCTCTGACCCTGTCTATCACGAAAAAAGTAACTTCTACGAAGTTGTTTATAAGAATCTCCATACAAAGACTGTACTACTTTACCAACTTACCATGCCCTTCCCTCTCACACATTATCAGTAACAAACTCAGTTTGCACTTGTGTCATTAGAATTTTTTTTCTCTATTTCCAAATTGAGAGATCCAAGTCTTAAAAATCCCAATCCTGAGTATAAGCTCCTAAAGTGTAAATGTCTAAGACTATAGTATCCAATCAGTATACCATGCCATAAAATTATCAAAGTTCATTGGGTTTCAGTAATTGCTAACCAAAACACTTCACCGGAAATAACCAAAATAAATGAACCATATTTGCAAAGGATTAACAGTTTAACTGGACAATCCGAAAATCCACCAACCTCAACAATTTCGTGTGCTGTCTTCATATCATGCGCAAGTGTCTCATGGAACTTGAGCCTCACCAGCTCGGATTTGTTCCATTTCTCATGAATCTTTTCGATAATGACCTGTGTAACTCCCGCTTTCGGTATACTAATCCTCTCCCTAAGAGTCATCCCAAGAGTCCTCAACCTCCTCAGTTCCACGTCCTCAATCGTCAGCTCCGCCAACGTCGGTGCCTTCACTCTTTTCTTCGTCAACCCCCTCCCTTCCTCTACTACACTCTCATCCTCACCCCTCTCCCATGGCAAAAGCATCCGCTCATCCTCGTCATCGACAACTATTGAATCAGGCCGACTCCAATTTCGTTGCAACAAGTCCCCCAATTTCCCCTCACCGGTACACGGCATTGCATTATCACCATCAACATCCTGATCATCCTCCGCTTCATCATCAGACCCTAACCCTAGATTCCGTAACCGATGAACAATCCTCTCAATTGCACCTCTCCCACTATTTCCATCAAAATACCTACTCTCCGCCCTATCCTCAACCTTCTGTTGCTTCTCCGAATCGACAATTCTCTTTTCTACGTCGACAGGATGGTTTACGGAGGGCCATCTGTTAAGCCAAGGAGCAGAAGGAACCCTAGATTTGTGGGAATCGCTAGTGTTTCTCCTAGGGTTTCTTGGGCCGTTAGAAGGACCGTTATGTTCGGTAGTTCGGAGAGAAGAAGTGGAGAAGCGTTTCAGTACGAAAAATGAGGGTTTAGGAGAAGAAAAGAAGAGATGGAGAGAAGAGTGAGAGCGTAGAGAGATTTTATTGTGGAGAGGTAGTTCTGATAGTTTAGCCGTACAAAAGGCCATTACTTTTCTCTCCTCCTCCTCTGGTTATATATCTCTCACTAAGTAAATGAGGATTTTCTGTTCATGGCGTTGAAATGCAGAGTGAAGAAGAAGAGAGATAGAGAGATAGAGAGAGAGAGAGAGAAACTGAAAGAAATTAATGGCGAGGTTCCACTTTCACAGTGTGTTGGCAGCTTCAGATAAGATTGAAGAGGCCTTGGATGTTTCGAAGAGGCTTTGGATTTTCTCTGCAATAGACAGTACACACGGTCTATGAACGGAGCATTGGCGTCCGACATGGTCCGAAGTCTCGGCCGATCTGGGATCGACAGCCACGGATCCATTTCATTTCGGGATCGTCTCGCCCAAGATGCACTGTTCCATGAAGAAACCTAACGTCATCTCGAGCGAGAGGGTGTTGGATCGGACGGATCCAGATCGGGATCGGCTACTCCGATCCCAAGATTTTGAGCCGTGCGTCCGAGCCCCTAGATTAAGTGGGTCCCACATAACAATTTGTGTTAAAAGTGGACTTGAATGGATGTTTGTGATTAGGAAATAAATATGGGTCGGGATCAGCGGACTTGCCTTTTTTGCACTCGTTCTCTCGATCGTGGATTTCGAGAATCCAACGAGTACAAACAAGGCCGCATGGATACGAGTGAAAGGACGAGTGCAAACAGAAGATAAGCATGTCTTAAAAAACCTATATGGGCCCTTTTTCAGTTTGCCAAAGAGTCCTCGTGCACCGTGTGCTAAATCTTGGCAAAACAGTAATATAGGTTTACCATTAGATGCCCGGAATAAGTTTTCTAGTAATATTTTTGTATATATGGATCTGAAAGATGATCAACAAAAAGTTTTATAGAAGAAGGATTTGTATGTCAGGGAGTTGATACAGAATAAGTTTTATGACATGTTTATGCAAAAATCACTTCTAGAAAACTTATTCATGGGAACCACAAATGTCATCAAGCCCCCCGACTCGGTCCATGGTCATTTGACCAGTGTTGACTACCAAATATATTATTAAATGGCAAAAATGCCCTTGTCTTCAACCTTTGACACAAGGGTTTGAGAAAAAACCCAAACCCCACAAACGGCTATGGTGGACTGCCAAGGGACTCCAATGGGTTGGCCGCCCATCCCACCGGAGTCTCATGGTCAGCCGGCCACCACTCCGGCACTAATTTAAAACCCAAGATTAAAAAAAAAACAAAACAAAAACAAAAAATAGCATAAAATTTTAGTTTTAAAATTTTCATTAACATAAATGAAAGCAAGACAAAGCAATTTAAATTTTAAGCTTTTGAGACATGAATTTTGGAAAGATGGGTTCTCTCAATTTTAAAATATTCTTTTCTTCTTAATATTCGCTTAATTCATCAAAAAATTGAAAAAAATCTCAAGTTTACATACATGTGTTTTAATTTTTATTTTTAATCTCCTCTTTTCATGTTTGATTTGGGGTTTGGGTTTTGGCCTAAACCCAAACCTTGGTTCTAAAGTTGAAGAGAAGGGCACTTTCGTCCTTTAGTACAAAATTTCGTACTCAACTCGGGTCAACACTGGTCAAATGACAGTGTACCAAGTCATAGGGGGGTATGTCAGCTTTTTCAAATCGTGGGGGGTATGTCAAATTTTAAAGATAACATGGGGGGTATGTCAAAAATTCCCTATCTATTATCTATACTAAAGCTTGAGCCTGCTGAGGTGGCGCTCTCTCCAATTTTTCTATATTTTTCAAACATATCATCCACATTAAGATTATCACCATCTAAAATCTCTCTATTATCCTACAACCTCTCAAACTCCCCAACTTTTCATGTAAAATATTTTTTATTTAATTAATTATAACTATTACTGACTTTCTCCTTTCTCGGCAACTCCTAAAATTACTCTCCATTTATTCCCCATAATTTCTCTCCACAACTCCAATTGGAATCTTCTTTATTTAAATATTTCCTCTTCCAAAATGTCTTCTTTAATTAGACATTCCCTCTTCAAAAATCTCCTACTTATTTTATAAATCTCTCCCTCTCCCTTTCTCTCTAATATCTATTATTTTCTAAATATAACTATTTCTCTTCATGTCTCTCTCTCTCCTAAAATGTATCTATATTGCTTTTTATCAGGAATTTAATTTAAACATTTTAGTTATTGAAAGTTCTTCTTTTGTGACTGATCCAGGTTTTTTTTTTATTTTTTTTATTTTTTATATTTTACTTTATGATTAGACGATAATTTATCAGATCATTGTCACTATATCAACTGTTCTCAAGTTCATCTCCATGGTTGGAGACTATTTTTCATGTCTCTAAGTTTCTACTCATCTGCTCAAATCAAAATCGATTCAATGATTATACGGGTTCTCAAGTTCATCTCCATGGTTAAAAATAATTTTTTCATGACTTTAGATTTCTACTCATCTGCTCAAATTGGAATCGATTGAATGATCATACGGGTTCGCTAGCAAATGGAAGGATAACCTGTAATGACGTGCTTTATATGAAAAAGGGAAGGGATGTATACTATGGGGTCTTAGACATTAATTTACACCTCGACTCATCAATCTTGACCGTTATTCCGTTAATCACTTTTGGATTGGAAAAACATGACATATATTTCAGTCAATGTCAATCCTAATATTTTAAATCAGGTATATTTTTTCCATTCATGTCATTTTTTTCTTGTTGGATTTATTTTTCTCTTCTCCACACATTTTTTTTTCATTTTTTAATTGCCCAACAATAACTATATTTATATTTTTGTTTGGTTATTTGTTTGGATTTTTTTTTTGCATGTAAAGCCATGTTGTTTGGTTAATTTTTTTGTTCTGTCTCCTCTAATGTTAAATTTTTTTGTTCATTTTTTTATTTCATTAATAGGTTTCCATTATCAGGTGACCAATTACACTTTTTAAAATTCATCCAATGGTATGGGGTATTTTATGATTGTTTGGAAAGATATCACAGCTTCTAACTATGCTCATATCTAATGGCTAAAAATTACTCTGTTATTTGGCGCACGTGGAAAACAAAATTATGTGTCAGTAATTATTTGAAAGAAAATTAGGCTATCATAATGGGAATGATTATTCATGAAATTAGACTACCATAATGGGAACAATTATTCGGTATCCAATGCTAAGAATTTATATTTCTAAAAATGTTTCTTCCTTTCCAAAATAATTATCCATACAAAATGTTCATTTTTTTGTTCTTCCTCGATAAAGTTTTTTCTTCAATATTTTTAAAATTTCTCTAAATATCTTTATTTATCCCTATCTCTTTACACTTATTTCCTTTTATAAACTAACAAAAAAAAGATACTTTTTGATAAGTACTATTTACTTGGATAAAAGATGTCTTATTTTATTTGAACGAGTTTTTGAGTTAAACATAAATAGTTTAACTCAATTTAATATTTAGAAGATTAGTGGAACATGTTAATTGATATTCTATGTATATTAAAAGAGGTCCATATAGCTTGATTTGCAGAAGATATCATGGGTTATGATTCTAATATCATGGATTATGGTTCTTATTATTCACAATGGACGGCCATGTTGATGATTCAAACAATTGACGGATGACACTAAGTGAAGTTTATTAGAATTTTGACCAATAATCTCTTTCCTCTTTTGAGCATAAAAGATTGAATCTTCCGTTATGCACTTGTATTTTTTCTTTCACAGTTTTGACACAACATTAAGGAACTTGAAATAACCACCGGTCCGTTCTTTTTAATCCAATATACCTAAAAGGGGGGGGGGTTGATTAGATATTTAAAATTAATTAAACCTAAACAATTTTACTGGTCTATAGTAGGAGAGAAAATTGCATGTCTTAGTTATTTGATAAAATATTATCACAACCGATTCAAATTGAATATACCTCCGTGATATATTTTCTTTTCGTCGTTTGTTATAATCAATATGAATAGCGGAATACAAACAAATAATCACACAAGACAAGAGATTTTTACTTGGAAACCTTAGCCAAGGAAAAACCACGGGACTACGTCCAGATGGAAAGTATCACTAACTAAAAAGTTAAACGAAACAAAGGTTACATACGTTACACCGTTGCAAATACAGCTTCCAACCTTAGCCAAGGCCTATTGTCGATAGGTCCACGTCCTCTGAATCAACGTTATGAATCCACGCATGCCCTCCTAGCCAAGAAGCTTTATCTGCTTGTTCAGTTTGATACACCCCAAACCTACCGTCGATCGGCCACTCCGATCTTAATTCTCAACACTCCCGCCTTTGTAGAAGGTGAAGGATTCAGTACCCCTTGAACCCTAGGTTGCTCAATGGTGTTGAGTCACACTAGTACACTCAACTAGGTCAAATATCTAAGTGGAAGACCTAAGCTGAGTAATGGATCAAGCACTTGGCCTTGATCAAGAAAATGAACAAGCTAACAAGATGTGTATGAAATAAATAGCTTCTTGCTCTTCGAATAGTCATTCTAATAAATAAACCTTTTCTTCTCTCTTGAAGTATAGAAGTATATTTTGAGAAGGTATATAAGGGTTATATTTATAGAATTCGTAACCCTAAGCCTTGTAGAACGTAGGATCGTGGGAATTAGAATTTTGGATCTGAGAAAGACTCAATCCGCATGAAGTCCAATCGATTGGGGTTTTGCGTCCAATTAATTGGCCTTGTATGGATGGGTTTTTCTTTCGTAAATCCAATCAATTGTACATAGTCCAATGGATTGGACTTAAATAAGTTTATGTCCCGTAGGCTCTAATCGATTTTACAGAGGTCTCCAATCGATTGGGCTATAATCATGTTCTGTCTCGTAGACTCCAATCGATTTTATAGATGTGTCCAATCGATTGGGCTTTGATCATGTTCTATCTCGTAGCCTCCATTACTCAGTTTGACTAAGACTCGGGTTTGTCCAATGACTAGGTTTGACTATTATATTTTGTTCATTTTAAACCTATTCTTATGGCCACTAAGTCACTTACCTTCCTAAGCGAGCGTACATGATTTATAACCGACAAATGGACAGTTACTCAGATGATTCTTGTCGTCAATCATCTGATTCTTGCTATCTCTATCTTCTAGTCTTCACGTAGTCGGCGAAGTATGCGTACCACGACATCTTCACATTACACCGATGCTCGTAGGAACGGTTACATGAATATTTTTATGTCAAATAGAATCTTTGCCAAACTTAGAATATGAAAATATTCCTTATAATCTCTCCCTTTGGCAATTTCGTGATAAAAAACATTTAATCATATAGAAGATAAACAAAAATTAATTACAATCCCACCCTTTTACATGATTCAGTCACTATCTCACAATCTTTCGGAGATAATCAAATAGATAATAGTATGGCTTTTGATCTGTTTCATGCACATTCTACCAACAACACATACCATGTAATATCATCGGCACTCAATAAACCAATAAACTACAGTGAGTTAATTATGCACTTCATAAGTAGAGAAATTAAAAAAATAATGTATAAACGATTTTTTTCCCATATCTCATGTATCTACTTATTTTTATCTCTATGATTTTTTCTCTCTTTTTTTGTCACAGAATGACAAAGGTATAAAAATATAAACAGATAATAAGCATGCATTGGATATTATCATGAATAACAAGTGCTTCAGTGTAACATAATAACAAGTATAAATATTAAAAAATAAGCATGATGCATTGTCTAAATACATCAATGGTTTAAATTTTCACTCAATTATAAATCTTTTTCAAATAAATTTAAAATTTTTAAATCATCTGAAAAGATTTACAATTAACAGAACTCAAATCAGATCAATCCGGATTAATTCGAATAAAAAAGTCAAATCTGAAGTATGCTAAAATTCATTAAAAGTCAAGTTAAATGCAATTTTATAATGAGTTTCAATGTGATTGGCACTAACAAATATCAAACTTAAGATTTTAAACTTAACTACTCAGTTTAATCTTGAATAGTTCAAATGCAGTCAATTTATGCCATTTATCAGAACCAGTCAGTCAAACTAATACACTTTAGTTAAATTTTCAATTTCTTTCACTTAGGTGTACTGTGATTTGACTTTCCAGTTCTTAGAGTATAAGATCAATGTTAGTAAAAATCTAAATACTCTACTCAAAATCTGGAAGTATCATGTATCCAATCATGAAATCCTCATTAGAGCTAATAGGTTCTCACTTAACTCTCTATTTTCAAGTGTATTTGCCAATGTGATTTTACATTACTTTTGTAGCAAACATGACTATTTTTTACTCACTTGTTTTACCAGAATTTTAATTTTTAAGTTCTCATCTTTTGACACTTGGTCGGTTTGGTAGCTTTCACACTCGGTCGGTATAGTATCCTCTGTAGCATTAAATAATCAGATTTTTATAAAGATCGGGGCCATACATATTTTATCATTTCCACTTGAGGTGGCTCTTTCCATGGAGAACTATCATACAGGGAGGCCAACAATAGATTATATTATAATTTCAAAATCAACTGAAAGCAGAAACACAACTATTTTGAAATTACAAAAATTAGAAGTCAATTCCTAATTCCCATAGAGTACTAGATTTGTTATCTCGATCAAATCCAGTCTCAACCATTGTTAGTCAGTGTGCATGTGAATAACAAATTAAAACTTATGAATATCTACTAACTGAGAATTAATAAAATAGACTAATCTTTTAAATATTATAGAATTTTCTACAATGATCTAATCTCAATTTACCTTTTGCTAAGTCCTAGTTCTAAAATTTTCTAGAGTCAATGTCCATCATATTAAAAACAATTATACAATGCACAATTCTAAAACAAAATCCTAAACAAGCACAAAAAAATTTTCGATTTTCAAATTTTTTATTTTTGTTTTTGAATAGATGAACTCAAAACAATGCAAATAAGCAAAGATCTAAAAAAAATAGCAAACTATGAAGAAAATAAAATCCTAAAACAAAACTATACACCCAACTCACAAAAGATATATAATAATAAAATAAAAAAGGGTGTAAAAAATCAAATTTATTCAATCAATGGGACAAGTGCCACTAGACTTCATAAGGAATTTATTCCAAATAGAATATAGATTATCGGTCATTTATTTTTCACCCATATAGTCTTATACCTTTTAGGTGGGTTCTTTTTCTTTGCCATTTGTTTAGGCGGTGATCGAAGATTGACATTTCTCTTTTTATTTGTTATCTTATTTTAAGTCATTTGAGTTTCATAAGGTTTGTAATCTCTCTTCTCAAGGCATCGGACTTCTGATGCAAGGCTGTCATTTTATGGAGTAGATCCCCTTGATTCCTATATGATTTTTTCTTGGGAGGAACCATAGTATCTCTCATCTTTTGAAAGTAATTTTTACTTAGGTGAACTTACCCTTATAGTAATTACAAACAGGCGCATGCATAATTGATCTAGGTCTAGGTTGATCAACCTGTGGTGTGGAAGGAACTTTGGCTTTTACAAATTTAGCCTGAAGACAATGAGATATTAACATTATCAACATATTTAATTCTCCGTTTGTCTCCATATCTTTGTCCCACACTTAGAATCTCATTTAATTTCTTAGTGCTTTGAGAAATATAATGCAAGTCTTTTTTCAGTTGTGCCAAATCAAGCTCAAGAGAATTTCTCTTCTCCAGACAATCATGATATTCAAATTCAATGAATTTAACTTTGTCTTGGAAGCTAGCTTTCTCTTCTTCAAGATGTCTAAAAATAGTTTCATATTTTTCTTGCTCACTTTCAAAAGACTTTTAGCATCCGTATAAGTTTGGAACTTGCATTCCAAGAACTTATATTTATCTCTTGAAGAGATTTTTTCTCTTCCCTAAGTTGGCCGACTAGCACAAATAATTCATTATTGTCTAATTTACAAGCAGAATTTTTGGAGTTAAGAAATTCAACTCTATTAGTCAATTTCTTATTTACTTTGGTCAGTCTAAAGCTTTCTTTATATAGCTCTTGATAAGCAGTATTACGATCACCTTGATCTTCACTGTCTAAGTCATTACGACTATTGACAATGAACCCTTCTTTAGGCATTTTTATAAATAAAAAGAATGAACACTACTAGAAAAAGCACATACGGTGTCGGTTAAAAACCGATGCCATAGACATTTAGCGTCGATTTTTTTTCATAAAAAATTGATGCGAATTCCAGTGATGCGGAAGGTATGCATCGGTTATATACCGACGTGGAAGCTCAAGATATGGTGTCGGTTTTTATAAAAACCGACGCCAAAGTCTATATATTCGCGTCGATTTTTGTAAAAATCGACGCGAATTCTCAATAACTATTTGACGTCGGTTTAGCACCAATTGTAATTGTAATACCCCGAACTTTCGTTCTAGGGTATTATGATAAATTCACCTAATAATGCAAACCTGAAACTTTTTCAGACTCTTATTATTGTTTTTATTGTTAAATATCATGTATGAGTATGTGTATTTAATTTGGTTTCATTCTGACAATTTTGAAAATCTTATTATTTTTTAAACTCGCTCGTTAGAGCTAAATTCTTGGTAAAAATAATGAATCATAACTTGTAGGGAACTTTTTCTTTCCCCAGCTAACATTACAGAACTTTTATAAAAAAATTATTTTGTGAATCCGAGACACCAAAAATATTCCTATTTTATCCTTAGCAACTTACCTATGAATTTAGAACCTTTCTTGAGACATGAAAATCCTAGCGGGAGATTTTGACAAAAATAATATTTTCATAATTTTTGAACTTTCCTACCATTCTTATATTTTTTAAATAATATTTAATTATATTTTATTTATTTAATAGACGTGTGGGACCCACGAATCACTTTCGGGTCATTCTAATATCATTTGATATTTTTTCGGGACTTCAAATTTTTTTGTGATTTTTGTGTATTTAGACTATGTTATATGATTTATGTGTGTGCCATGTGTCAATATCTTATTGTATGGACTTTAAATTATATAATATAGTTTAATTGAATTGATTTATAATTATTTATGTTATGATTGTTAGGTGGGTCCCAATGGCCAATCTAAAAGCCTTTTGGGCTTAATAATAATTTTAATTGAGCTTAATTGTTATATATGGGCCTTGGGCCCATTTCTAATCCATTAGTAGTGTAAAATATAAAATTTTAAGGGTTGAAAACGTCATCATTTTAATAGTTACGAATTTCAACAAAATAGAAACCCTAATCATTTTGTAATACCCCGAACTTTCGTTCTAGGGTATTATGGTAAATTCACCTAATAAATGAAAACCTGAAACTTTTTCAGACTCTTATTATTATTTTTATTGTTAAATATCATATATGAGTATGTGTATTTAATTTAATTTCATTCTGACAATTTTGAAAAAAACCTGCTATTTTTGAAACTCGCTCTTTAGGGCTAAATTCCTACTAAAAATAATGAATCATAACTTGCAGGGGACTTTTTCTTGCTGCAACTAATATTTCAGAACTTTTATAAAAAAATTATTTTGTGGGCCCGAGACTCCAAAAATATTCCTATTTTATCCTTATCAACTTACCTGTGAAATTTGGAACCTTTCTTGAGAAAAAAAAACCCTAGCGGGAGATTTCGGGAGATTTTGATAAAAATAGTATTTTCGTAATTTTTGAACTTTCCTACCATTCTTATATTTTTTTAAATAATATTTAATTATATTTTATTTATTTAATAGGAGCGTGGGACCCGCAAATCACTTTCGGGTCATTCCAATGTCATTTGACACTTTTCTAGAATTTTGAACGGTTTTATGATTTGTGTGTGTGACATGTGTCAATACCTTATTGTATGAACTTTTAAATTATATAATATAGTTGATTGAATTAATTAATAATTATTTGTGTTATGATTGTTGGGTGGGCCCTTATGGCCAATCTAGAGGTCTTTTGGGCTTAATAATATTTTTAAATGAAGCCTATTTATGTCTATGGGCCTTGGGCCCATTCTTAACCCATTAATAGTGTAAAATATAAGTTTTTGAGGGTTGAAAAAGTCATCCCTTTACTAGTTACGAATTTCAACAAAATAGAAACCCTAATCCTTCCCTAAATCTATTTATTAAAAACCCTAAAGTTTTAGATCCTTTCACAACCCAACTCCATTGAAGAATAGAGCAAGCTCTATTAAACCTTCATCCGAACACCGATCGCACTCGAACAAGAAGGGAGAATTGATGGAGACTCCGATTTGAAGAACATACTCCGAGGAGAGGACGATCCGACGACTTTCAAATTTGAAGAAACTTTTGATTTTCATTAAAGTTCAAGAAACCTTAAGGTAAGTGCGCTTGATCCATCCTATACTTGTTTTTCTTCAAGATTTTGTTTCTCTTTCATTAGATAATGGTTGATACTCATTATAAATTAATTTCAACAATATTTATTTTATTTTTATTGGGTTGATCTTTATTTTGGGCCACCATGATGGGTTGGGCCATCGTCTATTTTGTACCTATAACGGATGATTATGTTTTTTATCATTTTCGTTATATTTTTATAATTAAAATATTTTTATAATTATTTTTTCTAAATACCTCTGTGAATCTATTTTTCAAAACCGTTTAGTTTATATTTTTCTGATTTTTATTGATTAAGTTATGATTTTTCTAAGTTGTATGACTTTACCAAAAAACCCAGAATTTTAGATTTTACACGGTCTGATTCACTTAGGATTTCGATCTATATTTTTAACCTAAATATTTTTCTAATTATTTTTCATGGATACCTCTATCAATCTAGTTTCTAGAACCTTTGAGTTTATATTTTTCTGATTTGTATTGATTAAGTTATGATTTTTCAAACGTGCTGGACTTTTCTATAAAACCCAGAATTCTAGATTTTACACGGTCCAATTTACTTGAGATTTCGATCCATATTTTTAATCTAAATATTTTTATAATTATTTTTCACAGATACCTTTATCAATCTAGTTTCTAGAACCTTTGAGCTTATATTTTTTTGATCTGTATTGATTAAGTTATGATTTTTCAAATGTGCTGGACTTTTCTGTAAAACCCAGAATTTCAGATTTTACACGGTCCACTTTACTTGAGATTTCGATCTATATTTTTAATCTAAATATTTTTTTTATTATTTTTTTAGATACCTCTATCAATTTAGTTTCTAGAACCCTTGAGTTTGTATTTTTCCGATATATATTGATTAAGTTATGAGTTTTTAAATGTGCAGGACTTTTCTGTATCCCGAATTCTGTCCGGCCCAATTAATTAAGAGTTTTGACCTATATTTTGAATCTAAATATTTTTCTATTTATTTTTCCTAAAACTTCTGTGAATCTAGTTTTTAAAATCTATTGAGTTTATATTTTTCTAATTCATATTTATTTAGTTATGATTTTTATAATGCAGTACATTTTTTATAAAAACCTATTAATTATTCGTGGTTCGGTCATGATTATTAACTATTAAGGCTTTAACTTTGTTGTTTGACTAAACCCTAGATGGTTTGACCTATACTTGTATGCATGGGGATCCCACCCATGTGTCTTGGATCTCTCATAGGGTTCGGCCAAGTGTCTTGGATCCCTCTTTAGGGTTCGACCTTGTGTCATGGATCCTTCATAGAGTTCGGCCATGGCGTGTTGGATTTTCTTGCGATTTTCACTTATATTATTCATCAATGTTGATTATGATCTTTGGTCATGTCTTATTGACTATTATACCTAGATGGTTCGACCTATACTTGTATGCATGGGGATCCCACCCATGTGTCTTGGATCCCTCATAGGGTTCGGCCAAGTGTCTTGGATCCCTCTTTAGGGTTCGACCTTGTGTCATGGATCTCTCATAGGGTTCGACCATGGTGTGTTGGATTGTCTTGTGATTTCCACTTATATTATTCATCCGTGTTGATCGTGAGCTTCGGTGATTGTTATTCATGGTTAACCCTAATTCGTTCCCATATTATTATTCTTAATGATCATTGGTTCATTTTATATTTTTTATTTAAATGTTAAATACATGTGTGCTTATGTCATGTAACCCTAGTACATCTTGTTGTCATACCATGATCATCACGTCATTTCATATAAGGGGTGCATAAGGGAACGGGGTTGAAGTATATTATATACGTTTATATTGGTTTTATCAATTAATCAGGGTTCGGTACCCTAGGGTGAAAGGCCCCAGACGTTATTATATCCTGCAGATGGGTCGATGAGACCGCTCCCAGTGCGGGAAGGAGATGGAGACCCTATGTGGTTATGGGTACTAGTTGCATTTGCATCCCGTACTCACTTGCATTCACCATCATATTCATGTCATCCTTATTATACGATTGATGATGCATACCTTGGTTAAAAACTTGTATAGTATGATATCATACCATGCACACTGTTGTATTACTGGGCCTCGGCTCACGGTGCTACACCGATACCATTTTCAGATTCTGAGGAGTCGAGTACGCGAGATGATTTTGAGACAAAAGACTCCGGTGCATTTGAGGAGATCGGCGAGGATTTGGGAGTCGATCCCACACTTTAGAAAGTTGTATTTGATTATTTTATAACATTATTTATTTATTTTCATGGGCATGTAAGCCTTTATTTGAGAGCATGTTCTCACTTCCATCTCTCCACATTTAGTTGATTGATTAAATTATTTGAATTATGAATTATTAATTTGAATTATTTATTTCCTACATCTTTTCTTCTTTTACTTAGTGGGTTTTCGAATGAACCTTAGTAGTCTAATTGACCTAATTAGACCACTAGGGGACATTCATGGATCACCTCTGGGTTCGGGTATGGGTCGATCTACGGATTTTCGGGTCGTATCTGGGTATCCGGATTCGGGGCGTGACACATTTCCTAAACCTATTTATGAAAACCCTAAAGCTTTAGAAGCTTTCAAAAACCCAACACCATTGAAGAATAGAGAAAGCTCCATTAAACCTTCATCTGAGCACCGATCGCACTCGAACAAGAGGGGAGAATTGACGGGGACTCTGAATAGAAGAAGATACCCCAAGGAGAGGACGATCCGACGACTTTCAAATTTGAAAAAACTTTCGATTTCCATTAAAGTTCAAGAAACTTTAAGATAAGTGTATTTGATCCATTCTATACTTATTTTTTTTCAAGATTTTGTTTCTCTTTCATTAGATAATGGTTGATACTCATTATAAATTACTTTCAACAATATTTATTTTTTCTTATTGGGTTGATCTTTATTTTGGGCCACTATGATAAGTTTGGCCATAGTCTATTTTGTACCTATAACGGATTACTATGCTCTTTATCATTTTTGTTATATTTTTATGAGTTGAATATTTTTATAATTATTTTTTCTAAATACCTCTATGAATCTATTTTCCAAAACCGTTTAGTTTGTATATTTCTAATTTGTATTGATTAAGTTATGATTTTTCTAAGTTGTTGGACTTTACCAAAAAAATTAGAATTTTAAATTTTACATGGTCCACTTCACTTGGGATTTTGATCTATATTTTTAATCTAAATATTTTTCTAATTATTTTTTATAGATAGCTCTATCAATCTAGTTTCTAAAACATTTGAGTTTGTATTTTTTTGATTTGTATTTATTAAGTTATGATTTTTCAAACGTGTTAGACTTTTTTGTAAAACCCAGAATTTCAGATTTTACATGGTCCATTTTATTTGATATTTTGATCTATATTTTTAATTTAAATATTTTTCTAATTATTTTTTCTAGATACCTCTATAATCTAGTTTTTAGAACATCTGAGTTTGTATCTTTCCGATTTATATTGATTAAGTTATGATTTTTCTAAGTTGTTGAACGTTACCAAAAAACCCAGAATTCTAGATTTTACATGGTCCAATTCACTTGGGATTTCGATCCATATTTTTAATCTAAATATTTTTTTAATTATTTTTCACAGATACCTCTATCAATTTTGTTTTTAGAACCTTTGAGTTTGTATTTTTCTGATTTGTATTGATTAAGTTATGATTTTTTAAACATGCTGGACTTTTTTGTAAAATACAGAATTTTAGATTTTACACGGTCCACTTCACTTGAGATTTAGATCTATATTTTTAATCTAAATATTTTTCTCATTATTTGTCCTAAATACCTCTATCAATCTAGTTTCTAAAACCTTTGAGTTTGTATTTTTCTAATTTGTATTGATTAAATTATGATTTTTCAAATATATGGGACTTTTCTGTTAAACTCAGAATTTTAGATTCTGTCCGGCCCACTTTATTAAGGGTTTTGACCTATATTTTGAATCTGAATGTTTTTCTATTTATTTTTTCTAAAAACCTCTATGAATCTAGTTTTTAAATCCATTAAGTTTGTATTTTTTTAATTTATATTTATTTAGTTATGATTTTTACAAGAAACTATGTTTTCTGTGAACTACTTATTTCTTGGATTTTGGGAACTCTTAGTGGTTAAGTCATGACTTATTGAATAGTAAGGGGTTTAGCCATTGTTGTTTGACTAAACCCGAGATGGTTTGACCTATACTTGTATGCATGGGGATCCCACCCATGTGTTTTGGATCCTTCATAGGGTTCGGTCATGGTGTGTTGGATTCTCTTGAGACCTTCACTTATATTGTTAATCGATGTTGATCGTGATCTTTGGTGATTATTTACATGTTATTTATGTTGTTTAACCCTAGTTCATGCCCATTTTATTACTCTTAATGATCATGTGTTTATTTTATATTCTTATTTAAATGTTAAATACATGTGTGCATATGCCATGTAACCCTAGTACCATCTTGTTATCATACTATGATCATCACATCATTTCATATCAGGAGTACATAACAGAATGAGGTTGAAGTATATTATATATGTATATATTAATTTTATTAATTAATCAGGGTTCGGTACCCTAGGGTGAAAGGCCCCAGACGTTATTATATCCTGCAGATGGGTCGATGAGACCGCTTCCAGTATGGGAAGGAGATGGAGACCCTATATGGTTATGGGTACTAGTTGCATTTGCATCCCGTACTTACTTGCATTCATCCTTATATTCATGTCATCCTTATTATATGATTGAGATGCATACCTTGGTTAAAAACTTGTATAGTATGATATCATACCATACACACTGTTGTATTACTGGGCCTCGGCTCACGGTGCTACACCGATACCATTTTTAGATTTTGAAGAACCGGGTATGTGAGATGATTTTGAGGCGAAAGACTCCGGTGCATTCAAGGAGATCGGCGATGATTTGGGAGTCTACCCCATACTTTAGAAGACTTTATTTTGATTGTTTTAAAATCTTATTTATTTTCAGGGACATATAGTCTTTTGATTGAGAGCATGTTCTCACCACCTTCATCTTGCCAGATTTAGTTGATTGATTGAATTATTTGAATTATTAATTATTTGAATTATTTGCTTTCTACATTTAGACTTTTCTTTTTTCTTAGTGGGTTTTCGAATGAACCTTAGTAGTCTAATTGACCTAATTGGACCACTAGGGGACATTCATGGATCACCTCTGGGTTCGGGTACGGGTCGATCCATGAATTTTTGGATCGTATCTAGGTATCCGGATTCGGGGCGTGACAGTAATTTTTTTTATACCTTATTTGTTTCTGCTATGTCGCCTATACCCACCTGCAATACAGTAAAAATTTCAAATCCATTCAATTATATATACATTCAAGTCATTCAACTATACGTTCAAACCCATTAATACATTCAAACCCATTCAACTATACATTCAAACCATTCAATTAGGACATAAGAAATTTTAAAGTAGTGAAAGGTAAATTATGTCTATGGACATAAGAAATTAAAATGAAAAGGCATGCACCCCCAATAACTCATCAGCTAGCAGGTTGCAAACAGGTTAAAAGTTAAAGTTAAAGTTATCGCAAACAAGTTTTGGTTGCAAACAATAATTCATCACAAATTAAAGTTAAAATGAGATTGATATATATATACCTGTAATTTCTTAGAAAAATGGTTAATCGTTTGCAAAAAAAAGAAATGATCATCGATTAGAAGAATATAATTAGATTTATAGAACTAGAAAATGAACATATATTAGCTTAGACAAAAAAAAGAAGAAGAATATACCATAATTATCTTGGAAAAGCATAATCTATTCAGCTCTACATTCTGTCAGCTTTTCAATTGAGTAGCTAACTTTTGATTTAAAAAATTTGACCTAATTAATCAGAAAATAGGTAGAGACCTAATTAATAAATTGATTTTAAGACATACAAGTGGACCTAAAATACGTATAACAAATCACTCACCGACGATTGAATTGTATCATCATCTTATTCGCTAACGAGGCCTCTCATGTACCTCATTACAGAAAATTACAAGATTTCATGTCATCTTGCTTCAGGTACTACGTAGAAAAATGTAATTCGTTAATTAACTAAAAAATAAACTTTTGACCAATAAAAAACTACAATACTAGTATACCTTAACTATCCTCCATAATGGTTATTTCTTCTTTAATTTGTGGCCATAATGGATTTCGAATTGTTTGAATGCACTACAAGAAAAGAATAAAAAACTTTCAATTAATCTTTGGATGCATGCATCAATATTACTTAATTTACTAATATTGTAAGATTAGCTTATCGTTTGACATTGATTTTAAAAGTTGAGTCAATCGTACTATTTAAGGAGTCGAAACAATAGATTGCCATCGATAATAAGTCGATGATAATCAAAATCTAGTGTATCCTATACGTGAACAACAATCAAGTTATTAGCAAGACATTCAACAAGTTATTAATTATCAAATCTAATAACAACAGAAAAGAAAATTACTTAATGTTTAAGGGAATAAACAAAGTCTTCCCGTCGAGGTATGTAGATACAAATATATTGAAAAGAAAATCCATAAATTGATCATCCAAAAACCGCCCATCCCTTATACATGAACTAATGGATTGAGCACTGACTATACTAATTTTATTAACTAAATGTCTTTCAATTAACATTTGGTGGACGTGGTTGATAAATTAAAAAAAATAAACTTAATTAGAATGTATGTACCATAATCATATTCATAAAATTCAGATAGATAAAAGAAACTTTAAAGTATCTTACCATTGATATAAGTCAAGCACTATGACGACACATTTTATACCATTAATATAATGGCAGTAGTTGTTGTATCAGTATATACAGTCATAAGACTTAAGACCATGCAACTTCAAATCTTCCATTGAGACACAGTTTCTGAAATTTGAAGAGTATCTTTCTGGGACCTTAAGTGTTTGCAATGTTTTGTAGAATATCCTCTACTCGTCTTTAGATAATGTATAACATGCTGGAAGTAAATATGTTTTATTCCTTCTGACTTGCGGTTCTAATTGTTTGCTTAAACCTATATCTACAGGGTCTAATCGATAATTAATACCATCATTTGTTTTTTCTGGTATATTCAGTTATGTTCCAACAATGCTCTCGCACACATTTTTCTCGATGTGCATAACATCCATTATGTCGCATATGCAAAAATTTCTAATATTCAAGCTCAAAGAATATAGACTTCTTCTTCCAACAAGTTGAGGATTCAACTACTTTATCCACAATATTGTCTACCTCTCGCGGTCGCTTTAATTTTTTTGACTTCTTGAGAATGACTTTCTTCTTTCCACATGAGTATTTGATCCCTTCTGTCTTCTTTAGTATTTGCTCTCTACTTAACAGTTTTGGAGCCAACCCCAACTCTTGTGTACCATCAAACGCCTTCTTCTATTTTCGATATGGATGATTCAATGGAAGAAATCCTCTATAATCGATATATATATTCTTCTTTCCATGTTTTAGTCTATGAGAATATGTTTCTTTGCTGCATATTGGACAAGTATAATATCCTTTGACAGTGCAACCACACAAAATGCCATATGTAAAAAAATCATTGATTGTCCATAATAACACAGCGTATAATATAAATGATTTTTGTCGATATGCATCATACACTTTAATGCCTTCCTCCCATAAAATTTTCAGATCCTCAATCAATGGTGCCAAGTAAACATTAATGTCATTGCTAGGCTATTTTGGACATGATATTAACATTGTCAACATCATAAATTTTCTCTTCATACACAACCATGGTGGAAGGTTTACCATTAAGACCGACCAACAACTATGTCTGCTAGATTGCATACTGTGTGGATTTATTCCATCCGTTGAAATAGCTACTCGAAGGTTTCTTGGTTCTTCAGCAAATTTCGGATACATGCCGTCTACTAACTTTCATGCTGGGGAGTCTGCTGGATGACGCATTTGACCATCAACTTCTACTCTTTCGTGATAATGCCATGTCAAGTCTTTCGCTGTCTGTTTGGAATGAAACATCATTTGGAATCTCGGGATATGTGAAAAATATCACATTTTTTTTGCAGGCACCCTTTATTTTTCTTCGTCCCATTCTTATTTATCTTCTACCTTGACGTTCTATAAATGGGACATGCCATCGCATCCTTGTACTCCTTCCTATAGAGTATGCAATCGTTGGGACATACATGGATCTTCTTATATAACATTCTCAATGCAAACAATGTCTTATTTGCCTGATGGATGGATAAAGGCAGTTCCTTATCGTTTGGGAGCATGTCTCCCAATAATTGTAGTAGCTCTAAAAAATCTTTATCAGACCACCCATTCTTGCCTTTTAAGTTCTACAGTCTAACCAATGCCGATAACTTTGTAAACTTTGAGCAACCTAGATATAAGGGCTTCTCGGCATCTTCTACGTTATCGTATGCGGCCTGAACCATTTCTACTGCATCGTCAGCATCATTTGGAGCTATCCCTCCTATCTCTTGATAGATAAAATCTTGTACATTACCACTTGACTCTGCTTCAGTACTTGGAACTTGTTCTCCATGCCAGACCCACGTCTTATAATTTTGATCGATACCATTAAAAAACAAATGTCCTTTTATATCTTTAAGAGTATGTTTAGCGAGATTCCCGCATTTTCTACATGAACATCTTATAGAATCGGGGTCACTCGCATTGTATCCGACAAACTTCAAAAATCGATCAACCCCATAACTATATTCCCGCGACCTTCTATCCTTGATCATCCAAGATTTATCCATTATGTTAAACATTGCACAATTCCTGAAATATATCGTGCGCATCGAAACAAATTGAGATAAAGAACAATATGCATGTGTTTGGACACTTATCCTTATTTTGTTTTCAGTCTCTATCTAAGTTTGCTAACTCTAAAGTTTTATAACCCATTCAAAAACTGATATTGCTTCTTATTGATTATATATATGTAGTGTCCATATTAGTTTAAAATTTGACAACATTTCCCCACACTTCTCTCTATATACGTTTATTTTATATTGATTTTCATGCCAATCCAACTACCAAAGTAGTTGAGACATGAAAATCAACAAAAAATAATATATAAAAAGAAGATTTGGGAAAATAGTACCGAATTTAAACTAACACGGAGACTACATATATATGATCAATAAGAAGCAATATCAGTTCTCAAACTGTCCACAATGGACAATTCAAAGATCACAATTTATATAAGAGCCACATTCATACAAATAATGATTATTGAATGGGCGTGCAATTCTATGTTAACCCATGTAAGAAATTAATGACTGGATCTCAGATAAGATTATATGTGCGAAACCTCTTATCTTTGATGGAGTCTTCAAGATCTCATACTTATTATGGTAGTGTACTTTGTGCAAATGTAAAATAATAACAAGCGACATTTTAACTTTATATAAGCTAGCTATTGCTAAAACTTGGATAGGTACAAACACACCTAATGTACTCATCCAAGATCAATCATACAAATTCAATACACACAATTATATAGTTAAAAAAAAAATTAAAACAAAAAAAATTAATTGAGAATATATACATGCGTGTACAGTTCAATATAGGTAAGATATTAAATCCATACATAGGGTCGGGCTCCGTTGATAGATCTAAAATGACAGGTAAAATGACATGGACACAATATAAGCAAGGAAAAATCTATGATACCGACTTCAGTATCAAAATTTTGATGCCGAGGTCCATCAATTTTCCACATAGTTGACTCTTTCGGGCCCACTGACTCCATGAATATTTGGCCCACATCTTGGTGGACCTACACACCAAAAATCAACATGATTAGTGATTTCTAGCCATTGAATTTGAGCACTTCTTCATCATGGGCTTGGAACCACTTCATAGGCATGTTCCTAAAGTCCATGATGAAAAGTGCTCAAATCCTACGGCTAGAAATCACCAATCATGCTGATTTTTGGTGTGTGGGTCCACCAAGATGTGGCCAAATATTCATGGAGTCAGTGGGCCAGAAATAGTCTACTATGTGGCAAATTGAGGGACTTCGGCATCAAAATTTTGTCCGATCCCATGGTGGACCAACAAACCAAAAATCAACCTGATTAGTGATTTATAAGGTCGTGTTTGATTACCAAGTGGGAAAATTACATTTTCCTTGGGAAAACACAACTGTCCATTGTTAGATAGCCATTATAAATCTGTATAATTTTCCCTAACTAGCCATTTAAATCTGGATAATTTTCCTTACTTAGCCTGGAATCATTTCCCATCCAGATAGGTGAGAATTCATTTCCACTTGAAAATACACCTTTATTTTCTCACGTTATTGAAATATGTATTCTAAGTTACAATCAATCAGCCATTTAAGGCATATCCTAGATGTATTTTCTCGGGAAAATTTTCCATGCAATCAAACAGGGCCTAAGTGTTGAATCTTTGTACCTTAAATACTGCTCAAATTCCCACAGTTGAGATCAACCCATGAAAATAAGTCCAATCCAAAGCATGTTTTACAAGTTTTAGCATGTGCAGCCCAAAATGTGATAATAAATCACAATGAAATGGGTGAGAGGAGACTCACTTGAGAAATTGAGAGGGCGAGCTAGCGTCGGATGACGGCTTGGGCGATAGTGACGGCGACGGCGACTTCAACAGCTACTACAACGGCAATGGGCATAGAGCAGTTAGGGCTCGAAGAGGGGAGAGTAATCTTCGGCTTGGAGGAGAGAAAACTAGGGTTTCTTTAAGAAACATAAGTGTTTTTGGTGCGCAAGGGGTTTTAGCGCACGATGTCAGGTTATATATCTTAATATATTGCGTCGGTTAAGATATATAATGACGCGATATGTTAAGATATAGCGTCGATTTTTATAAAAATTGACACAAATTTTTTTTTTTACAAATCGCGTTGGTTTTTCCAAAAACCGACGCGATCGCTCCGGAATGCGCCAACGCCGAAACCCATTCGTCTAGTAATGGAACTGGTTTTGCAGGAATCTAAATTTAGGTGATTAAACCTTTTATAGAATAACCTACTCTGATACCAATTAAAATAACCACCGGTCCGTTCTCTTTAATCCAATATATCTAAAAGGGGGGGTTGATTATGTATTTAAAATTAATTAAACCTAAATAGTTTTACTGGTCTATGGTAGGGGAGAAAATTGTATGATAGTTATTTGATAAAAGATTATCACAACTGATTCAAATCGAATATACCTCTATGGTATATTTTCTTTTCGTCGTTTGTTATAATCAATATGAATAGTGTAATACAAACAAACAATCACACAAGACAAGAGATTTTTACATGGAAACCTTAGCCAATGAAAGATCATATCCAGATGGAAAGTATCACTAACTGAAAAGTTAAACGAAACAAAGGTTACCTACGCAGCACCATTGTAAATACAGCTTCTAACCTTAGCCAAGGCCTACTGCTGATGCGTCCACGTCCTCTAAATCAACGCTACGAATCCACGCGTGCCTTCTCAGCCAAGTAGCCTTGTCCGCTTGTTCAGTTTGGTACACATCAAACCTACCGTTGATCGGCTACTCTGATCTTAATTCTCAACACTCCCACATTTGCAAAAGGTGAATGATTCAGTACACCCTGAACCCTAAGTTACTCTATGGTGTTGAGTCACACTGGTATACTCAGACTACTAGGTCAAATATCTAAGGGGAAAACCTAAGCTGAGTAATGGATCAAGCACTTGGCCTTGATCAAGAAGAGGAACAAGCTCACAAGATGTGTATAAAATAAATAGCTTTTTACTTTTCGAATGGACACTCTAATAATTATACCTTTTCTTCTCCCTCTTGAAGTGTAGAAGTGTATTTTGAGAAGGTATAGAAGGGTTATATTTATAGAATTCATAACCCTGAGCCTTGTAGAATGTGGGATCATGGAAACTAGAATTTTGGATCTGAGAAAGACTCAATCAGTGTGAAGTCCAATCGATTGTACTCTAGGTCCAATCGATTGGGTAAGGTTCAATCGATTGGGGGTTTGGGTCCAATCGATTGGCCTTGTACGAATGGGTTTTTCTTTTGTAAATCCAATCGATTGTACATAGTCTAATCGATTGGACCTAAATAAGTTTCTGTCCCGTAGGCTCCAATCTATTGGGCTATGATCATGTTCTGTCTCATAGACTCCAATCAATTTTACAGATGTGTCCAATCGATTGGGCTTTAATCATGTTCTGTTTCGTAGCCTCTAATCAATTTTATAGAGTCCTTCAATCTATCGGACTCTCCCACAAGTCAATAACTTTGACTAAGACTCGGGTCTGTCCCATGATTAGGTTTTACTATTATATTTTATTTATTTTAAACCTATTCCTATGCCCACTAAGTCACTTACCTTCCTAAGTGAGCGTACACGATCTATAACTGACAAATGGGCAATTACTCAGATGACTCAAGTCGTCAATCGTCTGATTCTTGCTGTCTCTATCTTCTAGTCTTCACGTAGTCGACTAAGTATGCGTACCACGACATCTTCACACTACACTGGTGCTCGTAGAAATGGTTACATGAATGTTTTTATGTCAAACGGAATCTTTGCCAAACTTAGAATATGAAAATATTCCTTACAGAGCTTACTCTCTTCTAAAAGAATAATTTATTTATTAATGAGAATCTCTCAATATTTAGGAACATAAAAGTTTTCTTTTAGACTACCAAAAAACCAACTTTCTTTTACTGCTAAAAAGACTTTTATTCATTTAATATTTTTTAACTGTGCTTGTGCTGAGCACGGGCTATTGATTCCTAGTTAATAAATATTTGTGGGGAATTTTTTTTGATATCCTCACCTCCTCAATGTCAGATCGTGCTCCACAAGACAAGAATCTATAAGGGAATTGATCACAAAAATTTAGGGTATCGATAAGGTACTACCTGAGATACTCTAATTAAAATTCCTTTTTAATTACCACGATATATCCTAGAGGGGTGGGGTGAATAGGATAATTTATAATTTCTCTGTGGATTATAATTGGATTTAAATTTAATGATCACAAAGGCGAAAAAGGATCAATCGACCAAAATTCAAATCATCCACAGCACAAAGAGATAGATAAATCTGAGACAAGATATGTAAACAATCACAATCACACAAGACAAAAAATTTTAGTGGTTCGGTGACTCTACACCTAAATCCACTATCCAATACTCAACATGAGTAATATTATATTGTTTCAATCATTCATTATAACATATCCAATTGAAATAAATAATCAAGTAACTAATACAACACTTAGTCTCAACTGATGAGAATTGCTTCCCGCTCACCTAGAGAGTTAGCCTATGCTAGTAGACTTTTAGAGAAGCACTCTTCTCATGGATCTACAATCCACAACTCATTATATTCGAGAATCACTTGTCAATCCACCTAGAGAGCCAAACTAGGCCTGTAGTATTTTAGAGAAATAAGGATTCCACAATGCTCAACTCAATTCAATGAGTAAAAACTCATCCACCAATCCCAAATATTCAATTTTGATAGATTTGAATTCTATCTAAAATGTTTGTTCATAGAAACACTTACCTTTCAATGAATTCAATAAAATAGAGAATCATCAGAGAAGAATTCGCCACAGAGACACTCTACCAGAGATGATCATCTTCTTGGTAGAAGATGATTGTAAGAATCTCACAAATTGTAGTCTTTCAAACAAATAGAGCCTTTATAGAAAGATGCACTAAGTTTGCTCAAGTAAAGCTCTCTCAAATTTCAAATCTCTAGACTCCAGAGATGTTAATCAAAGAATAAGAGTCCAAAAGATAACTTGATTGGTGTTGACAATTGATGGGTTTAGTCCATAATATATGACTATTCACAAACAATAGAAACAGACCTAAAAGAGTTGTTTGAATGGCTTAAGTGTGCCAAAATACACACAAAAGACGAAGTCAAAATGAGATCCAGTAAATGGGGGGTTGACTGCACATTTTGACTGGTCGACCAGTCAATGACAATTTTCTATCTAAGGTCCAGTCAGCCACACAAAGTGGCCAATCGACCATATAGGTCGAATCAAATTTTTCCCATTTTGAAGGGGGCGGTCGGCCGCACGATTTGGCCGGTTGACCGCTCAAAGTCAAAAGACTCCGGTTTGTTGAACCCTTTACCAAATTAATTAAAAAACACCGAAACCATCCAATGAGACTAGGATAGCCTCCAAAAAAATAAGACTAAGTATAAAGGATATCTAGGGTCTTTGAGAACCATTGGCAATGCGCAATGATGTAAGCGAGTAAGATCAATACGAAATTCTGATTGTTAAATGTTAATTGAGTGAGAACGTATGTTGAATATCTGCTTCAAGTCTTCGTGCTTGAGCTTGACTTTGTCTTTAGTTGAACTTTATCACTTGGGTCGATTTTCTTTAGCTTTTTTTCTTCTTCGATTTATTGATGAAGTCCACTTGATCATTGATACTTCAATCTTCAGAAAACTTCTAACTAATGAGATAAATTATAGAAAAACCAAGAGTTCCTAGGATTGACAACAGAGATTTTTCACTAATGACCAAGTCAGCTCCTCTTTATCAAAGGTAAGCAAGAGCTACTTAAGTTAGTGCTCATACCTTTAATGGTTGGACGTGGCTCATTTATATATGCTACGACTAGTCTCTTAAAAAATAAAAGGTTTCTTCTTAAGAGAGGGAAGTCTTCCTCATACGCACAAGGTCATTGTTTTTTATTAGGGAACGACCTTCTATTTTGAAAATAGAAGTCCTCTTGATTTGGGAACTTCTTCATTCTCTCTTTAAAGTCCTTTTAATGTTTGAAGTGTTCTCTCTTTAGGGAACTTGCGTTAGGCGGATCAATCTAGTTCATGAGCTGGATCCCCCTAAGATCTCAGAGTATCCAGAGAGCTGAGGATCACATCTACCCATATGCGAAGTTGATCATCAACCTGACAAAACTGTTGGTAGCTCTATTATGATCAACGGAGCTCCAATGAGCTCTACCACACCCCGACGAGTTTTGCTAAAGAGCTTAGACATATCCTAAAGGTGTCGTAGCTCCTCTTACTACGTGTAAAGTTGCTGTGAGTGGAGATCATTGGAATCAGTTGTGAATTATGACTTTCAGTTGTCGATATCTATAGGTAGAACTTATTTATCAAGACTTACCATCAAACCGACCTTTATCTAGAGGATAGTTGAGGGACAACATCAGGATACAAAGTTATAGCTTTCTGAAACCAAATTAGAAGATGGTATAAATCCAAAATTTACAGTTCATACAGATGGTAATCTACACTTCAGAGGTAAGAACTATATCAATGATGACATAAAATGAGAGAACCATCTATTGAGGTTGGTTGGCGAAGTCTTTTCAGACAAGGAACTTCGCTAAGATGCTTGAATGTTCCATCAAGGCGACGGAGGAGATTGTACAACAACTTGAAATTATAAATAAGGATCCATGTATTGAGCAGAACCACCTTGTGATACACAAAAAACACGGAGAAAGAAACAAATTTCTCAATTACAAGAGCGTGGAAACCTAAATAACAACGATCAGTCTTCTATTTGCACGAATTGTTCTATTAATCAAATTGAAATTGATGAAAAAAATAAGAAATCGCCAGTAGTTATAAGATAAACCCAAGAGATAGAGAGAGAGAGAGAAGATGTTGGTAACCGGTAATGGCAACAACCGGTGGTGCTTATCTAGAGAGAGAGTAAAGTTGAAGACGACGATGAGTATTTTGGGTATTCAAAAAGTAAAAAGTATTTGTCTTTTCTCAACATTATTAATAGACATGTGATATGCTTTATTTTCCAATGATGGTGGAATCTGGTTAAAGGGGTATTCTAACGATTTGAAAGTAGAAGAGGTTATTACAAAATACGTTTCAATTACAACAGTATTTTATTAAATTACCGAAAAACATAAGCTAGGGTTTTACAAATATAAAAGATTAGATTTCTTTGACACTTATTCACCAGTAACAAGGAAAACATCTATTAAAATCTTAATAGCCATATTAACTATTTATAAACTAGAAATACACCAACTAGATTTAAAATAGTATTTTTATAGTTAATTAGAATAAGAATATATATAACAACCCAAAAGCTTTGTTGTTAAAGGCCGTAAAAACAAAGTATGTAAGTTAATTAAATTATTATATGATTTAAAATAGGTACCTAAACAATATGAAAAATTTGATCATATAATGATTTTTAAAAAATTTATAATTAATGAATCAAATAATTATGTATAAGAACATTAGAGTCCTATGTGTAATTGTTCATTTTTGTGTAGACGATATATATTGATGGAACTAACAGTGAAATAATAAAGTTTAAAGATAAAGTGTATTACAATTAAAATATTCTAAGATAATTGGTAGCCTTATGTATATTATGAATTGTGTTAGTCCTGATATTGCTTATTTTATTGGTAAATTAAGTAGATCCACCTAAAACTCAATACATGAACATTGAGAAGTGAAATAACCAATCCGTTCTCTTTTAATCAGAAATACATAAAAGGGGGGATGATTAGGTATTCAAAAATTAATCTAACCTATCACAAGTTTACTGGTCAAGGTAAGGTGATAAACTCGCATGTCTTTGTTGATTGATAAAAGGATTATCATAACTGTGAGATAGCACAATCCATCTAGAGGCACAAAAAAAAGGACCAAATCTTATGGAGTCGCCACCAACCTTTTTTTAACGGTGTGATTGGCCACCGGGTTTGAAAATAGATAATAACCTTTTTAAAATGAGCAAAATGCAAATTAGTGACTCCATTGATCTACTAACTATTTGAGAGATCATTAGGTAAGTGAGTTATTTATAAATTGGAGAAGGTGTTAGGCATCCCAACTTACCCGTATTTAAACGGTTACCTACTCTTGTACCATCAATCATCCTCTCAAGTTACCGTTTAAAAAAAAGAAGAATCTACATATAAAAGAACATAAAAGAAAAATGTGGGAATACCCTACTATGCGAGCATTTCGGGTTCTCCACATATTAGGGACAAAAAGAGATAACATAAGAGAAAATGTGGGAATACCCTACTATGCAAGCATTTCGGGTTCTCCACATATTAGGGAGAAAAAAAAAGATAAAATAAGAGAAAATGTGGGAATACCCTACTATGCAAGCATTTCGGGTTCTCCACATATATTAGAGAGAGAAAGTAAGAAAAGACAACATAAGGGAAGCAAGAAAGACAAACTAAAGTAAAGAACTAACTATTCATACAATAATATAGAGCTAAGTAAATAAAATAAAAGATAAATAAAGAACGAAAAAAGAATAGGGTGGCATAGCCTTCCTATGTGGTTACATTGCTAGAGAGAGAAAGTAAAAAAGACAATCATAAAGAAAATAAGAAAAAAGAACTAAAATAAAGAACTAACAAAGCATAAAATAGATGTTAGATAGAAAAGAAAAGAACAAATAAAGTAGGGTGGCTTAGCCTTCCCATATGATTACATTGTTAGAGAGAGAAAGAACTTATGTTGTTTGTATTGTACCTTGTAAATTGTCCTTCTTCCTTCCTTGGCCTTTTCTTCTTCTTTCTCTTCTTCTTGTTCTTGAAAAAAAGAAAAAATGAAGTGAGCAAGAACAAAAGTTCTTCCTCCTTTCACTTAATCTCTTAAAACAAGAGGGTCTTTGGAGGATTTTTGAGGTTTTTAAGGGTTTTGGAGAGCTTAAGAAACTATTTTGCAAGAGTTTTTCTAGGCCTAAAGAGATGGCTTGAAGGGATCGATTTCTAAAAGGAGTGAGGGGGTATTTATAGGTGAAAAGTAAGGGTTTGGGGTAGTTTGGAAATAAGAGAAATGGTAGTTGAGTCATTTGTGGGTAAAAAGATAAAAATGGGGTTTGTCCTATATGGATATGTTAAGGAATTTTCTAATTTGTTAAGAAAAAGTTGGACAATATAGAAAGTTAAAAAGTTGTAGGAAATTTATGTGTGAAGAATAAATAAAAAGGTGTGGATAAGATGGGAAAGTATGGGAGTTTGGTGAGTTGGATGGATAAGCTTAAGTAATATCATTAAAGTGTGACATGATGTATGAACCTTGGTACATTTACACATATCAAGACCATACATCTAGAGTTTTGATCAATCATTGATAAAATGCTCATTTTAAGTCCAAAATTGACAAGACAAAAATATTTTGAAAGATCATTCAAAGTACTTTTCAAAGGTAGACATCTCATTGACACACAAACTATCAAAAATTGAGATTATTTACAAATTAGTCCAACAAAAGCCATGACCTTATGATCGAGCCATTAGATTTTAATGAAATCACTTTTCTTTTAAAAGATAAAGGAGTTAAAAATAAATACTTTTGATTTTGATCAAATCTAACGGTAAAATCAAATATACAAGTAATTTCTGATCATTTATCAACAAAAGTCAAACCTTTGATTAAATCCTCATAGCTTATGATAGGGCTTCCTAATGATGGTTTTGGGTTCTAAAAGTATTATCTAAGGGTAGTTGATAGTTCTAATTAAGGCTCTACGATTACGTAGGAATATCCTAAGGGTTGAGATTTATAAAGTAATTCCTCGACAAAAAAGAAGAAGCTCGAGACCGTCGATCGCCAAGTTAGAAGATCGTGCCAAAATGGGGTGTCTACAGTTGCCCCTCTTTGGCGAAATTGGTTGACCAATGAACGACAAAGATTTTTTTTAGACAACAAAGAACATTTTGGCACAAAGAAACCTATATATACCAAATAATGATTAAACATCAAGACTGTCTCCACTAGCTTCTTTAGGAATCTTTTGGCTTCATTTGAGTCCTCTCAAATTTAGGAAAACTCAGTGCAATTGTATGATTAGAGTTTTAGCCCATTTTGGGTACTTACAAGGTCACTAGTCATACAAAAAATTTTTAACTTTAATTGGAGCCCCTAGTTTAATTGCAATTCTTTGGCATCCTAGAGTTGAACCTCGCTTGCAAATTTAAACTTTCAAAATAATCAACTTATGATGGGATGATTAAAAATGTCCATCTTTTGAGATTTTTCAAACATTACTTTATGATTCTTCATTTAACTAAATGATTTTCAGTCTCGATATTTAAGCAGAATTTGATCTATATACGATTCTAGCAATATTAACAAGACACAATGTGGGTCTTATAAATGACAACATGGATTAGAGGATTAGATTGCTTCATAAGAGCCCCTACAAACATCTGACCAAGAAACAGTATTTAGACTTACCTTAATCTTGCACGGTATTCTACTAAGAGGCATGAAGAACCAATTAGCATATTAGGCCACTCATGCACAAAAGTAGGTCACGAATGTATAAATGCAAATACGAATGCAAAATGTATGATGATTTTCTTTTTAAAATTTTTACGATGGGTTGAAAGGTGATTCTACAAAGAAAAGATAGTGAAATGATTCTAATGGGGTCTAAAATATTAACAGTGGGAGATGATAAATTTTTTTTTTTATTTTTTTTTTTATTTTTATTTTTTATGGAAAGATGTCATCCTCATCATTCTCTCGGAGCCTACGACCTTGAGTGTATTGGACTTAGTTCCTTCTTCGTAGTTCATCGGAGTGGATGACGCCATTATAATGCTTGCCAAGATTGCAGCATTTTCCCCCTTTTAATCAGCTTGTCTTAGCGAGTGAACTAATTTCTTCTAAGGATAGCAAGTGATAGGGTGTAAGTAATCTTACTCAAGCATCATGTCAGGTTCTAATCTTCATTCATGACTTGCTCATGCATGGACCCTGAATGGTAATCCCATTTCCTGTAAATGTTTCCACGACTTGCCCTTGTGTGTCTATGTGTGTGTGTGTGTATTTTTTTTTTTTTTTTTTCTTCTTTTATTTTTTTTCCTTTTTTTGCCCCTGATGCCCATAAGGGTTTTCACCAGGGCTGGGTCCACGTGATTGTTGCGCACTAGTGCCTTTCGGTTTTCACTATGCTCGTGGTGTTGGATCTTGCCATGACTCGACATTTTTACTTGTGATGCCCTTTCGGGTTTTCACCACACCCTTTCGAGTCATGCTATATTTTATAGATTACCATCTCCCTTCATTGCCATTTGATGAAAACAAGAAATGTCTTAACCAAATATACCTTCAATTAATCTTGGATTGAAAAAGGCTTTATTGTGGGATGAAAAGAAAGGTTTTGGTCTTGGTGAAGAAGATGAGAAGTGAGGACTAGGGAAAAAGTAAAGCCATTCACAGTTTATACTCTTGCGGGCCAGGAGTGGTGTATTGATGTGTCAAACTTGTGTCGATCTCTTTATTTTTCTTTCCTTTTTTTTTTTTTTTTTTTTTTTTGCTTTTTTGCTTTGCCATTTTTGAGTTTTTTTTTTCTTTTTCTTTGTATGACTGAAAGTATATGTTATGTTGTCTCTTATGAAAAGAAGTGAAGGCTCAAAGTTTGAGGAAAAATGATAGAGTGAGGTGTGAAAGAAAAAAAACAGCCATTTTCATTTCCAAGATCCATTGAAGGTACAAAATATTAAGACACATCTATCACACAAAGTATTTTTTGACTTGATCTGTATTGATTGGCTCTGGGAGGTCTTCATCATCCGTTCACCCCAAGATTAAAGCTCCACCGGAAAAGACTTTTCTCACGATATATGGGCCTTCATAATTGGGCTTGAACTTCCCACGTGGATCGTGTTGATGAGGAAGAATCTTTTTTAAAACTAAGTCACCAACCTTAAATTCTCGAGGTTTGACTTTCTTTGCATAGGCTTTGGCCATACGACGTTGGTATGCTTGAGCATGACAGATTGCTCGAAGTCTCTTTTCTTCGATCAAATTCAAATGCGCATATCATGCTTGTAACCACTCAGCTTCATCCAGCTCTGCTTCCATAAGAACACGTAGAGACGGGATCTCAACCTCAATAGGGAGAACTGCCTCCATCCCATATGTAAGAGCATATGGTGTAGCTCCAACTGAAGTCCTGATCGATGTGCGGTAGGCAAGAAGAGCATATGGCAACATCTCATGCCATGCTGAATAATTGCCTGTCATTTTCTCGATGATGTGCTTGATGTTCTTGTTAGCTGCCTCAACTGCTCCATTTGTCTGAGGGCGATAAGGAGAAGAAAAATGATGCCTGATTTTGAATTGTGCTAACAACTTTTTTGTCTCATTTTCTTTGAAAATTGACCCATTATCTAAGATCATTTCACTAGGCACTCCATACCGACAAATGATTTCCTTTCGAATAAATTTTCTTACTTGTGCGGCTGTAACAATGGTGTATGAAGTTGCCTCTACCCACTTGGTGAAATAATCTATTGCCACCAATATATATCGATGATTATTTGATGCCTTTGGAGTAATAGGGCCAATCATGTCGATTCCCCAAATAGAAAATGGCCATGGTGTGGTCATGTTATGCAGCTCTGATGGTGGCACATTGATCTTGTTAGCATAGATTTGGCACTGATGGCATTTTTGGACGTACTTGCAACAATCAGAATCAAGAGTTGACCAGTAATATCCAAGTCGCAAAATTTTCTTTGCCAACATGTGTCCATTCATGTGAGGACCGCAAACTCCTTCGTGGACTTCTTCCATGACTTCCTTTGCTTCTTTTTCATCAAGACATCTCATAAGGATTTGATTGGGTGACCGTTTGTATAATACACTGCCAATTATAAGAAATTATGAGGCTAACCGCTGAATCATTCGTCGATCATTAATGGTGGCATCCGAGGGAAATGTTTGCTCTTCAAGATATTTCTTTATATCTGTATACCACGGCATTTGATCTAGTGCACCTCCATTTATGGTGTTGCAATAGGCTGGCTCAAAACTTTGTGCAACCTCAATCGGCCTTATATCTATCCCATCTGGAATCTCGATCATTGAGGCAAGAGTGGCAAGTGCATCAGCAAATTAATTCTTGGTCCTCGGCATGTAGGTGAACGTGATCCTTTCAAACTTTGAAGTGAGCCCTTCTAGATATTCGTGGTAAGGGATTAATTTTTCATCCTTCGTATCCCAACTACCATTTGTCTGGCATATGACTAGAGATGAGTCTCCGAACACATCTATATCTTTGATCTCCATATCCAAAGCTGCTCGTAGTCCAACAATGCAAGCTTCATATTCTGCTTCATTATTTGTGCATCCAAACTGTATTTTAACGGAAACTGGAATGTGAGAACCTTTCGGTGATATAATTACTGCCCCAATTCCCCGTCCCTTCTGGTTGACTGCACCGTCAAAGTACATTTTCCATCTTGTTGACTCAACTGCATCTTATTCAACTGTCATTATGGCTTCATCTGGGAAATCTGTCCTCATGGGTTCATAATCAGGCAGTGGATTTTCTGCTAAGTGCTCTGCAATTGCCCGACCTTTAACTGACTTTTGTGTGACATAGGTGATGTCAAACTCTGATAATAACATCTGCCAACGAGCTGTTCTTCCAGAAATAGCAGGCTTTTCTAACAAATACTTTACTGGATCCATGCGAGATATTAACAACACCGGATAAGACAATAAGTAATGGCGCAAACGTTGTGTAGCCCATACTAATGCAAGACAAGTTTTTTCTAGAGACGTGTAACAAGTCTCATAGTCAGTGAATTTCTTGCTCAAGTAATATATTGCACGCTCTTTCCTGCCTGATTCGTCGTGTTGCCCCAATACACAACCCATGGAGGTCTCAGTTATTGATAGGTACAGTAAAAGAGGACGTCCTGGCTTAGGCGGCACTAGGACTGGAGGATTTAGGAGGTACCTTTTTATCTTATCGAAAGCAACTTGACATTCATCGTTCCATTCCTTAGGACTGTTCTTACGAAGCAACTTGAAAATGGGTTCACAAATGGGAGTGAGTTGTGCCACAAATCTGCTGATGTACTGTAAACGCCCAAGAAAACCTCTGATTTCTTTCTCCGTCCTCGGGGGAGGCATATCAATGATTGCCTTGGCTTTGGCTGGATCAATTCCAATTCCTCTCTTGCTGACAATAAATCCAAGCAGCTTCCCAGATGTCGCACCGAAAACACATTTTGCAGGATTGAGACGAGCCTGAATTTACGAAGTCTTTCAAATAGTTTCTTTAAGATGGTGAGATGGTCTTCAGCCTTCCATGATTTGGCGATCATGTCATCCACATACACTTCTATTTCCTTGTGGATCATATCATGGAATAGTGTTGGCATAGCCCGCTGGTACGTTGCTCCTGCATTTTTTAATCCAAATGGCATAACTTTATAACAAAAGGTGCCCCAAGGTGTGATGAACGCAGTCTTTTCTCTATCTTCCTCTGCCATCTTAATTTGGTTATATCCCGAGAATACATCCATAAATGACAACAATTCATGGCCTGCAGTGTTATCCACCAAGACGTCTATATGAGGCAATGGAAAGTCGTCCTTTGGGCTAGCCTTATTCAAGTTTCGAAAGTCAATGCACATCTTTACTTTCCCATCCTTCTTTGGCACATGTACTATATTTGCAAGCCACTCTGAATATGATGAAACCATCAGAAAACCGGCTTCGTACTGCTTTATCACTTCTTCTTTGATCTTCAAAGCCCATTCTGGACGCAATCTTCGAAGCTTTTGCTTGACGGGGGTTTCCCCAGGTATTAAGGGCAAACGATGGACGACTAGATCTATGTCTAGCCCGGGCATGTCTTCATAGGACCAAGCAAATACATCTTTATAATTCTGAAGGAATTTGACCATTTTAAGTCTCTCATGTGGGGACAGAGATGCACCAATCTTCACTTCTTTTGGATCTTCTTCTGTACCGAGATTTATGGTCTCTGTATCTTCAATGTTAGGTTGAACCCCCTTTTCATGATGCTCAAGAAGATCGAAAAGTTCTGTGTTAGCTTCTTCTTGTTCCTCTTCACATTCTATCCCCATGAGCTCAAAGTCTAATTCCAGATCGAAATCATATGGTTCAAGCTCATTATCAGATTCTTCCTGCTAATTAACCTTGATTGAATTAGAAGAAAAAAAAAATAATTTTGCAAGAACATAATGAGAGAGTTCATTTATTTAGAAAGAAAAAACTAAACTTTTTGATAAAACAACACCCAAGGGTGAAGGATTTCATTAATTAGTTCACTCGCTACCACAGGCCTTTTTAAAAGGGGTCATTGTTCTTGTTATAATTTGGCAAGCCTCAACAGTTAGTGGGACAGATTCCCAGTTCGACAATTCTCCTTCTAACTGATGAATCAGATTGGTTGGATCAATCTTCCTTTTGTTGGCGTAGATCATCATGACATCTTCATATTCCATCTCTATCTCCTCCTCATCAAACATGCTTGCATCTTGCAGTGAGATCATGAGTTCTTCTTGTAGATTCTTCGGGATCTGAACTGCTTCCCAATCGATATACATCATTTTGCCTCCAACTTGCTCTCCATATGGTTTCTCTATTGGTTGGTCTGACTTGAAATCATCTTTGGACTTTGTTATCCCATTGACCATCGCGCCTGTTGACTTGCTGGACTCAGACTCTAAAATCAAAGCAGACTGACATTCCTCGCCTAAGAATAAGATTGAGATATCAGGAATATCGAGCTCATGCTCAACCTTTGAATCTTTTGACTGCACAAATGGAGAATGGCTTGGCTTTGAAGGAGTCATAGCAGATTTTGGAAAAGATGGGGATTTAGGATTTGAAAGAGGGTTATAATCTTCATCACGAAAGATTCCTACAGGAAAAGTTGCATTGAGGAGAGGAATGGGCTTTGGCAGATCCTCGATGAGGTCAACTCCGTTTCTTTTTGCTAACTGAGTTTTTCTTCTCAATTGCGCTTGTCTGATGTAGTCCTCAGCGCTCGGTCTGTACCCATTACCAAATCTTGGCTGGTACTTTGTCTTCTTTACTGGTTTCAGCATCCCTTGTTCATTCACTCCTAATCCCTTGCCAGGGTGGAAGTTCATGTTGTACATCATCCTCCAACATGGCTCAACAACTTCATCTCTTTTCATGGACATGCAACTCACTGTTTCAAATTGATAAGAGAAGATTTTTGATTCAGTTTCCATGTGTTGGACTGCATATGTGTGTTGCCCTTGTGGGATATGAAGCTCTTCATCACCGGTCACTGAAATCAACTGATCATTAACAACAAATTTCACCTTTTGATGCAAAGAAGATGGGACTACCCCGGCTGAATGTAACCATGGCCTGCCAAGGAGAAAAGTGAAAGATGCCTCCATGTCCAACACTTGGAAGTTAATCTTGAATGAATACGGGCCTATGATCACATCAAGATCGATTTCTCCAACATTTTGTCTGATAGAATTATCAAAAGCCCTAATTGTCATGGGTCTCCTTCTGATGTCAGAGAGGCCAAGTCCTATGGCCTTAATAGTATTCAAAGAGCATACATTTACGCCCGAGCCATTATCGATCAGGACCGCATGCACTTTCTGATTCCGACATGTCACTGTGATATATAAGGGCCTCAAGTGTCTGGTTCCTTCTCCAGGGATCTCATCATCATAAAATGTTATCACCCGAGGGGCCATGATCATTCCTACCAACTTTGCCAGTCTCTCAGGAGTGATGTTAGCCATAACATGAGCTTTCTGCAATACTTCCATCATTTGAGCCCGATGATATTCTGAGGTTAGCAACAGCCCCAATATCGAAATCTGAGCTGGCACCTTCACAAGTTGTTCAACAACGTTGTACTCTGATTTCTTCAGGGCTTTATAGAAGGCACTATCATCATTATCATTAGCCATTGTTTCTTTCTCTTTTCCTTTTTCTCCTTCAGTCCTTAGATTTGTCGGCTTGAAACACCTTCCTGATCTCGTCATATTACCAATCTCATGGCATTCCCCTTCATCTACTATTCTTTCTATTACCACCGTCTGATCATTATAGTTCCACGGCACCTTGGATAGGTTGGCTATGGGTTGAGTTGGAGGGACTTGAATGATAAAAGGTTTGGGTATTGGTGGTGGAATAGATTTTGGTGGGTAAGAAATCTGAAAAGGTGATGGCAGTAGTGATGGTGCTAGGTGTTTGACAATTTGGGTAGAGGAGTTTGGGTTTATAGGAGGTTGAACTGGAGTAAGGGTGATAGAAGGCGTGGATAGAACTGGGTTGATGGGTGGTTGTACCATAAAAGGTGGAAGTTGAGTTACATGAGTGGGGGTAGAAACAATTGATTTGGGCAGGCATAGTTGAAATTGAGCGGTAGGTTGAGGCCGGGTACCGTGGTTTTCTGTTCTGAACAATGAAGATTGATCAGTCAAGGTACCGACCAGTGGACTAGATAATTCAAATTTTGAATTGATGTTTATAACAAAATCCTTTCCGACTGGTCCAATAAGACATGATGGGTCAAAGGTATAAGAACCTACCGATATGACATTGATTTGCTTTGAAGTGCTGGGGCCTTGCTCTGGATGGTTTGGGAGGGGATTTTGTATGATGCCAGATGTGCCAGGTTGCTGAGATGGAAGGGCAATTCTTCCCTGGTCTATCAAGTTCTGTATAGCATGCTTGAGATTCCAACACTTATCAGTCCAATGCCTGGGACCCTGATGATACATACACCATGCACTAGGGTCATAACCTCTTGGAGGCTGGTCTGACACTGGTTTAGGAGATTGGAGGACCAAAAGTCCTTGTTCAAGGAGTTGTGGAAGCAATTGTGAAAGAGTCAATGGTAAGGGTGTAAACTCTCTTCTCTTTCTTTCCTCAATTCGATTTCCTTGAAGTTGTTGCATTTGTTGTTGTGGTATTCCCTCTTGCCTTCTATGGGTATGTTGGAAATATTGCTGGTGCGTAGACTGTTGAGGATGTTGTAGTGAAGTAAAGGGTTGTTGCGGAGTTGGCCCCATTGCATGAACTTGTTGGCGTGGGACTTGATGAATAAAATGAGGATGAACAACACGTTGAGCGTATTGTTGTTGAGGTATTCGATGAATCGATGGTTGAGATGTCGGAGTGATCATTTGCACCTCTCCATCTGGCATTCTCTTCTTGTTGTCGTTCTTCTTTATATTTGTTCCAGAAGGCTTTCCATAGACCATCGATTGCACTGCGGTGGGATCCGCAATGGTGCCATCCCTGATTGATGCCTCAATCCTCGAACCATTTTGGGCCATAGCAGCAAATGTGGGTAGCGTTTGTGCTATCAGGAGAGTATGGTATGGTTTTCCAACGGTTTTTAGAAATGATCGGATCATCTCTTCCTCGGTCATTGAAGTCATTAACTGAGCTGCTGCTTCTCGCCATCTAAATGCATACTCTGTAAAGGTCTCGTTATTTTTTTGTGACATTCCCTCTAGGTCATCCTTCTGAGGAACCAAATCCATATTGAAAGCGTAATGGGCTAGGAACGCCTCAGAGATATCTCTCCAAGTCTTGATCTTGGTGTGATCCAAAGTAGTGTACCATCTAAGGGCAGGACCATTGAGACTCTTCTGGAAACACTGCATAAGTAACTTCTCATTTTTCCATACTGAAACATATCCCCACAATATCCCTTCAAGTGAGTTTGTGGACATCCTCTTCCATCATACTTAGTGAACTCAGGCATCTTGAACTTTTCAGGTAATTCTGCATCAGGATATAAACATAGTTCATTAAAATCTGTGACCCCCACATTGTGAGTTCCTTTCAGCTTCCTGATTTCTGCTTCCATCTTCTCAAATCTCTCTCTATGAGGATCTGCCAAGGGTGCTAGGATATTTGAAATAGGATGGTTATGGCTACTATGATTTTGCCTACCCTCTTCTTCATAATGATCAATATTTTCAAAATAAGAGGGAGATGGGTGGTAAAGTGGAAGTCTAGAGGCTGGTTGTTGGGTAGGACGGGGTGTAACTGTGGGCATTGATGAAAAAGTAAAAACTGGAGTTGGAACATAGGTACTGTGAAGATTAGTTTGAAGAATGGTTGGTGCAGGAGGATTGGGAATAGTAGGTTGTATGAACATGTGAAAGAGAGGATTGGAAATGGTGGGTTGGAGAATTGTTGGGTTAGGTTGAGGTTGATATGGGGGAATGGAAGGTTGGTTTTGGGGAATGGACTGAGATTGGCTCTGCGCAGCCATTAGATTATTGAGGGAGGCTTGGATTAGCTCTTGGATCATGTCTTTGAGCAACGGAATGTCAGTGAGACTGATTACCAGAGAAGTCGAAGTGTCAAGAGGGATGACAGCAGTCCCTATCACTTCACTGGTGTTTGGAGGATCAGAACCAGGAGGGTGATTATGCTCCATTGCTCGTGTTTTTGAACGTGTCAAAATAGTGCTTTGAGGAAGTGGCGGATTCACGGATCTCCCTTTCGGAGGTCGTTGGCTCGGCCCTATGATGATGGATGACGTCAATCCCTTTTGAAAAAAAGAAAAAAAGCTTTGTAAGAAAATATGAAAATGCTACAATCTAAGAAACTTTTAGACTTTAAAAGATGAGATTTTTTTTATTTTTTATTTTTTTTAAGATGTTATTAATGATCCTAAAAGTTGAAAATGGAAAGATGAGAGGCTCCTCAAAAGTGATGTGGGATACAAGTCTTAAGAGAATTAAAACAACTAGAAAAAAAAAGTCTCCTTAAGGAAACCTGAACTATTAGAGTGGATTTGGAAGATGCAATGCTCCTTAAGTGAAACCAAACTATTGAAGTAGCTTGGAAGATGCGAGGCTCCTTAAGGGAAACCAAACTATTGAAGTGGTTGGAAGATGCGAGGCTCCTTAAGGGAAACCAAACTATTGAAGTGGCTTTGGAAGATGCTAGGCTCCTTAAGGGAAACCAAACTATTGAAGTGGCTTTGGAAGATGCAAGGCTCCTTAAGGGAAACCAAACTATTGAAGTTTTTAGAAGATGCGACGGCGGCCATATTGGACTTATGCCAAGAGTGGATAAGTGAGCTAGGATCCCCTAAATCCACAAAAGAATACTAGGTGGGACAGCCTGAGCACCTAGTCAACATGGTAATTGAGACCATGGTTACTTTTTGCAAGGCAAAGGTTCCTTAAGGGAAACCTAAACTACAATGATCAGTTTTGAAGAGGCAATGGTTCCTTAAGGGAAACCCATACTATATGATCGATTTTGAAAATGCAATGGTTCTTTAAGGGAAATCCATACTATACAGTTGATTTTTTTTTGAAAAGGCAATGGTTCCTTAAGGGAAACTCAAACTACACAATTGATCTTTTTGTTTTTTTTTTCTTTCTTTTTAATTGTAAGGGCTCCCTAATGGAAACCCCAAATTGATATTGAAAATGTCAAAGGCTCCTTAAGGGAAACCCAAACTACAAACTTGATCATTTTTTTTTTGAATGGCCAGGGTTCCTTAAAAGTAACCCAAATTGGTTTTGAAAATGGCAAATGCTCATTAAGGGAAGTCCAAACTACAAGATGAACATTCTAATTTTTGAAAGTTGAAGAAAAACAATAGACTATAAGCTTTCATGACCACAGTAGATGATTTCATTCATTTAAAATCACAAAATACAAAGTAGTCTCTTTTTTTTTTTTGCTCAACTAAGAATTCATTAGGGAGGAGGTGGGGCCGTAACAGGCTTATGGCCAAGTGACATAATTTGCCTTTCCAAGGCAATATTGTATGCATCAAGCCATGTAACCGTTTGATCATATATGACCACGTTATCTTTATGGTCCCTTTCCATACGGTCCAATTCCCCCAATATAGCATCTCGATTTACAATGGCGCTATGACGATCTTCTTCACATCGATGATGAACCTCCTTAAGGAAATTGCATTGCTCCTCAAGTTCTTCAACATGCTTGCACCGTTCTTCTAACTCATTGAGGTGAAGGTTTTCTTCTTCGAGCTTGACAATTTTCTTCTTTAAGCACTTATTTTCGGCAATGTACATCATTTTCTTTCTTGCTTGTATGATCATCTTTTCATGCGTTTCTCCCTGCTCTTCTTCAAACTCACGACGACGTTTGGCAAATCGGAGAGCAACATTCTTGAAAACATCCATAATGGGCAAAGCAACCGGCACTTTATCTTCCTTTGGAGCCACAAGAGGAGTATGAAGAAAATCGGGTTTAGGCATGAGTGACTCAATATCGGGCATCTCTAAACCAAGCAAGTATTCTTTAGTTGTTGTCGGCACATCACTTCGAACTAATTCAAGAATGGGTCTATTACTCCGCTTCCAAAAATCCACAAAGCGCATTTCTAGCTTCTCCGAGTACGTTGTAAAATCGACATAGTCACATTTGATGTCATCAATAGTGGGATTAAATTGGACATACCCAAGTTGACAAAGTACCCGGAGTGGTGTATATGGAGTAGAACCATAAAGCCCGACAAGCACTAAACCTTGTCGACCCAGAACCCGTAAGTAAACATCTTCTCTCCGAGAGAGCCAAGTGCACTTCCATTGAATCTCTTCCGCCTTCAAAGAGTTTAAACCTTTATACCACTCCACCTTATTCTTTGGAATAGGACAAGGTTTACTCATGAGATGATTATTTATGAGATTAAAATGGCCAAATGTAACATCTCTCATGGCTACCAAACTTGGCAAATGTTCATAAGCCCAAACTTGAAGAAGCGAGATACACCCATTGAGCTTAATGCATCCATGTCGTGCGGAAGTCGTTAACCCTCTAAGAATCTCCGCTAGGATCATAGGTACCAAAGTCTTTCCGGTTCTAACCTCTTTTATAATCTTACAAAGTGAGGCATCAACATATGTAGTACTTCGAGGAAGGAGAATGTGCCCAACAATTGCTAGATCCAATGCATTTGCACGACCCATTTTTACTTTTTGTTGAGTCGGATCACCCATATTCAAGTACCTATTTATGAGAAAATTCATTGAGCATGTCTTGCATTGTCCATTATTGTCCTTTTCCAACTTATCTTTAGGAACATAGAGAAACTCTTCCACTTCTTTAGTGTAACCTTGCTTTAATGGAGGAAAGATGAGACCACCATCAAGAGGCATACATAAGAGTTGAGAGCACTCTTCCAATGTAGGACAAAGTTCATGAACTCCAAATTTGAAAACCATATGATCCGGGTCCCAACACCTCACCATAGCTTCCAAAAGATGCCAATTGAGTTCTACTTTTGCTAATTTGAGAGTGGCTCCAAGGTGATTTGTTTGTCTCCAAGTGAGTCGTTTATCGCATTGCCAACCATCAATGATTTCCAATAACTTGTGATTGCAACAAGAGTGCCTCTTAAGATTAGGGAGCTTTAAATGTGGAGCAATTGGACCGTCGGATTGAGGATGCAAATTGGCCATCACAACCTTCACTTCCTCCCTAAAGAAGCAAGATGAGGGAATAAATTTTATTAGAAAACAAATCATTAAAAAAAACTAAAAGATGATTTTTTTTTATAGAAGATTGATGAAATGTTTGAAGGAAAACATTAAATTCTAAAAAGAGTTGGTAAAGATGTGAAATGAAAGATTTTTTTTTTTTGAAAGATGAATAGATGTTACGAAGAAGATTGGACTCTATACACAACTAACATGAAGTATGGACAAAAAGAAGAAGATCCTAAACCTAAAAATTTTATATACACAACTTCAAAAAAAAAAATGAACCCAAAAAAGACCCTAAGAGAATGTTGAAATTTTGATTTTTTTTATAATGAAACACACCATGTAAAGGGTTGAGGCAATGTGATTGCACTTGTGTCCTAAAATTAATCATAGAATAGGACTAACCAATTCCATACATACTCATGAGGTTGGGATATGAATCTATAAAAGGTTTGGCTCCATATCTTCAAACCTCCCCACAAATGCAAAGACGCAAGTGGATCTTTAGTTGGTGATATGGTTGGGGCTTTTAGCACCGACACTAGGGGTATCGACCCTCTAGCCGTAAGCTTACTTGCATCCCTCCTAATAAGTTTTGGGAAATGACATGATGCATATGAGGTGAATGATAAACATGCAACATTTGATCCATTTTATTACAATAAAGTAACATAAGAAAAACTAGAAAATCAAAGGTGCAAACAAGCAATATGTATATATGCAATGTTAAGTTATTAAACAAACTAATTCAAAAAAAAAAATTAAAGAAATTCAATAAAACTGGTAACTTGAGAGTCAAGAGAGCCAATTTTGGCTTGACCCTATCCCCAGTGGAGTCGCCAACTGTGAGATAGCACAATCCATCTAGAGGCACAAAAAAAAGAGCCAAATCTTATGGAGTCGCCACCAACCCTTTTTTAACGGTGTGATTGGCCACCGGGTTTGAAAATAAATAATAACTTTTTTAAAATGAGCAAAATGCAAATTAGTGACTCCATTGATCTACTAACCATTTGAGAGATCATTAGGTAAGTGAGTCATTTATAAATTGGGGAAGGTGTTAGGCATCCCAACTTACCCGTATTTAAACGGTTACCTACTCTTGTACCCTCAATCATCCCCTCAAGTTACCGTTTAAAAAAAAGAAGAATCTACATATAAAAGAACATAAAAGAAAAATGTGGGAATACCCTACTATGCAAGCATTTCGGGTTCTCCACATATTAGGGACAAAAAGAGATAACATAAGAGAAAATGTGGGAATACCCTACTATGCAAGCATTTCGGGTTCTCCACATATTAGGGAGAAAAAAAAAGATAACATAAGAGAAAATGTGGGAATACCCTACTATGCAAGCATTTCGGGTTCTCCACATATACTAGAGAGAGAAAGTAAGAAAAGACAACATAAGGGAAGCAAGAAAGACAAACTAAAGTAAAGAACTAACTATTCATACAATAATATAGAGCTAAGTAAATAAAATAAAAGATAAATAAAGAAAGAAAAAAGAATAGGGTGGCATAGCCTTCTTATGTGGTTACATTGCTAGAGAGAGAGAAAGTAAAAAAAGACAATCATAAAGAAAATAAGAAAAAAGAACTAAAATAAAGAACTAACAAAGCATAAAATAGAAGTTAGATAGAAAAGAAAAAGAACAAATAAAGTAGGGTGGCTTAGCCTTCCCATATGATTACATTGTTAGAGAGAGAAAGAACTTATGTTGTTTGTATTGTACCTTGTAAATTGTCCTTCTTCCTTCCTTGGCCTTTTCTTCTTTCTCTTCTTCTTGTTCTTGAAAAAAAGAAAAAATGAACTGAGCAAGAACAAAAGTTCTTCCTCCTTTCACTTAATCTCTTAAAACAAGAGGGTCTTTGGAGGATTTTTGAAGTTTTTAAGGGTTTTGGAGAGCTTAAGAAACTATTTTGCAAGAGTTTTTCTAGGCCTAAAGAGATGGCTTGAAGGGATCGATTTCTAAAAGGAGTGAGGGGGTATTTATAGGTGAAAAGTAAGGGTTTGGGGGTAGTTTGAAAATAAGAGAAATGATAGTTGAGTCATTTGTGGGTAAAAAGATAAAAATGGGGTTTGTCCTATATGGATATGTTAAAGAATTTTCTAATTTGTTAGGAAAAAGTTGGGCAATCTAGAAAGTTAAAAAGTTGTAGGAAATTTATGTGTGAAAATAAAAAGGTGTGGATAAAATGGGAAAGTATGGGAGTTTGGTGAGTTGGATGGATAAGCTTAAGTAATATCATTAAAGTGTGACATGATGTATGAACCTTGGTACATTTACACATATCAAGACCATACATCTAGAGTTTTGATCAATCATTGATAAAATGCTCATTTTAAGTCCAAAATTGACAAGACAAAAATATTTTGAAAGATCATTCAATGTACTTTTCAAACGTAGACATCTCATTGACACACAAACTATCAAAAATTGAGATCATTTACAAATTAGTCCAACAAAAGCCATGACCTTATGATCGAGCCATTAGATTTTAATGAAATCACTTTTCTTTTAAAAGATAAAGGAGTTAAAAACAAATACTTTTGATTTTGATCAAATCTAACGGTAAAATCAAATATATAAGTAATTTCTGATCATTTATCAACAAAAGTCAAACCTTTGATTAAATCCTCATAGCTTATGATAGGGCTTCCTAATGATGGTTTTGGGTTCTAAAAGTATTATCTAAGGGTGGTTGATGGTTCTAATTAAGGCTCTACTATTAGGTAGGAATATCTTAAGGGTTGAGATTTATAAAGTAATCCTCGACCAAAAAAGAAGAAGCTCGAGACCGTTGATCGCCAAGTTAGAAGATCGTGCCAAAATGGGGTGTCTACAATAACCGACTCAAATCAAATATACTTCCGTGGTATATTATCTTTTCGTCGTTTGATTTAATCAATACAATTAGCGGAACAACAATCAAACATCCATAAGACAAAGAGTTTTTACGTGGAAACCTTAGCCAAGAAAAATTACGAGACCACGTCCAAACGAAAAGTATCACTAATTGAAAAGTTAAATGAAATAAAGGTTATCTACGCAACACTGTTGCAAATGCAGCTTCCCACCTTAGCCAAAGCCTACTGCCGATGCATCCACGTCCTCTGAATTAATGCTATGAATCCACGCGTGCCCTTCTAGCCAAGAAGCCTTGTCTGCTTGTTCAGTTTGGTACTCTCAAAATCTACCTTCGATCAGCTACCATGATCTTAATTCTCAACTCTCTAGCCTTTACTGAAGGTGAAGGTGAAAGTAGGTTTTTTTCGTGGCGTTGGTTACGGAAACCCTAATCTCAATATTATTTGTAATTATCCGAGATTAATCCTGCAAAAATAGTAATTCTTCGAAGTATGTCGGATGTCGATCCGCACTCGGGGTTAGTTCATGCAAATAAGAACATAAAACGACGAGTTTTCGCTTGAAATTATGCGGAGGGGTGAGGATGGTGATTCAATGATCGATTTAAAACTTCTTTTTTTATATGGATCTATTAATGCCTACACGAATGACAAAATTGATCATGAGATTAACGAAAAAACTATAAGAATGATGAACATATCTTTTTCAAAATGAATTGAAAAGAGAAAAACTTGAACTATTATTGATCAAACAACTTCACTTACATCAACTAATTCATAATCAACTAAAACAAATAGTAAAAGAAAACTACTTAGAAAGCTACTCAAAGAGGAGATGATGAAAAGAGAAAGAATGTGAAGGAGTATTACCAAGAAATGATGGAGGAATGCGGGGAGGATGTGTCGCGCCCTTAGAGAAGTGATGCAACAGTATTGGTGGCTGATGGCTTGGTGATGGCCGCTTGGGAGAATTGTCAGGTAGGGGGGCTTCTTCCCTTCATTTTCTTCTTCTTTTCCTCTCTTCTCTTTTTTTTCTTTTCTTTTGCTGGAGAAGAAGGAGACGTCAAGAAGAGGAGAGGACGGCTTGCTTTGGGCGGAAATGGATGGTGGTTGCATTGAAGGGTGTAGGATGGGGTGGTGATGTGAAGACGTTTTGCAATGGAGAGGGGCGACAACGATTTTGCAAATGAGAGGGGCGTTAATGGATGATGGCTGGTGGTTGGGCGGTTTGGTTTCCTAACGGTGGCTGGGTTGATGGAGATGGCGGTTGTGGTTTTGCAATGGAGAGGGGCAGCGATGGTGAAGGCGGTAGTGATGATGCAGCATTGATGAAGCTGGAGGATGGAGCGTTGATGAAGATTGCTGAGGCGGCTTGTGGAGGTGTTGTGTGCGTGGAGATGATGGACTGTTGTGGCAGCAAGAAGAGAGAACTCTGTTATTCCAAAATGTGGAGGGAGATGGGAGGATCGGATGATGTGGATTTGAGAGTAGAGAGAGAATGATGGTTTGGAGAGAAGAGAGAGGAGAGAGGAGAGAGGAGAGAGAAAATATTATAAAATAAGGAGAAAAAATGACAGTAGAGGGGCTTGAACCCTGGTCTTTGACTTGGTCTTCTACATGCTTTATCAACTGAGCAAGTCCTCATCTTGTGTTCGTTGATAAGCTTTAATCTCTTTAGTCTCTTCTTTGAGGGCTTGTCTCTCTTAATCTTCTCTCAGGCTTTTCCGACTCTCTGGCTCTCCCCGTCTTTGGCCTACATTTTCTTGTCCAAGTCCACTGGCTTTTGAGCTTTGATCATAGGTTCCAGAGGTTGATTATGGGCCCGCATTCCTTCAGAATTGCCAGATTAGTGCTCCTGCGATAGAAAAGTCGTGTAATGAGAGTTCTACAATATGGCTTCACATGTGGGTCAAATAAATTCGTATGAATGCATGCGAATATATGATTTTGACAAGAAAAGTGTGTTCTACGCATTGAGAGAAACTCTTACATAGAATTATTGATAAAAATGTAGTTTTACGTAGGAGAGTGTGATAATGCTAGTAGGATAATTGCTTAAAATAAGCACTTCTGAGCGAATATCAGAAGGCCTCAGTACATCCTGAACATATAGCATTCATAAAACACTAGGAGTTTATAAAATTAAAATGACAGCGTTTAGTAAATGCCATGCTTTACACAAAAGCTTATTATGTGAATTAGTCTAAACAATTGCGTTCATATTTATATTGATGGTGTTCAAAAAAGCTATTAAATAATGACGTTCATGAACTCCATCAATGTATGGCGTTCACAAAACCCCATTGTTTACATAGAAAAGCATGGCATGGCCTTTTACAACATTTTTATGGTGTTTGATAAACGCCATAAAATAGAAATGATGGCATTTTTTGAACACCATAAAAGGTCAATTTTGTTGTAGTGACCCTCAGTTGCTCAAATGGTGTTGAGTCACATGAAATTAAGGATTTTCGGTATCGTCAATTCGAAAACCCTAACTTCAACAATATTTGTAAAATTCGATTATCTGCAAAATGGAACTTGTATAGCAGTACGTGTCGGATGTCGATCCGCACTCGGTGCGAGTTAGCGCAATAAGGAATTAAAACTGACAAATAATATACAAAGAAAAATGAGAATGGTGGAAGAGATGAGAAGGGCGAGTCGATTTAAAAACAACATTCATTTGAGATTCAGAACACCAAAATATCAAAACTTCATTAATCATCGAAGAGCGCGTACATAAATCAAAATAACAGAAATAAACAAAGCATGTAAGAAAGCATGTACATGGTTGAGAGATGAAGCGGTAAGGAAAAGAAACATCCATTGAAATCTCAGAGCTAAGGGCGCTACCGATCAAGAGGATGATCGTCAAAAACTTCAATGAATGCTTCAATCAAGAGAAGGGTTAAGGGAAAGAAATGTCCATTGAGATTTCGGAGCTAAGGGCGCTACCAATCAAGAAGAGGATCGTCAAAGACTTCGATGAATGCTTCAATCAAGAGAAGGGTTTTAATAGAGAAGCATCCCATGACCTTTGGAGCTAAGGCGCTACCGATCAAGAAGAGGATCGACCAAATTTCATTGAATGCTGCTCAATCATGATAATCCACATCAGATCTTACCGGCCGACAAGGTAGATGTGAATTGGCAAATGTATGAGATGCTCACCTTTTTACTCGCCGAAAGGAGTCGGCCAAGTGAAGAGGCTGTCGGCCTGAGAAAGTAGGGAGAGAAAATATGAACCCTAGAGAGAGAACATGTTTCTAGAGAGAGAAAATAGAAGGTAGAGAGAGAAAGTAGAGAGAAAACATGGAATTAGGGATGTCACATCCCTTCCATGTCGTTTAAAGAGAGAGGAGATCTAGAGAGAGAGAAAGCTTTCTAGAGAGAGAAAGTAGAAGGTAGAGAGAGAAAGTCACTAACTCTAGAGAGAGAAAGTGAGGGTTAAGACACAAGTTTAGGGATGAGATGTTCCTTCCATGTCCACTAGAGAAAGAGAGAGAAAATAAAACATAGAGAGAATGTAAAGATTTTAGAGAGAGAAACTAGAGGAAGAAGAGAAAAAAATACCTTTGACACTTACCTTGATTGGAAATTGGCCAAGTTGGCCAATGAGGTCTGGCCATGAGTAGATCGTGCATGAATGATTCGGCCATGGTTGACCAAGTGATGATGAGAGCGGTGCAAGGGATATAGCCCACCGAATCGTGACTGTCTTGTGCACCATTGGTGGTGTGATGCATGGGGCCGGCCAAGTAGTTGCGTGTGTGCATACGTAGGTGTACCATGAGGACAGCAAGGCCTTGGGAAAATGCAAGGAAGAGTTGTAGATTCTGGGGGCATGTGCTTGGCAAGAGGAGAAGCCCATGCTGATCTCCGGTCGGCCATAAAGATGGCTAAGAAGCTTGAAGGTGCATGGTGCACTAGGCCGTTTTGTCAGTTCATATCAAGGGTGCAAGTGATCTTTCAGAAATTAGAACTTAGTCAGAAAAAATGTAGCACAACTACTAGTGGATATTTGAACCAAAGATTACTCAGACTCAGCGTGTGTGTGTGCTCAATCATCATCCCTATCTGGTAGTACAGATTCTCCGATCTCCTTCGAGATTATATGCCTCGACCTCAATTCTTACTTGTATACCACTCAGAAGTAAATCACTCAGAAATGGTTTTATACTTTTCTCTACTTTTCTCTCGAGTTATATGTGAGGAGATAGATGTTTGAAACTGGCAATATCTCACATATATTATCTAGAAATGAGGACACAGAAGATTCAAAAGATCTCATGATTGGAATGTCATATTACTCAGGAGTGTCGGATCAAACTCTATAGTTTCTTTCTTCTCCATTCTCCACATTCTGTGATGGTGCTAACCTATAATCAAATAGGGCTTGCCCTAGGTTGTATAGAGGCTTAGGAAAAGGTCAAAAAGATGAGGGCCTTCAGGGATTCGAAAGTTCTGAGAGGGCATCTCACTGTTCTTTGCAGCATTTCTCGAGGTGGTGACACCAATTCCTTGATTTCTCTTTCTTCTACTTTTTTCACTTGTTCATCTTTTTGACTTTTGTTCTACGAACTTTCTTTTTCTGTTTCTCTTTTATTTCTTTCTTTCTTTTCTTTTCTTATTTCCTTTTTTTGCTCGATCCACTTGCCTTTCTTTTCTTTTCTTGCTTTCTCTTCATGGTGTGATCATACCAAAAATTCTTTTATCCCTCTCAAAAGTAGGTGTTTGAGTTGTGCTCATTTTGGGGATTGGATTTGGTTGACGGGTTATCAATAAAAGGTTTTTATCATAAGGCTCAAGAGGGTTTCTAATGGTGTAGATGTTGGGTAAGCCAAAAACTGTCTGATTGGGGTAGAAAGATGACCCACATCATTTTCTAGGTTTTGCACTCTCATCTGTGATGTCTTGAATGGATATAGAGAAGGTTCTTTTTGTAATGATCCGTCTTTGACGTCACTCCAAGTTCTATGACCAAAGCAAGGATTAATGAGATCTTATAAGGGAATAGTTGAGGACTGAAAGAAAGGTGAGTCATCTTGTGACTCAGAGTTATTTATATCCCTCAGAAGTGAAGAGAAGCTCAAACGGTCACTGGGTCAGGTCTCCACAGTTGTTCCTCTTGGATCTCTAGATCGTCCAAACCATAGATAATTTTGATGTTGATCTGTGAAAAATTCTTGCTGAATTTGAGTTTTCTAAGAGTTTAACTCCACTGTAGTATTCTTCCAAACTGAACTAAGAGCTAATAAGTGATTTTCAAAGTAGACATCCTTTTCAATAAATAGACTTTGCAAAGAGTTTTGACTCATCATTGTAACGGTTTTTGAAAATACTTTGAAAATCAACAAAAGACATATTTAAAACTCTGAAAATCACCACAAAATATATCTTTTCTCATGTTTTTTTTTTTTTTTTTGAAATGTCACATGAGTTTTTGGTAAAGTACCCACCCCCAACCAAAATATTGCACCGTCCTCGGTGCTCATTACCGGGACACATAGTGAAAATGATAAGTTCATGATGCGAGTGTGAACAAAGGGTTTTACCAATTCTATCGAATATCAACAGTGGGAAGTACCAGAGTAGTGCCAGAGTAATGGTACCTGCATGGGCAGAAAATTGTAGCAGTGATAAAAACAATGCATGCGACTCATGAGACTCTAGGAATACCGGAATTGCCTTTTCGAAAGCGCGAAGTTTTACATCTTCAGCTAGACACAATGGGGGTGACAGGCCCCCCCAACTAAGTTGGAGCACAGGAGACTAAGTGGATCATCAGTTGACATAGACCGGATCGATGAGATCAATCTCAGAAGTCTGAATGAACAATACGTCAAGTTCATGGAAATGCTTTAGACACTGCCCATTAACTTGGAAAGATGAGTGATCCTTGGGATCCTTAATAGTGATTGCCCCGAAAGGCGTGACTGATGTGACTGTATAAGGACCGGTGCACCTAGACTTCAGTTTCCCAGGGAAGAGATGAAGATGGGAATTGTAAAGAAGGACCTTCTGTCCTAGATGAAACTCTTTTCTGAGGATACTCTTGTCATGTATCCACTTCATTTTTGCTTTGTAATTCTTAGACAAGTCGTAGGCATCATTTCTGAGTTCTTCTAACTCATTCATTTGAAGTTTTCGCTCTTCCCCTGTGGTTTCTAGCTCGAAGTTGAGCTTCTTAATGGCCCACAAGGCACGATGTTCAATCTCTACCGGTAGATGACAGGGTTTCCCAAAGACCAGACGATAGGGAAACATATTGAGTGGGGTCTTGTAGGCGGTTCAGTATGCCCAAAGAGCATCAGTGAGATGACTAGACCAGTCTTTACGTATAGTATTGACTGTCTTTTCCAAAATCTGCTTGATCTGACGATTAGAAACCTCTACTTGACCACTAGTCTGCGGATGATAAGCTAGGGCAACCTTGTGGGTTACCCCATACTTTTTTATTAATTTCTCGAATATCGTATTATAGAAATGGGTGCCCCCATCACTAATGATGGCCTTAGGGGCACCGAACCGGGCAAAGATGAACTCTTTTAGGAATTTGACCACTACTTTGTGGTCATTGGTCTTGGTGGGAATGGCTTCTATTCATTTGGAGACATAGTTTACTGCAAGGAAAATGTACTCAAAACCATAAGAAATCGGAAAGGGGCCCATGATGTGTGATATTCGCTCAAAAGTGCTTATTTTAAGCAATTATCCTTTTAGCGTTATTGCATTCTCTTACGTAAAATACTCTATTTACCTATTTTTCTACGTAAGAGTCTCTTCTGTTGCGTAGAACACACTTTTCTGGACGAAATGGTATATTTGCATGCATTAAACACATTTTTGGAAGTCTAGACATTGAGTTGTTCTGATAAAGTCTCATTACGCGCTTCTTCTGTCGCAGGAAACCCCGATGGGACAATTCTCGGGAATGTGGGCCCACAACCAACCTCCAGAACCTACAATCACAGCTCATGAGCCAGTAGGCTGAGGATAAGAAAATGTAGACCAAGAGCGGGAAAAGCTAGAGAGTCGGAAGAGCCTGGGAAAAGACCAAGAGAGAGAAAGAATCAAGCCCCAAGAGAAGAGAATAAAGGCATTAAAGCTTGACCAACTAACACAAGTCAAAGAATTGCTTAGTTGGTGAAGCATGAAGAAGACCAAGTCAAAGACCAGGGTTCAAGACCCTCTGCTAGCATTTTCTCTTTATTTTGTAATATTTTCTCTTTCCTCTAGATCCTCACTCTCTCTCTGCTCACAATCCAAATCATCCGATCCTCTCTCCCTCATTAGTCACTCAATCCTATGGCCTACCTTAGCCAATATCCATCGCCCGATCATCACCATCCATCTCTACCGTACGATCATTCAGTCATTCTCCTGATCATCCATCTCACCATCTCAAAATCCAACGGCTTTCATCACTTCATATTCAAACACTATGGGCCTAAGCCAAGATAACACGCGGGCCCATTAGCAGTGACCAATGGCCTAGTCATTTAGTGTACCCCACAGCCTTTATTATAGAACATCTCTCTATTTCACCCGAAAGGGGAACTCTCCCAAGATTTGGAAATAAAACCCTAGATGTTTTATATATGGCAAATACTTTATCCAAAAGAAGGAAGTTTTAAAAGAAGAAAATCTTGTTACCATTTTGAACAAAACTAAGAAGGTTTGCCAAATAAAAGTTTCTTTTTGTGGGAAGATTTTCTTTTGTAAATGTTCTTCATTAATAAATCATTGTGGGCCCACTTTAAGCTAGAACCGTTGGAGAGAAGGCCTTCCACTTAAGAGAAATTAGAAACCATGGGTTTCTAATAAAGAAACCCACGGTTCCTATAAAAAGGAAGGGTATTTCATTGCTGGCTCTCTCTCCTTACATTCACTTCTAATCACCACGTTTCGGGATAAAAACCCTAGCCATCACCCACCATCTTCTCCTCTCCACGCTCTCCCATTCCATAGAACCAAAAAAAAAAAAAAAAACCCTAGCAGCCGTCCTCCACCCTTCTCTCCATACTTTTTCCTAGTCGTTCCCACTTCACCGCCCACAGCACTTCCATCTTCGCCTCCCTCTCCTCATCTCCTCCACCGTTGTTACTTCACGGTCTGCACATCCAGCCATTGCTGCACAACAAAGAAAAAAAAAAAAAAAAAAAAAAAAATTTTTTTTAAGATCACCGGAGTTGCAGGTTGCAACTCCGGCGACCTCCATTAACGCCGGCACAGCTCCTGTGCTCTTCTTCCACGCGCCAGCAGGAGGTCGTCCATTGCTGCCACCAACCTTCCCTCTCCCTCCTTGCTGCTCAAAAACGGCAAGACTGCACCAAGGTGTAGCCGTTGTGAGCTTTCATCACCGGAGTTGCAGACCTGCAACTCCGGTCGGCCTCTCCTTCTCCCTTCTCTCGGACGTTCTCTAGTGGAGAACGATAGCCGCCCAGCACCTCCCTCAACTCCCACATCTTCATCTTCCCTTCAAGAACCGAACTAGGTGAGATAAAATAAAAATCAAAAGAAAAAAAAAAAAAAGGAAGAAGAGAAGAACGTCTCACTTCTCTCCCTCACCTGGTTCTCATTCGGCTAGATCTCCACCTTCGGGCGTCATCTTCTTCATCTACCATCACTGGCCGGTATTCCTAGCAGAACTCGTTCACCATTGTAGGTCTGCAACTCATCAACACACTACGCACCAATTCGCCCTCCATATATCCTCATCTTCCAACGGCAACAATTATTACCACATCCTTCCTCCATCAAGGCCATCGCAATCTCCACATGCTGTGCAACATTCCAAATCATTGAACATCCTCTCTCTCCCCCTACAAGCAGCCACACCAAAAAAAAAAAAAAAAAAAAAAAAAAAAAAAAAAAAAAAAAAAAAAAAGAGTAAAGAAGAATGAAGGTGGGAAGAGGTAAAGCTTCTTGTCTTTAGTTGCTGCCCATCCTTGCTGATTCGTCTCCACTCCAAGGTAAGAGTTCTCTTCTCTCTCTAGATCTCTCCACTTTCTCTCTCCCCCATATTTTCTCTCTCTAGGATAGCCTTCTTCGATGTTTCTCTCTCTACATTTTCTCATTTCTCTCTCTAATTTTTATGGTTTTCTAGGTTAATTTTTTAATTTAGTTTGATTTTGTAAGACTCATTGAGGATGAATAAAATTATTATTTTTGCATTTGTTAGTTTACTTTTGTGTTTTTGATTATTTGTGGTAATTTCTCTCTCTAAAAATCACTAAGAATGTTTTAAATCCATCACCATTCTCACCTCTCCATGTTTTCTTGATAAAAATCCGTCATTTCATGTCGTTGAATTACGCAAACTAACCCCGAGTGCGGATCGACATCCGACACGAGCCACTGTACAACCCTGTGATTTTTGCAGGATTTGAGTGAAAAAGAATCGGATAATTACAAATATTGTTGAGATCTAGGATTTCCGAAACCAACGACGCGGAAAAATCCTACTTTCAAATGGCGCCGCTGCCGCTCGGGTGTTCGGGAGTGCGAAAAAGGACGTAAAGACGGAATTGGAAAGTTGCTGAATCGGAAAGCTGCTCAATTTGGCCAGCCCGACCTTTTCGGGAAACTTTCTATTTTTTGTTTTTGTTGATTTTTAACAGTTTTTAAATTACTATTTTTAATGCCTCGGAAGGCCGAGTGCAATTTGTAATAATTTAGGAATTTTACTGCTTTCCATATAACTGCTAGATCTTGTTCTAGGGTTTTTTAGAAACCCTAGATTAAGTGAAAAATACCAAAAAAAATAATAAATTCAAAATTCAAAAAAAATTAGGGTTTTATATTCTGCAGATTTTTAGAAATCACCAATCCAGGATTTGCGATTTTTGGAAAGATTCCAAAATCTTGAAAATCTGCTTAATTAGGGTTTCCCCTCTTAGAAGCTTCCTCTTTAGAAGCATTTCTATCTTTAGAAATCTTCCGAATTTGGAAAAGTCTGCAAAAGGAAACACCCCAAATCTAGCAGAATTTCAATTTTGGGAAATTTCCCAAAATTATAAGGGATCTCGCAATCAAATCTTTCTTGGAAGATCTCCACAGTTCGGGAAACTTTCCAATCTAGGTATTTTCCAATCTGGGAATTCCTAAATTTTAACCCATCTCGAATTTGGAAACTAATTCAAAAACTTGCTTAAATTCAGTGCTTGTTCTGTGAACCCTAAAAAGGCAAGGATCTTCCAAATAGAATCCCACATACCTAGACCGAGCGATCTAACTGTTTCTGCAGGAACACGATCCAGTGTGGGTAGAGAGCGAAAGCTCAAAGAGGTGGAGTCGGGCCCAAGCCCATTAGGATACCCCTCTCTAACCCACGGAGGAGACCCCGTGGCGTGGCCCACGGGAGGTAAGTCTCTATCCTCGCCTTGAGTGCGATACAGAGCATATTGAGTGCATCATTGCCGCGTGTCTATTTGCTTTCGCATCCATATTCTTCGACTTGCGTGGCGTGGCCGTTAATCAATCAACTCTAAGAGAGCAGACCCAGCTCCAAAATTGAAACTGGTGGGATTTCATCACCCACCTCATCACTCCAGCTGATATTGATCCCCAGGATCCATCTATAATAAAAAGAATCAAGAAGTAGAGCCAATTAGCCCGGTGTTCGAGGAAAAATCCACACAAAGCGAACCCGCTTAACATCCAATCGAAATAAGACCACGAGCGCGGGTCCCTGTTGTCTAACACACCCATAAGTCCCTGCTACTCAAGTACACTGAGCTCGACGTGGCATCTTGGACTATTCGGCGGTTAGTTACGTGTGGACTAGGAACACGCACCAACCCTAGCTTAACCCGAGGGAACACTCTTCTTATACACTTGACCAATCCGGTTAGTCTGGGACGTACTTAAGTCAGCCATTGTGCCGCACGTCTGTCTAGGCTTCGGATTGCCTTGTTGTTAACTAGAGCTAGTACTAAAGGATTCGCTCTGAAGAGTGTAGCCTGGTGAGAACCTCTGAGTGCAAAACAGTTAGTCCGGCGGTTAAAAGATAAACCAGTGGTCCGCCCACTGTCATAATCTACTCTAGCCCCAAAACTAACAAAGATAATTCCTAAAATATATCCTGAGTGCTTAGAATAGGATTATCTGTGCTTGGTGTGCATCATTTAGGATATTGTTCCTCTCTGGCAACTTTTTGCCAAGTATAGAGCTTGCCTCATTCGCGTATGCCCGGTTGGACTCGCCCGAACAAGCGCTTGGTTCGATCTGAGAATCACGTCCCTACAGTGGATCCTCCACTGAATTCTTCCCCATCTCTTTCCCCACCCGCCTCCCCCACTACTACTACCTTTGTAGTCATGGCAGTCGAACGACCTCTTATCGAGACGTTCGCTCCTATCTCTGCCAATCCGCCCACTTGCATTGTTCTCCCACCTACTACGGCGGTACAATTTGAGATCAGGCCACAGACGATCCAAATGCTGCCAACCTTTCGTGGTCTCCCAAGAGAAGACCCATATTCCCATATTAGGGAATTCCAACATGTCATCCTACTTTTCAAAAATCAGAACCTCGATGATGACAATGTCCGTCTGCGAGTTTTCCCATTCTCGCTCAAAGACCGAGCCTCAGATTGGCTCTACTCCTTACCCGCTGATTCAATCAGCAGTTGGAAAGAGTTGGTGGGCAAATTCATGTCTAAATTCTACCCCATGACTCGGACCAACCAAATGAAGCAACTCATCCAGGACTTTCGACAGAAGTCCGATGAGAAATTTTTTGAAGCGTGGGATAGATTCCAAGACTACTTGACTAAGTGTCCCCACCATAGCATCGATAAGGGCAATCTTGTCCATGTCTTCTACAAGGGACTTACTGATGAGTCCCGGACCATGGTAGAGTCAATGTGCCAAGGAAAATTCCTGCACCAAACTCCGACCGATGCATACAAATTCTTGGGAGAGTTAGGAGAAAACTCTCAACATTGGACGACTGACTCAAAGTTTAGTCGAACCACTTCGGTCCAAAGGACAACCAAGGGACATGATGCTACAGCTGATACGGAGCTTCGATCTGTCATTCAAGAGTTGAGCAAGTCAGTCTCTGCACTGGCTGTGTCTGTACAAAAGCCTACTCAACAATCTACCCCAGTCATGCATGTGGGACACGAGAGCCCTATGGAATCTTGCACCCTCTGTCTGCAACCCTCCCATACTACTGAGCATTGTCCTTTAAATGAAGGATGGTCTAATCCTCTTCAGGAAGAAGTTTGTGCTTTCAGCACATACAAACCACCCACTCAAAACTCGTATAGTCAATCTTATCATCCGGACACGAGAAACCACCCTAACTTCTCTTGGAGGCCTCAGTCTACTCAATCACAAGCTCAACCTCCGCGTCAACCTCAGGGCATGTATCCTCCTGGGTTCAATCAACCCAATCGGCAATTCAATCAGGGACAATACCAGCAGAATCAGTACCCATCTACTCAGAACCAGCAGTTCCAACAGGGTCAATACTCTGGACAACAGAGCACATTTCAGAATCAGCAAAGAGTTCCCCAGAACTTTCAGAACCAACAGATTGTCCCAACTAATTCTTCCGCCTATAACTATAATGCCCCGATGAGCTCGAGTCGCGAATTGGTGCCTCAGCTCCCATTAGCTGCTCCCCAACAGTCGCTCCCCAAATCTGGTATCGAAGACCTTCTAGCTCAACTCATTACTCAACAACAACAATCTATGCAACGCCTAGAGCAACAGCAACAGCAATCCATGCTTCGTCTAGAGCAACGTCTAGGTAACTTGGAAGCTGAGAAAGCTAAGGGGATCTTTCCTAGCCAACCCATTGCAAACCCTAAAGGAAATGCCAAAGGGGCAGTATATGAGATCGGATCCCAATCTCAAAGCCAGAATGAGAAGTGTCAAGGGGAGGTGCAAGCTGTAACCACCCTACGATCTGGAAAAACTGTGGACATGGGAGTCCAACCACCACCGGTGCCATCTCCGGCACCCATCACTCGCACAGAGGAAACTAGTCCTAATCCTACCTCTGCTTCTTCTACCTCTGCACCAACATCAGATATCCCTGTGCAGAAATCTAAGGCTAAAGACAAACCCATTTGTCGAGTAAAGCCTCCCTTCCCGGACAGCCTTGTCCAAGATAAGCGGGATCAGCAATTCTCAGAGATCTTAGACGTCTTTAAAGACGTCCAGATCAATATCCCATTCCTTTCTGCTATCAAGCAAATCCCTTCCTATGCCAAATTCCTCAAGGACTTGTGCACAGTTAAGCGGCGTACGCATGTACCCAAAGCTGCCTTCTTGGCCGAAAAAGCTACAGCATTCATTCAACGCAATAGTGTGATCAAACACAAGGATCCAGGTAGCCCAACTGTCCAATGTGAAATTGGAGACAACTTTAGCTGCACTGCCTTGCTAGATTTAGGGGCTAGCGTTAACCTCATACCATTCTCGGTATATCAGCAGTTAGGACTGAAAGATATGAAGCCTACCAATGTCACCCTGAAATTGGCTGATCAGTCCATCAAGATTCCAAGAGGAATCATTGAAGATGTCCTAGTAAAAGTCGCAGACTTTTACTATCCTGTGGACTTTATCATTCTCGACACCGAGCCGTGTCAGGATAACCGCATTCCGGTCATCTTAGGCCGTCCATTCCTTGCCACCGCGAACGCACACATCGGGTGCCGGGACGGAAACATGTCCATTGCTTTTGGTAACCTCAAAGCTGAGGTCAACATCTTTCGTTTAATGCAACAAGATGCCGATCGCGAAGTGACCGATGAAATGTGTGCCGTTGAGAGTCTAATCCCGGACTCCACCGAAGATATTCTTAAGCAGTGTCTAGAACACTTTGGAGCTGACTTTGCAACAGAGTCAGCTATTTCTGATCTCAATGATCTTTTGGAGACTGCTCCACTGATAGAGATCCCCGCTCCTCTCATCGAGTTCGAGCCTCTGATAACCATGGCCAGAGAACCCATCCTTCCTTTACCTACTGAAGTCAAACCTCTTCAATCTGTGTCTTCTGTGACACCTATTTCTACTCCATCTGCTCCAATATTGGAGCTTAAGCCTCTTCCCACAGATCTTTCCTATGCCTATCTTGGTCCTAAGGAAACCTACCCTGTCATTATTGCTTCCGCTTTGTCTGAGAGTGAACGTAAGAAACTTCTCGAGCTGCTCAACGAGCACAAATCTGCGATAGGTTGGACTATAGATGATATTCGAGGCATAGACCCCTCGGTGTGCCAACATCACATCTATCTCGAGGATGAATCCAAAACCTCTCGAGAACACCAGAGGAGGTTGAACCCCGTCTTGAAGGATGTAGTCCGGGATGAGGTCCTTAAACTGTTAGATGCGGGTATCATTTATCCCATCTCCGATAGCAAATGGGTGAGTCCTATTCATGTCGTCCCTAAAAAGGCAGGATTCACAGTTGTGGAAAATGAGAACAAGGAAATGGTAACCCAGCGCCTGAAGAAAGGGTGGAGAGTCTGCATCGATTACCGACGACTCAACACCAACACTAGGAAGGACCATTTTCCTTTACCCTTCATAGACCAAATGTTGGAGAGATTAGCAGGTCACTCCTATTACTGCTTCCTCGATGGTTACTCAGGGTATAATCAAATACCCATCGCCCCTGAGGATCACGAGAAGACAACTTTCACCTGTCCCTTTGGCACTTTTGCCTACAAGCGCATGCCCTTTGGCCTCTGCAATGCACCCGCGACCTTTCAAAGGTGTATGATGAGCATATTCTCTGACATGGTGGAAAAATTCCTCGAAGTCTTTATGGACGACTTCTCAGTCTTTGGGTCATCCTTTGATGACTGTCTGAACCATCTAGGGCTGGTACTTCAACGCTGTCAGGACAAGCGACTTGTCCTCAATTGGGAGAAATGCCACTTCATGGTGAAGAAGGGCATTGTTCTGGGACATGTCATTTCCCATCAGGGCATTGAGGTCGACAAAGCTAAAATCGATATCATCTCGACCTTGCCCATTCCTAAGTCCGTACGTGACATCCGATCCTTTTTGGGACACGGAGGATTCTATAGGCGATTCATCAAGGACTTCTCTCAAATCGCTCGACCTCTGTCCCATCTTCTGGCTAAAGATAGTCCTTTCGACTTTAATGCTGACTGTGTCAAGGCATTTGAGCGTCTCAAATCTGAGCTCACTACTGCGCCCATTATCCGTCCCCCGGACTGGACTCTACCTTTCGAGGTAATGTGCGATGCTTCTGACTACGCATTAGGCGCCGTTCTAGGGCAGAGAGTTGACAAAAGGTCACACGTGATCTACTACGCGAGCAAAACTCTTAACTCTGCCCAAATGAATTACTCCACCACTGAGAAAGAACTCCTGGCGGTAGTCTTCGCCCTTGATAAATTTCGTCAGTACCTCTTAGCCACTAAGGTGGTTGTGTACACTGATCATGCAGCCCTTCGTTATCTCATGTCGAAAAAGGAAACCAAACCTCGATTAATTCGATGGATTCTCTTACTGCAGGAATTCGACCTCGAGATTAAGGATAAGAAAGGAACTGAGAATGTAGTGGCTGATCACTTGTCTAGACTGACTTTAGAGTCATCCTTCGACACCCAGCCCATCCCTGAAACCTTTCCAGACGAACAACTGTTCGCCATCTCTGTTAATCCTTGGTATGCTGACATTGTCAACTACCTTGTCACCGAAGAAATGCCGTCACACTGGTCAAAACAGGACAAAAGCCAATTCCTAGCAAGAGTTAAGTACTACTCTTGGGATGACCCTTATTTGTATAAATACTGTCCTGACCAGATCATTCGTCTCTGTGTCCCTGAGTCGGACCAACTCAATATCTTGTCCTCATGTCATGACCAACCTTGTGGTGGTCATTTCAGCACTAAGAAGACTGCAGAAAAAGTGCTGCAATGCGGATTCTACTGGCCTACACTATTTAAAGATGCCCATATCTACTGCAAAACTTGTCCTAATTGCCAGCATCTAGGCCGCATCTCCCAGAGGAACATGATGCCCCTCACTCCCATCCAGGTCGATGAAATATTTGACATTTGGGGCATCGACTTCATGGGCCCCTTTCCCATTTCCTATGGTTTTGAGTACATTCTCCTTGCGGTAGACTATGTATCCAAATGGATAGAAGCCATTCCCACCAAGACCAATGACCACAAAGTGGTGGTCAAATTCCTAAAGGAGTTCATCTTCGCTCGATTCGGTGCCCCTAAGGCCATCATTAGTGATGGGGGCACCCATTTCTGCAATAAGATATTCGAGAACTTAATGAAAAAGTATGGGGTAACCCACAAGGTTGCCCTAGCTTATCATCCACAGACTAGTGGTCAAGTGGAGGTTTCTAATCGTCAGATCAAGCAGATCTTGGAGAAGACAGTCAATACCACACGTAAAGACTGGTCTACTCGTCTCACTGATGCTTTATGGGCATACAGAACCGCCTACAAGACCCCACTCAATATGTCTCCCTATCGTCTCGTCTTTGGGAAACCCTGTCATCTACCGGTAGAGATTGAACATCGTGCTCTGTGGGCCATTAAGAAGCTCAACTTCGACCTCGACTCTGCAGGGGAAGAGCGAAAACTCCAAATGAATGAGTTAGAAGAACTCAGAAATGATGCCTACAACTTATCCAAGAATTACAAAGCCAAAATGAAGTGGATACATGACAAGAGCATCCTCAGGAAAGAGTTCCACCCAGGACAGAAGGTCCTTCTTTATAATTCTCGTCTTCATCTCTTCCCTGGAAAACTGAAATCTAGGTGGACCGGTCCTTATACGGTCACAGCAGTCACACCCTTCGGGGCAATCACTATTGAGGATTCCAAGGATCACTCCTCTTTTCAGGTCAATGGGCAGCGTCTAAAACAGTTCCATGAACTTGACGTATTGTTCATTCAGACTTTTGAGATCGATCTAATCGATCCTGCTTATGTCGACTGATGATCTACTCAGTCTCCTGTGCTCCAACTTGGTTGGGGGTGCCTGTCACCCCCGTCATGTCTGGCTGAAGACGTAAAACTTAGCGCTTTCGGAAAGGCAATTCCGGTATTCCTAGAGTACATGAGTCTCATGCATTTGTTATTACTTTTATATCTTTGGAAATGCAGGTACATTCATTCTTCCGATCATCAGGTATCACACTGTCGAGTTGCTGCCGACTTGGTAACATCCTCCCTGAACCTTTGCATCATCATCACTGATTTTTCATCATTTTATGTCCTGGTCATGAGCACCGAGGACGGTGCTATATTTTGGTTGGGGGTGGGTATTTACCAAAACTCATGTATTCCTTTTGATAAATATAGATATAGAAAAAAAAAAAAAAAAAAAAAAAAAAATTGTTTTTGGGGTGATTTCCGATGTTCTCCAAAAGTTTTCTAGAATTTCAAAAATGTGTCAAATACCCTGACTTTGATTAGCTGAAAACCTCCGTTAAGTCAGTATTGAGGATGTCAATTTTTGTTAGCGTTGAGTCAAGTCAAGCGTGACTACAGCAGGTTTGAAAACTCAGAAAAACTCAGATTTGGCACAATTATACACTATCAACATCAGAGTTATCCTAAGTTTTGAAACTCTAGAGATCCTGTGAGAATAATTGTGGAGACCTAACCCAGTGAGCTTTCGAGCCTTTAATCATTTCAGAGAGTTATACAATAATCCTGAGTCAATGGATGACTCACTATTCTTCATGCCCGCAATATTCGTTGAGAGATCTCATTATCTTTTGCTTCGATCATGGAACTCAGAACGACATCAACATTGGATTACTACGACAGAACCTTCTTTGTATCCAGTCAAGACAGTATACATGATAGTGCAAACCCTAGAAAATGATTTAGGCCATTTTTTCTGAACCATTCAGCCTTTTTACTCACCTGAATTATACTTCACTAGAAACCCCTTGAACCCTTCTATAAAAGCCTTTTCTTTGTAAGCTCATTAACCAAAAACCCAGTTCAGCTACGAAGTGTTACTAGCTACCCTACTTTTGAGAAGGATAAAAAAATCACTGATGTGGGTGTACCGTGAAAAGAAAAGTAAAGAAGAAAAATCAAAAGGAAAAGAAAGTGGTTCAAGCTGAAAACAAAATATGGAAAGAAAGTATGAAAAAGTGCTGAAAAGAAATTGAGCAGTCTCAGAAATATCAAGAAAAAGAGAAAAATACGAAAAAAGGAAAAAGAACCAGATAATGGTGTTACGTCGCAGGAAAAATGCAAGAAAATGGCAATATCCTCTCAAGATCTTTGAAATCCTGTATACCTTTATTTTTCTACACCTGACCTAAGCCTCATTACAACCCAGGAAAGTCCTACTTGATTCTAGGATAGTACAATCATAAAATGTGGAGATTGGAGAAAGAGAAGCTATAGAGTTTGATCTGACGTTCCCGAGTGAAGTGGTATTCCAATCATGAGATCTTCTTCTGTTAAAGATGTCCTTCCTTCAAATAAAACATATGTGAGATCTTTGCCTCTTTATATTAAATACATCTCCTCACATATAAATTGAGAGAAAAGAAGAAAACCCTTCTTGTGTGATTCTATTCTGAGTGCTAAACATGTGAGATTTGAGGTCGAGGCAGAAAAACTTAGAGGTGATCTGGAAATCTTTACTGTCGGATGATGAGAATGTTGAACACACACACACGCAAGGTCTGACTATTCTGGGTCATGATTATCAGTCTGTAGTCGTGCCAAAACTTTTAAACTCTTCGCTAGCATGTAACTGTTTTTGCATCCATTCAATAATTTGATGAACGGTGTTTTCCCGGAGCTATATGAAAAAGTGTGCAGCATGTGCAGAGCCCTTTTAAGCTCATTTATTTCGCACTAATTGCCAAGGATTGGCAATATGCTGGTTGGGGGTTGTGATATTCGCTCAAAAGTGCTTATTTTAAGCAATTATCCTTTTAGCGTTATTGCATTCTCTTACGTAAAATACTCTATTTACCTATTTTTCTACGTAAGAGTCTCTTCTGTTGCGTAGAACACACTTTTCTGGACGAAATGGTATATTTGCATGCATTAAACACATTTTTGGAAGTCTAGACATTGAGTTGTTCTGATAAAGTCTCATTACGCGCTTCTTCTGTCGCAGGAAACCCCGATGGGACAATTCTCGGGAATGTGGGCCCACAACCAACCTCCAGAACCTACAATCACAGCTCATGAGCCAGTAGGCTGAGGATAAGAAAATGTAGACCAAGAGCGGGAAAAGCTAGAGAGTCGGAAGAGCCTGGGAAAAGACCAAGAGAGAGAAAGAATCAAGCCCCAAGAGAAGAGAATAAAGGCATTAAAGCTTGACCAACTAACACAAGTCAAAGAATTGCTTAGTTGGTGAAGCATGAAGAAGACCAAGTCAAAGACCAGGGTTCAAGACCCTCTGCTAGCATTTTCTCTTTATTTTGTAATATTTTCTCTTTCCTCTAGATCCTCACTCTCTCTCTGCTCACAATCCAAATCATCCGATCCTCTCTCCCTCATTAGTCACTCAATCCTATGGCCTACCTTAGCCAATATCCATCGCCCGATCATCACCATCCATCTCTACCGTACGATCATTCAGTCATTCTCCTGATCATCCATCTCACCATCTCAAAATCCAACGGCTTTCATCACTTCATATTCAAACACTATGGGCCTAAGCCAAGATAACACGCGGGCCCATTAGCAGTGACCAATGGCCTAGTCATTTAGTGTACCCCACAGCCTTTATTATAGAACATCTCTCTATTTCACCCGAAAGGGGAACTCTCCCAAGATTTGGAAATAAAACCCTAGATGTTTTATATATGGCAAATACTTTATCCAAAAGAAGGAAGTTTTAAAAGAAGAAAATCTTGTTACCATTTTGAACAAAACTAAGAAGGTTTGCCAAATAAAAGTTTCTTTTTGTGGGAAGATTTTCTTTTGTAAATGTTCTTCATTAATAAATCATTGTGGGCCCACTTTAAGCTAGAACCGTTGGAGAGAAGGCCTTCCACTTAAGAGAAATTAGAAACCATGGGTTTCTAATAAAGAAACCCACGGTTCCTATAAAAAGGAAGGGTATTTCATTGCTGGCTCTCTCTCCTTACATTCACTTCTAATCACCACGTTTCGGGATAAAAACCCTAGCCATCACCCACCATCTTCTCCTCTCCACGCTCTCCCATTCCATAGAACCAAAAAAAAAAAAAAAAACCCTAGCAGCCGTCCTCCACCCTTCTCTCCATACTTTTTCCTAGTCGTTCCCACTTCACCGCCCACAGCACTTCCATCTTCGCCTCCCTCTCCTCATCTCCTCCACCGTTGTTACTTCACGGTCTGCACATCCAGCCATTGCTGCACAACAAAGAAAAAAAAAAAAAAAAAAAAAAAAATTTTTTTTAAGATCACCGGAGTTGCAGGTTGCAACTCCGGCGACCTCCATTAACGCCGGCACAGCTCCTGTGCTCTTCTTCCACGCGCCAGCAGGAGGTCGTCCATTGCTGCCACCAACCTTCCCTCTCCCTCCTTGCTGCTCAAAAACGGCAAGACTGCACCAAGGTGTAGCCGTTGTGAGCTTTCATCACCGGAGTTGCAGACCTGCAACTCCGGTCGGCCTCTCCTTCTCCCTTCTCTCGGACGTTCTCTAGTGGAGAACGATAGCCGCCCAGCACCTCCCTCAACTCCCACATCTTCATCTTCCCTTCAAGAACCGAACTAGGTGAGATAAAATAAAAATCAAAAGAAAAAAAAAAAAAAGGAAGAAGAGAAGAACGTCTCACTTCTCTCCCTCACCTGGTTCTCATTCGGCTAGATCTCCACCTTCGGGCGTCATCTTCTTCATCTACCATCACTGGCCGGTATTCCTAGCAGAACTCGTTCACCATTGTAGGTCTGCAACTCATCAACACACTACGCACCAATTCGCCCTCCATATATCCTCATCTTCCAACGGCAACAATTATTACCACATCCTTCCTCCATCAAGGCCATCGCAATCTCCACATGCTGTGCAACATTCCAAATCATTGAACATCCTCTCTCTCCCCCTACAAGCAGCCACACCAAAAAAAAAAAAAAAAAAAAAAAAAAAAAAAAAAAAAAAAAAAAAAAGAGTAAAGAAGAATGAAGGTGGGAAGAGGTAAAGCTTCTTGTCTTTAGTTGCTGCCCATCCTTGCTGATTCGTCTCCACTCCAAGGTAAGAGTTCTCTTCTCTCTCTAGATCTCTCCACTTTCTCTCTCCCCCATATTTTCTCTCTCTAGGATAGCCTTCTTCGATGTTTCTCTCTCTACATTTTCTCATTTCTCTCTCTAATTTTTATGGTTTTCTAGGTTAATTTTTTAATTTAGTTTGATTTTGTAAGACTCATTGAGGATGAATAAAATTATTATTTTTGCATTTGTTAGTTTACTTTTGTGTTTTTGATTATTTGTGGTAATTTCTCTCTCTAAAAATCACTAAGAATGTTTTAAATCCATCACCATTCTCACCTCTCCATGTTTTCTTGATAAAAATCCGTCATTTCATGTCGTTGAATTACGCAAACTAACCCCGAGTGCGGATCGACATCCGACACGAGCCACTGTACAACCCTGTGATTTTTGCAGGATTTGAGTGAAAAAGAATCGGATAATTACAAATATTGTTGAGATCTAGGATTTCCGAAACCAACGACGCGGAAAAATCCTACTTTCAAATGGCGCCGCTGCCGCTCGGGTGTTCGGGAGTGCGAAAAAGGACGTAAAGACGGAATTGGAAAGTTGCTGAATCGGAAAGCTGCTCAATTTGGCCAGCCCGACCTTTTCGGGAAACTTTCTATTTTTTGTTTTTGTTGATTTTTAACAGTTTTTAAATTACTATTTTTAATGCCTCGGAAGGCCGAGTGCAATTTGTAATAATTTAGGAATTTTACTGCTTTCCATATAACTGCTAGATCTTGTTCTAGGGTTTTTTAGAAACCCTAGATTAAGTGAAAAATACCAAAAAAAATAATAAATTCAAAATTCAAAAAAAATTAGGGTTTTATATTCTGCAGATTTTTAGAAATCACCAATCCAGGATTTGCGATTTTTGGAAAGATTCCAAAATCTTGAAAATCTGCTTAATTAGGGTTTCCCCTCTTAGAAGCTTCCTCTTTAGAAGCATTTCTATCTTTAGAAATCTTCCGAATTTGGAAAAGTCTGCAAAAGGAAACACCCCAAATCTAGCAGAATTTCAATTTTGGGAAATTTCCCAAAATTATAAGGGATCTCGCAATCAAATCTTTCTTGGAAGATCTCCACAGTTCGGGAAACTTTCCAATCTAGGTATTTTCCAATCTGGGAATTCCTAAATTTTAACCCATCTCGAATTTGGAAACTAATTCAAAAACTTGCTTAAATTCAGTGCTTGTTCTGTGAACCCTAAAAAGGCAAGGATCTTCCAAATAGAATCCCACATACCTAGACCGAGCGATCTAACTGTTTCTGCAGGAACACGATCCAGTGTGGGTAGAGAGCGAAAGCTCAAAGAGGTGGAGTCGGGCCCAAGCCCATTAGGATACCCCTCTCTAACCCACGGAGGAGACCCCGTGGCGTGGCCCACGGGAGGTAAGTCTCTATCCTCGCCTTGAGTGCGATACAGAGCATATTGAGTGCATCATTGCCGCGTGTCTATTTGCTTTCGCATCCATATTCTTCGACTTGCGTGGCGTGGCCGTTAATCAATCAACTCTAAGAGAGCAGACCCAGCTCCAAAATTGAAACTGGTGGGATTTCATCACCCACCTCATCACTCCAGCTGATATTGATCCCCAGGATCCATCTATAATAAAAAGAATCAAGAAGTAGAGCCAATTAGCCCGGTGTTCGAGGAAAAATCCACACAAAGCGAACCCGCTTAACATCCAATCGAAATAAGACCACGAGCGCGGGTCCCTGTTGTCTAACACACCCATAAGTCCCTGCTACTCAAGTACACTGAGCTCGACGTGGCATCTTGGACTATTCGGCGGTTAGTTACGTGTGGACTAGGAACACGCACCAACCCTAGCTTAACCCGAGGGAACACTCTTCTTATACACTTGACCAATCCGGTTAGTCTGGGACGTACTTAAGTCAGCCATTGTGCCGCACGTCTGTCTAGGCTTCGGATTGCCTTGTTGTTAACTAGAGCTAGTACTAAAGGATTCGCTCTGAAGAGTGTAGCCTGGTGAGAACCTCTGAGTGCAAAACAGTTAGTCCGGCGGTTAAAAGATAAACCAGTGGTCCGCCCACTGTCATAATCTACTCTAGCCCCAAAACTAACAAAGATAATTCCTAAAATATATCCTGAGTGCTTAGAATAGGATTATCTGTGCTTGGTGTGCATCATTTAGGATATTGTTCCTCTCTGGCAACTTTTTGCCAAGTATAGAGCTTGCCTCATTCGCGTATGCCCGGTTGGACTCGCCCGAACAAGCGCTTGGTTCGATCTGAGAATCACGTCCCTACAGTGGATCCTCCACTGAATTCTTCCCCATCTCTTTCCCCACCCGCCTCCCCCACTACTACTACCTTTGTAGTCATGGCAGTCGAACGACCTCTTATCGAGACGTTCGCTCCTATCTCTGCCAATCCGCCCACTTGCATTGTTCTCCCACCTACTACGGCGGTACAATTTGAGATCAGGCCACAGACGATCCAAATGCTGCCAACCTTTCGTGGTCTCCCAAGAGAAGACCCATATTCCCATATTAGGGAATTCCAACATGTCATCCTACTTTTCAAAAATCAGAACCTCGATGATGACAATGTCCGTCTGCGAGTTTTCCCATTCTCGCTCAAAGACCGAGCCTCAGATTGGCTCTACTCCTTACCCGCTGATTCAATCAGCAGTTGGAAAGAGTTGGTGGGCAAATTCATGTCTAAATTCTACCCCATGACTCGGACCAACCAAATGAAGCAACTCATCCAGGACTTTCGACAGAAGTCCGATGAGAAATTTTTTGAAGCGTGGGATAGATTCCAAGACTACTTGACTAAGTGTCCCCACCATAGCATCGATAAGGGCAATCTTGTCCATGTCTTCTACAAGGGACTTACTGATGAGTCCCGGACCATGGTAGAGTCAATGTGCCAAGGAAAATTCCTGCACCAAACTCCGACCGATGCATACAAATTCTTGGGAGAGTTAGGAGAAAACTCTCAACATTGGACGACTGACTCAAAGTTTAGTCGAACCACTTCGGTCCAAAGGACAACCAAGGGACATGATGCTACAGCTGATACGGAGCTTCGATCTGTCATTCAAGAGTTGAGCAAGTCAGTCTCTGCACTGGCTGTGTCTGTACAAAAGCCTACTCAACAATCTACCCCAGTCATGCATGTGGGACACGAGAGCCCTATGGAATCTTGCACCCTCTGTCTGCAACCCTCCCATACTACTGAGCATTGTCCTTTAAATGAAGGATGGTCTAATCCTCTTCAGGAAGAAGTTTGTGCTTTCAGCACATACAAACCACCCACTCAAAACTCGTATAGTCAATCTTATCATCCGGACACGAGAAACCACCCTAACTTCTCTTGGAGGCCTCAGTCTACTCAATCACAAGCTCAACCTCCGCGTCAACCTCAGGGCATGTATCCTCCTGGGTTCAATCAACCCAATCGGCAATTCAATCAGGGACAATACCAGCAGAATCAGTACCCATCTACTCAGAACCAGCAGTTCCAACAGGGTCAATACTCTGGACAACAGAGCACATTTCAGAATCAGCAAAGAGTTCCCCAGAACTTTCAGAACCAACAGATTGTCCCAACTAATTCTTCCGCCTATAACTATAATGCCCCGATGAGCTCGAGTCGCGAATTGGTGCCTCAGCTCCCATTAGCTGCTCCCCAACAGTCGCTCCCCAAATCTGGTATCGAAGACCTTCTAGCTCAACTCATTACTCAACAACAACAATCTATGCAACGCCTAGAGCAACAGCAACAGCAATCCATGCTTCGTCTAGAGCAACGTCTAGGTAACTTGGAAGCTGAGAAAGCTAAGGGGATCTTTCCTAGCCAACCCATTGCAAACCCTAAAGGAAATGCCAAAGGGGCAGTATATGAGATCGGATCCCAATCTCAAAGCCAGAATGAGAAGTGTCAAGGGGAGGTGCAAGCTGTAACCACCCTACGATCTGGAAAAACTGTGGACATGGGAGTCCAACCACCACCGGTGCCATCTCCGGCACCCATCACTCGCACAGAGGAAACTAGTCCTAATCCTACCTCTGCTTCTTCTACCTCTGCACCAACATCAGATATCCCTGTGCAGAAATCTAAGGCTAAAGACAAACCCATTTGTCGAGTAAAGCCTCCCTTCCCGGACAGCCTTGTCCAAGATAAGCGGGATCAGCAATTCTCAGAGATCTTAGACGTCTTTAAAGACGTCCAGATCAATATCCCATTCCTTTCTGCTATCAAGCAAATCCCTTCCTATGCCAAATTCCTCAAGGACTTGTGCACAGTTAAGCGGCGTACGCATGTACCCAAAGCTGCCTTCTTGGCCGAAAAAGCTACAGCATTCATTCAACGCAATAGTGTGATCAAACACAAGGATCCAGGTAGCCCAACTGTCCAATGTGAAATTGGAGACAACTTTAGCTGCACTGCCTTGCTAGATTTAGGGGCTAGCGTTAACCTCATACCATTCTCGGTATATCAGCAGTTAGGACTGAAAGATATGAAGCCTACCAATGTCACCCTGAAATTGGCTGATCAGTCCATCAAGATTCCAAGAGGAATCATTGAAGATGTCCTAGTAAAAGTCGCAGACTTTTACTATCCTGTGGACTTTATCATTCTCGACACCGAGCCGTGTCAGGATAACCGCATTCCGGTCATCTTAGGCCGTCCATTCCTTGCCACCGCGAACGCACACATCGGGTGCCGGGACGGAAACATGTCCATTGCTTTTGGTAACCTCAAAGCTGAGGTCAACATCTTTCGTTTAATGCAACAAGATGCCGATCGCGAAGTGACCGATGAAATGTGTGCCGTTGAGAGTCTAATCCCGGACTCCACCGAAGATATTCTTAAGCAGTGTCTAGAACACTTTGGAGCTGACTTTGCAACAGAGTCAGCTATTTCTGATCTCAATGATCTTTTGGAGACTGCTCCACTGATAGAGATCCCCGCTCCTCTCATCGAGTTCGAGCCTCTGATAACCATGGCCAGAGAACCCATCCTTCCTTTACCTACTGAAGTCAAACCTCTTCAATCTGTGTCTTCTGTGACACCTATTTCTACTCCATCTGCTCCAATATTGGAGCTTAAGCCTCTTCCCACAGATCTTTCCTATGCCTATCTTGGTCCTAAGGAAACCTACCCTGTCATTATTGCTTCCGCTTTGTCTGAGAGTGAACGTAAGAAACTTCTCGAGCTGCTCAACGAGCACAAATCTGCGATAGGTTGGACTATAGATGATATTCGAGGCATAGACCCCTCGGTGTGCCAACATCACATCTATCTCGAGGATGAATCCAAAACCTCTCGAGAACACCAGAGGAGGTTGAACCCCGTCTTGAAGGATGTAGTCCGGGATGAGGTCCTTAAACTGTTAGATGCGGGTATCATTTATCCCATCTCCGATAGCAAATGGGTGAGTCCTATTCATGTCGTCCCTAAAAAGGCAGGATTCACAGTTGTGGAAAATGAGAACAAGGAAATGGTAACCCAGCGCCTGAAGAAAGGGTGGAGAGTCTGCATCGATTACCGACGACTCAACACCAACACTAGGAAGGACCATTTTCCTTTACCCTTCATAGACCAAATGTTGGAGAGATTAGCAGGTCACTCCTATTACTGCTTCCTCGATGGTTACTCAGGGTATAATCAAATACCCATCGCCCCTGAGGATCACGAGAAGACAACTTTCACCTGTCCCTTTGGCACTTTTGCCTACAAGCGCATGCCCTTTGGCCTCTGCAATGCACCCGCGACCTTTCAAAGGTGTATGATGAGCATATTCTCTGACATGGTGGAAAAATTCCTCGAAGTCTTTATGGACGACTTCTCAGTCTTTGGGTCATCCTTTGATGACTGTCTGAACCATCTAGGGCTGGTACTTCAACGCTGTCAGGACAAGCGACTTGTCCTCAATTGGGAGAAATGCCACTTCATGGTGAAGAAGGGCATTGTTCTGGGACATGTCATTTCCCATCAGGGCATTGAGGTCGACAAAGCTAAAATCGATATCATCTCGACCTTGCCCATTCCTAAGTCCGTACGTGACATCCGATCCTTTTTGGGACACGGAGGATTCTATAGGCGATTCATCAAGGACTTCTCTCAAATCGCTCGACCTCTGTCCCATCTTCTGGCTAAAGATAGTCCTTTCGACTTTAATGCTGACTGTGTCAAGGCATTTGAGCGTCTCAAATCTGAGCTCACTACTGCGCCCATTATCCGTCCCCCGGACTGGACTCTACCTTTCGAGGTAATGTGCGATGCTTCTGACTACGCATTAGGCGCCGTTCTAGGGCAGAGAGTTGACAAAAGGTCACACGTGATCTACTACGCGAGCAAAACTCTTAACTCTGCCCAAATGAATTACTCCACCACTGAGAAAGAACTCCTGGCGGTAGTCTTCGCCCTTGATAAATTTCGTCAGTACCTCTTAGCCACTAAGGTGGTTGTGTACACTGATCATGCAGCCCTTCGTTATCTCATGTCGAAAAAGGAAACCAAACCTCGATTAATTCGATGGATTCTCTTACTGCAGGAATTCGACCTCGAGATTAAGGATAAGAAAGGAACTGAGAATGTAGTGGCTGATCACTTGTCTAGACTGACTTTAGAGTCATCCTTCGACACCCAGCCCATCCCTGAAACCTTTCCAGACGAACAACTGTTCGCCATCTCTGTTAATCCTTGGTATGCTGACATTGTCAACTACCTTGTCACCGAAGAAATGCCGTCACACTGGTCAAAACAGGACAAAAGCCAATTCCTAGCAAGAGTTAAGTACTACTCTTGGGATGACCCTTATTTGTATAAATACTGTCCTGACCAGATCATTCGTCTCTGTGTCCCTGAGTCGGACCAACTCAATATCTTGTCCTCATGTCATGACCAACCTTGTGGTGGTCATTTCAGCACTAAGAAGACTGCAGAAAAAGTGCTGCAATGCGGATTCTACTGGCCTACACTATTTAAAGATGCCCATATCTACTGCAAAACTTGTCCTAATTGCCAGCATCTAGGCCGCATCTCCCAGAGGAACATGATGCCCCTCACTCCCATCCAGGTCGATGAAATATTTGACATTTGGGGCATCGACTTCATGGGCCCCTTTCCCATTTCCTATGGTTTTGAGTACATTCTCCTTGCGGTAGACTATGTATCCAAATGGATAGAAGCCATTCCCACCAAGACCAATGACCACAAAGTGGTGGTCAAATTCCTAAAGGAGTTCATCTTCGCTCGATTCGGTGCCCCTAAGGCCATCATTAGTGATGGGGGCACCCATTTCTGCAATAAGATATTCGAGAACTTAATGAAAAAGTATGGGGTAACCCACAAGGTTGCCCTAGCTTATCATCCACAGACTAGTGGTCAAGTGGAGGTTTCTAATCGTCAGATCAAGCAGATCTTGGAGAAGACAGTCAATACCACACGTAAAGACTGGTCTACTCGTCTCACTGATGCTTTATGGGCATACAGAACCGCCTACAAGACCCCACTCAATATGTCTCCCTATCGTCTCGTCTTTGGGAAACCCTGTCATCTACCGGTAGAGATTGAACATCGTGCTCTGTGGGCCATTAAGAAGCTCAACTTCGACCTCGACTCTGCAGGGGAAGAGCGAAAACTCCAAATGAATGAGTTAGAAGAACTCAGAAATGATGCCTACAACTTATCCAAGAATTACAAAGCCAAAATGAAGTGGATACATGACAAGAGCATCCTCAGGAAAGAGTTCCACCCAGGACAGAAGGTCCTTCTTTATAATTCTCGTCTTCATCTCTTCCCTGGAAAACTGAAATCTAGGTGGACCGGTCCTTATACGGTCACAGCAGTCACACCCTTCGGGGCAATCACTATTGAGGATTCCAAGGATCACTCCTCTTTTCAGGTCAATGGGCAGCGTCTAAAACAGTTCCATGAACTTGACGTATTGTTCATTCAGACTTTTGAGATCGATCTAATCGATCCTGCTTATGTCGACTGATGATCTACTCAGTCTCCTGTGCTCCAACTTGGTTGGGGGTGCCTGTCACCCCCGTCATGTCTGGCTGAAGACGTAAAACTTAGCGCTTTCGGAAAGGCAATTCCGGTATTCCTAGAGTACATGAGTCTCATGCATTTGTTATTACTTTTATATCTTTGGAAATGCAGGTACATTCATTCTTCCGATCATCAGGTATCACACTGTCGAGTTGCTGCCGACTTGGTAACATCCTCCCTGAACCTTTGCATCATCATCACTGATTTTTCATCATTTTATGTCCTGGTCATGAGCACCGAGGACGGTGCTATATTTTGGTTGGGGGTGGGTATTTACCAAAACTCATGTATTCCTTTTGATAAATATAGATATAGAAAAAAAAAAAAAAAAAAAAAAAAAATTGTTTTTGGGGTGATTTCCGATGTTCTCCAAAAGTTTTCTAGAATTTCAAAAATGTGTCAAATACCCTGACTTTGATTAGCTGAAAACCTCCGTTAAGTCAGTATTGAGGATGTCAATTTTTGTTAGCGTTGAGTCAAGTCAAGCGTGACTACAGCAGGTTTGAAAACTCAGAAAAACTCAGATTTGGCACAATTGTACACTATCAACATCAGAGTTATCCTAAGTTTTGAAACTCTAGAGATCCTGTGAGAATAATTGTGGAGACCTAACCCAGTGAGCTTTCGAGCCTTTAATCATTTCAGAGAGTTATACAATAATCCTGAGTCAATGGATGACTCACTATTCTTCATGCCCGCAATATTCGTTGAGAGATCTCATTATCTTTTGCTTCGATCATGGAACTCAGAACGACATCAACATTGGATTACTACGACAGAACCTTCTTTGTATCCAGTCAAGACAGTATACATGATAGTGCAAACCCTAGAAAATGATTTAGGCCATTTTTTCTGAACCATTCAGCCTTTTTACTCACCTGAATTATACTTCACTAGAAACCCCTTGAACCCTTCTATAAAAGCCTTTTCTTTGTAAGCTCATTAACCAAAAACCCAGTTCAGCTACGAAGTGTTACTAGCTACCCTACTTTTGAGAAGGATAAAAAAATCACTGATGTGGGTGTACCGTGAAAAGAAAAGTAAAGAAGAAAAATCAAAAGGAAAAGAAAGTGGTTCAAGCTGAAAACAAAATATGGAAAGAAAGTATGAAAAAGTGCTGAAAAGAAATTGAGCAGTCTCAGAAATATCAAGAAAAAGAGAAAAATACGAAAAAAGGAAAAAGAACCAGATAATGGTGTTACGTCGCAGGAAAAATGCAAGAAAATGGCAATATCCTCTCAAGATCTTTGAAATCCTGTATACCTTTATTTTTCTACACCTGACCTAAGCCTCATTACAACCCAGGAAAGTCCTACTTGATTCTAGGATAGTACAATCATAAAATGTGGAGATTGGAGAAAGAGAAGCTATAGAGTTTGATCTGACGTTCCCGAGTGAAGTGGTATTCCAATCATGAGATCTTCTTCTGTTAAAGATGTCCTTCCTTCAAATAAAACATATGTGAGATCTTTGCCTCTTTATATTAAATACATCTCCTCACATATAAATTGAGAGAAAAGAAGAAAACCCTTCTTGTGTGATTCTATTCTGAGTGCTAAACATGTGAGATTTGAGGTCGAGGCAGAAAAACTTAGAGGTGATCTGGAAATCTTTACTGTCGGATGATGAGAATGTTGAACACACACACACGCAAGGTCTGACTATTCTGGGTCATGATTATCAGTCTGTAGTCGTGCCAAAACTTTTAAACTCTTCGCTAGCATGTAACTGTTTTTGCATCCATTCAATAATTTGATGAACGGTGTTTTCCCGGAGCTATATGAAAAAGTGTGCAGCATGTGCAGAGCCCTTTTAAGCTCATTTATTTCGCACTAATTGCCAAGGATTGGCAATATGCTGGTTGGGGGTTGTGATATTCGCTCAAAAGTGCTTATTTTAAGCAATTATCCTTTTAGCGTTATTGCATTCTCTTACGTAAAATACTCTATTTACCTATTTTTCTACGTAAGAGTCTCTTCTGTTGCGTAGAACACACTTTTCTGGACGAAATGGTATATTTGCATGCATTAAACACATTTTTGGAAGTCTAGACATTGAGTTGTTCTGATAAAGTCTCATTACGCGCTTCTTCTGTCGCAGGAAACCCCGATGGGACAATTCTCGGGAATGTGGGCCCACAACCAACCTCCAGAACCTACAATCACAGCTCATGAGCCAGTAGGCTGAGGATAAGAAAATGTAGACCAAGAGCGGGAAAAGCTAGAGAGTCGGAAGAGCCTGGGAAAAGACCAAGAGAGAGAAAGAATCAAGCCCCAAGAGAAGAGAATAAAGGCATTAAAGCTTGACCAACTAACACAAGTCAAAGAATTGCTTAGTTGGTGAAGCATGAAGAAGACCAAGTCAAAGACCAGGGTTCAAGACCCTCTGCTAGCATTTTCTCTTTATTTTGTAATATTTTCTCTTTCCTCTAGATCCTCACTCTCTCTCTGCTCACAATCCAAATCATCCGATCCTCTCTCCCTCATTAGTCACTCAATCCTATGGCCTACCTTAGCCAATATCCATCGCCCGATCATCACCATCCATCTCTACCGTACGATCATTCAGTCATTCTCCTGATCATCCATCTCACCATCTCAAAATCCAACGGCTTTCATCACTTCATATTCAAACACTATGGGCCTAAGCCAAGATAACACGCGGGCCCATTAGCAGTGACCAATGGCCTAGTCATTTAGTGTACCCCACAGCCTTTATTATAGAACATCTCTCTATTTCACCCGAAAGGGGAACTCTCCCAAGATTTGGAAATAAAACCCTAGATGTTTTATATATGGCAAATACTTTATCCAAAAGAAGGAAGTTTTAAAAGAAGAAAATCTTGTTACCATTTTGAACAAAACTAAGAAGGTTTGCCAAATAAAAGTTTCTTTTTGTGGGAAGATTTTCTTTTGTAAATGTTCTTCATTAATAAATCATTGTGGGCCCACTTTAAGCTAGAACCGTTGGAGAGAAGGCCTTCCACTTAAGAGAAATTAGAAACCATGGGTTTCTAATAAAGAAACCCACGGTTCCTATAAAAAGGAAGGGTATTTCATTGCTGGCTCTCTCTCCTTACATTCACTTCTAATCACCACGTTTCGGGATAAAAACCCTAGCCATCACCCACCATCTTCTCCTCTCCACGCTCTCCCATTCCATAGAACCAAAAAAAAAAAAAAAAACCCTAGCAGCCGTCCTCCACCCTTCTCTCCATACTTTTTCCTAGTCGTTCCCACTTCACCGCCCACAGCACTTCCATCTTCGCCTCCCTCTCCTCATCTCCTCCACCGTTGTTACTTCACGGTCTGCACATCCAGCCATTGCTGCACAACAAAGAAAAAAAAAAAAAAAAAAAAAAAAATTTTTTTTAAGATCACCGGAGTTGCAGGTTGCAACTCCGGCGACCTCCATTAACGCCGGCACAGCTCCTGTGCTCTTCTTCCACGCGCCAGCAGGAGGTCGTCCATTGCTGCCACCAACCTTCCCTCTCCCTCCTTGCTGCTCAAAAACGGCAAGACTGCACCAAGGTGTAGCCGTTGTGAGCTTTCATCACCGGAGTTGCAGACCTGCAACTCCGGTCGGCCTCTCCTTCTCCCTTCTCTCGGACGTTCTCTAGTGGAGAACGATAGCCGCCCAGCACCTCCCTCAACTCCCACATCTTCATCTTCCCTTCAAGAACCGAACTAGGTGAGATAAAATAAAAATCAAAAGAAAAAAAAAAAAAAGGAAGAAGAGAAGAACGTCTCACTTCTCTCCCTCACCTGGTTCTCATTCGGCTAGATCTCCACCTTCGGGCGTCATCTTCTTCATCTACCATCACTGGCCGGTATTCCTAGCAGAACTCGTTCACCATTGTAGGTCTGCAACTCATCAACACACTACGCACCAATTCGCCCTCCATATATCCTCATCTTCCAACGGCAACAATTATTACCACATCCTTCCTCCATCAAGGCCATCGCAATCTCCACATGCTGTGCAACATTCCAAATCATTGAACATCCTCTCTCTCCCCCTACAAGCAGCCACACCAAAAAAAAAAAAAAAAAAAAAAAAAAAAAAAAAAAAAAAAAAAAAAAAGAGTAAAGAAGAATGAAGGTGGGAAGAGGTAAAGCTTCTTGTCTTTAGTTGCTGCCCATCCTTGCTGATTCGTCTCCACTCCAAGGTAAGAGTTCTCTTCTCTCTCTAGATCTCTCCACTTTCTCTCTCCCCCATATTTTCTCTCTCTAGGATAGCCTTCTTCGATGTTTCTCTCTCTACATTTTCTCATTTCTCTCTCTAATTTTTATGGTTTTCTAGGTTAATTTTTTAATTTAGTTTGATTTTGTAAGACTCATTGAGGATGAATAAAATTATTATTTTTGCATTTGTTAGTTTACTTTTGTGTTTTTGATTATTTGTGGTAATTTCTCTCTCTAAAAATCACTAAGAATGTTTTAAATCCATCACCATTCTCACCTCTCCATGTTTTCTTGATAAAAATCCGTCATTTCATGTCGTTGAATTACGCAAACTAACCCCGAGTGCGGATCGACATCCGACACGAGCCACTGTACAACCCTGTGATTTTTGCAGGATTTGAGTGAAAAAGAATCGGATAATTACAAATATTGTTGAGATCTAGGATTTCCGAAACCAACGACGCGGAAAAATCCTACTTTCAATGTCTATGCCCCAGATGTCAAATATTTCATCGATTAAGATGGGAGTGAGGGGCATTATGTTCCTCTAGGAGATGCGGCCAAGATGCTGGCAATTATGACATGTTTTGCTGAAGATATGGGCATCTTTAAATAGTGTGGGCCAGTAGAATCCGCATTGCAGCACTTTTTCTACAGTCTTCTTAGTGCTAAAACGGCCACCACAAGGTTGGTCATGACACGAGGACAAGATATTGAGTTGGTCCGTCTCAGGTACACAGAGACGAATGATCTAGTCAGGATAATATTTATACAAATAAGGGTCGTCCCAAGAGTAGTACTTAACTCTTGTTAGGAATTGGCTTCTGTCCTGTTTTGACTAGTGTGAAGGCATTTCTTCGGTAACAAGGTAGTTGACAATGTCAGTATACCATGGATTAACAGAGATATCGAACAGTTGTTCGTCTGGAAAGGTCTCATGGATGGGCTGGGTGTCGAAGGATGACTCTAAAGTCAGTTTAGACAAGTGATCAGCCACTACATTCTCAATTCCTTTCTTGTCATTGATCTTGAGGTCGAATTCCTACAGTAATAGAATCCATCAAATTAATCGACGCTTGGTTTCCTTTTTCGATATGAGATAATGAAGGGCTGCATGATCAGTGTACACGACCACCATAGTGGCTAAGAGGTACGGACGGAACTTATCAAGGGCGAAGACTACCACCAAGAGTTCTTTTTCAGTGGTAGAGTAATTCATTTGGGCAGAGTTAAGAGTTTTGTTCGCATAGTAGATCACGTGTGACCTTTTGTCAACTCTTTGCCCGAGAACGGCTCCTAACGCGTAGTCAGAAGCATCACACATCACCTTAAAAGGTAGAGTCCAATCCAGGAGATGGATAATGGGTGCAAAAGTGAGCTCAGATTTGAGATGCTCAAAGGCCTTGACACATGAGATTCGCTTAAAAGTGCATATTTTCCACTGTTATCTTCTAAGCGTTATCACACTCTCCTACGTAAAACTGCTCTAATTATCCACTTTTCTACGTAAGAGTCTCTTTTATTGTATAGAACACACTTTTCTGAACGAAATGGTATATTTGCATGCATTAAACGTGTAATACCCTGAACTTTCGCTCTAGGGTATTACGGTAAATTCACCTAAGAATGGAAACCTGAAACTTTTTCAGACTCTTATTATTGTTTTTATTGTTAAATATCATGTATGAGTATGTATATTTAATTTGGTTTTATTTTAATAACTTTGAAAAACCTGCTATTTTTGAAATTCGTTCTTTAGGGCAAAATTCCTGCTAAGAATAATGAACTATAACTTGCAGGGGACTTTTTTTCCTCAGCTAACATTCTAGAACTTTTATAAAAAAATTATTTTGTGGGCCCGAGACACCAAAAATATTCCTATTTTATCTTTACCAACTTACCTGTGAAATTTGGAACCTTTCTTGATACATGAAAACCCTAGCGGGAGATTTCGGGAGATTTTGACAAAAATAGTATTTTCGTAATTTTTAAACTTTCCTACCATTCTTATATTTTTAAAAATAATATTTAATTATATTTAATTTATTTAATAGGAGTGTGGGACCCACGAATTATTTTCGGGTCATTCCGATATCACTTGACACTTTTTCGGTGCTTTGAACGTTTTTTTATGATTTTTATGTATTTAGACTACTTTTATGTGATTTGTGTGTGTGACATGTGTCAATACCTTATTAGATGGACTTTTAAATTATATAATATAGTTTGATTAAATTAATTTATAATTCTTTGTGTTATGATTATTGGGTGGGCCCGTATGGCTAATCTAGAAACCTTTTGGACTTAATAATATTCTTAAATGAAGCCTATTGATGTATATGGGCCTTGGGCCCATTCCTAACCCATTAATAGTGTAAAATATAAGTTTTTGAGGGTTGAAAAAGTCATCCCTTTAATAGTTACGAATTTCAACAAAATAGAAACCCTAATCCTTCCATAAACCTATTTATTAAAAACCCTAAAGCTTTAGAAGCTTTCACAACCCAACTCCATTAAAGAATAGAGCAAGCTCCATTAAACCTTCATCCAAGCACCGATCGCACTCGAGCAAGAAGGAAGAATTGACGGGGACTCCGATTTGAAGAACATACTCCGAGGAGAGGACGATCCGACGACTTTCAAATTTGAAGAAACTTTTGATTTTCATTAAAGTTCAAGAAACCTTAAGGTAAGTGCGCTTGATCTATCCTATACTTGTTTTTCTTCAAGAGTTTGTTTTTCTTTCATTAGGTAATGGTTGATACTCATTATAAATTAATTTCAATTATATTTACTTTATTCTTATTGGGTTGAGCTTTATTTTGGGCCACCATGATGGATTTGGCCATGGTCTATTTTGTGCCTATAACGGATGACTATGTTCTTTATCATTTTCGTTATATTTTTATAATTTAAATATTTTTATAATTATTTTTTTCTAAATACTCTGTGAATCTATTTTTTAAAACCGTTTAGTTTGTATTTTTCTGATTTTTATTGATTAAGTTATGATTTTTCTAAGTTGTATGACTTTACCAAAAAACTCAGAATTTCAGATTTTACACGGTCTGATTCACTTGAGATTTCGATCTATATTTTTAACTTAAATATTTTTCTAATTATTTTTCATGGATACCTCTATCAATCTAGTTTTTAGAACCTTTGAGTTTATATTTTTCTGATTTGTATTGATTAAGTTATGAATTTTCAAACGTCCTGGACTTTTCTGTAAAACCCAGAATTCCAGATTTTACACGGTCCACTTCACTTGAAATTTCGATCTATATTTTTAACCTAAATATTTTTTTAATTATTTTTCACAGATACCTCTATCAATCTAGTTTCTATAACCTTTGATTTTGTATTTTTCCAATTTTTATTGATTTAGTTATGATTTTTTAAATGTGCTAGACTTTTCTATAAAACCCAGAATCTCAGATTCTGTCCGACCCACTTCATTAAGGGTTTCGACCCATATTTTGAATCTAAATATTTTTCTATTTTTTTTCCTCAATACCTCCTTAAATCTAGTTTCTATAACATTTGAGTTTATATTTTTCTGATTTGTATTGATTAAGTTATAATTTTTCAAATGTGCAAGACTTTTTTGTATCCCGGATTCTGTCCGGCCCAATTAATTAAGAGTTTTGACCTATATTTTGAATCTGAATATTTTTCTATTTATTTTTCCTAAAAACCTCTATGAATCTAGTTTTTAAATCCATTGAGTTTATATTTTTCTAATTCATATTTATTTAGTTATGATTTTTATAATACAGTACATTTTTTGTAAAAAATCTATTAATTGTTCGTGGTTCGGTCATGATTATTAACTATTAAGGTTTTAACCTTGTTGTTTGACTAAACCCTAGATGGTTTGACCTATACCTGTATGCATGGGGATCCCACCCATGTGTCTTGGATCTCTAATAGGGTTCGGCCAAGTGTCTTGGATCCCTCTTTAGGGTTCGACCTTGTGTCATGGATTCCTCATAGGGTTCGGCCATGGCGTGTTGGATTCTCTTACAATTTTCACTTATATTATTCATCGATGTTGATTGTGATATTTGGTCATGTCTTATTGACTATTATACCTAGATGGTTCGACCTATACTTGTATGCATGGGGATCCCTCCCATGTGTCTTGGATCCCTCATAGGGTTCGGCCAAGTGTCTTGGATCCCTTTTTAGGGTTCGACCTTGTGTCATGGATCCCTCATAGGGTTCGGCCATGGTGTATTGGATTGTCTTATGATTTTTACTTATATTATTCATCCGTGTTGATCGTGACCTTCGGTGATTATTACATGTTATTCATGGTTAACCCTAATTCGTTTCCATATTATTACTCTTAATGATCATTGGTTCATTTTATATTTATATTTAAATGTTAAATACATGTGTGCTTATATCGTGTAACCCTAGTACATCTTGTTGCCATACCATGATCATCACGTCATTTCATATAAGGGGTGCATAAGGGAACGGGGTTGAAGTATATTATATACGTTATATTGGTTTTATCAATTAATCAGGGTTCGGTACCCTAGGGTGAAAGGCCCCAGACGTTATTATATCCTGCAGATGGGTCAATGAGACCACTCCCAGTGCGGGAAGGAGATGGAGACCCTATGTGGTTATGGGTACTAGTTGCATTTGCATCCCGTACTCACTTGCATTCACCCTCATATTCATGTCATCCTTATTATATGATTGAGATGCATACCTTGATTTAAAACTTGTATAGTATGATATCATACATGCACACTGTTGTATTACTGGGCCTCGGCTCACGGTGCTACACCGATACCATTTTCAGATTTTGAGGAATCGGATACGTGAGATGATTTTGAGGCGAAAGACTCTGGTACATTCGAGGAGATCGGCGAGGATTTTGGGAGTCAATCCCACATTTAGAAGACTTGATTTTGACTGTTATAAACATTGGTTATTTATTTTCACAGGCATGTAAGCCTTCGATTGAGAGCATATTCTCATCTTCTTCTCTCCACATTTAGTTGATTGATTAAATTATTTGAATTATAAATTATTTGTTTTCTATATCTAGAATTCTTTTTCTTCTTTTACTTAGTGGGTTTTCGAATGAACCTTAGTAGTCTAATTGACCTAATTGGACCACTAGGGGACATTCATGGATCACCTCTGGGTTCGGGTACGGGTCGATCCACGGATTTTCGGGTCTTATCTGGGTATCCGGATTCGGGGCGTGACAAAACGCATTTCTGGAAGTCTAAGTATAAAGACGTTATGATCAAGTCTCATTACGTGCTCTTCTCTTGCAGAAAACTCGATTGGGCTATTCTCGAGACTTGCAGGCCCACGATCAACCACAGAAGCCTAATATCAAAGCTTAAAGAGCCAACATGCTATGACTAGAAGATACAGGCCAAGTTAGGGTCAAATTAGAAGATCACGGAGCCAGTCCAAAGAACTAAAAGAGATGGAGAGCTGATGACCAAGAGACGGACCAAAGCAGTCGAAGCCACATGAAATGAGAAGAAAATGATAATCTGCTTTGTTGGCAAAGCCCGAGAAGAAAACATATTGAAAACCAAGCTTCCAGATCCTCCGCTAGCAGTTATCTCTGTAGTCTGTAGAGTTTTCTCTCTCATCTCTCCTATTTCTCTTTCATCTCTCTTCATCTCTCTATACATCACCACCTGATCCTCAGATCTACTGACCTAACCTCAGAACTCCTGCCCGTTGGCTCTGTCTCATCTCCCTTAGCTTTTTGACGGTAGGATCTTCTATCGGACTGTTGGATCTTCCACCGGACCGTTGGATCTCTCTAGATCCATCGATCTACCAATCTAGGTCCCAATCCAGTCACCATCCATCCGATCGTCATCAAATTGTCTGTCACATCATCTTGTGAGACGATGGACATCATCAATCCATGTGGGCCAATAGACGGGCCCATCATCATCGACCCGTGACCCAGCCATTTAGTGGACCCTGTGAATTTTAAAAAAATTCAAATTAAATTTTAAAAATGTGGGGGGTCCACTAAATGGGGAAATCCCCCAAAGAAAGTGATTTAAAAAAAAAATATTTTTTTATTTTTAAAAAACCCCATTTTCCATTAAAGGAAAGTGGAAAGTTTATAAAGGAGAGGAGAAGGGTTCGTTTGAACCCTAATCCCGAACCCAATCCCTCTCTTATCTCCTCCTATCCTTCCCCAAAACCCCCTTCTCCTTATTCCCCTCTCCTTCGGCCCCATTTATCTTCTTCTTCTTCATCTTCTTCACCTTCTTCTCACGGAGTTGCTGGTTTGCAACTCCGGCCGTCTCCACCTTCTTCTTCTTCCTTTCTTCTTCTCTTCTTCTTCCTTCTTTTCTGCTTCTCTTCTTGAAACTCCTTCTAACGCTGCTCCGACCGGCGTTCCATCTCCTAACGGCATTACCTGCTACAAATGCCAGTTGCCTCCATCCACCGTCCACAACCGTTGCAGCCCCACCAAGGGTCTGGGCAACGGCTCGATTAGAGCCACCACGACCCGCAACTCCACCTGCTGCCTCTTACAGAACCGCTGCATCTTCTCTTCTTCGTTTTTCTTCATTTTTTTATCTTCTTCTCCACGTTTTCTACCAGAGTTGCAGCCTGCAACTCTGGCCAGCAACGCCCCCCAACTTTCCTTCTGCCTTACAACAGCTGCTGTTGCCTTCTCCTCCCTTGCCGCCTCTCTGTCAGCCGTCTGAAGATCCTCTCTTCTGCCTCACAAGACCGCCACTTACCTGCTGGATCGTCTGAACTCCAGCCGCCCCTCTCCCTTGGACCGTCCCCATCTCTCCATGCTGGTCGCCCCCTTTTGAAGCCGTCCCTGGTTCGTTTCCTCCTGGATCACCACCTGTAACGCCTAAAGGAGAAGCCGTTCTTATCTTCTTCTTCGCTAGGCTCCCTTCGGCGATGCACACCGGCAAAGCATGCTCCACTGACCGGAGTTGCAACCTACAACTTCGGTGACCGCCATTAGCACTGGTAACCTTCCCTAAGGAGCACTGTTATAAAGAATCCCAAGTTCTGAACCGCCTCCACCATGTGCTGCCTCTCTTGGCTGGACTGCCATTCAAACCTCCTCAAGGTGGACCACCTGCCCTCACCTTATTCCACCACAACATCAGCCTAGCACACCGTGGAGCACCACCATCCTCCTCCGGCAAGCTAGCATCAAAATCTTCTCCAATCTCTCATCTTGCTAACTTGGCCAGTCTATGGGCTGGTCCCATTCATCTAAGGTAGTTCTCTCTCTCTAACTCTCTCTTGGTCAGCCCTTTTCTCTCTCTAGGTTTGGTTTATTTCTCATCCTTCTCTCTTTATATCTCACTTCTTTAACAGCATTCTAGTTAATTAATTAGTTTTTATGATTTTATTAAATCAAGCATTGTAACTTTAAATTCTTATTAATGAAGAAAGTTGATTGGAATATCATTGTTTTCATTCTCGTTTCATTATCTTCACTTATGATTTCTAGTGATTTACAATGTTCACTCCAAAAGGTCTTGTTTTAATCCCAAGTCCCATCTCTCTCATCTCTCTACCAATTTCAAGCTAAGAAATTCATCAGTTTATGTAGTCTCTTTGCGCTAACTAACCCTAGAGTGCGGATTGACATCCGACACGAATCCCAATACAAAAGTTTATATTTTGCAGGATTAAAATTCGGATCAAATTACAAATGTATTGAGATTAGGGTTTTCGTAATCAACGACGCGAAAAAACCCTACTTTCAAATGGCGCCGTTGCCCATCGGGTGTACGGGAGTACGAAAAAGGACGTAAAGACAGAATTAGAAAGTTGTCAAATCGGAAAGCTGCTCAATTTGGACAGCCCGACCTTTTCGGGAAACTTTCTATTTTTTTTATTTTTAGTGATTTTTAGCAGTCTTTTAAATTACTATTTTTAATGCCTCGGACGGCCGGGTGCAGAGTTGTAATAATTTAAGAATTTTATTGCTTTCCAAATAACTGCTAGATCTTGTTTTAAGGTTTTTTAGAAACCCTAGATTAAGTGAAAAATACAAAAAAAAATTTCAAAAAAAATTAGGGTTTTCGTTTCTTGCTATTTTTAGATAGATTCTAGGATTTTCTATTTTTGGATAGTTTTCAGACACATCGGAATCTCGAAATTAGGGTTCTCTTTTTTAGGACATTCCAATTTTGGAGAGAGTCTATTTATAGATATTCTCTAATTTTGGAAAATTCTAAAATAGGAGATCTTCTAATTTGAAAAGATTTCTCAATTTGGGAAATTTCCAAAATATACGGGATTTTAAATCTTCATTGTATTTGGAAGGTTTTCTTATTTGAGAACATTTGAAAAGAGAAAGTTTCGAATCTAAATTCAAAAATTTCTATTCTCAAACTTCGAACCATAATTGGAAACAAGTCTATTACCGGCTAAAATCAATGTGTGTTTCATGAAACCCTAATAGCCGATCAAACCTTCCAATAAATATCCCACAACCCTAGACCTAATCTAAACATTGAGTGTAGGAACACAATCCAGTGTGGGTAGGGAGCGAAAGCTCAAAGAGGTGGAGTCGGGCCCAAGCCCATTTGGATACCCCTCCCTAACCCACGGAGGCGACCCCATGGCATGGCCCACGGGAGGTAAGTCTCTATCCTCGCCTCGAATGCGATACAGAGCAATTTGAGTGAGTCATTGCCGCATGTCAATTTGTTTTCTAGCAACAACTTACTCGACTTGCGTGGCGTGGCCGTTAATCAATCAACTCTAAGGAAGCAGACCCAGCTCCAAATTGAAACTGGTAGGATTTCATCACCCACCTCATCATTCCAACTGATTTGATCTCAAGGCTCCATTTAATTAAAAAGAATCAAGAAGTAGAGCCAATTAGCCTGGTGTTCGAGGAAAAATCCACACAAAGCGAATCCGCTTAACATCCAATCAAAATAAGACCACGAGCGCGGGTCCCTGTTGTTTAACACACCCATAAGTCCCTGCTACTCAAGTACATTGAGTTCGACGTGGCATCTTGGACTATTCGGCGGTTAGTTGCATGTGGACTAGGAACACGCACCAACCCTAGCTTAACCCGATAGAACATTCTTCTTATCTACTTGACCAATCCGGTTAGTCTGGGACGTACTTAAGACAGCCATTGTGCCACACATCTGTCTAGGCTTCGGATTGCCTTGTTGTTGGCTAGAGTTAGTACTAAAGGATTCGCTCTGAAAAGTGTAGCCTGGTGAGAACCTCTGAGTGCAAACAGTTAGTTCGGCAGTTAAAAGATAAATCAGTGGTTCGCACACTGTCATAATCTACTCTAGCCCCAAAACTAACAAAGATAATTCCTAAAATATATCCTGATTGCTTAGAATAGGATTATCTGTGCTTGGTGTGCATCATTTAGGATAGTGTTCCTCTCTGGTAACTTTTTGCCAAGTATAGAGCTTGCCTCATCGGCGTATGCCCATTTGGACTCGTCCGAACAAACGCTTGATTCGATCTGAGAATCACGTACCTACAGTAGATCCTCCACGGAATCCTTCCCCATCTCTTTCCCCACCCGCCTCTCCCAGTATTACTACCTTTGTAGTAATGGTAGCCGAACGACCTCTTATCAATACGTTCGCCCCTATCTCGGCTAATCCACCCACTTGCATTGTTCTCCCACCTACTACAACGATACAGTTTGAGATCAGGCTGCAGATGATCCAAATGCTGCCAACTTTTCACGGTCTCCTGAAAGAAGGATTTTTCCGTGTCGTCAATTTGGAAACCCTAACTTCAACAATATTTGTAAAATCCGATTATCTGCAAAATGTAACTTGTATAGCAGTACGTGTCGGATGTCGATCCGCACTCGGTGTGAGTTAGCACAATAAGGAATTAAAACTGACAAATAATATACAGAGAGAAATGAGAATGGTGGAATAGATGAGAAGGGCGAGTCGATTTAAAAACAACATTCATTTGAGATTCAGAACACCAAAATATCAAAAACAACTTCATTAATCATCAAAGAGTACGTACATAAATCAAAATAACAGAAATAAAGAAAGCATATAAGAAAGCATGTAAAGGGATGAGAGATGAAGAGGTAAGGGAAAGAAACGTCCATTGAAATCTGAGAGCTAAGGGCGCTACCGATCAAGAAGAGGATCGTCCAAGACTTCGATGAATGCTTCAATCAAGAAAAGGGTTTTGACAGAGAAGCATCCCATGACCTTTGGAGCTAAGGGCGCTACCGATCAAGAAGATGACCGTCCAAATTTTATGGAATGCTACTCAATCGAGAGAAGGGGTAAGGGAAAGAAACGTCCATTGAAATCTCAGAGCTAAGGGCGCTACCGATCAAGAAGAGGATCGTCCAAGACTCCGATGAATGCTTCAATCGTGGAGAAGGGTTTTGACAGAGAAGCATCCCATGACCTTTGGAGCTAAGGGCGCTACCGATCAAGAAGAGGATCGTCCAAATTTCATGGAATGCTGTTCAATCGAGAGAAGGGTTTTGACAGAGAAGCATCCCATGACCTTTGGAGCTAAGGGCGCTACCGATCAAGAAGAGGACCGTCCAAATTTCATGGAATGCTGCTCAATCGTGGAATCCACATCGACTCTTACCGGCCGACAAGGTAGATGTGAATTGGCTAATGTACTATAATGTGCCCTAAAAAGCTCACCTTTTCACTCGCCGAAAGGAGTCGGCCAAGTGAATAGGCGATCGGCCTGAGAAGAGTATTAGGATCTAGAGAGAGAAAATGGACTTAGAAAGAGAAATTTCACTCTAGAGAGAGAACATGGGATTAAGGATGTCACGTCCCTTCCATGTCATCTAGAGAGAGAAAGTAAGAGAAACTAGGTAGAAAGAGAAAGTCACTAACTCTAGAGAGAGAAAGTGAAATGTAGAGAGAGAAACTAGGATTTCTAGAGAGAGGAGAGAAATCCTAGAGAGAGAAAGTAGAAGATAGAGAGGAGATCTAGAGAGAGAAAGTAGAAGATAGAGAGAGAAAGTAGAGAAGAGAGAGAAACTCACCATAGTACTTACCGAAATGAAGATAGCATGGTGTCGGCCATTGATTAGGTCAAGTAAGTGCACTTGCATGGAAATGATGAGGCTAGTGGCTGCAAGGTTGGCCATGATGATGGACCACGTGAAGTCGGGATCATTGTGCATGGGATGTGGCCATGGTGTGCACTAATGATGGTGTGCTCAGTCCGTGGAGGGGGCAGCATTAGAGTTCCAAGAAGAAGGTGCAGGCCAAGGTTTTGTTGGCTAGACAGGCAGCACATGGAAGATGGTTCACGGCCTAGCTGTGGAGCTTGCAGAGGTGACCGAATGAGAGATGAACGGTGGCTGAAGGGATGGAGAAGAGTGTGCACACGAGCAGCGTGGTGTGGTGGCTCACATGTAGAGGAAGAACACCACAGCTGTGGTGCTTTTGGGGCAGCAAGGTGGCTATAGGTTGACGAATACGGGCATGAGCAGGGTGTTGCTGACCAGCTGTTATGAAGAGGAGCACTAGTTGGATGTGCCTGCAACCACGTTGGAGAGAAGGGGCATGGAGATGCAGGTTCGGTGGTGGAGATCTGAGGAGAGGGAGAAGATGACCGACCAGCAAGGTGGAGAAGCTGTAGTGATCAAAACAACAACTGAGGATTTCCGGAGTTGCAGGTGTTGCCGGTGCGTTGTGGGAGATGCGGTTGCTGTGGTGTTTCACCGTTTGCAGGTGGAGAAGCCACCTCGGCCAAGTGATGGTGAAGACGAAGAAGAAGAAGGAGGATGAGGAATCAAAGTGGCTGGTTGCTGGTTCGTTTGTGAATGGTGGAGTCCGTGAGGAACAACCCACGATTTGCAGTAATGTGAAGAGCACCACCAAAAATACCGGCCAAAGATGGAGGTTTTCTGGTTTGCAAGTGGTGAGAGAGAGAGGCTGAGAGAGGAGCAGCAGCGTCAAGATTCACCTGCTGGTCCATTCGGTGCAACAGACCGTGGCAAGGTGTGGAGAAAAACATGTCCTCGCCTTGGAAGGAGGTGGCTGGAGCAAGGAGCCAACGGGTCCAGCAGGTTGTGGAGCCCTTGAAACTCACCTGTGCGGGGCATTGGATGAAGACCAGCAAGGTCTGTTTTTGCACAGCAAGTTTGTTGTTCCTTCGCGCTGGTGTTGGTGCACAGCGTGATGGAGTTTCGAGTTGCTTGCTGGTGTGGACAGACATGCACAGATCGAGCATGCAAGAGAGAAGCAGGTGGCCTTCGTGTGGGAGATGTAGGTGCACCATGTTGCAGCAGGTTGCAAACCTTCCCAAAGTAGAGGGCGTTTAGGCGTGCTACGAGTGGCGAGGCTTCTCGGGTAAGGAACGTCCCAGCAGCTTCAGAGGAGGAACGGTGATATCATGTGCTGCTCATGGCCGGAAGTTGCTGGTTGCAACTCCGGCAACTAGGGAGGAGGTGAAACGTGGTGGAGGAAAAGAGAAAGGTGGTGGATCCACAATGAGGAAGAAAAGGATGGCTAGCAAGTGTGGTTGCATAGCATGGAAGAGGCTGAACAGCAAGTTGCTATTGAAGGAGACCGGAGTTGCAGGTTTTGGAAATGGTGGTAGCGTGTTCTGGATATGCTTCAACCCTGCAAGTTCGATGAGATGCACCAGTAGGTGCTGGTTTAGATGGGGATCCTACCGGAGAGAAGAAGGTATGCACATCAGCAGCGTGGGTGCTTCCATGGCGGAGAAAAGTGCGCCCAGGGTATCCGTTTGGTGGAGAAGAGCACATGGCTTCCGGGGAGGTTTCCGACTTGCAATTGAGGTGTGAGTTGCAGACCTGCAACTCCGTTTTGTAAGTCTGAACGTGACAATGGTGGTAAGGGAGAACAGTAACAACACCACCATGGGGAGGAGCATGCCTGAACTAGCAAGGGTTTGAAGTGGGAAAGAGGGCAGCAAGGAGGAGCCCATAGCTCCTCTTGTTTTTCTCGCCAAGGGATCCAAGAAGAAGAGAGGTGGGAGCCCTTTTTTGAGAGAGAGTCGTAGGTGAGATAGATTTAGAGAGATGTGAGAGGTTAGTTAGAGAACGTGGGGGAGATAGTTGAGAGATTAGAGGGATGAGATGGGAGATTCGTGGAATGAAGAGAGAGAAATGGTCAAGGAAGACCAATTCTCTCACATTCATGATGTGGGCTCAAGAGGTAATGGGCCTTACTAATTAAGTTAGGCCTTGGCCCACTTTATTCAAGTGAGGCCTTGGCCATAGACATGGGATAGATGAGAGAGAGTAAGGGTAAATGGCCAAAAAGGCCATGGGCCCTTCTATTGAAGTGAAGCCTTGGCCCACTCTAATTCTTTTTGGTCATGAGCCCTAGGCCGTGGCGTTATGTGAGTGGGCCGTTTGGCCATTAGCATTGTGGGCCACCATTGAAGGCCTTGGGGCCACATGATTAGATTAGTGAAGATAGAGGGATGATGATTGGGTCAAACTCGAGATTGGCGAACCGTTAAATCTAGAGAGATCGAACGGTCCGAAGGATGATCTAACGGTCCGATGGAAGATCAACGGTGGAAAAGCTATGGGAGATGAGATAGAACTAGAGGAGAGGAGATCGAAGGTTAGGATGATCGATCTGAGGATTGGGGTGGTCGATCTGAGGATCTAATGGTAGGATGAGATGATAGAAGAGTTAGATGTTAGGGTTTAGAGAGATAGAAAGAAAATTAGGAGAGAGGAGAGAGAAAATAACACAAAATAAAGGCAACAAAGCTGGCGGAAGGGTCTTGAACCCTGATCTTCAATGTAATCTTCAGTCGGCTTCACCAAATACGTAAGCCGTCATTTTATGTCCTTGAGTGCGGCTTTTAATCACTTTGGCCCGTCTCTCGGTCTTTAGGTTTGCCTCTCTCTTGAATCTTTATCTGGCTCTCTGATCCTCTGACTTGACCCGTACTTGGCCTGTATCTTCTAGTCATAGCCTGATGGCTCTTTTAAGCTTTGATATTAGGCTTCTATGGTTGATCGTGGGTCCGCAAGTCTCGAGAATAGCCCGATCGGGTTTCCTGCAATAACGAAAAAGCGCGTAATGAGACTTAATCAAAACGGCTTCATATATAGACTTCCAAAAATGTGTTTAATGCATGCAAATATACCATTTCGTCAAGAAAAGTGCGTTCTACGCAATGAAAGAGACTCTTACATAAAAAAGTGGATAAATAGGGAAGTTTAACGTAGGAGAGTGTGATAACGCTAAAGGATAATGGCTTAAAATAAGCACTTTTAAGCGAATATCATCTCCCGAGAGAAGACCCATATTCCCATATTAGAAATTCCAGCATGTCATCCTACTTTTCAAGAATTAGAACCTTAATGATGACAATGTACGTCTGCGAGTTTTCCAATTCTTGCTCAAAGACCGAGCCTCAGATTGGCTCTACTCTATACCCGCTGATTCAATCAGCAGTTGGAAAGAGTTAGTGGGCAAATTCATGTCTAAATTCTACCTCATGACTCGGACCAACCAAATGAAGCAACTCATCCAGGACTTCCGACAGAAGTCCGATGAAAATTTTTTTGAAGCGTGGGATAGATTCTAAGACTACGTGACTAAGTGTCCCCACCATAGCATCGACAAGGGCAATCTTGTCCACATCTTCTACAAGGGACTTACCGATGAGTCCCGGACCATGGTAGAGTCAATGTGCCAGGAAAAATTCCTACACCAAACTCCGACCGATGCATACAAATTCTTGGGAGAGTTAGAAGAAAACTCTCAACATTGGACGACTGACTCAGAGTTCAGTCGAGCCACTTCGGTCCAAAGGACAACCAAGGGACATGATGCTACAGTTGATACTGAGCTTCGATCGGTCATTCAAGAGTTGAGCAAGTCAGTCTCGGCACTGGCTGTGTCAGTACAAAAGCCTACTCAATAATCTACCCTAGTCATGCATGTGGGACACGAGAGCCCTATGAAATCCTGCACCCTTTATCTGCAACCCTCCCATACTTCTGAGCATTGTCCTTTGAATGAAGGATGGTCTACTCCTCTTCAGGAAGAAGTTTATGCTTTCAACACATACAAACCACAAACTCAGAACTCGTATAGTCAATCTTATCATCCTGACACGAGAAACCACCCTAACTTCTCTTGGAGGCCTCAATCTACTCAACCGCAAGCTCAACCTCAGCGTTACACTCAAGGCATGTATCCTCCTGGGTTCAATCAACCCAATAGGCAATTCAATCAGGGTTAGTACCAGCAGAGTCAGTACCCATCTACTCAAAACCAGCAATTCCAACAGGGTCAGTACTCTGGACAACCAAGCACATTTCAAAGTCAGCTATCCCACAGACCTTTCAGAACCAACAAATTGTCCCCACTACTTCTCCATCCTACAACTATAATGCCCTAATGAGCTCTAGTTGAGAATTGGTGCCTCAGCTCCCATTAGCTGCCCCCAACAGTCGGTCCCCAAATTTGGTATCGAGGACCTTCTAGCTCAACTCATTACTCAGCAACAACAATCCATGCTTTGTCTAGAGCAACGCTTAGGCAACCTGGAAGCTGAGAAAGCTAAAGGCATCTTCCCTAGCCAACCCATCGCTAACCCAAAAGGAAATGCCAAAGGAGCAGTATATGAGATCGGTTCCCAATCTCAGAGCCAGAATGAGAACTGTCAAGGGGAGGTGCAAGCTGTAACCACCCTACGGTCAGAAAAAATTGTGGACATGGGAGTCCAACCACCGCCGGTGCCATCTCCAACACCCATCACTCGTATAGAGGAAACTAGTACCAATCCCACATCTGTTTCTTCTACCTCTACACCAACATCAGATATCCCTGTGCAGAAATCTAAGGCTAAAGACAAATCCATTTGTCGAGTAAAGCCTCCCTTCCCGGACAGACTTGTCCAAGATAAGCGGGATCAACAATTCTCAGAGATCTTAGATGTCTTTAAAGACGTCCAGATCAATATCCCATTCCTTTCTACTATCAAGCAAATCCCCTCCTATGCCAAATTGCTCAAGGACTTGTGCACAATCAAGCGGCGTACACATGTACCCAAAGCTGCCTTCTTGGCAGAAAAAGCTACCGCATTCATTCAACGCAACAGTGTGATCAAACACAAAGATCCGGGTAGCCCAACTGTCCAATGCGAAATTGGAGACAATTTTAGCTGCACTGCCTTGCTAGATTTAGGGGCTAGCGTAAACCTCATACCGTTCTCGGTATATCAGCAGTTAGGACTGAAAGATATGAAGCCTACCAATGTCACCTTGAAATTGGCTGATCAGTCCATCAAGATTCAAGAAGAATCATTAAAGATGTCTTAGTAAAAGTCGCTGACTTTTATTATCCTGTGGACTTTATCATTCTCGACACCGAGCCGTAGAGTGTCACAGAAGACACAGATAGTAGAGGTTTTACCTCGATAGGTAAAGGGAGGATAGGTTCTCTGGCCATGGTTATCAGAGGCTCGAACTCGATGAGTGGAGCGGGGATATCTATTAGTGGAGCAGTCTCCAAAAGATCGTTGAGATCAGAAATGGCTGACTCTGTTGCAAAGTCAGCCCCAAAGTGTGCTAGACACTATTTAAGAATATCTTCGGTGGAGTCTGGGATTAGACTCTCAACGGCACACATTTCATCAGCCACATCGCGATCGGCATCCTGTTGCATTAGACGAAAGATATTAACCTCAGCTTTGAGGTTACTGAAAGCAATTGACATGTTTCCGTCCTGACACCCGATGTGTGCATTCGCAGTGGCAAGGAATGGGCGGCCTAAGATGACTGGAATGCGGTTATCCTGACACGGCTTTGTGTTAAGAATGATAAAGTCTACAGGATAATAAAAGTCAGCGACTTTCACTAGAACATCTTCAATGATTCCTCTTGGAATCTTAATAGACTGATCAGCCAATTTTAGGGTGACATTGGTAGGCTTCATATCTTTCAGTCTTAACTACTGATATACCGAGAACGGTATGAGGTTGACGCTAGCCCCTATGTCCAATCGATTGGGTATAGGTGTCCAATCAATTGGACTATCCCAATAGTCAATATCTTTGACTCAGACTCGGGTCTGTCCAGTGACTAGGTTTGACCATTATATTTTATTCATTTTAACCAATTCTTATGACCACTAAGTCACTTACCTTCCTAATCGAGCGTACACGATCTTTAACTGACAAATGGGTAGTTACTCAGATGACTCCTGTCGTCAACCATCTGATTCTTGCTGTCTGTCTTCTAGTCTTCACGTAGTTTGCGAAGTATGTGTACCACGACATCTCCACACTACACTAGTGCTCGTAGGAACGGTTATAATAATATTTTTATGTCAAACAGAATCTTTACCAAATTGAATATGAAAATATTCCTTATAGGAGGAACACGGTGTAGAAGACCACCTACAAGAGCTGCAGGTGCTCACGGCATCAAGGTGGGGAGATGGTGGAGTTGTAGATCTGGAAGAGCGCTGGTCGTTCTTGAGGTGGTTGACCCGAACGGTGGGAAGAAAATGGTTCTCAGGCAATAACCGTTGCTGCCCCTTGGTAGCAACATGACAAGGAGAGGAGGTTGGTTTGAGAGAGAGAGGGGAGTAGCGACGATGGTGGAGTGCGATTGAAGGGGAAGGAGACATCTTCCCAAGCCTTGGAGGTTGAAGCCGACCCGAGTTGCAGGTCTACAACTCCGGTGAGTGGAGGAGCTTTCCTTGCTGCTGTGGTAGAACAGCCATGTGGAAGGGGCTGCAACTTTCTAGATGGGTGGCAAAGGAGAAGGCAGCAAGGAGGACGACAATGGAGGGTTGCAGGTTGTTCTGTCGAGACTTGTGCAGGTTTCAGGCGAGCTTCTCGCCAGAATCAATGGAGAAGAGAACGGGGGTGCGTGATTGCACGTGGCCAGTATTTGCAAGTTTTGGCCATAGGATTTGTGGACCCACAACAGTGGTTGTTGTTTCTACCAAAAGAGGAGAAGAAGAAGGTGGGAATGAATGGATAAATAGAGTGCTTACGGTATGTTGGGGAGCAAGTAGGTTGGAGGAGATGATGGCCAGCAACGGTGGTGGAACTCAAGGCTCCTCTCTTGTTTTTGCTCAAGAGAGCTCTCGTGAGTGAGATATATCCGAGATTGAAAGCGTAGTAGCTCTCTTTTTGAGAGAGAATGAGAGAGGTTGTTAGGGAGATAGAATAGGGAGAGGGCAAAGGGAGGATTTGTTCCTCCCTCGAGTACCAACGTGAGAGAGGAAGGAGGTGAGTACGTCGGGAATAGTGGGAGAGTTGGTCAAAGTTGACTTCTTCTCCCATGGGCTTGAGTTGTGGGCCATTGAATTGGGGCCCATGGGTTTAAGGATGAGTGTGGGAGAGAGGGATGCTTTGGGCTTGGGCTTTAATGATGTGGGCCTTTGAGGTGAAGGCCATGGGGGTCCAAAGAGTGCTAGTGGGCCACTTGACAATGGGCTATGTGGCTGATGTGGCATGAGAGTTGGGTCCAAGTGTTGATTTGCCATAGGCCTTGGATGATAGTGGCTAATGGGCTAAGAATTGGTGTCAGACCGTGGGCCCGCTAGTGGATAGGCCATAGGATAGTAAGTTATGGGCCAATATTGAACATGCTACATGTCGGCCAATGGGCCAACAAGATAATGGACCTAAGGATAGGTGAGTCAGTGGGCCACTAGGATAATGGGTAATGAGAGAGTGGATGGCCAAGATTTTGGGTGGATCGCTAGGTCGAACCGAGATTGGCGAACCATCAAATCTAGAAAGATCCAACGGTTCGATGGATGATCTAATGGTGGAAAAACTATGGGAGATGGGATCGAGCTAGAGGATAGGAGATCGGAGGTTATATGATGAAGATCTGAGGGTTATGATGATAGATTGGATGGTCAAATGGATAATTGGGTGGTGAGATGTGGGCAATTAGAGAGATGGAAGAGAGAGGAGAGAGAAAATGATACAAAATAAAGGCAAAAGAACTGGTGGAGGGTCCTGAACCCTGATCTTCAATGTAATCTTCAATTGGCTTCACCAATCACGTAAGCTGTCATTTTATGTCCTTGGGTGCGGCTTTGAATCACTTTGGTCCATCTCTTGGTCTGCATCTTTGCCTCTCTCTTGGTTCTCGGTCTAGCTCTACGATCCACTGACTTGACCCGTACTTGGCATGTATCTTCTAGTCATAGCCTGTTGGCTTCTTAAGCTTTGGTATTAGGCTTCTATGGTTGATCATGGGCCCGCCAGTCCTCAAGAATCGCCCGATCAGGTTTCCTGCAAGAGAAAAGCACGTAATGAGACTCGATCAAAACGGCTTCATATCTAGACTTCCATAAATGTGTTTAATGCATGCAAATATATCATTTCGTCCAGAAAAGTATGTTCTACGCAATAAAAAAGACTCTTAAGTAGAAAAGTAGATAAATAGAGAAGTTTTACGTAGGAGAGTGTGATAACGCTAAAGGATAATGGCTTAAAATAAGCACTTTTAAGCGAATATCATCACACTAGTACTTTAAGACTTCTAGGTCAAGTTTCTATATGGTAGACCTAAGCTGAGTAAAGATCAAGCTCTTGGCTTCGATCAAGAAGAGAAAAAGCTCACAATATATTAATGAGAACTAAATGCTTTTTGCTCTTATAATGAACACTCTTGATAAATAAAATTTTCTTCTCTGTATTCCAATGTATATTTAATGAGTCTAGAGGGGGTTATATTTATAGAATTCATAGCCCTGAGTCTATTGATAAGTGGGGGAAGTGGAAACTAGAATTTTGGATTTAAAAAGACTCAATCCATGTGAAGTCCAATCGATTGTATTTTGAGTCTAATCGATTGAGCTAAGGCCAATCAGTTGTACTCTGGGTCCAATCGATTGGGCTTGTACGGATGGGTTTTTCCTTCATAAATCAAATCGATTATACCAAAGGTCAACTCGAAGAGTCTAATCAATTTCACAGAGGTTTCCAATCGATTGGGCTTTAGATAAATTTGGTCTCGTAGAGTCCAATCGATTTCACAGAGGTCTCCAATCAATTGGGCTTGTCCAATTGATTGGCCTAAAAAGTTCAATCAATCGAACTTTCCCAAAAGTCAATAATCTTGACTTAGACTCGAATCTGTCCATTGACTAGGTTTGACCATTATATTTTATTCATTTTAAACCTATTCTTATGGCCACTAAGTCACTTACCTTCCTAAGCGAGCGTACACGATCTATAACCGACAAATGTGCATTTATTCAGATGACTCCTGTCGTCAACCATCTGATTCTTGCTGTCTGTCTTTTAGTCTTCACGTAGTCGGCGAAGTATGCATACCACGACATCTTCAATACTACACTAGTGCTCGTAGGAACGGTCACAAGAATGTTTTATGTCACACGAAATCTTTGCCAAACTAAAATATGAAAATATTCTTTACAATCTTCCCCTTTGACAATTCTGTGACAAAAACATTTAATTATATAGAAGGTAAACAAAAATAGAATTACAATCCCACACTCGGAGATAACAAATAAATAATAAAATATAAGCTTTAGATCTGTTCCCTGCACATTCTGCCAACAAAACATACCATGTACTATCATCAGCAGAAATAAATAAAATAATTAAACATTGTACTGAGATAATTATGCACATCACAAGTTAGAGAAATTGAAAAAATAATAAAACAAAATTTTTCCACCTAAATTTCTCTCCCCTATCTTATGCATCCACTTGTTTACCTCTATGATTTTTTTCTCCCCCTTTTTGTCATAGAATGACAAAGGTGTAGAATAATAAGTAGATCACTAACATGCATTGGATATTATCATGAAACACAAGTACATTTAAAATATATAATAAAATACAAATAATATCATGTTATATAATAAGATAATAAGGTTTATACTCTGGAACAAATCAGCAAGAAAATAATACAGAGTATAGGCTCATTTTCCTAGTCCCCTATCAAAACTTTTCACATCAAATACCATTTTTAAAATAGCACAAGAAAAAATGATAAATCAAGATAATAATATTCAAAAAAATGTTAAATTTCAATTCATTAATCAATCTTGATAGGCACTAAAATTGAGCTATTTAAAAAAATTAACTAAACATTTTAGTTCAATTTTATTTCATAAATAATATCAACTCTTTAGAATTTAGTGCAAGTCATAAAGCACTAGTAATCATAAATTCAAATATCAACAGTAATATCATCAAGTTTAAGTGATCTAATTTTAACTATGGTACATGATAGATTTTAGTAATAAATTCTCATATAAATTAGAATCTAGAGGTATCTTGTATTCGACCATAAAATCATCATTAGAGCTCATTGGGTTCTCACATACGCTCTTGTACAAGTGTATTTGCTAATGGATAAGAATTTTTCTAGCAAATTGACTGTTTTTCACTTTTTTTTAAATGTGGTAGCTTTCACACTCCCCGTAGGTAGCCATTTTTTAAAGCAATAAGACTAAGGCTTTAATTTCAAACAAGACCATACAGAATGCTTTCACTCTAGTTTTTGGAGGTACCTCTTTCCTATATATGAACTCTCACATTGGGAAGCCCGCAATTGATTATATTGAAGTTTCGAAATCTACCGAAGACAGGAACACTACTAACTTAAAGTTATAGTCAGTAGAGGTTTATTCTAATTCCAATAATACAAGATCTCACACCTCTATCAGATTCGTACCTACCAGTAATAATCAGTGTGCATGTGAAGATATATTAGATATACTGTATCAATAATCACCTAATGCAAGCTAGTAAAGTTGACCAATCATAATAATCGAAAGATATAATACTGAGATTAGCAAAACTTTACTAACAATGTTAAGTCCTAGTTTCTTGAATGTTCTCAAAATTACTACTCATCAAAATTTACAATAATTAACAACTTTAACATTCTTCTTAACACTGAATCTTTTGATTTTTCTAAAAAAATTTAATTTTTTTATTCTTTAAAAGTAAAAAAAAAATAAAAAATAAATAAAGAAAATAAAAAAAAATATCCCTCCACAAAGAATAAGAATGAAAATCAAGAAGGAATGAAGAGCTCATTGCTCAGAGATAGAACGATTCAGAATATTTTCCTTTAGAGAATCCTTTCTAACCTACACAGATGTGATTTTTATGTATTGGATATTTCTCTTAGGATCACTCCTCTTTTGAGTTGTATAACTCGGAGGATGTCTAGCTTTCTCAAGAGACTCAATCTCCTTAATCAAAGCTCTAGACCTTTCCATTAGGTCTTTCATCTTCCTAGATAATAGCACATCCAATTTATTTAGCTCATAATGTGTCTTAATAGGAACTTTTTGACTCTTCACATTCTGAGTTGAGTTCACCTCTTTCTTAAAAGAATTTTGGTGTCCTCTTCTCAGTTTATGACTGTCTCTGATCACATGACCCAAATTTTTGCAGTACGCACAAGGTCGATTGCTTTTGGCAATTTTGACTTGATCAATGATCAAAGTGGGGATAGCTTTTGCTTTAACAAAAATCATCTTAGAAGTAGACGCTTTGTCTTGATTGAGTTTGTATCCCAAACCATGTTTGTCTCCATAGACTTTTCCCACTCGTAAAATCTCATCAAGCTTTGCAGAGCTAGAGAAGAATCCTGGCACATCCCTTTTAGTTTTGAGAAGCTCATTCTTAAGAGATTCCTTGTGTGTCTTACAAGTTTGGAATTCACATTCTAGTGACCTGTTTCTTTTTAACAGATACTCATTCTCTTGTTCTAAACTCATAATCGGCACTTTTAAATTTTCAGTGTCAATCAAAAGGCTTTATTTTCTGAGTTAGGATATTTAACTCTATCAGATAAGACTTTATTTACCTTTATGAATTTTATGGATTACTCGTACAATTCTTTCAAACCAACTACTGAGTCATCCGAATCCCCAATGTAAGTGTCTTCCGAACTCTCATCATCATTTTTCTTGAATTCTCCATGAGATCTAGAGGAACTATCAAACCGAGCCACAAAAGCTGTATACTTGTAAATTTTTTCATTGCTATTAGAATCATCAGAATGATCTTCTGACTCTTCATCCCATGTGGCATTAAAGGCTTTGGCCTTGCCCTTATATTCTTCTTTGTTGGGGCAAATATTTGCAAAGTGACCAAACTCCTGGCATTTAAAACATTGAGGTTCACTTGAACGACTTTCCCTTGGGATTCTTTCACTTTTGCCACCTCTCTCATGAGGTTTGGCATGCTCTTTAGATTTATCAAAATGTTTATTATTCTTGAATATATCATTTTTAGAACGAAAAAAACTTTTGACCTCTTGACAAATAGTGCCGTTTCTACTTCAGAGTCAACATCTAACTCTGAGTCCCGAGCTTCAGAAACTTTAAGGGCTATACCTTTTGATTTCTTTGGTTGTCTCAAATTCATCTCGTAAGTCTGGAGAGACCCAACCAGCTCATCAATTTTGAGGGAGTCAACATCCTTGTTCTCCTCAATAGCAGTCACCTTAGCTTGAAACCTATCAAGCAAGGATTGCAAAATCTTCCGAACCACTTTGGGTTCAAGAATGCTCTCACCCAAGTTATGGGCAAAGTTCACAATATCACTGTGTTTAGCATAAAACTTAGTAAATGTATCATTCTCCTCCATTCTCATGGATTCGAATTTTGTAGTCAGCATTTATAGTTTTAAAATTTTTACCGCTAACGTACCTTCATGGGTGACCTTGAGAATGTCCCATACCTCTTTAGCCAAAGTGCATGTAGAGATTCTTCGAAATTTATTCTTATATACAGCATTAAAAATGGCATTTAGCCCTTTGTTGTTCAGACATCGCAAGTCTATGTCATCTTTGCTTCAGTCGGCTTTAGGTTTGAGAATAGTTTCTCTCCTACGATCATTGTGGGTGGTAACCAACCATCCACTACTGTCGTCTAGACTCTTTCATCAGTAGAATTTAGAAAAGCCATCATCTCTGCCTTCCAATAGGCATAGTCTTCTCCATCAAACAATGGAGGTATAGATGTGTTTCCACTTTCTCTTTGCATCTTGGTAAATAAAAAGAATGGACTGATTTTGTAGGAATCTAAATTCAGGTGATTAAACCTTTAATAGAATAACCCGCTCTGTTACCAATTGAAATAACCAGTCCGTTCACTTTTAATCAGAAATACCTAGAATGAGGTGATTAGGTATTCAAAAATTAATCTAACCTATCAAAAGTTTAGTGGTCAAGGTAAGGTGATAAACTCGCATGCCTTAGTTGATTGATAAAAAGATTATCACAATTGACTCAAATTAAATATATCTTTGTGGTATATTGTCTTTTCATCATTTGATTTAATCAATACAATTAGCGGAACAACAATCAAACATCCATAAGACAAAGAGTTTTTACATGGAAACCTTAGCCAAGGAAAATCACGGGACCAAGTCCAGACGAAAATTATCTAGCTGGAAAGTTAAACGAAACAAAAGTTACCTACGCAGCACTGTTGCAAATGCAGCTTCCAACCTTAGCCAAGGCCTACTACCGATGCCTCTACGTCCTCTAAATCAATGCTACGAATCCACGCATGCCCTCTCAGCCAAGAAGCCTTGTTCGCTTGTTCAGTTTGGTACTCCCCAAACCTACCTTCGATCAACTACTCTGATCTTAATTCTCAACTTTCCAGCCTTTACTGAAGGTGAAGAACTCAGTACACCCTGAACCCTAAGTTGCTCAAATGGTGTTGAGTCATACTGGTACTCTCAGACTTATAAGTCAAGTTTCTATTTGGAAGACCTAAGCTGAGTAAAGATCAAGCTCTTGGCTTTGATTAAGAAGAGAAAAATCTCACAATATATTAATGAGAACTAAAGGCTTTTTACTCTTAGAATAAACACTCTTGATAAATAAAACTTTTTTCTCTGTATTCCAATGTGTATTTAATAAGTCCAAAGAGGGTATTTATAAAATTCGTAGCCCTGAGTCTATTGATAAGTGGGGGAAGTAGAAACTAGAATTTTGGATCTAAAAAGACTCAATCCGCATGAAGTCCAATCGATTGGGCATATACGGATGGGTTTTTCCTTCATTTGATTGGGCATATCGATTTCACAGAGGTCTCCAATTGATTGGGCTTTAGATAAGTTTTGTCTCGTAGAGTCCAATTGATTTCACAGAGGTCTCTAATCGATTGGGCTTGTCCAATTGATTGGCCTAAAAAGTTCAATTGATCGGACTTTTCCTGAAGTCAATAATCTTGACTTAGACTCGGATCTGTCCATTGACTAGGTTTGACCATTATATTTTATTCATTTTAAACCTATTCCTATGGCCACTAAGTCACTTACCTTCCTAAGGGAGAGTACATGATCTATAATCGACAAATGGGCAGTTACTCAGATGACTCATGTCGTTAACCATCTGATTCTTATTGTCTCTGTCTTTTAGTCTTCATGTAGTCAGCAAAGTATGTGTACCATGACATCTTCAGGACTACACTGGTGCTCGTAGGAACAGTTACAAGAATGTTTTATGTCATACAGAATCTTTGCCAAACTAAAAAATGAAAATATTCTTTACAAGAAGCACTTATTAAAGTGTTGATATTTGAAGTATACTCTAAACTCTAGTTTGTATTTTGTTAGTTATCTTATAATGTTAGAAGGATTTAATGATGCTAACTGGATCTCAAACTCATAAGAGTCTAAGCTTACAAGTGGATATGCTTTCATATTAGGTGGATCAATTTTTTTCAATGAAATAAATATAGTATTTGATCTACTATAAATCCAAAATTTTTTGCAATAAATAAGACTGGTAAACAATTCGAATGGCTAATAAACGTTTTGGTGGATATTCCAGTTTAGCCCAGACATGTGCTATTAATATACATTGTGATTATCAAGCTATATATATATATATATATATATATATATACATCAGAGAGACAATTTTCTAAAGCAACCAATCTCTAATTGTACACTCTCAATTGACCTTGTAAAATCAAAAGATAACTTGATAGATCCTTTAACTAAAATATTATTTAGAGAATTAGTATATTCCATCGATGAAAGTTTTAAACCTAATGATATATAATTCATGACTTAAATGAAAATCCAACTTAGTTAAATGGAGATCCCAAGATTTAAGTTAATTTAATAGGATAAACTAGTAGTGAGTGATTTGTGTGTTGGACGTACTATAAATGGAGAAGTTATCTCTATCTCATTCCTATGATGGCACTATTATATAAAGGAAGGTTGAGTAACAATTCTTAATAAAGTCTATATCTTAAAATCCAATTAAGTATAATAAGATATTCTTAATGGACTTGCCTGTATGAGTATAAATGTGTGATCATTTTTATAAGAATTTATAAGCTAGTCCTCTAGTACTTATAAATACTGATAATCGTTCAAGGGCAAAATGAACACAATCGATAAAACGTACATACATGAGTACACACTTAAATCAGTATATGAGACTATCCATAGAGAAGGGCAATGTGTGGACTGGTATAAGCTTATTTGGCCTAAGTATGTTATACCCCATCATAGCTTTATAGCATGGCTAGCTATTAATGGAGGGCTTCTCACTAAAGACAAATTACAGATTAAGCATCTTGTTGTCAATAAAAAGTGTGTGTTTTGCTGGAGGAAGAGGAAAGCGTAAAGAATATGTTCTTTAATTGTCAATATACGCAAGCTATTTGGTCACACATCCTTATTAGTTCGAGATTCAACAGACAAGTGACAGAATCAGACGCTAAAGCTCAATGGATTTTATCCAATTTTATGGGATAAGATATGCGGCATCAAGTTCTTCAGGTTGCATTTAATGCAACTATTTATTTCATTTGGAGAGAAAGGAATGCAAGTGTGTTTCAAAATTCCTTTCTTCCTTCAAATCAAATTCAACATTACATCATTGAGGCCACTGAAACCCGATTTTGCAACGTTATGGGTGAAGAGGAAGACTTAGCGAGAGCAATGGAGTTCTTTAATGCTTGGGGAATAAATATGGAGTTTTCCCATACAAATTTGATAACATGTAGATGGGTAGCGCCCCCAAAGCATACTTGGCTACTGAAGACGAATGGTTCATTAGGCGTAGATTCAACAAGATATGGAGGAATTTTAAGGAATTCCATTGGTGTTACCATGTTAGCTTATGCAGGAGGAAGCAAGAAGATTTCAGCGATATTTCATGAAATTCAAGCGATAGAAAAGGGCTTACAAATTATTCTCTCTAATGGAAGGATTTAGGCAAGACTAGGTCTACTCTTTGCTACATTCTTGACCTGTCCCTTTCATCTCTATCTTGATCATGCTCAATAGATGCCACATGGATGGCTGAGATGATCTCCAATTGATCCTCTTAGATGATCAAGGCTCCTAGGACCATCCAATGGTGCTCATTTGTGCTCCCAAAAGTGTATCATGATCTTCAAGCTTTTGAAGATAATCCTCCAGATCTTCATGATGTTCCATGCTCTTAGATGATTATCAAGATTTAAGAAGGGTCCTCGAGATCTCCATGGTGCTCCCAAACTTGTAGATTATTTTGAAATTATTGAGATACTTGTAATGAGAAACTAAATAAAGATTTTGCATGGGACATGCATGACTTGCATGAGAATGTGATATTTTATATAAATAGAGAGCTTTACGTGAGATAATTATGATAATGCTTAGGATATATAATAATTAGGTAAGAGAATAAACATTATCAATGACACCTCTACGCATGCATAACATTTTCTACTTGTGCTCTTAGCTTTTTTTTTTTTATTCATTTGGGGGTTTGTTGTATGGATGACATAAAGTAGTTTTACTTTTTTTTTTGAAAAAAATTTGGGTATTTTCTATGACCATTTAATCTCTTTGGGACCTACTTCTATGTGGGACTAGGACCCTTTTAGTGGTAGCTCCTTGATGGTTTTTCATCTCCACTATGAGGACTATTAGTGTACCTTTGGCTAACTTCAGATCATTTTGAATAATAACTCAACCCTAAACATACCCCACTTGATTGTTTTATTAACTTTGGTTCTTGTGATATTTTTTACTCTGACATGGAATAGTCAAGACTTTGGAAGAGGACTTACAAAGCCTCACTTTCTTAGGGCATTGTGTACACCTATATAGGGGATATAAGAATAACCATACGTGCACTCTATGCCAAGCCGAGCTGCACCATGCATGTGTGCGAGAGGCTGTGGCCTCCACTCCCCCTCTCCCTATTTGAATTTTTTTTTCTTTTTGAATGATGGGTTACAACTCTTCCCATAAATCAGATACATTATCTTACCATGTTTCCTCCGTTTGGTGATTGGTCAGGAATTAAAGGGCTTCTGTAACATACACAAAATGGTTCTGGATATTCACATCTTTTCCTATATATTGTGCACTCTCCTTTCACTTTTAACAGATTTTTTTTTATAGATTTTCGATTTCTCTCTCTCTCTCTCTCTCTCTCTCTCTCTCTCTCTCTCTCTCTCTCTCTTTCTTTGTTGTTTTTAATTTATTCTTTGGAGATTTTTATTAAAGTCTTCTAATTCGATCTTTGAGAGCATTGTAACTATATTGTTTGTTGGTCTCTGAGATGTCTTATTGTGAGAGAATGACAGTTGAATTCTGGGAGGTGGACGCCATTAAAGCAAGGGTGTAATATGCATTTAGGACATTGTGTTGAACGCAAGCCTTAGTGACCGATAAGTTATTCACATTTCTGTTTTATTGTTTTTTGTATTACATTACTTTAGGAACTTGCTATAGAAATTCATTATCTTTTCTATTTCTTTTACCTGGTTATTGGATTATTTGCAACTCTGCCCACTGCTTGATCATTTTATTTTCTCTAAAACTAAATTGTTTTCCAACATTTTTAATTCTTGCCATTATTTGGTCGATACCTTCCCTTATTAGGATATCCGGCCAATAAGGGTCAAAGTACTTTCCATATTAGTTCCATCTCATTTCTTCTCAGATGTGTCAGCATCTCGAGTACATTCGAGACTAAATAAGAATCTACTAGTACTATTTTCTTTAACATCAAACATTATAAGATCAATGGATCCATATTTGATATCTACCAGATAGAGAAACTACATCTTCGAGAGACAAATTAATGGAATCTCCTTCATAAAAAGTAGTCATGCGAACAGAAGGGCCAAAATGTGGATTTTCAGTTTTAGGGTATATGGCGGTCCCTGAAGTTGAGATAAGATTGTTACCATGTTTAGTCTATTCTAATGATGACATGTGTACTATTATGATGCTTTGTGTATTTTTCTGGCACTGCATAAAAGCATGGTTGGAAGCAGAAAGCAACAAGCAGGAAAGAGTGGCCAACAATATCATACCTTATAACTTATTAGTTCTTCTCACTTGACATCATTGGATTGGACTTATTTTCATGGTTTGATCTCAACTATGGGAATTTGAGTAGTATTTGAGGTACAAAGATCTAATGCCTATAAATCATTAATCGAGCTGATTTTTGGTTTGTAGTAGGGCTGCAACTTGGGCGGGCTTAACCCGAGCCCGACTGGCTCAACCCAACCTCGAGCTAGGCTTGGGTTGGGAACTACAATGTTCGGGCTCGGGCCTAATTGTTTGAACCCGATCAAAACTTGGGTTGGGCTCGGGTTGAGGCCTTTAGCAACCCAACCCAACCCGAGCGCGACCATAATGATATAAATACATATTTCTCCTAACAAACAAACCCTAGCCACAATTTTTCTATCTTTCCCAAATCTCCCTCTCATACCAAACCCTAAATGCACCTTTTCTCCCTCTCATACCAAACCCTAAATGCACCTTTTCTCCCTTGTCTCTCTCTCTCTCTCATCTTTCTTTGATCTTGTTCATCTTTCTCTTACTTTGCATCTCTCTCTCCGAACTTTTTGTGTTTCTTTGGCAACGGCGGCGACTGTCGTTTGAACGAAGATCTAGACAACTTCAGTGGTGAACTTATGCTAGAAGAACCAAAAATAGCTTGTCTCAGAAGGTCGTCCCTCAACCCATCCAATATCTTATTAAACCAATCTGGGTTGGAGGTGTTTTTCCTCCTCTTCCAATGGACAGAGGGACTGTCCTCCATAGTGGAGAAGAAGTTTTGCTTGAGTACTAATCGAACCATATAAATGACTTCTTGTTTGGGCAATGTTGTATGATCACTTCAGTTGCCATCTTGACACAATCACATTTGCTTTCTACGAAATGTGCTACTACGAATTGATGATCAACCGTTGATCTATGTTCTCTCTATCCTCAAATCATGGCATTCTCCTCCCCCCCTCTCTCTCTCTCTCTCTCTCTCTCTCTCTCTCTCTCTCTATATATATATATATATATATATATATATATATATATATATATATATATATAGGGTCAGGATCGGGGGACAACATTTTCATACAACATTTTTGACAACAATTTTGGCGTACCCACATGGAAAATGAATCAATTGCTGATTTTTGGCGAGGATGATCTCCTCGCCATATAGATCACCCCTACAAAAAAATCAGCACATTCTGAAATTTCTAACCCCACCAAATGTGGCTTTGAAGTTAACGATAAAATGGACGGTCCATAATTCTTCAACTTGTAAACGGGTCTACGAATATCGGAATGATTTGAATTTTTGTGAGGATGATATCCTCACCATAGAGACCATCCTCGCCAAAAATCATCCTATTCCAAAACTTCTAATTTATATATTGGGCCGCACCAAGTTTTTGTTGTAAAAAATGTTGTATGAAAATGTTGTCCCCCGATCCTAACCCATATATATATATATATATATATATATATATCCTCTTTCTCTGATTTTTTGCTTTCCTTTTTTAGTGGTATTTGTCTCTTACCAGTACAAACCCATCGAACCTAATGAACCCGGCGAACCCGATCGGGTTAGGCTAGGGCTATGAATGTTAGGCTCGACCTCGGGTTGGGCTCGGGCTCGGGCTGGATGGTGTGAAGCTCGGGTTGACCTCTAACCCGATCCAACTCGCTCGAGTTGCAGCCCTAGTTTGTAGGTCTACTTAGGGATTAACCAAACATCCATATGGTCAGTCATCTAAGAGTGTGCCATGTGGCTCATATTGTGTCATGTAACAGGAGCCTGTCATTTTAGGACGGTCAGTGGAGCCTGACCTTTTTTTAATGGGTTGGGCAATTATTTTAGTGAAAAGTACCAAAAAGTCCATAGTGTACGCACGACTCGACCATTTAAGCTGTAGGAAATTTTTTGGTTCTGATTAATATTGCTTTATCAAAAGACTGACCAATAAGTCTTCTTTGGTTACTTTTACTATTAAATATATTTTAAATCAGAATGAAAAGATGACAATGTCCTTATCCTTATCCTTAACTGACACTGGTACAATTCCTAGTTTACGACGCTTGAAGAATTAATTCGTTTGAAAAACTTTTGACATCCGTTTCATTATTGTTACTGGTTCAACTAATTCACTGAATCTAAAATGGTGTTGGGTCAACCAGTTTGAGCTCAGTACTCAAACTTGAAATATAATACCGAATTAACAAAATGGTTAGAGAAATAGATAGGGTATTGAGAGTGAAACAGAGTTTTAAACATGTCTTATAAAATAGAAATAGTCAGGGAGATGAAGCTTTGCTTGTAGATTTTAAGGTTTAGTATTCAAACTGAAAACAAAATCGTGAAAATAGTACTGGTTCGATCAAGTTGAACAATTCCTTTAACAGAATTTTGTCTAATTTACTATTGTTACAGGGGTTCCTCTTCGTTGTGCATTTTCCCATCTCTTAATTATCATTTAATTTTGTTAGTGATTCAACTAAGTTGTGCTCAATACTAAAATTGAAAATGAATACAGGTTTCATGAAAATGGTACTAGTTCAACCGGTTTAAAAAAAAAAAATTGTTCGATTTCCAACATTGTTACATGGGTTCTTCTTCGTTGAGATGCATTTTCTCATCATCTTTTCATTATAGTCTAACTGTGTTAGTGTTTCAACTAAGTTGAGCTTAATACTCACACTGTAAACAGATACATACATCATGAAAATGGTACTGGTTCAACTGGTTTTGTGAAAATGGTACTGATTCAACCGGTTTGGGGAAAATGATCCTGGTTCAACCAGTTTCGTGAATATCATTACTTAAACTTGAGAGATGATTCTTGCTTAACGAAAATGAAAGTGATAACCATCTTCTTCAGCTTCTTCCTTGAAGATTCTTGCTTAACGGAAATTAAAATAGTAACTATCTTCTTTAGCTTCTTCATTGTTCCATCTTCACTTTAACCCTTGAAACCAGCGTCGCCTTCTTTATTCACCTTCAATGGCACATAGACAAGTTGCAAAGAACTGTAGAGGATAACTGGAATGTTATAAAATAGATGATTGGAAGGAAATCTTTTAAACTTGCATCACCTTCATCTTTCTTCACCTTGAATGGAGTATAAATGAGTTGCAAAGAGCTATAAAGGAAGAAAATTGAGGGAAAGAGCTGTGAAGCAAGAAAATGGAGGGAAAAAGCTGTGGAAGAAGGAAATGGAGGGAAAAAGCTTAAGAGCATGAAAATGGAGGGAAGGAGCTGGACAAAACTAACGTACGGTACTGTGTCGTCAGTCAAACCTCAAATCAAATGATACTATCAATTCAAACTGATATTAACTAGAGGGTAGTATGGACATTTCAAAAGAAATGCCTTAATGAGTAGACAATTAAACCAAAGTGTCCATAGTTTTGTAGAGGGGACTAAATGGTCGGTATTTTTATAAATATGGACTTAAAAGTAATTTTCTCATTATTTTTCTAGGGCGTAGTCATCCTTGCTTATCACCATTGAGGTCTCACTTGGCTGCATGAATAATTGCTTTATCAATCAGGTTTTGCAAATTGGCTCCTGGAAGACTCATGGTTTTTCTTGCAATCATTCTTAACTTTATATCCTTCAAAGCATCTCCAATCGGCCCTTCAAAAAATCCCTTCAAAAAAGCATCCTCTTCAAATTTGAAAGGGGGGTTGGGGGGGGGAGTCTCCTCTAAGTTAAACCACGTTGAACTCCAATCAGCCCCCCTCCTTTAAATCATTATTCACCATTTGTTTTGAAAATTCAAAGGACAAAAATAGTTTTTAAAAGAAGTTGAATGGAAAGAAAATGACAAAAATGAAATTTCAAAGAGTGAATAGTATCCCCTTTATAAACTCTCCCCCTCTATATTTGATGTCAAGAATAGAGATATAGAAGGGGCCTTTAAAATTTTAAGACCGGTTGGAGTTGGATTTTGCAAAAGCCCCTTTAAATTTGAAGATATAGAAACCGATTGGAGATGAATTTTGCAAAAGCCCCTTTAAATTTGAAGATATAGAGACCGGTCTGAGATTCTCTCACAAGTATGGTAGTAGTTTCCTCCAAGGTTTAAAAGGGGCCGTTATAACAGACTTGGGGCATTACCATTTTTCCATTATCATGAATTGTAACTCACAAGGGACAAAAATGAAAAAATAAAATAAAATTTTGTGAAAAAAATTATGATGGAAAATAACGGAAATAAAGGGCATTTTTTCCCAAAATTTTTAATTAAATAACGGTAATGGCTGTTATAATGAAAATAACGGCTGTTAAGCGTTACAACAGTTCACAATGTAACGGGGTAGGTCCGAATCCGTTATAATGGTCATTATTTTCATTATAACGGACGTTTATAAAACCAAAGTTTCCTCTTTTCACAAAAAAATTGCATCTCACTCTCAACCAGAGAACTAAATGAGCTCTTTTCCCAAGTCAAAGTTATCCATAAAGGGAGGCAAGTTTAATTTTTTGGGTAGGAGGTGGGGCATGACTAAAATGCCTAGTTAATAAGAGAAGTCGGTGAAAAACGAAGCAACCCTTCAAATATTATAGTTTGAAATATATGCGGTCGGTATTAGGTATAGGGCAAAGAGTAAAGTACTCAAAACGGACAAGATGGACAGCAGCTACCCGTGATTTTGTTTTTGCCGCGTGTGTTGCATTCATCTATCATGAAAAATTTTAGTATCATCCCTAGGATGAAACTGTAGCAAGTTGTCCGTGTGATCAAACCACTGGGTGCTTTTCGTATGGTGGTCTTTGGGATTTGTGCGATAAGAATCTCGATGGCGACCCCACCACTCCTCATCTATCTTACCTATACCCAAGTATCCTGACCCCACTTTTCTATCTTCTTTTTGAGACTCTGATTGTATCTCATGGGTTCCACCACATTACATTGGATCCCACATTCCACCATGTTTGATCTGTATGATGTAGATAATGAACATTTTGGTATATGGTAACCCATCTAAAATGGTAGCTCGCGAGCTATTGGATAGTTTCCCCGAACTGGATGAGGCGACTTTTACGAGTTCTGTCGACGTCCTCGGCAACTCAGCAAAGAAAAACAAAGAATTTCGATTCGTCTCTGAAAGCGAGAGATGTTGTATTGACGAGCAGGTTTACAGATCATTGAAGGGCAAGTAGAGAAAACTTTACCAAAAAATAAAAATAAAAAAAATTCTGAAGATTTGACCGACGGATCAGTAATTGAATGACAAACAAGCAAAATTAACTATAAAAGGAGTTACTTCTCATATTTTGCTATAGAAACACAAAGCTTCTACTTGAGAATTCTGATGGATCAAAACATAGGAGGTAAGAGTGAGACCCCACTCAAAGAGATCATAGATGTGGTGGCCCACAAAGATGAGGTGGTGATCGGACGTTGTGGTGTTCCTGAATTGACGTTGAACTCTGGTTACAAGATTCCGTTGCTGGGGACAGGAACAGCGTCGTTTCCTATCCCTCCGATTGAGGATCTAAAGAACGCAATCTTAGACGCCATGGAAGTGGGTTATCGCCACTTTGATTCGGCTGCGTTGTACCAGAGTGAGGAAGGTCTGGGTGCAGCTATAGCGGAGGCCTTAGAGAGAGGACTCATCAAGAACCGAGACGAGCTTTTCATCACTACTAAGCTCTGGTGCAACAACGCCCACCCGGATCGTGTACTCCCAGCCATTCAAGAATCTCTCAGGTAACTAACAACCCTTCCTCATCATCATCGTCACCATCATGGGCATAATCAAATTTGTCTAGTTTTGACTTATGAGTAGCAAAGTTTGACCGAGTTGGGCAAGCCATCTTCTTCTTCTTATAATATATAAGCATTGGTGCATCTCTGCCACTCGTTTTATTTCTCATGCACCCATCAAATAATGGGTCCCACTCATTGTATTACAGACCATAATAATGGTTTAGGAGATCCTATAGTGGGGCCCATGTTGGAAGAAAGAAGTCAAAGAACAATGACCAAGAAGATAATTACACAACACAGAGATTTACATGGTTCCCTCAAGATTGAGGTATGTCGGACTAACACAGATTTTACTATGCTCTTAGGCAAAAGATAAACACTCACAATACAATGAATTATCGTCTGGATCAACCAAGTTATATTTATATATAACCCCAAGGCGAAACTAGGGTTTTCATATCTTTATGTAAAAGTATGAAAACACCCTTAAGGGTAAAAGACCTCCTTTAAAAAAAAATTCGGGCAACCCCTTTTGCTGGCAGGGAGCGCACTGCTCCCCCCCTGCAACCCTCCAGCCAGCTCAGTGCGAAGCTGGCCGCGGTGTCGTGTCTTCATGTAAAGTACTCTAGCACCATCAAGCTCCACATAACATAACAACCCAACACAACCCATCAGTTGTTGGGTCCTATCTACGTGCAACTTGTATTTGCAATTTCATAGACCGTGGTGATGATCAATAAAGACGTGTACCAATAGTCCAAACAGTAAGCTACATCTCAGATGGTCCACAGTGAAAATTGCAGCGATCATGCAATCCTGAACGTCCAACTTATCTCCTACTCTTGGATGGTAGCATGAGCTACCCCACAAAAAGTCCATCAAAGTGATGTTTTAGATCATCAGATTGCTAATCGGATGGTTAGCTAAGTTCATATTAACATCTTATTGATATAAAACTTGCACTGAGTCCTTGTCATTCCTCTGCTTTCTTATGATCCAGGAAGCTAAGGTTGGAGTATGTAGACCTGTATTTGATACATTTCCCAGTGAGATTGAAGGAAGGGACATTGGATATGACCTGTGAGAAGGATGACATTTTCCTCCTTGATATCAAATCTGTATGGGAGGCTATGGAGGAGATACAAAAGCTTGGCCTTGCAAAGTCGATTGGAGTCAGCAACTTCACCTGCAAGAAGCTCACTGATCTACTCATTCATGCCAGGATCCCTCCTGCTGTCAATCAGGTCTGTCCATTTCTCATAATACAACACGTTAGGAAGACTTACATGCATCATTGGATCATTCCAACAATGCAGGTCCGTCTGACAACCATTGGACGTCGCCTATATCTGATCACAAAAGGTCATATGGCGGTGATAGTGGGTCACATTGCTCTTTACTGTGTGTGATTTCAACTCGAGGCGTGTTTCATATTGAAGCTTATAACTGTTCTCTTTATCAAAACTCTACAGGTGGAAATGCATCCAGTTTGGCAACAGAAGAAACTAAGAGACTTCTGCAAGGAGAAAGGCATCCATGTTAGCGCGTATTCTCCTCTAGGAGCCAAGGAGTGGGGCTTTGATGTAGTTCTCAGCAATGAGCTAATCAATGAGATCGCTCGTGCGAAAGGAAAGAGTGTTGCTCAGGTATACAGAGGTAACACTTACTCTGCTACATTATCCTTCGGGTGTTTCTAAAATGGTTTTTGATTGCTGCAGATTGCTTTGAGATGGGGACATGAGCAAGGGGTCACTTTGATCCCGAAGAGCTTCAACAAGGGAAGATTGAAGCAAAATTTTGAGATATTCGACTGGGAGCTGACTGAGGAAGAGTTGAAAAAGATCGCATCGATACCACAGCAGAGGATAGCAAAAATACCTGAGTTTGTGTTTCCTGATAGTCCATTCAAGACCTTTGAGGAGTTCTGGGATGGAGAGATGTGAATCCCCCAAGCAAATCTTCGTCTTTCTACATGTTTTCTGTCTTCTGTTTCTATGTTAAGTGCGTTTAGTTTCATATTTTGCGAGTTTTCATGTATTGTCTGGTTCTTGGCTTAAGCTAGCACGACATCCTTGTTGTAATAGTAATCAAATAAAATGATTGTAGCAGAGTCCCTATCATAGTTGAGGATCTTGGTTCTTCATAGGAGCTTCATGATTCAAACTGGTATCTCATACCTGTGCAGTGCTGTGACAGTGGTGAGGAGTGGTGGCTGTTGCTATGAGATAAGGGAGAAAAACAATCTTCTATGCCAAAAATCAACAGTGGGGTATTACTGAAACCATCCAATCTACAGACATTTTTTTCCACCTTTGGCTAGACAGTTGTTATAGTCTATTTCTGATCTAGAGAATGCAACATCACTCGAGGTTAATGTCATCAAATTAGGTTTTTGTTTTCTGCATAAGATATCCTAATCATCACATTCTTCTGAGTGGTTTGAAAACTGTATCAAATGGTCAGGAAATAATAGACTATCAGATGCTAGGATCATCACATCTACAAAGTTTTTTCACCAGAGTTCTGCTAGACCAGACAGGTGATGTTGACTGCCATAGACTGTACACTTGGTGCACCAAACCTATCAATCTTGATCTTTCAGTCTGCGAGTTAACCTTGGACGGGCAGTAGCCAAAAATCATGCAGATTATTTGCGTAGCTGCCTAAGGAATAGTTCCCAGTTGGGCAAGTAAGATCACTCAATTGGTGTGAGTTTCGGACTCTTGCCACGTCCAAGAGATGGTCCACGAGTCAACAGCGCGAAGGTGCTGACTAGTTCCATCAATGCTCTATGTGGAATACTGCACCTTATGTATTTCCTTCGAAAAGTTTTATCTCAATTCCTATTGACTCGGATCGACCATTAATTACATTCACTATCAAGTTCTGATGGTCAAAGCTTCATCCATGCTGAGAGGAGATCAGATACCTACATACAATTACAAGGTAAGATATTTGACCAGAACAACAGCAAGAACATTTCAAATTGGAACGATCTTGTTCTATTTTAACGAACAAAGGCTGCCTGTTAGCTAATTTATATTATAGATTAAAGATAACTAGTGGAATACAATTCTGAATGAAAGGATTTAATTACCGGAACTTCTTCTGCTCAGGGAGGGTGAAGAATTAAAGATTTCCTGACCAAGATCGCTTATCTTGTCAAGCAGCAGTGTTTGCTCGGTCTCAAGCTGCACCATGTATTCCTCCTGTGCATCTTCAAGGCTCTCTATCTCATTCAAAGCCATTGACAGTCCTTCAAGATCCCCATCGTCGATTAAGGTTTGAAACTTGGTCATGATTTGTCTCATCTGCTCATCCTCATATTGAAGAAATTATATTAGGCATAAAGGCATACAAGCAAATCTATTAACAGAATTCACTAAATAGCACCACTGGCATAACTGTGACAGCTAATGATGAATATAATTAAATAAAGTACCCTCTTATAGACCCAAAAAATTGTTTAGAAATTACAAGTGTCCCATGTGTAGGAGTGGCATCGAACATTCTATGCATCCCATTTAGGAGATTTCCAATGCCAGAAATCAACCCCACCATTTTTTCCTTTCTAACCCTCCGAAGGAATGCAACCAATCAGAGGGTTAGAATCATCACACCTGGTCAGTTTTTTATGTGGAAGATATCATGTGTGGGACCATAGAATGGTGGACACCCATACCCAGCACATATACCACATTTATGGTTTTGCAATTAATAAACCATCGCTTAAAAGCTTACAGTATATCTGAGTTGTGTTCTAACAATTTTTCTAAGCAAAAACTTTTTTTCTTCTTTTCGTAAGTAAAAAACGTATTTTTTTCTCTTTTACAAACAGTTAAAAATTAAATTTAACTCACGCGTCATCACAATTTGATATAGTTTGGGTAAAATCAGATTGAAAGGATTTCAGAACCTGCAACATTTGCGATTTGTTATCTTACCTGGCCAGAAATTCGATGAGCTTTACTTATGGCCGAATTATCATTATCCAAACTAGATTTCTTCTGTAGTTCTGGAACTTTTCTTGTTATTTGTATATGGATCTCTCCCTTTCTCACTCCTTGGAGAGGTATCCACTTGTCAGCCATCTCGTTTGGAGGTAATCCCTGATATTCTACAATGCAATCACCTATACTTGATGTTGGCAGTACAGCATTATGGTCCTTCACATGCAACATTAAGGGACTACCATCATCAGGGAACTCTAAGGTTTGGTTCCATCGAGGATTGAGAGTCTTGTACACAACCTGGATGGCATGACATTCCACGGCGTGATTATGGTAAAATCAAATGGAGGAAAATGCAAAGACATCAAGAACAGATTATGGGGATTCCAATTCTAATGTCCATTATAGTTTCAAGATACCCACTGCAGTAAAAAAACACATCACCAATTTCTTACCATCTGAGCTTTTTTTCCATACTGACACATTAACCATTATAGCAAAAACAAAAGGAAATGAGAAAGAGAAGAGAATGCATGACAGATATATCATATATTAGTTAGGAAGATAAATGCAAAAAATTGACTTGTTAATAAATAATAAATGAAACTCATTCGGGACAGTTCTAAATATAATTCTATACAGGTAATCTGTTACTTAAAAAAATTATTGAGTAGGATAAATCCAAGGCACCATAGAAGATGCATAGGCTAAAAATGCAATAAATGAAGAGATACGAACCATGCAATGAATTATCTGACTCTAAAAGAATGAGAAGACACCTATTAAAATTCTACATGAGGTGTCTCTGACCTTTGTTCTTTTTTTCATGTTTCCATATTGTACCCTTACATAAGGATCACTTGTTCCCCTCAAATCGGCAGCAATAAGGTCTTTTGCTTCAAGAAGAACCAGTTCAATCCAACCACACCCTGATCCCCAATTTCTACTCTGCACACATTTGAATGGGTAAAGTTGGCATACAAATATAAGTTCCTATCGTAAATAAAACAAGCCGTTGGGATGAAAAAAATGTGCCCAATGAGTAAAAAAGAAAATTAAAGCAAGGATTCTAAGTATGAGGACCATTAACAACCTTCAACCAATTGACAGTGAGGAGTTTTTTCTTTGTTCAATCCTTTCATTAGTTGGCTTTTCTCATTATTCTTTTATAACTGAGTTCATGATTGAGTTCAAAGCATACCCTTGATCCTTCATAATCATCAGTTTTTACAGCTTCTATTTGAAGCCTCAACTCTCCTGTATTCACTTTTTCAAGGGGGACCCAGATGTCCCTCAATGAGCCTTCTATCAGTCCTTCTAAATTTACTCGTGCACTTCCAATGTTGTCATCTCCAAAGGTGTCTTCAGAATAACATTTGATCTTAAGATATTCACCACCTCCAATCTCATTAAATTCGAACTTCTGACTCCATAGAGGATTCAAGACATGTGAGATTGTCCTTGTCCTGTAGAGTGCCTGAAAAAAGTTTACACATCATTATCAGTTGCCAAACTCGATAAAATATAGGTCTCCACATCTCCATGAAGAATCATTTAGGATTCTTACTCACAATTAAGTTGATATCACTAAGAGGAGTATGATGAGAAAAGGTCAAACGGGAAGCAGAAAAGAAGATAATGTCAAAGGAAAGAGAAGACAGACCTTCCCATACTCTAGTTTTACGTATGGGTCGCATTTTCCGGACTTATCTTTCCCAACCAGATCCTTCCCTTCCATAACAGTAACCTTGAGTTTCCTTCCTGTCCTTGGCTGACCATTTGGTGAACCATACATAGAGTGCTGAGAGCCAACATGGATAATGTTGTTCAAGCTATTTGAACCATCAGAAAATTGCCATTCTCTCAACACAAGCCTCACTTTTAACTGTCAAATAAATGAATATTATCAGTAATGTTGCAGCAGTGTCCGCAAAAATTAAAATATTTCACAAACAACTTTCAAGTGTTACTGTTAGATAAACAAAAAACATATAAAGGTATTTTGGTCTTTTATTCAAAGTTCAAACTAAAAAAATATGGAAAAGAAAGAAATTGTTGCCAAACCTAGGAATATAAATTTTCTTAGTGAAAATGGATGTAAATTATATGCCTGTTTCCAAAATTCATACAGTATCAAAGTGAAGAATGACTTGGGTTTCTCCTATTGGCGATCTCTTGCTCTCTGCACTTAGCCGTGTATTGGACATTATCCAATAACCGATCCTGTCGCTTATTGTGTCATTCAACAAAATAATAGAGAAGACACAAGTTCTTATGCATTTTGCAGCAACCAAAAAATTGAAAGATCAAGCATCTCCACTCATCCTCAAGCAAGGTCCAAAATCTCGGTTTCGTTCCGTGTCGGTAAGTTGACAAAATTAGACGTTTTGATCGAAACAGAACAATACATTGGGAAAAATACTTATTGATACACAAAAGTATGAATATATATTACATTAAATAGTTTTAATGCTTAATTAAGCAAAAAGCATGTTGTATAGCTTTTATCTGTTATAAATAATGCATATATTATAAAAAAAAGGTTCATATCATTTAAATTAGGGATCTAGTACAAGACGATACATTCCCCAATGTATCGTCTTCAGTAACTTACTGGAACAAGATGTCTCGGCTGAGATGGAGCGAGACTTTGAACCATGTCCTCAAGCAAATGCGTCAATACAAGTGTCACCTTATTTTGGTCCCTGTTTTTCTTCCTTGTTCATGAGTGTGTCGCTGATCCCATATAGTTGTGACAAGGCTTATTATGATGATGATGATATCCGTAAACCTATATCCAACCTTAAATGCTATCCATAATCTACAGTTCAGATTTATATCTATAAACCCAAGTTCCACAACTCAACACTTATTACAACCATCCAATCAATTACCCTTTTTATCTAGTCCATCCACTTCATGTGCACAGCTTAGCAAATCATCAAATCCGAGATACAGCTTCAATCTAATATAATTGTCCTGATATAACAAACTATATAGAATTATAGATCTATCACCTGAAAAAAAAACTCACTATTTCACCAACCTGAATTCAACAACTCCAGATCTAACCTACTGTTACAGATGCCAAGTGGAGATAATTGTAAGGAGAATGGAAGGAGAAGAGAAAAAGAAGGGAGCAAAAGTAAGACAGAGGAAGAAAGATGAAGCTTAGGAGACCATATGGGTCATTCCCTCCTTTTTATTTATGACTTAGTTAAGGTAACAAAATTTACTGGAAAAAAGAAAAGAAAGACTGCCTTCAGTGGCATAAAATGTAAAAAAGTAACAAAAGGTGAAACTCCTACATTATCCCTACTACAAGTAACCTGATCAATAATAGGAAAACAACAACTCTAACAACACTCTCCTCCAGCTAGTGCATATATCTAGCATGCCCATCTTTCCAAGAATCTCCTCCAACCTGTTGTGTTCCAGAGCCTTCATATAGATGTTCACCAAGTAAATACCAAAATTGACACAAGGTGAACAGATCTCTTGGATGCCACTTCCTCCTTGACGAAATCGCAATACACATTGACTGCAAGCTCTCTCTACCTCTCAGAACCCTTAAGGTTTAGATTGCCATCTTCTTACGACGTCTCACAGAGTAAGTGGTTTTAGTTATTTTCTTAGAAAACCCTCGGTGCTATCTCTTTTGACATTGTGAGTTTCAGGTGGTGTTGGTGTTGTTGTTGTAGGGCGTTGTGACTTCTATTATTGTATAATCTGTATAGGGACTGATGGCTCTTTATTGTCTTTGTATATATAACACAGTGTAATGTGTTTTCATCTTAAGTAATACATTGTAAAACTAATAGACAAATTCTGCTGAAATTTTCTATTCATGTATTACCTAGACATGATATGGAAGGAGCCTATGTGAAACGAACATTCAGTACTAATACTTCTAGGGCCCCTAGTCCATGCCATAACCAATTCAGAAGGGATATTCTTTCCAGTTATTAAAAATTTCACCACAGACCCTAAAGGAATTTGTTTATTTGTGATTCACAATAGGCTCATTACTAGAAAAAAGTAAAACTTAGTCAACATTTAATGACAAAGGACATATATTATGTTTAAACTACCAATATTTGGTTTCTATTAATCATATCACTAGGCATAAGGCCATTATTAAAAAGACCTACATTCAAATCCACAATGAATTGATGAACAGTATGGATCTTAGAAGTATAAGGTATTATCTTATCCTTTATTGATGTCTAGAAGCTATGTACCCCTTCTCATTCCTCTTACTTTGTATATAAATCTCTCACATATAACTTTCTCAACATAGTGAAGATATCCTAAAGAATCAATACATGTAAGCATATGCAAAACACTCTTTTTGGAGTCTGATGCATCTATATACGGTAAGTTGTGCATAATTGACACCCACACTAGAGTAGCAGAGGCCCTAGCAATTAGATAATTCAGTTCATGATCTTACCTGATTTGAATTTTATGTATTATTACACCCTGAAACTTTACATGTTATGTATCTGTTCTCTACATATCACCTGATAGGAGCTGAATGTTGAGATGGATGAGTGGAAAACTAGGAAAACAAAATCAGAAATAAGTATATTTGAGGAAACCTAGGAATAGCCTCAATAGGAGATAAAATAAGGGAAAGTAGATTGAGATGGTTAGGGCATGCGAAACGATGATCAAAAGTGGCGCCAATGAGCAAGGTTTAAAATTTCGTTTAGAGGAATGTCCCAGTCAAGTGAAAAACCGAGACAAACTCCGAAACGAAACGAAACATTCACGAAACATTGAAAAATGGTGAAAAAACGAAATTTCCGAAACATTTCCAAAATCATGAAATCATATTTTTTATTTATTTTTATTTTTTTGGATTGTATCGGATTGTTTCAGTTTGTCTCGGCGAAACATTACGAAATGAAACATTCATTTCGGTTTTCTTACAAAACATTCCGAAATTTTAAACCATGCCAGTGAGGAGCTCTTTTGTGCAAGTTGAAAGACTTAAAAGGGAAAAAAGAAGTCCAAAAATGACATGGAAGAAGGTAAATAAAGAATCTAAAGACATGGTTTGACAGAAGACGTAGTTCTGAACAGAGTCGAATGGTGAAATAGGATTCATGTTGCCGAACCCAAACATTTTGAGACAAAGCATAGATGATGATGATGACATATCACCAGCTTGTGTCAATGAATAAGTTAAAGAAAAATTCTCCTCTAAATTCCATGCCTTTAATTCTTCATACGTTTCTTTCACAAACTTCACCATTTTGGGGTAAATCCAAAACTTTCAGCACCTATTTTCTAATTAAAAAAAAACCTCACCTGGTTACCCTACTCAAGGTTTTCAGGAGGACTTCTGATCTAACAATCTGCTACTTTTCACAAAGAAATAGAGAAGTAACATATAGCATGGCACACAACCATTCCATTTATGCAAAATAAATTTATTAAAACCCCACTAAATGGAATATAGTACCTCCCCTAAATTAATTCCCTCAAATGGAAGAACCATTTCAACTTCTTGTCCACAACACTCGACACTTTTGGCTAGTACACTGGATCCAGGTCCGATTGCCCAGAATGTTGTGGAGTCATCTGCAACATATTTCACCTGTGCATAGCCGCAAAATCTATCAAGTTAGTTGATGTGCAGGAGATATTACAATTAAAGACAGAAAATATCTTCCCATACAGTACCTAAGTTACACATTTACTAGCCATAGCATAATAAATCCAAAAGTAGCAAAACCTACGACAGTACCTTTATTTCACAACTAGTTACATAGTCATGCTTCACGTTGTCTGGCACCCATTCATAAAGATGAAATCTAAGAATTCCAGTGTCTTCGTGCAAAACCATATTAAAAGCCGCATTCCATCTAGGGCTTGAACCAGTAGTTGCATCTGTTCTCCTTGTTAATTCTCCAACTTCGACTTCAACAAATGTTTGCAGAACTCCATTGCCAGGGTTCTCTTCTAAAGTACCATTTCTTAAAGAGCTTTGTCTCCTTCCAGAAAAGCTTCCTTTCATGCTACCCCTGACCAGTTTATCCGCTGAAATGACTGTTACAGAAAGTATGCCTCCAACAGCTTTTTTGTTTAGATCTACTGGTGGCAAAGAGTAACATCGGCGGCGGGGCTCAACCGTTGTCTTGACTAACGTATCAGTGAAAAGTTTGACCTGCGTGAAAAACAGACTATATTCCATTTAAGAAGCTACAGAATATAAACCAAATTTTTAGTTATCTATTTTAGGTTATGAGAGTTTATGGGATGTCATTCAAAAGATTTCATGACTCAACTGCAGGTTATCTTGATAAATTCTAGTGTTTGGTAACAATGAAAAGCTTGACCTTTGTAAGAACGAGAATATATGCTATATAAACAGTATATGGGCCATATATTTTTGTAATCTATATTATGTTATAAGATTATATAGGATGCAATTCGAAAGAATGACACAAATGCAGGGTATCGTAATAAATTCTCAGTGCGCTTTCATGAAAAGTGAGAAATAAGAAGTAGAGAAACGCACCAGCCAAGATGAAACACCTGGCAGTTCTGTTGCAGGAAGTGTTTGGCTTCCACCACTTCCAAAGGCAACACCTATTCTCACTTCAGGAGGTGATTCAAATGAATACAAAACAGCTTGTCCATCAAGAACTGGCATGAAGAGAAGCTGTATAATATTGTAAATTGGAGGAAATAAGTAACAGTTGCTTACCACGAGAAAACCTTCTATGTATATGCAAGCATGGCAATCAACATCACTTCAGTTGCATGACCAAATAAATTACACGTGGAAACACCAAAATCTATCTAACATACATGTAGGCTACACATGTCTAGGTGTCAGATATATCACTTCAGTTGCATGACCAAAAAAATTACAGATTGAAACACCAAAATCTATTTAACATAGACTACACATATCTTGGTGCTAGATACAAACATGAGGTATGAAGATATTCAGAACTATGTTGAAACATATCAATGTGACGAAAAATGAAGGACAAAATGAATTGTTATTTTTCCGATAATTGTGCCAATTTGTGTCTGGGTCATATGCCTGACATGTCAATTTTTAAGTACTGGAGATGGAGTATAATTATTAATTAGACTGACATAAGAATGAAGCATAGTTGTTACAATGGATTGGAATCATTGTGCACCATTCATTTCATCTTTCCTTTGAGAAAACACCACTGCAAACTTTGACACAGGAGAGATGCCATCAAAATTATGCATCATCCTATGGCATGATCGCTACATGCTAAAACTTGAAGTGGATATTGATATATATTCAAATAATAGCCATGAGAAAATGATGATGCACTTATTAAGCAATAGTTTTAAGGAAGTATCTAACTCCACTACCCATGCTAGAGAAAAAAATATCTACTTATAAAGCAAAAACTTGAGTTTCACCATGAGACGACTCACACACCACTATGAAATATCTATCCTTAATATCTAATGAGAAAACTTAGGGCTTCCCACAAATTATTAAATACATAAAAGGTTTGCCAAACATCCTTTAAGTGCAAAAAAAATCCACAACAGCCCCCAACCTCAAAAGCAAAATTTGGTCTTCACCGTGAGCCAACTCACCCACTATTAAAAACATGTCAGTATATTAAATTCCCAAAACAGTCCCTTGTAAGTTGTAACTACTTAATTTCTTCCTCCCATGTCATCCACATTTCCAAAACAGCCCTTTATAACCACTGAATTTCCAAAGAAACTCCAAACTGCCCTTATAACTATGATACCCGGATACCTATACATGGCCATCATATCCATGTCGACACGACACCGACATGTACCCCGTATCCTTCATAAAAAGGTGAAAATTTAGGAAAAAATGAAAAATTTGAACTACAAAATAGGATACTGGTATCCGTATCTGTGTCCTTGATTTTGAAAAATGTCGAGTCATATCCCCACTTCCCGTATCCGTGTCCTTGATTTTGAAAAATGTCGAGTCGTATCCCCACTTCCCGTATCCGTGTTCGTATCGGTATCCATATCCGGGCATCATAGCTTATAACTACTTGATAATATCCACATTCTAATGTGCTAAAGAACATATACAAGACCCATAGTACTCATCGATGTGCATCCCTGATTATTATGCTTGCTTCACTGATAATGTATCCATGAATATGCCAAACTTGGCGCCCCTTAATCACGTGCTAGCCACTAGTGAATATAATATCCCCAGAGTATTAAGGCACAAAAAGACAACAAATTCCATCTATTAAGTTTTAGTAAAATAACTTAGAAACAAACTTCTAATGATCTTATACTGTGCAATTCCACATGAGGATTATCAAATCAAAACCATAGGTATTTTCCTTCCTCATCTGATTTAACTAGCAATTAAAAAAATATTGGAGAAAGAAAGCTACTTTACGTACTTCTCCCTTAATATGGATGCTGTTGATAACAATCCGGGCTGTTCCAAGTAGCTTTGTCAACTTAGCAAGCAACATAATACTCATGTCATCTGTGTCCCACTCAAAACCCATACGCAAGATTCGCTGTCAACACATACAAAGTGATGATTACTCATCCCGGTAGGAGAAAATTACGGTGAAAATATGTATTATCCAAAGAAAAGAATAAACCACTACCCGAAAAATTTAAAAATTAAAAATAAATAAAAAACAAAATAGAGACAATAGAGTAGTCCAAAGTACTAAACCACCCCAGTCATTATATCAAGTTATAAATATGTGGAATTTTGGTAGACAGTGACATCCTCATCTAATCATGCAAACAAAGATTTTAATATGTGACAAATTAATGTTTTCATTTCATAGGACCCCAACCTCACTAAACCCTAACACAAATTTCATCTAAGTTGTCACACACGGAAATATCAATGTGTTTTTCTTTGCTTAGTGCGTATTGCTCTATATTTCATCTTGTTTGTTTTAAAACCTTTTCTCTCTCTTTTTGCCATCTCTGTTGTTTTGTTTAGTTTTTATTCAAAAGAATTTTGGATAAATAGATCTCAATGTGCTTAAATTTGCTAAGGTTTACTGAATTTGGTACCTTGGTAATTGATAAGAACTTATGTTGTGGCATGTGAGCAGTGAATCATTTGTTTGATTAGACGAAAGACATAACATTACAAAAACTCAACTTTTATTAACAAAAAATCTATTTCTACTCTGATACAACCATTATTTGCGATTTTTATAATTGTTCATAAGGAAAATTAGTCACACCCCCCACAAATTTGAAAAGCACCCCACGTCCCCTCTTTTTTCCTTTTTTTTTTTTTACAAAAATGCCCTACCTTATTACGACACTTTCTTTTCAAAGCACCCCCCTTCAACCATGACAACAACTACGAGTTGCAGACCGAGAGCCCTCCTTCAACGCCGATCAGACTCCTCTTCAATCCTACTGTCCCCGGCCTCTCTCTCCTCTTCAACCCTACAGCCCTCGACCTCTCTCTCCTCTTAAACCCTACCTCCCTCAATCTCTCTCTCCCTTTCCTTTCTCTCTTCCAATCTCAATCCCTTATAATTTCAAAAGGCAAAAAATCTCTATTGAAGAAGAAGAAGTGTAATCCCTATCGTCCACTGTTAAAGAATTAAAGGAAGTTGCAAAGAAAAATAGAGACCTCTCGTTTATGATACAAGAAGAACAAAGCAAAAGAGGAGGAGCTTTAATGGAGGTGAATTTACAAACCAGTCTGCTTGGTTTGCACTAATGGAACAGATCCATATTGTTCGGTTGTTGCAGACCTTTGAATTTGTTTTTCAAAATGTGTCCTTGGTCGGTATGTACTTGGTTTACACATATGAGTGTTTGATGTGTTAATGAAATGACCTAAAAGGGACAAAAATATACCGAGAAAGATAAGAAGGGGGGGTTTCATTGCAGAGCAGGTCGTTAGAGAGGAGGAGATATTGAAAAAGAGAAGAAGGGGGTTTTGTTCGAGAGGATGTCATTGGATAGGAGGATAAGGAAGAGGCGTTGGAAAGAAGAAGGCGGGCTTCGTTGGGTGCTTGATGGGGAGGGGGGCCTTCCAATATCGTAGAAAATTTAGGTGGGGTGCTTTCAATAGGTGTGGTGCTTCCACAATTTATGGGGTGCGACTAAAATTTCCCTTTCATTTAAATTAAAAAATAAGTGGCATGAATCTATGGCTCAACTAATTGACTCCCTAGTCGAGTTAACTCCTAAATCTACAGAGTCGAATCAAGATGGCAACAATTGGAAACAATAACAAAGTCTGGTTGGTCACAAAAATTTATGGCAAGAACTAGCAACATACCTTTGGCTAAAAAGTTGTTTTGGGACACACCCTCAACTTGAGAAATTTGATCCGGTCTATTGGGATCTTAGTTTCTTAAGAGAGACTACCATGGCATATAAGATGCATTGGCAAAAAATAAATTTCGAAAGTTGGGGAAATAGTAATGGAAATGAGAATTTCAAGAATATAATCAATGGGGGTGCTTCCATTGACCTCAGTAAAAAGGGTCCTACCACCTGGTCTAAACGTATTCTGCAACCACAGACGCTCGAGAAAAAAATAAAATTGGGATTTATATTTTCCATCATAACATGAACTGTCATAGTGCTAGAGAAGTTTGATCTTGTGAACTTAAAATATAAATGAAGATTTATATATTTGTTTGTTAATGTAAAAGTGGTAGCTAGTTACTTTTAGTTTGTATCATCCCTCCCTTCCTAAACATACTAATTGCCTCACAAATAAAGCAATTGTGTAATCTCAAAAATAGGCAAAATTTCAAAAGCAAACAAGAAACCAAACCTGGTCACCTGAAGTTGACCAACGTGTCCCATGAAGGCCCAAGCTGGGTGGGCATGAACCTAGTGAGAACTCCTTCAATTCAATTCTTTCCTACCAAAAAAAAAAAAGAAACAGGTTTTCGCAATAAACATGTATTTTATTATTGATCCTCAACACAGAAGGATAATAGTAGTCAACAATATAAGATATAAAAAACTTACAATAAACCTTGGTTTTCTGTGTTTTAAGCGTTTCTGCACCAACAAAGGTTACTTTAATTAAAGTGAACAAAATCAAGTGTTACATTAAAGAAAAATATTATAAATGATTATATATATCAAACAAAAATAGGGATTCTGATTCAGCTCTAGCAAGGTAACAGAGCCTTGTCTCTAATACTATTGACATGATTGGATCATTAAATAAGCATAACTGTCTATGTTAGATAAACAAGAATGTGCAACCATAAATACTATCAAAACTGCAGTTCAGGTGAAAAGGAGATTTCATTCACAACAACTTGAGCTTAGTATTTTACTAATATGGGGAAGAATAAAGTAAGAAAGTTTAGCTCCATAGTCATGAACTGGACAACTTTAGCTGAATTCTTTAAGATCAAATTTTGTTTTGGGGGCATTAAACAAAATTCCATTTCAACATCAGTAAGCATTGCCCTACCTATGTGAAAATTTTCGTGTAAGAGAATTAACAAAATAGCATTGTAGTTAAAGTTGACATCCTGTTGCCTTTTTTCATCACCAGCTATACATCAATTTTTACCTAACATTTCTAGAAGTAAATGATTGTTGCTGTTATGACAGTTATAACATCGGGTTAGATATTAATTGTTTGAATACTTTTAATGTTTCCAGCCATGTTACCCGGACACTTCAAAATGGGCGCAGTGCCTGTGTCCAACACTTTCCAACACTTTTGTAAAATGCTTTACCCAGGTAACATAGGTTTCTCGTTGAATTATGCTATGGATGTTGTTGATTAACTTTCTTTCAAAATGGACCTAACACCATTATAATAGAAAACCGATGTTTAAAATAAGGAAAACTAGAAAAGAAAAAAAGAAAATTATAAAAAACGTAAAGAATAAATTGCTCTAACAGCCATTACATCGTTATTTTTAGAAATGTTGATGGTTCATTCATAAAAAGCATTATAATGTGGCGAAGGAGTATCTACAGCTGGGTGTAGAAGCCATCATAAAAGAAAAGAGTCAAGTGGGACCCTGTTGAAGGATGTCTTTGTTATTAGCTATTGTTTGGTGTCTCTATGTACTTATTTTCTCACTTATGTAAGGGCCCACACTTATTAATATAATAAGATTTATTGGGGTGTGTGTAGGGTTAACACACATAACCCATCTTCTCCATCTTCTCTCTTCTCTTTCCTCTACGTGCAGAACTGAAGAACTTCTACTTGGTATCAGAGCAAATCGTTATTGGATCCATATCCGGACTTACGTACGAGATCGTGGGAGGCTTGGAGAAACCCTAGAGGTGTCGTCACTGCGTGCAGCCTCGCTGACGTCATCCAGCCGTACGGACAAGGTAGAGATGATGGACTAAAACTCTCCTCTCTACTAGATCTCGATTTTTGGTGATTTTTTGGAGCCTTCTTCGATGTGTTTTTGCTAATTTTCAAAAAAAATCGCAAAAATCATTTTTTTCTTCTCGGTGCTTTGTGGAACCATACGGCGACTATTGGGGGGGGTTGTTGCTTCGTTTTGGTCCCCTATTATCCTATCTACACATCCATAGGTGGATCTCTCAAATCCATGGAGGATTGAAGTGTGTGGGTCGATTTCTCTCCCTCTATACTACCGCCGGCGACTTTTTTGGGGTCAAGAGTGCTGTCCACGCACTCCCCTTCTCTATGCATACTCACCATACGTTTTCTACAAATGTTTTGACTCCTTTTGGCTGCGATTTGGGTGCTCTATGGCGTACCCCTTGCTCCGTGGTTGCTTAACAGGTGCGATTTACATCGAGGGACTCGTTCTCTCTTCTATATACCTTCAGATCTGTTCTTGAGGGTTTTTTCTTGATTTCTTTGTGGATTGTTACTCTTTGTGGTACTCTTATTTGTTTTTTTTGGAGTGGGGATGTCGACTTTGAATGAGTCTAAGGCATCCGATGTGTCTTCCGGCTCCACCGGGACTACCGTTTCAGTCCTAGTGTCGTTTGAGAATCCGAGTTTGCAGATCACCACCACCAAGTTGGCTGGAAAAAATTACTTGGAGTGGTCTAGGGCTGCTAAGATGTTTATTGGTGGTCGAGGGAAACAAGGGTACATCACTAGTCGATTACCAGCACCTGCTGAGACAGATCCTAAGTTTGAACAATGGGAGACAGGTAATTTAGCGGTTATCTCATGGCTTCTTAACTCTATGGAGTCCTACATTAGCAGAGGATTCATGTTTTTTTCCACGGTCAACGAGATCTGGGATGCAGCAACCCAGACTTATTCGCAACAGCAGAATGTTGCCCGTGTGTATCAGTTGCGCCAGAGTATTGCCTCCCTCCGTCAAGTTGATTTACCCTTGGCTGATTATTTTGCAAAGTTCCGTGGTATGTGGGAAGAATTGGACTTTATCAGGTCTTTATGCCTAAGTGCCCAGAGGATGGCTCGCAATATCGAAAGTTGGTTGAACAAAACCGGAGTTATGAGTTTCTTGCCGGCTTGAATGCTGATTTTGAGTCAGCCCGTGTCCAGTTGCTTAGTAAAGACACATTGTCATCCCTCAATCAGGTATATGCATATGTTCAGAGTGATGACAGCCGCAGAGAGGTCATGTCTCCTTCTCCCGGCCATGAAAAGTCCGCCTTGGCTGCCTTCCCGTCTACTTCCAAAGACCCTAAGTCTAAAACCTCGGTCGCCACCAGTGGCCCCAAGGGGGGTCCTCCACCTACTTGTGCTCATTGTGGCAAGAAAGGCCACACCAGGGATCGCTGTTAGAGCTTACATGTGTGTGAGGGGTGTGGTCGTAAAGGCCACAGCAAGGATCGGTGCTACCAAATTCATGGCCGACCACCACAGCAGCTCGGGACTCCCACTACTGCTTACAGTGCGACTGTGGATTCTACACCAGGGTCGCCACCCACCTCTACTGCTGCTCCTCAGCCTTCTGCTACGTCTCCAGCGCCCTTCTCTAGAGATGAGATAGAGAACTTGCGTCGCTTTATGGCCTAACTGGATGGTCCCACTGCCACTTCTACGTTCGCCAATCAGGTATCATCAGCTCTGCCAACTTTGTCTCTGCTTCCGCTTCTACTACTAGTACACCCTGGATCATTGATTCGGGGGCCTCAGAGCATATGACCGGTATGTCATCTTCTTTTTCCTCATATTCTGCGTGTTCTGGTGCGGATAAAGTCCGTATTGCCGATGGCACCCTTTCTTCTGTCTCGGGGAAAGGGCATGTCACTCTCTCTTCTGGCCTATCTTTACCTTCAGTACTTCATGTTCCCAAATTTGCCACTAACTTGTTATCTGTCAGTTCTCTTACAAAGAACCTTAACTGCTCTGCAATATTTTTTCCTTCTCACTGTGTGTTTCAGGACTTGGCCACGAGGAGGACGATTGGCACTGGACGTGAAGTGGGTGGTCTCTATCTCTTGGATGCGACTCCTACAGCCTCTGCAGCCCTTCAGTCTAGTATTCTTAGCAATAGTGTCAATAAAGAGCATCTTATGTCTTGGCATGCTCGTTTAGGTCATGTGTCCTTTCCTTATTTACGGGTGTTATTCCCTGAGTTGTTTAAGTCAGTGTCCAGGTCTGATCTTCATTGTGAGATTTGTGCGCTGTCCAAACATTGTCGGACTACTTTTCCCCCTATTGGTAATAAAAGTTTATCTATTTTTGACATTGTTCATACTGATGTTTGGGGGCCATCCCCTGTTACTTCTTTCTTTGGCTATCGATATTTTGTTTCTTTTGTGGATGATTTTTCCCGCTGCACATGGATATTTGTCATGAAATCAAAAGATGAAGTTTACTCTATCTTCAAACAGTTTCACAAAATGGTTCTTACTCAGTTTAGGACATGCATTAAAATTCTCCGATCTGATCAAGGGGGGAGTACATGTACGGGGGTCTGCAGTCGTACTTGGCTGAACATGGCATTGAACATCAAAATTCTTGTGCCTTCACTCCACAACAGAATGGCGTTGCTGAACGCAAAAATAGACACCTGTTGGAAGTGGCTCGTGCACTTCTGCTATGGCACTATGTTCCTAAAACCTATTGGTCTGATGCAGTTCTTCTTGCCGCTTACCTCATCAATCGTATGCCATCTCGGTCTCTCCAGTTCCGTACTCCATACCACTTGCTGCGTCCTATGAGTCCTCCTTTTCGGTTCCCCCGAAGGTCTTTGGTTGCGTGTGTTATGTCCACATCCTTGGTCCGCATCGCACCAAGCTGGATCCGAAAGCTTTGAAGTGTGTTTTTTTGGGGTACTCCTCGACACACAAAGGCTATAAATGTTTCCATCCCCCTCCCGTAAGCGGCTCATCACCATGGATGTCACTTTTTTGGAGTCGGCCTCTTATTTTTCAGGTCTCACTCCTGCCTTTCCTCAGGGGGAGCTTCTTAGTAGTGAGGAAAGGCATGTCTCATCTGATTCTGTTTCTTTGCCATTGGCTATGGCTGCTCCTGACAGTGGTCCCAGTCCGACTGTGATTGATACTATTGATAGGGGTACTAGCCAGCAGGGGGAGCTGCAGGTGTACTCAAGGCGTCGACCCGGAACACAGATCACCACTGAACTCCATGGCCAACAGTCATCCTCATCGGATCCAGGTAACCTCACTCCTCACTCTGTTCCTCCCTCTTCTTATGATAGTTGCTCTGACCTTCCTATTGCCCTTAGGAAGAGAAAAAGATCTTGTACCCAACATTCGATTGCTAACTTTGTTTCGTATGATAATCTATCTCCGTCATACAAATCCTTTGTTACCTCGTTGTCCTCGGTTGCTCTTCCTTCATCTGTTACAGAAGCTCTGAAGCATCCCAAGTGGAAAGAAGCAATGTATGAAGAGATGGATGCGTTGAAAAAAAATAGCACTTGGGAGTTGGTAGACTTGCCAAGAGGCAAGAAACCCGTTGGATGCAAATGGGTTTAGACTGTGAAATGCAAGCCTGATGGTTCAGTGGATTGGTACAAAGCAAGATTGGTGGCGAAAGGTTACTCTCAGACTTATGGGATAGACTACAAGGAGACATTCGCTCTTGTGGCCAAGCTCAACTCTATCAGGGTTATTCTTTCTCTTGCCACAAACCGGTCTTGGCCACTATTTCAACTCGATGTCAAGAATGCTTTTCTTCATGGGGATTTGAAGGAAAAAGTGTATATGTTGCCCCCTCCTGGCTTTTAACTTTCTAGGGATAAACAGAAAGTATGCAAGCTTCAGAAAACTTTGTATGGTTTGAAGCAGTCTCCAAGAGCGTGGTTCGAACACTTTAGTGGGGTAGTCAAGCGAATGGGGTATAGTCAGAGCCAAACTGATCATACTCTGTTCATCAGAGGTGATAAGGAGGATGTGACGATTCTGATTGTATATGTCGATGAAATCATTGTTACGGGTAATTGTGCTGCAGAAATTACCCAGTTGAAGGAGTTCTTGGCATTGGAATTTGAAATCAAGGATCTGGGTAAGTTGAAGTACTTTCTGGGGATAGAATTTGTGAGATCTAGCAAAGGAATCTTCATCTCCCAGAGGAAATATGTGTTGGACCTGCTGCAGGATACTGGTATGCTAGGAGCTCGGCCTGTTGACACACCTATTGAGGCAAATCATAAACTCGATGGTCAGTCCGAAGAGCCTTTGGAGGATGTGAGTAGCTTCCAGCGATTGGTAGGGAGACTTATATACCTGGCACATACTCGCCCTGACATTGCATATGCAGTGAGTGTAGTTAGTCAGTATATGCATTCTCCTCGGACTCCACATTTGGAAGCTGCCTACAGGATTTTGAGGTACTTAAAATCTTCCCCAGGTCGTGGCCTACTATTCAGTCATCAGGGCCACATGCGTGTGGAGGGTTTCATAGATGCGGATTGGGCAGGGGCCCAAGATGATAGGCGATCTACATTAGGGTATTGTACTTTTGTGAGAGGAAATCTGGTTACATGGTGAAGTAAAAAACAACAGGTCGTTGCACGGTCGAGTGCAGAAGCTGAGTTCCGATCAATGGCCCATGGTGTCTGTGAGTTATTGTGGCTTAAGGTGTTACTTGAAGAACTTGGTTTCCCAGTAGAGGGATTCATGTCATTATACTACGACAACAAGGCGGCGATAAGTATTGCCCACAACCCAGTTCAAAATGACAGGACCAAACACATCAAGGTGGATCGTCACTTTATTCGTGAAAAAGTGACATCGGGAGTTATCTGCACTCCTTTCATTCCTACATATGATCAGCTAGCAGACATTCTCACGAAAGGTGTTGCATCGGCTCCGTTTACTAAGTGCTTGGACAAGTTGGGCATGATTGATATCTATGTCCCAACTTGAGGGGGAGTGTTGAAGGACGTCTCTGTTATTAGCTATTGTTTGGTGTCTCTATGTACTTCTTTTCTCACTTATGTAAGGGCCCACACTTATTAATATAAATAAGATTTATTGGGGTGTGTGTAGGGTTAACACACATAACCCATCTACGTGCAGAACTGAAGAACTTCTACTGACCCATCTTGCCTATATAGGAGCTGATGACCAGCCACCTTTCTGGCTTTCTATTTTGGGTCTTTATGCGGTTTTTCTGGGTGTGATTTACATCTATTTAAATTTGTTAGTAGAAGTTATTCAGTATGTTACGAGCATCTTGAACAGGTTTATTTGACGTGTTAAGATTAGGAAACTTAATGTCTAAGTTGGATTGGAAGACTGATTATTTATATAAAGGCAGGTGTATGAACATAGTATTGGTTTTTTCTTGGTGTTAGAGAATTTAAGTTCTACTTCTGGCCAAACAGCCTGTTGAGGATTCTGTTTTATATGTGCTTATGTTTTGAAGATATTCCATGCTGTTCATCATAACCAAGAATTAGTATCTCCTTTCCCAGTGGTTTTATTAGAGCATTACTTCAACAAATTAGTTGCTGTCCAGAATTCCAGCAACTTGAATTGAAGCATGGGCCTGTTCTACGTCATAATTGTAGTTATTTCCTCTTAATACAGGCGCTATAAATGCATGATCAAAACTCCAAGAAACAAGAAAAAGTCTAATAGTTAAGGTTGTCATTTATTCATGCTAGCCGTAAACAATGATGGCGCATGTTATAGGAGGTTGCAGATAGATTCCGAATAAAGCTGCACAGTTTTGTTGTGTTTATGTTTATGCATTAGAAGGTTGGACAGTACAGTAAAACTACACACTTGAAAGTTCAAAGTATTACATCTGCTCAGTACTCAAATTGCAAAAAAATTATCTCTTCCATAATTTCATGATAGTTGAGAGGACAAAAATATCTTCCCTTTTCAAGTGATCATGATCCATGCTTAAATTATTCAGAATTATAATATCCATGCTTAAATTATTCATAAAATTTCTTTTTGTACGAGGACGCCAATCATTGATGTACTACAAAAAAAATGAATGAATAAATATTAATAACAATAATTTATTATTATTATTATTAAATATATAAATGAAAATTCTTCTATAATAAACTGAATGAAGATAAGATAGAGTGGAGATGAATGTAAACTGAATTTATAATTATCTACAGAAGTGAAAGAAATTCATCTAAGGGTTGAATGCACTAATATCAGTGAATAGTGAAAGGAAAGCAAATAGATGGTGAGTTATGCTTGTGGTTAACTCATGGTTCAAAGTATTGTCCCATATTGGAATGTCTCAGCCAAGACGTCTCAGTTTCAGGGTTGATATGCATTTGGGGTTTGTCTCAATTTGTCACACCATTGTCTCAGTTTGTCTTGGCTGAGATGTCTTGATTATTCAACTGATCAAGATGTAACTCCAGACTGGAACTTTAAACCAAGCTAATACTAGCAATACATCTTTAGTATAAAGCTTAACAATAAAACAGTCATCTATCAAAATAAAGTACAGGAAGCTCACCTCGACAATTGATGAAAACCTTTTTGAAAGTTTTGGGTTAATAAAATTGGGCCAAACCTCCAACAAAAACTTGTTCACCCATTCACACTGCTCCAATGGTGTTATGGGCTGTAAAATTAAGCAAAAGCATAATAATCATATATACATAACTAAAATAAGGTGTAGCATCAATAAATCATCTCCACGTGCATAAGATCTATGATTAAGAAAGAAAAAGTACCGAGGTGTTTAGTATGATTTGCTTCAATCTTTTGTTCAAGTCTTCTACAAGAAGCCGACGTTGAAACCTCCCATACTGCAAATAAGATTATTGAAAAACTCATGATCTGTGCCATGTAACTTTTTAATTTCCATTATTGCCTTGATCCCCCATTTCGAAAGCTTCAAAATTTGGAAAAGAGAGATCAAAAGAAAAGAAGATTAACGCCACAACTATTACATTTTAAATACTAAGGATTGCAAAATAAATTAACAAACATAGTTGTTCCAAGTTATTCTCTACTTTGGGAGTTGGATGTGTCTAGGTATCAATACCATGTTGTATTTGACAACATTACTTGTAATTGTATTGCTAAGATCATGGTTTAAAAAGGCTTTTTGAGGCTACGCCTTGAGGCTCTAAGAAACAGCCTTGAGGCAGGCTATAACCTCAATGGTCATTTCTAAGGCTTAAGCCTCAGTCCATTGAGGTTATAGCCTTGAGGCGCACAGGAGGGTATAGCCTCACTTTTACAGGTTAAAACCCGAAACTGTAACCCCATATTTTTCACTATTTTAATTTTTGCCACTCCTCTTTCCAAAATACCCTCCCCAATAATCTTTTATGGTAAAAAAGACCTAAAAGGTCTTAATTTTGTTTTCTAAAACCTTTATTTTGTGAGAAACCCTAAATTTGAGCTTTCATCCCTAGTTTTCCACACTTGAGAGAAATTCTCATAGAGAGCTCAAATCTCAACGGATTTTGATTCCGTCACTTCCTACGGTTTTCTTGTGAGGAACCTCACTAAACTCAAGCAAGAAATCAAAGCAATACAGACTTGCTCTACTATTTTCCTACCTCTATCTTGTTAGTTACTTTGTTAGTGGACTTACCTTATTAACTATTTAGATTTGATTTGGTTATGTGATTCATTTTTTTAAGATCTGATATCAACATCAAGCTTTCAGCTTGAGTGCACAACAATGTCACTCGTAAGGTAAGAACTATAGCCTCAGTAACTTTTATGCTGATTTAAGTTATTCTTTCACATGGTATGTTGTTTATAATTTTTTTCAAATTGGTTAATTTTTTTTTAGAATTTTTCAACCAACTTCTTTTTTTTGAAAATGAGGCTTACGCTTAGCACCACCTCGAGGCTACACCTCGCCTTTTGGAGGCAAACCACCTCAGTACCCGAACTAGCCTTTTTAAACCTTGGCTAAGATCCAATGTATTGCTTTTACAATATCAAAAGGCTCATTCAATCAATCGAGTTCATCGATATGTGCAACATATACTGTATTAAACATGTTGTTGTCTCTCTTGAAGTTGTTTATTCATATATTTCGGGACCTTCCACCTGCTATGTTGAGTCAGTGGTTTGTAGATACTATGCAATACTTAATGATTATTCTAGTAAAAGATATGTGAATTTTTCGTTATAATAAATCTTTATAGGACTGAATGTTGCGCAATCAAGAAACAATATCTACATAGAATGAGTTTTGTTTGAGATAGATGAGGGGAATGACTAAGGAAAGACAAAATTATAAATGAGCTCGACCGACGGAGCCTAAAAGCAGTGCCCCAAAAGGTGATCAAATAAAAGAGAGCCAACCGAAATGGTTTGGTCAAGCGCAACAAAGACCATTGACAGCATCAGTTAGATGATGCATTCGAGTGCAAGTTGATGGCTCTAAGATACACTGACATCATTGACAACATTACTTGAAGACCGAAAAAGGACATGGATCAAGAAAGTGAGGATATATTTGAAGAAAAGATTGCTTTAACGGAAGATATGGCCCTAGCTAGAGTGAAATGGCAGAACAAGATCAAGGGCCTATGTGGGAATCCCAAGATTTGGGCAAGTTGGGGTCAAACACTAGTTCACAAATGATATCTTTTTCAATACCAAAGGGTGGTCAAGGAAATTGCCACTAATGGTACAAAAGAAAAAAAGGCGAGGACCAAAAATATGGACCCTGCACATTTACCAAACAACAAAAAGAGTGAATAGCGTGTTTAAACCTCACTGCCCCAAATTTTGCCTTTCCTAAATATTCTCCAAATAGTTGGTATTAGGCTTTGGTGATTGTTGAAATATTGCATATATCTACAGTTTTTCATCTGTGCAACCACATGGTTGAACAACACTTACAACTAAACTCAAAACTTTTACATATCTCGTGCATTCTTGTTCTTGATTATATAAATCCTATAGTATTCTTCATCAATTATCTTTCCATCATCCTCACAATAGAATGGGTATCCAAGTGAAAGATTATCACATATAGGAGATGTGACTCATCCTCATGCATAATAGTACAGTTCCTTCTCTTGGGTAAGGCCTTTCTCACCGTTTTATACCTTAACAATCAAATGCTTACACAGTGCTACAAATCCCCCTATTCCATTATGTCTAAGCAAAGCTGTAAAATGGCTCCCTATGAGTTTTTAATTTGCATGTTATCCAAATTTCACAACCAACTCCATGTCAAAATCTACTACCGAATCTATATAGTGTGAATTTCTTGGTTACACCAATATCAATCAAGTTAGTTTTTGGAACCATCAATTGGCTGTTTCACAATATTGGTTGGAACGTTAAGAAGAAGAGTATGATGCTTTTCTTGGCAATAAGACATGGACAATTGTCTCTCACTCTCTTTCCATGAACTTTGTTGGGAGTCAGACCTATATTTTGACAATCCCTTGAACAACACTCATGTCTGGTCACCAAGACTACAATTAATCTGGCATAGACTTGGATGAGACCTTTAGTCCAATGTTTTTCAGTTAAAGGTTATACCGTTGTGTCCCTTCCCACCAACTCCCATTAGCCTATTAGACAATCAAATGTAAAGAACATGTACCTTCAAGGTGATCTCCGTGAAGAGTTTTCATGATGTAGCCTAAAGTCTTCAAGAATCCTCAAGCAACATATATTTGTAAGCTTGCCAAGGTCATCTATGGCCTCAAACAAGCTCCTCGCCTGTCGTGCATGTTTCAAGAAGCTCAATCGTACTCTTCTTCAGCTTGGATTTTGTTGTAGTAAAGCTACTTCATCAATGTTTTCATGTCGCTCTTTCCACAAGCATTCTTCTATATCGATGCCATTATTTCAATTGGCGACCATGCAAGTTAGTGCTCATATCACCGAAATAGCATGTGATTTTGAAATGAAGGATTTTAGGTCCATAATACCCTTCTATGATGCTAATGTCTATTGTGTATTCTCTTCACTCCTAACAATTTCCTTATTTCTTTGTCAATAGGACAATAAAAATAACGTATTACGTTTAGAACAAATTTTACTGCAAAAAACTTTGCAAATTTGAAGTTTCATTACACTTGGCATGATGCGAATAGGAAAAGATGATATTTAGATTGCAAAAATCTAAAAATTACAGCATGGTATGAACATATTGGATAGGATCCTGTATTTGTCTCCATGTCCTGGATTTTAGGAAATGAAGAGTCATATCCCCATCTCTATACCAGCATCGACATTTGTACATGTATCTAGGCATCTTAGGGGCCCTTCACTAATTTTTGGAATTTAGGCTGCCCTTCACTCATATAGACCTTTTGTTTATTAGAGTCCAAATATGCTATGGAGCTTTTATCCCAAGCCCAAATGCAGGAATGCAAACTAATTGTCATTCCCATTGATTCCACAAAAGTCTCTAGAATTGTGGTGATACTCTTCTATATCTCTTGCTATGTGCAACATTGTTGATGCCCTACATTCCTTGTGTTTGGTATCAATCTTATTTGACAGCACAAGCATCATCTAAAGGCACCCATCTAACAAGGACATGGACTTTTGTGTTTGTGTCTAAGATTGATACGAATTGTTAAACACATTGACACCCAAAAACCTAAAACACTCGATGTCCCTTCAGTTTATTCCATATGTTGAGAGAGATAACTTACGTAATACTTTAGTTCAGGTTAGGTAGACAATATATAGAGGATTATTTAGATAAACTTATATGCAAAATCATATAAAACTATATATAAATAATAGATGATAAATAAATTTTTTGAATAAATTAAAGTTTGTCCGAAAGAGTCTATCTTCCTGTATTGTTGTCGGAATCGAATCGGGTCTTAATATAGAAAGGGGTAAGATAAAAATCGAACCGGGATTGAAATCGTTGAATTGTAAGATTCATAAAGATTTTGCTTTATGGGTTTAATAATTTATGAAATAATATCCAAAAATCATATAACATGCCTAACTACTCCATAACCCATCATATGGTGACAAGGTTTCGGACAAAGTAGAGAGAGAAGTTGGAATGAAATTGTGGGCTATAAACCATACGGCAGAGGCTCAATGCGTAACCAACTGACTGAAACTTGAACATCAAACTACTTGAACAGATTATTTAACTTCTGACGAAGATAGGGAGTGTCTGTAGAATGAGAGGCAATCACTGAACCACTCCATGACAGCTAGCATTTCTCACTTTAGGATAGACAAATCCCAGAAGGCTTTGAAGAAGCAAAGTGCATACTCTCATCAGCTGAGGAAGCATGCAAGTAATAAACTAAAAGAGCTCAATACAAAACGGAGACTGAACCGAATGGCCATACAGAAGGGCACAATCACCATCGCCCAGTTCAGGAAATATAAAGCCAGTTACTATTCAAAGCATTAAGGATGGTATTAAACCCAAAATGAACATTACTTAAAACCCTGGATACAAGATACAGTAGTTGAATGGAGCTGTTCAGTGTAGGCAGGGCACGGTCATAGATGAAAAGCAAGAATCCTACAGATAAAACTCTTGAAAATCAGCATTAGCAATATTCACATGAATAAGTTTGACTTTCCATGAAGTCTGTTTTGCAGAAATCAAAGTAGAGGGAGAAAAGAAGAAATTGGACTATGAACGCTAGAGCATTCCAACATGAGAATAACAACTGTTACACAAATGATGAACGACGAGAATGCGATCAAAACCCCAGTTACACCTGAACTACAACCAACTCAATGATTCACACTAGAAATTTCACAAAATTGCATAATAGTGATAGATTTAAATCCCACCAGAATTTCAATCATCCACAGAAAATTCTTCGTATCAATTCTCAAATTGCAATGCAACCATAAACAGTATAAAAACACATTCGATTCAAACCCGAAAGTACCATGTTAAGGAAAAAGTAAATAAAGGAAATGAATTTTGGAAGAAATAGAAGCAAAAGACACAGCACCTAACCGTAATGACAAAATTCAGAGTACCCAAAAGAAGGAAAGAAGAAAATTCACATTACCCAGTTGCAAAATTCAGCAGAAAGAGAAAGAGAAGAAAAATTGAAATTAGAAACCAAGTAATTAGCAAAATGAACATGAATTGAACCAAAAAAGACAAACACCCACCTGAATTGTAACCAGGAAAACCAAATTTACAATACCCATTTAAAAGAAAATCCAGTAAAAACTACAAAATCCAACAAATAAACAGATACCCCATAAAATTCTCCCCAAAAAAGCAAAATTTTGCATACCCAACATTTTAAAATATACCATAAAAGTCCCAAACACCCCCAAAAAAGGAAAATTACATCCAACTGACAAAACAACAATCCAATTTCAATTCAGAAGAACCTCACTTGAATTGTAGCCCAGACGGAGACAGCGAGAGGAACCCAATTGGAGAAGGGAACAAGCCATCTTTCTATAGCCCAAGCGACTAAAACCAAAAGAACTAAAAATGGAAACAGAGGCTTATCCTCCATAACATGGTTCAAGAACTCAGCAGCTTCTTCAGCATAGAAATTCCTCTTTCCTTTTCGCGCCATTTCTTCGCTCTTTTTTTCTCAGCAACTACCCCTCGTCCATGTTTTCGTCTACCATTGATCTAAAAAAGACCAATTTCAGAGACGAGAAACAGAGCCAAAAAAAAGATCCAAATAAAAGAACAGAGATTGCTTCAATTTGTTCTGCGAGGAGAATTAATTTTCTTACCACAAGAAGCTCAAACGAGGGAGGAAGCTGAGAGAATTCAGAGAGACGTCCTTTGCCGGTTGCAACAGCAAACAGAGGAATGGGAAAAGTCAAATCAGAGAAGTTCTGAAATTTTGTTACAAATTATGAATGTTCAGTTCATTATTCAAATGTGGTGGGGCCCACATTTTAGTTCATCTACATTGGTCAAAAAACATTATTGACTTTCATGAATCCGTAACCATTGATCTAAAAAAATTTTGTGGGCAGTTGATTAGATTTGGGATATTCTCATAAAATGGAATACATCAGATGGTTAAGATCGTTGGTTTTTGTTGACTTTTGACCTAGAAAATTTAGTTGGTAGGGGGAGAGATCAGAGGTGTTCAATTGACCAGACGACGTTTAACAAAACAAACTGCAGTCGTGTGGAGCCCACTATACGGTTGTAAGGTAAGACAATCTTAACCATTGACTGACTACTGATGACTGCAAAGAAGATGAAAGAGATCTGATGCTTATGATCAGCAATTGGGGGTGTGAAATCTGGAGTCTGGACCCCACAGAAACGTGGTCCATGGTGCTGTGATGTTCTCGAAGACTTTGTTACAAAAAAAAAGGGTAAAACTTTGTCCCTCGCAAGTACAAAATTTGGTGTTTTCATGTTTTGAACCGTCCAAGGCCTCGGAATTGAAATTACTGTTTTATCTTTTGGTAACATTTGTTGGCCTTTTCAAAGCGGTAATGATCAGTGATGTCATTCAGTTTTCATCACGAAAAATCATGATACTGATCAACGGCTTAGATTCATGGACGCTGAGTAAAACTTTGATGACATGGCTCTGTTATAGAAGGTCGATGACAGGGAACAAAATGAGCCACGTGGCATACTCTTAGAGGATTCTAATTGTTTGGCCGATTCCTAGGTGGACCACAAACCAAAAATCAGCCCGTTTATTTTCGTGGGTTGATTTTAACCGTGGGAATTTGAGCATTATTGACCATTATTTGAGGTACAAAGATCTGAAGGTTTGAAATCATTAATCAAGCTGATTTTTGTTTGTAGGTCCACGGTCCACCTAGGGATTGGAAAAAACATCCAGACGGTAAGAGTCTTCTAGAGTGTGCCACGTGGCTCATATTACACCCTGTCATCAAAGTTTTACTCATGGACGCTTATGTACTCCTCAAGTATGGTATCATTGGGCTTTTGGAGTTGCGTTCCATGTAAGAACGCAAGTCACCGATTTTAATTGATCCTCATGTCAATTCATCTTTTGACCCAAATGGGCAAGTCCAGTTGGTTTTTTTTTTTTTTTTCATCTTCAAGTCAAGTCAAGTCGTTGGTCAATTTTATTTTAATACCACTTAACGTCAGCCCTTCGATCAAGACAGTGATGTCATGAAAACGTGTATGACATCATTATTCTTATTCGCTAGCTAGCTTTAAGCGGTTTTATACCAACTTGACACGGGGAAGCAAAGCTTCTGTGAGCGAAAGAGCACAACAACTCCTTTGCACCCGGCACATAGACCATAGTTCAAAATCTCAGGATTGTTGGGCACCGATCCCGGCCAGATCGCCTCAATTTGAACGATCCCGGCGAGAAACCCCAGCACCATTCAGATCAGTGGGGGGGGTCGATCCTGATCCGGATCACCTGATCCAGAACGGTATCAGTGGAGAGACTTCGAACTATGCGTCTTGACCATAATTAGCAAACGTACGCGAAGCGACTTGACCCATGAAAAATGCGAGTTTAAAACGATTCAGGTTCAGAAAAGTGGTAAAAAAGATGAAGACGTCAAAAGATCGATAAGTCAAGATTTTAAGTTTAATGCCTTTTTTACCTTTTTTAGTTCAAAACTCTGCACTCAAAAAAGTATGTGCATATATGTACGTATACCCTGATGTAATATAAATTGTGTAGAAGATGGAGCAGGTTCGGGGGACAACCATTTGGTGTATCCACATGGAAGATGAATCAACGGCCGATTTTTTGTGAGGATGATCTTTATGGTGAGAAGATCATCCTCACAAAAATTCAAATCATTCCAATATTCGTAGACTGGTTTAGAAGTTAAAGAATTTTAGACTGTCCATTTTTACCGTGTTATTTGAAAACCACATTTGATGGGGTTAGAAATTTCAGAATGGGCTGATTTTTTGGTGGGGTGATCACCCTCACCATAGAGATCACCCTCACCAAAAATCAGCCATTGATTCATCTTCTATGTGGGTACACCAAAATGGTTGTCCCCCGAACCCGACCCACATAAGATAATAGTATCAAAACTATGTGTCGCTTCCTTTAAATCAAGTACTGTAAGCAAAATTCATAGTTTTCGAAGTATATTTCTAATTTATCAAGGTCATCAAAAACATAATTATCTTTTAATTTTTTCTGAAAAATATTTTTATAAATACAAAATAGTTAACGTGTATTGTGGATAAAAATATTTTTTATTGTTTTTTAAAAGTGCGTTTTATTCCAGAATTTTTTAAAAATTCTTAAATTACAGGGTTGTTTCATTATTATTTAATTATTTTTCAATTCTTATTTAAAATAAAAAATCACAAATTTTAAGATTAAACGAATAAAAACGTATTATTCACGTTTAATACACTGATTTTGCGTTATTTTAAAATAAAAAACTTAAACGGCCCTATAAAATAATAAAAAAGGGTAAAATTCAGGCTTTTTAATGCTAAAAGAATATAACATTTCAACAATGATCGGATTTTTATATCCTGAAACTGAATTAAACTCGAACTTTTCTCGTTTCGAATCTTTGCCGTATGTTGAATTGCTAACTATGGAACAAATCAAGTAAAAAAAAACAGGAATTGATTATTTTGAGAGAACATTTTTTGCATTAGACAGAAATACCCTTCTCATTTCACATTTGACTCATGGTTTTAAAAACAGCCTTTTAAACGGTTTTAACAGCTGTTTAAACAGTAACGCCCCAGGCCCGTTTCCATTAAAACCGTTTAAATACGTTTTAACGTTTTTGAATTTAACGGCCGTTAAAATCGTTTAAAAAAACGTTAAATTCTGAAAAAATTGTGAAAAGAACGACCGTTAAATCCGTTTAATTCCGTTAAATTTCCATTAAAATCCTTTTTCTTTTTAATTTTTAAATTTCAAAATTTAAATTTCAGCGCCATTTTTCCGTTTAATTCCTCTTTTTTTTCCATTTTTGCCCCTGGCCGTTTCAATCTGTTTTAACGGTCGTTTAAACGTTAACGCCCCGGTCCGTTTAGCCGTTAAAACGGCCTCCTTTAAACCTTGATTTGACTTACTGACATACAATTTTGCTAGGGGGGCATTTGGTAAAATACAAAAATGTTCTAAAAGTCTTCTGGAAGAATAAATTCCCTTAAAAATCTCTAGTCAAGGTCACATAGCTGTCTAATGTCCTACTTGTGGTGAGCACCGTCCTTGGTGGTGCTCACACCACCAACATCTACCTTGTCAATTTTTTTCGCGCAAGGAAGCATCCGTGGAAAAAGAGAACAAACTGAAAAGACCCAGTGCTTAAAATCACCCACAACTTTTATCAGCAAGATTCTCCACTCTCTAAAGAGTATACCATGCGCAATTAACCAAACGGATCACTTACGCACAAAATATCTTATGTCAAGGCATGTAATATAGAGGAATTTTTTGTTAGGTGTTGTAGGTCCCACTTCAAAAAAAGTGCAACGTGGCACATTCTTCTAGGCCCATTGCTCATGAATGATTGGCCCATCCTCTATGGACATCAAAATCATCATCATTATCAACATTGTAGTGATAAACCTTTTCTCAATGGTACTTGATCTTCTCTTTAATCTTATCTAAATCCATCTCTTCCGTTGATGCAAGTTTCTTGAAATCTCCACTTAGAATCTCACTCCACATCTGTTTTGACCTTCTCATTGGCGTTGTCATTGGTCTTTGAAGTACATGACCAAATCACCCCTTGATGGACCTACACACCAAAATTCAGCCTGATTGGTGATTTCTAATCATTGGATTCAAAGGCTTTTGATGGGGTTTCAAGCCATTAGATTCGAGCAATTTTTTTGGGTAATCAGATCAAATGGCTAGAGATCATTACTATTCATTTTTTTTGGTCAATAAGCACACTAGTGGATGGGCTAAACATTCATGACATGTGGCATGTTTTCAAGCGACTTTTAACACTACAACAAGAGCCAACTATAGTAAACTTTTTTGCTTTGCTCTAAATAGAATTCAACGTCATAATAGGAATCATGTCGTCGACCACAAATATTTGGAATAATTTATCTAGCATATTTTACTTCTTCTAAAGTGCCAACATTTTTTCGCTATAAAGGGTGAGGCAAAACCTGTTCTAGATTAAGCAAAATGGGGGTGAAAAGACATTTGTACATTAAAGCATCTCCAACCGAGCTCTAAAACACCAAGATAGAGACCGTTCGGTGCTCTAACCGTATCCATTTTAGAGCTCTTAATTTGACTTTCCAAATTTGGAAACCCACGGATAGGTCTCTAAAACAATCTTCAACATTGTTCACTGCAATAATGCCTAAAAGTAGGTTAGTTTTTGGAAGGGAATCCAGGAATAGTGTTTTAAAGAGGGAAATAGAGAGGGGTGGTTGGAGTGGGAGTTAGAACAGAGGTGCTCTAAAAGCACTTTAACATTATAAAATAGTTTTTTGGTGCTCTACTTTAGAGATCTCGGTTGGAGATGCCCTTAGAAGAAGTAAAATGTGATCTTGAAATAATATTTCCCTTATATGAAGTGTATGTAACAAAATTTTGTATAGTATGACTAAAAAATTACATTTCATCAATGTCATCATCTACGTCTTATGCCAACTATTTAAGGTTGGTAACATGATGCTATTTTACTATTCAACTCTATCTAGAGCTAAATCTTATATAAAAAAAATAATTCAAGATATAAAACTAAGTTAGCAGGTTATTCTGATGCTGATTGGGCCGGAAATGTTGACGATAAGAAAAGCACCAGTGGTAAATATTTTTATGTTGGTAAAAATCTTGTCAGCTAGTAAAGCAAGAAACAAAATTGTATTTTCTTATCTACTGTTGAAACCGAGTATATTGCAGCTGGCAGCTGTTGTACTCAAATACTTTGGATGAAGCAAATGTTGACTATTTATTGTGATAATACTAGTGCCATAAATATATCTAAAAATTCTGTTCAACATTCTAGAATTAAACATATTAACATTTGTCAACATTTTATTAGAGATCTTGTTGAATAAAAAATTATCACCTTGGAGCATGTCCCTATAGAAAATCAATTAGCTGATATTTTTACAAAATCTCTTGATGTCGTAAGATTCGAATTTCTTTGTAAATCTATCGGTATCAGTTTGATTGATTAATTAATTTTTTTTATTTCTTTTGCATTCATGGTCTGGTTGATTAGCACTGATTATGAATAATCTAAAATCAGAATTTACCATAAGTATAATTAAGATTATATCATGATGATATAATTTTTTTTTTATTATTTGTAATGATTAGTTTATTATACATTGTCTCAGTCAGCTGACAAAATTATTTATTGTGACTTATGTTTCACACAGTACACACTGACTGACTTTTCTTCAAGACTAAATATGATTTTAATAATTTTTCTAGTACTTATTTCAGGAATAAAGAATAAACCTCTACTAGATATGACTTATGACTTCAAATTAGTAGTGTTCCTACCTTCAGCTGATTTCGAAACTCCACTATAATCGACTGTTGGTCTCCCAATGTGAGCTATTGTTACTAAGGAAACGACTACCTCTAAAAACTAGAGTGAAAGCCGTTTGTATGGCCCTGTTTAATATTGAAGTCTAATTCTTATTGCTGCAGAAAAGGACTACCTACGGGGAATGTGAAAGCTACCATAAAATATAAAAAAATGGGTAAAAAACAGCCAAATTTGCTAAAAACAATTCTTATCCTATTAGCAAATACACCTATAAAATTATATGAGTGATATGTGAGCACCCCTAAAACCTCTAATGAGGATTTCATATCTAGATACAGGATACCTCTCGGATTTTTAGAATTTGTCTCTTGGAGTTTTACTAAAATTGTTTATCTTATCTTGTTACGATTATGATGTCAGGTCATTCTTCACTACTAGTTCCAAAGAGCAATGATTTTATTACTGTCAGTGACTTAGTATTTCTGACTTAACTGACGAATACCTAAAATTTATTTGTCTCTCATGATCGTATTGGATTCATATCTTACATTAGTTCACTATTTTAAGTTATTCTAAGTCAGTTCTCATCAACCAAGTTTCAAAAAGCATTCGTATTTTTTTTTGGTTTTCAATAAAATTTCATATCAACTTCTGATAAAAGGCTTCCCTAATTTGATATTTATGTTACGATTCTCTAGGATTTCATCTAATGTCAAGATCTCTCATAATTTGATTCACTTATATTAATGATGTTACAATTCTAGTTGATTGATGTATTGTTATATACTTGTGATTCATGATAATATATTTTGCATACTATTTATCTGTGTAATTCTATACCTTTGTCATTCCGTAACAAAAAGGGAGAGAGAAAAATCATATAAGATAATCTAGTAAGAAAAATCATATGAGGTAAACAAGTAGTTACATGAAATAGGGGGAGAGAAATTTAAGAGAAATAAAATTGTATATTATTTTACCTATGATGTGCATAATTAACTCACTGCAATGCTTAATTATTCTATATATTTCTGTTGATGATATTACATGGTATATTTTGATGGCGGAATGTGCAGGAAACATATCAAAGCGTTTATTCTATTATCTATTTGTTATCTCCAAGAGACTATGAGATAGTGAGTGAATCATGTAAGAATGTGAGATTATATTTATTTATTTTTGTTTACCTTCTATATGATTAAATATTTTTTTGTTACAGAATTGCCAAATTGGGAGATTGTAAAGAATATTTTCATATTCTAGTTTGGCAAAGATTCTGTGTGATATAAAACATTCATGTAACCTTACCTACGAGCACTAGTGTAATGTGAAGATGTCGTGGTGCACATATTTCGCTTACTACGTGAAGACTAGAAGACAGAGACAGCAATGATCAAATGGTTGACGACAAGAGTCATCTGAGTAACTTTCCATTTGTCGGTTATAGATTATATACGCTCGTTTAGGAAGGTAAATGACTTAGTGACCATAGAAATATGTTTAAAATAAATAAAATATAATGGTCAAACCTAGTCAATGGACAGATTCGAGTCTAAGTCAAGATTATTGACTTCTACAAAAGTCCGATCAATTTGACTATTTAGGCCAATCGATCGGACAAAGCCCAATTGATTAGAGACATCTGTTAAATCGATTGGATTCTACGAGACAGAACTTAATTGAAGCCCAATCGATTGGAAACCTCTGTGAAATCGATTGGAGCGTACGGGACAGAAACTTATTTAAGTCCGTTCGATTGGACTATCTACAATCAATTGGATTTACGAAGGAAAAATCCATCCGTACAAGACCAATCGATTGGACTTAGCACAATCAATTGGACCTAGAGTATAATCGATGGACTTCACATGGATTGAGTCATTGTCAGATCCAAAATTCTAGTCTCCACTTATCCCACTTTTTAAAAGGCTCTGGGCTACGAATTTTATAAATATAACTCCTCTTTGGCTTTACAAAATATACTTCTACACATTAGAATGCAGAGAAGAAAGTTTTATTTATCAAGAGTGTCCATTCGAAGAGCAAAAAGCCTTTAGTTCTCATAAATATCTTGTGAGCTTTTCTCTTCTAAATTAAAGTCAAAAGCTTGATCTCTTACTCAACTTAGGTCTTCCACATAGAAACTTGACCTAGTAGTGTGAGAGTACCAGTGCGTCTCAATACTATTTGAGCAACTTAGGGTTCAGGGTGTACTGAATCCTTCACCTTCAGCAAAAGTTGGAGAGTAGAGAATTAAGATCGGAGTGGTTGATCGAATGTAGATTTGGAGAGTACCAAACTGAATAAGCGGACAAGGCTTCTTGGCTAGGAGGGTGCGCGTGGATTCGTAGCGTTGATTCAGAGAACTTTGACGCATCGGCAGTAGGCCTTGACTAAGTGAAATAAGAGTTTTTCCATGTCGTCGGATCGAAAACCCTAATTCTAACAAAATTTGTATCTTTTCCGGTTTACTTATCTTGTGAAATGCAAAGATTTATATGGGGCCTCTTGTCGGATGTCGATCCGCACTCAGGGTTAATCACGTTAGTGCAATAAGAGCATGAAATGATGAATTTTTACTAGAAATTGATGGAGAGGTGAGAATGGTGGGGGGTTTAAAACATGATATTTTTAGAGAGAGATTATCAGATAATTGCTAGAACACATGGATTAAAAGAATAACAAGAATTGCATCAAATTAAACTAACTTCTATCGATTCAAATAATCTTTTATTACATTAAAATAAAGCAATAAATTTAAGTAGAAAGCAGATAAAAGTTATGAGAGAGGTAGAGAGAGAAAGTGAGAAGAGAAGAGAGAGAATAGAGATTTTAGAGAGAAATTAGAAAAAAGATTAAGAGAGAGAAGAATAGAGGTTACCTTGATGACTTACCGATTAATGATTGGATCAACCTGGTGAGTGGTTCGGCCCGGGTGATCGGCCAATGATTGATGATGCCCAGCCCAAGAGAAGGTGGCTGGTTGTTGAGGTGGCGAAGTGGTGATGGGAGAGGACGGTAGAAGGTAGCGGCTGGACATTGAAGTGGGTTGAAACAGGCCGTGTGTCACACAGGTGTGTAGTGAGTGGAAGGTTTGGCCGGACACTGAAGTGGGTTGTAACAGGCCATGCAAAGAAGCACACCTTGGAGATGACGTTCAATAACTGAATGAAAGAAGACATCACCGGTTATGCAGATTGTGATGAGCACCTTGATTGAAGGGGCTGCAAGATGGTTTGCAGGACAGGAGGGTGCATGGACAATTACTGTAGAAAAAAGGCGAGCAAGAAGATCTGCACGTGGAAGCTGCGACCAGCAATGATGGAGGATGACGGTCCACAGGTGGTTCTTTGTGATGGAGATCGAGCTTGCTGGCCAATCTGTGAAGAAGTTCACTCGACCCTGAAGAAGATTGTAAGGAAACGTGATGTTGAAGCTGACGTGCAAAGAAAGAGGGGCGTTGTTGTAGTAAGAGAGTTGCAGGTCTGTGATGCCGAAGGGAGGAGTAGCAGCAGATGTGACGGAGGACTAGCAGGTGGGGGGCAGTGTTGGTGCACCACCAGTCCGGGAAGTGGAAGAGGGAGCGGCGGCTTCCTCTCCTATCTTCTTATCTTTTCTCTTTTCCCCCTCCTTTTTTTTCGGTTTTTTTTTATTTTTGTGGGAAAGAAGAGAACGTGTGAAGGAAAGAGAGATGGAAAAGACGGCTTGAGGTTGAAGCCTTTTGCGATTGGAGAAGGGGACATTGAGGAGATGATGGCCAGGAAAGGAGATCGTGAGAGGAGGCAGCAGCAGCTGCTGCAAGGCGGAAGGAAGGAAGAGGCGTACGTTGCTGGCTGGAGTTGCAGGCTACAACTCTGGTAAGCTTGTGAAGAAGATGATGAAGAAAAAGAAGGAAACGAAGAGGAGAATAAGGAGGGGGGATGAAGGAGAATGGAATGGGGGAAGGAGAGGAGGAGCGGGGGGGTCCAAAATTAGGGTTTCGTGCCCTCTCCTTTCCCCTTTATAAAGCTCCTAATTTCCATTAATAAAAATTAGGAATTTTTTGAAAATGAAAAAAATATAAATTTTTTTTTAAAAGAAAATTCCTTTTCTTTCTTTGGGGGATTTCCCCATTTAGTGGACCCCCCATTTTTTTTAAAATTAATTTAAAATATTTTGAAATCACGAGGTCTACTAAATGGCTAGGCCGCGATTCTTATGGGTCGATGATGATGGGCCTAGCTGCTGGTCCACGTGGAATGATGAAGGCCAGGATTTTATGATGGTGTGATGGAGGACGGATGAATGATATGATGATCAGCTGACGATTCGACTGTAGAAGTTTATAGTGATGATCAGATTATCACCTGATGGATGATCGGAATGATTTGGATGATCATCGAATGGTGGAGATTTCACCAATGTAGGCCGTAGGATAGAGAGATTACGAAAGGAGAGATGATCGAATGGATGCGATTTGAAAGTTTAGAGAGGTTGGAGTTTAGAAAGAGGAGAGAAAAAATATTACAAAAATAAAGAGAAAAATGCTAGCAGAGGGTCTTGAACCCTGGTCTTTGACTTGGTCTTCTGCAAGCTTTACCAACGGGTCAAGTCTTCATCTTGTGTAAGTTGATTGAGCTTTATTCTCCTTAGTCTCTTCTTGGGGTGCTTGGCTCTCCTTCTCTCTCGATCTTCTTTTTAGCTTTTTTGACTTTCTAATTCTCCCATCATTTGGCCTGTAACTTCTTCTCCTAGCCCACTGGCTCTTGAGCTTTGATCATAGGTTCTGGAGGTTGATTGTGGGCCCGCATTCTATCAGATTTGTCTGATTAGTGCTCCTGCGATAGAAAAATTGCCTAATGAGACTTTTATAAAATGGCTTCGCATGTAGGTCTAATAAATGCGTATGAATGCATGCGAATATATCATTTTGACCAAAAAAATGTGTTCTACGCAATGGAAGAAACTCTTATGTAGAAAAGTGAATAAATATGATAATTTTACGTAGGAGAGTGTGATAACGCTAAAGGATAATTGCCTAAAATAAGCACTTTCGAGAGAATATCACTAAGGTTGGAAGCTGCATTTGCAACGGTGCTATATAAGTAACCTTTGTTTCGTTTAACTTTTTATTTAGTGATACTTTCCGTCTGGACATGGTTATGTGGTTTTCCTTGGCTAAGGGTTCCACGCTAAAAACTCTTTGTCTTGTGGAATTTTTGATTGTTGTTCCGCTAAATCTATTGATTAGATCAAACAACGAAAATACAATATATTACGAAGGTATATTTAAATTGAGTTGGTTGTAATAACCCTTTTATCAATCAACTAAGGCATGTGAGTTTATCACCTTACCTTGACCAGTAAACTTGTGATAGGTTAGATTAATTTTTAAATAATCTAATCACCCATCCCTTTTAGGTATTTCTGATTAAAGAGAATGGACCGGTTATTTCTCAAATTTTTCATCTCTTTAGTACCCACTCTTCCCCTTCTAAACAAAAAGTACAGTCCTACTCTACCGCTAAAATAAATAATAATTACCCTTTGAATATGCCAAATATTTTATCCCAAATCTTCAATATTAAATATTAATGTATCGCTTGTAAAAGTTATTTTCCCAATCAATCAAGATATGTAGAGGGGGGATTAAAATTATGTAACTAATTAAGCATCCTATTCAGATTACTGGTCTGGGTAGGTGTAATCTAATCGCATGTAAGACAATCCTAAAAAGTGTTAATTGATTTAACAAATGATTATCTAACTGATTTAGATCTAATACATCTCCGATATATTATCTTTACTTTCTTCGGGTGACACCATGCATGTTTGCTTAACTAGTGTAAAACTACACCCCAAAAATCATTCTATTGAGTGCTTTCTACCTCTAGGATAAGATCATTTTTTCTCACCATTAGCTTGGACCTCATGCTTTTCCCCATTGCTAACATTTTTTTCGCCAATTTTGATTTGTGGGATCTATCCATTTGCTTAGTTTTTTGTTGTTGAATGGAAAATAGGCAAAATTTTGCTTCATAACATGAGGTCCATCCTCCTCAATGTACTCTAAGTCCTTTAGTACACCATGGTTGATCAAGTCATAGATACATACCATCTAAAATAGTCAGACTAATTGGAAGATCATCTAAATCTTTCATCAAGAGCTAAAATTGAGACGGTGGACCATATGTTTCAGTAGGAGGGCATGGTGCATTGAAACCCAATAAAGAAATTGAATGTTTGGGTTTGCAGCAGTGAGGTGGTGGTGGGGGTTGGGTTTGGCAAATGGGACATAGATTTTCTTATGTGCGCAAAAATTGGATTTTACTCTTTTTAGGGGTTGAAAATGGATTTGAGTGCTGAAGCTAACCAATTTATTTGTGGACGCTTTGTTGGGGAGTGCCATTGGCACGGGTAATACCTAGTCTTATATGTGTGCATGAGTACGGATAAATTAGACAAATACCTGAGTCTTCAGATGAATCAATCTTCAATCGTCCGAGTCTTCAGGTTTCATCCTGTAGCCTTCAAGCAATCACAAGTGGTTCAACCACTGACACACTCCCGACCTAACTAGCACACCATAGGATCGGTTATGACTGTATACTGTGGTGACCATCTTCACAAAAAAATTGGTCCATTTCTACATTCTTAACCTCATGAAAAATTAACTTTAATTTGAAAAATCCGAACAATCCAACTAATTAAACCGTACCATTAGATCAATTTTTTATATGGTTATTAACACCGACATGGACTACATTTTTAGTGATGATGATCATCATGGCAATGAAAACAAAAGGAATGGTTAGATTGTCCAACATGATCTCCATGTGGGTCACACCACTAGGGAGTATAGATTGGTTAAAAGCAGACCAAAACTAGAATGTTTGTTAAAGACCTAAACCTGTACATAATAGGCATTTAGGCCCTATATGGTTGCCCTTAGAAAAGTTTTCTAGAAATGATTGACCATGATAGTTTTCTATATCAACACATTTTGACTTATCAATCCCATCTAGATAACTTTTTCGTTGTCACCTTACAGGGCCTTAGTGGACACATTAGCCCTTGCATAGGCCATATAGGCTTGACTTAGCCTTCTAATCACTTGAAATATTGCCACCTTCACGTGCCACGCTGAGTTGCTTTCTCCATGCCACTATATACTTGTTACATCTTGCACGCACTTGAGGCACACTAACCACTATATACCAACTAGTAGCTGATATCCTAGTGAGATCATGGTTGAAAATATTGGGATCGGAGGCTGGATCGGTGGGTGCTGAGGGTGGATCATTTGTCTTGGATCGTCTCGCTTGAGATGACGTGAGGGTTCTTCATGAACAGTATATCTTGGGCGAGACAACCCCATTTCAGATCATCTCGGTGGCCACCAATCCTGATTCGGATCGGCTGATCCAGAATGGGATAGACTGAATGCACGATCTCATCCACAAGGGTGTACCATTAGGCCAGTAGGCCGTTGGTTCAAAATTGAGTTTTCCAACCATAATTCGTAGACCAAGAAATGTACCAGAACTATATGATATTTCCCTTAAATCTAAGTAATATAAGCAATGCTTATAATTTTTAAATATATTTAACATTTATCAAGGTCTCCAAATGAGTAGGAATCTGTTAATTTTTTCTAATTTTTTTTAACATAGAAATTAGTGGCATATTATCAATAAAAAATCTTTAATTTTTAAAGCCAAAAATATCATGTGGCAACTCTTCCAGGCTCACTGACCAATGAATGTTTGACCCACCCCTTGGTGGACCTATATATACATAAAAAATCAGCCTAATTGGTGATATCTAGCCATAGCATTGGAGCATTTTTCATAGGGTAATTTCTAACCATTGGATTCGAACCTTTTTTTTTTCTTTTGAGTCTTCAACTCAATCACCAATCAGGCTAATTTTCATGTAAATGTTCACCAAGGGGGCTATAGCTAGGGGTAGCAATTTGACAATATAAACCGGTCCGTTTTCTTTAATGAAAAATACTTAGAAGGGAAGAGTGAAGGTTATTCAAAAAATTAATCTAACCTATCACAAGTTTACTGGTCAAGTGATATTCGCTTAAAAGTGCGTATTTTCCACTGTTATCTTTTAAGCGTTATCACACTCTCTTACGTAAAACTGCTTTAACTATCCACTTTTCTACGTAAGAGTCTCTTTCATTGCGTAGAACACACTTTTCTGGACGAAAGAGTGTATTTGTATGCATTAAACGCATTTTTGGAAGTTTAGATATGAAGACGTTTTGATCAAGTCTCATTACATGCTCTTCTCTTGCAAGAAACTTGATCGGGCTATTCTCGAGACTTGCGGGCCCACGATCAACCAGAGAAGCCTAATATCAAAGCTTAAAGAGCCAACATGCTATGACTAGAAGATATAGGCCAAGTATGGGTCAAGTCAGAGGATCACGAAGCCGGTCCAAGGAACCAAGAGAGATAGAGAGCCGATGACCAAGAGACAGACCAAAGCAGTCGAAGCCACATGAAATGAGAAGAAAATGATAATCTGCTCTGCTGGCGAAGCCCGAGAAGAGAACATATTGAAAACTAGGGTTCCAGACCCTCCGCCAGCAGTTATCTCTGTAGTCTGTAGAGTTTTCTCTCTCATCTCTCTTATTTCTCTTATCTCTATTCATCTCCTTATACATCACAACCTGATCCTCAGATCTACTGACCTAACCTCAGAACTCCTGCCCGTTGGCTCTGTCTCATCTCCCTTAGCTTTCTGACCGTTGGATCTTCCATCGAACCATTGGAACTTCTACTGGACCGTTGGATCTCTCTAGATTCGTCGGTCTACCAATCTGGGTCCCAATCCAGTCACCATCTATCCAATCATTATCAAATTGTCTGTCACATCATCTTGTGAGACGATGGACATCATCAATCCATGTGGGCCAGTAGCCGGGCCCATCATCATCGACCCGTGGCCCAGCCATTTAGTGGACCCTGAGATTTTAAAATGCTTTACATCAATATTTAAAAATAAAAATAGGGGGGGTCCACTAATCCCCTAAAGAAAAGAAGTTTTTTTTCATAAAAAAAAAAAAATTATTTTTTTTATTTCAAAAAAATCCCATTTTCCATTAAAAAAAAGTGGGAGGTTCTTAAAAAGAAGGAGAGGGGTTCTTTTGAACCCTAATCCCCCTCCCATCTCTTCAAAATCCTTCCCCCATTCTCCTCTCCTTCTTCCCCCCACGTTCTACCCTTCTTCTTCTCCGTTTCTCCTTCATCTCACGCGAACCAGCTACCCCCTCTCCATCTTTCTTTCCCCTTTCGCCTCTTTCCCCCTACTCCTCTTCCTCTTCTTCTTCTTTTCTTGCTGTTCTTTCTCTTCTTCTTCTTCTTTTTTTTTTCTTCTTCTTGTTCTTCTCCGGCCAGAGTTCTGCAACTCCGGCCATCTTCAACGTTTTCTTCTTCCTTCTCTTCTCTATCTTCGCTTCTGATCTCATCTTCTTCACTTGTGCTTGCTGCTACAGCAGCTGCCCATGCGCCACGATTGTCTCACCTGCGAACTCGGTTAGCTGCACGTTGCTACTCCGCCCTCCTGCGATCTCCGCCCTCCTGCACCACCCAGCAACACCGTCCTTTTGCCTTGCAGCAGCCTTGCTACCCCTGCACACTGCCAACCACCGCTCCCTCCACAGCATCCTCTTCTCCGTTCTATCCTGATCGCTGCCTGCGTGTAGCACATCACCACCAGGAATGCTCCTACAAGTTATTCTCCATACGAACCAGCATCCATCACTGTCTTACCACCTGTAACTCCTCCACGTCAACCCCTACGTGCTGCAATCATAGAAGAACCCCACAGTTCCTGCTGTTGCTCCTCTAGAAAACTCCTCTTGCTATTTTGGAGCGCCTCTCCATGGGATGCAGTCTATGCTCCTCCTATCTTCACCACCAGCAACAAGGAAGGCCGCTCATCCTCTTCATAGGTTGCACATGCACATGCCCGATGCATAGTCCTACCATGTACCTCACGAAGGCGAGCTATCCTTCTCCTTGAGGTGAATATCAAGCCACTACATCCACTTGGCCGAACATTCACTTGGACCACCACTTCATGGTCATGCCCTCCAAAAGGGTGCATTCATTCATGTTACCTCCGGTAAGTGCTCAAAGGTGTTGATCTCTCTTTCTCTCTCCTCTCCCGTTTAATCCTCTCTAGTTTTTATCTCCTATATTTCTTCCCTTGATTTTCTCTCTCTAACCAATTTTCTCTCTTCTATCACTTTATCTCTCTAGAACTCTCTCTTTCTCTAGGTTAGAGTTATTCTTCTCTCTTTAAATTCTCCTTCTTTAACTGCTTTCTAGTTAGTTATTTTTTTCTGATTATTATTGTAAGAGACGAGTTCGATTAAATTTAGTTAATTTGAGTATGATGTGTTACATTATCAACAAATTTTCCATCATTTCATGTGTTTTTTACTGTACTAACCCTGATCTCGAGTGCGGATTCGACTCCGACACGAAGCTACTATGCATATCTGTGAATTTTACAAGATCTAAGCAAGCCAAATCAGATAAAAAATTAAAATTTGAATCTAGGGTTTCCGATCCGACGACACGGAAAAACACTAGTTTCAAATGGCGCCGTTGCCGCTCGGGTGTACAGGAATGCGAAAAAGGACGTACAAACGGAATTTGAAAGTTGCCAAATCGAAAAGTTGCTCAATTTGGACAGCCCAACCTTTTCGAAAAACTTTTTATTTTTGATTTTTAGTGATTTTTAGTAGTCTTTTAAATTACTATTTTTAATGCCTCGGAAGGCCGAGTGCAATTTGTAATAATTTAGAAATTTTACTGCTTTCTATATAACTATTAGATCTTGTTCTAGGGTTTTTTAGAAACCCTAGATTAAGTGAAAAATATAAAAAAAAATCAAAATTCAAAAAAATTAGGGTTTTCATTTCTTGCTATTTTTAGATAGATTGTAGGATTTTCTATTTTTGGATAGTTTCCTCAAACATAGGAATCTCGAAATTAGGGTTCCCATTTTTAGGACATTCTAATTTTGGAGAGAGTCTATTTATAGATATTCTCTAATTTTGAAAAATTCTAAAATATGAGATCTTCTAATTTGAACAGATTTCCTTAATTTGAGAAATTTTCAAAATAGACGGGATTTCAAATCTTCACTTTATTTGTAAGGTTTCCTTATCTGAGAACATTTGAAAAGAGAAAGTTCCGAATCCCAATTCAAAAATTTCTATTCTCAACTTCGAACCATAATTGGAAACAACTCTTATACTGGCTGAAACCAATGCGTGCTTCGTGAAACCCTAATAGCCGGTCAAACCTTCCAACTGATTTGATCCCAAGGCTCCATTTAATTAAAAAGAATAAAGAAGTAGAGCCAATTAACCCAGTGTTCGAGGAAAAATCCGCACAAAATGAACCTGCTTAACATCCAGTCGAAATAAGACCATGAGCACGGGTCCCTATTGTCTAACACACCCATAGGTCCCTGCTACTCAACCGTATATCACTAGTTTTCTGCTCCCTTGATCGAATCTCGAGGAAAATAACATATGTGCTTTATCTCATTTTCAGCCGTAGATCTTCCAGATCTGACCCCATACGGTTGTGTGGCTTCCCTCCTTACACAACCGTATCCAATTAGTTTCTCTGATCTGTAGGTGGTTGGCTCAAAAATTGAGGCATGCCCTTTATGCAAAAATCCAGTCCTGATCTGTCAAATCTGAGGACATAAGGTTGTGTATCCCTATGTTTTACACAACCGTATGTAGTTACTTCTTGGAGAATTGGGCTGGTTCTGCTCAAAACTGACCATCTTCATTTTTCTTGAAATCCGCACCAGTTGTGCTATTTCTGACTGAATACGGTTGTGTATTCTCATTTCTTACACAACCGTATGTGCTTATCTCCCTAGTAAAATACCCTCCCCAGTAAAATACCCTCCCCAGGTCCTCTACTCTTGAAGAAATGACATTTGTGGTTATGTGTCGACAGTCGGTCTTCGCGTCCCTTGGTCGTGATTTTCGTAGCGATCCACATTTCACTGTCAATAGAAGTAGACCCTTTTTCTTGATTAGGTTTGTAGCCCAAACCATGTTTGTCTCCGTAGACTTTTCCCACACCTAAAATCTCATCAAGCTTTGCAGAGCTAGATGAGAATCTTGACACATCCCTATTAGTTTTGAGAAGCTCTTTAGGGATTCCTTATGTGCCATACAAGTTTAGAATTCACATTCTAGTGACCTGTTCCTTTTTAATAGAGGCTCATTCTCTTGTTCTAAACCCATAATCGACACTTTTAATTTTTCAGTGTCGATCAATAAGGCATCATTTTCAGAGTCAAGACATTTAACTCTGTCAGATAAAACTCTATTAGCCTTAATGAATTTAATTGATTCATCATACAATTCTTTTACACCAACTGCCGATTCATCCGAGTCTCTATTATAAGAGTCTTTCGAACTCTCATCATCATTTTTCTTGGATTCTCTATGAGATCCATAGGAACTATCAAACCGAGCAATAAAAGTTGTATACTTATCAGTCTTTTCATTGCTATTAGAATCATTAGAATGATCTTCATCCCAAGTGGCTTCAAAAGCTTTGGCCTTGCCTTTATATTCTTTTTTGTTGAGGCAAACATTAGCAAAGTGACCAAAATCCTAACATTTGAAATATTGGGGTTCACTTGAGCGGCTTTCTATTGGGGTCCTTTCAATTCTACTACATCTTTCATGAGGTTTGGCATGTTCTTTAGATTTATCAAAAGATTTATTATTTTTAAATCTATCATTTTTAGAACGAAAAAACTTTTTGAACTTTTTGACAAATAGAGCCATTTCAACTTCAGAGCCAACATCTGACTCTGAGTCCTGAGCTTTAAGACTTTAAGGGCTATACTTTTTTATTTCTTTGGTTGTCTCAAATTCATCTCATAAGTTTGTAGAGACCCAACCAGCTCATTAATTTTGAGAGAGTCAACATCCTTGCTCTCCTCAATAGCTGTTACCTTAGCCTGAAACCTATCAGGTAAGGATCTCAAAATCTTCCAAACTACTTTGGGTTCAGGAATGCTTTCACCCAAGTTGTGTGCAGAGTTCATAATATCACTGAGTTTGGCATAGAACTCTGTGAATGTGTTATTCTCCTCCATTCTCATGGATTCGAACTTTGTGGTCAACATTTGTAGTTTATAAATTTTAACTGCTGACGTTCCTTCATAAGTGACCTTGAGAATGATTAAATTACCCTTAAGTTGTAAAGTTATCAAAATACCCTTTAAGGAAAAAAAATTCAGAGAATTTCAAGCATGGTCTACATCAAGATTCCGAGTCTAGAAAAATCCAAGTTATTACAAAATGAAGATGGGTTGGTCCTAAACCCCGCACAAGTCTGGCGATCACTTAAAAGATATGAAATAATGTTATATAATTAGTAATAAGTAGCTCTGAGTGGGCCGCGCAAATATGAGTTGGTTGCTGATGTTTGGACTGAAATGGGCTTGAACATGTCCACCTGGATCGATATGAGTTAGTAGGCTCAGGCTTGAAGTCAATTGTATGCATGGGTCAGGCATGAGCAGAAATCCTTTAGGCCTCTGTTGGGCCCAGGCCAGACAGGCCCATGATCATAGCTCGATTAATGATTCTAAAAGACGGATCTGGAGCTGACCCGGTAGAACCAAAATGCAGACCCAGAACCAGATTCAATCAACAAGTTAGAAGGTAGAATCAAAATGCAGCAACCAAATATTAATCAAAGAAAAACGTGGATGCGAAATTGCTTTGGAATCATGCGCAACCAACGTATATTTGAAGGGCCCACACAAAGGTGAAAATCTTTAAGATAAAGGCAATCATGGAAGATAAGTGGGCTGAAGAAAGTCTAAAAGGATCAAGACTAACCCATTTCCAGCTAAAGAAAAGTGACATTTGAGTGACTGGTTTATGCTCACTATGGCTCATCCATCAGTTAGACAAAAGGAAAAAAAAAGAAATGTACGTTGGACCTCAGTCCCATCACGTTTCAAATCATTCTGATATTCATAGCATGGTTTACAAGTTGAAGAATTATGGACCGTCTATTTTTTAGTGTTAACCACGTGTGATGGTAAATTTCAGAATGGGCTGATTTTTTGTAGGAGTGATCTATATGGCGAGGAGATCATCCTCATAAAAAATCAGCCATTGATTTATCTTCCATGTGGGTACACCAAAATTGTGTGTGAAAATATGTGTCTACTAAGCCTGACCGGAAAAATATATATATATATATATATATATATATATATATAATCCCCAATGAGAAATAAAGAAAGAAAAAACAATGATAAAATAAAATTAAATGTCCTCGCATGCAGGATTAGAGACACGTTTTCGCAATTGCCACTAAAATATGTATTGGAACTAGGAAGTATTAACATAAACATGCAAATTAATTAATAAATGCTTATAGAATAAAATATGTAAATAAATAAAATAAATTGAGCACCTCATACACATATTTTCACACACAATTTTGGTGTACCCACATGGAGGATAAATCAATGGCTGATTTTTTATGAGGATGATCTCCTCGCCATATAGATCACTCCTACAAAAAATCAGCCCATTCTGAAATTTACCATCACATGTGGTTAACACTAAAAAATAGACGGTCCATAATTCTTCAACTTATAAACCAGGTTACGAATATCAGAATGATTTGAATTTTTGTGAGGGTGATCTCCTCACCGTAGAGACCATCCTCACCAATAATCATCCCATTCCAAAACTTCTAATTTATATATGGGTCGGGCTCCCTTGACAGCCCTAAAATGACTGGATTCTGTACAGGACGCAAATATGTGCCACATGGCACACTCTTAAGAGGACTCTGACCGTATGGATGGATGCTTGGTCAATGCCTAGGTGGACCTACAAACCAAAATTCAGCCTGATTACTGATTTCTAGGCGTTGGAGCTTTGTACCTCAAATACTGCTATAATTCCCACAGTTGAGATCAACCCACGAAAATAAGTCCAAACCAACGTCTAGAAATCACTAATCAGGCTGCAGTTTGGTTTGTAGGTCCACCTATGGGTTGGCCAAACATCCATACGGTCAGAGTCTTCCAAGAGAGTGCCACGTGGCATATATTGTGTCATGTACAGAATCCTGTTATTTTAGGGTGGCAACGGAGCCTGATCCTTCATATATCGGCCCACGAAGGTTTTTGTGTGTGACAATAATGAGGATCCTAGATTCCCATGTGTAACCATCCCCCACCCAAATAGAGTTTAAGGGCCTCCTTCTCTTAACCAAACACAAACATAAATGCAAGATGCACTTGTCTGAGGGCTGCGGGTCGGGTAAACCTTCGGTCACACCCCGGTGTGAACGAGCTCAGCTCACAGTATAAGCTACGTAGCACACTCTTAGTGGACGCTGACCGTATGGATGTTTGGACAATCACTAGATAGACCTACAAACCAAAAATGAACCTGATCGTTGAGCGTTATTTGGGTGCAAAAATCCAAAGATTGTAAATCACTAATCAGACTGATTTTTGGTTTTCAGGTCCACATAGTGATTAATAGCCAAACATCCATACGGTAAGCGCCCTCTAAGAGTATGCCACGTGTCTCATACTGTGGGCTGTGATCGGCTTCGTTCACACCGGGACGTGAGCGAAGGTTTACTCCTGCGGGACACAATTACACAGGTGAAAAACAGGACACGGACGTTCTAGCACTAGGAATTTATGGGACCATGTGAGGGATCCATTGCCATTTGTTCAAAAACTAGGCACTCTAGAGTCCTACACACGCTCTTAGATCGAGTCAACCCCATGTGTCCTCACTCCCAATGCAATGGCAATTGGCCCCACCCCTACTAGTGCTTGTCCTAGGCATGCTTTATGGGACAGCATGAAAACAACAGTGGGATGCATGAGAGGCCCAATGTTTTGTATTATGTTTTTAAGGAACAGCTTCCTAGGACTCAAATTTTCACCCAAACTCTCGGCCGTGGATTTCACGAAATCATGGTTTGGTTTGGTAAAGTGAATGCCAGCTCAGCATGCAAAAGGATCGTTGGATTTCTTGGATCCATGGACGAGAACATGGGTGGAAATTTGAGTTCGTGGATCCCGACCCTTTTAACAAACGGTGGTTAGGGCTGGCAATGGATCGGGTTCAGTCGGATTCGTACTGATTTGGTACTGATCCGATAAGAAATCCAATTGATCAGGACCCGATCCAGACCTGATCAGATAAAAAAAAATCAGATCCAGAACCAATCCGATATGATTAGATCGGTTCCGGGCCCGATCCAGACCTGATCGGATAAAAAAAAATCAGATCCAGAACCAATCTGATATGATTAGATCGGTTCCGGGCCCGATCCAGTCCGATCCGATATGATACAAATATATATATGCCCATTTTGTCGGGCTCCAATCGAAACCAGAATGGATCTCTATTAAAAAGCTTCCATTTTGGTGGTGATCGAGATTTATGGAGTAAAATCCAAAACACAAAAACGTTTTTTGGTTAGAACTCAGATTGTGCAAAACCAAACAAGTTTGTGGCTATAATGATAGACTAATGGTGTGATGTATGTAATTATGGATCTATTTTGCATTAGGACTCGTATATGGTGATCACAAGAAAGCTTTCTAGACAACCATTCATGGACGTACGAACTTGGTTCCATTATTTATTGTAGCAGACTTGCTTCAATTATTTATTCAAACTATTGTGGGCTACCAGGTTATAGAGCACCAAAACTAGAGGTAGAGGTAAAAGTTATAGAGCACATATCGTAACAACCGTTGTGGGATACCAGGTTACTTGCTACCAGCATTGGCCTCCACTCCTTCGACGATCCAAAGCAATACAAGGATGAAAAAAAGTGAAGAAGAATAAGAAGTGAAGATGAAACCAAACCAAGAGTCAAGAGAAGAAGAACAAAAGAAGTTGAAAGGACAAAGTAGAAAAATAAAAGAAGTCTGAAGGACGGAAATAGGAAATGTTAACAATTAAAAATCAATTTAAATTATAATTAGTAATTATCAAACCTAGGGAAAGATTCATGTTTAAATTTATTGGAAATAATGCCCAATAGTAAATATTAATTGTCAACTTGACCAATAAACAAAATTACTTTAAACAATTATCTATTTTATAGATATTACATATTTAGAATATATACCAGGTCTATATCGGATCGGAACAAGGTCGATCCGGTACCAATCCGATAAGAGATCGGATCGACAATCTGTGATTCGGTACCGATCCGATAACCAAAAATAAAGTACCGGACCCAATTTTTTCGGATCGGATCGGATTGGATCTCGGATTTGATCCGATCCATTGCCAGCCCTAATGGTGGTTATAAACCAGTGGTAACAGTGCTATAATCCTTATTAAAGGCAAGTGAATCACCATTAACCCTTATTTGTTTTATATTTAATTGTTGTTAGGTATGCTTTTATGCTTAAAATTAACATGATTACGGTTTTGTATTTATTGTTGTTAGGTATGCTTTTAGTCGACCGGTCCTGGGCCTTTTTGAGGGGCGTTCTACTGGCCCGCTAGGGGTGTTCATTAGCTTGTTTAAGGTAGTATGGGGTCGACCAGCCGTCCAAAGGGGTCAATCAGTTTTACCTATAATCACATGAAGAGTTCATATTAATCTTTCAAACTATTTTTGAGCACCTCAAGTTGCATGTAAGCCTCGATGTTGTACTTTTTGACTATTTCCCTTGAATTTTGATACTATTAACCCAAGTTTTGAGAAAATTAAATGTATTTTTCAATAATAATTCTTGATAAATTTCCATAATGTTACATGATAATATGTACATTTATTTAGTATGTTAGTTGGTTTTGATTAAATATAAAGCATATTGATATATGTTTATATTGCCAAATATGTTATTGCTTTATTTATCACAAGAACATAATGTGTTGTGAGTAGGTTGAGCACACTTGCATATTGGAGTTTGTCTGAAATATTGGTTATAAACGGTCATTTCAAATAAGTCCTTGGGTAGTTGTATACGGCCCTAAACTTTAAAAGCAATCAGGAAACCAACCTAATTCTTACTGGACTGAGTAGATGGGGATTGCATATATTTATCAATGGTTATAAAATGATGATGGTTACAACTGATTTTGATTGAATATATCTCCGTGATATATAGCTTCTTGATTGTTTGTTTCAATCTAATCAAAGTGCGAAATAGTAATCAAACCACTACACAAAGGACATTGTCGAGTTTAGGAATGCAAAGAACTTGAATAGTTCCTCAGCCTATAACCTTAGCCGTCACAACCCAATTTCTGGGCATCAGGGGTTTGACCCAGTTTAGACAGGTCGCCCCGACCCAAATAGAAGTCGTGATGTTTCAGGGATGAATTCTCATAACCGAATCATGATGATCAAAGAAAAGAAATATTTGCATCAATCAAATTTTCAAGTATTAATTGTAATATCTATCCACTAAAACCAAAATAAATGCGGAAGTAACTTTTAACATCTCAACAATATACTAAGTCAGATATCAAAATCGATTCTTCAATTGTTCGTCGAGCCATTGATCCATGAACAACCGGACATAGCAAATTGGATTTCTTCATCATCCACGTCGTCCTCAGTTTTCGCAAGCAGCATTTTTGAACTTACGCACGACATTGATTCCCCTCTAGAAGAACACTATCCAAAATATCAAATTAAATTACACAACAGTGTTATACAAATTCACAGCAAGTACCAGCACGCACATTCCGGGGAATTAGAGTATTCAAGATAACGTCGAGGTCCACGCTATAAATCGGCCTAAGCATATGACGGCTAGAGAATTTCTGACATGAAAATCCTTTGGAAAGTATGTTTTCTTATCCTTCTTCCATTCACTGGTTTTATGACTTTCATAATTTAACTAGAAGACTGATCATAATGGTCAGTCCTAACAGGCTACCCCAGCTGCGAATAGTCACAGAGATTGACTACAATCCGAAATGTTTAAAACAGTAAAAAAATAGAACCAGATCAGACTTCTACCTTTCCTCATTCAATACAGTAAAATGATAGGTTTAGTACAACAGCAAATCAACGGTTCATATCGATTATGATACATGACAAAAATTTTCCCTCTTAGGTGACAGTGTTACCACCCGTTTACCCGGCATGTGCCTGATGAGCGTTTTTTTTCTATCCACTCGATCATAGGTAATGTATCATCGATCTTGATGTCCATATCTCACGGTCCATATTCATCCAAGACAAGGTCAGTCCGGTAGGTCCTCAAGTTAAGTTTAATCGGGCTAGAGTGTGGACCATACTCATAGGATGTTGTACACAAATTAAATCCAGATATGAATCTAAAAACTAACGGTATTTAATTCACCCAAAGTTCAGATCGTACAACAATGATGTGGATGATCACCAGACCGTAAATGTTCAGTCAAGGTCCACAATCCTCTTAGATGGATACACCCTCAACACTGGTTTGCATAGTATCGATCCAAGCCAACCCATTGAGGGACACTTTGGCTTGAGCACTATCCAAACCGTGCTGGCTGGTCCCAAGTGTGATATGAATCCCATTATAAATCAGTCCATTCAATATACCAACAGCCATGTGTCCACTTCTCAAGCATAAATTGATAAACTTTCAGAGTAATATAAACCAATCTCTATTACACTCCATGCATTCAAATCAGCAAGATCAATCATATCATGACATGCTTTATCAAAATTCACAATAACCGCACCATGTTCAATATTCAATAACATTAGATTCATTAGATAATAAAGAAATCTATGAAGGTCTATGCCTCTGCTTCGTAGCCATCGATCGTAGGATCGTCCACATACATCGTGCCATTATCTTCGCCACATTCACCTACTCCGTCCATTCCCACGACTGTAAGTTCACCTACATAATACATCGGTTCACAACCGTGACTTAACGCCCAATAGTTCCATATTACCACAGTCCATGATGAAGATCCAACCGTCCCCATGACTTCACACATGTCGTAAGCAATTGGTATAATCGTCATTCCCACCAAGGGTCACCTATCCCACGAGGGTCACCACCATCCCCACCGAGGGTTACCACTATTCCCACCGAGGGTCAAGATTACTGGGTCAACCATCACTTCGTACTCTCATTAACAATCTTAATCATGCGATTCACATATTCAAACATTTCATCACATATCTTAACACATTCAATCATAGCGTACAACGCATAAACATGGTGATGTTCATCTTAATTCATATACACGACATCACAAATTTCATCATGCAAAGCATTAACGGCGGATTTTAATCATAGGTAGAGGTACCTACTTGTCAATAGTGTGCGTCGACGAGCGGCGTTGAACGAGTGCGTGAGTGTGGCTCCAAGCTCTCACGTCTCCTTCTTCTAACCTTTTCTCCTTCTCACCTCCTTCCTTCTTATAAGGTAGCAATGGTTTGTTTAGGGTGATGAATAGTGGGTCCTGCTACTCCATAGGGTGTCTAATATGGTGCGACTCCCTCCCTTCCTCACGGATGGTAAGGTTTAAAATACATAAGGGAAGGTCTGAGAATTTCTTACAGTTGGTATTTTATTGAGATGTTTCTTAATTAAGCATTGCTAGATTCAAATTCTCAGCATATACTTACTAAATTCTTTTTTTTATGCAGGTTCATAAATATATAGAGGAAATAAGCTCACGGCGGTCAGCACTTTCCCTAGTTAGCTTATGATAGCTAGCTTAAAGTTTCCGAAATCGATGGTTCATGATTGTTTCTATTCTAAGGTGATTCCACCAAATAGGTAAGCTAAGTATCCTTCAAGGTATACTCCATATAGATTATTATTTAATTTGACAAGTTTCCTACTTTTTTTTTATTTTCTTAGGTTTGGTAATTGTGTTTCTAATTGCTTTTCTATGATTCCAACGTAGGGTGCTGGATGTTCACAAGTCAATCATGGGGATCCTATTCCTTATTAGTAAGGTGTGTGACTTGTTGGCTTGTGGGGCCCTTTCTAAGTGTACAAGGTGCTGACAGAAGTGGCCCAATTTGTGAGTCTAGTCAGCATGTAGTGAATGTTAGTTTCACTCAACAATGTTTAAATTGGTTAGTGGTTAATCATAGATAACAAGAAAGTAAAAACAAAAAAACAATCATTAATATCATGCATGCTTGAAAAAAATAATAAATTGTGACACATATGCTGACATCTTACTTTAGTGTACATAATGGGACATGAACTACCTCTTAAGGTATTTCCTGGGCTTCCGAGTTAGTATTAATGCCCTTCGTAATACGATGCGCCTGCTATTTTATGACCGGAGTTTGAAATTTAGGATATTCTAAGCTGAGAAATTACGAGATTACCCTAAGGTGCGGGTCAGGGTATTACATTTGCCATGCTCTCATTTCCAAAAGTAGCGCTACCATCATTATGATCATCAATGCAATAGAACATGGACTTATCACTAGTAATATGTTTGGAACAACTACTATCTAGTAATATTTATTATTTCCAACTGCTTTGAATGTTGAATGGATCATTAAATAGTTTAGACTATATTTTCTTACCAAAATGGTCTTATATATACATAGAATGTGGTTTAATAATTTTTGTCATTTGTCTAAGAGATGAGATATGATACTTCTTGTTGAAATTCTTATTCTACTTTGTGGATTGATTTTTGTATGTCTGAGTTTGGTAGACACTCTTCTTCTTTCTTAGATTAGATAGTCTTGAGATTTCTCTACCATGAGCTTCCGATTTTATTCAATTCTATTATTTTCTTTTGAACGTCATTTGGATGTTCAACAAATTCATTCATCCTTTTAGATTCGTTTATCCTAGATTTTGAATGAGCATATTTTGAATGTCCTTTTCGATTACCATTTTGTTCATCAAGATTTTGAGTTTTTAATATGATTTATTTTATCTTGTTTGGTTTTACAAAAATGGTTTTGGAGGATGAAGAGGTTTTAATGTTTTCAACATAACATAAGTTTCTCTTATCTCCATCATGTTTACCAAAGCCTAATAATTTGTTTAATTTCTCTATGCTTTTAGTAAAGTATAGTAAGTCTTTAATTAAATTTACATATGCAATTTTATCGTAATCAAACTATTACATGTGCTTTTATCGTGGAAACCTTTTCAAAGAAAAACTACGGGACCACATCCAGACATAAAGTATCACTAGTTGAACTGTTTTGAGTATATAGAAATTACCTACGTAACATTGTTCTTGTAGCATATAACCCTCTAGCCAACTGTCGACAGTTTTTTAAAACTCGTCGAGTCAACTCGAAACTCGAACGAGTTGACTCGACTCGGTTGAATTTCGAATTGACTCGAAATACTCAAATCGAATAAACAACGGGTTTGGTGCGTTGTTTTTTAATCGTCGCACCAAATAAGTTTTTCGAACACCTTGTTAACACAAAATCAACCAAATCTTATAAATTCTACTTATAAAAATATGATATTTATATATTAATATTAATATATCTATATAATATTAATATATTACTCGAGTCGAGTTACTTCGGGTCGAGTTCGAGTCTTCAAGTTAACGAGTTGAGTTTTTGAGTTTTTAAACACTGACTATCGGTGGGTTCGTCCACGAGCACCCTTCCAACTAAGATCCCTTATCCGTGGGTTAGTTTGGTACACCCCAAACCTACCGTCGATCGGTACACTCCGATCTTATTCTCACTAGCCGGTCTAGTCCCAGAAGTGAGGGATTCGGTACACCTTGAATCCTAAACGTAGCTCACAATGAATGAGACATACGTGGTACTCTCTAGATTACTAGGTTGCATACTAAAGGTAACCTAGTAAAATAATCTGGATTAGATCGAATATATCATAATGATATATTGTTTCTATGTCGCTTGGTCTAATCTAAACATAATGTGAAATTTAATTCAATCACATAACACAAGCAGTTTTTTCATGAAAATCTTAGTTAAGAAAAAATCACGGAACCACGTCCAAATGGAAAGTATCACTAATTGAAAAGTTACGAGTAAACAAAAGTTACCTACGCAGCACCATTTTCATACAGCGTATAACCTTCAATAAGGCTAACTACTGATGCGTTTACCTCCTTTGCTCCACGTGTGCCCTTTTAATCATGAAGCCTTTGTCGCTTGTTCAATCTGGTACACCCCAAACCTATCGTCGATCAGTACACCCTGATCTTAATTTTCACTTAACGGTCTCTACCGAAGGCGAATGATTCAGTACACCCTGAACCCCAAAGTTGCTCAAATAGTGTTAAAACACGCTAGTATTCTCTAGCTTACTAGGTTAAGATATTAGATGGAAAACCTAGGCAGAGGGAAGATCAAGCTTTAAGCTTTGATCGAAATTGAAGAGAAAGTCTTTCTAGGATAATAGTGAAAACTAAGGCTTTTGCTCTTCGTAATTGACAACTCTAATTTAGAAAACTCTTTCTGTTGTCAGTCAATGTGTGTTGTTGTAAGTCACAAAGAGGTTCTATTTATAAGAGATTAGAAGCCCAAGGTCGTGCAAGTAATGGAAGATTGAGAGCATGAAATCTAGATCTGAAATTAGACTATTTCTGGAAAGTCCAATCGATTGTACATTAGGTCCAATCATTTGTACTCCAATCCAATCGATTATAATTTAGGTCCAATCGATTGTACTGTACGAATAAGTTTTCTATTCATAATTGCAATCGATTGTACATATGGTCCAATCGATTGTTCACTTTCAAAGTTCTGTCCCGGATGGTCCAATCAATTGTACACAGGTCTAATATACCAGATTGGTCCAATTGATTGTAGAGTAAACTCTAATTGATTGTACTCAAGATTTATTCTGTCCCGAATGGTCCAATCGATTGTACACAGAGGTCCAATCAATTGGGCTAGGTATCAAAGTGGGATGGATAGGCACATTGACCACATGAATGTTTAGCCTATCCTTTGGTAGACATTCATACTAAAAATTTGCGATGAGTTCTAGCCGTTGGATTTAGTACCTAATTTTTTTTTTAATCCACTACCAAAAAAAAGGCTTTTTTCTGGTGGCTCTAAACCGTCGGTAAAATATTCACCGGCGATTTTTAACTGCCACACAAACCGCCGCAAATTTGCCGACGGCGTACCCAAGAGGTCAACCCCGGCGGTTTACAAACCGCCGCGGAAGTAATAATACTGGCGGTTATAAACCGTTGACGTTAGTTTTCCCGGGCGGTAATTTTGACCGTCGGGGTTAGCGTATAACCTATGCCGTCCCAAATTCCGGTGGTTGATAACCGCCGAAGTAAATACTTTGCCTGCGGTCCATAACTGCCGATGTTTCTATTCATCGGCGGTTTGGAAAACCGCCGGTGTTATCCTTTTAACTATGCCGTCACATTTGCCGTCGGTTGTAACCGACGGCGTACAGTTTTCAATGGCAGTTTAGAGCCGCCGGTAAATCCGATGGATTTTTTTAAAAAAAATTAAGTGCCTAGTCATTCTTATCCATGACCTGATAGAATAAACAGAAAATCCAATAAAATAAAAAACAAAAGTTCAACATTACACTGCTAAACATGATTTGAATCCAAGAGCACATCCAATAATGAGACTTAATGTAAGTAACAAATACAATAAGGTTGCCATGCATCCACTCCCAATGGCGACACCTGCAAGCCCAAAATCACCACCCCAATAGCCAAATGCACCTACAAGCCCAAAATCATATTATAGTTTTTGGCCCTAGGAGAAAACATTCGCTCACAGTAGGCATAGCCGATCACATCCCACAGTACGCGCCACGAGGCACACTCTTAGTGGACGCTGACCTGTTTGACCAATCAGTAAGTGGACCTGCAAACCAAAAATAAACTTGATTAGTGATTTCTAAGCATTGGATTGAAGTTATTTTCATGGGTGATTTTAATGTAGAGAAACTCACAAGGGAGTCCCTAAAAACTAAATTTCACTCATACTATCGCCCTACTAATGTAATTTCAATGATAAATGTTACGCAGAATATCTTCACTAAACAAATTAGTTCGCATCCGAGCTACGGGAATGTGAAATCTACAATGTACTCCACCCCTTGTGAATGCACAATAAAAGAGGGCCCATTGCACCCTTTATCAAACAATAGCCTCCCCTTGCCAGGCCATTTCTCCAAGCAGCAAACCAACAAATTTAGAAGAGAGAACTTGACATGGTGCAGGAGGAGGGGTCCTATCCATCCTCAAAATTGCCATGGTCAAGTTTCTTCAATTAGGGGAGGATTGATGATTTCATCCCCAATTGAAGATGAAGAAAGTTAATGTAGAGAAACTCTCAAGGAAGTTTCTAGGAAAAATTTTTCACTCGTTGATATTCGCTCAAAAGTGCTTATTTTAAGCAATTATCCTGTTAGCGTTATTGCATTCTCCTACGTTAAAATACTCTATTTATCTACTTTTCTACGTAAGAGTCTCTTGTGTTGCGTAGAACACACTTTTCTGGACGAAATGGTATATTTGCATGCATTAAACACATTTTCGGAAGTCTAGACATTGAGTCGTTCTGATAAAGTCTCATTACGCGCTTCTTCTGTCGTAGGAAACCCCGATGGGACAATTCTCGAGACTTGTGGGCCCAAATCGATCATGAAAGCCCATTATCAAAGCTTAAAGAGCCCACATGCTATGACTAGAAGATATGGGCCAAATATGGGCTGAATAAGAGGACCAAAAAGCCGGCCCAAAGAACGAAGAGAGTAGGAGAGCCAATGACCAAGAGACGGACCAAAGCGTTTAAAGCCACATGAGTCAGCAAGGAATGATAGTCGACTCTACTGGAGAAGCGTGAGGATGGTCACAGTGAAGACCAGGGTTCCAGACCCTCCGCCAGTGCTTTTTTCCATTTTTTTGATACTTTTTCTCTCATCTCTTCTTATTCTCTCTCTCTCTTCATCTCTCGATCCTCGAATCTACTGACCTAACCCCAGAAATCCTACCCTTCGGCTCTATCTCATCTCCCTTAGCTTTCTGACCGTTGGATCTTCCATCGGACCGTTGGATCTTCAATCGGACCGTTGGATCTCTCTAGATCCGTCGATCTACCAATCTGGGTCCCAATCAAGTCACCATCCATCCGATCGCCATCAGAATGTCTGTCACATCATCTTGTGAGACGATGGACATCATCAGTCCATGTGAGCCAATAGCCGGGCCCATCATCATCGACCCGCTGTCCGACCAGTTAGTGGACCCCGTGAATTTCAAAATAATTTTAATTAAAAAATGGGGGGTCCACTAAATGGGGACATTCCCCAAAGAAAAGTAGCATTTTACTTAAAAAAAAAAAAAAAAAAAAAAAAAAAATATTTTTCTTATTTTTTTATTTTCAAAAATTCCCTATTTCCATTAAAGGAAATAGGGAAGCTTTAAAAGGGGAGAAGAGAGGGTTCGAAACCCTAATCTCCTAATCCCTCTCCTCCTCTCCTTTCCCCAAAACTTGCCCCCCACGTTTTCCCCTTCTTCCCCCTCCTTCTTCTCCTCTTCTTCCTTCTCGTCTTCTTCATCTTCTTCATTTTCTTTACCGGAGTTGCAGGTCTGCAACTCCGGCCAGCAGCAACTTGTCCACCCGCCTGGTGCTCCTCTAGCCATGGCTGCTCCTCCTTCTTCATGTTGGTCCGCTGCCTGCGCATCACCAACCAGCAACGCTTCACAGCCAGCAGCTTTAGGAGCTGCACCACCGTCTCACCACTCCACCACCGTCACCACACCGCCTGTGCACATGCTCCCTGCTGCGAGCATGGCCTGCACAACCTCCCCACGATCTCCTTCTTCATCTTTCCGGCAACCAAACCCGCAACTCCTTTCCACCACTCCCGTCGGGTTGCTCTAGTGCTTCTCTTTTATTTTTTTCTTCTTCTTCTTCTTCCATTAATTTCGTCACCAGAGTTGCAGGTCTGCAACTCCGTCCGGTCTTCCAAAGCTTGCTCCTCATCTTCACCGTGGGTTCTTTCTCCACAAGCGGATAGGTTTTGTACCCAAAAACGATGCCCATGTGCAAGTCAACAACGTGGCTGCACCTGCTGGTGCATCGCTCATAGGAGTTTCAGGCTGATCTCCGGTCATCTTCTCCGCTCTGTGCATGCACGAACCAGTAAGATTGTTGGCCGTTTTCCTCTCTTGAGGACCAGCAACCCCTCCTCGTTCAAAGCTTTGCTAGCCACCATGTTCTCCGTGCATCTTTCTCGGGCTGCTCCTCACTCGCTACACCAGCCTGTTAATGGTCTGTAGACCAGCGATCAGACCTCATTCTCTCCATTGCAGACCTCCTCCTCCAAGCTAGGCGGTCCTCTTTCCTGCCTCTCCTTGGCAAACACCACCACCTGCTAGCAGTGCATCCTTCCACCGGTCTTCTTCCTCACTTACACCCGATCGGTGTTGCTTCAAATCACCACCGCCAAATCACTTCTCCATCACCTGAGGTCTACACCGGCATGCACTACCTCAGTTCTTGCTGGTCGAACCAGCAAGAACAGCCACCCACCTGTTGCCATCACCTTTTGCTTCTCCATGGAGAGAACGTCAGACCTGTTGGTGCTCTCACCATTAACGTCGGGCAGCACCTCACAATTTCATGCACAACCACTACTCACCTTGTGATGGTCTGTAAGCACACAAGGCCAGTCACATGGCCGAATCCCTCTTCACCATGGACATGCATGCACACCATGCTTGCCATTCAACCTTCATTGGTCAAACCCTCTATTGGTAAGTCCACGCAAGATGGCCGAATTCTCCTCTCTTGGCCGAACTACCATGCTTCCTCTCCGGGCAACCACTTACCGGGGCCGATCTCACCTTTGATCCTCTCACCACCTCCCCAGGCTGATCGCCTTTTTGCACCACTGACTCCGTTCGGTGAATGCAAGAGGGTGAGTTTTTCTCTCACCTCTACCTTGTCGGCCGGTAAACGACCGAGGTGTGAAAATTCTCTCTCTACCTTCTTCCTCTCTCTCTAAAATCTCTTTTTACATGCTTTCTTACATGCTTTCTAGAATAGATTACCGCTTTATTTATTTCTGTCATTTATTTCATGTAAGCAACAGTTTAATTAATGCAATTTGAGTTTGATGATTTTAGTCTTCTCTGGATCTTATTTGGATGTGTTTTAAATCGACTCGCCCTTCTCATCTCTTCCATCATTCTCCTTTTTCTCTTGTATATTATCTGTCATTTTATGTTCTTATTCGCGCTAATCCGACTAATCCCGAGTGCGGATCGACATCCGACACGAGCCACTATGCAAAATTGCTCATTTTACAGGTTAAATGTCTCGGATTAATTAAAAATGTGTTGAAGTTAGGGTTTCCGTAACCAACGACGCGGAAAAAGCAACTTTCACTCGTACTACTGCCCTACTAATGTAACTTCAGGGACTCAAATATTGGGCATAATACCTTCACTAAACAAATACTACTACAAAATGACTGATGGTATTTCCTTAGTAGTTTCACTCTTCCTCTTGCTCCTAGAGTCTCAAGGATATTCTGAACATCTACTTTGACCCCATCAATACTGGCCGATGCAAAATAGGAATGGAGTTCATCGTAGTAATTGAAAACTTTGTCAGGGTTCACAGGGCCAAGACCATTATTATCAATGCTATTCAAAGCTTCACAAGGTTCATTGGACTTAATCCCTAGAGATGAAACTGGGTATGCCATCTTAGATTCATAGTGTTCCATTTCAATAAACACCACCCCAGTACCCAATTATTGCATGCCACACACAAACATATCTAGAAAAGGTTGGAACAAGAGATGCATAATTATAATAAATGATTTTGGTGATATCAATAGATTGAGAAACTAGGCTAATTTTATGAGAAAACAAGGTTCGTCATCCTCAATGGAGCTACGTTCATATGGTAATGTAACCAAACCTGCAAGTACAGTGATGTAAATTTGCAAGCTCCTGTTGGAGCACAAACCTGCAAGTACAGTGATGAAAATCACTTTTGGCATAAAATAAAAGCACAGGTTTTACGATTTTCTTTTGATCCATATTTCACCAAAAAGCAAAAGACTCACTAGTGTATTCTCATTAGTATGATAAAGTGGCTTGAAGTATTCAACTTTGTATGCGGTTTAAGGATTTGTAGCCACGAAAAGCAGCCTAAGCAAAGTCATCTAACTCTTTTATCTCAATCTGACAATAGAAAGCAATAAGAAGAAACTACAGTCAGGGAAAAAATCAGCTTTACAGCAAGTACTACCATAAATATCAGTCCTAATTTGGAACAAATTGATGGTAACTCCAAATAGCTTTCTCAATGATGCCATTACTAGTCAACACTAGCTTTATGTATGAAAAGAAGAGTAAGGGAGAAACTGCTATTTGGAGTACCTCACACTTTTAAATTATCTTGCATTAGAGAATCAAAGCACAAGAACAATGGCTGTACATCTCCATCTTTCATAGACAAATAGAGACCAACATACATAAATCTATTGAATCGATACCTATCGCACTTTAATCTCATCAGTTGGGCTTCAATCACCAAGTCCAAATTCAGATTTTGTAGAAAACTTAGCCACAACTCATAATCGATCCATTCTGATTGTTATGCTAATGAACATAACAGGCAGCAGTTGAGACACCAAAAACCATAGCAGCAACATGGAGAGGAAGAGAAGAGAGAGCCACAGCAGGTCTGTCTATGGCAAATTCTTGCACACACAACAGTGCAACATGGATGGATCTCAAAATTTCTACTTGAAAACATGGCTTAGACAATATTGGATCAATTAGTTCATGTATCTTTTCTTCATAATAACATAGCTTAGGTTGTGAAAGCCCATTTCACCTTTGTCAAAGAGGAGCAGTGTGATCACCTCTAGACTATCTATGGTAGATGTGTTGAGCATGCATGTCTAATTGATGGGTCATCTCCTGTATTGGAGCAGCCCAAATCACACCAATCATAAGATCAAAGAAGTATATGTTCAATAACATCTTCCATGGATAGTTAACAAAAAGTTTATTAACTAATGACTAATAAAAGCAAAAGTTAACTAGTATCAAAGAAGCAGCAACTAGGATCAAAATTTGGCACAAATGCTACTATTTGAGCAATATGATCAAAAGTGGAAAATGTAGTTCTAGTTATAACTGTAATAGTTACTAAGAAGAGAATAGCCCACCAGCATGTAATAATAATGACAAGGTACTGCAAGCTTAACATTAAGGCTGGTATTTCAGGTCCAAGGAAATAGGTTGAAAATGGGCAAATACCTTCCACTTAATTATCTGAACGAGAATATCTAGTCCACAAATAGCTTTTGCATCCTCAATACTACAGTCTCCTAATTTCTGTAAGGTTGTGCAAATAGCCTGCAAATATACCGAAATTGAAGTGTAAACACTATCAATTAACAATTTAGAACTATTAAAGAAAATGACTAAATCAGCAACATCAACAATCACACTTGCAATGGATGATATACCTCAACAAAACCCTCCACCTTTCCCTCTGTAATAGTCTTGTCCACTACATTTTCTTTTCCATTAAAGCCGTTATTCTGAATGACAAGAGTTAAGATTCAGACTATAACCACGAAGCCCAAATCATATATATGCATCTAAGATGTTAAAATCTAGGAAGCTTAGTGCCATATTAAAATCTAACCATACTTTTCTTCAAAGGAAAGTATCATGTAGTTAGAAGCTTGCATAACTGTTTAAAGAGGATTCATATAAGATGGTAGCTCAAAAACATAGTATTATGTTAGCATTTAGGGATGATAGAATAGAATGGTAGAACATATGTTTTAAAATATATTGGTATTTTGGTCGTTTCCCACTTCAAGTGACAAAGGGAAGGCATGATTGTCATTTATAGGCCACTGGATCAGATTGTTATAGTTATCCAATTGCCAAGTGCAATATTTACAATAGGAGGCCATCAATCAGACAACCCATATCAATGATCAGGTGCTCCACTGTTTGGTACAACCCACTGTCTTTACAATATAACAAACGTGCGAAGATAGTTACAAAGACATATATATTGGGCTTCTTTTATGCCGAACATCTTAAAAGAGCATTAAATCCTTCACTAGTCCTTTTGAATCATTTCAAAGAGAGCTCAAAATACTTTCTAGTCCCCTTCTTGCTAAAACCTTTAAAAGCAATGATTGTCTCATACCTAAATAAACCACTTTGAAGAATAAAAGATGAAACCCCAATAGTGTTTTGAGCTGTTTTGAGCTGCTACCAGGCTCCCATTTGAAGGAGAACCAGAGAAACTTGCAGTAGTTGTCAAATGTTGTGGACTGAAACTTACCCATAGTTGCAATCATCCCATCAAATGCATTCTGAGATGGTAATCAAAGTTTTTTAGTTAATGACTTGTCAAGTCACCTAGTTCTGGTCAAGTCTTGACATAAACTGAGTTTTGGGTTATGAAACTAGGAAGCTAATTTTTTTGTATTAGTAACCTTTTGTTCTGCTCCCTCAATAGCTGTACTATTGCATATCAAAAAACACTGTCCAGCAGGTCTTGGTTTGTTCGAATGAGCTTTAGAACCTGGATAAAAAAAAATTGAAAATGGTTTCTAATGGACTGATTTTAAGGGTTATATGGGATGGAAAATTTGGTAGTGCTGGAATTCAATGAAAAACATAAAAAATAAGAGAAAAAGACGACTAGGAGTCTCACCTAGCATAAGATCTTCAATGGTTGGAGTCTCACCAACAATCAAAGTTTGACTCGAGCATGCAAGAAGTCAAACCACATATAGATTGCATGCCAAAAAAAGTTCAGATCTTGTCAGCTTGCTTACAATGTTATGTCAGAAAAGGCCCTAAGCTAATGCGCTTGGGTGTTTGAACTTGTATAAGAATGAACAAAGGACGTTAATGCTATAACAAAATTGATTTTTAATAGCATCACTTTTATAGAATTAATTCATGAACAATGATAAAATTAAAGTAACCACAAACAATGACAATAACAAAGAAGATAAAACACATTATATGCAAACAAAACACATATGTAGATCAATTTGAGCGGAGTACTGATACAACATGTCGATTATCTATTGCTAAATCAAATAGCCTTAAGTTAAGCATACAACATGTCAATTATATTGCTGGTCATTCGCATACAACATCTAGTGCTAGGAATCAATACTAACCAATGATTTATAGGAAGAGGAAGAAGGCAGTCGGAGGACGCTTAGGTGTGTTGGGATCCTAGATTTACCACAAGTTGGACAACTATTCTTCGATTCATGCTCTCTCCAATATAAGATACAGTCATTTGGACAAGCATCAATCTTCTTATAATCAAGACCCAATTTTGTTATGATCTTCCTGGCTTGGTAGGTATTAGCTGGGGTCTTATTACCTAAGGGTAACACCCTTTGGAGTAACTGAAGGAGTTCTGTAAAACTTCTTTCACTCCAGCCATGGTTCACCTTTAAGTTGAATAACTTTACAATGAAAGAGAGCACGGTAAAGTCCTCACATCCGGGGTATAACACAGTCATGGCCTCTTGTAAATTTGCTTCAAATTCAATGGCTACATCCTCCTTAATAGCTTCTACACGTTCGGGTGGTATATTTAGCTCATCTTGGATAACTGCATCTAGGTTATTAACACCAAATTCTTGAACTACCGAGTTGATAACCTCTTGCAAGTCTACTTCATTATGGTACTGTTGGACCCTTGGTGCATGTTCAGAACACTCAGGTGATGCACGTTCACCGTGCAAGTACCACACCTTATATGCTGTGTTGAATCCTCTTTTGAGAAGATGTTCATTGACTTCATCATAAGAAATCGGAGGCTTCAGATTTACACACTTTTTACATGGACAAGGAATTTTTTCTATTCCAATAAGGTGTTCTCGAGCAAACTTCAGAAAGGCTTCTACTCCAGAAACAAAACTTTTATCCGAAAAATTTAGATTTATCCAATCCCTATCCATGGATAAGACCTCTCTGACAAAAAGATAAAATAAGAAAAAAATAATACGCAGTTATAACAAAAATCAATATTATTCAAGTATAGCAGAGTATGGTCACAACTATTACAGGGTGATGAATCACACAATAGTACACAAACAGTACATACAAGGAAGACAAATTCGGAAATACTCCTCAAATTATAAAAGGGTGATTATTTTATGATGTGATAATTGAAACTTACTAGTTTTCCTACATTGAAATATGATGTCTCAATTTTTGTAAACAAAATGAAAATTATACTCCAACATACACTAGATGACACCTTACAAAGTCCTTGGTATCAAATTTTTCAACTCTTGTTGTACATTTATGTAATTTTTTCAAGTAAAATATAAATGGTGATTAATAATGTAATCACTTTACAAGGGCACTTATTGCATTGCAGCCCATCATATTTTTATAAATTTTGAAGGATATTTTCACTTATTAAAATGTGATAAATGAAAAGTATATAAGTAATCATGAGAATCTACAAATAATGAAACAAAAAACAAAATATGGTTCCACACTACCTTATTGCTATTGATAAACCACAACAAAATTAATTTCTTGCTAGTACTCCAATCCCAATAAAAGATCATGATTTCTTATAGAAACCCATATAAATCAAACTGGTGAGATGAACTATATCAAAGATTATAGATCTAAGGTCTGAAATCTCTTGCTTTGATGATCATACATGTCATAATATGTAGATAAAAAATTGTCTTAATTTGAAAAATAAAAATAAAAGTTCTTGAAAAGATAAGCATGTGCAGTCCAAAAACTGTGTCTGTGTTGCAACTCACTGTACTTGCAACGGAGTGCAAAATGCATCCCAATGCAGCGAGCCAAGCATGGCCTATATATCATATTAACAGACAATATACGAAAATGCAGAAAGTGTACAATCAGTCGAAATCTCAAGTCAGTTGAGTGACTTACCCAGTGTCAACCAAAATATAGTAAATGTAGTAAGTCTTTAAACTAGTACAAACTGATACATGATGTGCCTTAGATATATACATCTCAAGAGAGCTACTATTGTTAAGGATTTCTACACTGTTTTGGTAGATCCAGCACCTCTCATAAGGATCCTCAACTTCAGATCCTTCTAATACCTACAAAAATATCCCGTTATCTTATACAAGTTGATACCCATATCAGCCTTGTCCATGCTTTTAATTGGAAATCTGGGTTTAAGTAGCATTTAATGAATATTAAAGTTGGTAAAACATTTGTATTATCTATTTCCAACAAGTGTCATGCTCTATTTCACCCTATTATGTATATATTAAGAAGGGTCGGGTTCCGGTGACCAACGGTTTTGACCAACATTTTTGACCAACACCTTGGTGTACCCTCATAGAAGATGAATCAATGGCTGATTTTTGGTGAGTACGAACTCCTCACCATATAGATAACCCCAACAAAAAATCAGCCCATTCTGAAATTTCTAACCCAGTTAAATGTGGTTTTCAATTTACACAGTGAAAATCGATGGTCCATAATTCTTCAACTTCTAAACCAGTCTTCGAATATCAGAATCATTTGAATTTTTGTGAGGATGATATCCTCACGATAAAGATCGTCCTCAGCAAAAATCAGCCATTGATTCATCTTCTATGAGGGTACGCCAAGGTGTTGGTCAAAATTTTTTGTCAAAACTGTTGGTCACCGGAACCCGACCCTATTAAGAATCATGAAGCGTTCTTGACAAGCTGCATTATGTAATGGCAAAAGCATGGACATATCTTCTACTACATGTATGGGTACTTTATGGTTTGAACAAAAAAATTCTAGTCCTTACATGTCAAGTAGTATTCTATAATTGAGTTCAACAGAAAATCATGAATCCCTTCAATTTTTGGAATGATGCTTCACATTCTTTGTTACACTCGAAAGTAGCGCCATCTGCTTATGATTAGTGTGCGAAGTTCTTACTCGAAGACAAAAAGAAAAATTGTAGCAGATAATGATCCTTTTAGTGGGGCTGAATCATACTACATTGAACATTTTACAAGAAGACAACGATGGCCAAAGCAGCCTTCCATGATTAAAGGAAAGGAAACACCAAAGACCTTTAGTCCTCCAATTGTAGAGTAGAAAACAATGATGAATACCTTCTAGTAGTACCTTGAGCCTATAAGGAGCACACGGAAGTCCTAGAGTTGATTGATTTTAGCAAGACCTTGCAGCATTGCACACCGTTCCATGAAGGAAGACATCACAATTTTCTGGAGTCCTACAAGAACCACATTTTCAGATGAAAATCAGGCTGGAAGGAAATCTGATGAGACATACTAGATTAACAAACCACAAAAAATGAGATTTGTTTGAGCCAAACGAGCACAAACATACCATGCAAATAAGCAGCATTAGATCAACTTGGTCCCAATAATTTGCTAATACCATTAACAACAGATAAGACAACATGATTAGGGAGATGATGCAACACTGGGCTACTAGCTAGCGGAAGGCATCGAACCTGAGGATTGGTTGCAGTTCAACTAACCAATGATCTCCAACTCCTGGGAGTACACAAGCAAGGTAGCTTAGAATCGCAAGACTGCACAATGTTTAATAAGGAAATAGTCACCACAAAGGTAAGATGAAGAAGAGTAGAAGATATGACAAGCAAACAAAAAATATATGGCAAATTAGCAACAATTGATATCTTTATATTAGTCTATAGTCTCTAACTAGGGGCACAAGAGGACATTTGCAGCATAGACAAGTCTCTTACGTGTAAACTTCCAGCAAGTAGACATCCAAAAGCTACTGTGGTGTAACTTCACCATATAACTGTTTAAGTACGCGGTATATGCTCCAAAAACATGCAGTTTTGTAATGTCAAAGGAGGGGACAAAAGTTATAGAATAATCTATCAGGTGTACTAGTAAATTGTGGGTGAGCATCATTTCTACCCTCATCGTTGTCCTCATTATCATGATAACAACCATCCTCAACCTTGTTCAAGGTCTTATATCTTGGTGTTGGATGCCGATTAGTCCAGAACATAGTCTATAATAATCTGGGTCTGACTTGGTGAATCCTTATGACTTGTCCAATACAAACATGGGTAGCTATAGTAATGGTTTCTTACTAGTAAGGTTTGGGTGACTTGTATTGGCCCTGTTATGACTGTATTATAATCAATTAACATGGCTAATAAACTAAACATAAGGTGCATTGTTCTACAAATACATGGGGTTGATTTCAAAAAATGGGTCCCAAGAGGTACATCCTGGGGTACCATCTCCCAGCTTAAGAACATGCGATCCCATGTCATTACCTTCATGGACAACTTTACCATTGCCTTCACATTTTGCATTCAAACCCTTAACATTCATAGTATTATAACATCATCAATCTAATGGGTGTAATGCTCTTGCCTTTGTTTAATTATCCACACTAGTGGCGCGCACGTACATTGCATGTAATGCTCATTCCAACATGTTTTTGTCTAGATATTTGTCATAGCACTAGACTTGAAAAACAATTAACATAGATAGTAAAATCTAATACAATCCAAACAACACAGTACATCATCAACTTGTTTCTATATTCCTTGCATTCAACTAAGTGATATCATCCGCAACAACTAAAATGTGAACCTTGCTAGCATGCAATCACTTGGTAAAAGACCAGTAGCATCTTGGTCCTCTATGTAAAAAGACCATTACAAAGATCCACTTTTGGTTGGACATTTGATGTATAGATGCACCTTAGATCTATCACTTTCAACAATGTATAGGAAAGTAGCAAAGCTTAGGGATTGTTATGGAGAGAGTAAACAAGTGAAGGAAATGCACTCATGGATCACAAAGAAAAATAGTTAAGCTGGAACTATTTAGTCTAACAAAGAATGAAAATTGACCCAAATATCGTACAAACTAATAGAGAAGTTCAACACTAATCCAAAGCATCAAAATTGAAGACTTGATGAAATTTATTTTTCCTTCTTACCTTTAATTCAGCAACAACGTAACCAAAGCTAAATTTCTCAAAGATCCTTGTGAAATCCTCGAAAAGGTTGTCCTCCAAATCCGCCTTCCCAAGGGCACTCCACTTCAATTTGTTCCACTGGCTGTCAATTTCATCCCCCCAAAAGTGTCTTGTTTACATTCACAAGACAAACTGCAACGAAAATGGAAAAAGTTGTTAATAACATAATTCTTGTAAGGATTCTATAATTTTGTTCCTATTTTCACAATTAAGACACATTCATAAAAGTAAACCTGATAATTTACACAGAATGGTAGTGCGCCGAATTCCAAACATTTTTTAATTTTGGTTAAAGTGTTGTCCTTGACATGGCCCTTCACTCATCTTTGTCAAACTTTTAATGCTCCAACAATGAATTGGACTTTCTAAATAATACAACCTTAAAGATACAATGGTCTTTATACTAATGCATTTGTAAGACCTAAAACCTAAGTACAAAGTATTGTGTTCTTTTGGGTCGTGCTATCCCACTCTTAATCAAAAAAGAGTTGTTCGGCTGCATCTTGGAGAGATGAATTCAAGAGATTAAATATCCATTTCATGAGCCCCAAATTGATCAAAGTTGCAGCAAATTCAGGATCAAAAATAAAAAACAGAAATGAAAAAGTAAAAGAAAGAAAAGAGAAAGAAGTCATTTTCTACATTCTTCCATGATGGTTATTCTCATTTTCCCTTCTTTCGTTAATTATCTCTATTTAAAAAGCCATTCAAAACAAAGTATTGTGAAAAATGATCATTTTATACACATGAAAAAAGTATCTCAATTTCAGATTTTATACAAATGACCATTTCAGATTAATGGTTCCTTGTTCTCAATTTCTTTTAAAGGCCAAGAATGTCCAACAGAAATTCATGTTTGATCAACTAAAATACAAAAGCCATATAAAATATCTTAGGAAAACAACACCCGTCAGCATTCTAACCTGTAGAAAAATGCACATAAAAAGTCCAAAAGTTGCCCTATTAGGATAACTACATGGAGAAACAAGAAGGAACCATTAAACTTTAGAGTGACAAAACTGAAAACCAGGTTCTTCAATAAAAAAATCCATCAGAATTTTAACTTGCAGAAACACGCATGTATAAAATCCAAAATCTGTCCTACAAAAAAAACTCCATTTTGAAACAATAAAGCATCATTAAATTTCAGTTCAAGAGAACTAAAAGAATGGTTGTTTTCAACTGAAATGATGATAAAGACCGAATCACATGGTACACTCTTAGAGGCAACTAACCGAATGGATATTTGGCCCATTCATACATGGACATATAAACCAAAACTCAGCCTGTTTGTTGTTAAAATAGACTACTTGGCACACTTTTAGATCTAGCCATTAGACTTAGAACTCTTTTAGGAATGCTTCTAGCAGTTGATTGAAGCATGTTTTCCGGGTGCCAGAAATCATCAATCAAGCTGTGTTTTGGTGTAAATATCTACCAATGGATGGGCTATACAACCACGTGATCAGCGAGCCCAAAAACTTGTGCTACATAGGGCTATGAGAGTCCCCTGCATCAACTGCTTGATTTCAGCCACATCCGGGTTGCAGGGGAGATGAAGAAACCCAAATCAAAGTTTAAAAATCAAGATGGTTAGAAACCATAAGAATAGAAAGAAATTTCACAATACGATGAAACCAAATAACTATATGGATGTTTGGCCAGTCCCTCGGTGGACTTGCAAACCAAAAATCAGCCTAGATTCGTGATTTACAACCTTTGGTTTCACCCAAATAACGCTCAATAATGTTTAAATTCCTACGGTTAAAATCAACCCGTGAAAATAAATTCAATCCAACGTTTAAAAATCATTGATCAGGTTTAGTTTTGTTTTGTAGGTCCACCTACAAATCTCCATTTTCATTCCCTCCAACAACCCCTTATCTAGCCATTCCAAGAACACCCACCCACATCACAAACTCTAATCTAATCAATAGAAACTTACAAATCCTAATTTTTTTAGGGTTTTGGGTTGAAACGGACAAGCTACCTACCTTCTCCGGGAACAAGAGGGATTAGGGCTTGAGAAAGGAAAATGAGAGATAGAGAGAGAGAGAGGGAAAAACATACCACAAAACTCTAGCTTGATCAAACCATTGATGGAGAACGACCTCAAGAGAACCAGCCACCGTCCTCGCCCACAAGAGAAAACGGGATTGAGAGAGAGAGATCTGAGAGAAATGAGAGCACGAGTTTGGCGCGAATGGGAGAGCAAGAGTTTGGCGTGAAATAGAAAGAGCTTTATTGGTTCTTTTGGAATTAAGACCAAAACACCCTCAAAATGTATTCTCTTCAAAACAACAAAATAGGGGCAGTTTGGGCATTTGGGCGCCTGACCTTTATTCTTTATTTGTGAATTGCTATCTCCGGCGGTTTAAAGCTGCTGATAAAAACTTTTTTCGGCAGCTTTCAACCTCCGGGATCTTAATTTGCAAAAAAATTAAAAAAAACACTTTTTGCTGGCGGTGATTTGTATTCCTCGGTGGATTTAAACCGCCCAAAACAACCGGCAGTTTATAGCCGCTGGTAAAAAGAAACCCCTCCGCCGGGGAAAGTCATTTTTTTGGTAGTGATCTAACGACTAGAATCATGCTTTAAATAGTAGTAAAATCTAATGGCTAGAGATTGATTGGCTATAAAGGTGATTTTTTGTGTGAATATCCACCAAGGGGTGGGCTAAACATCCATGAGGTCAGTGGGCAAGAGTGCAGCTGTGAAGTGTGAAATTTCACCGGTCCATTCTCTTTAACTCAATATACCTAGAAGGGGGAGTTGATTAGGTATTTAAAATTATCTACACCTACACAGTTTTACTGCACTATGGTAAGGGAATAAAATCGCATGCCTTGGTTGTTTGATAAAAGATTATCACAACCGACTCAAATCGAATATACCTCCGTGGTATATTTTCTTTTCGTCGTTTGATTTAATCAGAATAGATTGTGGAATACAAACAAACAATCACACAAGACAAGAGATTTTTACGTGGAAACCTTAGCCAAAGAAAAACCACGGGACCACGTCCAGATGGAAAGTATCACTAACTGAAAAGTTAAACGAAACAAAGGTTATCTATGCAGCACCGTTGCAAATACAACTTTCAACCTTAGCCAAGGCCTACTGCTGATGCGTTCATGTCCTCTAAATCAACGCTACGAATCCACGCACGCCCTTCCAGTCAAGAAGCCTTGTCCGCTTGTTCAGTTTCGTATACCCCAAACCTACCATCGATCGGCTCCTCCGATCTAAATTCTCAACACTCCCGCCTTTGCGGAAGGTGAAGGATTCAGTACACCCTAAACCTTAAGTTGCTCAAATGGTGTTGAGTCACACTGGTACACTCAGGCTACTAGGTCGAATATAGAAGTGGAAGACCTAAGTTGAGGAAAGGATCAAGCTCTTGGCTTTGATCAAGAAGAGAACAAGCTCACAAGATATGAATGGAAAATAAGCTTCTTGCTCTTCGAATGGACACTCTAATAAATATAACATTTTCTTCTCTCTCTCTCTAAGATTGAGTCACTCTGTGTCTCTGTGTGTATTTAGAGAAGGCATAAAATGGTTATATTTATAGAATTTCAAGACCCTGAGTTGTACAGAACGTGGGATAATGGAACTATGAATTTCGGATCTGAGAAAGACCAATTCTGTGCATGGTCCAATAGATTATACACTGGGTCCAATCGATTGGGCCATATCCAATTGATTGGGGATAAGTGTCCAATCGATTGGGCTCAATAAGATTTCTACTCCGAAGGCACTAATCGATTACATAGGGTTCTCCAATCGATTTGACTCAGAAAAGTTTCTATCCCGAAGGCTCCAATCGATTTCACCGAATCTCCAATCGATTTGACTTAGATAAGTTTCTATCTTGAAGACTCCAATCGATTTCACAGAGTCTCCAATTGATTGGGTTGAAATAAGTTTCTGCCTCGTAGTTTTCAATCGATTACACAGAGTCTCCAATCGATTTGTCAATGTCCAATCGATATTGACAAATCGATTGGGGATAAGTGTCCAATCGATTGGACTATCCTATTAGTCAATTTTATTGACTTAGACTCGGGTCAGTCCAATGATTAAGTTTGACCGTTATATTTTGTTCATTTTAACCAACTCCTATGGCCACTAAGTCACTTACCTTCTTAATCGAGTGTACACGATCGTTAACTGACAAAACGACAGTTACTCAGATGACTCCTATCATCGACCGTTTGATTCTTGCTGTGTCTGTCTTTTAGTCTTCACGGAGTTGGAGAAGTATGCGTACCACGACATCTCCACACTACACTAGTGCTCGTAGGAGCTGTTACAAGAATGTTTTTATGTCAAACGAAATCTTTACCAAATTGAATATGAAAATATTCCTTACAATCTCCCCCTTTGGCAATTCCGTGACAAAAAAATATTTAATCATATAGAAGATAAAAAATAGAAAAATACAATCTCACCCTCTTACATGATTCACTCACTATCTCACACTCTCTTGGAGATAATCGAACAGATATAATGTAATGGCTTTTGATCTATTCCCTGCACATTCTACCACCAATACATACCATGTAATATCATCGGCAATCAATAAATTATTTAAAATGCAGTGTGTTAATTATGCACATCTGATAATCACTCAAAAGTGCTATTTAAAGCAACTATTCTTCTAGCGTTATTGCACTCTCCTACGTAAAATTGCTCTATTTATCCACTTTTCTATGTAAGAGTCTTTTCTGTTGCGTAGAACACACTTTTTTGGACGAAATGGTATATTTGAATGCATTAAACACATTTTCGAAAGTCTAGATATAAAGCTGTTCTGATTACATGTTTCTTTTGTCGTAGGGAACCCGATTGGAGAATTTTAGGAATTATGGGCCCATAACTGATGGCTGATGGCCAGAGCTTTGATCAAAGCATAAAGAGCTAGTGGACCAAGACAAGGAGATGTTGGCGAGAGACGAGAAGAGCCAGAGAGTCGAAAAAGCCTGAGAGAAAATCAAGAGAGAAGGAAAGATAAACCCTTAGAGAAGAGACTAAGGAGATTAAAATCTATCAACTAATACAATATGAGGACTTGCTCAGTTGGTAAAACATGCAGAAGACCAAGTCAAAGACCAGGGTTCAAGACCCTCTGCTAGCATTTTCTCTTTAATTTTATAATATTTTCTCTCCTCTCTCTAAATCCTCTTTCTCTCTCTACTCTCAATATCAACCACCCGATCATCTCTCCTTCCGAAATCACTCGATTCTATGGCCTACCTTGGCCGATCTCTACCGTTCGATGATCCATTAGATCATCACCGTTTGATCTCCAGTCCAATCATCCACCATCCGATCATCCATCCCATTATCTCAGAAGTCAATGGCACTCATTATTCGCTATCCAATCCTACGGGCCATGATCGAGCTAAAATACAGGATCATTATCAATGGCCCACGGCTCTGCTCTAATCTCAAAAGGTAGGACCTATGCCACATGGCACAAGATGGACATAAGGGTATTCATGGAAATAGATGGTTGAGAGTTGGTCATCTTTTGAGGAAAAATTTGGGAATAAAAGATTTTGATTCTTTTTGAAGGAAAGAGTAGTTTTTCCAAAAATGACTAAAAAGAAAAGTTTGCAAAAAAATGACATTTTTTGGATTTTTTTGGAAAAGTGTTTTAAATCACCTATAATAGAAACCATGGGTTTCCATTTTATGGAAAACCAAGTTCCTATTTTGGGAGAAGTGGACCTTGCAAGAGATGGGTGGAGATATAAAAACTTTTTTTAGAGAACCCTAAGGTCTCTCTCCATGTTTTCCAAAAAGCCATCATCCTCCAATCTCTCTCTCATTCTATTCTCTCCTCTTGGCCGTTTTTGACCCCAAGCCGTCCATCACCTCCCCTTCTCTTGCACCCAAAACGCCCCTCCATTCTCCAGGCTCCAAATCCGACGTTCTCCTCTCCTCTCTCTACTCTCTCACGTTCTTCCCTCTCCTCCAAGTTTCCAACCGTCCTCTCCAAAGAAAAAAAAAACCAAAATAAGTTAGAAAAAAAAGGAGGAGAAAAGAAAAGGAAAGGGAAGAAGAAGGAGAGGAAGCCACCGGCTTCTCTCTTGGGCTCTCTTCAACCCCACGATCTTCATTGAGTTGTGCAGCCTGCAACATCAAGAATCCCAGCCGTTCTGCCCTTCTCTTTCAAAAAGAGAAAACACAAAAAAAAGGGAAGAAGAAAGAGGAGAAAATGGTGGGTGTCCCCCTGGTTGTAGGCGTTCCATCAACACCACCGCACCACCATCTCCATAGAGGATCCAGATCGGGCTTGCTGCCCCTCTCCGGCTACCATTCTGACCTCCTCTCCATTGCAACGGTCAGCAGATCCAACCACTTCAGGCTGCGTACTAGTCCAAACTCCTTCATGATCTCCTTTGTTGCAGCAACTTGCTGCTATAAAACCCATCAAACACCTCCATCCCCACGTTCAATGCTCATCTCAAAAGGTGCCAGAGTTGCAACTTGCAACTCCGGCCACCTCCATTAACTCCGACGAATCCCACGTTCCCCTCTCTCATCTCACGCTGCAAGAGTTGGGTGCTGGCCTGTAGTACCTTCCTGGTTTCGTGCATGAGCCACTGTATCCTTCACAAGCCGTTGATTCCTCCACCTACCGGAGTTGCAGGCGCCATTAACACTAGTGACCGCTCTACAAGCTACTCTTCACGAACCAGCACATCACCCCGCCGATCTCCTTCATCCAAGATTCACACCACCAGCAACACCACCATGTTCATCATAAGGGCAAGCCTCTCCTTCATGGCTGCCCTTTGTAAACCATTCTCAATGGTGAGTTCTCCTCTCAATTTTCTCTCTCTAATTTCTCTCTCATCTCTTAACTTTCTCTCATCATCTATTTTCTCTCTCTAAATTATAATTTATTTCGTTGCTCTTAGTAGGATTTTAATTCATAAAATTATAATGTACGGTTTCTTTCAATCAATAAAGTTATTATTGCCAATAGTTTTGTTTGATTTGTTTTAATCTAGTTGCTTTGTTTTAGAATTTCTTCCATAAATGGCATGATATCAATCTCAAAGAATGTTTGAAATCGCCCATAATCACCACTCTAACCTCTCTGTATCCTCCATGAATTTCAGAGCAATTTCTGTAAAAAGTTCCATCATTTCATGTTCTTGTTTGCGCTAACTAACCCCGAGTGCGGATCGACATCCGACACGAATCCCTATGCTAGAATCTTTGCATTTTGCAGGATAAAATTGGATAAAATTACAAATGTGTTGATTCTAGGGTTTCCATAATCAACGACGCGGAAAAACCCTATTTTCAACATCACAAGTAGAGAAATTGAAAAAATAATATTAAATTTCTCCCCCTAAATTTCTCTCCCCCAATCTCATGCATCTACTTATTTTTACCTTTATGATTTTCTCTCTCCATTTTTTGTCATAGAATGACAAAGGTACAGAAATATAAGCAAATAATAAACATGCAATGGATATCATCATGAAGAACAAGTGCACCAGTGCAACATGATAACAAGTATAAAGATTAAAAGATAAGCATGACTCATAGTCTAAATACATCAATGGTTTAACTTTCGGTGAAACCATCTAACCAATCATAAATCTTTTTCAAATGAATTTAAAATTTTTAAATCATCTCCGAAAAGATTTACAACTCACAAAACTCAAATCAGATCAATCTGGAAAATGTCAAATATGAAGTATGCAAAAATAATGAAAAGTCAAGTTAAATGCAATGCATAATAAGTTTCAATGTGATTGACACTAACAAATATCAAACCTAGGATTTTAGACTTAACTACTCAGTTTAATCTTGAATAGTTCAAATGCAGTCAATTTAGGCCATTTATCAGAGCCAGTCAGTCAAACTAGTAGACTTTAGTTGAATTTTCAATTTCTTTCACTTGGGTGTACTGTGATCTGACTATCCACTCATTAGGGTACAAGACAGATGTTAGTAAAAATCTAAATACTTTACTCAAAATCTGGAAGTATCCTGAATCCAATCATGAAATCCTCATTAGAGTTAATAAGTTCTCACTTAACTCTCTATTTTCAAGTGTATTTGTCAATGTGATTTCACATTACTTTTGTAGTAAACATGACTATTTTTTACTCACTTGTTTTATTAGAATTTTATTTTTCAAGTTCTCATCTTTTGACACTTGGTCTGTTTGGTAGCTTTCACACTCGGTCGGTATGGTATCCTTTGCAGCATTAAGTAATCAGATTTTAATATAGATCGGGGCCATACAGATTTTACCACGTCCACTTGAGGTAGCTCTTTCCATGGAAAACTATCACACAGGGAGGCCAACAGTTGATTATATTACAATTTCGAAATCAACTGAAAGTAGGAACATAACTAATTTGAAGTCATGAAAAGTAGAAGTTTATTCCTGATTCTCATAGAGTACTAAATTTATTACCTCAATCAAATCCAGTCCCAACCAGTGTCAGTCAATGTGCATGTTAATAACAAGTTAAAACTTATGAATATATACTAACTGAGAATTAGTAAAAAAGACTAATCTTCTAAATATTCTAGAGTTTTCTATAATGACCTAGTCTCAATTTACCTTGTGTGAAGTCCTAGTTCTAAAATTTTCTAGAGTTAATGCCCATCATATTAAAATCAATTATGCAATGCACAACTCTAAATAAACTTCTAACAAGACACAAAATAATTTTTTGATTTTTTAATTTTTAATTTTTGATTTTGAATAGAGGAACTCAAAAGAATGTAAATAAGCAAAGATTTAAAACAAATAAAAAACTATGAAGAAAACAAAATCCTAAAATAAAACTACACACCCAACTCACAAAAGATATATAATCATAAAATAGAGAAGAGTGTAAAGAACCACAATTATTCAATCAATGGGACAAGTGTCACTAGACTTTATAAGGAATTCATTTTAAATAGAATCTAGATTTATCGGTCCTTCCTTTCTCACCCATATGGTTTTATACCTTGTAGGTGGGTTCTTTTTCTTTGTTATTTATTTAGACGATGAAGGAGGATCGACATTTCTCTTTTTATTTGTCTTTTTATTCTGAGCCCTTTGAGTTTGGGTGCCCTTGAGTTTCATAAGGTTTGTAATCTCTCTTCTCAAGGCATCCGACTTTTGATGCAAGGCTGTCATTTTATGAAGTAGATCTCCTTGGTTCCCATATGATTTTCTCTTGAGAGGAACTATGATATCTCTTCTCTTTTGGAAGCAATTTTTACTCAGGTGACCTTTACCCTTACAATAATTACAAACATGCACATTTATAACTAGTCTGGGTCTAGGTTGATCAACCTGTGGTATAGAAGAAATTTTGGCTTTTACAAATTTAGTTCCTGAAGACGATGGGGTATTAGCATTATCAACATATCCAAGTCCCCGCTTGTCTCCACATCTTTGTCCCACACTTAGAATCTTATTTAATTTCTCAGTGCTTTGAGAAATATAGGACAAGTCATTTTTCAGTTGAACTAGTTCAAGTTCAAGTGACTTCCTCTTCTCTAGACATTTTTGATAATCAGTTTCAAGAAATTGAACTTTGTTTTGGAGGCTAGCTTTCTCTTCTTCATGCTGTCTAAAAATAGTTTCATATTTTTCATATTCACTTTCTAAAGATATTTTAGCATCCGTACAAGTTTGGAACTCACATTCCAAGAACTTGTTTCTTTCTTGAAGAGATTTATTCTCTTCCTTAAGCTGACCAACTAGTACAGATAATTCATTATTGTCTAATTTACAAGCAGAATTTTTAGAGTCAAGAAATTCAACTCTATTAGTCAATTTCTTATTTGCTTTGGTCAGTCTAAAGCTTTCTTTATATAACTCTTGATAAGCAGTATAAAGATCGCCTTGATCTTCACTGTCTGAGTCACTACGGCTATTGACAATGAACCATTCTTTAGGCATATTTATAAATGAAAAGAATGAACTAGTTTTGTAGGAATCTAAATTCAGGTGATTAAACCTTAAATAGAATAACCCGCTCTAATAACAATTGAAATTTCACCTGTCCGTTCTCTTTAACTCAATATACCTAGAAGGGGGGTTGATTAGGTATTTAAAATTATTTATACCTACACAGTTTTACTAGACTATGATAAGGGAATAAAATCGCATGTCTTAGTTGTTTGATAAAAGATTATCACAACCGACTTAAATCGAATATACCTCCATGGTATATTTTATTTTCGTCGTTTGATCTAATCAGAATAGATTGCAGAATACAAACAAACAATCATACAAGATAAGAGATTTTTACTTGAAAACCTTAGCCAAGGAAAAACTACGGGACCACGTCTAGACGAAAAGTATCATTAACTGAAAAGTTAAATGAAACAAAGGTTACCTACGCAGCACCGTTGTAAATACAGTTTCTAACCTTAGCCAAGGCCTATTGTTGATGCGTCCACGACCTCTGAATCAACGCTACGAATCTACGCGCGCCCTTCCAGTCAAGAAGCCTTGTCCGCTTGTTCAGTTTGGTATACCCCAAGCCTACCGTCGATCAACTCTTCTGATCTTAATTCTCAACACTCCCACTTTTATAGAAGGTGAAAGATTCAGTACACCCTGAACCCTAAGTTGCTCAAATGGTGTTGAGTCACACTAGTACACTCAGGCTACTAGGTCGAATATAGAAGTGAAAAACCTAAGCTGAGGAAAGGATCAAGCTCTTGGTTTTGATCAAGAAGAGAACAAGCTCACAAGATGTGAATGGAAAACAAGCTTCTTGCTCTTCGAATGGACACTTTAATAAATATAACTTTTTCTTCTCTCTCTCTCTAAGATTGAGTCACTCTGTGTCTCTGTGTGTGTTTAGAGAAGACATAGAAGGGTTGTATTTATAGAATTCCAAGACCCTAAGTCGTGCAGAATGTGGGATAATAGAACCATGAATTTCGGATCTGAGAAATATTAATTTTGTGCATGGTCCAATCGATTGTACACTGGGTCCAATTGATTGGGAAAAAGTGTCCAATTGATTGAGCTCAATAAGATTTCTGTTCCGAATGCACCAATCGATTACACAGGGTTCTCCAATCGATTTTACTCAGAAAAGTTTCTGTCTCGAAGGCTCTAATTGATTTCACCGAGTCTCCAATCGATTTGACTCAGATAAGTTTCTGTCCCGAAGACTCAAATCGATTTCACAGTTTCCAATCGATTTGACTCAGATAAGTTTCTGTCCCGAAGACTCTAATCAATTTCATAGAGTCTTCAATCGATTGGACTGAAATAAGTTTCTACCTTGTAGTTTCTAATCGATTACACAGAGTTTCTAATCGATTGGTCTATGTCCAATCGATTGGGGATAAGTGTCCAATCGATTGGACTATCCCATTAGTCAGTTTTATTGGCTTAGACTTCGGTCAGTCCAATGACTAAGTTTGACCATTATATTTTGTTCATTTTAACCAATTTCTATGGCCACTAAGTCACTTACCTTCCTAATCGAGCGTACACGATCGTTAACTAACAAAACGACAGTTACTCAGATGACTCCTATCGTCAACCGTCTGATTCTTACTGTCTCTGTCTTTTAGTCTTCACGTAGTTGGCGAAGTATGCGTACCATGACATCTCCACACTACACTAGTACTCGTAGGAACGGTTACAAGAAAATTTTTATGTAAAACAAATCTTTGCCAAATTGAATATGAAAATATTCCTTACAAAGTGAATTTTTTTTTATTAATTTTAAAGTTGAAGGGGGCAACCCCCCTTGTCCCCACCACTGGTTGCAAGTTAATTGCAACAACTCCACCCACATATTACATCCACTTTCATAAACTATGTGGTCATGGGGTAGAGATCTAGTTGACTGATGAGTCCCACTCACTTCATACATAATTGATTGTTTAGTAATGTGGGTCCCATTATGTTCTTGTTTGGTTCAGGCTTCAGTTACCACCCTAAAATGATAGGCTCCTGTTACAGGACATAATATGAGCCACGTGGCACACTCTTAGAGGACTCTGAACGTATGGATGTTTGGCCAATTCTTAAGTGGACCTACCAACCAAAAATCAGCCTGATTAGTGATTTATGGGCGTTGGTTTGGACTTATTTTCATGGGGTTAATCTCAGTTGTTGGAATTTGAGCAGTATTTTAGGTACAAAGATCCAACGCCTAAAATCACTAATCAGGTGGATTTTTGGTTGGTATGTCCACCTAGGGATTAGCCAAACATCCATACGGTAAGAGTCCTCTAAGAGTGTGCCACATTGCTAACATCGTGTCCTGTAACCGGAGCCTGTCATATTAGGGCGGTAACTTGAGCCCGACACTTCTTGTTTATACGAAAGTAATAAGAAGGGACCCCCACCAGATCAGGAAATCAAGGCAGATGTTATGTGAAAACAACGGACACCTCACTTGCATGCATTTAAGGTTGCATGGAAACCAGCTGTACGAAAGGCTCGTCTCCGGCCCTCTTTCAACAAATAAAGCGGATACATCACGATTCATGACAAATGGTATCTGCAAATTAGCTGTAAAGCTCGACTATCTTGCATTGGCCTCGAATGGTTAGGTGAGTTAAATCAAAATGCACAACCTAACCACTCTAGCCAACCCGGGTCGAACGCATGGAAGAATGGTTGCAACCCAGAACATGCGTTCAATGATTGCGCGGCACTTGTGCCCTGGTTTAGACTTTGGTTTTAAAGACTTTTAAAGAGTCGCCATGGGTATATGTGGCGCAAGATCATTGGGCGCATGATCACCATGGTTGAATCCAACTAAAATATAATGTTAGTGTATATCTGGGTTGAACATCCATGCAGTCCGCGGGCCCAGAGATGGCAGCAGTGAGTTTGGCCATATCGATGTTTGGCCCATCCCTTAGGTTGACCTATATGCAAAAAATAGTATGATTAGTGATTTCAGATTTTAAAAAGATTTGATTGGAATCGTTTTCATGATTTGATTTTTAACCATAGATATTTAGCATTATTTGGGGTACTCAGATCCAAAGAATTGAAATCGCTTATCAGACTAATATTTGGCATATAGGTACACCTAGGGATGAGACAAACATCCATTGGGTCAGTGGTCTCTAAGAATGTGCCACGGGGTTATGCTATATTGCTATGGTCCATCGTCCGCGTGCTGGACAACCGGAGGCAAGGTTTTCCCTTTAAAGTAGAGGATGTGACCTAACCCCGGTTCTCAGCCGTGGGGGGTACGGTGGACCACCATATTTCGAATTCATTCCGTATAAAAATACAGAAGTCTCCCAAAATGCGACGTGGCACACTCTTCCGGGGCACACTGAAGCCATGAAAAATAATTTAAGTTGGTGGCAGCACTTTTTCATCGTGAACTTGGAAACAGAGTGGGCCACCCATAGCATTCTAGCTAGAAGCCAAAAATGAAAAAAATGATGCAAGTAATACAAATAACGAATGAGGCTGATTTCTGATCTGTACGTCCGTGGCCACACATTTATGGTGAGTGGGCCCAAGTGAGTGAGCCACGTGGCATGATAGGGACTTGTGTATTATTTGATACAGAATTTTTTGTGAATATAAAAAAGAGCGATAGAGAGAGCTCTGTGTTTTCTCATTAAACGCTAGTAGCTCTCTAGTCCAAGATATAATCATCCATTCACTTCATGCTTTTCTATCTATCTTTCTCTCTGAAGTCTGTTTGCGTTTTCTTTCTATCAGACTTTCCTTCTCCAGTAGTTTTTGCAGTAGGTTTCAATCTCTCGGCCCTCTACAGTCGATTAGAACCAGGTGATACCGGATGAACTCCACCACCCGTCCATGGCGTTGAAATTAAGGACAAGATCATCGTCATCGTGAGCGCTATATGAGCTTACGAGTACCGGTCTGGGCCGTCTCTACCATAAGGCCAATAAGGCGGTCGCCTTACACCCCAGGTGAGAGAAGGCCCCCAGCCAACTAAACACATGGACGTTTAGCCCACCCCTTGTTGGATATACAAACCAAAAATTAACTTAATTGGTCATCTCTAGCCATATATTTTAGTACTTTTTAGGATTTGTTCTAGCCATATGATTCAAGCATATTTTTTGAGTAGTAAGTCCAACGGCAATAAATCGTCAATTAAGTTGATTTTTAGGTAGGCTGAACATCCACGCAGTCGTTAGGGTCGCCAGAATCCTCTGCATGGACTGCAACGGGACTTTGAGAGTCCTCTACATCTAATTTTTCTCCCTAGCTTATGATTATCGTGAATAGTTGTTAAATAAGATTTTTTATTCTATAAAGTTAAAATCTTTAATTAATACCATATATATTAATGGCTCAAGCTCCGAGGACCCCCTTTTTCTGACCCCTCTTGGTGTTTGCGCGCTCGGCCGTGGATTTAATGAATTCAACGGTGGTTGTCAATGTCCCAAAATGCGGCTGAGCGCACGAACACCAGAAGGGTCAGAAGAAAGGGAGTCTCCTGAGCCCGATCCATCAATATATTAAATATAAAAAAGGCCTCATATAGAGTTCTGGCCTTAGGCCTCAACTGGCATTGAGACGACCCTGGTAGCAGTAAATCCTGTCTCTTCATCGACCTCGCCATTCCCTTCTTTCCCTCCGAGATCATCAACTGCATCAAAATACAAGTCTACCATCGCCTCGACGCTACCACTAACAAGATCCCAATGTACGAACGAGTCGGTGTTTCCCACCACCTTCTTGGTGAGTTCGACCCAGCCGACGGTGAGTTATCCCCCTCCGAGTTTCGTTCACATAGCAGCAATATCTGCTCGTTGGTAAGTCCAATTCGTGTCCTTATTTATTTATTGGGTCAGGATCAGGGGACGCAAATTTTCACACCAAAAAAATTGGCGAGGGCAATATATAAATTATAAGTTTTGGAATGGGATGATTTTTGGTGAGGATGGTCTCTATGGTGAAGAGATCACCATCACAAAAATTCAAATCATTCTGATATTCGTAGCCTGCAGGTTTACAATTTGAAAAATTATGGACCCTCTATTTGTACACTTAACTTGAAACACGCATTTGATGAGGTTAGAAATTTCAGAATGGGCTGATTTTTTGTAAGGTGATCTATACGAGGAGGAGATCATCGAACCAAAAATTATCATCCATGTGGGTATGTCAAAATTGGTGTGAAATTTTGTGTCCCCTGATCCTGGCCCTTATTTTCTGGAGAATTGTTTGGAGAATGTTACAAGTTATATCTAGGGATGTTGGCGGGTCGACCAATTCGTTTATCCACGCACTCTCTGCTAGGGTTCCGACTCAGACGGGTTCTGCCGCGACGACATGTTGGACGCGGGGATGATTCACGAGTTGGCCCAGTTTTACGACCCCAGACTCGGCTCCTCCAGTTGGGTTAAGGAAGGCAATTAATGGTGTTCCCTAGTTCTCAGGTATTTTCTTTGGTTTTCATCCGTGGGTGGTGGTACGTGTTGGAGACGGAGGGGTGATTTTGTTGTGATGGACATGTATATCAAGGGGGGCTTGTTAAGGAAACGCCTAGCTCGATCTCCTTCGATATGCGTGTCCATCACAATACCACCTCCGCCTCTTCCTCCATCTCCAATACCGCCACTCCCGGAGGAAAACAACGAACATACCGGTTGAGCTCGGGAACACCGATTTCCTTAACTAGAGGTGCAGAGTCTGAGTCAGACTCCGGGTCAGTAAAACTTCTATCACAAGAAAGTTTAAATCACACAATCACAAGCCAATGAGTTCTCGGCACGTACACAATTGCTTTTGCAACGTACCCATGTGCTTTTGCTTTTAGGTGTACGTGACGAGAACTCATTAGCTGTGATTGTGTGATTTGCAATCCGATTGCCACAGAAGTTTTACTCATAAAACTCGTCCAACTTGTGAAACATCCCCACGTCTCGTCGACATGACGCCCCTAAAAGACGGATAACATTTCCACCTAGAGAAAAGACAGTCATTGCTGTAATTCAGCTTAGATGGAGTCTAACCCGTCCGAGTTGGAACCCAACATGACTGCGTGGAGTTTGTGCAGTAGGTTTCAGTCTCTCGGCCTTCTACAGTCGATCAGAACTGATCCCGGATGGACTCCACCACTCTCGATGGCGTCGAAATTAAGGACAAGATCATCGGTCATCGTGAGCGCTACGCGCACTGGTCAGGGCCGTCTATACCATAAGGCGGTTGCCTTAGACCCCAGGTGAGAGAAGGCCCCAGCCCACTAAACACGTGGATGTTTAACCCACCCCTTGTTGGATATACAAACCAAAAATTAACTCGATTGGTTATCTCTAACCATAGATTTTAGTACTTTTTAAGATTTATTCTAGCCATATGATTCAAGCACGTTTTTTTTTTTTATAGTAAACCTAATGGCTAGCAATCGTCAATCAATCTGATTTTTAGGTGGGCTGAACATTCATGCAGTCATTAGGCCCAAAAAATGATCTATGTAGGGCCGCTAGAGTCCTCTACATGGACTGCAACGGGACTACGAGTCCTCTGCATCTAAATTTTTTCCTTAGCTTTTGATCATTGTGAATTGTTCTTAAATAATATTTTCTACTCTATAGTTAAATTTTTTAATTAATACCATATATATTAAATATAAAAAAGGCCTCATATGGAGTTTTGGCCGTAGGCCTCAACTTGCACTGAGACGGCCCTGGTACCGGTAAATCCCATCTCTCCATCGACCTCGTCATTCCCTTCTTTCCGTCCAAGATCATCAACTGCATCAAAATACAAGTCTACCACGGCCTCGACGTTACCACTAACAAGATCCCAATGTACAAAAGAGTCGGTGTTTCCCACCACCTTCTTGGCGAGTTCGACCTGGCCGACGGTGAGTTTTCCCCCTCCGAGTTTCGTTCACATAGCAGCAATATCTGCTTGTTTGTGGGTCCAATTCGCGTTCTTATTTATTTATTGCTTCAGGATTAGGGGACCCGAATTTTGATACAAAATTCCACACCAAAAAATTGGCGGGGCCAATATATAAACTAGAAGATTTGGAATGGGATGATTATTGGTGAGGATGGTCTCTATGGTGAAGAGATCACCCTCACAAAAATTCAAATCATTCTGATATTTGTACCCTGATTTATAAGTTGGAGAATTATGGACCGTCTATTTTTTACCCTTAACTTGAAACCTACATTTGATGGGGTTAGAAATTTCAGATTAATGGGCTGATTTTTGTCGGGTGATCTATATGGTGAGGAGATCATCCTCACCAAAAATCATCCATTGATTTATCTTCTATGTGGGTCCGCCAAAATTGTTGTGAAATTTTGTGTCCCCTGATCCTGACCCATATTTATTTTCTGGAGAATTGTTTGGAGAATATTATAAGTTATATGATTATATCTAGGGATGTTGATGCCTTGGTGGGTCCAATTCGTTTATCCACGCACTCGTCTTGGGTTCCAACTCCCGAGTTATGCAGCGACGACATGTTGGACGCGGGGATGTTTCACGAGTTGCTTTAGTTTTACGACCCCAGACCTCGAGTAGGGTTAAGGAAGGCAATTGGTCTTCCCTACTTCACCGGTATTTTCCTTGTTTTTCCTCCGAGGGTGGTGGTACGTGTTGGAGACGGAGGAGGGGTGGTTGTATATATTGTGATGGATACGTATATCAAGGGGGACCTTGTTAAGGAAGCGCCTAACTAGATCTCCCTCGATATGCGTGTCCATCACAATACCACCTCCGCCTCTTCCTCCATCTCCAACACCACCACTCCTGGAGGGTAGGAAAACAACGAAAATACCGGTTGAAGTCGGGAACACCGATTTCCTTCCTTAACCAACTAGAGGTGCTGAGTCTGAGTCAGACTCCGGGTCATAAAATTGGTCCAACTCGTGAAAGATCCCCGCGTGTCGTCCACACGGCACCGTAAAGGACGGATAATGACATGACCACCTAGAGAAAAGAGTCGTAACGTAATTCAACCCAGATCGAGTCTAACCCGTTTGAGTTGGAACCCAAGATGAGTGCGTGTATGAACGAGTTGGACCCACCGAGCGCACACGTAATATTGCTTCTCCAGAAACAAAAATAACAATAAATAAATAAATAATAACAAATCTTTAAGCATTTTATTTTCTAGAAAATCAATTTTCTGTTTAATAACAGGAAGATTTCTCTTTTGTTGTAAACTAGTGGGTGCCCCGTGCCATCGGCGCTCCTCGACAAAGAATTTGCCAAAATCAGGTGAGTGGCGGAGATCCACCGTCCATTTGGGGGAGAATTAGATCTTGGCCCTCTTTGTTGATGCTTATAAGAGGAGGTATAAGTAGGGAGACAACCAATGTGTTTTGTTATATAGAATAGTAAATGGCCCATGCCCACGGCACTCTCTGACAAAAGCGTTTGCAAAAATTGGGTGCCTTCGGCACTCAAACAGTATAACGGACTGGGACGTTACCGTTTTTTCCATTGTAACGGCTGTTATAACGGATTGTAACGCACAGAGGGAGAAATGGAAAAATAACAGAAATAACAAAAAATAACGGGGTTGAAATTTCAATTTTGAATAAATTGAGGTCAAATGAGGTGGATAGAGTGGCTGAAATCTAACCGTCCACATTAGATCGATGGATTTGATCTCAACCACCGTTTATCTAACCGTCCACATTAGATGGATGGATAAGATAAGAGAATACAACTGAGTTGTCTTGATATATGCGTGGGTGGCCCGTGCCCGCGGCACTTTCCGACAAAGTGTTTGTCAAAATTGAGTGGGAGTTAATCTCAGCCATCGATATGAAGCATAGTGGATCTCAGTCACTCATTATTGAAGCCATATAAGAATAAGATAAGAGCGGGATAAGAAAACCATTAAATTTCTATTAAATTCCTTTTTTTTTTTTTTAATTTTTAATTTTCAATTTTCAAATTTCAAATTTTAAAATTTGAATTTTAGTGCTACTTTTTTCAGTTAAAATCAAGGTTTAAAGGAGGTCGTTTTAACGGTTAAACAGACGGGGGGCATTACCGTTTAAACGACTGTTAAAACGGATTGAAACCGTCAGGGGTAAAAATGAAAAAAATAGAATTTAACGGATTTAAACGGAAAAATGGCACTGAAATTCATATTTTGACAATTGAAAATTGAAAATTGAAAAAAAAAATGGAATTTAATGGATTTTAATAGAAATTAAACGGATTTTAATGGATTTAACGGCCATTTTTTCACAAAATTTTTCAGAATTTAACGGATGTTTAAACGATTTTAACGGCCGTTAAATAAAAAAAACGGCCGTTAAATTCAAAACGTTAAAACGTGTTTAAACGGTTTTAACGAAAACGGGCTTGGGGCGTTACCGTTTAAACCGCCATTTTTAAAACCATGGTTAAAATCATTAAAATCCATTTTTTCTATTTTTGCTCCTGCCCGTTTTAACGGTAACACCCCTCTCGAGGCATAAAAAGTGGGGCTCCTGAGCCTGACCCTTGGGCTATATGTAAATCCAACCCATTTCATTCCTTATATGTAGGTAAATAGTAGGTGACCCGTCACCCGTGCCCACGACACTCATCAACAAAGCGTTTGTCAAAATTGGGCTTGAGTGGTTGAGATCCACCGTCCATTTGGTATGATAAGATGTCGGCCAAGATGAAGCCGGATAAGAGGGGGAGACAACTGTCCTGTCTTGTTATATAGATAGTAGGTGACCCGTGCCCATGACACTCATCGACAAAGCGTTTGTCAAAATTGGGTATGAGTGGCTGAGATCCACCGTCTATTTGGTGTGATAATATCTCGGCCATCCTTTATGAAGCCGGATAAGAGGGGCAGACAACTGTCTTGTTTTGTTATATAGATGTAACGGATGTAACCAATGGCTGACCGTCACTTATGTGGCATCAGTTACACTACTGGCATTTACTTTGTAACGTCCGGATCCAAGCTATATATGTAAGGGTTAATCAATAGAAAGATCATCAGATTCACAACACATTATCAGCACGGGAGCTCTATTTTTTTTTTTATTAACGGTTGGCAATCTTTGATATCAAACAGATTGACATACAGGCATGGAGATCATCTATGATCTCTTGTCTATGGACGTCAATATGCCTAGTTCTGCCATTGATATCTTATCCAGAAAAAAAACGTCTTTCTCACTACAAGAAAATTAGTTTTTAGTGGCGGACTTTTAGCAGCAGCCAGTAAAAAACCGCCGCTATAGGTGGTTTTAGCAGCGGCCAGTGGTTAACCCGCCGCTAAAGAGTTGTAGAAAAATGGAAGGAAAAGAAATCACTTACAGAGGTGACTTTTACCGGTTGCCGCTCAAAAAACCATCGCTAATGGAACTTTTACTGGCGGCCACATCAAAAACCGCCACTATAGGTGTGCTATTAGCGGCGGTTCGATATCCGACCGCCGCTAATAACTGTAAGGAATATTTTCATATTCAATTTTGCAAATATTTCGTTTGACATAAAAATATTTTTGTAACCGTTCCTACGAGCATGAATTAGTGTGGAGATGTCGTGGTACGCATACTTCGCCGACTACTTGAAGAGTAGAAGACAGAGACAGCAAGAATTAGACAGTTGATGACATGAGTCATCTGAGTAACTGCCCATCTGTCAGATAAAGATCGTGTACCCTCGATTAGGAAGGTAAATAACTTAGTGGCCATAGAAATTGGTTAAAATGGATAAAATATAATGGTCAAACCTAGTCATTAGACAGACCCGAGTCTAAGTCAAAGATATTGACTATTGGGATAGTCCAATCGATTGGACACTTATCCCCAATCGATTGGAGGACTCTGTGTAATCGATTGGAAGCTACGAGGCAGAAATTTATTTCAGCCCAATTGATTGGAGACTCTGTGATATCGATTGGAGTCTTCGGGACAGAAACTTATTTGAGTCAAATCGATTGGAGACTGTGAAATCGATTGGAGCCTTCCAGACAGAAACTTAATTGAGTCAAATCGATTGGAGACCTCTGTGTAATCGATTGGAGCCTTCGGAATCCGAAACTTATTGAGCCCAATCGATTGGACACTTATCCCTAATCGATTAAACATGGCCCAATCGATTGGACCCAGAGTACAATCGATTGGACCATGCACAGAATCAGTCCTTCTCAAATCTGAAATTCTTGATTCCATTATCCCACGCTACTGACTCAGGGTCATGAAATTCTATAAATACAACCCTTATATACCTTCTCTAAATACACACAGAGACATAGAGTGACTCAATCTTCAAGAGAGAGAAGAAAATATTTTATTTATTAGAGTATCCATTTGAAGATCAATAAGCTTATTTCCCATTCACATCTTGTGAGCTTGTTTTCTTCTTGATCAAAGCCAAGTGCTTGATCCATTCCTCAGCTTAGGTCTTCCACTTCTATATTCGACCTAGTAGCCTGAGTGTACTAGTGTGACTCAACATCATTTGAGCAACCTAGGGTTCGTACTGAATCCTTCACCTTCTGCAAAGGCGGGAGTGTTGAGAATTAAGATCGGAGGAGCCGATCGACGGTAGGTTTAGGGTGTACCAAACTGAACAAGCGGACAAGGCTTCTTGGCTGGAAGGGCGGGCGTGGATTCGTAGCATTGATTCAGAGGACGTGGATGCATCGACAGTAGGCCTTGGCTAAGGTTGGAAGCTGTATTTGCAACGGTGCTGCGTAGGTTACCTTTGTTTCGTTTAACTTTTTAGTTAGTGATACTTTCCGTCTGGACGTGGTCCCGTGGTTTTTTCTTGGCTAAAGTTTCCAAGTAAAAATCTCTTATCTTGTGTGATTGTTTGTTTGTATTCCGCGATCTATTTTGATTAGATCAAACGACAAAAAAAAAATATACTACAAAGATATATTCGATTTGAGTCGGTTGTGATAATATTTTATCAAACAACTAAGGCATGCGATTTTGTTCCCCTACTATAGACCAGTAAAACTGTGTAGGTATAAATAATTTTAAATACCTAATCAACCCCCTCTTCTAGGTACATTGGATTAAAGAGAACGAACCCGTGAAATTTCAATAACCTCTATAGCAGTGGCGAGTAGCTAACCGCCGGTAAAAGGTCGAATATAAAAAAAAATTATTTTCTGTTCTTTCCTTGTTTCATTACCCAAAACCCTCTCAGATCTCCTCTCCTCTGCTCCTCCTCTGTCGCCCTGTCGTTGCAGTATCATGCACGCAAAACCATTTCGGAAACCTTAAGCTCCTTCGGCCTCCCTCTACGGCGTGCCTGTGACCTGCGACCTCCCTCTGGATGAGGTGGAGCACACGGACATGTACCTCTCTCCTTCCCTTTCTCTCCCTCTCCCATGTCCCATTGGTACCTATATGAATCAGGTCAGTTTCCATCTCCACCAACTCAAAACCATCGATTCTTCTTGTTTTACTTTTGCAAAATGTGTCAATTTTTATATTTTTTCATCTATTAGGTTTATTTCTCTCCTATTTCTTGTTGATTTCTTAGCGTGAAAGAGATTTAGGGTTTGATTAGGGTAGTTGAAAACTACAGCATGGAAGAGTTTTCAGTTTGCTTAATCTATTGGGGGGACTATTAACTTATTAAGAGGTTTCAAATCCGTGAACTTTATTGGATCTTTAGTTTTGTTCAATTTTCTAGATTTGTTTGGGTTTTGGGATTGGATTTGGTCTTCTTTTGGGATTGGATCTGGTATTTGTTTTGTCGATAACCCATTTCATTTCTTGCCATTCTCTTATTCGTCTCCTTAAACGTATAGAACACTTAGACCACTACTCCAAAAATTGAAATGAATCCTATTGTAAGAGCCCAGAGGTGCTTCACTTGGTTTTGATCCCAAATCTTTAGAGAGGGGGCCAATGCCCTTCAAGAAATAAACACCTCCCTGTGCGCCAAACATGTATTTGTTTTTATGTTTCTAAGAAAGTTTTTGGTGCGTGATATTCGCTCAAAAGTGTTTATTTTAAGCCATTATCCTTTTTGCGGTATCACATTCTCCTACTTAAAACTTCTATTTTCGTTGACTTTTTAAATTAAGAGTTTCTTCCATTTCGTAGAACACATTCTTTAGATGAAAATCAACTATTCGTATGAATTAAACACATTTCAGGAAGTAAAGATGTAAAGCCATTTTGATTAAGTCTCGTTAAGTGCTTTTTCTATTGTAGAGACACCAATCGGACGATTTTGATGGAATGCGGGCCCACAACTGACTGCCAGAGTATAGGACCAAAGCTTAAGAGCCAACATGCTGAAGATAAGAAGATACATGCCAAATGTTGAGAGAGCCAGAGAGTCGGAAAAGCCTGAGAGAAGATCAAGAGAGAAGGAGAACCAAGCGCCCCTAGAAAAGACTAAGAAGCTTAAAGCTTAATCAACTAATACAAGACAAAAGCTTGCTTAGTTGGAAAAGCTGGCAGAAGACCAAGTCAAAGACCAGGGTTCAAGACCCTCTTCTTGCATTTTTCTCATAATTATCTTATTTTCTCTCTCCTTTCAGCATCATTCTATCCTAAGGCTAGTATTATCCCATACTTTAGCCAATCATCACTCTTCATTCCCTCCATCTAGAATCCTTGGCCAATCATCACCACCCATCGCTCATCAACATCTTCACCATCCGATCATCCACTCGCTCATCCATCTGATCAACCACGTAATTTCCATCATCACACCCATTCACCTTGCAACCGCCACACGATTTACAAGATAAACAATTGTCCGAGAAAAGTTGATTTTAGCATGCATGGGTGGTGTATCCATCAAGGGCCCACTAAAATGGATGGTCTAGATCACAAATATAGTAGAAATGTTGATTTTTCAAAACATAAATATTTTCCTTCAGATTTAAAAAGATTTTGGAAAGATATAATTGGTTTTGATTTTTAAAAGAAATTTTCTTTCATAAAAAGAATATTTACTTTTACATAAGAGAGTTGACATGTGGTTTTGAAAACTCATAAGCATGAAACATGTTAAAAATATTTTCTTTACAAGAAAAGTCCAAAACTTTAAAGAAAAATGAAATTTCTTTCAAAAAAGAAATTTTGTCTCTAAAGAAACTTTCCAAAAAGCAATAAAAGGTGATCTTAAAATTACAAAGATAATTTTTAAAATAAAAATATTTCTAAAAAAAGATGGATGTGCATTAACACTCTCTCCTTATAAAAGACCACTCATGGCTCATTCCTTTTAGGTTCACTCCTCTAATTCTCATCTCTTTCTTATTTTCTCCCTAGAACAAAAGGAAAAAAATGTAAAATAAAAATAAAAATAAAAAATCGGCGTCTCCGCCTTCCATTCTCCATCGAACGGCTCCATCATCTTTTTCTTAATACAGGTCCAAGAATAATGGTTTGCTCTCCTCTTCTCCTTCTCTATCTCTTTCTCTCTCTAATCTCTTCTTTTATTGCTTTGTAGTTAAGTTTTTATTTGCTTTATTTATTTAAGCATTTTTAATTTAAGCATTGTAAGTTATAGTTTTTTTTAATAAATGAAATTTACTTTGGCATTTTATTTTCTGTTATTAAATATTTATTTTCTTTTATTAATGTTGTAGGTAATTCCCTTCATATAAAAAATATTTTAAAAATTATTTTCTACCATTCTCATCTCTCCACCATTTCCTTGTTTGCTTTCTTTAATGTTACTGCTCTAACCGGAGTGTGGATTCGACTTCCGACATGCCACTGTACAAGTCTAAGTTTGTATTTTTGTATTTTTGCAGATTTTTAAGTGAATCGGATCATTAAAAATGTGTTGAGCCAAGGGTTTTTATCCATTTTTTTCTATACATCTCAGACTTTTTGGCTTACTTAAATTCTTCACTATTAGAAACCCTTCGAGTAATTTATAAAAACCTTTCCTTGGCAACCCATATACTGAAAACCAAAGTTCGAGCAAGAAATACATTACCCTACTTCTGTGGAGGATATAAAAAGTGATTGGTATGGGAACACCCTGAAAGTAAAAGTAGAAGAAAAGAAGGAAAACAAGTGGAGCTCAAGATAAAAATAAAATACAAGCTGAAAAAGGAAAGTTGAAAGGAAAGTAGTATTGAGTAGTCTCAAAAATATCTGAAAAAGAGAAAAATAGGAAAGAGAAAGAAAGAGAAAAGAAAAATAGTGCTACACCCTCAGGACAAGTTGTAAAGAAAAAGTTAAGATATCTTTTCGGAATTTTGAATCCTTGTGTATCCTTATTTTTCTAAACCTATCCCAAGCCTTAATACAACCTAGTAAAGCCCTATTTGATTCTAGATTAGAATGTGGAGATTGAAGAAAAGAGAACCTATAAAGTTTGATCCGACGTTACCAAGCGACATAATATTCTAATCATGAGATCTTTTGAATTCCTTATACCGTCCCTTCAAAATAGAATATGTGAGATATTTGTCTACTCTTATCAACTTATCTCCTCACATATCACTTGAGAGAAAATTAGTTTAACCATTTCAGAGTGATTTATTTTTGAGTGACACACAAGTGAGTTTTGAAGTCAAGGCATAAAATCTTAGAGGAAAATCAGGAAGTCTTTACTACAGGATGATGATAATGTTGAGCACACACACACACACACACACACACACACACGCGCGCGAGTTTGACTATTTGGGGTCCTAATCATCGATCTGTAGTCTTGCTAGAATCTTTCGACTATTCGCTAGCTTGTAACCATTTTCATGCATCTTTCAAATGAATTTGACAAAATAGAGTTTTCTTTGAGCTAATGAGAAAAGTGTGTAGCATGTGCCCAGCCCTTTCACGCTTATTTTTTTCTCACACTAATTGCTAAGAATTGGCAATATACTGGTTGGGGGTTGTGATATTCACTCAAAAGTGCTTAGTTTAACTGAGGATATTATATTTATAGATGTTTTTGAACTGAGGGATATTGTATTAATCTTTAAATTTAATGAACAGTTTATTTTAGTTTTGTTTATTTGTTTTGCTTAGTATTTTTAGTAATAAAAATGATACAGGTTACAGGTGCATACAAGCTACATGTATTGTTAGGAAAAAGTATTATTTAAAAAAAAAATTAGCTTTTAGCGGCGGCCTATGACCGTCGCTAAATCCTACGTACAAGAGTATTAGCGGTGGTTAGACATGCCTTTGCTAAAAGTATGTATTAGCGGTGGTCACGGGCTGCTGCTAATAGTTACTTTTAGCAGTGGGTTTTTACTGACCGTTGCTAATACCCTCTTTACTGGCAGCAGTTGACCGCCTCTAATAGCTAAATTTTTTTACAAAACTGTACTAGCATAGGGCACTGACCGCTGCTAAAAGTAAGTATTAGCGACCGTAAAATAAAATCGCCGCTACAAGTAGATATTAGCGGTGGCAATCGACCGCCGTACATACTTTTAGTGCTATTTTCTTATGACTGCCGCTAATTCCTCTTTTAGTGGTGGTCGCTGACCGTTGCTAATACTCGTTTCGACCGTCGATAATTATGGTTTTCACCATTACTTAAGTGTCGGTTGTGAGGTACTTATTTGTGGCGGCCATTTTGCAGCTGACCGCTACTAAAACCTTTAGCGATCAGGGTATCAGCGGCGGTCATCGACCGCTGCTGAAGCCGCCACTGAAGGCTTTAGTGAGGGCTGGCGGCCATTGCTAATACTCAATTTTCATGTACTTCTCCAATCATGAGCACCTCTGTAACAAATCGGCAGTAGATCCCACAATATATATCACCATCTCAACTCGACCGCATCAGACAGTTGGTGATCCCCACTAAGGGAAGATTGCAGGGAATAGAACTGAATCCTCTTTCCCCAAAAACTTATCTCACTTGGGCAGAAAGCTTGTAAAACCATTACAATAGAGGTCGTGTGATGAGGTGTGAAGGCCTAAGAGTGATGAGTCTATACATATGAGGTATAATAGCTTACGATTCTCTAGGTTTAAACGATCAAGATGTTCTCGATTGATTGCTATCATGGTAAATACTTTATCCTTAATTGGTAGGCATTAATCTATGAGAATTATAGAAGTTTCACATGTTTGCTAATGGTCGTCCTTCTTAATTCATCCCAACCTCTATTAGGTCACCCAGTTTAAAGGTTTACAAAGTTTCCTTACTAGTGCAGGGGTATAGGCATCCAATTGTGGAAGGGTGACTGGTTTTTCACTACAAGAAAATATGCATTTAGCGATGAATTTTTATTGACGGCCACTTAAAACCGTCGCTATTGTATATTATAGTGATGGTCACATATTGAACCATTGCTAAAAGTCGGTGTAAAAGTTAGCGAGAAGTTTTGGTGGGAAACTAAAGACTTTATAGAGACGGCCATACTGTTGACCGTCACTATAAATGGCTTTTACCGACAGTCAGACAATTTCCGTCGCTATAAAATACTTTTACCGATGGCCATCGCTAAATATCTAGTATAAATAAATAAAAAAGTTCAATTTTTTCATTTCTTCCTTTTCTTCTTCTCTTCCCGTGAAGCCCTAAAACCCCTCCCCTCTTGCTGGCCCTGCTTGGTGGTCCCTCCACCGTGCTACGCCGCTGCTCATCCGCCGTTCACAGTTGCTCCACCGCTACCCAACCATTGTTGCTCCACCGCCCAACCGCTGCTGTTCCACCGCTTATCGTCGTGCACTGCTGCTCCACTGGCCCACTGTTGTGCACTGCTGCTCCACCGCCCCTACGCCGTGCGCTACTTCTCTGCTACGCCACCTATGAGTTTTCTCACCCCCCTTCTCTCTTTAAACCTTTGGATCTTTTTTTTTGGGGGTTGGGTTCTGGTGAACAACATTTTTGACCAACACCTTGGTTCCCTCATAGATGATGAATCAATGGCTGATTTTGGGTGAAGATGATCTATATAGTGAGGAGATCATCTTCACAAAAAATCAAATCATTATGATATTCATAGACTAGTTTAGAAGTTGAAGAATTATGGACCATCGATTTTTACCGTGTAACTTGAAAACCACATTTAATGGGGCCATACCCTATCGTCTTCTACTATCTCTTCTCTAACATTGCCATCCATGCAGGCTTCAAGAAAGAGCCCTTCTCTTTCTTCAAGAAGGAGCCCTCCTCTCCTCAAGGATCCCTCAACTCGCTGCAAAGAGGTAATGTTTTTTTTTTTTTTTACTTTTTGCTTTTACCAAGTTCTGAAATCCTTACCCTGTGTACTCTAACTCTAAGATCCCCTTTTTTGGAATTTTTTTTAAGGAAACCCTATATAACCAATGTCTCTTTTCCCTGATTATGCATGCTTATTTCAAGTGTATTTTGGGTTGATGGGTTGGTTTTTTGTTGGTTCTATGATGTGGGGTGGGAGCCTCTTTGTATTTTATTTTTCCCGTTTTAGTGCTCTAAATGTGGTGAATGTGGAGGGGAATCGGCAATAGAAGAGTTTTTATTAGAGATTGGAATCTAAATGTGGAGCTAATTTTTTTTTAATATGTAGCTGCAATCTGTTCTCTGTGTTTTATTTTTCCCGTTTTAGTGCTCTAAATGTGGCGAATGTGGAGGAAAATCGGCAATAGAAGAGTTTTTAGAGATGGGGATGTGAGAACTTTTCTTTTTAATATGTAACTCTAATTACACATCGTTAGAAATCACCAATGGGATCAATGAACCCAAAAGATTAGTAAATTCTTTTTTGGGGGTCTTTTTTACATTTATGTTTTTGCATATTTTGTTCAATTTTATATGAATGTTTCTTCAAAATTCTTTTGATTGAAATTCTGATCGAGGTGCCCGCTTAGTTCCTTTTGGCATAAGTTTAGTAATTGTTCCTCTTTACATTTAATTTTGGATCTATTTGACAACTAAACAAATGAAATAGTGTTGGATTGTGAAATGGTTGGTGTCACTTCCTAATGAAACAAAAGCGCTCTTGGACGGATCACACTGGTCCTCATTAATTCCTTTATATGTTTTGATATTCATTACTTCAATTAATATCCCTTTCGTGATCTAATTGATATTCCTTTCAGATTGTTGGACTTTAGCATATAAATGTATCCCATTTTGTCATTCAGATCTATATATACCTTCTGAAATAGGGTACATGTTATCGGCCACAAATAGTTGGAATAAGGTGTAGCTGTATCAATGCAGTATTAAAGCATATATGGAAGAGGAATACTTCAATCTGGCCTTCAACACATCCAAGCTCCCCCTCTCCCTTGATATACACCTGAAATGGATCCCACAAATTAGATCTCATTGGTCAAAATTTACATGCTAGAAGGCATAAAAGTGTGATTTATCACATTATTTCAGATGGTCATAACAAAAATTATTCTCCAGATAATCCTTTTCCTGTTTTGGTGTGTGAGCCGTCCAATTTGTAGCTCTAGATTAGACGGTTAAATTGACCAAATAGTATGAGTTTTATATTATTGCTCATCCAAGAGGCAGCCAACCAATTGATGTGATCCAAAACAATTACTAAATGGCCATGTGACTTATATATAGGATGGTAGGCTGCATTGTTAATGATGGGTTTCATGATGTGGATGGCTAGAAGCAATCCATTTGTTTAGCATTGGCATCACATTTTCAGCTCTTTGGCAGCCTATAAGTTTCAAGGGGTTGGGATGGGTATGATACCATATTACTGTTATTTTATATATGTTGCTTTGCTTATATTATATGCACTCCTTTTTGTATCTAAAATTATCATACTATGGTAATTCTAACTTCAGCATTTAGGAAATTTACAAATCCAATACCTAAAATGAATTTTAGTGATATAACTTTAGTTTATTAAACAATTAAACAATAATATATACTTTTTTCACATGAGAAGATAGGGCAATTGATTCATTGAGTAGTTGGCAATAAAGGTAGGGCAGTTGGTTCATTGAGTAATGAGCATAATTCTTATTTGATTAGGACGAATAATTAGTTTTTAAGATACGAACTCTTATGCTTTTTTAAGATAACATGCCTGCATGATAAGAACTGAATTAACTCAATGAATTTAGTCATAATTATGATCATATATAGGACGTGTCGGAGTACAAGCCACGAATTTATTCCACCAAAAACCAAGCTAAATTGATTCCCTCCTATAAATTCTACCTCTTCTCCTTCTCGAGGACTCTACAAATTCTCTCTTTTTCTCTGGTTTCTCTTTATAAAGTAATAACTTTATGCAAGGAAAGGAGCAACTGAAGAAAAGCTTTGAAGCAATAGTCATAGAGCTTACAAGTAACCAAGAGGTTAGCAGTGCATGATGAGTTCAGTTGGAGTTAATCCATTCTTCTAAGCATTGTTTAGTATTTGATATGATTAAATCTTTGATGAAAATGAATACGTTCTTTGTTGGATTGAAGTTCTGTTTATAATCAGAATTTGAGGTATGAGACAAGGTAGAATATTGATATATACATCAGATTGTAGAACTGAAATTCAGATTGTTAGCTTAGGTTTGATTGAAGTACAAGTAAAAGAGAAACTGATGATCGATCTGGAACTACTTATCAAAACAATTGATAGATCTGGAACATGGAACCACTTATCTCTCTCTAATATATATCACATAGAGCATATGCACTCAAAATGTCTATGTGCATTGGACGTTTTGTTGGGCTAATGACTAGTATTGAAACAAATGTGTTGGAAGAGACGGGGCCAAAAATAGAGCGTTGTTTAAGAATCTGTAGTGGGTTGTAGGTTTAGGAATTTTAAAGTTTTGACTTAACTTGATTTTGGAACCTCAACGCCCAAATCGGGCAAGCGAGATCCTTATCACCTGAAACCTCTTCTAACATGTTTAATATGTTGAAACGAATGTGTTGGAAGAGACGGGGCAAAAAACAAAGTTTTGGTTTGGAATCTGTAGTGGGTTGTAGGATTGGGAATTTCAAGGTTTTTACTTAACGTGACTTTGGAACCTCGACGCCCAAATCGGGCAAACGAAGTCCTTATCACCCGAAACCTCTTCTAACATGTCTAATATGTTGAAACAAAGGTGTTGGAAGAGACATGGCAAAAAATAGAGCTTTAGTTTAGAATCTGTAGTGGGTCGTAGATTTGGAAATTTCAAAGTTTTGACTTAATTTGATTTTGGAACCACGATGCCCAAATCGGGAAATGATGTCCTTATCACTCGAAACTTCTTTGAACATGTTTAATATGATGAAACAAACTTGTTTGAAGAGACGGGGCAAAAGGTTTTGGTTGGAATTTGTAGTGGGTTATAAGTTTAAGTTTGTAATTCTTTTTGTTTAAAATGAGTCTTAACATTTCATATTCTAATCATTTTATTATTTATTTTGTAGGGACTAGATGTTGATTGTCCTGACTTGATGCTGATTGGTCTGGCTAGATGCTGATTGATCTATCTTCTTCTCCTACTAGTGTCTTTTTTTGTTGTTTTGAACTATCTGTGTGGAATTCGGAACAGTGAACATTGTAATATATTTTTAGATATTGAATACATGTTTTCATGGACATGAAGTAGGTATTAGAGGTTATAGATATTGAATATTAAATGTTATCATAGGAATTAAGAAGATATATACAGGTTACAGGTACTACAAATTATAAAAGGTATTAAAAAAATGAAAACAAAAAAAATTTCAAAGCTTTTACCGACGGCCACCGACCGTCGCTATAGGTGATGTATAGCGACGGAAAACACTAACCGTCGGTATATGTCAATTTACCAAGGACAACTCAAACATTTGTTAAAATATTTACCGGCGGCCAATACCGTCGCTATAAGTCATAAATAGAGATGGTCATATGTGACCGTCGGTAAAGGTAATGTATAGCGACGATAGTGGTCGTCGGTAAAACATGCATTTCGTCGCTATTTATAGCTTAGACAACGAAATTATATTAGCGGAAAGGACTTTATACCAATGGTCATTCTAGAATTGGCCATCACTAAAGGTTTTACTGACGAATCTTCTACCGATGCCTGCCGACGGCCATCTCGACCGTCGGTAAAACTTATACCGACGACATTATACCTTTTACCGACGGTCTCTAGCCGTCTGAAAGTAGGGTTTTTCCACGTTGTTGGATACGAAAACCCTAATCTCAACACAATTTGTAATTTTTATCTGATTATCCTACATAAATATGAACTTTGTATAGGGATTCGTGTTGGATGTCGATCCCCACTCGAGATTAGTCGGGTTAGCGCAAGTGTGAACATAAAATGATAGAATTTTTGCTAGAATTATGGAGAGGTAAGAGTGGTGGAGAGTCAGGGATTGAAAACATTCTTTTGAGTTGATTGTTGCAAATCATGAATTACAATAATGAAAAAGAGACAAAATATGCAAATAACTCCGAAGAAATTTTATAACAACAAAATCCATTACATTGCTTAAAAGAATTTTAAACTATGATAAAACAATTAATCAACTGGAAAGCAATAAAATTCAATAAAATAGATGAGAGAGAAAGAGACTACGAGAGAGAAACTAGAGAGAGTCTAGAGAGAGAGTATGAAACTTACCATTGCGCCTATCCGATCGCAAGAGAGATGGAAATCAAAGCATGGCAGCAACCATGGCATGATTGCTGGTAGCAAGTAAGAGAGATGAGCGTGAGGAACATGGCTGGAACCAGCACCGTGTGGAGGAGGGAGGCTGCAAGAGATAATGCCTGTGAAACCTCAAAAAATATCAATCGTTGGATTGATTCCCTTAGATTCAGTAAACATCGAGATTCGAGCCTTTGGTAACCGAGAGCGGTAAAATTCAACAAAATTTTAAAAACCTTTAATTAAAATAAAGATTAATTCAATTATAGAGTCCGTAGTGTTAAAATGAAGAAATAATTTGAATTATAAATTGATGATATTACTCGGGTTTTGAATTGATGAATGGACCCTAGAGAAGTGTCAACACCTCTGGTTCATCAACCTTGGTAGTTGGATCGGGCTCGCCCAACCTGTATGCGTGTGTGTGACTTGAGTAATACATTAGTAGTTCACGGATATGGGCCAAATAGAAGCAAAATTGTCATTTTTGACATAGTTATTAAGGAATTTAGTCTTTCGGAGGCCGCCACGAGCTTTACCTCGTCGTTTTACCCTAGGAGACCCCGTTTTGTGACTTTTTGCATACTCACGAATTTCGAATTTCGATCCAAGTGTATCGCACGATAGATAATTGGATACATTTCGGTGTGGCGCCGCCACACCCAATCACCTCTATTAATAGCTTGGGGACCAAGGGAGCTCCCATGTAACACCACGTGGGTAAACCCCCACCACATCCATTTCAAATTTCTTTATTATATATTATTTATGAAATCATCTAGGTGATGTCATCACAACCTTTTAATATATATAAAAAATATAATTATATATATATAACTAAAAAAAAAAAAGGGGATTGAAATGAAATGAACAAATAAAATAGAGGAATCGTAGAGCTCGTAGCTTCTCGAAGAACCCACTAGAGGAGGAGAGAGAGAGAGAGAGAGGTTAAATGAAGAAGAAACTTGAAGGAGAAGAGTCATGGCCGTTGGATTTGGAGGAGAAGGTAAGTGGTTTAAGTCATTTGCATGATTTCATTTCTTTCTTTGTTTTGGATTGTTCATATATATATGTGGTTTGTTGTTTAAAAGAAAATTTGGATCTATTTCACATGGTGATATAATCTTAATATCAATTACATGCTTTCTTGTTAAATTCTTATTCAATTTTGTATAATTTTAATCTAATTTCAGACCTTTTTGCATCTCATTTCAGTACTTGCTTAACACTATTTTGTTCACAAATACACCCTTTTCAACCCTACTCTCATACCTTGTTTCAAATCCAAACTCGGACCTATTATACACAATAAAAAGATTTGAAATCTACACCTAATCAGAGTCTGATTTTTCACACAAAGATGGGTGTAAATATAGATTAGATTTCACTCCAAAACAGATTCAAAATTCAGTTCTAGTTACACCCAAAGTCATACCATGTTAGACATGATTTCAGTCACACTTTTAAGCCTCAAAACAGCCTCATTTTAACACCCAAACCAGAAACGTTTTCACACCCATTTTAACATCCAAATCTCTATACCACCCATAATCTAACTTTGTTTGACACCAACACTGTACCTGGTTTGCAACCAAAACTAGACTCTGTTTTGCAAGTCTAAAAGGAATCCAAAAATGAAAGGAAAATAGGGGCTGCGCCCCAGCTTTCTTGCAGCCCATTTAACCCACACCAACACCACCAAGAATCGACCCAAAACCTACCCCTTTGATCCCCCTGTGCCTTTTCCTTTCTTCCGGGACCACAACTAACTCACAAACCTCCCAAAATGCTATTATAAACATGAAGAAAACAGAGGCCTTGCCCAAACAGTTGCAGCCCCTGAAAAATACCATCAAAACCCAGCCCAACAATATAGAACCCGACCCAAACTTGCACCCCTACCTTTCCTCTATACCTGCCCGGAAACCCAATCCATACCCGAACCCAAATCCTATGTGGACCATGCATCACCTCCAATTTAGAGGTGCTGTCCACAGCCATGAAGAGAGAACATAAGTGTCGTGGTGGGTGACCATAGTGGGCCCTGGCCACTCAAGAAAAATAAAATATTTTCTCGATAACATTTTTTACCCTTGGATCTTCGTACTCAAATGATGTCCAAATCACACGATTGAAATCAATCTATGAAAAAGACTCCAATCAAACGGATAGAGTTCTCTAATCAAGATGAATTTTGGAATGTAGGTCAATTTAGGGATTGGCCCAACTAGTGGGCCGCTCCTTTCAAACAATACTTCGAAGTCCATGGTTAAGCACAACCCATGAAATGACTTTAATCGAACGGTTAAGAAGCTCTAATCAGGCTGAACTTTGCATGTGGGTCCACTTAGGGATAGGCCCAACATCCATATGATCAATGTTCATAAATAATGGGCCCAACATCTAAATAGTCAACGATTAAATGATGGGCCAATCATCATACGGTCAATAATGATGAGTCAAACCTCATAGGGTCAGTGACGATGGGCCAAACAGCATAGGGTTAGTGATATCCAATAGTACACCTTTCCTCACAAACAACGCTCAATCACACGATCACAAATAAACAATGAAATAGATTCAAATCAAACGGTTAGAAACCTCCGATTTGACTGAAATTTTGGTTTGCGAGTCCACCTAAGGATATGCCCAGCATCCACACAATCCACGATCAAAAAAATGAGGGGCCTTACGTATACACGATCAATGGTCCCAATAGTGGGCCACTTCTACAAATAACCCTCAAACCATAGTTAAGGACAAATAATGGAAAATATTGTGACCCGACAACTAGGAAACCACAAATCACACAAAAGTTCGATATGTAGGTCCTGATATTCGCTAAAAAGTTCTTATTTTAAGCAATTATCCTTCTAGCATTGTCACACTCTTCTACGTAAAACTATAATTTTTATCAACATTTCTACGTCAGAGTTTCTCTCATTCCGTAGAACACACTTTTTTGGTTAAAATAGTATATTCGTATGCATTCATACGCATTTATTTGACCCACATGCGAAGTCATTCTCATTACGTGATTGTTCTATCGCAGGAGCACTAATTGGAAAATTTTGATGGCATGCGGGCCCACAATCAACTTCCAGAACCTAGGATCAAAGCTCAAGAGCCAATGGGCTGAGAATAAGAAGATATAGGCCAAAGACTGGAAGAGCCAGAGAGTCAAAAGAATCGAGGGACGACCAAGAGAGAAGGAGAGGCAATCCCTCAAAGAAGAGACTAAGGAGATTAAAGCTTATAAACCAACACAAGGCGAGCACTTGCTCAGTTGGTAAAGCATGCAGAAGACCTAGTCAAAGATCAGGGTTCAGGACCCTCTGCTAGCATTTTCTCTTTATTTTTGTAATATTTTCTCTCTCCTCTCTTAACCCCCATTCTCTCTCTACCCTCAATTCTCAATCATCCGACCCTCTCGCCCTTCGTAATCACTCAATCCTATAGCCTACCTTGGCCAATCTCCTTCTTCCAATGATTCATCTGATCCTCGCCATCTACTGTCTGATCGCCATTAAATCAACCATCCGATCTCCACCGTCCCTCTCGATATCCAATCATCTCATCATTCACTATCTTAGGATCCAATGATCATCTTTTTCATCTCCTAGATCTTCCGGTCACGAGGACCAGCTACAAATTTTGACCAATATGATCATGATCTACGGCCTGAGTTGAAGAAGGATTTTTTTTAAGATTACCAAATCTTAGGCATAGAAATTGGGGAAGTTTTTCATCCATGATAGGCAACAAAAAGGGAAAATGGATTAAGGTTTGGAAATCTTACCTTCGGCATTAAAAATGGTTTGAAATAGAAAGAATATTTTTCCAAAACCAAGAAACAATTTTTTAGAAAAAGGAAAGAGATAATGCTTTATAAAACAAAAAGTTTTTGTATTGAAAAATAGGGAGCGTGGGTCCACAAGGAAAACCGTTGGATTCAAAAGAAAGGGTTGAAAATAGAAGGGATCCATGTCGTTAATGTTTTTGGAAACCCTAAACGTTTTAAAAGAAAAATAGAAACCCAGCCGTTACCCCTCACCCTATATAAAAGAGGAGGAGAAAGATAAGAGAGCCCCCCCCTCCACTTTATAATCTGGTCACACACGTTCTCCTCTCCTCTCTCATTCTCTTCCCAAAAAAAAAGAAAGAAAAAAAAAAAGAAAAAAAAAAAAAAAAGAAAAAGAAGAGAAGAAGAAGGGAGAAGGAGGAGAGGTCGTACCTTCTCCAGCCTGCACCTCCACCGCTAGTCACTCTACCACCAAAGCCTCAAGCTGCACTAGTAGCAACTGCTCTCCACGTTTCTGCTTCTACCGCTCTTCCATCTTCACCAACAAGAAACGCCACCAGCTGAACTCCATCTCCCTTTCTTTCAAGAATATCAAGCCGTCATCAACCCCTTCCTCCACCTCCATCAAAGCCTGCTGCCTTGTTGTAGCAGCAACTTCATCACCTTCCATTAGCACCGTCTGCTGCTGTGTTGCAGCCACCATTCCGCCTACCACAGCACAGACCTACAATTTTTGATCATCGTCTCCACCCCTTGTTGGGCGAACCAACAAGGTTCTCCACTTGCAACCCTCCTCACACACACTTCCACAGTTTCACTCCACCTGCAACTTCGGCAGACCGGCAACCAATCAGAAGATTTCTTCCACCAACTTGTAACGTGCTGCTCCTCCATCCATCAAAGATGTGTTGCCTGGGCAGCGTTCTCTCTCGCTGAGCGTCTCTCTCTTCCTATAAAAAATGGAACCAACAAATCTGCCACCGTCCTCCTCTTCGTCTTCCTGGCTTGCTATGCGCCAAAGTTCTAGTCATTGCTTTTGTCGGACCTAAAACTTCAACCTCATCTTGCTGCTGCAACTCCAGGAACGATCTACCTTGGAGAACAATCATTCCACGGCCTGCCTCACCTCCCTTCATCTTCACCTTGCTGGGCTTTCGGCCTGCAACCTCTTGTAGACCTGTCACGCCTTCCCCATTGCACACCTTGCTGTCCACCATTAACTCCAGCGAACCTAGTATGCATTACATTGCCGACCTCTCTACTACGATAAGCCTTTCACGAATAGCCACTCATGGCCAGCAAGTATGATGTGGTCGGGCTCACCATCATAGCCTACTTCTTGGCTACTCATCCTATTTTGTTAGTACGTTTGTAAGAATTTTCTCTCTTTTCACTTTCTCCCTCTACTCCACTTTTCTCTCTCTAACTCTCTTTTCTATTTTCTCTCTCTATCTCTAGCACTATAGGTCCATCTCTCTAGAATATCTATCTTTCTCTCTCTTGGTTAGGTCCATCTCTCATCTTTCTCTCTCTACATCTCATCTCTTTAACATGCTTTCCAATTACTTAATTAATTAGTTTTTATGATTTATTAAGCCAAGCATTGTAACTTTCAAGTCGGATTAATGAAGAAATTTGATTTGAGCGTCATTGTGTTTATTCTCGTTTGATTATCCTCACTTACGATTTTTAGTGATTTACAATGTTTTCTTCGAAGAGTTTTGTTTTAATCCCGACTCATCCTTCTCACCTAACCATTTCAAGCATTTCCGTGGTTTTAGTGTTTCTTAATGCATGGCCCTATCCCCGAGTGTGGATCGACATCCGACACTTCCCACTGTGCAAAGAATTGTTTAAATTTTGCAGGATAATTGGATCAAATTACAAATCTCGTTGATTCTAGGGTTTCCTTAACCAACGACGCGAAAAAAATCTTAGCTTCAAATGGCGCCACTGCCGCTCGGGTGTACGGGAGTGCGAAAAAGAACGTAAAGATGGAATTGGAAAGTTGCTGAAGCGAAAAGTTGCTCAATTTGGACAGCTTGACCTTTTCGGGAAACTTCTATTTTTGATTTTTAGTGATTTTTAGCAGTTTTTAAATTACTATTTTTAATTCCTCGGAAGGTCGAGTGCAATTTGTAATAATTTAGGAATTTTACTGCTTTCTATATAACTGCTAGATCTTGTTCTAGGGTTTTTTAGAAACCCTAGATTAAGTAAAAAATACCAAAAAAATAAAAATATCAAAATTCAAAAAAAAAAATTAGGGTTTTATATTCTGTAGATTTTTAGAAATCACCAATCAAGGATTTGTGATTTTTAGAAAGATTCTAAAATCTTGAAACTCTGCTAAATTAGGGTTTTCCCTCTTAGAAGTTTCTCCTTTAGAAGAACTTCTATCTTTAGAAATCTTTCGAATTTGGAAAAGTATGCAAAAGGAAACACCCCAAATCTAGCAGAATTTCAATTTTGGGAAATTTCCCAAAATTGTAAGGGATCTCGCAATCAAATCTTTCTTGAAAGATCTCCACCGTTCGGGAAACTTTTCAATCTAGGTATTTTTCCAATCTGGGAATTCCTAAATTTTACCCTATCTCAAATTTGGAAAATAACTCAAAAAACTTGCCTAAATCCAGTGCTTGTTCTGCCGTGTGATCTAACTTTTCTGCAGGAACACGATCCAGTGTGGGTAGGGAGCGAAAGCTCAAAGAGGTGGAGTCGGGCCCAAGCCCATTAGGATACCCTTCCCTAACGCACGGAGGCGACCCCGTGGCGTGGCCCACGGGAGGTAAGTTTTTATCCTCGCCTTGAGTGTGATACTGCGCCGTTAGGTAACTCATTGCCGTGTGTCTATTTGCTTTCGCATAAATATTATTCGACTTGCGTGGCGTAGCCGTTAATCAATCAACTTTAAGAGAGCAGACCCAGCTCCAAATTGAAACTGGTGGGATTTCATCACCCACCTCATCATTCCAACTGATTTGATCCCAAGGCTCCATTTAATTAAAAAGAATCAAGAAATAGAGCCAATTAGCCCGGTGTTCGAGAAAAAATCCACACAAAGCGAACCCGCTTAACATCCAATCGAAATAAGACCACGAGCGCGGGTCCCTATTGTCTAACACACCCATAAGTCCCTGCTACTCAAGTACACTGAGCTCGACGTGGCATCTTGGACTATTCGGCGGTTAGTTGCGTGTGGACTAGGAACACGCACCAACCCTAGCTTAACCCGAGGGAACACTCTTCTTATCCACTTGACCAATCCGGTTAGTCTGGGACGTACTTAAGACAGCCATTGTGCCGCACGTCTGTCTAGGCTTCGGATTGCCTGTTGTTGACTAGAGTTAGTACTAAAGGATTCGCTCTGAAGAGTGTAGCCTGGTGAGAACCTCTGAGTGCAAACAGTTAGTCCGATGGTTAAAAGATAAACCAGTGGTCCGCCCACTATCATAATCTACTCTAGCCCCTAGACTAACAAGATAATTCCTAAAATATATCCTGATTGCTTAAAATAGGATTATCTGTGCTTGGTGTGCATCATTTAGGATAGTGTTCTCCTTTGGTAACTTTTTGCCAAGTATAGAGCTTGCCTCATCAGCGTATGCCCATTTGGACTCGTCCGAACAAATGCTTGATTCGGTCTGAGAATCACGTACCTACAGTGGATCTTCTACTGCATCCTTCCCCATCTCTTTCACCACCTGTCTCCCCTAGTACTACTACCTTTGTAGTCATGGCAGTCGAACGACCTCTTATCGAGACGTTTGCCCCTATCTCTATCAATTCGCCCACTTGCATTATTCTCCCACCTACTACGGCGGTACAGTTTGAGATCAGGCCGTAGACGATCCAAATGCTACCAACCTTTCGTGGTCTCCCAAGAGAAGACCCATATTCCCATATTAGGGAATTCCAACATGTCATCCTACTTTTCAAGAATCAAAACCTCGATGATGACAATGTGCGTCTGCGAGTTTTCCCATTCTCGCTCAAAGACCGAGCCTCAATTGGCTCTACTCCTTACCCACTAATTCAATCAGCAGTTGAAAAGAGTTGGTGGGCAAATTCATGTCTAAATTCTACCCTATGACTCTGACCAACCAAATGAAGCAACTCATCCAGGACTTTCGACAGAAGTCCGATGAGAAATTTTTCGAAGCGTGGGATAGATTCCAAGACTACCTGACTAAGTGTCCCCACCATAGCATCGACAAGGGCAATCTTATCCACGTCTCCTACAAGGGACTTACTGATGAGTCCCGGACCATGGTAGAGTCAATGTGCCAGGGAAAATTCTTGCACCAAACTCTGACCGATGCATAAAAATTCTTTGGAGAGTTAGGAGAAAACTCTCAACATTGGACGACTGACTCAGAGTTCAGTCGAACCACTTCGGTCCAAAGGACAACCAAGGGACATGATGCTACAGCTGATACTGAGCTTCGATCTGTCATTCAAGAGTTGAGCAAGTCAGTCTCTGCACTGGCTGTGTCAGTACAAAAGCCTACTCAACATTCTACCTTAGTCATGCATGTGGGACACGAGAGCCCTATGGAATCCTGCACCCTTTGTCTGCAACCCTCCCATACTACTGAGCATTGTCCTTTGAATGAAAGATGGTCCAATCCTCTTTAGGAAGAAGTTTGTGCTTTCAGCACATACAAACCACCCACTCAGAACTCGTATAGTCAATCTTATCATCCTGACACGAGAAACTACCCTAACTTCTCTTGAAGGCCTCAGTCTACTCAACCGCAAGCTCAACCTCCGTGTCCGCCTCAGGGCATGTATCCTCTTGGGTTCAATCAACCCAATAGGCAACTCAATCAGGGTCAGTACCAACAGAGTCAGTACCCCTCTACTCCGAACTAGCACTTCCAACAGGGACAGTACTCAGGACAACCGAGCACATTTCAGCATCAGCAAAGAGTTTCCCAGACCTTTCAGAACCAACAGATTGTCCCAACTAATTCTCCAGCCTATAACTATAATGCCCCGATGAGCTCGAGTCGTGAATTGGTGCCTCAGCTCCCATTAGTTGCCCCCCAACAGTCGGTCCCCAAACCCGGTATCGAGGACCTTCTAGCTCAACTCATTACTCAATCTATGCAACGCCTAGAGCAACAACAACAACAATCTATGCTTCGTCTAGAGCAACGCTTAGGCAACTTGGAAGCTGAGAAAGCTAAAGGCATCTTCCCTAGCCAACCCATCGCTAACCCAAAAGGAAATGCCAAAGGAGCAGTATATGAGATCGGTTCCCAATCTCAGAGCCAGAATGAGAACTGTAAAGGGGAAGTGCAAGCCGTAACCACCCTAAGGTCAGGAAAAACTGTGGACATGGGAGTCCAACTGAAAGTAGGTATTTTCCGCGTCGTTGGTTACGGAACCCCGATTTCAACACATTTTAATTTGATCCTTCTAGTTCACTATTTATTTCTGCAAAATATTCAAGCTTGTATAGTGGACAGTGTCGGATGTCGATCCGCACTCGGGATTAGTCAGATGAGCGCAATAACGAACATGAAATGACGAAAAATATTACAAAAATTGATGGATGAGGTGCGAATGGTGGATTGATTTAAAGCAACTTCATTTTAGAGGGGGAATTTATCAAAACTACACACTAAATCAACAAACATGAAAGAAGATTGAGAGAGAACAAACATGCTAAAATCAAATTTTTTATTCTTTCAACGAAATAAAGTTTACAATGCGAGAATCCACTACTTAAGCAAATAACAAGAAATTAATTCTAAAAAGCAAGATAAAGAGAGTAGTAGAGAGAGAAATAAGAGAGAGAAAGAGTAAGATAGATAGAGAAATAAGAGATTTTTTTTAGAGAGAAAATTAGGGACTAACCTAGATAGAAGAGGTTCTAGAGTGAGGAGTTTTCATGCTTACCTTTCAGCCATTAGATGGGAGGATTAGACCTTGTGAATGATGCATGACGAAGATGATCTGCTCGTGGGATCTCCAAGGGAGGAAGAGAAGGAAAAATGGTGCAAACGGCCTCTTGAAGCGTGGTGTTCCACATGTGAAGGCAACAAGCCGTGGCAAGAGATGATGCTATCGGATGGAGGAGCTAACGGTAGTGGTGGAGAGGCGGTGATGTAGTGGGGGCAATGCAGGCTAGCATGGGAGAATGGAGGTTCGATCCTTGGTGGGAGCCATGTGATGAAAAACTTCAAGTGGTTGTTGGCCGAAGAGGATGCATCACACGATGGTGATTGGTTCGGTGGAGATGAAGGTGACGGCCTGCAGGTGTGTCAGGCCGTGATGTGGTAGCTGGTTGGTGCTGCCAAGAGGCAGCAGGTGGAGCAAGATGAGAGGGGCAGCAGTCTTTGATGGAGGCGGTGCTGGGCGTGCTCAAACCAAAAGCAAGGAGATGCCTTATGGTGGATCCAACGGTGGTGAAGGTGGCAGCTAGCAGCAGCAAGATAGACGGCTTCTTCTCTTCTTCTTCTCCTCTTTCTTTTCTCTTTTTTTTTTTTTTTTTTTGCTGTGTTTTTTCTTTTTTTTTCTTTTGATGAGAAGAAGGGCAGAAAGATGCTGGTGAGGACGACTTAGAATGAGAGAGAGTTCAAGCTGGCCGGAGTTGCAGGTCTGGCCAGCAATGGAGAGTAGAGAGAGAGATGGCAGGTTGTGGAGCAACCTGCTGACATTGCTGTTGAGGGATGTGGAGAAACGATGGCACACCAGCAGGTTGGTTCAAGTTGCACGCGAAGATGAGGACGGCCAAAGCCGTGATGTAGCAGGCAAAACCCTCGTGCTTCACGGTGTGGAGATACACCACGTTGTGGTGCTTGCTGGTGTTGGAGAGAGGTAGTGCAGCAAGTGAGAAGGTTCTGATGGCAGACCTTACTGATCTACACGTCTTCCCCAACAAGAGGTAGGGCGGTGGTTGCTTGAGAGGGGGAGAGTAAGAAACGGGAGAGAAAGATGGAAGGATAGTGACGGCTTGGTTGGGGAGAACGTGGAGAAGGGAAGGAAAGAGAGAGAGATAGATGATGGGAGATAGATTAGAAGAGAAGGGAGGAGCGGTGTGCAGCACCGTGGAGGAGCCTGGTGGTGTGCACAGGCGGTGTGAGAGGCGACCGGAGTTGCAGGCTGCAACTCCGATGGGGCGTGGAGAGGATATCGTGGACTGCTTTCACGGTGGTGAGCAGTCCGGTGGAGAAAAAGGGAGGAACGGCCCTAGTGAAGAAGAATAGAAGAAGAAGAATATGAAGAAGACAAGGTGGCCGGAGTTCTGCAACTCCAGCCGGTAAATGAAGAAGAAGAAGAAGAAGAAGAAGAAGAAGGAGAAGAAGAAGAAGAGAAAGAGGAGAAAGAACGTAGGGGGGGTTTTTTGGGAAGAGAAAGGAGAGGAAAGGAGGGGGATTAGGGTTCGAACGAACCCCTCTCCTTCTCCTTTTAAAGCTCCTTATTTCCTTTAATGGAAATAGGGTATTTTTTGAAAATAAAAAATATGAAATTTTTTTTTTTTTTTTTTGAAAAGTAAAACACTACTTTTCTATGGGGAATTTCCCCAATTAGTGGACCCCCCATTTAATTAAAATTATTTTGAAATTCACGGGGTCCACTAACTGGTCGGACAGCGGGTCGATGGTGATGGGCCCGGCTACTGGCCCACATGGATTGATGATGTCCATCGTCTCACAAGATGATGTGACAGACAGTTTGATGGCGATCGGATGGATGGTGACTTGATTGGGACCCAGATTGGTAGATCGACGGATCTAGAGAGATCCAACGGTCCGATTGAAGATCCAACGGTCCGATGGAAGATCCAACGGTCAGAAAGCTAAGGGAGATGAGATAGAGCCGATGGGCAGGAGTTCTGGGGTTAGGTCAGTAGATTCGAGGACCGAGAGATGAAGAGAGAGAGAGAATAAGGAGAGATGAGAGAGAAAGTATCAGAAAATAGAGAGAAAAGCACTGGCGGAGGGTCTAGAACCCTGGTCTTCACTGTGACCATCCTCACGCTTCTCCAGTAGAGTCGACTATCATTCTTTGCTGACTCATGTGGCTTTAAACACTTTGGTCCGTCTCTTGGTCATTGGCTCTCCTGCTCTCTTCGTTCTTTGGGCCGACTTTTTGGTCCTCTTATTCAGCCCATATTTGGCCCATATCTTCTAGTCATAGCATGTGGGCTCTTTAAGCTTTGATAATGGGCTTTCATGATCGATTTGGGCCCACAAGTCTCGAGACCACAAGTCTCGAGACTCGTCCCATCGGGGTTTCCTGCGACAGAAGAAGTGCGTAATGAGACTTTATCAGAACGGCTTAATATCTAGACTTCCGAAAATATGTTTAATGCATGCAAATATACCATTTCGTCCAGAAAATTGTATTCTACGCAACAGAAGAGACTATTACGTAGAAAAGTAGATAAATAGAGCATTTTACATAGGAGAATGCAATAACGCTAAAAGGATAATTGCTTAAAATAAGCACTTTTGAGCGAATATCACCAACCACCGCCGGTGCCATCTCCAACACCCATCACTCCAACAGAGGAAACAAGTCCTAATCCTACCTCTGCTTCTTCTAACTCTGCACCAACATCAGATATCCCTGTGTAGAAATCCAAGGCTAAAGACAAATCTATTTGTCGAGTAAAGCCTCCCTTCCCGGACAGACTTATCCAAGATAAGTGGGATCAGCAATTCTCAGAGATCTTAGACGTCTTTAAAGACGTCCAGATAAATATCCCATTCCTTTCTGCTATCAAGCAAATCCCCTCCTATGCCAAATTCCTCAAGGACTTGTGCACAGTCAAGCGGCGTACACATGTACCTAAAGCTGCCTTCTTGGCCAAAAAAGCTACTGCGTTCATTCAACGCAACAGTGTGATCAAACACAAGGATCCGGGTAGCCCAACTGTCCAATGCAAAATTGGAGACAATTTTAGCTGTACTACCTTGTTAGATTTAGGGGCTAGCGTCAACCTCATACCATTCTCGGTATATCAGCAGTTAGGACTGAACGATATGAAGCCTACCAATGTCACATTGAAATTGGCTGATCAGTCCATCAAGATTCCAAGAGGAATCATTGAAGATGTCTTAGTAAAAGTCGCTGACTTTTATTATCCTGTGGACTTTATCATTCTCGACACTGAGCCGTGTCAGGATAACCGCATTCCAGTCATCTTAGGCCGTCCATTCCTTGCCACCGCAAATGCACACATCAGGTGCCGGGACGGAAACATGTCCATTGCTTTCGGAAATCTTAAAGCTGACGTCAATATCTTTCGTTTAATGCAACAGGATGCCAATCGCGAAGTGACTGGTGAAATATGTGCCGTTGAGAGTCTAATCCCGGACTCCACCGAAGATATTCTTAAGTAGTGTCTAGAACACTTTGGAGCTGACTTTGCCACAGAGTCAGCCATTTCTGATCTCAATGATCTTTTGGAGACTGCTCCACTGATAGAGATCCCCGCTCCACTCATCGAGTTCGAGCCTCTAATAACCATGGCCAGAGAACCCATCATTCCTTTACATACTGAAGTCAAACCTCTTCAATTCGTGTCTTCTGAGACACATTCTTCCACTCCATCTGCTCCAAAATTGGAGCTCAAACCTCTTCCCACAGATCTTTCTTATGCCTATCTTGGTCCTAAGGAAACCTACCCTGTGATTATTGCTTCCGCTTTGTCTGCGAGTGAACGTAAGAAACTTCTTGAGTTGCTCAACGAGCACAAATCTGCGATAGGGTGGACTATAGAGGATATTAGAGGCATAGACCCCTCGGTGTGCCAACATCACATCTATCTCGAGGATGAATCCAAAACCTCTCGAGAACACCAGAGGAGGTTGAACCCCGTCTTGAAGGAAGTAGTCCTGGACGAGGTCCTCAAACTATTAGATGCGGGTATCATCTACCCCATCTCCGACAGCAAATGGGTGAGTCCTATTCATGTCGTCCCTAAAAAGGCAGGATTCACAGTTGTGGAAAATGAGAACAAGGAAATGGTCATCCAACGCCTGAAGAAAGGGTGGAGAGTCTGCATCGATTACAGACGACTCAACACCAACACTAGGAAGGACCATTTTCTATTACCGTTTATAGACCAGATGTTGGAGAGACTAGCAGGTCACTCTTATTACTGCTTCCTTGATAATTACTCTGAGTATAATCAAATACCCATCGCCCCTGAGGATCACGAGAAGACAACTTTCACCTGTCCCTTTGGCACTTTTGCCTACAAGCGCATGTTTTTTGGCCTCTGCAATGCACCCGCGACCTTTCAACGGTGTATGATGAGCATATTCTCTGACATGGTGGAAAGATTCCTCGAAGTCTTTATGGACGACTTTTCAATTTTTGGGTCATCCTTTGATGACTGTCTGAACCATCTAGGGCTTGTATTTCAACGCTATCAGGACAAGCGACTTGTCCTCAATTGAGAGAAATGCCACTTCATGGTGAAGAAAGGCATAGTTCTGGGACATGTCATTTTCCATCAGGGCATTGAGGTCGACAAAGCTAAAATCGATATCATCTCGACCTTGCTCATTCCTAAGTCCGTGCATGACATCCGATCCTTTTTGGGACATGGAGGATTCTATAGGCGATTCATAAAGGACTTCTCTCAAATCGCTCGACCTCTATCCCATCTTCTGGCTAAAGATAGTCCTTTTGACTTTAATGTTGACTGTGTCAAGGCATTTGAGCGTCTCAAATCTAAGCTCACTACTGCACCCATTATCCATCCCCCGGACTGGACTCTACTTTTGAGGTAATGTGCGATGCTTCTGACTATGCTTTAGGAGCCGTTCTAGGGCAGAGAGTTGACAAAAGGTCACACGTGACCTACTACGCGAGCAAAACTCTTAACTCTGCCCAAATGAATACTCCACCACTGAGAAAGAACTCCTAGCGGTAGTCTTCGCTCTTGATAAATTCCATCCGTACCTCTTAGCCACTAAGGTGGTAGTGTACACTGATCATGCAGCACTTCGTTATCTCATATTGAAAAAGGAAACCAAGCCTCGATTAATCCGATGAATTTTATTACTGCAGGAATTCAACCTCGAGATTAAGGACAAGAAAGGAACCGAGAATGTAGTGGCTGATCACCTGTCTAGACTAACTTTAGAGTCATCCTTCGACAACCAGCCCATCCATGAGACCTTTCCAGACGAACAACTATTCACTATCTCTGTTAATCCTTGGTATGCTGACATTGTCAACTACCTTGTTACCGAAGAAATGCCTTCACACTGGTCAAAACAAGACAAAAGCCAATTCCTAGCAAGAGTTAAGTACTACTCTTGGGATGACCCTTATTTGTATAAATACTGTCCTGACCAGATCATTCGTCTCTGTGTCCCTGAGTCCGACCAACTCAATATCTTGTCCTTGTGTCGTGACCAACCTTGTGGTGGTTATTTTAGCACTAAGAAAACTGCAGAAAAAGTTCTGCAATGCGGATTCTACTAGCCCACACTATTTAAAGATGCCTATATCTACAGCAAAACTTGTCATAATTGCCAGCATCTAGGCCACATCTCCCAGAGGAACATGATGCCCCTCACTCCCATCTAGGTCAATGAAATATTTGACATCTGGGACATCGACTTCATGGGCCCCTTTCCAGTTTCTTATGGTTTTGAGTACATTCTCCTTGCGGTAGACTATGTCTCCAAATGGATAGAAGCCATTCCCACCAAGACTAATGACCACAAAGTCGTGGTCAAATTCCTAAAGGAGTTCATCTTCGCCCGTTTCGGTGCCCCTAAGGCCATCATTAGTGATGGAGGCACCCATTTCTACAATAGGATATTCGAGAAATTAATGAAAAAGTATGGGGTAACCCACAAGGTTACCCTAGCTTATCATCCGCAGACTAGTGGTCAAGTAGAGGTTTCTAATCATCAGATCAAGCAGATCTTAGAGAAGATAGTTAATACCACACGTAAAGACTGGTCTACTCGTCTCACTGATACTTTATGGGCATACAGAACTGCCTACAAGACACCACTCAATATGTCTCCCTATCGTCTCGTCTTTGGGAAACCCTGTCATCTACCGGTAGAGATTGAACATCGTGCCTTGTGGGCTATTAAGAAGCTCAACTTCGACCTAGACTCCGCAAGGGAGGAGCGGAAACTTCAAATGAATGAGTTAGAAGAACTCAAAAATAATGCCTACGACTTGTCCAAGAATTACAAAGCAAAGATGAAGTGGATACATGACAAAAGCATCCTTAGGAAAGAGTTCCATCTAGGACAGAAGGTCCTTCTTTATAATTCGCGTCTTCATCTCTTCCCTGGGAAACTGAAATCTAGGTGGACCGGTCCTTATACGGTCACAGCAGTCACACCCTTTGGGGCAATCACTATTGAGGATCCCAAGGATCACTCCTCTATCCAGGTAAATGGCCAGCGTCTAAAGCAGTTCCATGAACTTGATGTGTCGTTCATTCAGACTTCTGAGATTGATCTCATCGATCCTGTCTATGTCGAATGATGATCCAATCAGTCTCCTATGCTCTAACTTGGTTGGGGGTGCTTGTCACCCCCATTGTGTCTGGCTGAAGACGTAAAACTTAGCACTTTCGGAAAGACAATTCTGGTATTCCTAGAGTATCATGAGTCACATGCATTATCTTTATTACTGCTATAATTTTCTGCCCATGCAAGTACAATCACTTTGGCACTACTCTGGTACTTTCCACTGTTGATATCAGGCATAATTGGTAAAACCCTTCCTTCACACTTGCATCATGAACTTATCGTTTTCACTATTTGTCATGGTCATGAGCACCGAGGACGGTGCAATATTTTGGTTGGGGGTGGGTACTTTACCAAAAACTCATGTGACTTTCACAAGAAAAAGAAAAAAAAAATGAGAAAAATGCATTTTGTGGTGATTTTCAGACTATTTTCAAGGTGTCTTTTGTTGATTTTAGCAGTGTTTTCAAAAAGCCGTTACAATGATGAGTCAAAACTCTTCGCAAAGTCTATTTATTGAAAAGGATGTCTACCTTGAGAAAATCACTTATTATCTCTTAGTTCGGTTTGGAAGAATGCTACAGTGGAGTTAAACTCTTGGAAAACTCAGATTCAACAAGAATTTTTCACAAATCAACATCAGAACTATCTGTAGTTTGGACGATCTAGAGATCCAAGAAGAACAACTGTGGAGACCTAACCCAGTGAGCGTTTGAGCCTCTCTTCATTTCTAAGGGATATAAATAACTCTGAGTCACAAGATGACTCACCTTTCTTTCAGTCCCCAACTATTCCCTTGTAAGATCTCATTAATCCTTGCTTTGGTCATAGAACTTGGAGTGACGTCAAATACGGATCATTACAAAAAGAACCTTCTCTCTATCCATTCAAGACATCACAGATGAAAGTGTAAAACCTAGAAAATGATATAAGCCATCTTTCTACCCCAATCAGACATTTTTGGCTTACCTAATATCTACATCATTAGAAACCCTCTTGAGCCTTAAGATGAAAACCTTTTCTTGATAACCCATCAACTAAATCCAATCCCCAAAATGAACACAACTCAAACACCTACTTCTGAGAGGGATAAAAGAATTTTTGGTATGATCACAACATGAAGAGAAAGCAAGAAAAGAAAAAAAAGACCAAGTGGATCAAGCAAAAAGGAAATATGAAAAGAAAAGAAAAAAAAAAAAAGAAAATAAAAGAGGAATAGAAAAGGAAAGTTAGTAGAACAAAAGTTAAGAAGATGAACAAGTGAAAAAGGGAGAAGAAAGAGAAATCAAGGAATTGGTACCACCACCCTCGAGAAACGCTGCAAAGTAGAGTAAGATGTCCTCTCAGAACTTTTGAATCCCTGAAGGCCCTCATGTTTTTGACCTTTTCCTAAGCCTCTATACAACCTAGGGCAAGCCCTAATTGATTCTAGGTTAGCACCATCACAGAATGTGGAGGATGGAGAAGAGAGAAACTATAGAGTTTGATCCGACACTCCTGAGTAATATGACATTCCAATCATGAGATCTTTTGAATCTTCTGTGTCCTCAGTTATAAATGATATATGTGAGATATTGCCAGTTTCAGACATCTATCTCCTCACATATAACTTGAGAGAAAAGAATAAAACCAATTCTGTGTGATTCACTTCTGAGTGGTATACAAGTGAGAATTGAGGTCGAGGCATATAATCTTGTAGGTGATTAGAGAATCTGACTGCCAGATAGGGATGATGTTGAGCACACACACACGCTGAGTCTGAGTAATCTTTGGTTCAAATGTCCACTAGTAGATGTGCTGCTTTTTACTGACTAAGTTCTAATTATTGAATGATCACTTGCACCCTTGAAATGAAGTGACAAAACGGAGTTTTTCTGAGTAATGAGAACAAGTTTTTAGCATATACGATACCCTTCCGAGCTCATGTATTTTGCACTAATTGCCAAGGATTGGCAATATGCTGGTTGGGGGTTGTGATATTTGCTCAAAAGTGCTTATTTTAAGCAATTATCCTTCTAGCATTGTCACACTCTTTTACGTAAAACTATAATTTTTATCAACATTTCTACGTCAGAGTTTCTCTCATTCCGTAGAACACACTTTTTTGGTTAAAATAGTATATTCGTATGCATTCATACGCATTTATTTGACCCATATGCAAAGTCATTCTCATTACATGATTTTTCTATCGCAGGAGAACTAATTGGGAAATTTTGATGGCATGTGGGCCCACAATCAACTTCCAGAACCTAGGATCAAAGCTCAAGAGCCAATGGGCTGAGGATAAGAAGATATAGGCCAAAGACGGGAAGAGCCAGAGAGTCGAAAGAATCGAGGGACGACCAAGAGAGGAGAGGCAAGCCCTCAAAGAAGAGACTAAGGAGATTAAAGCTTATAAACCAACACAAGGTGAGCACTTGCTCAGTTGGTAAAGCATGCAGAAGACCTAGTCAAAGATCAGGGTTCAGGACCCTCTGCTAGCATTTTCTCTTTATTTTTGTAATATTTTCTCTTTCCTCTCTCTTAACCCCCATTCTCTCTCTACCCTCAATTATCAATCATCCGACCCTCTCGCCCTTCGTAATCACTCAATCCTATAGCCTACCTTGGCCAATCTCTTCCGTCCAATGATCCATCTGATCGTCGCCATCTACCGTCTGATCGCCATTAAATCAACCATCCGATCTCCACCGTCCCTCCCGATATCCAATCATCTCATCATTCACTATCTTAGGATCCAATGATCATCTTTTTCATCTCCTAGATCTTCTGGTCACGAGGACCAGCTACAAATTTTGACCAATATGATCATGATCTACGGCCTGAGTTGAAGAAGGATTTTTTTTAAGATTACCAAATCTTAGGCATAGAAATTGGGGAAGTTTTTCATCCATGATAGGCAGCAAAAAGGGAAAATGGATTAAGGTTTGGAAATCTTACCTTCGGCATTAAAAATGGTTTGAAATAGAAAGAATATTTTTTCAAAACCAAGAAACAATTTCTTAGAAAAAGGAAAGAGATAATGCTTTATAAAACAAAAAGTTTTTGTATTGAAAAATAGGGAGCGTGGCTCCACGAGGAAAATTGTTGGATTCAAAAGAAAGGGTTGAAAATAGAAGGGATCCATGTCGTTTACGTTTTTGGAAACCCTATACGTTTTAAAAGAAAAATAGAAACCCAGCCGTTACCCCTCACCCCATATAAAAGAAGAGGATAAAGAGAAGAGAGCCCCCCCCCTCTACTTTATAATCTGGTCACACACGTTCTCCTCTCCTCTCTCATTCTCTTCCCAAAAAAAAAGAAAGAAAAAAAAAAAGAAAAAAAGAAAAGAAAAAGAAGAGAAAAAGAAGGGAGAAGGAGGAGAGGTTGTACCTTCTCCAGCCTGCGCCTCCACCGCTAGTCACTCTACCACCAAAGCCTCAAGCTGCACTAGCAGCAACTGCTCTCCACGTTTCTGCCTCCATCGCTCCTCCATCTTCACCAACAAGAAACGCCACCAGCCGAACTTCATCTCCCTTTCTTTCAAGAATATCAAGCCGTCATCAACCCCTTGCTCCACCTCCATCAAAGCATGCTGCCTTGTTGCAGCAACAACTTCATCACCTTCCATTAGCACCGTCTGCTGCTGTGTTGCAGCCACCATTCCGCCTACCACAGCACAGACCTGCAACTTTTGATCACCGTCTCCACCCCTTGCTAGGCGAACCAGCAAGGTTCTCCACTTGCAACCCTCCTCACACACACTTCCACAGTTTCACTCCACCTGCAACTTCGGCAGACCGGCAACCAACCGGAAAATTTCTTCCACCAACTTGTAATGTGCTGCTCCTCCATCCATCATGTGTTGCCTAGGCAGCGTTCTCTCTCGCTGAGCGTCTCTCTCTTCCTATAAAAAATGGAACCAACAAATCTGCCACCGTCCTCCTCTTCGTCTTCCTGGCTTGCTATGCGCCAAAGTTCTAGTCATTGCTTTTGTCGGACCTGAAACTTCAACCTCATCTTGCTGCTGCAACTCCAGGAACGATTTGCCTTGGAGAACAATCATTCCACGGCCTGCCTCACCTCCCTTCATCTTCACCTTGCTGGGCTTTCGGCCTGCAACCTCTTGCAGACCTGTCACGCCTTCCCCATTGCACACCTTGCTGTCCACCATTAACTCCAGCGAACCCAGTATGCATTACATTGCCGACCTCTCTACTACGATAAGCCTTTCACGAATAGCCACTCATGGCCAGCAAGTATGATGTGGTCGGGCTCACTATCATAGCCTACTTCTTGGCTACTCATCCTATTTCGTTAGTACGTTGGTAAGAATTTTCTCTCTTTTCACTTTCTCCCTCTACTTCACTTTTCTCTCTCTAACTCTCTTCTCTACTTTCTCTCTTTATCTCTAGCACTATAGGTCCATCTCTCTAGAATATCTGTCTTTCTCTCTCTAGGTTAGGTCCATCTCTCATCTTTCTCTCTCTACAACTCATCTCTTTAACATGCTTTCCAATTACTTAATTAATTAGTTTTTATGATTTATTAAGCCAAGCATTGTAACTTTCAAGTCGGATTAATGAAGAAATTTGATTTGAGCATCATTGTGTTTATTCTCGTTTGATTATCCTCGCTTACGATTTTTAGTGATTTACAATGTTTTCTTCGAAGAGTTTTGTTTTAATCCCGACTCATCCTTCTCACCTAACCATTTCAAACATTTCTGTGGTTTTAGTGTTTATTAATGCATGGCCCTAACCCCGAGTGTGGATCGACATCCGACACTTCCCACTGTGCAAAGAATTGTTTAAATTTTGCAGGATAATTGGATCAAATTACAAATCTCGTTGATTCTAGGGTTTCCGTAACCAACGACGCGAAAAAAATCCTAGCTTCAGGTCCACCTAGAGATAAGCTAAACAATCTTACGGTTAGTGGTCTCAAATAGGGTGCCACTTCTTTTCAATGATGTTCAAAATCACACGCTCAAGAACAAACTACGAATAAGACCTTAACCTAACAGATCTTTGGTATCTAGGACCACCTAGGGATAGGTCATATGTGCCAGAATAGTAAGTGGACCATAAAGGTCGGGCCATCCTGATAAGTATAAATAGCGAATAAATAATAAAAGTAGCAAAGTGAGTATCTTAAAATTTTAATTATAGTAATATAGGTCTAATCATCCAGGGATACATATAAACGGCGATAGGAATGTCGTGATCATGTTAACACAACTTGTAAAACAAAGAAAATAAGAAAAATGTATAAAATGATAATTTATAGAAATAGGAAAATTTTCAAATGATGGGGATAACTAGCGAAATTTCCACCCTTAACCATAACACAATCACTAAAAGCAAGTAATTAAGAATATAGAAAAAATAAAAATAAAATAGATGATCGTAAAAGCTAGTAGTGCACTCGTGTGAGGTTAAATTCAAAATTTCAATAATCTTAGAAGAATACCAGAACATTCACATGAACTAAAAATAAATAAATACTAAAGCTTCAATGTCAACTTTGACTAAACCGGTCAAGTCAACCTACTTTGGTTTCTTTTTTTAAAAAGAAACCCTCGTACCTGATTATTTTAACTTAAAATGTGAAGTTTATCAGTTAGATTAAATTTGACTTATTTCGACCATCTCACTCAGTCAACCCGTTACAATTGTTTTACCGATTTTGGACCAAAATGACTTTTAATTTTAAATAAATTTTGGGTTTTTCTGACCTTATTTGTTTTGTCGAATCATCAAGTTTTATTTATATTTATGGTTTATCAAGCTTCATTATTCGGACGATTTATTGAATTTTACTTTGATTATGATCTATTAGTGGATTTGATGGACTGGTGCTAGTTTCTAAATTGTTGGTTTTTCTTTGAACTATCTAAATAATAAGTTTTATCAGAAGATGAGGGGGTTTTCACTCAATTTTGTTCATTGGGTTTTTCAAGAAAATGGAAAAGGATGGGTGTTACAGATTTTGGGGATTGATTTGATGTGCGTGATCACTAGTATGTCTGAAAGTGTGGGATGCTTAGGCTACCCCGGATTTGTAGATTTGGATCTTGTTGGGTGCCCAAGTGGACCCGGGGGTGCCATTATGGACCCAGTTGTATTGGTTGGTTTCAGATGAGGTTTGGACATATGGTTTCGAGATTGGGGCCCCTATTAGCATACACACATGTCAGAGTATTAGGTGATCAAATAAATTAATAAATGGAAAGAAAAGATTTTTTGAAAATTTACAAAGAGAGTTTAAATCAGAAATAAAAGCCTTAGCAAGCCTAGGTTATATATATATATTATATGTACCAGGGTGAATTAGAAGGGTCAGTAGATTCTTAGATAAAGGCGGTACCTATGTGTTCTCTTGATAGTATGGGATATCATTAGAACCATGGGATATTAGTAGCAATTCAAGAGTCTCGATTCTTCTGAGGAACTCAGTATGATGCATTGTTTACGGGTGGATCAGCCGAGGGTTACACTGTACGCCTGATAGGCATTTAGACGCGGGGCATAATTGAACTCTGTCCAGACTTTCTTTGGATCCATAGAAATTTTGTAGTCGTCGAACATTTAGCCGACGTGATAATGTAGGCCAACGGCGACCTGAGTTGAAAACGTGGGGTGCAGTGCAGGACCAGCTCCAGATGAGTTCAATGGGTGTCAAACGGTAGTTCCCAAGTCAGAAAATCAGGACAGGTGAAGACCGCGCAGCCCGCATTAAGGGGCTAATGATGGTGTCCCACATCGGTGAATTTTAGGATACGCCTCGACCAGGGCAGGTATACCGGTCGTAGCCTAAGGTGAAATCTCTTTAAATTCTGCATCATCAAAACTATCATCTATATTTTATTATGAGATATATGATGGCATCTCTGAGATTTCGAGTTATATGATTTTGACATTGTTTATCTGATTTTTATTCTCATAGAATCATTGTTTTAAATATAAGTTCTTATATTATTGTTTTCTGAATTCAGTAACGGTATGTCAATGGACTATGCATGTTACTGCTTTATGATTTTTGTTTTCATGTTTTTATCGGCTATTTTTCCCCTGGAGATGAAATCATGAATAGTTTAAACCACTCCCCACTACTGGGCTTTTTCCCGAAAGCTCACCCACCCCCAGATCTTTTGCAGATAATTGATGATGGTTGGAGAACTAAGAGGATGATTGGTGACATTCCAGTTGAGGAGACCATTGGTTATTATCAGATAGAAACAATGTTGTTAGGATTTGTCTCCATCATGGTATAAATTATTTTCTGCTACAATTTGACTTTGTTATTTTTAGAATATATCATATATTTAGAATAAAATCAAATCATTATATATTGTACTATCACACTTTATCCCTTGTATATTGGATAGCATGTTTAGAAATTAATGAAATTGCTTAAATTTTTCCGGTCAAATGATTCGATAGCTCATCTAATTGAAGTTATATAGGATATCACACTTGAGACCTCAACCCTCACAACTTACCTTCATTTGAAGTTATCATTTTAGCTTCGGGACCTAGTGAATTTATAGATAGGAAGACTGTTAGGTAGACCATTCACACCTCGAGATCTGTGTTGGATTTCGGGGCATGACAATGCCAGACTAATTTGCAATGGAGATCGGTGGTGGTTGGTTCGTGACGTGGATCGTGGAGGAGCAGCAATGGGAGAGTGGGTGGCTAGCGGTGCAAGAAGGAGACCCTCCTCATCTTCTTCCTCTTCTCTTCTTCTTTTCTTTCCTTCTTTCTTTCTCTTTCCTCCTTTCTTTCTCTTTTCTTTTCTCTTTTTTTTTTGTTTTCTCTTTCTTTTTTATTGAAAGAAAGAAGATAATAGGTAAGATTGGAGATGAGGACAGTTGTGAGTGCTGTGGGCGGTAATGGAGTTGCTGGGTTGGAGAGCAGCTTCCTCCTTCTTGCTTGAAACCGTGGACGAAATGGAGAATGGGGGGCGGTAATGGCTGTGCAGGTTCCGGTGATATGGGCTGATAGCAAGGGGCAGCGATGTGGGCGGACAACAAGATAGGACTTGCAACTCCGTGTTGTAGGTCTTGGTAGATGCGGTGGAGGAGTTGCAGACCGCACCCTCCTCTTTTCTTCTTTTCCTCTTCTCCTTTATTTTTTTTTCAGGTTTTGTTTTCTAAAACCGGTGAAGGACAACGATCAGCCCATTTTGTGGAGATGGGGGCGGTGCTGCAAGGCGGTAGTGGTGATGGGGCAGCAATGGAGTGAAGGACGGCTGGGGTTTTTTTTTATTTATTTTTTTGAATGGGAAGAAGGAGGAGGCGGTTTAGGATGTAGATGGAGACGGAATGGCAGGCTGGCTGTGCGAACGTTAATGGAGGGAGAGGCTGGTGGTGTGGGGTGGTACGGTTTTGAATGGGAAGAGAGAAGATGGGAGGAGACGTGGAGGAGAAGATGGGAAGAGAAAAGAGAGAAATGTGGATGGAAGAGATCCTCCTCTCTTCTTTTTCTCTTTCTAATATACTAAGGCCCTAGGGTTTTGAACTATTGGGTGAATAGGGACCGTTAGATCATCTTCTCAATTAACCTTGTTTTCAATTATGGGGAAATATCCCATGTATTTGATGATGTATCACTCATCATGCAACACCCTCCAGCAACTTTTTCTCCTTTCTTCCTTGTCTTTTGGTAACCAATTCATTACCCAAAATGATCCAACCCCTTGCATTCTTTCCTCTCTCTTTCATAGTAGCAGCCATCCACCTTATTTGATTGCTAAAGTTCTCCCTTTGGTAAAAATAGCAACTACCTTTTCACTTCTCCTTTTTAGAAAATATTTCTTCAATGGTTCATATGCTCCAATTCACCTTGCACTTCAAAGCTAAAGCTAATCCAACAACTCTTTGATTCTTAGACCAAGCACATGGGACCCACATGTTGTGGTCCACTGTATGTGCACTCACAATTTTTGCCACTTGATGATTCATTGGTCCATATATAGGCTTTTGGTGATCCATCGATCAAGGTTTATGATGAGAAATACATGGGTCCCACATTGTTTGAATTTATCATTTCTAAGCTTTATGGAAACCCGACCGTTTATAACATCACCCTCGATCGACGGCTAGCAACTTGAATCAACACTCGGTCCATAATCTCAGCCCACCAACTTGGTTCACACAAGGGTCCAACACCCTGGCCCATTGATTTGGTCCACGGTGTGGGTTATCTTCATGAGTTTCCATGTATGCCACATTATCATTGATCCCACTGTCCATTTGTCTTGTTTCCATCATGTTTTAAACTCATTAACTTGATAGAGCTTTCTTTATCTTATTTGTGGGCCCATCAACATGCTTTACTTGCCCATTATCTTGATGTCTAAGAACTTGAGTTGTGTTGTCCCAATTTCATCGGTCCATCTTGTCTGTTATCCAACAATATTTGAGCATAGTTCCCTGGTCTATGTGATCATCTTTGATTTGGACAAGTTTGGTAGTGAGCTTCTGTGGTTGATCGCGGGCCTACAGTTCTCGAGAATCGTCCGCTCAGGATTCTTGGATAATGAAAGGCACGTAATGAGGCTTTAGTCATAACGACTTTATATCTAGACATCCGAAAGTGTGTTTAATGCATGCAAATATATCATTTCGTCTAGAAAGACTTTTACAAAGAAAAGTGGATAAATAGAGCAATTTTACATAGTAGAGTGTGATAACGCTAAAAGGATAATTGCTTAAAATAAGCACTTTTGAGCGAATATCACCGTCGGTAAAACCCTTTTTTGTTGTAGTGTTTGTTCATTAGTGGAAGTGTTCTAAAATTTCCTTCATACCTCAACGTCAACGGTTTTAAAATATGGGTTATTTCTTATTTGAAATTAATGCATATATATTGAATTTCCTTAACTAGGTATAATTTTATTTCAAGTATTTCCTTTGAACCCCATCCACCCGACTAATTGGCTTGGCTCTTGGCCTCTTTGAAACTACGCACCATAGTAATGGGAATCGTTTTATGCTTTATAGCCTTGTTTCCTTTGTATCATCTATATAACAAAACACAGTGGTTATCTCCCCCTCTTATAGGCTTCATATATCAAAGGGCCCATATCAACTCTTACATAAAATAAAATTTTGACTGTTGGATTAATTTAATAGGGAAATTGTCTCCCCACTTATACCCCTCTTATTGGCTTCACAAAGGATGGCCGAGATCTTATCCCCCAAATGGACTATGGATCTCAACCACTCACACCCGATTTTGGGAAATAATTTGTAGGGGAGTGCCGAGGGCACGTGCCACCCACTACACATCTATATAACAAAACAGAGAAGTCACTTATCACCCCTCTTATCGGCTTCATTAAGGATGGCCGAGATCTTATCACCCCAAATGGATGGTGGATCTAAGCCACTCACACCCGATTTTGGCAAACGCTTGTTTTTAGGAATAATTTAGATAAAAATCAAAGTAATTCCAACATTTATCTATCAAAATTCAGTTAGGATAATAATCTCTTCGATTAATGCTATTTATGCTTTGGTAGGATCGTGTCTTGAGTTTGCGTTGGGTGCTATTTAGCAATCTTGAGGAGGGATCGCATCCTTTAGTGGGGAAGGTCATTTCAGCTAGCTAGCCAGACTCATTCAGAAATGTGAATATATTTGCTTATAAACTTGGTGATATTATGTTTTCATTTGAGGATTTGTGAGTCTCCCTATCTCTGTAAGTGTTAGGTTGAGTTTCTTGATGTTCTCATTTTCAGTTGATCACAAAGTTTACCCACCGAAAAAGAAAAGAGGACTTTGAGGCCCAAAATATGTAGTCTGTTCTTTGTTACTTGGATTTCAGATCGTATAAGCATGGTGCCTTGGAAATAATTTTTGACTGCTATAGTTGCTTGGCGCATCCTCGTGCAATGCTGATGAATGAAGTCATCTAACATGGTAGGTTCTCATCCTTGGTGTTTCTTGTCCATGGTTTGTTAGTTTTGATTTTTGATTGTCTTGATTTCCAACATCAAACGTTGTGTCCTGCAAACCACAGCACTGGAAACATGTCTTCATAAGCAACTAAATAAAATTATTACTATTTTCAGCATGTTCAAATATCATGGGATTAATTTGTATTATTGGGACCAATGAAACTATGCGGTAGTGTCTGCGCTACAATATCGATCTTCCTCTAATATTATATATGTGCTTACCTAGTGTCTAGGGCTAGCAATGGATCGAGTTGGAGTCAGATTGGTACTAATCTGGTATCGATCCGATAAGAAATCTGATCAATCCAGACCCGATCCGATAAAAATCAGTTTTGGAGTAGATCCGATTCGATATACTGCTCTGAAACTTTTCTTCGAGATTGTCTAGGAGTTGAGCTCCAACTAAGAATTTTTTAAGAAACCATCTTAGCCCTTATTACACAAATACATACATGAGCGAACACACACATATATATAAATAAATTGGATGGAGAGATCCACATCACCTATCAACCAAGTTACTCCATTGAAGGCTACTGGATACGTGGAATGCACTTTAATACGATGCATCCAACTGTGCTGAGGTAACAACGGACGTTGAAAACAACAAAATCAGTGAGCAGGGTTCCTACTTTGTAGCTTGTATCCATAAAGTTTTCAAGCAATAAACAAGTGTATCCATCAAATTCAGTTGTATCAGACAAAGAAAAAAAAATGAAAATAAGATAAGAGGAATACTGATGAATCTTTATTATCGTTGTGGGTTACAAACGTCCTCCACTCCAATCCAAAGCAACATACAAGAAGAAACAAAGTGATGAAGAAGATGGCAAACCCTAAAATAAAAGAGGAAATAAAAGATATTTAAGGATAAATTTAATTCTACCTACCAAACCTAGGGAAAGATTTAAAGATTTGGGTTTATATATTTGTTAAAATCCTCATCTAGTTAAACCATAATTTTAGGAATTGATGCTCAAGAATAAAATCTCAGCTGTCAACATGCCAATTAAATCCAATATATATATAGTGAATATATCGGGTCAATATCGGATTGGAACATGGCTGATCCAATACCGATCCGATAAGAGATCAAATCGACAATTTGTGATCCGGTACCGATGATTTGATAACAAACAATAAAGTTCCGGACCCATTTTTTTTTTATTGGATCGGATCTCAGGTTTGATCCAATCCATTGCCAACCCTACTGGTGTCCATATGGCAAGAAGGTGTGAACATGGATCATCAGGTTCTCGTCTGTCTAGCTATAGTTTTTAAATGTTAATTAATTAAGGAAGAAATTTGGACACGTATTAACTGAACAAATTTGAGGCCAATAGTTGGTAGAAATAACTAACCCCTTTCAAAAGAGGGTGTGAATCTAGAAGTTTATAACTGTAGTCAAGGGAGAAAAGGTAGTTAGTATAACTCGTGCAAGGTTTGATCTGTTGCTATAGATTAGTAACTAGAAGGTTTGTAGAAAATAATGGTTTCTTGTTTGCAAATATTAATACTTTCATATGTTGGTAGGATAAAAAATTTCACTATAGTTTTATAGTCTGGTTTATATTTTAAACTTAATGTCCAAGGATTAAAATATTGGACAATTGAGAGTTGCGCCATCTGAGAGTGAGAGGACTTCTTTTGCTAATATAAGTTGGGCAAGTAAACCAGAGTACAATGAACTCTTAGTTTACAAGGACTATTTCTGAATCATATCAAACTTGCCCATTCATAGCCCAATACTATATTTTAATCATTGGTTATGTGTAGCCTACTTACACTTGGTGCTTTGTTCGAAGTCAGCTCATATTCTTTAGCTTGGGCATAGGGATAGAAGCAGCTTCTGGAGCTAAAGCTACTAAAACATTTGATATATCACCCTCTTGAAGATTCCATGTTGTTCTCTTGCATATAATTCTGTAAATTCAATGCCAATTCTTCATTGTTGAGTTTGATTGTAGGAATCTCATTAGGATCCTTGTAGAAAACATCTTCTATATCACTTTTTGATATTTCTGTACATTATGGCTCTGGTAAAGCCGCACTGTAAAGGTAACTGTAGTCCTAACACCCGAAGTTGTAAAAAGGGACCTGTAATCATAACCTCCAAAGCTGTAGGACATAATTCAGATGTTCATATAAAAATAAAATGAAAAAGACGAGATCATCAATATAAGACATGACTCGTAGCATAAAGTTTCTTGCAGATACCTTGTATTGATTACAAAGAAATGCATTCCCCTATGATGAATGCAATTACATTTTAATTTTTTTAATAAGTGATAGTCTCCGAAGGACTTAACATGCATCTTATGGACATGGTTACAGTATATTTATATGAAAATCTAGACACGAATATCTATATAAAGATCCTAAAAGGACTCAAACTGTCTGATGCAAATCTCTCGAAACCAAATAGCTTGCATGCAATCAAACTACATTATGATTAAAACAATCCATTATGCATGTGCTTTTTCATTAAGAAATCAGGAAGTGGATTTGTCATCATTGTAGTGTATATAGAAGATCAGAATATCGTTGGATCTGAATCTTGTCTCACAAATTAAAGGCATGTATATCAAGGGTGAAAGAAGTAAGCATATTTCATCAAAGTTCTTCTACATTCACTAGCTCCTGTAAAGCTGCAATATTGACGTCCAACAGATATATACGTTATAGCTATAATTTTGCAGATTTATTCACCAAGGCGTGACTCAACATTCAAGAAATTGGTTATTACATCAATTTATAGCAACTCTACAACTTATTCAGTTAAAATGCTTATATTCCCGTTCACATCAGGGGGAGCGTCATTATGAGAGGGGAGTCATATTCTAGAAGGACCTTTACGCACTGTACTCTTTTTCCTTCGCCTATGTATTTTCCATAAAATTTTTCTAGGCAAGGTTTTAATGAGGCAATCTTAAGCACATTCATCACCACCATATTGATTCGCCGATACACTATACTCTTTTTCCTTCGATCGGGTTTTATCTCACTGGGTTTTTCTGATAAGGTTTTAACAAGATAGTTTTCATAAAGCGGCGGACATCCATGGGGGAGTGTTGTAAATGTAATGGTTGTAACTGATGGATGACTACCACTCACATGCTATTCAATTATGCTTGGTTTGAATTCAATGATCAAAATGAGAGTGATTCTCTAAATTTCCTTATTAGGTTATTTATGATAGGTTAGGGTTCTAAGTGGGTTCTGAAATCACAAAATTTATTATGGTCTTAGTTAATTAAGTTGGTTATCCAATAAACACAAAATGTTCATATATTACCACAGTACAAGTATACATATATGAAAATCAATTCTAGTGTCATTACAATAAATTTCCTATGTGTCCTGATATAAATATTCTAACTAAGTTTTCAAAATTATTTCTACGTGTACATGATAGAATGTTGTACAATTTTAGAATACTAATTTTATCCTTTTTCCAGTTAGTTTACACTAATACCCTTGAATAGATGTTCAGGGTATTACAGTTCGACCATAAATATGGCCAAACCAATCAATGATAATCGTTGTCTATAGGCCTAATCAAATAAAGAAATAGTCTACTAGATTTAAAAGAAACACAATAATAATTAATCAAAAGTTAAATGTATACAAAGGGCTTGATAGATTATCTTAACTGTAAGGAATATTTTCATATTCAATTTGGCAAAGATTCTATTTGACATAAAAATATTCTTGTGACCGTTTCTACAAGCACTAGTATAGTATGAAGACAGAGACAACAAGAATAAGATGATTGACGATAGGAGTCATCTGAGTAACTGCCCATTTGTCGATTATAGATTGTGTACGCTCGGTTAGGAAGGTAAGTGACTTAGTGGCCATAGGAATATGTTTAAAATGAATAAAATATAATGGTCAAACCTAGCCATAGGACAGACACGAGTCTTAGTCAAATATTAATTTTGACTAATGGGAGAGTCCGATCGATTGGAACTTGTCCAACCCAATTGATTGGAGGACTCTGTGAAATCGATTGGAAGCTACGAGACAAAACATGATAAATCCCCAATCGATTGGAGGCTATGAGGCAGAACATGATCAAAGCCCAATCGATTGGAGTCTGTGAGACTGATATTCGCTCAAAAGTGCTTATTTTAAGCAATTATCCTTTTAGCGTTATTGCACTCTCCTACGTAAAATACTCTATTTACCTACTTTTCTACGTAAGAGTCTCTTCTGTTGCGTAGAACACACTTTTCTGGACGAAATGGTATATTTGCATGCATTAAACACATTTTCGGAAGTCTAGATATGAAGTCATTCTGATAGAGTCTCATTACGCGCTTCTTCTGTCGCAGGAAACCCCGATGGGACGATTCTCGAGACTTGTGGGCCCAAATCGATCATGAAAGCCCATTATCAAAGCTTAACAAGCCCACATGCTATAACTAGAAGATATGGGCCAAATATGGGCTGAATAAGATGACCAAAAAGTCGGCCCAAAGAACGAAGAGAGTAGGAGAGCCAATGACCAAGAGACGGACCAAAGCGTTTAAAGCCACATGAGTCAGCAAAGAATGATGGTCGACTCTACTGGAGAAGCGTGAGGATGGTCACAGTGAAGAACAGGGTTCCAGACCCTCCGCCAGTGCTTTTTTCCATTTTTTTTGATACTTTTTCTCTCATCTCTCCTTATTCTCTCTCTCTCTCTTCATCTCTCGATCCTCGAATCTACTGACCTAACCCCAGAACTCCTGCCTATCAGCTCTATCTCATCTCCCTTAGCTTTCTGACCGTTGGATCTTCCATCGGACCGTTGGATCTTCAATCGGACCGTTGGATCTCTCTAGATCCGTCGATCTACCAATCTGAGTCCCAATCAAGTCACCATCCATCCGATCGCCATCAGACTGTCTGTCACATCATTCTGTGAGATGATGGACATCATCAACCCATGAGGGCCAATAGCCGGGCCCATCTTCATCGACCCGCTGACCGACCAGTTAGTGGACCCCGCGAATTTCAAAAATAATTTTAATTAAATGGGGGGTCCACTAATTGGGGAGATTCCCCATAGAAAAGTAGGTTTTTACTTAAAAAAAAAAAAAAAAAAAAAAAAAAAAATTTTATTTTCAAAAAATATCCTATTTCCATTAATGGAAATAGGGAGCTTTATAAGAGGAGGGAGAAGGGTTCGTTCGAACCCTAATCCCCCTCCTTTCTCTTCCATTCTCTCCCCAAACTCTCCTGCTCCTTCTTCCCCTCGATTTTTGGCGATTTTCCCCTCTTCTTCTTCACCTTCTTCTTCATCTTCTTCGCTATTTTTCTCGCCGGAGTTGCAGAACTCCGGCCATCTGCAACTCCGTCATTACCACCCCCAATCTCTTTTCATCTCCTCTCCGGCCTCCCTCCACGACTTCACCTTCGTTGCTGCCATCTCCAGATGCCATCCTAGCACCTGCAACTCTTTGCAACCTGCACTTTCCGCCTCTACAACCACCTCACACCTCACCGTCTTCTTCCTCTAATGGTGTGAAGCATAAAAGAAAACCAGAAAAAAAAAGCCAAGAAAAAAAAAAAAAAAAAAAAGAAGATAAGAAGAAAAAGAAGGAGGGGGGGGATACCTACCTGTTGGATCGCCCTCTCCTTGCCGTCCTCCACCTTAGCTGCTGCAACTCCACCAGTCCGCCTCCTACCGCCAGCAGCTGTTGCGCCGCTCCACCTCCATTAACAGCAGCTCAATGCCCCCAGCCATTAAGGAAAGAAGAAAAAGATAAGAAGAACAGAGGAGGAGGCGGTCTGCACCTCCTCCATTTCATGTGCTGGTGTGCACCGTCCAGCAGCTCCCTCATCCTCCTTGCTGCCACCGTTACATCCGCTAGCCGCCCTCCTCCAAAAACTTGCTGCAACGCCTCATCTCTTCTCTCTATCCCACGTCCACAAGAGCAACAGCCAGCAGTCAGCCCCCACGTTTTGGAACAAAAGAGAGTCTCTCTTCTTGCTGCCAAGACCGTCCATCATCTCCACGCATACAGCACCTCCACAAGCCGTCTTCACCACCTTCAGCCATCCTCCACCATTGACACCATCCACCTCGCTGCCCTTGTGCGCTCAACGGTGTTGCAACTCCGTCAACATCCCACCAACTCCGGCCAGCACCTCCATACAAAGCCGCATTCCACTCTCTTCATCTTTCTCAAAGGTAAGAAGAGGATCTCTGCTCTAATGGGTGGCATTCACGCATCTTCTCTCTCTATCTTTTTCTCTTTCTAGAGTTTAACTCGTTTTGCTGTTTTTAGATAGATTTTCATTCCAACAATTGTCAGTTATTATTTCTTTCAATCAATAAAGTTAGTCATTTTAAATTTAATAGTCTATTTTTGTGTTTTGGTTATTGCGGGATGCAACTTCTCTTTCTAGAATCATCTAAATCATGTTTTAAAATCACACAAATCCACCACTCTCACCCTTCCACCAATATTTTCCACAATCTCTAACACAAATTCGTCAATTTATGTTCTTATTTGCGCTAATCCGACTAATCCCGAGTGCGGATCGACATCCGACACGAATCCCTATATAAATCTGTCAATTTTGCAGGATAATCGGATACAAATTACAAATCTTGTTGATTCTAGGGTTTCCGTAACCAACGACGCGGAAAATACCTATTTTCAGAGACAGAACATGATCATAGCCTAATCGATTGGAGACCTCTGTAAAATCGATTGGATCTTTTGGGACAGAAACTTATTTGAGGCCAATCGATTGGAGACCTCTGTGAAATCGATTGGGGCCTACGGAACAAAAATTTTATTGAGGCCAATCGATTGGACATTAATACCCAATTGATTGGACATAGCCCAATCGATTGGACCTAGAGTACAATTGATTGGACTTAGCACGATCTCAGTCTTTCTTAAATCCAAAATTCTTGGTTCTACTCTCCCACGTTCTACACTACTCAGGGTCACGAATTCTATAAATACAACCCTTCTATACATTCTCTAAATACACACAGACACATAGAGTGACTCTATACTTCAAGAAAGAGAAGAACAAGAAGCTTATTTCTCATTCACATCTTGTGACCTTGTTCCTCTTCTTGATCAAAGCCAAATGCTTGATCCATTCCTCAGCTTAGGTCTTCCACTTATATATTCGACTTAGTAGCCTGAGTGTACTAGTGTGACTCAACACCTTGTAACCTAGGGTTCAGGGTGTACTGAATCCTTCACCTTCGACAAATGCGAGACTATTGAGAATTAAGATCGGAGCAACCGATCGACGGTAGGTTTTGGGTGTACCAAACTGAATAAGAGGATAAGGCGTCTTGGCATGAAGGGCGCGTGTGGATTCATAGCGTTGATTTAGAGGACGTAGACGCATCGGCAGTAGGCATTGTCTAAGGTTGGAAGCTATATTTGCAACAGTGCTACGTAGGTAACTTTTGTTTCATTTAACTTTTCAGTTAGTGATACTTTCCGTCTGGACGTGGTCCCGTGGTTTTTCCTTGGCTAAGGTTTCCATGTAAAAATCTCTTGTCTTGTGTGATTGTTTGTTTGTATTCTGCTATCTATCTTGATTAGACTAAACTATGAAAAGAAAATATACCATGAAGGTATATTCAATTTAAGTCGGTTGTGATAATCCTTTATCAAAACAACTAAGACATGCGATTTTGTTCCCTTACCATAGACCAGTAAAACTGTGTAGGTATAATTAATTTTAAATACCTAATCAACCCCCCCTTTCTAGGTATATTGGATTAAAGAGAATAGACCAGTTGTTATTTCAATTGGTATCAGAGCGGGTTATTCTATTAAAGGTTTAATCACCTGAATTAAGTTTTCTGTGAAACCAGTCCATTTTCATTAATTTGTCAAAATGCAAAGAGAAGGTGGAAACACATCCAGACCTCCATTTTTTGATGGAGAAGACTGTCTATTAAAAGGCAAAGATAATGGCTTTTCTAAAGTCTATTGATGAAAGAGTCTGGATGTCTGTAGTAGATGGTTGGTCACCACCCACAATGACAGTAGGAGATAAAATCATTCTTAAACCTAAAGCCAACTGGAGTAAAGAAGACATAGACTATTGTTGCCCAAATAGCAAAGGGCTTAATGCTATTTTTAATGCAGTCGATAAGAATGAGTTTCGAAGAATCTCTAGTTGTTCTTTTGCTAAAGAAGCATGGGACATTCTCAGAGTCACCTATGAAGGAACATTAGCAGTTAAAATTTTTAAACTTTAAATGCTGACTACTAAGTTCGAATCTATGAGAATGGAGGAGAATGATACATTCACAGAGTTTTATGGCCAACTTAGTGAGATTGTGAACTCTGCACACAACTTGGGTGAAATCATTCTTGAATCCAAAGTTGTTCAGAAAATTTTGAGATCCTTACCTGATAGATTTCAGGCTAAGGTAACTGCTATTGAGGAGAACAAGGATGTTGACTCTCTCAAAATTGATGAGCTGGTTGGGTCTCTGCAAACTTATGAGATGAACTTGAGACAACTATAGAAATAAAAAAGTATTGCCCTTAAAATTTCTGAAGCTCAGGATTCAGAGTCAGATGCTAACTCTGAAATTGAAATGGCATTATTTGTTAAAAAATTCAAAAAGTTTTTCGTTCTAAAAATGATAGATTTAAGAACAATAAAACTTTTGATAAATCCAAAGCACACATCAGACCTCATGAGAAAGGTAACAGAAGTGAAAGAACCCCTAAGAAAAGCCGCTCAATCGAATCCCAATGTTTAAAATGTAAGGGTTTTGGTCACTATGCTAATGTTTGCCCGAACAAAGAAGAATATAAAGACAAGGCAAAAGCCTTCAATGCCACATGGGATGAAGAATCAGAAGATCATTCTGATGATTCAAATAACAATGAAAAAATTGATAAGTATACAACTTTTGTTGCTTGGTTTAATAGTCCATATGGATCTCATGGAGAATCCAAGAAATGTCTTGACTCTGAAAATGCTGCCTTATTGATTTGACACTGAAAAATTAAGTGTCGATTATTGGTTTAGAACAAGAGAATGAGTCTCTATTAAAAAGGAACAAGTCACTGGAATGTGAATTCCAAACTTGTATGACACAAAAGGAATCCCTAGAAAATGAGCTTCTTAAATCTAAGATGGATGTGTCAGAATTCTCATCTAGCTCTGCAAAGCTTGATGAAATTCTATGTGTGGGAAAAGTCTATGGAGACAAACAAGGTTTGGATTACAAACAAAATAAAAAAAATGATCTTCCTCCAAGAGGACTTTTGTTAAGGCTCAGACTATTCCCACTCAGATCAATGACCAAATCAAAGTTGTCAAAAGCAATCGTCATTGTACGTACTGTAAAATTTTGGGCCATGTGATTAGAGACTATCATAAACTAAGAAGAGGACGTCAAAATTCTCTAGAAAAAGAGGTGAACTCAACTCAGAATGTGAAGAGTCAAGGATTTCCTATGAAGACACATTATGAGATAAATAAATTGGATGTGCTATCTAGGAAGATGAAAGACCTACTGGAAAGGTCCAGAGAATTAGTCAAGGAGATTGAGTCTCTTGAGAAATTCAAACAACCTCAGAGTTCTATAACTCAAAAGAGGAGAGAGCCTAAGAGAATTAGTATATCCATTAAAATCACATCTGTGTGGGTTAGAAAAGATTCTCTGAAGAAGAACTGTTCAAAAGTGTCCTATCTCTGAGCAATGTGCTCACTATCCCTTCGTGTTTTCCATTCTTATTATCTGTGGAGGGATATTTTTTTGTTTTGTTTTGTTTTGTTTTAGATTTTGCTTCGTTTTGAAGAATAAAAATTAAATTTTTTTTCAGAAAGTCAAAAGATCAATCGTTCAGAAGAATGTTAAAATTATTATTTAAATATATGATTTTGATGAGCAGTAATTTTTGAGAACATTCAAAGAACAAGAACTTAACTCTGTTAGTAAAATTTTGCTAATCTCAGTATTATATCTTTTAATTATTATAATTGGTCAATTTTATTAGTGTACATTAGTGGATTATTGAAACAGCATATCTTATACTTTTCACATGCACACTAATTATTACTGTGGGAATGGATTTGATAGAGGTGTGATATCTTGTATTATTGGAATTAGGAATAAACCTCTACTGACTATAACTTCAAATTAATAGTGTTTCTGCCTTCAGTTGATTTCGAAACTGCATTATAGTCGACTGTTGGCCACCCAATGTAAGTTATTGTTCTATAAAAAAAGCTACTTCCAAAAATTAGTGTGAAAGCCATCTGTATGGCCTTGTTTGAAAGTGAAATCTAATTCTTATTGCTGTAGAAAAGGGCTACCTACATGGAGAGTGAAAGCTACCTATATTTAAAGTGAATAAAAAGGGTGTAAAAGATAGCTAATTTGCTAAAAAAATTCTTATCTATTAGCAGATACCTACATATAAGAGTGTATGTTCTCACTCTAATGATGATTTTATGATCGGATACAGGATACCTCCAGATTCTAATTTTTATGAGAAATTATTAATGAAATCTATCCGGTATCACATATAAAATCAGATCACTTACACTTGATGATATTACTGTTGATATTTGAATCTATGATTACTAGTGATTTGTGACTTGCGCTAATATCTAAAAGAGTTGATATTCTTAATTAAGCAAAAGATTGAACTAATGTGTTTAGTTATTTTTTCTTAAATATACTCAGTGTTTAGTGCCTATCAAGATTTATTTATGAATTAAATTCTAACATTTTTCTGAAGATTATCTTTGTTTATTATCTTTTCTTGAGCCTTTTTAAAAAGAGATTTGGTTTGAAAAGATTTTATTGGGGGTCTTGGAGAATGAGCCTATTAGTTTTAAAAATTAAAAAAGATTTTTTCATCCAAGCCAAAGTCCAATAGATTGGACTCTACAGACCAATCGATTAGACATCTCCAATCGATTGGAGAGTACGGCCCAATCGATTGGCTTTGCCCCAATAGATTGGCCACTTAATCCAATCGATTGGACAGTGTCATTTTTATAAAACCCATAATGGGTCATTTTCAACCCCAATCGATCCAATCGCCTCCCAAATTTCTCCCAATCGATCGTAGGTGCCCGATCTACTATTCCGATACAGTTTTGTGGAGTGATTCTCTTGATTCGTCAAGCTTTTCACTTCGTCTTCTTCGTTGGATTTTGGAGCTTTTTCGGTGAAAATGGAGATTTTCTGGTATTTTCTTCTATTTATGGTTCTTATGGTGACAAATCCTCGTCGTAGAAGAGCGATTGTGGTCTCCGATGTGGAGAGTGAAGATGAGGAACCCCTTGTGCCACAGACCCAATCTCGTGTAAAATGAGGTGGTAGACTTGGTGGTTCTCGTCATTCTGAGTGAGGCGAATCCTCTCAAGGCTCTAGGAGAGCTCTTTCCTAGGGTCATTTTAGACATATAGAGATTCCTTCGGTGAGTACTCCCATTTCTCCATTTCTTTCTAATTCGACTAGGGATCGTTTTGAGCATTTCACTGTTCACAAATTCACTACTGAGAGAGTAGTTGAATTTGGTACTATCATGGGATCTGTTGTTCATTATTTTCTTATCTCGTGAGTGGATTCCTGCTACTTGTCTGAACATCCTATTTTACCCTGTCTTGGTTAAATTGTTTTATGCCAACATGCATTCTATTCAGTGTGATGTCCAGAGTGAGCTATCGTTTGAGACTTATGTCTCTAGGGCTCATCTGACTATTACCCTTGATCTGATTTCTACTTTGTTGGGCATACCTCATCTTTCTGCTCCACATGAGTACCTTTCGAGGACTCGTGTATTGACGACTGACAGAGCCATCTTGACTGAGACTCTCACTAGACAGTCATTTGATTGGAGTACTTATATTTTAGTTACATCTCTTCTCCCTGAGTATCAGTTGTTGCACCTCATCTGTAGGTACAACATTGATCCACCTGGCCATGTGAAAGTAGGATTTTCCCGCGTCGTTGGTTACGGAAACCCTAGAATCAACAAGATTTGTAATTTGATCCGAGCCTCAAAATTCCTGCAAAATTACAGGCTTTGTATAGGGATTCGTGTCGGATGTCGATCCGCACTCGGGGTTAGTGTGCGTAATTCAAACACATGAAATGATGGATTTTTATCAAGAAAACATGGAGAGGTGAGAATGGTGATGGATTTAAAACATGCTTAGTGATTTTTAGAGAGAGAAATTACCACAAACAACCAAGAACACAAAAGTAAACTAACAAATGGAAAATAACAATAGTTTTTATTCATAAATTCCAAACAAGAATTACAATTCAATCAAAGAAACACATACTAGCAATGAAATGTCTAGAGAGAATACCAAAATTTTAGAGATAGAAAGGGGCTAACTAGAGAGAGAATGTGGGGACACTAGAGAGAGAAATAGCCTTACCGTGGAGAACTTGCTGGATAATTACTATTGATGGGGTCGCATGGGCATTCTTTGCCAAGTGTGGGAGTGGTTGCCTTGAGATGATGGTGGATCTATGAAGAGCGTGTTGGAGATAACGATCTCCATCAGTGCAGCTCACAGTTGGTGGTGATGACTAGTGAAGATGGGGATGGCGAGTTCCTTAATGGTGGTGGCGGTAATGGAGAAGAACCATGGGGGTTCTCACGGTCTTGAGGCCCGTGAAGGTGAGGTAGGATAGGGGCAGCAAGAAGAGGGGGATCTTCCCTCTTTCTTCTTCTCCTTTTCTCTGTCGTTCTTTTCTTTAATTTTTTTCTTTTTGACTTTGGAACGGTGAAGAAGAGGAGGAGGGTGACGGTGGCTGGGTTAAGGAATGGATGGTGAAGGTGGCCGCCGGTTTTAATGGTGCTGGCCGGAGTTGCAACCTGCAACTCCGGTAATCTAAAAAATAATTTTTTTTTTTTTTTTTTTTTTTTTTTTGTGTTTTCTTCTTCAAAACGTGGGGTTTTAGAGGGGAGAAAATGAGAAAACGGGAGCAGTGGGCCCACCGTTCGATGAGAGAACGGGATTCTGTGCAACGTGGAGGGTGATAATGGTTCGTGTGGAGGTTGAGGAGGATGCTGTGGTGGCTGGCGGTGCAAGACGGCGGAGCAAGGTGGAGCTCACGTTGCAGGCGATACTGCTACAGGCAGAGAGGAGCACCGAGTTGCAATGCTTGCTGTTGCAGGTAGTGGTGAGCGGACTGGTTGCAACAGTTGGCCGGAGGGTGGCTTTTGAGAAGGAGACGGTGGTGGCTGTTAATGGAGGTGGAGGCTAACGGCTTGAAGATGAAAGGAATGGGGGTGGCTAGGTTGATGGGTTAGGGTTTTAAAACGTGGGAGCAATGAAGGTTTTAAGTGGAGGGCGACTGGAGAGGAGATGAAAAGAGCTTGGGGGGTGGTAATGACGGAGTTGCAGATGGCCGGAGTTCTGCAACTCCGGCGAGAAAAATAACGAAGAAGATGAAGAAGAAGGTGAAGAAGAAGAGGGGAAAATCGCCAAGAATCGAGGGGAAGACGGGGCAGGAGAGTTTGGGGAGAGAATGGATGAGAAAAGAGGGGGATTAGGGTTCGAACGAACCCTTCTCCCTCCTCTTATAAAGCTCCCTATTTCCATTAATGGAAATAGGGTATTTTTTAAATAAAAAAAATATTTTTAATTTTTTTTTTTTTTTTTTTTTTTTTTTTTTTTTTTTTTTTTTAAGTAAAATGCTACTTTTCTATGGGGAATCTCCCCAATTAGTGGACCCCCCATTTAATTAAAATTATTTTTGAAATTCGCGGGGTCCACTAACTGGTCGGACAGCGGGTCGATGCTGATGGGCCCGGCTACTGGCCCACATGGACTGATGATGTCCATCGTCTCACAAGTTGATGTGACAGGCATTCTGAAGGCGATCGGATGGATGGTGACTTGATTGGGACCCAGATTGGTAGATCGACGGATCTAGAGAGATCCAACGGTCCGATTGAAGATCCAACGGTCCGATGGAAGATCCAACGGTCAGAAAGCTAAGGGAGATGAGATAGAGCCGAAGGGTAGGAGTTCTGGGGTTAAGTCAGTAGATTCGAGGATCGAGAGATGAAGAGAGAGAGAGAATAAGAAGAAATGAGAGAAAAAGTATCAAAAAAAATGGAAAAAAAAGCACTGGCGGAGGGTCTGGAACCCTGGTCTTCACTGTGACATCCTCACGCTTCTCCAGTAGAGTCGACCATCATTCTTTGCTGACTCATGTGGCTTTAAACGCTTTGGTCCGTCTCTTGGTCATTGGCTCTCCTACTCTCTTCGTTCTTTGGGCCGGCTTTTTGGTCCTCTTATTCAGCCCATATTTGGCCCATATCTTCTAGTCATAGCATGTGGGCTTTTTAAGCTTTGATAATGGGCTTTCATGATCGATTTGGGCCCACAAGTCTTGAGAATCGTCCCATCGGGGTTTCCTGCGACAGAAGAAGCGCGTAATGAGACTTTATCAGAACGGCTTAATATCTAGACTTCCAAAAATGTGTTTAATGCATGCAAATATACCATTTCGTCCAGAAAAGTGTGTTTTACGCAATGAGATAGACTCTTACGTAGAAAAGTGGATAATTAGAGCAGTTTTACGTAGGAGAGTGCGATAATGCTAACAGGATAAGTGCTTAAAATAAGCACTTTTGAGCGAATATCACCATGGGGCACAGGTGAACATTGATCATCTACAACTTCTGTATCATCTAGGTACTGGGTTTACTATTGATCTTCCGAGGTTCATGTTTAGAGCCATGGTTAGAGCGGGTAGCCAGTTGGCTAACCATCTGTGTCTTCCATTTTCTCTGCTGGTGAGCTCCATTCTTCTACACCTAGATGTACCAATTTTAGCTTTCGAGGAGATTAGTTCTCTTATGGGGCCCATTGGATGACGGGCTCTCTATCAGATATGTAGTACTATATGGAGTACCAGTTCACCATGATGGGTTTTGGACAGCATCCAATATTTCATGGTCCGGATCAGTAGAATGGTACTGGCCCATCGGCCTAGTCTCCTAGAGAGAGACTTCTTGAGAGTTATTTGGTGTTTTCTATTTTGAGATATTATTGTACATAGATAAACTCAGTTATTGTATGGTTATACTCTGGTTGTTTTGTTATTTGCTTATCTGTTACAGACTATAAACTAGTTTGTATTTTGGCTTGATATATATCTATGCATTTGTTTTTCATGATGATATCTATTGCATGCTTATTATCTACTTATATTTCTGTACCTTTGTCAATCTGTGACAGAAAGGGGGAGAGAAAATCATAGAGGTAAAATTGAGTAGTTGCATGAGACAGGGAGAGAGTTTGAGAGAAATTAAGGGGGAGAAAAATTATTTACATTATTTTTCCAATTTCGCTACTTACGTTATGAATATTTAACTCACTGCATTTTAATGATTTATTGATTGCCGATGATATTACATGGTATGTATTGTTGGTAGATTGTGCAGGGAACAGATCAAAAGCTATTTCATTATCTGTTCGATTATCTCTGAGAGAGTGTGAGATAGTGAGTGAATCATGTAAGAGGGTGGGATTGTAACTAATTTTTGTTTACCTTCTATTTGATTAAATATTTTTTATCACGGAATTGCCAAAGGGGGAGATTGTAAGGAATATTTTCATATTCAATTTGGCAAAGATTTCATTTGACATAAAAATATTCTTATAACCGTTCCTACGAGCACCAGTGTAGTGTGAAGATGTCGTGGTACGCATACTTCGCCAACTACATGAAAACTAGAAAACAGAGACAGTAAGATGGTTGACGATAGGAGTCATCTAAGTAACTGCCCATTTGTCGGTTATAGATCGTGTACGCTCGCTTAGGAAGGTAATTGACTTAGTGGCCATAGGAATAGGTTTAAAATGAATAAAACATAATGGTCAAACCTAGTCATAGGACAGACCCAAGTCTTAGTCAAATATTTTGACCAATGGGAGAGTCCGATCGATTAGAACTTGTCCAATCGATTGGACATAGCCCAATCGATTGGAGGACTCTGTGAAATCGATTGGAAGCTACGAGACAGAACATGAAAAATGCCCAATCGATTGGAGACTCTTTGAAATCGATTGGAGGCTACGAGGCAAAACATGATCAAAGCCCAATTGATTGAACACATCTGTAAAATCGATTGGAGTCTGTGAGACAGAACATGATCATAGCCTAATCGATTAGAGACCTCTGTGAAATCGATTGGATCCTTCGGGACAGAAACTTATTTGAGGCCAATCGATTGGAGATCTCTATGAAATCGATTGGAGCCTACGAAATAGAAATTTTATTGAGGCCAATCGATTGGACACTAATACCCAATCAATTGGATATAGCCCAATCGATTGGACTTAGCACGATCTCAGTCTTTCTTAGATCTGAAATTCTTGGTTCCACTCTCCCACGTTCTACACGACTCAAGGTCACGAATTCTATAAATACAACTCTTCTATACCTTCTCTAAGTACACACAGACACACATAGTGACTCTATACTTCAAGAAAGAGAATAAAATGTTTATTAATTAGAGTGTCCATTCGAAGAGCAAGAAGCTTGTTTCTCATTCACATCTTGTGACCTTGTTCCTCTTCTTGATCAAAGCCAAGTGCTTGATCTATTCCTTAGCTTAGGTCTTCCACTTATATATTCGACCTAGTAGCCTGAGTGTACTAGTGTGACTCAACACCTTTGAGTAACCTAGGGTTCAGGGTGTACTGAATCCTTCACTTTTGGCAAAGGCAGGAGTGTTGAAAATTAAGATTGGAGCAGCCGATCGACGGTAGTTTTGGGGTGTACCAAACTGAACAAGCTGATAAGGCGTCTTGTCTGGAAGGGTGGGCGTAGATTTGTAGCATTGATTCAGAGGACGTGGACACATCGGCACTAGGCCTTGGCTAAGGTTAGAAGCTATATTTGCAACGGTGCTGTGTAGGTAACCTTTATTTCATTTAACATTTCAGTTAGTGATACTTTCCGTCTGGACGTGGTCCCGTAGTATTTTCTTGGCTAAGGTTTCCACGTAAAAATCCCTTGTCTTATGTGACTGTTTGTTTGTATTCCCCTATCTATCTTGATTAGACCGAATGACAAAAATAAAATATACTACGGAAGTATATTCGATTTAAGTCGGTTGTGATAATCTTTTATCAAAACAACTAAGACATGCGATTTTGTTCCCCTACCATAGACCAGTAAAACTGTGTAGGTATAATTAATTTTAAATACCTAATCAACCCCCTTTCTAGGTATATTGGATTAAAAAGAACAGACCGATTGTTATTTCATTAACTAGAACCCAAAACATGATAATCGAAGCAATGATCCAAAATTTCATGAGCCAAGAATTAAATCCTTATAAACATGCCATTAAATCAACAACTTTAGATCATAGATCAAGAATGATTTTAGATCATAACGCACGATATCACGATCTAATTAAAACAAACACTTGATCTTAATTTCAATCATGAATAAGGTTCGAGCCTTAGCTCTGATACTAATTTGTAATTAAGGATATTTTAAATAATTTCTTAACAATATTTTTAAATCTAGAACCCGATAACTTGATCAAAATGATAGATTATGAACATGAACATTAAATGAATATGATACCTTTAGATTGCTTCCGATTGACATGTGTATCATGGGCTGAGATCCTTTGGTGATGTAATTGAATGGTTTAGATTGAGACTTCTCTTCTTTCCTCACTTAGAAAAATGATGGGGCTGATGAGATTGTATGAGTTGGAGAGAGAGACGTCCCGTCCTTCAGTGTATTTATACACTCCGTTCTCTCCTTTTGTTTCCCTTCCTATCATGGAAACTATGTAGAGAGAGGTTTGTATTTTCCTATAGAGAACAATAAACCTAGGACACCAGATTACAAAAAAAAAAAATAAATAAATAAACCTAGGACACCCTTAATCCTAGATCATACAATCAATTAAGGTTAGTTTCCTAAGTTCAATAGGTCTCTGGATTGGCAACCCATGGATTGATTTTTGCAAACGTATGGGCCCGGGATGGGGTACATTTGGAAATCTATATACCAAAATAGGGCAGTTGTCTTATCTCTTATCTTATCCGGCTTCATAAGATAAAGAGTGGTTGAGATCAAATCCATCCATCTAATGTGGACGGTTAGATTTCAGCCACTCATTCCTCCTCATTTATTCAATCACTCCCACTCATTTGACCCCCGCATGCAACAGATTGAAAATTTATTTGAAATTCAAAATTTGAATTTTAGCGCCATTATTTTTCATTATTTTCTATTATTTCCATTATTTTTTCATTTTTGCCCATGTACATTACAATCCATTATAACTGAAAAAATGGTAACATGCCCAATCCGTTATACCGTTTGAGTGCTGTAGGCAGCCAATTTTTGCCAATGCTTTTGTCGGAGAGTGCCGTGGGCACGGGCCATTTACTAGTATCGTACATAAAGGACTTGGAGGAATATTTTGGCTCTATGTAAGTTAAATTTCGATGGCTGTGATGGGTAGAGAAGAAGTACAATACAATATAGGTACAGGCATGATGCGGACAAAGTACTATCCACATGTCATCTATGGGGTCGTCTTAGATGTACGGTTTGGATTAGCGACATTACCCATCCACCAGTAGTGTAGCTCCAGAAAGTGAGTCCGGATTGTATGGGACCAGGGTCTCATACAAAGTTTGATGGGACCCCACCTCAAATTGCCACATGGCACCCTTTCAGGTACACTGGCCCATGAATGTTTGGCCCACCCCTTGGTGGACCTAGACATAAAAAGAAGTACCTGATTGGTGATTTCTAGCCATTGTATTTCAGCTATTTTTCATCTTGGGCTTGGAAACCATCGACAGACCTGTTCATGAAGCTCATGATGAAAGAAAAAATTCAAATCTAATGGCTAGAAATCACCAATCAAGCTGAATTTTGGTGTGTAGGTCCAACAAGTAGTGTGCCAAACATTCATGTTGTCAGTGGGGGCCAAAAGAGTGTACCACAGGCATTTTCGGGAGGGGTCTAATCAAATTTTTTATGAGACCCCGACCCATACAAGCTGGTCTGCCATAAAACTTTTCAATTACGGAATGAAATTGGTTCTCCAAAAATGTTACTAGAGAGGCCATTTACTATATACTGGGCTTTGGCGCTAGTCATTATTACAACTTAAGAGAGTTAGAAATTAGGAAGGGCATCGGCCCATGCTCAATCAGGGATTGGGCCTAACTGAATCTTCCAAACCTAAGCCCATGAAAAGTTCAAATTAGGCTTGAACCCAAATAGGCCAGGCCTCAGTCCTAACTCACTTGTAGCTCTTTGCCACTCAATAAAGTGACGAATTTTGATCTCATGCTTGGTTTCTATGTAAATTTCAACTGAATGTTTGTCCCACAACTTGGTGGACCCACACACCAAAAATCAGTGTGATTGGTGATTCCTAGTCATTGGACTTCAGCACTTTTTCATCTTGGGCTTGAACCCAACCCATAGGCCTGTTCATGAAGTTCATGATGAAAAAGTGCTCTAATCACCAATCACGCTGATTGTTGGTGTATAGGTCCATCATGGTGTGGGCCAGACATTCAGGGGCCAGTGGGTCAAAAAAAGTGTACTACGTGGCAATTTGAGGGACTTCTGCATCAAAGAACGGCTCAAGAAACAATGTGCTAAAATAGTAGGAAGAGTAGAAACTGGGGAGTAAAACTTCTGTCACAACGGATTGCAAATCACACAATCACAAGCCAATGAGTTCTTGGCACGTACACCTCAAAGCAAAAGCACATGGCTACGTTGCAAAAAGCACTTGGGTTCGGGGCCGAGAACTCATTGGCTTGTGATTTTGTGATTTGCAATCGGTTGCGCCTTAAAGTTTTACTCGAAACTGGGACAAGACCTACCAAACAAATGGCGCTGTTAATGGGCTGAGCTTTAGCAGGCCAATTATAGTAACCATATTTTGACCTGTGAGTTGATTATCAGGCCCAGACGACTATGGGTCCATGAATGGGCTTGCATCTTAAGAACGAATATGAATTGGCCGACGTGAGCCATTTATAAACATCTTTTGTACTGGGCCTGGGCCGAACTTTTCAAGCCTGCCTGCCTTTTTGCTCCAACCGGACAGACGGCCATTTATAAACATCTTTTGTACTGGGCCTCTCCAGACGTACATATCCTACCGTCCTTACATTGTAATTAACGGTCATTGACGCCTTAATCCGCAAAAATATAGATGTACTCAAATCATTTTTATGTCTTTACACAAGTAAACCTAAAATGTTAAGTTTAGGATCCAACCAACGTCTAAAAGAGACAGTTATAACTTATAACGATTAGTGGCAGGTAGCGGTTGCCTGCCAGTTATGCCATTATAAGGTCAAAGAAAGGCCGAAATCGTTACAACCATCTATATAACAAGTGACAGTGGTTGTCTCCCCACTTGTACCCCCTTTTATAGGCTTCAATAAAGAAGGGCCGAGATCTTATCCCTCAACTGTACGGTGGATCTTAGCCACTCAGTCGAGAGTTTCGTGGGCACGGGCCACCCACTAGTCTATATAACAAGTGAGAGTGGTTGTCTCCCCACTTATCCCCCCCTCTTACAGGCTTCAATAAAGAAGGCCGAGATCTTATCCCCCTACTGGACGGTGGATCACAGCCAGTCACACCCAATCTTGGCAAATGTTTTGTCGGGGAGTGCCGTTGGCACATGTCACCCACTAGTCTATATAATAAGTGACAGTGGTTATTGTCTCCCCACGTATACCCCTCTTATAGGCTTCAACAAAGAAGGCCGAGATTTTATCCCCCAACTGGACGGTGGAGCTCACCCACTCAGACCCTATTTTGGCAAACACTTCGTCATGGAGTGCCGTGGGGCCAGGCCACCCACTAGTCTATATAACAAGTGACATTGGTTGTCTCCCCACTTACACCCCTCCTATAGGCTTCAATAAAAAAGGGCCGAGATCTTATCTCCCAACTGGACAGTAGATCTAAACCACTTCCCGATTCAGGCAAATGCTTTATCGGGGAGTGTTGTGGGCACGGGCCACCCATAGTTTAACACAAAAACATTTTGAGCATTAAATACGATAGTACATAACGACGTTAAAGCGTTTCAGATTATAACCATTTTTAAACCAAAGTTGCAGCATTTGAGCTATGACAACTAAGATTAAGGCCCAAGTTGGATCTCATCTAAAGGGGTTGATTGTAAGCACCTGAGGTGTTTATGTGCTTATGTTAGCAAAAATGAATAGAACAATTATATAATCTCACTCACTCTCTCTCACTCACGCGCATGTCATTCAACGCATGTGCATACAAGTTGCCAACTATTTTACATGATTCTGGTAGCAGACAACATCATATTGTTGTAAGCTTTTAGTAGCAGTTTATTAATATATAGATTTTCTATTATATTTCTTAAATACTACCTAACTCTAAAAACCATAAGAATCCCAATAAATTAAATTAATTAATTTTTTGTATTTTTCGAAGAGACAAATGTTTTAAGCTTGTGGGTCCCACACTAACAGCTCTTTAAACGGAAAACCTAGGTTGTCACTTATTTATTAACCTAACCCTTAACACTATCCCTTTTGTATGTATTATGTTCACGCCACCTTAATTAATTAATTAACCATTAAGATAATATGTGACACATCAATATGACGAGTACGGCAACTTTCGAAGACGACCATCAATTTTTTCTTAATTAAATTAAAATTAAAATTAAAATTAAATCCAAGTGGCCGGAGTGTTTTGTTACGATGCTCTTCTGGATAATTATGTTCTTTTTCGCATCCTAATCTTGTTTAAGCGTCTCTTTCGAACCGGTTTAATTTTTTCGCTTTTTTTTTTTTTTTTTTTCTGTTTAATAAGCTTGTAACGGCACACTATGACCTCAACTTTGTGACCCATGTCTGCTAATCATGGTTGGTAAACTTGTCGAGTCAACTTGTGACCTGACTCAGTGGGTCTACTGTTAGGCCTGCTGCCATGGCTAAGCGCCTTTTATCGAGTTTTTGCACAGCTTGATTACGTGTAACGAGTCAAAATAAAGCTATTTTTGTATAAGCGAATACGACATTTATTATTATAATCTACTTCAAATATAACTAATCTCCTTAATTACATTTATATACGGCCTGCACTGATACAACACTACAAAAAAAAAACAAATTTTTTACGACAACTGTTTATTGCGAAAAGCCAAGGAGAATTTCTAATTAAGAGTTCTTGTTTAAATAAATAAAACTGGCTAATTTTTTTTTGTAAAAACTACTTTTTTTTTTCCTTGAGACGAATTCAAACGGGCCCTTAGAGTGTATTTTAAGCAAAACTCAACGTCCATTAATGGTTCAACTCTGGTTCTATCGCAGAATCTTAATTTTAATAATAGTGCTAAACAGTTCCACGTGGGGGGGACTTCCACATAAGAAAAAGATAATCCATTTTTTGATCACTGGTTCAAGTGACCCATCCAAAACACTAACACCTGTACACTTGTGACAGGTACATTAAAAAACCTTGACAAGACAGTTTCCTAAAAATTTTCAAATTTCAAAAGTTTAAAACTAGGGCTGCTGAGGATATTCAGGTGCTAGTGATCGAGATGGGTCATTGCACAAGTGACCAAAATTAGGAGTCAATCTCCTACTTTTTTATTTATTTATTGGTTAATTTAAAATATTAATATAAATAGAGTTTCAATAAGTCCCTTGCTTTTATAAAAATAATAATAATAAATAAAAATAAAATAAAAAAAGAATAAGAAGATCAAGAAGAAGACGACGACATCGAAGAAGAGAATAAGACCTTTTTGTTTATCAAATTTTTAAATTAATGCATTTTAAGAAAGACCGATCACTTTCAGTTCCACGTTTTTCCGATTTTATTAAAATCTAGTCTTTTTCGGTTTCTAGTGCGGTGTAGGAAGTTTACTGAAAAACATTGATTTAAATTGTGAGGTAATGCACATATTTATTTATTTATTTTTATTTTTTGATAATCTAAGTGTACTCTTATTCTGATTTATTTATTAGTTAAGACAGAAGCCCAACTATAATGAAGCTTTCTGTCACAGTCCCTACCGTAGCTTACGTATCGAGAAAACTCGACAAAATAAGAAAAAAAAAAAAAAAAAAAATTAAAGAACCAAAAATATGTGGTGGAGCTGAGTCCTGCTGTCATCGATTGATAAGCCTAACCTGCAATGCCACGAAGACGGGTCACGAAAAATAGATACAGTGGCAATGCTTCTCGGTGGGGTAGTTAATGTTGCACCCCCACAGCCAAATCCCGCCCAATTAGAGACGACCAACTAAACACAACATCCTCAAATCTGACATCCCTCCTCACATCATACTATTTAGCGCGCACAAAGGTAAATAAGACATCTACTATCCAATAAGAGTGCTTCAAATGTGGAGCTTCTACTTTCGAAAAATTAATTAAAAAAAGGCTTTCAATTTTTGAGCCGCCTCTTGGATGTGGTACAGCCCAAAATTTAATAACGGTTAAACATTTATTTATTTTTATTTATTTATTTATTTATTCATTTATTCGAATCCATCCAAGTTTTAGTTTTAGAGTAGAAGGTTACTATCCACAATTTAGTGAGGTGGGTTGACAACAAAAAGGTCTGGATTGATTAGTTGTTGGGGTTATCATAAAAACCACAAACGATTGTATGTGCATGCACATAACCCTAATCTCTCTCTATCTATACATCTATATCTATATCTATCTATATATAATGTATATATGTATATATGTATAATATATATATAAGTTGACTAATGCTTTTGTGACTAATATAATTAATCACTATTAATGGTGGTGGGCTGCTGCTCGCAAACGGATGAGTTAAAGGTTGATTGTGGTGATGATGATATTGTCATCATGGAGATCATCGTCACAAAAGATTAGCATTTTCTCGTTAGTGGTAAATATAGATGGTTCAGATCATTTCAACTTGTAATCCACTTTTTATAAGGCTAGAAATGTTCCAACTGGTTAGTTTTTTTGTAAGGTTATCCAAACTTCGAAGAACATCCTCACCAAAAATCGGCCCATATCTCATTCGTGTGTGAGCCCCAAACTTCGAAGAACATCCTCGCCAAAAATCATCCCATTCCAAAACTTCTAATTTATAGATTGGCCGCACCAAGTTTTTGTTGTCAAAAATGTTGTCCCCCGATCCTGACCACATATATATATATATAAATGACTTCTTTTTTTTGCTAGGTAAGAAAAATTATATTAAGAGAAAAGAAGAAAGGTACAAATACAAATGGGGATTGAGGAACTGCATCATTGTGAATACATGAATCCCAAATAGGTTGGCACCCTGGTCTCATCTGTCATTTGCACATCTCAAACCTTGGAGCTCCAACAATGAAACGAAAATAGGACCTCGCAGGGTCCTCCAAATAATGCAAAAAAACTAGGTCTATGGTCCCACCACTGCCTATGCCCCTGAGGAATAGAGCATGCAATTTTCGCATGATCTCCTTACCACTGAGAACATGGTCGTGGAACCTACATGGAGATGAGTTAAGGTCTGAGTTTTGGTGAGCATGATATATCTATCAACTACCGTGGAAGTTATCCTCACAAAACATCAGTCTATTCCAACATTTGTAGCCTTACGAAAAGTGGATTACAATTTTAAAAATTCTAGAATATCCATTTTTTCTATCAACTCTAAGTTCAAATTTGATAGCTAGGTTAGAACTTTTGGAGAGGTGTGAAGTTTTGCGACGATGATATACCTATGGTATGGGGATGATCTGCACCAAAAATAAGTCCTTAACTCATCTATTTGTGGGTGCCATAAGAAATGTAATTTTGCATGTCATTTTTTGGCGTGTCAAAATAAACTTACTCAGTACATATATCATGACTTATCATGACATAGATTTTTACATGGATTCATAGGGCCCACATGAAAATGAGTCGGTGGTTGATTTTTGGTGAGGATGATCTCCTAATCATATAAGACCATTTTGATCGAAAACATACAAATTCAGGCAATTCTAATCCTAAGAAAAGTAGATTAAAAGTTGGAGAATTCTATACTATCCAGTCTATTTTCAACATTTACTTTATGTCCACATTTCATAGGTAGGGAAGAAATTTCAAAATAGACAAATTTTCTTAATGATGATTACTGTGGTGAGGAAATCATTCTCACCAAAAATCAGCCCTTGACTAATCGCCATGTGGCCTCACGATCACCCACCGTTACCACTCTCCCCTCTTTCACACGTGCCTTCCTCGATTTATGCGTAAAGACTGCATGGAAAAGAATTTCTTTGGCTTGTTGGGCGATAATTTGAAAAAGCTCACAAGGTTAAATAGAAAGGGTGATCGTTTTCTCTGTGTGTACATATGTGATCCCAAATTAAAAAAAAAAAAAAAAGGTTGAACGTGTGTGTGAGCCGAAAAGACTGTGCATGCGAAATTGCTTTGGATTCATGCCCGGCCCCCACCAACGTATCTTTGAGGAGCCCACATAAAGGTAAAAATCTCCAATCCCAAATGATTTCGAAATATAATCTTGAGGATATAGGCAATCATGCAAGATAAGTGGGCACAAGAAAGTCTAAAAGGATCAAGACTTACCCGTTTCCAACCAAAGAAAAGTGTGACAGGTTATGGTCACTATCTTAAGATCTAAGATCCCCAACTATCTTCAGCAGCAAGAAAGAAGACTATGGCTCATAATCATGATCATGTTGATAATATTTACCTCTTTTTTGATCTACTTTTTAAAATCTTCTTACATCACAAACCATATTTATTCTTTGGGTGGGTCGGGCTCCGTTGACAGATCTAAAATGACAGATCAAATGACAGGGACACGATATAAGACACGTGGCACATTTTTACAGGACTCTGACCGTACGGATGTTTGTCCTATCCCATGGTGGACCTACAAACCAAAAATCAACCTGATTAGTGATTTATAAGTGTTGCATCTTGTACCTCAAATACTGCTCAAATTCCCCCAGTACGTTGAGATCAACCCATGAAAATAAGTCCAATCCAAAGCCTATAAATCACTAATCAGGCTGATTTTTGGTTTGTAGGTCCACCATGAGATAGGACAAACATCCATACGGTCATAGACCTGTAACAGTGTGACACGTGGCTTATATTGTGTCCCTGTCATTTTATCAGTCCTTTTGATCTGTCAATGGAGCCCGACCCTTGTTCTTTTTGCTTCCAAATTTTTCAACACTTTAGACCTTTTGGAGCACACTTTAGAGAATTTAAGTCTTTTTTTCTTCTTAAACCTAACCTTAAATTCATCCGTAAGTTTGGTATATAAATGTACGGTGGACCAGAGTTTCATCACGTTTTTTTGTTCACTCTATTGGTGGGCCAGCTCTTGAATGTTTTGCATGGCCGAAAATTTGACTTTTTTTTTTTTTTCCTTTCTATTCAAGTTTTAATTTTTGACTAGATTAGAAGGTTTGGATCCTGCATTGGATCTCAGGGGTGGATCCAAAAACCATTGAATTGATGTTTGTCATAAAAAAAACATCATTGAATGATGTCGATCGCCTAATGTTACATCTCCAAGTGTCCCATCTGCATCAAACAAGTCTGCACCCGGATCATGGACATCATCTAGTATAACCCCTATACATGGCTGCAAAGATCCTGATCTCACTAGCTCTCATCACCCTTCCACTAAAAACAACCTTACCCCTACATGTTTTCAATTGACATGTCTGATCTATCCACAGAGATGAGTCCCCGGGGGGGTGACTTAAGTAAAATTAGTGATTGCTTAGAGTGCATCCTTGCCTGCAAAAATACATTAAATTTTATAAAAGCATAATGTGAATATTTTATTATCTATATAACAAAACAGGGAAATTGTCTCCCCCTCTTATAGGCTTCATAAAGAAGGGCTAAGATCTTATCCCCAACTCGACGGTGGATCTCAGCCACTCACACTCAATTTTGACAAAAGGTTTGTCGAGGAGTGCCGTGGGCACGGTCTACCTACTATCTATATAACAAACTAGGAAAGTTGTCTTATTTCTTATCTTATCCGGCTTCATAAGATAAGAGTGGTTGAGATCAAGCCTATCCATCTAATGTTGATGGTTAGATTTCAGCCACTCAATCCTCCTTATTTATTTGTCTCAGGCTATGATTTTTGTGAAAATCTGAAACTTCACTATACATGCAAGGATTTGGTGTTCGTCCACCAAATATTTGCATGTAGCACGGATTCAGACCTCCCCCATTATGTTATGTACCGTTTTAAAGCTTAAGGACTGTTATTTTTTGCTTATAAAAAAATTTTCATTCATTTTTTGAAAAAAAAGTTAAATAACATCCGTCATTTCTGTTATTTTTCAGTTAATTTTCGTTTCAAATTTTATTGAAAATTTGAAATTCAAATTTTGAATTTTAGCGCCGTTATTTCCGTTAATTTTCATTTTTGCCTGTGCGTTACAATCCGTTATGATAGAAAAAATATGTGACACCCTAGTCCGTTATATCATTTGAGTGTCAGAGCCACATAATTTTTTGCGAACACTTTTTTCGTGGAGTACCGTGGGCACGGGCCATTTACTAGTTTTAAACATAAAAGAAAAGTACTGGGAGCTACTTAGGGAGTGTTTGATTGACAAGTAGAAAAATTACATTTTCCTTGGGAAAATACAACTGTCCATTGTTAGATAGCCATTTTAAATGAGTATAATTTACCCTACCAAGCCATTTAAATTTGGATAATTTTTCCTACTAAGCCCGGAATTCATTTCCCATCCAAATAGGTGAGATTTCATTTCCACCTGAAAATACGCCTTTATTTTCTCACATAATTGCAATTCGTGTTCTCATTGCAATCAATCAGCCATTTAAGGCATTTCTCAAATGTATTTTCTCCGAAAAAATTTCTATGCAATCAAACACACCCTTAATGGAAGTCAAAGCAACTGCCATTTACTCTACCATTGTAGCTACTATTTTCTCTAGGTTCATGCGTGCCCTCGCCTCCTCTTTAGTTTGATGCTTCAAAGAATCAACTTCACCCTGAAGGTTAATACGTGTTCTTTACTCCTCTAGAACATTTTCTATGTAAGGAGTTGAAGCCAAAATAGTGGCCTTAAAAACACCACTACTATGCCTCATACACGGCCCCTTCTATCATGGCCACAAACGTTTACTATAGTTTTTCCCATTAAATAAGAAATTTTTATTACAACAATAAAATGCAGAACAATACAAGAGGGAGGGGAAAAAGCATCACAAACATTTGCAATAGGTTCATGATTTACATCTTTTTGTGGGCTAGTGGGGTAATTGGCAATAATTTTTTTATTTGTCTTTATAAAGTAATAACTCAAAACCCATCTTTTGTGGAATGGGTGATCAAGTATAACTTGTTATGGTGATGGTAGCAATAGAATCACCTTGTTTCTTGTGGGTACCATAATTTCACCACCACGGCACGTGGTAGATTCGGGGCATGATAGTCCTTCATTGGATACTCCAAAGAATTTTATGACCAGCTGGTGGCCCATGACTAGCTGGCGGCCCAGAACCGGCTGGCGGCTCAGAACCAGCTGGTGGCCCAAAACCAGCTGACGGCCCAAAACCAACTGGGGTCCATAACTAGCTAGCGGCCCAAGATCTCCTGAAGGTCCCAAACCACATGATAACCTAATTCTAGGCGATGGCCCGAGACCACCTGACGGCCCCATACCAGCTGGCAGACCATGATCACCAGATTGTCCTGGATCATTGAACTGTGCAAATCCACCAGTCGAGCCATACTGGCCAGATAATCATGGGCCCCGGAACAAAGATAGGGGGTTCAAAGATAGACAAGAGCGATCCGGGCCGGCCCTCCCTTTTTAGGACGAAGAAGGATGCTCAGCAAACACAGAAAAAGACTGCTAACAGGAAGTAGAGAAGAACAAAAGTGAGTGGGCCACCTCTGACCCAGTCAATGAAAAGAGACTTGAAAATAGAACAGAGAAAGGAACAGAGTCGGGGTCTATAAATAGAGGACCCCTCCCTTATAGAAAGGGACTTTTATAAAACAACTCCCTCACAAGAGAAGTGAGAAGACTTCCTTATAGAGGGGATAGAAAAAGAGAACCAAATCAGATCCAAAATAGAGAAAGATTAGGGAAGGGGAAATCAGAAACTACCTTTTATTTTCCTTGAGAGATAATCTTTATGTGTGTCTTGCCGCAGTGGAGCCTTTCCTGACTTGATCGTCGGAGTGTCTTTGGTAGGTACACCACCTCCTTTTGCTTTGGAGGATGTGATCGAGGAGCAGGAGTGGATCTGGAGTTGCAGCAGGCGATGGGATGGAGTCTTGAAGATGGATGAGACTTTCTACAGCCACTCTCTCGTTGGCAATCGACTTCAACCTTGCATAGGTGACTTTCCTAGAGCCGGACATCTTTTACTGGCGATTTGTAAAACTATTTGGAATGTGAAGAGACTTTATGTATTAAATGAAAAGATTCCATTAAAGAAGAAGATCTGTTGACTTTGAGGGTGGACAGGTGAGATTACAGTTTTCGCCCCCACATCTTTTGGTGCCGTCTGTGGGAACCGACAAGAAGCTTTCTAGCACGATAGAGAAAAAGCGATGGTGGTAACACGGCAAACCAATGCCCGAAAAAGAGAAGCCGCAGATCGTGATGCGGACCTAAGAGACACCATAACAGAAAGAAGAAGAGCAAGGAATGAGCAGGAGGCTCAACAGTAGGAAATAGAGAGACTACGGAGAGAGAATGATCAGCTCAGACGCCAAATAGGGAAACAACCCATCAACGCAGACTATGCATCAGATAACAATGGCGATGAGCATCCAGTGAAACATCGAGACGTAACAAGGAGTTGTCGGAGGAACTCCGCCTCGGAAAAGTCTGACCTCAGGAATCATCGACACAAAGAAAGAAATGAATCCCTCACCAAGAAGGTAGTAGAGCCAGACCCCACTTACTACGGTGGAAGCTCCCAATCTTCAGAGTTGGTTACTAAAGGACAAATAACAAACCTGGTCACGGAACTACTCGGCAAGAAGGAGACGCTTGTCGACAAGATGACAGCTATAGAAACTCCCGTACTTCAGGATTCTCCCTTTGTGGAGGATATTCAAAAATATCAAGCTCTGAGCTCATTTTCTTATCCAAAATACCCGACCTTTGTGGGAACGTCTGATCTGATGAACCACGAGTTACGCTTCAGAAAGGTGATGACCATGTGGGAGTTTGAGGATCGGCTACTGTGCCGGATGTTTTCCCCCACCTTAAGCGACGGAGCCCTTGTTTGGTTCAATCAGCTACCTCCTCGGTCGGTCCGCAATTTCATCGAGCTTAGCACCAAGTTTATCGCTCAATACTCTTGTAACAAGCTGTGTAGCAAGGGCGTGGATGTACTCATCGACATCAGGAAAGACTCCAATGAGACGATTAGAGAGTTTACCAAAAGATTCTGGGCAGTGATGATGACAGTAGAGCAGTGTGACAATAAGCATGACATCACCACTTACCGAAAAGCCCTTCCAGTCACCGTCGATCTCGATCGGTCTTTGACCAAGAATCAGCCTATGAATATGGAGACACTATACGAAAGAGCGGAAAAATACGCTAAGCTAGAGGATGACATCTATCGGCATGGACAGAAGCCAGAAGCAGCTGTACATGAAGTGTCGGAGTCTCCGAAGGAAGAGAAACTAAAGAAAGACGTAAAGAAAAGATGAAAAGGCAGGGTGGCGGCGAAACCATTGGGGATAGTGAGGCTTGGAGATCAGAGAGAGTTCGCATTGTTGAACGCATCCCTCGGCCAAGTGCTCAATCAGATAAAAAATGAGAAATACTTGAGACGGCCCCAGCCCATGAATCAAGAGACGAAGGACATGAGAGATAAGAACAAGTTCTGCGATTTCCAAAAAGATCATGGACACGACACCGATAAATGCTGGATCCTAAGACATTGGATTCAAGATTTGATCGAGAAAGGCTACCTAAAGCAGTTATTAGCCCAAGGGGAAGCCGAAGAACGGGGGCACCACCAGCTCATAACAACCACAACGCACCACTCAGGCACGGAGCGATTATCGACGTCATATACGGCGGCATCCGACAGCCATCACGTAATGAGGAAGAAAGACAACGGAGGGCCAAGATCTGAAAGCTTCAGGAAGCTAAAGAGGTGTATAACCTAGGTCGAGGCCTCGAATGACCGAGCAAATAGATCCTACTGACACAAACATGGATTCCATCATCAGTTTCTCCAAACAGGATCTAGAAGGGGTGGAGCATCCACATGATGACACCTTGATCTTGACCCTCCCGATTGGCACGCATGAGGTTCATTGCATCTTGGTGGATCCTGGAAGCTCAACCGAAATCTTATTCATCGAAGCATATAGGAGAATGGGGCTGCCCTCTACCTTACTAGAGTGACCCAACATCCCGTTGATCGGATTCAATGGCCAGAAGGTGTATGCTTAGGGAACAATCACACTGCTAGTCAGATCTGGCCCGGTAATGACCATGACTCAGTTTATGGTTGTCGATACTCAATCTCCCTACAATGCCATTCTCGGACGAGGATGGATTCACGAGATGAAGGCTATCCCTTCTACCTACCACCAGATGATCCAATTTCCCACCGAGTAGGGCACAATGGAGATCAGGGGAGACCAGATGTCAGCTAAGAAGTGTTACTCGATAGCCCTCACCTCAGCGAGCTCGCTACCAAAGTAGAAGGCCATCGTCCGGAGCGAGATCAACATGGAGTGCTTCTACCCGATGTACACATGTCAGATGTAGCATGTGGCTGCGAGTTCGTAGCTGGTCGGCACCTAGATAATGAGCTGGCAGCTCGACATCCACCGATTGAAAAAACAACTTCAACATCCCTTTCTAACCTTCCCGATACTTCAGCGGGAGGGTCGTCAGCTAGTATCCCAGCATAGTAGCCAACATGGCTTTTTCCAGGCGAAAGAGAAATGGAGAATCTAGAATGGGAAAAGCCCACAGTAGAACCAATAGAGGAGGTGAATCTCAGAATCAAAGAAGATCTGAGAATAACCTACATCGGTTCAATGCTGACCCCAGAAGAAAAGAAGAAATAATAAAGTTCCTTGCAGCAAATAGAAATGTGTTTGCTTGGTCACTTGAAGAGATGTCGAGAATCGACCCCGAAGTCTCCTACTAGAAGCTAAACATCGATCCAAAATATCCTCCGGTGAGGCAAAAACCAAGGAGGACTGCACCCAAGAAGCAGATAGCTATACGAGATGAGGTTGATAGGTGAAACCTTCTCAAGGAAGATATTAGTGGAATATCAATAGCAACCCAACATTCGTACCTTCGAGGATCTAAGGGTACCAGATGATAGACGGGCAGAAAAGGGTCATGTAGTCACTGACGTTGGCCGGGTGTGCAATAACCAGCAGACCGCTACTGACAAGCAGACGGCCAATAGCTAGTAGGTGGCACAATACCAGCAGATGGCCACTGAACAGTAGACGGCCAATAGCCAGCAGGCGGCACAATATCAGCAAACCACTGACCAGCTGGTGGCCGAAAGCCAACAGCCAGACACTGGGGGCGACCCCAACTAGGTCAATGAATTACGCTTATACATGTCTACTTCATAGTTTTCTAGTGAGAGATCGAGGGCCCGGAAGATACAACGAGTTGTAGGAAGGTACACCCTGATAGGTCAAGACCTATACAAGAAATCTGCTCTGGGTCCCCTTTTGAGGTGTGTCATTCCAAGCGAGACAGAAGGCATAATGCGAGAAATCCATGCTGGCGAGGCGGAAGGCATACGCGTCTTTTATCCATGAAATATGATCTCGTTCAGTCTCAAAAGTAGTTTAGCTATTGAACCACCACTCAGTAAAGTCCCTTCAATGGGCCCGGATTCCTGACAGTCCACAAGACACCCCGTCAAAAGCAAGTCCTCTCAGTAGGCCGATGTATACTTGCATCAAGGGTTATAACAACCCCAATGCACAAAACATCGAACAAAATAGATTTGCAATAAGCCTCTTAGAAGGCCAATGCATCCAACTGCCGATCAGAACGCTGACTACGGTAGGAGGAATATTGCTTAGAAAAGTTCCAACCAGTGGAAAATGGCATTTCGACGGGCCAAGAAATGACCTTACACTTAGAAAAGTCCCATCAATGGGTCGGGATTCCTAACAGCCTGCAGGATACCCCATCAAAAGTAAGTCCTCTCAGAAAGTTGCGATGCACGAAACGTCGAACAAATCAGATTTGCAGTCAGCCTCTCAGAAGGTCGATGCATCCGACCGCCAATTAGTACGCCGACCCCGGTGGGAGGAATATTGATTAGCAAAAGTCCCAACTAGTGAGAAAAGACATTTTGATGGGCCAAGAAATGACCTTACACTCAGAAAAGTCCCATCAATGGGCTAGGATTCCTCATAGCCCGCAGGATACCCGTCAAAAGTAAGTCCTCTCAGAAGGCCGATGTGTCCTTACATCGAGGGTTATAATGACCCTGATGCACAGAACATCGAACAAATCAGATTCGTAGTCAGCCTCTTAGAAGGCCGATGCATCCGACCGCCGATCAGTTCGTTGACCCCGACGGAAGGAATATCGCTCAGAAAAGTCCCAACCAGTGGGAAAAGACATTTCGACGGGCCAAGAAATGACCTTAGGCTTAGAAGAGTCCCATCAATGTGCCGGGATTCCTGACAGCCCGTAGGATACCCCGTCAAAAGTAAGTCCTCTCAGAAGGCCGATGTGTCCTTACATCGAGGGTTATAATGACCCCGATGTACGAAACATCGAATGAATCAAATTCGTAGTTAGCCTCTCAAAAGGCCGATGCATGCGACCGTCGATTAGTGCGCTGACTCCGGCAGGAGGAATATTGCTCAGCAAGTGTCCCAACTTGTGTGAAAAGACACTTCAAATAGGTCAAGAGATGACCTAGCACTCGTAATAAAATTGTCTAACTAGCAGACGGCTCCAGAACAGTTGTGCCATCTGCTGCCAGAGGACCCCAGAATAGTTGTGCCGTATGTCCGCCAGACAGCCCTAGAAAAGTTGCGCCATCAAACGGCCCTAAAACGGTTGTGCCGTCTGCCCGCCAGATGGCTCCAGAGTAGTTGTGCCATCTAACCGCCAGATGGCCCCAAAATAGTTGTGATGTCTGCCCGAAGCCTAATGAAAATAGTCAAGTAAAAATTCCCTTTCATTACAAAAAAAAGGCACCATACGGCATCTACAGAAATAAATCAAGAGAGGAGAAAAGAGAAAAATGTTCAAGACCCCACCGGAGGGTCATCTTTGGGAGATTGAGTATCAACCGCATCCATGGCGGCATCATAGCCAATCTGATAGCCAGAGTGATAGGTCGCATCCTGAAGAACCAATGACTCGGCCTTAACAGCCTTCACCTCAGGTTCTAGCTTCTCGATGAGGACTTGGCACTCAACCGACGAGGATTGGGCATCTGCCACCTGAGCTTGAGCTGCCAGGATATCCATGGAGAGGCGGTCACACTGCTTCTCAAGATCAGCACGTGCCAAGTCCGCCGCTGCCCAGGACTCATTGGCCTCCACCAGCTCGACCTCCACCTTGGCAAGGGCTTCCTCGGTCTTTTTCTTCCCCTCGCACTCCTCAGCAAGCTGGGAATGATTCAGGCTAAGGTTGTAGGTCGCGTTCCTCTCCTTCTCCAGAGCCTCCGCCAGCTCGCCCTTCAGCCTCGCAACCTCTTGGTCGTCCCACTCAACCTGGGTCGAAAGCTTCCCTTCGCGTTCTAGAGCCAGGTGGAGTTGGTTGCGGAGATCATCTGTAAGATCGCATGCCCCAGAAAGGCAACAATGCTCTACAAAGCACACCACAAAGTTGGCTAAAATAGCATAAATTTAAGAAAAAATTCATAAGGAAGAGACAATGGTTACCTCGGTGATCCCCCGGCTGACGCCGTCATAAGCCACAAATGGGTCCGAAGGCATAGCGTAGCAGAGTTGGTCCCGAGGCAGACATAGCTGCTCGATCATGTGCACCGCCACGTCAGGATCCGTTGTGGAGCACTCCTCGGTGATCGGAATGCCGCCAGGCATGTAGCCGAAGGACATTGCATACGGGCCTGCTGGAGAAACAGGCCTAGAGGAAGGACCTGCCCCCGATTGGGTCTCAAAATGCCCGAAATGAATGTTGAAGGGCTCGTTCATAAAGATTTCCTCAGTTGGGGGCAGGGTTTCCCCAAAGATAGTAGATGGGGCAGGGGGAGGAGCCGTCCCCGCTGAAGAACCCATGGCCCCCGTCTGACCAGCTAGCGACAAAACCTTCAGATGCCTGACGAGCTGGCGGCATACCACCAGACGGCTGCTCGCCCGCCTGCTCGTCACGACCTCCCACTTGGTCGCTCGGTAGGGGAACGCCTTCAGTAGTAAGAGGCACTTGGAAGGAGGTGCCCGTGACCTCCTTCGGCTGAAATGCAGGAGGAGGAGGAGGGCCTTCCTTCTTCGATCTGGTCCTCTTCTTCTTCTTCGTCACCTTAGCCTCCGCCTGAACATGCGGTTCAGGGGCCATATCTTCCTTTACGACCACGGGAGGAGGAATCCGATGGATAGGGACAGCCTGGTATGGGCCCGCTATAGGATCCGAAAAAGAGTAAGATCTGCTGTTCGACTCAAACCCTTCAACAGAAGTAAGGCCTTGTGAGAGAGTAATTGACTCACCAGGAACAGGGACGTGGATCTGGACACCCGCGCGGCTGATCTCTCGTGCCTGCTGGTTAGTCAAAAATTCTCTCTTGTCTGCACGAGGATAAAAGAGCCCGACAGGAACTCCGTGGCGTGATGAAGACGACTCCCCTTCTTGCCTAACAGGTCGGGTAGGAGTCCTGGCCCAGGGGTCCGAACCAAAGTAGATCGGAGTCCTGCTACCAGACGGCTAGGCCACTAGAGGCTAACGGAGCGGTTGCCGATCTTGCGGAGAGTGGGTCAGAGGAGACTGACCACCTGACGGCTGACTACCAGACGGCTGGCCACCCAGACGGCTAGTCCCTGGACTAACCACTAGGCGGCTGTTCAGCTGGCGACTGGTTGGTAGATGGGTCCTCAACTAATGGCTGGCCGCCAGAAGGTTGATCACGGAGCCCTAGACTAGTTGGCGGCGTTGCTGGCTTTTCTTCTAGCCACTACCTCTACTTCAACGGCACAGTATCGTAGAAATGCGTGAGGTTGTCTCGGATGGACGGGGACATCTTGACCCTCCTGGTTACTGGGGCTGCCAACACAGACAACAAAGAGAAGAAGTCAGCAAAGAGAAGAGAAAAAAAGAATCCAAAAAGTTAGCGAAGATGGCCTCGGGGCGGGTCCTACCTTCTAAGTTAAAATGCGTCGGCACCCTAGGAGCAGATGGGCCACCCCGAGCCGGATCTCCATATTCCCAACCCCCAGTCATGAGCAAAGGGTCGTCCCTCCAATTCTTGTGGGAGTTGGGTAAACCATCAACAAACCCCTTCTTGCCAGGCCTCATGGCCAAGCTGTAGAACCAGTGTTTGAAACCGCGGACTGTCATACTCTTTATGTAGTAGACCACGTCTATCTCGGTGACTCCAATCCTCGTATGGCAGGTGTCATTGAAGAACATAAATCGATCTAGCAGACGATAGAAGTTTTGATGCAGCTAGCCAAGAGCCCTATCATAAAAGATCAAGAACTCACAGACTAGAGGAGGTAAAGGGAAAGTCAAACCTGTCTCTAGCTGAGCAGAACAAATACTGATCTGTCCTGACTCGGCTACATCTTTGCCTCAGAAGTGCCCTGAGGGATCCATGACACAAGGTCGAACCCTAAAAAGGGATCCAAGATACATGGTCGAATCCTATTAAAGATCCAAGACACTTGGTTGGGATCCTCATGCATACAAGTATAGGTCAAACCATCTAGGATTTAATCAAACAACAAGGGCTAAGCCCCTTAATAATTAATAAGTCATGACCGAACCACTAAAGGTTCCCAAGCCCATTAGTCATTCAAAATCCAAGAAATATATCTTTTATAGAAAACGTGTTTCCTTGTAAAAATCATAATTAAATAAATATAAATTAAAAAAATACAAATCAATGGATTTGAAGACTATATTCACTGAGGTTTCTATGAAAAATAAATTCAAAAATATTTATTTCTAAAATCTAAGTCGAAATTCATAAGGAAGTGGACTACACAGAATCTGAAATTCTAGGTTTTACAGAAAAGGTCAGCACCTTAGAAAAATTACAACTAAATAAATACATATCCTAAAAATATAAAATCAATGGATATGGAAAATAGATTCACATAGGTATATAGAAATAATTAATAGAAAAATATTAAGTTTCAAAATATATGTGTAAATCCTTAATCAATTAGACTGCACAAAATCTAGAATTCTGAATTTTACAGAAAAGTTCAGCACATTAGAAAAAGCATACCTAGATAAATAGAAATCGTAAAAATACAAACTCAATGAATTTGAAAACTATATTCATAGAGGTATCTAAAAAAAATAATTAGAAAATATTCTAGTTCAACATATAGATAAAAATCTTTAATGAACTGGACCGTATAGAATCTGAAATTCTGAGTTTTATAGAAAAGTCTAGTACTTTTGAAAAATCATAACTTAATAAATAAATATCCAAAAAATACAAACTCAACGGTTTTGAAAAATAGATTCATAGAGGTATCTATGAAAATTAATTATAAAAATTTTTAGATTCAAAATATAGATCAAAACTTTAATGAAGTAGACCGTACAGAATTTAAAATTCTGAGTGGTGAAGAAAAGTACAGTACATTCGAAAAACATAACTAAATAAATACAAATCATAAAAATATAAACTCAACTGTTCTGGAATGTTAGTTGCGGCAAGAAAAGTTCATTACAAGTTATAGTTTATTATTCTTAGTACTGATTTAGCCCTAAAGAGTGAGTTTCAAAAATAGTAGGTGTTCAAAGTGTCAAAATGAAACCAAATTAAACATACTTACTCAAACATGAAATTTAACCATAAAAATAATAATAGAAGTCTGAAAAAGGTTCAGGTTTCATTATTAGGTATATTTACAATAATACCGTAGAATGAAAGTTCAGGGTATTACAATCTACCTCCATTAAAGAAAATTTTAGCCCCGAAATTCAAACCCCTTAAAAGAAAATCTCAACCTAGTCTGTCAAATCTGATTAGTCAACTAATCATTTTAGCCAAGCCTAGTTAGATTGGTTGACAAACTTTATAGCTACACACAGTCAGATTGGCCAACTTAATCAATATAGTAAACCTAGTCAAACTGGCCATCTACACCAATCTAGTCCAATCCAGGCAAGTTAGTCTTCCACGTCTAGTCAACTTAACTATGCTGGTCAAACTTGTCAATATAATCAACCTTGGTTAAACTGGTAAACTTGATCAATCTAATTGACCTTAATCAGCTAGTAAAACTAATCAATTTATCTTCCAATCAATCTGGTCAAGCTAGTCAACTGGCCTACTAGTTAAAATAATCAGACTGTACAATTAAGACCTTCTGACGATATAATTCGGTCAACTAACCATTCTATCATGATCTCCTTGATAAGGTATGACAGTGTTAGGGTTGCAACAAAGTCAAGCATAACATAAAATCAAGTACTACAATAATATACATACAAACAATAGTACACAATCACTATTTATAAGTTTTACAAACAATTAGAGTATTCTAGATTATAGTATTTTTAAGTGTCTCTAATGTATACTAAAATGTCACGGTCTCCATAACAATAATGAACACATTAGCCAGATCCCCTAATGGTCTCCATTGCACGGGTCCTTAGGGTAATCTACTAATTGTGCTCGAATACCATTCTATCATACACAACTTAATTATGCATAGACACATTACACACAAATCCCTAGGTTTCTGAAGCCTGTGCTCTGATACCACTCTATCATATCTCAAATTTGGATACCCAGATACGAACCAAAAATTCATAGATCGACCCGTACCCAAACCTAGAGGTGATCCATAAATGTCCCCTAGTGGTCAAATTAGATCAATTAGACTACTAAGGATCATTCAAAAACCCACTAAGTAAAAAGAAAGTCTAGATGTAGAAAATAAATAATTAAAATAATTCATAAGTCAAATAATTCAATCAATCAACTAAATGTGAAGAGATGGAGGTGAGGACATGCTCTCAATCAAAGGACTACATGCCCCTGAAAATAAATAAGTAATGTTTTAAAACAATCATAATACAACTTTCTAAAGTGTGGGATCGACTTCCAAATCCTCATCGATCTCCTCGAGTGCATCGGAGTTTTCCGTCTCAAAATCCTCCCTGTACCCAGCTCCTCAAAGTCTGAAAATGGTATCGATGTAGCACCGTGAGCCGAGGCCCAATAATACAATAGTGTGTATGGTATGATATCATACTATATAAGTTTTAAACCAAGGTATGCATCTCAATCATATAATAAGGATGACATGAATACGAGGGTGAATGCAAGTGAGTATGGGATGCCAATGCAACTAGTACCCATAACCACATAGGGTCTCCATCTCCTTCCCGCACTGGGAGTGGTCTCATCGACCCATCTGCAGGATATAATAACGTCTGGGGCCTTTCACCCTAGGGTACTGAACCCTGATTAATTGATAAAACTAATATAAACGTATATAGTATACTTCAACCCCATTCCCTTATGTACCCCTTATATGAAATGACGTGATGATCATGGTATGTCAACAAGATGGTACTAGGGTTACATGGCATAAGCATACATGTATTTAACATTTAAATAAGAATATAAAATAAATACATGATCATCAAGAGTAATATCATGGGAACGAACTAGGGTTAAACAATATGAACAACGTGTAAACAATCACTAAAGATCACGATCAACATTGATGAATAATATAAGTAAAAATTGTAAGAAAATCCAATACTCCATGGCCGAACCCTATGAGGGATCCATGACACAAGGTCGAACCCTAAAGAGGGATCCAAGACACATGGCCAAACCCTATGAGAGATCCAAGACACTTGGGTGGGATCCCCATGCATACAAGTATAAGTCAAACCAATTAGAGTATAATCAAACAACAAGGGCTAAACTCTTTAATAGTTAATAAGTCATGACCGAACCACTAAAGGTTCCCAAGGCCATTAGTTGTCCAAAATCCAAGAAATATGTATTTTACAAAAAATATATTTTCTTGTAAAATATATAATTAAATAAATATAAATTAAAAAAATACAACTCAATAGATTTGAAGACTATATTCACTGAGGTTTCTATGAAAAATAAATTTAAAAATATTTATTTTTAAAATCTAAGTCAAAATTTATAAGGAAGTGGACTACACAGAATTTGAAATTCTAGTTTTTATAGAAAAGGTTAGCACATTAGAAAAATTATAACTAAATAAATAAAAATAAAAAAAATACAAGCTCAACGAATTTGAAAACTAGATTCATAGAGATATCTAAGAAAAATAATTAGAAAAATATTCTTGTTCAACATATAGATAAAAATCTTTAATGAACTGAGCTGTATAGAATCTGAAATTCTGGGGTTTATAAAAAAGTCTAGTACTTTTGAAACTTTATAACTTAATAAATAAAGATCCAAAAAATACAAACTCAACAGAAGTGAAAAATAGATTCATAGAGGAATCTATGAAAATTAATTATAAAAATATTTAGATTAAAAATATAGATCAAAACTTTAATAAAGTGGGCCGTACAGAATCTGAAATTTTGAGTTGTGAAGAAAAGTACAACACATTCAAAAAAGCATAAGTAAATAAATACAAATCATAAAAATACAAACATAATTGTTTTGAAAAATAGATTAATAGCGGGTTGTAGAAAAAATAATTACAAAAAAGTCCTAAAAATATAACGAAAAATATAAAGAACATGACTATCTGTTATGGATGCCAAATAAGTCATGGCCAAACCCATCATGGTGACACCAAATAATTATCAACTTAAGAAAAATATACTAAATCATGTCAAAATTAATTTATAATTAAGATCTACCATTATATAATGAATGAAAAGTAATAACTTGAAGAAGAACAAGTATAGGATGGATCAGGCACACTTACCTTAAGGTTTCTTGAACTTTAATGAAAATTTGAAGTTTCTTTAAATTTAAAAGTCATCGGATCGTCTTCTCCTTAAAGTATGTTCTTCTATTCGGAGTACCCATCAATTCTCCCTTCTAGCTCAAGTACGATCGGTGCCTGGATGAAGGTTTAATGGAGATTTCTCTATTCTTTAATGGAGTTTGGGTTTGTGAAAGCTTCTAAAGCTTTAAAGTTTTTATAAATAGGTTTAGGGAAGGATTAAGATTTCTATTTTAAGAAAATTCGTAACTATCAAATAGATGACTTTTTCAACCCTCAAAAACTCATATTTCACAATACTTATAGTTTAGAAATGGGCTAAGGCCTATATATATCAACTAGGCTTCATTGAAGATTATTATTAAGCCCAAAAGGCCTCTACAATGGCCATACGAACCCACTCAATAATCATAACACACATAATCATTCATTGATTCAATTAAACTATATTATATAATTTAAAAGTCCATACAATAAGGTATTGACACATGTCACACACATAAATCATAAAAATGTTCAAAGCCTTGGAAAAGTATCAAATGACATCGAAATGACACGAAAGTGATTCGCGGGTCCTACACTCCTATTAAATAAATAAACTATAATTAAATATTATTTTTTTAAATAAGAATGGTAGGAAAGTTTAAGAATTATGAAAATATAATTTTTGTCAAAATCTCCCAACATCTCCCGCTAAGGTTTTTATGTCTCGAGAAAGATTATAAATTTCTCATGTAAGTTGGGAAGGGTAAAATATGAATATTTTTGGTGTCTTGGGCCTACAAAATAATTTTTCGCAGTAAAAAAAGTCCCATACAAGTTAAAGTTTGTTATTCTTAGTAGTAATTTAGCCCTAAAGAGCGAGTTTAAAAAATAGCAAGTTTTCAAAATTGTCAAAATAAAACCAAATTAAACATACATACTCAAACATGAAATTTAACTATAAAAGCAATAATAGAAGTCTGACAAAGGTTTAAGTTTCATTATTAGGTGTATTTACCATAGTACCCTAGAACGAAAGTTCAGGGTGTTACATGGAACGACATAAAAAATCAGATTATTATGAAAGAACATTCTCAATATCCATTCAAGACATAACACATGAAAGTGCAAATCCTAAAAAATGATGTAGGCCTTTTTTCTAAACCTATCAGACCTTTTTGGCATACCTAAAATCTTCACCATTAGAAACCTCTTCAAGCATATTACTGAAACCTTTCTTTAGCAGCCCATTTATCAAGAACCGAGCCTAAACAAGAAATACATTACCCAACTTCTGTGGAGGATATAAAAGAGTGATCGGTATGAGTACACCATGAAAACAAAATAAAAAAAAAGAAAGAAAACAAATGAAACTCAAAAGAGAATATAAGTTGAAAAGAGGAAAATGAAAAGAAAGCAGAGAAATATATTGAGCTATATCACAAAAAGATAGAAAAAGAAAAGAAGAAAAGAAAAAGAAAAGAAAAATGGTGCTACACCCTTAGGAGAAGTTACGAAAAAGAAAGTGAGATATCCTCTCAAAACTTAGAATCCTTGTGTTCCCTTATTTTTCTAAGCATATCCCAAACCTCAATACAACCTAGTAAAGCCTTATTTGATTCTAGGTTAGCGTAATCATAGAATGTGGAGATTGGAGAAAAGAGAACCTATAAAGTTTGATCTGGCCTTACCAAGCGACATGATATTCTAATCATGAAATCTTCCAAATTTTTAATACCGTCCCTTCAAAACAGAATATGTGAAATATTTATCTCAACTTATCTCCTCACATATCACTTGAGAGAAAAATAGTTTAACCATTTCGGAGTGATTCATTTTCGAGTGACACACAAGTGAGTTTTGAAGTCGAGGCATAAAATCTTGGAGAAAAATCTAAAAATCTTCACTACGGGATGATGATAATGTTGAGCACACAAACACGTTGAGTTTGACTATTCTAGGTCCTAATTGTCAATCTGTAGTCTTGCTAGATTCTTTCGACTGTTTGCTAGCTTGTAACTATTTTCATGCCTCCTTCAAATGAATTTGACAAACGGAATTTTTTCTAAGCTAATATAAAAAAAAAAGTGTTCAGCAAGTGCAGAGCCTTTCACTCTCATTTTGTTCGCACTAATTGCCAATGATTGGCAATATGGTGGTTGGGAGTTGTCATATTCACTTAAAAGTGCATATTTTCCACTATTATCCTCTAAGCGTTATTACACTCTCCTATGTAAAATTACTCTATTTATCCACTTTTCTACGTAAGAGTCATTTCATTGCGTGGAACATACTTTTCTGGACGAAATGGTATATTTGCATCCATTAAACATATTTTTAGAAGTCTAGATATTAAGTCGTTTTGATTAAGTCTCATTACGTGCTTCTTCTATTGCAGGAAACCCAGATTGGATGATTCTCGAGACTTGCGGGCCCACATCGATCATGGAAGCCCATTATCAGAGCTTAAAGAGCCAATAGGCTATGATTAAAAGATATGGGCCAAGTATGGGCTGAACAAGGGGATCGAAGAGCCGGCCAAAAGAACTACGAGAGCGGGAGAGCTGATGACCAAGAGACAGGCTAAAGCCTTACATAGTTTTACTGGTCAATGGTAGGGGAACAAAATTGCATGCTTTAGTTGTTTGATAAAAGATTATCACAACCGACTCAAATCAAATATACCTCCGTGATATATTTTCTTTTTGTCGTTTGGTCTAATCAAGATAGATTGTGGAATACAAACAAACAATCACACAAGACAAGAGATTTTTATGTAGAAACCTTAGCCAAGGAAAAACCAGGGAACCACGTCCAGATGAAAAGTATCACTAACTGAAAAGTTAAACGAAACAAAGGTTACTTACATAGCACCGTTGCAAATATAGCTTTCAACCTTAGTTAAGGCCTACGGCTGATGCGCCCACGTCCTCTAAATCAATGCTACGAATCCACGCACGCCCTTCCAGCCAAGAAGCCTTGTCCGCTTGTTCAGTTTGGTATACCCCAAACCTACCGTCGATCGGCTCCTCCGATCTTAATTCTCAACACTCCCGCCTTTGTAGAAGGTGAAGGATTCAATACACCCTGAACCCTAGGTTGCTCAAAAAGTATTGAGTCACACTGGTATACTCAGGCTACTAGGTCGAATATATAAGTAATGGACCTAAGCTGAGGGAAGGATCAAGCACTTGGCTTTGATCAAGAAGAGAACAAGCTCACAAGATGTGAAGGAGAAATAAGTTTATTACTCTTCAAATAGACACTCTAATAAATAAAACATTTTCTTCTCTCTCTTGAAGATTGAGTCACTCTGTGTCTCTGTGTTTGTTTAGAAAAGGTATAGAAGGGTTGTATTTATAAAATTCATGACCCTGAGTCGTGTGGGAATTGGGATAATGGAACCAAGAATTTTAGATCTGAAAAAGACTGAGTTCATGCAAGGTCCAATCGATTGTACTCTGGGTCCAATTGATTGGGCCATGTCCAATCGATTGGGCTCAATAAGTTTCTTGTTTCGAAGGCTCCAATCGATTTGACTCAAAAAAGTTTGTCCCGAAGACTCCAATCGATTTCACAGAGTCTCCAATTGATCGGGCTGAAATAAGTTTCTGCCTCATAGCTTTCAATCGATTACACAGAGTCTCCAATCGATCGGGCTGAAATAAGTTTCTGCCTTGTAGCTTCCAATTGATTACATAGAGTTTCCAATCGATTGAGCAATGTCCAATCGATTGGGGATAAGTGTCCAATCGATTGGACTCTCCCATTAGTCAATATCTTTGACTTAGACTCGGGTCTATCCAATGACTAGGTTTGACCATTATATTTTATTCATTTTAACCAATTCCTATGGCCACTAAATCACTTACCTTCCTAATCGAGCATGCACGATCTTTAACTGACAAATGGGTAGTTACTAAGATGACTCCTATCGTCAACTGTCTGATTCTTGCTGTCTCTGTCTTCTAGTCTTCAAGTAGTCAGTGAAGTATGCGTACCACGACATCTCCACACTACACTAGTGCTCGTAGAAACGGTTACAATAATATTTTTATGTCAAACAGAATCTTTGCCAAATTGAATATGAAAATATTCCTTACAGACCTATTCTCTGGCCGACACATGGCATTCTCAATGTTTGGCCCGTAAGCCTTTTATTCTAACTACCTATGGGCAATCACATGCCCATCTCACCCTAACCCATTTTCACTTACCCATTTCACAAATCCATTCCTGAAGGAGAGAATAGGTCTCCTTTGACCTATTCTCACTTATCATCCACCTAGGAAGCGATTCTCTCTCAAGGAAAGAGATCTCTCCCTTATCCTTCCCTTCAATCCAATGGTTGGGAGAGGTCCTCCTTTAGCCTAAAAGGAGGACCAACCCCATGTGAGATTCGATTCTCTCCCCCCTCTCACATCCTAACCCTAGTTCCCTCTCCCCTTCTTCTCTAAACCTCTCTATCTCTCTCCTCTCCCTGGTTCGATTCTCATCCAAAAACCAGCAAGAACATGGCCTTACAAACCTCTTCTCCATTGGTAAGTCACCAAGGTAAATCTCTATTTTCTATCTCTCTCCTTCTCTTTCTCTCTCTAGAAACCTTAATTCTCTCTCTACCTAGATTTCTCCTCTCACTTTCTCTCTCTAATTTGTTTCTCTCCCTAGCACACTCTTTAATGGTTTTTTTATTTAGTTTATTTTCTCATAAAGAGATTCGAGATTCGCATTACCATCAGACAGAAAAGAAGACCGCTCGACCCTTATAGATGAGCTGACAAGGCCGGGGGCAAGTCTTTCTAAAAGTAGAGAATCAACTGCACTAATTGAGACCGAAGCGCCTATGCTGCATTCCAAACAAGCAAGCAAAGAATGAGCAACTTTAAATAGATAGGGGGAACTATTTCTAAAGTAAACATATTCACGGGAATGGAAGGAAGATCTAGCTAGGGGAAGTAATTCATTAACAGATGGTGAATATGATAGGACAAAACCTATATTATATTCCCCAATCGATTACCTTATTGTGCCGGCTTGGAACTCCTGAATTCACTCTGGAACTAAAGAAAGGGTGGTCGTAGATCAGATTGTACCCGTCACTCCTACTGAACTAGCCAAGCCTTATGTGCCAACCGTTGACTCCTGTTTACTACCTATTGCTAGCAATTTAAATTATTTTATTTTAAGATTAATGTAAGTATAATTTTCATTCAATAAATAGTTCAATTTAATAATTGTTATTTCGTTTATCATCATGCTTTTATTACTAGTTTAATAAGTAGATAAAATCCCAACCAAAATATATTTTAAACATCGATCTTAATCACCACTCTCACCCTTCCATATTCTACAAGCATTTTTTGTATTTTTATGTTCCGATAAATTGTGTTCCCTAACCCTGAGTGAGGACGATATCCGGCATGAACCACTGTGCAAGAATTGCTACTTTTGCAGGATTTAAAGTGAACTGGAATTACAAATATTGTTGAAATACCGGGTTTCTGATCTAACGACACAGAAAACCCCAAGTTTAACTCTACCGCTCTCTTGGTTCTTGATCCGGCTCTCTAGCTCGGCCTGTACTTGGCCTATATCTTCTTATCTTAGCCTACTGGCTCTTTAAGCTTTGATATTAGGCTTTGGAGGTCGATCGTGGGCCTGGAAGTCTCGAGAATTGTCTGATCGAGTTTTCTGCGATAGTAAAAAGCGTGTAATGAGACTTAATCAAAATAGCTTAATATCTAAACTTTTAGAAATACTTTTAATTCATGCGAAGAGCCCATTTTGTCTAGAAAAGTATATTCTACGTAATTGAGGAAACTCTTAAGTAGAAAAGTTAATAAAAAAGAAGTTTTACGTTGGACTGTGTGATAATGCTAGAAGGATAATAGTGTAAAATAAGCACTATTAAACGAATATCAATAGGCATCATGAAATTTATCCTCGATAGATTCGGATTCAAAGGATGTAGAAGAGTGTTCAGAAGAGTTAGATCTTTCTCTAGAAAGAGACATATGAGACTCAATGAGAGAAGCCATGAAAGTAGTGAAACTTATAACGTTATTAATAAATACACTTCTTGATTGCTTGATCTAATCAATTAAGCATTCAAACCACAAAATAATGAAAATTACGCAGACAATATTTATGTGGAAATCTATCTCAGTTAGGGGAAAACCATGAGACCTAGTCTAGCTGAAGAAAGTGCACTATGAAAAGTTAATGAGTTGTACAAAGTTACGCCCAATGATAAAAAGAAATCTACTGGAACCGACTTAGCTCTTTTAGAATCTTTGGCCGATGCTATCCGTATCCGTTGTTCCCTAAGTCATACGTGAATGTCACACCAGTGCCCTTCCACTCAAGATCTCTTACCCAACATGTGATTAGTCCTTAGATATTGCACGATTAGTACTAGATCTCAAACCATGCTTTCATAGAGCAATTGAAGGTAGAAGTTCAGTTGTGGTTGTGGTTATTCAAGTTAAACCAAATTCATCATCATGAATGTAAGAATTCAATGAAGAAGGATGAATTCCTTCTCTAAGACTCCAAGCTTTGAGAAGATTAGAAGATTTGAATACTCATAAAGCTCAAAGAGGCTTAGAGAAGGGAAGAAACAAGAAAATATCTCTCTTGGATGCTAGGGCTTCTTCTGGGCTAGCAACGAGACTAAATTAGATTCTTAGCCTTAGGGTTTTTGTGCTTAAACTCCCCTTATATAGTGGGAACAGACCTACAAAGAATATCACCCAAATCCCAGGCTATTACGGCATATAACTTAATAAATTCTCTAAATCTATGCCATTGGATCGATCGGTCCATCAATCAAATCAATCCAATCTGGGATTGTATCAATCGGATCACAAGTCGGATCGATCCGATTATCTCTGATGGTCAGTAAAGTTCTGTCTGTCAATCAGATTAATGCAATGATTGATTTGATTTTGGACTTGACCAGAATCGATCGGATCAATGGATTGAATTGATTATATTTATGGAGACTTGCACAAATCAGACTAGATCTCATCTAATAGGTGCACAAAATCCAATTAAGGCTTAGGGATTGACTAAGAAACCATTTTTGTTATTTAACTAATCACGCAAAAGGTTAAAGGATCTCTAACACCCTAGTGTGAGAGTCGTGGAAGCTTTGAAGAGATGTCTTCAGTCTTCAGTACTGCTGGCTTCACTCGACACGACACTAGTATGTGACACTCCTAAACCTATGTCAACAGATATTGCCAAACAACCAAGAGGGCATGTTTACATGGACTCTACAGTGAGATGGTAAAACGCTTTGCTTTCACAGTTAAAAGAAAGGATGAGGTAAATTACTTTGTGTTATTTATGAGAAATTTGATTGTTGTAGGACACCAATATGTATATCTATAGGGAAATTCTATTTGCACCCCACAAATTCCATAAGCACCCCATTTGGGGTGCTTTTGGGCCTAAAATGCCCTTAGACCAAAAAAAAAAAAAAACCCAAGCACCCCACTCTTCATCCCTCCCTCTCCACCTCTCACCATCCTTTCTCTCTCTCTCTCTCTCTCTCTCTAGGCCCCACGGTAGTTAGTGCCATGGGGACTGTGTAGCCCACGGCCAGCCCAACCGTGGCTACCATAGAAGCCACGGCCGAGAGAGAGAGAGAGACGTACTTGTGGTGGCAGTGGTGGCGACGGTGATGGCGATGGCGTCCTCGTCCTCGTCCTCCTTCTTTTTTTTTCCTTTGTTTTGGGTTTTTTTTCCAGGTGACAAAGAGACAGAGGTGGAGAGGGAGAGAGGTAGAGAGGGAGAGAGGTGGAGAGGGAGGGACGAAGAGTGGGGTGCTTGGGTTTTTTTTTTTTTTGGTCTAAGGGCATTTTCGGCCCAAAAGCACCCGAATGGGGTGCTTATGGAATTTGTAGGGTGCAAATAGAATTTCCCATATCTATATTGGTAATATATGGTGACCTGAATATTGTCTTAAATTTAAACATGTGGATATTAATATCCAATTTGAAGGGAAGGGGAATTTTTAAATCTAAAAAATGATTTTTTTTAGACAATTTGGAATGGCCTAAAACCATTCCATTCCTAAAATTTTGTTTTGGAACGGTTTAGACCCATTTCGAAATGAAATAAGGTTCTGAGTGGATCTAAAACTGCATCAAAGTTGTCCTAATTAGAAACAGTTCTGAACCATTCCTACATGGGAATGGCTACAAAGCATTCTGAAAGTTAGAGAGCATTCCCAACGTGGGTCCAAACCGTCCCTTGTAGGAACGGTTTTCAACCGTTCCAAAATTTGGAATGGTTCAGAACCATTCATCTTGGAAAAATAGGAACAATTCAGAATAGTTCCAGATCTACGAATCAGTAGCGATTTTAACCCTTTCAAAACTTTGCCAACGCATGTTTTTGGAACAGCTTAGAACCGTTCTTGATCGGGTTAGGAACGATTCAAAACTGTTCTTAATTTCTTCTTTTTGTATTGTTTACTTTAGTCCCCTCTCCTATACACTTAAAATAGTAAAGAAACAAAGAAAAACGAGAGGATGTATATATGGTATTGCTCAGTAAAAAACATCACACATGAACCCTAACTAATAAACAAGAAGAGAGAGAGAGTCACTTGGTGGTGCTGAAGAGAGCAGAGAGACGGCTCAGGACTGTCTTTCTTGTGTTGCGTCTCTAACTCACTGAACTTGTTCCGTTGTTTACCATAGAAAAAATGGACTTTATACTCTTTCGCATTTCGTTATTAGTTGCATGCTTTTTTACAGTGGATTTTGGGAGAGCATTTAAGGAGGGAGGGTAAATTCTGGGTGCACATCTCCGGTCACCCACAAGGAGTAACTTCGCTCGTGTCTCACTTGAACTACAGTCCGTGATTCTTACGAAAACAGTGCCGAATTGTCAACAACTTGGGAACCGAATATTTACAATAAATATATAATCCCCAACGAGCAAAGAACAAACCTTGCATTGTGCCATAATGTGATGCAGGCTGTTGATCAAATTGCAACATTCACGGGACAATGACGCATGCGCACGATTGGTTGGAGGCACGCATTTTTGCAATGCCCACTAAAATATGTATAGGAAATATTAAGAACAGCACATGGAAATAAATAGATGCTAATAAAATAAAACAAGTAAATAAATAAAATAAAAGGAAAATTTTTTAAACACAAAATAACTTTAAACTATACATAAAAACAGGTAAAACTTTTGAAAATTTGCAAAAAAAAGTAACTAGCCCTGACAAAAATTAAGGCTGACAAACGCCCTTTTAAAGTACGTCTGAGCAGTAAAACTTCTGTTACAATAGGAGCAACGTGGCACACTGACCGTATGGATGTTTGGCCAGTCCCTCGGTAGACCTGCAAACCAAAAAGCAGCTTGATTAGTAACTTACAACCTTTGGATATTTGCACTCAAATAATGCTCAAATTCCTACGGTTAAAATCAACCCATGAAAATAAATTTAATCCAACACTTAGAAACCACTGATCATGTTTATTTTTGGTGTGTAGGTCTACCTAGTGATTGGACAAACATCCATACGGTCACCATTCACTAAGATTGTGCCACGTGGCTTGTATTGTGAGAGAAGGTTTACTCCTCAATGGACAAGAAGCCCTTTAAAAGGGAAAACTTATCTGTTTTTCTAAATAGTTTAAAATTATTTTTTGTTGAAAATTTTTTCCGTAAAATAAATTGAGCACCTTAAATAGGATAATACAATAATGAAATCGTAGATTCCCATGTGTGCCCCACCAACAGAAGGGTTAAAGTTCCTCCCCCTCCCAACCAAACACAAACATAAATGCAAAATGCACTTATTTGTGAGGGTTCCAAGACACGACACAAGGGAAAAACAGGAGACCAACATTGTAGCACTCTAGCACTAGGAATTTATGGGGCCATGTGAGGGATCCACTCCTAGTTGTTCACACTAGGCACCCTACGAGTCCTACACACACTTAGATACGGTCAACCCCACATGTTCTCACTCCCCCCAATGTGGTAGCAATTGGCCCCACCCCACAAGTCCTTGTCCTAGGCATGGTCTCATGGGAAAGCATGAACACAACATTGGCATGCATGAGAGGCCCAATGTTTTGTACTACGGTTTTAACAATCCGTGGTTATAAACTATTGGTAATAGTTTTATAATGGTCTGTGTCATACCCCATTGCGTTATTCATCTTTACTATTATAAAGACAACCCTTCGGTTGCTGAATTGTTCACATTTTTCTAAAAAAAAAATTCTTTCCAAAATGCCTTTAATTAACTCTCTTAAATGGTTATATTAATTGCAAAGGCTAAGAAAAGTCTTTTGGCATCAGTTACTACATAGCTTGTGTGTTAAACCTATCCCAAAAAATAGTCCAAACTCGAGAACACTTCTGATGAGTAGCACTAGTAAGCGAAGTTGCTGACTAGTGCCCCTCCACTTGACAATTATGGGATTGTCACTTGACAGGGATACTTGTAAAGTGGAGAAGTGCTAATCATCAAAAGGGTTCTCTTCAAACTCCACCCATGTCTTCAACTACCTCTACTACAATCAGTTAACTATAGCAATATGTTAGTGTAAATTATGTTATGACAAACGATGATTTAGGATTAATGCAATCAGCAGAAAATGAATAAAAAGCAAACACGAACACACAAACAATTTATTTGGTTCGGCTTATAGCTTATGTCCACGGGCAAAGACGACAAGAGATTTCACTATAATTGATTGTGGAATCAATCTCACAGAACCATTGGCCCAAAGACACCCTTTGGCACTTTCTCTCTCTCTCTGTCAGCTCTGAAAAATATATATATCCCCGTAATTCGTATTAGGGTTTTGGCATCAAGTGTGAGAGTCCTAGAGAAAATAAGAAAGTTTCCGTAACTATTTCCTGCAACTCATTCGAACCAAGTAAGGTTCATTCAGACCAACTCAGGTTTGTTCGAATGTGGTAAACATTTCGATCAAGCCAACAAATCCGAGAGAAAAAACACAGAATCACCTATGCTCGGAATAGGTTCATTCGAACAAAGTTGGACTTCGTTCGAACCAACCCTGGCCGAACTCAATCTCGAAGAATTCAAGCCATATCACAACAATCTCCACTTTGACTTGAGCTTGATCCACCTTGGCAACAAACTCCACCTTGACTGGAAATCTACCAAACTCCAAAATCTAGAAACTCCTCTCACCACCTCCAGACAAGCCCCTTAGGGCTCTCAGGTACTACTAATACCGATTGTCTAAGCAAAGCTTTAATTTGGTTACTGGAAGTGGCTTAGTAAACATACCTATTTGGATTCTCTACTATAGTAATCTTCTTCACTACAATAGCCTCGTGAGAAATCACATCCAAGATAAAATGCATCTAACATTGTAAAGTCTATATTTTAGTATTGGCTAATCCCGTGTGACAAAATACCAATGTGTATTCCACCTTACTTTGTTGTGTGGGTAGTTAGGATAGTGATAATGTCAGTTTATGGTTGCATGTGTTTGAAACACTGACATGACATATAAGTTTTATGCATAATCTGTTCAATCCAATAGATTGGATTGTTTGACCAATCGATTGGACTTGACAAGTGACACTCAAATGTTTGGAGAAGTAATCTACTGTCTAGTTTCAATACGACTTCTGTTAAGACTCTACAGTTGGAGTCTAACTGGTTGAACCCAAAATTCAATCGATCGGACTAAATAGATTGATCAATCGGATTTGCGTGCACCAGAGTTCCGTGAATCATTAAGTTTCCTATTCAGATTCAAGTACTTGCTATCTTTAGACTTGGACTTGCTCACTCTATATATTGATCATTTTGGGTCAAAACCCTAAGTTATCTGAGGGAATCATAAGCAATCCTAAGCATACAAGAGTTAATTCAACATCTGATGAGCCTCTCATATGAGTAGTTTAGTCCATGCCTTGTCAATGAAGAAGAGTTCTCTGAATCTGATTCTCATCCTTTGAGATCTTTCTTGAAGATCTAAGCTTATAATCCTTGTTAATCGATTCATCTATCAAGCTACATCCCTCTAGACCTAAGAACCCATATCCATACTTTGTTCTTAGAGACCTAAAAAGCTCTTGGTTCTTTAACTCAATTGTGTTAAGAGATTATGCACGTCGGGGTGTACCGAGACGTTACTGATATTCGCTTAAAAGTGCTTATTTTAAGCAATTATCCTTCTAGCGTTATCACACTCTCCTACATAAAATTATCATAATTATCAACTTTTCTGCGTAAGAGTTTCTTTTGTTGCGTAGAACACACTTTTCTGGTTAAAATGGTATATTCGCATGCATTCATGCGTATTTATTTGACCCACATGCGAAGTCATTCTCATTACGCAATTTTTCTATCGTAGGAGCACTAATCGGATAATCTTGATGGAGTGTGGGCCCACAATCAACATCTAGAGCCTTTGATCAAAGTACAGAGAGCCAGTGGACTTAGACAAGAAGATGTAGGCCATAGATGGAAAGAGCAGGTGGATCGAAAGAGTCGAGAGATGACTAGAAGAAAATGAGAGACCACCTCTCAAAGAAGAGACCAAGGATATTAAAGCTTATCAACTAACACAAGATGAGGACTTGCTCAGTTGGTAAAGCATGTAGAATACCAAGTCAAAGACCAGGGTTCAAGACCCTCTGCTAGCATTTTTCTCTTTTGTAATATTTTCTCTCTCATCTCTCTAGATCCCCATTCTCTCTCTACTCACAAATCCAAATTATCCGATCCTCTCTCATTTCTTAGTCACTCGATCCTACGGCCTACCTTGGCCGATCTCCACTATCCGATCCCCATCACATGGTCTGATCCTAAAATCAAATGATCCTCAGGTAAGATGATCCGATCCGATGGCCAGGAAAATCACCATTCCTCTGGCCTATTATTTTACTGGTCTACGATCTAGCCAATGGCCAACGCACTCTGGGCCCACAATTTTAGGCATCATCCTTCGACATCCCGGCCAACCCATCCGATGGCCTATGGCCCTCAAATTCATGGCCTATGCATGGACCACATGGAAGATAATTCCTACAAAAGGGGGAGATCGACGGTGATGATTGCATCAAGAAAACCCACTCATGTTTTAAAGAAAGAAATCCTATTTTAAACATGTTTTCTTTAAAAAGAATTTGAAAAGAAGAGTTTTTAAAAGGTTAAAAAAAAAAAAAAAAGGTTTTTCTTTTTCTTTGTTTTTAGAAATGTTTTCTTTTTTTAGATAGATTTGGTCGAAAAGGTGGGGGGTGTGATTGAGGGTTGGACCAAACCCTAATGGTCCACATGATGAGTCCCCCACATTTTGATAAGGGGAGTTTCCAAAAATAAAAAGAAAAAAAAAAGGAAAAAGAAAAAAACGTGGGTTTCTAATTTAGAAACCCAAACGCCTTGCCTTCTTTCCATCATCGATCCATCAAACCTGAGATTTCTCCCATCTCTTCCCTCTCCTAAAAACCCTAGCCGTCACCCTCTCTTCCTCTCTTCACCATTGAAAAAGGAAAAAAAAAAGAAGAGAAGAAGAAGAAGGGAAGAGGAGAGGAGGCTTACCTCCACTGCTCCAAGCTGTCCAGCATCCTTCTTCTGCCCACATCACCTCCTTGCTCCGCCTCCTACAGCTACACCTACTGCTCCACATCGCCACTAGCTACTGCACCACTGCACAGCCTACACCTCACCACACCCTTGCTGGCCGAACCAGCAAGGTGCTCATCTCTTCTTCTCAACGTCTTCATCTCCTCTAGAAAAAAAAAAAGAGAGAAAGAAAAGAGAGGAGAAGAAGAAGAAGAAAAGGAAGGGAAAAAGTCCCCTTACCTGCAACGCCATCCACCATAGCTGCATCTTCACACTCCAGCCTTCCACCTCTTCACCATTACCCCCGTCACCATTCCAGTAGCCACAACCATCTTAGCCAACACCATAGCTACAAGCTGTCCTCATCATCAAGCCATCCACCACCTCCACGTTCTGCCATTACCGCCCAGCATCCTCTCCCAATCTCTCCCTCATTCTCTTCTTCTTCACTGTTTTCATCTTTTGAAAACAAACAAACAGAAAAAAAAGATAAGAAAAGAAGAAAGAGAAGAAGAGAAGAGAGGAGGATGAATCTACCATTGCTCTCTCCAAAAACTACTGCCCCTCCTCCTCGCCGCCTTCACCTACCAGCAGTTGTTGCATCCACCAGCTGTACCAGTGCCTCCACACCACAACACCTCCATAAGCCGCCCAGCCACCACTGTTTCGTCTCCACACACATCAATGCCCACAAACTTGCCACTGGAGCTACCACCCTTCTCCCCACATCCTCTCCTTAACGGTTCTTGAACCGTGGGAACTTGAGTCCTTACTTTGGTCGACTATCCCCATCAAGGTAAACCTCTCTCTTTAGTTTTTCCCTCTAGGAATTCCGCCTTTTTTTTATTTTTCTCAATCTAGTTTTTTTTATTTTCTCTATCTTCTCTTTAGATCCCTCTCTTTACATAGGTCATTCTTTAGCTTGTCAAAAAAAATGAGTTTCTCTCTCTAGGTTTACTCAACTTCTCTCTCTCTAGTTTTTATCTTTTACAGGTTTTTTAGTTAGATTTATTTTCTTGTTTAATATTTGTGAGCACTTTCGATGAATGGATAAATTTGTTATGTTGATTTTTCTTCTTTAATTTGTCTTGCATTTTCTTTAATGTTTATTGTACACTCTCTCTCCAGAAGCTTCAAAATAAAGCATGTTTTAACTCACCTATTCACCACTCTCACTCCTACATCATCTTTAGCAAAAAAATTTCTGAGAAAAAGCCATTATTTCATGTTCTTGGATTGCGCGAACTAACCCTGAGTGTGGATCGACATCCGACACGAATCCCTATACGAAATTGCATACTTTTGCAGGATAGTCAGATCAAATAAAAAATATGTTGATTCTAGGGTTTTCGAATCCAACAACGCGGAAAAACCCTACTTTCAGTTACTATTCAGGGCATACTGGATAATAGAACAAGGTCGGGGTGTACCGATCACTAGTAGGTTCAAGGGGACCGAACTAAACAACAAGAAGACAGGGATCGTACAAAGGTGCAAAGGGGGACAAGAGCATTAGAACATCTAGGGAGCATACATGCAGTGACGGCGAGTCAAGTAGGAAACTATGGGAATGTTGTGCATGGTAACTTTTATTGTCTCTTAATTTACCTAGTGATATATTTCTCGTTTGGACGTGGCTCGTGTGGTTTTTTCTTGAAAAGATGTCCATGTTATGTTACAATTGCATGTATTCTGGTTTGATTTATTTTCATTATTTAACTAGTTAGAGCAAGATAAACGAATCGGTGATATATGTACACTTGGTATATTTGAACTGAGTCAATTATCTTAGTCTCATTAATATAATCAACCATACCAGGATTGAATGCATGCAATTAGATTACCTAGACCAGAAAAGTAAAGATTGTAGGTATTTAATTTTAAATATATATTCACTCCCAGTCTTACATTTTCTAGATAGCGAGCAATTTCAGACCTCAACGTGCTTGGTCCTCTTATGGAACATCTGATTTTTCACTACAACAAAACTGACCTTTGATAAGTACGCCATAAAATACTTTATGGCGTTCATCGAACGCCATAACAAACGCTGTAAAAGCTATGCCATGCTTTTCGGAGTTCAACGATGGCGTTCTTTGAAAGCCATAAAATAATGGCATTTCTTGAACGCCATTAATGTATGTGAACGCCATAATATAGATTTTAAACACTATTATAATGATTGATCTTTGTTGTTATTGAGTAATATTATGGCGTTTAGTGAACGCTATCATTTTATTTTTTTCTTTGTTTAAAACAATGGCATTTTCTGAACTCCATCTGTTTATTTTTATTTTTTTTAAATAGTGCATACCTAATATTAATGCATTAAAAGTTCTTGTGAAAATATGCACATTCTAATCATATTGCCTACGCATGTTTCATCAAACAAACGCCCCATTCACATTTCATACAATAAAAAATGATTCTATTATCAAAAGACAAACACAATACTAAAATATAAATTTAACAATTTGATTCAAGTGCTAAATATTACAAGATATACAAAATTTTAAGTACACAATGAACACAAGAAATCCCCCCTTCTCCCATGAAAATACAAAAGATGACCCAATGACTCTTCCCAACCCAAAAAAAGAAAATAAAAGTTGAAAAAGATGTTGCCACCATGGTCTCTATTTTGTAATATGTAATGTGTAACTTTGCATCGATTCCTTTATTGAAGAAGACGTGAACCTGTTAGGAAAAATTTAACCAAATAGTGATTGAGAGATTACCTAAACAAAATTTGCATTCTCGGTGTTATAAGTCATTGAGGGATTACCTAAACAATAGCAACACCACCTGAGAGTTTGCAATTCTTTTACACTTTTCTTTTTCATAGTCTTGCCCCACAACATGTATAACCAAATATACATCATTATGATATCCAGATCAATAACGATAGACAACAAACACTAAGCAGGCTGCATTTGGGTAAACTTATTGTTTATCTTAAGTGCTTACGCAATATAGCACTCATATGAATGTGCTTAAGTTGTTTTCGCCATTTGATAAGCCATATAAAAAAGGGTTTCTTTAAAAAAAAACATTTTAAGTGTTTGGTAAAAAAGTGTATTTTTGGTGGAAAATGTCTATTTTACCCTTAAATGACATAAAAACATCACTGATCAGCCATGGAGGGCTTGACCAAATTGTTTTGGGAGCATTTTTTAAGCTTTGTAATAACCAAAGAAAGGTGAGAAGACCAACTAGGTTGACATATAAGATATAGGTTGGTTCGTTGTCACAAAAGATAGTTATGTTGTTGGACTCTTGAGTCCATGTCCGATCAACCTTTTTCCTGCAAGTTAATTTGACATACAAGTTCTGGGGTTACTGAAAGTAAGATTTTCCGCGTCGTTGGTTACGAAAACCCTAACTTCAATATATTTTTGTATTATCCGAGACTTTTAATCTGTAGAATGAGCAATTTTGTACAGTGGCTTGTGTCGGATGTCAATCCACACTCGGGATTAGTCGGATTAGCGCGAATAAGAACATAAAATGACAGATAATATACAAGAGAAACGTGGAAGGATGACAATGGCGAGTCGAGATTAAAAACACATCCAAGAGATCCAGAAAATACTAAAATCATCAAAATCAAATTGTATTAATTAAACTGTTGCTTACATGAAATAAATGACAGAAATAAATAAAGCGGTAAATCTATTCTAGAAAGCATGTAAGAAAGCATGTAAAGAGAACTTTTAGAGAGAGAGGAAGAAGGTAGAGAGAGATTTTTCACACCTCGGTCGTTTACCGGCCGACAAGGTAGAGGTGAGAGAAAAACTCACCCTCTTGCATTCACCGAATGGAGTCGGTGGTGCGAAAAGGCGATCAGCTTGGGGATTCTAGAGAGAGAATCTCATTAACCCTAGAGAGAGAAAATGAACCCTAGAAAGAGAACATGTTTCTAGAGAGAGAGCCTAGAGAGAGAAAGTAAGAGAAAAGAAGATACCTTGTAAGCACTTACCATGATCGGATCTGGCCATAAGATAGGCCATGGTGATCAACCATGTGATGATGTGCACATGAGTAGGGATGTGGCTATGGCTCGAGCATTGGTCGAACATGAGTGCATGACGCTGCTGGCCTAGTAGTGCATGGAGAGGAGGAGTGGTGCTCGATCAGGTGCTCCCAAGGAAGGTTGAGGGCAGCGTTACTATTGTAGATGAAGGTGGAGGTGAAGCAGGCGATGGCCTTGCACCAAGCCGTGGTGCAAGTAGAAACTGTAGTCCTTTCTCCCCTATTTCTCTTCTTTTTCACGAGTTGAGAGGGAGAAGGCAGCAAGGATGGTGGGGTTGATGATTTTTTAATGGTAAGGGTTGCTGGCCGTGTGGAGGCGCTAGAGTGGTGGTGGTGGACTGGTTACAGGAGGTGAAGAATGCCAGGAGGAGGATGACGGTGGTGGAGATGCATGCTTGGTGTGGTGGCGGCCCGTGAAGAAGACGATGGTGGTGGTTCATGCGGTGTGGTGGTGCTCCGGCCATGGAAGGGGGAGAAGGAAAGGGGGGAGGAGAGGAGGAGAGGGGTGAAGGAAAATTAGGGTTCGTCCCCCTCCTTCCCCCTTTATATAAGCTCCTAATTTCCATTAATGGAAATTAGGAATTTTAGGAAATAAATTTTTTTTTTTTAAGTAAAACTCTATTTTTCTTTGGGGAATTTCCCCATTTAGTGGACCCCCCATTTTTTTAAATTTAATTAAAATTATTTTGAAATTCACGGGGTCCACTAACTGGTCGGACAACGGGTCGATGATGATGGGCCCGGCTACTGGCCCACATGGATTGATGATGTCCATCGTCTCACAAGATGATGTGATAGACAATCTGATAGCGATCGGATGGATGGTGACTTGATTGGGACCCAGATTGGTAGATCGACGAATCTAGAGAGATCCAACGGTCTGGTGGAAGATCCAACGGTCCGATTGAAGATCCAACGGTCAGAAAGCTAAGGGAGATGAGACAGAGCCAATGGGTAGGAGTTCTGGGGTTAAGTCAGTAGATTCGAGGACCGAGAGATGAAGAGAGAGAGAATAAGGAGAGATGAGAGATAAAATATCAGAAAATGGAGATAAAAGTATTGGTAGAGGGTCTGGAACCCTGGTCTTCCATGTGACCATCATCACGCTTCTCCAGTAGAGTAGACTATCATTCCTTGCTGACTCATGTGGCTTTAAACGCTTTGGTCCGTCTCTTGGTCATTGGCTCTCCTGCTCTCTTCGTTCTTTGGGCCGACTTTTTGATCCTCTTATTCAGCCCATATTTGGCCCATATCTTCTAGTCATAGCATGTGGGCTCTTTAAGCTTTGATAATGGGCTTTCCTGATCGATGTGGGCTCGCAAGTTTCGAGAATTGTCCCATCGGGGTTTCCTACGATAGAAGAAGCGCGTAATGAGACTCTATCAAAATGACTTAATGTCTAGACTTTCGAAAATGTGTTTAATGCATGCAAATATACCATTTCGTCCAGAAAAGTGTGTTCTACGCAACAAAAGAGACTCTTATGTAGAAAAGTAGATAAATAGAGCATTTTAACGTAGGAGAGTGTGATAACGCTTAGAAGATAACAGTGTAAAATACGCACTTTTAAGCGAATATCAGTTACCAAGACATGTTACTTGTCTTGTACATATAAACACTTGCTGAATTTTTTTCCCAAAAACTTGTCTTGGATTTTAATAAATCAAACAGTTTTGTCATTGGAGGATTTTTTTCAAGTTACTTATTATTAACTTTAACTTTCAGTGCAAAAAGATAGAACTCAACGGTGAAACACCATTCAAGTTGCCAACCTCATATAGTTGGAATAAAGTACTATTAATGATGAACTTTAAATGCAGCAATTCAATGTGCCTAAGTTTGAAAAGTTGATATATATGTTGTTAAAGCTATACTGCTAGTACCGGAAAATAAAGTATTTTCCAAATGTTATTTTCAAAATATTAGGTAATTTCAGCCTTCTATCTTTTATTACCAGTTGTTAACTTGTTATTGACTACTAACATTGTTTATAATTGGAACCAAGGATTAAAATAATATTATTGGAACACGGCTTGTTCGGAGCTAGAACCCAATCAATTTACTAAGTTTGATAAGGCTCAAACGAGTCATTGAGATTCATATGCTATTTTGTTAAGTATGAAAATTTTGATAAAAATGAAAATATGTATGTCTATTCAGGAATTAAGTAATTGTCGTAATTGAGGGGAGGTCTTTGTTCTTTTTCAAGGATTGAAGACTATCCAAGAGGTTTTTTGGGGAGATGTACTTGGAATTTGAAGAGATGGGATTTTTAACAAAGGAGATTTCGACAGCAATTACTTAATGTTCAACATATCTGTCTACCAAGAAAAGAGTGAGGCATCATGTTATTGTTGATACTAGCTACTTAATAGATATAATAGAGTTGATTCTTATGTTAAAGTTCAACAAAAGTTAACATTTTTTAGTGACAAACAAAAAAAATTGTTCAACAGCATAACATTCTAAAGCAGTAAACATACATGTTGAAACAACATGTGAGAACACAAAAATGAAGAAAAAGAAACAATGGCCCGCTCACACACGTTGGAAGGAGGGGAGCTTGACAATTTGAATCTTGGAAGAGGTGTCCAAATTTGAAATTTACCTGCTTGTTTCTTCTTTGGGAAAAAGTCGTTGATTCTCTATCTTATTTTAGTATTTGCAACAGTAGAATTGTGTGGTCCAAATTTCAGCTACAATATTTAGAAAAGCAACCAGTTAAAAATTATAGAAAGATGAAAACATCAATTGTATAAAGCCTATAGAATGTAAGGATGACCTAACAATAGCACTTAAGTGGTGTAAATGCAAGAAAATAGGACCCACCTAGATGATCCCCTCCACCAAAACCTAGGACGAAAACCAATGTCATTGGATCAGAGTAACAAACTAATTTAGAGACATTTCTGACAACCCAAAGTATTAAGGGTCAGGATCGGGGGACAACCATTTTTTACAACAATTTTTGACAACCATTTGGCGTACCCACATAGAAGATGAATCAATGGCTCTTTTTTATAGGATGATCTCTATGGTGAGAAGATCATCCTCACAAAAATTCAAATCATTCCGATATTCATAGATTGGTTTAGAAGTTGAAGAATTATGGACCGTCTATTTTTACCATGTAACTTGAAAAACCACATTTGATGGGGTTAGAAATTTCAGAATAGGCTGATTTTTTGTTAAGGTGGTCTATACGGTGAGGAGATCATCCTCACAAAAAATCAGCCATTGATTCATCTTATATGTGGATACGCTAAGATGGTTCTAAAAAATTGTTGTAAAAAATGGTTGTCCCCCGATCCTGACCCTTTTATTAATAGGGATCAATAGTTGTTTGATCCTTATGTTTCTTAGATATATGGCAATGAAGCTTAAATACCATAGCTACAATCAATAACACTCAAAATTTCAGAATATATATTAACCAAAATGATAAATTCAATGTCACCTAGGAATGCTTCTCCCATTGAGGGCATTTAATTTTTGCTGTGTAGAGGCAGTTTCTAAATTAGAAAACTGATCCAATGCCTGAAGAGAAAACATCATACGATTTAAACGTGAAAGGCAGATATAAATCAGACAAGGTGAGAGAATAGAATTAGCTTAATATATAAACCTGGATCCCAACTGTCTTTTCAAAAGTAGCAATCTTCTGTACAAAACTGAAAGTTGAAAATACATGCGCCATCAGAATTAAGTACTTAACTGAATTTGAATAACCTATGGTTAAGATTAACCCATGAAAATAACTTCAATCCAGGATCTTTGCACCCAAATAACACTCGATGATGCTCAAATTCCTATGTTTAAAATTAACCCATGAAAATAACTTCAATCCAACACTTAGAATTCACTGATCAGGCTGATTTTTTGTTTACAAGTCCACCGGGGGACTGGCCAAACATCCACATAGTCAGCGCCCTTAGTAGTGTGCCACATGGCTCGTATTGTGGGTTGTGACTGGCTTCGGTCACAACCCCTTTTAACTGAAGTTTTCGCCCGCTTTGGCATACAAATCATGTTTCTGTTGAACTTTTTGTTTATCACCATACATAGCCCATAAGTATAAAAATATGGACCATCTATTTTCAAAGGTTGCCCATAAGTATAAAAAATTCAAATCATTCCGATTTTCGTAGACTAGTTTGGAGGTTGAAGAATTATGGACCGTCTATTTTTATCGTTAACTTGAAAACCCCATTTGATGGGGTTAGAAATTTCAGAATGGACTGATTTTTTGTAGGAGTGATCCATATGGTGAGGATATCATACTCACAAAAAGTCATCTACTGAATCATCTGGGTATGCCAAAATTGTTGTCAAAAACGTTGTATGAAATTGTTGTCCCCTAATCCTGACCCTATATCAGGATCGGGAGACAGCAATTTGCACAACTGCTTACCCACATAGAAGATGAACTAATGGCTGATTTTTGGTGAGGATGATCTCCTTACCATATAGATCACTCGTACAAAAAATCAATCCATTCTGAAATTTCTAACCCCATCAAATGTAGTTTTCAAGTTAAAAATAAAAATAAACGGTCCATAGGTTATGAGTTCTAACTTTCATAATTGAAATTTTTATGCAATAAATATAAGATTACAATGGAACATAACCAACACCTCATGCTATTCTTGTATTTCCCTCTCATGTACGAGAAAACACAAAAACGTATCAATAGAGAAAACATACTTGCTTGGCACAACTCTTCACAAATTTATCATTCTTATTTGCCTCCTAAATTTGATAGGAACATGAGGCAATGTGTAAGAAAAATGCTAACAAAGCTTCGTCAAGATGCAAACCAAAGAAATAAACATTTTAACAAAGCAGCAATGCATCTTACCAGTAATCCATTTCCAGCTTCCTCTGCACACCTGTAAAAAATTTAAACTAAATAGAGTATTTGCAAATTTTCAGCCATGTTACGCTTGTAAACAGCATCCTTTCGAAATAAGAACACCTACAAAAATCAGAGGATGATTACTAGCTAGGCCTAGCTGAACTCTACAGACTAGCATTTTTTTTTATAAGTACTAACAGACTAGCAACAAATAAACAAGATCAAGAAAGTAGTTAGAGAATTAAAAATAATGTCTGCATAGGAAACTATGAGAGTTTTTCCTAACAAGTGACTTTTTCAGATTAATAGAACTCTCCTTGTTTGTTTTCTTCCTTACTTCTGTGGATGGAGACTTTCCCCACCATGGAAGGATGATTTAAATATAACAAAATCACAGAAAATAATGACAAAGTTCTACCAACTTCAATCTACTCCCTGATTTAATATAGGTACAAGAACCACCATTGCCAAGACAGCAACCATATGCTCCAGATGATGAGAAGGTCCAATTGTTTAAGTTCAAGTTCAAGAATGAACTTCTTGAACTTCTTGTAGAGGTCAGTCAACTTTCTTATGCCATACATAATGCATGTTCATTACTTGAAATACAATACTAGAAAGATTAATGTGCCAGTCTATATTGGCCGAATGCCTTCAAGGGCTTCGAACATAACATGGATCGAAGAAAGGAAATTTTCCATAAATCTAAGACTGACCTTCTCAAGTCTGGATTTTCAAGTGTTGCACTCCATTTATGAGGTCTACAACGCCATGAAGAACCCATTTATTGGAGCAAAAACTTTAAGCATCACAAACATGAAAAGATGACAGCAACCTAGAACTAGAAGTGTAACAGTTAGCTACACATATTATCAGCATTAGGACATACAGACTAGGACAGGAACATGTATTTCAATATTGCATAGTCTTTTCAAAAGGCCAACTCTGGTCTTATTTGATGCCATATAGATCAAAAACTTGAGAAAGAGTGGAAATATTATTCAAAACACAATAAGCACCTTAGAGATTTGCATCCTTGTCATAGCACCCATGCCAGACCTCAATTAGCCTCTATCTACTTCAAATGCTCAAGGATTTTAAACTCACTTGAAAAAGAAGCTATGGTGATTTCCAACTTTCATTAAAAGGGACAAAAATGAATTTGCAAAGAAATGCAATTGGTTTAGAGAAAAACCTCAATGGATCCCTCCCAACAAAAACTCACCAATCAGGCTTTGACACACCAAAAAATCCTAATTCTTTTTCACTTCCTAAAATTTTTCGGTGTCCTAATTCTTTTAACTTATTAAAATATCTAGTTTTTAGATTCTTTCTAATTACCATAATCGCTAACTTCAGCAATTATTTGACTTACTCAAAATTCCTATCTTGACATAATGTGACGAGAAATGGTGGGATCATCGACATGAACCTAAGAGCAAAAAAAAGCTTTGAAAGAGAAAGATAGGAAAGAGAACCTTGAAATTTTTTTAAAAAATTAAAAATAAATAACAAGAAGAAGTTGATTAGGACCTCTAAGTTTACAACATATATGAAGGATATGAGACAAGGCTAACCAAGTGTTTCTTTGCCACCTAGTGTAGACAAGCTTTATACAATAGTCTTTGAAATTAATGATGAGGAATGATATTGAGGAAATATGGAATACATTAGATTTTTTATGTAAAGGGTGTACTGTCCTACAATTTGTACCAAATCAGAAAGGGAGTTCAAACTTCAATTTTCAAAATTTTCATGTACTGGGAAATAATACATGGCAAACAAAAGGAACTCTATACCTTTCAAGTCCAATTATCATGGTAAAAAGCAACACAACAACATAAAGGTTTCAGGCTCTCCATACACGTCTTGGATCACTCCGTGCATGTTCTGCAACATGGGTCAAGAGACAATCACTAATTAAATTGTTCTTTCTGCCTATAGAGAATATGTTGCAGGAAAATGAATGAACGATTTTAGTTAGTAATCAATGTTATTAAGAAAAGGAGCATTAAGAAAGTTGAATATTATGTTGAACCTTGGTCAGGTAGGGATATTCCTCGTCATCGAAAGGCCGCCTGAGGACCCACTTCTCAATACGACCCTGATCTATTTTGATCTGTGGTACAATTAAGAGACTTTTAGAGGAAACCCATTTGATATACTTGTGAAAACACTAACACGAGTACTCCAACTTATCCAAAAAATAAAATTGAAACGGACTAGTTGAGGTAGGTGAAATAAAGAATAAAAATGGAATTTGTATTATATAGTTCAGGTAGGTTCATGAAAAATCATCCACTTTTAGCTTTGTTCTCTCTTTTATTTCTTATCATCCAGTTAGTAGAACATATAATGAATGCGAATGGCACACTTATTTGTGTTAGTTTGCATCATAAAAGCACAAAAGAAAATTGATTGCTAAGGTACCAAAAGAGCTTTCCCATCTTTTCTAGGGATTTTGGTAAAGAGATAGATCCTTGTTTAGCACCCAGTGAAAGAGTAATAAGAGAAAGGGAACCGTTAGGAGAAAGGTACCATATAACAGAGCAAAGTAGGAATACAATTGGATCAACTCCATCGTCTCAACCCTCAAGTGGTACACATATGTCCCTTTACAAGATTGTGGTTTACTTTGATCTACAGTTGAGTTTTCCTCTATTGAGCAAAAACAAGTAATGTGAGAAAGGTTCTCTCAGATGCCTTGACCATGTGGGGAAAATGCTTTTACAATCAGATACCATACTCAAGCAAGGAAGAAAATCTTAGTTTTGGAACCCAACTTACTCAGAGTGAATACTTCTCCTAGTGTCTAAGATGATGTGGATGAGTTGTTATGCTATATTTTAGAACAATAAAAGAAAAAAGAAAAGGCCAAAAAAATTCAAATTGGGAATCTTTTACAATTTTTTCTCGTTTTTGATAGGGATAATTTTTTACAAAGTAAAGAATATGAAAGAAAGTAGAATACAAAGCTAAGATGCATATTCCTTCACTCATCAACATGTCAAATACCAAAATGCATTTGCTTACTTATGCCGTATTGTAGATACTCGTTTATTAAGGTTTTCTTGTTGAATAGGACATCCGAGTTCCCACAGTTATGTATTTCTAGAGCTAAATTTCTAAAAATGAACTGTCAACTACAAGTAGCGGCACTTACTTCTCATAATACTTATCAGCATATGGTTATTGTAAGGAATATTTTCATATTCAATTTGGCAAAGATTCCATTTGACATAAAAACATTCTTGTAACCGTTCCTACGAGCACAAGTGTACTGTGAAGATGTCGTGGTACGCATACTTCATCAACTACTTGAAGACTAAAAGACAGAGATAGCAAGAATCAGACGGTTGATGACAAGAGTCATCTGAGTAACTGCCGTTTTGTCAGTTAACAATCGTGTACACGCGATTAGGAAGGTAAGTGACTTAGTGGCCATAGGAGTTGATTAAAATGAACAAAATATAATGGTTAGACTTAGTCATTGGACAGACCTGAGTCAAAGTCAATGTTATTGACTAGTGGGAATGTCCAATCGATTGGACATGTGTCCCCAAACGATTGGACATAGCCCAATCCATTCGAGACAGTGTGTAATTGATTGGACACTACGAGGTAGAAACATTTCTGAGTCAAATCGATTAGAGACTCTGATTAATCGATTGGAGTCTTTGGGACAGAAAGTTATAAATGTCAAATCGATTGGAGACTCTGATTAATTGATTGGAGCCTTCAAGACAAAAAGTTATAAATGTCAAATCGATTGGAGAACCCTGTGCAATCGATTGGTCCCTACGAAACAGAAAACTAATTGAGCCCAATCGATTGGACATGGCCTAATCAATTGGACCAAGTGTCCAATCGATTGGACTTGTAACAGAATCGGTTATATCAGATCCAAAATTCATGGTTCCATTATCTCACGTTCCACACTACTCAAAGTCTTGGTAGTCTATAAATATACCCCTTCTATGCCTTCTCTAAATACACACAGACACACAGAGTGACTCAATCTTCAAGCGAGAGAAACAAAGGCTATATTTAGTAGAGTGTCCATTTCGAAGAGCAAAAAGCTTATTTTCATTCACATCTTGTGAGCTTGTTCTTTTCTCGATCAAAACCAAGAGCTTGATCTTTACTTAGCCTAGGTTTTCTACTTCTATACTTAACCTAGTAAGCCTGAGAGTACCAGTGTGACTCAAACACCTTTTGAGCAACTTGGGGTTCAGGGTGTACTGAATCCTTCACCTTCTACAAAGGCGGGAGTGTTGAGAATTAAGATCGGAGGAGCCGGTTGAAGGTAGGTTTGGGGTATACCAAACTGAACAAGCGGATAAGACTTCTTGGCTGGAAGGGCGCATGGATTCGTGGTGTTGACTCAGAGGACGTGGACACATCGGCAGTGGGCCTTGGCTAAGGTGGGATGCTGTATTTGCAATGGTGCTGCGTAGGTAACCTTTGTTTCGTTTAACTTTTCAGTTAGTGATACTTTCCGTCTGGACGTGGTCTCGTAGTTTTTCTTTGGCTAAGGTTTCCACGTAAAAATATCTTGTCTTGTGTGATTGTTTGATTGTGTTTCGTATTATATCCTGATTAGATCAAACAACAAAAAGATAATATACCACGGAGGTATATTTGATTTGAGTCGATTGTGATAATTTTTTTTCAAACAACCAAGGCATGAGATTTTATCCCCATACCATAGACCAGTAAAACTGTATAGGTAATTAATTTTTAAATACCTAATCAACCCCCCTTCTAGGTATATTGAGTTAAAGAGAGCGAACCGGTGGAATTTCAATTATGAACTCAAGCCAACTCAATTCTAATTAGAGTCTGGCTCATGGGGCAACATCAGATTTTTGATTTCCATTCTCAATTCAGGATTATGGAGAATATGTCCAACCATTGTGGTCTCGAAGTTCTTCACAAAGCCTGCCCCAATGGCTGCTACATGCAACACAGGATAATGAACCCTCACTAACTTAATCTCAACCTTATTCTGATATGAGTGCTAAACAAAATCCTAGCACCATGTTTGGTCGCTCTTTCATTCACCCTCCACTCTTCCCAGCCCCTCCAAGATTCAAACTCACTTCTTCCCTCAATACAAGTTGTAGAAATGTGATCAAGGTAAAGGATGGAACAAAGTCCAAATGTTTTTGTTTTAAAGATCTTGGTCATTCTAAGAAAACCAAGAAGAGGCCTACGACAAAACTAGATGGTTCAAAAAAAATCCTCAAAGAAACAAATAGCTTGGAAATGGAAAAAGACTCAAATGTTTTGATGAGGATGATTTACCCTTCAACACAATAAGGCGCGAGATAGACTATCCGCATTTATTCCTCAATCATGCAAATCCTAATTCACCAAAGAGAAAGAACAAAAAGAGACTATAAATCTATAATATCAGCCCAATACTAGTCCAAATCTCAGAGCTCAAAATGAGTTTTCAGATTTAAAACAACAAACATGAAAAATGAAGAATCAAAAAAAATGTAGGGATTATCTTTTAGAATCAAAACAAAAACATACACCCCAATGAAATGAATAAAGAAACAGAAAAATAAAAACAAAGAAGAGTGGGTGGAGATGAAACAAACCAATGTAAGCACTCATCTAAGAATGAGAAGTGAGAGACAAACAAAGTTAATTCCTGAAATCCAAAAAACATTATATAGTAAAACCCTAACAACACGAAAACCCTAACAAGAAGAAATTAATTGATGAAATCAGCACCCTAACAACAGTAAAACCCTAACAATAGAGAAATTAATTAATCAGATCTATAAAACATAAACATGCAAGGGAATAAAAAAATGAGAAAAAAACAGAAATCTCTTGTAAAGAAACGAACCAGTTCATAAACCAATCTGAGCTAAGGTTTGACCGTAACGGAGCTTTAGTTTTGAGTTTGCCATGAATGAGGGGACGATGATGAAAATGGCAGAGGTTGGGATGACAAAGACGATGAACATAGAGGAAATGATCGACAACGACGAGGGCTGGTGGTGGTAGGGCGTCGTTTCTACTGAGGAAGAGGGATGAAGCAGATGGGGTAGGAGATGAAGGGGTGGAAACGAAAATGGAAAGGGCATTTCTACTGAGAAGGGATGAAGGAGAACGAGGTATGAGATGAAGGGGCACAAACGAAAATGGAAAAGGGAAAGTGTTTTGGCGCAACAAAGACGCGAGTGAAAGAAATATGTATTTCGATGTATTGGCGCGACAAAGACAAAAAGTTATTGGCGTTTCACAAATAAATGTCGTAATTCACATGTTTTTAACCTCAACATCGTGCTATTTTGTCTTACAATCGGGTATTAACAGCGTTCAATAACGGAATGCAATAATAAATTAAAAATGTATGGCGTTTTCCTTTGAATGCAATAAATTTAATGCCATTATAGGTATATTTTGTTGTAGTGTTGGTAAGATGTATGGCACTCTGACTGTCACAGTACAAAATAGTCAACTCATATTTTAACTCCAAATTGCCAACTAAACCCCTCAACCAAATATCTTCCTTCACTGCCTATGTAGCTACCATATTATATTATGTTTCTGTCGTAGACAATGCAATTGTAGATTACAATGTCGCCTTCCAACTAATAACACAACCACAAAGAGTAAAAATATAATCTGTATAAAATCTCCCCCTATCTAAGTCCCCAACATTATCTGAATCAATGTAACTAACAACACTTCATGACGTGCCACTGTCTCTGTCAAACACTAAACCAATATTTGGAGTACTTTTATGATATCGAAATATCTATTCATAACCTGCCAATGGCTCTTACTAGGGCAATCCATACACTTGTTAACCACATTAACAACTTATGAAATGTTTATATAGTCTCATGCAAACCATAGCATACATGAGTACACAATAGTCAACTCATTTTAACTCCAAATCGCCAACTAAACCCCTCAACCAAATATCTTCCTTCACTGCTTATGTAGCTACCATATTATATTATGTTTCTGTCATAGACAATGCAATTGTAGATTACAATGTCGCCTCCCAACTAATAATACAACCACAAAGAGTAAGAAAATAACCTGTATAAAATGTCCCCCTATCTAAGTCCCCAACATTATCTAAATCAATGTAACTAACAACACTTCATGACGTGTCACTGCCTCTGTCAAGCACTAAACCAATATTCGCAGTTTCTGATATTGAAATATCTATTCACAACCTGCCAATGGCTCTTACTAGGGCAATCCATATACTTGTTAACCACATTAACAACTTATGAAATGTTTATATAGTCTCAAGCAAACCATAGCATACATGATGTTCCCAACTGCACTGGCTTAAGGAGCACAAGAGATGTGCTCCACCTCCTTCTTAGTTTGTGGTGACAAAGCAATTGAGAGCTAGAAATGGGCTGCAAGTGAAGTACTCACAGGCTTCCATTTTTGCATACCAAAACATTCACTTAATGTACCTCTTTTTCGACAGGTACAATCTATCCGCTTTCTGGTCCATATGAATTTCTATACATAGTATCTGAAGTTCCCTTGATATATATATATATAGGGTTAGACCTAGAAGGGGTGAATAGGTTTAATTTAAAATTATTCTAAGTTGAATGCTAATATGCTTCTATATAACAGAATAATCCATTGAAAGCAATAAGAGAAAAAGAGATAATAATTCATAACATTAGAATTTATAGTGGTTCGGCATATCAACACCTACATCATTCTCCAAATAATTCTAATGAACTTATCATCTTTTCAATTCAGTATTTAAGCAACCTTACAATCTTGAATAGAGTAAATGATCCAAACTCCTACTTAGTCAAGAATCTTCTTACCTCAAGCAAAGTAATAGTATATAAGATTATTTGGAGAGATTCTCTAAGAAAATAAATCAACTATCAATCAAAATTACCTCCCATTCGAGATCGAAGAGGAACGAAGCTTCGATTTTGTTGAAGCACAAAACCAAACAGCTACTCCGACAACCAGCTCAGACCAACCACCCGAAGTGTCCTTCGAATCAAAGAGGGAAAGTCACCAAATTAGATCTCCCACAAAGGCCAACTAAGAGAACCATCAAAAGAGATAAGGAGAACTTAAACAAATACTCTTGGAGATGAACTCAAGAGAAGACTAAGTGAATTGGTGAGTATGAAGGGTAAGAGGGAGGGATATTTAGAGTCGAGGAGAGTGGATGGAAAAGCTTGAGATTCAAGGAAACCCAAGACCGGTGGATTGCCCTATTAGACTGGTCGACCGATGATCATTTCTCGATTGCCCTGTCTCAAAGACTAGTCGACCCCTCTGCTAAAAAGATTCAGTCTAGTTTTGGCATGTGGGGGTTCGCATAGTACGTTGCGGGGACTTCAAACAAGTCTAAGTGGGACTCCAACATTTTTCACAAGCCCATGATCTCAAGTCCTTGCTACACATCAAGGATCCTCCCAAAGCCTTTCTCAAAATCACTAAGTTCTGTTCACCAAATCTTTGGCAATCTCACAATAGAGATTACATAAATTCCCAATGTTCTCAAATTGACAACACAAGGAATATACTTATCAATCTCCCATTTTTCAATTCTTGGACAAAATATACAAGGTTCCCCCTAACAAAAAGACTAAGCCTCCCAATGTAAATAAATAAATAAAGTTGTAGAGAGAGGCAGCAACACATCCTTGTTCAATCCTATCAATCACATCACAGACAAAGATGGCAGATAGAGATAGGGATTTTACTCCCCCTTAGTATAAGGTTAGTTAAATCTTTAGAAAGTTAAAGTTTTTAGAAGTTATTTCAAATTTTCACCCTTTCGTTATGAATTAATAAAGGAAAAAAGATTTTCAAAAAAAATATCAGTCATGAATACAAACCCCCAAGGACTTGCGTAAAAACTCAAAAAGTCGAGAGTCCAAAGGTTTAGCCAAGATATCGGCCAATTGATTTTCAGTTGCAATATATTCAATAGAGATGACTTTATCTTCTACCAATTCTTTAATAAATTGATGTCTAATATCAATATGCTTGGTGTGAGAATGTAGATAGGATTTTTAGAGATACTAATTATAGTATTGTTATCACAAAATAAGTTTATAGTGTCATGTGTAATTCCATAGCCCAAAATCATTTATTTTATCCATAACATTTGAGTGCAATAACTACCGACATAAATGTATTATGCTTCAGTAGTAGATAAAGATATAGAGTTCTATTTTTTACTCTATAATGAAACTAGATAATTTTTTATATAAAAACATCCTCCATTGGTGCTCCTTTTATCATCGGTATTACTTGCCCAATCTGCATACGAGAAATCGCAACGATATTATTTATCTCAAGACGGAAAGTATCACTAACTGAAAAGTTACGGGTACACAAGGTGCCTACGCAGCACCGTTTCCATACAGCATACAACCCTCTAGACCAACTATTGGCACGTCCATGTCCTCTGGCTACACGCATCGACTCCACAATCGCCCTTTCAATCATAATCCATTTGTTGTTTCAGTTTGGTACACCCCAAACCTACCATCGATCGGTACACCCCAGTCTTATTTTCACTCACAGGTCCAGCACTGAAGGTGAAGGATTCAATACACCCTAACTCCTAAATGTTGCTCAAAAGTGTTGAGTCACACGTGGTACTCTTTGGCTTACTAGGTTGGGTTTCTAGTTGGTAACCTCAACAAAAGAATAGATCAAACAAGAAGTTATGATCAAGAGAAGAGTAAACCCCATAGGAAAATGAATGATTTACTGGGTTTTGCTCTTCGGAGGGACAACTTTCTAAGTGAGAATTCTATATAAAGTTATTTGTCGAGTTTTAAAAGTGTGTTTTCTAAAGACCAAAGGAGGCTTTATTTATAAGAGAGTTGAAACCCTAGGTCGAACAAGTGATGTGGATAGTGAGCCACGAATCCCATTAATGATTTTGAACATTTCCATTTTGGTCCAATCGATTGGTTTGAGTGTCCAATCTATTGGACTGCTCAGTGGGTTTTTTGTTCTTCGGTCTAATCGATTGGACTTTCGGGAAGTTCTGTCCTGTAAGTTCCAAACAATTCCACATCAGTGTCCAGTCAATTGGACTACCCCTTAGTTTAGAATTTTAATACCTCTTTCGGCCTGAACCTAAGTTTTGTCTAATGACGAAGTTTAGCCTAAGCAATGTATTAAGCAATATCCTAGTTCTAAGGCCACTGAGTCATTTACCTTCTTATGCGAATGGGCACAATCTTAAACAGACTATAGAGCGGTTCCTCAGATGAATCAGTCTTCAATCTTCTGAGTCTTCGGTCTTCGTCTTTTAGTCTTCAAGTAGTCAATGAGACATGTGTACCACAACATTCTCAAAGCCTTACTAAGACTCGTAGGAATGGTAACAAACATGTTTTATGTCATACGGAATTACGCCAATTAGAATATTGATATATTCCTTAGAATCTCCCCCTTTGGCAATTCCATGAAAAAAACATCAATCATATAAAGAGTTAACCAAAAAATAAAAAATTACATTCACAACCATTTACATGAATCACTCACTTTCTCACACTCACTTGTAGAAAAAAAAAATAGATAATGCATTGGCTTTGATCGATTTCGCCTACACATCCACTAACAGCATATACCATGTAATATCAAGGGTATAAATAAGGATTGAAAAAAAGAATGCAGTGAGTGTCGTGTCTAAATGCATATCATAAAAGCATGTACTAGCTGATATAGTAAGACAAATGAGAAATAAATAATTTATAATAAAAAAAAATTTCCCCATGCCTCATACATCTACTTGTTTAACTCTTTATGTTTCTTTCCCACTTTTTATCAAAGAATGACAAAGGTACAGAAAACAACAAGTAACTAGCATGCACAGAAATAAACCATTAAAGCATAGGTACATAAGATTATTCAACTGTATATATATCACCATTAATATTTGAAATCATTATTAGAAATATCGGGATCATCATAGGTGTAAGAATTTATGATATTTAGAGTGTCTCAACTGAAAAAAAAAATTCATAAATTTTGATATTTTAAAACCGAATCCCATTAACCAAATGATACAATTGTAAACTAATGAGAGAAAAATAATTTTGTAAAATAAATGCAAACAATGTCATTGTTTGATAGGAACTGATAGTTAGTGATCACCCTAAATATTTGAACTATCCATAGGTCTTAATCTTGATAGGTTCATGAGAAGAAAGTATTTAAGGCATTTGTCAGTTAAGTCAAAGACACTATGTCACAATACATAGAAATTCAATGCTCCTTTATATTTGAAGTGTAATGTGATTTGACTTTTTAATTTAGAAGGAACAAGATGAGAAAATTAGGACCATTCTATATACTCATTCTAGAATGTCGGAGGTATCCTTTATCTATGAAATCCTCATTAGAGTTATAGGTTTTCACGATTCTCTCTTGTATAAGTGTATGTGCTGAGGAGGTATACAATATTTTTCTTGCAAATATGATTGTTTAATATAATTGATAAATCAGGATTTTTTAGTTCTCACCGTTTAACAAGTAGTTATATTTTTCACTTGTTTCTAATGTTAGCTTTCACTCTCCTAGGATAGGTAGCCCTTTTCTGTAGCAATAGAATCAGACATCAAGTGAAGAGGGACTATACAGATGGCTTTCACTCTATCTTTTGGAGGTAGCTCTTTCCATAGAAACTATCGCTCAAGGAAGCCAATAGTCGATTATAGTGATGTTTCCAAATCAATTGAGATTATGATCACTACTAATTTGAATTCAAAACTAGTAGAGGTTTATTCCTTATTCCTGAAGTAGTTTTAGGTATAGCCTTTTATCAAACCTAGTCCTTAAAAATTGGTAGTTAGTGTGCATGTGAAATGAAAAGTTAAAAGATTATGATTTTCCACCAAGGAATAGTAAAATAGACTAATCATCAAAATAGTCTTAAAAAGTTTTCCAATTAATCTTAATTTACCATTGTCGAGTTCTAAATTTAAGAGTTATAAAGCCACTTCCAAACAACCATTTTCATATGAATGCAGTGCAAAACTCTAAAGAAGTCTTAAAAGAACAAAGTATTTTTGGATTTTTTGATTTTCTATTTTTTTTTGAATTTTCTCAACACAAATAAAGCAAATACAAAAACAAAATAACCAATCAGTCAATTAAGCTAATAATGATAGATTTTTTAGGAAATCCAGATCTATGGTATCAAGAGGTTTTGTCAAAATATCAGCTAATTGGTTTTCAGTAGGGACATGCTCCAAAGAAATAACCTTTTTTTTAACAAGATCCCTAATAAAATGATGACGAATGTCAATATTTTCACTTCTAGAATGTTGAACAAGATTCTTGAAAATATTAATGGCACTAGTGTTATCACAGTATATTGTCATGGTGCCTTGATCTATCCCATAATTTTTTAATGTCTGCTTCGTCCAAAGTAGTTGTGTACAGCAACTCCCAACTACAATATATTCTACTTCAGCAGTAGATAAAGAAACACAATTCTGTTTCTTGCTTTGCCAACTAATTAGGCTGTTTCCAACATAGACACACCTCCACTAGTGCTCTTTCAATTATTAACATTTCCAGCCCAGCCAACATCTGAATATCCGACTACTTGGCATTTGTATCAAACGAATACCAGAGTCCATATCCTAAAGTCACATGCATTTACATATCTAATAATGCGCTTAACCGCAAGAAGGTGGGATTCTTTGGGATTGTCTTTGAAACGGGCAAATGCGCCAATACTAAAGGTAATGTCAAGACGACTAGTAGTAGATACAATAATTAAGCTTCCAATCATGCTTCTGTATAGATTTTGTTCGACATATTTTCCTTCAGTATCTTTGCTTAACTTAGTGGTAATACTTATTGGAGTACGATGATGTTTAGGTGATTCCAAACTGAATTTTTGACTATACTTGAATTGAGAGATGAAAATCCCATCATCCATCTATTAAGTTGGTGACCCAGAAAATAACTATGTTCACCTACCATAGTCATTTCAAATTCAACTTTCATTTGATTAGAAAAATAAATGAGCATGTTTGTCAGATGTGGACTGAAAGTAGGGTTTTTCCGCGTCGTTGGTTACGAAAACCCTAAGTTCAACACAATTTGTAATTTTTATCCGGTTATCCTGCAAAATATGAGCTTTTGTATAGGGATTCGTGTCGGATGTCGATCCGCACTCGGGGTTAGTTAGCGCGATTCATGAACATGAAATAACGGATTTATCTTAGAAATTGTGGAGGGGTGAGAATGGTGAAGCGATTTAAAACAAGATTGCTTGATTTTAGAGAGAGAAATTATCATAATCTACCAAAAAAAATACTAATGAAGGAAATCAACCACAACCAACAAAAGTAATTCATCATTTAAAAATCCAAGGTTCTTACAATACTTCGAAATAACAAAATAACAATAACAATGTAAAATAACGAAAGACTGAGCTAGAGAGAAAAACTGAGTTCTAAAGAGAGAAAGTAGAGAGAGAGAGGTTGAGAACCTAGAGAGAATGTGATAGAGACAGGTTACCCTGGATCCTACCTTGAGCATAGGGATATATTCAGACTGGATTGATTGATTGCTGGCTGTGTGAAGAAGTACATCAACCTTTTGAACCGGCAAATTATCCAACAAGTTACGGTCCAAGAGAAGGTCAGCAACGTGGAGATCGCATCAATGGAGGGCGGCCATGAACCGTGGTGTGCTGGTTTGGGAGGAAAATGATCCAAGCATCCTGGTTCGTGGGTAACCGAAGAAGATGAAGTGTAGGGCAGCAACTTTTGAAGGTGTGCAGTCTGGTTCAGTTGATGGAGGATGAGGAGGGCTGCAAGGATATGGTGGCGTGCGGACTGCCTGTTGCAAGTTCGGTGGTGCCTGAGGAGATCGAAGTTGCTGACCTGCAAGTGGACGGTGTCGTGGGGATGGACCTCGATCCAGTGGTGGTCCGGGTTGGTGGAGGAGCTGTTGCAAGTCGACCCTCCAAGTTGGTGGTGAAGAAGATGCACCAGCAGGTGCGGGCCAAATAGTGGAACGTTGGAGAGAGGTGAGGTGAGAAAGAGAGATAGTGAGAGATGAGTCACGACAGAGAGATGGACGTGGTGACAGTCCGGCCAATGAAGTGGCCGGAGTTGATGGCTGGACGGTGGCAGGCGATGGTTCTAATGAAAGAGGAGGCGAGTAAGGTGTGGTAACGGACGGCGCTTCTACAGGCTACTGGCGAGGTGAGTAGGGGGTGCTGGTGGTGCTCACAAACAGCACAGAGGCGGTGGCAGGCGATGGTTCTAGACTGCAACTCCGGCAGGGCGTGGTGAAGTAGACGAAGATGAAGAAGAGGAGGAGAATGGGGCCCCAGGAAAGGGGGACGAAGGAGAAGGGGGTTTTGGGGAAAGGAGAGGAGATGGGAAAACGGTATTGGAGGGGGATTAGGACGGAGTTGCAGATGGCCGGAGTTCTGCAACTCCGGCGAGAAGAAATAACGAAGAAGATGAAGAAGAAGGTGAAGAAGAAGAGGGGAAAATCGCCAAAAATCGAGGGGAAGAAGGAGCAGGAGAGTTTGGGGAGAGAATGGAAGAGAAAGGAGGGGGATTAGGGTTCGAATGAACCCCTATCCTTCTCCTTTTAAAGCTCCCTATTTCCTTTAATGGAAATAGGGGTATTTTTTGAAAATAAAAAATACGAAAAATTAATTATTATTATTTTTTTTTTTTTTTTTATTTTTAAGTAAAAACCTACTTTTCTATGGGGAATCTCCCCAATTAGTGGACCCCCTATTTAATTAAAATTATTTTGAAATTCGCGGGTCCACTAACTGGTCGGACAGCGGGTCGATGAAGATGGGCCCGGCTACTGGCCCATATGGATTGATGATGTCCATCGTCTCACAAGATGATGTGACAGACAGTCTGATGGCGATCGGATGGATGGTGACTTGATTAGGACCCAGATTGGTAAATCGACGGATCTAGAGAGATCCAACGGTCTGATTGAAGATCCAACGGTCCGATTGAAGATCCAACGGTCAAAAGCTAAGGGAGATGAGATAGAGCCGATGGGTAGGAGTTCTGGGGTTAGGTCAGTAGATTCGAGGATCGAAAGATGAAGAGAGAGAGAGAATAAGAAGAGATGAGAGAAAAGTATCAAAAAAATGGAAAAAAAAAGCACTGGCGGAGGGTCTGGAACCCTGGTCTTCACTGTGACCATCCTCACGCTTCTCCAGTAGAATCGACTATCATTCTTTGCTGACTCATGTGGCTTTAAACGCTTTGGTCCGTCTCTTGGTCATTGGCTCTCCTGCTCTCTTCGTTCTTTGGGCCAGCTTTTTGGTCATCTTATTTAGCCCATATTTGGCCCATATCTTCTAGTCATAGCTGTGGGCTTGTTAAGCTTTGATAATGGGCTTTCATGATCGATTTGGGCTCACAAGTCTCGAGAATCGTCCCATCGGGGTTTCCTGCGACAGAAGAAGCGCGTAATGAGACTTTATCAGAACGGCTTAATATTTAGACTTCCGAAAATGTGTTTAATGCATGCAAATATACCATTTCGTCCAGAAAAGTGTGTTCTACGCAACAGAAGAGACTCTTACGTAGAAAAGTAGGTAAATAGAGTATTTTACGTAGGAGATGCAATAACGCTAAAAGGATAATTGCTTAAAATAAGCACTTTTGAGCGAATATCATGGACCCAAGTAAATGTCACCAACATAAATCTAGGCGATCACATAAACTCCCTTGACTGACTTTAATGAAGAATGGCTTGTCTACTTCTGCCCTGATAAAATCTTGATTGAGAAGATAAGTAGTTAGCCTCTAGTACCAAGCTCTTGGATCTTATTTTAAACCATAGAGGGTCATTTTAAGATGGTAGAGGTGTCTTGGGAGTTGTGGATCTTCAAACCCTTTGGGTTACTCCACATAAATTTCTTCTTGAAGAATGTCATTCAAAAATGCAATCTTTACATCCATTTGATAAAGTTTGAATTTAAGATGGCATGCAATGGCTAGCAGGATTCTGATAGATTCCAGTCTAGCAACAAGGGCAAAGGTTTCATCAAATTCAATTCTTTCAATCTGGGTATAGCCTTGAGCTACTAGTTTAGCCTTGTTTCTAACAGTACCACTTTCATCAGACTTATTTTTATAAATCCATTTAGTATCTATCACATTTATGTGCTTAGGCCTAGGTACCAAGTACCGAACATTGTTCCTAGCGAATTGATTTAGTTCATCTTGCATAACACTTATCTAGTTTTCATCGGTTAGTACTTCAGTCACATTCTTCGGTTCAACTTGAGACGTGTAACTAACAAAGTTGACAACATTTTCAATTTGTTTTCTAGTTTGTACATTACTCTCTAAATTCCCTATAACTTCAGTCACTGGGTGGTTATTCTAGACCCATAAAGGAAGATTTTTCTTGATAAGTGGTTCACTAGCTAGTAGGAGGAATTAATTGAATAATTTCAACTCCTTGAACAATTTCATTATCCTTTTCATCTTGATATGATACAGGCTCAATTTTTGTATCATCAATCACCACATTGATAAATTCCATGATATATCTGGTTCTTTTGTTCAAAACACAATATGCTATGCTATTTGTGGAATACCCTAAAAAGATTCCCTTCATCTCTCAGGTTTAATCAAATTTTCCTAGAGACTCTATATCTTGTAGGATATAGCACGTACTCCTGAACACACAGAAGTAGGTTACAGGCAATTTCTTGTCAGACCTAATTCATAGGGAGTCTTCAAAGTTTCTGGTCTCAGAAATACCAGATTTAATGTATAGCATGTTGTATTCACTACTTTGGCCCATAGATTTTAGGATTATCACAAGAAACAAAGCTCATCTGGTAGCACAAGGCTATACTCAAGTAGAAGGTATTGACTTTGAACAGACTTTTGCTCCTGTAGCGAGACTAGAATCCATTATAATCCTAGTGGCTATAACATGCCATATGAATTTCAAGCTATATCAAATGGATGTTAAGAGAGCTTTTTTTTAATGGAATTCTGGAAGAAGAAGTCTCTGTTGAACAAATGAAAGAATTTGAAGATCCTCATAAGGATAATCATGTTTATAGACTTATAAAGGAGTTATATGGTCTTAAAAATGCTCCTAAGCATGGTATGAACGATTAATCTTATTTTTGGTGGATAATAGGTTCACAAGAGGTAATGTGGACAAAATTTTATGTAATAAAAAAAGAGATCAAGAATTGTTGATTTCTCAAATCTATGTAGATGGCATTGTGTTTGGATCCACTATCGAACAATATGCTTTAGAATTTGCAGAAGTCATGAAATTAGAATTCGAGATGAGTATGGAAGGTGAACTCAATTTCTTTTTGGGTTTACCAGTTGTTCAGTTGGTAAAGCTTTAATCTCCTTAGTCTCTTCACTGGGGGGCTTGTCTCTCCTTCTCTTTTGGTCGTCTCTCAAGCTTTTTCATCCTCTAGCTCTTTCCGCACTTGGTCTATATCTTCTTGTCTAAGTCTACTGGCTCTTTAAGCTTTGATTATTGGTTCTGGAGGTTGATTGTGGCCTGCATTCCATCGAAATTGTCCACTCGAGTTTCTTGCGATATTAAAGCATGTAATGAGACTTGATCAAAATGACGTAATATCTAGACTTTCGAGAATGTGTTTAATTCATGCAAATAGCCTATTTTGTCTAGAAAAGTGTATTTTACACAACAGAAGAAACTCTTACATAAAAAAGTGAACAAATAGGGCAATTTTACGCAGGAGAGTACGATAATGCTAGAAGGATAATTGCTTAAAATAGGCACTTTTAAGTGAATATCACCAGTAAAGCAACAACTTAATGGTATTTTTATCACCCAATCCAAATATGCTAAAGAGCTTGTCAAAAAAATTGGTCTAGAATCATTTAAACACTCTACTACTCTATGAGCACTAGAATCATCTGTTGACTCTAAACTCTATAGGAACATGATAGGAAGTCTTTTTTACCTCACAACTAGTAGACCGAACATCGCATTTAGTGTTGGAGCTTGCGCTAGATATCAGTCTGATCCCAAGGAATCACATCTTTCAGACACTAAAAGAATTATCAAGTATGTTAGTGGCACCGTAGACTTTGGCCTTCGGTACCCATTTGAGACAAATAGTATCATCGCATGATATTCCGATGCCAATTGGGTAGGAAATGCTGATGACAAGAAAAGCACCAACGGAGGGAGTTTCTACATTGGCAACTGTCTTGTGTCATGGCACAGTAAGAAATAGAACTCTATATCTCTATCTACAATCGAAACAGAATATATTGCGGCTGGGAGTTGTTGTGCACTTCTTTGGATGAAACAAATTGGGCAAGATATTATGACTCTATTCTATGACAACACCAGTGCTATCAGTATCTCTAAGAACCCGATTCAACACTCTCGTACCAAGCACATTGACATCCGACACCATGTCATTTGAGAATTAGTTGAGGATCAAGTTGTCTACCTTGAATATATTGAGATAGAAAATCAATTAGCAAACATTCACACCAAACCTCTAGAATCCCTACCCTTTACCTACCTTAGAAATTCTATAGGTGTTTGTAATGGTTGTTGATTGGGTTGTCGGTGGTTAGACCCATATTATCTGCATGTTTTGAATTTCTCTAGTGGGTCTAACCTCTCTTTGGAGTCTCCTCTACCTTATCTTCTTATCTCGAGGAGCTCCCAATTGCTTTGGTTCATCTCCTAACCACATTTTTTGTTGGGTGTGTTAGCTAGTGGGGGGTGACCGCACTTTT